>OX645063.1:91991426-94491426 GCA_951905685.1 Eumerus sabulonum
CGGAGTTCTGACAAAACCCCCTGTAGTAAAACTGTCATGAAAAGCTTCTCGAAATTCGCCGTTCGGAACCGGCAATAAACTGTAGGTCCCTTTCACCTATGGCAAAATGAAATCACACACAACATGGGTGATTGAGAGAAGCTCGGCTTAGGTCCTTCATGGACTGTAACGCCATCATACATACATACATACAAGAGCCTCTGCAGCTCTGTTAGCCCAGTCCTACTTCTACCTCCTCGTGGTACCATCTGGAAACTTCTTAACCATGGAAATTACTAACGGAAGAGGACGACAAGGATGACTCCACCAAAGATGAATTCTACGATCACCTAGACAGAACGTATGCCCAATGTCCCAGCTATGACATCAAAATTGTACTAGGAGACTTCAATGCTAAACTGGGTAAGGAAAGCATATTTGAACGAGTCATCGGGAAACACAGCTTACACAACACCACATCCGGTAACGGACGCAGGCTGATTGATCTTGCTACGGGGCGAAATCTCCTTCTAGCCAGTACGCGCTTCCCGCACCTCGATATACATAAAGGCACCTGGCGGTCGCCAGATCAATTAGTCACTAATTAGATTGATCCCATCGCGAGCGACGTCAGTCACTTCTCCACTATCCTTGGTGTTCGAACTTTTCGAAGAGCTAACATAGACTCAGACCACAATTTTGTAGAAGCCAATATGCGCCTACGGATATCCCAAACGCAGCGGAGTAGAGTAAGAATAAAAACGTTCGTGCTTAAGCTCTCTCTGACACCTCATATATGCCCTGAAAAACACTGTTTACACCTGGTTCGATGACGAGTGCAGGAGGATTCACACAGCAAAGCAGGAAGCATATAAAGCCTAGCTGTATAGAAGAACAAGAGCAGTTCGTGAACTATACATGTTAAAAAGAAGGGAGGAGCATAAGCTTCTCCGGAGAAAGAAGAAAGAGCCAAGAAGCGCGCGATTGATGATTTGGAGAGGTGTTACTGCAGGCATGACATCTAAAGTATTATTAACAGATAAAGCGAAGATGACAAGGTTATAAAGCCAGAACGGAAGCCTATAGGGATAAAAACGGACACCTAGTAGTAGAATCGCAGTCGATGCTGAAAATATGGAAACAACTCTTCTGCGGACTATGTAAAGACGAAGTTAGTCAATATACCGCTGTCAGGCAGAATGATCCATTTCGTAAGGACGAAGATCGCAGAGAATTCCGTCCCCCTGACCTCGACGTAGTTAAGATCACCATATCGAAACTCAAGTCGAATAAAGCTGCCGGCGCAGACGGACTGCCTGTTGAGCTCTTCAAAGCAGCTGGAGACGACCAGCACATCTATAAGATATCTTTCTTTTGTGGCGTTACAGCCCATGAAGGGCCAGAGCCAAGCTTCTCTTAATCACCCATGTTGTGTGTGATTTGTCTTGTACACAGGTGAAAGGGACCTACAGTTTAATGCCGATTCCGAACGGCGTTGGTGGAGAAGCTTTTTCATGGCAAGTATTCTACGGGGGGTTTCGTCAGTACCCCGCCGAGGAGGAACACCGCGAAACAAACATTCGATGGCGATGGTGTTATCGGGATCCGAACACGCTCATCGTGCGGCAGAGTCCAACACCCTTACCACTGCGCCACGGCGTAGTAAGATATGATCAGTGGAGAACATTCCCGAGGAATGGAGTCTCAGCATCGTTTGCCCGTTCGACAAGAAAGGAGACCCCTCCGACTGCACCAACTATAGAGGAATAAGTCTCCTTAGCATCGCCTACACAATTTTCTCTGCCATTTGTTGTGATCGCCTGAAGTCTTTTGTAAATAAGCTGATAGGTCCTTACCCGGGTGGCTTTAGGGCAGGGAAGTCCACCATCGACCAAATCGACACTCACCATCTATTTGCTGACTTCAAAGCCGCATACGACAGCGTAACTAGAAACGAACTATACAGCGCCATGTCTAACGTTGACATCCCTGCTAAACTCGTCAGACTGTGCAGGAAACCCATAGGACCCATAGTTTTGAGGTCAAAAAAGGAGTTAGGCATGGCGATGCGCTGTCGTGTGGTTTCTTCAACATCGTATTAGGAATGATTGTGCAGAAATCACCAGCCAATACAAGAGGCACAATCTATTTGAAATCCTCCCAACTCCTTGCATACGCCGACGATATTGACATAATAGTTAGATCACAGCGAGTCTGGCTTGGTTTCGCAGTGACCTTGAACAACAACATCAGTTCCGAAATCAAACGCAGAATCACTCTTGCTAATCGCTGTTTGTTTGGGCTCAGGAAGTAATTGAGTAATAGAGCCCTCTCCCGAACGACAAAGTTGACTCTATAGACATAAGACCCTCATCATTCCGGTCCTGTTGTACGGCGCAGAAGCATGGACACTATCAAAAGCGGATGAGAAGGCCCTTGGTCGTTTCGAGAGAAAGATTTTGCGTGTGATTTTCGGTCCTATAAACGCCGACGGAGGATGGAGGAAAAGATTCAACCACGAGCTTTACGGGCTGTACAGCGATATGAGTCTAGCAGACGTCTACGGATTTAACGCCTAAGATGGCTAGGTCATGTAGAGCGCATGGATACCACAGCTCCAGCCGGGACTGAATGTAACCCCGAGAGACGAAGAAACAGAGGACGGCCGCACCTAAGATGGCGCACACAGGTGGAAGGGGATCAAACAATCGTGCTAGTTGGAGGGGCATGTTGGTTGAGACCCAGGTTCACCCCGAACTATAACGCCCGCTAAGAAGAAGAAGAAGAAGAAAAAGAATTAGATCGCCCGTCGCATACTGGACGGCCGACTGCCTAATTTCTAGCCACGCCATGTCTGCACGCCAAAAAAACCGGCAACCAAAAGAAAACATTCCCACAATCGAGTGGATTGTTTGGAGCTATCTTGTCGGCCGAGTATGGCAATCAATCCAGCAGCCGCCACTGTTGCATTTTACAGGAAAACGTCCCCGTAGGCGTAGAGTGTCTCAACGCAAATGTTGGCCAATAATGCATGTTGTTATGCTGTGAATCTCAGTTGCAGACGATAAGACCGGCAGTTTCTGACTTCTGACTTAATTGCGATCGCATCAATCGCAATCAATTCGCTTGGTCAGGAGCTTCTTCTCCGACCTAAACCAGCTAATTCGTTTTAATTTTTTTCCCCTTTCGACAAATCGATCGATCGTAATCCCCCGCATTGGGGATTGCAAAATAGCACCCGTGGAAGCGGTGGTAATCATCATCAACGTCATCGTGACAGCCTCCAGGATTGCACTTTAAATCAGTCTGAGCAACAGCACGGCAACAAACTGGCTGGACAGGTAATCACTTTGAATTTTACCCGAAATCAACGTCGATGGCAATCGCATTTGACCATCAAAACCACTCGCAAAAAACAAAACAAATTCAAATGTCCAACAGAACGTCGAGCATCGTCGCGTCAGCGTTGGTCCCGAATTGAGATTGCAAATAGGTTTAGCACGCGATCGATCATCATTCGGTTGTTTCGTGTGCGCATTCCAGAAGCGATTTCCCACGCCTGGACGAAGTGTTTCGTTACCCATCCTGGGGGTAGAATTGAATCCCACCACCATCGTCAATGCCCCACTCACCACTACACTATAGCGCTCCGGACAGGAGCTGGGATTTTGCCGAAACACATGCTTCATGCTTCTGTGCATCCGAAAGCAGCCACTCTTGTCGCTGCAGGACGAACAAACGGAGTGTATGTATGGTGTTCATATGGCAATGGGAGCTATTAAGGGAGCTCCTGTATGCCGCCAGCTAAGGAATTGTTAAGACAAAATTAATTTCAATCGTTATTGCCCTACGTTGTCTCTCGTCTAATTTATTCGATAACTTCGTGTCTTCATCTCCGTCCACAAGGGCTCTTTTGACTTGTTGGTGTTATTGTTATTGTTATTTCATGTTCTGCTATTTGGAGGTTAATGATCGACAGTGATCGAGGTGATGCTCAGTGCAGGGATGGGATTGGTGGAGATGGGAGTGATCGGAGTTTATTTTGGGGTATTGATCTCATTGGGAAATTAATGGTTTCCAGAGTGCAGTCGATTTAGCTAATCCTTTCACAAATGTTTTTCTTGGAACTGGATAGTAGAGAAAGGGGATTCAGTGGCGCGTTGTGGTTCCGATGATGATGATGATAATCTTGAGATTTAATTTGTCGCCGTGTTCACACCAATTTTGTGGTGATATCTGTAGATCACAATGAGTTCATTCTACTTTGAAACAGATCATCTTGGAATCGGTCAAATGCTTTAAGCTTTACTTAATACATCTTCACTACCACGCAGAGAATTGCTTTGACGCTTTGTCAACCAACAGCTTGGATCGTCCCTCCACCTGTAACGATGGGCCTTGGAGACTTAGACTTTGACAGAGGTCTTGTACGTGAATCGAGGCAAACCTAAATCACGTCCAGGTCCTGGGAAGCATTTTCTGAAACCATTTAAACGCGTTCATCAGAGATCCCACTTTCAGGGATTCTGACTTTGTTCAGAGGGATGTTGAGTCATCATCATTTCCAGTGGCCCGCATGTTCCACTAAAATACGCGAACGTAGGATCCCCAGCCACTCGATACTCCGCCATCGATTCTAACTTATCAGGAGCTATGCCCAAGCGCAACCAGGCGGGTTCTTGGACTTGGTCCAACCATCTCATCATGGGTCTGCCAAGCGATCGCCTGCCTGATGGTATTGCATTTAAGGCACGCTTCGGAAGTCGTGATGATGGCCGCATTCGTCTCACGTGACCAAACCATCGAAGCATAGCCCTTTCCGTTCCGAGAAACAGCTGCTCAATATTGAGCTCCCCACGCACTCCCGTGTCTCCCACCCTATCTCGGCGAGTAACTCCCACAACAACACGAAGCAATCTCATTTCAGCAGCTTGTATTCGTGATCTTATTCTTCCGGTCAATACCCACATTTCGTGATCATAGGTGAGAGTTTGAACAAATACTGGGTTTAAAAAATGTTAACTTGGCTTTGACACCATGCTCGGTCTTCCTGATTACAGAGCATCCAAGCTGTTCCTCAGCTTGGCAATCCTGCAGGAACGCTCAGCATTACTCCTCCCATCACTCGTGAAGAAGACCCCGAGATACTTAAACTTCTCAACCTGCTTCAATGGGACTCCACTAACATGTAGAGTGCATTGGACAGAAATTCGGGAAATAACCATAACCTCGGATTCATCCACGTTAACCCTCAATCCAGCATCAGCGCATACGGCCACAACCCCATCTAGCGTGCAATGGACTTTCATCTGGGAGGATGAGAGGACAGCTAGGTCATCTGCAAAATGAATATGGCTTACCCTCAGCTCTCCAAATGTAAATACATACATATTCCCCGCCTCGACTGCGTTGCAACATCCAGTTCATATATATAATGAAAAGGAGAGGTGACAAGACACACCCTTGGCGGAGTCCAATGCCCACGTTGAATGGTGTTGATTTGCTGCCGTTAACCCGAACACAGCTGCTACAGTTTGTGTTCTGGCTCCCACCAGAACACTCCAGAGTTCACCTCGAGAAACGCGGCCATACGCCTTGTCCAAATATACGAAGCAGCTATACATAGGTCGGGTCGAGTACCATTCTTAAAGTGAAAAGCTGTTCGGTTGTAATTCTGCCGTGACGACATAGATTCGAAAACAACTCTAGAACGCGCCTCCAACGCCTTAGGGTAGCCTTTACCGAGCAGACTTAAAAGAGGAGATATGTCCCTGTAATTGGAGCACTTTCTTTTATCTCTCTTTTTGAAATGAGATACAATCACGGCAGTCTACCAATCACTAGGTGTCTCACTGCGTTCCCATGTCACCTTAATGACGCCAGAGAGCCCTAAGACCCTCTCTTTACCCGTTGCCTTAAGCATTTCTGACCGAGCTTAATCCACAACGGTTGGTTCGCCAATTTTTAGCCACTCAATCTCTAAATTTACTTCCTTAACCGTTGGATTATTTTCCACCCCACTCAAGACTACAGGTCTATCCTCCTCAGTGCCCTGATCGGGATTGAGTAGCTCCGAAAAGTGCTCGCTCCATCAGCGCAAGATGTCCATCTCATTGGAAAGCAGCATACCATCTTTGGACCTTTGAACACCTATTTCGCATATCTATGGTCGCCTTCCAACTTCTTGCCGAACTCCTTCCAGGACTGCACTTTCACTGCTCACACAGCCAATTATCGCCACAGTGTACCGGTCACGGGAAGCAGAGTCCCCGAAGAGAATCCGGTCCCTGTATGCCTTCTTCTTCTCTCTGATGGCTTCTTGAACTCCGGCTGTATTAAACCACGCAGTTCTTTTCTCATCACCAGCCGCCACACTATGCTGCTTCTCTCCACAAACATCACGTGCAGAGGTAATGACAGCTGTTAAAAATAGTCGCCACTCTTCCTCTACATGTGATGGATCAGTTGGAATTTGCTCAGACCTTTTGGAAATATGTCGTGCGAAATGTTGCCGCACCTCACTGCTCTGTAGTTTCTCCCACCGTATGCGTGTAACCACTCTTGGTTTCCGCCTTGGCAGACGAGGTACTCTATCAGTAAGATACAGCTTACACAACACCAGGTGATGATCAGTTGACAATTCAGCATCTCTCAACACACGAACGTCACAAACCATCGGTTTCACACACAATGGTACCACAAAGAAATCTATCGACGATTTCTGTTGAAGACTCTGACGGCGGACTCTGGTGGTCATAATGGACAGTCCATTTGTACAGCAAAAATCCAACAAACACTCTCCGTTCGCGTCTTTCCATCGACTCCCACGTCGACGTTGAAGTCACCCATCGGGATATAGGAGTCCATCTCAACTGCCCTATCAAGGGCAGCATCAACTTCATCTAGGAAAACCGTATACTCTTACTCTAGATTCGAAGCATACATCAGCACCAGAGCCAAAGTTGATCTTTCAAGCTTAAGCTTTAAGATCCCGACTCTCCCTGCTAACGGTATCCATTCCAATACCCTGTCTGCCAGTCTGGGAATTGTGAGTATCCCAATCCCCACCTGTGCAGACATTTAAGTTGCAACTGCCTATAAGAAGAGTTCCCACCCGTCCGAAAGGTCCACAGTTCTATATCTTTGTTTCGTCGAAGAGATACCGACAATATCTAACCGATACCTGGCAGCTTCCTAAACGAGCTCGAAGTACTTTCCTGTGAGCAATGAGACGCTCAATAGACGCTACCTTGTATCCGCAGTAACACATACGAACAACATCAGTACCGAGACTAAACGCAGAATAGCTTCTGCCAACCGCTGTTTCTTTGGGTTCAAGAGGCAATTGAGAAGTAGAGCCCTCTCTCAGAAGACCAAGGTTGTGCTATACAAAACCCTAATCATCTCGGTGGAGAGTGGAGGAGAAGATATAACGAAAAACGTTACGGGCTGTACAGTAACAGTGGCCTAGTACGACGTCTTCGAATCCAACGTCTAAGGTGGCAAGTCCATGCGAAGCGAGTGGACAACATAACTCCGGCCCGAAGCGTCTTTGAGGGACGACGCAGAAGAGGACGATCGAATCGATGGTAGCGCACACAGGTGAAAGGGGACCTTAACCAATTGGACGTGCGGCGATGGAAGCAGTTGGCAAAAGATCGAAAAGCTCGTTAGCCATATTTTTGACTTCCCAGTGGGAAGTTATTGTAATGGGGCCGATTTCGCGAATTCCAAATTTTGACATGTCTCCACGTGTATGTGTGTGTATGTATGTGCGTATGTGCGTTCGGAAATTCCGCCTCGATTATCTCAGGAACCAAAGATGACATTGACAAGGGGCCAGGTTCATTCCACGCATAATTATGCAACTTAGAACTGATGAAGTTGTAAGCGAAATCGATTTGAGCTGGATTTTGTTTGAAATTAAATAACTAGAAAAAAGGCAAAAAAAAAAAACGCGGTGATCCCAAGCGGTGCTCTAGCTAAGTACTGACCGCACCCGACGCTGGTTGTTTGTTATGATTGGACGAGAACCGATACATATGTATGTATGAGATTGCTGGGACAGTGTTGTGGTTACATGGAGCGACGGCAAAACGGCGGCTCGATGCCCACAACACGCGGCGTCGCCAAGCGGTCTGACCGCGCCCGACGCTGGTTAATTGCGGTGATCGGACGATAACCGATACATTACCGATTATTCGCCTAAGACCCCTATCGTAGCTAACAAAAAGAGCTGATGACCTTGAAACACCTAAATAGATCTTCAAAAATTGTAGCTAAGCACCATCTCGATCACGTTAGCTTTCAAAAAAAAAATGGAAAAAGCTTCATGATCGGTCTATTCGTTAAGGAGCTACGATGCCACAGACAGATACACAGACACCTCAAACCTATAACACCGTTCTTTTTGCGTCAGGGGTTAAAAATGAAAAAATATGAAATGAAATGGGTGTTTTCATTTTTCCCACTGGAAAGTTAGTCGTGTGAGGTTTGCGGGTTCGCACCTAGACCACATTTTTTAGTTATTTAATTTCTGACAAAAAACGGCTGGACCGATTTTGCTGGAAACTTAATCAGTTCGAAGTTGTATAATTACGCGTCGTACGAGAATGGTCCTATATGAGCGACATCTTTGGCTCTCGAGATAATCGAGGTGAAATATTCCGAGCGCACATGCGCACATACTTACATACATACGCACATATATCTCTATAAAAACCTCGGATTTGGATTCTGGTGACATTGAAACGTGGAGACATGCCAAAGTTCGGAATTCGTAAATTCGGCTTCCCACTGGGAACTTAAAAAAAAAAGACAGAAGCCTCATCGAAGAGAAAGCTGAAGTCCATCGACTGTTTCGAGGATTGAAAAACTATTTTGAATAATAAATATACTTTAAACCAAAATTTGTGTTCTTCTCATCGAACGACAAGATTTATTGAAAGACCTGGTACATACAGAGCTTACCCTAATGCCCAAATGTGCACTATCGTTTCGCGATTGAAATCATAATTTATGGACATGCTGTTGCATGCTACTTTGGATGTGCGCTTTGTTGACTTCAGTCGGGTTTCCTAATTTGCAGCGGCTTATGGAGGTAATCCCGGCGCTCAACACATTTTGATATGTCTGCCGATAGTGCATTGCAAGAGGAACCTGCTACATAGTAAATTGTCCTTAGAAGTCTCCGAAAATGGCATCACGACTAATGTTCTTACACTTGAATGTTGCCTTTTTCTTACGCACTTTAAACCACGAGAAGACAAAACGGGTTCCTCGTCCTTAAAGAAAAAAACCGCCGCAATGCCGCTTAAACAAACTGCTTTCGAAGGAGGCCCACCAGGCAACGGGAAAGTAATTAACTTATGCTCCAACATATAATATTTTATTTTATCTTTAATTTCCTTCTCTTCATTTCGTGTCTTCGACTGGGCCGATGACTAAGCCGGTGGTTGATTTGTGGTCACGGAACATATTTTCTGACAGCGCATCTGCATTTTTTGCAAACTGCACGTGGAGAGCGAAACTAAAATGTCCAGATGATGAATATTTATTTAATTTTATCATGTTGTGTATGCTGCTTCCAGAGACAGTGATGGTCCTACATCCAACAGGTTTCCGTGGGCCACTTTGTGCCGCCACTACTGTATGCTCAATTTTGTCCTGTCTCGTTGGACTAATTGAAAAGAAAGACATGTGAACGCTTTATTCCCCACTATGTGACAGGTTAAATGTGACAATTATTACTTCATCTCACCCCGTACGTAGTGGTCGACAAGTGAATAGTGTCTCAAGGCACTGCCACAGTCGCAGAACACATTCTGCCACACATTCAGCACTCGGCGATTGATCATTTAACGATAAGAGACGTAACGTAACGCTCCTCTAGTCGCAGTCTTCCTTGCCGTTCCAATTCAATTCGGGTAGCAATTAATGTCCCACGACAGGTTCACTAATCATTCTCGTTGCCAACAGTTGGCTGCGCTTTTGAACGACGTATAGAGGGGTTGTCCTGAAATTCCACAAATTTCTGTTCGACGGCACGACGCCGATGAAAGGAAGGCGAACAACACCTTGCAATCGCATTTGTACCGCGGTGACGCGGACCCACATGTGCCGACGTTGGACCTGTTCGGCTGCCGAATTGTTGTTCCGACGAGCAAGAGTACACTAATTGCACGCGAGGACCTCGAAGTACACTGTGTGCGTTTTCAATTGTCATAAAAGTAAGTTGTGGTCGTTAATAAGGCGCTCCTTAGGTGTGCTCGAGCAGACGCGGTCCGGGTAAATCAATTTCGGAGTACCTTGGTGCTTGGTGTGTAATTTCAATTAATTTACGACCGATGGTTGGTCGCATGCGTGGCAAGTGCTTGTTAGTTTACTTTTCCTTTTGGGATTTAATTATCTATCCTTTTGACACCTGACCATGAGGCATTCGGCTTAATGATAGGGTTAACCGTGCCTTTTTGGCGGGCAACAGTGGCAACTGATCGACTTGTTGCACCACAAACATGTCACCTGACAAATATCGTATTCGTTCTCGCCCACCGTTGAGGATTAACATATTCAGAGTGACGCATACCCATCGACCCAAACACTTATCGATCCATTTATCTGATGATTACCCTAAAAGCCAATTGTCGACTTATCCTATCTCGATCTCGAAGCGTCCATGTCCATTAGCATCGCTCATATAGACAGTAGACAGAGAGGAGCAAGCGAAAAAAGGTTCTTCCCGATCGGTAACGTGATCCTTTTTCATTTTCCAGATGACCGCTCGTTAAACAACAGCCACAGTAACGCCAACGGCATCCACATACCACATCCAAAGTGTTTAAATCACCTGAATTGCATTTCTCTTACGCACCAGAGCTCTAATCCGTACCCGAATCCCTGATAGAGTGTCAGTTCACTGTCCCTTGCAAGGATCTCAGACGTTCAAAAATGCTGCAACAGTACCCTTTTGTCATCCTCCTTCGTTCCATTGCCCTTATATTGGTTTGGTTTTGTTTTATTCAATCACCGGTGATTTGGACGCGACTACATTGATGCACCTCATCAGCAGCCGCTTGAATTGTTGTCAGTTAGGATCTCGGTATGGTGGATTTAATTCCGCATTATCCCTGAACTGTGCAGGTGTCTTGTATCACAGCTCGTCTGCCTACCTGGAGTTTTTCCAGTCACTTGGCCGCTGCGACGGATGAGTCAAGTGTCGATGGTACTGTTTGCCTTTCTAATCTCTGGGAATCTTGACATCTGCCCACAAATGTGCAATTCTTACTGGTTCTTTTCTCATTTTTTATTTTTTTTTTTGCTGGCAATGTGGTAATTGCTGGCCTATTACACAAGTCCTTTTGTGCTGTGGAGGACACGATCAATTTGCTGCATGCCATTGTGGGTGTTTCGCATTCAAAATAGTTTAGCCACCAATCGGTACTCCAAAGTCATTTGCTTTGCCTCGGGGAGATCATTGTGTTCTTTTTGTTGCCATTCCTCCCTCACAACTCCGACGATCCTGAGAACTCCTGTAGGCATGCGAGCATCGATTTTCACTAATCCTTTCTCTCATTTCGTTTTATCTGTTTTCGAGGCAATTAGATGGCCCGCATCGTGGGTTGAGAATTAATTTTGAGTTTTTCGGTGATTTTTTTTGGACCAAAATTACGGGTTAGGTTTAGGGATGTAGGTTTCTGGCTAATTAGGTTGAAAATGAAGTGAACGATTTTCGATAGCTAACGGTATTGGAGTTTAAGGTAAGTTGGAGATCGTGTTGGAATTCGATTAGGGATGGCAGATTCCTGGAACTGAACCATTCGGGGGTGGATGGGTTTTTGTGAGAATTGAGGCACGAAGAGGTCATTAAAAATGGGTTGTGGGCGGATTGAAGCGCGGTCGTTGGATCAGGTGGTTTGGAATATGAGGGAATCGTGACTGACGAAAGGTGATTTTGATGATTTAAGCGGTCAGGTGTATTGGAAGTAAACGATGCTTTGAGCTATAACTTAATAAAGGAGAGGATGTGCACCGTGTGCTTTTGTGTTTGTGTGAGATTTTCGTTTTCACTTGATCAGTAGGGACGTACAATGTGGTGTCTTGGAGGATTTTTATTACTGATATCTTTTAGACCTTATAAGACGTCAGGGAGTGATGACCTAGAGTACCCAGAAACCATTACCAGTCCTATTTAGGTCCAACTTCAATCTGGGTTACATCCCTCAATGCTGGAGAGAAGGAAAGTTAATCTTTCTATTAAAACTTGAAAATGTGGAACAGTGAGTTGCATAAATCACACCGTCCTAGCAGTTTGTTTTTTTTTTTTTTTTGTGTTTTTATGGCGTTACAGCCCATGAAGGGCTAGAGCCTAGCTTCTCTCAAACACCCATGTTGTGTGTGATTTATTTTTTTACACAGGTGAAAGGGACCTACAGTTTAATGCCGATTCCGAACGGCGTGCGTCGAGAAGCTTTTTCATGGCAAGTACACTACGGAGGGTTTTCCCAGTACCCCGCCGAGGAGGGACGCCGCGAAATATACATTCGATGGCGTTGGTGTTATCGGGATCCGAACTCGCTCATCGTGCGTCTGAGCCCAACACACTAACCACTGCGCCACGGGGCCCTCCGTTCTTGCAGTTAGATATCCTTTTATTTTTAAGTCGATGGTTAAGCACGTTAAACTGCGTATCAGGGGCTTAAATAGGTTGGAGAGAGTCAGGGAGAGTGAAAACCAAACTCAGACCGTACATTTCTTAAAACAAAGACAGCACGTGTAGGATCCACGTCGAACCAGCAAGCAGAGGAAGAAGAGCATAAAATGCTAATCAGCCCCGTGAAGTAATACCTAACGGTGGACCCGCGGGGCTAAATGTGGAAACATTAGCTTAATATGCGCTCTCGCCCCAACGGAAGAAAGGGAAGATCGACTTAAACAAGAATTGTACGATCTCCTAGATAGAACCTATGCCCAATGTCCCAGCAACGACACAAAAATAGTTCCAGGAGATCTTAATGCAAAAATGGACAAAGAGGACGTATTTGAGTCGATCATAGGAAAGCATAGCCTCCATAACACCACCTACGACAACGGACTTAAGCTAATCGATTTCCTAACGGGCGTAACCTCCTTGTAGCAAGCACACGATTCCGCCATCTCAACATCCACAAGGGTACCTGGCAGTCTTTTCATCAATCAACCGCCAACCAGATTGATCACATTGCGATCGACGCCAGACACTCCTCCAGTAGTCTCACCGTACGACCTTCCGAGGAGCCAGCATCGACCCGGACCACTACGTTGTTGTGGCCAAGGCACTAATGAGGATATCAAGAATGCTTAGGAGTCGAGTAGGACAACGTAAGTTTGACGTCAGAAAACTACAATCGCAAGAGATTGGCAAAATCTTTGCCGATCGTGTCTCTTTCAAGTTACAAAATCCGCCCAAATCAGCAGAAACAATAGAGCAGGAATGGGCGCATTGCCAGAGCGGCTTTAGAACGCTGCCTCAGAGGTGCTGGATTTCAAACCGCCACCACCCCTACCTGGAAACCCCTGGTTCGATAAACAATGCGAAAAAGCCCATGCAGCAAAGCAAGAGTCATATGAAGTCATGCTGCAACGACGGACGAGAGCTGCTCGTGAAATTTATGAGCAGAAGAGAACAGGGGAACACGCGCTTCTCAGAAGAAAGAAGAAAGAACACGGAAAGCGTGAGATGGAGGAGATCGAGAGATGCTTCCGCAGGAATAATGTGCGGAAGTTTTACAATAAGGTAAAACGAACAAGCCATGGCTACAAAGCCAAAGCGGCGGCCTGCAGGGATGAAAATGGAGAACTGGTAGTAGAATCACAGTCGATGCTGCAGATTTGGAAAGACCACTTCTGCAGACTGTATAACGGCGATGACAGACAAGGTACCGCTGTCAGGCAGAACGATGCATTCGTAGTGGACGACGGTGTAAGAGAATTCCGTCCACTCGACCTAGACGAAGTAGAAATAGCGATATCAAGACCTAAGTCTAATAAAGCCGCGGGCGCAGACGGCCTGTCTGCTGAGCTTCTTAAAGCGGCTGAAAATGAGTTGGTAAGGTGCATGCATCATCCCATTTATAAGGTATGGTCGGAGGAAAGCATGCCCGACGAATGGAATCTCAGCATCGTTTTCCCGGTCCATAAGAAACGAGACCCCTATAACTGCGCCAACTATAGGGGAATAAGTCTCCTTAACATCGCATATAAGATATTCTCTGCCGTATTGTGTGAACACCTCAAACCGTTTGTGGATAACCTGATAGGCTCTTATCAGTGTGGTTTTAGGCCAGGTAAATCCACAGTAGACCAAATATTTACGCTGCGGCAGAAGCTTGAAAAGATCGTGCAAGAGTCACTGGCCAACATAAGAGGTACGATTTATTTCAAGTCTACGCAATTGCTTGCGTACGCCGACGACTTTGACGTGATTGGACGGACACAGCGAGACGTCAATGAGACCTTTGTAAGCATTGAGGTAGAAGCGGCTAAGATGGGTCTCAAGGTTAATCAGGGTAAAACCAAATATCTGCTTTCATCTAAAAGAGACGGCCAACACCGACGTATTGGCCAGAACGTCACCATGGGCGAATATAACTTTGAAGTGGTCAAGGAATTCATCTCACTAATGCCCGGCGACAACAACGCCAGCGCTTAGATAAAACGCAGAATCACTCTTGCCAACCGCTGTTTCTTCGGGCTCAAGAGGCAATTGAGAACTAGAGCCCTCCCTCGGAAAACCAAAGTGACACTATATACGTAAGACATTGATCATCCCAGTCCTCCTTTACGGCGCAGAGGCTTGGACCTTAGCAAAAGCGGATGAAGATGCCCTTGGTCGTTTCGAGAGGAAAATTCTGCGCACTATCTACGGTCTCGTTTGTTCAAACGGTGTGTGGAGGAGAAGATTTAACGAATAAATGTACGGGTTGTACAGCGACATCGGCCTGTTACGTGGTCTACGGATACAGCGTCAAAGGTGGCTAGGTCCTGTAGAGCGCATGGAAAATACGGCTCCGACCCGAAAAGTCTTCGAATCCACCCCGGAAGGAAGGCGCGGCAGAGGACGGCCGCATCTACGGTGGCGCACGCAGGTGGAAGGGAAGCTTAACCAACTGGGCGTGCGGCGCTGGAAACAGTTAGCCAAAGACAGTGCCAACTGCGGACTGTAGCGCCACCTAAGTAAGTAAGTAAGTCCCGCGGGGAGAGTGGTTGAAGTCTGCAGGGTGTGGTTTAGTATGTAGGCGCATTCATAACATCGAACATTCAGGTTTGCGAATCGTGCATACTAGTACCTAACCCGGGTTACTAGTAACTTTGGAAGATTACACACCATTTGGCGCAACCATAAAAAAAGAAAGAGTTTCCGCTCGACAGTGGGTCACCCACTGTCGAGACGTATCCAAAGGAATGTCCTGCATGAAATTTCTGGTCACGTCTATATAGACTTTGTAAGTCTATATAACGTCTTGTAAGACGTTCAGAGATCCAATACCGATATACTCGAACTTCGGTTGTCCGATTATAAAATGTGCACATAGCTAAAATGCGATGCTGCGAACTATAAGCACCTAACTGAAAAGGGTATTGGCAGGAGAGGTTTGACCATAGTCTCCCCGAAGTATAGGACCCTTCTAAGCAAGCATGGATCTCTGCAAATCGATAGAATCCACAACGTCAAGCACAAAACCAAACTAACAGTTTACTGATTTATTACTGAACAATCCAATTAGACGGGCATTCCCCCTTTGCACAATCCACTTACCGACGCACAAAGCGGTCCCTAACTATTCCCCACTACCATCTGCACGAATTCCTCTTTATTTTTCCAACTGACACTTTATTAGCTACTAACTGTAACTGAGCCCAAGTCACTATCTACCCAGATAGAATAGTAAATGCGCCGCCCCCCTAGAGCAAGTGATAAGTCCCCACTTTAATATCTACACCAATGGAAGAATAAATCCGCGCCACCCTCGCTCTACGTGCTGGCATCGTCGCCACCAAACGACCAACGAATGGAACGCGTTACGACCGAACCGCTTGGCACCATATGGGCTACCAAATCAAAGCCACCATCATCGTAAACACAAATCAGCTCCTCAATTATCCAATGCCGACGAACTATGTATGCCTGGAGTAAACCATCTCTCCCTGTGCCTCTTTGCGGCCGGCGCGTCCTTGATACAAATTGTTTTTTTCGTTATTCATTCCCCTTGGTGTAGTTGATGCTCAAATGCTAACAACGTGATGAAGTGCGTCATGGATGGGTACAATTCGCTTACCGTGTGCTTCGCTCCGTGTGTGCTTCACTTAAGAACGACACGCAATAAAATGCGTGGATATATTGACAACTGTGGCTTCCCATCCCATCGTATCCGTGGCCAAACCCGGGTTACAGGCGAGTTCTTTTTACTATATATTTGTAGTTCGTGCCGAAGACCAACTGGGGAGCCGTGGTGTTGACTCATTTTGTTGTTTCAGCTGCTCTGCTGCTGAGTGCCAACCAAACAGCAGGCAAGCAAGCAGGCAGGCTATCAAAGGAAATGCTCGGAATGCCAATTGAGAGATACACGTACCACGTATGTATCATCGAACTTGTTTGTATCTATAGCTATTTTCACGCCATCTAATAATGTTCTCCTACCTGTCGGTATGTGTTTTAGTTTAGTATCGCCATACCTGAGGACTTGATGGCGTTAAAACCAACAAAACCAATAGAACATCCTTAACACAATAGCTCGACGAGCTAATAGATAAACAGATAAACAGACAATCTGAACAGGAGGAGTGTAATAAAAATATGAAAATTCCCCGAAGAAGGAGAATCGGCAAATTGGAAAATCCCAGGAAAATCGAGGAGATACTGAATTGAGATGAGAATTCGGCGAAGAGGAAGGTTCCACGGTTTGGTCTCGTCTGGTCTGGTCTGGCCCTCTATCCAAGTGGTAATTAGTCGAAAACCGAAAGACCAAAAGTAATTAGTGTTTGGTGCTAAGAACAACAAACAAAATCCCCGATCGGTGGAATCCCTGATGCGTCGCGATATGGATTACGACAGTTGAGAGGTGCCCGAGCTACACGTATTATCCTTTTTCACGTCTCTGCCAGGACAACAAGTTGCAATTGCCAGCAAATTCATTTTCTTCTTCTCTTACCATCTACGTCGCCCCGAACTCGGTTTTGGACCGAGTGTCGGGCGAGGATATACATAAATCCTTTTGAAAGCAATCAAAATGATTGGTGGTGGGCATCAAAGGAGCACAAGTGACCCAAAGTTTGAGTGGAATACTTGCTGCGTCGCGACATCTAAATGGCGTCGTACCGCAGAGTTGGGGGGAAACGAGTAATTGGATTGGAGGAATGAATTGTGGCATGCGAGGGTTTCCATCAGCACATGAATAAATCCGGCTACTGACTGGAATGGAGCGTATGCTGTCGGGGCGAGTGGAATAATTCCTTTTTTCGGTAATGTATGTGTAGGACAGATTGGGCGATATATTAAGGACATAAATCTGCGGACGCGACGACTGACCATTGAAATTACCCTTGATGTCTTCTGGTAGTTAGGCTTAAGGGATTTGGATTTTGGGTAATAGAAAAAGATTAATTCAACTTTCTATAGGTGAGAGGGGGGACAATCTTAATTCTCTAAACGCATCGACGCGCTGATGATAGAAGAATCATAAGAAAGGAGACGCCGGCACTTTTTTGAGTAGAACGTCTTAGACAAGACTTGACTTGACCTAGTACACCTTGCTGGGATTCTATTCCACTTCAGTCGTATAAGTCCCTGATTTGTGCTCGAATTAATCTACAGCACTGTAAAGCTGCTACCGCTCTCTTAAGTAGCAGAATTGCATGCAGTAGTACAAGTCATCATGTTGAATACATTCAAGGACCATGGGTGAGGACGTGATGCTATGATTCTTTATAATGAGCAGTCCAAAAGACGAAGGGTTTGCCTCATCATAACGAACTCATTATCGGCAACCAAACATGGACTTTGTGGACAAGACTTTGTGGCTGCCGGAGTAAGCTACGAAGTGCACGGAGAAATTGAACACTTCGTCGTTGTGTCTGCTTACTCCCCCTACGACTTGGTATTACCTCCACCACTGAAGGCAGTTTCTGAACTAGTAGAGTACTGCGAAGTCAGGCGATTGGTACCATCTTATGTTGCGATGCTAATGCTCATAACACTGCATGGGGTAGCAGCAAATGCAATTGAGGGGGGGACCGTCTTTTAGACTTCACTCTTTCGTCTGACCTTACCATCAACAATGTTGGCTCTCAATCAACATTTGTCACGGTGAGACGACAAGAGGTGATTGACCTAACGCTAAATAACTTACTGGAGAGCCTTACCAGAGAGGAGCTTGTGTTAAAGTCCTCAAACGGGGTAAATCGACAAAGCGGGATGTACATATGTATGTATGTATGTTGGCGTTACAGTCCATGAAGGACCAAAGTCATGTTGTTGTGCGTGATTTCGTTTTCCCATATGTGAAAGGGGCCTTCAGTTTTTGCCGTGAGAAGCATCGTGAAAACACGTTCGATGACATGGCTGTTGTCGGGATTCGATTTCGTGTCATCGGCGTCAGAGGCCAATATACTACATACCGCGCCACGGCGCTCTCCGACAAAGCTAGAGAATCTGATGGTGCCTTTACTGAGTCTTAAACGGAGACCCTCATTCTACTGCTTCAGACCCATTTCCCGTTGCATACGCCTTCAACGGTAACTGCGACTGAAACGATGAAAACAGTTCGGCGTAGCTGGTGCATATATTGTGTCGCGCGTCGCAGCTACTGAGGCCCTTGAACTTGGTGTGGACTCATTTGATGGTTTTAAAGCGCCAGGCACCGACGGTATTACCCTGTTATGTTGCAAAAAAGTATAAGACAGCTGCTTCCTATCTTGAAAAGAATTTTAACTTCTAGCCTGGCACTTGCCTACATATGTAGGCAGTCTTTGTTCCCAAAATAAGGAAAGCGGATTACTCATTCGCCAAGAGTTTTAGACCAATTAGTCTAACATGCTTCTTTCTGAAAAGCGTTGAGGGAATAAGAGAGCAGCACGTGCCCAAAATTGCCCTTCGAATGAATCTTCTTTCGGAGATGCAACATGCTTATCAGTCCGGAAAGTCATGCGAGACTAAGCTTCAAATCCTAGTTGGGAGGATAGAATGCGCACTCGAAACGGAAGAGTACGCGCTGGGCATTTTCGTCGACATTGAGGAAGCTTTTGAAAACGCTAATGCATGTCTCGGACATTGTGTCAAATCCGGCGTAAACAGGGGCTGCCCGCGAGTTATGATAAATGGTGGATAACTCTCTGCTCGATGCTCTCAATGTCTCTATGATGTCGCCGTTCTCTCTGTCGACTCATGTTTAGCGAAAGTCTGTCTCAAAGCGCCAAATGTTATCGATGAGTGGTGCACGAGAAATGGGTTGTCAGTTAATCCTCTCAAGACTGATGTCAATCTTCACGAGAAGAGGAGAAATATTGGCATGACTCAGCGGGTGCTAAAAGGCATTCCGATCCCGATATCCAAGGAAGCTAAGTACATGGAAGTTATATTAGACAACAAGCTTCTTTGGTCAAACTTTGTTGAGCCAAAAACCACCAAAGCACTGTCAGCGTTCTGGCAAGACAAAGGTGCCTTGGGCAATAAATGGGGCTTACCGCCGGCAAAGGTCCTCTGGATCAACACGGCAACGATGAGATCGATAATCTCATATGCATCGTTCTTCCGGTGGGACAGGCCAACACGCAAGTACAGCGTAACCTCTTTCACCAAATTCCAAAGAACGGCTGTCTCAGCTGTACGCGATCTTTCCTCAGCATGCCGGGCGCTGCTCTAGATGCTGTGATGAACCTTCCACCACTTAAAATATTTATCAGAGGGTTGCTCTGAAAACCATGTCACGTTTGAAGAAAAATGGCCTTCGTACAACCCGCACAGGAATGACAGTGTGCTTGCGCAAGAATTGTCCTCATGGGCATGCCTTCTGACGCATTGACACCTGTTATCCTATTGCGCTGTAATTTTACAGTCTGGTTTTCATGACGTCAGGACTGGCTCTGGCTAGATACTGAACCTGGAAAGGATAGTCTTCGCATTTTCACGGATGGCTCCGGTGCTGGGGTCTTCTTTGAGCGCGTGTCTGTCTTCCATTTAGAGAAATACGCATTCCTACTGGCCATGTACTATGTTGTGAGGCACAGGTGGAGGGGAAAAAGCATATGCATCTGCAGTGACACCCAAACTGCACTAAAATCTGTGTCCAATCCCCTAACTAGCTCCAAATTAGTGCATGAACTCAAGCCCTTTCGGAACAGAGTCGGTAGACTAAATCCACTAAGGCTTGTATGGGTTCCATGTCACTCTGGGATCCCAGGAAGCAAGATCTCTGATGAACTCGCCAGAATGGGTTCAGAGGAGAGCTTCACAGGGCCTAGACCCGCTCTAGGCCTACCTATGTTCATGGTAAATTCCTACATTAACAATTGGGTGTTTAATACACACGACCGTAGAAGGAGGGATTATCCAGCTGTCAGGATAACAAAGCGCGTATGCCCGCAGCATTTCTCCTGTCTTTAAGGAGAATCGACTGCAGAAGACCTGTGGGAGTAATTACGGGCCATTTCACTTTTGTTAAGCATCTCTGCATGCCTGATATCAGTGAGACGCCTACCTGCGCTGCAATTGCGGGGAGGATGACACTGCAGAACATTTTCTCTGCGACTGTCCCGCCTTTACTCGCGCATGGTGGCGCACTCTCTTAGCTCTACATCACTAAGGCTCTTTCCCATTTTCTTCGGAAAATGGCGAAAATACATTAATGTAAGGTGTCTGTCTGGAGTATAATGGACCAACATTTGCTTCTGAGTGCTCCAACAGATAGCAGACGCTATCCTGCTTTATGGTGCAGGGGCATGGGCATTATTGAAGGCGGATAGAGATGGTCTTGGTCTTTTTGATAGAAAAGTTGCGCGTGTGATATTTGATCCTGTTTGCGATGATGGTATCTTCTTTTGGCGCTACAGTTCATGGCGCCTCCTGGGCCTCCTTTAAAAAACCTCTCCAACTGGCACGGTCTTTCGCCAGCAGTCTCCAGTGCCGCACGCCTAGTTGGTTAAGGTCCTCTTCCACTTGGTTGCGCCACCTTAAATATGGGTGTCCTCGACCACGTCGCCCCTCCGGGTTGGATTCAAAGACCATCCGGGCCGGAGTTGTGATTTCCATGCGCTCTACATGACCTAGCCATCTTAGGCGTTGGATCCGAAGACGCGGTGCTACGTCAATGTCTCTGTACAGCTCGTACAGTTCACTATTAAGTCTTCTCCTCCACTCTCCTTTTACTTTTCTCTCAAAACGAGCAAAGGCTTAACCGCTTCCGATAAGCTCCATGTCTCTGCGCCATAAAGCAGGTCCGGGATGATAACGGTCTTGTATATAGTCACCTTAGTTTTTCGAGAAAGGGCTCTGCTTCTTAGAGCCGGTGGTTCGTGTCCTTTTTCGACGACAGCATATACTTCGTTTTGCCCTCATTTACCGCCAGTCCCATTTTAGCCGCTTTCGTTTCAATGTTCGTAAAGGCCTAAATGACATCTCGCTGACTTCCTCCAACTATGTCAATGTCATTGGTATATGCGAGCAGTTGTACGGACTTGAAAAAGATGGTGCCCCTCGTATTGACCAGTGAGTTTTGCACGATCCATTCAAGGACGATGTTGAAAAAGTCACACGATAGCGTGTCGCCCTGTCTAAAAACCTTTTTGGCATAAAAGGTATCGGTTAGCTCGCTTCCAACCCTGATGGAGCAGCGAGAGTTCTCCAATGTCATCGTGCAGACATGGCGTTGTATAGCTCGTATCTATTTATTCTATCGTATGCAGCCTTAAAGTCGACAAACAGATGGTGGGTGTCGATCTGGAACTCGTTTCTTTTTTCCAGGATCTGCGGCAGTGTGGTGAATAACTGACATATAGTGGACTTCCCGGGCCTGAAACCACACTGATATGGACCAATCCGTTTATTAATGAATGGTTTCCTCTGTAGTTTGCGCAGACAAAGGGATTTCCTTTCTTGTGGATCGGGTAAACGATACTAAGATTCCATTCTTTGGGCATGCATATCTTACAGATGAGCTGGTGCATACTCCCAACTAGATCATCTCCAGCTGCCTTAAAGAGCTCGGCAGGTAGTCCGTCTACTCCAGCAACTTTGTTGGACTTAAGCTTACAAAAAGCATTTCTAACTTCGTCCAGGTCAGGGGGACGGAATTCTCTGCTATCATCTTCCGCACTTGGCCGGTTTTTTTTTTGTTTTGAGGAGCTTATGCTCCTCCCTCCTCTTCTGCTCATATTGCTCACGAGTAGCTCTCGTCTTTCTATGCAGCGCCTCTGATATGCTTGCTGCTTGGCTGCGTGTGTCCTCCTACACTCGTCGTCAAACTATGGATTTCTTGTTGGTGGCGGTTTGAAACCCAGTACCTCAGAAGCAGCACATTCTACGGATTGTTGACAACGGGTCAATTGGTGTTGTACGGTCTGAGCAGGTGTTGGAGGGTTTTCCGAGAGTTTGAGGGAGACGCAATTGGCATAGGCTCTGGCGGTCTCTTGTGATTGTAGCATTGCGACGTTGTATGCCGCTGGCCTTACTCGATTTTTCTGGGCCAGGCATATTCGCTGTCGCAACCTGGCTGCGACAAGATAAAGGTCCGAGTCGATGTTGGCTCCTCTAAAAGTTCGCACATCCAGAATGTCGGATGCGTGCCTGCCATCAATCGCAATGTGGTCAATCTGGTTGACGGTTGATTGATCCGAAGATCGCCAAGTCCCTGGATGTTGAGATGTGGGAAATGCGTGCTAGCAACTAGAAGATTTCGTCCCATTGCGAAGTCTATCAGCCTAAATCCATTTTCGGGTGTGGTGTTGTGTAGGCTATGCTTGCCAATAACCCTATAAAAGGCGACTTCCTTGCCCAGTTTTGCGTTAGAGTCAAATGGGACATTGGACATATGTCCTATCTAGGAGGTCGTAGAAATCGTAGCGTCATCCTTGTCCTCGGTAGGGGCGTGAGCGCAAATTAGGCTGATGTTAGCGAATTTAGCCTTGACGCGGATTGTCATGACGCGTTCGCTTACATGCCTGAAGGTTAAGACTTTTTGCCTAAGTCTAGCTCTAATAACAAATTCGCATCCGAATAAGCGTTGCCTTTTCTCCTTGTAGTAGTCGACGTTGTAGATATCACAGTTTCTAATCCTCTTTTTGCCCGGTCCATCCCATCGCACTTCCTGGATTGCGGTAATATCTGCCTTATAAGGGCCTCCGCAAGTTGTTCGGCCGCACGTGGTCTGTTGAGGGACCTTACATTCCACATACAAAGCCGAATATCATTTTATCCTTTGTTGATGGTATCTGGACGAGAAAATTAAACCACGAACTGTACGGGCTGTATGGCAGCATACATATGCCTAGTTAAGCGTCTACGTATACAACGCTTAAGATGGCTAGGTCATGTAGACAACATACATATGTAGGTCCCGCCTGAAGAATCTGTTGGATGTGCAGTGTATAAACGCCTTTTCACGGAACGCTGCCACTTCCACAACCTAGTTTTCCAGGACAGATGGCGTGGCACGTAAGCTGTCATCCTGCCTACATTCTTTCTACTACTCACTTCCTTGTTCCTTTTCTTGTCATTCAGAACGCATTGTTTAATTAGTAATGAAATCTCACTTTCAAATCCGAGGCAATCCATATTCTTTAAGCGCGCATCTCACCAGAATCTTCGAATTCGAGCCATTTGGACAACGAAACAGACGACGCCTTGGACGCAAATGGCGCACACAGGTGGAGAAGGACCTCAACCAACTTGGTGTGCGTGACTAGAGGCGGCTGGAAAGAGATCAAGCTGGCTGGAGTCGGTTGTTGTGTAAGGCCAAAGGCCACACCAGTCTGTAGCGCTACGAAGAAGAAGAAGTGGATTTACCAATGATTCTGCTGATCTAGTTTTCCACTTTCCTGATCAATCAATCAATGAATACCAACACTCATAGGAAACTATCAGAAAGGCACTAATGAGCAACTCCTAAAATTGCATGGCCTCCTTACCTCTCTAACAAAAAAAGTGGTTTTTCAAATCATCCAAAATGTGTCTCCTTCCCAACGATCAAACACTAAGCAGATTCGTCTTGGGGAATCCTCTGTTTTAGTTGCCTTAAATGTGGGCACCATTTTCTTGCACGTACGTTATACTTTTCAAAAACAAAAAAGTGAATTATCGTACAATACTGCTCTTTTCCCCGTGGGACTAAAACTCAAAACACATCTAACGCCAGTGGTTGCCAAATGTGAATTTATTAATCAATGTACGTGAAATTCAGAAGTCTGCTCTTCAACAAGTAGCACGAAATGACGGTAATAAAAACTTTCCCCAGGAACAGCATATGTTTTAATGACCTTATGCGCATTGTTGACTCACCATCCCAGTCTTGATCTTCTATCCAGAAGCGTGGATTTTAAGAAATCTACATCTGATGTATAGACCAATCCAAAACCTCTGTAAGATAGGACTCTTATTGTTTTACGAGCATTGACGGAGTTTCCTAATACTGTTGCCACAACAAACTACCGCCAGCAATCACTCACGTTTCCCGGACTATCCCAAAAGGCAAATAAAAATGAAAAACTCCAACTAACACATGCTAACCGCCTCCCTTGCCAAAGGGTTGCGAATCCATTCGTTTCCCAAGAAACCGATTGCACGAGCATCTGCAATTGACGCATCACTCCCACCCCCTTTGAACCCTTTCTTTCGTTTCGTCTCGTATGCAAGTAACCTCAAATGGGAAAAACACCAGATCGAACGTTGTTCAAGGATATGGGCGCTGCCAACACATGACCCAGCCGGTCGGTCGATGCAGCCAACGGACTAGGAAGCGATTGTGACGCCATTAACCCGATTACAGTCACATGTGTCACGTGTCGGAAATGATAACTTTGATATTTCGCAATACTGGGCTCCTGGTGGGAGGTAGACCAGTCCTTAATCCATTCGAAGCCCGTAATGTCACTCGTTGCTTGTTTGTGAGTTCTGTTGCCGCGCAGTGGTTTCGTTTGAATGATTGCTGGTCAATCGATGAACGGTGGCTATTAGCATGAGTAGCATGAGAGTTGAAATGGGGGTGTAGGAACCAGGACAACAACAAATTCATTCTCTGTACCGCACAACGGATTAGTTGTCAGCTTTTCATCCCTTACCGCCCTCATGCTAACCCATCTGCGGCAGTAAATGGATCTATCTGGCTACGATGATATGAAATACATTTGTCCATTCGTGCTTCTAGCTGACGGAAAATCTTCTAAATACACATACGCATACATAAATACGTACATACATAGATACGTACATATGTACTTGATATACCACGTGAAGTTTATCCGAAGAGACGAGGATAGTCCTTGTATCCTGTGTTGTACGGTTGAATCCATCACGGTTGTTGAAACACCTTGCACAGCAGCGTGTCACGTGTGCCAACTGTGTGTATCGCATGTGTATCTACGGCATGACTGTGTAATCGACCCACGTTAAGTGTCTCCCACTGCTGCTACGCAATCGAAAGGACTTATCCCCTTCTCGCATACATACACACATATAGTAATGTACGGAGAGTACTGGAATCCGTGGGTATCGTTGTTCTCGTGAAATGATAAACGACAGTGGCTAACATCTGTTTGAAGAGTTTCTACAGAAACATTCGTCGGAGGGGTTGATTCCCGGGATTAAGTGCGTCATAACGCAACGAGAGTAACTCGAACGTCATTTCGTCATTTCACCGTTGTAACAGACAAATTTAATCTTCATCCACTGGCACAATGGGGTGGTGTGGAAGACACGATGGTACAACAGACAGTGGAGGAGCATGAGGAGGACTGGAGCCAAACGCCGCGTCATTTAGATCTCTTCATCTGACATCCTTCAAGCGCAGATAGTTGATGATATCGTACATGACGACTATGTATGACGTTAGTATTCAATTATTGCGGAGGTGGTGCACTCGATCGTGTTATGATGGTATTCGCGTAATCTAGTTTCGAGATCGTCCTCATTCTGTAAAACATCTGTCGAGTGCGCAAGGAAATCTGCATGCGTCAGTCCTTAATGACAACGAGAACAATACAGAAGGGAATGAAACGAACTACTGCTGCCTCATCCGTCAAATGATGAACCAAACATCTGGTTGTGCAAAGGGCTTCGTCGTCGTGGGCACGATGGTGTGGTAGCCGTGTACGGCCACTTTATTGCTCAGCTACTGCTGTAAACCGGTGGCTGGAAGACATTCTTGTCATGTGGTTGTACACTGATGGTTCGAGTCCATTTGGTGCGATGTGTGTTGAGATCAATTAATCCGGAAATTGATGTTACGCCTGGACGATGAGCAGGCAAAGTACCACTGTTTAGATGGGGGAACACAAGAGTACTTCTGCGCCGAGAGAGGAGGGAGAAAGTATTTCAATCAGTCGTGAAGTAATCACCATGGAGATCTTTGCCAGGCTGACTACATTAACGATGCACTCAATCTGCAGCAGCCAGCCAGACGGGGATTTGTGATGAGTATGCTGATCATGTAATGGTAGGTATGTCTCTGTTCCTCGGCTGTTGAGTGCTAAAATGCGTTGTGCGGTCGCTAATTAAATAGAAGCAGATACCCAACTGTTTATTTGTGTAGTGCATTTGATTCGATTCGTGACTGATTGGTGCGAAAGGGAAGCCTCAGTCCGGGTAGGGAGCTTGATATTCCCTTAAGGATCGACTTCTTAAAGCGACGTTTCGTGATATATGTACATACATATGTACATAGTTGTCGACGAAGTTCTTTTCGGATACGGCTTATCCGATTTTTGCCTCTCAAATAGTGCTCCGACTCAGACATCACTCCTGCAGTCGGGTAAAGTGAAAATCGGCTGGGTGATCTGCCGCATACGCATACGCAGGAATCTAACCAGATGCCTCGAATTTGGGCACACAGCTCGTCGGTGTACTAGCGAGCAAGATCTCTTAAGACAGTGCAGAAAATGCGGAGAAGAGACCGCATTGCTAAACTATGTATGTATGTGTCAGAGAACCTACATATGTGTTTCTGGCGCAACGTTTCAAGACCAGTAAACACAGAGGATGTTGCCGGCAGCAGCAAGTGTCCGGTGTCTCGGAAAGCACTGTCAGAAAAGCAACAATGAAAGTGATTCAAATAAACCTAAATCACTGCGCAGGCCCACACGATTTACTGGCACAGAAGATACAATAAGTGAACCGTATAAAGCCTTGGACTATAGCAGCTGGACAAACGACAACACAATGACCGCTGCTATTTGGGCCTGTGGAAGACAGTCAGTACAGGAAATAGGTCAACCGGCTAGTAAACGAAATTCACTTCCCATATGTAGCTGTTATGCTCCCCCTAGACTATGATTGGAGGAGTTTGGTAGCCTAATAGAAAGCATCCCAGCTGATGCAAGACGTAAATTGCGGAAGACTTCAACGCCTGTTTTACAGAGTGGAGCAGCAGACTCACAGACGCACGGGATCTTTCTGGGAACGTTTGCGCTTATAGAAGTACATATGTATGTATGTATATTGACGTTACAGTCCATGAAGGACCAAAGCCGAGCTTCTCTCAGTCACCCATGTTCTGTGTGATTTTATTTTCCCATAGGTGAAAAGCTTCTAGGTGTAAACCTGGTTAATACAGGTGCTACAAGTATTTTTCGCAAGGCTGGTAGGTCGTCAGCAGTCGATATAACCTTTGCGTGTAACTCTCTCACGAACAAAATAACATTCAGAGTGAGCGAGACTAAACGCACAGCCACCACCAAGCTATTATAATAGAGATCGGCGAGAGAAAATGGAAACAGCGTCAAACCAAACAGATCCCAGGTGGAAAGACCCGCTCTTTGACAACGATGTTTTTTGGAAGAAGAGAGGTGTGACTGTGGATAACGATATACCGGAGAAGCAATCTCTATGCAGCTGAAACAGGCGCTAACTACATCATGCGACACAACGTTACTCGAGAGGAAAGCCAACAAAAGGTGGTTCTCGTGTTACGGGTGGAACGAGCATATCCGGAGGCCAAGTGCGAACTGTCTCAGAACGCGAAGGAAAGCCTACCGTTGCAGAAATAGACTAGACTTTCAGGAGCGGCTTCTCCAATTCAAGCTAGCGAGAGGTGAGCTGAAAAAAGCCATCAAAGAAAGCAAAGCAAGGTGCTTAAAAAACTCTGCGAGGAGGCCAACACGGATCCTTGGGGTAAAGCATATTGGGTGAATACCAAAGGGATAAGAAGCAATACAGGTCCGCTGATTACCGACCCTGAAATGCTTACACAAATAGCTGAACATCTCTTCCCACAGGGCCAACCGCTCTCTAGTAGCAGCATGGTGAGGATTAGCACTGTTAAGATTCCTCTAAGTACCTTAGAGGAGCTACATAAAGCTGTAAGGTAAAGAATAACAAAGCACCCAGACTAGATGGGATTCCAAATAAGGCCGTCAAAGTGGGGATTATGGCTAGGCCAGACACTTTGCAGCTCACGTTTGGAAAGTGCTTACAAGAGGGGGTCTCCCCACACAGTAGAAGTCGCAGCACCTGGTACTATTGCCAAAAGGAAAGAAACCACTTAGAGAACCGTCCTCGTATCGCCCAATTTGTCTATTGGACACACTAGGGAAGATACTGGAGCGAGTTATCTACGATAGGTTACTGGTGGTGGCGGAAGCCAGTGGTGTAAGTCAACCAACAATATGGCTTCAGAAAAGGATGTTAAACGGTCGACGCCATAGAATCTGAAGTAAACCTGGCCGCGGACGCCATACAAGCAAAAAGATGGAAAGGAGGTGAGAAAAAATATTGTGAAGGGGTCACGTTGGACAATAAAAATGCTTTTAACTCGGCGAGTTAGATGCACATATGAGGGTCTCTAATTGACACGGGTACCCAGCCTACTTGCTGAAGACAGGAGGCTTATGTATGTACATACTACACCGACGACGGCAGCAAGTTCTACAGTATAACGGCGGGAGTTCCACAGGGAACAGTCCTCGGACCTCTACTGTGGAATATTATGTACGGAGGCGTTTCACGAATAGCGCTTCTCGAAGGAGTACAAACCATCGGTTTTGCCGACGATATTGCTATTGTCACAGTGCCCAAGCACATAGAGGAAGAAGAGATGGCTTCGAACGCGGCTATTTTCAAAGTGAATGTTTGGCTTCTAAATACTGGCTCGGAACTAGCGGCCCACAAAACGGAGGCTGTGCTCATAACCAGCCGCAAGAAGTAGGAACATGCGAGCTTCTTAGTCTGAGTTAGTCAGTGAAGTACCTAGGAGTTATGCTGGACAACAGGCTCTTTTTGAGGAAACACATAAGGTACGCCAGCGAAAAGGCATCACTTACACAAGAAGCACTCTTACGAATGCTCGCGCATGTAGGCGGGCCCGGATATTCGCGCAGAGTCCTACTCTCACGAGTAGTCAGTGCCGTCCGACTATAAGCTGCCCAAATTTGGGCTGGAGCACTCGCAGTAGACGACTGAAACGGATGATGACGTCAGTCTATAGACTCTGTGCAATAAGAACAATTAGCGGATTCAGGACCCTCTCAGACGCAGGTAAGCATCTGACCGGTAGCAGGCTAAGAGTAGAAGAACGGGCAACATCCTTAGCGATGTGGCAATCCAGATGGATCGCCTACACAAAGGGGAGGTGGACGCATAGGCTCATTCCTATAACCGAGACTTAGACATCAAGAAGGGCAGATGACTGTAATTACCATCTTTCGCAGTTTCTGTCTGGACACGCGGCTATCAAAAGTATCTTCATAGATGTGGACATGATGGGTCGCCGCTGTGTCCATAATATTCAAATTCTGAAGAGGACGTAGAGCATGCAGTTTGTGCTAGATAGACAAATGGTGAACATATGTAGCAAGCTCCGAAAACCTGGTCCCTTACATGATGGACTAGGTAAATAACTGGAATGAACTATGCTCGTATATTGCATTAGTCCATTCTAGGCTACGGCAGACCGGGCAGCCCGGAGCAAAAAGAAGAGCTCAAGAGGCCGCCACCCGAAATATAGCGTAATCAGTCCCGCGAAGTAATACCTAACCGCAGTTCCGCGGGGAGAGTGATTGAAGTGTACCGAGGTATTGTTTAGTATTTAGACGCGAGTATCGTGCGTAACCCGAGTTGCCAGTATCTTTCGAAGATTCCATGCAAAAGGATTCTTAAATTTCAACGTAGATCTAGGTCAAATCCACAGGTGCTTGTCAATCCCAAAATCCTAAGCACTCCCGTAGGAAGCACCTTCACACTATCCCTCCGTAGGATGGTAAACAAACCAATTTAGCATTTGAACAGCATTTGCAGCAGGGGTGACATTTCACACCTGCGACGTAGCAACATTCTCGCGCAGCATAACAATTTTATCGCATCCCATCAGATGCGATCTATAACACGCCTCCGCTCGCACTCGGGACGACTTTGCACATGACACAATGTCAGACTGTTTACCGGCCTGTCCGCCAGTTAGGCTTCGCCCAGAGTGTCACATATCCGAGAAGAGTTGTTATCGCGTCTTAAGATCGCCCCACGTCTTAACTGCCTCGTAGTCGTAAGTAATCGATTGTCGCGACAACAATCGTCGAAACTTTCGAGCGAATTCAAATTTTGCCAAAAGCATCGGTTGCAATGGCGCAGATACATGATATTTGTATGGATGCATAAACGGCGGCTTGCCGCACCTTTTGAATTTGCTCCTTTTGCACACACACACATACTCACACACACATTCCTTCGAAGAAGAAACAGAGATAAGGCAACAGTCACTGTCGTGGAATATCTTCGCGAGTCGAGATTCCAATCTATCCGTACGTTAAGGAGTTTCAACAAGTTACTCCTTTTTGGAGCAACATCAAGGCAGCCAACTAAAACGGAATGAACACTCGCGGAATGTTGGACAATCATCTCTTATCCTGTGGCGCTCTTAATGGAACATCCAGTGTGCGCGGGGTAACAAAGCAACAACGACAAAGCAAACAGCGAGGAGGTGGAACTCCTATCCCACACCGCGATAGCCCACGTACATATGTACATACGTCGGAGTATCTATCTGACGGAGTACAGGAGTAACCGAGCAGCCAAGATACCTGTTTCCGATACGCATTCACGCTGCACTATGGACCGTGCGAGTTGCTGCTGCAATCATGGCCCCCCCGTTGGTAGCTGGCGCCAGTTGAGAACACCTTTTTCGACATTCATTTTGCTTTTCTTGCCCATCCACAAGCCGGCACTTGGCCATTTAGCACCATTAAACCACGTTCCGTTCATGTTCCCGCGGCGCGCTGGTTAAGGTGTGACAGTGTGACTATTTGAGTCGCGAGGGCAAGCGCACATACCATAGAGTGAGGTGACAACAAGCTGTTGGATGGCATTAATCAGTTCCAAGTTCCAGTGACTAGGCACCAGTCACAAGTAACTAGTCATTGTTGGCTGCCATAGCCGCGAACCTGTTCCCTACGACTGAGTCGAAATTAATTACGAATTATGAGGAGGAATATTTTGACACCCACAGGGAGGCTGACTGGACGCCGCCGTTCCGGTGGTAGAATGTCTCTAGGTTGGATGGTGGCATGACTTTGATGTCTTTGTAGAGCGTTCGAATGTAAATTGGATTTGACTGGCGGTGTTTATTGGTGCGACTGGACTGGTTGACACTTTTATTGTGTCCTAACCGTACGTATATGGGTGTCGGTCGTGACGGCGACCATATGGTATCGAGTGTGACCCTTGGTCACGCTGAGCTTTGATTGAAATTTTTTGTTTTTTGGTTCCGTTAATCGACGATTGATCGGTGAGGAGTGATTGTTTGGACGGGGATCCGACTTTGATGTTGTGCGATGGAAGCATGAGGTACAGTTGATAAATTTATAGAGACTGCAGCGGGGGGTGGTTTTGGTGATTTGATGAAAGCATCTTATGAGAAATTGGTCTCCAGGCGCGTGGATTGCGTGTGAATGGCGGGGAAACAGATTAGGCTGAAAAATGTTGAGCTTGATTGGATGTGTGAGAAGCGGCTGGATGGGCAGCATTTGAATATTAGATTTAATGGCTTGGGTTTTCTTCAACTCTTACCACTACTTCTGTTCAATGAGCTATTTCGACTCACAAATGTCCAATAGCTATTATGTCGATATGCTATTACGGAAGGACCACTCGCAAGGATACCTACTTAAGTCTTGTCCTCGAACGTATTTTCACGGTGCTTCTCCTCAGCGGGGTTCTGACAAAACCCTCTGTAGTATAATTGTCGACGAAATACTAAAACTCCTAGAGGCACAGGGTTTCAATGTCACGGCCTACGCTGACGACATTACAATCCTGGTATCTGGAAAATTTCCCCAGGTCCTCAGTGAAAGACTAAGTTATGCGCTACTATTGGTGAATAACGGGGTCAAAGGACGAGGCCTAGGGGTAAGCCCAATGAAAACAGAGATTGTACTCTTCACAAGGAAAAGATCAATACCAAATTACACATATACACGCATAAATGGTATCGATCTTATTCCGAAGAATTCCGCTAAGTACCATGGCTTAATCTTAGATTCCAAGCTTAGCTGGAAAGACAACATAAATGAAAGAACCAAAAAAGCTTACGTGGCACTATGTTCCTGCAGAGTAGCTTTTGGAAAGACATGGGACTTTAAACCAAAGGCGGTACACTGGCTGTACACCGCGATGGTAAGACCTAGTTCAGTCTATGGATCAATTGTCTGGTGGAGAGCACTTGAGAAGAAATGCAACCTTCAAAGTCTTACACACAAGGATTCAGAGAGCTGGCTGTCCGCCGGTAACAGAATCTATGAAATCCACATCAACGGCAGCCCTTGAAGAGATGTTGAACCATCCACCACTAGACATATATTTTGAAACCATTTGCAGCCAGTGTTACGCTAAGGATGCAGGAATCCAGTCTTTGGAAAAGGTATCCACATGGCCACGCATCAATTCCGGATCGATTGGCTATCTTAAGGTCCGCAATCGAAACGGACTATACCACCCCATTTTCTTGTTGCAAGAGGAGAATCTCTATTAGGATTCCCTCCAGGGAGAAATGGGCCAGTGGTATGGTAAGCACGGAAATGGAACTGGCAATCTATACCGACGGAATCAAAACGGATACCGTTACAGGAGCCGCAGTCTACTTCGAACCTCGGGAAGCAAATCACTCCTACAAACTTGATGGTGGCTGTAGTGTATTCCAGGCTGAGATCTACGCGATCAAACAAGCAGCGAATCTCATTCTTATGGAGAACCTCTCAGGTAAGAGAATCAAAATCTATGTTGACAGTCAAGCAGTCATTAAGACTCTCCAAGCAACATGGATAATATCCAACTTTTGGGTACCAGGGCATGTGAATATCCCCGGAAATGAGAAGGCGGACGAACTAGCAATACTGAGATCAGGCGCAAATTCCACGCAGATCACAACTGAGGCTAGGTCGCCACTCGGCACACTATTAGAAAAATAGAAGCAGAACTACTAGAAAAGTGATGGTGTCAATTAGACACATGCGCCACGGAAAGGTTAACATGGCCTGTCTATGACGGAAAGTTTGCTAAATCTAGAGGAAGTATACGACTGGTAGTCTGTGCCCTCACTGGACACTGCGGTGAGGAAAAGATATACGTTCCTTGGGAGTTACTTCTTTACGGGTTAAGAGCAGGCAAGATGCATTAAGCTGAACAAACTGCTGGAATTCTCAACTGCATCTAGGTGGTTCAGCTCAGCGGGCAGCTAATAGGTTCCCCTCGGGTTAGATTTTCAAACTGGGCACAATGGACTCCTCGTAGTCTAAGTGAGCCTTGACCTCATTTCAATAGGGCTCCCAACTAACCTAACCTAACCTAACCTACAGTACCGGATGGCTCTTATCCTGTGCCGTTTGAAAATAGTATGTACACCTTCAGAAGAACAATATATGGCCCGGAGGAAGACTTCATGACAACTAGATAGAAGTGAATGACTATGCGACATTGGTCATTTCGGTCAGTGTTGACTTGACGTAGAAGACCAAAGAAAGATATTCGAGGTTCTACAGAGTAATGATGCCTTGTTCATTGATCCCTTTACTTGAGCTTCTACAGTTTATTCACAATGAGGGCCACTACTTAAGTTTAGATCGGAAAGCACAGTACCTATGATACAATAATGGATAATGGCTTCCGACTTTGCGACAGGCCGTAATCCGGCGATTGGTAGCGCAAGATTTCCCCGCAAGCGAACCAATACAGCAACCTGATGATCTCCGGATGGTCGAACTGCCAACTAAATCGACCATGTCCTTATTGACGCAAGACACCAGTCAAACATCTTGGATGTACGAACATCCGAACACCAGTCGACTTTGACCATTTCCTCGTAGCAGCAACATTCAAAGCCCGACTGTCCAATGACAGAAGGCTGCACCAGCCCACCATAAGGTCGTCATTGAACGCCTGAGCACTAGAGCACACGGAGCGAAAGGCTCGCCAGTATGCCTACCTCGAGCACAAATGTCAACAATATGTGGCTGCATTGCCGCTCAGCCATTCAGAACATGGGAGGGACCACCTTAGACGACCTACTACCACCAGCGAGAAACCTGTGGTACGATGGCGAGTGTGAGCAAACAAAGGTAGGCGTACCAAAACGCGCTGAAGCGAAAAAACAGGGCAGCGTGAGAGGAGTACCGAGACAGATGAAGGAAGGAAGGATATCGAGGAGTCTAGGGCATCAAGAAAGGCACCCAGGCTCTTCGAAATTGCGAAAGTAGTCTTGTCACCGACCCGCAGGGAATAATGGATGTCTTTAAGCTGCATTTCCAGTAGCCGTTTAACGAGCATGACCAAGAGAGAGTGGTAGGGACTGATGAAATCCTAACTCCGGCCGCTGAAGTAGTCCTCCCACCCAGCATCGAAGAAGTCGGCACAGATATTCAAAAGCTGAAGAACAACAAAACCACAGGCTCAGATGGTTTGCCATCAGAGCTCTTCAAAGCTGGCGATGATGTTCTGATAGGGAGCATGCACCAGATAATCTGTAGAATTTGGGAAGATGAAAGCATGCCCGATGACTGGAATATCATCTCTATTTGCCCCATCCACAAAAAGGCGATCCTACATCTTGTAAGAACTATAGAAGTATATCCTTGTTCAATGTCGCACACAAGATCCTGTCCAGTGTGCTGTGTGACCGTCTAAGGCCCTTTTGCAGCGCATTAATCGGCACGGCAGCTACCAGTGCGGCTTCCAGCCCATCAAATCGACTATAGACCAAATATATACACTTCCTTGAAAAGACCAGCCAGACACCATCTCTTTATCGATTTTAAGGCCGCACACGACAACATTTATCGCAAAGAATTGTTTGATGCGATGGCCGAATTCCGGATCCCAAGAGAACTGATAAAGCTGTGTCTAGCCACGCTAAAATAGACGCGATGCACCGTGCAGTTCGGTTCTAGGACCCTTTAACTGTTTGAAACATGCACCGGATTTCGGCAAGGAGATGCGCTGTTGTGTGACTTCTACAAGATGGTGCTGGAGCAGATAGTGCTACGGGCAGGCATCAACAGGGAAGGCACTATCTTCTACAACTCTGTCTAGCTGATAGGATACGAGGATGATATTGACATCATCGCCCGGTCCCAGCTTGTAGTTGTAGAAGCTTTCACGGCGATGGAAAACAGGCGGAACGAGTTGGTCTTAAAGTCAACGAGCTGGTCTGCTGTCAAGTAAAGACCGATCCGTTACTCACCACATGGGACAAAACATAACGGTTGACAGCTATCATTTTGATGTGGTTATGGATTTGTCTGCCTCGGGGCAAACGTAAACTCCACAAACTACACCTCAGTGGAGAATCGACCTTGGCAACCGCTGCTACTTCCGTTTGTCCAAACAACCGGGTCAAAACTCCTCACTCGAAGAACCAAAGTCATGCTTTACAAAACGTCTATATTGCCAGTCGGCCAGACGGCGGAGCTGATTTTGGGTTCTTTCGAAGGAACAATTCTGCGCCAGATATCTGGTCTTGTCTGTGTGGAAGATGAATGGAGGAGGTGATACAACCGTGAACTCTGCGAGCTATACAAAGATGTGGATATACATACATACATATGTATGTCCATAGTCCGGACGGCAAAGATCCGTTGACTACATCGGCTCCAGCTAAGAGGGTCTTCGACTCCGAGCCTTCTGGTTCGAGAAGAAGAGGAATACCGGACCATTCGGTATAAAGACCAAGTAACCGCGGATGTAAGACAACTTGGTCTTGATAACTGGAAGTAGCTTGCCTGGGACCGCCAAGGATAGAAGGTGACTATGTATGTATGTATATACATACATCTCAGGTCTGATAAGTAAGTAAGTTCTCCGGTCTTGTCGATTCCATTGGAAAGCTGCTCATTCATAGAAATGTCAAATATTGGACCGAAGTAAGATTCCGCCTCAAACGATCTTACTTTTCATCCACTTTTCTAAATGAGACTAATTTGACCTAGCTACAGAAGATCGACCAGAGGTAAACAAATTTTCCCAAAATTTCCATACACCTGATCTCGAAATGGCAAAACAGCATCTAGGACTTTAGTCTTTCGCCACCTTAGCTGTTAATCCATCACCACGTCACTCATACATACCATAACCCTTTCTCCCTTCAGCCATCGTCATAAACTCACTTAACACCTTCATTCGAAAAAAGAGACGTAAAAACCAGCTAAACGTCCATGACCTACAACGTGCAACACCAGCCTCGACTATCCGACTTACCTAACTCAATCTCTATTTACCCTAACTCAGTTCAGTGCGCACCTGTTAAGACTAAACAACAAGAAACCAGACGAGTTGGGTGGAGGAGAACAGAAAATATCTTTAATTACACGTCTCGGAAGCAACATTCCGAAGTGTAAACAAAAGAGAAAGATACAACTGAATCCGACCCAATTCCAATGAAACTGAATTAAACTCGAAACACTCGCATCATTACGAAAAAAAAGCAAAAAAAAGAAGGAAACAGCCGCACAGACATCCTGTGGCCGTTGCCGTAAACACAGGATGTTTATGTGATTCGATATGTTCCTAATTCTGCCTCATCACCATCAGCATCGCTATCATCGTTCTAATCAGATGTGCGGGCTAAATACATATTTGTATCGAATGCAATAGCTTAATCAGTTGGTGGATGGTTTCCAGCCGCAACTGTCGCCGCGCTGGGTCACTTGGTCAGTCATCATCGTTATAGTCATCGTCTACCTGGAATTAAATGGAGCGGTTCTAAGCCGGGTGTCATTCTATGTATCTATAATTCGCGGATCGGCCAGACGACAAGAGAATAGAATAGAAATTCCCATTGACCCTAAACCAGGCTCAGGTAGATGAGAGAAACACCTGTTTTGTATAAACGGCACGGAGTTGTATGTTGCATGGTTCAGGTGCAACAATTCGGCTAATAGACAGATGTTTCCCTGGGACTCGTCTCGTATGTAGTCTCTGTCTCAGGTAAGATTGGGAAATTTATTGGACAACGACGATTGGACCGTCTACGTGTGTGCATCATTCGATTTCTATTGATTGCGCCCGATCCGAGCAGAGGGAGAGCGACAATTTATTGCGTCAACTGTGGGAATGGACGCGATGAACCAATGAATCCGTAAAGTTGAACAGTTTTATTATGCCTTTTAGCGGGAATATATAGCGACATATGAATTCCTTGGGAATCGAGTTGCTTTCGCAATGTGATGTTGTAAGGTTGCTTCTAAGGAAGATCGGATGGCTGTGACGCAGGTCTAATCATGGCACAAAAACACCCTCGGATGGCATTGATTTCATTTGCCCTTACTCGACCGGTCTCTGTTCATTCATTACGCGCTTATCAAATTTGGCGCCAAAAATTCAAGATGCAATCCGAAACACCTGCAAAAACCAAACCTCCTCTTGGCCATAAACCAGTTTCAACTACGAAGCACGTTTCCAGGATCCCCCAAAAACTAATGCGAAAACAAAAAACAGAACCGTTCTACTTAGATGAACCCATTAAAAGCCAATAAGATGCGAAAACTACAGGCAACAGTCCAAATATCGATTACACTACCATCAAGCACCTCGTCCTGACCTGGTTGAGCGGCAGCAACAGAAGCCAATCCGCCGCAGTGGCAAGTAGCCACCTATATACGGACATACGACGCATGTAGGTACGTAAGTAAGGACTCTTACGCCATCCATCCTCAATCGTTATTACAATCTCGTCATCTCGTATTACGTTACACACATGAAAAAAATGAAAAAAATATCCTTCAGGAGTGTCCTAAAAATAATCACCACCCGAACGCATCCATCCAGTGGAATCAGGTCTCCGACAACCCGACGACGGTATCGGGGGTCGGCACAAACCCGTCGCAGGTTGAATTTATTTCCATGTATCCATCGAATTTGTTATTCCAAAAGAAAGAAAAAACTAAATATGGAGAACAACAAGGGAAAAGTAGGAACAAAACAAAAGGAGAGTGTTGAAAAGGATAACAACGGTAGAGGACATGATTTCTTGGGAATCCCTTATTCGGCTCGGTGGCGGTTGGGAATGAGGTAAATATTTTTCTAACTCCTAGTTGAATGTGTGGTCAAGACGAGGATGTCCACTTGAGATTTGGGTTGTCAGATATTACCATTAGGTGGTATGCACCTAACCAGATAGTAAGTGGGTGTGTAATAGAAGATCCTTGGCTTTTCTGCGCACCTGGTGACATAATTGCGTTGGTTTTTTTGGTTTTGGTTCAATTCGAGATTCGTATGTATTCTATTCATGACAGGTTGCGTGGCCTATTATACTACACATGGGCGTGCTGGTTGGATTGAGGTTATGTGACATGATATTTTGAAGGAATAACGAAACCAACTGGTTGGTTAAACGTGGGAAGATGCTTGACAATAACTTATTTATCGAGGCATGCGTTCAAGGTTCAACAGTTACAAATTGATTCGGACAATGACAAGTTGGCCAATACAATGGACGTCACGGAGGATTATTATCCTCCACCTACGCGCCATCGTGAGGTTTTTTCCCTTCGATTTGAGTCGCCAATTTTGCTGGAAACGTATCAATATCTGCATAAGAGTATGTAACAAGGCGAGCTCCGATGTAATGCCAGGGTATGTCATCAGCTATATTCACCACAGAGGGTCTACGTTGGGAGCTGCCAGACTTTTTTGGATCCTCGATTGAAATTTGGCTCATTGAGACAATTTTCTACTCCAAATAATCCCGCATTGATCACTATCCTAGCAATTTTGAAAAACTTCAAAACGTAGCTCTAACATGTAAACAGGCTTTTTGGAGGACCTATTATAGTAGATGCTGTTCAGCGTGAACTTGGGCCTCAATCAACAAGCACGATATTTTGTTAGCCTTTTCCGTTCCACCTGTGTGCGCCATCTCAGGTGCGGCCGTCTTCTTTTTCTTCGTCCCATGGGGTTGGATTCAAAAACTCTCCGGGCTGGAGTCGCGGTGTCCATTAGCTCTACATGGCCTAGCCATCTTAGGCATTGAATCCGTAGATGCCTGAATAGACTCGTGTCGCTGTACAGCATAACACTCACAGTATATGGTCAACTGAAATAAAAGTGCTCGAACGAATTACTACCAACGCGAAATTTGGTCGGCTCTCGTCCTATCTAGGACAACCACTCCTGAGAGTAGTGAACGAACATCAACGACCCAAACCACCGCACTCCGTTCAGGTTGTGTGTGTAACACATTCATAAGAGAATATTAAAACCCATGAACTTTAAAAAAAAAAGGTCGTGGTCCCCTCCATCCATGCGTTTATAGGCCCGAAAATCACTGGCAAAAACTTTATCTCGAACCGACCAAGGGTCTCCTCATCCGCCTTTGATAGTGTCCATGCTTTTGCGCCATACAGCAGGACCGTGATGATAAGGGCCTTGTTTAGAGTCAACATGGTCATTCGGGAGAGGGCCCTATTACTCAGTTGCCTTCTGAGCCCAAGGAAGGAGCGATTGACTAGAGTGATTGTGCGGTTGATTTCGGAACTCATGTCGTTGTTTTAGGTTACTGCGGAGCCAAGGTAGACGAAGTCCTTAACTATCCCAAGTATATATCTGCCAATACAAACGTTCTGGCCAAGACGTCGGTGGTGAGTGTCCTTTTTTGGTTGGAAGCATACATATATTTAGTTTTGCCCTCGTTTACTGCCAAACCGATTTTCGGCCGCCATCTCAATACTCGCAAACGCCTCATTGATATCTCGCTGCGATCTACCTATTACATATGTCAATGTCGTCGGCGTATGCAAGGAGTTGCGAGGATTTGAAATAGATTGTGCCTCTTGGGTTGGCCAGTGATTTCTGCACAATCATTTCTAATATGATGTTGAAGAAATCACACGAGAGCGCATCGCCCTGGCTAAATCCTTTTTTGACATCAAAAGTATCGGTAAGGTGTTCACCGATTCGGATGGTGCAGGAAGCATTCTCCAAAGTCATCCTGCATCGTCTGACGAGATTAGCAGGTATGTCAAAGGTAGACATAGCGTTGTATAGCTCATCTCTAATTACGCTGTCGTATGCGGCTTTGAAGTCGACAAATAGGTGGTGAGTGTCGACTTGAAATTCATTGGTTTTCACCAGGGTCTGCCGCAGTGTGAAGATTTGGTCGATTGTGGACTTCCTTGGCCTGAGTTTATTTAGAAAAGGCTTCAGGCGTTCACACAAAACGGCAGAGAAAATTTTGTAGGCGATGTTAAGACGACTTATTCCTCTGTAGTTGGCGCAATCAGAGGGGTCTCCTTTCTTGTGGATCGGGCATACGACGCTGAGACTCCATTCCTGGATGGATGCTGGATGCTCCTAACCAGGTCAAATCCAGCTGCCTTGAAGAGCTCAGCAGACAATCCGTCTGCGCCAGCAGCTTCATTCGACTTGAGTTTCGATATGGCGATCTTAACTTTCTCGAGGTCAGGGGGACCGAATTTTCAGCGGTCTTCGTCGTTAAGAAAGGGATCATTCTGCCTGACAGCGGCCGTTATACAGCCCGCAGAAGTGGTTTTTCTTAATTCTCAGCATCGATTGCGAATCTACTACTAGGTGTCCGTTCTCATCTCAGCAGGCTTAAGTTCTGGCTTTATAACCATTGCATGTTCGCTTTATCTGTTGATAAAACTTTCGGACATCACGCCTGCAATATACCCTCTCCAAATCCTCAGCCGCGCGCTTCTCGTGATCTTTTCTCTTTCTTCTGAGAAGCTCATACTCTTTCCTTCTTTTTAACTCATAGAGCTCACAAGCTGCTCTTGTTCTTCTATGCAGCAAGGCTTTGTATGCCTTCTGCTTTGCTGTGTGAATCCTCCTGCACTCGTCATCGAACCAGATGTTCCTTCGTATTGGAGCCTTGAAGCCCAAGACTTCAGATGCAGTGCTCTCCAGGGCTTGTTTGCAAAGGTACCACTGCTGTTCTATTGACAGCATGGAGGGTTGAAGTGTATTGGAGAGATTAAAGAAGACGCGATCGGTAAAAGCACGAGCGGTTTATGGCGATAGTAGCTTTCCGACGTCATGACTTTATATTCTTACTCTACTCCACTGCTTTCGTGAAATCCGTAGGCGCATCTTGGCTACTACAAGATGGTGGTCCGGTTCGGTGCTAGCTCCTCGGAAAGTTCGAACATCAAGAATAGTGGAGGAGTGTCTGACGTCGATCGCGATGTGATCAATCTGGTAGTGATTGATTGATCTGGCGACCTCCAGGTGCCTTTGTGTATATCGAGATGCGGGAAGTGCATACTGGTTAGAATGATCGTAGTGGTGTCGTGTAGGCTGTCTGTGTTTGCTGGTGACTGGTTCAAAGAAGCTCTCCTTACCGAGCTTAGTACTGAAGTTTCCTAGTAGAATTTTGATGTTATAGCTGAGACAATGGACATACGTTCTGTCTGGGAGATCCTAGGACTCATCTTTGGTGAAGCCATCCTTGTGTTCCGTGGGGCATGGATGCACGTTAGGCTCTTGTTAGAAAATTTAACCTTGATGCGGATCGTTATGTGATGTTTGCTTACATGCCTTAGTTCACCTCGAACAAAAATTCGAGGAAGTTTTCGTATTCTGAAATTGCATGTGGTTCGACCTTTTGCCGTCCTCCAAACAGAGTTTCGGAAGAAAAAATCTTTCTGTAGATGGTGTCTAAACTTGCTAGTGCTATGTAGATGGTGTCTAAACTTGCTAGTGAGCATCAAACTCAAATCCAATTTTCGAGCCGTCTGAGTACCACCTGAGACAATTTATCAAACTAGACGATTTGATTGATGTCAACCTTTTTGTCAAAGGAGCACTTATTATAATAAGATGACAGATGCCATAACTAACGTTCCCAAATTAGGAAAACTTTTTCTGAACAAGGGATTCTCATTGGACTACATGGTGATATGAAGGGGAGCTTGTTCTGTGTGTGCCTTTAGTACTGGAATTTTTCTCTCGAAACGCCCAAGAGCCTCTTCGTCCGCTTTTGATAACGTCCAGGCCTCAGCGCCGTAGAGGAGGACCGGGATGACGTTTTGTAGAGGGATACCCTAGTTTTTCGAGAGAGGGCTCTTGAGCCCGAAGAAGCAGCGGTTGGCAAGAGTTATTCTGCGTTTTATCTCAGCGCTGGTGTCGTTGCTACTTGTCAGTATCGAGCCAAGGTAGACGAAGTCCTTGACTACTTCAAAAATACAGCTGCCGAAGGTGACGGCATATATTTGGTCTTGTCCCCATTTACCATTAGACCCACTTTAGCCGCTTCTGCTTCAATGCTTGCGAAAGCCTCATTGACGTCTCGCTTTGTCCGTCCAATAACGTCAATGTCATCTGCGTAGGCAAGCAATTGTGTGGACTTGAAGTAGATTGTACCTCTTGTATTGGCCGCAGAGTCCCGCACGATCTTTTCAAGAAAAATGTTAAAGAAATCACATGACAGTGCGTCACCCTGTCTAAAACCTTTTTTAACATTGAAGGGGTCGGTTAATTCACCTCCGACCCTAATGGAGCAGAATTCTCCATAGTCATCCTGCACAGTCTGACGAGTTTGGCAGGAATGTTAAAACAAGACACAGCTCTGTATAGCTCGTCTCTATAAACGCTGTCATATGCGGCTTCAAAGTCGACAAAAAGATGCTGCGTGTCGACCTGAAATTCATGGGTCTTGTCCAAGATCTACCATAGTGTAAATATTTGGTCTATCGTGGATTTTCCTGGCCTGAAACCACACTGGTAGGAACCTATCAGATTGTCCACGAACGGTCTCAGGCACTTACACAGTACGGCAGAGAGGATCTTGTACGCGATGTTCACGAGGCTTATCCCTCTGTAATTGGCGCAGTCATAGGGGTCTCCTTTCTTGTCGTCGCTCCGTTTTATTTTCTAAATCTTCAGCATCGATTTCAAGTCGCCTTCGTGCTCTTTCTTCGTACGTCGTTTACTTGTCTTTATTTTTCATATTTCGGTTATCGACACTAGATGTCTGGGAGACGCCTAGAGACCACAGTGGGTAAAGTGCCCCTAGTGCCGAGGACACGGGGAATCGAATTCCGACAGTGATCAGATGGTTGATTGGTTGGATGGTTAGGTGCCTTCCCTCTGGAATGAGGTAAGGATCAGTAAGACCAAGATCGGCTGTGCTCCCACTCAAGTCGGCTTGATCACTGTTACTTCGGGAACCATTTTGTGTTTTGAATAACATTCGAGAGTTTGTTGATCTCCGTTTTGGATAGATCCCCTAGTTCATCGAAGAAACATTCTCCCAGGAATCGTCTCCTTGAGGAGGCTAGGGTAGGGCTATTGCACAGGAGATGAGATGAAGATTTTTCCTCTTCCTAAACACCTACTGCAATAGTCATTACATGGCAGCCCTAATTTAGCGACATCTTTTCCTAAAGCGCAGTGTCCTGGTTGGACTCCAATTAGGCTGCTTATACATACATATATGTATTGCCTGCGTATTTTCAGCAACCTGAAAGTATCTGGGCCAGGTTTGTCTCGTGTAGTTGCATGTATCTAGGCTACGCCATCTCTCATCGGACTGTTCCAGTATCTATTTCGATATTTTAAATTTTAGCGTTTCCATTGGTGGATTGATATCCCCTTTAACAGTCGAGATCCATTGTGGTGCCTGTTTTAGCTAGTTTGTCTGCTTTACAGTTACCTGGTATATCACTATGCCCAGGTACGTAGCACCACGTGACAGTGCAGCTGCTCCATAAATCATTTAGAGGTTCGCGGCGGTGCCTGACCAATTTTTGATCTTATTATTGGTGATTAGAGTCACTGTAGTCCACTGATCTCAAAGACAGCCAGTCGGCGGAATACACTACAGTAGTCTGAAGGATTGGCTGGTTTTCAGTGTCCGGCAGTGTCCCATTGCCTGTCCTGGACCCGTCCGTGTATATTTCCAATGCAGTGACTTTGGTTTGGAATTCATTCCCCTCCCATTGTCGTCGGTTCGGAATTGACGTTTTATAAGGAATCTTGAAGTCCGGGATCGCGACTTAACTTAAATCACTGTTTTGGCGTAGAACACCAACGTGCCCTATTTCGGAGATCTTCCAATGAGCTGATTTCTTAAGTCGCAACGCCGATTTCTTTGCCTTTTCCTTGCCAAAAATATCTAAGGCGAGTAGGTGAAGCGTCGTTTCGAGAGCTGCCACGGAGGTTGTTCGCAGTGCCCCGGTTATAGCGATGGGTGTCGTCATCTGTATTCTACTTGGAAGTTAGATCTGTACAGTGTTGTCCACCAGACTAAGCAGTCGTACGTGTTTAGCGCAGTTGTGGCATTCTTGATGCCTTCTTCCGCATTTTATCTAAACGTTGAGTTTCCTGTCGTGCATCACGGCAAGGTATTTGGTGTGATCTGCCAATCTAAGTTAAGAGCCATCGGGTTTTGGTGGATTGATTTGAGGTGTCTGCCTATTATTCCTGTGAATAGAACTAGCTCTGCCCATTTGGCTTCCATGAAATCTCGGATTGGTGGGAGTCGTTTCCCGCTAATTGCTAGTGCAATCTCGTTTGCATATGCAATGACCTTGCACCCGCTGACCTCCAGAGATAGGAGTCCTTCATTTACAACTATCACCTATAACTGCGGCAATAGTACTCCTTCCTGTGGTTTGCCACGTTTTATTACCCTTTTTGTGTGGTAGCAGCCGAATTTCGAATAAATCAACCTGCTTGAGAGCATTTGTTTGATCCAAAGTATTACATGTGTATTACCATTAACCTTTCTTAATGCTTTGGTGATAGCTATTGGTTTAATGTTGTTGAATGTCAATGTCGAGGAAGACAATCACTGTAAATTCTGCCGACCTCCTCTTACAATAGTCATGTTGCAGTGTCGAAAGCATTTCGTAGGCGCGTAGGTCCACCAATCTCTCCAGCGTCTTTAAAAGAGGCAGACCTCGGCCGACCTATTAAGCAAGTCATTCAAGTCATGGTGAATTACTTCACGACCTTATCACTGTCATCAAAACCTCCCAAAGCACCTGATTGCAGTTTGCATCTTGCCTCTTTAAGAATTAATTACCCTGAAGGATTACTGAAGAACCCTGCATTCGCAGATTGATTCCCCAACTCAGGAAACTCATTACCACCCCAACACTTTACCTATCTACCGTGGGCATTCCAACCTTAGAACTTTTCCATCCCGTGTACTAATTGCGCTCTGCTCGACTGAATATTTATGGATTTCAATCGATTCCGATATCAACCCAAATTGAAATCGATTCATGTCTCGTTCCACCTCCGCGCATTCAATCTTACACCTGACCACGGCGAACGACGGGCAACTTGCCAGACAACACCTGGTATTTCCAACGATTCCAATAAATTCTTCATTCTTCTCCTGATACTCTCTGGCGACCAATGCCAGTTGGATGAGAGTGTTGGTGATGCGTAGTTTCTCACAGTTACGTCTTTACACAACCCGGATGGGGTACATAGACCTGTCTATCCAGTCGTCACGGTCAATCTCATACTTAGTTGAGATAACTATCTGCAGAGAAATAAACATACAAGTTTGCAGCTTGTAGGAGTACCAACTCGCACCTTCGCTATCTGAGATGGACGGATGGGATTGTATGGCAAGCGCGAGAGATAATGGATCTGGTAGAGTGTGTCTACTCGATCCACCCACGTACACATGACAAGAACACCAAACGACACAACGAGGTAGTGACCGACTGGCCAAACTGGTTTCGATTAATGATGATGAATCAATGAATCCGTTGACTAGACAAATATCCTCATGGTGCTGGTCCATCTTTATCCTCTCCCAGTCGCAGTTGACTTGACTATCTATTAATCTCATGCTGAAGGAGTAGAGCAACGCTGTGGCACGTAATAAATTATTGCAATAGTTTATGTCCTAGGTGTACCTACACACATTCCACATTCTAGTCAGTCGTAGTAGATGATCATCACCCGCTCTTGAGGTGCATGCCACCATCGATGATGCATGCCACAACGCGGATTCTTGTGGCGTTGCTCCAACACAACATATTAGCACATCGCTCCATCAGTGAGTGTGTACCCTCTGATGTAGCACAGCAGCATCCATCCATCCGTTTGTCTGTCCGTCTGTTCTTGCAATACAACATTCGTTGGGCTATGGCGAGGTGGAATTTATCACTGGCGGCGGCTAGAGAGATGCCGACCCATTTGCACGTAGGTTGACTCCAGTTGTGTTTGGCAAACTGACAGAGTCCACCTCCGCAAACTGTTGTGTTGTCGTTCGTCCGTAATCCCTTTCAATTGAATTTAACAAATGAGCAACCTAACAACGTAGGCTATGCTCATGTACAGCGGAAGAAAGCACAGCAGCGTCAACAGCATCAGCAGATTAACTCCTTCGACCTATTCTGGGCCTCGTCTCAATGGTGCGTGTATGGGTCGAAGGAGATTGGGATGGAGGAGGGGGCATTTCAAGCGAGGCATGACACGGTTGTGGGTAAATAGGAGTATGACACAACTGGCGCCTGTTGTCGACTTTGTCGTTGTCATACCACGAGATAGAGGCGGCTAGATGCGTCTCTCTAAATATTGGCTGGATGCCCTCGAGTGTCACAGCCGCATACCATCGACATGAGCATATGAGTGTAGGTCCCTCATCCTTTTACTTCGTTTCGTTTTTCCATTGCTCCTGTTTGCTCTGGTGTTCTCGTTGCCAGATGTATCTACTCGCATAAAGTACTCGTTTGGGTGTTGGCGGCTACACATGAATTAAGCGAAGGACGACCATGACGATGGCGATGACTGGCGTCGCCGTCGCACAAATTGTTTTTTTTTTTTTGTTATTTTCCACGAGATACTGATGTGGATGCCAATTGGCACACAGACACATACAAAAAGCGCCAGGCCAACAATACTCATGGGATTACTGTGTGTCTGTACGTATGGGGGTTAGTAACTAGAACTAGGAGAATTCTCCTCGTACATCTGTCAGATGATGGCCAAAGCACGGAGTGAGCATGGTGCACTGGATGGCGTCGGTAGGAAAATTAGCATAGATTCTTGAGTAAGAGGACTGAGTCATCGTTTGTTGCGATGTCAAGGGAGATCATGTGGTTTCAAGTGGGTGGACGAGTTTAAGATTGCAATGGTTGTTTGCGCAGTCTGCAACAATAGGGATCAGCAGGACTTTGTTATATGATTCAAATTGTATCGCGAAACATGAGTAGTTGACCAGTATTTCAATAAAGAGAATTTTTATTGCCAGACGCTCGATTGGAGATATCCTTATTTTATTTATTTATTTAATAATTCAAAAAAACACTTCCAAAGTAAGACATATGTACATACATACATTACTCACTTACTAGGATGGCGCTACAGTTCGGGATGAACCAGGGCCTCAACCAACAAGTCTCTTCAGCCGGCATGATCTATGGCAAGCCGCTTCCAGTGCCGCACGCCCAGTTGGTTAAGGTCCCTTACCCCCTGTGCGCGCCACCTTCCATGCGGTCGCCCTCTGCTGCGTCGTCCCTCGTAGTTAGAGTCGAAGAAGCCCATTCGCTCTACATGGCCCAGCTATCTTAGACGTTGGATCTCCTCCTCCACTCTCCTTTTACACAAACGAGACCAAAGATTGAACGCAGAATTTTCCTCTCGAAACGCCCAAGCGCCTCTTCATCCGCTTTTGATAACGTCCAAACCTGTATTGCCCGCAGAGTCTAAAAACTTTTTTTAAATCGAAGGTCTCGGTTAGTTCACCTCCGACCTTAATGGAGCAGCGGGAATTCTCCATGGTCATCCTGATCAGGCTGACGAGTTTAGCATGAATGTTAAAACATGACATGGCCCTGTATAATTCGTCTCTGTAAACACTGTCATATGCGGTAAAGTCGACAAAAAGATGGTGCGTGTCAACCTGGAATTCGTGGGTCTTTTCCAAGATCTGGCGTAGTGTAAATATTGTTCTATCGTGGATTTTCCTCGCCTGAAACCACACTGGTAGGAGCCTACCAAATTGTCCGCGAATGGTTTCCGGCTCTTACAGAGTACGGCGGAGAGGGTCTTGTACGCGATGTTCAGGAGACTTATTCCTCTGTAATTGGCGCAGTCATAGGGGTCTCCTTTCTTATGGACCGGGCAAATGATGCTGAGACTTCATTCGTCGGGCATGCATTCTTCCGACCACATCTTGCAGATGAGTTGGTGCATGCTCCTGACCAGCTCAACGCCAGCTGCTTTAAATTGTTCAGCGGGAAGTCCATCTGCTCCAGCAGCTTTATAACACATAACATCGTCTAGGTCGGGTGGATGGGATTCTCTTTCGCCTTCGTCCATTGTGAATGATTCGTTCTGCCTGACGGCGGCATTTTGACTATCATCGCCTTTACACAGTCTGGATAAGTCGTCCACTATTGTGGACGTGCTCCGTGCTTATCCCTGCAAGCTTCTGCTCTGGCTTTATAGCCTTGGCATGTTCACTTTACTTCTTGGTAGAACTTTCGAACATCGTTCCTGCAATAGCATCTCTGTATCTCCTCGATTTCGGGCTTCTCCCTCCTCGATCTCGGGCTCTTGAGCAAAAACAACAAACACTCGAAAGGAACGTGCTTAACCGAAGTCTAAAAAAAAAAAACTGTTGACTCCGTTCACTGCAATGAAGGATTTTATTACCTTTCTCGATACTGCAACTCGGCCAACCTGAGAATCGATCGAACCCAATCAACCGAGTTGCAAGAGCAATACTACCTTTCAACACCATTACTAAGCCATCAATGATGATCCAGCTGCTGAAGAAACAGTAGTTGAAGGACCAGTCGCTGAGGAACCAGTCACTGATGATACAGTCGCTGAAGAACCATAGTTGAAGAAGCAGTCGCTGAAGAACTAGTAGTTGAAGCACCAGTCGCTAAAGAACCAGTCGCTGAAGATCTAGTCGCTGAAGAACCAGTAGTTGAAGAAACAGGCGCTAAAGGACCAGTATATAATGAGTCGAAGAGGCGAGAATTGGTGGTAATTTCAGGCGAGGCAGTGATTCCGGTTCTGTTGAGTGGGCTTGTGGTAATCCTTAAGTGTGTTGACAGAAGTAGCGCAAACGGAAGCGACGGAAGTGAACGTTGCCGAAGTAGATGTTCCCGGTATGTCTAGAGCAGGAGAAGTATCGGTTGGTGCTTGAAGTGCGGTGGCAGCTGGGCTTCTCGCTGAAGTTGACGGCTTGGCATTGACATGATGTTGGCGGTCGGAAGCCTTCGTTGGATCGTGGCACGACTCCGTCACTGAATGTGGGTTGGCGATTCTTCTCTTCGTCGGTTCTGCAGGGGTGTCGGAAAGTACAGGAGGTCCGGAGCAAGTTCGGAATGCTCGGAAATGGTTGTCAATCCATCGCCCTCGTTCGGGAACGCGTCCACATACAACGCTCTAATTTGTCACACGGTCATGGTTTGCGTGGTGTCAATGCAAACCGCCCTGAGCGTATCCGCCAAGTGTTGTTTTTGTTAACACTCGGTTCATTCCTTTTTTAATCCGGATATATCTCGCTGATCCGATGAGCTTTCGGTTTTTTATTTGGCTGAACCCCATACCTGAGCTTTAGTATTTGTCTTTCACTAATTATCTTATGACCGCTAACAAGATAATTATAATTAGGACAAAGCAAAAATAACTAACATTCGAACAGAACGTGCTACTCTCGGAAGGTTAACATACCAAGTGGGGCAGAAGGAAACCGAAGTCAAAAAAGAAAGAAAAATGTCCGCTCTCTCGGTGGTGTGTTACTTGAAGGAAGTTGGCTCCGTTCACTGAACCAATAGTGATTTCTAACATGGGATACGTCCACGTTTGCAGGGTGATTTTTTCTCTCTCGATACTACACAAGGCATGAATTTATCTTAAAACTCTAAACATTATGAAATAAGTTGATGTTTGATGATTAGGGACTAGAATGATTCCAACGATTTGGGGGTAAATCCACAGAAGACAGGGCTTGTGCTATTCACCAGAAAGCACAGAATTCCGGAAGCCTGTCAGTCATTTTACTTGGCACCAGGTTAGCCTTTATAGCCTTGGCATGTTCGTTTTACTTCTTGGTAGAACTCGATGCAGTGTAGCCATGTATGCATTCTGTTTCTCTACATGGGCCTGTCTACATTCGTCATCAAACCAGGGGTTTCTCGAAGGTGGTGGCTTGAAACCGAGTACATCTGAGGGGACTCTCTGATGGCGCTCTGACAACGACTCCATTGCTGTTCTATGGTTTCTATAGATTGCATTGGGACCTCCTGCGATGGCAACTTTCCGACGTTAAATGTTGGTGTTCTAACTCGACTCCGTTGATTCCGGGAAATTCGCATCCGTCCCTACCTTGGCTGCAACAAGGTAATGATCCGAGTCGATGTTGGCTCCTCGAAAGGTTCGGACATTTAGAGGAGTGTCTGCCTTCGATCGCAATATGATCAATTTGATTGATTGTCGATTGATCGAAAGACCGCCGTTCGCTTACATGTTGGAAGCATGAGACGTTTTTCCTGAGTCTGCCTCGAATAACAAATCCGCATCCGAACAAGCGTTCTTAATTTTCTCTGTAGCAGTTTCCGTAGTAGATATCACAGTTTTTCATCTGCTTTTTGCCTGGCCCATCCCATCGCACTTCTTAGAGCGCGGTTATGTCTGCCTTATAGCAGTCCAAAGAGTTGACCAGTTTTCCGGCTGCGGCTGGTCTGTTCAGAGGCCTAACGTTCCAGGTGCAGATCCGGAATTCGTTTCCTTTTAGACGTTTGCGGGGGTCGTCAACATGTAATCCGTCCTTATCCGAGGCTGTTGGTTGTCTCAAAACAAATATTTATTTTACGCGATTGGGATGTTAGCCCTAAGCGCAACCCCCAACCTGGGGGGCCAGGTTCCTCTATCCCCAGGAACAAGGGTTCGGGTCGCTGCACACATTGGTTCACTATCTGGCGGGTGCCAGTATAGCTATCCAGGGAGGCCACGCGGAGGCTGTGTGTCATCTTGGATTCAGCAGGGGCAGAGATCGAAGCTGGCGTTTGCCATGATTTTTGGTTTTTTTTTTTTGGGACTCGCGCAGGGTCAAGAGTTTTTTTTTATATTCTCTTATGATGTGTTACACACACAACCTGAACGGAGTGCAGTGGTTTGGATGGTTGATGTTGGTTCACTACTCTCAGGGGTGGTTGTCCTAGATAGGACGAGAGCCGACCAAATTCCGCGTAGGTTATAGTCCGTAATAATTCGCTCCAGCACTTCTATAATGCATACGCAGAGAATGAATTCCAGTTGACTATTTACCTACTCACACCGTTCGGAATCGGCAATAAATTGTAGGTCCCTTTCACCTGTGGGAAAAATAAATCACACACAACATGATTGAGAGAAGCTTGGCTCTGGTCCTTCATGGGCTGTAACGCCAACATACATACATACATATACCTACTGTGAGTGTTATGCCTGCAGCAGTACGTCTGGTCACTTTCCATTCACAACTGCGTTGCATACTTTTTGTCCGTATAGGAATTACTTTTTCTTGGCTATGAAGCGAATTTGAACCATAGACCTTCCGCTCGGCGATCGATGATGTTAACTACTGCACCACGGCCACCCCCTATGTTAAACGCGATCAACTTCTTTGCTCTGTTTGCTGGCTCCGTCCCCCACAAACCTATGCTAGACAGAGCTACATCTAATTAGATTTATCTATCGGTTTCTTACATTTGTTCTAACCACGGCATAAGAAGTCATTTTATCAAGACTTCATTCCTGGAATCCTCTTCACATACGTCCATATAAGGCTGCATTGATCCGATTAGGTAATCGACCGCGACGAAACGAGTTAAATATTTTATTTAAAAAAAAAGAAGCAAAAATCCATTTACTATGTTTCTAATAACAACGTTTTGGCATGCTTGAATGACAGGCCGTAAACAATTCCAATGCGAAAACTATTTAAATGAGCAGCCGTCGAACCGGAAGCTCGACTTGATCCCATCATGGGGTTTTTTCCGCCGCCTCGGCTACTTGATGGCTTATTAATATCTGCTTTTATGGCCAACATGAGATAATTGCACATTGAAATGTAGAAGACGATGATGGTAGTGGCTGGAGCCAGTGATGCGTCAACAGATGTGAGTTTTGATCCGTGAATCAATTTGGATAGAAATAGGATTTTTAGTGGATTAATGTAAACGCCAAGTTGGAGTATTCGACTAGGTGTTGATGACTTCCTCGGCTCATCAATTCCATTCTTTCTCTTCAGTTTTTGTATTCTTGTTTCTGCTGCCTCCGAAGAACATAAAACCCACGCTGGGAATTAACGTTGATTAGCATAACTTTGAATGCGAATTTCGTTTTGTATTTTTGGTGTTTTTTGGATTTTGTTTAAATCAATTTAGTGGATTTTTGAAAATAGAATGAAACGTTTTGCTAATTGAGTTTTGGGGATATGGTCTGGATAGAAAGTTATTTGCTTAACCACGGACCAGGTAGTGATGGCATATAAGGCGTTTCGCTAATGGCTCGAACAGTTACTGGGCGATTTGTTATTCTTTTTAAAATATGCGGCATGGCGCCATATAATATATAACACTATGCTTTGGAAATGTAAGTGCGACAGGTGAACGTGTTGAAGCTTCTCAGGTAGCGTCTTGGTGGCCGGTTGTCTGTCACAATGGGCCATCGATATCGTAAATTTGAGTGTTGTCTTATGGTGTCATCGTCCTCTTACCAGGTTTCTATAGTCAATAGTGTCAGGTTTGGTATTAAGAAATCCATTCTTTCTCCAAACAGCACCCTACCAATCCGCGTAAGTCTGAGGAATAAGATAACCTAGTTATCGACACAGACTGATTGAACTTGCTACGTGGCGAAATCTCCTTCTAGCCAGTATGCGCTTCCCGCACCTCGATGTATACAAGGCACTTGGCGGTCGTCAGATCAATCAATTGATTGATTGATCACTTCGCAATCGACGTCAGACACTCCTCTAGGTGTTTGAACTTTCCGAGGAGCTAACATCGACTCGGACCACTATCTTGTAGTAGCTAAGATGCGCTTACGAATATCACGAACGCAGCGGAGTAGAGTAAGAACACAAAGTTATGACGACGGAAAACTCCTATTGCCAGAAAGAGCTCGTGCTTTTAGCGATCACATCTCCTGTAAGCTCTTTCATAAACCTCAAATAAGCCCTGAAAAGCACTGCATCTGAAGTTTTGGGCTTCAAGACTCAACCACGATGAAACACCTGGTTCGACCCAGGAGGCATATGAAGTCTCGCTGCATAGAAGAACAAGAGGAGCTTGTGAGCTCTACGAGTTAAAAAGAAGGGAGGAAGGAAGAGCGCGAGATGCACGCGATTGAGGAATCGGGGAGACGTTACTGCAGGCATGACAATCGAACGTCTTATCAGCAGATAAAGCGAAGATATATGCTGTCATCAAAGAAAGACGCACAACGCCGACCTCGTGGCCAGAACGTCACTACTGGCACTATAACTTCGATGTAGTCAAGGATTTCGTCTACCTTGGCTCACTGGTAACAAGCGGCAACGACACCAGCGCAGAGATAAGACGCAGAATAACTCTTGCCAACCGCAAGAAGCAAGAGGCAATTGCATAGTAGAGCCCTTTCTCGGAAATCTAAGGTGACCCTCTACAAAACCTTAACCGTCCCGGTCCTCATCTACGGCGCAGAGGCTTGGACTTTATCAAAAATAGGTAAAAGGCCCTTGGTCTTTTCGAGGGGAAAATTCTGCGTACAATCGTCGGTCCCGTTTGTGTTGAAGAAGAGTGGAGGAACCACGAACTGTACGGGCTGCACAGCGACATCGGCCTAGTATGAGGTCTGCGGATCCCACGTCTAAGATGGCTGGGTCATGTAAAGCGAATGGACAGCTCAGCTCCGGCTCAAAGAGTCTTAACGTACTAGCTTGAAAGGCTTGTTGGTTGAGGACCAGGTTCATCTGTCAGGCAGGATTATCCATTTCTTAACGACGAAGATCGCGGAGAGTTGTCTCCCCTTGACCCCAACGAAGTTAAGTTCGAAGTTCGCCAGACTGTCTGCTGACCTATTCGAAGCAGCTGGAGATGACCTAGTGAGAAGCTTGCACTAAGCTCATCTGTAAGAAATGGTCACAGGAAAGCATGCCCGAGGAATGGAATCCTAGCATCGTTTACCCGATACACAAGAAAGGAGGTCTCCTTTCCCTAGTTGACTGCGCCGACTACAGAGGAATAAGTCTCCTTAACATATGTAGCCCACAAAATCATCTGTGCCACTTTGTGTGAATGCCTGAAGTCTTTTGCAAATAAGCTGATAGGTGCTTATCAGTGTAGCTTCATGCCTGGAAAAAAACAATGAATTTCGGGCCGACACTCACCACCTATGTATTTGTTGACTTTATCGCCATGTCTACCTTTGACATCCCTGCCAAGGCCGTCAGACTATGCAAGATGACTTTGGAGAATGCTCGCTGACCCATAGTTTTGATGTCCAAAAGGGATTTAAGCAGGGCGATGTGCTGTCGTGTGCTTTCTTCGTCTACTTCACCTACCTTGGTACCGCACTGGCCTGGAACAACGATATTAGTTCCGAAATCAAACGCAGAATAACTCTTGCCAATCGCTGTTTCTTTGGGCTCAGGAGGCAACTGAGTAATAGAGCCCTTTCCCGAACGACAAAGTTAACTCCACGGCGCAGAAGCGTTAACACTATCAAAAGCGGATGAGGAGGCCCTTGGTCGTTTCGAGAGAAAGATTTTGGTGTGATTTTCGGACCTATAAACGTCAACGGGGGATGGAGGATGGAGACATGAGTCTAGTAAGGCGCCTACGAATTCAACGAATAAGATGGCTAGGCCATGTAGCTCTATCCCTAGCCCGGAGATCTTTGAATCCAATCCTGAGGGACGAAGAAACAGAGGACAGCCGCACCTACGATGCCGCACACAGGTGGAAGGGCGTCTCAGCCAACTGGGTGTGTGGCAATGGAAAAGGCTAGCAAAAGATCGTGCGAGTTGAAGGGGCATGTAGAGGCCCAGGTTCACACCGAACTGTAGCGCCCCACAAGAAGAAGAAGACCAAATAAATGAATGGACAGTAACCCTCCCCCCTGGTGGAGTAAAGAAATAGTTTCCCTTAGGAAAAAGAGGGGAAAGCTCTTTAGTGAATCAAAATGTACTCACTTGCAAGAGAGCTGAGACTCCCATAAGGAAGCGCTCAAATCTTTCAAGTAAGCGACCAGAGAGGGCTAAAAAGCAATCTTTGCGGAACTACTGCAAGAAAATCAAAAAGGCAGCTGAGACCTAAAGAATAAGAAAAGTTGGGGGTACGGCCTCTTATAATCCATTCCACTTAACGCGGAGTGACAGTTACTGAACGACCTCCTGTTCGGAAGCCTTGGAGCCCCTCCTGAACACACACTTTCCGGGTAGTAGTGCAGCGGCCACGACACTTCCTCAAGATGTCCAATCGAGAGTAATCAATCAAGCTAACTCGCAATCTAGTCACAAATAATATTGCTATTTGGGCTCTATAAAGCTTTGAACCATACAAGTCTCCAGGCCCGGAAGAGATCATACAAGCGGAACTCCAGCAGGTGGCAAATCCCAGATCTCATCTGGGTTGTAGTAATTTTTAAAAGCTAGATGTCATTATCCTGTATCCCAAGCAAGTGGAACAAAACCACACAGAATGATCCATTCGCAACGGACGGAGAAGCACCAGAATTTCGTCCACACGACTAAGCTAGCAATTTCAAAGCTCAAGAAAAAGAATGCCGCGGGCGCCAGCCACAGGGGAATAAGTCTCCTTAGCATCGCATACAAGGTCTTCTCTGCCGTACTGTGTGAACGCCTGAAACCCTTCCTGGATAATATGATAGGTTCGTATCAGTGTGGTTTCAGGCCAGGTAAATCCACAATAGACCATATATTCACAGCCGCATGAATACCAACTCGACACCCATCACCTTTTCGTCAATTTCAAGGCCGCGTATGACAGTGTGCATAGAGACGAGCTATACAATCTCCATGACTTGTATTGACATCCCTGTCAAACTCGTCAGATTGTGCAGAATGACAATGGAGAATTCTTGCTGCTCCATTAAGGTCGGTAATGAGCAAACCGAGACCTTTGATGTTAAAAAAGGATTTAGGCAAGGTGACGCGCTGTCATTCAACTTTTTCAACATCGTGCTTGAAAAGATCGTGCAAGAGCCACTGGCCAACACAAGAGGTACGATGTATTTCAAGTCTACGCAATTGCTTGCGTACGCCGACGACATTGACGTGATTGGACGGACACAGCGAGACGTCAATGAGGCCTTTGTAAGCATTGAGGTAGAAGCGGCTTAGATGGGTCTCAAGGTTAATGAGGGTAAAACCAAATACGTGCTTTCATCTAAAAGAGACGGACAACACCGACGTATTGGCCAGAACGTCACCATGGGCGGATATAACTTTGAAGTGGTCAAGGAATTCGTCTACCTTGGCTCACTGATGACCGGCGAATACAACACTAGCGCTGAGCCTTGGGGCTCAAAAGGCAATTGTGAAGTAGAGCCCTCTCTCGGAAAATCAAGGTGACACTATATAAGACTTCATCCCAGTCCTCCTTTACGGCGCAGAGGCTTGGACCTTAACAAAAGCGGATGAAGATGCCCTTGGTCGTTTCGAGAGGAAAATTCTGCGCACTATCTACGGTCCCGTTTGTTCAAACGGTGTATGGAGGAGAAGATATGTATAACGAAGAAATGTACGGGTTGTACAGCGACATAGGCCTGGTACGACGTCTACGGATACAGCGTCTAAGGTGGCTAGGCCATGTAGAGCGCATGGAAAACACAGCTTCGACCCGAAGAGTCTTCGAATCCACCCCGGAAGGAAGGCGCGGCAGAGGACGGCCGCATCAACGGTGGCCCACGCAGGTGGAAGGGACCTTAACAAACAGGGCGTGCGGCGCTGGAAACAGCCAGCCAAAGACCGTGCCAGCTGGATACGCTTGTTGGTTGAGGCCCAGGTTCACCACGGACTGTAACGCCACCTAAGTAAGTAAGTAAGTAAGTAGTGGGTGTCATTACAGGTCACTGCATCAGTGGAAAACACGCCGCCGTGGCTGCATGGATGAGGAGGAAGAGGAATCAATACATCACCATCTCTGCTCATGCTCCTCTTTTGCGAATCGCAGGAGGATCTACCTCGGCGCGCCCTTCTATGAAAATCTAAGTGAGCTAGCAGACCTAAGTATAGCTCAACTCCATCGCACCGGTTGGTTCTCAGGTAACGGATCAGGGTAATATGATCCATGTGGTATCACAATGGGCCGACTTCAGCCTACGTGTGGCTTAAGGCAACCACGTTAAACTATTGAAATCCTCATATGTATACATTTCGTCTAACAATAAAATTCTTCAAACAAACAAGGGCCTACATCGAACGATAAAGAGCTAAAACCTAAAATACCTTAAACACTTGGAACGGCAACACTGCAAGATGCAGCACAATCGTCTCTTAATCATCACGATTCGCATCCACTCTCCCATGTACCATCGTGTATCAGTGCCCAAGTGCAAAGTGCGCCGACTCAAATTTTCCGCGATATGCAATAACAACACAAGCAACCAGCATATCCATATCCAGCATCAGAGCATCAAACAGTCTCGAAGAAGAACAGCATCGGCCAGGCGTTGTTGTGGCCGCCACAGCAGCCACCGCACACCTATCGTCATCGTCGTCATCATCATCATCGCAAAGCGCCACTATCCAAATACCACACAGCATTTTACACAGCACACACCTAACTTCATATATACTCAACATCTATCTGTATATCTGTCTGCATCTGTGTATCTACTTGAGCACAGGCTGCCGCGGCACCGGTCATGCTGTCTGTCTATAACTTAAATTGATAGTAACTCGCATGCGAGAAACACTCGCATTCGTCCATTCATCAAATCAAAGTTCGATGGAACATGTTTGCCGGCTCGCTTCCAACTGCGATGTGGATACTTTTCTCAACACCGGTTTAGCGCCCCTTTTTGGATTTTTTTGCTTTAAACAACGAACAGGTTGAAAAAACAAAAACAAAATATCGTCAAGCAGCAGAATTCGAATCCCAGTGTGGAAAACAATCGGTCTGACACGATTTAGGGGCCGGCGCTCGGTCGCTTCCACTTGACTCAAGCCAGCAGCAGCCGCGATACGATACGACCAAGTATATGTACATATGGATGGGAAATGAAATGAATTGAACGGTGTTGAGGTTGCCGAGACTGAGATACTCGTCCGTACGTACACTGGTCGTAGACAAGCTAACAAACGTATCCACCACCATCGTTCAGTCACATTGCGACTTTGTTAGCTGGCGGATGTTAGTGCTAATATTCAATTGATAACAACAGATCTCATCAATAACGTGTGTGTACTGTGTCTACTACGTCTAGTATTTTCGTATTTCCTTTGAAGATACAAAAAAAGATAACAAATCAGAAGAAAAGATAAATAAAATACATCGAGAATGCACTGTGTGCCAAAAGTGGATTTAATCTGTCGTCGTCGTTTTATATACTAGATATGAGATACAAATTATTTGTTAGATATTATATAGTAGATCAAAGGTATCCCTGAGTGAAACTAAAATAAGAATAGCGAAGACAAAACGTCCAATACGCGATAACACATCTCATAGATACACGACTTTGCCATGATCAAAATTTCGTAAAAGTGTGAGAAAAAGATTTTTTTTTATTTTTAATTATAATTTCCTTTTCTGGTTTCTGTTTTCTACAAAAGATAAACAGATATTTATTGTTCGCGCTTTTTATATTGAATGGAAATTCCGAAATTCGCAAATCTGTTTACATCGCCCTCAGTGCTGTGAAATTGCAAAGTTTTTTTTCTATTTAATGTGGTTGAAAATACTTCTGTGGTGACCATCAAAGAGAGATAAAAAATACAGAACGGATTAACCTGTGGATATACATTAAGATTTAAAGACAATTGGAATACCTTGGAACGGCGAGAAGCAACAGTTTAATTTGGATTAAAACCTAAGGGATAACGAATTAGATATCATGGCGAATACCGATAATATTTGCATGCAATTAAACGCATCCGAACTATCTGCCATCATGATGAAAGGTGAGTCTATTCCTTACAATTACATACTAGTTACTTCCCCGTTCGTTAGGGGGCGGGGTGAATGGCTTGAATTGAACTTGACACTCGTTTGACGTTAGGAGTTCCGCGAATATGCCGGCTATACGATTCTGGAGTGTGAAATATTGTATCATTTTCTATGTACGTTCACTTTGTGATTACGGGAAAATCTCCTACTCAGATTTCACTGGCAATTAGATAGAAAATCGGTTGAGATACATAGTATTGGGTGGCGTTAAGATTGGCTGGAGGATTACGTCGATTTTCGGAGCTATGGTACGCCGTCGGTTTCATGACATTAGTTGGAATCCATTTGGTTCCTTGAATAAATTGATTTCGAGCTCCTGAGTGGACACAAATTTGAATCTAATTGGAATTAGCATAGTACCTAGCTGTCATAGTTCAATTATGTGACTGTAGATACTTCACTAAGGCCTATCGGCATCACCTGATCGACCCAGGAAAAAAACCCAGTTTGCGTGCGTTCTACAGCATTTAAAGTGTCTCATTCACTCGTCACGATCTAGCATGTGAAACTATAAAAATTAAAATATTTAATTGCCACTCAGCTAGTCACTAGTAACATTTTCCAGACCCTCTTCCTTCTCAACTCCTTTCACTCTACGCAGCGGTTTTTGTTTTTGCCAATTGGCTACCGATTAAGATTACCTAACCGACACCACTACAACGAGGTAGATACTTTATATGCCTGGATATCTGTAACCTATATTAGCAAATGACCGCAAAAAAGTTATAAAAAAAACCGAAACACTGTAGCAGACACAAAAATTAGGATCAAGTTTCGTAATTATTATTGACACACCTGTTACTGACTGGTAGTGTAGTCGAAAATGAATTGGGTTCGTTTAAAGAATTAATTTGATTTCGCTATAAAGAGGCACCAATAAGCCGCGACACAAAATAAAATCAACGAAAGTGCTTCACGAGTGAAAAACCGAAGCAGACAAAGCGGAAAATGTGCGAATATAGATGTTATATCTGATATACAGGATAGACAGATTGTTTTGTTTTTTGCAATTGAAATTTAATAGGGAGGTAGTCACTTCAACGGTGGCTTGTGCTGAGTGCACTTTGAGCAGAATTTAGTCGGGAAATGGGCTCGGAAATTGTAACGTAAATTAGATACCCTTAAGTGTTGTGTAATTGAATGACGGAAATAGGGCTTATTTAAGTATCTATTAGTTGTAGACACATACCGATGATGGGAGTAGGACGTAGTTTTGAGTTTGCTTTATATAAGGTTAGATTTTGGGTCAAAAGATACATTCAAATGCAAGTAATCAGATAATTAGATACATCAAAATTAAGATATGATATTAGGCTCTAAGAATCCAAAAAGGTTTTTTAATCCACAACTAGGTTTTAGAATAATGCTATTTTAGACAAGCAGGAAAGCATCTTGTTTCAATCCCACCATATATCCGATGTTGTGACAAATTTTACATAAGAAAAATATATTGCAGGGCCCACCCTTCATAAAAGAAATAATTTCGATATCGGTACACTGAATTGAGACCATTAAGATACATCTAGCCAGACGAAAAGGCCTTATAGATACGCACGATACCTAGTAATGCATTTTTACTTAAACAAACAACATCACCCAACGATCACAATTCATCCCCAATTCCTTGCAATTCACCCACTTAAACGAAAGAAAAATACATATAACCATAACAAACTTCCGAAGTAAGGAATCCAAATCAAAAAACGAATGAAAAAGATACGAAAAAAAAAACAAAACTAAAATCGAAAATCGAAGCATCCGTATATGACTAATCCATTTGATTTTTATTACGTGCTAATGGAAATTCCTCTTCCAATCGTACTCATCCTTGTTGTTGTTGCCCAATTTCCCAGCAATCCGGAGCTATCTGTCTGCCATATACAACATTCTACACCCGCGATTCGATAGCACTCTATTGGCAAGTGGGTGGTTGAGGATGTGTATGATTTTCGTTTGGTTTTTTTTTTTTTTTCTGAAATTTATGATTCGAGGGGCGATTTATACGAATTTTCAAATCTAACATCATCGTCCGTTTTGTAAGAGTCGATGATGATGATGATGAGGTAGACAATAGCAGACCGATTTCAAGCAAACTTCAAAGGGTGGCGCGTGAATAAGGAAATATGTAAGGTGGCCAAATGGTGTTCACGGTGGTGGGTTGAATCTAGAACCAACCGCGTATAATGTGGATGCACATTTCGTTTTTCCTTCTAATCCGTTTTATTTTATTTTTTCTTTTTTTGTATTGTTTGTGTTCATTCGCGCGAGCACACCCCCATCTTCCAGGGAAACGTATAACATGAGATGTACGAAATGAAGAAGAATAAGACACAGTAGATGTCGATGTCCTATAATTCTTTTTTGGAGAATTTTTGCTAGATCAGCAGCTGGCGGATAATGTTATTACTACGATATGGTGGGAGGGATGTTTCAGTAAACAGGCAAGAAAATAAACCCACATTCGGAGGGAGAATTTGAAATAAGCTTCAACTACTTGATGTGTACACCTCGAACGAAGCGGCCCATTCCTAAAATGAATTTTGTTTTTTTGTATTTGCGAATACATCTGTTACCGCAGATGCTTTTGTTTTATTTTTAATAGCAAATTGACGTGTGCGAGTATTTTTATTTTATTTCTTACTCGGTTATACGAATGTGTATGGTTTTTTCTTTTTGTATAAGCTCTACGGTACAGTGGGGCCGGATAATGTTTGGTTTCTGTGCGATCTGGCTCGTTGAAGGGTTTATTCAATTATAACAACAGCTGGGACTTTTTCTCTTAAGCTTAGGAGGTATAGTACCGCCAGTTGTCTTCCGGCATTTTTACTATACAGCAACCCTTTGCTGAACTGCAGGCTTGTAGTCAGAAACTTTGTATCGCAACTTTGTGATGCAAATCCGATTTTTAGTAAAGTCGAAATTTTTATTTCTTTTTTCAAATATTTGTAAAAACGACTTTATCGCCAATTTTGAGAAAAACATTTATCACATTGTAGTCTAAATCTGATTTCGAAATTATTATTTAAAAAATGAGATCCATTTTTTGGCCTGGATCATTTTATTTAGTTTTTTTTTTTAATTTTTACATAAATCCCTTCCATTAAATATTGCTCTTTAATTTTATTTTATTTAGTTCTGGGGTATTAATGTAAAAAATGTAATTAATACGAGGGTAGCATAAGCTTTTGGCTCTTCCTTTATTTTTATTTAAGGGATGTCGGATGTTATTTTTTTTAAATAGAACCGCTGAATTTATTTAAAAGTTAAAACAGTGTTTATACTCATAAAATATTTATGTTGGATTAAATGGCTCGAAATGCGCTAACGTCTGGATTTTTAAATTAATCCTAACACATTTTTCCAAAATGGTCAGTGGTAAAGATGGTTTGAAAGGGGCTCTTGGAACAAAACACTTTTCTTTCGTAGGGCTTTAGAAATTATTTTTTTTTTTTTAAATCGCATCTTTAATATTTATAGAAAAATAATATTGGGATACATCTGTCGGATTAAAGCAGATTTTGTAGTGACAGCTGACTCATTTTTCCATGATTGAAATTTTTTTTTTTTTATTAAAAATCAGAATTTTGAATTGGCATGAAATACAAAGTATGACGACGGATGAAGTAGTAGCCGTGCTCATGAATTTTTTGTAGCAAATCTCTAGCTGATGGACTCGTCTCTAAAATGTTTGTCGAGTGGGTTCAGTAAACTTAATACAGTCTTATAGCCGCTCTTTATTTCTATTAAAAATTCATAAAAAAAATCGCTCCTTGCATCCCAAATATTGCTCATGACCTTTTCCGCCGATTTTACTTTCTTTTGAGCCAGTGTATTTGGCTACTTCTGGATCTCCCATGTACGAGGAATGGCAATTGAGAATTGAGTTCTGGGAATTTAGTCAGCAACACTGCGTGATACGTCAACCTCTGTCCAGAAAGGCGGACCCTTTCTTTTTAGTTTTCATCTAAGGCTGAAGTTGACAGCACGTTTTATTTGTGTGTTGTGGGTAATAAAAAGAATCAAAAAAAATGTTAGTGGCGCCGTAGAAATTAGTGAGTCGCATTACAAGCAACGTCCTGTGATTCAAATTTTAGTGAAATCTGGTGAAAACTCATGAGAAATCCTCCAAAAATTGCAGGGGGTTTATGAAGACGAGTGTATGTCGAAAAGGTGTGTGTTTGAATGGGTAAAAAGGTTCAAGTATGGCCGTGAATCAGTAGAAGACGATCCACGTAAAAGATCTCCGTTCACCTCTTAGTGGAGACTGGACAAATCTATGTTGGCGTCCTCAAGAGGCTGCAAGCATGTGTTTTCTGTGTGCGACCCGAACTTGCCAGGAAGGGCTGGATCTTGCACGACTACAATGCGTCGGCCCATTCCTCGTGGATTGTGCAAGAGTTTTTTTTTGTTAGCGAAAAAAAGAAAAAAGTCGCCGCACCCATTCTATAGCCCTCGCATTGCTCCTGCGGCTTTTCTTTAATCGTCAAGATGAAGTCACACCACAAGAGAACTCATCATGGCGTTGCAGAGGAGGTCAAAGAGACTGTAACTATGGTTCCCTAACGAATGATCAAAATACTGATGAAGGCATAACACTCGCAGTATATAGTCACTTCAAATTCATACTCTGTGTGTGCAGTTCGAATATAACACCATAATGTCATGGAACATTTGCTGAGAACTACAACCAACGTGAAAATTCAGTCGAGTTCTTCTCGAATCCTATCTGGGACAACCACCCCTGTAGAGTAGTGAACGAACATCTACGACCCAAACCATTTGCACTTCGCCCAGGTTGTGTGACAAACATAGAATGAGTATGACTCTTCTTGCGCGAATTTGAAAAAAAAAAAAAAAATAATTTCGGGGGATTGTCAAGTGTGCTTTAAATCGTGTTTCGAGTACTTAGACCCAAATACTGGTCCATTGTACTGCTAGACAGACCCCTACTTCTAGTGTATTTTTGCCATTTCCCGGAGAAGAATGAAAAGGAGCTTTAGCTCTATATCACTAAGTCTTATGCTTTTCGCAACATGCAGCGAAAGCATGGCATCTCGCTGATGCCAAATGTGCAGGGATGCTTGGCAAAAGTGTAATCGCCCGTAATGAAGCCCGCAAGTCTTCTGTAGTCAATTCTCCTTAAGGATAAGAAAAATGCTGCGAACTACTTGCAGACAACAGGGCTTAGTCATGCTGCATCCTGGATGTTGCCTCCATCTACGAAAGTGTGCATTGAAGACCCAATCATTGATGTGGGTATTGGCCATGGAAGCAGGTAGAACGAATGCGGGTTCAGTTTCCAAGAAACTCTCCTCTGAGCCCTTTATGGCGATGTCATCAGAGATCTCATTTCCTGTTTAGTCTACGTTAGAAGGGACTGTGAAGATCGATAGTAAAATTCTGCGACTTGCTTGTTATTTGGTTTATAAATTCCCGGAACTTAATTGTCACACCTCGTATAATGATATACCCTTACAGCCTCAAAGCCAGGGTAATTCTTGTCTGGTAGAATTTAGTTCGGAGTTTAGTTTAGTTAGAGTTTAGTTCGAGTTCGGATCCCGATAACACCAACGTTGTTTATTTCGCGGCGGCCCTCCCCGGCGGGGTACTGGCAGGACCCTCCATAGTACACTTGCCTTGAGAAAGCCTTGATTGAGAGAAGATTGGCCCTGGCTCTCCATGGGCTGTAGCGCCACTAAAACAAGCAAGTATGAATTTAGTTTAGCGATATATAAACTATAATATAATCTTCTTCTTATCTGTTCTCACTTTTTGCTGATTAAAAATAAATAGTGAATCACAGAGCAATATTGCTCTTTTTCCATTTTTGCAAAGAACTTAATAAACTTCCTGCGCAAAATGTACAACTGCATTGTCTAATAAATAACAACACATGATGGTAATCATTTTTACCCAAACTTCAGTGTGGGGTTTTGGAAGCGGATAAGTATTGACCTAACCTCAAAATGTAGCAGCTCAGTTTTTACCCTGGGTATTGGTAATTGTTCCTCAAAACGTTATTATTTGAATTTTTTGTGATATTTTCAATAAACTTAAACCGAAATTGTCATTGTTTAAATAACGGTATAAGGTTACTTTCTAACCTAAAACAATTAAGTCTAAAATCACTCTCTCGCGCCCGTTTTCTTGTCAACTCCACTGTGTCCCATTGAAACTTTCTCTCCCTCCCTTCAATTAATTTATCTTAAACATTCCATTTCCCTTTTGCAAGCGATTTGTCATATGTCACACAATTTGTCGCATCCCATTCCCGAACATCGTTGTCAATCAATTAAAAAAAAAAAAACGAAAAACGAAAATTGGAAAATCCGTCACAAATGTCTGCACAACGCTTCGTACATATGGCATAGCACAACTGGTCGCCTGCTTTGCATTATTCCTTTCTGTTGTTCTTGACTCTTCGGTCTCGTGCTTTTCTTCTCTTTTTTTTATGACACATGTCGGACATGCCAAAGATTATACCTATACATCCGCCCGGGTGATAGTTTCATCCCCTAGGCTAGTCTTCTCCTTGTGTCTGATCTCTAGCACCCACTTCTTCCTTTGGCCATCTATTTTCGGTCGCGAAAAAGTGTGTGTTGACATGGTAGATGGAACTTATACTGAGATTGGCGCCGAACATTTGAAACGCTCGGTTGCATTTAATGGTTTTCCTTCAGACTTGGTATGGCTCTTTGAAGTAGTTGAAGTTAGAGTGGAGCAAGAGTGGGTAATAAGCTGTGATTTAAGATTTTTGGAAACTCTATCTTCAAAAAAAAAAAAAAAAAACCGCAGATTCAGTGCAAAGCTGGACCAAACCCATTGGTCATCTGATAACACATCAAACAATCAGTGCCACCTCAACTCCTCTTCGCCCTTAGTGAAGCATATCACATGTCAACAATCAGCAATCGACAATTGTCGAAATTAACCCCAAACCCCCTTGGCACACTCTTCCCTTTTGTGCATGTCGAGAAGAAGTCAAAACAAAAAGCAAAAAACTCTCACACATGTTCCAACCCATAAACGTGAATGTGTAGTTTCTCAGTCAATAAACATAAAACACTCCCAGGAGGGCCACAGCGACGTCGACCAAAGGAGAAAAAACGACAAACTTCAACTTGAAGCATAAATCGACGAAGCAGACTAGTTGATGGGGCGAGGAAGTGGGATGTATGTAACGAAACGAAACGGAGGCCACATGAACCCATTATCGTGGGCCAATATGTTCTCGATGTCAAGCACGTCGGGCATGCAGAAGATATGTACCACAGATAAACGACGCATCATCGCAAGTGGCCAAGCACTGATTCTCAGATTCAACTCCGTGCCACACATTAAAAATGAAAAGAAAAACCAATAAAATCGGCCATACATACTGGTGCACCGAGGCGGAGGGTTAAGAAGGAGAAAATCTCATGAAATCAATAAAACTGGCGACCGAAAAGGACTTTTCCTTTTTTGTTTCTCCTCTTGGTTCCTACTGCTGTTGCCATGCATCGTCGTCGTATGAGTAGCTACAGTGGGTGTGCTGCGTATATTTGGTCTTTGGTCCGACTAACAGACAGACTATGTAAATCCCTTTTTAACCAAGTGGCAATCATAGCGAGCGAACTCAGCTGGTTTCCTCATACTTCGTCCCATCTATAGTATCAGAAGCCAGAATCATAGCTGGTGTGTGTGGATGTGGTGTTCTTAGCGCACCGCACGATATCTCTCGAGTACATCTCTATTTATCCCCCCTTCTCACCCGCACTGGACAAAGGCACGAAAACAAGAAAAACGAAAAGGCAAAAGGAAAAAAGGACACACAAAAGCATCGGTTGGTTGGTTATATGTACATACGCTCTTACTCTCAGCATCTCCGCAGGCAATAAACATAAAACTTCATCCATTGACTTTTATATGGAACAGATGGCGCCAAACCAATACTCCCCAATTGCTTGGCCAAGGAGGAAGCCAGATAGTCAGCTCTACACTCGTACCCGAGCCATCGAATTGTAGCTGCTGCTTCTTATGACGACAACGACAACGACGACGACGACGACGATGAGGAGGATGATGATGATCATAGTTGGTTTGGATGCCGATACGAGACCAATTCACGCAAAAATTTCCCTTTCGCTTCTCGCGCTTTGTCAGCAAACTGAGAGTACTGCATCATCATCTTCACTATCATCATCATCATGACGATGACTCTGCGTCGTCTTTGTGCTTTAGTTTATTTTGTAGCCCGAGCAGTGTATGTAGCTATTCATTTTTCCTTTTCGTCTACTTCGATCCCATAGCCGACAGAACAACTGGAGCCAGCTGTAGACCAAAATAGGTTAGTCCCCAATGAGGAGAGGTTGAGACCGCTTACAAGGCTATTCGATTGAATGGTGTCCTTTTTCGTCGTACTTCGGATCTTCGAAACCTAGTTAGGCGAGTTTTATGGCTATGTCGTCGCCAAACGTATCCACGAATGCGTCTCCACTCGGTATGATTGGTGGTTATTGGCTATCTCAGAGCCAACATATTCACACTGAATGGTTGTGCTCACGTGCAGGTATAAATATACTCAAAAGCACGTAGATACTCGTACATATGTAAGCGTATGAGCTTCTGGTACACGGTAGTCAACTTTAATTGACATCTGTTTAAACAGTTTCGATTTTTTCATCATCCATCGGATCGAAATTAACCCGACAGGATGGGGGATATCATGACATCGGAGAAACGCAAAACGAAAGCAGAAAGTTTGACGTGTACACTTGATGTCATGCGCCTCAGATGTGTACGGCGGCATTTATGTAATATACAGAATTGAGATGGGTGCAGTTGAGATGGTTCGCGGCTACTTCACATGATGTAGAGACGTTGATAGTGCGGTATTTAATTGTCAATCGTCCGGTCATTGTATCGTAGATTGTTGATTGTCATACATTTAACGATCGATTGCAGTTGGTTGGGAGTGGCTAGAGTATCATACATCATTAAGACGCCAGTCTATTTAAGGCTTACATACTTCCGGATCATGGCGAATCCCGGCCAACGCGCTTATCAGTCGAACACTAGCTTACCATGTGACAAACGATTTTGCATATGGTCTATCACCCACAAACGTTTCAGGGGTTATCAACCAACCTATCTTACACGCAGATGGTGATGCAATCGCTTACCAGATACAACTGGAGCGTTTGCCAATTTCTTTTTCTTCTATCCCCGTTGACAGTTAAATTACAATCTTAACCCTGTTGGCTGACACATTTTGTGTTTGTTTATTGGCATCAATCTAGATGCTATTTATTATGTTGCCATGAAGGATACATACATATACTCGCAAGGCAAAATGCACCACTCAGGGAGTTGATTTACACGACACAAGTAGGCAAAACCAACAAGACTACGAGGAAAAGTGCTATGTATGTTTGTATCTGATACTGAGGGGGATGCTGCCCATTCTTAAGTACGTTCGACGGAAATAGAAAATTAAATTGAGGCGCCATAGTTCTTACTCGAAATGGCATCTATAGTTGGTTTGTTCTGAATGGTCGAGCACTAGTATCAACATGGGGTGCGAGGAAACTATCATCCCAAGGGGATGGCGATAGATACAATCCATACCAAGTTAAGTTGATAGTCGTACGTAGTACGTGCATAGATAGAGGATATGGTTTGTGATTTTGATTGAATTTTATTTCAAGGGAAAAACACACTTGAGTATCTATGTATCCGTATGTGTTCGATTGAAAAGCGAGTGGGCTGCTGTCATTTGGGGTGAGTTGTTCCGTAAAATAGAAAAAAGTAAAACAATATCGCGGCAAAAGGCTTGAACAGGTAGCAATCAATTGAACAGGTGTTTAGTAGATATTTTCATCTAGTCTCGACGCCAACTTGTCACATTTCACAAATATTTACTTGACATTCTAAACAGACAATGTTTGCAGCCATTATATACTCAAATGAACTCCACGCTTGACCTTTTCATCATCTATCGTTTGCTTGTTCTCTTGTTCGTCTGTTTCGTATTTTTTTTTTTTTTTTTTTTTTTTTCTGGTTCAGAAGCGCGTGTGTTCAAACCATCTGGGCACATGTAAATATCGAGCATCACCAAAACGATGAGCGACAGATAAATAGATCGAGATGAATGTTACTGACATGACAAGGCTACTGTGAGATAGAAAATTCGTTGTGCGAAATGTGATCTTTTATCGATGGTTGGTGAAAAATCGAGATCAAATTGGCACAAGTGCGCATTGGTAATTACCATAACCGCACTATTGACAGCATGATTTGACGATTATTCATGTAGACATACCTACAACATAACGACAGAAGACAATGAAGAAAACGATCAAGACGATCATGACGATCGTGGCGATCATAACGATCAACGCCAAGAGCAAAGACATGGTAAGACGCCAAATGCCTGCCGCCAGTCACTACTATCATACCAACTGTGTGGGGCAAGTGCCAGACAATCATTTCACGACTAGATACAATCGTCACTACATAAACTAACTCTCCTAACCAGGCCTATGTGCTGTTTAGTGTACGTGTGTGCATTCGTTACGTGCAAATACTCATCCAATCCACGCTAATTATGTGTGGCGCTATGCCGGCAAAACGACTTCAAGTCAAGTCATGTTGAATTTATCAGCAGATACACTTGTATGTACATAGATGTAAGATGTCCATACATTAATGCGTACATTCGGGCGGCAATCAACCTGGCTTGCGACCGACACATAACATTCGTTCACTTGTCATGTGCTTTCAGGTGACGCAGGGGACTAAGGCTAAATGGTAAGCCTTACACACGATGATTGGTCTTGGCAATACTGGTACCTTCAGTCCTTCTTAACGTCACCGATGATTGTTTGATTGATGATGATGGTGATGGTGATGAAGAGGTACATACATAGGTACGGTGCGGTGAAAGGAAGCACATTGGACTGAAAGGCAGGAAGGCGCGAGATGATTTGCGTACTTACGGGCGCATTTTGTTGCATAAATCACAATTTACATTCCGAATGTGAATGAGGGACACGAACGAAGGCGACTAGGTAAGTACTAACTGCCATCAGATCGTCGTCGTATTTTTCCTCATTTTTTCGTCTTTCTTCTTCATACGATAGATACACTTGCATCTGCACTTGCGGAGGTGTAGATACATGTGCATATATGGTTTGATTGATTTGCGTCAATTATGAACGTTTTATTCAATTGCAATTGCAATTCTTCGTCTTCGTCTTTGCCTTAGTCGTTATAGTGATGATCATTGTCGACTATATCCGATGCATGGTGGCGCCAAAGACATTCATGTCATCATATTTTACATTCTCCACTTGTCCACTTGTATCTTTGCTCACGAAATATGTATGTGCATACAGATACATACACAATGCAGCTGTCAGTTTAATGACGAGCTATTAAACGACAATAAATGTCTTTTAGGTGTTTAATGGGAATTCAACTCGTCTGACGATTATGAATATTAAAGTAACAACAACAGCAATTCGAATCCATTCGATTCGATTTGGTTTGGTTTGGTTTATATGAGATGACAGTCGATTCGGTTCATTGTGGGCTTTGCCCTGAAGCTAATTTACAGTCAGACGACTTCATTAGATTCAATCAATCGAGGTCATTAAACAACATACAATGAGACGAGGAGGACAGAAGAATTTTTATTTTTTTGCTGTTGGTCAGACGATCAATTGACTATCTGGTCTGATTTTTACCCAGAAATGCATGTATTTCCAAAAACGGCATGGTCTAGATACAATATTTGGCCTAGTGGAATTCGCTTACAAATTACCCCGATGCACACATGTCCTCTTGCATATTCATTCGACTATCAGATACATGCAACGCCATCGAAAGGGAAATCGTTCCACCCAACTGTCAACCATATATAGAAGCAAAAAGAAAAAAATCTTGATGTATGCATACCGCGCAGCAGTTACAGTCTGCCAGCTGCATACCTAAGAATCCTTACTTAATGCCAATTAAAATAATTAATTAATTTCTTCATATCGAACGTATAGCTACAGCGGAACGACACGATGCGAAAAACTGATGATGATGATGACATTGAAGATAGAAACTACGACAGTTAGTCAGTTAATCGATTTACATACGATTTTGTGAGGCATTTATATGTACATATCTATTTATCTATAAATTACGTTGAAATTTTCCACTAACCGCCAATACATGTAATTGAATTTTAATTTTCTCTTTCATCATGTTCTATAGCACGAGTCTGGTTTTGTAGATACATAATTTGCATATGATTCATACGCGACTATTTGGAGTTTGAAATTATTAGAGATCTACTTACTTAACTGTATTATACATACTTGTATGTACCTAGATACTTGTGAATTAAGTGATTTGTTAACGAATGGGATAATTGGGCAGCTAGATCAAGTAATTAGTATGTGAAACGAGCCGGTGTGATGTTAATTTGCCGGTAGAAGTTTGTTTTCTGTATCCACGGAATTAGGTTGATGTTATCCGGATTAGCACTTGTAAGTAGTAAATGGTTGTCAGATTTTGTGATAAGGCTTGAGATGAATATTACATCTAATTTGTGTTTTGTTTTAATAGATGTGCGGTTCATTTCTGTTGTACTATTCTTATATTGGATTTGGGAAGGAGTTTGTAGCGTTTTCTTATTTAAATTAATTTATTTCTGTTAATATGTAAATTAATTTATTAAAATCAAAAATATGCCCCATTCCTATTGATGACATTTTACGATTTTTCAAGTACTAAATACTTAAAGATTTTTGCTTGAAGACCGAGTCAAATGGTTTTCATAGACTTGCCGCAGTAGTAATGAGTGATTTTTTTGCTGTTTGTTTTTTTGTTCTTCAATGTTTAATAGCTAGTGGTTGACCCATGACATATGTTAAAGTCAAACGTGCTCTCCTGATATTTCCATTTTTTTGTGGGAAATTTAATTCAAAGAAATACATAAAAATTATTAAATCTTAATATGGTTTTTCCTGGTCTGTGAACATTTTTTTTTTTTACGGACCAGGGAGTTGATCGTTTAGATCGGGTATTTTGATGCTCTTCGACAATTTTTCATAAAAATACATCCAACCACTCGTCTTTGCCGATAAGCTAGAGTCAATTGCAAACTTGTGAGGCAATATTAAACGTATTACTTGCGATAATCCATGCAATATGCTCGAAAAAGTGACTCAAGAATAGACTTTCTGTGTAGATCAATTAAAATATGGCGATAAGAAGTAAATGGCAAGTATTGGTTTATCGATCTGAATTAAAGCCGTATGCACTTTTACAATTTTCTTCCATTTTCGTATACAATCAAAAACCAAATGCTTAAAAAATCACAATATTTACTACTTTCGCCATTCTTAATAGTGTAAACGGAGACTAAACTAACTCATAGGGTATGGGTTAACCAGTCCTCAGCCAAAACAACCCAGCGAACACTGGTTCGCGACAATGCTCGCTCTCTGCCGCGTTTTGTGCTGTCCAAAGACCACAGCGAACGCTGAGCAGGCAGCCAGGCAAATGTTTAAAAAGAAAAAGGAAAAGAAAAAGTTAAAAAAATTAACAAAATAATGAGGAAAAAATGAAATTCAAAGGAAAAAAAATAATTGAAATTCACTTAGAGAAAAAGAAACGCGATGGCATTTCAAAATTAAAAAGAAAATAACTATAGAACGCGTGGGTAATACTTTGCGTAATTGGGGGTAGTTGAAAGGCAGTGGTGTACTCGACCGCCGAATTGACTAACGAAACTCACCTAAACCCGCTAGGAATGCATGTGTGGTACTTTTCTCTTGGTGCAAATAACCCGACCAAACCCAGCGAGGTACCAAACCTGAGTGAGTTTGCACTGATTTCAGCACGGCTTTTATACCATTTCTGTGCCGTCGAATTTCGTGGATGCGGGCGGTTATTCTTCAATTCCTCTGGTTAGAGTTGCCATGCAATTTATTTTTTTTTTTTTTGGTTTTGCATAAAAAGAGTTTATCCACATGCAGTATAACATAAATTGTTGTCGTGTTACGAGAGCGATTAACTTTTCAACCACTATATGCATACATTGGTGTCTGGACAATAGTTAAAGCTTAAACTATCATCTTTCGAATGATAGTTAACATTTGTTACCCTTAATTGTTTTGCACTTTTTACCAGGCTCTGAGGATATAACCATAAGTACTCGACCTTCTCTTTCTTCGTCATTTGCTTCGTGGCGCTACAGATTGGTGTGGTCTTGGGCCTCAACCAACATGCGACTCCAGACAACCGCCTCCAGTCACGCACACCAAGTTGGTTGAGGTCTTTCTCCACTTGTGTGTGCCTTTTGAGTCGAGGGCGTCCTCTGTTGCGTTGTCCCAATGAACGATGATTCTTCGGGCCAGAGTTGTGTTGTCCATACGCTCTACATGGTCTAGCCATTTTAAGCGTTGTATTTGTAGACGCTTAACTAGGCACATGCCACCGTAGAGTAGAGTTAGTGGTTGGATCTTCTCCTCCAGATTCCATCAACGCAAACAGGACCAAAGATCGCACGCAGAACTTTTCTCTCGAAAATAGCAAGAGCTTCCTCATTCGCTGTCAATAGCGTCCGTGCCTCTGCACCATAAAACAGGACTGGGATAATTAAGGTCGGATTGGTTTTTCGAGAGACGGCTCTGTTATTCAACTGCTTTTTCAGTCACGATTGGCCAGAGTTTTTACTACGGAACCAAGATAGACAAAGCCGTAAAATTTACCTCTTAATTCTCATCTTTCAACCCAGTGCTTTGGACATTTCTTTACTTAAGATTTAACGAAAGGACCCTTGCCCCATACATGGTAGGGATTAATGTCAAACTTGGCTTTATTGATTTGATGCTTTCGCAAACCTAAAAATCTTCCCTGCGGCACCTACATTGTGTAGGTCAGGCTAGGTTAGGTTGATGTGGCTGGCATACGCCTAGATCCTAGATCTGCAACCTGAAAACCAATCAGTGCTTCTGATGAAGCGTTGGAGTTGAGCTATTTTTATATCTTCTAGCTCACTTAAAGGGTGCGCCGAGATAGATTCTCCTGCGATTTCCAAAAGAAGGACATGAGCCGTGGAGGTGATGAATCGATTCTTCTTCCTCCTCATCCAAGCAGCCGCGGGAGAAGTCATTGGAAGGAAGCCCTAGTTTGGCGACATGTTTTCCTATGGTACAGTGGCCTGTAATGATACTCACTAAAGTACTTAAGGTTTCCCTTTTGGTTGCCACAAGTTTAGCTTAGGCCAGATTTGTTTGGTGATAAAGCCGACGTTATTTTCGTTCCATTGGAGGTTGGTAGCCTCTATGGTTTTATCGTTTAATCGTTCATGGTTTTGCGCAAGGTCCTGGAATATCCCTATGCCCGGGAACCAATAGTGTTTTTATGTTGAATTATTCAGCCATCTCGTCTAGAGAAAGGCGGTAGTTAAGGGATGTCTTTGATACATTGATCCCAAGCCATGCAAGGGTCTCCTTTATGGCTGTCATTTCTGCTTGGTACAAACTGCAGTAATTTTGGAATCTAAATGATAGGTTGAGGTTAAGCTTCTTGGAGAGGACTCCACTAGCTACACCCGTCTCTATCATGGAGCCATCGGTGTAGAGCGAAATCGAGTCCTTCGGTATGACTTTCTCTTCAGCCCTCCCGGGATGAAAAGATAACTTCGAAATGTTTAGTGAACACATTCTGCGGAATGATGTAGTCTGTGTCCATGGGTACTTCGAAGTAATTAAGAATGCTAGTATGGCCTTTATGTGGTGTGGGACATAGGTAAAGGGCTGCGCAGACAACAACTTCTTTGCTGATGGTGGGAAAGGTAGTAGAATATTTAGAGCCTCTATGGGGATCGATCTGATCGCGCCACTTATGTACATGTTGCCCGATTTTTGCACTTTCCCCAGAAGTTTTCGATAGATTGCCTTGTTCAAAGCAGGCGACCAAATTACGATGCCGTACAGGAGGATGGGATATTGTGTAACTACAGCTTTATTATGTCACCATTTTCAGTCAATAATGCGTATGTGGCCCTGAAAGCCTTATCATAACTTCTAGTTCTCGCCATTTCTTTGAGTGTCACTGAATACAATTTTTAGATTTCGTACTACTCCTGACGTAATCACCGCTGCGAAGTTCGCGAATATCTGTCATAAAACTAGAATAGGAACTTTTGGGATAGCCCTCTTAACACTAACTTCTACATCATATTGTCCATAATTGTGTCATTTAACTACAATTAGAACTGTTCGACTACAATTAGAACTTTCGACTTCTCAGATCCATGCAGTGGAAAGTCTAGACCTCATGCTCGGATTTTTTTTATCTCCAGCGTGGTACAAGGCATTCCTTGCGAATGCTCTACACACCTTTACGTAGATGAAAAGATTTTTATCTAAATATAAAATATTTTCGCAGATAGCATGGACGAATGAGTGGTGAAGACAAAGTTAAGGTTCACAACTCCAAATACAGCCCACGGGTTAGGTTTGTGTTTTTTTGTGTTTTTCGTTCAACTCCTTACTGGTGGGCCTATAGTTGTGTGTGATCGTCTGTGTTTCAAGGGAATCAGGCGATATGTGAGGATATCGCCTCTGCATTTTAGTCTTTTTTTGTTTTTTCATTTTGTCCAAGCTGGTCAGACGGAAAAAATCCAGAAAGAGTCCGTCTCCTCTGCTCGTTTGTGTGCATGGACCATGGACCAGCAGAGAGACAAGACAACAAAAAAACAGAAAAAAAAAACAAGATATGACCCAACTCAGTGAATCGGACTCCTTTGATGATCTTGTTGTGTACACAGGTCCGGGAGTAGTGGCTTCTTGGACTTCTGGCATTCACTTTTTCTTCTTTTGTCTTTCCACCTCATCATTTGTTCATCGTATCGTTACTTACACGGCTTGATTGTGGTCAGTCGGGGAAGCATCTTCAACTCACACCGGTTATATTCGAACGTGGCCTATAAAAGGAAAGTCTACCGGGAGGCTGGTTTTGTTGTTTTTTTTTACTTGTTTTTAGGGTACCCAGTCCCAAGGGGTTTATCATCATGATCATCAACATCCTCCGCAGAGTTGTTGGGTACGTCATTGCATCAGCACTTGTCCTCATGCTCTGAATCTATCTTTTCTTTCTGTTCCATGTACCCACACACTTTGGTACATGACATAAAACCTTCCGAAATGTGCTACTAAATTTTAAGGTTCTTCTTTTGTATCTTTTTTTTTCACGGTTCTCTTTCACACTACTCGTATTTCGGTTACTCATAGATTTAAATGCTACACAGGTGTTGCTGCAGCTGTAAACGAGGATGAGTGATAGATACATTTATCTAAAATGCCAAGCGTCCGACATAGAGATACGTATCAGTAATGCAAAGCACATTTTTGTCTTACCATCGGCTTGATGTTGCCTGTTATTAGGTAAGCCGCGTAACACTTTCTAACTAGCCGTCGAGAGTCATTTGTCATTTGCATAGGTAATGGCCATCATCATTTGGAGGCTACACGACCATGTTAAAAAGGAAGTCAGCGTCATCGTCGTCGTCTTTCGTTGTCTTCATTGCTTGAGATCGTTGCTACCGTTGTTGCACACCAACCGCATTTAGTGGGCCAAGTTGTTGTTAGACTGCATTATCCGGCGGTGGGAGGAGGGAGGGCAGAGCTATTAAATAAGTTATTAACTGGCAACGGTTGCTGTTGCGTTTCATGTATGCAGTCGTGTAGTAGTCGTTTACAGAAAATGGTAATTAGCAGCAGTCGGCTTTGGTGATTACTTCCAATTAATCAGTGGCGAAGGTGGTAGTGGAGAAGTGTCAAAAACAGAACGTGCAACAGGTGTTAGGTGGTTGCAGATAATGAGTTTTCGTCTGTGTTACTTTTGCGGTGGTTTATTGACGTTGTTCGGTTTCTTGGAATCCAGATGAGAGGCTTGGGCCTCTTGGGAGTAAATAGCAAGTGTCAGTCGTCACCTGAAAGTCATACAACACAAATGGGCTAAGACCTACTTGAGTCATTCGCTATTACCTATGTTTACACTATCCGGTGTGAAAAAATACCCCATAATTCCATAAATTCCATCCGAACGAACGAACACATTTTTAGTGCGTTAGGTTGAAGAAGAAGATAAGCATTTCTTGTTGTAAGTCAATTACCCACGTCATAGCCTATGATCTCAAGGTTGTTTGATTAGAGAATATAGATTTTTTCTTATTTTGATTGCGGAGCTCTTGCAAATAGTCATAGTTGAGTCTATTGGCCATCTGGATCAATAGAGTGTCTTTGCAGTAAGCTATTCCTCTGTTTTTTTGAAACTTCTTCCATACCTTTGTCTCCACTTGACTAAAAGAGGGGAATCCCAGGCCTTTATTTATTCATCAAAATCGATTTCGTTGCTCTCAAAGTAATCCCTCCTGATACAGTGCACCTATGTATGCTACCGGATTTTTCAACCATCGAAACAGTTGATAAAGTCGATTTTCGGAACGGCCTTCAGCTCTCTCTTCGATAATGCACCTATTTCTTCTATCGGCTTAAAACTGTGCCCTCAGACCGATCTTTTGAGTTGGTTCAATAGGCAGAAGTTGCAGGGTGGCAACGTTGAATGTGGAACGATATGGGTCGAGTTTTTGGCGAAATGGTCACGAAGAATCAATGCAGTGTGAGACGGTGCATTAAAGTGGTGCGAAAGCCAAGAGATGTCTCGCGATGTCTACCGAGAAGTGCAATCGGATGTTTTCGCGCTCAAAGAAGACCCCAGTACCGGAGCCCCGCCAGACAAGGGGCCATCCGTGCCAAGGCTATCCTTTCCAGGTTCAGTATGCAGTCAGAGCCAATCCTGAAGCCATGAAAACTCGACTGTGAAATGTCTGCGCAGTAGGATAACGGGTGTCAATGTATCAGAAGGCATGTCCATGAGACAGGGGTCTCAGGTTATTCTTGTGCGAGTAGTACCGAAAGCCAATTGTCTTGAGACGAGATATGGCTTTCAGAGCACACCCTCTGATAAATATCTCAAGAGGTAAAGGTTCATTATAGCATCTAGAGCAACCCGTACAGCGGAGACTAACCGTTATGTGGAGTTTGGTGTAAGAGGCTACGACGTGTTTGCGTGTTAGTCTGTTCCACCAGACAACCGGTGCGTATAAGATTATAGGTCTTATCATTGCTATGTAGATCCTTAATTGACTTAGTCAATTAAGATTTTACGCCTCTGAGGCCCTTAACATCCTTTAAAATGGTAACGACTGATCCTTTTGAAATGCCGGCATCATCAGTCAGCAAGCACCGAATCTTTGATATCTTTGGGCGTGCGCTTCGTCGGTTGAGGTTGATGGTCGTCCGGGTCGCTAATGGTCTTAGACACTTTCTCGTCATTCTTGGAACAAATTTTTGTTGTGACATTTGGCACGGATATCAAAGACAGTTCTACCAACACAAGAAATAAAAGCAGTTCCCCAGAATCGGAAAGCGGTGACATTTGAATTTAAACTGCGCGCCCAAATGGATTGGGCGCGCAGTTTAAATTCAAATGGATTGGGCGCGCAGTTTAAATTCAAATGTCACCACTTTCCGATTCTCTTAAGTTTTTTTGTTTAATTTACCACTTACTACACAGTAACGGCGTTTGTCGTTTTTGATTGTATTCGAGTCGTCCAAAAGTATCTTTTCGTTTTCCTATAAAAAAAAAACAAAAAAAAAGAATAAGAAGTTACCATAGCCGGACGCACCAGTCTCCAACTCATGCCATCATATCATATCACAACACAACTCGTAAGTCCCTTACTGCTTACTACTTAACCTTAACCTCGACCTCAGTCCCATCACGTGAATTGCTTCTAAACAATTATCCGAATTGTCTGAGCAATTAACACTTTTTTTGTTTCTTCTCTACTTACGAGTACTTCGTTCTCATCGCACAGCTGCCTCTCCCTCCCGTAGCTGTCGTCGTCTAATTATTTAATTAACATACAAGCCATACACAAGCTCAAACGACCTGGATTACTTGCCTATTATTATCAATCACTCCTCGAACTTCTCGTTCGACATGAACGAGTACGAGTACGACGAGCTCGACCTCAGCTTGTTACCGCGTGCAATAAAAACGCATTTTCATTGGCTTTTAATCGTCGGCGGAGTAATACGAGTTCCTCCGGTGGTTACTTTTCTCCTCTGTTCATTAAAATTTTTCGTAATTAAATTAAGCCATCATAGATCCAGCGCTAGAAGCGATGGACCACATAGAAGTACTCGTACACCGAAGTTTGCCATCTCTGCATAGCAATTATTCAATCAGTCAAAGTGAGCTTACCTGTGGGTTACCTGCGATAGAAAATGCACTCGAAGGATCGAGAACACACCTTTCCGTTGACTAAAAGAGGTTTAAGCAACCATGTTTGGCCAATAGATACATGAGATACAAAGTTATAAGCATGGAGGTGGTTTGGAAACGAGCAATTTGCAGTTCTCAGCACCTGTCACATGTGACATCGATACTTAAGTCGCCAGTAGACATGGTATCCGAACGGTGTGATCTAAGATAGATACGGGCAAAGGTGTGGTCTTTGGTGTATTTTAGATACAAAATTTTTTATTCATACAGAATTGGTGGTTGAATTTGCACGAATTTACCGTGTGAGGTGGATAGTTAATTGGGTGAGCAGTGACAGTATCTACAAGTAGGCAGAGTTGGGGCGCGTATGTGTAAACGAAATGATCCGCTGCACGATTGGTATGTGGTGCACGTCGATTGGGGGGTGACAAATATGTGATAATGGGCCGGTTTGAGTGGACAATTATCGGTGAGAGAACGGTGAGTTTGGAATAAGTTATTCAGTAACAATGACACAATTCAATTGATGATGGACGAGTGATTTGCTGATGCAGACGCAATTCATAACGAACAGACGTTTAGTGGACGAAGTCATGATCAGTAAATGGCATTTAGTGATGACAGATTAAGTGAAAAGGTAGCAAATATCTATGACAAAATACAACATTTGTGGTTGTTATCCATGATCCGATAACTTCCGCATGTAAACTACCTAACGGTTTATAGAATTTTGCATTTTTTCACTATGGAAAAACACTGGACTAATTATGAAGCAGCCAATGAATAATTCTTTGAGTATAATTACCAGTCGTACTTAAGTAAATCACCCGATTAATCCCCTAATGACAGGTTCAACAACAAGACCCCGATCAATAGAAATCTATTATCAATTACCTCGCCCAGTGATCTGCCATCTACCAATGGATAATACACAATTTCTAACATATCTACCATCCATCTATGGATAATAGCTATACGATCGACATTACCTAGATCGTTTAATAAATCACCCTCACCTGGTCGATCGCGATCGTCACTAGCATCGATCAGATGTATGTACGATCGACCATCCATGTGCCGCTAACGTCATTTTATTAGGTGCTAGGAGTAGGAGAGTTGTCAAATTTCCATATTTTCCCCATTAACTGCCTCTAATCGAACAACAATTGATTGTTGATCGTACAAGCTGATTGTCGGAGTTTTATTGTTTCGATCTTGATCAAATGAAAAATGCAAAGAAAAAAAAAAAAACCAAAGTTGACCGCGAAGGCCAATGGATTATTTTCCGCCTTGCATATGTGCATACGAGTACTTGTATGTTGCGTCAAGTCATTTGAACAATATGTATGGAGACAAAAAAAAAAAACGATCAACGATCGTGGCGAAGTAGATACTTTTTGATTGACCACTTCCTTTGGGAGGTTTTCACCTTCATTGTCAACTCTGCGCACACCGATGCGAACGTTTAGTTGGCGTCATTTTACACCTGATAAATGCCGAGCAATTAATGTCGCCACACTCGGACAGGTTACCCAGTTGAGTTATAATGACATTATGAACGGTCTTTTGATTGGCGCCACATAAATTCTACTCACGCCACTCATGGTGCATTCGTGCGAATGAGTTATGCTTCCTTTCTGATGGCTTCTTCATGGCCTTTTTTTCGGTTGATTGTCTGTCCAAGTATGGAGTGATGACCCATCCGTTTGTGGTCGAACTAATCAAATGTTGGGATAGTAAACTTGTAGAAACTAATTAATTTTGGAAAACAAAAATCTTAAACGCCACCTACGGGTTTCCTGTCTGTCGGCAGGAAATAGACACCGAATAGCCTCGAATTCGATCGGTTTAATAACTGTGACAAGATTCTTCGTAATTAAAAGATCAATTTGCATATCTATTGTCGTCTTGAAGTGAAAATCGATTTGATCTGCTGCCATTTTCCACCTTCGATCACTTTGGCATGAAGTGATATCGATTCTATTGCGCGGGAAAAAAATAGCCCGGGATATCTCCAGCTATAGATTTGGTTATTAATTAGCCCGACAGACAAGGGAAAGGAAACAGATCAGTCGTTAGATACTTCCGTTGACATTTATTTCATGGCTGACATGGTTCGACGACACGAGGCACCATTTTTGGTACTTTGATGTCGTTCTTTTCCCCATGAAGCCTTAGCTTAGAATAGCTTCATGCCAATGCGGTAGTTGATGAGATACTTCCATACATCTCTTATAACACCACTTAGCTACATAGAAGTCCCATGCATATACGAGTGTGCTTGAATCTTTGGCATTTAAGTGACATCCTCAATGGGCAAGTAATCGGCATTTGGCGAAAGTTTTTCGCTTTCGTAACGATCGACAATTCGGCAATATCGAAATCAATCTTCTTTCGAAAAGGCACACTTAAAAAGTAACCAAAATAAAAAACCGACAAAAAACAAAACAAACGAGAAATTCAACAAAAAAAAATAGAAATGAATCCACAAAGCAGACGATTTATAGATGATTTGGTTAAATACAAGCCGCAGTTCGTACCACTAACCATCCTCCATCGTCCAACCTCTCCATCTGCTCATCTACCAATCTCGGCCATTATCAAATCACTTAAGAAACTGTCACACACTCAGACACTCAGGGCGAGTGTTACTTAAAACAAACAGGTAGATTGGCGCATCATACGTCTTCTGGTTACACTACTCGTATCTGTCACGCTGCGTAGGCGGAATTCAAGTGAAATATCTCGTATCTTCTTCTCGAGAGTCTCGCTTTTTTTGGTTTCTTCTCGTTGAATATCTGTCGATCGCGTCGCTTTCGTGAGATTTTATGCAATCGATCATTTTCTGTTTGCTTATTCACTACACGATTAAGATACATTTGTATTTCTTTGCTTTTGCCTTTGCTTTTTTACATAACTAAAATTTGGATTTTTTATTTTTTCTTTGCAGGATCACCACAATCCAATGATCGTGATGCTGGTTTTTGTTCGGGCAGCTCTGAAGGCGGTGATGATCTCTCTATGGACCATTCAAGACTCGATCCTAGCAGTCCAACCGACGCGTCTGAGGACTCTGTTGAAGTCAAAGTCACCCCCATAACATTAATGCGAAATAAGAGAAAAAGCACAGAGCCATCGAAAGTGATTTGTGATCGCGAGGAGACTGGCCCTCTTAAAAAACGCATACGCTATTCAGCCGCTCTAGATGAAGGCAATCATTTTCGTTATTGTCCATCATCATGGGATGCCAATCAGCAATTACCCCATGAAATGATGCCGAATCCTGCCGAAATCCTAGTCCGACATCCGGGCGTGACGACACTCCATCGTTTACCATCACCCAAAGTCGTCGACGATGTCCAAGATGAACCCTTAGCTTTGGTCTTGAAAAAACCATCAACGCAAGACGATGACGATAGTCATGCTCAAGATGATCTATACCGTCAAAGCCGTCCTAATAGTCATAATATCACGCCCTCCCTACCCTCGTCCAGTGGCAGTGTGAGCGGTGCTAGTACAAGCGGCAATCATCATCAAACCAATCGACCTCAGCAGCGTAACTACAAAAACATGACACGAGAACGACGAATCGAGGCAAATGCCCGTGAACGAACTCGCGTCCATACCATCTCGGCAGCGTACGAAACCCTCCGCAGAGCAGTTCCTTCTTACTCAGACAGTCAAAAGCTCTCCAAACTCTCAGTTCTCCGAGTAGCCTGTTCCTACATCCTTACACTCAGCCGAATGGCCGGTCACGATTACAGTGAAGATCAAAGTGAACCATCGATCGCATCCTGTATCGCAGCCGTCACCGCCACCATTCAAACAGAAGGCAAAATTCGAAAAAAGAAAGACGAATAGATTCTTTTACGCGCTAGATACATGTACATCATATTCACCCGCCCAACAAGAGACAGGAACATTATTTTGTCACTTACTAAGCAGTTCATTACTTCGTTTCTCATTTTCCTATTTTTTGAGTCACAATTATAGTACAAAAGACATAAGCGAATTTTCTACAAAATAAATGACAATAAGGTTTGAAGAGCAAAAAACTAAATAAAATATCTGTAATAACGCGACAATAATTAAGACATCGTTAACACGTTAGATACACCTACTGACTATCTATAAACTGCACAAGAGATATTTAAAAAAAGCTGTACATTAATAAAGGATTTTAACAATTAATGCGTATTTTTGAAGAGCAAAAATGTTGCAAAAATGTAATTCATTTCAAAAATGAAAATCTCAATTTCTATTTTCTTTTACTATAAATTGCGTTTACGTTTTGTTAAATTTTGTTTTTATTTCTTTTCGGAAAAAAGTGCCATAAAATATTCTATATACAAACCTAATTTATCTTTGATTACAAAAGGCGTATATTTAAGTAAAAGATATATATATATAAGAGCTTAGACGGATAATGGTGATTTATTGCCGTTAAAATATATATTTAATTGAATTCAGATGCGAGAGTTTTATTTTTGTACTTGCCGTTGGGATTAAAAAGTAATTTTTTTAAAGAGAAAATATGGTACACAGGATACCAGCTTTTCATTGGGAACTTACTTACTTACTTACCTATCAGGCCAGCGATCCATGGAGGATCCCGGGCACGCTGCTTCCAGTTGTCAAGACCAAGATGGCTTACATCCACCATTACTTGGTCTTTATACCGGAGGTTCGGTCTTCCTCTTCTTCTCGAACCAGGAGGCTCGGAGTCGAAGACCCTCTTAGCTGGAGCGTTGATGTCCATGCGCTCGATGTGGCCGAGCCAGTGTAGTCGACGGATCCTTGCCTTCCGGACTACATCCACATCTTGGTACAGCTCGTCGAGTTCGCGGTTGTGTCTTCTTCTCCATTCACCTTCCTCACAGACAGGACCAAATATCGGCGCAGAATTTTTCTTTCGAAAGAACCCAAAATCAGCTCCGCTGTCCTGCTTATCGTCCAGCTTTCGGCTCCGTACAGCAAGACTGGCAGAATGAGCGTTTTGTAAAGCATGACTTTGGCCTTTCGAGTGAGGAGTTTTGACCCCAGTTGTTTGGACGAGCCGAAGTAGCAACGGTTGCCAAGGGCGATTCTACGCCGGATCTCCACTGTGGTGTCATTTGTGGAATTTACGTTTGCCCCGAGGTAGACAAACTCCTTAACTACCTCGAAATTGTAGCTGTCAATTGTTATATTTTGTCCCAGGTGGTGAACGACGGATTGGTTTTTGCTTGACAGCATGTATTTCGTTTTGTCCTCATTGATCTTAAGACCAACTCGTTTCGCCTGTTCTTCAATCGCCGTGAATGCTTCCACAATGCCACGGCGAGAACACGCGATGATGTCGATATCATCCGCGTATCCTAGCAGCTGGATGGACTTGTAAAGGATAGTGCCTTCCCTGTTGGCGCCTGCCCGTCGCACTATCTGCTCCAGCACCAGGTTGAAGAAGTCACATGACAGCGCATCGCCCTGCCTAAATCCTTTTTTGACATCAAAACTATCGGTAAGGTGTTTACCGATTTAGATGGAGCAGCGAGCATTCTCCAAAGTCATCCTGCATAGTCTGACGAGGTTAGCAGGTATGTCAAAGGTAGACATAGCGTTGTATAGCTCATCTCTAATTACGCTGTTGTATGCGGCTTTGAAGTCGACATATAGGTGATGAGTTTCGGCTTGGAATTCATTGGTTTTTTCCAGGATCTGCCGTAGTGTGAAGATTTGGTCGATGGTGGACTTCCCTGGCCTGAATCCGCACTGATAAGGACCTATCAGCTTATTTAAAAAGGGATTTAGGCGTTCTCACAAAGCGGCAGAGATGATTTTGTAGGCGATGTTAAGGGCACTTATTCCTCTGTAGTTGGCACAATTAGAGGGGTCCCCCTTCTTGTGGATCGGGCATACGATTCTGAGACTCCATTCCTCGGGCATGCTTTCCTCTGACCATATCTTACAGATGAGCTGGTGCGTGCTCCTAACCAGGTCATCCCCAGCTGCCTTGAAGAGCTCAGCCGACAGTTCGTCTGCGCCAGCAGCTTTATTCGATATGGCAGTCCTAACTTCGGCGAGGTCAGGGGGACAGAATTCTCTGCAGTCTTCGTCGGTTAGAAATGGATCATTCTGCCTGACAGCGGTATATTGACTAACATACGTGACATACGTGACGTCACCTCTCCAAATCCTCAATCGTGCGTTTCTCGTGCTCGTTCTTCTTTCTTCTGAGAAGCTTATGCTCCTCCCTTCTTTTTAACTCGTAGAGCTCACGAGCTGCTCTTGTTCTTTTATGCAGCGAGGCCTTATACATATGCATCCTGCTTCGCTGCGTAATTCCTCCTGCACTCGTCATCGAACTAGGTGTTTCTTCGTGGTGGAGCCTTGAAACCCAAGACTTCGGATGCAGAGCTCTTCAGGGCTTGTTTGCAAAGGGTCCACCGATGTTCTATTGATAGCGTGGAGGATTGAGGTTTATTGGAGAGCTTAAGGGAGACGCGATCGGTAAAAGCACGAGCGGTTTCTGGCGATAGTCATAACTTTGTGTTCTTACTCTACTCCGCTGCATTCGTGATATCCGTAAGCGCATTTTGGCTACTACAAGATAGTGGTCCGAGTCGATGTTAGCCCCTCGGAAAGTTCGGACATCAAGAATAGTGGAGGAGTGTCGATGGCGATGTGATCAATCTGGTTGGTAGTCGATTGATCGAGAGACCGCCAGGTCCCCTTATGGATGTTGAGGTGTGGGAATCGTGTACTTGCTACTACCAGATTATGTCCCGCCATTAAAGTCCACTAGCCTTAGTCCGTTTTTTGACGTGGTGTTGTGTAGGCTGTGCTTTTCAATGACCCATCTAAAGAAAGCTTCCTTACCCAGCTTCGCATTGAAATCTCCTAGAACAATTTTGGTGTCATAGCTGGGACATTGCGCATACGTTCTGCCTAGGAGATCATAGAAGTCGTCTTTATGTCGGTCATCTCTCTCCTCTGTGGGGGCGTGGCTTATATTGCCGAGATTTGCCTTGATGCGGAGGCGTTCGCTTACATACTGGAAGACTTTTTTCCTGAGTCTGCCTCGAATAACAAATCCGCATCCGAATAAACGATGTTTATTTTCTCTCTAATAGTTTCCGTAGTAGATATCACAGTTTTTCATCCGCTTTTTGCCTGGCCGATCCCATCGCACTTCTTGGAGCGCGGTAATGTCTGCCTTATAGCAGTCCAAAGAGTTGACCAGTTGTCCGGCTGCACCTGGTCTATTGAGGGACCTAACGTTCCAGGTGCAGATCCGGAATTCGTTTCCTTTTAGACGTTTGCGGGGGTCGTCAACACGTGATCCGTTCGTATCCGAGGCTGTTAGCTGTCTCTGAACAAGCTTTGGTTTTATGCGATAGGGATGTTAACCCTAAGAGCAACCTCTAACCTGGAGGGCCACATTAAACAATCTATTGTTCATAAACTGCTCACGTGCGTGTGCAATTTCGATTGCTGAAAGTTTCATTAGTGTGCGTTTCCTTACTCAACCACAAAATTGTCCGAGCAATCTCATATGTATCGGTTGTCGTCCGAATCCCCAATCAACAGCGTCGCGTGCGGTTAGTACTTAGATGGAAGACCGCGTGTTGTTTTTTTTTTTTGCCTATTTGTTAGTTATTTAATTTCTAACAGACTCACTTCTAAGTTGCATAATTGCGCGTGGAGCGAAACCAATCTTATGTCAATATCATCTTTGGTGCTCGAGATAATCCAGACGAAAATTCCGATACGCACATGCGCACATACGTACATACGCACATGCGCGTAACTCCCCACCGGGAAGTAAAAAAACAAGTCGTGAATGAGCGAAATACCTCGGATAAACGGACGACGTGGCGCGAAAAGGGAACACGATTTGCGAGTATGCTTCTGGAATGTCAGAACTCTGTACACTCGTGGAGCTACTCAAGAACTGGAAAGAGTCCTTACGCCGTACAAGGCGCGTATGATTGCGATCCAGGAAATACGCCGGATAGGAAACGATATGATGAGGAAGAAAGATTGCACATATCGGGCTGCGGATTTGTCGTGTGAAAGCGGTTAAAATCGAAGGTCATCAACTTTAAGCCAAAGTGATCGCCTGGCTGGGATCCGCATCAAAGGCAGATTTACAACATCAGACCCCTACCGAAGAGGCTTCAGACCCCATCAAGGAGGACTTCTATGATCTCTTGGTCAACGTCTAGGGAGCTTGTCCAGAGTACGATGTTAAAATCGTACTCTGGGACTTCAATGCCGAAACTTTTGGCGGAGTGTTCGGAAAGCACAGCCTTCACGATACAATAACGGATAAGGGCTTCTGACTCAAGAACTTTGCGACAGCTCGTAATGCGGTCATACGTAGTCGAGTCGCCAACCAAATCGACCATGTGTTCATTGACGCAAGACACTCGTCAAACATCCTAGCTATGCGAACATTCAGGGAGGCAAACTATCATTTCCCAGTAACAGTAAGATTCACAGCTCGACTGCCCAATGGCAGAAAATCGCACCAACCCACCGTGAAGAGGTTCGATATTAGGCGCCTGAGCACACCAGACGTTACCAGAGTCTACAGGGAGCAACTCAGTGAAAGGCTCTCCGGTATGCCTACATCTAGCACAATTATCGAAAATATGTGGCTGCATTGCCGGTCAGCCATTCAGGAGGTAACCGACGTCACCTTAGGCTACCTACCACCCCTGGCAAGAAATCCGTGGTATGATGGCGAGTGTGAGCAGAAAAAGGCAGCAACCGACGAGGCGTACCAAAAGGCGCTGTGGCGAAAGGAGGAGAACGACTACTTCGCAGCCTCCCAGCTCAAGGATATCTAGGAGTCTAGGGACAAACATGAAATACAAGGCTTTCATAACAAAGCTAAAAGCCTTGCAGAAGGCTTCAAGAAAGGCCCCCAGGCTATGCGAAATTTCGAAGGTAACCTTGTCACCAACCCGCAGGGAATAGTGGATGTACTTAAGCTGCATTTCCAGCGGCTGCTTAACGAGCACGAGCAAGGGAGAATGGTAGGTACTGAGGAAATCCCAATTCCAGCCGCTGAAGTAGTCCTCCCACCCAGCATTGAACAAGTCGGTACAGCTATTCAAAAGCTAACGAAAAACAAGGCTACAGGCTCAGATGGCTGGCTATCAGAGATCTTCGAGGCTGGCGGCGATGTTCTGGTAGAGAGCACGCAACAGATCATCTGCTGAATTTGGGAAGATGAAAGCCTGCACGAAGACTGGAATGTCAGCACTATATGCCCCATCCACAAGAAAGGCAATCCTACCTCTTAAAAGAACTAGAGAGGTATAATCCTCCTCAATGTCGCATACAGGATCCTGTCCAGCGAGTGAACTTCAAAAGCCCCTTTGCACCGCACGAATTGGCAGTTACCAGTGCGGCTTTCGGCCCGGCAAGGCGACTATAGACTATAGTCCTCCTGGAAAAGACTAGCGACTTCTAAGCCGATACACACCATCTCTTTATGAGAATCCCAGGAAGGCTGATCCGGTTGTATCGCGCCACGTGCGATGTACCGTGCAGTTCGGTTCTAGGACCTCTAAACCGTTTGCATCGGATTTCGGCGAGGAGATGCGCTGTCGTGTGATTTCTTCAGTTTGGTGCTGGAACGGATAATGTGACGGGCGGGCGTCAACAGGCTGCTAGGATACGCGGATGATATTGACATCATCCCGCGGTCTAAGCGTGGTGTTGTAGAAGCTCTCACGGCGATGGGTTGCTCTAACGTCAACAAGGATAAGGCAAAATACATGCTGTCAAGCAAAAACCGATCCGTCACCGCTCATCACTTGGCACAAAATATAACGGTTGATAGCTACAATTTCGAGGTAGTTATGGAGTTTGTCTACCTCGGAGCAAACGTAAGCTCCACAAACGACACTACAGTGGAGATCAGGCATAGAATCGCCCTTGGCAACCGCTGCTACTTCGGTTTGTCCAAAAAACTTGAGTCAAAACTCCTCAAAGTCATAATTATCACAACGCTTATATATAGGTACTGGCAGCCTTGCTGTACGGAGCCGCAAGTAGGACGGCGGAGCTGATTTTTCTTTCGAAAGAAACATTCTGCGCCGGATATTTGGTCCTGCCTGTGAGGAAGGTGAATGGAGGAGAAGACACAACCGCGAACTCTACAAGCTGTTCAAAGATGTGGATATACTCGTAGTCCGGAAGGCAAAGGTCCGTCGACTACATTGGCTCGGCCACATGGAGCGCATGAACACCAACGACCCAGCTAAGAGAGTTTTCAACTCCGAGCCCCCTGGTTCGAGAAGAAGAGGAAGACCGAACTCCGGTATAAAGACCAAGTAATCACGGATGCAAGACTACTTGGTCTTGATAACGGGAAGCAGCATCAAGGATGGAAGGCAGCTATAGCTCAGGCTCAGGTCCTCCATGTCGTCGTTCGGCCAGTAAGTCTTGTACGGTCAACGCTCCTTAAAGTCTGACTATTCATGGCGTATTTGGATCTGGAGAGTGTTCCAAGTACTGAGTCACGGGGAACTCCCATAGAAACGTTGTTGTACTTAAGTTCGTGTGATACCTCAGCTTCCTATTAGTGCAGTAACTAAGGATTATCTTCACAAGGTAATGCGTAATGCGTCCATCCTGGTCAGTGATCTCCTAATACAAGACCAGTTCGCGGATTTAAAGGCGTTTTCTACGTCCAGTGTTACTACCACTCAGGAAGGCCGTTGAAAGCCGGTATGGTCAAGCGTAGAATCAGGAGCAAGGTTATAAAACCTAGTACTGTTCCACCATTTTTGAAGTTAGTAATGGAGGATGTCGAGCGGCTGCCACTCTGAGTAAGAGTTTAGCAGCAATGTAGTGGCTCGGACTGTAAGTCTTCTACGGTCACCCTCCTTAAGAATAGAGAGAAATGAGAGAATTTTCTCCAGATACTCAGGCTTAGTGAATTTGCACCCAGGACAATATCAAAGTCTAGAAGAAGAAATGGTTGAATCCATCCACCACCTACTCTGCGCCTGCCCGGCTTGGTACGCAATCAGGACACGCTACTTAGGATTCTACTTCCTAGACCTGACAGATGTTTGGCAAGTAAGAATAACTGACCTTCTTAATTTTTTAAGAAGCGCTAAGTGGTTATATGAATAGGGGGCTAAACCTCCCTCGGAGCAACACAACGGGTCTCTCTGGCCTAAGTGTATTCTTCCCATTCGGGGGAGGCTACGAACCTACCTATCTATCTACCAACTTATGCTATGTGCTCCCAATCGGTCGTTTCAGCTCTTCTTAGCTCGTTTTGCACGAAGATCTGCAGTCAGTAGTCCTCTGAGTTTATCATACGGCTTACTAGAAGCTTTGGGAATACCCCGCGTCTTCTTCTTCCTCTGGACATGCTGGGCAAAAGGACGAGCTAAAGTGTCCAAATTTGTGAATATATTTTCAATAGCCGCCGTGACCTGACAGGAATTGTGTAAGGTCTCCTTTTCTCTAAACCTCGGTCGTAGGGATCCGCTTGTAGGTCAATCGGCCTTTTGTCATGTTTTCTTATCTGGCTTGTCATAATACTGCGGATGTTGGCCTTTCCTCGGGTTTTATCCTCTGCATAACACTAGTTTCTTGACAGTCTGTTGGTGAGGATGTCGATGGGTACCATACCCGCTATGACACAGGCTGCTTCATCCGATATTGTCCTGAAACTACATATTGTCCTTATTGCGCAGAGCCTGTATGCAGACGAGAGTTTTTTTCTTGTCTGCTTCATTGTAATGGCTCCCGCACAGACCGGCGCAGTGTGTTGAGCTTACTACTCTAGATAGCAGAATCCTTTTTGCGTATCCTGGTCCACCGATGTTCGGCAGTATTCTGAAAAGTGATGCCTGTATATGGGGCGGTCTTTTACTGCAGAGTTCAACATGAGCTTTTAAATTAAGTCTGTTGTCGAGTATTACCCCCAAGTATTTAAAGGCCTCTCTAGACTTGATTGGCTTGCTTCCAAGTTTGCGTAATCCGTAGTCTTTCTACTGGTTATTAAGACAGTCTCCGTTTGGTATTCATCTAGTTCAAGGTCGACAAACTCTAGCCAATTTTTGATCCTGACGACCCCTTCATTCATGGCAGACTTTACCTCATGAACGTATTTAGCTACGGTAATGACTGTGATGTCGTCATCGAAACTGGTAATCCGCTGTGGCAACGTTAATGGCAGAATTCCGTCATACATTATGTTCCACATAAGACGTCCAAGTACTGAACCCGGAGGAACTCCTGAGAAACATTGTACTATTTAAGGCCACCGTCCGTCTGATACCTCAGCTTCATATTAGTCAAGTAGCTCAGGATTATCTTCACAAGGTAATGTGCTGCATCCTTTCTGGTCAGAGACCTCCTAATAATGGCGGTCGGACAAAGCTCCTATTTCCTCTGTCTCGGCGATTAGTCTGCCATATATGACACGTTCTATGATCTTTGCTGATGTTTCTAGCATACTTATTGGCCGGTACGACGAAGTTTCTCCAGGGGGTTTGTTTCCCTTTGATAGCAACACCAGATGTTGGAGTTTCCATGGTGTTTACTTTCCTGCACCTCACTTGGATAACATTTTCCTGTGATCCGGTAAAATGACTTCGGATATGACTTGGTGTAACTTTCAGGGGCTATTGCCTATGCGGCTAGGGAGGGCCGTTGAAGGATACTACGGTCGTGGGTAGGTACAGGGACACGAGGTATAAAACCTAGTATTGTCCCACCATGTTTGAAATTAGTAAAGGAGGATGTCGAGTGACTGCCACTCTGGGTAAGAGTTTATCAACGATGTAGTGGCTCGGACCGTAAGTCTTCTACGGTCACCCTCCTTAAGGATAGAGACAAATTAGTGAATTTCCTCCAGATATTCAGGCTTAGTGAACTTGCACCCTGGACAATATCAAAGTCAGCGTTTTTGTACCTTAAGAACTTAAGTGCCACTTTGGGTACAAAAAATCCAAACCAAATACCAAACGCAACGCATCGATACAAGTGCAAAACTATCTCCAACTCGTCTCGTTTCCCAATCCGCGACCAAACTAGTTTGATCCGATGGCGATGATTTCATCTCAAAATTAATATGCGCACTATCTCGTCTCGGATTCAAGTCAAATGTCTCCCCCTACTACGGCCACGGTGTACGACAGCAATTTCACCAACCAATTGGCATCGATTGAGGTTGGCTTATCGCCCCCGTCATCCATTCACATGTCTCTGTCGCTACGCAATGTCCAACGGTCATTGCAGGCAGCCTCATCGACGATACATTCGCTAAATAGTTTCATTCAAAATTCATCACATTATCGTAGCCTGACGCGCAGTTCCGTCTTATCGCGCGTAATTTTATACTTTCTTTGCGTGACTTTTAACTTTTCTCCCGTCGATCGTCTAATCTCTCTTCAAAACACATATCCCAATGCTTTGCTTTGTTTAAGCCTATCACTCGTCGGATGAAAGGAAGCGAACAAAAATCTCTGTTTACACACTTGAGAATCGGCTTCAACCTCCAATCCGTCAGTTATCCAGGCATAGTCACAATCACAAGCCAACAAAGCTAACATTGTAAGGCAATACGCAAAATTAGCATAACGCTATCACATGATACGGATCTATAAATATAATCCTAACGCGAACGTATCTCAATTGTGCCGAGAAGCGCTCTAAATTCGGAGTTGCAAATGGCCTAGGTGCACGCTAATCATTTTGTATCATTCCAGTCGCCTAGAAGCTCATAGGACTTGACGTATCAGCAGTCGTTGCTGCTGTTCGTCAATGAAGCCCGATCAAAAGTCAACGCACACCTATGTATGTGTCAACAGATACAGATGCCTTACGGCGCACCCGTGCTGAGTGATAACGAGTATGGCAAAAGTAAAGAAGAGATACAAAACAAAAAAAAAATGTAGCTATCAAGCTTTCTAGTGTACTCATATGTACCTAGATGTATACATATGTACATACGTATCTGTCGCAACAGATGGGCGGTAAATGAGCAATTTCGGCAGTACACACGCTCCTAGTCCTGTTGTTGTTTTCCCAGTACCTTACTGGGGTGGCGGTCAGGTGTTGAGCTGATAGTAGACAGCCCGCAACGGGCGCTAACAGATAACGCTGATAAGGAAAGTTTCACTTTTAATCGAACACCTCCCCAACATTTTGTGCTATTTTCCCTTCCTCATTCGATTTATTTATGAAAATACATTCAAGTGATTGCAAAGGAGAGGCGGGTGAAGGGCGGTATTTTGCTATTAACAAGGACAGATGCACCGGTAACAGGTGTACAGGCGTGAGGGCGTTCAACAACGCTAAAAACAGACATTTATCAAAAAAAGAAAAGGGTCGGTGCCATTAACTGATAAGATAGCAGGGATTGGCGGTTACTCTTACGTTTATGTAATCAGTGCAGTTGTACGCATTTGTATCGGCGGACAGGCAATTTCATCACCGCAGATAATTTACTGCTTTTGTTCGCTACAAAAGATAACTTCTACGATCTCCTGGATAGAATCTACGTCTAATGTCCCAATTACGATGTTAAATTCGTACTAGGAGATTTTAAAGTACATGGACCAAATCTTTTAATTGCTAGCACGTGTGTCCTACATCTCAACATCCGATGGGGAGCTTGGCGATCTCCGGTTCAATCAACCGTTAACCAGATTGACCACATTGCGATTGATGTCAGGCATGAGTCAACATCGACTCGGACCACTATCTTGTGGCAGCCAGGTTACGACACGAATAAGCCTGCCCCAGAAAAATCAAATAAGCCCAGCGGCATATAATTTAGCAATGCTACAATCGCAAGAGACTACAAGGGCCTTTGCCAATTGCGTCTCCACGGGCTTCTCGAAAAACCCTCCAACACCTTTCAGATGGTACAACACCCGACAATGGACCCGTTGTCAATAAGCCTTAGAGAGTGCTGCTTTTGAGGCACTGGGATTCAAAATGCCACCAATAAGAAACCGATGGTTTGACGACGAGTGTAGGAGGACACATGCAGCCAAGCAGCAAACCTATTAAGAGGTGTTGCACAGAAGCATGAGAGCTGCTCGTGACCAATATGAGCAGAAGAGGAAGTACGTATAAACTTGTCAAGGCAAATAAAGGAGAGCATGAGAAGCTAGCAATCTAAGAGATGGAGAGATACTATAGCACGAATGACGTTTGGAGGTTTTATCAATGGATGAAACAGCCATGCCAGCTATATAAGGCCGGAACGGGAGCCTGCAGGGCGGATATAGAAACCTAGTAGCAGATTCACAGTCGGTACTAAGAATCTGGAAAGGATACTTCTGCTGAGTGTATAACGGCCATGACGAAAACTCCGCTGTCAGGCAGAACGACCCATTCACAACGGACAATGATAGGACAGAGAATTCCGCCCCCTGGCCTGGACGAAGTTACCGATGCTTGACCTGGTTGGGAGTACGCACCAGCTCATCTGTAACATATGGTCAGAGGAAAGCATGCCCGAGGAACAGAGACCCCTTTAACTTTGCCAACCACAGAGGAATAAGTCTCCTTAACACCGTCTATAAAATCTTCCCTGACGCACTGTGTGAACGCCTTAGACCGTTCGTTAATAAACTGATTAATCCATATAAGGGTGGTTTCAGGCCCGGGATCCACTGTCGATCAATTATTCATACTGCGGCAGAGCCTGGAAAAAAACAGCGAGTTACAGATCGACACCCATCATCTGTATGTCGACTTTAAGGCCGCATACGATAGCGTACATAGAGACGAGCTTTACAATGCCATGTCTAGTCTAGTCTACCATAAAACTCATCAGATTGTGCAGGATGACACTGGAGAGCTCTCGCTACACCATCAGCGTCAGAATCGACTTGACCGATACCTTTAATATCAAAAAAGGTTTTGGAGAGGGCGACACGCTATTGTGTGACTTTATCAACGTCGTCCTTGAATGGATCGTGCAAAACCCACTAGTCAAGTCCGTACAACTGCCTGCATATGCCGATGACATTGAAATAATTGGACGAAGTCAGCGAGATGTCATTGACTCCTTTATCAGCAGTGAGGCGGAAGCGGCTTAAATTGGACTGGCGATAAATGAGGGCAAAACGAATTATATGCTGTCGTCGAAAAAAGACACGAACCACCGACGTCTTGGCCAGGGCGCACATATTGGCAGGTATAATTTGGAGGTGGTCAAAGACTTCATGTACCTAGGCTCCGCAGTGACATGCAGCAATGGCATCAGTGCCGGAATCAAACGCAGAATAACTTTTACCAGCCGCTCTTTCCCTGGGCTCGGGAAGCAATTGGGAATTAGACCCTTATCATCCCTGTCCTGCTTTATGGCGCAAAGGAATGGACCTTATCGAAATCGGATGAGGAGGCCTTAGGTCGTTTTGAGAGAAAAATTGTACATACGTCGGCTCCACCTGCATAAATGGGGAGTGGAGGAGAAGACTTAATAGTGAATTGTACGGGCTGTACAGCGACATGAACTTAGCATGGCGTCTGCGGATCCAACACCTAAGTGTCAAGAATCAGGAGGACCCTCAAGGGAGAACTGCTAATACAGCTCAAAGACGTCGAGAGACGAAGTTGAAAACTGTGATATACGAAACCCTTGACCAAAAAGCTGAAATAAGGGTCTTCACGCACCGTATCACCATCATATGCAAAGACGGAGATGGGGTAAGCTCTAAGAAAGAAGTCTGCTATGCAACTACAGTGAAATTCGATTGGATATTGCTTGAGGATGTGTTATCCCTACGCCAAACGTATGGTCGCATTCAAAGTGGAATAATCAGCCTTCCAGCGGAGATAGCCAAAAAAATGCTCCAGGCGGCAAGACTAGAGATAGGATCGGTAAACTCCCGAATACGGGAAACAACCCTACTGAGGAAATACTACTTCAAATGCCTCGAATTTGGGCACGTAGTTATCAGATGCATGGGCACAGAAGATCGCTCAAAGCCCTTTAGGAGATCTGAAACGGAAGGCAACAGGGCAAAGAGCCATTATGCAGGCTCACCAATAAAAGAGGGCGAATCTTTTTTGAGGATTTGGCATCTCTAAAAGTAGGCATAGCCAATAGAGGGCAAGCAAATACGAATTGTCGTGTTAGCTAACAGGGCTATTCAGTGATCGGATTAATGTTGACGACCTTTGCAAAGAACGGAAAGAAAGTCGGGGATCCCCCCCCGACTGGGGATTCTTTAAAAACCAATTTAAAAAAAAATTAGAGACGAACTATACAACGCCATGTCTACCTTTGACATCCCTAAACTCGTCAAACTATGCAGGATCCTTTTGGAGAATTCACGCCACTCCATCCCAATCGGAGCAGACCTGGCCGATAGTTTTGATGTCAAAAAAGGATTTAGGCAGGGGGATGCGCTGTCGTGTGATTTCTTCAACATCATATTGGAAATAATTGTGTAAATATCACTGGGCAATAGAAGAGGCTCAATCTATTTCAAATCCTCGCAACTCCTTGCATACACCGACGATATTGACATAATAGGTAGATCTCAGCGAGATGTCAATGAGGCGTTTGCGAGTATTGAGATGGAGGCGGCGAAAATTGGTTTGGCGGTAAACGAGGGCAAAACTGAATATATGCTGTCATCAAAAAAGGACGTTCACCACCGACGTCTTGACCATAACGTTTGTATTGGCAGATATAAGCTTGAGGTAGTTAAAGACTTCGCCTACCTTGACTCCGCAGTGACCTGGAACAATGACATCACTTCCGAAATCAAACGCAGAATCAGGAGGGAATTGGTAATAGAGTCCTCTCCCGAATAACCAAGTTGACTCTATATCAAACCCTTATCATTCCGGTCCTGCTGTACGGCGCAAAAGCATGGAATCTATGAAAAGCGGAGGAAGAAGTCCCTGACCGTTTCGACAGAAAGATTTTGCGTGTGATGGATGAAAAGATTCAACCATGATCTTTACGGGCTGTACAGCGGCATGAGTCTAGTCAGGCGTCTACGTATTCAATGCCTAAAATGCCGGGGCAATGTAGAGAGAATGGACCCTGCAGTTCCAGCCCGGAGAGTTTTTGAATCCAACCATGTGCTAATTGGAGTGGCATGTTGGTTGAGTCCCAGGTTCACCCTGAACAATAGCGCCCGATGAGAAAAAGGATATCAAAGCTTTACATGACAATGTGTCGTCCTGCCTTAAGCTTCGTTTTTTTTTTTTTTTTTTAAGGCGTAATGCTGGTATAGGAAACCTCGATTGGGATCAACGGGCTGAGTAAGAAAAAAGTGATAATAGGTCACAAGTTTACGTATTACAAGTTTACGGGAAGATTAACTGCCCAAAGGCGCTTTCATATTGAAAACACGTTAGTTCCAGGAGTTTTTACTGACATGATGCAAGTCTTCTTAAGTTAGCAGCAGTTGGTATGACCAATCAGTTGTTAGACTCATGTTCATCTTACCTATCTGAACTTTTGGATGGCTAAAAGCCTGCCGTGAGACATTGACATTTGAAAGTCGATGAATGTTGGAACTCTAAGGGGCAGAGAATTAATTACAAGCACAGAAATACCTCAAAGATCCTTAAATAACCAGTTTAGCATTTTACAATGTACTTTCCAAAATTTAGTAGCAAGTCATTTCCACCGATGATTCTTCGCCACAAAGGCCACGTCTACGTCCAAGGTTGCAATCAAATTCTACTTTTATCGCCTTATCACTGGATGGATTCATTTAAACTTTATCGAAAAGCTTTCTGACTGTCGAATCTAAAATTGATAGCTGATGCGTTCCACTTTTCTTTCTTTTTCTTTTTGGTCACTTATCGGAAATCCCTAATATTAGCCTGGTACGCATGTACCCTTTATAATTAATGACTGAATACCTGCCGATGTCGGAGGCGATAAGCACTATATTGACGCTTCAAGGCCCCCACATTTGGGGTCGTTTTTGCATGTCAGTAAATTAGAAATAAAAGAAACGCAAACAGTGCGGCATTGAAGTCCGCATTTGCACATTGAACAGAGTCAGTCATTGCACCCAAAGTTCATTCAATGACTGAATTGTGCACGAGCACGAGTCGTATCTATTATAGTAGATACCCGTAATCGAGTACATTAGAATAAGTAATTGGAGTGAGGTAAAAATAAAAATGAAATTAATTTGTAACCTAGTAGTCGGGCGACTGGTTTTGGCCCCGTCTAAGGGCTGATGACATACTGGGACGAGATTTCAATGATTGTTTGTGTTCAAATAGGGATGGAGGGGGTGCTGGTGCTACGCATTGACACTCGTTGTTGCCGGAATAGATTGACCTCGAAATGATAATAGATATAAGCTATGAATTACTTGTTAAGATGGGGCTGCCCCAGCGTAACTATCCACCTTGACACGTTGCTGGGGCTTACACTAGCCTAGGTTGCCATGTTGAGCAAAATGGTCTCCATGCCATGAGGTAGTCAAACCTCTTCCAGTGGTGGTGTGAGCTTCTTGAAACCGTGCCCAAGGGTTTATTTCCAACCGTTAACGAGGTCCCTTAGGTGCCCAGGTGAGGCCTAAGGTATCAAATGCCTTACTTCGATAATCGACGGTTCTGTCGGAGTGGACCTCATATTTCCATCCGCACTCGTGGGAACAAAATTTTGAACATAAACATAAATATAAAAAGGCATTCACACAGCACGTCAGAGAAGATCTTATACGCGAGGTTAAGCAAACTTATTCTTGGCGCATTTATAGGGGGCTCCTTTCTTATGGATCGGGCAAACGATGCTGAGATTCCATTCATCGGGCATGCTTTCCTCCGACCATATTTTACAGATGAGCTAGTGCGTGTTTCCAACCAACTTATCTCCAGCAGGTCGTCTGCGCCAGCAGCTTTGTTTTGATATCGCTATCTTAACCTCATCTAGGTTGGGTGGACAGAATTCTCTCTCATCTTCGTCCAGTTTGAAGGCAGAATGCATTCTGCCTGACAGCGGCATCTTGGCCATCTTCGTCGTTATATAGTCCGCAGAAATAGTCTTTCCAGCTTCGGCAGTCTCTGGCTCTGGCATACATATAACATATATATGCCATATTATAACATACTTTTTGGACACAGTAGTATATAATCCGAAGTCCGAAGTTTTGCCTTTCAAACGAGCGTTCCCTTCATAGAATCGGATTGATGCTAGCCAATAAACGGGCAACAATGCCATCCAGTGACAAAAGCCGCTGAGACCTAACCGCAGACCCATCCCATCAGACGAGGCCGGAAGACTAGTCGAGGACGCGTCAAGACATCAAGCTGGGCTCCTAATCGGTGCGGATGCAAATGCGTATCACACGATTTGGGGTAGCAGCGATACAAGAGTTTATATTCTCCTATGATGTGTTATATACACACAACCTGAACGGAGTGCAGTGGTTTGGGTCGTTGATGTTCGTTAACTCTCTGGGGTGGTTGTCCTAGATAGGACGAGAGCCGACCAAATTCCGCGTTGGTTTTAGTCTGTAGTAATTCGTTCAAGCACTTTAAACAAAAGAGGTGAGTGGCTTACAGAATTCATTCTAACCTCTAATCCGTATATTTATAATAAGAGAAACATACCCACATTCATTACCTGAAACCTTAGGGAGGTACTAGACTTAATTCTAGCATCTCTCTCTCTCATTAGTAGAATAAGAGAGTGGAGGGTCTATGAGGAATACTCCTTTTTGAGAACATCGCTATCTGGTTTTTAACTTAGTATTCACGGTCCTAACCCCAACCGACTCTTATTACAACCCAAGAGGTATTGATTGGGAGCGCTATAGAGCCTTCATTGGCAATTCTATAGTAAAAAGGACCCCCGACACCCCGTGATCCCTGTCAAATATAGACAAACTGATCTATATCTTGACAAACACACTGGGCAACGCACGGGCCAACAGCTGCATAATCCACAAATCAGGAAAAAACCCGTACCCATCATGATGGAACGCAGCTCTAAGCAAGCTCCGCAAGGGCTGTCAAAGGCTCTTCAATAAAGCAAAAAGGATAAAAAACGACAGAGACTGGAGCCTATATAAAGAATCACTTAGGGTGTACAAGCAAACCCTTAGGAAAGAATAAAGGAAGTTTTGGAAACTCTTCTGCAACAATGTGGAAAAAATTTCAGACGCCTGCAGACTCTCGGAAGATCCACTAACTCCGAGTTGCCTCATAACAAACGGAGTTTGGATAACGTCTGAAGAAGAAACACTAAACCTTCTTCTCAACACGCACTTCCCAGGCTGCTCTGGGGTACAACACTCAGTGCATACTCGAAGAACTCACCTCTCCTCTGCGATAGAGGGACAGTATGATCATATAATCTCTAGAGAGAAAAGGGCGTTAAAAAGCTTCAAGCCCTGTAAATCGCCAGGACTGGATGAAATTTACCCTATCGAGCTTACACAAACTATGGAATGGACTATACCATGGCTAGAGACCATCTTCAAAGGATGCTTAGCTTGTAGTCACATTCCAGAAAAATGGAAGTGCGCAAGGGTTCTATTCATTCCCAACGCTGGTAGGAATTCTCAGACTTCACCCAAGGATCTAAGGGCCACGTGTTTATCATCCTTTGCATTAAAAACCTGGCTGATAGACTGATAGACTTACATATACGCCATAGTTTTGATCCTTCCCTAATCTCTAAGGCACAGCACGCCTACTGTAAGGGTAGATCTGTGGAAACAGTCTTGCACACACTAGTGAGGAAAATCGAGAGATCAACCTGTCTTAAAGAATATACCCTGACAGCCTTCCTAGACATAGATGATCAGCGAGTTACTATTAACGCGCAAAATCCACTCCAAATGGGGAAGCCAAGCAACCACCAGAGTGGTTACCAGGGGAACCACCACAAGAGGGGGGTCTGGACGTTATTGCCTACGCTGATGACGTTGCCATTTCGATCTCAGGCAAATATCTACCCACACTGAATGACCGTATGCATACGACATTCTCCATAGTTTGCGAATGGGCGCAAAGCAATGGGCTCAAGGTAAATCCCCACAAGACGGAGCTTGTGCTGTTCACCAGAAAGCACAAAATTCCGGAATACTGACCAGTCACCTCGCTTGGCACCAGGTTAACCTATTGCTTCAGTGCCAAATACTTTGGCAGTATACTAGACAGGAAATTAACCTGGAAGAACAACACAACCGAGAGAGCAAAAAAAGCAACTATAGCTTTCTACACATGCAAGAAAGCCCTAGGGCAAAAATGGGGATTCAATCCCGAGATCACTTTATGGCTCTGCATTACGGTCGTTAGACCCATACTAATGTATGGAGTGATAGTCTGGTGGACTGCACTGGACAAAACAACATACCACAAACAACTTGAGAAGGTCAATGGCTAGGATGTATGTGCATCACCGGGGCGCTTAGGTCCACCCCAACAGCAGCGCTCAACATGATACTTCTCCTTACACCACTCGATATATACGGCAAACAAATTGTCACATACACGGCTATAAGACTAAAAGCCAACTCAAAATGGACGAGCTAGGTGACTGGCCACTCCTCCATTCTGTACAACAGGATAACTAACTAACAGAACAGACAGAACTGGCCTCGCCAAACGCAACCTCACAGGAACTGCATGGATTTTTACACTGACGGGTCAAAAACTAAAGACGGGGTTGGTAGTGGAGTATTCTGCAAATAACCAAAGCTGAACAAAGCTCTAAAATTACCAGATCACTGCAGCGTCTTTCAGGCGGAGCTGTTGGCAGTAAAGGAGGCTCTGTCTTGGCTGAAGTGGAACGGGTATCCGAATTTTCACGGATAGGAGGAGCCTTAAAGTCGCTGGACATACAACTTCTTTGGGTACCAGGACACAGCGACATCCCAGGTAAGGAGAGAGCCGACACTCTCACCAGACAAGGAACGACGCAACAATCAAGCATGGCCGCCCCTTCAACATTTCTCCCGCAATACACGTCTCTCTAGGAATGCTCACCAATATACTCTGAAGCCCGCTTTCGGACGTACTGTCAAATATAGAGAATCTTTCATTAACCGAACCACACGAATCTGGAACTCCCTGCCGGATTCGGTTTTCCCCCCCTCAATGCAACATGCAAGCATTTAAGATCAATGTCCATCGGCATCTCTTCTATTCCCCTTCCTCTCTACCTTCTGCCCGCACTGTGTCGCCGACATAATAAGGTTATTAGACCTTGAGTGCGCGCAAATTATTAAAAAAAAATGGCATGTGAGGGAATACCCCTTGCGACCATTTAACATAATCTTGCAAATTTCGCCAGGGTCGAGACAAACATGAGATGGACCCAGGGACACACCTGCCTCATTACCAGGCAAATCTGGATCCGGCTCGACAGTCGACGGTCTTTCCCTAAAAAGAAGTAACATCTATAAAATCGTTGGTGTCATCACCGGTCACTGCCTCATTTCTGCAAGAGCCGCCTAGATGAAGAGGAGGTCGAATCCCTCTGGCATTCTGCACAATCAGGAAACGATACCTAGGATCTTACTTCCTTAACGACCTGACAGATGTTCAGCAAGTAGGGATATCTGACCTTCTTAACATAGCACTAAGTGGTTCCATGGGGGGGGGAGGGAGCGAGCAAACAGAGAAAAGAAGTTCATCGCGCTTAACATGGCAAACGCCAGCTTCAATCTCTGTTGCTGCTCAATCCAAGTTGAAACACAGCTCCGCCTGGCCTCCCCTAGCTAGCCGCCCTGGCACCCGATGTGAACCAATGTGTGCAGCGACCCAACCCCTTGTTCCCGGGGAAAGAGGAACCTGGCCCTCAAGGTTGGGGGTTGTGCTTAGGGGTAACATCCCTATTACGTAAAAGCTCGCTTGTTCCGAAACAACCTCGGATACGGACGGATACAAAGCTGACGACCCATGCAAACGACTAACGGACTCGAGAGTCTGCACCTGGAATATGAGATCCCTTAACAGACCGGGTGCAGGCGATCAAATGGAGCAAACCCTTAACTGCTATAAAGCAGATTTAACCGCGCTTCAAGAAGTGTGATGGGATGGACCAGGTAAAAGACGGATTAAAAACTGTGACATCTACTACAGGAACTGCTACAAGGAGAACAAACAGCGCTTATTCGGGTGCGGATTCGTTATTCGAGGAAGACTCCGACAAAAAGTCTTAAGCTTCCGGGGTGTAAGCGAACGCCTAATAACAATCCGCATCAAAGCTAAACTTAGAAACATGAGCTTGATATGCGCTCATGCCCCAACGGAAGAAAAGGACGATAGGCCCAAAGAAGAATTCTACGTTTTCCTAGATAGAACCTATGCCAAATGCCCCAGCTACGACACAAAAATAGTTCCAGGAGATTTTAATGCAAAACTGGGCAAAGAGGACATATTTGAGTCGACCATAGGAAAGCATAGCCTCCATAACACCACCTCCGATAACGGACTTAGGCTAATCGATTTCCTAACGGGCGTAACCTCCTTTTAGCAAGCACACGATTCCCCCATCTCAACATCCACAAGGGTACCTGGAGGTCTTTTGATCAATCGATCATCAATCGGATTGACACATTGCGATCGACGCCAGACACTCCTCCAGTATTCTAGACGTACGAAACTTCCGAGGAGCCAGCATCGACTCGGACCACCACCTTGTTGCAGCCAAGATACGAATAAGGATATCAAGAATGCTTAGAAGTCGAGTAGGACAACGTAAGTTTGACGTCGAAAACAACAATCGCAAGAGACTGTCAGAATGCTTCCCGATCGTGTCCCAAGCAATAGAGCAGGAATGGGCGCATTGCCAGAGTGCCGCCACCACCTAGAAGCCCCTGGTTCGATGAACAATGCGAACAAGCCCATGCAGCAAAACAAGAGGCATATAAAGCCATGCTGCAACGACGGACGAGAGTTGCTCTATGAGCAGAAGAGAAGAGAGAAACACACGCTTCTCAGAAGCAAGAAGAAAGAACACGGAAAGCGTGAGATCGAGGAGATGGAGAGATGCTTCCGCAGGAATAACGCTCGGAAGTTTTACAATAAGGTAAAGCGAACATGCCAAGGATACAAAGCCAGAGCGGCGGCCTGCAGGGATGAAAATGAAGAACTGGAAGTAGATTCACAGTCGATGCTGAGGATTTGGAAGGACCACTTCTGCAGACTGTATAACGGCGATGACAGACAAGATACCGCTGTCAGGCAGAACGATCCGTTCGTAATGGACGACGATGTAAGAGAATTCCGTCCACCGGACCTAGCTTCTTAAGGCGGTTGGAGATGAGTCGGTAAGGTGCATACACCATCTCATTTGCAAGAGCCAAGTAAATCCACAATAGACCAAACATTTGAGCAAACCGAGACCTTTGATGTTAAAAAGGGATTTAGGCAAGGTGACGCGCTGTCATGCAACTTTTTCAACATCGTGTTTGTAAAGATCGTGCAAGAGTCACTGGCCAACACAAGAGGTACGATTTATTTCAAGTCTACGCAATTGCTTGCGTACGCCGACGACATTGACGTGATTGGACGGACACAGCGAGACGTCAATGAGGCCTTTGTAAGTATTGAGGTAGAAGCGGCTAAGAGGGGCCTCAATGATAATGAGGGAAAAACCAAATATCTTCTTTCATCAAAACGTGACTATCTCCTACACCTACATATATATTGGCCAGAACGTCACCACGGATACAACTTCGAAGTGGTCAATGAATTCGTCTACCTTGGCTCACTGATGACCGGTGACAAAAACGCCAGCGCTGAGATAAAACGCAGAATCACTCTTACCAACCGCTGTTGTTTTGGGCTCAAGAGGCAATTGAAACCAAGGTGACACTATATAAGACCTTGATCATCCCAGTCCTCCTTTACGGCGTAGAGGCTTGGACCTTAACACAAGCGGAAGAAGATGCCCTTGGTCGTTTCGAGAGGAAAATTCTGCGCACTATCTACGGTCCCGTTTGATCAAACGGAGTATGGAGGAGAAGATCTAACGAAGAACTGTACAGGTTGTACAGCGACATCGGCCGACGTCTACGGATACAGCGTCTAAGGTGGCTAGGCCATGTAGAGTGCATGGAAAACACAGCTCCGACCCGAAGAGTCTTCGAATCTACCCCGGAAGGAAGACGTGGCAGAGGACGGCCGCATCTACGGTGGCGCACGCAGGTGGAAGGGGACCCTAACCAATTGGGCATGCGGCGCTAGAAACAGCTGGCCAAAGACCGTTCTAGGTTCAAAACGGACTGTAGCGCCACCTAAGTAAGTAAGTAAGTGGTTCTTTGAATAGGGGGATATACCCCCCTCGTTGTTGCAGGCCGGGTCTCTCTGGCCTATGTGTATTCTTCTCTATTTTGGGAAGGCTACGGACCTACCTACCTACCTACCTAACCGCAGACCCAACACATCAGGCTTGTGTTGTAATCCTTCAAGCTCTGCAGTATCACATAACGTGCGTTCAAAGCATTAGCAACGACTTGCAGTTTCGCTTCGTTTCTTGCTCAGGGGCAAACTAGCAAGAAGAGAGTGTCAAGTAAACTAGTCGCTCAGGACTGCGTGAAAAGCTTCACTCTTTTCTGAGGCCCAAGAACCAACAAGTTGTAGCTAAGGTGTCTGCTACACTCATCAACTCGCGATATCGCCACATGAAGCCATCCATACAAGAGCAGTGATCTGCCGATCCAACACATTTCATTCCATTCATTCTTATAAACCATATTTGCCAGCATTCTTAGTCCAGAATCTTTTATGGCCACAGGTGTTTCCGCACTTGTGGTGCCATTTAGTATCATCGTGCAAATTGATATTATTGGCTTTGTGTTCCTAATAAGCCAAGCAGCAAAGAAATTCCTCAAATTGCTACTTCACAATCCAGCGTTGCGTGTAGCGCCAATTATTATTTGTTCGCTTTTTATACGCAGTATCGTGCGCTATCTACGCAACAATACCGAATGATAGATCGACGCTAAGTGTTTTTTACATAAATTCTATCCGAGAAGATTGTTTGATTAGGATTACTCACGAATAATATTGCGATCACTCGCATGCGTCCAATTGATATGAAAAGGTAACATCCGGGAGTTGCGGTTTGAAAATAAATAACTTTTCGACTTCGACGGAGGCTCAATAAAAGATATTTTTAAAAACACATTGACGTATAACATAAAAGTTCAACAAGAGTCAGAAATTCTTTGCATTTTGGGAAACAAAAATTTAAATTCTAAAGCGTTCGACGATTTACATATATGTACATGGTGCCAATAAATGGTGTCCCACAAGACTGCCAAATAGGCGCTGTATCTTTCTTACTATTTCATTTCGCTTCTAGCACTAATAAACCAACTATTTTTAGATCGCAAACATTTTGTATTTAACTCCCTGAATGGGTATTTAGATCCTATTGTTCCGAATAAAGGAAAATGTTAAGATCTTACTCACGAGTCGCAGTCGCCCAGACTATCAGATGACTAGATTTGCGAAATTTCGCGTCTACGAGAGTGTGAGTTGGTTCCGCTGTGCTTACGCTACAATTCGTGCCACTGACGGATCAAAGTCAAAGTTTCAAAGTCTTCTTCCGATCCTCTTCCCGGTCACATGACGGCTCGTGTGAATGCTTTTTTTTCCTTTTGAATACAGATATTGTTTCACGATACCAATCGGCTGACCATCACCAATCGAAATCATTTGGGCGATCTGACGTGGCCATTGGCATTTTTTTTGTGTTGATCATTGCACTGCACGATCGTTTGTTGATCGTGCAACATATGTACATACGAGTGAGACAGATCACAGGTGCTACCATCGACAGAAACCAGTATTAATGAGTAAAACAGAAAACAAAAAAAGTTTAATAAAACAATCTTAAGTTAAATAAAGAATAAAAATATGCTAATCGAGGCGGAGACCGCCGCCTCCCGCTTAATTCCTTCCCGTTCTTTATGTAAGCACACACGCTCCTGTAATCAGTTGCCGATATTGCATCAGGCTTATTATCAATAAGCCAGAGGCTTCGAACGGACGCGACACTCGAGGTTCAAGATTTCCTTTCTAGACTACGAGTACAAGTCAAAAGTGTAAGTATGCCACTCCACACCTTAAATGATAAAGGCCTGGTCTTAGAGCACACCCATCAAATAGCAGGGAATAGTTAATTAGTTCTGCAGATGTTTGCTGGACGCCTTGTGTTGTAGACAGGTGGTAGGAGTAGCGCCTATGGTTAGAATATGATTGGTTCTCTCCCAATCGATCGACTTGGTGACATTAAAGCTTGTTGGAAGGTCAACAGACATAATTAAATTACTCTAAATGCAGAGACATAAGTATGTTTCGAGGTTACCGATACATAAACAGAAGCACTGATCACCTTTTAGAAAGCAATCGACAGCTTTCGGAAGCGCTTGAATCAACGTTTGCAAAACAACAATGAGGCAATAATTACTATGGGGTTGCATCAGTTTCGTTGCCTATGTAGGTCTCGGGAAGGAATGCATTACGTCAGGAACAGGAAATAATAATCTTCTACATCACTTACTTGATTTTTACTATAAAATACCAAAAATCATCATCACCGCAACTCTGCCGTATCGCACATCTCGTTTAAACGCAGTCAAATCGAGTCACCTTCAATGCAAGCTTCATGCGATCGTCATAAAGCCCAGGTCTTATTGAAGACGTTAATCCTTTGACAGCGTGATAGCTTATTTCAATAAATATTCGCCAGTAATAAAGTAATAGCTACACTATCTAGATTAGTAATTTAATTGAATTTTCCTCGCCGCACTACGGGTACATGCAGAGCTATCTGAATAACAGAGTGTAATAAAAACATTTATTTAACTGACAGTACTCATATTGCAGTATCTGTAAATTAACAGTTGACATTTACAATTAGATACAATCGGCGTATGTGTCATTTGGCACATTTTTTTTACGGCCACCATGTCATTGATAAAAGATGCGAGGAAAATAATTCCCATATCCGCAGGTGGGATGAGGCCAACGGGGATAGATACTATGCATACACTTGTACTCTATGCAATTGACCTTGATTGCAATTGCTCGACATACAGCTGAATTCCTATATCGATACTAACCTGCTCGGATTGGAATAGTGCTTCTCTGTAAGTGAGGAAAATTTTCCGAAAACCAAAGACTTATCGAAACAAGTAGTTAGGCCAGGGCGCCAGTATATTGATGTCTAAATGACATTCTAACCACTATACCATGCCATTGTCCGGTTTTTGTGATCGCCCTCAAAATGCATTAATCGCATCAAGACTAGACTGCAGTCACGTACGCAGCGGTTTTTGAAATACAATTTTGTGACGACAACGCTGGTGACAGATGGACAGAGAGTCCAGTCACGGTAATGAGAAGAAAATTGCAGAAAGTTCCCTGATGACCTAGTGGAAAAGCAGTCACAGGTAAACCGAGTAAGGGCGATCAAAATTACGTCAATACCATGGGAGATCGTATATCCACACTATGGGTAAGCATTGAAAATAAATCTTTGATCTCTATAACCGAATATCAGTTAACGCAGGGATTTCAAAAGACTATACATCCATTTGCCACTGACAGCCCATTCCCATTCCCATTGACCGTCAGGGCCAAGGTTAAAAAAGGTTTTTAACGTGTGCCCTTTCGATTATGTCAATGTCAACCGCCTATGCGAGGAGTTTAGAGGTTTTGAAATAAACTGTGCCTCTTGTGATGGCCAGTGATTTTTGCACAATCATGTTGAAGAAATCACACGACAGGGCGCGTCGCCCTGCCTAAATCCTTTTTTTTTTTTTTTTTTTTTTGTTTGACATCAAAACTATCGGTCATACCTGAATCGACTCGGATGGAACTTACCAGAGATATCAAAGGTAGACTTGGTCTGGTATACATACATATCAGGCCGGCAATCCATGGAGGATCTGAGCCTGAGCTATAGGTGCCTTCCATCCTTGATGGCCCCGGGCACGCTGCTTCCAGTTGTCAGGACCAAGTTGTCCTGCATCCGCGAATACTTGTTCTTTATACCGGAGGTTCGGTCTTCCGCTTCTTCTCGAACCAGGAGGCTCGGAGTCGAAACAGTCTTAACTGGAGCGTTGGTGTTCATGCTCTCGATGTGGCCGAGCCAATGTAGTCGACGGATCTTTGCCTTCCGGACTATATCCACATCTTTGTAAAGTTCGTAGAATACGCGGCTCTGTCTTCTCCTCCATTCACCTTCCTCACAGACAGGACCAAATATCCGGCGCAGAACTTTTCTGTCGACAGAACCCAAAATCAGCTCTGCCGTCCTGCTTTATCGTCCAGCTTTCGGCTCCGTATAGCAAGACTGACAGTAAAAGCGTTTTGTAAAGCACGACTTTGGTTCTTCGAGTGAGGAGCTTAGACCCAAGTTGTTTGGACATGCCGATGTAGTAGCAGTTGCCAAGGGCGATTCTTTGCCGTATCTCCACTGTGGTGTCGTTTGTGGTGTTTACGTTTGCCCCGAGGTAGACAAATTCCTTAACCATCTCGAAATTGTAGCTGTCAATCGTCATGTTTTGTCGAAGTTGGTAAGCGACGGATCGGTTTTTGCTTGACAGCATGTTCTTTGTCTTATCCTCGTTGCCTTTAATACCACCTCGTTTCGCCTGTTCCTAATTTGCCGTGAAAACTTCTACAACGTCACGTCGAGACCGCGTGATGGCGTCAATATCATCCGCGTATCCTAGCAGCTGGACAGACTTGTAGAAGATAGTGCCTTCGCTGTTGACGCCTGCCTGTCGCACTATCTGCTCCAGCACTAAATTGAAGAAGCCGCATGACAGCGCAACTCCTTGCCGAAATCCTGTGCATATTTCTAACGCTTCAGATGTCCTAAAACCGAACTGCACGGTGCATCGCGTATTTTTAAGCGTGGCGCGACACAGCCGGCCATCGCATCAAACAATTCTTTGCGATGAATGCTGTCGTATGCGGCTTTAAAATCGCTAAACAGATGGCGTGTATCGATTTGAAACTCGCTGGTCCTTTCCAGGATTTGTCGAAGTGCGAATATTTCGTCTATAGTGGATTTGCCGAGCCGAAAGCCGCACTGGTAGCTGCCGATTAGTGCGGTGCAAAAAAGCTTTAGACGTTCACACCGTACGCTGGACAGGATCTTGTTTGCGACATTGAGCAGGGATATACCTCTATAGTTCTTGCAGGAGATAATATCGCCTTTTTTGTGAATGGATGATGATCTGGTGCATGCTCCCTACGAGAACATCGCCGCCAGCCTTGAAGAGCTCTGATGGCAAGCCATCTAACCTAACCTAACCACAACCAATAGGGTGCCCTATTGACATTTGACATGAGGTCAAGGCTCACTTAGACTACGAGGAGTCCGTTGTGCCCAGTTTAAAAATCTAACCCGAGGGGAACCTATTAGTTGCCCGCCGAGCTGAACCACCTCAATGCAATTAAGAATCTTAGCAGTTTCTTCAGCTTTATGTCTCTTGCCCCCTCTAAACCCCAAAAGAAGTGGCTCCCGAGGAACGTAAATCTTTTTCGGACCAGTGCCAGGCATTCACAGAGTAGGTGATGAATGGATTCTATTTCCTCTTCGTCCCTACAGCTTCTGCAAAAATCGTTGTAGGGCTGGCCTAGTCTAGCTGCATGATATGATATCATGCAGTGCCCAGTGATGGCAGCGACTACCAGTCGTATATTCCCTCTACTAAGATTTAGCAGACTTTCCGTCCTTTTCTTGACAAATACAGGCCATGTTAGCCTTGCCGTGGCGCATGTGGCTCAGGAGGCAATCGAGTCATTGAGTCCTCTCCCGAACGACCAAGTTGACTCATTACAATACCCTTATTATTCCGGTACTGCTGTACGGCGCAGAAACATGGATACTATCAAAAGCGGATGAGGAAGTTCTTGGTCGTTGCGAGAGAAAGATTTTGCGTGTGATATTCGGTCCTATAAACGCCGGCGAGGGGGCAAACAGAGCAAAGAAGGTGGTCGCGTTTAACAGGGTAGGCGCCAACTTCGATCTCTGTCCCCGCTCAATCCAAGTTGACACACAGCCTCCGCGTGGCCTCCCCTGGATTGCTGCCCTGGCACCCGCCAGGTAGTAAACCAATGTGTGCAGCGACCCAACCCCTTGTTCCTGGTTAAAGGGGAACCTGGCCCCTCAGGTTGAGGGGTGTGCTTAAGGGTAACATGCCTATCACGTAAAAACCCACTTGCTCCGAAACAACCACAAGCCTCGGATACGGACGGATACAAAGCTGACGACCCCTGCAAAGGACTAAAAGACTTGAGAGTCTGCACCTGGAATGTGAGGTTCCTTAACAGACCGGGTGCAGGCGATCAATTAGAGGAAACCCTCAACTGCTATAAGGCAGATATAACCGCACTCCAAGAAGTGCGATGGGATGAACCAGGCATCTACTACGGGAACTGCTACAAGGAGCACAAACAGCGCTTATTTGGTTGCGGATTCGTTATTCGAGGAAGACTCCGACAAAAAGTCTTAAGCTTCCGGGGTGTAAGCGAACGCTTAATAACAATCCGCATCAAAGCTAAACTTGGAAATAATAGCTTATTATGCGCTCACGCCCCAACGGAAGAAAAGGATGATCGACTCAAAGAAGAATTCTACGATCTCCTAGATAGTACCTATGCCCAATGTCCCAGCTACGACACAAAAATGGGCAAAACTGAGCAAAGAGGACATATTTGATTGATAATGGGAAAGCGTAGCCTCTATAACACCACTTGCGACAACGGACCTAGGCTACTCGATTTTCTAACGGGGCGTAACCTCCTTGTGGCAAGCACACGATTCCCCCATCTCAACATCCACAAGGGTACCTGGCGGTCTTTTGATATATCGATCAGCAACCAGATTGATCACATTGCGATCGATGCCAGACTCTCCTCCAGTATTCTCGATGTACAAACCTTCCGAGGAGCCAACATCGACTCGGACACCTACCTTGTTGCAGCCAAGGTACGAATGGGGTTATCCAGAATGCTTAGGAGTCGAATAGGACAACGTAAGTTTGACGTCGGAAAGCTACAATTGCAAGAGACTGCCAGAATCTTTGCCGATCGTGTCCCCTTCAAGCTCTCTCAAAATCCGCCCACAGCAGCACAAGCAATAGAGCAGGAATAAGCGCATTGCCAGAGCGCCGTCGGAGACGCTGCCCCAGAGGTGCTGGGTTTCAAACCGCCACCACCTTGAAACCGGTGGTTCGACGAATAATGCGGGCAAGCTCATGTAGTAAAGCAAACCGCCTACAAAGTCATGCTACATAGACGGACGAGAGCCACTCGTAAACATTACGAGCAGAAACGGAGAGAGGAACACACGCTTTTAAGGAAGAAAAAAAAACAGCACGAAAAGCGTGAGATTGAGGAGATGGAGAGATGCTTCTGCAGGAATGACGCCCGGAAGTTTTACAATAAGTTAAAACGAACATGCCATAGCTACAAAGCCAGAGCAGCGGCCTGCAGGGATGAAAAAGGAGAACTGGTAGTAGGTTCACAGTCGAAGCTGAGGATTTGGAAAGACCACTTCTGCAGACTGTATAACGCGATGACAGACAAGATACCGCTGTCAAGCAGAACGATTAATTCGAAATGTAGGACGATGTAAGAGAATTCCGTTCACACGACCTAGACGAAGTCAAAATAGCGTAATCAAGACTTAAGTCTAATAAAGCCGCGGGCGCAGACGAGCTGTCTGTTGAGCTTTTTAAGGCGGCTGGAGATGAGCTGGTAAGGTACATGCTTCATCTCATTTGCAAGGTAAAGTCGGAGGAAAACATGACCGACGAATGGAATATCAGCATCGTTTGCCCGGTTCATAAGAAAGGAGACCCCTATAACAGCGCCAAATATGAGGGAAAAGGTCTCCTTAACATCGCACATAAGATCTTCTTTGCAGTATTGTGTGAACGCCTAAAACCGTTTCTGGATAACCTGATGTGCTCTTATCAGTGTGGTTTCAGGCCAGGTAAATCCACAATAGACCAACATTTACGCTACGGCAGATCTTGGAGAAGACCCAGGATTACCAAATCGACACTCACACCTCTTCATCGACTTCAAGGCTGCATATGACAGCGTGTATAGAGATGAGCTATACAAAGCCATGAGGACGGCCGCATCTACGGTTGCGTACACAGGTGGAAGGAAACCTTAACCAACTGGGCGTGCGGCGCTGGAAACAGCTGCCCAAAAACCGTGCTAGCTGGAAACGCTTGTTGGTTGAGGCTCAGGTTCACCACGGACTGTAACGCCACCTAAGTAAGTAAGTAAATGCAGGCGAACTTTACGGGTTGTACAGCGACATGAGTCTCGTCAGGCGACTACGGATTTTAGCAGAGGACGGCCGCAACTAAGATGGCACACACAGGTTGAATAGATATTTTTTTCCTACACAACAGTCCTATACTGAGATATTTTCAAGAACACTTGCGATCTTTCGCGCCTCTTGCTAATCTTTTGCCATGTATGCAAACTCATTATATTGAAAATGAAGGTATTGAAATTACTCTTTCAAATTGGAGAAAAGTTAAAATTTACTGTGTATATTTGCCGGGTAAAATAACCAACTTGGCACGCGAACACAGAAGAAGTGCTTTTAAAATTGACTTACGAAAGCTTTTAACCTTGAATGGTGCATTCATTGTTGGAGGTGATTTGAATTGTAGGCACAAAGATTGGGGTTGCACTAGGGCAAATTCGTGGGGTAATGTATTGTCTGATCTGTGTGTTATGCTACCTATTTCTATTATGTTTCAGCTTTGTCCTTCCTATGTCTCAGCTAACCAAGTCGGAAGTCCATCTGTACTCGACTTTTTTGTTACTAATGTCTCCGGTATTATGTCTCAACCAGTTTCTTTAAACGATTTGAGCTCAGACCATAATCCGGTGCTCTCGAAGATTCGTTGGTCAGGCTTGGAAAAGGTGCAATACAGTCTGGATTTGAAGAACGCCGACTGGGTCAAGTATCGCAATAATATAAGACGGCAACTTCGAGGTAGTTCAATGAACCTTGATCTGGTAAATACTAAGGAAGACGTTGACTCCATTGTTCAGCAATTCTCGAACTATGTTCTTAGTTCTGTAAGTACCAGCATACCAAAAGTTAGAAAAAAAGGTTACTGCCTGAAACTGCCTGAGCATATCCTTGAGCTAATAAGATTAAGAAACATTTACCGGAGGAACTGGCAAAGATATCGTCAACCAACCATAGGTGTTCTGGTTAAGCAACTTAACAATGCGATACACTTTAAAATTCAAGAATTCCGTAATAGAGTGTGGAACATAAGTTAAATTCTCTAGATAAGAGCTCTAAACCGTGCTGGAATATTGTAAAAATTATCAAAAGCAAACACAAAGAAATCCCCAGCCTTAAGAGCGGTACGAATGTGTATCGTACAGATAAGAAAAAAGCAAATGCCTTAGCGGAAAATTTCGCCAAAAATCATATGGTATCCCATCACCTGGGGGATGCAAATACTAATGCAATTGTAAATGATGCTTTAAGATCATTCAACTTTTCTAGTCACTTAACTCCGTCAAATGAATTTATTACAGTAAATGACACTGTATCTATTCTTAACAGCTTAATTGTTCGGAAAACAGGTGGAATTGATAGTATAAAAAATATTTATTTAAACGAATTACCAAAAAGGGGAATAGAGTTTCTTACTTTTGTCATTAACTCGTGCCTTAAAATTCAATATTTTCCAGATACTTGGAAATTAGCAAAGATAATTCTAATACCAAAGGCAAGAAAACCCGTAGGCGCACTCGAAAGCCATAGACCTATTAGCCTATCAAGCTCGGTCAGTAAGATATACGAACGAATTCTTAAAGAAAAGCTATTAAATATAATAGAAGATAAGAAAATATTTCCTAATGAACAGTTCGGCTTTAGACGTAACCAGGGTACTTCACATCAGGTCTTAAGAATATGTAATCTTATCAAGAGAAATCGTGCAATATGCAAATCTACAGGTATGATCCTACTTGATGTCGAAAAAGCATTTGATTCAGTATGGCATGACAGCCTCATATACAAAATGCTAAATTTCAATTTTCCCCCATTTTTGTGTAAAATTATCAAAAGCTTTGTGTCAAACCGTAGTTTCAAAGTGTATATTAATAGTCGTGTTTCTGGCCTTATCCACTTTTATGCTGGTGTACCACAAGGCTCAGTTCTAGGTCCAGTCTTATTTAATTTATATGTATCTGCTTTTCCTATACCTCCTTCCTGTGGTGTGGCAATGTATGCAGACGATACCGCAATATTATTGTCGCATGAGTTCGGTCTCAACATAGAGTCGAACTTAGGAAACGCTGCCTTATTATTAGAGCTTTATTACAAGAAATGGAAAATAAAGCTTAACGCCGAAAAGATTCAAGCTATCTTTTTTACTCGAAAAAGAAAGTCCTGTTTCCTTCCATCTAATCACCTCAACATCTTACGTAATTCAGTACCATGGCAAACATCCGTGAGGTATCTCGTTATATATCTGGACCAAAAATTAATATTTAATGAGCACCATGCTAAGACCCTTAAAAAAATAAATGTTGCAATTAGAATGTTATACCCATTTATTAACCGAAAATCTATGCTCTCAAACGCAAACAAAATTGTTTTACACGAAACCATTTTTCAAGCAATTCTTCTGTATGGGTGTCAAGTTTGGGGTGACTGTGCCAAGTGTTACATAAAGAAGTTACAAATATCGCAAAATAAAATATTAAAAACGATGCTTAAGCTGCCTTGGATTCATTCTACTTTGGATTTGCATCGCAGAACCAATGTTGAAATGATCTCTTGCAGGATACGTAAACTATCTGAAACATTTAGAATCAGATGCGATATCCCTGACAACCCTTTGTTAAACGAGTTAAACCAATACCATGATACATGATTTCGATACCCTTGCAAAGTCATCTGTATTTTTTTTGTTAATTTATTTTTATATCTAATTCTTTATTTATTTACTTACATATTTATTTCTTCTTCTTCTTTGGTGGCGTTACAGCCCATGAAGGACCGGAGCCAAGCTTCTCTCAATCACCCATGTTGTGTGTGATTTATTTTTCACACAGGTGAAAGGGACCTACAGTTTAATGCCGATTCCGAACGGCGTGAGTCGAGAAGCTTTTTCCAGGCAAGTTATACTACGGGGGGTTTTGCCAGTACCCCGCCGAGGAGGGACGCCGCGAAATAAACATTCGATGGCGTTGGTGTTATCGGGATTCGAACTCGCTCATCGTGCGCCAGAGTCCAACACACTAACCACTGCGCCACGGCGCCCTCTACATATTTATTTATTTATTCACAATCTGTTAATTTCTTTATTTATATATATTTCCATTTATTTATAGATTTATATATTTATTTTTATTTTTATTATTATTTATTTATTGTTCATTTATTTATTTATTTATATTTCCATTTATTTATACATTTATATATTTATTTTTATTTCTATTATTATTTATTTACTGTTCATTTATTTATTTAGAATCTGATTATTTATTTATTTACGTATTTGTATTTATTTATTTATATACTTATTTACCCATTTATATATTTATTTCTTTATTTATTTATACTTCTATTTATTTATTTATTTGGATTTGTATACTTGTTTTTTTATTGTTAATTTATTTATTTATTTATATTTCCATTTATTTATACATTTATATATTTATTTTTATTTCTATTATTATTTATTTACTGTTCATTTATTTATTTAGAATCTGATTATTTATTTATTTACGTATTTGTATTTATTTATTTATAAAGTTATTTACCTATTTATGTATTTATTTATTTATTTATTTATATGTTAGTCTATTTATTTACATTTTTAGTTTTTTTTTTTATTTTGTTGTATTGGATTTTTTCTTGTTGTTTTCCCAGAATGCTGCCTTCATATAAATTTGATATTAATGACTGTATAAAATATTTCTCAGTAGTAAGATTTCTTATGTAAATCATATCTCTGAACAAAGTATGTAAATTGTGCGATAACCAATGTAACTTTTAAATGATTCGCAAAAAAAAATTCATTCTTGCTAATCTTCTGTGATCAAAACTCGAGATCTGATCATCGTCGAAATGTCTCCAATTCCAGATTTGGTGTACTAAATTGGAAAAAGTGACAAAATCATTCGCCTTTCACACATTAGCAACTAATTTCGAACCAATTCGACAAGATTTTTAGATCACACATCAGAAGTCCAGATATTTAAAAATAAAAATCAACAATTCGAAAAGCAAAAAAAAATTAATTGATTCAACTAACATCCCGATGTGTAAGTCCAACCTAACCTGCTTCAACCCTTACTCGACAAAAATTGAGAAAAAAACCAAAACATTTTGGAGCTAATTCCCTAGCATCTTCATGAGAACGTTCTAAATAGGCAAATTGTTAAATCGAAGTTAAAACAATTAACACACAATTTTGAAACTTTCCACAAGGCTACACTCCGCACGGATTTATAAGCCTACAAAATAGATTCACTCAAACGGATCGAAAAGTATCTGATAAACCCCAAAACAAGAGTAAGCAAAAGGTGAAAAAATTAGAAATAATCGTCTAACCCTTGGATGTCATAGTTGCTGGCGTTTGACACGTTTCGATGGTGTGGCATATGTCGCGCAGCGGATACCGATCGATGGCATCTTCCTCCCACCTCCTCCCACCTGAGACGTGGTATCGCAGACAAGATGTGTATAGCGAAAGGATAGAATCAATAGGTAAACAAGCAGTCAGCAAGACAGTGATCGTAGATACTGCTAATTAGATGATCGCCGATCATGTGAATTGTCGTATGGCACGCTAATAAAACACTAAGTCTGCTACCTCGTCTCTGTCGCTAAACACCTTGCCTATTCATCGGATCGAGATGTTTGTTCTGAATATTGTTTTCTTATTTATTTTCCTTTTGGCGTTTTGTTTGAGTTCTGCCATGCCACCCGGTGTGAATTAAAAGCTCAATAAATTTAAATGCGAAATAGATCGCGTTCGTACTGACTCACCAGTCAAAAGGCTAAAATGGGAATGACGCTAACAAGAAATGAATATGCGTGTTGTGTAGATCAATACAGTTGGTACGTATTTTTAAGTCTTCGTCTGTCGTATCTAAAGAATAGTTCAAACAATCTACATATTGACAGGAGAACTATTTTTGGATCTAGCTTGCTTGAAAGATCTTTTAAGATCGTTCTTCAGATATGTACGTGATTAGTTTGAAATTTATAAGAAAAAAAAAATGTGTCTGAAGCTCTTTAGATACTTACTGTTTTGGCATACAGTCAGACATTTAGTGCTCCTTGCTAAAAAGGGGTGGGCGTGTCGCTACTCCAACCACCGAGCTCCCCGTTACACATGCAGTGTCACATGTCATCAGTCCAGATGATGCCCACTCCATCGAGAAACCATGGCGTTCAAGTTGGTCTCAGTGGCGTATGCCGTATTTTTAGATCTTCAACGTTGAAAAACAAAGTTGCAAGCGGACATCGGCTGTTCTGTTGTATCATCGAGTGTTTGATAAGAGTCCAGATTTTGGATTTGTTATTTATAGATGTAAATCGAATTAAACTGCTGAAAATTAACACCGACATCCTAATTAATTTAACCAAGAAGACTGCACTACATTTTAGAGTGAGGCTGGCTGTCAAGGCGATAGATTCCTCGACTGCGTATTGTACGAGGGTGGGTCGTTATGCGGAGTCTTGTGGTGATCTTGTTTTTATGCGGTGATGATGACACGGCGCTGAGTGAGCGATGGATGGATGAATGGATGTTAATTTTTTGATAACCCGGCAATAAGTGTTTTTTGTTTTTGATTCGAGTTTGTTTTGGTTTTTTTTATTTTTTTTTTTGTATTAATTAAATTCATCGCCGCAATATGAGATTTTAATTTCGCAGGTTGTAAAATTGAATACAAGGTGCCTAGAGGGGAGATTTTATGAGCTATGAATTGAAATAAACAGCTGGCTGCACGTGATTCTATTAAGAGCAGTTCGCTGAATAGAAAATCTATCAAGGTTGCGTCGAATCCGAACGACGAATTTCGAGCGCTTCCTATATTTAAATTGAAATCTCTCCACGAGAAGGAAGAAAAATACTGACATGACTCATCTGGTACTCAGTGTTCACGGAAGCCAAATGTTTAGGAGTCATTTAAGATAGCAACGATAGCAAGCTTCTTTGGTCAAAGCATGTTAAGTCAAAACCACCAAAGCGGTGTCAGCTTTCTGGCAATGCAAAGGTGCTTTTGGCAAAACATGGAGTTTATCGCCGGCAAAGGTCTTCGGAGATACAGGGTAAAGTTGTTGATCGCTCTCAACCTGGCGAGATGCCAGCAACGATCCCTGTTTAAATGCCCAGGTCAAGTTGACATACGCCCTCCCCGCGGCGCCCTCTGGATAGCCTCTTCAGCAACTGTTGGGAGGTGAACAAACGTATGCAGCGACAAAACCCCGACCAGAATGGCGGTTGTGCGGCGGGCTAACAATCCGCCCACGTAAAAAACGTAAAAGTTATGAATGAGCAGGATGCCTCGTATACACGAACGGATACTCGACGACAACGCACGAAAGAGGAACACGATTTGCGAGTATGCTACTGGGATGTCAGAACCCTGTACACTCCCGGAGCTGCTCATAAACTAGAAAGAATCCTCACGCAGTACAAGGCGGATATTACTGCGGTCCAGGAAATACGCTGGATAGGAAACGGTACGATGAGGGAGAAAAATTGCGACATTTATTACAGCTGTCACAAGAGATTGCACTTACTGGGATTTGGATTCGTCGTGGGAAAGCGGTTAAGGTCAAAGGTCATCGACCTTAAACCTATAAGTGATCGCCTGGCTTTGATCCGCATCAGAGGCAGATTTTATAACATCAGTCTTATATGTGCACACGCCCCTACCGACGAGGCTGAAGACCCTAACAAGGAGGATGACCTCCTGGATAACGTCTACGGAGCTTGCCCGGAGTACGATGTTAAAATCGTTCTCGGGGACTTCAACGCCAAAATCGGTAAGGAGAACACCCTTGGCAGAGTGATCGGAAAGCACAGCCTCCACGATACAACAACAGATAACAGCTTTCGACTCACGGACTTTGCAACAGCTAGTAATGCGGTGATAAGTAGCACAGGATTCCCTCGTAAGCGAATCCACACAGCAACCTGGCGATCTCCGGACGGTCGAACCGCCAACCAAATCGACCATGTGCTCATTGACGCAAGGCACTCGTCAAACATCCTAGATGTGCGAACATTCAGAGGGGCAAATGTCGACTCTGACCACTTCCTCGTAGCAGCAAGATTCAGAGCTCGACTGTCCAATGTCAGAAAGCTGCACCCGCCCACCAGGAACCAGGAGGAGGTTCGACATTGGGCGCCAGAGCACACCGGAGGTTACCAGAGTCTACAGGGAGCAGCTAAGCGAAAGACTCTACGGTATCCCTACGTCGAACACAAATGCCAATAATATGTGGCTGCATTGCCGCTCAGTCATTCAGGAAGTAGCCGATTTCAAACCCGCATACGACAGCATTCACGAAGGATTGGACGTGCTCTGCAGTATGAATTTATGATTTTTACTCAGATCAATCTACAGCATTGAATGGCTGCTACCGCTCTTTTAAGTAGCAGGGTTGCATACAATAGTACAAATACTCTCATCATATCCTTTCAAGAACCGTGGGTGTGTAATAAACGCCTATGTGGCCTTGGTGGTATACGTGATGCTACGATTCCCTTTATGGTGAGCGATCCGAAAGGCCTAGGGTCGGCCTCGTCATATCGAATTCACTATCGGCAACCAAAATTGAACACTTTTGTGGACAAGATCTGGTGGCTGCTAGAGTAAGCTACAGAACGCACGGAGCAATAGAACACTTCGTCGTTGCGTCTGCCTACTTTCCCTACGAATCGATACTACCTCCACCACTGAAGGAAGTTTCTGAACTCGTAGAGTATTGTGAATCCAGAAAGATTGGTCTCATCTTTTGTGGCGATGCTAATGCCCAAAACACTGCTTGGGGCAGCAGCAAATGCAATACAACAGAGGACAGTCTTCTAGACTTCATTCCCTCGTCTGACATTACCATCAACAATGTTTGCTCTCAACCAACGTTTGTTACGACAAGACTGGCGAGTCTTGCCTGATGCTACGCTGTCGGATTATAAATATATCGAATTCCGATTAAGTTGTGGGATCTCTTCCTTGCAACCTAGACGAAATCCGAGAAAGAGGAACTGGGTACGGTTTAGAGAGGAGCTTGAGGAATCCGCTCAGGCCCTACCTAAACTTAGAAAGAAACAATTGGTAGAGAACCCCGTTCACAACCTGGATAGCGTCATCACCAGTTCTTTGGAACTCGCATGTCCTGTCAGCAAACCTCCCTGCAGGAAATTGATTCCCTGATGGGATGTCGAGCTCCAAAGCCTTTGCAGGGAAGCCAGAAGTATTCTGAATAGATCGGTCAAGATCGAAGCAGAAAGAATATAAGAAACTTATTCGTAAATCGGAAAACGATTCTTACAGGACCTTCTGCGAAGAGATCAAGTCTCTGAGTGCGACTAGCAAGTTGTTCAAAGTCCTCAAACGGGGAAAACCAACAAAGCTGGATGCACTCAGAAAATCTGATGGTAACTTTACTGAGTCTAAAGCGGAAACTCTTAGGTTACTGCTTCAGACTCATTTCCCGGGAAATCAGACCGACATCGGGTCGTTGCACTCTCCTTTAAGGGAAACTGCAACTGAAACGATGAAAACAACTCGGTGTAGCTGGTATATTGCGTCGCGCGTGGTTACGACTGAAGCCATTGAATTTGCTGTGGCATCCTTCGACGGCTTCAAACCCCTGGGCACCGACTGGATATATCCTGTTATGCTGCAAAAAGGTATAGGGCAGCTGCTTCCTACTTTGAAAAGAATTTTCACTGCTAGTCTAGCACTTGCTCACATACCCATTCTTTGGCGCACGCTGAAAGTAGTCTTCATTCCCAAAATAGCAAAAGAGGACTACTCACTTGCTAAGAGTTTTAGACCAATTAGTCTAACATACTTCCTGCTGAAAAGCATGGAGAGACTGGTAGAGTTGCACGTGCGCAAAGTTGCTCTTCGAATGCATCCTCTTTCTCTCAGAGATATTCGCAATCCTAATGGCCATCCACCGTGTTGTCAAGCATACGAGTAGATGGAAGGGTGAAAAGAAATGCGTGTTTAGTGACAGCCAAGCTGCACTCAAAGCTGTGCCCAACCCTTTAACAAGCTCCAAGTTACTGTATGAATTTAAAGCCTTGCTAAACAAAGTCAGTATACTATACTCACTAGGCTTGTCTGGGTCCCAGGTCATTCTGGGATCTCAGGAAATGAGATCTGAACTCGAATGGGCTCGAATGAGCTCAGGACCTGAACCCGCCTTGACCTGCTTGACCTGGTATTGACCTGCTTTCACGGTCAATACCCACATCAGCGATGGGGTCTTTAATGTACACAATCGTAGACGAAGGGAATATCCAGGGTGCAGGATGACTAAGCACGTACGCTCTGATGTCTGCAAGGAATCTGCAGCATTCTTCTTATTCTTAAAGCGAATTGACTGCAGAAGACTTACGGTCGTCATCACGGGCCATCACACTTTTGCTAAGCATCTCTACAAGCTTGGCATCAGTGAGACGACTACCTTTGCTGCTTGTTGCGAAGGGGCTGAGACAGAAGAACACTTCCTCTGTGACCGTCCCGCTTTTGCTCGCGGCACGGTGGCGCACACTTGGGGCCGATGTGGTGTGTGCTCTACATCACTGAAGCTCCTTCTCATTTTTCTCCGGAAAACGGGAGAAAAACCGGTGGGGAAGAGAAACAAGAAAAACCAAAATGGGTCAGTTTCCAACTGCTCCAGAGCCCATTCAGCAAACACCCGTCGTTGTCTATGTTCGTTTAGCTTAAGCTCCTGATTTAATTGAATTTTGTACGGGTGCAGGTCCAAGTCTCGACGTAAAATTCGCCAAGCTTGTGAGCGACGCGAAATTGACTGCCTGAGATTGTCCTGCACACTCTCACGGATAGTGGCGATGTTTTCGTCAAGTCTTGAGTTTCGTCGACGTACGGGTTTTGGTTTATCGTTTGCTGAACCATTGGATTCAAGTGCATCCACCACACTACGAATAGTCCCCTCGGTAAGACGATTATGACGACCGTAAAATGGGCGAAGCGCGCCGAACATTGCCCGAACAGAACACCCAGTTTGATGACGGATTCGGGGGAAATGCTTTTGTTTTTAGATTGGTAGGACTGTTGGCCCGAGTGCCAGCAACTTTCACATCAAAATAAACGTTAGGATGGTGCAGAAAGCCTTTGGTGATGAGGCATTGGCGAAAAAACAAAAAGTTTGTAATTTGTATAAAGAGTTCCAAGAGGACCAAGAATAAGTCGATGATGAAGAGCGTCCCGGATGACCATGCATCTCAACCCACATAGCTCACATTCAAAAAATCAAAGATTCCTGATTCAAAGATTCATCAAAAGGATGAGTCAATACCATTGAGGGATGTGCTGGGCTCAGACGCATCATAACTCGACTGGTACTAAAAGCACTGAATTTTTTTGGAAAAACACCGCCGCGTTGAAGTCTGTGAGACAATGCTCTCTGAGAATGAGCATTATTACGAGAGATGGGAATTGAAAGCGGGCGCTACAGTTCGTTGTGAACCTGGGCCTCAACCAAGATGCCTCTCCACCTAACACGATCTTTCGCTAGTCTTTTATATTGCCGCACGCCCAGTTGGTTGAGTTCCCTCTCCTCTATTTCTTCGTCCCACGGGGTTGGATTCAAAGACTCTACGGGCTGGAGCTGTCCATTCGCCCTACATCTCAAGCCATCTTAGGCTTTGGATCCGTAGACGCCTGACTAGACACACTCGTACAGTTCGTGATTGAATCTTCTCCTCCAACCCCCCTCTGTGTTTATAGGACCGAAAATCGCATGCAGAATCTTTCTCTCGAAACGACCAAGGATTTCCTCATCCGCTTTAGATAAAGTCCATGTTTCTGCGCCGTATAACAGGACCGGGATAGCTAAGGTCTTATATAGGGTCAACTTGGTCGTACGAGAGAGGGCTCTACTTCTCAGTTGCCTCTTGAGCCCAATGAAGCAGCGGTTGGCAAGAGTAGTTCTGCGCTTGATTTCGAAACTGGTGTCGTTGTTACAGGTCACTGCGGAGCCGAGGTATATGAAGTACTTAACTACCTCAAGCTTATATCTGCCAATATGCACGTTCTGGCCAAGACGTCGGTGGTAAATGTCCTTTTTCGATGACAGCAGATATTTAGTCTTGCACTCATTAACTGCCAAACCAAATTTTGGCGCTTCCATCTCAATACTCACACTGTGATCTACGAGGATTTGAAATAGATTGTGCTTCTTGTATTGGCCTGTGATTTGTGCACAATCATTTCCAATACGATGTTGAAGAAATCACACAACAGCGCATCGCCCTGCCTAAATCCTTTTTTGACATCAAAACTATCGGTAAGGTGTTCACCGATTCGGATGGAGCAGCGAGTATTTTCCACAGTCATCCTGCATAGTCTGATCAGTTTAGCAGGTATGTCAAAGGTAGATATAGTGGTGTATAGTTCGTCTCTAATTACGCTGTCGTATGTGGCTTTGAAGTCGACAAATAGGTGGTGAGTGTCAACTTGGAATTCATTGTTTTTTTCCAGGATCTGCCGTAGTGTGAAGATTTAGTCGATGGTAGACTTCCCTGGCCTGAGGCCACACTGATCACTGATTCAATTGGCATAAAAGATTTTGTGCGCGATGTTAAGGAGACTTATTCCTCTGTAATTGGCGCCATCAGAGGGGTCTCCTTTCTTGTGGATCGGGCATACGATTCTGAGAGTCCATTTCTCGGGTATGCTTTCCTCTGACCATATCTTACAGATGAGCTGGTGCATGCTCCCCACCAGGTCATCCCCAGCTGCCTTGAAGAGCTCAGCAAACAGTCCGTCTGCGCCAGCAGCTTTATTCGACTCAAGTTTCGACATGGCGATCTCAACTTCGTCGAGGTCAGGGTGACGGAATTCTCTGCGATCTTCGACATTAAGAAATGGATCATCCTGTCTGACAGCGATATACATCGCCGTTATATAGTATACAGAAGTGGTTCTTCCATATTCTCAGCTTCGACTACGATTCTACTACTAGGTGTCCGTTCTCATCCTTACAGGCCTCCGTTCGGGCTTTATAGCCTTGAGGCATTCGTTTTATCTGTCAATAAAATCTTCGAACGTCGTGCCTGCAGTAGCACCTCTCCAAGTTTTCATTCGCCCGCTACTCCTGCTCTTTCTTTTTTCTCTTGAGAAGCTTATGTTCCTCCCTTCTTTTAAGCTCGTAGAGCTCACGAGCCGCTCTTGTTTTTTTTTTTTTTTTTGTCTAGCCTTTGTATGCCCGCTGCTTTTCTGCATGGATCCTTCTACACTCGTGAAACTTTAAGGCCCAGCACTTCCGTTGCTGTGCTCTTCATGGCTTGTTTGCACAGACTCCATTGTTGCTCTACTGACTGAGTAGAGGATTGAGGTGTATCGGAGAGCTCATAGGAAACGCCGTTGGCAAAGGCACCGGCGATCTCCGGCGATAGTAGCTTTCCGACGTCATAGCTTGGTGTTCTAACTCTACTCCGTCGTGTTCGTGTTATCCGTTGACGTATATATCTTGATTGACAAGATAGTGGTCTGAGTCGATGTTCGCTGCTCGGAAAGTACGAACATCAAGAATAGGGGTCTGACGTCAATCACGAGGTAATCAATCTGGTTGGTGACTGGTTGATCTGGCGACCGTCAGGTGCCTTTGTGTATATCGAGGTGCGAAAAGAAGATTTCGCCCCGTGGCAAGGTCTATCAGCCTGTGTCCGTTATCGGATGTGCTGTCATGTAGGCTGTGTTTGCCGATAACGCGTTCAAAGATGCCTTCTTTACCCAGCTTAGCGTTAAAATCTCCTATTATTGTTTTGGTATCATAGCTGGGGCATTTGGCATATGTTCTGTCTAGGAGATCAAAGAAATCATATTTGATGGAGTCATCCTTGTCTTCCGTATGAGGCTATGCCTTGATGCGGATCGTTATGAGGCGTTCACTCACATACTCGAAGCTTAGGACTTTATGGCTAAGTCCACCTCTAACCACAAATCCGCATCCAAATAGTCTCTGTCCTCTCTCCTTACAGCAGTCACTGAAGTAGATGTTGCAGTTTTTCATCCGCCGTAAGTATGCTTACGACTCAAAAACAAACGATCAATCAAATGAATATTGTAATGGTAATGGTGAGACGACCAGAAAAGGGGAGAAGAGCACACACTTTTAAGGAAGAAATAAGGAAACCACATGGAAATCTTGAGATAGAGGAGATGGACAATTAGTAGTAGAGTCCCAGTCGATGCTGAGAATATGGAAGGAGCACTTCTGTAGACTGTTTAATGGCGATGAAAGATCTAATACCGCTGTCAGGCAGAATGGTCTATTCGCAACGGACAAAGACACAAGAAAATTTCATCCACCCGACCTAGATGAAATTAGGCTGGTAATTTCGAAGCTTAAAACTTATAAGGCAGTGAGCGCAAACTGCCTGTCTGCCGAGCTATATATTTAAAGCAGCTAGAGACGAGGGCTCATGCACCAGCTCATCTGTAAAAAACGGTCATGCCCGACTAATGAGGTCTCAATATCGGTTGACCGATCCAGAAGAAAGGAGAACCCTATAACTACGCCAACTACAGGGGAATAAGTCTCCTTAACACACCGTATAAGATCTTTTGTGTCGTACTGTGTGAACGCCTGAAACCTTCGTGGCTCAAGCTCGCCGAGTTCGAGTTTACAACCGTTCATCAGCCGGGGTGGAAGGCAGGTTATGTGGTCGCATTAGGTCGGTCTGCTGCGGAAGCGGCCAACGAATTAGAAGAAGCCGCGATGTGTGTCATGAACATGAACATTAGTGATGAAGATTGGCTTACTACAATGCAGATGCAAGATCCGGAGCTTCGAGAGATTGTGAGAATTTTGAAGGACGACAAAGTGTCGCCGACAGCCCAGCAGCTGCCCAAAGAATATGTGCTGAAGGGTCCCAGACTTTTTCGAAAGGAGAACGGGGAATATAAATGGGTAGTGCCGAAGGGTATGTGCTGGAGAATTTTGCGAAGATGTTATGATGAAGCGGCGCACATGGGCGTCGATAAAACTCTTGAACTACTCTTGAGCTACATCATGGGTTGCGTGGAGCACTGGTGGACAACTTCACCAAATATATGATTTTGAGACCGGTAAGAACCACCAATACAAATGGGGTAATAGCTATGCTCAACCAGGTCAGCGAATACTTTGGGATGCCTAGCCGTTTAATCACCGACAGAGGTACTGCATTCATAGCGAACGGATTCGCTAAATACTGTCAAACCTACGGCCGTCAAAACACCACGAGCCAACGGACAAGTGAAAAGGGTCAACCGCACTGTATTAGCGGCACTCAAGTGCGCACATGTGGCGCATCAACTAAGGATTATCCAATGGAGTTTGAATACGACGAAAAGCTCAACTGCCAGGATGATCCCGTGTACAAAGTACTGCTGGAACTTGAACGGAACAGATACAGTGATAAAGACGAAATGAATCGCAAGCGTGATGCCGCCCTGCACAATATTACCATGGACCAACAAAAGCAGAAGAAACGTTTTGATAAGACCCATAGGAAGCCAACAACCTACGAGGTGCTCTACCTCTATCATCTATCTAACTATCTTGTGTTGATAGAACGCGAGCCAATTGCGACAGGCGAGTCCCGAAAGCTGGATCTGACTTACAGGCAGCAAAAGTGCTGCCAAATGATGGTATGTTCTGAGGGATATTCCAGGACAGCCGCGGACACGAAAAAGATTCGAATCTATAGAAAGTTCGGATAAAACGAAGAAGTGGTGCGATTTGACTGCGGATCTTTTTTGCGACGGTAGCCAGTCCCAAGGTGAAACAGAAGACGCTGAGCTCGAAGATTTCGACATAGAAGGCTCCGATCCAGCCGCTACGAGAAGGCTCGAGGACGAGCCTTAAGTCATGATGGGCGAGCTGTAATGCCCCATCCTACACAAGACTATTTCTATCAACATATCCTATCGATTCGATCGACGTGGGTGCATCCTACTAGACTACTTGTCTATCCTTAATTTATAGATCGACGTAGGCGCACAGATATAAAAGCAGTTGCGTAGGGGCAACAGAGGGGAGTCTAAAAATAACAAGCAGAGAACTAGGACTTATAAAAAGAATATATATCCAATTACGTTGTTTTGTTTTTATCTGGGTCCTGACTGATTGTGTGACAATAGAGATGAGGTATACAGCGCCATGTCTAGTTTTGACATCCCTGCCAAACTCGTCAGAATGTTGACGTTGGGTGACAATGCAGAATTCTCGCTGCTCCATTGAGGTCGGTAGCGATTTAACCGAGACCTTTGATGTTAAAAAAGACTGAGACAAGGTAACACACTGTCACGTAATTTTTTCAACATCGTACTTGGAAATATCATAAGGATACACTGGCCAACACAAGAGGTACGATCTATTTCAAGTCTGCGCGTACGGGGATGACATTGACGTAATTGGATGAAGACAGCGAGATGTCAATGAAGCGTTCGAGAGCATGGAAGCAGAAGCGGCTAAAATGGGTCTTTCGGTTAACGAGGGTAAAACGAAATATGTATATACTGTCAACCAAAACAGACCAATTAGGGGTCGGTCTATAGTTAGATATGTCATTCTTGGAGCCCTTTAGTGTGTAGGGAAGATGATATTTTTTTTTCTATATTGGATGGAAGGCTGCTTAACCGAATGAAAGGCGGAAAAGAGTAATTGACCAGTTTGATCATTTATACGGATATTGAAATGTAAATGGCATGCATTTATTTATTAACTCAAATAGGGTTTAATCTTACTTACTTACTTAGGTTGCGCTACAGTCCGTGGTGAACATGGGCCTCAACCAACAAGCGTCTCCAGCTGGCACGGTCTTTGGCCAGCTGTTTCCAGCGCCGCACGCCCAATTGGTTAAGGTCCCCTTCCACCTGCGTGCGCCACCGATGATGCGGCCGTCCTCTGCCGCGCCTTCCTTCCGGAGTGGATTCGAAGACTCTTCGGGTCGGAGCTGTATTTTCCATGCGCTCTATATGGCCTAGCCACCTTAGACGCTGTATCCGTAGACGTCGTACCAGGCCGATGTCGCTGTACAACCCGTACAGTTCTTCGTTATATCTTCTCCTCCATACACCGTTTGAACAAACGGGATCGTAGATAGTGCGCAGAATTTTCCTCTCGAAAGGACCAAGGGCATCTTCATCCGCTTTTGTTAAGGTCCAAGCCTCTGCGCCGTAAAGGAGCACTGGGATGATTAAGGTCTTATATAGTGTCACCTTGGTTTTCCGAGAGAGGGCTCTACTTCTCAATTGCCTCTTGAGCCCAAAGAAACAGCGGTTGGCAAGAGTGATTCTGCGTTTTATCTCAGCGCTGGTGTTGTTGTCGCTGGTCATCAGTGAGCCAAGGTAGACGAATTCCTTGACCACTTTAAAGTTTTATCCGCCCATGGTGACGTTCTGGCCAATACGTCGGTGTTGTCCGTCTCTTTTAGATGGAAGCAGATATTTGGTTTTACCCTCATTAACCTTGAGACCCATCTTAGCCGCTTCTACCTCAATGCTAACAAAGGTCTCATTGACGTCTCGCTGTGTCCGTCCAATCACGTCAATTTCGTCGGCGTACGCAAGCAATTGCGTAGACTTGAAATACATCGTACCTCTTGTGTTGGCCAGTGACTCTTGCACGATCTTTTCAAGCACGATGTTGAAAAAGTTGCATGATAGCGCGTCACCTTGCCTAAATCCTTTTTTAACATCAAAGGTCTCGGTTTGCTCATTACCGACCTTAATGGAGCAGCGAGAATTCTCCATTGTCACCCTGCACAGTCGGACGACTTTGGCAGGGATGTTAAAACTAGACATGGCCTTGTATAGCTCATCTCTATACACGCTGTCATATGCAGCCTTGAAATCGACGAAGAGGTGGTGAGTGTCGATTTGGTATTCCTGGGTCTTCTCCAAGATCTGCCGTAGTGTAAATATTTGGTCTATTGTGGATTTACCTGGCCTGAAACCACACTGATAAGAGCCGATCAGGTTATCCACAAACGGTTCCAGGCGTTCACACAATACGGCAGAGAAGATCTTATATGCGATGTTAAGGAGACTTATTCTCCTTTCTTATGGACCGGTAAAACGATGCTGAGATTCCATTCGTCGGGCATGCTTTTCTCCGACCATACCTTGCAAACGAGATGGTGCATGCTCCTTACCAGCTCATTTCCAGCCGCCTTAAGAAGCTCAGCAGACAGGCCGTCTGCGCCCGCGGCTTTGTTAGACTTAAGTCTTGATATTGTTATTTTGACTTCGTCTAGGTCAGGTGGACTGAATTCTGTTTCATTGTCGTCCATTACGAATGGCTCGTTCTGCCTGACAGCGGTATCTTGTCTATCATCGCCGTTATACAGTCTGCAGAAGTGGTCTTTCCAAATCCTCAGCATCGACTGCGTTTTTGGGTCTTATCACTTGGGCATGTTTTCTGTGCCTTTTCTTTAAGGACAAAAAACCAAACGCTTAACAAATCAGACGTTATAAACAACAACAGACACTTGCCCGGCCTAGTCACTACCCTCCGAAGCGAACATTTGACATTTAACAACTAATCCCTCATATTATCCATGCCTTCTCCTCCAGATTCCACCAAATTATATACAGAAAGGACACAGAACAAATAAAAAATGTGTCAACCGAACCTGGTGACCATGTCATATGTCAGCTCGGCACACAAGTGCCATGGCACCATGGCCTCCTCAATCCAATCCAATTCAATTCAATTCGATTCGAGGCTAAATTATTTCCCGAGACAATAGCAATTTGTGATTTAGTTGCTTCTCTTATGTATCCGTTTTTCTGGAGAAATCAATCTTTTTTTCTCTTCTTCTGCTACTTACCAGATTTCAGTGGAATTCCTTAAGGACCTCTCTCACATGTCCCAGAAGACTGACTCCACGATCGAATTGTGCTCCTACGCCGTCCGCCGTCGGTCCGATGTGCCTTCCACCACCGCTCGCTGCTACGTAACGTTGTCGTACGCATCGTAAATCATTAATATCGAGCTACACGCGTCCCGCATACAAATTAACCGCAAAAGACGAAAGAAATTTATTGGCATTTCATTTACCGGTCGTTTCTGGATGAATACGGCGACGACAACGACGCTGATGATAATGATGATGGTGAGATCCAGAACCGGAGCCCGAGAGCTCCCTTCGAAACGGATTGTATTTGTTTATTTGTCGTTTGTTTGTTCCTCTGTCAATCGCATTTGCCTTTTTCTCAACTTTGAATTCGCCTTCGGGTTCGTTCCTCTTCTCGCGCCGATCGACAACAAACACTCTAGCCCATCGCACCTGGATAACGAAATCCAACCATATGGCCCCGGCGACGAGATACAAAGCCGATCACTATCTCGATTCGAAAATTTGCATACAGACAGGGAGGACTCTCACTCGTGTTTCCAAACAGACGAGTGTCAACACGACGCGGACGATAATACGCCTCGTTTTCCGCTTGACTTTTCGGTCAATCTGACGTTGGAATTATTGGTAATAGATACAGAATATCTATCCGTTCGCTACAACCCTAGCATTGATTTCGTAAACATCTGTCTACTTGAATCGGCGACACTTTCTAAATTACTCGTAGAATGAAATACACATTTGTCCGTGGGAATGGATGAACGACAATGAGACTCCGCGGACAAATGTGTCATTTGTCAGCGTTCGAATGTCAGCTTATCAATGGTGGACCCTGTTGATGTTTGAGTAACAATTCGGCTTCTTATCGTCGTTTAACTGAAACTGACAGGCGTGGTAGCGGATGATTTTCAGTTTTGCGTTATAGCTTTGATGCAGAGGTGAGAGCCCTCTTATCGGTCAAAAGTGAGGAGCAAAAGTTGACGGCCCGCTATCGGCACACTGTCAAATTGGAATTCAATTACTTAAGCTCACGTTGAGAAATGCTCATGTTATAATCGTGACTAAGTAACTAAGTGAGAAAGGCATAAGACGGCATGACGTGCGACTGGCGAGGAAGTGGTGTATTTACCCCTTGCAGATTTCGGCCGGTTTTGATTGATTTGGGGCCCCTAGTGTGACGCAAAGGATGTCTTTCCTAACCATCCTCTAATTGAAGTCTTCTACAACAAACCTGGTACCCCAGCTGTTGTCAGGATTCGATCCCGTGTCATCGACGTCAGAGGACAGCACCCTACCCACTGCGCCATGACGCCCTCTCCAGAAAATTTATTGGGTGCTCCCCTCTGTGTTCTTTGTTTCCCACAAAAATTGCTCCTTCTAGAGCGTCTCGAAGACGAGCTAAAGCTAAGTGTGATTATTACGTATCCCAGACGTATCGATGGTAAAGCATCATCAAGTTCCTTCCAATTCCGACGCCATCGTATTTGGCTCATCAGTCAAACAGCCGTAGTTGCGGGTTGTTCTAAAAGAACTTATACAACGCTTTCAGATTGATTCCTCAACGGCGTCCATGGTGTAATGCAATCATTTACTGAAACTTACTTACTTATTTAGGCGGCGCTACAGTCCGGTGCGAACCTGGCCCTCAACCAACAAGCTTCTCCAGCTGGCACGGTCTTTTGTCAACTTTCTAGCGACGCACTCCCAGTTGGTTGAGGTCCCTTTCCAGCTGTGTACAACACCTTAGATGAGGCCGTGCCCGGTAACGTCGTCCCTCGAGGTTGGAGCCGAAGGCTCCGAAGACTCTTCGGACCGTAGCTGTGGTGTCCATTCAATCTACATGGCTTAGCCATCTTAGATGAAGGCGTCGTACTAGGCCGATGTCGCTGTGCACCCCATATAGCTCGTGGTTGAATCTTCTCCTCCACTCTCCGTCCACGCAAACGGGACCGAAGATTTTGCGCAGAATTTTCCTCTCGAAACGACCAAGGGCCTCTTTATCCATTTTTGATAAGGTCCACACCTCTGCGCTGTGGGGGAGGAGGACCGGGATGATTAAAGTTTTAGTTTTCCGAGTGAGGGCTCTAATTTTCAATGGTCCTTGCGCTAAGAGAAACAGCAGTTGACAAGAGTTATTCTGCGTACTCGGGGACTTCAAGGCCAAAACCGGTAAGGAGAACATCTTTGGCGGAGTAACCGGAAAGTACAACAACAAATAATGGCTTCCGGCTCTCGGACTTGGTGAAAGCTCGTAATGCGGTGATAAGTAGCATAAGATTTCCCCACAAACGAATCCACACAGCAACCTGGCGATCTCCGGATCATCGAACCGCCAACTAAATCGACCATGTACTCATTGCCGCAAGACACTCATCAAACATTTTGGAAGTGCGAACATTCAGGGAGGCAAACGTCGACTCTGACTAATGTCAGACAGCTGCACCAGCCCACCATGAGGAAGTTCGACATTGGATGCCTGAGCGAAAGGTTCTCCGGTATGCCTACGTCGAGCACAAATATCAACAATATGTCGCAGCATTGCCGCTCAGCCATTGAGGGAGTAGCCGAGAACATCTTGGGCTACTTACCACCCCCAGCAAGAAACCCGTGGTATAATGACGAGCGTGAGCAAAATAACGCTGCAAGCGACGAGGCGTACCAAAAGGCTTGTTTTGGTGGCCAGTAAAGGTCCAGAGCCAAGCTTCTCTCAATCACCAATGCTGTGTGTGGTTTATATTTTTCTTATTTTTTTACACAGATGAAAGGGACTTACAGTTTAATGCCGATTCCAAACGGCTTGAGTCGAGAAGCTTTTTCATGGTAAGTATACTACAGCCGGGGAGGGATGCCGTGATATAAACATTCGTTGGCGTTGGTGTTTTCGGGATCCGAACTCGCTCAGCTACCACTAACTACTGGGCCGGGCCGCCCAAAAGGCGCTGTAGTGAAAAACCAAGGCACCGCGAGAGGAGCACCGAGCCAGTAGAAGCGAGGAGAAAAAACTGCTGCGACTAAAAAAGGAATCTTCGCGGGCTCCTAGCTCAAGGATATCTAAGAGTCTAGAGGAAAGCAAGCTAAAAGCCTTGCAGTAGGCTTCAAGAAAGGCACCCGGTTTTGTCGAAATTTCGAGGGTAATCTTGTCACTGACCCACAGGTAATAGTGGATGTATTTAAGCAGCATTTCCAGCATTTGCTTAACGAAAATGTCCAAGAGAGAGTGGTAGGGACTCTAGCCGCTGAAGTTGTCCTCCCACTCAGCATCGAAGAAGTGGGCACAGCTATTAAAAAGCTGAAGCTGACCTCTTCCAGGCTGGCGGCGATGTCCTGGTAGGGAGCATGCACCAGATCATCTGTAGAATTTGGGAAGATGAGGGCATGCCCGATGACTGGAATATTAGCTCCACTTGCCCCATCCACAAAAAAGGCGGTCCTACCTCTTGTAAGAACCATAGAGGGATGTACATACTATATCCCTCTCCAGATCCTCTCCAGCGTACTGTGTGAACGTCTAAAGCTCTTTTGCACTGTAGTAATCGGCAGCCACCAGTGCAACTTCCTGCCCGGCAAATCAACTATAGACCAACTATTCACACTTCGACAAATCCTGGAAAAGACCAGCCAGTTCTTAACCGATACATAAAATACGCGACGCACCGTGCAGTTCGGTTCTAAGACATCTGGAAGCGTTTGAAACATGCACCGGATTTCGGCAAGCAGCAAGCGCTGTCATGTGACTTCTTAAATTTGGTGCTGGAGCGGATAGTGCGATGGGCAGGCGTCAACAGGGAAGGCACTATCTTCTACAACTCTGTCCAGCTGCTAGAATACGCGGCTGATATTTACATCATCGCGCGGTCTCAGCGTGACGTTGTAGAAGCTTTCACGGCGATTGAGGAACAGGCGAAACGATGAGGTCTTAAAGTCAACGAGGATAGGACAAGGTACATGCCGTCAAGCAAAAACTGATCCGTTGCTATATAGCGAGGTGTTAAAGAGTTTGTCTACCACGAGACAAACTTTAACTCCACAAACGACACCACTGTAGAGGTCCGGCATAGAATCGCCCTTAGCAACCGCTGCTACTTCGGTTTGTCCAAACAACTTGGATCAAAACTCCTCACTCGAAGAACTAAAGTCATGCTTTACAAAACGCATACTGCCAGTCTTGCTGTACTGAGCTTAAAGCTGAACGATAAGCAGGACGGCGAAGCTGATTTTGAGTTCTTTCGAGAGAAAAATTCTGTGCCGGATATTTGGTCCTGTCTGTGAGGACGGTGAATGCAGGAGAAGACACAACCGCGAACTCTACGAACTGTACAAAAATGTGGATAAAGTCCTTAAGGCAATGATCCGTCGACTACATTAGCTCGACCACATCGAGCGCATGAACACCAAGGCTCCAGCTTAGAGGGTCATCGAGTATGAGCCTCCTGGTTCGAGAAGAAGAGGAAGACCGAACCTCTGGTATAAAGACCAAGAATCTCGGATGTAAGTCAACCTAGTCTTAATAAGTGGAAGCAGCGTGCCCGGAAGGCAGCTATAGCTCAGGCTCAGAGGCTCCGTGGATTGCTGGCCTGATAAGTAAGTAAGTAATTTTCCTAACCTCATTTCTCAGTGTTGATAGGCTTTGTGTTACGACAAATCATCCTTATTGCATGGTTCAAATTATTAATGAAGAAATGGTTCAGCGAAATACTACTTTACAAAATTTATATCTAAATGCGTATCTAAAATGGCTACTACACTTATCCGAAGCAAAAAATAAAAAATTAAAGAACACTCCAAGGATCATCCCAAGATTGATTAGTCCATAGTCAATAAAAAAGAGCAGCCGAAATTCTACAGAACAGCTGCATTACAATAAGTCTACGGCGCACCCAACAAATTAACATCTAATTTTAGACGCCACCTCAAAGGCCTCCACCAATAAATCACCCCATCACCGCTGCGAGGACAACAAAGCCAGTAGAAATAGACTCACGCGATCGAATAGCCATTAAAGTGTCTTTTTGACATTTTTTTCCCGTCGGACACACCTGCTGTGAGTATCTTTAGGTACCTCAGATATCGATCTGTCAAAGCGACAAGATCAATGCACCAAGTGCCATAAGCCATTAATCTCTCGTCAACAATGTTGCAGCGCTACAGATAGAAATACAGATGTTGATACGAAGCGTCCACTAATGTGATCCGAAAAGCTAACGTGCCGTAAAGCATTATGACATTTGTGGCACGGAACGATCTCATACGCCTAGTTAGCGCCGCCTGTAAGGTGTGTGCAGAGCTGTATTTGCAAATTGCTTAACGGTTTTGTTCTTTTATTATTTCTGTACAAGCGATCACGTTGAATCTGAATCTCCCCGTCGAGCGTTTTTGATGTGATGTAATTCGAATCATTTGTTGCATTATGAACTCGTTCGTTCCAGCTGCGATGGCGATAAGGTCGTATTGAATTGTTTTCTCAGTTGATCTCCTTAAAAAAAATCGGGCGAAGGAAAACGCAAATAGAAGCAAAAGAATGAAGAAAAAACGTGTGCCAGTGCTCGTTGATCGGGGTGTAAACAACGACAAATGGCCGAGTGTTTACACATCAAATGCTAATTAATTCGCAGGAGCCGCACAATCGCGCGTCAAACGCACACGATCGCACTCGCATATGGACCCATGAGTCGTTCTACGATCGTGTGGGGTGCGGCAGACAACTTGGTGGATCACTCGGTCAACGGATTCTATGTATGCCCATGTGTAATCCGTCCATGCATATGTATGCGTATGACCAGGTGGTCGGTGTCGATCTATTTTCGAAAAGCTCAAGGCAGACGATGTCATGGTTTTTTGTTTTTTTAATTTTGTGCGTTGTGTAACGTGAGACGGACTCATTGGAATTGTAAAACGGACGTTTGACAGAAAGCTCCCGGAAATACAACGTGTAAACGGACGAAGGGGCTCATACAAGCTTGTATAAGACACCCGATCCAGGCACGACTTGAAGGCGTTTACCAGTTCTAAAAGGTCAACTACTCTACGAGATAATCTCGCTGAACATTGTCCGCCTATCGCTTGCCTAATGAATGGAACACATGCGAATGCACATCACATCTCCCGGACCATGTGGCGTAAGATGATCGTCCCTCACACGTAACGCCCGCTTGATGCGCAAATCGTTTTCTGTCCACTCCGATTTCTTCTAATCAACCAGTAGACAGACCCTACAGCTTCCTACTCTCGAGCTGCGAGCGCAAGTGCGAGCACATGCGATTGGGATGCGATTGGAGGAGTAATTGGGTGCAGGCCAACTGATTGGTAATGGTGGACTCTCGGCCAACCATAGTTTGATTGTGTAAATGCAAATTAATTGCAAATTGCAATGACTCTTGGTTTCATTTACATCTGATGTAATTAGTTGGAATAATTGCGTCTGGGTTTCCAGCTGCTGGCCGCAGCCCTGCGGCAATTGTTGCTCGCCAAAGTGATGTGATGTGTTGCGAGAGCTTGACGGCTTCCGCTAAATGTCGACCAGAAGGTGAATGTGAGCGTTTGCGAGCGATTATAGCGAGTAAATCATTTGCAGATTGTTTGCTGTTTACGAATTCCTTTTGTAATCACATCACATGGTTTGCATGTTCGTAATTGACCTGAGATGTCAAGAAGTCTGAGGTCGTCGGCGTCAAGTCGGTCTGCGTGGAGCGGTTATCTCGGGCAGTCTAGACATCTGGATGATGAGGTTACTAGCTTGCCCCGAACTTGGGTGCGCGGTGATGAATGGTGATGATTTCAGCGGTTTGGCCTTCTGAATGCTTGTGCTGTGAGTAAGATTCACGGTTTTAATTGACTATTTAAGTGATCTCATGCAGAGCAAATCGGGTAGGACGGGATATGATCTAATAACTTCATATGTGGTCTACCGCGAGCACCCAAACAGAAAAAACGGAATTCCAATGCTTCTTCTGAATGTTAACACGCACCCAGCCCTAAGCAGATACTCTAAAATCCAGCAAATCCAAAGACTCAATGGCACATACATCAAGTCGTCAATTGCGATGGTCCGTCGATTGACTCGTTTTTCCTACAATCATCTTCAGTTGCATGCCGCGGACATTCCGGCCGCAACAAAAGCCCTCCATTTCACCCACATTTCGCATACACTTCACGTACCAAATAATTGCGTTCATGTAAACCCAAAACTGGTAGCACTTGGATGACGACGACGACCCATCATCAAAAACTGAACTTGCCGACACATCCTACACCACGCAAAAGCCCCGACACTGAAATTAATTGCCGCCACAGTATGCACCAACAGCGGTAGTGTTTGCGGCTACTCTACCCTAGACTGCAGTGATCTTGTCGCCCGTCCGGTCGTTGTCATCATCTTGTCCGCAAACACTTTGCGACATCAACTGCTTTTGCTCGCCTATCAACAGCAGCAGTAACAACAACATCCGATCTCACATGCAGTTCATTTGATGTCCAATCGTCGCTACTTGTATCGGGACGGTAGCAACTTATCAATATTCCTGAATTTGATACGTGAATGGTCAACGGAATGTGACTCGTTTGGAACAGCATCAGCAGTCGGTTGTGGTGGTAACCTTCACCATAAAGGTGTTCCACTCGCGGTAGCCCCATATATATCACCGGACAAAATACCAGCAATCCCATAGTTTCCTTTGAAGTCCGAAGTATGTCCAGATCAATTACGCGCTTCTTGCAAAAAACCGAAAAAAAAATTGAAACGTTCAAGTTTGAGAACAAGCGAGCTCCCTTGCGCCTGCCCTTGCGTCCCGATTGGCAGCCGCCGGGCTACGATCGTTTCCCATCGCACTAGTGTGCCCGTAAAGAAAACAATGCACCAGGCAGCGCTAGCACTAACATGTGAACAGACGACACAGCACACAGAAGTCAATTTAGGGGCAAAACTGAAGAATCAGTGACGAGCAAAAAAATGGTATCCCCAATCCGGACATATGCCTGTGTAGGTAGTCGTATAATAAGGTGGAAAATAAGGACGCTCCGTACACAAATAATCTGTAACAAAGTGCGGATTGATCGGCCAGATTCGGTGTTTTGCCGATCCTGTCCCTCCCATGTTCCGTCGACCACTTGTCCACCATTGGCGATTGGGTGCTCGATGATCAGTGATCGGTGTCCAGAGCGAAAGGTTCTCGATTTATTGGCGGCGCGGAGTGTTGGTCCGTTTCAGTGTTTTCGTTCTTTTTTTCTTCACCCAAAAACGTCGCTTAATTTTCTGTCAGCTTTTCAGCATAAAACATGAAACGGAGAAGGCGGAGCAGAAAGAAATGGTAAACTGCCATCGGCATCGATTGTTTATCGAATGATTCGTGGCACATCGCCGCTGTTCGCTGTAGGACGCATAAGTGGAGTGCTTTGGGGTGTTTTGCTCTTATTTTAATTTTCGGAGTTTTTGCTTCGTATAGTTGGGGACGCTTCGGTTGGCTTATCTGATTGAAAGTGGATATGGCAATAGGTGACTCAAGCGGCACGTTGCAACGTGAGGCTGATGTTGCCAGATTGCGTTAGCAGGCGATGCTAAAGGTGCTGACTCTATACTTCAGTTTTTCTGCTATTTCGGGTGATCATCCATAAACGGTCACTGGGGAGTGGTGCTCCGGAGCTTTATGCGCTTGAGCGTGAAGGTAAAAAACTCAACCGAATATAGAGAGTCAGTCCGTCTCTTTCAACAGACTGAACTCATCGTGTTTCAAAAAGTATGACCACGGAAGATACTGTCAAAATTGGAGGTTAATGCATAAGGAAAGTCTAGAACAAAGAATGGGATACCTGAGGGTGGGAAAAGACTGCTGAGAAGGCCACGCCGTAGACCTGTTCTTTTTTTTTTCTTCTTTTCCGGCGCTACAGTTCATGGCGAACCTAGGCCTCCTTTAAAAAAAAAAAAAAACTCTCCAACTGGCACGGTCTTTCGCCAGCAGTCTCCAGTGCCGCGCGCCTAGTTGGCTGAGGTCTGTTACCACTTGCATGCGCCACATTGAAATTGAGTGTTCTCGATCGCGTCGCTCCTCTGGGTTGGTTTCAATGACCTTCCGAGCCGGAGTTGTAATTTCCGTGCACTCTACATGACCTAGCCATCCTAGGCGTTGGATCCGCCGACGCCGCGCTACGTTCGTGTCGCTGTTAAATCTTCTCCTCCACTCCCCGTTTATGCAGCTCGGGCCGAAAGTCGTAAGCAAAATTTTGCTCTCAAAACGACCAAGGGCCTCCTCATCCGCTTTCGATGAGGTTCATGTCTCTGCATCATAAAGCAGAACCGGGATATGGTCACCTTGGTTATTCGAAAGACGGCTCTGCTTGTCAATTGCCTCCCGAGCCCAAAGAAACAGCGGTTGGCAAGAGTTATTCTGCATTTGATTTCGGCACTGATGTCATTGCTGCATGTCACTGCGGAGTCTAGGTAGATGAAGTCGTTGACTACCTCGAAATTATACCTGCTAATATGTACGCCATGGCCAAGACGCCGGTGGTTTGTGTCCCTTTTCGACGACAGAATATATTTCGTCTTGACCTCATTTGCCGCCAGTCCCATTTTAGCCGCTTCCCCATCGGTGGGGGTGGTTGTGGTGTAGTGGTTAACATCATCGACCGCCGAGCGGAAGGTCTATAGTTCAAATTCGCCTCGCAGCCAAGAAAAAGTAATTCCTATACGGACAAAAAGTATGCAACGCAGTTGTGAATGGAAAGTGACCAGACGTACTGCTGCAGGCATAACACTCACAGTATATGGTCAACTGAAGTTCATCCTCTGCGTATGCAATACTAAAGTGCTCGAACGAATTACTACGGACTATAACCAACGCGGAATTTGGTCGGATCACGTCCTATCTAGGACAACCACCCCTGAGAGTAGTAAACGAACATCAACGACCCAAACCACTGCACTCCGTTCAGGTTTTGTGTCTAAAACACATCATAAGAGAATATAAAAACTCTTGAACCTGCGTGAGTCTCTAAAAAAAAATTTAACGAACGGTTTCAGGCGTTCACACAGTACAGCAGAGAAGATTTTGTAAGCGATGTTCAGACTTATACCTCTGTAGTTGGCGCAGACAAAGGGGTCTCCTTTCTTGTGGATCGGGCAAACGATACTCAGAGATCATTCATCGGGCATGCATTCCTCAGACCATATCTTACAGATGAAGTGGTGCATACTCCCAAGCAGGTCATCTCTAGCTGCCCTAAAGTCCCAGATGAAGTGGTGCATACTCCCAAGCAGGTCATCTCCAGCTGCCCTAAAGAGCTCGGCAGGTAGTCCGTCTACTCCAGCAGCTTTGTTGGGCTTAAGCCTATAAAAAGCGTTCCTGACTTCGTCCAGGTCAGGGGGACGGAATTCTCAGCTATCATCGTCCGTTGTGAAAGGATCATTCTGCCTGACAGCGGGATCTGTTTCATCATCGCCATTATACAGTCTGCAGAAGTAGTCGTTCCAGATTCTTAGTACCGACTGTGAATCCACTACTAGGTTTCCATTTTTGTCCCTGCAGGCTTCCGTTCAGGCCTTAAATCACTGACTTTTTGGTTTTATTCTTTGATATAACTTTCGGACGTCGTTCCTGCGATAGCATCTCTCCATCTCTTCGATCGCGAGCTTCTCATGCTCTCCGTTTTTTGTTTTGAGAAGCTTATGCTCCTCCCTCCTCCTGTGCTCATAATGCTTACCGCGCCGTAGGCTGTCGGATATTATGAACGGACCTGAAGGAGGGATCTCAACACCCTCGGAATAATCACAGTTCACGACATTATTTAAAATTTGAATTATTAAAAACGAAGGCACTTTCTCCACTTTTACACTAACTATAACTATTCACTATAACACTTCATCAAAAATTAGTCGCGAAATGATATCATTATCTGCTCTCAAGATATCCTTGAAACAAAATAGCAAACTGCCGACCATACGAACATACCTATACACGTTGCACAAAACGTCTTTCTCAAAATGATGTAATCGGACCCTAGGTACCGTTTAGAAAGCTCAAAGTCTCGATTACCCGAATTTAAGACAAATGAGTTGAATGGCCTCTGGACAGACGCCAACCCTGATTTTCGAAAATTCTTCGAAATTCTAACTTCGAAAAAAAACTTGGTATTGATCCGAAAAATTCGAATCGAGTCCGAATTGGGTTCGAATCATTGGATTCCGATTTATTCAATACACTTTTGTTCACCTTCACCTTTATTTATTGTTACAACCTTTTAAACACACTCTACGCCACATTTCCACCACAGATCAATTATCTGTGCACTTCACATCTCGCTAGATCACTGGTCACTTAATCCCGGGAACTGAATGCTCCTGAGTGCGAGCGCTCGCTCTTATACATATAGCTTCCGGTCCACTTTCTCGAATGTTCGCCGTCATTCGTTCCCCTTCGGAAGTTTTTAGAATGCTCTGGCATTCAGCAGTATGCTGCTGAAAGCTACCATAATTTTCATTTCAGCTTCACCAGAGCATTCGAACTTCGACAGCGAAATTCGAACATAACCGTAAGTTCGTGTCTCCGTAACAATATTTAGAACGGTAGCTTCCGTCACGGGCTACGCGACTACGGAGATTCGTGGAAAGCCATCAAGGCATACCCGAGAAGGAAGCCGTAAAAATGCCGTTATTCTATACTTACTTCTGCTCTTAAAATATACCGTTATTTTTCGTGTTAAAAACTCAATAATAACGGTACTTTATGTTAGACTACTTTACATAAAAACCAAATTTAAGAGCAATCAGATTAGGCGTTCGGCTGCAGTGGGCTCCAAAATGTCACTTTTTGGAACCACTAAGTTTGAACACTAAAGTTGGTGTCCTTCCTCTCACTTAAAAATTCATAATCACCACCGGCAGATGGCGTTTTAATGGTTACTCTTTCTTGATTGCTTCATTCAGACGGTTGAGCTGTGCACAGTAGAGGACCGGATCTACCGTTTTGCCGGGTTATAGAAGCTCCTACTAAATACTCAACTTCACCTTGTTGGCCGGCAATCTACATAGGTTTCGAAGTCGTTTGTGGTGGGCCATCGGCCATTGACCACGATCGCTTGCGTGGTAACTATATTCATATTAAAACCCCACCATTTCCCTCTAATAATCAGGATGTGTCATTTCGCTGAAGTGTAAACAACTACACGCATGCTTTGTGCTCTAAGCATGTCAACTTGAAGAAAAGTCCAGATGAGGGGCATGGATTGCTATGTAAAGCACATGGCGAACGTGCTCCTTCAGCTAATACCATGTGAGTATTGGCTCCGGCGTTTGAGCACCAGTAACAAGGAACACGAAGGGAGACCAATTAGATTTGAAAACGCAGAGTTGGAGACATTGTCAGACCAAGATCCATGTAAAATAAAAGAGGAGCTCGCTGGGACCTTGAGAGTAACTCAACAAGCCATTCCAAATCATCTTAAGGCCATGTCTAGGATGCAAAAACAAGGACATTCGGTTCCGCATAAACTCAAGCCGAGAGACGTCGCACGCCGTTCTTCATGTACGAACATCTGTTCCAAAGACAACATCCGAAGGGTTTTTTGCATTGAATAGTGACGCGGGATAGTGGATCCAATACGATAATCCAAAGCGCAGAAAATTGTGGGGTAAGCCCGATCATGCGTCATCTGGTGGGATCAGTAAGTGGGATCTACTACCTACTTTTACCGTATTTTCTCCGTTTTCCGGAGAACAATGAGAAGAAGCTTCAAGAATGTAGAGCTAAGCTATTCGGCACACGCCACGTCGGCCCCAAGAGTGCGTCACCGTGCGCTGAGCAAAGGCGGAGCAGTCGCAGAGAAAGTGTTCTGCTTTGTCAACATGTCAGCAGTGTACTCCTTTGTCAACATCTTCGGAACATGCAGCACATGCAGCTTCGCAAAAGTATAAGTGACGATCCTAAGCTTTCTGCAGTCAATTTTCTTGTTTGTCGCTTGCCGACTTGAGGGAATACGCGCTTCGTCATTCTGCATTCTGAATGTTCCCTCCATCAATGATTGTTTGTATTGAAGACGCAATCGTTGATGAGTGAATTGACCACGGAAGTAAGTAGACCCAAGGCGAGTTTAGGTCTTGAATTCTTCAGAGATCTCATTTCCTGGGATTTCAGAATGACCTGGCACCCAAGCAGGCTTTAGCTTTTTAAGTCTTCCGACTTTGTTCAGAAGGGCCTTAAGTTCATGTATATCTTTGACTGAAAGACAGACGCATACTTTCCTAACGAAAAGTACAGTCGAACGTTTTCGCATTAAAAAAAATCCCAGCGCTGAACCCCGGCCCAGACTTGGAGCCATCTGTGAAAATGCAAAGACGCTCCAGGTTCAGTATGTTGTCAGAGCCAATCTTGACGCCAAGAAAATTCGACTGGGAAGTTATAGCGCAGTATGATGCCACAACCATTAAACACGGATCGTAGGATATTTCTCGCGCAAGCGCACTGTCATTCCTATGCGAGTTGTACCAAAAACTATTTCCCTTGGGACGAGACATGGATCAGTGTAGATCCAGGGGACCTTTGCCGGCGATAAGCTCCATGTTTTGCCGAAGGCATCTTTGCATTGCCAGAAAACTGACGGCGCTTTGGTGGTCTTTGACTCAACATGCTTTGACCAAAGAAGCTTGACCCCCAGGTAATTAGCTTCCTTATCGGGATGGAAATGCCTTTACACCAGTTGAGTCATGCCAGTATTTGCGGATCCCGATAACTCCAACGGCATCGAATGTGTATTTAGGAGCGTCCCTCCTCGGCGTGGTACTGGCAAAAACCCCCAGGGTATACTTGCCATGAGAAAGCTTCTCGACTCATGCCATTCGGAATGGGCATTAAAACTGCAGGTTCCTTTCACATGTGTGAGAAATAAATCCCACACAACATGGGTGATTGAAGAGAAGCTTGGCTCTGGTCCTTCATGGGCTGTAATGCCACCATAGAAGAAGATGCGACTTTGAAGTTGACAAATAAATGGTGAGTGTCGACCTGAAATTCATTGATTTTTTTCCAGGATCTGCCGTAGTGTGAAGATTTAGTCGATGGTGAACTTCTCTGTCCTGAAGCAACACTGATAAGTACCTATCGGCCTACTTACAACAGGCTTCAGGCAATCACTCGAAACGACAGAGAAGATTTTGTAGGCGATGTTAAGGAGTTGTAGTTGTGGTTGGCGCAGTCAAAAGGAGCTCCTTTGAACTGGTGCGGGCTCCTAACCGGGTCATCTCGAGCTGTACAGCAGACAGTCTGTCGGCGCCAGCAGCTTTATTCGACTTGAGTTTCGCTATGGCGATCTCAACATCGCCGTGATCAGGAGGACGGAATTCTCTGTGATCTTCGTCGTTAAGAAATGGTTCATTCTGCCTGAGAACGATATATTGACTAGCATCGCCGTTATACAGTCTGCAGAAGGGGTTTTTCCATATTCTCAGCATCGACTGCGATTCTACTACTAGGTGTCCGTTCTTATCCCTACATGCTTCCGTAATGGCTTTGTAACCTTGGCATGTTCGCTTTATCTGTTGATGAAACCTTCGAACGCCTTGCCTGCAGTAACAACTCTCCAAGTTCTCAATCGCGAGCTTCTCTTGCTCTTAACTCGTAGAGCTCACGAGCTGCTCTTCTTCTTTTATGCGGCGAGGCTTTATATGCCTTCTGCAGTGGCTTGGGTCGTAAATATTCGTTCACATCTCTCCAGGGGTGGTTGTTCTAGATAGGATTAGAGAAGAACCGACCGAATCTTCAAGTTGGTTGTAGTTCTCAGCAACTTTTCCATGCACTAATGGTGTTATATTGGAATTGCACACACACAGTATGTACTTGTATATAGACCAGGAGTTTAAGATTGGCGTCAAGTATATCAGTTCCATCTGGCAACGACCCGCTTAACTGTGTCGAAACTAACCCAACTGGCGACAATCTGAAGACCCAAAAAAAATGCAGAGCAACAACACCACCATGTCCACCTGAATAAAAAAAGACGCTTGACCGACACAATTCGGAATATGCCAACGGCAACGGTGGACAACGACAGCGAACAACATTTTCGCAGAAAATACTCTTAGCGCCTTTTTCGTGTATATCGGTTGCTGTAACAGCCACAGCCACGTCCACACGGTCGTGTTGCCACTCCAGCCAAGCACCTTCATCACCTCCGTCGCTAACAGTGCTCCCGTCCATACCGCGATTGCCCTTTTTAATGCGAAATAAATTTGGAGCGAGATTTCAATAAAAGGACGTTTTAGTCTTCCATTTTTGTTTTTCACTCTGTTCTCCCGACTGCTCTTCAATCTTCTTCTTTTTTACGACGTCCTTCCTGGACTAGTGACCACATGAGTATGCGTTAGCTTAGCACACTAACCATATGTATTTGCTACAATAAACGACAGAACAACAGGCGACAGATGGAGCGTGGTTCTGATGGCAGATAGTGATGGTGATGGGGTACAAGCTACGGTGTGTGCTGCATGCATAGTTGGAGAGGATCCATTCCCTGGAAGTGATTGCATTTCGGGAATGCGCTTTAAATTCTAATAAGCTGCCGAACTCCTGTTTGCTGCTGTGCTGATACATATTAACGTATAACCAGGGCCGTGTGGTGGGAATTGACTGTGATAGCAGGACAACGACAACGATGATGATGGCGCGGAGCGGTGGTGATGACAACAACGATAATGACAAGAGCTGAGTTCCCGAAAAGCTACCATCCGTTGGTGGACCAAATTCGACCGAATACCAGAGCGCATCATCTTCGTATACAATGTGTAGCTGTTCTGCTGGAGCTCTTTTATCTCCTCCTTCCTCCTTTTAACCAATTTTTTTTTTTTGCTCTCGAGTTTTTGGTTTCTGTTGACGAGTCCCACAGATTGACTGCAACGATAGGGCAGTCCAACGAGCTATAAATTTTCAGCTTTTGCTATAATTGATGCGTAATTAGAAATGGCGTGAGGCGGCCCGACAGAAAGGGCGAACGAGTCAGCGAGGCAAAGGCGCTGTAGAGTTGGAATTGATTGGATCAAGGGAAGCTGTGGCGAGTGAACAGCGTTTTTTCGGACGCTGTTGCATTTTTTTTTTTTGTGATTTTTCGTTAAATAGCAGGAAATGCGACTTCGGTGGCGACATGTTAAATGAGAGGGGCGCCATTTGGTGCACTTAATTCTGTGGCCCGTGGAGTATCTGTATACTCGGATCTTTGGTTGCATTTTATTTGGAATTGCTAATTGCTCGTGGTAAATGGTAAGTTGTGGATTTTTGTCGCAATTCCCACGGGCCAAGAGACAGAGTTGGTTGCTCCCTTAGAACAGTGATTAAAAGCGTGGACTCGAAAATGTCTGTATGTATGTGCGTTTCAGGCCGCAGAATAAAGGATATGTTTTATAAGATTCAAAGAAATAATTTGTTATATTAGTACTATCTAAAGCAGTGGTTCTTAACCGGTGGCCCGCGGACCACTGGTGGTCCCTGGAACCACCCGAAGTGGTCCGCGAAGCCATCCGAAAAATATTAAATAAACAATGAGACTTACGTCCTTCGTACGTCTTTTCGCGTGAAGTACAGGTATCAAGCGAAAAAACCCGTTAGAAACGAGGATAGGAATCCGTGAATACGTGTGAGCTCATTTTATTTTACCGCAGTGTACTCCCGCCGTACAATGTGCGTGATTGTTGACATAATTTTGACAATACCCCGGGTTTCCCACGTGCTCGCCACAGCGGCTACCACTCATTCCGTCGTCCCCTAACCAACCAATAAAAGGGTCCAGTCCGGAGTAGCATCTAAGTTGTTTTATATTAAGAATGGCCCGATTAGGTTTTATTTGGGTTTCTCTTATCATAAGCAACAAATGTTGGACCATGTTTATATCTCCCAAAAGAACACGAGGAAGTTGGATCGTAAAATTAATTTATTATTTATGAGTTTAAGCATTAATTATCCAAGGACCCTTTCGTCTTTTCCTGTAATAAAACTAAATAAGGATATTGGGAGACTAGACCTCAGTGTGTAATATGTACAACTGTTCTTGCAAATGGTACTTTAAAGCCGGCCAAGTTGGAACGTCGGAGGGCATGGGCTCGGTCATACAGGGTAAAGTTGTTGATCGCTCTCAACCTGGCGAGATGCCAGCAACTATCCCTGTTTAAATGCCCGGGTCAAGTTGACATACGGCCTCCTCGCGGCGCCCTCTGGATAGCCGCTTCAACAACCGTTGGGAGCTGAACAAACGTAGGCAGCGACAAAACCCCGACCAGAATGGCGGTTGTGCGGCGGGCTAACAATCCGCCCACGTAAAAAACATAAAAGTTATGAATGAGCAGGATGCCCCGGATACACTAACGGATACTCGACGACACCGCACGAAAAAGGAACACGAATTGCGATCATGCTACTGGGATGTCAGAACCCTGTACTCTCCCGGAGCTGCTCATAAACTAGAAAGAATCCTCACGCAGTACAAGGCGGATATTACTGCGGTCCAGGAAATACGCTGGATAGGAAACGGTATGATTAGGAAGAAAAATTGCGACATTTATTACAGCTGTCACAAAAGACTGCACTTACTGGGATTTGGATTTGTCGTGGGAAAGCGGTTAAGGTCGAAGGTCATCGACTTTAAACCTATAAGTGATCGCCTGGCTGTGATCCGCATCAGAGGCAGATTTTATAACATCAGCCTTATATGTGCACACGCCCCTACCGGCGAGGCTGAAGACCCTAACAAGGAGGATGACCTCCTGGATAACGCCTATGGAGCTTGCACGGAGTACGATGTTAAAATCGTGCTCGGGGACTTCAACGCCAAAATCGGTAAGGAGAACACCCTTGGCAGAGTGATCGGAAAGCACAGCCTCCACGATACAACAACAGATAACAGCTTCCGACTCACGGACTTTGCAACAGCTCGTAATGCGGTGATAAGTAGCACAAGATTCCCTCGCAAGCGAATCCACACAGCAACCTGGCGATCTCCGGACGGTCGAACCGCCAACCAAATCGACCATGTGCTCATTGCCGCAAGGCACTCATCAAACATCCTGGGTGTGCGAACATTCAGAGGGGCAAATGTCGACTCTGACCACTTCCTCGTAGCAGCAAGAATCAGAACTCGACTGTCCAATGTCAGAAGGCTGCACCCACCCACCAGGAACCAGGAGGAGGTTCGACATTGGGCGCCTGAGCAAACCGGAGGTTACCAGAGTCTACAGGGAGCAGCTAAGCGAAAGACTCTACGGTATCCCTACGTCGAACACAAATGCCAATAATATTTGGCTGCATTGCCGCTCAGCCATTCAGGAAATAGCCGAAGCCACCTTAGGATACCTACCACCCCCGACAAGAAACCCGTGGAATGATGGCGAGTGTGGGCAGAAAAAGGCAGCAACCGACGAGGCATACCAAAAGGTGCTGCAGAGGAGAACCAGGGCAGCGCAAGAAGAGTACCGAGCCAGATGAAGGGAGGAGAAAAAACTACTGCGACAAAAGAAAAGAACCTTCGCAGCCTCCCAGCTCAAGGATATCGAGGAGTCTAGGGATAAACATAAAATACGAGCCTTTTACAAGAAAGCCAAAGGCCTTGCAGGAGGCTTCAAAAAGGGCACCCTGGCTCTTCGAAACTGCGAGGGTAATCTTGTCACCGACCCGCAGGGAATAGTGGATGTATTTAAGCAGCACTTCCAGCAGCTGCTTAACGAGCATGACCAAGAGAGAGTGGTAGGGACCGAGGAAATCCCAACTCCAGCCGCTGAAGTAGTCCTCCCACCCAGCATCGAAGAAGTCGGCACAGCTGTTCAGAAGCTGAAGAACAACAAGGCCGCAGGCTCAGATGGCTTGCCATCAGAGCTCTTCAAGGCTGGCGGCGATGTTCTGGTAGGGAGCAGCACCAGATCATCTGCAGAATTTGGGAAGATGAAAGCATGCCCGACGACTGGAATACCAGCTCTATATGCCCCATCCACAAAAAAGGCGATCCTACCTCTTGCAAGAACTATAGAGGTATATCCCTGCTCAATGTCGCATACAAGATCCTGTCCAGCGTATTGTGTGAACGCCTAAAACCATTTTGCACCGCACTAATCGGCAGCTACCAGTGCGGCTTCCAGCCCGGCAAATCAACTATAGACCAAATATATTCGACAAATCCTGGAAAAGACCAACGAGTTTCGAATCGATACACACCATCTTTCAAAGCCGCATACGACAGCGTTCATCGTGAAGAACTGTTTGGTGCGATGGCCGAATTCGGGATCCCGGTAAAACTGATCCAGTTGTGTCGCGCCACGCTAAAAAACACGCGATGCACCGTGCAAATCGGTTCTAGGACCTCGGAACCATTCGAAACATGCACCGGATTTCGGCAAGGAGATGCGCTGTCATGTGACTTCTTCAACCTGGTGCTGGAGCAGATAGTGCAACGGGCAGGCGTCAACAGGGAAGGCACTATCTTTTACAAGTCCATCCAGCTGCTGGGATACGCGGATGATATCGACATAATCGCGTATTCTCGCCGTGGCATTGTGGAAGTATTCACGGCGATTGAAGAACAGGCGAAACGAGTTGGTCTTAAGGTAAATGAGGGCAAAACGAAGTACATGCTGTCAAGCTAAAACCAATCCGTCGCTCACCACCTGGGACAAAATATAACAATTGAAAGCTACAATTTCGAGGTAGTTAAGGAGTTTGTCTACCTCGGGGCAAACGTAAATTCCACAAATGACACCACAGTGGAGATCCGGCATAGAATCGCCCTTGGCAACCGCTGCTACTTCGGCTTGTCCAAGCAACTGGGGTCAAAACTCCTCACTCGAAGAACCAAAGTCATGCTTTACAAAACGCTCATTCTGCCAGTCTTGCTGTACAGAGCCGAAAGCTGAACTATAAACAGGACAGCGGAGCTGATTTTGGGTTCTTTCGAAAGAAAAATTCTGCGCCGGATATTTGGTCCTGTCTGTGAGGAAGGTGAATGGAGAAGGAGACACAACCGCGAACTCTACGAGCTGTACCAAGATGTGGATGTAGTTCGGAAGGCAAGGATCAGTCGACTACACTGGCTCGGCCACATCGAGCGCATGGACATCAACGCTCCAGCTAAGAGGGTCTTCGACTCCGAGCCTCCTGGTTCAAGAAGAAGAGGAAGACCGAACCTCCGGTATAAAGACCAAGTAATCGCGGATGTAAGACATCTTGGGGTTGACAACTGGAAGCAGCGTGCCCGGGACCGTCAAGGATGGAAGGCAGCTATAGCTCAGGCTCAGATCCTCCATGGATCGCAAGCCTGATAAGTAAGTAAGTAAGCATACAAACTTAACGGGGGCTAGAAAGAAACAAAAAGTAGCCTACGTCACTCTCCATCCCTTCAACTATCTCCACTTAAAAAATCACGTCAATTCGTCTCTCCGTTTTGCCGTGAAAGACGGACAAACAGACACACACACTTTCACATTTATAATATTAGTACAGATAGAGCACAATTGTGCTCTGATACGACTTCTCAACACGAAACTCTGCTTCTTCACACGGAAGTGCGATGGCTTTCCAAAGGAAACGTGCTGTCAAGGTTGTACGAACTGAGAGAGGAAGTTCAAGCATCCTTAACTGACAAGAACAAAGAGTTGCTGAATCAGTTCTGTGAGTCCAAATTTCAAATACGTTTTGCTTATTCGGTAGATTCTTTCGCACAAATAAATAAATTGAATCTTCAACTGCAAGGGTCAGGACATTTTACGTTGCAAGGCACCAGCAATATATTTCCATATGAAGATAAAGTCAGTGAATTTACCGCGAAAATTGAGCTATGTATGGATTAATATAAAGTAGAAAGACGCAATCAAGTTATTGACGGACAGTGTTCTGAGATTAAAGGAGAAACACCGAATAATATCGCACTTCATTTGAAAAACTTAAGAAGTGAATTCAATCGCTATTTCCCTGACTGCGAGGACAACGGTATTGGGAAACTGACCCGCAATCCTTTCATCGTAAACGAGGTGCCTGATGAAATTCAAGAAAAAGTGATTGAAACGCAACACGAAAGTACCTTGAAAGATGTGTTCCGAGACAGGAATTAATCTTGGAGATTTTTGGAGCCATAAGGCAATTTCTTTTCCAAAGATTCGAGAAATGGCTATATGTCACCTAACTTTGTTTTCATCGACATATCTATGCGAGCAGGTGTTCTCGACGCCTTTGTTAATTAAAACCAAGGACCGAAGTCGTACCGACATGTGTGTGATTTTAAGTAACACTGAACCAAGGTTTCAGAAGTTAGTAAAGAATATGCAGTCACAAAAATCTCATTAAAATAATATACTTGCATGTGTATGTAGGTCCATGAAGGACCTGAGCCGAGCTTCTCTCAATCACCCATGCTGTGTGTGATTTAATTTTCCCATAGGTGAAAGGGACCTACAGTTTATTGCCGGTTCCGAACGGCGAATTTCGAGAAGCTTTTCATGACAATTTTACTACAGGGGGTTTTGTCAGAACCCTGCTGAGGAGAAACACCGTGAAAAGACGTTCGGTGACATGGCTGTGTCGGAATTCGATCCCGTGTCATCGGCGTCAGAGGCCAACACACTACCCACTGCGCCACGGTGCTCTCATACTTATCTCATTTAAATTGACTGCATTCAACCTCTAAACAGTTGGTGGTCCATGGCAGGACAGAAATTTTGTCAAATGGTCCCTCATCACTAAAAGGTTAAGAACCAATGATCTAAAGAGTTAGATTTGGAATTGACTAATGTGAGCATTCCATCAAAGAACAGTGACTTATGACCTTTACTGCTCTTTTCGAATTTTGTATCAAGTTTGACATTTGATCTTAAGTCCTAACTCTGTGTGTATACGTATACAATAAATCCTATAGAATACATGCCTTAGGTATGGTGTGCAACTGTGTCAAATTTCAGAGCAATTTCCGTACAATTTTTCTTACAAAAAAACCGCTTTAAAAACATCTGCTATTTAAATTGCTCTGAGAAGCCTCAAACAATTTTTATAAATTTCCGAAAATCTGACCAAATAGCCCTGACTTTCTAACTAGGTCAAGGTAAGACCAGATCGTAGAGAACCCTATGACAGTGGAAGTCCTCACAAGGATCAGCATCACCTCAAAGGCATGACCACTTGGCAGTTTTAATTATCTTGGGGCAGAATTTCACTTAGCATAGTGTTAGCTATAATAGATGAAGAATGGCCAGTTCAAACTATTTTTTCTTCGCTCAAACTTCTCTCTCATATGCAAGTACAAATTCGGGCAAAAGTAATATTATAAAGTGAATCGCGAAGCATTTTTTTTCGAAATGTGCTCTATTTCCACTAACAATTTACCCGGAGGTGTAAAATTTATCGCACAAAATTTAAAAAATGTCATCGGTTAAATGGCCACCCCATGAGGTAATGCACTTTTATCTTCGTTTTACGGCATTTTGAATTGTTAATCTCAAAACGTTCAAGGCTTAAAGAGTTTGTTGTTTCTTGTGGAAAGCGTAGCACTTCAAGAAAAAAAAATGCCTCAAAACAGAAGTAAGGAGCAATCAAAGCTTGTGATTGATGCTCTGTTCAAATCGACCAAACGAAAGATCACACTGCTGTCCGAGTAGTATAAAGAGTTGCTCTCCCTGACTGGAACCAGCAATGTTCGAGACCCAACTAAATGACGTCCGACACAAATATCGTTTAACATCTGCCTGAGGCCTGAACTCAGGAGTTATGATTATGGTGGCGTCATTGATGAACTCAAAACAGAAAAATGTGGTCTGGGTGCGACCCTGGGTGGGGGAAATGGAAACACCCATTTATTTTTTCATTTTTAACCCCCGACGCAAAAAGAGGGGTGTTATAAGTATGAGGTGTCTGTGTATCTGTCTGTGTCCTCGTAGCTCCTGAACGAGTGGACCGATTATGATGCTTTTTTTATTTTTTTGACAGCTAACGTGATCGAGATAGGTCTTAGCAACAACTTGTGAAGATCTGTTCAGGTGTTTCAAGGTCATCAGTTTTCTTTTTTTTAAAGCTGGGGTAGGTAGGGTTCTTAGACGAATAATGGGTTATGTATCGGTTCTCGTCCGATCACCGCAATCAACCAGCGTCGGGCGCGGTTAGTACTTAGATGGGAGACCGCTTGGGAACACCGCGTGTTGTTAATTTGTTTGCCCTTTGTTTAGTTATTTAATTTCTAACAAACAACCTCTGAAATGAAAACATCATCAGTTTTACGTTACGTAATTACGCGTTGAGAGAGCACCGTGGCGCAGTGGGTAGTGTGCTGGCCTCTGACGCTGATGACACAGGATCGAATCCCGAAACAGCCATTGTCATCGAACGTGTTTTTCACGGTGTTTCTCCTCAGCGTGGTTCTGACAAGACCCCCTGTATAAAAATTGACATGAAAAGCTTCTCGAAATTCGCCGTTCGGAACCGGCAATAAGCTGTAGGCCCTGAGAGAAGCTCGGCTTAGGTCCTTCATGGACTGTAACGCCAACATACATACATGCAATTACGCGCGGAACGAAATCAGTCCCACGTCAATACCATATTTGGTTCTCGAGATAATCAGAACTTACATTTCAGAGCGCACATACGCACATCCGCACACACGCACACACACACATATACCTTAGATTTGGATTCTGGTGACCTCGAAACTTGGAGATATGTCGAAATTTGGAATTCGCAAAATCGGGCCGATTACAATAACTTCCCACTGGGAAGCTAATAAGGGCCAAGCGCTTACTTTGATAGATTGCAATGGTTCCTCGTCATTTCACCTAACCACTAGAGTGGAAATGGACTTAAGTGCTTACAACGATCTTTGACACTAAATGACAGTCTTCTTGCACCCGATTTAATAGCGCATGGGAGTAAGTTAACCCCACTTGACGATCAGCAAGCCCCAATTGTAAACAATTTGCTCTTTCAGGTCTTTCCTAAAAATTAGACACAAAGAAAGTTTATAGATCCCAAATTGTGTTCAATCTTGTTTTGTTGGCGTTTGTGATATTCTTGGTCGAATGAGCAATAAGGAGCCGACGATTTCTTGCAACATTTCTAGTGGACATAGTTAGCGCTTATTAGTCTGTATACATTCATGGTACAGGACGGTGAGGAAAACAATGACGGCAAGCATAACAGGACAAGGCAGAATAACACACATTTATAAGAAATGTGAGATCAAGTTACACACTTAGGTGGCGCTACAGTTCAGGGTGAACCTGGGCCTTAACCATCAAGTCTTTCAAAGCTAGCAAGATCTTTTGCTGTTTCCAGTGTCGCACGCCCAGTTGGTTAAGGTCCCTTTCCACCTGTGTGCGCCACCTTAGATGCGGTTGTCCTTTGCAATGTTGTCCTTCCAGGTTGGAGTCGTAGACCCTTCGGGACGGAGCTGTACTGTCCATTCGCATTACATGGCCTAGCCATCTAAGACGTTGGATCCGTAGACGTCGTACTAGACCGATGTCGCTGTACAGCCCGTATAGTTCGTGGTTGAATCCTCTCCACCACTTTCCGTCAACACAAACGGGATCGAAGATTGTACGTTCAATTTTCCTCTCGAGACAACCAAGGACCTCTTGATCCATATTTGATAAGGTCCAAGCCTCAGCGTCGTAGGGGAGGACCGGGATGATTAAGGTACTACAGAGGGTCACCTTAGTTTTCCGAAAGAGGGCTCTACTACTCAATTGCCTCTTGAGCCCGAAGAAACAGCGGTCGGCGTCTAATCCCAGCGCTGGAGACGTTGCCGCTTGTTACCAGTGAGCCAAAGTAGACGAAATCTTTGACTACATCAAAGCTATAGCTGAGTTCTGGTCAAGACGTCGGTGTTGTACGTCTTTCTTTGACGACAACATACATATATTTGGTTTTGCCCTCGATTACCTTTGGACCCACTTTAGCTTCTGCTTCAATTCTCACAAAAGCTTCAGTGACGTGTCATGTGTCATGATCAATTGTTCAGACTTGAAGTAGATCGTGCCTCTTGTGTTGTCCAGTGAATACCGCACGATCTTTTGGGAGAGTTTGAAGGAGACACGGTGAAAGTTCTGGCGGTCTGATGCGATTGCAGCTTCCCGACCTCAAATTTTGCTGGTCCTACACGACTCCGCAGTGTTCGTGATATCCGCATACGTACCTTAGCTGTAACAAGGTAATGATCCGAGTCAATATTAGTGTCTGGCGTCGATCGCAATTTGATCGATTTGGTTAACAAATATTTGATCAGGAGACCGCCAAGTCCCCTTATGGATATTGAAATGTGGGAATCGTGTGCTAGCAGATTACACCCCGTCACAAAATCTATTAGCCTGTATGTGACACTTCTCACAAATGTGTTCTACCTCACTAGCAATCTATCTTCAAGATACAGATTCACTGAACACAAAGCAGAACATTTTCGGAAAGAAAATGTTTCTCAGTAGACAATCCATAGAGCTATTTTGGGGCTGAAGCCCTATTTTTCTCTAAGGCTTTCTTGCAAGTGTGGAGCACTATTGTTGCCTTCCTTACTCGCTCGGTATTATTTACTTTCCAGGTTAGTTTCCTGCCCAGTATCATGCCAAGAGTGATTGGACAAATGTCCGGAACCTTGTACCTTTACGTTTGCAATAGGCATGCTGTGCTTTGAGATTGACGCTGGATCAAGGCTGTGTCGTATGTGTACGTCTATAAGCCTTTCCAGGGTTTTTAGTACAAAGGGAGATAGACAGATGTGTCTAAGGCCCTTGGGTTTAGGGTGGGAAATTTTGCCAGCCTTCCAACCATGGTATTATTCATTCCATAGTCTGTGCGAGTTCGATGGGGTAAATTCCATCTGGTCCCTGCAATTTGAGGGACTTAAAGCTTTTTATAGCCGAAGCTGCTTTTTATAGCCGAGCTTTTTATAGCATGAGGGCCACAGTCTTTTACCTCCACCGCGGCTTTGACAGTTAGCAAGGCATCACTGTTTTCCCATGCCGAGCGATTTGGGGTCAATATCTGAAATCTCTTGTCAAAAGTGAAGGTGTGTGGCAATGCGTCCGAGACCGTGGTAATCATATCCAGCTCGAGAAGGTGTTGTAATATGGACATATCGCGGTATATAACCAGTGGATTAGCTTAGGCTTAAGTCCCCACGTTTTACCGTAAAAGCGTCGACAGGCCCACATGGTCTTAGTCGCTTTCATAAGTTTAGTTTTTATATTGGAGTTCCAGTTGTGTCTGCGGTCTAGGACAATACCTAGATATTTTACTTTCTCTGAAAATCCTATGCGTGTGCCATTTAGAAAGATTGAGCAGGGCTGTACCTTTCTCTTTTTTGTAAACGGGACTAAGATTGTCTTGTTCGGGCTAATCGATAAACCCTCTCTGCCACACCAGTCAGAGACAAATTGGAGCGCAAGCTGCAAGCGGTCACAGGCAGCGGCTTCGCACTTGCCTGTAACAATGACTACTGGGTCATCAGCATATCCGATGACCTCGTAGCCTCGAGTGGTTAGCTTGCGTAATAGGTTATCGAAGGCTATCGACCAAAGCAGTGGTAAAACGACTCCTCGTTGTGGACATCCTCTAGCCGCCGATACTGTCACTGAGACCTCTATGCATGATATGATTCGATGCTGATATGATACGGCTATTTAGCATCGCCTTAATCCAGTGATTAGTGGGATGGTCCACACCCCGCAGGATAGTGATCGAATCACAGCCAGTATTATCGAAGTCCCCCTCTGTATCGAGGAAGGCGTACATTTCAACACACGTCACCAGGTGGGGTAGCGCATTCTCAGTAGATCGTTCTTTGCGATATGCATACTGATTGGTTTGCAGAGGTTTCTGATCCTCCAAGATACCTCTAATATGGAGCTCTATCAGTTTCTCCATTGTTTTTAGAAAAAACGAAGTCAAACTGATAGGGCGATAGGATTTAGGTTGCTCACTCGGCTTCCCAATCTTGGGAATGAAGAAAAGGCTGATTTCTCTCCAGATTTGGGGTATGTATCCCAGGTTGAAGCAACACCCAAAAAGAACTATCAGTGGTGATAAAATGGTGTTCAGGCCTTTCTGTAAAGATGACAGGAAAGACACCGTCTTTGCCTTATAGGAACCTTATAGGGTTTAAATGAACCAATTGCCCATTTAACCCTATCAGGGCTAAAAAGTCTGCCAGAAAGGCAATTTGATCTACTGTCGATGCTATTTATGACGTTCGTTTGATCGTCAGAGGACATCGAGTGGGGAGTAGAACCAGGGAAGTGCACCTCAAGCAAAGTTTCCAGGGTTTTCCTGCGATTGACGGTAAAGTGCCGTCTCATTTGAAAGTAGGATATGCATATCTCTCTAGTTTTATGGAATGGGAATATGAAAGCCTTATTTCCCTGGTCCTAAACATCGTCCTACACCCTTTTCCGTAATCCATGGTTCGTACCATTTAAAATCCCAAAAATAATGCACACTCTTCACCAAGGCCAGAAAAGCGCATTCCACAACAGAAAAGCGAGCAAACACCTTGCGTGCCGGATCAAATACCAACATTCACTCACGGCTAATTACCAACGGCGCCGATTATGAATCCTCACCGCCGCCAGGCTGTTAAAGGACAACTGCGCTGTTGGCTGTCAAACGAAGAAATATCTCGAAAATTATGAAATGAATAACCAGCTAACCAGAAAACAAAAAACATATACTTTTCCCTGCAACGATTAGGCATGATACCTGGAATAACAGCCACTTGGGCAAGTGGATCAATTCCAGCAATGTCCGCGCATAGTGGTCATCGGCAGTCCTCAACTAACGAGCTATCGTCGGATGCAACATCTTAATTGCACAGGTTTCATATTTTTGCCAAATTAATTATGAATTTCTGATGATTTACGACAACCGGGATCAAGTCATCATCATTGTCGTTGTCATGATGGCCGTCATCGTCACTAAGCCATATAGTGGTAGGTGGAGAAGGATGAGATGGAGGAGGAGGAGGGAAATTATTAAAAGAGTACTTCGTGAATGAAAGCTATTGATGTGTTAACGTGTCGCTATAGCCAAATTGTCACATGACATGAGATCGATTGTCACCGGATCAGGAGTGTGGAGCGATAGCTGGTTGCTGTGCCGTGTAGCACTGGCATAGCAACTTGCTTGGCACGCACGTGCTTGACAGCCCCGAGCGGAAGATGAAAATTCCTTATTAATTATTGTCATTCGAGATGCGACAGATACGGAAAAATAATAATTAATTTTCGGTCGAGAATAAATTAGCTCACATGGAATGCAAGGCATCGTAACTCCACCGTATCCTCGCCTTTTTGGATACGAGCAGATGAATCTCAGCTCTGCCAGTGGATGGGAATGAATTTTCGGAAGTTTTTGTCAGACAACAGACGAAACTTAATTCATTATTGCTGGCTTGGAAGTGGAATGCTTTTTTGTTTTTGTTTTTTTGGATTTCACGCGCTCCTTGGGCCAAGCCACAAATCATCTGTCGACTCGAAATGGCAGGCGGGATGAGAGGCGCTGCTGCCAATTCAATTGATATTTCATCTTGACTAACATGTCTCCATCATGATGAGCTAACCGTTGACATCCATCGTTTCCAAAGCATGACAAACATTTACCACAACTCTGTATCATCACCGCATCCTCGTCCTTGCGCCTTTCTGGTCGGCACCGGGCACGTCATTAACATCGTCCACATAGCTAAAATGCTTTCCGAATCGAATATTAAAAATTATAATCGATTATGTGAGTGATTTTGTGTACACAAGTACGAGTAGTTCCATCCATCTATCCAGAGGCCTGGCCACAGGATTCGAATGCGAAAGAAATTATGAAGAAACATTCATGTCGACATATGTTGTGGCAATCATAAAAGTCGCGTATCTGAGGCCGGCAAAGACCGAACAAAAAAGGAGGAAACAGAGGACCGAATGGTTTAAGGATACCGCGAACGCGTTTACCTACAGGTTATGACGAGGCAAGAGAACATGGAATCGTACAAATGTTTTCATGCACCACGCCATGTCCTTTCGGCCGTGATACGCGAATTGTTATGATTTCATGCGGCTAAGAGGCTGTCCTTTTTATTATTTATGATCAGCCAGTTCATAACAATTGGCCGGCGTACAAGAAGTCGACAGGAATGACAGTCATACATAGTTTGACAGACAGTCAGGATGGCAGTATTCGCTTGTGATCGGTATGAGCAGATGAGTATCTGGCTAGTCGACGGTAGCGATGGTATTTCTGTTTACAGATGAAATAATTGGTCTTGAGAGATATGGGCTTGTTTGGTTGAGGAGTATTTTGGTTCGACGATAAGATCTAGTAATCAGTTGTCATATTGTAAGACGAGTGACGGGTTTTTCGTCATCTCGTTGGGTTATGTCGTTCCTTGGGAAACTAGAGATTTGGCGAGGAGTTAAGGCGATATCGTCACTTGATAAATGTGTTCGACAACTTCATTTTTCGAGGGTTTATCGATATTGCTTGAGATGCCAACAACTCGCTTTCAAGCCTATGTTTTAGGACTTGTGTATCGCATGTGGCGAAAGATTACTAACAGAGATTACCCAACTTCCTAAGGAGCTAAGTTTGTTACAGTCATCTTGAACAGTAAGCGAATTTGGTTCAAATATGTGCGTTTAAATCCGTCAGTCAATCAGTATTCTAACAAGACGAGTACTTTCAATCAGGTAACAGCAGTCTTTTAAAACGATGATCTTGATTAATGTAAATCGGCATTGACAGGCATAACTTGTCTCTTGGAACAAGCTGTCGCTCTTGGAAGACTTATCATCCTTGCACGTTTTAAGTAGTAGTTTAGATTAGGTATTGAATTGAAGGAATTGGTATGTGTCACATTATGACACTCGTACCGCGACCATTAAGGTATATTGCACCCCCTTTCTTTGGTCTAGGAGTTTAGTGCTTCTTACTTACTTAGATGCCGCTACAGTTCGGGGTGAACCAAGGTGTCAACGAACAAGCCTCTCCAGTCGGCACGACCTTTAGCCAGCTGCTTCCAGTGCCGCACGCCCAGTTGGTTGAGGTCCCTTTCCACCTGTGCGCGCCACCTTAGATGCGTCGTCCCTTGGGGTTGGAGTCGAAGACTCTTCGGGCCGGCGCGTTGATGTCCATTCACTCTACATGGCCTAGCCATCTTAGACGTTGGATCCGAAGACGTCTAACTAGGCCGATGTCGCTGTACAGCCCGTACAGTTCTTGGTTGAATCTTCCAAAGATTGCACGCAGAATTTTCCTCTCGAAACGCCCAAGAGCCTCTCCATCCGCTTTTGATAAAGTGCAAGTCTCAGCGCCGTAGAGGAGGACTGGGATGATTAAGGTTTTGTAGAGGGATACCTTAGCTTTTCGAGAGAGGACTATACTACTAAGTTGCCTCTTCAGCCCAAAGAAGCACCGGTTGGCAAGAGTTATTCTGCGTTTTATCTCAGTGCTGGTGTCGCTGGTGCTTGTCACTATCAAGCCAAGGTAGACGAAGTCCTTGACTACTTCAAAAATATAGCTGCCGAAGGTGACGTTCTGACCAAGACGTCGGTGTTGCGCGTCTTTCTTTGATGACAGCATATATTTGGTCTTGTCCCCATTTACCCTTAAACCTAACTTAGCCCCTTATCCCTAAATGCTTGCGAACGCCTCACTGACGTCTCGCTTTGTCCGTCCAATAAGGTCGATGTCATCTGCGTAGGCAAGCAATTGTGTAGAATTGAAGAAGATCGTACCTCTCGTATTGGTCGCAGAGTTCCGCACTATCTTTTTAAGTATGATGTTAAAGAAATCACATGACAGTGCGTCACCCTGTCTAAAACCTTTATTAGCATCGAAGGTCAGTTTAGTTCACCTCCGACCTTAATGGAGCAGCGAGAGTTCTCCATAGTCATCCTGCATAGTCTGACGAGTTTGGCAGGAATGTTAAAGCATGACATGGCTCTGTATAGCTCGTCTCTATAAACACTGTCATACGCGGCTTTAAAGTCGACGAAAAGATGGTGCGTGTCGACCTGGAATTCATGGGTCTTCTCCATGATCTGCCGTAGTGTAAATATTTGGTCTATCGTGGATTTTTCTGACCTGAAACCACACTGGTAGGAACCTATCAGATTGTCCACGAACGGTTTCAGGTACTTACACAGTACGGCAGAGAGGATCTTGTACGCGATGATCAGGAGGCTTATCGCTCTGTAATTGGCGCAGTCATAGGGGTCGCCTTTCTTATGGACCGGGCAAATGATACTGAGATTCCATTCATCGGGCGTGCATTCTTCCGACCATATTTTGCAGATGAGTTGGTGCATGTTCCTGACCAGCTCATTGCCAGCTGCTTTAAGTAGTTCAGTGGGAAGTCCGTCTGCTCCAGCAGCTTTATAAGACTTAAGTTTCGATATCGCTATCTTAACATCGTCTAGGTCGGGTGGACGGGATTCTCCTTCGCCTTCGCCCATTGTGAATGGTTCGCTCTGCCCGGCGGCGGCATTTTGATTCTCATCGCCGTTATACAGTCTGCAGAAGTGGTCCTTCCACAGTCTCAGCATCGACTGTGACTCCACTACTAGTTGTCCGTGCTCATCCCTGCAGGCTTCTGCTCTGGCTTTATAGCCGTGGCATGTTCGTTTTACTTTCTGGTAAAATTTTCGAATGTCGTTCCTGCAATAGCATCTCTCCATCTCCTCGATCTCGCGCTCCTCACGCTCCTTCTTTTTTCTTCTCAGAAGCGCATGCTCCTCCTTCCTTTTCAGTTGATAGAGCTCGCTCTCGTCCGTCTATGCAGTGTAGCCATGTATGCATTCTCTTTCTCTACATGAGCCTGTCTGCACTCGTCATCAAACCAGTTATTTCTCGAAGGTGGTGGCTTGAAACCGAGTACATTTGAGGCGGCCTCTCTGATGGCGTTCTGACAACGACTCCATTGCTGCCGATGGTTTGTGCAGATTGTATCAGGACTTGAGAGAGCTTGAGGGAGACTTGATCGGCGAAGGTCCTGGCGGTCTCTTGTGATTGCAGCTTTCCGACGTTAAATGTTGGTATTCTTACTCTATTCCGTTAAATTCGCATCTGTACCTTGGCTGCAACAAGGTTATGATCCGAATTGATGTTGGCTCCTCGAAAGATTCGGACATCCAGGATGTTGGAGTAGTGTTTGCCGTCGATCGCAATGTGATCAATTTGATTGGTTGTCGATTGATCGAAAGATCGCCAGGTCCCCTTATGGATGTTGAGGTGTGCGAATCGTGTACTCGCTACTACCAGGTCGGGGGACTGCTAGGTCCCCTTATGGATGTTGACGTGCGGGAATCGTGTACTTGCTATTACGAGATTATGGTCCACCAGAAAGTCCACTAGCTTTAGTCCGTTTTCTGACGTGTTGTTGTGTAGGCTGTGCTTTCCTATGACTCGTTCGAAGATAGCTTCCTTACCTACTTGCTTGCTTTGGTGGCGTTACAGCCCGTGAAGGGCCAGAGCCAAGCTTCTCTCGCTTACATACTGGAAGCTTAAGACTTTTTTCCTAAGTCTGCCTCGAATAACAAATCCGCATCCGAATAAGCGTTGTTTATTTCCTCTGTAGCAGTTTCCGTAGTAGATATCTCAGTTTTTCATTCGCTTTTTGCCTGACCCATCCCATCGCACTTCTTGGAGCGCGGTAATGTCTGCCTTATAGCAGTCCAAAGAGTTGACCAGTTGTCCGGCCGCACCTGGTCTGTTGAGGGACCTAACATTCGAGGTGCGGATCCGAAATTCGTTTCCCTTTAGACGCCTGCGGGGGTGGTCAACATGTAATCCGTCCGTATCCGAGACTATTGGTTGTCTCTGAACAAATATTTGTTTTACGCGATTGGGATGTTAACCCTAAGCGCAGCTTCCAACCTGGAGGATCAGGTTCTTATTTGCCCAAAGAATAAAGAGCCGGTTGTTCCATTCCTTATCAGCCTGAGCTCCAAATATGATGTAGTAGCCCGAAATAAGGTGTTCACCGGGTAGTTCTGCTTGCTCGAACCGTGGGCGCCGCCGTTGACTCCATCTCGGAAACTCTTCCGCCGCCGTCCCGAAGTAGGAGCTGAGCCCTGGTGGCGGCTCAGACCCCCCCCCCCACGTTTGCCGCCCCCAACAACCTTGCAAAGGGTCTACCCGATCTACAGTTTAGGTACTAGGCACCCAGGAGCCCAGGAGGATTTTAGTGCTGTTAGTGTTGCTTTGTTGCTGTTCCATGGTTACTTTGGCGTTGTTGCACAGCCTACAGGTACATATCTGTGCTGCTGAGACCTAATTTGTAAAGGTTGGTAATTACATGCCTTTTAGTGCTTCACATAGCACTTTCAGGTCAGTTTTGTTTAATTTTTGAGCTTCTACAACCCTTTTCGGGTTGAATTTTGTTCCATGAACTTCTTTGAGTGTTTAATACCCTCCAAGCTATTCCAGGACTGGTTCATTTGTTTTATGGTGTCAGCCTTTTCATTGCCTTCATGGTTTTCTTGGTCAGGCACACAATTCAGCCTTTCTCCTCTGTCAGTTTGTGGCATTCCCAGACAGCCTTAGAGTTAAAAGTATAAGACGGGCCAAGTTGATCTTGTCGTTGCGCATGTATCTAATTGATACCATCGCTTATCAGCCTTCATTAATAGCTCCGTTTCCATTTCTCTGTAGAGTGTACTGAGTGGCGTTTTAGCATCAGTTGTGGTCTGCGCGGAGTTTGCGCCTGATCATATTCTAGCTAGCTCGTCCGCCTCCTCATTTCCGGAAATATTCACATGACCTGGTACCCAGCAATCAGTCACCTTATTGGCATCTGCTACCTTCTCTAGCCTCTCTTTGCAGAGTTTTACTAGCTTGGATCTTATCCATGTTGGTCGCAGAGCTCTGACGGCTGCCTGGCTGTCAAAAAAGGTATTGGTCCTTTTACCTGAGAGGTATTATCTAAGAATCAGGTCGCAGCCCGTTTCATTGCGAAGACCATCATCAAGTCTATAGGAGGGATTTGCTTCACCGCTTCTGTAGCGGTACCCATTTTGAAACCGTCAGTACAGATTGCCAGTTCATTTTCTGTATGTACCATACCAGGGTCCATTCCTCCCTGGAAGGGATTCTGATAAAAAATCTCCTCTCGCAGCAAGGAAGTCGGGTGATATAGTCCGTCTCGGTCTTGAATCTGGAGATGGCCCACCGATCCAAGACTGATGCGTGACCATGAGGACTCCTTGCTCAGAGACCGGATTCTTGCATTCTTAGTGCAATTCTGGCTACGATGCTTTCGCAGTATACGTCTAAAAGGTGCAAAGTTTAGCATTGTTTCAAGAGACGCCGTCGGTGTGGATTTCACAGATCCAGTCACCGTCAGACAACCTGCTCTCTTAACCTTTAAAGTACTTTGAAGGTGGCGTCCCTTCTCAAGTGCTTTCCACCAAACCATCGAATTATAAACTGAAATAGGTCTTACTACCGCAGTGTACAACCAATGCACCACTTTTAGTTCGAAGCCCCATGTCTTTCCAAAAGCTACTCTGCACGACTACAGTGCCACGTAGGCTTTTTTGGTTCTTTTATTAATGTTGTCCTCCCAGCTAAGCTTGGAGTCTAAGATTATGCCGAGATATTTGGCAGATTTTATAGAGGTCAGATCTATACCATTCAAACGGGGGTAAGTGTATCTTGGTACAGATCTTTTCGTTGTGAAGAGGACTCTCTTCGCTTTCGCCGGGATTACCCCCAGTTTTCGCCCCTTCACCTAGTTATTGACCAGTAGCAGTGCAGTGATATCCCGAATATTAGAATGGCAATGTCGTCAATATAGGCCGTTACTTTAAAACCATCTTTCTCTAAATGTTTTACCATTCCGTCGACTACAAGAAGCCATAGCAGAGGCCACCACCAAGTGGTGCACTACCATTGACCCTCACGCTTCCACTCACTCCTCCTAATCCAGATGTTCAATCCACCTGCATATTCCCGTGTTTATTTGCACCAACTGAAGGCAGGACACTATTGCCTTAACATTGAGGTTACTAAAGGTACCCTCAATTCCCCAGCCAATCTGGTAACCAGTCAGCCGATCTGGCCACCAGCTCGCAAACCCGGCCACCAGCCAGGCAACTTGGCCACTAGCCGGCTAACTTGAAGACAGCCTTCTAGCCTGTTCACCAGCCCAGCCACCAGCCAGCTAACCTGGCCAGCCTTCTAGCCTGGCCGTCAGCCAGCCACCCTGGCCACCAGTTGGAAAACCTGGCCATCAGCCGGATAGCCTGGGAACCACCAAGCTAACCTGGCCTCCAGCCAGCCAACCTGGGCAACAACCGGCCAACCTGGTCATCAGCCGACCAAACTGGCTACTGGCCACCAGCCGGCTAACCTCCCCACAACGACACTATCTGGACATCAGCCAGCCAATCTGGTTACCAGCCAGCCAGTAAGAAAGGCCACCACCGAGACAACCTGGCCACCAGCCAGCGGACCTGGTCACCAGCCAATCATACTGGAAGCCAGCCAGCCAATCTGACCACCGGCAGCCAACCTGACTACCAGCCAGGAAATCTGGCCACCAGTCAGCCAACCTGGCTACCAGCGAGCCAACGTGGCCACCAGGCTCCGAACCAGGCAACCAAACCCGGCAACCAGCCAGCCAACGTGGCCACCAGGCACCCAACCAGGAAACCAGTCAGCCAACCTGGCCACAAAGTATCCAACCTGGCTAACAGCCAACCCACCTGGTCACCTACCAGTCAACCTGGTAACCAGGCAGCCAACCTGGGCACCAACAAGCCAAACTGGCCACCAGCCAGCTAACCTTACCACCAGCCAAGTTTACCACCAGCTAGCCAACCTTGCCATCAGCCAGCCAACCCTGCCAGCAGACAGGCAACTTGGCCACGGGTCAACCAACCCTGCCCCCAGCCAGCAAACCCGGCTGGTAGCTGAGCAGGTGGGCTGGCTGGTGTACAGGTTGGTAAGCTGGTGGTCAGGTTGGCCGGCTGGTTTCCTGGTTGGGTGCCTGGTGGCCACGCTGGCTGGCTGGTTGCTAGGTTGGCTGGGAGGTGAATAGGTGGGCTGACTGGTGGCCAAGTTGGTTAGCCTGTGTCCAGGTTGGCTGTCTGGTGTCTTGTAGCTAGGTTGGACGGCTGGTGGCCAGGTTGGCCGGTTGGTGACCAGGTTAGCTGGCTGATGCCTGGGTTGGCCAACTGGTGGACGGATAGGCTGACCGGTGACCCGGTTGGCTGGATCGTGGATGGGTTGGCGGGCTGGCGACCAGGTTGGCTTGCTGTTGGCGAGGCTAGAAGGCGGTGTTCAGGTTATCCGGCTGGGGGCCAAGTTGGGTGTCTGGTGGCCGGGTTGGCGAGCTGGTGGCCACGTTGGCTGACTGGTGACTAGATTGGCTGGGTAGTGACTAGGTGGGCTGTCTGGTTGCCAGGTTGTCTGGCTGGTGGCCAGGTTGGCTCGCTTGTGGCCAGGTTGGCTGTCTGGTGGCCAGGTTTTCTAATTTTTTACTATAGTAGGCAGACGGGCTATAAGGTGGATGCATCAAGACTTCTCAACCACCTCCGTCAATTTGCTTCCAGACATCAAATACATGTGAGTGTAGCCATTGTCTTAATGGAACACAACTCCGATTCAAGTCGATTTTCTCGATTGCTTCGTTCAAACCATAGTGTATATTAGAGGACGGAACTGACCGTTTCACCCGATTGTAGTAGCTGATAATGGAAAATTCCTCTCCAAACACACTAAAGTTGTTTGTGGCGAGTCACCGGCCTTTGACTATGATTCCTTGTGTTGAATATTTTCGTGTTTAATCCATCGCACAATCCACATATTGTGGTTTTTTGGGGAGCCTTCTGTTGTGGATGATCAAAACTATCAAGTGGTTGATGTTTAGTGCTTCCGCTATCTTCTGATGGCTTTCGTGCGCTCCTGCTCCACCGAAGAGAAATTTTTATAGACCTTTTCAGGGATTGGTCGGCCAGAGTGAGGTACGATGTTTACCACTGCACTACGGTCACCCCATGGCATACTTTTGCGCACCTTTGGCTTCCTGGACGTAAAGAGGAAGCCAAAACCTGGTGTACACTGCCTACTTTGTTTAACAATTGGAGTTCTTTACCTCGTTTTGAAAGAAGCTTTGACTTGGATTAGTACTTCGCCGAAATGCCTAATGCTGGTATTGTTTCCATTTGTTTGTTGGCTTTTGTCTTCACAACAGCCGTCTTTCTGGATATTGCCGACTGAGATCCGCCCTAAACTCTTCTCGGCATACTAATTTTGGAAAAGGCAAAAGTCTACGTAAGTTGCTCAGCCGGAACCTAAACTACTAAACCAGTATGTAGTATTCTATTCTACGAATAAAAATTCATCTTCGGCTTCTCATAGACACCGGTATAAGGTCATGTCCCCGAAGCAGGTGATTGGCAATAGCAACCTTCCATCCAATCGTCATTTGATGGACAACAATATAATTTATTATTTACTCAATAGACTCTTCCTTATCCACATCATGGCATGTGGAAGCGAAGCCGTAGCAGGAAAGCGTACAAGCCACGCAGGCCCCAAAAGGAGCAAAAGAAAAGAACCAAAACCACGGGTAGAGTAAAAAAGGTAAATGGCGCTAATAATTCCATAAAGACGTGCTCATTAGAAGTCCATCAAGAACGCGTGATGACTTCAACTCGCATATCCCTAATGGGCTGTGGCTCCTTCTCATGTCACAGCAAAAAGAACACCAAGGACCATGTTACCGACGGGTTATGACGATCTTTTGACTGATGGCTGTGTTACCACCGAGCTAAGTATTCTCCCACAGATGGAAAATATTCAAAGTGACAGGCACAGATAGGAATCCGATCGAATGCGTGCCAATATGCCGTAAGATCGCCATCGACATCGACAGAGCAAAGAGCAATGGCAGTGCCAGTGCCAGTATATGTAGTCGCAGTAAGCGACTTGAAGGAATTTCATAACCTGTCGCTTCGATGCCGCAAACCACGGACCGTAGACGGACGGTAGAGCGTAGCTCCCCGACGTCCATCCAAACGAGTAGCTGCTTGAAATTCATAAACATGTGTTTGCAATAAAAATATGTGTGCTCGACATCAGATCGTACATATGCGCCCACCACTTGCGCCCGCCTCGGCCCAAAAATGGACTAGCTGCTGCTGGCCGAAAAATCCATCCATCGCCAGTGGTTCTTTCGGCTCAAGTAGCCGTGCTCCATCAATTAATATTTATTGTTATTATTATTGTTGTCATATGCGGTCTGTGCGGATCAGGCAGTCGTGGCACGCATGACGATCGATTCGAGATCCAGATCGCGCGTATCTGAAGGAATCGATCGATGATCGATGGGTCGATAGGCATGTTGGTCGCTTTTTATCATCCTGTTCTGTTGTTACTTATCGATGCTGACGAAAGATCGGATTGATCGTGAAGATCGTGCGATCGCAGCAAGACCAAAAATCTCTCTGTGGCAATAGCGCTTGCATTCTGTTTAGGAGCGCTTCTTGTCAATCGATCTTGTCGTATCAACGTTGCTAACAAAAGATAACATCGTTATGCCATCGAGATCGAATTTTGTCGGCACCGAATTTCCGCTGATCGGTCTTGATTTCATTTTTGTCGCTTTTCTCTTCTACTGAATTGGTTTTTGGGAATGATTTTCAAATCTAATGGATTCACGAGCAACCAGTGACGGTCATGGTACATATATATGTGGGCAATCGTGAATGAAATATGAAATGAGGTTATGTAAGCTGGTTTTCGATGATCTCTTTTGGTGAGTTAGAATGACAGACAATGGTGCGAGGATCACCTGACTTCATCTTCTTCTTAACGGCTGCTTCAGTTCGGGGTGAACCTGGGTACCAACCAACATGTCCCTCCAACTAGCACGATCTTTTGTTAGTCTTTTCCATTGCCGCACACCCAGTTGGCTGAGGTCCCCTTACACCTATGTGCGCCATCTTAAGTTCGGCCGTCCTCTGTTTCTTCGTCCCTCCGGATTGAATACAAAGTCTCTTCGGGCTGGAGCTGTGGAGTCCATTCGCTCTACATGGCTCGGCCATCTAAGGCGTTGAATCCGTAGACGCCTGAATAGACTCATGACGCTGTACAGCCCATAAAGCTCGTGGTTGAATCTTTTCCTCCATCCCCCGTCTGCATTTATAGGACGGAAAGTCACACGCAAAATCTTTCTCTCGAACCGACCAAGGACCTCCTCATCCGCTTTTGACAGTGTCCATGCTTCTAATAAGGGTCTTGTATAGAATCAACTTTGTCGTTCGGGAGACTACTCTATTACTCAATTGACTCCTGAGCCCAAAGAAACACCGATTGGCAAAAGTGATTCTGCGTTCTATTTCGGAACTGATGTTATTGTTCCAGGTCACTGCGGACCCAAGGTAGACGAAGCCCTTAACTACCTCAAACTTATAACTACCAATACTAACGTTCTAGCCAAGACGTCGGTGGTGATTTGCCCCCGTCTACTGCCAAACCAATTTTCGCCGCCTCAGCCTCAATACCCGTAAACGCCGCATTGACATCTAGCTGGGTCTTCTAACTATGTCAATCCACTTATGCCAGAAATCACACGACAGCGCATCGCCCTGTCTAAATCCTCTTTTGACATCAAAACTATCACCGATTCGGATGGAGCAGCGAATATTCTCCAAAGTTATCCTGCATAGTCTGACGAGTTTAGCAGGTATGTCAAAGGTAGACATAGCGTTGTATAGCTCGTCTCTAATTACGCTATCGTATGCGGCTTTGAAGTCGACAAAAAGGTGGTGAGTGTCGACCTGAAACTCATTGTTTTCTTCCAGGAACTGCTGAAGTGTGAACATTTGTTCGACGGTGGACTTCCCTGGCCTGAAACCACACTGATAAGACTTATTCCTCTGATGCTGAGATTCCATTCCTCGGGCTTGCTCTCCTCTGACCATGTCTTACATATGAGCTGGTGCATGCTCCTAACCAGGTCATCTTCAGCTGCTATGAAGAGCTCAGCAGACAGTCCGTCTGCACCAGCAGTTTTATTCGACTTGAGTTTCGATATGGCGATCTTAACTTCATCAAGGTCAGGGGGATGGAATTCTCTGCAATCTTCGTCGTTAAGAAATTTATCATTCAGCCTGACAGCGGTATATTGACCAACATCGCCATTATACAGTCTGCAGAAGTGGTATTCCCATATTCTCAGCATCGACTGCGATTCTACTACTAGGTATCCGATCTCAACCCTACAGGCTTACGTTCTGGCTTTAGAACCTTGGCACCTTCACTTTATCAATTGATAAAACTTTCGAACGTCACGCCTGCAGTAACACCTCCCCAGATCCTTAATCGTGAGCTTCTCGTGCTCTTTTTCTTTCTCCTGAAAAGCTTATGCTCCTCCCTTCTTTTTAACTCGTAGAGCTCATGAGCTGCTCTTGCTCTTCTCTGCAGCATGGCTTTATATGTGAATCCTCCTGCACTCGTCAACGAACCAGGTGTCTCTTCGTGATAGAGTCTTGAAGGCCAAAACATCAGAAGCGGTGCTTTTTAGAGCTTATTTGAGGGTTGCTTTTTAGAGCGTGGAGGGTTGAGTTGTATGGGGATCTTAAGCGAGACGCTATCGGTAAAGGCACGAGCGGTTTCTGGCGATAGTAGCTTTCCGCCGTTATAGCTTTGTATTCCTAATCCACTCCGCTGCGCTCGTGATATCCGCAGACGCATCTTGGCTTCTACAGGATAGTGGTCCTGGTCGATGTTAGCTCCTCGGAAAGTTCGAACATCAAGAATAGTGGAGGAGTGTCGATGGCGATGTGATCAATCTGGTTGGTGGTCGATTGATCAAAAGACCGCCAGATGCCTTTGTGTGATCGAGGTGCGGGAGGCGCGTACTGGCTAGAAGAAAATGCCGCCCCGTAGCAAGTTCAATCATAGTGTGTCCGATATTGGATGTAGTGTCGTGTAGGCTGTGTTTGCCGGTGACTCGTTCAAAGATGCTTTCTTTACCCGGCTTAGCATTGAAGTCTCCCAGTACAATTTTGATGTCATAGCTGGGGCATTGGGCATACGTTCTATCTTTGGTGGAGTTATCCATGTCCTCCGTGAGGGCGTTGACGCAGATCAAGCTGATGTAAAAAATCATTATGAGGCGTTCGTTCAGATGCTGAAAGCTTAGGACTTTCTGCCTTAGTCCACCTCGAACAACAAACCCGCATCCGAACAATCGTTGTCCTCTTTCCCTATAGCAGTCGCCGTAGTAAATGTCGCAGTTTTTCATCCGCTTTATACCCGGTCCATTCCATACAGAGCTGAAGATCATTGTCCTTTCTTGCAAGGGTCGTCAACTTTAATTCGGTCCGTTTTATCCGAGGCTTGTGGTTGCGTCTGAGCAATTGTGGTGTCCAACCGACATTAATCCTGTTTTGTGGAGCAGGATACTCGCCATTCGTCCTCTTCCGTTAGTAATTTGCATGGCCAGGACATTTCCAGATGGTACCAAAAGGGAGGTGAAAGTATGACCTGGCTATCAGAGCTGCAAGGTGTTGGGCTGCAGAGGCTTTTAATCACTTTTTTTTAGCTGACCAGCAGCAGTCGTTAGATGTTACCCCCACGAGGCCTTTGTAAGTCTTTTACCGTCACCTCACAGTCGATCAACATATCCGATTAGAATCAGGAGCAACGTGCATGATCGTTCCCGAAAAGCGACTCCTCCTAGCATCCGCATTGTTCCACGTTTTAGAGCCCCTCCCCTTTAGATAACATTCTTCAAATAAGCGAACCGCCACACTCGATCCAACTAAGCGCCTACTGCATCCACACGTTTCCGCTGCATGGTTATCCACCAAATACTAATTGCCTTTTGTCATCATCCATTTTCGAACCAGATACCAAGCATACTTCATCCAAGCGATCAATTGTCATTGATCATAAGACCACATCGGACGTCGAATCAGACGGAAAGCAAATGATGCAAATGTCAAGCATGCCACCGCCACCATCGGTATGCAGAAACATCATCAACCAGATCCCTGCGAAGCAAAGGCAAAGTGATGAGAGAGCAGGCAACCTACATACATAAATGGGCAATTTTGCATCTTTGCCGCCCTCAGATGTTCTCTTAAATTGCTGTTAGATAGAGTCGTTTTTCGCCCTTCCCGCCGCACCGTTTGTGTGCCAAGCACAGTTTGAAAGGATGCAGCAGCATTCCGGTGAAGACGAAATGCGATTATGCAGCTGGCCCGCCCAACGACAATCGGCATACGAGGGTACGGGTTCAGGTAGGGGTACGAGTACATAGTACATCCGAAAGACGAACCCAAAAATTCTGTTGACATGCGTCCAAAAATTACCCTGTCGCTGTCGTCTTCATCGTTGTCGTCCTCTTCGGATGCATGAAAGCAAAACAGCACAAATGAGTAAAAGTGCAACGCCTCGTCGGATGAAGCGAGCTCTATTGCACGCTTCCCGATGTAATATCTAGACATCAGTGGGGCAAGAGGTGCCACACTTGGCGCCGATGATCATGATGCTTCTTTTAATCAAGAGCTCATTTAGATCACCGATCGTCGGTCGTCGACGACGATCACTACTGCCACTCTACCACCCTAGTCATCCTGATTTTGCATACCGATACAGATGCAGCACATTTGCCATGATCATGCCATGCATGTAGCAGCCGTGAGCCATGTTGATCATGGCATTTGTACTCATGTACATATGTGTCCGTGTGTGCGGTCGGTGGCACTTTGAGAATGGTGGCATCGGATGAAATGACCATTGGATGCCGGTGCCGGTGTCGGTGTCCGTGTCGGTGCCAGATATCCGCCGGCATAGAGTGCAGCGCGAGATACCGAAGTGTGCCCGTGTACGGGTATGTTCGTAATGAAATGAAAAGTCGAAACGATTGGACTTTGGATGTGGAGCAATGTTCAGTATGCGATCGCTGCTGCTGCGGTTAAAGTGTCGGTATTTAGCACTTTTGGCGGCCAGAATAGCAAAAGGGGACGACGCGACGGTCGTTTCTTGTTTGTTGTTTTGTGTTTTTAGCTTTTGGTTTGTTTGGATTTATTGTCGTTTGTTTGGTATCCGTTGTCCGATGTTTCGTGTTCAATTAAATTGTTGAATGTGTTTCTGCTTATGGAGTGCTTTTGCTGACATCGAGCTGAGCGAATGGCAGAAGGTGCAGAATGATTTATGGTTTAGGGTTGACTTTCGATAGAATTCGTTAGAAATATTCCGAATCCGAGGAGATGATGTATAGGACGGTGGATCAGGTGACCGGATGCGAGTCGATTTTAGTTAGATGAATCCAAGACGGATGCGACTAGGACCATTTGGACTGTGTTAATTGTCGTTATTTAGGTTTATTGATATTCGTATGATCGTGATGCCATTTTTAATGACTTTTGGGAGGAGTTTTACGAACTTATTTTCCCATGAAAGCTCAAAATACCAGCGAGTTAAGGTTGGACGTCAGCCAGGTACTCAAAAGTATCTTGGTCAGATGGTTCCGTTCCGAATTGAAGTTCTTGGACCAGAAAGGACAGTTTGCCAAGCTATAGTAGGTAAGTATGTAGTTTATCAGCTGAAGTCTTTGTCTGTGGTGCTGCTAACCATACAACGTTCCATGGAATGTAGGCTTAAGATCAATGACATACCGCTATTGAGGCAAGTAGCCTCATATCTCTAGCTTCAGTGCGAACGAGTGTTAATATTCGTTCTACATATTTTCTTCCACTCATTTGGATATCCTTATTAACACACCATTTCTCAATCAGAGTGCTTTCTTACTTACTTACTTTTCAGGCCAGCAACCCATGGAGGGTCTTTGCCTCAGTACATACAGCCTTCCATCCTAGGCGGTCGTCGGGCACGCTATCCACTATTCCCTGAGGGTCGGTAACAAGATTGTTCTTGCAATGTTGAAGAGCCTGAGTGCCGTTTTTAAAGCCCTCCCACCCACAAAAGCTCCTGTCTTTTTTTAAAATGCTCTTACCGCGTTTTTGTCCCTGGACTCTTCGATATCCTTGACTTCCTTCTTTCGCCGCAACGTCTTTTTTTTCCTCTCTACTTCTGGCTCGGTATTCCTCGCGCCTTGCTCGTGTTCTCCTTTGCAGCATCTTTTGGTACGCTTCCCTGATCGCTCGCTTTTTCTTCTCACACTCGCCATCATTCCACGGGTTTCTTGTCGAGGGTGGTAGGTATCCTAAGGTGGTTTCGGCTACTTCCTGAATGGCTGAGCGGCAATGCAGCCACATATTATTGGCATTTGTGTTCGACGTATGCATACCGTAGAGTCTTTCGCTCAGCTGCTCCCTGTAGACTCTGGCAACCTCCGGTGTGCTCAGGCGCCCAATGTCGAACCTCCTCCTGATGGGCTGGTGCAGCTTTCTGACATTGGACAGTCGAGCTCTGAATCTTGCTGCTACGAGGAAGTGGTCAGAGTCGACATTTGTCCCTCTGAATGTTCGCACATCCAGGATGTTTGACGAATGCCTTGCATCAATGGTCGATTTGGTTGGCGGTTCGACCGTCCGGAGATCGCCAGGTTGCTGTGTGGATTCGCTTACGAGGGAATCTTATGTTACTTATCACCGCATTACGAGCTGTCGCAAAGCCCATGAGTCGGAAGCCGTTATCTGTTGTTGTATCGTGGAGGCTGTGCTTTCCGATCACTCCGCCAAGGGTGTTCTCCTTACCGATGTCGGCGTTCTAACATCGTACTCCGGACAAGCTCCGTAGGCGTTGTCCAGGAGGTCATAGAAGTCCTTCTTAATAGGGTCTTCAGCCTCGTCGGTAGGGGCGTGTGCACATATGAGGCTGATGTTATAAAATCTGCCTCTGATGCGGATCACAGCCAGGCGATCACTTATAGGTTTAAAGTCGATGACCTTCGACCTTAACCGCTTTCCCACGACAAATCCGCATCCCAGTAAGTGCAACCTTTTGTGACAGCTGTAATAAATGTCGCAATTTTTCTTCCTAATCATACCGTTTCCTATCCAGCGTATTTCCTGGACCGCAGTAATATCCGCCTTGTACTGCGTGGGGATTCCTTCTAGTTTATGAGCAGCTCCGGGAGTGTAGAGGGCTCTGACATTCCAGGAGCATACTCGCAAATCGTGTTCCTTTTTCGTGCGTTGTCGTCGTCGAGTATCCGTCCGTGTATCCGAGGCATCTTGCTCATTCATAACTTTTAGGTTTTTTACGTGGGCGGATTGTTAGCCCGCCGCACAACCGCCATTCTGGTCGAGTTTTTTTTCGCTGCATACGTTTGTTCAGAGAGCACCGTGGCGCAGTGGGTAGTGTGTTGGCCTCTGACGCCGATGACACGGGATCGAATCCCGACACAGCCATGTCATCGGACGTGTTTTTCACGGTGTTTCTCCTCAGCGGGGTTCTGACAAAACCCCCTGTAGTAAAATTGTCATGAAAAGCTTCTCGAAATTCGCCGTTCGGAACCGGCTATAAACTGTAGGTCCCTTTCACCTATGGGAAAATGAAATCACACACAACATGGGTGATTGAGAGAAGCTCGGCTCAGGTTCTTCATGGACTGTAACGCCAACATACATACATACATACGTTTGTTCACCTTCCAACGGTTGTTGAAGAGGCTATCCAGAGGGCACCGAGAGGAGGCCGTATGTCAACTTGACCCGGGCATTTAAACAGCGATCGTTGCTGGCATCTCGCCAGGTTGAGAGCAATCAACAACTTTACCCTGTATGTCCGAGCCCATGCCCTCTGTAGTTCCCTTTCACCTGTGCAAAAAAAAAAAAAAATCACACACATCATGGGAGATTGAGAGAAGCTTGGCTCTGGCCCTTCATGGGCTGTAGCGCCACCGAAGCAAGCATCTCAGGTCAAAGAGTACATTTTGCTTGAGTCAGAAGCACGATCCGCTATAACTTAAGTTTACGACCTTCAAGTAATGTTGTTCACTTTCGAGCATATGGCCTCCAAACCAGTCATCCAATTCCAGATGCGAACATCTAAATTTGAATTCTAACCCGACTTCCATAATTAAAAAGACAAAAGAAAAAAAATGACAAATAAATATAAATCAGACTTAAGTCCATAAAGGGGTTTCTAACCTCACTACAGACTATGTACATATGTATGTACGTATGTATGTTCCAGTTTCGTCCTTACACTCTGACCTCTCGTGACACACTTCAAGCTTATTTCAGCTAACGAGTACCTAACTGACGAAATACTTTTCACCTACAAAAACCACGCGAATTTCACTGCAATCAATTCATGTGGACTACCATAAAAAAATCGAGTTTTAGAAATGCCACAACCTGATTCTTGGAATGTCTAAAGCAAGTGACTTTATGCCATACTGCTTGGAGTAAATGAGATTTTTATTCGGTTAGCGGTTGTAGTTTTTGGACGGGCAATTGAAATTTTGAAATGTGTGACACGCGATTTGGTCATACAATTTGCATTTAGTAAGCCTACATACCTGCTCTTGTGGCTACTAATACAAACGGGGACCTCGACAACTTCCATTCTCATCGAGCTACAATTGCATCCAAACCAGAAGCCAAGCATTTAGACAAACAAACTATCCCCATAACCATACATACATAAATCAAAAACGATTCCGGCATCGTCCTCCAAGCAATCTCGATTTTATTTTCATGCATGAGCTCAGTGGCCGAGTACATCTGGCCGGCCGGATTCTTAGAATCCGGTCATCGCCTCGGTCTTGAGCAAATACAATTCATAATCTGCCACTTGGTCATTTCCTCGCGTCGGCTAACGATAATTCGCTAAAAGCCTATCAACGCCTAACCTCATTAACCCTCGAAATGTTTTGCAGTGGCGCAGCGATATTCGTTTTTTTATTTCGCAAATATTTTCACGAATAATTATTATTACCGCATCTGCGGTACATACAGATGCATACCTATGGTCGTACTTCAACGCCAACGGTGCGATTCGACTCTAATTGCATTCGCGTGCATGTGACTCTTTGTGTCGCGACAACAACGACAAGCACGATAGCGACGCGTTCATTCACCAGAAAGGCCCACAAACGATTCATTCAACAAAAAAAGACGTCCATCTATTCGAATCGCACGAGTATCTATGTATGTATATACCACTAGAGCACAAGTATCTGTTGGGCAAGGAGATTTGTCAGAGCAAATATCCGAGTGCGGCACGACCGTAGCTCTGAAATCTCTCTATAAGTGACCATGCAGCCGAAAACGCGATGATAGAGATACATATGTACATCGAGTAGACTCCGGGGGCCTATGTGAGGATATCAGCTATATCCTCCCACCCCCCGCTCAAGAACATTCCATGTGCTTAGATGAGAGGAACATTATTCGCAATTGAGAGATACGCGCTTCAATTCAACTGAATTGAGCCGCTGCCAACTGAGGCCAAATTAGCCCCAGACATCTGGTCCAATACAATACAACTGTGTGCAGTGGCGACGATGCAAACAGTCGGCCAGCCAGCGGCTGGCTGACGGAAGGCTTGCCAAAAACTAAAAACAAAAAACCACCGAGGCATAGAGCTGAAAAAACAAAAAAAAAAAAAACAACCGAAAACGCGAAAATGCATTTCGTGGAATTTGTGCGCGGATTTTAGAACGCAGTCGAGCGCGTTTATTGTCGCGACAGTCGTCTTAGCGTTGCCTTTATGCAACGCAGAGGCAGGATGGGGGCTGGAAGGAGCCAGTGTGCGAGTGATTAGGGAGAATGCTTTGAGTGGCGAATTTAGAAAATGCTGAAATGCTGGTCGCCGAAACACCGAAAGAAGTATTCCGGATTCCTTGGCAAGTGATTAGAGCAGCTTGGTCCGGGGGACGGGACGGTGGAAGGAGAAGGATGGTCCCGAGATGGGTTGAGATAGTATTTGGGACAGGAATTTGCATGGGTTTATGCGTGTTTGTGCGTATGGGTCGGTCTAGAAGATATTGACATGACCAGGAAACTGAAGCAGAAAAGGCGGTTCTGGATGATAGTGGGTACCTACCTAGGTAGGTAGTTCATAGCCTCCCATACACCTAGGTCAGAGAGATCAGTTGTGTTGCTACAGAGGGGTTGAGCCCATATTCATGGAACCACTTAGTGGAACTTAATTAGTTAAGAAATGCAGTTATCAGTCAGGTAGTTTAGGAAGTAGGAATTAGGTAGCGTTTCCTGATTGAGCAGAGGGCCGGACAGTAGGTGATGAATGCATTCGACCTCCTCTTCGTCTAAGCAGCTTCTGCAGGAGTCATTCGGAACTCGTCCTAGTTTTTGTGCATGACTGCCAATGAGACAGTGACCGGTGATGACACCAATAAATTTGTAGGTGTCAGTTCATTTTAGGGAGATTAGTACCTTGGTCCATTGACTTTCGAGCCAAGGCCAGATATGACTGGTGATGAGGCAGGTGTGCCCCTGGGCCCATCTCAGGTTCGTCTTAGCAATGGCGAGGTTTGCAAGTTTAAATTAAATGACGCATGCCATGGTTTATTGTAGCGTCGTTCCTTGTCTGGTGAGTGTGTCGGCTCTTTTATTACCTGAGATGTCACTGTGTCCTGGTACCCCGAGTTTTATATTAAACTGTTCGGCCACCTCGTTAAGAGATAGGGAGCCCCGTTTATTGCCAACAGCTCCGCCTGAAAGACGCTGCAATAATCTGGTAGCTTTAGAGCTTGGCTCCGGTTTAACTGTTTACTCCACCACCCACCCGGTCTTTAGAAGTCCACGCAACTCTTGAGAGGTTGCGTCTGGCGAGACCAGTTCCGTCTGTCCGGTTATGTTATTTTGAATTTCTTCTCAAAGACTGTGGTGGGCTCTATGTGGTCGGAGTTTTCCGCCATGGTCATTCTGTTGTTCAGGATGGAGCAGTGGCCAGTGATATAGCTCGTCCATTTGGGGCTGTCTTTTAGTCTGGTTGCCGTGTATGTGGCTATTTGCTTGCCAAGTATATCGAGTGGTATAAGTTGAAGTATCATTTTGAACGCTGCCGATGGAGTAGACCATAGGGCCCCGGTGATGCACATGCATGCCAGTCTTTGCGCCTTCTCGAATTGCTTATGGAATGTTGTTTTGTAGACTATCACTCCATACATTACAATAGGTCTAACAACTGTAATGTAAAGCCATAAGGTAAGCTTAGGGTTGAATCCCCATTTTTTTCCTAAGTCTTTTTTACAGGTGTAGAGAGATCTAGTTGCTTTTTGTTGCACGCTCGATTGTGTTGTTCTTCTAGGTTTCCTATCTAGTTCCACGCCAAGGTATTTGGCACTGAAGGAGTAGTTGAACCCGGTGCCAAGTAAAGCAATTGGGCAAGTTTCCGGAATTGTGTGCTTTGTGGTGAATAGCACAAGCTCGGTCATCTGGGGGTTTACCCCGAACCCATTGTGTTGTGCCCATTTGCACAGTATGGAGAATGCCGTGCGCATACGGTTATTCAGTGTGGGAGATATCTGCCCGAGATGGTAATAGCAACGTCATCTGCATGGGCAATAACATCGAGGTCTTCTTTCTCCAGTTTGGTCAGTTGCTCATTTGCAACTACATTCCAGCGAAGAGGGAGAGGACCCCCCTTGTGTGGATGGTAGTTATGCTAGTAACTTTTTCAAGATGGCTCGGCATGCAGGAAGAAGATTCTGGAAACTTGTCCATTACACGTTCCTATCTGTAGTACATTTTCGCGAACTACTTAAAGTTGTGGTACCTCAGCTACGGAGTGGATGATTTTCTGTATCATCGAGCCTCAACGGACCATGGGTGACACAATTACTGTAAATGGTGAGCAGACAAAACCATGAAACATCAATAAGTTTTCATTGCGCTTTATTAATTGGACTGGAAAACTACTTCTTTTTCTTCGTGGCGCTATAGACCGGTGTGGTCTTGGGCCTTAACCAACAAGCGCACACCAACGCACACCTAGATGGTTGAGGTCCTTCTCCATTTGTGTGCGTCCTGTATTGCGTTTGGCTCGGGTTCGAGGATTCTTCGGGCCGGAGCTATATCGTCCTATGCCTGCATGGCCTAGCCATCTTAAGCATTGCATTCGTATAGTCTAATCTTCTCCTTCACATGACATCAACGCAAACAGGACCAAGGATCGCACGCGGAACTTTTCTCTCGAAAATACCAAGAGCTTCCTCATTCGCTTTCAATAGCGTTCATGGCTCTGCTCCCTAAAGCAGGACTGGCATGATAAGAGTATTATAGAAAGCCAGCTTCGAGAGATGGCTCTATTACTCAGTTGTCTGTTGAGCCCAAAAAACAGCGATTAGCAAGAGTTATTCTGCATTGGAGGTAGATGAAGCCCTTGATTACCTCGAAGTTTTTATTGCCCATTGTGACTCTTTGTCCGAGACGTCGATTTTGTGCATCCTTCCTTGATGACAGCATATACTTCGTTTTGTCCTCATTTACCGCCAGCCCAAACACCTCAATGACGGCCCGAATAAGCAGTTGAACGGCTTTTTAGAATATCATGTGCGTTTCGCACGATCTTCTGAAAGCAGATATTTGGTTTTACCCTCATTAACCTTGAGACCCAACTTAGCCGCTTCTAGCCTCATTGACGTCTCGCTATGTCCGTCCAATCACGTCAATGTCGTCGGCGTACGCAAGCAATTGCGTAGACTTGAAATACATCGTACCTCTTGTGTTGGCCAGTGACTCTTGCACGATCTTTTCAAGCACGATGTTGAACAAGTTGCATGACAGCGCGTAGCCTTGCCTAAATCCTTTTTTAACATCAAAGGTCTCGGTTTGCTCATTACCGACCTTAATGGAGCAGCGAGAATTCTCCATTGTCACCCTGCACAGTCGGACGAGTTTGGCAGGGATGTTAAAATTAGACATGGCTTTGTATAGCTCATCTCTTTACACGCTGTCATATGCAGCCTTGAAATCGACGAAGAGGTGGTGAGTGTCGATTTGGTAATCCTGGGTCTTCTCCAAAATCTGCTATTTACCTGGCCTTAAACCACACTGATAAGAGCCGATCAGGTTATCCACAAACGGTTTCAGGCGTTCACACAATACGGAGAGACTTATTTCCCTATAGTTGGCGCAATTATAGGGGTCTCCTATCTTATGGACCGGGCAATCTATGCTGAGATTCCATTCGTCGGGCATGCTTTCCTCCGACCATACCTTGCAAATGAGATGGTGCATGAACCTCCAGCCGCCTTAAGAAGCTCGGCAGATAGGCTGTCTGCGCCCGCGGCCTTATAAGACTTAAGCCTTGACATCGCTATTTTGATTTTATATAGGTCGGGTGGACGGAATTCTCCTACATCGTCGTTCATTACGAATGGCTCGTTTTGCCTGACAGCGGTATCTTGTCTATCATCGCCGTTATACAGTCTGCAGAAGTGGTCTTTTCAAATCCTCAGCATCGACTGCGACTCTACTACCAGTTCTCCATTTTCAGCCCTGCAGGCCGCCGCTCTGGCTTTGTAGCCATGGCATGTTCGTTTTACCTTATTGTAAAACTTACGGGCGTCATTCCTGTGGAAGCATTTGTCCATCTCCTCGATCTCACGCTTTCCGTGCTCTTTCTTCTTTCTTCTGAAAAGCGTGTGTTCCTCTCTTCTCTTCTGCTCATAGATTTCGCGAGCAGCTCTCGTCCGTCGTTGCAGCATGGCTTTATATGCCTCTTGTTTTCCCTCATGGGCTTGCTCGCATTGTTCATCGAACCAGGGGTTTCTAGGTGGTGGCGGTTTGAAACCCAGCACCTCTGAGGCAGCGTCTCTGACGGCGCTCTGGCAATGCGCCCATTCCTGCTCTATTGTTTGTGCTGCTGTGGGCGGATTTTGAGAGAGCTTGGAGCAGACACAATCGGTAAAGATTCTGGCAGTCTCTTGCGATTGCAGCTTTCCGACGTCAAACTTACGTAGTTCTACTCGACTCCTAAGCATTCTTGATATCCTGGCCCCTCGGAAGGTTCGTACGTCGAGAATACTGGAGTGGAGTGTCTAGCGTTGTTCGCAATGCGATCAATCTGGTTGGTGGTCGGTTGATCAAAAGACCGCCAGATACCCTTGTGGACGTTGAGATGGGGGAATCGCGTGCTTGCTACAGGGAGGTTACGCCCCGTTCCTGTAACGCCACATACATACATATGTACATACATGGTAATGAATCATCTAAAAGGAGCTACCACATGAATTAATTCACAGATATTTGATTGACCGAATCACCATCAGTGAAACGCTGCTGGAACATAATGAAATCGATTCATGTTTGGAGCGATCATGATGACAGATGAATTCAAGGCCCAGATTGATGGCAAACAAGATGGTGTTGTATGTTTAGTCGGATTGGAGGAGAATTATACATGATGAGCTGCTACAACCTGGCGAAACGGTCAATTCGGCCGTACATCGATGTAGTTATGAAGCTACCTGATGATTTCCAATCAAAAATATTTTTTTTTTTCAAATATTTACAACAAAACGCCCGACTTCAAATGTAAAAATCGCGGCCAGCGCAACATGGACATGTTGTCCGCGTTCGTTCAGAAGCAGAAATTGTATCCCAAGCACCTGCATCCATGACTATTGGCACACATTCATCCGAAAGATTTGAATTATTTTTCAAACGTTGCTATAAAATTATAACAGTTACACTTAACCTCGATATGGGATTTTGTCCGTGCTTAGCAAGAAACTAGTGAAGCTCGCAACCACTTTCTTCTCGTCGACTGTGGGGAAATTATGACGTTCATGTGTTTGCTCTGTACTTAGGGTAAATCACACATGAATTGGCATTTCACATGAAAAATTGCTTTAAACATATTTTTACGAAATGTTACTAGTCCAAGCATAGGGTTCAAACACTGAATTGCGAAAACCACAACTGTCTACGTTTTATTCAACACACACACCTTATTACTCCACCTCAGATTAATTATCTGCGCGCTTCACCTTCATTATAACCTTTGTCTCTGGATCTGTTAGATAATTGTCCACTAAATGGCTTGGTTACTTTCACACTGGCTTACCGACTGATCGTCACTGATACTGAATACTGAATGAATACTGAACACTGAATGTCCCCGAGAGCGAGTGCTCCCGCTTATATAGTCCTCGGTGCAATCTCTGGACTGTTCGCTGTCAGACGTTCCCCTTCAGAAGTCTCTACAATACCCCCACCTTTAAACTAAAGGATAATCAAGCCCGTCACCACATTGCACCAGGCCTTTTCTCTCCCATATCCACCTATCCTTCCCTATTCCCCATCCCCTGTCGACCAGACCAGACTGGGGGTCCCGATCAAAAGTTGCTCAGCCGAGAACGGTGTATCCGGTAACCAAGCGCCATCCGGATCAAATAGCCTTACATGCGTATTGAGGATCTCTGCGCAGGTGGACCTTTATTTCTCTGCAACTTCTGGGATCACATTATGGTAAAAGATAAATACAATAACATTAACAAAAAAATCAAGCAGCAAGCTCCTCAAAACTACAGGCTGTTAAGACTCCAACGACTTGGATCTCAAATAGCCTATGTATCTCCTACAAGGACGGTGATACCAAAACCAAAAAGGTAAGCGCGTCAACCAAGGCCTAAAGAGACCGTAAGGCGGCTTTGAGAATATCGAATAGTTGCGACACAAGAGCGACCTGTCTGAAAAGGAAAAAGAGTCGGTAGTCTGGGCCACTAAAAGCATGACTAAAGAAAAAGACCAATTGGTTAGGAGATCTAGATCGTATCTCAGGAGGTTGCGTGGGACGGCCTGATGGCCGTTATCATGGATGCTAGCGATCCAGAAGGCAAATTGACGATGGATAAATGGATGAAGGTAGCGGCCAACTTCTTAAAGACTGTAAGGAAGTACCCTGGACCACCACCCATCTGCGATGACGCCGAACAGTACCAAGGGAGGGTGAAGCTTCTGAATTGTGCCGACCAAAGATATTTCGATCTGCTAAAGGCAATAGTGGAAGAAGCAGGTAAGGCGTGTGAGGGAGCTAGACTCAAAGTCGTATCTAGGGACCAGATTTTGAGTCGACCGCCAGAAAGATGGTGGCTCCCCCTGATGCCTGACGACCCCCTGAAAATCATGGAGAAGATTGCGTACTGCAATCCTAGTCTCCCAACAAAGGACTGGAAAGTCGAAAGGCTGGAAGAGCCTAAGGAATCATCGAGACAGGCAATTAATGTCCTTAACCCTGAATCTTTGGAAATTCTGACCCCAAGCGACTGCTATGTCAGGCTAGGCTTCACGAGGGTCAAACTCAATGTTTATGAAAAGATAAGGAAATGCCACCATCCGGCACCGAAAGCCAAAAAAAAAAACCTGGTCATGACAGAAAGCGGAATTTAATAGGAACCTCCATCTCCCTCGGGAAGCAAGAGTCTCGAGAAGGAAGATGCCGAAACAACAACAATAACCCCGGTAAGTATAGACCAGGACCTATTGCTCGACACAATAAGCTCTTCCATGAAAGAAGACTTTCTCGATTCAGATTTGGAAGACGTCAACAGCACCGTAATGGGAGTAAATCGAATTTACAAAAGCCCGGATGCTGACATTAATTCAGATTAACCTCCAATCACTCACAAACGCCATCTGCAAATCTACTTCTAAGGCTGGCAAAAGAAGAAGAACATTTAGTTCGAATCCAAGAGCCGTGGTTACATGACCACAAGGTTCACGGACTAAGGACCCCAGCCTATCAACTAAATACACCACAAAAAAATAGGTAAAAGACGTACTTGAACGCTGGCCCAACTCTGAATAGCTCCATCATATTTGGCCCAGGAGAAGGTCATCCCGCAGGACAACGTCAGACGATTATTCGAGGACGAGTCGAGGCAACATGAAGAACTCCTAATTGGCGCGGACGCAAATGCGCGTCATATGATTTTTTTTAGAGACTCGCGCAGGTTCAAGAGTTTTTATTCTCTTATGATGTGATAGACACACAACCTGAACGGAGTGCAGTGGTTTGGGTCGTTGATGTTCGTTCACTACTCTCAGGGGTGGTTGTCCTATATAGGACGAGAGCCGACCAAATTCCGCGTTGGTTATAGTCAGTAGTAATTCGTTCGAGCACTTTTAGTATTGCATACGCAGAGGATGAATTTTCAGTTGACCATATACTGTGAGTGTTATGCCTGCAGCAGTACGTCTGGTCACTTTCCATTCACCTCTGTGTTGCATACTCATATGATTTTGGGCATAGCGACACAATGAGGGATGAGTGGCTACCCAAATTTATATATATGCAACAAGGGCAACACTCTCACCTTCATTACGAAAAACCATCACTAACAGGATCAGCGAGTGGGTAGTCTCCGTCTAAAAACGCCAGTCCAATCTCCAAACAGCTCTCCTCCAAATCCAAGAGGAATAGGTTGGAATCGTTATAAGGCCTTGATAGGCAATTCTCTCCGTCAGATATAGACACGTTAGTCGATATCCTAACACGAAAATTGGGCAACGCACGAACTACCAGCTGTGCGAAGCACAACCCATCTTGGTTAACGCAAATCTAAGCAAGCTCCGAAAAGTATGTCGTAGGCCCTTTAAGAAAGCGAAGAGTACCAGAGTACAGACTGGGGCCTGTGCAAAAAATCACTGAGAGATTACAAAATGTTCCTAAGGACAGAGCAAAGGAAATCATGGAGGCTTTTCCGCAGCAGTTTGAAAGATATCTCAAACGCCTCCAGATTAAGAAAGATCCTCTCAAAAGATCCTTCAAATCCTAGGTTGTTCTGAAACCCAAAACTTAGAGCAAACACGGAGAACTCAGACCTCTCCAGTAACAGAGGGACCGTACGATCACATATTGTCTAAAAATAAAATCACTTGGGCTATTAAGAGCTTTAAGCCCTTCAAATCGCCGGGGCTGGATGAAATCTACCAGATCGAACTTGCACAGGCTATGGAGATACAATGTACATAACCAGTACAGAGGTTAGCAGGCATGTGCATCACCTTGGCCCTTTTTTGGACGCAAACACTGGTCCATTGTACTCCAGACAGACATTACTAAATTTTCCCTGTAAAGGATTCGGCACACACCACGTCGGCTCCAAGGGTGCACCACCGTGCGCGAGCAAAGGCGGTACAATCACAGAGGAAGTGCTCTGCAGTGTCATCCTCCTCCTCCTCACAACATGCAGCACAGGTAAGCGTCTCACTGATGCCAAGTACGTAGAGATGCTGGCAAAAGTGTAATGGCCCGTGATAACTCTCCCACAAGCCTTCTGCAGTCGATTCTCCTTAAAGACAGGAGGAATGTTGTCGATTTTTTGCAGGCATCAGGGCATACGCGCTTAGTCATTCTGCAACTTGGACAATCCCTCCATCTACGGTTGTGTATGTTAAACGCACAATCGTTAATGTAGGAATTTACCGTGGATGCAGGTAGACCTAGAGCGGGTTAAGGTCCTGAGAAGCCTTCCTCTGAACCCATTCTGGCGAGTTCATCAGAGATCTCATTGCCTGGGATCCCAGAGTGGCCAGGAACCCATACAGGCCTTAATGAATTTAGTCTGCCGACTCTGTTCAAGAAAGACTTGAGTTCAAGCACTAATTTGGAGCTAGTTAAGGGGTTACACACAGCTTTTAGTGCAGCTAGGATGTCACTACTGACGCATATGCTTTCCCCTTTCCACCTGTGTTTCAAAACATAGTGCATGGCCATTAGGATTGCGTATATCTCTGATTGGAAGACAGACGCATATTTTCTTAAGGAGAAGTGCAGTCGGATGATTTCGTGCTCAATGAAGACCCCAGCACCGGACCCCCGCCCAGACCTGGAGCCATCCGTGAAAATGCGAAAACTATCCTTTCCAGGTTCAGTATCCAGCCATAGCCAATCCTGATGCCATGGAAAGTCGACTGTGAAATTACGGCACAGTTGGATAACGGGCGTCAGTGCGTCAGAAGGCATGTCCATGAGACAGAGGTCGTAGGACAATTCTCGCGCTAGCACGCCGTTATTCCTATGCGAGTTATACCAAAAGCCATTTCTCTTCAGACGAGACATGGCTTACAGAGCACACCTCTGATAAATACATCAAGAGGTGGAGGGTTCATCATAGCATCTAAAGCAGCGCCCGGCATGCTGGGGAAGGCCCCCGTGCAGCTGAGACAAACCGTCCTTTGGAGTTTGGTGAAAGAGGCTACGACGTGCTTGCGTTTTAGTCTGTTCCACCAGACAACCGATGCATATGAGATTATACGTCTCACCATTGCCATGTATATCCAGAGGACCTTTGCCGGCGATAAACCCCATGTTTTGCCAAAAGCTCCTGTGCATTGTCAGAAAGCTGACAGCGCTTTGGTGGTTTTTGACTCAACATGCTTTGACCAGAGAAGCTTGCTATCTAAGATGATTCCTAGATACTTGGCCTCCTTGGATATCGGGATGGAAGTGCCTTTTAGTACCAGCTGAGTCATGTCAGTATTTTTCCTCCTTCTTGTAAAGAGAACGACATCGGTCTTAAGAGGATTGACTGACAGCCCATTTCTAGTACACCAATCATCGATCACATTTAGCGCCGCCTTTGTTTTGAGACGGACAGTCGCTAAACATGAACCGACAGAAAGAATGGCGACATTATCCGCATAGGCCTGAGCATTGATTCCAGAGGCATTGAGAGCATCAAGCAGAGAACCGAAGACCATGCACCATAACAGCGGAGACAGGACGCCACCTTGCTGGGAGCCCCTGTTTGCGACGGATTTGACATACTGGTCGACAGAGTTGAGAAGTAATGATTACTTTGTGTAATTGATTACAAGGTTAATTACAATTATAAGTAATTAGTAACTGAACGCATTCCAATTACAATTACAAGTAATTGTAATTGTAAGAGTTCAATTACTCATTACATGTAATTGTAATTGAAAATTTTCAATTACAAATTACAAGTAATTGATTTTCAAAAGAATTGAGGAAAAATGCATCGTCCATTACTTTTTATGTAATGAATTACGCAGGATTTAATTCATTATATATATATTCATTATATGATAAATTGAAACTGGTAACAAATTACATGGAGATTTTGTCTCCTAGGACTTGAAATTAAGCCACCAAGCGAGAACAATCTCTCTACTGACGCTGAAGATGTCAACGGAGTATTTGATCGAGCAAATACTCTTGACGGCTTGACACTAAAGGATAATAATAAACAAAAATTCCAACGAGTAACCACTGGGCTCTTTAAAGATCTTTTTGAAACACGTTTTATTATTTCAGATGATTTTGGTCTGTTTGATTTTTTCCATATCGCGCTACATTTGGAAAATGCCTAAATGAAAAATTACTTGAACTTGAAAAATTGAATAGTGTGCCGGCGAATTTACCCCAGAATGGATGTTCAAAATGTAAGTTTTTGATTTTAAAGCGGACATAAAATCAGTTGTGGTGACTTAATTCAATGTCAAAATTACAGCAGCCGGCTTTCGAAATTCTGTTAACTCTATTTCTTCTATATTATTAGCGATGTTGTTTGCATTTTCGTCACTGTCAGTGTCAGAAGATTCATCGACATCGCTTTGACTGTCTTCATTTTCTATAAAGGAATCGCTCTCTACCTCTAGCCCATATTCTTGAAATGCCTTTACAAAATTTGAGCCATGATCGGTTATCGTTGAGATGTTATTTAACGGATTCAAGTCATATTTTTAGTTTATAAAACAAATCATTTCTGCAGTTCGATCATATGTATGCGAACCAGCGAATCGTTTACAAGCTAGAGCAGCCGATCTCCGCTTGAAATCACTATCTAACCAATGGCTGGTGTAACCCAAACAACTTTTGTGTTTGGTTGACCAGATATCGGCTGTTGTACAAAAATATTTACTTTTTCTCATTTCTGTTTTATAGAGCTCGGTATCCTAAATATAAGTTACGTGTTTTTAGGGAATATACATATGTACATAGTTTCATTCCATGCAACAAGTCTAATGGCATGAAGAAGTCCACTGTTGTAAGGAATGTGGGTTTTAGCCGCATGGTGCATGGCTTAAATTGATTTTAGGGGTGGGATGGATATGTGCGGAAAAGTGGAGGAGGTATGATGGTAAGAGGGGGGTAATTGATCGAGGGTGTCGCCGTGAAGTTGCACGATGTGCAATAATATGTACTTTTAAAATTCTACTTTATTTCCAACTGTGATATGTGTATGTACGTTTCGAAGGCATTTCAAAAAAATACCTACTCGTTTCTTACAAATATACGTCATCATGACTTGTTCAACATTCTTCCTTATTTTTGCGGGAACTTCGGGCGGAGAAATATCTGCTGAATTCCTCTTATTGCAATGAAAATGATCACGGTCGCACTGCACTTCTAAATTTTCATCATTTTGATCGTTCGTTATTACTGTATTTTCTTATAATTATAAACACGAGCACTGTGAACACTAACCCGGCGTCTGCACTTAACAAGATTTAGACAACGAGGAATGCTTAGCGCATCATTTAAATAGCGTACATTTCGACTCTTGCAGAATTTTCTACGCGCCACAGTCGCCGAATCCCCGTTTTTGTAAAACTCTCGAACGCACAACTCGCGGTCTGCACCCGAGAAACGCTCCATAGCTACGAAATTCCCAAGAGCCAGGCTACCGATCGACATATCTCCCGCGCCCCTCGGATTCGTTCTGTTCACGCAATAAGCTAAACAAATATAAACTTATATGTTTATACGACCGAAAATTATCATATAAGCTTATTATATTTGTTTAGCTTATTGCGTGAACGGAATGTATGTTTATACGACCTAATGTAATCTCATCGGTTTTGGTGTTTTATCTTCAGAATTGCATTTGAAAAATAAGTATTTAATTACATTTTAAATAATGAATGCGAATAAATGTAATCATTTTGACCATAACATTTCCTGAGTCATTTACATGAATATAAGTGAATTGGAAGTAATTCAGATTTTCAATTACTTGTAATGTGTAATTGAACATCTTCAATTACAATTACATGTAATGAGTAATTGAATTCTTTCAATTACAATTACAAGTAATGAGTAATTAAAATTTTTTGTAATCATTACATCCCATGTTTACTGGTCGAGGCCTACATCAGCGGTCCATGTCCTGTGCATGAGCATTGTTTTGATCCATAGGATTGCTGTCTCAAACAGTAAACTAAGAATTTCCGCTTTAGACTCAGTAAAGGTACCATGAGTTTTTCTGTGTGCATCCAGCTTTGTCGGTTTTCCCCGTTTGAGGACTTTAACCAACTTGCTAATCGCACTCAGAGACTTGATCTCTTCGCAGAAGGTCCTATGGGAATCGTTCTTCGATTTACGGATATGTTTCTTATATTCTATCTGCTTCGACCGATACTTGTTCCAGTCATGTTCCGAATTCGATTTGAGCGATATATTCATAAGACTTTTGGCTTCCCGGCGAAGACTTTGGAGCTCGGCATTCGACCAGGGAACTAATTTCCTGCAGGGAGTTTGCTTACAGGACATGCGAGTTCAAAGCAACTGGTGATGACGCTATTCAGGTTATGAACAGCTATCTCTACCAATTTTTTCGTTCTAAGTTGAGGTAGGGCCTGAGTGGATTTCTTAAGCTCCTCTCTAAACCGTACCCAGTCCGTCCTTCTCGGATTCCGTCTATGTTGCAAGGAAGAGATCCCACAACCTAATCGGAATTCGTATATTTATGGTCCGACAGCGTAGCGTCAGGCAAGACTCGCCAGTTAGTGATGTCCTTCTGTTGGATACGGTCAGGTCAATCACCTCCTGTCGTCTTGTCGTAACAAACCTTGGTTGAGAGCCAACACTGTTGATGGTAAGTTCAGATGAGAGAATGTAGTCTAAAAGACGGTCCGCTCTTGTGTTGCACTTGCTGCTGACCCAAGCAGTGTCTTGGGCATTAGCATCGCAACACAAGATGAGACCAATCTTTCTGGCTTCACAGTACTCTACGAGTTCAGAGACTTCAGACGCAACGACGAAGTGTTCTATTGCTCCGTGCGTTTTGTAGCTTACTCTAGCAGCCACCAGATCATGTCCACAAAAGTGCCCAAGTTTGGTTGCCGATAGTGAGTTCGATATGATGAGGCCGACCCTATGCCTTTCGGATCGCTCATCATAAGGAATCGTAGGATCACGTATACCACCAAGGCCAAATAGGCGTTTATTCCACACCCACGGTTCTTGAATGGATACAACGTGATGTTTTGTACTACTGTATGCATACTTAAAAGAGCTACCGTGGCCCTTAGGTCTACTCCAACGGCCCCGATCAACATGCTACTCCACCTAACCCCACTCGATATCCACGGTAAGCAGCTAGCCACATACACGGCTTTGAGATTATAGGCTGGCTCAAAATGGACGATCTTCTATCCTGAACGGTAGGACAAGTTTGGTAGAGCACTCCGACTACATTGAGCTCACCACAGTCTTTGGGAAAAATTAAAAAGAACATACCCAGAACATACCCAAAAACGGTCCCGACTAGCGCGACATCGCAGGGGTTGCGTGGACTTTTACTCTTCATTGATGGCGTTACAGCCCATGAAGGACCAGAGCCAAGCTTCTCTCAATCACCCATGTTGTGTGTGATTTATTTTTCACACAGGTGAAAGGGACCTACACTTTAATGCCGATTCCGAACGGCGTGATTCGAGAAGCTTTTTCATGGCAAGTTTACTACGGGGGTATTTGCCAGTACCCCGCCGAGGAGGAACGTCGCGAAATAAACATTCGATGGCGTTGGTGTTATCGGGATCCGAACTCGCTCATCGTGCGCCAGAGTCCAACACACCAACCACTGCGCCACGGCGCCCTCAGGGGCGTCAAAAATCAAGGACCGGGTGGGTCTTTTGTAAACAATTAAAACTAAGTTAGGCACTAAAAGTGCCTTTCAGACGAAACTACTAGCAATAAAGGAAGTCGTGTCTTGGCTAAGAAGGAACGTGATGTCTGTCACAGATATTCGAATCTTCACTGACAGTCAAGCTGCCCTAAAATCGCTTGAGTCTTATGCCTACACATCCAAGGCAAACCTCGACTGCCGTCTATCTCTTGACGAGATGAATGAACAGTTTAACCCAATAAACTAAAGCTAACCAATCAAGCCATGGTCGAGACGAACGTGAGATGGATCTAAGGGCATACCCGCCTAACCACCAGGCAAATCTGGCCACGACTTGACCGACAGCGAACTATGGGACTAGTCTCCCTAAAACGAACCGACATCAACAAAATCGTTGACGTCATCGTTGGTCACTCTCGTATTGGGAGTCATCCACAAAGACTAGGGCAAGTTTCGAATGATTTATGCAGACGCTATAAAGACGCAGAGGAGGTTGAGTTCATTCAACACCTGCTCTGCGCCAGTCCGGCCCTCTGTCATAGCAGGCAACGACACTTGGGATCCTACTTCCTCTAACGACCTAACTGGCGTTCAGTGGATAAGGATAATTGATCTTCTTAGTTTTGTAAGAAGCGCAAAATGGTTCAATGAATAGGGTTCCATCCCCCTCTGAGCAACACAAAGGGCCTATCTGGTCTAGGTGTTTTACCCCTCGTGGTGGCTACGAATTACCTACCTCCTTACCTACCTAGCTTAGAGGCCTTCCTAACCTTAACTGAAAAAGTTTTTGCACTTCATGGTCCATTTCCCCATTCACTCTGTTCAAGGTCGCCTTAAAGGACTCCATTCAACCAACAAATAACCATGCATCCCCTATATCATTCTTATTCATCGCATGAGGATACGTAATAACACATTCTTCATCGCACTTCCCATCCACACATGCACTAACTGCTGTGTGCCTTATTAACCTTAAACTGATAATCTCAAACAGCAAACAGTTCTGCATTCCAACCCATTAATTCGGTCTTCCGTATTTCATAAATACCTTCTTACCGTCCCCGTCATCGACACAGCACCATTGATTCATTCGCCAGTCAACCACCTACTAAGTTCACTGAAGCAGAAACTAAAGCATGTGCCTCGACGACGATAGCTTGGAACACAACGTTCATTCATTAGATGTTTTATCATTCTTCAAAATCCTCAACCATAAGCATCCTCGACAAGGTTCCCCATACTCCCACCGATAGATTTTTTCAGTGGCAGCAATCAACAAGTAACCATTGTCAGGGGGCGGAGGACAAGCAAAGAGAGTTGAAAATCGATTTCATCGATGAATTGCGTTCTAATTATCCTTCGCGAAGGATCTATTGTGGCTTGCATAAGGCACACTCACTGCAATGCACTTATTCATTCACTGGAGTTGGCTTTTGTGCGCAAAATGCGCTCGTTTCGATCCTGATTCAGAGTACAGTGCTTGCCGGACGTTAATGAAGTATCGTGATAGGATCTTCACCCGTCAGGCTCTTCCCTTGTAAACATAAGCAGTACGTGAAGTACGAGTACAGGAAGCGGTGATTTCAGGATTACGATGAGGTCATAAACGACTAATTACCCGACCGTGGAACGAATTGACATTGCTCAAGTGGCATTTATGCAAATCGAAAAAGGACTCTAGTGCAAGTCGAGCACGTGCATAATTGAAACGAAGGACTTCCGTGCCGCAAATGTCGGTCCATCTACACGGGCTGCAGCTAAACAATACACTGAAAACGAAATAATAGAAACGAAGAGAGGACGAAAAAAATTAAGGAAAACTTTATCGTTGTCCTTGCGCTCCACTCATTAGGGATGTTTGTTGAACTAGTTTCGTCTGTCGGGGTGTATAGAATTAGAAGGACGATGAGAGCTGCTGGACAGACCCAAACACCTTTTTACGGTGACAGGGTTATGGAGAAAGTTTACCGACGCAGTGACAATGTGGTTAGTTGAGTTAAAAATTCGGTATAACGGTTTTGTTACGGGAATTTAGGCTTGCCCAGGATCATGATTAAACTTTAATATTTAATAGCAGTGGTCAGCTAGTTCCTGTGATGTGAACATGAGAAAAGGAAATGCAAAAAAACAGAAAACTTAGAGATAGCCAGGACGTCGGATAGAGTTTTTTCGTTTTGTGGTGAAGAACTATTAGGACGACTTTCTATCTCGGAGTGTTGCGGACGAGCAGTTGGATTAAATGGTCCTTTTATGAACAGTAAGGCCACTGGCTGGGTGGTGTTTGGCTTTATTTACATAAAGGACTTTACTCGGTTGTTTCCAAGTAGACGGGAATGAAAAACGCTTTGTTTTAAAATTAATTGCTCGTATCGTGAGGGGTCTAGCTTAAGGTTGAACTTTAATGATAGACTAGGGAATGAGTCTGTTAATGGAAAGGACCATCTAACTAGTTTGTGTGGTTGTCTTTCCAGCGCTTTACTGGTCCAGTTTTTGGAGTAATACTCTATAGAACTCGCAAATTAGCCAGGAGTACCAAAACAAGTACAGAAATCACAAGTCTAATAAAGCCCTCTAGGCACTTATTCAAGGGCATGGAAGAGGAAAGGTGCGTGTATTTCCAAGTCAAAAAGTCCAGAGACGTGATTTTCGGAGTGGCGCTAGAAAAAGTCTGGAGACACGTTCGATTCTTAGACAGCGACAGCCTTCCATCCACTCTGCTACCAGTCGGAAAGACCAAGTTGTCTTACGTCCGCGATCATTTGCTTTTTATACCGGAGGTTCGGTCTTCCCCTTCTTCTCGAACCGGGAGGATCGGATTCGAAGACCCTTTTAGCTGGAGCATTGGTGTCCATGTATCAAGACTTAAGTCTAATAAAGCCGCGGGCGCAGACGGCCTGTCTGTTGAGCTTCTTAAGGCAGCTGGAGATGAGCTAAGGTGCATGCACCATCTCATTTGCAAGGTATGGTCGGAGGAAAGCATGCCCGACGAATGGAATCTCAGCATCGTTTGCACGGTCCAAAGGAAAAGAGACCCCTATAACTGTGCCAACTATAAGGGAATAAGTCTCCTTAACATAGCATATAAGATCTTCTCTGCCGTATTGCGTGAATGCCTGAAACCGTTTGTGGATAACCTGATCGGCTCTTATCAGTGTGGTTTCAGGCCAGGCAAATCCACAATAGACCAAATATTTACGCTACGGCAGATCTTGGAGAAGACCCAGGAATACCAAATCGACACTCACCACCTCTTCGTCGATTTCAAGGCTGCATATGACAGCGTGTATAGGGATGAGCTATACAAAAAGCCATGTCTAGTTTTAACATCCCTGCCAAACTCGTCCGACTGTGCAGGGTGCTGCTCCATTAAGGTCGGTAATGAGCAAACCGAGACCTTTGATGTTAAAAAAGGATTTAGGCAAGGTGACGCGCTGTCATGCAACTTTTTCAACATCGTGCTTGAAAAGATCGTGCAAGAGTCACTGGCCAACACAAGCGGTACGATGTATTTCAAGTCTACGCAATTGCTTGCGTACGCCGACGACATTGACGTGATTGGACGGTCACAGCGAGACGTCAATGAGACCTTTGTAAGCATTGAGGTAGAAGCGGCTAAGATGGATCTCAAGGTTAATGAGGGTAAAACCAAATATCTGCTTTCATCTAAAAGAGACGGACAACACCGACGTATTGGCCAGAACGTCATCATGGGCGGATATAACTTTGAAGTGGTCAAGGAATTCGTCTACCTTGGCTCACTAATGACCAGCGACAACAACACCAACGCTGAGATAAAACGCAGAATCACTCTTGCCAACCGCTGTTTCTTTGGTCTCAAGAGGCCATTGAGTAGTAGAGCCCTCTCTCGGAAAACTGAGGTATGTATGTTGGCGTTACAGTCCATGAAGGACTCAAGCCGAGCTTCTCTCAATCACCCAAGTTGTGTGTAATTTTATTTCCCCCTAGGTGAAAGGCACCTACAGTTTATTACCGATTCCGAACGGCGAATTTTGAGAAGCCTTTCATGACAATTATACTAGAGGGGGTTTTGGCAGAACCCCGCTGAGGAGAAGTACCATAAAAACACGTTCGATGACATGGTTGTTGTCGGGATTCGATTCCGTATCATTGGCGTCAGGGTAGATTGCGCCCGGCGCTCTCGGAATACTAAGTTGACCCTCTATAAAGCCTTAATCATCTCGGTCCTCCTCTACGTCACAAAGGCTTGGACCTTATCAAAAATGGTAGAAGAGCGGAAAATCCTGCTGGCAAAAGATTGTGCTAGCTGGAAAGCCTTGTTGGTTGAGGCCCAGGTTCACCCTGAACTATAGCTCCACCTAAGTAAGTAAGTAATGAATACTGTCGTATGAGGTCTTATCGATAAAGAGGTGGTGGGTATCGACTTGAAACTCGGTGGTGTTCTCCAGAATTTGTCGCAGCGTGAAGATTTGGTCTATAGTCGATTTCTCGGCCCACAAGCCGCACAGCTATGTGCCCATTAGGAAGGCGGAAAACGGTTTTAAACCTTTAAACCTTTAAACCCCTTGAAAGCGATATTGAGCAAGGATATATCTCTGTGGTTTTTGCAAGAGGTAGGTTCGCCTTTTTTGTGGATGAGGCATATAGCTGATACTACAGTCGTCGGGCATGCATTCGTCCTCCTAAATCCAACAGATGATCTGGTGAATGCTCCCTACCAGAACATCGCCTCCAGCTTTGAAGAGCTCTGATAGTAATCTACCCGAGCCTGCTGCCTTGTTATTCTTCAGCTTTTTAATAGCTATACCTACTTCTTCAGTGCTGGGAGGGGGGCAACTTTGTCGACTGGACGCGGGATCTCTTCGTCTACTACCACTCCCTCTATTCCACGCTCGTTAAGCAGCCGCTGGAAATGTTGCCTGAATACATCCACTATTCCCTGCAGGTCGGTAACAAGATTGTTCTCGCAATTTCGAAGGGCCTGGGTGCCGTTTTTAAAACCCACCGCAAAGCTTCTGCCTTTTTTTTAAAAGGCTCTTATCGCGTTTTTGTCTCTGGACTCTTCGATATGCTTGATTCTCTCCTTTCGCCGCAACGTCTTTTTTCCTTCCAACTTCTGGGTCGGTATTCCTCGCGCGCTGGTCGAGTTCTCCTTTGCAGCATCTTTTGGTACGACTAGGTGTACCTCGCTTTTTCTGCTCACACTCGTCATCATACTACGGGTATCTTGTCGGTGGTGACACGTAGTCTATTGTAAATTCAGCTGCTTCCTTGATGGCTGAGGGACAATGGAGCCACATTTTGCTGGCGTTTGTGTCCAACGTTCCTCTTCTTATGAGGAAATCTTGTGCTACTTATTACCATATTACGGGTAATATGGAAGCCGTTATCAATTGTCGTATCGTGGAGGCTGTCCTTTGATATCGTACTCCGGCTAAGCTCCGTAGACGTCGTCCAAGAGCTCGTAGAAATCCTCACAGCTAGGCGATCGCTTATTTTTCAAAATCGATGACTTTCATACTAAGCCCATCCCAATAAATACAGCCTTTTGTGGCAACTGTAATAAATGTCGCAATCCTTCTTCTTTACCATTCCTTGTCCTATGTATCCAACGTACTTCCTGGATCGCAGTAATATCCGCCTTATACTACTTGAGAGTCTTTTCTAGTTAATGAGTAGCTTCAGGAGTGTAGAGAGTCCTGACATTCCAAGAGTATACTCGCCAATCGGGGTCCTTTTTCTTTCTGTGTCGTCATTGGGCATCCGTCCTTGAATCCGAATCATTCATAACAAGTTTTCTTCTTACATGGGCGGGTTGTTAGCCTTCCGAATAACCGCCATCCTAGTCGGGTTGGGTTCTCTTGCCTGGGGTGGTACCTGCATACATCAGTTCTCCTCTCAACGGGCGTTGAGGAGGCTATCCAGAGGGAGTATGACGATACAGAGGTCAAGAGAAAACATTAGTCTTTCAAAATTCTCACTAGCTGGTCGCATTATTAGCTGTAATCTTTTGCCGTTTCTCCGGGTAGCTTCCTAATTCACGTTGTAGAACCGCCCGCTTATCGCCCGCTTTGTATGTTGGACATTGCGGCAACAGATTGAAAGCTGCGATTTAAGAAGCAGGCGGACTATCAGCACACCAGTATGGTTTTCGAAAAGGACGCTCGACTGTTGATGCCATTAGGGAAATAGTCGACAATGGAGAAGAGGTGTCAAGCAGTACTGTTGCGTCATAACACTGGACGTTAAAGCGCGCTCAACATGGCGAGCTAGAAACATATCCTTGAGTCGCTTCGAAATATGGTAGTACCAACTTGAATCAGCGGGATTTTGAAAACTATTTCCGGCAAAGGGTGTTGCTATGGAATAGACGATGGTGTGAAGGAATACGCAGTAACTGGAGGAGTCCCCCAGGGCTCAGTTCCGGGGCCAATACTGTGGAACCTTATGTACGATGGAATACCAGTCGAGGCTAAAATTGTCGAATTCGCGGACGACATAGCAATAGTTGTAACCGCAAAACTATTGGAAGAGGTGGTTCAAATTAGCAATGAATGAATGAATTAGCTAACATCAGTCGGCTTCACGCTAGCTGAACAAAAAGCCGAAGCGGTCCTCATCACCAGGAGAAAGAAATGAGAAACGATTATGCTCATGATAGATGGGCATGAGATCCGAACCAAATACCCTGGCGTTATGCTCGACTCAAGGCTTACATTTAAAGCAACAAATCCTCCCGTGTGGGAGGATTTCGCCGGAGGACTAAGATACAGTCGTAGACTATTCTCAGCCAAGGTAGTCACATCCAAGGGCGCCGTGGCGCAGTGGTTAGTGTGTTTGACTCTGGCGCACGATGAGCGAGTTCGGATCCCGATAACACCAACGCCATCGAATGGTTATTTCGCGACGTCCCTCCTCGGCGGGGTACTGGCAGAACCCTCGTAGTAAACTTGCCGTGAGAAAGCTTCTCGACTCTCGCCGTTCGAAATCGGCATCAAAACTGTAGATCCCTTTCACCTATATGAAAAATAAATCACACAACATGGGTGATTGAGGGAAGAAGAAGTCACATCCGCAGTGCCTTATCCATCGCCAGTTTGGGCCGGAGCTATGAAGGTGACTTCAACCAAAAGGTAGATCATAGCAGTAAGTCGAATATGTGTGCTAAGGCTGAGTAGCGCTTACCGCACAACTTCTAAGCTCGCGGCCTGCGTCATCACAGATATGTTACCCATTGATATACTGGCGAAAGAACTACAGAAAAAAAAACGAAGAGAGCAGACAGGAAGGGCGGCTAACAGACAGTGAAGCGGACATAAGAGAAAGAAGCAGAAGCCTAAATGAGTGGCAACAAAGCTGGAGCATATCATATAAGGGCCGTTGGACGTACCGCCTTATTCCGAGAATAGAGACTTGGATAAACCGCAGACATGGTGTAGTTAACTTTTACCTCATGCAAGTGAGTCATTTCGGTCATTTCTGTAGAAGTGTAGGAATGATAACTCCTTCACTTGTCTATACCTGTAGATGTGAAGCACGTATACTTCCCTGCCCACGATTCCATCTACAAAGAGAAGCAATACAAGCAGTACTGGGAGGTACACCGACTCCGGAGAATTTAGTACACCACATTCTGGAATCGGAAAACAAGTCGAACGCAGGGAGCGCTTATACCAAGGAAATATGTCAGGAGTTGGGTGGACTAGAGCGAGAAAGGAGAGAGAGGGAAGAAAACATAAGAACCAGCAGAGCAGAAGCAGGCAGCTACGCAGCTATACACCGAAATGTACCTACGCAGACGCACAGACAGGCAGACATACGCAGATAGATGCGCCCACAAAGGCACGTAAACATATAGACAAACGCGTGTGAAGGATAGGAAAAGCTACGGCTGACGAAATGCTCCAGGGACCAAAAGCGGGAGGTGGTTTTGGTGGGTTAAAGTCCCACACACAGGCTTTCATGCGGCTTTCATGCGGCTTTTTAACACCGAAAATTCTTGCACAATCAAAGAGGAATAGGTCGGCGCAATGTCGTGGTGCAAGTTCCAGTCATTCGTGGCGAGTTCGGAGGGCACTGATAAGATGCGTGCTTGAAACCTCTTCAGAACGCCAACTTAGAACTGTCCAGTTACTGCCTGGTTCGCAGGAACATATTCACGATGAACGATGCCGTGGTACTAGAGGCGACGGAAGCTCCTTCACAGGGAGCGCCTTCTATGATTCACAGCCCATCTTGAACCGTTTTGTCCATTCCCACGCCTTTTCGACATACACTCGTTTCCATACATAACCTGCAATTTTTGGAGGTAGTCCAAAGGTTTTTCACTAAATTTTGCCTTTAACCTTGGATGGAAACTGAGAGACAGATGTTGACAGTAGACGCAGTGTTGCCAGTTCCCGAGTTATGAACTAAATCCCCGGACCTTAATCGCCATAACTCGCATTTCCGTAGCAATCTTTGGACTGATTCAATAGGTATCCAACACCTAACGGCAGATATGAAACAGCAGTCTAAGCAGTAGGTGAAAGCTGGTGATTTGGCGCCAAAGAAATCGAAGTCACACGCCGATCGGTCGTCGAAAGGTCATTGCCAGCGTGTTTTAGGATGCGAAAGTGATCCTCTGCTAATTAGGTTACAAAAGGCAGCACAATTACAAGCGAGTATTACTCCAGCTTTCTTGGCCTACTGGAAGCTAGAAAAGAGACTTGGCTTGAGGAAGAAAATATCATGTTTCACCAGAATAACGCAACTGTACAAGAAGTGTGTCGGCGTCGTTAGGATATGCTAGGCAATCTCCCTATTATCCTGACTTTCATCTGCTCCCAAACTTAAAGAAATTTGTTTCTGAAAGGCCTCTTACTTCCGGAAAGGAATATGTTGAGTTCAAGGCTTTTTCTTCACCAGCTACTCTACCTGCCCGCACCAACGGTATCATAACCCGTTCTCCCTCCGCCTCTCTCTTCATATAAGCGACGATTTCTTAATCTCGACATTTACCGAAATCAGACATCGCCTTCCCTGGATCGTTTTCCAAAAGCGGACATTTTGGTTGGGTCATTACCTGGTCTATGGGGAGGTTTTCCAATATGAACACAGCGCTCACAGTGAAGATTGTGCACGCGACATCGAGTAGACTCATGGAATTGCTTCAATTGCAGGAGTTTTTCTTTCCCGATAAACTGGGCAAACGTCTCTCTCGTTTTTTGGTGCAATTCCTTATTGTCACTACCAAAAACCACTGAAACCACATCAACCAAGTAATTACACTGTCCCTGCATCGTTATCCCACCTAATTAGTGCGAAACATCCAACAAGCAACAGAAATCTTTCAAGACCGGCATCATCCTTTAGCTGCAGTCTAAAACGTCACTATCACTTCCTAGCAACGAGAAAAATTCCTTTAGAATTATCCAAGTCATTTGACGCTCCAAACAGTTCATATTTATCGCTGTAGCATCAGTTTCAATCACAGCATTTTCCTCTTCTTTCATGCATCCGGAAGATCCGAAGGTCCATCAGCCCCTTCCCGCATTCCTGACTTGATTTAAGGAAGTCTATCAATTAATTTGCGATTTTCAGCTGCATCAGTCGCATACATTTCATTACACCGAAAGCTTATGGCGGATGGTTGTCCCATCTGTCGTTCCTTCGACTCCGTGTGGAACGTAGTCGATAGCTTTCGCCGCCCTCCGAAATTCACTGGGATTCGGAGTCATTCCCCTCTTTCCTTGGCGAGGTACTATTTTCTATAGCTTTTGTGGCTTCTGATAACTTACCAGTTGCCACACTCGCCAACATCCGTCTTCTTTGCGATAGCAATAGAGTCTTTCGAGGCGTCAAGCTTCCTGTATATGTTTAGAACTACACTCTCGCACAACATTTCACTTGCAATGTGGCGATGGCGAACCTGTTTTCGGTTTTCGATCACCGAATTTCCAGCCAGGACACGTGGGCGGCATGCGGGAGGATATAGCCTGATAGCCTCAGGGGTTTCGTGAGAGTGTTTACATTTGAAGAGCGTGATATGCCGGTAGATTATTAAGTACCCTCAACGTGTAGATTAAATTGCCCAGCGTGAAGTATGTTTCCTTTTAACATCATACTCTGCGTTGTCCTGATTGATTCGAGGAGTAGAACACCAGTAGATAGGAGAGTACATCACAGTGTTTGATGACCTTTTAAGGACTTCGATGAGAAGTTGTGATTTCGTCAGACAAACACGATAGCAGCACGCTGTCCTAACTATCTTTCGGAGAAAATTAATTTGTATCCCGACACAAGACTTAAAGCTGCGACCTTGGAACTACGAACTACTACAAGGTCGAGCGCCCTAAGAGTTTGTGTGAGTAACTTCGACATTATAATGACTTTCTAGATGTATCCTAAGAGCTGGAAGTGATTTAGTATGCATGTGGGAACGATGTGACGATGCAAAGGCAGGAGAAGGCAGGACCCTGAGGAGGGTAATTAGCCGACCATGGCAGTCACGGTATAGGAACCGGACACAAATATGAATGGAATTCCACCCCATCGTGTCCTGGAATAATTGTGTTTTTGTATGAGAATGATGGGTGATGAGTGAAGATAGAGCACACGCAATGCGGATGCTTTTAGGCTCTAAGGGACTTTCCCGTAATTGCTGATGGGCATGTAGATTAGAACAAGGAAGTGTATTGACCTTACCTTGAGAATCACATCGTTGTGCGATATTGATGGCACATTTAGGCTCATCGTTATGAAAAATTTATTGAGCAATGAAGGGAATGGCCACGAATGGGAGATTAGACTTTCGATTAAGCGTTGGAGGAAAGGTGGGTCTGTCGGGGCTTAAGATGTTTGTATACTGAGATGATTTTGAATGGGGAACATTGACAGAGTTTCAAAGGTCAAGCCTCGATGTACTTTAAAAGATTGCTGAATGCTTGGAGTGTCCTTTTTTGATGACAATATATATTTAGTTTCTGTTTCTCTACATGGGCCTGTCTGCATTCATCATCAAACCGAAACCGAGTACATCTGAGGCGGCCTCTCTTATGGCGTTTTGACAACGACTCCATTGCTGCTCTATGGTTTCTGCAGATTGCATCGGGACTTGAGAGAGCTTGAGGGAGACTTGATCGGCGAAGTTCCTGGCGGTCTCCTGCGATTGCAGCTTTCCGACGTTAGATTTTGGTGTTCTTACTCGACTCCGTTGATTCCGAGAAATTCGCATCCGTACCTTGGCTGCAACAAGGTAATGATCCGAGTCGATGTTGGCTCCTCGAAAGGGTCGGACATCTAGGATGCTGGAGGAGTGTCTGCCGTCGATCGCAATATGACCAATTTGGTTGGTTGTCGATTGATCGAAAGACCGCCAGGCCCCCTTATGGATGTTGAGGTGTGGGAATCGTGTACTTGCTACTACCAGATTATGTCCCGCCATAAAGTCCACCAGCCTTAATCCGTTTTCTGACGTGGTGTTGTGTAGACTGTGCTTTCCAATGGCCCGTTCAGAGATAACTTCCTTACCCAGCTTCGCATTGAAATCTCCTAAAACGATTTTGGTGTCATAGCTTGGGCATTGCGCATACGTTCTTCTGCCTAGGAGATCATAGAAGTTGTCTTTATGTCGGTCATCTTTCTCCTCTGTGGGGGCGTGGACACAATAAACTTATATTGCCGAGACTGGTCTTGATGCGGATACTGGAAGCTTAAGACTTTTTTCCTGAGTCTGCCTCGAACAACAAATCCGCATCCGAATAACTTACTTACTTACTTAGGTGGCGCTACAGTCCGTGGTGAACCTGGGCCTCAACCAACAAGCGTCTCCAGCCGGCACGGTCTTTGGCCAGCTGTTTCCAGTGCCGCACGCCCAGTTGGTTGAGGTCCCTTTCCACCTGCGTGCACCACCGCTGAGGCGGCCGTCCTCTGCCGCGCCTTCCTTCCGGAGTGGATTTGAAGACTTTTCGGGTCGGAGCTGTATCTTCCATGCGCTCTACATGGCCTAGCCACCTTAGACGCTGTATCCGTAGACGTCGTACCAGGCCGATGTCGCTGTACAACCCGTACAGTTCTTCGTTATATCTTCTCCTCCATACACCGTTTGAACAAACGGGACCGTAGATAGTGCGCAGAATTTTCCTCTCGAAACGACCAAGGGCATCTTCATCCGCTTTTGTTAAGGTCCAAGCCTCTGCGCCGTAAAGGAGGACTGGGATGATCAAGGTCTTATATAGTGTCACCTTGGTTTTCCGAGAGAGGGCTCTACTTCTCAATTGCCTCTTGAGCCCAAAGAAACAGCGGTTGGCAAGAGTGATTCTGCGTTTTATCTCAGCGCTGGTGTTGTTGTCGCTGGTAATCAGTGAGCCAAGGTAGACGAATTCCTTGACCACTTCAAAGTTATATCCGCCCATGGTGACGTTCTGGCCAATACGTCGGTGTTGTCCGTCTCTTTTAGATGAGAGCAGATATTTGGTTTTACCCTCATTAACCTTGAGACCCATCTTAGCCGCTTCTACCTCAATGCTCACAAAAGCCTCATTGACGTCTTGCTGTTTTCGTCCAATTACGTCAATATCGTCGGCGTACGCAAGCAATTGCGTAGACTTGAAATAGATCGTACCTCTTGTGTTGGCCAGTGACTCTTGCACAATCTTTTCAAGCACGATGTTGAAAAAGTTGCACGACAGCGCGTCGCCCTGCCTAAATCCTTTTTTAACATCAAAGGTCTCGGTATGCTCATTACCGACCTTAATGGAGCAACGAGAATTCTCCATTGTCATCCTGCACAGTCGGACGAGTTTGACAGGGATGTTAAAACTAGACATGGCTTTGTACAGCTCGTCTCTATATACGCTGTCATACGCGGCCTTGAAATCGACGAAGAGGTGGTGAGTGTCGATTTGGTATTCCTGGGTCTTCTCCAAGATCTGCCGTAGCGTAAATATTTGGTCTATTGTGGATTTACCTGGCCTGAAACCACACTGATAAGAGCCGATCAGGTTATCCACAAACGGTTTCAGGCGTTCACACAATACGGCAGAGAAGATCTTATATGCGATGTTAAGGAGACTTATTCCCCTATAGTTGGCGCAGTTATTGGGGTCTCCTTTCTTATGGACCGGGCAAACGATGCTGAGATTCCATTCGTCGGGCATGCTTTCCTCCGACCATACCTTGCAGATGAGATGGTGCATGCACCTTACCAGCTCATCTCCAGCCGCCTTAAAAAGCTCAGCAGACAGGCCGTCTGCGCCAGCGGCTTTATTAGACTTAAGTCTTGATATCGCTATTTTGACTTCGTCTAGGTCGGGTGGACCGAATTCTGTTACTTCGTGGTCCATTGCGAATGGCTCGTTCTGCCTGACAGCGGTATCTTGTCTATCATCGCCGTTATACAGTCTGCAGAAGTGGTCTTTCCAAATCCTCAGCATCGACTGCGACTCTACTACCAGTTCTCCATTTTCATCCCTGCAGGCCGCCACTCTGGCTTTGTAGCCATGGCATGTTCGTTTTACCTTGTTGTAAAATTTACGGGCGTCATTCCTGCGGAAGCATCTCTCCATCTCCTCGATCTCACGCTTTCCGTGCTCTCTCTTCTTTCTTCTGAAAAGCGTGTGTTCCTCTCTTCTCTTCTGCTCATAGATTTCGCGAGCAGCTCTCGTCCGTCGTTGCAGCACGACCTTATATGCCTCTTGTTTTGCTGCATGGGCTTGTTCGCATTGTTCATCGAACCAGGGGTTTCTAGGTGGTGGCTGTTTGAAACCCAGCACCTCTGAGGCAGCATCTCTGACGGCGCTCTGGCAATGAGCCCATTCCTGCTCTATTGTTTGTGCTGCTCTGGGCGGATTTTGAGAGAGCTTTGAGGAGACACGATCGGCAAAGATTCTGGCAGTCTCTTGCGATTGTAGCTTTCCAACGTCAAACTTACGTTGTCCTACTCGACTCCTAAGCATTCTTGATATCCTCATTCGTACCTTGGCTACAACAAGGTAGTGGTCCGAGTCGATGTTGGCCCCTCGGAAGGTTCGTACGTCGAGAATACAGGAGGAGTGTCTTGCGTCGATCGCAATATGATCAATCTGGTTGGTGGTCGATTGATCACAAGACCGCCAGGTACCCTTGTGGATGTTGAGATGGGGGAATCGCGTGCTTGCTACAAGGAGGTTACGCCCCGCCAGGAAATCGATTAGCCTTAATCCGTTGTCGGATGTGGTGTTATGGAGGCTATGCTTTCCTATGATCGACTCAAATATGTCCTCCTTGCCCAGTTTTGCATTAAAATCTCCTAGGACTATTTTTGTGTCGTAGCTGGGACATTGGGCATATGTTCTGTCTAGGAGATCGTAGAATTCTTCTTTGAGTCGATCGTCCTTTTCTTCCGTTGGGGCGTGAGCGCATATTAAGCTAATGTTTCCAAATTTAGCTTTGATGCGGATTGTTATGAGGCGTTCGCTTACATCTCGGAAGCTTAAGACTTTTTGTCGGAGTCTTCCTCTAATAACGAATCCGCACCCGAATAGGCGCTGTTTGTTCTCCTTGTAGCAGTTCCCGTAGTAGATGTCGCAGTTTTTCATCCGTTTTTTGCCTGGTCCATCCCATCGCACTTCTTGGAGTGCGGTTATATCTGCTTTATAGCAGTTGAGGGTTTGCTCCAATTGATCGCCTGCACCCGGTCTGTTAAGGGACCTCACATTCCAGGTGCAGACTCTCAAGTCCGTTAGTCGTTTGCAGGGGTCGTCAGCTTTGTATCCGTCCGTATCCGAGGCTTGTTGTCGTTTCGGAACAAGTGGGTTTTTACGTGATAGGGATGTTACCCCTAAGCACAACCCCCAACCTGGAGGGCCAGGTTCCTCTTTCCCCAGGAACAAGGGTTGGGTCGCTGCACACATTGGTTCACTACCTGGCGGGTGCCAGGGTAGCTATCCAGGGGGGCCACGCGGAGGCTGTGTGTCAACTTGGATTGAACAGGGACAGAGATCGAAGCTGGCGTTTGCCATGTTAAACGCGATCAACTTCTTTGCTCTGTTTGCTCGCTCCCTCCCTCCCGCATCCGAATAAGCGTTGTTTATTTTCTCTGTAGCAGTTTCCGTAGTAGATATCACAGTTTTTCATCCGCTTTTTGCCTGACCCATCCCATCGCACTTCTTGGCGGTAATGTCTGCCTTATAGCAGTCCAAAGAGTTGACCAGTTGTCCGGCCGCACCTGGTCTGTTGAGGGACCTAACATTCCAGGTGCAGATCCAGAATTCGTTTCCTTTTAGACGCTTGCGGGGGTCGTCAACATGTAATTCGTCCGTATCCGAGGCTATTGGCTGTCTCTGAACAAATATTTGTTTTACGCGATAGGGACGTTAACCCTGGAGGGCCAGGTTCCTCTTTCCCCAGGAACAAGGGCCAGATCGCTGCACATATTGGTTCACTACCTGTCGGGTGCCAGTATAGCTATCCAGGGAAGGCCACGCGAAGGCTGTGTGCCAACTTATATTGAGCAGGGACAGAGATCGAAGCTGGCGTTTTGCATCGACGGACGGACGAGAGCTGCCCGCGAGCTTTATGAACAGAAAAGGAGGGAGGAGCATGGCCTTCTGAGAAGGCCTTCACGAGAAGCGCGAGATCGAGGAGATGGAGAGATGTTACTGCAGGAACGACGTTCGAAAATTTTACCAAAAAGTAAAACGAACATGCCAAGGCTATAAAGCCAGAGCAGAAGCCTGCAGGGATGAGCACGGACAACTAGTAGTGGAGTCACAATCGATGCTGAGATTGTGGAAGGACCACTTCTGCAGACTGTATAACGGAACATGCACCAACTCATCTGCAAGATATGGTCGGAAAAACGCATGCCCGATGAATGGAATCTCAGTATCGTTTGCCCGGTCCATAAGAAAGGAGACCCCTATGACTGCGCCAATTACAGAGGGATAAGCCTCCTGAACATCGCGTACAAGATCCTCTCTGCCGTGCTGTGTAAGTGCCTGAAGCTGTTCATGGACAGTCTGATAGGTTCCTACCAGGGTGGTTTCATAGAAGACCTATGAATTCCAGGTCGACACACACCATATTTTTGCTGACTTTAAAGCCGCGTTTATACAGACGAGCTATACGGAGCCATGTCATGTTTTAACATTCCTGCCAAACTCGTCAGACTGTGCATGATGACAATGGAGAACTCCCGCTGCTCCATTAAGGTCGGAGGTGAACTAACCGACCCCTTTGATGTTAAAAAAGGTTTTAGACAGGGTGACGCAGTGTCATGTGATTTCTTTAACATTATTTTTGAAATGATCGTGCGGGACTCTGCGGTCTTGTTGGTTGAGGCCCTGTAAGTAATATATTTAGTTTTGACCTCATTCACTGCCAAACCAATTTTCGCTGTCGTATCTGCTGAAGTGTACAAATTGGATCGTTGATAAGGACCTATCGGGTTATTTACAAAACGCTTCAGGCGTTCGCACAATATGCCAGAGAAGATTTTGTGGGCGATTGTGCGATTGGCGCAGTCAAAGAAGTCTCCTTTCTTGTGAATCGGGCAACCGAAGCTGAGACTCCATTCCTCGGGCATGCTTTGTTTTGACCATATCTTACAGACGAGCTTCTCAATCGCGCGCTTCTCGTGTTCTTTCTTCTTTCTCCTGAGAAGCTCATGCTCCTCCCTTCTTTTTAACTCGTAGAGTTCACGAGCTGCTCTTGTTTTTCTATGCAGCAAGGCTTGATATGTTTCCTGCTTCGCTGTGTGAATCCTCCTGCACTCGTCATCAAACCAGTGTTTCTTCGTGGTGGAGCCTTGAACCCCAACATTTCAGAAGCAGTGTTTTTTAGAGCTTGCTTGCAAAGGTTCCACTGTTGTTCTATTGACTGCGTGGAGGGTTGAGTTGTATGAGAGAGCTTAAGGGAGACGCGATCGGTAAAGGCACGAGCTGTTTTTGGCCATAGTAGTTTTCCGGCGTCATAGCTTTTTGGTGCTACTCTACTTCGCTGCGTTCATGCTATCCGTAGGTGTATCTTGGCTACTACAAGGCAGTGGTCCGAGTTGATCTTAGCTCCCCGGGAAGTTCGAACATCAAGAATAGTGGAAGAGTATCTGATGTCAGACGTCCGACGATGACAATGGAGAATTCTGGCTGCTCCATTAATGTCGGTAAGGACTTAACCGAGACCTTTGATGTCCAAAAAGGATTTAGACAGGGTGACCCACTGTCATGTGATTTTTTCAACATCATCCTCGAAAAGATCGTGCGGGATTCACTGGCCAATACAAGAGGCATGATCTATTTCAAGTCTGCACAATGGCTTGTATACGCTGATGACATTGACGTGATTGGAAGAACGCAGCGAGACGTCAGTGAAGCTTTTGTGAGCATTGAAGCAGAAGCGGATAGAATAGGTCTGAAGGTAAACGAGGGCAAAACCAAATATGTGCTGTCTTGAAAGAAAGACGCACAACACCAACATCTTGGCCAGAATGTCACTATTGGTAGCTATAACTTTTATGTAGTCAAGGATTGCATCTACCTTGGCTGGCTGGTAACAAGCGCACAACGACACCAGTGCTGAGATTAGACGCAGAACAGGTTTTGCCAAACACTGTTTCTTCGGGCTCAAGAGACAATTGAGTAATAGAGCCCTCTCTCCTAAAACTAAGGTGACCCTCTGTAAAGCCTTAATCATCCCGGTCATTCTCTACGGCGCAGAGGCTTGGACCTTGTCAAAATCGGACGAAGGAGCCCTTGGTCGTTTCGAGAGGAAAATTCTGCTTACAACCTTCAGTTCCATTGGTGTTGAGGGAGAGTGGAGGAAAAGATTCAACCACGAACTGCACGGGCTGCACAGCGACATCGGCCTAGTTATACGTCTTCGGATCCAACGTCTAAGATGGCTAGGCCATGTAGAGCGAATGGACATCACTACTCCGGCCCGAAGAGTCTTCGTCTCCAACCCCGAGGGACGACGCAGCAGAGGACGACCACATCTAAGGTGGCGCGCACAGGTGGAAAGGGACCTCAACCAACTGGGCATGCGGAACTGGAAGCGGCTGGCCAAAGATCATGCCGGCTGGAGAGGCTTGTTGGTTGAAGCCCTGGGTGAATCAGAACTGTAACGCTATCGAAGAAGTAGAAGAAGGACTGAGTCCAATGAGTGCTTCTTGGGTTGCTGTGGGGCAGGTTGGCATAGCGCCTATAATGCCGAGACACGCTAGTCTCTGAAGGCGTTGAGGCTTAACAATTGTAGTTTTTAGCTCAACTTTTGTCTACCATACGGTGGACCCGTAGATAACTATAGGTCTTACTATCGCGGTATATAACCAGTGTATTATCTTAGGTTTAAGTCCCCAGGTTTTACCGTAGGTGCATCGACAGGCCCACATGGCCTTAGTCGCTTTCATAAATTTAGTTTTCATATTGGAGTTCCAGTTGAGTTTGCGCTCTAGGTCAATACCTAGATACTTTAGTTCCTCGGAAATTCTAGGAAGTGGGGGCGAGAACCCAAATCAAGCTGACGTTCCCGAAGATAACTTTGATGTGGATTGTTATGAGACGTTCGCTCACATGCCGGAAGCTTAGGACTTTTTGCCTATGTCCACCTCGAACAACAAAGCCTCATCCGAATAGGCGTTGTTTGCTCTCCTTGTAGCAGTTACCGCAGAGTTTATGATTTTTTCGCGGTTACGGCTTACTTGGTCGAACGCCTCCATTGTCCCAAAGGTAGCGGAAAATGTCTGGTCGTTTGTCAAAAAACGATGGATTGTTTCCCTTACTTCCTCGATGGATGGCAGTTCTACTTGAAATCCTGCTAAATAGATTTCGTCTTATTGAATGTTGTCAACGTCCATGTATCAGTGTTTCCCAGAGCCCAGTGTTGCGGACTACTGCCTTCTAACCACATTTTTCTTGCATTTTCGTCGAACAAGGGCTTGTCTTTGGGAGCTTGACTTCTTCTATCTGTTTTCTTCCTTCGTTAGTCTCCATGTCGTCCTAAGATACTTCTTTGGGGTACTCCAGCTTTATCAGGGTGAATCTTAGAGCATTTGTTGTCAGATCTAACGATTCTATGTTCCAAATAGAGTGGGAAGTAGTCTTTGGGAACCACATTACTGATCTTAACCAATAGGTGAGTGCTGTCTTCGATTATCTATAAAAACTGCTTAAGAGCATAAACAAGTATGTAATCGCTCGTCCTCCCCAAAACCAACAGGACTCATATCCCAGCATCGACTACATACCAGGTGTCCCAACATCCAGTTGTTTGCACTAAACTCTCTTTAATTTCCCTTCAAACAGTTTCCGTCTTCTGTTCCCAAAATCGAGCAAGGAACAATGTCCTGGAGGGAAAGGAACACAAGAAGGAATACAAAAAATGAAAATTAAAAACGAAAGGATCTTGAGGAGGGCGAAAATCTAATTTAAACACTCGTACGCCTTCCTATTTGCCGTTTGCAATTTATTTAGCATTCAATTTCCTTAACGTTATTCAAATGCTCTGCAACTGTGTCTGCACCAATGTCGTTCTGTTGCTATTGTTACCTTGAGTTGCATATGTATGTACACCACCCAGGACCTACCGATTCCGATAGAATGCAAAGTCCCTAGTCCTTTGTTCCTAGTTTTATAATGACTCGAGTTAAATGGATTCCAAAACGATTAGCACAGTACGGAATACGTAGTATTTCATGTACACATGCGAGTGTGAGGGAACGTGGGTTGAGATGAGGGTTTACTACTGAAGTTTTAAGGAAGTTTCATGAGCAGAGGAGGAACAACACACGATATTTTGGAAGGAGCAATTCCTTCATGTCTTCATGCCGTCGATGGATGAATGGGCAGAGATGGGCCTCCTGATGGTGATTTTACTGATGAGCGCGGGAATTGAGTTGCGATGATTCCGAGTTTGGCTTACTCTTGGTTTCGGTTGCGTTTTCCTGAACCTGTGGCTACGAGTGTGCGATGTATAAATAATGGAATTCGGAAGTCTAGAAATACCCTTGAGCTAAGAATTTCCATGATAGTAGTTACTGAAAGAGATGCGCTCAGATTTCCTTATTCGTATTAAAGTGGTTTGGTAATTGGGGGAGATGCCGGCTGCAGGGAATTCTTGCCATGCAAGCATCTAAAGTAAACTGTTTTTGAACTCGCATTTCCATTAGCTTGCGAATACAAACTTTACTCCTTTGACTGGCAAAGTTTTATTGAAGACGATCGACTAATTAATAATAAACGAAATCAAAAATCAAAGTGTTCGTGCATATCGCCATAGCGAAGCACTTTGAGTACCATCTTAAACGAGACTGCACGGATCCTTTCCTTTGGGCTCCTGCCCGCGGTCTTTGAGTTCCTGTTCTACGGTCTTTGGGCTCCTTTTCTACGGTCTTTGGAGCTCCTGTTCTACGGTTTTGGGCTCTTATTCTGCGGTCTTTGAGCTCCTGTTCTGCAGTCTATGAACTCTTGTTTTGCGGTCTTTGAGCTCTTGTTCTGCGATCTTCGAGCTCCTGTTTTGCGGTGTTTGAACTTGTGTTTTGCGATCTCTGAGCTTGTGTTCAGCTATCTCTAAGCTCCCGCTCTGCAGTCTTTGGGCTCCTGTTCTGCGGTCCTTAAGCTCCTATTCTGCGGTGGTTGAGCTCGTGTTCTGCGATCTCTGAGCTCCCGTTCTGCGGTGTTTGAGCTCCTACTCTGCGGCCTTTGAGCTCCTGTTCTGCGATATTTGAGCTTCTTTTCTACGGCCCTTTTGCTCCTGTTCTTCCGTCTTTGAGCACCTATTTTACTGTCCTTGATCTCCTGCTCTGTGGTCTTTGAGCTCGTGCTCTGCGACCTTTGAGCTCCTCTTTGGCGATCTTTGAACTCCTGCTCTATGGTCTTTGGGCTCCTGTTCTGCGACCTTTGAGCTCCTGTTCTGCGCTGTTTGAACCCGTGTTTTGCGATTTCTGAGCTTGTGTTCTGTTATCTCTGAGCTCCCGCTCTGCAATCTTTGAGCTCCTGTTCTGCGGTGTTTGAGTTTCTATTCTGTGGCCTTTGAGCTCATGTTCTGTTGTGTTTGAGCTTCTGCTCTGCGCTCTTTGAACTCCTGCTCTGCGGTCTTGGAGTTCGTGTTCTGCGTTGTTTGAGCTCTTGTTCTGTTGTATTTTAGCTCTTGTTCTGCGGTCGTTGAGCTTCGGCTCTGTTGTCTTTGAGCTCCTGTTCTGCGATCCTTAACTCCTGTTCTGCAGCCTTTGAGCTACTGGTCTGCGGTCTTTGAGTTCTTCCTGTTTTGTGGTCTTTGAGCCCCTCATGTTCTGTGGCCTTTGAGCTCCTCCTGTTCTGCGGTCTTTGGGGTCCTCCTGTTCTGCGGTATTTGAGCTCCTCATGTTCTGCGGTCTTTGAGCTACTCTGGTTTGAGCTTCTCTTCTGCGGTCCTTTAGTTTCTGTTCTCCCGTCTTTGAGCACCTATTTTACTGTCCTTAATCTCCTGCTCTGTGGTCTTTGGGCTCGTGCTCTGCGACCTTTGACCTCCTCTTTGGCGGTCTTTGAACTCCTGTTCTATGGTCTTTGAACTCCTGTTCTGCGGCCTTCGAGCTCCTGTTCTGCGCTGTTGGAACCCGTGTTTTGCGATTTCTGTAGGGTTTTTGAGCTCCTCTTCTGCGATTTTTAAGCTCCTATTTTGTGGTCTTTAAGCTCCTGTTCTCCGTACTTTGAGGACCTATTTCACTGTCCTTGAGCTCCAGCTCTGCGATCTTTGAGCTCCTACTCTGCGGTCTTTGAGCTCCTGTTCTGGGATATTTGAGCTTCTGTTCTGCGGCTCCTTAGCTCCTGTTTTCCGGTCTTTAGTACCTATTTTACTATCCTTGATCTCCTGCTCTGTGGTCTTTGAGCTCGTGCTCTGCGGCCTTTGAGCTCCTCTTTTGCGGTATTTGAACTCCTGTTCTGCGCTGTTTGAACCCGTGTTTTGCGATCTCTGAGCTTGTGTTCTGTTATCTCTGAGTTCCCACTCTGCAGTCTTTGAGCTCCTGTTCTGCGATGTTTGAGCTTCTATTCTGCGGCCTTTGAGCTAATGTTCTGTGGTGTTTGAGCCTCTGCTCTGCGCTCTTTGAACTCCTGTTCTGCCGTCTTGGAGTTCGTGTTCTGCGGTATTTGAGCTCTTGTCACGCGATTGTTGAGCTTCCGCTCTTTGAACTCCTGTTGTGGGGTTTTCGAGCTCCTCTTCTGCTATCTTTAAGCTCCTGTTCTGCGGTCTTTGACCTCCAGTTCCACGGTCATTGAGCGTCGTTCCGCGGTCTTTGAGCTCCTGTTTTGCGGCCCTTGAACTCCTGTTCTCCGGTCTTTGAAATCCTGTTCCGCGGTCCTTGAGCCCTTCCTAATTTGTGGTCTTTGAGATCCTCCTGTTCTGCGGTCTTTGAGCTACTCTTGTTCTGTGGTCTTTGAGCTCCTGCTCTGCGGCCTTTGAGCTCCTGCTCTGCGATATTTGAGCTTCTGTTCTGCGGCCCTTGAGCTCCTATTCTCCAGGTTTTGTGCTCCTGTCTTGCGATCCTTGAGCTTATGTTCTGACGTCTTTGAGCTCCTGCTCTGCGGTCCTTGAGCTCCGGTTTGCGTTCTTTGAGCTTCTGCTCTGTGGTCCTTGAGCTCCGGCTCTACGTTCTTTGAGCTCCTGTTCTGCTGTCCTTGAGCTCCTATTCTGCGGTCTTTAGGCTTCTGTGCAGTGGTCGTTTAGCCCCTGTTCCATTTCAAAAGGACATATAACAAGGACTTAAATCAAACTCGAAACCCATTGACTTTATTAGCTTTTGTAAAAGTGCAAATTCCTTAAGTTAACTATGAATAATCGAATGAACGAGTAGATACACCTAATCGCGTAAAAGCAAACGCGTCTTAAAACACACTACAAAGCAATTTTAAAGTTTCTCCCGCTGATAGCTTCCACGGATTCCTTGTCCACAAGGTTGGACTGCATAGACAATTCAGACAAGCTACTCAGGTTTGGAATGTTCTCCATGGATGCGATTTTGTTATGGTCCAATCTGATTTTCTGCAAAAGAATAATTATTGTTTTAAGGCCCACATGCAACGACAGTGGTTTTACCTTCGCAAATCGAAAGGCAGCAAATTTGGGAACACACCGATCAGACAGAAGGTTGCCAGTGAGATCGATCACGTCAGCAATGCTAAGGTATTGATCGTAACAAATAGATGTAAGATTCAAGTTGGCCAGGAATATTTCTGTCGGGATTTTCGTTGATGTTTCCCACTCTTGGAGGCACTTTTCAATATTCCACTTGGACGCCAGATCCTCGTAGTAGCCTTTACGAAGATAATCAATGGTTTGCAGCTTCTGCAGGTACTCTATGGATTTTTGGTGATATTTTGTGCGATCAATTGCTCGCATGAGCAGTGCTGATGTTAAAAGTGTCCCTGAAGTAAGGACAAAAGTCATAAGTTAATTTGATATGATCATGGAAATCTTGTAAGCGCACTTACACTTGCTCTCCGGCTCGAGTTCTAGCAGCTGATTGCAGGAATCTAGTTGGTTCTTCAGTTCTTCAATGATTGCAGCACCGAATTCATACTCAAACCGGGGACACCTCAGTCCAAAGTACCCATCGCTGACTGACTTTAGGGACATTGAATATGGCTTTCCGTCCAGCTGGCATGTTACTGTGTAGTTGGCTGCTAATTCGAGTTGGAAATTGCCTTTCGCAAACCATGTGCTGTCGGAAATGGTACCATTTGCGGGTTTCCAAGCAAATGAGATATTGAAACTGGGCGAAACGTCGACAGAGAAGTCACTGGCAGTAATTGGTTTAGTGAACGCCACCACAGCCTGATTTTTGTCGATGCGAAATGCAGCAATGTCCAGCTCAGGGCGTGAGTAGCCTGTAGACGATAAGATATTTGAAGGGTTTTCTCTCTTCTAAATGGGGGGAAATAGATTACCTAGTAACCACCGTTGATAGAACCACGCGCTACTATCATTCGGATCAGTGAACGCTGCTGTTAGGACCATTTCAAGTTCCTCTTTTAACTTTTTCTCCGATATCGGCCGGAGCGGATCGTTTTCGTGAGGATACAGTACCGGTAGCAGTTGACTACGATAGTGCCATGATGAATAGTTAGAAAAGTTGTTCCGTATTTTCTCGGTGCAAAAGTCCAGCTCTTTACTTGGCTCCACTTCTGCTTTTGCGACCACAAATCGCCGATAGTACCAAGTGTGAACTAAAAGACATAAAATCAGTTTTGGTGCACATTTAGGGTTTCTTGGAACTTACAATTCCTCTCATCTAGCTTCAAGTACTTGTTACACAAGGCAACCTCCCTTTCGAAGTTCGGTTTCGGGCAATTCTCTAAAAGCCACGTCCGATGATGCCATGCGCCATAGGATTTAGGATTAGTGACCAAACACTGTTCAGCAAAACCTAAATCCTTATCAAATACCTCTTGTTTCGCTCTAAACATGCAGTAAAATATAAAATTCATTATCTACTTCACCCCGTAAGACCTTATGAATGACTCACTCTTCGTCCAAGTTTTCGCTAAGTTTGAGAATGCACTCCTTTCTGATGTTCCATAAGGTGTAGACGTCTGGATTTCTGGCTAATATCTGCCCGGTAATTGTAAGCATTTCAGTGTCCAATTCGTTTTTCGATCTCTTCGAGAAGATCTTTGCCATTCCCGCTCGGTAGGCCTTCACTTTCAGGTCTTGTTCCTTCTTTTTTCGCGCCGCTTCCTCGGCCGAAGTGCGAACTTTTATCCTGCCGTGCTGAGGAAACATTCATTTTATTTAAATGTTCAATCAAACTTGGAGAAAATGTTGTATTTTACCATAATTCGATGATTTTCTTACAAACAAACGACCACCGAAACAATTGAAGGGAATGGATTTGACGGATTTGACAATTGAAACGTTACTTCTGCTATATCAGCTGTTACCTGTTGTTCGGTTCACTTATGGCGTATCTCTAGAAGATGTCAGCGTACCCAATATATACGTTACTTTTTGAAAAGTCAAATGTTGGCTTGAAACAAGTAATAAAACACAAATTCGACTTTGTACACTAAATGGCACTTCTTTATTGTAAATTCATTCGTACACCTTAGGGATTTAATAGCTTATTGGCTACCGAACATTCTGAGTTCTCTAAGATGTTGCCACAACAAGACCAATGCCTTCGGCCTGGATGTCCATTATGTCCATGTCCACAACCTTCATAGCCAGGCATACGACCTTCACATGAACACGTTGCCTGTTTCGATCCCTTACTAGAGCAGAAGGCACAACAGTGATAGATACCGGTATGGGGCCGTACCGTTCTGGCCACAAAGGTGAATGGACTGCCCTAAAAATGGCATACTGGGATCAGAAATACATTTTTTTTTTTGGCTGCCGTATTTGATACCTTAATGTGCTTGTCATTTATTATGATCGTCAGTAGCATGGTTCCTTGGGAATCTGGTACGAACGCAACGCCGTAAGTTCCATCGCGACGATCACTAACCTGAGGCGATAGTCAGTAAAGATAGTAAAGCGTTCGTGATAACTCGTTCTTACCTCGACAGGTAGATACTTTGTTGATGAATCTTTGTACTTAAGTTGAGTGTTCAGTTTCAGACCTCCATGACATAAGGGCAATCCATCCGCATCTCTACTCAGCACCACCATTTCGACCTTACGATGCACGCGTAGTTGGGTGTATCCTTAAAAATAGAAAATCAATAAATGTACTTCATACCCTTTGGCTTACCTTCTGTCTCCAGTGTGCATAGAGTTGGTTCCACAGTTTGCGTGGTGATTATGCCAAAAATGGGTATATTCCTCTGGTTCAACGTACGCGGCGCGCGAACTTCCGGGAGAAAGTGAAGCGTATCTGAAATCTACGGCCAAAGGTCTTATTCAGTCACCATCGGTATGCCACTACTGTCCCTTACCTTCGGATCCAACGGTGGATTGAACTTCTGACAGTACTCAAAGCGTCGTAGGAGAATGTTGACAAACGAAAGGATTTCCACATCCGATCCGCCATTAATTAGTTCCTCACTGAAGCGTATTGCTTCCGAGGTTTCTACAGACTTTTTCTCTACGAACGAAGGTCAGTTCCAGGCTACATCTTCACGACAATCCATTCTACTTACCCATATCCAATTGTTGCTCGACGATCATATGGATCTTCGACTCCCTAGCCCGACTGATCTGCTGCAACAACGTTCGTCCGTGCAATTCTATAGCCTTTGTATAGTCCTCCATAAATGATTCCACATCCGACTGAACATTGTCGCATTTACGATTGATTTTCTTCGCGATTTCATTGAGTCTACTTATAGAGTGCTGTGTGTAGTCACACAACGGTCTCGCTTGATCCGTGGACTCCCTAATCACCTTCTGATACGAATTGAAAGCTTTCGTGATTGACTCATGCTTATGTCCCTTGTGGAGTAACGCTAAGCAGTCCGAGCACGCGACCTGTAGGCAGGAACTACAAAACGATGTCATCTCGAATCCGGGATGCATCGAGCACTTAATAGGCCTTCCCGAGGCGTGATTAAATCCCTTCTTATTCCTGCGAGCCAGTCGAAGTTCCAAAATGTTTTTGATCTTATGACTCGCTGTATGTTTCTGACGCTCATGAGCCTCCTTACAGATTATGCATAGATTGGTTGTACATGTCGTACAGTGATACACCGCCTGCAGGATAAGCCACAAACAGTTCACTACTTTGGAACAGGGTGGATTGCACTTACATTCGACTCGTCATAACATAGACTGCACCAGGCCTTGGAGATGACATCCTCGCCAATTTCCATCTTGAAGGATTCTATCTTACGGATCAGCACAAAGTTGTGTGGCAATTGCCTAATGCCACCGATTGGTATCTCCGTGGGCTGTCGGCATTCCTTGCAGATGATGGTACGAGGCTGTTGGCTGGGTGGTGGGGATTTCTCTTTTTTCTTGCTCTAGGCAACAAGAATGACACTAAATGGTGGACAGAAAAGGATATCAACTGAACTGACTTACAGATTTGTCCTTTTTGATTAGTTTGTCGATGGATTTCTTGCTTCGGAAACTAGTAAACGATGAACGACTCTCGGGACGTGTGGAACCAGAAGAACTGTTGCGATACGACATCTCAGGTGATGATTCAGCTGACAAGGATCTAGCGCTCGATGTTCGTTTTGCCGTAGCTGGAAAAATTTGAGGAATTGAATTGAATTAGGTATTCTTTCGAGATAGAAGATGGCAATAGAGGTAAGTGAGACCTGGAGAACGCTCGACTGTACTGAACTGGCTTATCGACCATAAGCCTGAGGTAAATTGCTTCAGCGCAGTTTTTCATATAACTAAAAGAATGAAGATATGAGGTCTAGCTGTCGACCAAGGTTGTTAGTGATACTGCTAATCTGAAATAGACTCTACAAGACGGTCGTGGAACTTGGACGGATTTCCTTGCCAGAGGAAGCGTTTTTAGGGACGAGAAAGCCTTGGTCCTTTGATGGGAGCCATTGCGGGAATGGAAGATTGAAATCGCTAGAGTCAGCGTCTAAGAAAAGAGAGTCGATTGTATCTACATTTAGCTGTTAGACCAAGGCAGGTTGGCGTAAGCAAGTTCAAAAGAGGTGGAGGTCAAAATCGTGGTATACTATTTGATGAATCAAGGTGATTTTGAATAGTCAAAAGGACGCCACGACCAGTAGCAAGTGCGTCATTGCGCTGTTCGGGAGCGTGAAAGACGACGAAGTCAGAAGAGACAAATTCAGAGTCAAGAATACATATTAGGATTGGGATTGGCTCGGTTAAGGCCTCGAGTGGGGACGAGGGCTGCCGTGGTGCAGTGGTAAATATCACCGAATGTCGAGCGAAAGGTCTGTAGTTCACAGAATATCCATGGCCAAGAAATGCTGCTCCTATATGGATAAATCGTGCAACACAGCGGTTGTGAATGGGAAGTGGTCAAAATACTAATGAAGGCATAACACTCACAGTATATGGTGCGTGCAGTTCTCATATAACACCATCATGGCATGGAATATTTGCTGAAAACTACAACCAACGAGAAAATTCAGTCGACTTCCTCTCGAGTTCTATCTAGGACAACCACCCTTGGAGGGTAGTGAACGAACATCTATGACCCAAACCATCTGCACTCCGTCTTGGTTATGTGACAAACATAATAAGAGTGTGGGTATGAGTGCGAGTCTTTTATTTGGAGAGGAGCAATGCGCATAGAGCTAATATGAGTGATGAAACTAGAAAGGTCGATTGTCACTGAAATGCAATTGTATATTTTCCTCAAAGTTGTTGGATTAATAGGTAGACCTTCATGTTGTGGGATTACAGACGGAATCTGGCCTATTATAAAGGTAAGGACGAATGTTTTCATGGAGACGGTGTTCGCGCAGTCTAGACATCTCATAACGACCATCGAGATCATTAGGCGGCGGAGTCCTCTCTACTAGCTTGGTATTGAGTTTAACGGAGGAAAGAAGAAGTGGATCCAAAATAGCTGATGGGAGTTGCTTTTTAGCAGAGGTAGCTGAAGATGGGGCAGCGATCACTGCAGTGGAGGGGTTAGTAGAGTTGGTCGATGAAGGTTCACTGAGAGTTGAGACAGGTTTAGAGGTATTAACATTTGGGATGAGGGGTTAAAAGAAACTCGAGGTGAAAAAACACTCATATTCAGTGAGTAATAAAAGGTTGGAGCAACCGATTCCCGTTTTGGAGTACTGTTGGTGGAAGATTTCGATGAGACTGGATTCCTGGAGTTATTTGAGGCGTTGACTCCATTCAGGTTGAAGTTTGTCAGGAGCGGTATGGTAAGGTAAAATTTGGACTTGGACAGATGTGGACAGAGATACATAAGTTGGCAAGATGGTTGGTAGAGAAAGTAAATCTTTCCATACCCTCACTCCCTGAGGCACTGACACTCATCCATAAGAGATAAGTGATTATTGGTGCAGGTTACTAGAGGAGATGAGTCCAGTTTGGTCGCTTCCAGTTTGTAGTGGATAAGATTTTCCATGGCTTTTGAGGAACTTGTGTGACCGGAGAGAGTTTTGGTGATAGATGACCATTCCATTTGAGAGCCTTTCTTGTGTCATGGGCATAACCATCAGCAGCAGTTACGATTGATTCACACACATTGTAGGGCGATTCTGTTTGTCCTTTGATGCCATTGCAGAAATGAGGATTTTAAATCGGTCAACAAATCAAAGACAGAGACAAGCTGTTGGTTGTTGACTTTAACGGCTAATAGTATGTGAGCCAAAGGAACTAATTTATATTCTTTACGAAAAAACTGAAACGCATTAAGGATTCTGTGGAAATGTGGTTTTTGTGTTTCTATTCACCCGGATCCAAATGGAATGCCAAATATACCGCTACATTGGAAGCACAAAGGGGCATGATTACAATAATAAATTTACAACAAACCAAAAAACCAGACTAGGGTAAGCTGCTTTGATTGTCTATAAGTTGTGTAGTCTTGTAGGTCACTATATATAACGCAGGACTGACGCTCGTAAGTTTTACGAACAATCAAAACGAACATGCGAGGGCTAAAAAGCCAGGGCGGAAGCCTGTAGGGATAAAGGCGGACAACTACTAGTACAGTCAAAGGTGATGCTGAGAATATATAAAGAACACTTCTGTAGACTGTTTAATAAGAGATCCGATACCGCTGTCAATCGGAATGATCCATCCGCAACTGACGTAGATGTAACAGAATTTCGTCCACCCGACCTAGATGAAATTAAGCACGGACGGCCTGTTTGCTGAGCTACTTAAGGCTGGGGATGAGCTGGTAGGGCGCATGCACTAACTCATCTGTAAAATTCTGCAGATGATTGGTGCATGCTCCCTACCAGAATATCGCCGCCAGCCTTGAAGAGCTCTGATGGCAAGCCATCTAAGCCTGCGGTCTTGTTGTTCTTCAGCTTCTGAATAGCTGTGCCGACTTCTTCGATGCTGAGTGGGAGGACTACTTCAGCGGCTGGAGTTGGCATTTCCTCGGTCCCTACCACTCTCTTGGTCATACTCGTTAAGCAGCTGCTGGAAAAGCTGCTTAAATACATCCACTATTCCCTGCGGGTCGGTGACAAGATTACCCTCACAGTTTTGAAGAGCCTGGGTGCCCTTATTGCAGCCTTCTTTGGCTTTCTTGTAAAAGGCTCGTGTTTTATGCTTATCCCTAGACTCCTCGATATCCTTGAGCTGGGAGGCTGCGAAGGTTCTTTTCTTTTGTTGCAGAAGTTTTTTCTCCTCCCTTCTTCTGGCTCGGTACTCTTCTTGCACTGACCTGGTTTTCCTCTGGAGCGCCTTTTGGTAAGCCTCGTCGGTTGCTGCCTTTTTCCGCTCACACTCACCATCATACCACGGGTTAATAGATGGTTTCGGCTACTTTCTGAATGGCTGAGCGGCAAAGCAGCCACATTTTATTGGCATTTGTGTTCGACGTAGGCATACCATAGAGTCTTTCGCTCAGCAGCTCTCCGTAGAATCTGGTAACCTCCGGTGTGCTCAGGTGCCCAACGTCGAACCTCCTCCTGGTGGGCTGGTGCAGCTTTCTGACATTGGACAGTCGAGCTCTGAATCTTGCTGCTACGAGGAAGTGGTCAGAGTCGACATTTGCGACATTCAGCGCTGAGATTAGGCGCAGAATAATTCTGTCCAACCGCTGTTTTTTCGGGCTTAAGAAGCAATTGAAGAGTAGAGCCTTCTCTCCCTTAATCATCCCAGTCCCGGCGCAGAGGCTTGGACCTTATCAAAAATGGATAAGGTCGTCTCGGGAGAAAAATTCTGCGTACACGGTCCCGTTTGTGTTGACGGAGAGTGGAACGTCTAGGATAACAGCGTAGCTCCAACCCCAAGGGACGAAGTTGCAGAGGACGCATCTGCTGCATCTAAGGTGGCGTACACAGGTGGAAAGAAACCTCAACCAACTAGGCGTGCGACACAAGCAGCTGGCAAAAGATCATGCCAGCTAAAGAAGCTTGTTGGTTAAGGCCCAGGCTCACACCGGACTGTGGTGCCACCAAAGTAAGTTAGTATTGGTGTCCAAGGCAATATAACCAAATCTACAATGACGCCTTTATGTACACAAAGAGGCGAATGAGGCTCAGTTGTGCAAAGTTAATTGAGAATTGTTGGCTATTACGTGCAAAAACTGTTTCGAATGATTAGCCAATGATGAGGTCCATGGACAAAGTCGATAACTTTCCTGCTCCCGTTTGAGTGTCGCTTCTAATGAGTTAGAATCGGTGTCGTTCAGAAGATGGTTTTTGTTTGTATGTTTTAACCTACCTTACACCTTCACTACCTTCAATGATAGTAAAAATTACCTGTGGTATACCGGAGCTTCCTCCTTAATGAATCCTATAATAAATAGACAGTCTTATGGCTTTGTTGTGGCTGTTGAAATGTCCAATAAAAGGTATATAAAAATCGCCCTACCCTGACTTTAAAACGAGGAAAGAACAACAACAGCTAGACTAAACTAAAATCCAACTGGTTAAAGCCTAAGGCATGACCAATGGTTTGAATATGATGGGACCAACAATATAATGTTGTTTTCGTCCATTTAATGATGACGATATAACACTCATAAGGGCCGGCGGTTTAATAACCGCACTCCATTCGTTTTATTCTACTCCTCCAGCACCAACAGACATAGATTACCGTGAATTATAAGCGCAACACAAGAATTTCGTATAATTTTCCATTTTTAGGCGCCAAACATGAGAATGTCCTCAATCTGTAGTTTCTGTATTAAATCATCATTTCTCGAATTTGGTTTTCACTTTCTTCTTTAATCCTTTATTTAACATCATAGTCCGCCCTGAACTACTTTGCGCTTTTCCTATTCCACAACCAGCATTTTGGACCACATCCAAATGGAGCGTATTGCACTCACCTTGAAAGCGTTACATAACATCTCCGTCTGAATTAAACCATAACTCAACATGCAAGCCAAAACTAGGATTCAGTGTCCTGAGTCACTCTAAGATGTGTCATGAACCTCTCTGAGTCAAAATCCTATGTTTGTACGCATCGAATTTCTTACAAAACTTCCCCTTTTTGTCCCTTTTATCTGATTACAAACCCACAACCTAAAATAGAATCTGATAAGCATGGCTGCAGCATAACACGACCACAAGCCGCACCATCTATGTGGTGCTCAAAAAGCAGGCTAAAATGTATTTCACTCTTCAATAGTCATCCGATGAATAATGCAAAAACAAAATACCACACATCCTAGCCACTGACTGTTATGAAACACCCGCGGCCGCCCAGCCGCCATCCACCCCACCGCTTTGCCTTCCTTGTTTTTGTTTTTTTTTGCTCTCCTCAACTCAAAGATGCATCTTGTACCAACTTCAGTGAGTGTTGTTTGCCTGATGGCTTCCTCTTCTCTGTTGTCGTTTTTGGTTCGTTTTTTTTACGTCACCAGGACCTTGTAGCATGCGCACTTACGCAACAACACAGGGATTCACATTCGATATGTCAAACATTGGATTCGCGTCGCATTCCAGTCTTGTTAACAATGTTTTTAAAGAAATATGTGAAAAATCGTCGAAAACTTAAGATCCTGCTCCTCCTAACCGTTATCGCGCTCATAGTCATCACAATCGTCCTACTCAATGCAACCAACGAACGTGAGAAGGTCATCAATGTTGGCTTCATAGACGCATTCGATACGAAACCTGAACCACCCCAGGAACGTCCAGTTATCGTGCCCGAGAAATACAATGAGCATAAAGTGAAGACGCGTCTAATCAAAGATAAAATCAAGTATCTGACACAGAATCGCGATAGCGACAACGAGAACGAGGAGCACACCAAGTTGGATACAGTCACGACAAATATTCATATCTTCTACACAGCCCCGGTGGCGTGGTATAAGAAGGGAAAACCACACAAGCTGGTCAAGGAGACAATCGATGAGAATGACACTGTTGTAACGCCACCGCACAAGACGCCAAAGCTGCTAAATACAGCCTTTTATCCGGCACTGGGTTTGTATAAGCCGACAATTGGTGTATTGCGAAAGCATTTTGAGAATATTCGAAACGCGGGAATTGGTGTGATAATTCTGACGCTTAGCGCGAAATTGACGGATGAACTGGTGCAGTTGGTATTGGATACGGCGCCGTCTTTCAATCTATCGGTGACATTCGAAGTGGGTTTAGCCAGTAATCAGAGTGTGGACTTTTTGAGGAGTCAATTGGAGACGATTCGGAGGTTTGCCACCTCGGAAGCCTTCTATAGGGTTCTATCGATAACGAGGAGCTCTTATGTGCCTTTGATATATGTGAGCAATGCGTATAAGTTGAACGAGGCGGAGCGGTTGCTTTGTACGAATCAGCCGGATAATGTGCGTGATGTGATTGATGCGTTGTTCATCGGTCACATAAGGTGAGTGAGTTGAGAAAGTAGTTAGTACTTAGGTACTTAATGGCAACACTTTTGTGGAAGTTTTGCGATTTAGAAAAATGTTGAGTTTAATTTTAAATCACAATAAACCAGTTTTGTAGAAAATAAGTAAATATTTCTAGAAATCAAGCGCTTGCAGTACGGAGGGAGCGAAAGAAGTTCCAAAATGTACCATAAACCCTTGAGTGTTGCCATCAAACATTTATTTATTTTCATGCATACATGCATACATACATTTTCAGTGGCCCGCATGTTCGACTAAAGGGGTCGCGGGGGCAATGCGCGCACGCGGGATCTCCAGGCCACTCGATCCTCCGCCATCGAGTCTTACTCATCAGGAGCTATGCCCAAGCGCACCAAGGCGAGTTTTTGGACTTGGTCCAACCACCTCGTCCTGGGTCTACCAAGCGGTCGCCTATCTGATGGTTTTGCTTTCAAGGCACGCTTCGGAAATCGTGATGATGGCGACATTCGTCTCACGTAACCAAACCATCGAAGCATAGCCTTTCCGTTCGGATTAGCAGCTGCTCAACATTGAGTTCGGAACCGGCAATAAAACTGTAGGTCCCTTTCACCTATGTGAAAATGAAATCACACACAACATGGGTGATTGAGAGAAGCTCGGCTCAGGTTCTTCATGGACTGTAACGCCAACATACATACATACATGTTCGCTTCATCTGTTGATAAAACTTTCGAACGTTACGCCTGCAGTAACACCTCTCCAAATCCTCAATCGCGAGGTTCTCGTGCTCTTTCTTCTGTCTTCTGAGAAGCTTGTGCTCTTCCTTTCTTTTTTACTCGTAGAGCTCAGGAGCTGATCTTGTTCTTTTAGGCAGAGAGGCCTTATATGCATCCTGCTTCGCTGTGTGAATCCTCCTGCACTCGTAATCGAACCAGGTGTTTCTTCGTGGTGGAGCCTTGAAACCCAAGACTTCGGATGCAGAGCTTTTCAGGGCTTGTTTGCAAAGGCTCCATTGCTGTTCTATTGATAGCATGGAGGATTGAGGTGTATTGGAGAGCTTAAGGAAGACGTGATCGGTAAAAGGACGAGCGGTTTCTAGCGATAGTAGCTTTCCGACGTCATAACTTTGCATTCTTACTCTACTCCGCTGCGTTCGTGATATCCGTAAGCGCATCTTGGCTACTACGAGATGGTCCGAGTCGATGTTAGCCCCTTGGAAAGTTCGAACATCAAGAATAGTGGAGGAGTGTCTGACGTCGATCGCGATGTGATCAATCTGGTTGGTAGTCGATTGATCAAAACACCGCCAGATGCCTTTGTGTATATCGAGGTAGGGGAAGCGCGTACCGGCTAGAAGGAGATATCGCCCCGTATCAAGATCAATCAGCCCGTGTCCGTTATCGGATGTGGTGTCGTGTAGGCTATGTTTGCCGATGACTCGTTCAAAGATGCTTTCCTTACCCAGCTTAGCATTGAAGTCTCATAGTACAATTTTGATGTCATAGCTGGGACATTCGGCATACGTTCTGTCTAGGAGATCGTAGAACTCATCTTTCGGAGTCATCGTTGTCTTCCACGGGGGCGTGGACGCAGATCAGGCTGATGTTAAAAAATGCAGCATTGATACTGATTGTTATGAGGCGTTCGCTCACATGCCGAAAGCTTAGGACTTTTTGCCTTAGTCCACCTCGAACAATAAATCCGCATCCAAACAATCGTTGCCCTCTCTCCCTATAGCAGTCGCCGTAGTAAATATCGCAGTTTTTCATCCGCTTTATACCCGGTCCATTCCATCGCATTTCCTGGATGGCGATTAAGTCCGCTTTATAGCAGCCTAGGGCGTCAGCAAGTTGTTCGGTTGCACGTGGCCCGTTTAGGGACCCCACATTCCACGTACAAAGCCGAAGATCATTGTCCTTTTTTCGTTTTCTGCATAAATCTGGTCCGCAATAGCCGAGGCTTGTGGTTGTTTCGGATAGTGTGTTTTTTTACGGTTACGGCTTACTAGGCCGTAGCCCAACCGATTAATCCTGTTTTTTGGCGCAGGAGACTCGCCGTTCGCCCTTCCCCGTCTGCAATTTCCATAGAAAATCTTCAGATAGCACCACGAGGAGGTGGGGATAGGACTTACTAACAGTGCCGTAAGATGTTCGACTGCGGTGGCTCTTCTCACTTTTTAGCAGGCCAGCATCCGTCGCATAGATGCTACCCCTACGAGGCCTTTATTAGTCCTTTGCCATCCCTTCAACACCTTAGCGTAGACTTTATCGGGGACACTTAAAAGAGATACATATGCCCCTATAGTTGAAGCACTCTTTTCATCCCCCTTTTTGAAAAGAGGGACAATCACCCCAGTCTGTCAATCGCTAGGTGTCTCACCGCATTCCCAGGCCACCTTAATGATACGAGAAAGCCATAATACTCTTTACCCATTGCCTATAGACTATAGGTATGTCCTCTTCAGCGCCCTGTTCGGAACTGAGCCGCTCCGAAAAATGCTCGCTCGATCTGCGTAAGATGTCCATCTCATTGGAAAGCATTACACCATCTTTGGATTTAACTCTTTCGTTTCCAATTTTTTTAATCAATCATTCATTTTAGGTTGAAGACCCACGCAGAAACAATGCGTCGACTATGTTTCGATGGATTCTACAGCAAGGTGCCCAGCAATGGAGCCACCTTCGCCAGTACTTGGAAGAATTGGTCATATCTCAAGTCATTCGCGTTAACCTACAAAATGCTCTTTGTACCAACGGTCGGACCGGGCTTTGCAGAACGTAATAAATTCCCTCGCCATGGCGACATCCAACGACATCGCAGTAACGGACGAGTAAGTCACAGTTTTACAATAAAAATTTGTACAAAGTCCATAGCTTCCTTTGGCATTTCAGTATTATGGAGTCGCCTGGCGAACGGCAATCATCAACCACGTTGGCTTCATCAACGTTGCAAGTTACAACAATTGGCCGGATGGTAGTCAAATCGAAGAAGTCCTACCGCGTAGCGGTTTTCTAGACTACAATCCAGGTACGCCGAGAAAATACCTCGAACTGACGGCACATTGGGTTGGGAATTTTCTCAAATCCAAGAAACAATCACAATCAAATTGCTACGAATTATTAAATAATACAATTTGTTAGGCGAAGAATGCTCCTTTTACATATACATATATACATTCATCCAATTATTGTATTCCAGTAGAAAATGATTCTATCCAGTTTCCGGTTTTGAAACCTTCTTTTGAATATTTCATTATTGTTGTATCTATATCTATAGTTATAGTTAGAGAATAGCTATTTTACTTACTAAACCATGAGATATACTATATATTTTACTCTAAAGTTGTTGGAAGTTGACTTTCTTTCCTGAAATGTGGTATGTGGGGAAAAGAAGGGGCTAATAGGCACCTTAAACCATCAAGACAGACCGCAGCTGACGGATACTTCAGGCAAAGCCGCAATATGGACCTGCGGTAAGCAGCCCTTCCAACAAACAGAACTGGTGCTTGACACATTTTTTGTTCGGGCTAAAATTGACGGCTATCATATCTACAGCTGTTATGCTCCTCCGAGCCCTACCATCGAGGACTTTGATAACTACCTTAACAGGTTGGCAATGGATGCCAGAGGACGGAGTCCGGTCTTCATAGCTGGAGACTTTAACCCTTGGTCCAGACAATGGGGCTGTTCAAGGACAAACATTAGGGGAAGCAATCTATTGGAAGCCTTAATGGTCCTCGACGTAGTGCTCCTAAACAGCGGCAAGGAGAACACGGGGTGGTTCGATAATCGACCTAACTTTTGTAAGCAGCAGCCTTGCTCGGAAAACAACATGGAAGGTCGGTCCCCACTATACCCACAGTGACCACCAAGCTATACTGTGTGAAATCACAAAGGAAGAAAGCCAACAAACAAATACACTGAGGAGAATAGCCAACAAGAAGAGGCCTTCGCCCTTATGATCGCGAATGCTGCTTTGACGGGTACTGCCAACGACAAGTCTACACTGCTGACTACCTACATCGCAACGGCATGGGACGCATCCATGGCAAGAAGACCAACAAACTCACGCTACTCACCAGTTTACTGGTGGAATGAGGACATTGCGCTGCTACGCGCTAAATGTCACCGCACAAGGAGAAAGTACCAGCCAGGGATAAAGAATATATCCCTGGTACCAGCACAGCAGAGGAAGGGACAGCACCACCGAACTTCCCCATCGATACAAAGCAGCGCGAAGAGAATTGAAAATGGCAATTGTCATAAGTGAACGTCGGAGCTTCGCCGAGCTATGCAACGGGTTGGATAAAGACCCCTGCGGGAGAGCGTACCAAGTGGTGATGACAAAACTGAAAGTTTTTCGAGCACCATCTCCCACACGTACAGATGTGTTGGAACAAATAGTCGAATGTGTATTCCCACGGCAGCCGGAAATTCCACTGGATAACGAGTCGTCTATAGCAGCCCAGCAATTTCCTAGGATAACTCCACAAGAGATTCTTGAGGCATGTAAAGGTTTGGAAACAAAAAAGCCACTGGACCAGATGGGATCCACAATGTCGCCCTGAAAGCGGCGATTAAAACCAGAATGGATCTATTTGTTGACACCTACAACGCCTGTAGCCCGTGTTGCTACCCAAGGGGTACCCCCGCGGGCGATCCATCAGCTTACCGCCCGCTTTGTATGTTGGACACGGCCGGAAAAATTCTGGAGCGCATCATCAGCAACAGATTGGAAGCTGCAATTGAAGAAGCAGGCGGACTATCAGCACGCCAGTATGGCTTTCGAAAAGCACATTCGACGGTGGATGCCATTAGGGAAGTAGTCGACATTGCGAAAAGGGCCATAGAAGGAAGAGGATGGAGGAGAGGAGCAAAACAATACTGTTGCGTCATAACACTGGACGTTAAAAACGCGTTCAACATGGCGATTTGGAAACATATACTTGAAGCACTTCGAAATATGAGAGTACCATCTTAATTCAGTGGAATTTTAAGAAACTACTTCCGGCATAGGGTGTTGCTCTATGAAACAGACGATGGTGTGAAGGAATATGCAGTAACTGGAGGAGTCCCCCAGGGCTCAGTTCTGGGACCAATACTGTGGAACCTGATGTACGAAGGCGTACTTCGACTTGAAATACCAGCTGAGGCTAAAATTGTCGGACTTGCGGACGACATCGCAACAGTGGGCACTGCAATGAGTGTCAACAACGCTGGAACCTCTCAACTAATGGCCGTTGGACTTATCGCCTTATCCCGAGCATAGAGGCTTGGATGAACCGCAGACTTGGTGAAGTAAACTTCCACCTCACTCAATGATGAGCCCTACGAATGAGCGAATGAGCCCTATGTAGGGCTACTATGTACATAGTAGAGCCAACGGCGACGCTCACAACTTTAGCGAGGCTACCGACACCGAATACATCCAGATCCTCTGCCCGAGGGTAAAAAAAAGGGCCTGTCCTCCAAGGTGGAGGTTGTGCGTAGGCTAAAAAAGGACAGGAATTTCGACTGTGCACGTGGAATGCTTTGACGGCGGAGGCTTTGACTGCTACAAAGCAGATATAATCGCAATCCAGGAAGTGCGGTGGAATGGTCCGCGTAAAAAGAGGATGAAAAACTGCGGCCCCTATTACGGTGATTGCTACAGAGGGGGATGGTAGCGCTTATTTGGATGTGGATTTATTGATCGAGACAGACTAAGCCAAAAAGTCTTAAACTTTAAATATGTATATAAGCGAGCCCCTCATAACAACCCGCATTAAGGCTGAATTCGGCAACATTAGCCGTATTGACTTCTCTCTCAGCAAGGATGACTTCTATGATTTCATAGAAGGAGTATACGATAAATGCCCATGCTACGATAGCAAAATCGTGCTAGAAAACTTCAATACACAGCTGGAAAAGGAAGAAGTCTTTGCCAAGGTCATTGGAAAACACAGCCTACACGACAACACATCCGGCAACGGACATAGGCTGGTGGATTTCGCCTCCGGAGCGGAACCTCTCTGTAGTGAGTATGCGGTTCCCAAGCCTCAACATCCATAAAGGGACTTGGCGGGCCCTTAATCAATCAACCGTCAACCAGATTTATCACATTGCGACCGACTGGAGGAGTGTCTGACTCCAGTATTCTCGATGTCCAAACCTTTCGAGGAGCCAACATCGACTCGTTTCATTTCCTTGTTGTTGCCAAGGTAAGAGCACGGATATCAAAAAACAACGGATGCGAGAAATAACATCAAGGTTTGATGCCGGAAAGCTACAATCGTAACCGACCGCTAGGAACTTTGCCGACCTAGTCTCCCAAAAACTCTCTGAAAATTTAACGTTACTTACACTAACGGTAGGAGAAGAATGGAAGCATTGTCAAAAAGTTATTAAAGATGCTGCCAATGATGTGCTGGGTTTTCCAACACCACCGCCCAGGAAAAACCCGTTTTTTGACGATGAGTGCACTCAGGCCCACGCAGCAAAGCAAGAAAGACGAGCGCTGTTCGTGAGCTCTATGAACAGAAAAGGAAAAAGGAGAACAGGCTTCTCAGAAAGGAAAAGAAGGGGCATGAGAAGCGCGCGGTCGAGGAGATGAAGAGCTGTTCCAGCAGGAATGAAGTCCAGAAGTTTTGCCAAAAGTAAAACAACTATCCAGTGGATACAAACTCCAGACCAAAGCCTGCCGAAACGAGAATGGACAACTTGTAGTAAAGTCGCAATCGATACTGAGAGTTTATAAAGAATCATTTCTGCAGGCTGTTAAACTGCGAGGAAGAGTCCTGTTCTACTCAACTTGGACGACGATAAACATGAATTCTGTCCCCAACTTTGACGAGGTGAAGATAGCAATATCAAGGCTGAAGTCAAACAAAGCTGCTGGAATGAACGCACTGTCCGCGGAATTGTTTAAAGCAGTTGAGAAAGACCTATTTGTCAACTTCAAGGCCGCACCTGATAGCGTGCATAGAGATAAGCTATACAGAGCCATGTCTAGTTTTGGCGTTCCTATCAAACTCGTCAGATTGTGTAGGATGACGATGGAAAACTCTCGCTGCTCCATCAAGGTCGGTAACAAACTTACCGAGACCTTCAATGTCGAAAAAGGTTTTAAGCAAGTCGACGCGCTATCATGTGACTTTTTTAACATCATACTTGAGAAAATCGTGCGTAACTCACAAGTTAGCACTAGGGGCACGATCTTCCAAATGTCCGTTCAACACCTAGCTTACGCCGATGATGTTGACGTGATTGGTCGAACGCAGCTGGCCGTCAGTGAGGCGTTTGCTGGCACTGAAGCGGAGGCGGCTAAAATGGGTCTGGCGGTAGTTGAGGATAAAACGAAGTATATGCTGTCACCAAGAAAGGACACACAACATCAATGCTCCGGATAAAGCGTCATAATAGGTAGCAAAAACTTCGAGGTAGTCAAGGACTTCGTCTAACTTGGATCCGCAGGCTCGAAGAATATTCGAATCCGATCCATTGGGACAACGCAACAGAGGACGCCCTAGACACAAATGGCGCACACAAGTGGAGAAGGATCTCAACCAACTTGGTGTGCGTGACTGGAGGCGTCTGGCAAGAGATCGTGCTGGCTGGAGTCGCTTGTTGTTTGAGGCTCAAGACCGCATCGGTCTGTAGCACCACGAAGAAGAAGAAGAAAACACTGCTTCTATAGGCGACAGTTGCTGTCATTTTTAAAGAACGAAACACATGCTTTTCAACAGAAGGAAGAAAGAACGTAAGACTGGAACCAGATGAAGGAATGCTGTACCTTGAATGACAATCCGATGTTTTACCAATGAACGCCAATATGACCAAGCTATAAGGCCAGAGCGAAAGGCCTTATAGCTTCTTGTAGAAGAGCTGAGAATATAAAAAGAAAAATAATACTCTTAACGGCGATGATAGTGAAATTACCAATGTATGCCGGGCTGAACAAACCTTAGGTAGTGGATGGAAACAAGAGAGAAGTCCGTCAGAAAGTCTAACTAAGCCGCTGCCATCGGATTTCATTTCTAGTTTCGCAAGGGAAGAAGGTCTTCATCTCTGTGCATCTCGATGCAGGGTATGTGATGGCTGTCGGACTAGCTGTTGGCCTTGATGTACTCGTGGCGGATGTTGCTACATGTGCATGCTGAGTCGGGTGGAAGTTGATCGGATGCCAAGTATGGGAATGGAATCTTGGCTATGATATGGTGATCTCTCGGATTTGCATATAATTTGGAGAAGTGAAGGTAAGTTTATATATGACCACGAGCCAGAAATGATTACAACGCCCACATTCGATGAGTCAAATTCCAATTCGACAAAAAACGAAGGTCTTTCATCATTAAACCTGCCAATGTTAGCAAACGTTTCTGGTAATTTGTCAAAAACATTAAAAAACTCGTCCTCGTCGTCTACATGAACACCTATCCACAACGATATGGCAGCTATCATACGTTTAGACAAAGCTAACCTTCTTGCTGCCCACTTCGAAGGCAACTAGCCGCTCCCAGCTTGCACTTTGTCTTCACCTGTACTAGAGCGCGCCATTTCCACCATCTACTTTCGTACTCGTACAAATCCGCTGATCTAGGTGGCACATCGCCAGAAGTACTGTAGAGGTGTTCTTCTACGCAGGCAAAACCACTGCATAAGCTTTTTCACCTTTCCTACACTTTGGGGTTCTTTCCGAATGGGTGAAAAACTGCATTTGTCCAGCTCATCGCTAAAGAAGGCGGATCTTCTTCTCTCGCCAAATACTGACTCATTGCACTAGCATTGACATTCTAATCTTCTAACCTTCTCTCCAAAGTTTTAAATCGTAGAAACTCCTTAACGAACGACACCATGGATTCCGAATTAACAAATCCACTGGTGGTTTGATGGCATTATTCTTCTTCTTCTTCCTTGGCGCTACAGTTCATGGCGAACCTGGGCCTCCTTCAAAAAACCTCTCCAACTGGCACGGTCTTTCGCCAGCAGTCTCCAGTGCCGCACGCCTAGTTGGTTAAGGTCCTCTTCCAATTGGTTGCGCCACCTTGAATTGGCCGTCCTCGACCGCGTCGCCCCTCGGGGTTGGATTCATAGACCTTCCGGGCCGGAGCTTAACATGACCTAGCCATCTTAGGTGTTGGATCCGAAGTCGCCGTGCTATGTTCACTGTATAGTTCACTGTTAAGTCTTCTCCTCCACTCCTCCACAGGTCGGGCCGAAAATCGCACGCAAAATGTTTCTCTCAAAACGACCAAGGGCCTCCTCATCCGCTTTCAATAAGGTCCATGTCTCTGCGCCTTAGAGCAGGACCGGGATGATGAGGGTCTTGTATATGCTCACCTTGGTTTTTCGAGAGAGGGCTCTGCTTTTGCCTCCCGAGCCCAAAGAAACAGCGGTTGGCAAGAGTTATTCTGCGTTTGATTTCGGCACTGATGTCGTTTCTGCATGTCACTGCGGAGCCTAGGTAGACGAAATCCTTGACTACCTCGAAATTATACTTACCAATATGTGCACCCTGGCCAAGACGCCGGTGGTTCGGGTCCTTTTTCGACGACAGCATATATTTCGCTTTGCCCTCATTCACCGCCAGTCCCATTTTAGCCGCTTCTGTCTCAATGCTCGTAAAGGCCTAAATGACATCTCGCTGCGAGCAGTTGTATGGACTTGAAAAAGATGGTGCCCCTCGTATTGACCAGTGAGTTTTGCACTATCCTTTCAAGGACGATGTTGAAAAAGTCACACGATAGCGTGTCGCCCTGTCTAAAACCTTTTTTGACATAAAAGATATCGGTTAGGTCGCTTCCGACCCTGATGGAGCAGCGAGAGTTCTCCAAAGTCATCCTGCACAATCTGACGAGTTTGGCAGGGATGTCAAAACTAGACATGGCGTTGTATAGCTCGTCTCTATTGATACTATCGTATGCAGCCTTAAAGTCGAAAAACAGGTGGCAGGTGTCGATTTGGAACTCGATTGTTTTTTCAAGGATCTGCCGCAGTGTGAATAATTGATCTATAGTGAACTTCCCGGGCCTAAATCCGCACTGATATGGACCAATCAGTTTATTAACGAACAGTTTCAAGCGTTCACACACAACAGCAGAGGAGATTTTATAAGCGATGTTCAGAAGGCTTATTCCTCTGTAGTTGACGCAGACAAAGGGGTCTCCTTTCTTGTGGGTCGGGCATGCATTCCTTTGACCATATCTTACGGATAAGCTGGTGCATACTCCCAACCAGGTCATCTCCAGCTGCCTTAAAGAGCTCGGCAGGTAGTCAGTCTACTCCAGCAGATTTGTTGGACTTAAGCTTAGAAAAAGCATTCCTAACTTCGTCCAGGTCAGGGGGACGAAATTCTCTGTTATCATCGTCCGTTGTGAAAGGATTATTCTGCCTGACAGCGGGATCTGTTTCGTCATCGCCGTTATACAGTCTGCAGAAGTAGTCTTTCCAGATTCTTAGTACCGACTGTGAATCCACTACTAGGTTTCCATTTCCGTCCCTGCAGGCTTCCGTTCTGGTCTTATACCCCCGGCATGTTTGTTTTATTCGTTGATAAAACCTCCGAGCGTCATTTCTGCGATAGCATCTCTCCATCTCTACGATCGCGAGCTTCTCATGCTCCCTTTTTTTTGTTTGGAGAAGCTTATGTTCCTCCCTCCTCTTCTGTTCATAATGCTCTATGCAGCGTCTCTTGATAAGCTTGCTGCTTTGCTGCGTGTGCCCTCCTACACTCGCCATCAAACCATGGGTTTCTTGTTGGTGGCGGTTTGAAACCCAGTACCTCAGAAGCAGCACTTTCTAAGGCTTATTGACAAAGGGTCCATTGGTGTTGTACGGTCTGAGCAGGTGTTGAAGGGTTTTCTGAGAGTTTAAGGGAGACGCGATTGGCATAGGCTCTGGCGGTCTCTTGCGATTGTAGCATTGCGACGTTGTATGCCGATGGCCTTAGTCGATTTTTCTGCGCCAGGCATATTCGAAGTCGCAACCTGGCTGCCACAAGATAGAGGTCCGAGTCGATGTTGGCTCCTCTAAAAGTTCGCACATCCAGAATGTCGGATGCATGTCTGCCATCAATCGCAATGTGGTCAATCTGGTTGACGGTTGATTGATCCGGAGATCGCCAGGTCCCTTTGTGGATGTTAAGATGTGGGAAACGCGTGCGAGCAACTAGAAGATATCGCACCGTTGCGAAGTCTATCAGCCTAAATCCATTTTCGGATGTGTTGTTGTGTAGGCTGTGCTTGCCAATAACCCTATCAAAGCCGACTACCTTGCCCAGTTTTGCGTTAAAGTACGATTTTAATATCGTAGCTGGGACATTGGGCATATGTCCTATCTAGTAGGTCGTAGAAATCGTCTTTTGTAGCGTCATCCCTGTCCTCGGTAGGGGCATGAGCGCAAATTAGGCAGATGTTTGCGAATTTAGCCTTGACGCGGATTGTGATGAGGCGTTCGCTTACATAAACTTAAAACTTATAGGAGATTGCAATATTACCGAATTAGTAGACTCCCTGGAATATCGATACTTTCCGGTACTTCGACAGAAACTGCTCTGCAGAGATAGCCAGTTGTATTCCGTTCCTTTTGCAATTCTCTCGCAATAAACGTCTATCTAGGAATGCCACAAACCGTGACATAAAGGGAATCTTTCCTTAACCGCACCACGCAAGTCTTGAGTTCCTTGCCGGATTGAGTCTCTCCCCTTAGTGTAACATACAAGCGTACAATGTCCAACTCCTTGTGTAAAATTCACCCGATGTCTGGATGTTATTTAAAACTGGAGAGTTAGTCTTGGCTGTTCGGAGCGAGTACAAGCGATTCTCCTTCCCGTCTGCACTAATTGTGAGGAAAATGGAAGGGTGGCATAGGTATCGTTAGTGGTCTATAAACTTAATTACTGAGCCATGTTTAGGGTCTTTCATTAAGCGCTCCTTATTTTTGAATTTAAATAAATCGAAATGTGCGTGAGATATCATCGACCTTTTTTTATTAGTTTGAAAGGCCTATCCGAAGGCAACTATAGCACTCTACACTTGCAAGAAAGCCTTAGGGGAAAAGTGGGGCTTCAGCCCCAAAATAACCCTATGGTTGTACATCACAGTCGTTAGACCTATTCTTCTGTTTGGTGTTTTAGTCTGGTGGACTGCATTAGACAAAACAACATACCACAAACAAATCGAGAAGGTACAGAGGTTAGCAGGCATGTGCATCACGGGGGCTCTAAGGTCCACTCCACGGTATCAGCTAGCCACATATACAGCTGCGAGGTTAAAGGCAAGCTCAAAATGGGCGAGCTACACTGCGGGCCACGCTTCTATCCTGAACGACAGGACAACTTTGGCAGAGAAATCCGACTACACTGAGCCCACCATGGTCTTTGATAAAAAGTTCACAATAACCTACCCAGAAAGGAATAAATCGTAACGAAATGCGCGACCCCGCAGAGGCTACGTGGACCTTTACACAGATGGATCAAAAACCAAAGACGGGGTGGGTAGCGGAGTCTTCTGCAAATAATTGAAACTACGTCTGGCCTTAAAACTACCAGACTACTGAAGCGTTTTTTGCTAACAATAAAGGAAGTCCTGTCTTGGCACGTTATTACGTATCCTCCACAAATATTCGAATTTTCACTGACAGCCATGCTGCCCTGAAATCGCTGGAGTCTTATGCCTACACATCCAGGACAAGCGTTGAATGCCACCGATCTCTTGACGAGATAGCTGGTCAGTTTAACATTCACCTCTTATGGGTACCTGGACACTGCAACATTTCAGGAAAAGAGAAAGTTGACATGCTCGCCAAACAAGGAACGACGCAACGAACTAACATGCCATACGCTGGTACACCACTAGCAGCAATCAAATTAGAGCTATTGAATGAAGCCATGGCATACTTGCCTAGCCACCAGGCACATCTGGCCACGACTCAAATTACTTCTGCAGGAGCTGTGAAAACGAAGAGGAGGTTGAGTCCATTCAATACCTGCTCTGCGCCAGTCCGGCCGTCTGTCATAGTAGGAAACGATACCTAGGATCCTACTTCCTTTACGACTTGACCGACGCTCAGCGGATAAGGATAACTGACTTTCTTAATTTCGTAAGGAGTACAAAATGGTTTCATGACTTCCCCTCGTCACAACACAAAAGGCCTACCTGCCTTATGTGAGCAACTCCCCCACCAGCCCCCACCAAACATCCCCCAACCGAAAGGCTGAATTTGAGCGTTGGCATGGCGTTTGACGTCTATCCGAGTCAAATCGCACAATCTTGGTGGCCAGTTTAAATCACCTCCACGATAGATGACCGTGCCCTCGTGCACGGTGCAGAATTTCTACTATGGCGTGAGCTGTATGGCACGTAGCAACGTCGTGTTGAATCACATGTCGTTGGTGTCCACATCATCCAATTCAGGCAAAAAAAGTTGGCAATCATCGACCTATAGCGCTCGCCGTTGACAGTGATGGTCTAGCCAACGTCGTTCTCAAAGAAATATGAACCGATGACGCCACCAACCCAAATTCCTCATCAAACAGTGACTTTTGCAGGATGCATTGGAAGCACTTGGATCTTATGGGGACCATAAGACCATTTGTTTGTTGACGTACCCATTCATTCAGAAAATTAGTGTCAATTTCCAACTGCTCTAGAGTCCATTCAGCGAACACACGTCGTTGTCTATGGTCGTTTACCTTCAGCTCCCGAGTCAGTCAGTTTGGGGCTCCAACTCTGACAGACAACACTGTAGAGGATTATCGAATTTAAGGTAGCATAAAGAAAGGACCTCACTTAACAGAGAGTGTGGCACTAAAACTGGCTGTCAAAAGGTAATTGCAGCTAAAGAGGCTTACTGACTGAGACCTTGGTGGACATCGACCTTAAGACCTATCTACCTAATATGAATCTAAAATTGACCACCAATACCGGTATGTAGGAACTAGATCCAGGAAGAGCGGGAAATAACCTAACATTTTTGGCTATGGTCATATGCAATTCTCGTCGCTTAGCCTAAGAAGTCACTGTTAAAATTGTGTAGATATCGTCGTCTGATGTATTGAGTCTTCTACCTTCTACCATCCAAGCAAAAAAAAAAATTTGTGAAACCTTAAGGACAAATCTATTCCTATACTCCAACCTTTCCGCAATCGTATCAACCAAAAAGGGTTACAAAAAACACTTACATTTCCAATCAAAGTCCTTCTGGTTGGGCTGCGACCAAAACGGAATGCTCGAGTCCTGCTTGAAATTCTCATCCACCAAGCACTGGAAACAGAATGAGTGCAAGCAAAACAACGTACGCGGATCCTTGTAGATACCATGGCATATTCCACACTGTAGCTCCTCGGGCACAGGCACACCGTTCTCAGTTGAAGGCATCATGCTGCAAATGGCAAAACAGAGCACACTAAGTCACACCAAAATCGATTTCACATTGATTGCGTCTACGAAGGGTGACACAGAAATCCGGACTAATCATCAACAGAACTGACCTTGACTGGATAACGTCGATGGAATCGATATCATTCTTCGTCTGTCGGTGCAAGTTTACCACCTCTGACGTTGAGTTCAACGATTTCGCCGTATCGCTTGAGTTCTCACTACTGCGATTCGAAAGTGATGACGCAGCACTTAACTGGGTGTCCAAGTATGACTCGGGCGAGGGGGATTTGTCATCCTGCTGAAAGCCAATCGATGATGGTATGGCTTCAATTTGCACAGTGGTTTGAATACAACCGCCATTGGGGAGTTTCGAGTCTTTAACGCTCGAGATCGGTGTACTCCTGGTGGCAGCTGCTGCGTCAAATGAGGTTAAAACAATTTCCGGTACATTGGCTTCGGACTCCTTCGTCGGACGTACATTGATGGGCACAATGGTGAATGATGGTATCGAACGATTCTTGACTGTTTTCTTTCCTTGATTGTCGCTTCGCGGTGGTTCTGGAGTACTACGACGCGGTGAATTGGCTCCCAATGAGATCTTTTCAGCCGTTAGACAGAGTTTGAGCTTGTCGCTCTGATTTAGATCGAGTTTTTTGCTAATCCTGTCCGCTGTGGTAGAGGATGGTTTATCCACGATAACGTTTTGAAACTTCTTATATCCCTCTAGCTCGCAATCACTTTCGTCATGCGACGAGGTATTGTTGATGAATTCGTAATCACTGTCGCAGGAATTGTTCTGCTCGTCAGTTAGTTGACTGAGGTATTCACTGTTCATAATGGCACACGAAAGAGAGAGCGACGAACTGCAACGCCACGGTCTGGACAAGAGTCTGCAGCACACTAAATGCGACCTCCTTTGGTAATTCGACAATTTGTAATTTGTTTCTTCGATTCCATTCCGACGTTTCGTATTCGAATTGCTAATCCAATTAGGTTTCATTGATTTCGGAATGGAGCACTAGTGAGGTTGTGGCATGCTGTAGACTGTTTTGCTGGTTATTGTTTACAATCGACATGGACTAAAAGGGGAACGTGGCCTTAGTGCATGGTTGAAAGAATGTAATGTAGAGCTTCATGTGGGGTGACGACAAACACGTGGTGTTAGAATGAGAGTACTTGGTACAGGTGAGCTTTTATTGGAGGGTTGGAGTCGATTTTGTGAATGAGAATGACATTCATGACGAAGATCCAATTAGTGGACGATTTAGGAGTAAATATTTATATTCGCAATGTTTATTGTCGAAATGAACAATTTAGATCGTTCTAAATCGTTTTGACCTACGAGGTGTCCGTTCTCATCCCTACAGGATGCCGCCTTTATAACCTTGGCATGTTCGTTTTATCTGTTGATTCCCTCTACCATGATTTAGCAGACTTTCAGTCCTTTTTTTGTCATAGACAAGCCATGCTAGCCTTGCCGTAGCGTATGTATCTAATTGACACCATCGCTTGTTGGCCTTTCCTAGTAGTTCCATCCCTATTTCTCTGAACAGTGTGCTGAGTGGCGTCTTAGCCTCAGTTGTGATCTGCGAAGTATCTGCGCTTGATCCCAGTCTGGCTAGTTCGTCCACCTTCTCGTTTCCGGAAATATTCACATGCCCTGGTACCCAGCAGATGGTTACCTCATTGACATCCGATATTTCTTTTAGTTTCTCTTTACAGAGTTTTACGAGCTTGGATCTTATCCATGTTGCTTGCAGAGCCTTAATGGCTGCCTGACTGTCAACATAGATTTTGATTCTCTTACCTGAGAAACTCTCCCTAAGAATCAGATCCGCGCCTTTTTTGATTGCGAAGATCTCAGCCTGGAAGACGCTACAGCCATCATCAGGTCTGTAGGAGTGACACGCTTCCTGAGATTCGAAGTAGACTCCGGCTCCTGTAGCGGTATCCGTTTTGGATCCGTCGGTATAGGTTGCCAGTTCGTCTTCCGTGTCTACCATACCACTGGCCCATTCCTCCCTGGAGGGAATCCTAATAGAGAATCTCCTCTCACAGCAAGAAAGTGGGATGGTATAGTCCGTTTCGGTTGCTCAGGATAGCCCATCGATCCAGAATTGATGCGTGGCCATAAGGACATCTCTTCCAAAGACTGGATTCTTGCATCCATAGCGCAGCCCTGGCTAGTGGTGGAAGGTTCAGCATTGCTTCAAGGGCCGCCGTTGGTGTGGATTTCATAGATCCAGTCACCGCCAGACAGCCAGCCCTCTGAATCCTTGTAAGACTTTGAAGGTTGCATTTCTTCTCAAGTGCTTTCCACCAGACAATTGATCCACATACTAAAATAGGTCTTACCACCGCGGTGTATAGCCAGTATACCACCTTTGTTTTAAAGCCCCATGTCCTTCCGAAAGCTACCCTGCACGAATATAGTCACGTAAGCTTTCATGGTTCTTTCATTTATGTTGTCCTTCCAGCTAAGCTTGGAATCCAGAATTATTCCAAGATACCCAGCGGATTTCTTCGGAATCAGGTCGATACCATTTATACGTGGATATGTGTACTTAGGTATTGATATTTTTTCGGGGCTTAGGGGTAATTGGGTTTACCCCAAGGCCCCGTTCCTTGACCCAAGTATTCACCAATAGCAGTGCATTTCTTCAACATCATATTGGAAATGATTGTGCAAAAATCACTGGCCAATACAAGAGGCACAATCTATTTCAAATCCTCGCAACTCCTTGCATACGCCGACGATATTGACATAATAGGTAGATCACAGCGAGATGTCAATGAGGCGTTTGCGAGTATTGAGATGGAGGCGGCGAAAATTGGTTTGTCAGTAAACGAGGGCAAAACTAAATAGATGCTGTCATCAAAAAAGGACGCTCACCACCGACGTCTTGGCCAGAACGTTTGTATTGGCAGATATAAGTTCGAGGTAGTTAAGGACTTCGTCTACCTTGGCTCCGCAGTGACCTGGAACAACGACATAAGTTCCGAAATCAAACGCAGAATCACTCTTGCCAATCGCTGTTTCTTTGGGCTCAGGAGGCAACTGAGTAATAGAGCCCTCTCCCGAACGACAAAGTTGACTCTATATAAGACCCTTATCCTGTTGTACGGCGCAGAAGCATGGACACTATCAAAAGCGGATGAGGAGGCCCTTGGTCGGTTCGAGAGAAAGATTTCGCGCGTGATTTTTGGGCCTATAAACGCAGACGGGGGATGGAGGAGAAGATTCAACCACGAACTTTACGGGCTGTACAGCGACATGAGCCTAGTCAGTCGTCTACGGATTCAACGCCTAAGATGGCTGGGCCATGTAGAGCGAATGGACACCACAGCTCCAGTCCGGAGAGTCTTTGAATCGAACCCCGAAGGACGAAGAAGCAGAGGACGGCCGCACATAAGATGGCGCACACAGGTGGAAGGGGACTTCAGCCAACTGGGTGTGCGGCAATGGAAAAGGCTAGCGAAAGATCGTGCTAGATGGAGGGGCATGTTGGTTGAGGCCCAGGTTCACCCTGAACTGTAGCGCCCACAAAGAAGAAGAAGCAGCGCATAACTTAGTCTTCAACTATCTTTCACTTATCTTTTTGTATTGTTGGCGAAATGGGAATTTCCGGATTAAGTTTATCTTATCTGTTGGCGAAATGGGATTTGGCGAAGTGGGAAAAAAAATCGTTGGCGAAGTGGGAAGACACCAACAAGACGGGGTGTTACTCCGTTTTATGAGTGTAAAAAGACAAATTCCGTTTTTGATTTAAAATGTATTTGTATTTTCAAACAATAATCCTTCATCTAGTGTTCATCAATCTGTACATTTACATAACAATCATGCGCATTTGTTTAATTTTCTCTTTTATCGTTTTATAATTGTTTATCCATTAGATACATATATGTATAGTCAAAATATGCTTAAACGTTTATGCCGGTGTTTGCGGTGGTGGTGGTGTCGAACGGGTGCGGTATTTAATGCTCCAGCGACCGCGTTCCTCCATATTTCCTTCCATAAATATAGACATATATGTATCTCTCTATTTACGGTATATATATACTATGTATAGTTTGTTTTATGGATATGAAAATAAAAAATATAAAACAAAACAAAAATGAACTAAAGAGTTAGAAAAGCACGCGCCGCGGCTCCCCTTGTCCGTTGGGACGATACCTACTAAATATTTACAAGTGATTACACGTATAGTATAGTAAAAGGACACACAGGATACAGAAGGATAAGGACAATTGTCTTTTAGAGTAAAATATACACAAATAATCCGATAAATACTTAATACACGGGAGTGCGACTGTCGCCACGCACTCCACCCACTACTTGGAGCCCTCTCTAAAGAGCAGAAAAAAAATCAATCCCTACACATAGCTTGATGGTTTCGCTTCTGTTTAATTTATTTTCGATAATCGTATACCACAGGCATGAGTAGTAGGTTGCAGCTTGTTGTATGCACACTCACCAAAAGGATAAAAGTATATAAATCCAAATAAAAAACAGAAAAGGACTAAGTGATAACAACGATAGAGTATACGGCGAATAACATACATACATATATGAAGTGTGTTGGCCAACAACCATTTGTGACAATGTGAAGATATCAACTCTTGCGACGGTTTGCTCGAGTGCTTTGGGGCGCTCACTACTTTTACGAATCGATTAACTATAGCTACATACGTGTGTAATAATACGATACAAAGGCAACAAGACAGGAATTTTTTGAAACTTTTCCTCTCTGGAACTGGACCGGGGATACAATGGTGAACAGTGATCGAGCGAAAGAAAAGAAATGATTTATTCCTGACTCAACTGCGATTGCGATTGCGCGACTACGAATTGATAAATGAATTTGAAATGATCTTGATTAAGTTACGATGTAATTCCATTCTAGTTGTCCACGTTCCCTATTCCTGACAGAAGCCTTCAGTCTCTTCGATTGCAAATGTTAGTTTCTCGACAAGTTGATCGTAGCTCTTATACGGCGGTAGATCTAAGCGATTGAAGCAGGTATGCGATCGCGGTAGCCACGTCTCTTTACCGACTTTCTCGATGCAGAAACGTTGCGGTCCATTGGAGCCCATCAGTTCGGCAAAACCGCCCACTGGCACACGGCATGTACCGGTGACGAATTGTAGGAGTCGGGCTCGTTTCTCATTATCTGTATCACGAACGAACTAAAAACAAAAAAAAAAAACAAAAAAATTAATCAAAAACCCCATCATTCCAGTCCATTATGCTCAGTACTACTCACCTGCCAGAACCATACGACTTGCTTACTGTTGCGATTGTAATGACGATAGATCGTGTTACGTTGCCAATCGTCGACATCGACATCTTGCATACCACAGAGAATCAGTTCCAGTTCGCGTTCGTCAAAATATTTAAGCCATTCGAGCGGCACAACCTCGTTAAAGCCCTCCAGGAATGTTTTCGTCTGCTGCTCGATGCCTCTGAAAAGATCAATCATACCATTGCACCCCAATGACCTAATTATCGATCAATCAATCAAGCTCACCTCGTCATTCGCCACTCGGTCATCAGCGTAATGTATTCCTCTTTGTTCTCTTCCGTCACTTTCTCCTTCTCGCCATTCTCCTTCAATTCATGATGAATAATTTGGCCGAGAACCTCGAAGTCCACGCTGAACCATAGCTCCAGTCCACATTCGTCAATGTTGTTGTCCCGTACCCAAATCAACGAGTTATAGAACTCCGGATCGATAGTTTCGATGTCCTTGATCGTCAGTTTCTTATTCAGCATGCGCTTGTAGAACGGCATAGTGAATCCCGAATAGATGAATCGTCCGTGGTAGAGGGCCATGGCAATGAATCGCCCGATGAACTTGAAATACTGCAAATGATCAGGATTCACGTAACTCGCCGGGTTTATCTGCAGGCTGTAGTTGTTCTTGTTGGCGTACTCGAACAAGCAGTACATTGGATTGAGGACTTCGTGCGAGAGCAGGAAAAACCATTCACGCGACACGCCCCCGTAGTCCAAACCTTCTTCGCCGCGGAAGATGATGTATAATCGACGGCGTAGCTCGTAGGCAGGCAATCGCATGATCTGATGGTAGGAGTCTTCGAATAGGGTTTGTCGCGTCACAGTGATTTTGATATGCGATGGGAGCGCATTGCTCTGGCATAGGTAGCGGAACTGGCTAAGCTTCCAGCGGAACGATCGTTCGTAGGCGCGCGGAACTCCGTAGACACCTTTCACACCCTTGGGCGCACCGGGACGAGGATCTTCGAACGTTGTTCGTCGCGTATTGTGGTCGACAAAGAATCGTTCGCCGGCCGCCGTATATCGGATCTCCCAGCCTGGTGGCAGTGGACCCTCGTTGATCAGGTTCACCTCTTGGCCCTGAGTTCGCGGGTCTTCCCATTGTGTGGTACGGTTTTTGTGATTTACAAAGTAGACCCGGTTATCGGATTGGACCTTCTTCTCCCAGCCGTCGGGTAGGGGTCCGAGCTGTTCCTCGTCATCTTGACTCACTGCGTTGGCCTGTTGCTGCTGCTGGGAGTAGAGGAAACGTTGATTGCCCTGTGCGACAACATGGGCCCGTTGTCCTTGCCAGTGTTGAAAGTGCATTAGGCGCTCGCTATTCGGTCGTTGCCAGGTGGTTGTTCGTGTGTTGTGATCGACGTAGTACACGCGACCGCGTGGGTCCTTACGAATTTCCCAACCGGGCGGAAGTGGTGTGGGCTTTTCCCAGTATGTCGATCTCGTGTTATGATCCACGTAGTATCGTCGTCCGTATTGATCGTAACGAATCTCCCAGCCGGCCGGTAATGGCTCGTCATCGGCTTGTGCAGCTTGCAGCTGTTGGTCGGCAACGTTTGAAACTGGCACGGGGTTACCTCCTGTACTCACTTGGGACACTTCCATCGGTACGGAACCATTTGGCTCCGGTTGCATATATGTGGCCGAGGTTGACAGTAGTCCAGACGGGCCGGAACCGGCTGCACTTGGCATCGGTGCCGTGTAGACTTGCATTACACGTTGCCCGGTGCCATTCACACTTTGGATTGGTATTCTCTGTGGCTGCATTTGGGTTTGGGATGTCTGTGGGAGCACCTGCTGCTGTTGTTGTTGTTGTGGCGATAGTCCGTTGATTTGTTGCTGCTGTTGTTGCTCCCAAACAGCCGACGACGTCGATGGTATTTGACGACGAATGGCACCGGACGATGACGGTGTAACGGCCATTACAGCCAGATTACTACTGCTACCACTACAGCCAACACCGTTGGTGATTCCCCCATTCATGGCTACAACATTGTTGGTCGAAGGCACCGGCGATCGTCCATTGGCTGCCACCATAGCACCAGTGTTTATCGCCCCATCCGAACCGTTCGTACTGCGTAATCGCATTCGCGCTCTCACTCCTCCATTCAGTACACTACTTCGATTCGGATTTGTATTCGTCACGCCATCGCCGACTGATTGTGGTTTTTGTTGTGTCGTCACAGCACCATTTTCATTAGACACGTGCAATTTACTCATGTCTAGCCGCAAGCCATTTAGTATTGCTACAAGTTCGCCACTTTTCGATTGACGATTGTCCGATTTCGACGTGATCATTAGATCCATGCTGAGCTCGAGAAACTCAAGCCGACCGTTGTAGTGTTGTAGAATTTGGTAGAGATTGACGGACCGTTCGCCCAACATGATATCTTTACGAAAGCTCGAATGATCCAGTACTTTGAAGTGCAGTACTGAGGTCGGTGTGATCTGAAAACACACAAGAGACACTTAGGCGACTGAATTGTGGGTAATTGTGGTTTTAAGTCTTACCAAGACGGTGAATTCTTCGTTCCATTTCGGCAAATAGGTGTTCTTCACCATGTCCGTCTTTCGTTTGCTTTTATTGTCGATCAGAAGTTCCACGTACGGATTTGGCTTGAGGAACCCATTGTTTCGTAGCGATGCCTCTTCAACTAAAACCAAAAACAAAGAAAAAGTTCTTGTTAGTGATAAGGTCGATCAGAGATCGTAGGGGTGAATTGAATCGTTGCAATCGTTGCTAGTTACTTGATTAGGTAAGCCATTTTGCCGCTCTAATTGCGCATTTAGAAAAGCGTACGGGCTGGGTACGTGCAATAGAGATAGAAGCGACTCATAGATCAATGGAGATTAGTCAAGACACTATCGTGATTGATAAGCGTTTAGTGGGAGTTTTTTCCAACTTGTTTGACCTTTGATTACCTGTACGTGTATGTACGTCCGTACAGAAGCCTTGTCTTTCATGGGAGAGTAAGAACGAACCCGTGGTGAGGAATGATGAGTCAATGATATGCTTGGACCGCAGTAGACAGCACATTTGTCCACTCTGTTATTTTTTCCTGATAAAATGATACGGTCGATAGCGGGATTGAATGAGCTTAACATACGTATACTGCCATGTGACACACACCGATTTCTTATTCGGGAATCACCAGTGGATCTGCTGCTAGGGCAGCCATACTGCCGGTCATTGAAGAGTTTCTGCGATTCAAGATCTCGGAGAGAAGGGACGTTAGTGCAATGAGTCGACAGTTGGAGGGAGTAAAAGATTTGCCTTTTTTGGAGATGGGCGAACAAATGCTGTTTTCCACTTACTCGGAAAGAGGCCAGAAGAAGCGTAGAAGAACACCTCTTCAGAACTTTGATGGCTTTGAATCCCCAGGCACCGATGGGATGAATAGACGAAGAAAAGGACTATGAGAAGGGCATAGTGGAATGGCAACAAGTTATCGAAGAAAGCGGCGCATATTTGACCTAAATTTGATCATTCTGCCGCGTCTTTCATTAAACGCTTCCTATCTTTAAATTTAGTTAAAACAAAGTGTGTGTAAGGTATGATCGACATTTTTTATCCGTTTAAAAGGCCTATCGATGCCATTGTGTATGGAATGGCTCTGGTGAATAAACCAGGCGGAATTTGACCGATCACATGGGTTATGGTGGCTTCGAGGGTTTGTGACTCATTCGCATTGACCTGCGACTTCAGAAAACCCCACAAGAAGAAGTCTAATGAGGTAAAATCGCGCGATCTCGATGGCCAGTTCACATCACCTCCACTTGAGATGACCATGCCCTCGAATCACTCATGCAGAATGTGGAGTGAGTTGTGTGTGTGAGTTGGTGACCACATCATCCAATTCAGGCCAAAAGAGGTTGGTAATCATCGACTTATAGCGCTCGCTGTTGACGGTAATGGCCTGGTCAACATCGTTCACAAAGAAATATGGACCGATGACGCCGCCAGCCCAAATTCCACACCAAACAGTGACTTTTGCAGGATGCATTGGACGGTCTTGGATCTTATGTGAATTGGTATCGTGGGAAATTCGACAACTTTGTTTATTGATGTACCCATTCATTCAGAAAATTAGTATCAGTTTCCAACTGCTCCAGAGCCCATTCAGCGAACACACATCGTTGTTTATGGTCGTTTAGCTTTTGTACAGGTGCAGGCCCAAATCACGATGCAAAATTCGCCAAGTTGTGGTCTGCGTAAGGCCGAGTTCTTGTGAACGACGCGAAATCTACTGCCTCGGATTCACCTGCAACCCTACTATGGTCGGAATAGTAAATGATTTCTTTCTAGTTTGAGGTGATTGATTAAGCATTTCGTGGAGACTGGTTCCATAAGTAATTTGGAACACTTTGCAAAAATTGGTCTCGTAGATGATGCGACTCAACGTCGTTGGACCTTCTTTTCTTAGTCCAAGGTATACAGGTATACAGTGTTGGTTTGCACAACATTGAGTTATCAGAAACAGCATACAACTACACTCTCCCGAAGCTATTTCTATGCCTAAATGTTATCTGCCTAACAATTCTTTGAAATGATGCAATGATTGGCTCTTATCAGTTCTTTGCTTTCGAGCAGCAGCAAGAAGTGCGTGTGAAAGAGTAAAACAAATTAAAAGAAACCAAAAGGCACGGCTCACATTAGTTATTTCAAACTTATGTGCAGTGGAGTTGATTAGGGTAAAGTCTTGTTTTAGAGGCGACATAAAGTGAATTCCTTGAAAAAGTTGTTCACGACTTTTCATTCAAGTCTAAAAGTAGAAACGAGGAACAGAAAACGAATTCGCGATTTGACAAAGCACTAGTACGTTCGTCCATTTTTTCCATCAAGACATATGGGCTAGGTTAGGTTAGGTGAATGGGTGCCCTATTGACGAAAGGTCTGGTCCCGAAAGGAAGTGACTTCCAAGGAATATGTTCCTTTTTTGGGCTAGTGCTGGCCATTCGCACAGTAGCTGACGAATGTCTTTTGCGCCTAATCCTAATCTAGCTAGCTCGTCCAGCTTCTTATTTCCGGAAATATTCATATTACCTCTAACCCAACAGAGGATCATCTTATTGACATCTGATATCTCCTCAAACCTCACTTTGCAGAGTTTCAAGAGCTTGAACGTTATCCATGCTGTCTTCATGGTTGCCTGGTTGTCAACCTACATAGATGTTGATCCTTTTACTTGAGAGGTTTTCTCTAAGAACCAGGTCGCAGCCTGTTTAATTTCGAAGACATCAGCTTGGAAAACGCTACGGCCATCATCAAGTCTATAGGAGTGATTTGCCTCACGAGATTCGAAATAGACACCGCCCAGTCCTAGCTGCGATGCTTTTCCAGTATACATACAAATGTCTAAGGTTGGAAGGCTCAGCATTGTTTCAAGAGCCGCCGTTGGTGTGGTCTTCATAGATCCAGTCACCGCTAGACAACCTGCCATCTGAATCATTGAAACACTTTGAAGATGACATTTCTTCTCAAGGGACTTTCATCAGAGAATCGAACCGCAGTTTATAACCAATATACCACTTTTGGTTTAAAGCCCCTTGGGTACCTCGAAATGATTTAAAATGGTGGTATGGACTTTGTGTAGTGCTGGCCATTTACCTATTGACCTGATCCGTAGGGTCGCGTAGGAAGCAACCTATTTGCTGAAGAGGTCCAATCGTGGGAGATGTAGTAGGATGTTTAGGGCCTCCATGGGGGTCGCTCTAATCGCACCACTAATGCAAATGCTGGCCGATTTTTGCACTCTCGCCAGAAGGTTACAGTCCACCAAACTACAACGCATTACATAAGGATAGGTCTTTTGCCTGCTGTATAGAGCCAGCGCGTAATACTAGGTTGGAGACCTCTTTTATCGCTCACCACCTTCTTGCAACAGTACAGGGGAGTGGTTGCTTCCTTGATACGAACAAGAATGTTGGGTTTCCAATTTAGTTTCCTGTCAAGGATTAGGCCAAAGTGATTGGCCTGATCTTTGATAACTAGTTGGGTTCCTCCAAGCCTCAGTGGGTTATTAGTAAACAGTACTAGATCTGCCTTTTTGGGGTTCACTCCGAGTCCGCAGCTCTTCTATTACTGTTTGTAAGGCTCCCTACATGGGGTCGTTTAGTGTGCTGAGAAACTATCGTCCGCATAGGCGGTCACAGCGTATCCATCCTGATCTAGCAAAAGTAGTAGTTAATTGACTAACACGTTCCAAACAAGAGGGTAGAGTACACCACGCTGTGATGTGCCTCTGGTAACCATTCTAGTCGAAACGGCACCAGCAAAGTCGGCTGATCTCGTTACACCTACAGATCGATTAGCGCTTTGGTGACGGCCCATTGTGTGCATCTAGAGTTTTCAGAAGAAATTATCTAAGGCTAATAGGTCTCAAGCCCTTAGCACACATACATACATACATCCTTTTACCTGCTTTGAAACAACTATCATTTGGGGTATTCTTAAGACAGATACATATATGGAAGACCCGGCCTATGATCCAAGTTATCCATGGATTGAAAGAGGAAATTAAGCGTTATACTATGCAAAATGATCATTAAAATCCGATCGTGCTAGCCGTGACCCTAGATACTATGTTGTGTATAATCCTGAAGACGTTTATGAACGGTGCGTACATTTGGAAACACAGTTTAGTTACTCCACATTGTTTCTTTCGTCAGCCTTAAGTGTTAAAGGCCGACGTGTAGGTTTACATATCTAAAAACCCGTGCCTTGAAACCGCAATTTATCGCCATAGCACACTTCATGTGAGACGATAACACAAGAGCAATATGCAAGATCCAAGCGCGCCCTTATCAAATGGTTACCAGTTGAGAATACGGAGAAAAATCACCATGTCGTGACTCAACTGTATTTGCCCTCACCATAAACCCATCTAGTGATAATGAGCAAAGGGAAAAAAGATGAAGAAAAACGTGAAGCAAACTGCTTAGTACCCGTTTAGTGACATACAACGTCCGAAAGTGAAACTGATTCTCTTTTTGGGAGTGAGCTCAACCGCTATAGAACCGAAAATTGCCAGTTAGCTGCGTGCTAATTCACTGCCGTATTTTTTCAGCACTGGTTTATGAGTTATCCTCGATTTTATCTGATTCTTAGCACGATAAGAGCCAGTGTTGACCTTGGTCACTTCGATATGCTCACGTAGGAGTTCTTTTTCAATCGAAATAGGAGTGTCGCACCCTCCTCCTCCTCATATAGAAGGTCATTCGTTCTGCATTCGTTTTTTTTTTTTTGATGATGAAAGAATGCATGTGCAATATGGCAGTCAACTTTCGCAAGTTTAATTTCAATGCCGTCCATACTACGACCACAACAATGGTCGTGGTAAAAGAGAAATTGAATGGCACAAAAAGCAGTGTCGATTCGACATTTGTTTGTTTCCGACAGTGGACAACAACAAATCGAAACAATTACTTTCACTTCCCTTACATGTGATTCTTCCCTTTTGCTTACTATTTTCGTCATACCCAACTGTCACGCACGGACTGTGTACGAAACACAGTCCCCCTCGTCGAATGAGGGCGATTGTATCGATGTTTTTCGAATGCTATATGACGCTACGAAGAAAACTATGGATAACTACATATGTGTACTTACTTGTTATGCTCAGCTGATGGTATCCTTGGCTGTTGAGTGAGACTGTTCTGGTCGAATCGGTTGCCGTACCACCCCCACCAGCGCCACCACTTCCAGATGGTGACTCTGCCATTGCTGGTTGCTCTGTTTGTCTTTTTAGTTTGTCTCCTCCTTGCTCCTTCCGTTCCCTATATATGTATGTACACAGAGCTCCTTAATCGATTCGGCCTTATCAGTTAGAAGAACAAATTTTCTTTGTCTCCGGCGTCCAAATGCCTACGAAAGCGCAAACACACACGCAAAACACCGTCACAAAAGAGAAAAACAAAAGAACAAGAACCAATTAGAACAGAAAAACTAATTGCCAATGCCAATGCAAGGCGTAGGTACTATAAACAAAAATCAAATCCCTATCTTCGCGGATTGTATGAGAGTTTCTCATTCGAATCTTCTCAACTTCCAATTCATCATAATAACAAAAATGATTCACGGAACGAAAACGAACGACGGAACGAGGTGTCGCGCGGCCCAGAGGTGGCTCTTGTCGCTAATCAGAAATATTCTATTATTACAGGTAATCTAATCTGCAAGACACAGACGAATGGAAACACTTGTTCGACGAACGTAATAATTCTCGAGCGAGATGCATGAATTATCGATACGTTTGTAGTACGTGGAAAATGCACGACATTGTCATATTGCAATCCAATTAAATAGACTTTGTGTGGATTTTCTTTTGGTTTCGTTTTTGGACGGGGATTTTTTGTAATTATATGACGGGAGGACGAGCACTTACGTCAAAGTCTCACCGTGACAACATTTTGTTGAATATTGCTGATGTCTAAGAATCACTGCTTTCGTGGTGGTTTTTCGATGTTTTTTGATTCGGCAAAGTGCTAGTAAGACGATTGTGGTGATTTTTGTTTATCATTCGCGAATTTTGAATTGATTTTGACGATTTTAATCGGGAATTTTCACTTCTCCGTACAACTATAATGGCTTCTTGAATTTTGACTTTTCGTTTGACTAGAATGTTCGTGTTCAGGTGGCGCTATTCTGTAAAATCGGTGGTGTACAGTACGAGCCGAAATTCTGTACAGCTGACAGATTTTATTTTTTTTTGTTTTTGTTATAAAGGGTCAGTCACATAGAACGCGTCCGTGCGTGCGTGCGCTAATTTTCATTGACAGCCAACGCGCGCGAGACAAGCATCGTCACATAGAATCCGTCTATGCGTACGTCTGTCAGAAATGAATGTCAAATATTTATTTATTTATTTACTAAGCTAACGCTATAATTAAAATTATGAGCAAGCTTTATCAGCCGTAGCAACGGAGGCCTTCGGCTTTAGATGTCAAATAATTCAATGACATTCATTAATTAATTGGTGTTGTGCGTTCAACTGGATAACATTTTGTAATTGATAAATAAAACTTAATAATATGGACGAGCTTATTTCGACAATCATATTTATATGTATTTTGTCGCAAGCATTTTGTATTTGTATTTTGACGCAAGTATATTGTGGGCGAAACCTGCGATATTCTCTGGAATAACCTCGGCCAATATATTTGTCAGTCCCGAATAAAATTAATTGCCAGTGACTAAACACTCGTTCTTGTGACATTAAATCGAATAGTACTTTGAAATGTCAACCAAATTTGAAGTTTCTCTCATTGCGAGAGAGTTCCTAAACTGCGAGAGAGTTCTCACTGCATTCACCAATGAACGTGCTTACTCCCGATTTGTCTATATGTGAACTTCAAATTGTAAATGTGAAGCTCCAATATGCGAATATATGAACTGTCAGCGCGTCAAAAAGTAGAAGAGTAGCTCTACTCGGCGCGTCGAAGCGCGTTCGTGCCCTTTCTCATAAAGAACGTGTGTATTCTACTTGAATGTCAAAGCACGCACGCACGAACGCGTTCTATGTGACTGGCCCTTAAGGGTCTAGTGCTAAAATGTAGCTTTGGGCACTGCGACCTTTGTTGGAAAAGTTTATCTTGGACTTCGAAATGCCGCAGAAAGGCTTGGCACCTACATATGTACCCTTTGCTGGAACCTTTCCTAGCGAATTGATCGACTATTTTATTGCCCTTAATGCTTCGAATTCTACGATCTCCTAGACAGAACATATGCCCATTGTCCCAGCTACGATATACATAAACATAGTACTAGAAGATTTAAGTCGATCACTGGGGAAGTATAGCCTACATGACACCACTTCCGAAAACGAAAGTCAAGTAGTCTGACTTCCTGGCGGGGTGTAATCTCCTTCTGGCTAGTACACGATTCCCGCATCTCATAATCCACAAGGGAACCTGGCGATCACCAACCAGAATGGCCACGTTGCGATCGACGCGAATCAATACCTTGTTGTAGCTAAGGTACGAATGAAGATATCAAGGAGTCGAGCTGTACAACGAAATTTTTACGTCGGAAAGCTACAATGGCTAGGATCTTTACCGATCGAGTTTCCCTCAACATCTCGCGATGACGCATTGTCAGCGTGCGATAAGAGACGCTTCCTCTAATGTGTTGTGTTTCAAACACAGGTTTGATGAACAATGCGGGCAAGCCCATGTAGCAAAGTAAGCCGGCTACAAAGTCATGCCACATAGACGGACGAAAGCCGCTCATGAACATTACGAGCAGAAAAGGAGAGAAGAACACACGCTTCTAAGAAAGAAAATAAGAGAGCATGGAAAGCGTGAGATCGATCATCGTTTATCCCTGATGTTGCTGGTCATACCGCCAATACAGTGGACTTGTTTCTTACCTTCCAGCCTAACAAATACACGATCGGTGAATTGTCGCCTCTAGGCTTGTCCGGCCACTGCATGATATCAGCTAAATTCTCGAACTCTTACCACCCAGTTAAAGAGAAAGCTCCTAAGAGAACGTCATGGCTATACGAGAAAGCCAATTGATGCGGCCTTAGGTCCAGCCTATACCTATAAAAGGCGAATCCCCTTCTCCCTCCAACTACCCACCCATTGCACCAACGTCCCTTTTTTCCAAGGTCATGGAAACGCTGATTAACCGTCAGCTTATGAAATATCTTGAATCACAGAAACTCTTCAATGACAATCAGTACGGTTTCCTCAGCAACAGATCCACTGGTGGATCACTTCACCAAGTAGGTGAAAGCAAAATAGTTGCACTAGATGTTTCGAAAGCATTTGACAGAGTTTGGCATGAAGCCCTTTTGTCGAAAATGCGTGCGTTCGGGATCGATAACTCCCTTCTTCTATGGATTAGAAGCTACCTTACGAATCGTTCAATTCAAGTTGTTTCGAATGGACTCAAGTCTGACATCCATTTCTTAAATGCTGGTGTTCCCCAGGGCTCCGTCTTGCCTCCAACACTCTTTATCACTTTTATAAATGATTTCTGGTCTGTTTACTTCTTTACTGGCCTGCACTTCGGCTGTAGATGGCGAGCGGTAGCGTGTGTTGCACACATATTCACTTATTCAGTGTCATCAAGAATGCTGCGAAATGCTTTGGCTTCTTACACAGATCTTCTTCTTTATGGGCGCTACAGTTCGGGGTGAACCTGGGCCTCAACCAACATGCCCCTTCAACTAGCACGATCGTTTGCTAGCCCATTCCCAGTTGGCTGAGGTCCCCTTCCACCTGTGTGCACCATCTTATGTGCGGCCGTCCTCTGCTGCTTCGTCCTTCGGGGTTCGATTCAAAGACTCTCCGGACTGGAGCTGTGGTGTCCATTCGCTCTACATGGCCCAGCCATCTTAGGCGTTGAATCCGTAGACGCCTGACTAGGCTCATGTCGCTGTACAGCCCGTTAAGTTCGTGGTTAAATCTTCTTCTCCATCCCCCGTCTGCGTTTATAGGCCCAAAAATCACGCGCAAAATCTTTCTCTCGAACCGACCAAGGGCCTCCTCATCCGCTTTTGATAGTGTCCATGCTTCTGCGCCGTACAACAGGACCGGGATGATAAGGGTCTTATATAGAGTCAACTTTGTCGTTCGGGAGAGGGCTCTATTACTCAGTTGCCTCCTGAGCCCAAAGAAACAGCGATTGGCAAGAGTGATTCTGCGTTTGATTTCGGAACTGATGTCGTTGTTCCAGCTCACTGCGGAGCCAAGGTAGAGGAAGTCCTTAACTACCTCGAACTTATATCTGCCAACACAAACGTTCTGGCCAAGACGTCGGTGGTGAGCGTCCTTTTCTGATGACAGCATATATTTAGTTTTGCCCTCCTTTACCGCCAGACCATCTTTCGCCGCCTCGAACTCAATACTCGCAAACGCCTCATTGACATCTCGCTGTGATCTACCTATTATGTCAATATCGACGGTGTATGCAAGGAGTTGCGAGGATTTGAAATAGATTGTGCCTCTTGTATTGGCCAGTGATTTTTGCACAATCATTTCCAATATGATGTTGAAGAAATCACACGACAGCGCATCGCCCTGCCTAAATCCTCTAAGGTGTTCACCGATTCGGATGGAGCAGCGAGCATTCTCCAAAGTCCTCCTGCATAGTCTGACGAATTTAGCAGGTATGGCAAAGGTAGACATAGCGTTGTATAGCTCGTCTCTAATTACGCTTTCGTGAATTCATTGGTTTTTTCCAGGATCTGCCGTAGTGTGAAGATTTGGTCGATGGTGAACTTCCCTGGTTGAATCCGCACTAATAAGGACCTATCAGCTTACTTACAAAAGGCTTCAGGTGTTCAGACAAACCAGCAGAGAAGATTTTGTAGGCGATGTTAATGAGGCTTATTCCTTTGTACTTGTAGGGTCTCCTTTTTTGTGGATCGGGCAAACAGTGCTGAGACTCCATTCCTCGGGCATGCCTTCCTCTGACCAAATATAACAGATGAGCCGGTGCATGCTCCTAATCAGGTCATCCCCAGCTGCCTTGAAGAGCCCAGCAGACAGTCCGTCTGCGCCAGAATCATTATTCGACTTGAGCTTCGATATGGCAATCTTAACTTCGTCGAGGTCAGGGGAATTCTCTGCGGTCTTCGTCGATTAGAAATGGATCATTCTGCATGACAGCGGTATATTGACTAACATCGCCCTTATACAGTCTGCAGAAGTGGGTTTTCCATATTCTCAGCAACGACTGCGGTTCTACTACTAGGTGTCCGTTCTCATCCCTGCAGGCTTCCGTTCTGGCTTTATAACCCTGGCATGTTCGCTTTATCTGTTGATAAAACTTTCGAACGTCACGCCTGCAGTAACACCTCTCCAAATCCTCAATCGCGCGCTTCTCGTGCTCTTTCTTTCTTCTTCTGAGAAGCGTATGCTCCTCCCTTCTTTTTAACTCGTAGAGCTCACGAGCTGCCCTTGTCCCTTTATGCAGCGAGGCTTTATATGCATCCTGCTTCGCTGTGTGAATCCTCCTACACTCGTCATCGAACCAGGTGTCTCTTCGTGGTGGAGCCATGAAACCTAAAACTTCGGATGCAGAGCTTTTCAGGCCTTGTTTGCAAAGGCTCCACTGCTGTTCTATTGACAGCGTGGAGGATTGAGGTGTATTGGAGAGCTTAAGGGAGACGCGATCGGTAAAAGCACGAGCGGTTTCTGGCGATAGTAGCTTTCCGACGTCATAACTTTGTATTCTTACTCTACTCCGCTGCGTTCGTGATATCCGTAAGCGCATCTTGTCGTTTGATTAAAAGACCGCCAGGTGCCTTTGTGTATATCGAGGTGCGGGAGGCGCGCACTGGCTAGGAGATTTCGCCCCGTTGCAAGATCAATCAGCCTGTGTCCGTTATCGGATGTGGTGTCGTGTAGGCTATGTTTGCCGATGACTCGTTCAAAGATGCATTCCTTACCCAGCTTAGCATTGAAGACTCCTAGTACAATTTTGATATCATAGCTGGGACATTGGGCATACGTTCTGCCTAGGAGATCTTAGAACTCATCTTTGGCGGAGTCATCCTTGTCTTCCGCGGGGGCGTGGACGCAGATCAGGCTGATGTTAAAAAATGCAGCCTTGATACGGATTGTTATGAGGCGTTCGCTCACAGCCGAAAGCTTAGGACTTTTTGCCTTAGTCTACCTCGAACAAGAAATCCACATCCAAACAATCGTTGTCCTCTCTCCCTATCGCCGTAGTAAATATCGCAGTTTTTCATCCGCTTTGTACCCGCTCCATTCCATCGCATTTCCTGGATGGCGGTTATGTCCGCTTTATAGCGGTCTAGGGCGTCCGCAAGCTGTTCGGCTGCACGTGGCCTGTTTAGGGACCTAACATTCCGAAGATCGTTGTCGTTTTTTCGTTTTTTGCAAGGGTCCTCAACATAAATCCGGTCCGTTATATCCGAGGCTTACAAAGATATTTCTCACCCTTAGACCTGGCTACAATCTATAATGCGTTCATTCGCCCTAAATTGGAGTTGAATACTCATGTCTGGTCCGGTGCTTCCAAGACCTCATTGCACCTACTAGATGGAATACAAAAACGCACAGTAAAGCTGATTGGTGACTCCAGCATTAGTAAAACATTAGAATCGCTGGAATATCGCAGGCCGGATTCCCCCCTTAATTCAAAATGCATGCATTTAAGATCAATTTCCATCGGATTCTCCTCTATCCCTGAGAGATGCTACCACGAATGCACTAGCTTGTCTGTAAAATATGGTCGGAGGAAAGCATGTCCAACGAATTGAATCTTAGCATCGTTTGCCTGGTCCACAAGAATGGAGACCCCATAACCGCGCCGTCTACAGGGGAATAAGTCTCCCTAAACTCGGCATATAAGATCTTCTCTGCCGTGCTGTGTGAACACCTGAAACCATTAGTGGCCAGGAAAATCCACGATGGACCAAATATTCATGCTACAGCAGATCTTGGAGAAGACCCATGAGTTTCAGGTCGACATACACCACCTTTTCGTCTATTTTAAAGCCGCATAAGACAGTGTCTATAGGGACGAGCTTTATAGAGCCATGTTAGGTTTTGTCATCCTTGCCCGACCCGTTGTACAGGATGACAATAGGGAATTTTCGCTGCATCATTAAGGTCGGTAAGGAGTTAACCGAGCCTTCAATGTCAAAAAAGGGTTCCGACCGGATGACGCACTGTCGTACGTTGAAAAGATCGTGCGGGATTACTGGCCAATACATGAGGCACGATCTACTTCAAGTCTGTACAATTGCTCAGATACGCTGATGACATAGACGTGATTGGGAGAACGCAGCGAGATATTGGTGAAGCTTTTGAGAGCATTGAAGCAGAAGCGGCTAAGGTGGGTCTGAAAATAAATCGGGGCAAGACCAAATATACGATGTCGAAAAAGGAAGACGCAAAACACCGACGTCACTATTGACGGCTCTAACTTTGACTAAGTCAAGCATTTCGTCTGCCTTGGCTCACTGGTAGCAAACGGTTACGACACTTGCGCTGAGATTAGACGCAGAACAGCTCTTGCCAACCCTCTCTCCGAAAACTAAGGTGACCTCCTATAAAACCTAGTCATCTCGATCCTCCTCTACAGCGCAGAGACTTGGACCTTATCGAAAATGGATGAAGAGGCCCTTTGTCGTTTCGAGAGGAAAATGGTGTTGACGGAGAGTGGAGGAGAAGATTCAACCACGAACTGTACGGCCTGTATAACGACATCGGACTAATCTGACGTCTACGGATCCAACGTTTGAGATGGCTACACCATGTAGAGTGAATGGACACCACAACTCCAGCTCGAAGATTCTTCGACTTGAATCCCGAGGGACGACGTTGCAGAAGACGACCGCATCTATGGTGATGCACACAGGTGGAAGGGGACCACAACCAACTGGACGTGCGACACTGAAAGCAGCTGCCAAAAAATCGTGCTAGCTGGAAATCCTTGTTGGTTGAGGACCACGTTCAACCCTAACTGTAGCGCCACCTAAGTGAGTAAGTGAGCACATCCAGAAGGAGTTAGAAGTGTTCGTCTATCTTTGTAAAGTTGGCCCGCCCGGCATTCATTGTTCGGTCACGATGGTTCTCGATGTTGTATTCAGAAATATTGCTCAGTTTAGCAAGCTACCTTCTGTCAACCATGGAACAACGTGTACATGTACCCTTAGGCCCAACCGTAATCGAACGTACCTCTCAACGAAAAAAAAATTTGAATCTACCAGCTGTCAATGACCGTAACTGCCAAACTCCATTTGACGTTGGCCGATCGTTGCGAATTTCCAACGAATTCCACTCTCTGTTTTTGTTTTGCTTTCTTTTGCATCAACCAGCACCGACAACAAAGAGAATGTAGATAACGCCGCGCCAAGCGATGAGTGAATTGATTAACGTATTTTCGAAACTTGCGGAATTTTTCCCACGCAACCTGGTGTGGGAACAAGTTGAGGACATCTACCAGCAAGTCGAACAGGAACGAGGAGATCAGGTCAAATCGGATCAACCGACGACATCTCGTAAGAGCGTTCGCGGAGGAGAGGATGCACTCCGGAGTATTCCCATTATACAACAGGCTATGGAGGATTCGAATGTGTTATCGGCGGTGCTGGAGGTATCGACTACTATCCGTGCGTTGAGGGAAACGCCGACGAGCTATGATAACACCTTTGACTGCTGGGATCAGGTGGTTAAAGTGTCGCCGAGAGATGGGTTTCTTGCGTTCATCTACGCCTTTGTCGGATTGGGGAATTTCGATCCGACTAATCGGAGATATAGACAACTGTCGTTGGCTACAGCGAGTGTTTACTTCCTCTCGTTGACCATACCAGGTGCGAAGGGATTTCACGTGTTCGAGGAAGATGTCATATCAGTCGCTTTGCAGGTCTTCAATATCATCGTGAAGATCCAGAGCTCAGATGTGGGTAAGCACCTGACGCACCAGCAAAGCGTCGAGACTTGGGTGAACTTTACATCGTTCTGTGACGACCTGAAGCTGATGTTTCGCTACGTGCACTTTGATGAGTACAAAGTGGCAAGGAATGCCATCGTCCGAAAGCTGGTGGAGATGCAGTACATGTGCTACGACAAGGGATTTGCCAATGTCTGTAAGTTGTAAACTGTTTCCTTGTGAAAGGTATTTGGTGTATTTGGTGTATTTTAGATGCCGCCAATCTGCACGGGAAATACTTCGAGATTCTCGACGAAGTGGTGAATGCCCACAATGGAGACCCCCACGAGACGCTGCTGAAGATCATGAACATGACACTGTTTCTGCATACGTACAACCCGAAGCCGAAAGGCAGCAACACGAATGACTGCGAGCACATTTCCGACTGGTTCATCAAGATTATCGGTAAATTCCCGCGGATTGTCTCCGAGGTGTTGGACTTTTACATCAGATGTGTCGTTACCAACCCGGAAAAGGGGGTAAGTGCGATGAAATTATGCTCTTCCCCAGTGACTCATCGTGTGTTTGTTAGTGGAAGATCGAGCAAACCCAACGGGCGCTGGACTATGCGGCAAAGTACGATGCAGCTCTGTTTACCCGTTGCAATGCCTCGGTTGTTGACTTTCTCTCTGAGGCAGTATACGCCGACGAAGTGGGAATCCGGTCGAGAGCCGTGGAACTCATGGCCAAAATGGTTTTACTCGAATCGAACGTCGATTGGGATATGTTTCGTCACGAGGTATCCGAAACACCGCGAGAAGTGTACATCATTAAGGAGCTCATCGACAGCATTAGGGACTCGAATAATTCGATCAAGATGAAGGCGGTCCAGGCTATACAGCAAGCGCTGATTCGAGGTTCGCCGAACACGAAGAAAGTCCTCACTGAGGGCCTGAAATACGCTCAGTTCAGTGACTCGGGTGTGAAATTGCCCGAGGAACCGATTGTTCTTAAGGATGAGATCCGATTCGGGAAACCAAGCATCCTGGAGCCTGGATATACCTTCAAAGGGATCGAGATCATCGAGTTAAGTTTTCTCTACATGCCGCAGCATATCTACCTTTTGCTGAAGAATCCAATGGCTCACTTGCGACGGGCGGCCGTAATGCTGATCGAGGCGATTGTGAAGATCAATCCGCTGATCATATTCAACACTAACTTTGTCGAGGTAAGGGGTATTGGGTCAATCGCGAGGCGTGAATAAGTTCTTGTTTTAGGAATCCTGCAATCTCGCTTCTGATCCGACGGCGTTTGTCCGGAGACAGACGATGATCATGGTGGACTCTATCCTAGCAACATACCCCAATTGCTATCCAGTGATCTTCGTGTGGTGTAAGATCATCACACCGATGCTGCAGGATGCAGACCCGAAGAACATCGAACTTGCAATGGAGGTCTGTTCACGGCATGCAAATGTCTTTCATTTGGTGATTTTGTCTCCTCTTGCAGTGTTTCAAGAATCGTGTTCTGTTGAACATCAAGAGCATCGATCAGACCAATCAAGCTGAGCACTTCATGCCGTGGGGGATCATTCGAACGTTGCTTATGACGCAGTCCAGGCTCTACCTTCAGATGAGCTTCCACACGGCGCTGAAAATGCACATGATCAAGTGGGTATTTCAGGTCAATTGATCGCAGTATTGATTCTTCGCTTTTCTGATTACAGCCAGCAGATCATCAGCACCGTAGAATCGCATATTCTTGCGTCGAATTCCACGGAGGCGTGGGTTCTCTTGAACTTCATTTGTGGCAAGATCAAAAGCAAGGAGCCGGACTCCCTCATCCATTGCTTTGTCTCCTATCATTCAGTAAGACAGACTATGTTCGTGAAGAATTCCCTTTATCGATCTCTAAACTCTTTCTAGTCGCCGCAATGGAACAACGAACAGAATCTTCTCATAGCCCTCGAGGTCCTCAACACCTGCGTGAAGGACTTCAGCTATACAGCATTGAACAATGTGTTCAAACACCTCCTCGACTCCGTAAAATCCGGCCGAATAATCCCACAGGTGATCGGTAAAGCATTCGATTTCATGTCCAACATCGATCACCGATCGCGTGAGAATCAAATGCGTTCCACACCAACTAAAACCACACCATCCACATCGTCGCAAACTATCGATATACCCTCTCAAGACTGGGTTCTCAAACTCCATGCTTACCTCGAAGACAAGCTCCTCGAGGAGATGCCAAATTTCCCTGAGAATCGCCCCACTTACATGTCCCACCTGTTCTCGTACTCCGAGGCAAATCTACAACTACGCGTTCGTCCACATGGGGCGATCATCGCTTTTGTCCACAAATACATGCTCGAGTGTTTGAAATTGCCCGAATCCGATTTGGAATTCGACAATGATCGGATCTTTAACTCGATGATAATCATCGCCGGACGGTTCTCGATCCGTGACAGTATGGTTGCCAGTACCACATGCGAACTGTATGCCCGGATCTTGAAGGCAATCGATCGTCCGCCGATTGTTAACACAGTCCTCGTGGCCGTTTCGGATTTGTGCAAGAAACACACGCAGTTAGTCGAAACGATCCTCGATCGAATTCTGGGAAAGTTGTCCTCGCCATTTCTCATGAATCGGATGGAGACGTTCAAGAATTTCGCAACCCTAGTGTTGCAGGATCAATTGAAATTGCGTGGATCACTGCTGTTGGCATTATTGTCGGCGGTCTTGGACGAAAGCGAGGAATTGGCAAAGAGAGCGATGGCATTCTTTGCGGAGTTTGTGAGCAAGAAGAATCCGTCGTTGTTCCACAAGTGCTTGCTCGAGTGTCCGTTTGTCTTGAACGAATACCCGGTGAGTAGAGAAAGTGGGAAATGCCCATTACCCTTACCTTATTGTCCTGTTATCTTTGCAGAATTTTGAGGATTTGGACAGTTTCTCGGAGAACACAATCAGATCGCCTCTGAAGGGAGAGAATAATCGAAAGGCGCGCTTCAAACTCTACAACTATCTGATGGAAAGCGTCGACAACATATCGTTGATTCTCTACTTCGGGCACTTGAAGATAATTGCCGGTAAGGCGCTTAATATGACATCTCACTCGATGGCAGCTAATCATTTCGTTTTCTATAGAGAAAATCCAAAACGATCCGTTGATCAGATCCCCCGAGGGCATTGCCCTGATTCGAGACATCTTCTACATCCTCAGGCGCATTTGTCAGAAGGATATAAAGGAGCAGGACACTCAACAGCAGGCTGATGGTGCGTCAAATGATACCCAAGATGAATTAGCCGTCCTTGCAGACCCCAAGGAGTCATCGAACCCACCAGGACAACCAGCCACCCGAAGGGGTAGACGCCGTGACATGCCCACCATGCCAGAAGCGGTACGTCTTATCCTTTTTTTTTAGCTCAATTTCCTCCGAATATGTGATTTTCCTTCCAGATGACGACGATGGAAAAGTCCCTTGTCTTCATAGTAACCATCGCTGAGGGTCTTACTGGTCATAACGCATCGATCCAACGCTGCATCGACGAATTGGCGAGAGCTTTGTCCGCCCATTTTCCGAATCTTATGGAATACGCTCAACCGGCAGAGTTCTGGAGCAAATATCGTCAAGGGAAGGTGACTTCAACGCCGAAAAAGAGAAAAACTCAGGACAATGGCGATGAAGATGATGACGAGAAAACGTTCTCGGACTTGGATGACTTTGATGATGACAAGGAGACGAGTGCGAATGATACCTTGTCGAAGAAACAAAAGTCTTCCGATGCCCTTGAGTACATGCTCCTTCCCTAAGACTGGTTAGACGTTTCAATGCGTTTTTCTTCAATTTTGAATTAGTTTGTCGATAGATTAGGTCTTCTGATCCTTAGAGTGTGTGATGTCCTTAGTAGTAGTATTAATGTGCCAAATTGTGTGGACCTTGCTATTGCAAAGTGTCTACTTGATGTTTCGGGATTGATGGTGAGAATGAGAATAAAGTTACTATGTGAGTGTTACGAATTGTAACACTACTTGGAAACCGTAGCGTATATCTGTCGTCAAAACGCTCCGAGATTCCTTTTTCTATGCATCCCCGCCAGCGGTCTAAAGGTTATGGATTAAGATGCGCACGCAACGCAGGGATGCTGATTGCACTCAACATCTCGAAATGCTAGCAACGAACCCTGCTAATGCTCAGGTCAAGTTGACATACAGCCTCTGGATAGCCTCTTCAACACTCGTTGAGAGGTGGACTGAAGTATGCAGCTACCGCCGATACCTACCGTCGGACTACGATTTGCGAGTATGCTCCCGGAGTGTGAGAACTCTCTATACTCCAGGAGCTACTCGTCAACTAGAAAAGACCCTCAAACAGTATAAGGCCGATATTACAGTGATCCAGGAAGTACGCTGGATAGGACAAGGAATCGCAAGGATTCCGACATCTATTACAGTTGCCACTAAGGGCTGCACTTATTGGGATGCGGATTCGTCGTGGGAAAACGGCTGAGGACGAAAGTCATCTATTTTAACCCAATAAGCATCCAAGCCAGATCTTACATCAGCTTCATTGTGCACACACACCTATCGACGAGGCTGAAAACCCATCAAAGAGGATTTCTACGACCTCTTGGATGGCGCCTACGGGGCTTGTCCGGAGTACGACATCAAAATCGTTTTCGGGGACTTCAACGCCAAAATCGGTAACGAGAACATCTTTGGCGGGAGAGTCGCAAAGCACAGCCTCCTCCGATACGACAGCAGACACCGGCTTCCGACCCACGGACTTTGCGGCAATTTGCAATACGATACACAAGATCCACACAGCAATCTGGCGATCTCTAGATGGTCGAACTGCCAACCAAATTGACCATGTGCTTATAGACGCAAGACATTCGTCCAACATCCTGGATGTTAGAATGTTCAGAGTGGCAAACGTAGGCTCTGACCATTGCCTAGTGGCAGCAAGACTCAGAGCCCGACTTTCCAATGTTATGAACCTGCTACAGCCCACCAGAAGGAGGTTCAACATTGGATGCATGAGCACCTCCGGGATCGCCAGAGACTACAGAGAGTAACTGAGCGGACGACTGGCAAGTATGCCTACGTCGGACACAAACGCCAACAATATGAGGCTCCATTGCCGCTGAATCATCATGGAGGTAAGAAACCGGTGATATGATGACAGGTGCGAGCAGAAAAAGCGAGCGACCGACGAGGCGTACCAAAAGGTGCTACAAAGCAGAACACGAGCAGCGCGCGAGGAATTCCGAGCCAGAAGGAGGGAGGAAGAAAAGACGCTGCGAACTCAAGGATATCGAAGAGTCCAGGATAAAAATGCGACAAGAGCCTTTTCAAAAAAGCTAAAAGCCTCGCAGGGGGCTTTAAAAACGGCACCACCCAGGCTCTTTCAAATTTCGAGAACAATCTTGTTACCCGCAGGGAATATTGGATGTTTTCAAGCAGCCTTCCCAGAGGCTGCTTAACGAGCATGGAGAACAGAGAGTGGTAGTGGACGAAGAGATCCCGCCTCCAGTCGACGAAGTTGTCCTCCCTCAAAGCATTGAAGCTGTGCCTACTATTCAAAAGCTGAAGAACAACAAGGCTGCCAGTTCGAACGGATTATCATTAAATCTCTTCAAAGCTGGAGGCGATTTTCTGGTAGAGAGCATACACCAGGCCATCTGTAGAATTTGGAAGGACGAATGCATGTCCGACGACTGAAATACCAGCTCTATATGCTCCTTCCACAAAAAAGGCGATCCTACCTCTTGCAAACACTACAGAGGTATATCCTTGATCAATGTCGCTTACAAGATTCTGTCCAGTGTATTGTGTGAACGTCTAAAGCCGTTTGGCACCGCACTAATCGGCATATACCCAGTGCGGCTTCCGGCCAGGGTATGGACTATGGACCAAAGCTTCACGCTTTGACAGCATTCATCGTAAAGTCTTATTTAACGCGATGGCCGAATTCGGGATCCCGCGAAAACTGATCCGGATGTTTCAGGGCATGCTAACAAACTATCAATACACCGTGCGGTCCGGCTCCATAACCTTCGAGCCATTTGAACAAGGAGTGCGCTATCTTCCACAAATCGGTTCAGTTGCTGGGCTACGCAGAGGATATTGACATCGTCGCAAGTTCTCAGCGCACAATTGTGGAAGGGTTCACGGCGTTTGAAGATCAGGCGAAACGAGCTGGTCTTCACATCAATCAGGAGAAGACGAAATACTGGCTGCCAATAAAAAGCGGTCCGCCACCCATCACCTAAGGCATAATATAATGATCGGCAGCTACAATTTCGAGGTGGTGAAGGAGTTCCCAATGACATAATAGTGGAGATCCGGCGCAAAATCACCCTCGGCAACCGTTGCTACATCGGCTTGTCAAAACAGTTAGGGGTCCAAACTCTTGTCCCAAAGAACCAAGGTTATGCTCTACAAGACTTTTATCCTGCCAGTCTTGTTATATGGAGCCGAAAGCTGGACGATAAGCTCATTCGAAAGAAAAATTCTGCGATGGATATTCGTACGGATATAGTCCGGAAGGTAAAAATCCGTTGCTACAATTGCTCGGCCACATCGAGCGCATGGACACTAACGCTCCAGCTAAGAGGGTCGTCGAATTCGAGCTTCCTGATTCGAGAAGAAGGGGGAAACCGAACCTCCGACATAGACATCAAGTGATCGCGGACGTGGGACAACTTGGTCTTTCTGACTGGAAGCAGCGTGCAGCGAGGCCTGTATTAACTTAAGCCCAGACCCACCATAGGTTGCTGACCTGAAAACTAACTAACCGTTCGGGACGTCCAGTTCCACAGGCATTTCCCAAAGATATATGGAACATGCTACAAAGCGAGAAGAGCCACCGCAGTCGAACATCTTGCGGCACTGTTAGCAAGTCCTATCCCCACCAGACGGGGAAGGGCGAATGGCGAGCCTCCTGCGCCAAAAAACAGAATTAGCCGGTTGGGCTACGGCCTAGTAAGCCGTAACCGTAAAAAAAAAAAACACAAACTCCGAAACAACCACAAGCCTCGGATATAAGGGACCGGATTTATGTTGACGACCCTTGCAAAAAACGAAAAAAGGACAATGATCTTCGGCTTTGTACGTGGAATGTTAGGTCCCTAAACAGGCCAGGTGCAGCCGAACAACTTGCAGACCCTAGACCGCTATAAAGCGAACTTAACCGTCATCAAGGAAATGCGGTGGAATAACTGCGACATATACTACGGCGAACGCCTCTTAAAGATCCGTATGTAGGTTACATTTTCTAAGATTAGCCTGATCTGCTAGGATGATTCCACCAAAGATGAGTTCTGCGATCTAGACAGAACGTATGCCCGACGTCCCAGCTATGACCTGACGTCCCCCTTAAGCTCTCTCATATACCTCAACCCTCCACGCAGTCAATAGAACAACAGTGGAACCTTTGTAAACAAGCCCTGAAAAGCACTGCATCTGAAGTCTTAGGCTACAAGGCTTCATCACGAAGAAACACCTGGTTTGATGAGGTATAAGAAGCCTCGCTGCATAGAAGAATAAGAGCAGCTCGTGAGCTCTACGAGTTAAAGAGAAGGGAGGAGCATATGTTCCTAACGTGCAAAGGTTTTATCAACAGATAAAGCGAACATGCCAAGGTTAGAAAGCCAGAACGAAAGCCTGTAGAGATGAGAACGGCACCTAGTAGTAGAATCGTAGTCAAGGCTGAGAATATGGAAAATCACCTCTGAAGACTGTGTAACGGCGATGGTAATCAATATACCACTGTTAGGCAGAATAATCCACGTCTCAGTGACGAAGATCGCAGAGATTTCCACCCCCTGACCTCGACGGAGTTGAGATTGCCATATCGAAAATGGTGGAATAAAGCTGCTGGTCCAGACAGACTGTCTGCTGAGCTCTTCAAAGCAGCTGGAGATGGCCTGGTTAGGAGCATGCACCAGCTCATCAGTAAGATATGGTCAGAGGAAACCAAGCCCGGGGAATAGAGTCTTAGCATCGTTTGCCCGATCCACAAGAAAGAAGACGCCTTTGACTGCGCCAACTACAGGGGAATAAGTCTCCTTAACATCGCTTTTGTAAATAGGCTTATAGGTACTTATCAGTGTGGCTTCAGGCTAGGAAAATCCACCATGAACGGTAGATTCTGAAAAAAAAAAACAAAGAATTTCAGGTTGACAACCACCACCTATTTGTCGACTTCAAACCGCATACGACAGCGTAATTAGAGACGAGCTATACAACGTCATGTCTATCTTTGACATCCCTGCTAAGCTCGTCAGACTGTGCAGGATGACTTTGGAGAATGCTCGCTCCTCCATCCGAATCGGTGCAGACCTAACCGATAGTTTTGATGTCAAAAAGGATTTAGACAGGGTGGCGGGCTGTCGTGTGATTCCTTCAACATCGTATTAGGAATGATTCACTGGCCAACGCAGGAGGCATATTTTATTTCAAATCCTTACAACTTCTCGCATAAGTGGATGACATTGACAAAATCGGAAGAACACAGCGAGATGTCAATGAGGCGTTTACGTCATTAAAGAAGGGAGCTCACCACGGACGCGACGTCTTGGCCAGAACGTTTGTATTGGCGGATATAAGCTTGAGGTAGTTAAGGACCGCAGTGACCTGGAACAACGACATCAGTTCTGAAATCAAACGCAGAATCTTTGGGCTCAGGAGGCAATTGAGTAATAGAGCCCTTTCCCGAACGACAGTGTTGACTCTATACAAGATCCTTATCACCCCGGTCCTGCTGTATGGCGCAGAAGCATGGTCCTTGGTCGTTTCGATTGAAACATTTTGGGTGTGATTTTTTTCTTTTTTTTTTTTATAGTTCGCACAGGTTCAAGAGTCATACTCTTATGATGTTTGTCACACAACTCGGATGGAATGCAGATGGTTTGGGCCGAACTGTAGCGACAGATAGGTAGAAGAGAAGGTCCTGTAGGGTTCATGCTATGCGAGCTCAACTTTTTGAGCGCTGCTTGATTGTCTGAGAGTGTATTGATGGTTACACCTCTTATGCCAGTCTCTACGTGCAGGTTGACGCACGTCTAGATGGCGTATAATTCAGCCTGGAAGATACTAGGACTCGTTCCCAGAGCCTTCAAAATTTCGCACCTACCCGTAACAATAACTACTAGGTCATCGGCGTATTGGAGCACGTCGTTTCAGAGACTGGTTAACTTGTGGAGTAGGTCGTCGACAACTATCGACCAGGGAAGATCCTCCTTGTGGACACTCTTAGCTGCCGATACTGTCACCGAGATCTCTCTGGATGTAGCTGATATAATACGGCTATTTAGCATCGTCCTAATTCAGTGGTTAGTGAGAGCACCGTGGCGCAGTGGGTAGTGTGTTGGCCTTTGACGCCGATGACACGGGATCGAATCCCGACACAGCCATGTCATCAAACGTGTTTTTCACGGTGTTTCTCCTCAGCGGGGTTCTGACAAAACCCCCTTTTTATAAATTTGTCATGAAAAGCTTCTCGAAATTTGCCGTTCGGAACCGGCAATAAACTGTAGGTCCCTTTCACCTATGGGAAAATTAAATCACACACAACATGGGTGACTGAGAGAAGCTCGGCTTAGGTCCTTCATGGACTGTAACGCCAACATACATACATAATTCAGTGGTTAGTGGGATGGTCAACACCTCTACGGGATAGTGCAGTGGTGATTGAGTTATAGCCAGTACCAGTGTACTCCGTGCTTGTGAAACTATCTTCAACACGCCCTACTAAGTGGTGCAGCATATGCTCCGTAGATCGTTATTTGCGATATGCATATTGGTTCGGATGCAGTGGAATTTGATTCTCTAGTTTGGACCTCCTCAGTTTTTCCATTGTTTTTAGTAGGAAAGATGTAAGGCTGATAGGGCGATAGGATTTAGCATGTTCACTTGGTTTTCCAATCTTAAGGATAAAAACAAGGTGACATCCCTCCAGATTAGAAAGATATATCCCAAGTTAAACCAGGACCTAGAAGGAACTATCAATTATGCTAGAATGATGCCTTTCTGGAGAATAGCTGAAAAGACACCATCTATGCCTGGAGCTTTGTAGGGCTTAAATGAACCTGCTCTGCTTCTCAATTGCCTCCCGAGCCCAAAAAAACAGCATTTGGCAAGAGTTATTTTGCATGCACCTGCGGAGCCGAGGTAGATGAAGTCTCTGACTACCTCGAAATTGTATATGCCAATATGTGCGCCCTGGCCAAGAAGCCGGTGGGTCGTATCCATTTTCGATGACAGCATATATTTCGTCTTGCCCTCGTTTACCGTCAGTCTCATTTTAGCCGCTTCCGCCTCAATGCTCGTAAAGGCCTGACATCACGCTGAGTTTGTCCAATTATGTCAATATCATCAGCATATGCGAGCAGTTGTACGGACTTGAAAAATATTGTGCGCTTCGTATTGTACGATCCTTTCAAGGACGATGCTGAAAAAGTCACACGGCAGCGTGTCGCCCTGTCTAAACATTTTTTTTACAACAAAGTTATCGGTCAAGTGGTCATCTTGCACAACAAGATGTTGGCAGGGATGTCAAAACTAGACATGGCGCTGTATAGATCATCTCTACGTACGCTATCATATGCGGCCTTGAAGTCGACAAGTAGGTAGTGAGTGTCGATCTGCATTTCTCGGGTCTTTTCCAGCATCTGCCAGAGTGTGAATACTTGATCGAAAGTAGACTTTCCGGGCCTGAAACCACACTGATATGGAGCAGGCCGTTTATTAACGAACGATTTCAGGCGTTTACACAGTGCAGCAGAGAAGATCTTATAAGAGATGTTCAGGAGACTCATACCTCTGTAATTGGTGCATTGTTGTGAATCGGGCAAACGATACTAAGATTCCATTCCTTGGGCATACGTTCCTCTGACAGATGACCTGGTGCGTACTCCCAACCAAAATAAATTCACAGCCCTTCCCTAGTATCAGTGAACTGACACGCAACAGAACCTACCTCCCTCACAATACGCTCATTGTTTAGTAAACGAATTTCGACCTCCAAAGCTGTCCGCTAAATAAATGATTCTTTCCACTTTCGAATGCAACGTTCCACAACAAACCGAATGAACTCATTTCCAACCGATTCAACCAGTCATTATCACTTAGCCATGTCTCAATGGCCACGCCATAGCTTAGCTCCTGCCTTCCACCAAATTACTTATTCACTTCCGTTCTACCTTGCTTTCCCAACCAATTATGTGATGTCCTGTAAAATGAATCAACTCCAATCATAAATCATTTGTATGCAGTAAACAAAGTACATCTGTCGCATACCCCCTCTGGGGGTTGATAAACCTCCAAGTCACTTCCTCGCTACAACCCCATTAGCAGAGGTTAAAAAAAAACACACGGTTTACACCGCTAAACCTATTCCTAATTCCACTGTATAATAAATTATCCAATTAGAGCGGCGTTTTTTTCTCCAACGTCCCTCTCCATCATGGATCGTCGTTGGTGGTAGCGCGGTCTCAAGGCGAAAAGCACTACGCGAGCAATAAATATTCCAAGCACTAATGGGACCTTTCGTCACTGACCGGGAGGCGTGTACTACTCACGGAAACGTGGACAATGTACGATGGATGATGGTTATACCGTTTGGTGGTTAGTGTGCTGTACGGATTTTGGATTTTAAATTCAAATTTTTTCACCACACCTTCGTCCTTTGTCATGCGGCTAGTGAAGGTGGTGGACCATAAAATCGAAACTTTATTAAAGCTGTCCAGGAACCGGTGGTGTTGGTTTTTGTTTGTGGTGACGTCACGAAACCTTCGTGGCATCATACTCGAAATCCAAGTTTACGTCTGTCAAAGAGCACAATGGTCCTGATTAACGTGGTCACATTCTCAGTGTAGTTTGTCACTTAGAATATGTAATGCACAACCGCTGTGGCTTATCGCAATCTTCTAGCAACACATAGTCCCCTTCAAGTACCATTACGGAATACTTAATAGCTATCAAACTCCAAAGTGTCCTGCTTCCAAATTCTTACCGAATGACTGTTAACATTTTGGTTAACCAATTTCAAGTCCATTCGACCATTCGACCCGCGGATGCGAACGTGAATGGCCCGCTGTCTAGGACTTCTCGGTACTCGTTACCCTCTGTGCTCTAATTCGAATGGATTATTTGCGTCCGAACTCGATTGGACAGTGGAAACTCCCTCATGGCATGTGGCTAATAGCGAGGGATTTACCGTCCCGTTTAGCTTGTAAGTACCATTGGTAAATCCTTCACACTACACCACCTCTTCATACATAGAATTCTGGTCACGGAGATTAGTACTACCCCTCGAATATGAGCGGTGCATTTTTGTTTCGTGACATTGTCGCGCACTGGAACATAATTCAGGACATCGCAAATCCATCGGAATCAGAGCCGCTTAAAAGGATGGGTGCCGGTCTTGTGTCTTGTGGTGGGGCATGTAAACTTTTTAGTGGTCAGAATGGAACACACCATCATTATCACGCAGTTACCTGTTAACCGGTTAAATAATTAAATCCTCGATTACGGTGCGTTAATTGGTATTCTCTTACGCCCCCACGATTTCCGGTCGAGCTGCCTTGAGTCGTACTGAAGAGTCGGAAGGACACAAGTGCATTTATGGCATATTCCGGTGAGTTGATGAGAAATGGGAAAAGTTTTTCTTTAGGTTTCGTGAGAGCCAAGGGAAAGTTTGGGAAAAAGTTAGAATTGTTTATCTACATCCAAAAGAAAATAACGAGATACAAACGACAGTGTTACCTCAAAGTAGCTGGGAACTATTATATGCTTATTCACTTTCCTCCTGCTCCAGCAGGATGGGGTCGAGTGTAATGGGTGATTCTAAAACAATTAAGTTTTAACTTGATCCTTTGTGGACATGCACCACAGTCAGGCAATGGCATTATGTCACGAAGCTTAATCGAAGTTGTTTATTTGTTCTGTTACTGTTCTAAATACTGGCATGGCACATGGACAAGGTAATCAAATAAAACAGGTAATTGGTCGGATGATACGTACATACATATTTAATGACACGAAGTTTGGACGCGGGCAGTGCTAGGTACTATGCATTTGTTTGGATTTTTTGAGTTCTCACATGAAGACGCCAGCGCCCATAATTGAGTCTCAGTTGGCGACCTTTCACACTGACAAGAATTGGAGAAAGGATACTAGACACAGGTCTTTTAGGAGCATCATACCTCAGCGTGACTATCCACCTTGACGCGGTGCTGGGGCTATACTGGCCTAGGCTATCATGTTGAACAACATGGTATCCATGCCAGTAACTAAGAGGTAGTCAACACTATTCCAGGGGTGGTGTGAGCTTATTGAAACCGCACCCAAGGATGAAAGGTTGGAGGGTTTATTTCTAACCGTTTACTAGCACCCTTAGGTGCCCAGGTGAGGCCTAAGGTATCAAATGCCTTAGATTTAGAACAAGATTTTAGAAACAATTGTAAACTCAGAAAAAGATGAAAAGAAAGGAGAGCTCTCTCTGGATTCAGTGGCAGACGCGCTAAACGACGTAGTCACTAACCAGGATGAGGACTTCTCGGGGGAATTGGAGGAGAAACTACTCGCCGACCCCGAAGAGACAGTACAGGAGAGCAAAGGAAAAGGCAAGATTGCCAAAAAGGGTGAAAAGCTTTCCTAGGGAAAGCAAGGGCTTAGAGGGAATACAGGAAAGCTGTACACCTGAAGCGCATATTGGAAGAAAAGGGTATTCCTCTGCTCTCCGATTTGAAGAAAGGAAATCTCAAATGGGATGAGGATGCCAAAGATGCCTTGACAAAGCCAAAGAATGGCAAAGGGGCAAAGGACAATGGTGGAAAAACGGGCAAAGACGGAAAAGATCCTGAAAAGCCCCCAGCAAAAGAAAAACGACGAACCGGGGGGACTAGAGCCGAGGCCAATAAGGCGAGCTCCAGTGGCACCCAGGCTCGACGCAAGGGTGGAAAGAGCGCACCAAAGACCGAAGTCGCTAAGACGCGTCTAGGTGAGGCAGCTTCCACCGCGGTCGATGCAATGAGCAAGACCGCTACCAAAAAACGGGAAGGGTTTGTGGCAAAAAGGATGAGATCTCCGAAGGTCAATAGTGCGGCTCAGTTTAGTGGGGCTATCCGTAATGCTCTACAGCTTGCTGTAGTGGATTGCGGCAAGCCGAGCGGCCAGTGTACCTTCGAACAGCTCTGGCTAAAGCGATCTTCGACCACATTCGGGGGAATGCTGGGAAACCTACGCCAAAGTTTGGCCTTACGAACTGGAAGCGGCGCATAAGCAGACTGGACTACAAAGACCAGCTCTCGCATGACTTCGCCTCAAAAGTCGTTCCCAGTCTTAAGCCATGGGAAGGAGCTGCACTAAAGGCAGTCCCCCTGGACAAGATACCGGAGAGCCGTAGGGCCAACATGAAGAAAGAATAGATTTTCGGCTTTCTAAAAGCATAAAACCCAGGCCTTGGAAAACAACGGAAATGATACAAAAAGCATAATTTTCTTTATAGAGAATCCACCGGAGACTCTAAGGAAAAAAAAGGTTATGCGCTTGTTCTCCGGAGCTGGTGAGTATCTCTGGAGACTCACGAAGAAGGCGCGGCCCGGTGAAGTGGCAACGGTTGAGGTGGAAAACGGTCCTACAATCAATTAAGGTAGTACAAATAAGCCTCCACCACAGTAAGTCCGCCTCAGTAAACCTCATTACCAGGGACTGTGAATATTCCCGTAAATGAGAAGGCGGACGAACTAGCCAGACTGGGATCAGGCGCAGATACTTCGCAGATCACAACTGAGGCTAGAACGCCACTCAACACACTATTCAGAGAAATAGGGGTGGAACTACTAGGAAAGGCCAACAAGCGATGGGGCCAATTAGACACATGCGCTGCGGCAAGGCTAGCATGGCCTGTCTATGACAAAAAAATGGACGGAAAGTTTGCTTAATCTTAGAAGAGGGAATATACGACTGGTAGTCGGTGCCCTCACTGGGCAATGCACGATATCATATCATGCAGCTAGACTAAGTCTGTCCTACAACGATTTTTGCAGAAGCTGTAGGGACGAAGAGGAAACAGAATCCATTCGTCGCCTACTATGTGAATGCCCTGCACTGTCCCGAAAAAGATTTACTTTCCGCGGGATCTACATACTTCTTTTCGGGTTTAGAGGAGGCAAGACACATTAAGCTGAACAAACTGCTAAGATTCTTAACTGCATCTAGCTGGTTCAGCTGGTTCAGAACGAGCCTTGACCTCATGTCAATAGGGCACCCTACTAACCTAATCTAACCTAGGAGCATCATAAGTTATTTTCTGAGTCTGCCCCTTCAGGTGGGAGTTTCAGCAATAATTATCGGAAACCTTAAAAAAAATCTAAAAATCTTAAGCTTCCGACTGTGAAGCTAACATTGTTCGATGGAACAACCACGCCTGGCTATTTAAAGAACACGGCGTAAAAGTGAAGCAAAGCGTAGTCTGAAAAACACTATCTGCGGATACGAATTGTGGCTAGTGGATGATTCAAATTGATCATATGGTTATCCTTACCAGACATTCCTTTAACTTGTTGTGAATCCCAGCTTTCAACACAGACAAGAACGACTAGGACCATTCTCTTTTTCGGCAAAGGTTCCGATCTAAAGGCACTAAAGACTAGAGTAGGATCACATGAAATTGATTGTTGGAATGATGAATGTGTCTTGCCAAACATCTCTCAAAACCTGAAGATATCTGGTCACTAGATGGTGTTGATGCCAATATATTGAATGGCGCTAAACATGCCTTTAAAAGGGGGCATTTCGGACTACATTTTTGGTCTACACAGTTTTGTATGATAAAAAAGGTAAGAACGCTGCAAAAACATGTCAAAAACATTGAGAAGTGTATAGTGAGAATTCTGGGAGTGAACGCCGGATACAGGAGTGCTTCGCTCGATTTCGGAAATTTCGATATCAAAAAAGCACCTGGAGCAGGAGTGGCAGACAAGTTTTCAGGAGATAGGGGAGGTACTGAACATCAATCACATAACAATTTGAAGCAGGCCAATCAAGTTCGATGTTCAAGCGAATGGTTACTGGTGATAAAACTAGATCACTTACGATTAGGGCGAAAAAGGTGGTGGATGAATCGCGATTGGTCAGGATTGATGGTCAAGTGATTTTGCTAGACTCAGACGAGAAAAGTATTTGCCCATATTCATCTTCATTTCAGGAATACCGTAACATGAAAACAACGGTCAGCCTTGGATAACACGGACCGGATTAATGTTGACATCGCTTGCAAAAAACGAAAAAAGGACACTGATCGTCGGCTCTGTACTGGCTGTACTTGCAGACACCCTAAACCGCTATAAAGCGAACTTAACGGCCATTCAGTAAATGCGATGGAATGGACCGGGTAAAGTGCGGATGAGAAACTGCGACATCTTCTACGGCGATTGCTATACGTAGAGAGGACAACCATTGTTCGAATGCGGATTTGTTGTTCGATGTGAACTAAGGCAAAAAGTCTTAAGCTCTCGGTATCTGAGCGAACTCCTCAAAACGATCCGTATCAATGCTGAATTTCATAACATCAGCCTAACCACGGAAGGCAGGGATGACTCCACCAAAGATGAGTTATATGATCTCCTAGACAGAACGTATGTCCAATATCCCAGCTATGACATCAAAATTGTACTAGGAGAATTCAATACTAAACTGAGTAAGGAAAGTATCATTGAAAGAGTGATCGGCAAGTACAGCCTACACGACACCACATACATCCGATATTGGAAACACTATGATTGTAGTTGCTAGCCAGTACGCGCCTCCCGCACCTCGATATACACAAAGGTACCTGGCGGTCGCCAGATCAATCATTCACAAGCCAGATTGATCACATCGCGATCGACGTCAGACGCTCCTTCACTATTCTTGATGTTTGAACTTTCCGAGGAACTAACATCGACTCGGACCACTATCTTGTAGTAGCCAATATGCGTCTGCCGATATTACGAACGCAGCGGAGTAGAACAAGAACACAAAGTTATGACGTCAGAAAGCTACTATCGTCAGAAAACGTTCGTGCTTTTGCCGACGGTGTCTCCCTTAAGCTCTCTCATACACTCCAATCCTCCACGCAGTCAATAGAACAACAGTGGAACCTTTGCAAAAAACCCTAAAAAAGCACTGCATCTGAAGTATTGGGCTTCAAGGTTCCACCACGAAGAAACACTTGGGTTGATGACGATCCACACAGCGAATCAGGAGGCATATCAAGCCTCGCTGCATAGAAGAACAAGAGCACCTCGTGGGCTCTACGAGTAAAAAAAAAGGAGAAGCATTAGCTTCTTAGAAGAAAAAAGAAAGAGCACGAAAAGCGCTCGAAGGTTTTATCAACAGATAAAGTACACATGCCAAGGTTGTAAAGCCAGAAGGAAAGCCTATAATGATGAGAACGGACACGTAGTACTAGTCGATCCAGTGAATATGGAAAAACCAGTTCTGTAGAATATAACGGCGACTATGACTATAACAATATACCGCTGTCAGGCAGAATGACCCATTTTTTAAAGACGAAGATCGCTGAGAATTTTGTCCTCCTGACCAAGACGAAGTTGAGAATTGACATATTGAAACGTAAGTCGAATAAAACTGATGGCGCAGACGGACTGCCTGTTGAGCTCTTCAAAACAGTTGGAGATGACCTGGTTAGGAGCATCCACCAGCTAATCTGGTGCATGGTCAAAGGAAAGCATGTCCGAGAAATGGAGTCTCAGTATTAATAGCCCGATCGACAAGAAATGAGACCCCTATGACTGCGCCAACTACAGACGAATAAACCTCCTTAACATCGTCAAACAATGAATTTCAGGCTAACACCCACCACCTAGAGCACCGTGGCGCAGTGGGTAGTGTGTTGGCCTCTGACGCCGATGACTCGGGATCGAATCCCGACACAGCCATGTCATCGAACGTGTTTTTCACGGTGTTTCTCCTCAGCGGGGTTCTGACAAAACCCCCTATAGTAAAATTGTCATGAAAAGCTTCTCGAAATTCGCCGTTCGGAACCGGCAATAAAACTGTAGGTCCCTTTCATCTATGCGAAAGTGAAATCACACACAACATGGATGATTGAGAGAAGCTCGGCTCAGGTTCTTCATGGACTATAACGCCAACATACATACATACATACCCACCACTTAATTTTTCGACTTCAAAGCCGTATACGACAGCGTAATTAGGTACGAGCTATACACCGCCACGTCTACCTTTGACATCCCTGTCAATCTCGCCAGGTGGTGCAGGATGACATTGGAGAATTCTCAGGATCGGAAGCAACTTATTCGAGATCTCTAATGTCAAATAAAGCTTAACACAGGACGACACGCTATCATGAGACTTTTTCAACATCGTCCTTGACAACAGCTTGAATATACTGATGACATTGACATAATTGGGCGAGCTCAGCGAAATGTCAATGAGGCGGAAGAGGCGAAAAATATGTTGGCAGTAGGTCAATGCAAAACTGAATATATGCTGCCATCTAAAAAGGACTCCTACCACCGAAGCGACGTCTTCTTGGCCAGAACGTTTGTATTCTTCTTCTTCTTCTTAGTGGGCGCTACAGTTCGGGGTGAACCTGGGCCTCAACCAACATGCCCCTCCATCTAGCACGATCTTTCGCTAGCCTTTTCCATTGCCGCACACCCAGTTGGCTGAGGCCCCCTTCCACTTGTGTGCGCGATCTTAAGTGCGGCCGTCCTCTGCTTCTTCGTCGCTCGGGGTTGGATTCAAAGTCTCTCCGGGCTGGAGCTGTGGTGTCCATTCGCTCTACATGGCCCAGCCATCATAGGCGTTGAATCCGTAGACGCCTGACTAGGCTCATGTCGCTGTACAGCCCGTAACGTTCGTGGTTGAATCATCTCCTCCATCCCCCGTCTGCGTTTATAGGCCCAAAAATCACGCGCAAAATCTTCCTCTCGAACCGATCAAGGGCCTCCTCATCCATGCTTCTGCGCGGTACAACAGGACCGGGATGATAAGGGTCTTAAATAGAGTCAATTTTGTTGTTGTTGCCTCCTGAGCCCAAAGAAACAGCGATTGGCAAAAGTGTTTCTGCGTTTGATTTCGGAACTGATGTCGTTGTTCCAGGTCACTGCGGAGCCAAGGTAGACGAAGTCCTTAGCTACCTCGAACTTATATCTGCCAATACAAACGTTCTGGCCAAGACGTCGGTGGTGAGCGTCCTTTTTTGATGACAGCATGTATTTAGTTTTGCCCTCCTTTACCGCCAGATCATCTTTCGCCGCCTCGAACTCAATACTCGTAAACGCCTCATTGACATCTCACTGTGATCTACCTATTATCTCAATATCGTCGGCGTATGCAAGGAGTTGCGAGGATTTGAAATAGATTGTGCCTCTTGTATTGGCCAATGATTTTTGCATAATCGTTTCCAATATGATGTTGAAGAAATCACACGACAGCGCATCGCCCTGCCTAAATCCTCTAAGGTGTTCACCGATTCAGATGGAGCAGCGAGCATTCTCCAAAGTCATCCTGCATAGTCTGACGAGTTTAGCAGGTATGTCAAAGGTAGACATAGCGTTTTATAGCTCGTCTCTAATTACGCTGTCGTATGCGGCTTTGAAGTCGACAAATAGGTGGTGAGTGTCGACTTGAAATTCATTGTTTTTTTCCAGGATCTGCAGTAGTGTGAAGATCTGGTCGATGGTGGACTTCCCTGGCATGAATCCGCACTGATAAGGACCTATCAGCTTATTTACAAAAGGCTTCAGGCGTTCACACAAAACGGCAGAGAAGATTTTGTAAGCGATGTTAAGGAGACATGAAACCCAAAACTTCGGATGCAGAGCTTTTCAGGCCTTGTTTGCAAAGGCTCCACTGCTATTCTATTGATAGGGTGGAGGATTCAGGTGTATTGGAGAGCTTAAGGGAGACGCGATCGGTAAAAGCACGAGCGGTTTCTGGCGATAGTAGCTTTCCGACGTCATAACTTTGTATTCTTACTCTACTCCGTTGCGTTCGTGATATCCGTAAGCGCATCTTGGCTACTACAAGATAGTGGTCCGAGTCGGTGTTAGCCCCTCGGAAAGTTCGAACATCAAGAATAGTGAAGGAGTGTCTGACGTTGATCGCGATTAGATCAGTCTGGTTGGTAGTCGATTGATCAAAAGACCGCCAGGTGCCTTTGTGTATATCGAGGTACGGGAAGCGCGTACTGGCTAGAAGGACATATCGCCCCGTATCAAGATCAATCAGCCTGTGTCCGTTATCGGATGTGGTGTCGTGTAGGCTATGTTTGCCGATGACTCGTTCAAAGATGCTTTCCTTACCCAGCTTAGCATTGAAGTCTCCTAGTACAATTTTGATGTCATAGCTGGGACATTGGGCATACGTTCTGTCTAGGAGATCGTAGAACTCATCTTTGGCGGAGTCATCCTAGTCCTCCGCGGGGGCGTGGACGAAGATCAGGCTGATGTTAAAAAATGCAGCCTTGATACGGACTGTTATGAGGCGTTCGCTCTCATGCCGAAAGCTTAGGACTTTTTGCCTTAGTCCACCTCGAACAACAAATCCGCATCCAAACAATCGTTGCCCTCTCTCCCTATAGCAATCGCCGTAGTAAATATCGCAGTTTTTCATCCGCTTTATACCCGGTCCATTCCATCGCATTTCCTGGCTGGCGGTGATGTCTAGGGCGTCCGCAAGTTGTTCGGATGCACGTGGCCTGTTTAGGGACCTAACATTCCACGTACAAAGCCGAAGATCATTGTCCTTTTTTCGTTTTTGCAAGGGTCGTCAACATAAATCCGGTCCGTTATATCCGAGGCTTGTGGTTGTTTCGGAGTTTTTGTTTTTTTTTACGGTTACGGCTTACTAGGCCGTAGCCCAACCGACTAATCCTGTTTTTTGCCGCAGGAGGCTCGCCATTCGCCCTTCCCCGTCTGCAATTTCCATAGGAAATCTCCAGATGGCACCACGAGGAGGTGGGGATAGGACTTACTAACAGTGCCGGAAGATGCTCGACTGCAGTGGCTCTACTCGCTTTTTAGCAGGCCAGCATCCGTCGGATAGATGCTACCCCTACGAGGCCTTTGTTAATCCTTTGCCATCCGAACGTTTGTATTAGCAGATACATATACATTTTAGGTGGTTAAGGACTTCATCTCACTACAAATGATAAGTGCGTTACTGCAACACACCAAAAGGTGTGTTTCCATTGTAGTCATTGTAATGTAATTCAAAGTGTGTTATTATGAAAGCACACAAAAAGGGAAAATTCCCAACTTTATGCAACTTTGCCAGAAAGCAAATTGCGACACGGATCTATGGTGTATGGTTAACACGCTTGACGCCCAACCTGTTATCCTGTATTCAAATCTAAGGTGTCATTTGAGATATATTTATGACATGCAATAGAACGTGTTGAAATGTTAACACGAATAAGTGTCTCAATATCAAAGATCAAACATGTTAAGTGACACCCTTAATCTTAAAGTGTGTCGAATGACGCAGTTGCTGCGAGTAGTTTAAGCATTTGCAGCGCTAGCTTGGCTCTGCAGTGATCTGGAACAACGATATCAGTTCCGAAATCAAACGCAATATCACTTTTACCAATGGCTGTTTCTTTGGGTTCAGGAGGCAATTGAGTAATAGAGCCTTCTACCACACGACGACGTTGACTTTATACAAGTCCCTTATAATCCCGATCCTGTACGACGCAGAAGCTTGGATATTATCATTTTCGGTCTTATAAACGCAGACGGGGGATGAAGGAAAAGATTCTACCAGGAACTTTACGAGTTGTACAGCGACATGTAGAGCGAATGGACATCACAGCTCCAGCCCGGAGATTCCTTAAATCCAACCCTGAGGGACACAATGATGAATCTTCAACTCTTAGACCAGCGCTGCCAGGACTGCGCTTAGAATGCAAGAATCCGGTCTCTGGGCAAAGAGACCTTTGCATCAGTCTTGGATCGATGGGCCATCTCGGGGTTCAAAACCGAATCGGACTGTATCACCCGAATTCCTGCTGCGAGAGGAGATTCTCTAGCAAAATTCCTTTCAGGGAGGAATGGGCCAGTGATATGGTACGTACGGGTTCAATAGGGATCGCGGTACAGGAGCCGGGGTCTATTTTGAATCTCGCGAAGCGAATCACTCCTATAGACTTGATGATGGCTATAGCTATAGCGTTTTCCAAGCTGAGGTCTTCGTCATTAGACGGGCTACGGACCTGTTTCTTAGAGAAAACTTCTCAGGTAAAAGGATCAACATCTATGCTGACAGCTAGGCAGCCGTCAAGTCTCTGCAGGCTACATGGATCTTAAGGCTTGGATCTTAAGCTCGTAAAACTTTGCAAAGAGAGGCTAGAGGAAATATCAGCTGTCAATTTGGTCACCGTCTGCTGGGTACCACGACAAATGAATATTTAAGGAAATGAAAAGGCGGACGAGCAACTAGATTAGGATCAGGCGCAAAATCCACTCAGATCACGACTGAGGCTAAAACGCCACTCAGTATACTTTTGGGAGAAATAGAGGGGTGATATCCTACCATGCAGCCAGACAAGGCCAGCCCCACAATCACTACTGCAGAAGTTGCAGGGACGAAAAGAAACCTGAATCCTTTCGTCACCTACTGTGCGAATGACCGGCAATGGCCAAAAATGAAAAAACATATTCCTTGGAAGTCATTTCCTTTCGTCACTAGAATTTCTATCTACATCAATGTGGTTCAGCTCAATGGATAACTTTTAGTTTCCTACGGGTTAAACTCTAACTGGGCACAATGGACTCCTCGTGTCTAAGTGAGCCTTGACCTGTAATCAGTAGGGCACCTATTTACCTAACCTAGCCCTGAGCGACACACACAGGACAAGTGAATGCGCGGCAATGGAAAAGGATAGCAAAAGATCATGCTAGCTGGAGGGGCACGTTGGTTGAGGCCCAGGTTCACCCCGTAATACAGTGCCCTATAAGAAGAAGAAGAAGAAGGAAGGATTTACCCAAGTTCGGCTTCCCAAATGTGTGAAAAAAGGAATGTGAAAGTAAATATGCGTTTAGTTTACAATCTTTATTATTCGGTTTTTCGCTTATGCGGGCTATGACTGAGTGACTGAACCGAAGCAGCCTGCGACGCGGGCTGAGGTGTGAGAACCGCCTACTCACTACAGAGAGAAGTCCAAGGTGAAGTCCACGAGCCTGCGTCTGTTTCCGGATGAGTTTTTTCAGATGACTCTAGCAAAGATTTCTTCTTTTCCGAGCTGTGCGTTAAAATCTCCTAGAACGTGACCTGGTGACTTAAGACCAATAAATAATGCACCAACACACTGAAGCGATATGACAAGTGCGCTAAGTCGTTTTGTTTGAGAACGCAGGATGAGTGTCCGATCTTGACTTGAAGTCCAGGAATTTAAATTCCATCAAAAGCCCATGTGGCTTGGCACTAGAGATCCTCTACCCTAGTTCGGTTATAAGTATTCTGATAGGAAATACCTTTAAGTCCTGGACTAAGGCACATTGGGTTCAATATTTGCTATGCAACATTTGTGGGACGCACCAAGGTAAAATAATATTTAACCAATTAGAGGGCGTTTCAAGAAGGGTCATTTTAGAAAGGAGGTACCTGCATCGGTTGTTGTGGTCTTCTGGTTAAGTTACGCCTTGTAGTCGAGATAGGAGACAGCATATTGCACGCGCCAATTTCTCATAAGAGCTTTAGTTATTGTATTTATAATACGTCGCTTGGAGCTAAGGCTCCTCCTTCCTAGGAGAGCCTGAAATAACGTATCGATTACTAGGTTGGGTAGAAAGTTTTGATTAGTTCTTGGTTGAGCGCATTTCTTGCATGACTTTCTAACCGTTTTATGTAGGCGCTTGTTGCATATAATGTGGTTACTAAGGGAATGTCCACCTCCTTTACTCAGCACAATGAGGCAATGAATGTACATTGATCCTGCGAGCGCTCGTGTAACCACACAAACATTCAGTCGTGCTTGTAATTACTTAATCATATGCGTGCCCCATACGGCAGTTAGGTACTTTTCAAACTTGTGCCTTTAGGATAAACAAACTTCTTAATGAGTTCTACCATCGATTCGAAAACTTTTTGTTATTCTGTATGTCGCTTTCAGGCTAGTTTAAGATCCTATACCGACTAATGCTTAGAAGTGGTCTTCCATCGACCAATTGTGTGGGCTAATTTCTCAATTATTCATTTCCTTTCAGCCCTCCTCTGTTGGGCTATAAAACCAATGGTCAAGTCAGTATTGGCACAAAGTCGTACCGCAGTGTCGCTAGAGTCAACATGAAATGGAAGAATCTCGTTCGATCGAGTCCCCTCGAATTGGCCTATTTCGAAACGACTCAACGATTCATCAAAGTTTGGGCAACAAATCCCCACGAGTCGACTACCTGGTTAGCTGTGATCAAGGTTTTGATCAATTTGAGTATTATTGTGACCGCTTTTGTGAGTGAATTTAGTTTCTCGATACAATCGCAAGGCGATTTGTTCGATGCAATTCAAGGTATACCACCGGCTGTGACAAAGATGGTTTCGTGGATAAAGTTGGTATCCTTGCTCCCGGTTCGTTCGAAAATATCTGCTTTCTCCAATAATATACTGAATCATCTTAAGAAAGGTACTTACTCGTATGTGTGAGGATAAATACGATGAGTGATTGGTGTGATATTTTCATTGACCCCACAGAATCGAAGGATGATCGTAAAAAGGTGTTAATCGAGAAAACGTGTGCTTTTGCGAACCTGTGGCCGTGGGTCCTGCTTTTGTTTGGAATGTCCACTGCACTCTCGTACGTCTTAATGCCGTTAATTCATTGGAGTTTCGAATGCTTATGCGGAGAGTGTGAAACTCGGGTCGCTTTACCGTTTAAAGCTGCGTAAGGATATCGTGAAAAGATCAGTTAAGTGGTGTACAATATTAACATTCTAGGCTACCATACAAGGACATGACTAGAGTGACGAATAAGTATCTGTATGGATTCATCTGCTGCGTTCTAGGGTATTCGGGGCTTGTGGCTGTTCTGGGGTACTGCATAGTTGACAGCGGATTTATGGCATATTGTAAATACCTTGCTGTGATGACTCAATGTTTGGAAATGGATTTTGAAGAGGCATTTAAACGCCATTCTGGCAATTCTGGTGAAATTGAATTTAAACTGTGCCCAATGGGATTCAATTTATTTGTAAATCCAGAACTCGTTGGCGGAGACAGTAGGGCATTGTACTTTGAATTAAGTGATTTGGTGAGACGTCAACAGCTCATTTATGGCTACGTAAAGGAGCTCAATCGGCTGTTCAAGTACCAGATTCTTGTGCAACTCTTACAGGATGGCATCGTTCTTGGAGTGGTTTCCGTCAACCTCTTGCTGGTAATCGCTATATTTATTTAGGCGTTTAATTTCTTTCGATATCTCTGTCATCGCTAGACGCCAGGAATATCGAAAGCTATTTATGTAACTTACGTGATTGCGTGCATCGTTCAACCTTTAAGTTACTGCTACGGAGCTGAGTGCTTGCATAGATGTGTAGGAATTCGATTTCTTTCTTATCCATGAAAAATGTAATTAAGTTTATATCGTTGCAGGACCTCCATTTAGCTGAAACTATTTACTTTTTGGAATGGTACAAGTTCGACAAGAAGGTAAAAAATCTAGTACTACTTGCTCTAATGAGGACGCAGAAGGGAAACGTGATTGATGTGCCGTTTTTTAATCCATCCTTGCCACTTCTTACCGCCGTAAGTTGGACTTTTTTCTAACGAGTATGAATGCTAGTAGCATACTGTCTTTAGATTTTCAAAACATCCGGATCATATATTGCTTTGCTCAGGAACTTCGTGTGAGAAGGATATCTGCTCTTATGGACTTTAACAATATTCATCATTAAAAAATACCTCTTGCACCACGCACGTATATTACAAGAAACTCGAAGCTTCAAATCGGCTGAACACTTTTACGAAGTGTGGCAATTAAGTTCTGGGAATTTATAAACAAAAAACAGGCAACAGGCGACTTTCAAAATAGTCTCCCTCTATTTCTACACAACGATTCCAACACCTTTGGTAACCCACCGAAGTTAACGTCTTCAGAACCATGGTTATAGCCTCTTCAACCTTCTCTATACCGCCTTGAGGTGCACCTTTTTTTATTCTTGTGGAATAAAAAAAAAGTCGCAGGAGGCATTATCGAGATTATAGGGTGGACGCACCAAAAACTCTTGCACAATCAAGGCAGAATAGGACAGCGTATTGCCATAGTGCAAGATCCAGCCCTTCGTGGCGAGTTCGCGGCATAGACGGAAAACACGTGCTCGCAGACGCTCCAGACTTACATCGGTACGGGAGGTGATGCGAGCTCTTTCACGTGGATCGTCTTCTACTAATTCACAGCCTTTCTTGAACCGCTTTGCTCATTCAAACACCCGTATCTTCAACATACACCCTCTTCATACACCATCTGCAATGTTCGGAAGATTTCCGAGGGTTTTTTTCACCAGGTTTCACACCGCGTTGCTTTTAATGTAAGTCACCCATTTCTACGATGCCACTTAAAGGTTTTTGTTTTTTCCTAAAAATATGCACAACACGCAAACAAAACGTATTGTGGAATTCAGCTTTGAATGGAAACTGAAAGAAGGCATCCCCCTTCTAGGCAGGTATTGACAAACAGCAACGTGTTGCCAGTTTCCGCGCTATGACTAAATTCCCGGAACTTAATTGCCTCATCTTGTATCGCTCATAAGCCTAGAAACAATTACGGGGGATGTAATAACCTAACTTAATACGTCAGCACTTTTAGGAACAACTCTTAAATGTCGTGGAATAAAAATTTGAGTTTGTAGCAAGACGGGTGCAGCTGCCACCAATTTTTGGTTATAGGATTTGTTTTTTTTTTTTAGCTTCCCAGTGGGAAGTTGCATATCACAAAGAACGATCTACTGAGAATGCGCTACATTATTTAGTGGCGCATGTTGAAAATAGTTTCACACGCAAGGAGATCGCAATTTGTGCCTTCCTCGATGTTGAGGTAGGTCGACGACCTACTCCACAAGCTAACCCTGTCTGACTCCCGATTGCGTCTTAAAACTTACCGATAGTTCTTCGCCATTCCATACCATAGCCATTGTGTCCCCGAAAAGATTCTGGATGACTCTCCCGAATTTCCATGACATGCCATTTCTGTAGAGCTTGTAGGTTGGCGTACTTCTGTCGATCATATCAAAGGCAGATCTGAAGGAATGTTTCCGCTATACTTCTAAAGGTAAAAATGTGGTCAATTGTCAAATAACCTGCCCCAAAACCTGCCTAGCTGCATTGCCGCTCAGCCATTCAGGAAGTAGCCGAAACCACTTTAGGACACCTTTCACTCCCGACAAGAAACCCGTGGTATGATAGCAAGTGTGAGCAGAAAAAAGCAGCAACCGACGAGACAAAAAAGGCGATCCTACCTCTTGCAAGAACTACAGAGGTGTATCCCTGCTCAATGTCGCATATAGTTTGCGCTTCTGTTTGTAGTTTATTTAACGACAGCCTCTTGAACTCTTGTAACAAAGATTTGGTTGATGCAGCTTGTTTTCGATTATGATGAAATTGAAATTTAGTTTCATCATCGCTAAGTGTAACAATGAACAAGCCTTCGATATTCGTTACATAAACAAACTCTTGTGGGTGCTTTTTCTCATACTCGTAAACAATTTGATCAAAACTCCCACCTTGTGACTTATAAATGGTCATAGCACTAGAAATTATAGGAAAGTGTTTTCGTTAAACCATAACTTTCTCATCATTTGTCATAGTAATGTTGGATGTTCGCAATTCAATAGCCAGATCACCAATTTATTTCCAACAGCAAGTGCAGCTTTTTTTATTGCTTTTTGAAATGGTAGTGTACTGATCGAGCGCCTTGTCGGAGCGGGAGGCTTAAGAGGCCATAGACTTCAAACAAAGTCCCGAAGACAAAAATGAATGGTATCTGTCGGACTGTACAGACAGACCGCACAGACAGACCACCCGGTCAGACCGACCAGCCAGGTCCCCCAGTCCGACCGCCCAACCAGAGCACCCAGCAAGACCGCCCAGCCGGGCCACCTAGCCAAACCGTTCAGTCCGACCGCCAAACCAGACCGACCGGTCAGACCACCCAGCCATACCGCCCAGGAAGACCGCCCAGTCAGGCCACCCAGCCAAAACGCCACTCAGTCAGACAGCCTAACCAGACCACCCATTCCCACCGCCAAGCCAGACCTACCGGTCAGACCGTCCAGGAAGACCACCCAGTTCGAGTGCCCAGCCAGGCCTCTCAGCCAGACCGCCGAGTCCGACCCCTCAGCAGGGATAAAGAATGAGATACCAAACTTTCGTACGTCTGCCCTTTGATCCCCGCAGGGGTTGACTGTTGCCTTTGTAAATAAAGCGGCCCCTAGACGCCTAATAATATTGTGCAATATTTGACCACCCACCCAGCCAGGCCACCCAGTAAGACAGCCCACCCAGTCAGACCGCCCAGCCAACCAGACCGCCCAGCCAGGCCATCCAATCAGACCGCCTAACCAGACCGCCCAGCCAGACAGCCTAACCAGATCACCCAGTCAGACCCCCAAGCCAGGCCGCCACCTAGTCAGACCGCCCAGCCAGCCAGACCGCCCAGCCAGGCCATCCAATCAGACCGCCCAACCAGACCACCCAGTCAGACCGCCCAGCCAACCAGACCGCCCAGCCAACCAGACCGCCCAGCCAGGCCATCCAATCAGACCGCCTAACCAGACCGCCCAGCCAGGCCTCCCAGCCAGACCGCCAAGCCAGACAGCCTAACCAGATCACCCAGTCAGACCCCCAAGCCAGGCCGCCACCTAGTCAGACCGCCCAGCCAGCCAGACCGCCCAGCCAGGCCATCCAATCAGACCGCCCAACCAGACCACCCAGTCAGACCGAACAGATTAAATGATTTCCTACTTTTTATTGTTATAAATGCTAACTGCCAAGTAGTATTACTTGTGAGAATTAAAATAGAATACTTAGGTGTCAATCGGCTCGAAGTGGGTGCGAATTATAACATGAACGAAAAATTTCCAAATTTTTTCCACGAAAAATTTATTGAAAAATTCTCACTTTTTTTTCGCCTGCGTCCACGCGATAAATCCGTATCGTCCGATAAGGAACTTCGTTCTAAAAAAAAAAAAAAAAAAAAACAAATTCCTCCATGTACGATTGTGTGCATTGAAGACCCAATCGTTGATGTGGGTATTGATCATGGAAGCAGGTAGACCCAAAGCGGGTTCAGGTCATAGGAAACTCTCCTTTGAACACATTCTGGCGAGTTCATCAGAAAAATATCTGGACCCAAGCAAACTTTAGTGAGTTTAGTCTACAGACTTTGTTCAGAAAGGCCTTAAGTTCATACACTTACTTGGAGCTGGTTAAAGGGATGGACACAGCTTTGAGTGCAGCTTGGTTATCACTGCAAACGCATTTGTTTTTACTCTTCCACCTATGCTTCACAACAACGCCATCAGGATTACGTACATATACATATCACTGACTGAAAAAGAGACGCATCTTTTCCTAACGAAAAGTGAAGTCGGAAAAATCCAGTGCCGGACCCCAGTCCAGACTTGGAGCCATCTGTGAAAATGCGAAGAGAATCCTTTCCGGTTTCACAGATGTCATTGCGGCAGAAGACATATGTACCCACTAGACATGGGTCATAGGATATCTCCCTTGCAAGCGCCCTGTCATTCCAATGCGCGTTGTACCAAAAGCCATTTCTCTTGAGACGAGACATGGCTTTCAGTGTACAGTGATACGGTGCATCATAGCATTTAGAGCAGCGCCCGGCATGCTGGGGAAAGCCCTCGTATAACTAAGACAAACTATTCTTTGGAGTTTGGTGAAAGAGGCTATGACGTGTTTGCGTGTTAGCCTGTTCCACTAGACAACCGATGAATATGAGATTATCGATCTTATCATTGCCGTATAGATGTTTAGATTCAGATGACATTTGCCAGCGATTAACCCCATATTTTGCCAAATGCGCCTTTGTCTTTCCAGAACGCTGACACCGCTTTTATGGTTTTTGAATCAACATGCTTTGACCAAAGAAGCTTGCTGTCTAAGATAACTCCCAAGTACTTTGCTTCTTTGGATATTGATACAGCATGTACATACTTTGTCTTATCCTCGTTGACCTTAAGACCAACTCGTTTCGCCTGTTCTTCAATCGCCGTGAAAGCTTCAACCCCGCGATGATGTTAATATCGTCCGTGTATCCTAGACTGGATAGACTTGTAGAAGGTAGTGCCTTCCCTGTTGACGTCTACCTTTCGCACTATCTGCTTCAGCACCAAATATAAGGAGTCACACGACAGCTTATCTAATTGCCGAAATCCGGTGCATATTCTTACAAGAGGCAGGATCGTCTTTTTTGTGGATTGGGCAAATAGAGCTGATATTCAAGTCGTCGGGCAAGCTTTCATCTTCCCACATTCTCCATATAATCTGGTGCATGCTTCCTACCAGAACATCACCGCCAGCTTTGAAGAGCTCCGGTGGCAAGACATCTCAGTTTGCGACCTTGTTGATCTTCAGCTTTTGAATAGCCGTGCCGACTTCTTTAATGCTGGGAGGACTACTTCAGCGGCTGGGGTTGGAATTTCCCCAGTCCCTATCACTCTCTCTAGGTCATGCTCGTTGAGCAACTGCTGGAAATGCTGCTTAAATACATCCACTATTCCTTGCGGGTCGGTGATAAGATTACCTTCGAAATTTCCAGTAGCCTGGGTGTCTTTCTTCAAGCCGGCTGCAAGGCTTTCAGCTTTCTTATAAAAGGCCCGTATTCTATATTTGTCCCTAGACTCCTCGATATCCTCGATACCCTTGGGAGGCCGCGAAGATTATCCTAATCTAATTTAAATGCCTAGAGTCCAGCACACACTACCGCCACCAAACGTTTTCGAAAACCTATATCTCTAACCTAAGTCCTCGAACAATTTAAACGTTTCCATAAATTCAAATTGCTAACTATCTCCGGGCCAAACGTGCATTTAATCTTCTATTCATCAGTTGAATTCAATTTATGCGACCGAATAGGACACGACCACACCGCGTCCTCGTGCGCTTTACATTATTTTCAATTAACAGCAAGGCGCCCGGTGACAAGTCGACCGCCGGATACAGGATAATTACAGCCCAAGGAAAGAATGTATAATTGAAATTAGCATATGATTACCATAAAACTGAATTGGAGACCGTTACGTAACAAAAGCGATTATGAGCAACAGAAATGGCGAGAAAAAAAGGACTAAACGACGCCGGAAAGTGTTTTTGTGCTCGAGCGAGCAGCCGACGCCCCATCAGTCATATGTAGATCCTGACCGTGTAATTGCCTTTCAATAGCCGATTTCATGTTTATCATGCAATCAGTGCAATCAGAGTGGCATCGGCGGCTGATAATTTGCCGAAGCCCATTTGGTGTTGCAACAACGCACGCACGGGGTGGATTCGTACGATGAGAGCTTTTAATGAAATCACTCATGCTGATGGGCCGATTGTGAGCTTGTGTCCGTTCAATAATTTCATTTTAATTAATTGTCTTATTAAAAGCATTAAGCAATTCAGGTGGTGGTCTTTGGTATATCTATGAGTACTGTAGGCTTAAGTTTGGGAGGTGGTCGCTCAAGTTGTCAGTGCGTTAGCCTAGAAAATCTGGTAATTATGCTCGGTACGTGCGTTGGCATTGTTAATTGAATCCTATGCAGACGGCTCCTTGTACACAGGACTCTCGTTCAATGCACACAAGTGCCAGTGGCAACATATGTACATATGTTCGGATGCATAGTGCATGGTGTAGTGAAATACAATAAAGTGTGTGTTTGTTTGATTAATTTGAGCAACTTTAGCGAATTATCTTCGCTGGAAGCTGGAAGCTTGTCGATAATGCTGGGCAAGCAGTGAACTATAAGTTCGGAACAATGTGATGGAAAATTCAAAATATAGAAAATGTGTTGCACAATGGACGCACATGAATATAGTAGTAGGCAAACGTAATAATTACTAAACGAAAGTAGTTACTCTGGGGCAATAGAGCCTATTGTAAGCATGCCAAAGCATTGGACCTGAAGGAAATTGAGCAAGTTCTCAAATGAATTAATGTAACCAGACTGGGATGTTAGAGCAGTGATACCAGTCCAATTGGAGTTTAGTTACTTAAATCCTTTGCCTCTGGTGACATCAGGTTTGTGGAATATTGCTACGATGATAAGTTCCCGTCGTGATTTCGTCCAGCATTTCTCGAACATTAGTATTCCTTCCCAGAAGTGAGAGTCTGGAAGGCTGTGCAAATATTTATCCACGGCCATTAACTACTTCACTGGACACGAAGCACTTCTAAGAAACAAATTTCTTCAAGTTTACGAACAGATGGAAGCCTGACGGAGCCAAATCAGGAGAATAGGAGGGGTCTAGCCGAGCAAATCGTAGCCAAAATCCCACAGTTTTTCCATGGCAAACGCACCTCTATGTATAGGTTCGTTGTCCTGGTGGAAGATGCTTTTTTTCAAGCTAGGCCTCTTCTCGCGAATTTTGACATCCAGCTGGTCAATAAGGTAATATTCTTCTGCCTTATGTAGTATTCTATTTGCATCCCAAAACACGCTGGCCATGACCTTTGCGGCAAGTGGGTTAGACTTCTTTGGCGCTGAACCCCCGGCTTGCGCCCATTGCTTGGACTACTCTTTCGTTTTGGGGGTGTACTAGTGGACCCAAGATCGCTGCACAAAATCGGTGGGTCCAAAGACTTCTGCGAAAATCGTTCGCGCATTTGTTTTTGATCGGCATTTAGCAAACGTGACGACCATTTGGCGCAGGGCGTTTGCATCGTATTTTTGTGTGCAAGATGTTTCGTATCTATTCTTCCGATATCCCCACAATCTCAGCTATTTCACTGATTCTCACCAGTCTATCGTTCAATACAATATTCATAATTTTTTCGATGCGGTTTGGCTATGCTTCATATAAGTCATCTTCGAGGAATGTGCGACCATTTTTAAACTCAATTGTCAACTTCTTAACATCAAAGGAGTAGAGTCCCCGTAAACTTTTGTAAGTTACCTGAGTTTCGTTAGGGGTTAGTCCATCCAAGCTTATCCATTTTAATGCGAAAGACGCAGTAGGGCGTCTACAACATAAATTCTTGTAACTAAACTATTTACTAGAGAGAACAAGCTGAAGATTATCAAATGAACTAATGACATAAGCACCCAAGCAGGAGACATACAAGTTTGGAATACAACTTCTCTTCTGTTAGATAGTTCTGCTTGCTTTTCCTTGCTCCATTCAAATCGTCGACTTGTGCACAGTAGGGGACCGATTTATTCAGGTTGTAGCAGCTCTTATTGGACAGATCCCCTCCGATTCCACCAAACACTCAGTATCACCCTGTCTGGTACTAAAAGGCACTTCCAGCCCGATATCCAGGGAGGCTAAGTATCTAAGAGTCATCTTAGATAGCAAGCTTCTCTGGTCAAAACAGGTTGAGTCAAAAACCACCAACGTGCTGTTAGGTTTCCGGCAATTGTCCTCTGGATCTACACGGCTATGATAAGACATATAACCTTATATGCATCGGTTGTCTGGTGGAACAGACTAAGACGCAAACACGTCGTAGCCTCTTTTACCAAACTCCAAAGAACGGTTTGTCTCAGCTGCGCGGGGGCTTTCCCCAGCACGCCAGGCGCTGCTCTAGATGCTATGATATTTATCCACCACCCTCTTGATATATTTATCAGAGGGTGTGCTCCGAAAGCCATGTCTCGTCTGAAGAGAAATGGCTTTTGGTACAACTCGCATAGGAATAAGGGTGCGCTTGTGCAAGAATTGTCCTGCGACCTCTTGGACATGCCTTCTAACGCCCGTTATCCTACTGCGCCGCAATTTCACAGTCGAGTTTTCCTGGCGTCAGGATTGGCTCTGGCTGGATACTGAATTTGGAAAGGATAGTCTTCGCATTTTCACGGATGGCTCCAGGTCTGGGCGGGGGACCGGTGCAGGGGTCTTCTTTGAGCGCGAAAACATCCGACTGCACTTTTCGTTAAGAAAATATACGTCAGCCTTCCAATCGGAGATATACGCAATCCTAATGGCCATGGACTATATTGTGAAGCACAGGTGGAGGGGGAAAGTCATATGCGTCTGCAGTGAGAGCCAAGCTGCACTTAAAGCCGTGGGGTGACCGTGGTGCAGTAGTTAACATCATCGACCGCCGAGCGAAAGGTTTATGTTTCAAATTCGCTTCATAGCCAAGAAAAAGTAGTTGCTATACGGACAAAAAGTATGCAGCGCAGTTGTGAATGCAAAGTGACCAGACGTACAGCTGCAGGCATAACACTCACAGTATATGGTCAACCGAAATTCATCCACTGCGTACTAAAGTGCTTGAATGAATTACTACGGACTATAGCCAACGCGGAATTTGGTCGGCTCTTGTCCTATCTAGGTCTAGGACAACCACCCCTGGGAGTAGTGAACGAACATCAACGACCCCAACCACTGCACTCCGTTCAGGTTGTGTGTGTCAACACATCATAAGAGAACATAAAAACTCTTGAACCTGCGCGAGTCTCTAAAAAAAAAAAAGCTGTGTGCAACCCCTTAACTGGCTCCAAATTAGTGCTTGAACTCAAGTCCTTCTTGAACAGAGTCGGTAGACTAAGTTCATTAAGGCTTGTATAGGTTCCAGGCCACTCTGGGATCCCAGGAAATGAGATATCTGATGGACTCGCCAGAATAGGTTCAGTGGGGAGCTTGACAGGACCTGAACCCGCTCTAAGTCTACCTATGTCCACGGTTAATTCCCACATTAACGACTGGGTGTTTAAAACAAACAACCGTAGATGGAGGAATTGTCCAGGATGCAGGATGACAAAGCACGTATGCCCTGATGTCTGCAAAAAAATCGGCAGCATTTCTCCTGTCTTTAAGGAGAGTCGACTGCAGAAGACTTGTGGGAGCCATCACGGGCCATTGCACTTTTGCTAAGCATCTCTACGTGCTTGGCATAAATAAGACGCCCATCTATGCTGCATGTTGCGAGGAGGATGACACTGCTGAGCATTTTCTCTGTGACTGTCCCGCCTTTGCTCGCGCACGATGGCGCACCCTTGGGGCCGACGTGGTGTGTGCCGAATCTTTTAGCTCTACATCACTGAAGCTTCTTCTCATTTTTCTCCGGAAAACGGGGAAAACACAGTAATGTAAGGTCTCTGTCTGGAGTACAATGTACCAGTATTTGCGTCTGAGTTCTCCAACAAAAAAAAAAAAAAAAAAAAAATCGCCATGTCTGCCGTCAATCTGACAGTCGTTTGTGAAGGTATTTAATCTAGTTCTCATCGTTCGTAATGGTTCGTTTTTTTGGCGTTTCAGCCCTGTTTCATGTGGTTGATATTTAGCGCCTCGGCTATCTGCCCGACAACATGAGCGTCGCTCCTGCCCTACCAGCAGCCACATTTTATCAACTTTTTGAGTGTTTGGCCGGCTAGACTTACTTAATTAGGTGGCGCTACAGTTCGGGATGAATCTGGTCCTCAACCAACAAGCCTTTCCAACTAGCACGATTTTTGGTAGCTGTTTCCAGTGTCGCACGCCCCGTTGGTTGAGGTCCCTTTCCACCTGTGTGCGCCACTTTAGATGCGGCTGTCCTCTGCCACGTCGTCCCTCGGAGTTGGAGTCGAATACCCTACAGGCCGGAGCTTCACTGTTTATTCGCTCTACAGGTCTTGTCATCTTAGACGTTGTATTCGTGGAGGTCGCACTAGGCCGATGTTGCTGTACAGCCCGTACGGAGCCTCCTACTCTCTGTTGGAGCACTCAGACGCAAATACTGATCCATTTTAGTCCTGTATAGCCTATAAAGTTCTTGGCTGAGTCTTCTCCTCCCCTCTCCGTCAACACAAACGGGACCGATGATGGTACACAGAATTTTTCTCTCGAAACGACCAAGGGCCGCTTCATCCATTTTTGATAACGTCCAAGCCTCCTTAGTTTTCCGAGAGAGGGCTTTATCACTCAATTGCCTGAACCCGTAGAAACAGCAGTTGGCAAAAGTTATTTCGCGTCTAGTCTAAGCGCTGGTATCTTTGCCGCCTGTTACCAGGGAGCCAAAGTAGACGAAGTCCTTAACGACCTCAAACTTATATCTGCCAATACCAACGTTCTGGCCCAGATGTCGGTGTTGTGCATCTTTCCTTGACGCCAGCATATATTTGGTTTTGCCCTTGTTTACCTTCAGACCCAATTTAGCCGCTTCTGCTCCGATGCTCACAAAAGCTTCATTGACGTCTCGTTGTGTTCTCCCAATCACGCCAATGTCATCAGTGTAAGCGAGTAATTGTGGAGTCTTGAAATCGATTGTGCCTCTTCTATTTGCCAGTTAAACCTGCAAGATTTTTTCAAGGATGATATTGGAAAAGCTGGGTAACCGTGCGTCGACCTATCTCAATCCCTTTTTGACATCGAAGGTCTCGGTTAATTCCTTACCGATTTTATCTTTCCATCTCTCCATTTCCTCGATCGCGCGCTTCTCAAGGTCTGTTTTTTTCCCGCTCTTAGAGCTCACGAACGACTTTCGTCCGTCGATGCAACGTGGTCATGTATGCATTCAGTTTTTCTACATGTACATACCTGTCTGCACTCATCATCAAACTAAGGATTTCTCTTAGGTGCTGGCTGGAAACCTAATACATTAGCGGCAGCATACCTGATGGCGCCTTGACAACGTCTCCATTGCTGTTCTATGATTTGTGCCATTTACAGCGAAGATCCTGGCGGTCTCTTGCGATTGTACATTCCCGACGTCAAATCTTGCGACTCCGCAGTGTTCGTGATATCCGCATACGTACCTTGGCTGCAACAAGTTAATGATCCGAGTTAACATTGGCTCCTCGGAAGGTTCGGACATCCAAGGTGCTGGAGGAGTGTTTGGCGTCGATCGCGTTGATTCGATTAATGGTTGATTGATCAGGAGACCACCAGGTCCGCTTATGGATATTGAGTTATGGGAATCGTGTGCTAGCTACTAGGTGATTACGCTCCGTTACAAAGTCTATTAACCTGAACCCGTTTACGGACGTGGTGTTGTTCAGGCTCTCCTACGACTCTTTTAAATATGTATATCCTTCGTACCCAGCTTCGCGTTGAAATCTTCTAGAACAATCTGGGACATTGCGCGTATATGTATTCTATCTAGGAGGTCAGATAGACTCTGACTCTGCCGTCCTTTCCTTCTGTGGGAGCGTGAACGCATGAGGCTCCCGGAGATAGCTTTGATGCGGATTGTTATGTTTTTGTCCAAATGCACCTCGAAAAATAAATCCGCATCCAAATAGGCGATGTTTGTTATCCTTGTAGCAGTCTCCATACATAGTATATATCACAGTTTTTCATCCTCTTTTTCTCGGTCTTCTTCCATCGCACTTCTTGGTGTGGGGTAATGTCTGATTTATAGCAGTTTAGGGTGTTTTCGATCTGTTCGATGAACCCGGTCTGTTAAGAACCGATACTCCTGTCCTTTTCTACGTTTGTGGGGGTCGTCAACATGTAGTCTGTAGGCTTGTGGTTGTCTCTGAGTTTTTACGGTTACCGTTAACTAGGCCGTAGCCCAACCGACTAAACCTGTTTTTTGGCGCAGGAAACCCGCCATTCGTCCTTCCCCGTCTGTAATTTCCGGAGGAAATCTCAAGATGGCACTTACTAACAGTGCCGCAAGGTGTTCATCTGCCTTGGTTCTTTTCGCTTTTTAGCAGGCCAGCATCCGTCGGACAAATACTACCCCTACGAGGCATTTATAAGTCTTTTGCTGGCTACAGCAGGGTTCTTATATGACATTGGTATTTCTGAAACGGAATAAAGCAAATCACTACTGTGTCCCTTGTTCACCCACAGCATTTTCACCGTAGACTTTACAAAATTTTCTTGGAGCCACTTTTCCAATTCCGTTTAAGGCACCTCCAAAACATGTGATTCGAATGTATCAACCGCTTCTTCAGGCTCGTCTAAAAAGACCCATATAGTTGATAGTTATTGAGTTTCAATAGAATGAATGGATAGATTCACGGTTTCCCGTATAGTACCACGTCCTCAGGATGTATTGATCATACTACCATCGTTGCCAGACAAAAATAGGAAGATTTTTCTTTAATCCCAAAACCGACGTACATAACCACTGTTGACCACTTCGTCTATACGTTTTATATTTTATTTTCCAATTAACATTTTTCGTTTTATTTAAAAAATGTCTGCCATCTGCCATCCTTAAGGTGAAAATACACGAACAGTTTTCCTACTTAAATCTCAACTTATATGAAGGACCTCATTAACGCAATATACGATCCGGTCGTGCTGAGAATCTGAAAATAAATTGATTTATCAACACAGTTAAGAGCATCGTGCATCAGACGTGATTTATAAAAAGCATCTCCTTACAGACATGAATACCGGAAGTGAGGGCGAGAAGAATGGAACTTTCACTATAACCGGTCGTTGCGCCCGTATCATTATCATCAGGATCATTTTGCGCGTTTCCGGATCACATTTATACCATTCGGACAGGTAAATTGTATTGCAAACTTCCAAGCTCTAAGTCATTTTAATAAAATAATTTTATTTCCTTTCACCGGCTTTTCCAGTCAGGACGATAAACTCACGCTGTCGTACAAGTAAGTTCCACCGATGCAATACAGGAACAATTGCATGAGTGCTGCGATGCTGTAGGAGATGTATAGTATCATGCCGATGCCTGTGTTCTGAAAAAAGCAGAAATCATTATCCTTAATTAATTACAATTCACAAAAGGCAAGCAGATTGACGGATATCTGGTTGTCGCTTGCTTTTTCTTTACAAATATCATGTCGATGACGCTGACGCAAAGCACAAATGCTGCCGACAGGAAGTGTCCCATGATGATGAAGGTGAATATGTCTCTGAATTCGGCACATAAATCGATGATTTCATTGTGGCGTCGAACGATTATTTTTAACTGCTGGCGCACATACCGATTTTCCTCGATTCCGGCACAAAGTCCTGAGTATGACAGTTGCCAATCAATAAGAGCAGAGTAAGTGGATGACGGATACGTACTCTGATCGAAACTAGCAAAAAGCCCTTTGATGTCATGCTGAAGCAGTTTGAACATGGCCGTGAGGTAGAAGCACATCCCGAGAAAGAATCCATCTACTCCACTGAATGTAAATACTGTCATTAGCCCGGAGTAGCCCATACACAAATAGGTGACTGGATACATTGGATAATTAGTTACTACGTCAGGTAAACTAAAAACAGAAAACAAGAAGAAATATGCATGCCAGCAGGCAACCTTGAGGTACTCCATTATTTTTAGAAACACATACACCATACTGAATGGGAACTCGAGAGTTGTATTTAAACCGTTCCATTTGAGAAGGGCATTATTCACTAAAGGTCTTAAAATAAAGAACATATTCGTACAATTGCCACTCAGGAACAGAAATAAACTCAGCCAGAAGGCAATGATCGATAGCTTCCTTACGATTTCTCCTTTCTCCAAATTAATATCTGCAATCGAAGTTATTTAACAAACAACCGATGTCCGTCTATATAGCTTACCTTCAGTCAATAGCTTCTGCACCCGATCCGTAAGTGAAAACAATTTTTCGCGTTGCACGAAAACCACACACATTTTGAAGAGCGAAATCTGCTTCGTGATGCCGGGACACCAGGCTTCCATCGAGTTTAACAACTCACTTATGGTCAAAAGTCCACAAATACACTCTCCAAATGCACCGAATGCCACCGCAGTCATACTGATGAGGAACTGCACGGTACGGAGTATGGTAGGACGATGGTGTTCTGGCCAGCAGCCGACAACGCGCAAGCAGAAGCGTGGCAGTAGGAAAAAAATTCCCTTAATTGACGCTCCAGAAGATAGGAATTGGAACCACATTGTATCGGTTGTTCTCGAAGAAACCTGTTAACGTTAGCTGCGTAGGTGCTTCGCGATAAGTTTTTGTAGCTACCGCTCTGGGGTTTTTATAACCAACCGGCGGCGTGTTGTTTTTTTGTTATGGTTTTGGGGCGTTTCTTGTAGAGCAAACAATATTTAACTACTTACCGATTGGAACGTTTTTTTGTGGTTATAATTGCTGCAGTAACAAGTTCTGGCCTTAATTGTTGGTTTGGTATAAAAGTTTTCTTTAAAGTTTCCTTTCGGGGCGTGCTGATTAACAAAATAACGATATATTATTCCCGTTAGTATATTAATTGTATGCTTTAGTTCACTTTGTTTAAATGGAAACTATTTTCGGTCCATTCTTCAAGGACTATTTTGTCAAAAATATTTTGACTATCTGAGCTTATTTGTCAGACGATTTTTTAATATCTTTCGAGGAGGATAAACATAAAAACAAAATGAAAGGATAATAAGGGCTGTTGAATACGCCATATGACATTGAACTCAGTTCAACTTGCAACACAACACCTTACGTTCTATTTTGCTTTATTTGTCTGTTTCGCTTATACGCAATGTTTGCATGTTGACATTGAACTTGCTCCAACTTGCAACATAACACCTTGTTTCCGTTTTCTTTTATAATAATTGCATAATAAACAATATGCAGTACATGCACCTTTGTTTTGTATTTATTGTTTTGAATATGTATGTCATGCTAGTGTAAGCAAAATATTTATATAAATAATGGCCAATAAATATTGATCAGCCAGAGAAAAATTGGTTGCGCTAAACAAACGTCTTTTCTTTCAATTATTTTGGTGTTCTAGTCTTGAACTGGAATATCACTGATAGTAACGGTACAGAACCGTTGCCTATCACATAATTACAGTAAAAGCACTGTAATCATTTTTGGTGACCCCGACGTGATTAGCAAGCGTTACCAGAGCTTTAATACTGGTAAATTAAAGGGCACTCGCAGTTAAATCTCATTGGTTAAGGCGTGTATCAGGGCCTACACTGATACTTCACTCAAGGCATCAGATACAAGCATCTGAACATTCGAACAATATGGCATTAGATGAATTAGCATCGCGGCAAGAGGTAACAGGCAATAAGATACAACGTCTCATTGCCAACCTGGGAAAGGAACCTCTGCACCGAAGAACAACCCAGCTGTACACAGCACGATTGAATGAACTGGATCAGCTTTGGGATAACTTTGAAGCAACAGATAACATTATCCGTGCAGAACATGAGAATGAACTATCACATACATATTTCTCGAATGGGTATTATGAAACAATACGGCAAGAATACCAACTCACAAGGGAAAGAATACTCGATAAATTAAGTGAGACAAGGGGTATTAGTGACGCAAGTTGTCCAACTGAGCAAGATACAGCATGTTCTGACTTACATAGTGAGCAGCAAAATAGGGACTCGGGCCTGAACTCAAAGGCTGAAGCAATCAAACCAACAGCACATATCCGACAGTCACTTCAAGACAACAATGTTTTAGGCCTGATAAGGAGACACCAGGCAACAAAAGAACTACTCTATAGATCCCTTTTAGAATCAAGGGAAGAAAGAGCTGATAAATCAAGCGAATATTATCAAATCAAGATAAAGACCATAGAACAATATTGGAGTGAAATGTTACAGTTACACAGCAAAATACATGAACAATTGGAAGATCCCACACTAAATGGATACAATGTCCAGGAATTCTACGAGCTAGAAAGATTGACTCAGAAAAATATCATTCAACTACACGAGTTATTGAACGATGCTCAACAGAGTGGCATAACAAATTTTTCAAGCAACCTCAAACTACCCAAGATAGTCTTGCCAAAATTCGATGGAGACTATATGAAATGGCGACAATTTCACGATCTTTTTACGGAATTAGTACACAGGCAACCCATTGCAAATTGTCAAAAATTTTACTTCTTGAAAACGAGTTTAACTGGCGACGCCGAAAGGTTGATACGACATATCGTTCCAACAGAGACAAACTATGAATCAGCGTGGAAAATCATAACGGATAGATTTGAGAATAAGCGTCTACTAGTTACAGCTATACTAAATAAATTAATATCGCAACCAACAATAACAACTGAGGGTGCCTCGGCTGTTCGGTCTTTACATGACACCACCCAAGAATGTCTGTCGGCACTGGAAGGCCTAGGCATTGCAACAGAGTCCTGGGACCCAATACTTCTGCACATCTTATTGCGAAAGTTAGACAGAAACACACAAACATTGTGGGAACAATCATTAAGGCATCCAAGAGCCCTTCAACCGTTAAAAGAATTTCTTGATTATCTAGAGGTACGATTTCAATCATTAGAAACATTAGGTGGAAGAAACAGGCATGTAGAAGATACAAACAGACGGTTGCAATACAATGCTCAGAGATCATTTTCCGCAGTCTCAACCAATGCCATACCTCAATGCGAATGTTGCAAAGAGCAACACCAGTTATTTACTTGCAATAAATTCTTGCAAATGACACCATCGCAAAGATTTACACTGGTTAAGAAGTCAAAAAACTGCATAAATTGTCTAAGGGATGGACATTTGTCATCTAAATGTTTGTCTAGAGGTTGTAAAATATGCAGCAAGAAGCACAACACATTACTACACATGGAACATTCAACAAATACGAATAACACAATCGACACATCTAAGTCTTCAACGTTAAACGTTTCAATCAGTAATCCATCGAAATCTCAACATGTGATGAAGGACTACGTTTTCCTTTCTTCCGCTATCGTAAGAATAACCAGTTCCCAAGACCAACCCATTGAGTGTAGGGCCATACTGGATTCTGGATCTCAACTTAACTTCATCACAGAAGGAATGGTGAAGAAACTCGGCCTCACAGCAATCCCACTACTCACAAATATTGAAGGTATCGGTCGACAACGCCAGCAAGCCAAGGGAAGGGTAAATATTGAACTAAAATCACGAATTAATGGTTTCGTTACACACATGGAGGCACATATCATACCAAAAATAACATCAAAACAACCAGGGAGAAGGTTTAATACATCATCATGGAAAATACCAGCCAACATTCCATTGGCCGATCCAGAATTCAACACACCAAGTTCAGTAGACCTTCTGATAGGGGCCGAGATATTTTACTCCTTACTTTCAGTTGGTCAAATCAAAATAGGGAAGTCACTTCCCTTGCTTCAAAACACACTACTGGGTTGGATAGTTGCTGGTCGATTAAAGAACGTTAAACAAAACAGCATGCAAACCACCTGCGGAATCTGCAGCGCGGATGAGGCCTTGGATCTACAAATAGAGAATTTTTGGAAATTGGAAGAACCAACGTCTCAAAGAAAGGATATGACCGCATCCGAAAGACGTTGCGAAAATCAATTCAGTGAAACTGTTTTCAGGAATACAGAAGGACGCTTCGTTATAAGACTACCATTTGAAGAAGATCCACACAATTTAGGCGAATCGAAGGATATCGCACTTCAAAGATTTATGTCACTTGAACGAAGACTAAACAAATCGGAAGTTCTTAAACAGCAATACATTGCATTCATGAAGGAATATCAACAACTGGGTCACATGGAAGAAGTTAACTATCAACAGCAACCTAAGCCATATTATTTTTTACCACATCATTGTGTCACCAAGCTCGAGAGTACTACCACGAAACTTAGAGTCGTTTTTGATGGCTCTGCAAAAACTTCATCAAACTACTCATTAAATGACATATTAGCCACTGGACCAACTATTCAGGATGATGTCTTTTCTATTCTTCTAAGATTTCGCATGCCAAAATATGTCTTTACCGCGGATATAGAAAAAATGTATCGCCAAATATTGGTACATCACGACGATACAAAATATCAACTCATTTGGTGGAGAGAAAATCAAAACAACTCATTAAAATGTTATAAACTCAACACTGTGACTTATGGGACCCGGTCTGCACCTTACTTAGCGACAAAATGTCTTCAAAGGTTGGCAAGAGATAATGAACAACAATATCCATTGGGATCGAAGGTACTCTTACGCGATTTTTATGTGGATGATGTAATAACAGGTTCTAACAGTTTAACTACGATCCAAACTATGCAATCAGAACTACAGATGTTATTGGGATCTGCTGGATTCAAACTTCGAAAATGGTGCACCAACCATGAATCCCTAATCAAAAATATACCACTTAATGACAGGGAAACAGAATTAGACTTTAGTAATAACATAGAAGAACATATTAAAACAATTGGACTCACTTGGTTACCAAAATCAGACTCACTCTGCATAAAAACGTCATGGGTCGGAAATGAAAGGGTGACAAAGAGAAGTGCCTATTCGGACATTGCTAGGTTGTTTGATCCGCTCGGACTTCTCGCTCCCGTTGTAGTAACCGCAAAATTGTTTCTTCAGCAACTATGGGAGCTTAAATACGATTGGGATGCAGCACTTCCGCAAGAAATGCAAACAGCATGGCTAAAATATCGAGACGGTTTAAAAACACTACATTGTATTAAAATACCTAGACATATTTTTTCCAGCAGAATTCCCAAGGGGATTCAATTCCATATATTCACCGATGCCTCAGAAAGGGCTTATGGAGCATCTGCATACGTAAGAGCAATACATAATGACAATACCGTTACAGTTCGACTGCTGTGCGCAAAGTCAAGAGTCGCCCCAACAAAAAAAACAAACGTCTTTTCTTTCAATTATTTTGGTGTTCTAGTCTTGAACTGGAATATCACTGATAGTAACGGTACAGAACCGTTGCCTATCACATAATTACAGTAAAAGCACTGTAATCATTTTTGGTGACCCCTCAATCAATTAATGGGAAATCTTCCTGCAGACAGAGTTCAACCAGCACGGCCATTCATAAATACAGGCGTGGACTTTTGCGGGCCTGTTTGGACACATTATAAACTTAGAGGAAAGCGACCACAAAAATCCTACATAGCAGTTTTCTGTTGTTTTGCAACAAAGGCTTGCCACTTGGAACTAGTGAGTGATCTAACTTCCCAAGGGTTTATAGGGGCATTAAGGAGGTTTATAGCAAGACGAGGCCACTGCAAAAACATCTATTGTGACAACGCCACGAATTTTGTGGGAGCCAGAAACCAATTGACGGAATTAAGACAATTTATAAATTCAGACAAGGATCAAGAACGGATAACAGCCGTGTGCACAAATAATGGATGCAATTTTAATTTTATTCCACCCCGGTCACCACACTTCGGAGGGTTATGGGAGGCAGCTGTCAAATCAGCCAAACACCTACTACAACACATCTTGGCATCTGCTTCGCTAACATATGAAGAACTCGAAACAGCAGTCATTGAGGTGGAAGCAATATTGAATTCAAGACCACTAACGCCTATGTCATCTTCCCCTAATGACTTTAATGCTCTTACACCAGGTCATTTTCTAATCGGCGACGCCCTCACTAGCAATATTGATCAATCTGCAAAACCGGAAACTTCTACACTTCTTGCGAGATGGAAACGCGTCTCGTCCCTTAGAGATAATTTTTGGCAACGTTGGTCCAACGAATATTTGAGCCAATTACAGCATAGATACAGATGGAAAGAAAAATGTCAGAACGTTGAGCCAGGGTTGATGGTTATTATCAAGGAAGACAATCGACCAAGTCTTAAATGGCCATTGGGTCGTATAATTAATACTATTAAGGGATCTGACGGATTAGTCAGAGTAGCTGATATACAAACTGCTTCTGGTGTCGTTCGTCGTGCTATAACACGATTAGCACCATTACCAACCGAATATTCATCCCAACCTAATCAAGAAGAGGAGAGAATGCTAGAAGAAGATAACTTAGTGAATGAAGAACCCATAGATGATCCGCCACCTAACAAGCGAAGTAAGCAATTTACGCTTGGGTCCATTCTTCTTACAATATTTCTCACCAGCGCCTTGCTGCCATTGATCCTCGCAAGCGAAATTGAAGTCACAAAATTTGAGTCTCGACCCGGAATTCATTTCGAAAAATTAGGAACCGTCAACTTAATACATAACAAATGGGATTTAGTTGTCTACTACGATCTTAAGCTATTCAGAAAGGAGTTTGAGACTTTGGAAAACAGTATAAAAATACTAGACCATCTCTGCAATCAAATCATATCAAGGGACCTTTGTGCACATGTTGTACTACAAATTCAATTCGTCAGGGAAGAAATTCGAGAAGGAAATATACTACTAGGACTCACACGAAAAACCTACAGGACTAGAAGAGGAGCATTGGATTTTGTTGGCAATATTGCCAACTCACTATTTGGAGTTCTTGATTCCCGGTATGCTGAAAACATGTCTGTAAATATCGGGAAGATACATACAAATGAAGAGTATCTTATAAGACTAATAAGGAACCAAACTTCTTTCCTGGACTCCACAATGAACATCATGAGGCAAAACCAAGCAGAAATGCACAAAAGACACAATATACTTGAAACACATTTGAAGGAAATAACGAATGGAATAAATAACGTAACTGGAGAGATGTATCAGATCAAGCTTCAACAGTTATTTTCATCCTGGTCAACATACACCTTATTAATAATAGCCAACATTCAACATTCTCAAGCATCGATATATAATGTTCTGTCAGACACCTACCAAGGAAGAATCAATCATCTGCTAATTTCACCTCAGCAATTAAAACACGAAATCATTAACATTAAAAACCATTTAGCCCCAGATATCAGACTTCCAGTCGAACCACAAAACATCTTGCAACTCTACAGGGTAATGTCAACACAAGGTCAAGTCACGGCTACTCATGTGATCTTCAAGATTGAGCTGCCTTTGCTCGGTTTAGACGAATATTCAATTTTTAAAATAATTCCAGTTCCAGCAGTTGTCGACAATAGATTAATAGCTATAATCACCTCATCAGTTTATCTTGCAGTAAATGCTCATCATGACCAATACTATCCATTATCGGAACAAGAGTTTTCTACATGCAACACCTTAGAAGAAGGACGTCATTTATGTCCCCAGTTAGTTCCTATATATCGACCCGGAGCAAACATCAGCATATGCGAATTGAACCTACTCAATAAGGTCTCACTGCCGTCAACATGTAAGCTAAGAGTAATAGAATCGGAATCAACATGGACAAGAATTCCATACACAAATCAATGGATTTACGCAGTCACCAGAGAAACATTACTCAATACAGTCTGTAGTCGTCATTCTTCTTTTATCACAATTGAGGGAAGCGGCATTTTGACATTGCAACCAGATTGCACCGTGAAACAAGGTCATATAACAATAAGGAGCAATCAAGTCTACTCGAACAGAATTCAAATATCATTTACCAGACTTAGCCGAGACATAAATGTCACTAGCTTGGATCTCACACCTTCAATTCAATTTGACATACAACACATCAACACCAGCACCTATCAACGGCAATTACAAGATCTACATGAACAAATCGCCTCTCAACGTATGGAATTGCCAAATCAATTTCATCAGAGTAATATTCGCCATACCATACTCAGCTCTTCTGGATTACTCTTAGTGGGTGCAGTTATAATATTCTTAATTTGGAAATTCCGAACCTCCAGCTGTCAACGAACTAAATACCCTATTCCATTGCCAAGGAGAGAGCCTCAGCATTCAAATCAAACGATCACCCATCAACAGAACAATTGAACGAAGTTCAATGGGGGGCAGGATGTTGAATACGCCATATGACATTGAACTCAGTTCAACTTGCAACACAACACCTTACGTTCTATTTTGCTTTATTTGTCTGTTTCGCTTATACGCAATGTTTGCATGTTGACATTGAACTTGCTCCAACTTGCAACATAACACCTTGTTTCCGTTTTCTTTTATAATAATTGCATAATAAACAATATGCAGTACATGCACCTTTGTTTTGTATTTATTGTTTTGAATATGTATGTCATGCTAGTGTAAGCAAAATATTTATATAAATAATGGCCAATAAATATTGATCAGCCAGAGAAAAATTGGTTGCGCTAAACAAACGTCTTTTCTTTCAATTATTTTGGTGTTCTAGTCTTGAACTGGAATATCACTGATAGTAACGGTACAGAACCGTTGCCTATCACATAATTACAGTAAAAGCACTGTAATCAAGGGCAATTAACTATATTCGAATATTTTATGCAGAAAATACCCCCAATGGGTGGGTTATTACCTTTCATATTTGACGCAGCCTTGTGCAGTTTAGTGTATGATAACAATTCGTGGACATCTCCTAAATTAGGAGTCCTAATGGGTGTTTCATTTTGTTCCAATGGGAAGTTAGTCGTTAGGGCCATATGGCCTTGAAGCTAAGCGCAAATTGAACGAACGCATAATGTCCGATTCGCGATCAAAACAATTGATAATTATTAAACCTCAGTTCCGAATCAGATTCAGATGAGGCTGAAGAGGATACTCTGTTCTATTGCTTAATGAACCGGAAATTTAGATCACGTAATAAATATGTACATATATGTATGTATTCTGTCTGAGAGAAAAAAGAGTGGTAAACTTATAATTTTGTCTTCTTGTCATTGGTACATACAGCTCTTTATGAGCCCTGATAAATCTGAATACTAACTGGCAAAATTAAAAAACAAAAACTTCAGCCACATGACTTGTGATCATATGTTGAGCTTCTCAATACAATAGGTAACTGTAATTTATGTTTTGTTAACTTCCCAGTGGGAAGTTATTGTAATGCGGCCGATTTTGCGAATTCTAAATCTTGGCATATCTCCACGTTTCAAGGTCACCAGAATCCAAATCCAAGGTTTTTGTAGAGATGTATATGTGTGTGTATGTAACTATGTGCGCATGTGGTTTCCCGCTTGATTATCTCGAGAACCAATAATGGTATTGACATAGGATTGGGTTCATTCCACGCGTACACAACTTAAAACTGATGAAGTTTTCAGCAAATTCGGCCAGGCGGTTTTTGTTAGAAATCAAATAACTAAAAAAAGGCAAAAAAATTGAATGTCATAACAGTATGACTCCTGAAACTGCGCAAATTATAAAAAACCGACCAAGTGCGAGTCGGACTCGCGCACGAAGGGTTCCGTACCATCTGTATATACATATAAATATGAAAGAGACTATGTATGTATGTTACCTCATCAGTCATCACATTAAATCAAATTTTTTGTATGATGACAGATCTTGGTTAGAGACAGGTTATCGGCATATTACTTTGATAATCACCATTGAATTCAAATCAATTATCTTACTTGACAGCAACGATGTGAAAAGGTGAATAACAATAAATATGGGGAAAAGGTTTGCAGCTAGGATTAATTCATCCAAGACACAAATATATTGTCGACTAACCTTAGTTCAGTATGTGACCAAGGGGATTTTTTGGATGAAAATCATGTCTGTTGTATGGGAGCCCCCTTAAATATTAATTCTGTTCTGTTTTTAGTATTTGTCGTGGTAGCGGCAGCAGAAATACATCATCTGTGAAAATTTCAACTGTCTAACTATGACGATTCATGAGATACAGCCTGGTGACAGACGGACGGACGGACGGACAGTGAAGTCTTAGTAATAGGGTTCCGTTTTACCCTTGGATACGGAACCCTAAGAAAGAACAGAAAAAAAAAGATATGTGTACATATGTATATGCATCTTCTAAAGCCTAAACCACTGAAAACCGCAAACTATTAGGAGTTACAAAATCTTTACGTGAATTTGATTATTTAAAACTTGTTGCATAGTTCCAGGCAAAACTATGATTGAACTAAAACAAGACAAATCCGTATTTCGTATGGAAAATTCAAAAGCTTATACATATCTTTGAAACTAGGGAAGTCCGATCTAGGATATATCTCTATCTAAATTGTCAGGACAAAGCCTATTTTAACATAATCGAAATAATTACCGAAATGTTAATTCAGCGTTCTTAGTTGATGAATGGTATTGATGAGATATCTCCAAATTTGATGATTTCTTGATACCTTGAAAAAGACAATTTCACTATTCATTAAATATTATAGTAATTGTAGAAGCAAGTGTTTATATGTAGGCGATTGTTGTTCAGGGTTGAGCTTCACTAAATCTATCCGCCTGTGCAAGTTCAACACCACGTCAGAAAACGGACTAAGGCTTGTGGAGTTTATGGCGGAACATAATCTCGTAGTAGCAAGTACACGATTCCCACAACTCAACATCCAAAAGTGGACCTGGCGGTTCCCCGATCAATCGACAACCAATCAAATTAATCACATTGCGATTGACGGCCGACACTTCTCCAGCATCCTAGATGTCCGAACCTTTCGAGGAGCCAACATCGACCCGGATCATTACCTTGTTGCAGCCAAGGTACGGATGCGAATTTATCAGCAAGAGGCCGCCAGGACCTTCGCCGACCAAGTCTCCTTCAGGCTATCTCAAGTCCCGAGGCAATCTGCGCAAACCATCGAACAGCAATGGAGTCGTTGTCAGAACACCATCAGAGGGGCCGCCCCAGATGTACTCGGTTTCAAGCCACCACCTTCGAGAAACCCTTGGTTTGATGACAGGTGCAGACAGGCCCATGTAGAGAAACAGAATGCATACACAGCTGCACTGCATCGATGGACGAGAGCTACCTGCGAGTTCTATGAACAGAAAAGGAAAGAGGAGCATGCGCTTCTGAGAAGAAAAAAGAATCAGCACGAGAAGCGCGAGATCGAGGAGATGGAGAGATGCTATTGCAGGAATGACGTTCGAAAGTTTTACCAAAAAGTAAAACGAACATGTCAAGGCTATAAAGCCAGAGCAGAAGCCTGCAGAGATGAGCACGGACAACTAATAGTGGAGTCACAGTCGATACTGAGATTGTCGATACTGAGATTGTCGAAGGACCACTTCTGCAGACTGTATAATGGCGATGATAGTCAAAATGCCGCCGTCGTCAGGCAGAACGAGCGATTCACAATGGACGAAGACGAAAGAGAATCGCGTCCACACGACCTAGACGGTGTTAAGATCGCGATATCGAAACTTAAGTCTTATAAAGCTATTGGGACGGACTTCCAGCGGAACTATTTAAAGCAGCTGGCGATGAGCTGGTCAGGACTCACCTGCAAGATATGGTCGGAAGAATGCATGCCCGATGAATGGAATCCCAGCATCGTTTGCCCGGTCCAAAAGAAAGGAGAAAGGAGACAGAGGGATAAGTCTCCTGACCTGTTTGTTTTTTTTTGTTTTGTTTTATAATGGAAGGCGAAGGGCGCCGTGGCCCAGTGGTTAGTGTGTTGGACTCTGGCGCACGATGAGCGAGTTCGGATCCCGATTACACCAACGCCATCGAATGTTTAATGTGCTATTTTATGGTCTGCTAGCTCACTTAAATTATCATAGAAGGGCGCGCCGAGGTAAATCCTCCTACGATTCGCAAAAGAGGGGCATGAGCAGAGGAGGTGATGTATTGATTACTCCTCCTCCTCGTCCATGCAGCCGCGACAGAAGTCGTTGGAGGGTAGTCCTAGTCTGGCGGCGTGTTCCCAATGATGCAGTGACTTGTAATGACACCCACCAGATTACTTAAGGTTGCCCTTTTGGTTGCCATTAGGTCCCTGGTTCGTGCTAGGTTTAATTTAGGCCAGAGTTGCTTGGTGATAAAGCCGATATTACTCTCATTCCATTGGAGGTTGGTCGCCTTAGTGGTTTGGAGTTTTATCATATGCTTTACCGTACTTATTTGTGTTTCTATGTACCAAGGGTAGGTAGGCTGAGTGTGCTAGACCCTAACTTACCGAGTTCGTAGGCAGCGCAGATTCCTGGAATATCTCTATGCCCGGGAACCCACAATACTTTAATGTTGAACTGCTCAGCCATCTCATCTAGAGATAGGCGACAGCTAAGAGATGTCCTTGATTTGTGGGTTACCGCTGCCAGGGATTTTATCGCAGATTGGCTGTCCGTGCAAATGATAACATTCTTGGCGGATATTACATTGATCCTGAGCCATGCAAGGGCCCCCGTTATCGCTGTTATTTCAGCCTGATACACACTGTAGTAATTTGGGAGTCAAAATGTTAGGCTGAGGTTAAGCTCCTTGGAGAAAACTCCACTGCCTACACCCGACTCCATCTTAGAGCCATCGGTATAGAGGGAGATCGAGTCCTTTGGTATGACTTTCCCTTCAGCCCACTCCTCCCTGGATGGAAAAACACCTTCGAAGTTCCTAGTGAACACGTTTTGCGGGATGATGTAGTCTATGTCCATAGGTACTTCGAAGTGTTTTAGAATGGTTGTGTGTCCTTTTTGTGATGTGAGCCATTTTATTATGCTCCTCATCCTCAGGGCCGCGCAGGCAGCAATTTGTTTGCTGAAAAGGTTCAGTGGTGGAAGGTGTAACAGAATGTTTAGGGCCTCCGTGGTGGTTGATCTGATCGCTCCGCTTATGTATAAGCTGGCCGATCTTTGTACCTTCCCCAGAAGGCTTCGATTGACTGCCTTGTCCAGAGCAGTCCACCAAACTACAACGCCATACAGGAGGATGTGTAGAGCCAGTGCATAATGCTTGGTTGGAGACCCCACTTCCTGCTCCCCACTTTCTTACAGCTGTATAGGGCAGTAGTTGCTTTCTTGACGCGGTCAAGAATATTGGGTTTCCAATTCAGCCTCCTGTCAAGGATAACCGCAGTAGTTCGTTGACCACCACGTTCCAGAGGAGAGGGGAGAGTACTCCACCCTGTAGTGTACCTCTGCTGACCATTCTGGTTGAGACTGTACAAGCGAAGTTGGCTTTGACGACTCTTTGTGGTAGCAGTTGTCGTACCAGTTCTGTCACTGATCCCGTAACCCCCAGATCAGACAGCGCTTTGATGACGGCCCATGGTTCAACATTGTTAAAGGCGCCCTCAATATCGAGAAAGGCGACTAGAGTATATTCCTTGCTTTCTAGTGACCTTCCTATCTTACCGACCAGTGAGTGGAGCGCTGTTTCCACCGATTGGCCTTTGATGTAGGCATGTTGGTTATCCAACAGCCTTCCTGAGATGCAGCTGTACCGAATGTGTGCGTCTGAAATCTTCTCTAAAGTTTTTAATAGAAAAGAAGTAAGACTGATAGGCCTCAAGTCATTTGCATACGTGTGGGAACTTTTGCCTGCCTTGGGTATGAAAATGACTTTGGTTACCTTCCACTTGCTGGGGATGTAGGATAGGGAGTGGCAGCTATTGTATATGACCACAAGCTAGGGGAGGATGATATCAGCTACCTGCTGGAGCTCAGCTGGTATGATACCATCCGGTCCTGGGGACTTGTATGGTTCAAAGCTTTTTATTGCCCAAAGGACATTGTTGTAATTGACCAGGTTGGGAGCACGCTCCAGGGCTTCCTTTCTGGAGGTCGTTCAGGAACCATCATTACGCATCAGATGGCTTGGATTATGCGGGCCAGGATCTTCCTTATTCTTGAGGCTTCGGAGACCGCCTTGATATTGTCGCAGTAGTTCCTCCAGGATTGTCTTTTGGTCTTTCTGATCGCTGCTTTAAAAGATTTAAGTGCCTCCTTGTAGAGGTCCCAATCCTCTTGCAAGTGGATACATTTAGTTTTGTTAAAGGGCTTTCTGCTCTCTTTCCTAAGGGAGACTATCTATTCATTCCACCAGGGGGGTTTGGGTTAGCCTCTGGGGGTGCTTTCCGCACAAGATTTAGACTCATTTACTAAGCTGTATTCCGCGGAGTTTAGCGGATAGGTAAGTTGTCTTGTCCCTAGGTGGGGTTCAACATAGGTTCTATATTTTTGCCAGTCAGTTTTCCTATAGTTCCTGAAGGGAGCTGGAGCACTGACGTGGCTGACTATGCTGAATTGAATGTAGCGATGGTCAGAGAGGGAGTGCTCTTTTAGGACTTTCCATTCCCTGCCTTTGTCGACAATGTCCTGCGATGCAAAAGTTACATCCAGAACCTCCTGTCTATTTTTGGTGATGAAAGTTGGTTCACAGCCGTTATTACAAACGGTGAGGTTAGTATGTAATAAATAATTAAACAATGACTCACCTCGCTCGTTTATGTTGCTGCTTCTCCAATTCATGTGGTGTGCATTCGCATCGTACCCTATTCTTAGTCCGGCATTTGTTTGCTCCGCATTCCTGATCAGATTCACCAAGTTGGCCGGAGGGGGAGGACTTGGTTGATCGTGGGCTAAATAGGCCGAGGCAATCCAGATCTTGAGGGAGCTGCCCACGACACTTATAGCCGTGATGTCCTGGTCACTGTAGGATGAGAGTAGAACGGTTTTTATGTGCGATTTAGTTAGGATACAAGCTCTTGGCTTACCCGCATCGCGCACGTGGGTGAGCTTGTATTCTGATGTTCCGAGCCCACGTACCATGTTCTTCACTATCCATGGTTCCTGGATCAGAACTACGTCTTCTCCGCTTTTGGTGAGGCATTATTGCAACCTAGAATAAAGATGTCTCTTTATAAAGTAAAGAAATTGCTTCTGAAGAGCGAAAGGTAATTTTAAATCTTTTTAAAGTGGTGAATCAGGAAAAAAATTACTGACATGTAGTGAAAAAGAGTTACGCAACTGTATATGACATTACAAAACGTTTGAAAAATTCATCGGCTTTTCAATAAAAGCCTAGGAGTGGTCGTCCGAGTAAACTGACATTGAGAGATAAAAGGAAAATTCTTTTAATGATAAAGAAGGGACCTAAGACACCGTCCTCCAAAATTGCCTCAGAAATAAAAGAGACCTCCCGAACAGAAGTTGACCCTCGAACAGTCCGAAGAGTACTCAGAAATGAGGGGTATAGGGCTAGAACTTGCAGAGGGAAGCCTTTTATTACTAAGGTGAACAAAAGGAGGAGACTGGATTTTGCAAAAGAATTCTCGGGCAAACCAAAACCGTTTAGGTTGAAAGTTTTGCCCTCCGATGTTTTTTTTTTTTTTGTAGAGACTCGCGCAGGTTCAAGATTTTATATTCTCTTATGGTGTGATAGACACACAACCTGAACGGAGTGCAGTGGTTTGGGTCGTTGATGTTCGTTCACTACTCTCAGGGGTGGTTGTCCTCTATAGGACGATAGCTGACCAAATTCCGCGTTGGTTATAGTCAGTAGTAATTCGTTCGAGCACTTTAGTATTGCATACGAAGAGGATGATTTTTCAGTTGACCATATACTGTGAATGTTATACCTGCAGCAGTACGTCTGGTCACTTTCCATTCACCTCTGTGCTGCATACTTTTTGTCCGTATAGGAATTATTGTACTTTTTCTTGGCTATGTTCAATCAACTGTCAAACATGGTGGTGGTGGGGATGTAGGGCAGCTTCTGGTGTAGGGACGCTTGTATTAATCGACGAAATCATGAAAAAAGAAAAATACCTTAAGATCTGGAAGGAAAATTTAAAGATCAGTGATAACGATCTACATCTGAGCAACGATTTTTACTTTCAGCAAGATAACGACCCAAGGCACACTGCTGAAATGGTTCGATCGTGGATATTATATAACACTCCTCATACCTTGAAAATACCACCCCAATCACCAGATCTCAATCCTAGAGAGCATCTATAGATAAACGGGTGCAGGAACACAAGATAACGTCTAAAGAGCAACTTATAGACTTGCTACAGGAAGAATGGACAAAAATAGGTACTGACTTCACCAAAAAGTGGGTACATTCCTTGTGAAATAGACTGCAATCACATAGACTGTTATTAAGCCAAAAGGCAATTCAAACAACATTGCATACATATGTATGTATGTATGGATTTTTATGAATGACGAAGAATTTTGAGGGGGCGAGCACGGGTCCAGCTAGTTTTGTATGAAGTCTAAATTAGAAACTTTCAGCAATCGAAATTGCACACGCATGTGAGCAGTTTATGAGCAATAGATTGTTAGTGTGCGCATATTAGTGTGCGTTTCCTTTCCCTGGGTTACATGGAGCGAAAGCAAATAAGCGGCTTGATGCCAACAACACGCGGTGTTTCCAGGGGTTCCCCATCTAAGCCCTGTCCGCACCCGATGCTCGTTGGTTGCGGTGATCGGACGAGAACCGATACATTACCTATTATTCGTCTGAGAAAAACAAAAAGGTATTATAATCGGTCCATTTGTTCAGGAGTTACGATGCCACAGACAGACACAAAGAGACCTCAAACTTGTAACACCCCTCTTTTTGCGTCACCCATGAAATGAAATGGGTGTTTCCATTTTTCCAACTGGGAAGTTAGTCGTGTGCGCCTTACGGGTCGCACCTAGACCTACTTACTTACTTAGGTGGCGCTACAGTCCGTGGTGAACCGGGGCCTCAACAAACAAGCGTCTCCAGCTGGCACGGTCTTTGGCCAGCTGTTTCCAGCGCCGCACGCCCGGTTGGTTAAGGTACCCTTCCACCTGCGTGCGCCGCCGTAAATGCGGCCGTCCTCTGCCGCGCCTTCCTTCCAGGGTGGGTTCGAAGACTCTTCGGGTCGGAGCTGTATTTTCCATGCGCTCTACATGGCCTAGTTACCTTAGACGCTGTATCCGTAGACGTCATACCAGGCCGATGTCGCTGTACAACCCGTACAGTTCTTCGTTATATCTTCTCCTCCATAGACCGTTTGAACAAACGAACCGTAGATAGTGCGCAGAATTTTCCTCTCAAATCGACCAAGGGCGTCTTCATCCGCTTTTGTTAAGGTCCAAGCCTATGCGCCGTAAAGGAGGACTGGGAAGATCAAGGTCTTATATAGTGTCACCTTGGTTTTCCGAGAGAGGGCTCTACTTCTCAATTGCCTCTTGAGCCCAAAGAAACAGCGGTTGGCAAGAGTGATGATGCGTTTTATCTCAACGCTGGTGTTGCTGTCGCTGGTCATCAGTGAGCAAATACAGACGAATTCCTTGACCACTTCAAAGTTATATCCGCCCATGGTAATGTTCTGGCCAATACGTCGGTGTTGTCCGTCCCTTTTAGATGAAAGCAGATATTTGGTTTTACCCTCATTAACCTTGAAACTCATCTAAGCCGCTTCTACCTTAATGCTTACAAAGGCCTCATTGACGTCTCGCTGTGTCCGTCCACTCACGTCAATGTCGTCGGCGTACGCAAGCAATTGCGTAGACTTGAAATAAGTCGTACCTCTTGTTTTGGCCAGTGACTCTTGCACGATCTTTTCAAGCACGATGTTGAAAAAGTTACATGACAGCGTGTCACCTTGCCTAAATCCTTATTTAACATCAAACGTCTCGGTTTGGTCATTACCGACCTTAATGGAGCTGCGAGAATTCTCCATTGTCATCCTGCACAGTCGGACGAGTTTGCCAGGGACGTTAAAACTAGACATGGCTTTGTATTGCTCATCTCCCGACGAAGAGGTGGTGAGTGTCGATTTGGTATTCCTGGGTCTTCTCCAAGATCTGCCGCAGCGTAAATATTGGGTCTATTGTGGATTTACCTGGCCTGAAACCACACTGATAAAAGTCGATCAGGTTATCCACCAACGGTTTCAGGCGTTCACACAATACGGCAGAGAAGATCTTATATGCGATGTTAAGGAGACTTGTTCCTCTATAGTTGGCGCAGTTATAGGGGTCTCCTTTCTTAGGGACCGGTCAAACGATGCTGATATTCCATTCGTCGGGCATGCTTTCCTCCGACCATACCTTGCAAATGAGATGGTGCATGCACCCTACCAGCTCATCTCCAGCCGCCTTAAGAAGCTCAGCAGACAGGCCGCCTGCGGCCGCGGCTTTATTAGACTTAAGTCTTGATATCGCTATTTTGACTTCGTCTAGGTCGGGTGGACGGAATTCTGTTTCATTGTCGTCCATTACGAATGGCTCGTTCTGCCTGACAGCGGTATCTTGTCTATCATCGCCGTTATACAGTCTGCAGAAGTGGTCTTTTCAAATCCACAGCATCGAATGTGACTCTACTACCAGTTCTCCATTTTCATTCCTGCAGGGCGTCATTCCTGCGGCAATTTCTCTCCATCTCTTCGATCTCACGCTTACCGTGCTCTCTCTTCTTTCTTCTGAAAAGCGTGTGTTCCTCTCTCCTCTTCTGCTCATCGATTTCGCGAGCAGCTCTCGTCCGTCGTTGCAGCATAGCTTTCTATGCCTGTTACCGATACTCCTCTCCACCGGCCGCGACGTCGCACGAAAGGGGTGCCAGGCCAGCTGCGAAGACTGGTCGTGAGTAAAAGATGTTAAAAAAAGGGCGCCACGCGATTGCCCTTTCGCCGACTCACCCGCAACAAGAATCGCGAATTTGCTGCGAGACTCGAGAAATAAAAAAAAATAAACGTTTCAATAAAAAAAAGAGTTCACAGATTTAATTTTTCTTAGCCTAACTTAATAACTTAATTCTAGGTTTACAAATGAGTTCTTATCACTACCCTTCACCATATGTTAACTAATAAAATAAAGTAAAAAAAAAAAGAAACAAAAAAAAGAATTCACAAAAAAAAAAATGAAAAAAAACAATCCACGATCCAAAAAGAAAGTGGTACACCGCAACCGCAGGATTGAACCGCGTACCCAAAGCTCCACGAACGGCGACTTAACCCGCAGCGCCAACAACGACTTCAAGAAGTTTCGGCTTAATGTGCTTAGATAAGTGACGCGATACTCGGATTAGCGTACTAGGTACCCGAAACACGAGGTACGGCCGTGTACCAAGAACTTATAACTTGCACTTTATAACTAAATTTGTTTACCCTGGTAAAGGTAGGCACCTTGTCCCCGTTGTCTTCCGGATGGCCTTATCTTCCGTCTCGGTGTCTTGAACTGCCTTTTCCTTTTTTTTTTGTCTGCGGGGATTGCACGTGGCGCTGACGGTTCTACCTTCGGGGTACGTCCAATTCGCCGCAAGTGCTTTGACCAATGTAAAAAAAAGCGTGGGACGAAAGGAAAACCTCCAACCACAAATTACCTGCAAAAACACGGAGTCTGAAAACCAAAAAAGAAAACCCAAGATCTGACCCTCATTCTTACCACAATATCCAGAAGCAAGAACAAAAAAAAACACCCAATTCTATGTCACTACTGCGCACTGGCCTACTATTCTCGCTGGTCGGTCGTCTATCTCCAACTGACTCACTAACCTAGTTAGCATTCCGTCACGAACCTGCCGCACGCACACTTCCCTTTTTCCTTTATATATATAAGGGAAACTTGGCGTGATGAGCATGCTCTTCTCTTTTCATAACGGCACAGTTTTCCCCACCTCGAAGATCACTCTGAGTTCTTCGACCGCTCAACTACTACAACTACGAGTCATAAAACAAAAAAAAACAAAATGCTGACCCCGGGGGCAGAACTCCATTCCTTTGCGTGCTAAGCGCTGATCGTACCCTCAGACTACTCGGCTTCCGTGGGAGTATTTTCCCAAAGTCAATGGCTACGAGTCGCCCACGCATGGGAACTGAACGAAAGATGACAACGAAAACCTTTCGAAGATCAAATCGTAACATGCCTCTTGTTTTTCTGCATGGGCTTGTTCGCATTGTTCATCGAACCAGGGGTTTCTAGGTGGTGGCGGTTTGAAACCAAGCACCTCTGAGGCAGCGTCTCTGACGGCGCTCTGGCAATGCGTCCATTCCTGCTCTATTGCTTGTGCTGCTTTAGGCGGATCTTGAGAGAGCTTGGAGGAGACACGATCGGCAAAGATTCTGACAGTCTCTTGCGATTGTAGCTTTCTGACGTCAAACTTACGTTATCCTACTCGACTCCTAAGCATTCTTGATATCCTCATTCGTACCTTGGCTACAACAAGTCGAGTCGATATTGGTCCCTCGGAAGGTTCGTACGTCGAGAATACTGGAGGAGTGTCTGGCGTCGATCGCAATGTGATCAATCTTGTGGATGTTGAGATGGGGGAATCGCGTGCTTGCTACAAGAAGGTTACGCCTAGCTAGAAAATCGATTAGCCTAAGTCCGTTGTCGGATATGGTGTTATGGAGGCTACGCTTTCCTATGATCGACTCAAATATGTCCTCTTTGCCCAGTTTTGCATTAAAATCTCCTATGACTATTTTTGTGTCATAGTTGGGGCATGGGGCATATGTTCTGTCTAGGAGATCGTAGAATTAGCGCATATTAAGCTAATTTTTCCAAATTTAGCTTTGATGCGGATTGTTATGAGGCGTTCGCTTATATCCCGAAACAGCGAATTCGTACCCGATTAGGCGCTGTTTTTTCTCCTTTTAGCAGTTCCCGTAGTAGATGTCGCAGTTTTTCTTCCTTTTTTTTTACCTTATCCATCCCATCGTACTTCTTGGAGTGTGGTTATATCTACTTTATAGCAGTTGGGGGTTTGCTCCAATTTATCGCCTGCACCCGGTCTGTTAAGGTCGCTGCACACATTGGTTCACTACCTGGCGGGTGCCAGAGTAGCTATCCAGGAGGGGCCACGCGGAGGCTGTGTGTCAACTTGGATTGAGCAGGGACAGAGATCGAAGCTGGCGTTTGTCATGTTAAACACGATCAACTTCCGCGGAATACTGCTGAACGTAAATGCCAGAGCATTCTAGAGACTTTTGAAGAAGAACATCTGACGGTGAACATTTGAGAGATGGAACCGAGGGCTATATAAGCGGGAACACTCGCCCCTGGAGCCATTCAGTATTCGGCATTCAGTGATTCAGTATTCATTTAATGTATTCACTATCAGTGACTCAGTGATCAGTCGGTAATCCAGTGTGAAATTAATCAAGTCATCTAGTGGACAATTTTCTAACTGTAGAGGCAAAGTGTGTAAAAAAAGGTGCGTGAAAGGAATTAAGTGTTAAGTGTTATCAAATGTCGTAATAAAGGTGAAGCGGAATAACAAAGTGTGTATTGGATAAACAAGAAAACAGTTGTAGTTTATTGCAATCCAGTGAAAGAACCCTACTCGGGGACTAGGAATTTTCGTAACAATATATATAGAAGCACGGTTCCCTCCATAGTAGCACGTCCTTAGGATATACTGATCATACTGCCATTGTTGGCGGACAAAAAGGAAAAATAGGTTCCTTCCTCAATCTGAAAACCTATATATGTACATATCTACTGTTGACCACTTCGTCTATACTTTTTATATTTTATTTTCCAATTAACGTATTTCGTTTTATTTAAAAAATGTCTGCCATCTGCCATCCTTAAGGTGAAAGTTAACGAACAGTTTTTCTATTTAAATCTCATCTTATATGAAGGACCTCATTAACGCAATATACGATCCGGTCGTGCTGAGAATCTGAAAATAAATTGATTTATCAACACAGTTAAGAGCATCGTGCATCAGACGTGATTTATAAAAAGCATCTCCTTACAGACATGAATACCGGAAGTGAGGGCGAGAAGAATGGGACTTTCACGATAACCGGTCGTTGCGCCCGTATCATTATCATCAGGATCATTTTGCGCGTTTCCGGATCACATTTATACCATTCGGACAGGTAAATTGTATCGCAAACTTCCAAGCTCTAAGTCAATTTAATAAAATAATTATATTTCCTTTCACCGGCTTTTCCAGTCAGGACGATAAACTCACGCTGTCGTACAAGTAAGTTCCACCGATGCAATACAGGAACAATTGCATGAGTGCTGCGATGCTGTAGGAGATGTATAGTATCATGCCGATGCCTGTGTTCTGAAAAAAGCAGAAATCATTATCCTTAATTAATTACAATTCACAGAAGGCAAGCAGATTGACGGATATCTGGTTGTTGCTTGCTTTTTCTTTACAAATATCATGTCGATGACGCTGACGCAAAGCACAAATGCTGCCGACAGGAAGTGTCCCATGATGATGAAGGTGAATATGTCTCTGAATTCGGCACATAAATCGATGATTTCATTGTGGCGTCGAACGATTATTTTTAACTGCTGGCGCACATACCGATTTTCCTCGATTCCGGCACAAAGTCCTGAGTATGACAGTTGCCAATCAATAAGAGCAGAGTAAGTGGATGACGGATACGTACTCTGATCGAAACTAGCAAAAAGCCTTTTGATGTCATGCTGAAGCAATTTGTACATAGCCGTGAGGTAGAAGCACATCCCGAAAAAGAATCCATCTACTCCACTGAATGTAAATACTGTCATTAGCCCGGAGTAGCCCATACACAAATAGGTGACTGGATACATTGGATAATTAGTTACTACGTCAGGTAAACTAAAAACAGAAAACAAGAAGAAATATGCATGCCAGCAGGCAACCTTGAGGTACTCCATTATTTTTAGAAACACATACACCATACTGAATGGGAACTCGAGAGTTGTATTTAAACCGTTCCATTTGAGAAGGGCATTATTCACTAAAGGTCTTAAAATAAAGAACATATTCGTACAATTGCCACTCAGGAACAGAAATAAACTCAGCCAGAAGGCAATGATCGATAGCTTCCTTACGATTTCTCCTTTTTCCAAATTAATATCTGCAATCGAGGTTATTTAACAAACAACCCACGCCCGTCTATAAAGCTTACCTTCAGTTAATAGCTTCTGCACCCGATTCGTATGTGAAAACAATTTTTCGCGTTGCACGAAAACCACACACATTTTGAAGAGCGAAATTTGCTTCGTGATGCCGGGACACCAGGCTTCCATCGAGTTTAACAACTCACTTATGGTCAAAAGTCCACAAATACACTCTCCAAATGCACCGAATGCCACCGCAGTCATACTGATGAGGAACTGCACGGTACGGAGTATGGTAGGACGATGGTGTTCTGGCCAGCAGCCGACAACTCGCAAGCAGAAGCGTGGCAGTAAGAAAAAAATTCCCTTAATTGACGCTCCAGAAGATAGGAATTGGAACCACATTGTATCGGTTGTTCTCGAAGAAACCTGTTAACGTTAGCTGCGTAGGTGCTTCGCGATAAGTTTTTGTAGCTACCGCTCTGGGGTTTTTATTACCAACCGGCAGTGGGTTGTTTTTTTACTGTGTTTTTGGGGCGTTTCTTGTAGAGCAAACAATATTTAACTACTTACCGTTAGCGAGTAGGACTTTAACGTTTTTTTGTGGTTATAATCGCTGCAGTAACAAGTTCTGGCCTTAATTGTTGGTTTGGTATAAGCGTTTTTTTTAAAGTTTCGTTTCGGGGCGTGTTGATAAACAAAATAACTATGTATTATTCCCGTTAGTATATTAATTGTGTGGTTTAGTTCACTTTGTTTAAATGGAAACTATTTTCGGTCCCTTCCGCAAGGACTTGCTTGCTTTACTTTGGTGGCGTTACAGCCCATGAAGGGCCAGAGCCCTATCGACTATCAGCTTATTTGTCAGATGATTAATTAATGTCCTTCGCTATTTGCAAAGCATGCGTTGGTCGTCGTGATGTGTCTGAAGGAGAGGATAAATATAAAAAAAAAATTAAAGGATAATAGAGGCAATTAACTATGGTACACTACAGGGTTTGTGGTTCGAATTTTTCATGCAGAAAATACCTCCAATGGGTGGGTTATTACCTTTCAAAAATGCGCATAATAGACCAGCCTCGTGTAGTTAAGTTTATGGTAACAATTCGTGGACAATACCTAGTGGTGGTCTAGTGGTCTAGTTGGCCAACTCAAGAAGTTCAATGGCCTTATAGGGGTAGCATCTATCCGACGGATGATAGCCTGCGAAAAGAGCAAACTCAGACGAGCATCTTGCGGCACTGTTAGCAAGTCCCATCCCCACCTTCTTGTGGTGCCATCTGGAGATTTCCTATGGAAACTACAGGCGGAGAAGGGCGATTGGTGAACTTCCTGCGCCCAAAAAAAAACGGGATTAGTCGGTTGGGCTATGGCCTAGTAAGGCGTAACCGTAAAAAACTACAAACTCAGAAACAACCACAAGCCTCGTATAAAACGGACCGGGTTAATGTTGACGACCCTTGCAAACAACGAAAAAAGGGACAATGACTTTCGGCCTTGTACATTGAATATTAGGGCATTAAACAGACCACGTGCAGCCGAACAACTTGCGGGCGTCCTAAATCGCTATAAAGGGAACCTAACCGCCATCCAGGAAATGCGATGGAATGGACCGGGTAAATAGCGGATGAGAAACTACGTGAATTTCTGCGACAACTGCTATAGGGAGAGAGGATAACAATTGTTTGGAGACGGATTTGTTGTGCGACGTGAACTAAAGCAAAAAGTATTAAGCTTTCGGCGTGTGAGCGAACGCCTCATAACGATCCGCATTGAGGATATATTTTTCTAACATCAGCCTGATCTGTGTCCACGCCCCCACCGAAGACAAGGATGACTCCACGAAAGATGAATTCTACGATATCCAATACCAGATTGGATCTCTCTAACCAGATTGATCACATCGCGATTGACGTCAGACTCTGCTCCACTCTTCTAGGTGTTGGAACTTTCCGAGGAGATAACATCGACTCGGACGACTATCCTGTAGTAGCCAAGATGCGCCTAAGGATATCCCGAACGCAGCGGAGTAGAGTAAGAATAAAAAGTTATGACGTCGTAAAGCAACTATCGCCAGAAACCGCTCGTGATTTTACCGATCGCGTCTGCCTTAAGCTCTCCAACACACCTTAACCTTCCACGCTGTCAATAGAACAGCAGTGGAACCTTTGCTAACAAGCCCTGAAAAGCACTGCATCTGAAGTTTTAGGCTTCAAGGCGCCACCACGAAGAAACACCTAATTCGATGACGAGTGCAGGAGGATTCACACGGCGAAGCAGGAGGCATATAAAGTTCTATTCGCTGCATAGAAGAAGAAGAGCAGCTCGTGAGCTCTACGAGTTAAAAAGATGGGAGGAACATTTACTTTTAAGGCGGAAGAAGAAAGAGCACGAGAAGCGAGGGATTGAGGATTTGGAGAGGTGTTATTGCCAGCGTGACGCTCGAAAGTTTTATCAACAGATAAAGCGAACATGCCAAGGTTATAAAGCCAGAACGGAAGCCTGCAGGGACGAGAACGGTCACCTAGTAGTAGAATCTTAGTCGATGCTAATAATATGGAAAAACCCCTTCTGCAGACCGTAAAACGGCGCCGATGTTAGTCAATATACTGCTGTCAGACAGAATGATCCATTTCCTGACGACGAAGATCGCAGAGAGTTCCGTCGAGAGTTCCGTTGACCTCGACGAAGTTAAGATCGCCATATCGAAACTTAAGTCGAATAAAGCTGCGGGCGCAGACGGACTGTCTGCTGAGCTCCTCAAGCTGGAGATGACCTGGTTAGAAGCATGCACCAACTCGTCTGTAAGATATGGTCAGAGGAAATCAAGCCCGAGGAATGGAGTCTCAGCATCGTTCGCCCGATCCACAAGAAAGGAGACCCTATTGACTGCGCCAACGACAGAATAATACCGGAAGTCTCCTTTACGTCGCCTACAAAATCTTCTCTGCCGTTTTGTGTGAACGCCTGAAAGGCTTCAGCTTATAAATAAGCTGATGGATTCTTATCAGTGTGGCTTGAGGCCAGAGAAGTCCACCATCGACCAAATCTTCACACTTCGGCAAATCCTGAAAAAAACCCAATGAATTTTGAAGTCGACACGCATCACCTATTTGTTGACTTCAAATCCCCATATGACAGCGTAATAAGAGACGTCAGACTATGCAGGATGACTTTAGAGAATGCTCACTGCTCCATCCGAATTGGTGAAGACCTGACCGACTGACCAGGAACAACAACATCAATTCCGGAATCAAATCCAGAATCACTCTTGCCAATCACTGTTTCTTTGGACTCAGGAGGCAATTAAGTAATAGAACCCTCTCCAAACGACAAATTGGACCCCATCAAACGCGGATGAGGAGGTCCTGGGTCGTTTCGAGAGAACGATTTTGAGTGTGATTTTCAGTCCTATAAACGCAGATGGCGCCTTGGCGCAGTGGTTAGTGTGTTGGACTCTGACGCATGATGAGTGAGTTCGGATCCCGATAAAACCAACGCCATCGAATGTTTATTTCGCGGCGTCCCTCCTCGGTGGGGTACTGACAAAACCTCCAGTAGTAAAATTGTCATGAAAAGCTTCTCGAAATTCGCCGTTCGGAACCAGCAATAAACTGTAGGTCCCTTCCACCTATGGGAAAATGAAACCACACACAACATGGGTGATTGAGAGAGAAGCTCGGCTCAGGTCCTTCATGGACTGTAACGTCAACATACATGCATACAAACCACACTGATAAGAGCCGATCAGGTTATCCACAAACGGTTTCAGGCATTCACACAATACGGCAGAGAAGATCTTATATGCGATGTTAAGGAGACTTATTCCCCAATAGTTGGCGCTGTTATAGGGGTCTCCTTTCTTAAGGACCGGGCAAACGATGCTGAGATTCCATTCGTCGGGCATGCTTTCCTCCGACCATACCTTGCAATTGAGATGGTGCATGCACCCTACCAGCTCATCTCCAGCCGTCTTAAGAAGCTCAGCAGACAGGCCGTCTGCGCCCGCGGCTTTATAAGACTGAAGTCTCGATATTGCAGCTGCCTTGGCAATTTAAGATGCTCAAAGCTGACTAGTCAAGTAAGTATTGGCAAAGTCCGAAACTCTAGCGCTAGGGAAAAAAAAAACTCGAAAAAGAAAACTCACGTTTTCCATGTTATCTTTTCATCCGTTTTTACATTTTATTGTGTATTTCCTCATTTAATCGATTTTTTCGATTTTGGTTTTGTACAAATCCTTAACTAACAGTAAGTAATATCGTGTAATAGCTAAGTGTGTTCATGTGATGCCATTGGCTATGTTAGTGTGTTCTCTTCCCGTTTGGTTTTTGATTTCGCATTTATTTTTTATTTTCTAATTAATTTTATACAAGGTACAAGTATGCTACAATAATAAAATGGGTAATTAGTTTGATGAGATTTATGGTGGTCGCCACGCAGCATACGAGTAAGAATTGAGTCCAGGTCGAGGTAGGAGGATGAAGACTTTTGGCTTTGCTCTTTTGCATCGCTGCAGGTTTTTCATCTGTAAGTGTAAAAGAGACAAGAATGGTGGCGACAAGGATTTCAAGGATTGTGATAAAGTACAAGGTCGTAGTCGTAAGCAATCTCATGGAGAATTTACCATTAATCACATGGACCATTACGCTGGCACTGCTAGCTGTTGTTGGCGAACAAGTGTAATTTCCAGTATCCGATGTCTGGGCATCTGATATCCGTAATCTGCGAAAGTGTAGTTAGTATGATGTAGTGGTGGCGGTAGTGAATAATTAATTATTTGGTGAATAATTAAGGTTTTTGTATTACCTTGATCGTAGAGTATCGCCCAATTGCGATTCCATTGAGATTCGTTTCGATAAATCACCGGATGCCTCGTTGGGATGGATGTGGAACGGTGTAATGACTTGTTCGCCTCGATGCCAGTGAATTTGACCGGTTAGACGGGACGAGATTAAAGGTTTGCTGACGATACAAGTGAGGATGATGGAACTGCCAACTTTGAAGTGCAGATCATCGGGCCCGGCGATAACTGCTTTGGCGTCGGGTGGTGTCACTACGGAAACAAGAGGGTGACGGGTTAATAATAGAATTCGTTTGAAGTCCATACAAGTGTGTTCGTGAATGTCCTGAATTTGGTGTTCTAAGAATTTCGCTTCACAGGTGTGTGTAAATTACACTTCTCGGCGTTTCACGAAAAAAACTGGAAGTGAAATGGCTCTTGAGTGATTGGAAATGTTTCCGTTGATTTGTGGGTTGACGTATTTTGGTGGAAGGTTCAGTGAATGAAAATTGCGATAACAATGATGGATGGGACACTTCCAGAAAAATTTGCATCACGAAAGTGGAATTGCTTAAATCGCTCACGGAGCTCTTTGGCAGAGTGTATTTGTTATTATTGGAATTACTTTTCCACGTTCCTGCAATTCTCTGAATGACCTTCACATCCAGACTGGGTAGGTAGGTAGGAGTGGCCGCCTGGTATCAGAGAGACCACAGCCCAATGTGCGCCGTTTTGATGCCACTAATCAAATGAAATAGTCTGTCGATTTGTGTTTCAAATCCATCTTGTGGAGTTGATATATTGAATAATGTTGGAGAATTCTATGTTACTGAATTCTGATAGGTCGTCAAAATAGGCTTTGCCGAGTGTGCGCTGTTTGGTTCTAGCTAGAGCCGGGCATTCGCAAAGGAAATGATTAAGGGCTTCCTGTTCCAGCGGCTTCTTGCAATTTCGGCAGTGTGTGTTAAATGCCTAATTTGGCAGGGTGAGTGCCGACAGGACAATGGGGCCAGTACTGACAGTTACATTTCTGGCAATCTCCTGTCGCGTTCTGTTAGTTAGGTCGTGAGTTATTTTTGTGTTGTAGGAAGGCTATATCTTTCTTGATATGACACAGTTACTCAGAGTGCTCCAACTGGAGTTCGTCCTTAAGCGGAAATGTTGAAATGTTTTCCTATGGGAGGGATAATGCCTCCGCCAGGGAACCGTGCCTTGTCAGCGCATCAGCTTTTTCGTTTCCCTCTATGCATGTTGCTATGGCCAGGAACCCAGAAGAGAGTGATGTTGAAATAATCGGCTACACAGGCGATTTCGCCTTTACACTGTGCGACTATGTAATTTGGATGTTATGGAGTGTGAATCACAATACAAATGACAACGTCTCTCTTAGTAATGGGGAAATTGGTGAGTATCTTACAAAGTTCCTTAATCGCTAGTAAATACTTCCGCTTGGAACACACTAGCAGGGTCCGGAAGTCGAAGTGATTTAGTCTAGTTCCACTGAGAAGATACCCTAGTCGACTCCGCACTCCATCTTCGAGTAGTTGTACCTGATGGTTTGTGAAGTCCATCCATATTTCTATTCTGGATGGGAAATGGACTTGGGCGGCATTGTTTAGGTTGTGTTTGGAAATTATGGAGTCGGTTGAAGTCGTAGCCAGATAACCAGATTGGGGGTGGCCGTGGTGCAGTGGTAGACGTCACCGACTATCAAGAGGAATGTCTGTAGTTCAAAGTATGTTCATAATCAAGAAATGCAACTCCTATACGGAAAAATTGTGCAGCTCACCTATTGTGAATGGGAAGTGATAAAAAATACTGGTGAAGGCATAACGCTCACAGTATATGGGCACTTCAAACTCATACTCTGTGTGTGCGGTTCTAATATAACACCATAATGTCATGGAACATTTGCTGGGAACAACAACCAACATGAAAATTTAGTCGAGTTCCCCTCGAATTCTATCTAGGGCAACCACCCCTGAGGAGTGGTGAACGAACGTCTACGACCCAAACCATCTGCACTCCGTTCAAGTTGTGTGACAAACATAATATGAGTAAGACTCTTGGACTCTTAGCATGTCCAACACTTCAATATGACCGTAGAGTTTGATGGCCAGAACGTGAATTCTCTGAGCTGCAAGATGCGGTATATCTAATGTAGTGGTCCAGAGGGAGGAGGTTGAGGAGTACGTTGAGTACTTCAGTCGGGCTGGAGCGAAGGCCAGCTGTTACACCAAAGCCAAAGAGTTAGGTTCCAAGAAAATATGTGAACAGTAGTCGTTATAGAGATAGAGATAAACAGATTTATTTTATAATTTAAAGAAAATTATGGATGGCAAAGGACTAACAGAGGCCTCGTAGGGATAGCATCTATCCGATGGATGCTGGCCTGCTAAAATGCGAGAGGAGCCACCACAGACGAACACCTTTCTGCACTGTTAATGAGTCCCACCCCACCTCTTCGTGGTGCCATCTGGAGATTTCCTCTGGAATTCCTAGGCCTCCGGCATATGAACGAGCACTCCGCAACAAAGCTAGCATATTAGCTATCAGCCCAATATGCGTTCACGCCGCAGAAGAACTGGAGATTTCTACGCGAAGCTGGGTAACGAGGATAACTTTGAACAGGTCGTAGGACAGCCTACACGACTTCACGTCTGAAAGCGGATTCAGGCTTATAGACTTTGTGACGGGTAGCTAGCACACGATTCCCACATCTCAAAATACACATAAGGGGACCTGGCGGTCTCTTGATCAATTATCTGTTAATCAAATCGATCATATTCCGATCAACGCCAGACACTCCTCCAGCTTCTTGGATGCCCAAACCTTCCGAGTAGCCAATATTGACTCGGATAACTAACATGTTGCAGCCAAGGTATGTACTCGGATATCGCGAACACTGCGGAGTTGAGTAGGACCATCAACATTTGACGTCGGGAAGCTGTAATCTCAAAAGGCCCGCCAGGAACTTCGGCGATCGTGTCTCCCTCCAGCCCTCTCAAGAGCCGATGCAAACTGCGTAAGCCACAGAACAGCAATGGAGATGTTGTCAAAGCGCCATCAGGGATGCTGCCTCTGATGTGTTAGGTTTCCAGCCACTACCTAGGGGAAACCCTTGGTTTGATGACGAGTGCAGACACGTACATGCAGAAAAACAGAATACATACATGGCCACGTTGCATCGACGTACGAGAGCTGCTCGTGAGTTCCATGTGGACAACGCTCGAACGTTTTACCAAACAGTCTAACGAACATGCCAGGGTTATAAAGCCTGAGCGAAAACCTGTAGAGATGAGCACGGATGCCAGGGTTATAAAGCCTGAGCGAAAACCTGTAGAGATGAGCACGGACGCCTCGCAGTTGAATCACAGTCGATGCTGAGAATGTGGAAAGACTATTTCTGCAGACTGTATAACGGTGAAGAACGCACCATTCACACTGGACGAAGATGAGAGAGAATTCCGTTCACGCGACTTAGACGAGGTTAAGATAGCGATATCAAAATTTAAGTCTAATAAAGCTGCTGCCGCAGACGGCCTGCCTTCTGAGTTATTTAAAGCACTTGGAGATGAGTTGGATGAATTGACCTTCAGCATCGTTTGCCCGGTCCATAAGAAAGGAGACCCCTTTAACTGCGCCAATTATAGGGGAACAAGACTTCTTAACATCGCGTATAAGATCTTCTCTTCCGTGCTGTGTGAACACCTGGACAATTTTGTAGCTTCCAGCTTTAGGCTGGAAAAATCCACGAAAGACCAAATATTCACACTGCGGCAGATCTTAGGGAAGACCCATGTATTCTAGATCGACACACACTACCTTATCGTCGATTTTATGGCCGCGTATGACAGTGGCTATAGGGACGAGCTATATAGAGCCGTGTTATTTTTTGACATCCCTTCCAAACTCGTCAGGTTGCTCAGGATGACAATGAAGAATTCTCGATACTCTATTAAGGTCAGTAAGGAGTTCACCGAGACCTTCGATGTCAAAAGAGGATTCACATAGGACGATGTACTGTCACGTGATTTTTTCAACATCATGCTTCAACAGATCGTACGAGATTCACTCGCCAATACAAGAGGAGCAATCTACTTCAAGTCTGCACAATTGCTCCCTTACGCTGATGACATTGACGTGATTGGGAGAATGCAGCAAGATGTCTAGTCATACTTTTATGAGTAGAAGGGGCTTAAGTGGGTCTAAAGGTAAACGAGGGCAGAACCAAATATATGCTATCGTCAAAGAAAGACGCATCTAAGGTGGCGCACACAGATGGAAAGGGACCTCAACTAACTAGGCATGCGACACTGGAAACAGCAAGCAAAAGATCGAGCTAACTGGAAAAGCTTGTTGGTTGAGGGCCAGGTTCACCCCGATGTGAAAATACGTTAAATACCTGAAGACATGCATACTATGGAAATAAAAGTGATAAAAGCGCTTCAAAAATGTGCCGAAAAATATGTGAAGTGCACAGTAAAAATACAGTAAGTGAGTACCAGACCCAGGAGTGGTTTGTTTGATTCTGCTCTGAACATTTTGGTGTCAAAGATTAATCTGGCCTTGCATGAAAAATTGGTAAAATTTTGCAGGTGGTGGAGCAGAAGCGGCACGATAACAAAGGCACTAAACATCAACCACATGATAGTTTGAACCATCTAAAAGGGAGTGAATCATTATAAGTGATGAAATATGGTTTAAATACGGCTTCGAGCCACCACCGTCGAAAAACCCCTGGTTTGATGATGAGTGCAGACAGGCCCATGTTGAGAAACAGAATGCATACATGGCTACATTGCATCGACGGCCAGAGCTGCCCGAGTTACGCATTGCAACCACCTCTCCCTACCTCTCGGGAGTTACCCACTACATAAACCTCTCTGTATCTCTCCAGCCATTCCGTTATCGGAAAGGCCAAGACCAGCAAGAGAGAAGGCCGCCGTTTAGTCTTCGTGCAACTCTCACCACGGACGGTCGACACCAGAGATACATATATATAGTTAGATATAGTTATATAGTAAATATATATATATAGTGAATAAATGTAGACATAAGACATATAGATAGTGAATATAGTTAGATATATATATATATAGTGAATATATTAAGAAATAAAACAAAAGACTGGCTTTGACTTTTCCTTAACTGGCGCAGTCGGCTGCCTCACTATTCGGAGGGCAAAGGTTTGTCCCATAATTGGACGCGACGTGTACCTCACACCAAAGGAATATTGGTGTCAATGAATAGGAGCAGGATCAGAGCACACATAAGTGATGAATTTTAATTCTTTGGCTCTGATGAACCACGGATAATAAGCAAGTCTGGAAGCACATGCATCACGTATATATACTCGTAAGTCTAACTGATGACATTCTTATTCCTTAACCTATTCCTTACGTATTGCATATAATATATGTCGAATAAATACAAAAAAAATAATAACAAAACCCATATATATAAACCATATTACGTGCCGGATAGTGATTTTGTGGACGAAATTGGTATTTGTTTCAAGACCATGGCCAATAACGGCGCAAGTACAGTTCAAGCAAGCGTCAGTGCAATTGGTGGCGTGGGTAGCGTTGGCGGCGTCAGTAACGGGTTTTCTGGCGTGGGTTTCGGTGACGCTTACTCAAATGTTGTGGGAGTTAGTGATAACGGAACTAATACCAATGCAAATAATTTAGATATAAATAATATAAATGAGGTATTTAACGCTCTTAAGATTCCTGATGTTATTAAGGACTTGCCACAATTTAGTGGAAATCGTAGACTTCTTTTCGACTTTTTAAATAATGTTGAGGAGATATTGGAATTGATGGGTTCCGTTAATAACACGCCATATGCTAGGGTTATAATGAGAGCAATAAGAAACAAGATCACAGGTGAAGCAAATGAGGTGTTGAATATGTTTGGCACATCCCTCGATTGGAGCCAAATAAAATCGAACCTCATATTGCATTATTCTGATAAAAGAAGCGAAACATCTCTCATAAGAGATCTGCACCATATAAGACAGATAAATGATAGTGTAGAACTGTATTATTCGAAAATTATTGAAATATTATCAACCCTTAGTAACCATGTTCATATTCATGAAAAGGATCCCAATGTAGTTTTGGCCAAGACTTCTCTTTATTCAGAAATGTGTTTGAATACATTTCTCAATGGATTAGCAGAACCTTTGGGTTCAACCATTAGAGCCATGAGACCGATGACACTTCAAGAAGCATTTAATTTCTGCATAAAAGAACAGAACTCATATTACATGAGAAATACGGACTTTAGGGCGACAGTTAGAACACTTAGACCACCATTTACGCCACCACCAAACCAAAATATTTTTTTTCCTAACCCCAGTAATTCTTATTTCACGCAAAGACCAATGATTACTCCCCGTAACGAATATACCCAACCAATCGTACCGAATAACAATGTTTTCCCAAAAAATTCCTATAACAGACAGTATCAAAATCGTTATATAGCTTCACCAAATAAAAATAATTTTCATCCCGTCCATAACCAACATCAGAACATTCCCACTAAGCTAACGAATTTCGTTCAACCCCCTACCACTCCAATGGAATTATCTAGTGGAACCACTCGTAATTCAGGATTTCAGCAATCAAATCTTACACGCTCATCTTCGTTTAATAGACATAGTAACAACAATACAGCATCAAACGCTAATTTCAATATGAGAGAGATGCATAACATACAACAAAGTCCACCTTCCCCAATGGCTAACAGAAACCCGATAAAACATTCCAATTTCAACCGTGAACCTTCTAATTTCAACCCTGAACCTTCTAATTTCAACCCAGAACATTCTAATTTCAACCCGGAACCTTACTATTACCCGCAATTAGATCAATTTTTGCCAACGGAAAACGAATATATCACCAAGGAAAATAATACTCAGTATTATGAGAAGGTTAATGAAATCGATGATACAAATCTTTCGGTTAGTTGTCTCGGAGAACAAATCGGGTTCATAGACTTAAATACGCATAGTGCGGATGCATTACCATATATTACTGTATCAACCAACATGGGTCGACCACTTAAATTTTTAATCGATACTGGCGCCTCAGTAAATTTCATTAATCCTGATCTTACTAACCCAGATATGCATGAAATTATTGAACCTATTTTAATTACCACGGTTTTTAATAAACACTCTCTTGATAGACAAGTCACGCTCCCCGCATTCAAGGAATTGAATACGGTGGAGAGGTTTACATTTTTAGTGTTCAAGTTTCACTCGTACTTTGATGGCTTGATAGGCTTAGAAATGCTAAAACAACTCAAAGCAAAAATAAATCTTGAAGACAAGGTTTTAGAAACCAGGAACTCAACGATCCCCCTACAGTTTAAGCCAAACTGTATGTCAAAAATATTCGATGTTCCTGCAAATTCTAAAATCGTTGCCTACTTACCCGTAGATTTACAAAATGGTGATATCTATGTTAGGCCTACCATGATAAACAAATTTTTGAAAATACCTGAAGGCATTTATAGGTCAATTGACTGGTATAGTCATGTAGAAGTCATTAATGTCTCAAATCAGGATCAAAAACTTTTTGTAGAGCAACCAATTAAGGTAGAACGTTATCAAAATTTTCACGAAATAGACACTGCTACAATTTGATATAACCTGCAACAAACTGAACCCATTTCAAACAATGACATGACTTATCTTCTAAGAACAGATCATCTCAATAAAGAGGAGAAGACAGCTCTACTCAAAATCTGTAGAGATTTCGATGACATATTTTTTAAAGACGGAGATATTCTCACCTTCACAAATAAAATCAAACATGGTATAAAAACAACCAATGACTTACCCATATATACGAAATCTTATAGATATCCGGAAATCCATAGAGTAGAAATTAAGTCCCAAATACAAGATCTTCTTAGACAGGGAATTATTAGACCCAGTTACTCCCCATGGAGTAGCCCAATATGGATCGTTCCCAAGAAATCGGATACTGATAATAAGCAAAAATGGCGACTGGTAGTGGATTATCGCAAACTTAACGAAAAGACCATAGGTGATCGATATCCACTCCCAAATATATCAGACATTTTGGATAAGTTAGGAAGGTGTACGTATTTCACGACTCTGGACTTAGCCTCCGGATATCATCAAATTGAGCTCGATCCTAAAGACATCAACAAAACCGCTTTCACTGTGGACCATGGGCACTATGAATTCATTCGGATGCCATTTGGATTAAAAAATGCCCCCTCCACATTTCAACGAGTAATGGACAATGTTTTGGCTGATTTACTTGGTAAAGAATGTCTCATATATTTGGATGATATAATCATATTTTCGGCATCTCTGCAAGAGCATATGACCAATCTTAAAAAAGTGTTTTCAAAATTACGAGAAGCTAATCTAAAAATTCAAATTAATAAATCAAAATTTTTATGTAAAGAGGTATATTTTCTTGGACATGTTGTTACGTCACAAGGGGTAAAACCGAACCCCCAAAAAATAGATTCAATTAAAAGATTTCCTATTCCTCAGACACAAAAACAAATTAAATCCTTTCTTGGCCTCCTAGGCTATTATAGAAAATTCATCCCCAATTTTGCTAAAATAACGAAGCCTCTGACGGAATGTTTGAAAAAAGGTAATCAAATCAATTTAAATGAAAGATATATAAACTGCTTCGAATATTGTAAAGATATTTTAAGCAATGACCCACTTCTACAATATCCAGACTTTTCAAAACCGTTTAATTTAACTACTGACGCAAGCAACTTCGCGATTGGTGCAGTTTTAAGTCAAGGCCCCATAGGAAGTGATAAACCTGTCTCTTATGCGTCACGTACTTTATCAGAAACAGAAACCAAATACAGTACTATCGAAAAAGAGCTTCTTGCCATTGTTTGGGCAACTAAGCATTTTCGCCCCTATCTCTATGGACGCAAGTTTGTTATAGTTACCGACCACAAACCTTTAACATGGCTCTTTTCTTTAAAAGATTCTAACTCCAAATTAATAAGGTGGCGACTAAAGCTTGAGGAATTCGACTATACAATTCATTATAAAAAGGGTAAAATTAACACTAATGCGGATGCATTAAGCCGAGTTGAATTACATGTCCAAGAATCTCTCCAAAATAATGCAGGAGACTTAGAAACCGATTCCAACTTATCAACTGTCCATTCGGCAATAGAGAACCTAGACGATAATATACCGATTTCGGAACGCCCATTAAACGAATTCAGGGATCAGCTTATACTTGAAAAGACAAACTTTGTAGCGAGCCCTTCAGTTATCTATCAAATACTTTTTCAAAGCAAACGACGTAAAACCTACAGACAGCAGGACATACAAGATGAACGGGTAATTATGTCCATACTTAAAGATCAACTTATCCCAAAGAAATTAACAGCGGTGTATACCGACGACGACACATTTAAGATCGTACAAGATGTCTACTCGAAAACATTTAGTAATAAAAAAATCTTTAAAATAGTCCGTTGTACAAGCAAACTTATAGATTTAGTGAAGAATGATGACCAGGACGCAACGATAGAGGAATACCACGTAAAATCTAATCACAGAGGTATAAATGAAACATCTAGTCATTTGTGCAGAAAATATTACTTTCCCAATATGAAACATAGAATAACAAAGATAATAAACAATTGTGAAAAATGTCAACTATTGAAATACGAAAGACACCCACCAAAAATTCAGTATGAAAAACCACAAACTCCTGACCTTCCCTTAGACGTAGCTCACGTTGACGTATACGCAATACATAACCAACAAATTCTAACAATAATCGATAGGTTTTCTAAATTCGCTTCAGCTTTCATCTTGCCCGCTCGAGATAGCCTTAGTGTAATTCAAGCTTTAAGAGCATTTTTCTCAAATCATGGTATCCCAAAAAAATTAGTTTGTGACTCAGGTTCTGAATTTAAATCAAACCTATTTAGAGAATTTTGCGATCAATATGATATTGCTTTGCATATTACCACACCCCAAAACTCTACAGGCAATTCACCAGTGGAAAGGTTTCATTCCACCTTGACAGAAATCTACAGAATAATATATCAGAGAGACAAAAAACAAATACCAAAAGATATATTAAATGAAGCACTTACAACCTACAATAATAGTATACACTCGACAACTAATCTTACACCATTCGAATTACTAACAGGTAGAACCCCTTACTTTGTCAAAACCATAAACTATGAATCGGAACATGACTATATTAACAAATTACGGATCTCTCAAGCCAAATTATATGAACAAATAAAGAAAAAGATAGAAGAGCATAATAAGAATATAATTGATAAAGCAAATAAAACTAGAGCAACACCACCTACATTCAAAGAAAATGAAACAGTTTATGAATTTAACAATAGGCGTAATAAATTAGAACCTAGGGCGAAAAAACTAAAAGTTAAAACAGACAAAAAAGTAATCGTTATTACCTCAACAGGTAGGAAGTCTCATAAAAATAAAATTAAATGCAAGCGTAAGCATAAAACTTTAGCAAAGAATGAATAATAACTGATGAAGAAACTAAACCTATACACATGTATAATGTACTAATTTACCGAACACATAACGGAAACCCCGCTCCTGTAAATTTTATTGCCAATCGAAATATGTTACTTGTTTTGGCACCTTGAATTGAATACCAATGTTGTAACACGACACTTTATAATATTAGAATATAATTCATTCATATGAACAATTTCCACAGATGTATTTATTCAGACATAGATTTACAGCAATAATAAAAACCCTTAACCCAACTTCCTATATACCATTCCCGAAACACATCCTCCCATCATACGAGTGAGCATCAGTTGACTGAAGTATACGCATAAGAACAACTTGTTATCCCGATTTACGAAGTCAAGCTGATCAACGTATCACAATCATCAATCCAGAAAACGTCTTCATTGCTACAAGTTTTTGGGGACCAAAAACCTTTGGAAGGGGAGGAGTTACGCATTGCAACCACCTCTCCCTACCTCTCGGGAGTTACCCACTACATAAACCTCTCTGTATCTCTCCAGCCATTCCGTTATCGGAAAGGCCAAGACCAGCAAGAGAGAAGGCCGCCGTTTAGTCTTCGTGCAACTCTCACCACGGACGGTCGACACCAGAGATACATATATATATAGTAAATATATATATATAGTGAATAAATGTAGACATAAGACATATAGATAGTGAATATAGTTAGATATATATATATATAGTGAATATATTAAGAAATAAAACAAAAGACTGGCTTTGACTTTTCCTTAACTCCCGCGAGCTCTGTGAACAGAAAAGGAGGGAGGAGCATGCGCTTCTGAGAAGGAAAAAGAAGGAGCACGAGAAGCGCGGGGTCGAGGAGATGGAGAGATGTTACTGCAGTAACGACGTTCGAAAATTATACCAAAAAGTAAAACGAACATGCCAAGGCTATAAAGCCAGAGCAGAAACCTGCGGGGATGAGCATGGACAACTAGTAGTGGAGTCACAGTCGATGCTGAGATTGTAGAAGAACCACTTCTGCAGACTGTATAACGGCGATGATAGTCAAAATGCCTCCGTCAGGTAGAACGAATCATTCACAATGGACGAAGATGAAAGAAAATCCCATGTTAAGATAGAGATATCGAACATTAAGTCTTATATAGCTGCTGGAGTAGACGGACTTAACGCAGAACTGTTTAAATCAGCTGGCGATCAGCTGGTTAGGAACATGGACCAACTCATCTGCAAGATATATTCGGAAGAATACATGCCCGATGAATGGAATCTCAGCATCGTTTGCCCGGTCCATAAGAAAAGAGACCCCTATGACTGCACGGATTACAGAGGGATAAGTCTCCTGAACATTGCAAACAAGATCCTCTCTGCCGTACTGTGTAAGCGCTTGAAACCGTTCGTGGACAGTCTGATAGGTTCCTACCAGTGTGGTTTCAGGCCAGGAAAATCCACGATAAACCAAATATTTACACTACTGCAGACCTTGGAGAAGACCTATGTATTCCAGGTTGACAAGCACCATCTTTTTGTCGACTTTAAAACCTCTTATGACAGTGTTTATAGAGACGAGCTATACAGGGCCATGTCATGTTTTAACATTCCTACCACACTCGTCAGACTGTGCAGGATGACTATGGAGAACTCTCGCTGTTCCATTAAGGTCGGAGGTAAGCTAAACGACCCCTTTGATGTTAAAAAAGGTTTTAGACAGGGTGACGCACTGTCATGTGATTTCTATAACACTGTTCTTGAAAAGATCGTGCGGGACTCTGTGGCCAATACAAGAGGTACGATGTACTTCAAGTCTACACAACTGCTTTCCTACGCAGATGACATTGGCGTTATTGGACGGACAAAGCGAGACGTCAATGAGGCGTTCGCAAGCATTGAAGCAGAAGCGGCTAAAGTGGGTCTAAGGGTAAATGGGGACAAGACCAGATATATGCTGTCATCAAAGAAAGACATACGACACCGACGTCTTGGTCAGTACGTCACCTTCGGCAGCTATATTTTTGAAGTAGTCAAGGACTTCGTCTACCTTGGCTCGATAGTGACAAGCAGCAACCACACCAGCGCTGAGGTAAAACGCAGAATAATTCTTGCCAACCGCAGCTTCTTTGCGCTCAAGAGGCAGTTGAGTAGTAGAGCCCTCTCTCGGAAAACTAAGGTATGCCTCTACGAAATCTTAATTATCCCGAAATCTTAATCATCAAAAGCGGATGAAGAGGCTCTTGGGCGTTTCGAGAGGAGCAGGAGGAGATTCGACCAAGAACTGTACGGGCTGTACAGCGACATCGGCCTAGTTAGACGTCTTCGGATCCAATGTCTAAGATGGCTGGGCCATCCAACCCCGAGGGACGACGCAGCAGAGGACGACCGCATCTAAGGCGCGCACAGGTGGAAAGGGACCTCAACCAACTGGGCGTGCGGCACTGGAACCGGCTGGCCAAAGTTCTTGCCGGCTGGAGAGGTTTGTTGGTTGAGGCCCTGGTTCACCCCAAACTGTAGCGCCATTAAAGTAAGTAAGTAAGCGACCATGGTTAAAGACCGGTAACCCTCTACAAACAAGGTATGAATTGACGGCAAACAAAGTGATGCTGAGTGTTTGGTGGGATTGAAAGAGAGTTGTTCATTATGAGTGGCTACAATTTAGCGAAATGGTAAACTTGGTCCTCTGCTGTACTCAGCTCGAAAATTTGAACGAAGCAAAAGAGGTTGTGTTCCATCGTGACACATCGTTCCATCGTCTCGGAACAAATGGACGGAACTTCATTGGGAAGTCTTAATACATCCACCTTTTAGCCCTGACCTTTCGCTATTTGGCTACCATTTGTTTCCTTGGCAAAGCTCTCGTGATTGTACAAAAGTTAGCTGGACGGGCTGCCGTTGAAGATCACTTGGCCAAGTTTTTCGTCGATAAATCACAGGAGTTCTACGGAATTATGAAGCTACACACAAAATGGCAAAAGGCCATAGATATTAACTGGCAATATCGTTCAAATAAGTTTCTATGTCCCTATTAACTATGAAGTGTTCAGCAGGTGTCCTCTCTTAGCAGGATTTGTAAGTATTCTTGGGAAATCCTTTTCTCTCGGTATTCATTTCTTCGGGAAGGTCAACTCGTCCGTGCATTAACTAGACCTGTATGTAACGTGATTAGAAGTCATTCACCTGATTATACAAGGCTTCCCTTGCGTTTCATTTCAAATTAGCGTTTGCTTCGAATTACAGCAAATTGATTGAAATCATTTCATTCAAATGCGGATACGTTTTATCTTAAAACTGTATAAATATTCATGACTGAAAACAAAATATCAGACATCTTCTGGCCATTATAATGGTACGACTCTAATATCCCAGAATTTCATTGCAGATGGAATTCTCATTAACAAAACACTGTACACCGAATAGGAGGATACTTACCTACAACGGTGAGCTGGAATGCCATGGACATTTTTGGCTCGGTATTAACTTGGCATTCATAGATTCCACTATCACGTGGCTGAGGATATCGCACCTGCAGTGTCCATTCTCTTGAATCTGCTGTCTGGCTGACCTGTTTCGTATTCCATCACCGTCCGCAGGAGAACAAAACAGAAAAAAAAAACGAAAGATGAATGGACAAAAATACCGTTGTGTAAAAGATAAATAGCCAAGAAAGGTAAAAAAAATCCTTCCACCAGGAATCAGAGTGGAAAATTATTCGGCGCTCATGCGATTGTACCGCACACGAAACTCACCTGGAATCGCTCGTCCGAAGTGTAGGTCGAGGTGCCAACGGTCAAAATGTGTAAATCTCGTTTTCGTATCCAAGATATCTACATATATACCAAATATATGTATACTATGTATTCGCAACAGTTTAGAATGGGATTAGAAACTAAACTTACCGACTTGTCGCCAAGATTGTCCACACGGCATTTGATTAGGGCCGCTTGTCCAGTACGCGCCGATATATTTTTGGGCATGCCAAAGTCGAAAACAGGTTGTGTAGCTGTCGAAGTCTCTAGTAGATTATTTGTGTCGTCATAGTTGACAGGGGATGTGAGTTCATTTTGTCCAAACACTGAAAGAATGAAATCTGTGAGGTGGTTGACATCAAATGAAAGTGTCCTTTGCCTTGTCCCCTTCGAGAAGGGTGAATGGCCTCCATTGTAAGGTGTCAAAGCGACCGAAGGACATCGTGGCCTAAGAGCACATTCTTCACGTTTGTGTATAATTCACTTGTGGACCTTTTTTCAATTTGGTTAAATGCTTGTCAGACACTTTCTGGTTCGTCCTTGAGTTGCTTCTTTCCTTCATTACTTTTACGGTCATAAGGGAATACCCTTTGTTCGACGAATACAAATTATTTGCATGACATGGAACTATGTATTTGGGGAGAAGCAAAGGACACACTTCCATGCATACGAATTCGGCATAAAAGACTGTAGGCTACACACACGTGTGTGTCGTCGTGAAAAGGATTTTTGACTCAATTAGATAAAAGACCGTAGTGGCGAGGTCGACGTTGCGTTTGGTGACATTCATCGCCTGGATTAAGGTGAATGGATCTTGAGTGGCACGTGGAACAGACGCTTGAAATATACATAAATTAAAGACGACACCAGGCTTGAGGTAATTTTTATGGTTTACAAGCTCCTCGTTCACTCGACTGGGCACCAAATGGAGGAAATGTGTGCATGTAATTGAATAAATAATTACTTGGAAAAGGTCGTTAAGAATCAGTGGCTGATTCAATTCAAGGGGATTTGATTTACACAATTTGCGGTATGAATCTATCGTTTCAAAGCCACGGATGTTTATGGCAGTCGTTAAATGGCTTCAAGACTAAAAATAAAATGTGCGTAAAACGACAGGGACACCCATCTAGGATAGTGAAACTGAATATCTCTATCCAATTTTTTGTTTGAAATAGTAAAAATAAATCTCATGTATGGATATGGGCTACCCGCAATATAGATAAGATCATCTCAACCAGCCCATGTCATGAAACACGATTACATAGAGATGGGTATATTGACATGCCCTTAGCTCAGGCAGCAACTACAAGAGTCGAATAAGTTAATGTTTGGCTATAGAAGGGCGTAGTGAGGGTTTGTTATTTGGACATTTTTAACATGTCATCGTCGGATATAAAGGGTTGACCAAGTGAGGTGCCGAAAACTAAATGTTAACCTGACAAAGACACTATCTGTTTAACTTCGTTTGTACATTATTTCGTTGTCGAAAGGTTGGCATTACAGTTGTTCAAAATTACTGCGAAAATTGTGGAACGACAATTCTTGATGCTTTGTGGCCAAAAGGCATCATAGAATCCTTACACTCAACGAATTGCAAGTGTTCCTCGAAAAATAGCTTATTTCGCGTCGTTGCAAGGTGCATTGATTGGACTAATTCCACTGCACCTTTTCATTTAAAAGATTGCAATGAGAAGTGAAATCAGAATTCTGCACTCGGAAGCAGGCCTACCATGTAGACCATTGGATCGCATGTCCATTTTGCAACACTTGTCACTTTTGACAAGACGTTCAAGATACTGATCACAAACCGCACAAGTGAGGGTGGCTGTGGTGCAATGGTAAACACCACCAACTGTCGAGCGGAAGGTCTGTAGTTCAAAGTATGTCCATAGCCAAGCGATGGAACTCCTATACGGAGAAATTGAGCAACACAGCTGTTGTGAATGGGAAGTGATCAAAAATACTGATGAAGGCATAAAACTCACAGTATATGGTCACTTCAAATTCAGTATATGGTCAACTGAAATTCAGTTGCGTATTCATTCATTCAGCTTATGCAATACTAAAGTCCTCGAACGAATTACTACGGACTATTACCAACGCAGAATTTGGTCGGCTCTCGTCCTATGTAGGACGACCACCCCTGAGAGTAGTGAAAAAACATCAACGACCTAAACCACTGCACTCCGTTCAGGTTGCGTTTGTGAACGCATCATAAGAGAATATAAAAACTCTTGAACCTGCGCGAGTCTGTGTGTGCGCTTCTAATATAACACCATAATGGCTGGGAACTACAACCAACTTGAAAATTCAGTCGAGTTCCTATCCTGCTATCTAGGACAATCACCTCTGGAGAATAGTTAACGAACATCTACGACCCAAACCATCTGCACTCCGTCCAGTTTGTGTGACAAACATCATAAGAGTATAACCCTTGAAAAATGCGGGAGTGTCGTGGAACACTCGGGTGGAACGAAGTTCCTTTCATTTAATTTTTAATTTTGTTTGCTTTCTGTCCCTAACGATCTCACGATGACTGAAAGCTGAGGATAACAGTGAAGGTGTATATCGAGTACCTCTATGTGTTAGTAGATTTTTATTGTTGACGTGATATTAGACATAAAATCCAAGACTACTCAATGTACGAATTAGACAAAGTAATGCGGCAGTGTAATATTCAGGGTTTCCAATATATTATCTAAAATAGGAAATGGTAGTATACTGACTGAGCGTTCCGACCTTCGAGCGCCTTGTCGGAGATGAGGCTTAAGAGGCCATAGACCTCGAACTAAGTCTCAGAGACAAAAATTAATGGACCACTCAGCCAGACCACCTAGCCAGACCGGCCAGCCAGACCGCCCGCTCAGACCACCTAGCCAGACCACTCAGCCAGACCGCTCAGCCAGACCACCCAGCCCGACCACCCAGTCAGACTACCCAGTACACCAAAGAGAGTCAAGACGGAAATTCGTGACGAAAGATTCTCACATTTTTTTTCGCCTAGCCTCCACCCGACAAATCCCTATCGTCCGATAAGGAACTTCGTTCAAAAAAAAAAAAAAAAACTAAAAAAACAAGAAAAAAGCGACCCCCTGCTCAATATTAAGGGCCTTATGTGGTACACACATGACTCCAAAATGGGTTCTGGCTGGCATCTTTGAACCAATTTGGAAAATGTCGAAGGCTCTGCGAACAAGACCAACCTAATCGTAGAGACTGGCATAAGATGTGTAACCATCAATATACTGTCAGACAGTCACGCAGCGCTCAAAACGTTGAGCTCGTATAGCATGAACCAAAAGTTCGTTAAGCAATGCCATTATGCTCTACAGGACCTAGCCGAAAGAAAGAAGGTCAAACTCTGGTGGGTGCGAGGGCACAAGGGCATTGATGGCAATGAGATTGTCGATTAACTCGCTAGGAAAAGTTCCAGCGAAAGGTACATAGGTGCCGAACCTTTCTGCGGCGTTCCCAAGTCTAAGATTAACTTTTTCCCAGAAAAGTGGGAGAAATCGCAACACTTGTCATTTTGGACAAGCGTTCAAGGATTTCGTAGTTAAAAGAGATTTATATAGCTGTCTCCGCTGTTATAGTGCATGGTTGGCGACTCTCAGCTTGATGCTCTCAATGCCTCGGGAATCCATGCCCAGGCCTATGCGGATGATGTCGCCGTTCTTTCTGTCGGCTCATGCTTAACGACTGTCCCTCTCAAAGCACAGGTAGCGCTAAATATGATCGATGATTGGTGTACCAGAAATGGGCTGTCAGTCAATCCTCTTAAGATCGACGTCGTGCTCTTCACGAGAAGGACGAAAAGTACTGACGTGACTCAGCTGGTACTAAAAGCCAATTCCATCCCAATATCCAAGGAGTCTAAGTATGTAGGAGTCATCTTAGACAGAAGGCTTCCTGGTCAAAGCATGTTGAGTCAAAAACCACCAAAGCGCTGTCAGCTTTCTGGCAATGCAAAGGAGCTTTTGGCAAAAAATCGGGTTTATCGCCGGTAAAGGTCCTCTAGATCTACACGGCAATGATAAGACCTATAATCTCATTTGCATCAGTTGTCTGGTGGAACAGACTAAAACGCAAACACGTCGTAGCCTCTTTCACCAAACTCCAAAGAACGGTTTGTCTCAGCTGCACGGGGGCCTTCCCCAGCACGCCGGGCGCTGCTCTAGATGCTATGATGAACCTTCCACCTCTTGATATAATTATCAGAGGGTGTGCTCTGAAAGCCATGTCCTGTCTGAAGAGAAATGGTATTTGGTACAACTCGCATACGAATAACAGTGTGCTTGCACAAGAATTGTCCTGCGACCCCTGTCTCATGGTCATGCCTTCTGACGCACTGACGCCTGTTATCCTATTGCGCGGCCCGTTATTCTATTGCGCCATAATTTCCATTGCATCGGGATTGGCTCTGACTGTATACTGAACCTGGAAAGGATAGACTTCGCATATTCACGGATGGCTCCATGTCTGGGCGGGGGTCCGGTGATGGAGTCTTCTTTGAACACGAAAACTTCCGACTGTACTTATCGTTAGGAAAATATGCGTCTGTCTTCCAATCGGAGATATACGCATTCCTAATGGCCATGGACTATGTTGTGAAGCACATATGGAGGGGGGAAAGCATTTGCGTCTGCAGTGACAGCCAAGATGCACTCAAAGCTTTGCGCAACCCCTTAACTAGTTCCAAATTAGTGCTTGTACTCAAGTCCTTCTTGAACGGAGTCGGTAGACTAAATTCATTAAGGCTTGTATGGGTTCAAGACCACTCTGGGATTCCAGGAAACGAGATCTCTGATGAACTCGCCAGAATGGGTTCAGAGGAGAATTTCTCATGACCTTAACCCGCTCTAGGTCTACCTGCGTCCACGGTTAATTCCCACATTAACGACTGGGTGTTTAAAACACACAACTGTAGATGGAGGAATTATCCGAGACGCAGGATAACAAAACGCGTTTGCCCTGATATGTATCTGCAAGTAATCCGCGGCATTTCTCCTGCCATTAAGGAGAATCGACTGCAGAAGACTTGTGGGAGTCATTATGGGCCATTACACTTTTGCTAAGCACACTGCAGAGCATTTTCTCTGTGACTGTCCCGCCTTTGCTCGCGCACGGTGGCGCACCCTTGGGGCCGACGGGGTGTGTGCCGAATCTCTTAGCTCTACATTACTGAAGCTTCTACTGATTTTACTCCGGAAAACGGGGAATATACAGTAATGTAAGGAGTGTGTCTGGAGTACAATGGACCAGTAGTTGCGTCTAGTGCTCCAACAGATAGCAGAAGCCTTTAAAAAAGGGGAAAAAAATACATAAATTTGGCGATATCTCATCAATACCATTCATCAACTAAGAATGCTGAATTAACGTTTCGGTAATGACTGATTTTGATAAAATTCGAATATGTTGAAATAGGCTTTGTCCTGACAATTTTGACATATGTGTATGTTTTAGGTCGGATTTTCCTAGTTTCAGAGACATAAGCTTTTGAATTTCCCATTCAAAATACGCATTTGGCTTGTTCTAGTTTCAGATGACTACATCATCCCGCAGAATGTGTTCACTAGGAACTTCGAAGTTGTCTTTCCATCCAGGGAGGAATAGGCTGAAGGGAAAGTCATTCCAAAGGACTCGACCTCCCTCTATACCGATGGCTCTAAGATGGAGTCGGGTATATGCAGTGGGGTCTTCTCTAAGGAACTTAACCTCAACCTATCTTTCAGACTCCCAAATTACTTCACTGTGTAGTAACAGCGATAACGGAGGCCCTTGCATGGCTCAGAATCAATGTAATATCCGCTAAGGATATTATCATTTGCACGGACAGGCAATCTGCGATAAAGTCCCTGGCCGCGGTAACCCACAAATCAAAGACATCTCTTAACTGTCGCCTATCTCTAGATGAGATGGCTGAACAGTTCAACATTAAAATACTATGGTTCTCGGGCATAGGGATATTCCAGGATACTACGCGCCCGACGAACTGGCAAAGTTAGGGTCAAGCACACTCAGCCTAACTACCCTCGGGTACCTAGAAACACCAAAAAGTACGGTAAAGCACATGATAAAACTTCAAACCATAGAGGAGACCAACCTCCAATGGAATGAGAGCAATATCGGCTTTATCACCAAACAATTGTGGCCTAAGTTAAATCTAGGACGAACCAGGGACCAGGGCAACCAAAAGAGCAACTTTAAGTACCCTAGGGGGTGTCATTACAAGTCACTACATCATTGGAAAACACGCCGCTAGACTAGGGCTTCTGTCGCGGCTGCATGGACGAGGAGGAGAAGGAATCAATACACCACATCCGCTGCTTAGGTCCCTCTTTTGCGAATCGCAGGAGGATCTACCTCGGCGCTCCCTTCTTTGACAATCTAAGTGAGCTTCTTCTTCTTTGGTGGCGTTACAGCTCATGAAGGACCAGAGCCAAGCTTCTCTCAATCACCCATGTTGTGTGTGATCTATTTTTCACACAGGTGAAAGGGACCTACAGTTTAATGCCGATTCCGAACGGCGGGAGCCGAGAAGCTTTTTCCAGGCAAATTATACTACGGGGGGTTTTGCCAGTACCCCGCCGAGGAGGGACGCCGCGAAATAAACATTCGATGGCGTTGGTGTTTTCGGGATCCGAACTGGCTCATCGTGCGCCAGAGTCCAACACACTAACCACTGCGCCACGGCGCCCTCTAAGTGAGCTAGCAGACCAAAAAAATAGCTCTCCTCCGTTGCTACATTAGAAGCACCGGTTGGTTCTCACGTAGCGGATCAGGGTAACTTCATGCAGGTGGTATCGTGTGGCTTATGCCTACCACGTTAACCTAACCTAACCTAGTTCAATTACAGTTTTGCTTGGAAATATGCTACACGTTCTAGATAATCGAGTTTTTCACGTTAAGGTTTTGTAATTCCTAACAGTATGCGGGTTTCAGTGGTATAGAAGATGCATATGCATAAATCCTTTTTAGGTTTCCGTACCCAAAGGGTAAAACGGAACCCTATTACTAAGACTTCGCTGTCCGTCCGTCTGTAGGCTGTATCTCCCGAACCGTGAAAATTAGGCAGTTGAGATCTTTACAGGTGATGTATTTCTGTTGCCGCTATAACAACAAATACTCAAAACGGAATAAAATAAATATTTAAGGGGGGCACCCATACAACAGACATGATGTTCATCCACAAAATCCCATTGGTCACATACTGCCCTAAGGTTAGTCGACAATATCCCACAACCAGAAGCAAACTTCCCAACTTTGATCCCTATTGTGTCTTTGATGTAATAGTCCTAGCTGCAACCCTTTTTTCTATAATTCCGAACAACCAATAATAAATACCCTTTAAGCTTTAATGGTCCCTATTGTGTCACTGCTAAGTTAATCCCTGCTGCAAACCCTTTCGTACAATTACTATTCCCCTCCTTTTCCATTCTGATAGGTTAAGATATCAACTGTTGCGAAATTAACTTTCGATCATATCCCTCAACCAATAGCACACTTCCGAGCTTTGATCCCTATTGTGTCTTTGATATATTAATCCTAACTGCAAACCTTTTTCCCATAATTATTGTTATTCACCATTTCACCTACCTGCTGTTAAGTAAGAAAATTGATTTGAATTCAATGCCTATGACGAGCCTGTAACCAAGATCTGTCATTATGCAAAAAATCATTTCAAACGGATTAGCCGTTTTAATGTGATCACTGATGATCACAGATGGTGCGGAACTCTTCGTGCGCGAGTCCTACTCGCACTTGGTCGGTTTTTTTTTAAATGTTGATCACACAACTTAAACGGAGTGCAGTTTGGTTTGGATCGTAGACGTTCTTTCACCAATCATCAGGGGTAGTTGTCCTAGATAAGAGTGCAGGAACCGACCGTATTTTCACGTTGGTCGTAGTTCTCAGCAACCATTCCATGCACTTATGGTTTTATATTAAATTGCACACACAGAAAATAAATCTAAAGTGACCGTATTCTGTGAGTGCCTTCGTCGGTATGGTTGATCACACTTCTCATTCACAACCGCTGTGTTGCATAATTTTTTAGTCTTTTTTTTTTAGTTATTTTTGTTTTAGAGTAACACGCGCACTCAAGGCTAAGGCCTTATAACGATAGACGTTGTGCGAGCGGAAGATAACAGGGAGAGGGAGAGGAGCTGCCTATTAACATTGGTCTTAAATATCTGCATATTGTATTGAGGGGGAAAGACCGAGCGAGGTAGCGCGTTCCACATTCGAGTGGTTCGGTTGAGGAAAGAATTTCTATATTTGACAGTACGACCGTAAACGGGCTTCAAAGTGAATTCATGAGCATTCCGGGAGAGACGTGTATCGCGGGAGAAGTTTTGAAGGGGCGGAACGCTATTTCATCAGAGCATTTACGATGAAAGTAACGATAAAACAATGAAAGGCAGGATACATTTCTACGATGTTCCAGCGAGTCTAGTGTTTTGATAATGCTGGGGTCACCTATCAGTTTTATCCCGCGTTGTTGTATTCTATCTAGTAGGTGCAATGTGGTCTTAGATGCGATGGACCAGACATGAGCGTTATAAATTGTAGCCAGAACGTCTTATAAATTGTAGCCAGATCGGTGGGTGTGACGAATTTCTCACAAAACGGCTGGACTGATTTTGCGGAAGCTTAATCAGTTCTAAGTTACGCGTCGAATGAAACCAGTCAGATGTCGATATCATCTTTGGTTCCCGAGATAATCGAGACCAAGTCGAACGCACATACCCACATACGCACATACTTACATACACAGACATCTCTATTAAAACTGGTGACCTTGAAACGTGGAGGCATGTCAAAATTTGGAATTTGTAAAATTGGCCCCTACGTGCCAAAGATTCGCTCCCAATTGGCAACCGATAATTGCATAACTCAAAGCCATAAAACCCATTTAATGTCCAACTAAAAGGAATCAAATAATTACGAGCCCCAACTCTTGCAGGAGGTTTCTTTACGAAAGTTGCATCACCCTTGAAGCAGTCAACCAAGGAAAGAGTAGAGCACGGTGGTACATGAAAGCACTAATCCGGCGTAAGGTTAAAACTACGACCTTTTCAAGAGACATCTCATAAAGGATAAGGGCGATGAAGATAAGGAGGAGGAGGAGGTGGAGGAGGAAGAAGAGTTGAATTTTCAACTTTACCTGTTCATACTTGCCCTGCTTTCTGTCTTAATAAACAACACTCCAACGCTCCAACACGCTAGCAATTCACCAGTTTAATGCCATGCCCCCCTCTCTGCCTTACTTTTCTGAATAGAATTCGTAGCTATTGCCATCCTTCCCTTTTTCAGTTATGTGTTTGAATTTTTTTTTTTTTTTTTGCTCCCGACTCAGTGCTGTGTTGTACTTTTGTCTCCACGCCATTACACTTCGGTGGCGAAGCTGCATCGGTGTTATCACGCTGCACTATGACTTAACCACTCTCGACTTTGGCAAGTCCCAGCCCTCAAGGACGGCATGAGAGTGTGTACGTCGGTAGCAATGAAATGAATGAAAACCAGAAAGAAAAAGCAAACAAGAGACCAAAACTCATATTGTTAAGTAATGTGCTGCTGCGCTACCTTGGCCCTTAAGATACGAAGCACGAAATGCATTTTTGGATTAAAAAATCAAAAAAAAAAAAAAAAGAGCTTTTGTGGCAGAGCAAATTCTATTGGTTCTATATTCACAACCTGGAGCGGTATCAAGTTCACTGATCCATCCTCTTCGTTTTGTTATTTTAATTTTAATTTTAATTTTTCCCTTGTGCTCTCCCATTGTACGGGGGGATTGATCCTTGGTGGAGAAGCTATTGAGTTATCCCGATATGAATTGCAGAAAACTCAAATTCACTCAAACTTGTAAACACCCAGTGGGGGGTTTTGGTAATCAGTTTTAGGGATATTACTCTATCCTAGTGACCTCAAGTGTGTCCCGCAGGATGTCAACAGTTACACTCGTGGTAGCAGCACGCCAGTAACAGATAAAGCCATTAACGGGGTCATCTGTCTTTAACACACATTTATTTACGTACATATTGGGCATGGAAACACTTTTCGTAAGCGAACGCAACCGAACCGCAGTACTCTAGTCCTTATTCTTGTCCCGTGTGCGTGTGAAAGGATATTGGACGCAAACGAGCATTTAATACACATAAGCGCACATATGTGAGCCAATGGAACTGCCATTTTATTATGATGCATCGCGCACATTAAGGTCGTTACAAACACTGTACGCGTACCACTGCTATTCTACACACTGCTGTGTGTTCTATAAACTAATTTTGGAGGGTGATTGAATGTCAGCGGTTGGGGGTTAGGTTCGAGTCCATCAAGATGTCGTGAGCCGTCACAGATTAAGGATATCGAACGAAAGCGTGTTTTTGCTTATTTATAGAACACAAGTGCAAGGATTTGCTGAATACCAAGTCGCATCGTTACCACATACATACATATGCGCGTATGTACATCCACACGACGAACACGAATAAACCAACTGGTGCGCAAGGATGCAACATCGTTCTACTCGACATTGACACAAATCCCACCCATATGTGGCTAAAGCACCAGGGTAGACAAAATTCGCCACAAAATACAAAAAAAGGACGAAAAGAACGCAAACAGAAAGTATGTTTAGCTAATGGTGGTCGTTTCACCCACCCGGAAGTTGGAACACAACTTTGAATCAGAGTATCCCTTACTCGTGGTCTTGGTCTACCGATGAGAGAAATGGAGTTGGCGACCGGTTTCATCGGGAGGGATTGAGGCGTGGATATTGAAATCTCAGGATTTCTGAAGAGTAACAGCTGCTGTGCATGCGGTCAGCATAAGCCATATCGAGTCCGCATGGCTTATGGTTAACAAAGGAGTTCATGGTGTACACGAGTTCATATCTTGTCGAATACATATTCGGACTAGAGATTCCGGTAAGCGATAAGTGAATACGATCCTTTTCGATTTAAACGCTCGAGGCAGATGACCGCATGAAACTAAGTATAAAGCAATTAGGGTTCCTTGGATAAGGAGGTTTCACGGCTAAAATTTGGGAGACACTCAGCAGATCTATCGATCGACAGACACTAACAGGACAAGTCAAATGTAATGATTCGGCAAGTCTGTTCGCATTTCTGAACATAATTTTCTACCACACCATCCTGAAAGTCCTTTTGTTATACTGTAACCATTCTAAGCTTCTAGTATATCTCAGTTATATAGATTAGCAGCTTTTCATGTGTTATGTGACGACCGGTTTTATTTTTTTTTCCTGCACCTTGTGGATATTGCAAATTTTCCGTGAATTGCTTCGAAGAATCCTTCGAGGCAAAACTACATGTCTACACATTGGAACAGTGCTTTATACATACAACTTCATCCTGATTCCTGTGCACTTATGGTCAATAGAATACTCCATTACCCTATTCTTTCCATTACAATGGACGAGAACAATGGGCAAATGTGTGCTTATACGAATACAAATATTTCGGTTAACCGCAAATTCGAGTGGAAATTTCCTTTCGTTAACAACAATTATCCTTGTGCCTTGTTGGGAAATGTTTACAAGTAGACTAACTGACCAAACTGCAAGTTATGGGTATATGACCATGTAAACGATTTGTGGACATTTGGTGAATTGTTCCAATGGTCTGAAGCCTTCAATATGATGTGAACATACATTTTGATGTGAATAACTCAGGAAACGATGCCATTCATGGCAAGCGTAAGTAGCATTGAAGCCATCCACTTGCTTCTGGCAAATTTAGTTCTAGAAATCGAAAAGAGCACTAAACGAATTTTCGTTTTCTATAACCTTGTTCCCTACATCGAGAACATCCTCCATGGTACGACCGATTCAAAGGATGAAAGCATTTTTTGCCAACTGTAAACCTTAGATAGGATGATTGACCTACATATACGCCATCATTTTCATCTATCCCTAATTTCTAAGGCACAACACGTCTATTGCATTATATACCCTAGTAGCCTTCTAACATGTAGAGAACGTCTTCAACAACGTCACATTGAAAGCAATATTTGAAGGGCAAGCAAGGAGAAGATGAGTTACTTTCAACATGCAAAGTCTACTCTGAATGTGGAAGCCGAGTAACCTTTAGATCAATTACCAGAGACATCCCACAAGGGGGTCCACTCTCCACTTCTCTGGAATGTAGTTGCAAACAATTACTGACTAAACTGGGGAAAAAAGTCCTCGAGGACTGCCATCACGGTCAAATGACTACCTACACTGTATGACTGTAAGCGTACGGCATTCTCCATACTGTGTAAGGGGGCGCAAAATAATGGACTCGGGATAAACCGCCAGGAAACGGACCTTCACTAGAAAAAACAAGATCGCGGATATGTGTCCAATTACTCTATTCGGTACCAGACTAACCTACTCTTCTAGTGCCAATTTTTTTGGCACTATACCAGATGGGAAACTAGCGTGGAAGGACAATACAACCGAACGAGGAAAGAAGACAAATATACCTCAATGCCAATTTTTTTGGCACTATACCAGATGGGAAACTAGCGTGGAAGGACAATACAACCGAACGAGCAAAGAAGACAAATATACCTCTCTACACTTGCAAGAGAGCCTTAGGAAAAAAATGGGGCTTCAACCGCAAAGTAACCCTATGGCTGTACATCGCATTCGTTACACCTATTCTTATGTATGGTGTGGTAGTCCGGAGGACTGCACTGGACAAAACATACCGCAAAAAAATCGAAAAAGTAGAGTAGCCCTAGATGTACTTAAACGGCGGTGCTCAACATGCTACTCCACCTGATCCCACTCGATATACACGGTAAGCAGCAAGCCACTTACACAGCAGCCAGATTAAAGGCCAACTTAAAATGGACGAGCTATATTACTGGTCAGAGGGCATGGGCTCGGACATACAGGGTAAAGTTGTTGATTGCTCTCAACCTGGCGAGATGCCAGCAACGATCCCTGTTTAAATGCCCGGGTCAAGTTGACATACGGCCTCCTCGCGGCGCCCTCTGGATAGCCTCTTCAACAACCGTTGGGACCAGAATGGCGGTTGTGCGGCGGGCTAACAATCCGCCCACGTAAAAAAACCCAAAGTTATGAATGAGCAAGATGCCTCGGATATACGGACGGATACTCGACGACGACAACGCACGAAAAAGGAACACGATTTGCGAGTATGCTCCTGGAATGTCAGAACCCTGTACACTCCCGGAGCTGCTCATAAACTAGAAGGAATCCTCACGCAGTACAAGGCGGATATTACTGCGGTCCAGGAAATACGCTGGATAGGAAACGGTATGATTAGGAAGAAAAATTGCGACATTTATTACAGCTGTCACAAAAGGTTGCACTTACTGGGATGCGGATTCGTCGTGGGAAAGCGGTTAAGGTCGAAGGTCATCGACTTTAAACCTATAAGTGATCGCCTGGCTGTGATCCGCATCAGAGGCAGATTTTATAACATCAGCCTTATATGTGCACACGCCCCTACCGACGAGGCTGAAGACCCTATCAAGGAGGACTTGATTAGGAACAACTTGGACAACGCCTACGGAGCTTGTCCGGAGTACGATGTAAAAATCGTGCTCGGGGACTTCAACGCCAAAATCGGAAAGGAAAACACCCTTGGCGGAGTGATCGGAAAGCACAGCCTCCACGATACAACAACAGATAACGGCTTCCGACTCGCTGACTTTGCGACAGCTCGTAATGCGGTGATAAGTAGCACAAGATTCCCTCGCAAGCGAATCCACACAGCAACCTGGCGATCTCCGGACGGTCGAACCGCCAACCAAATCGACCATGTGCTCATTGACGCAAGGCACGCGTCAAACATCCTGGATGTGCGAACATTCAGAGGGGCAAATGTCGACTCTGACCACTTCCTCGTAGCAGCAAGATTCAGAGCTCGACTGTCCAATGTCAGAAAGCTGCACCAGCCCATCAGGAGGAGGTTCGACATTGGGCGCCTGAGCACACCGGAGGTTGCCAGAGTCTACAGGGAGCAGCTGAGCGAAAGACTCTACGGTATGCCTACGTCGAACACAAATGCCAATAATATGTGGCTGCATTGCCGCTCAGCCATTCAGGAAGTAGCCGAAACCACCTTAGGATACCTACCACCCCCGACAAGAAACCCGTGGTATGATGGCGAGTGTGAGCAGAAAAAGGCAGCAACCGACGAGGCGTACCAAAAGGCGCTGCAGAGGAAAACCAGGGCATAGCGAGAAGAGTACCGAGCCAGAAGAAGGGAGGAGAAGAAACTACTGCGACAAAAGAAAAGAATCTTCGCAGCCTCCCAGCTCAAGGATATCGAGGAGTCTAGGGATAGACATAAAATACGAGCCTTTTACAAGAAAGCCAAAGGCCTTGCAGGAGGCTTCAAAAAGGGCACCCTGGCTCTTCGAAACTGCGAGGGTAATCTTGTCACCGACCCGCAGGGAATAGTGGATGTATTTAAGCAGCACTTCCAGCAGCTGCTTAACGAGCATGACCAAGAGAGAGTGGTAGGGACTGAGGAAATCCCAACTCCAGCCGCTGAAGTAGTCCTCCCACCCAGCATAGAAGAAGTCGGTACAGCTATTCAGAAGCTGAAGAACAACAAGGCCGCAGGCTCAGATGGCTTGCCATCAGAGCTCTTCAAGGCTGGCGGCGATGTTCTGGTAGGGAGCATGCAGCAGATCATCTGCAGAATTTGGGAAGATGAGAGCATGCCCGACGACTGGAATACCAGCTCTATATAACACATCCACAAAAAAGGCGATCCTACCTCTTGTAAGAACTATAGAGGTATATCCCTGCTCAATGTCGCATACAAGATCCTGTCCAGCGTATTGTGTGAACGTCTAAAACCATTTTGCACCGCACTAATCGGCAGCTACCAGTGCGGCTTCCGGCCCGGCAAATCAACTATAGACCAAATTTTCACACTTCGACAAATCCTGGAAAAGACCAACGAGTTTCAAATCGATACACACCATCTTTTCATCGATTTCAAAGCCGCATACGACAGCATTCATCGTGAAGCACTGTTTGGGGCGATGGCCGAATTCGGGATCCCGGTAAAACTGATCCAGTTGTGTCGCGCCACGCTAAAAAACACGCGATGTACCGTGCAACTCGGTTCTAGGACCTCGGAACCATTCGAAACATGCACCGGATTTCGGCAAGGAGATGCGCTGTCATGTGACTTCTTCAACCTGGTGCTGGAGCAGATAGTGCGACGGGCAGGCGTCAACAGGGAAGGCACTATCTTTTACAAGTCCATCCAGCTGCTAGGATACGCGGATGATATCGACATCATCGCGTGTTCTCGCCGTGGCATTGTGGAAGCATTCACGGCGATTGAAGAACAGGCGAAACGAATTGGCCTTAAGATCAATGAGGACAAAACGAAATACATGCTGTCAAGCAAAAACCAATCCGTCGCTCACCACCTGGGACAAAACATAACAATTGACAGCTACAATTTCGAGGTAGTTAAGGAGTTTGTCTACCTCGGGGCAAACGTAAATTCCACAAATGACACCACAGTGGAGATCCGGCGTAGAATCGCCCTTGGCAACCGCTGCTACTTCGGCTTGTCCAAACAACTGGGGTCAAAACTCCTCACTCGAAAGACCAAAGTCATGCTTTACAAAACGCTCATTCTGCCAGTCTTGCTGTACGGAGCCGAAAGCTGGACGATAAGCAGGACAGCGGAGCTGATTTTGGGTTCTTTCGAAAGAAAAATTCTGCGCCGGATATTTGGTCCTGTCTGTGAGGAAGGTGAATGGAGAAGAAGACACAACCGCGAACTCTACGAGCTGTACCAAGATGTGGATGTAGTCCGGAAAGCAAGGACCCGTCGACTACACTGGCTCGGCCACATCGAGCGCATGGACATCAACGCTCCAGCTAAGAGGGTCTTCGACTCCGAGCCTCCTGGTTCGAGAAGAAGAGGAAGACCGAACCTCCGGTATAAAGACCAAGTAATCGCGGATGTAAGACATCTTGGTCTTGACAACTGGAAGCAGCGTGCCCGGGACCGTCAAGGATGGAAGGCAGCTATAGCTCAGGCTCAGATCCTCCATGGATCGCAGGCCTGATAAGTAAGTAAAGTAAGTAAGTATATTACTGGTCATTTCTCTATCCTGAACAACAGGATAACTTTGGCAGGGAACTCCGAGCACATTGAAACCACCAAAGTCGTTTAGAAAAGTTCAAGACAACATACCCTGAAAGACAGAACTGGTCCCGATAAGCACAACCTCGCGCTGTTGTGAATGGGAAGTAATCAAAAATACTGATGAAGGCATAACACTCACAGTAAATTCAGGTAGCAGGTCCAACACTTTAATATGACGGTAGAGTTTGATGGCCAGAACCCGGATTCTCTAAGCCTAATTGCGCTGCAAGATGAGATATATATAACGTGGAGATCTAGTGGGAGAAGGCTTAGGAGTACGTTGAGTGTTTCGGTCGAGCTGGACAGTAGGGCATCTGTTATACCAATGCAAGCCGACCTCTGTACTCAGTTAATTTTGGTGATGATGTATGCTTTGCTTAAGGCAGGCCACCATACAAGTTATCCGTAGGAGAGGATGGGGCGTACAATGACTGTGTATGTACATCCACGGCACCTTTTGGGCCGGAGTCTCCACCTTTTGCCAAATGCTGCAGCCGTAGAAATCGAAACATACTTTCCGTACCCGATGTTCTGTGCCTAGCTTCCAATTGAGCTGTGGATCTAGGATAACTTTTAGATATTCGGCCTCGGAGGACAGAGAGAGTGTCTGGTTGTTGAGTTGAGGGAGAATAAATAACGGTTTCTTACACATGATTTCTGTTTTGTGTTGGTTAAGAAAACTCGGGGAAAGCCGGAGAGCGCCGTGGGTAGTGTGTTGGCCTCTGACGCCGATGACACGGAATCGAACGCCAACATAGATACACATACATACATCTTATACATAGTGTTGGACAGCATCAGTTCCGTTTTACCCGGGTTTACGCTAAGGCCACATCCTGGCCCATGCGCTTAGCTTAACCAGAGCCCTCTCTGTGGCTTCGCTAATTACCGAGGGGAACATCCCCGATACTAGAATAACCCTCCCTCCCGATACCGATTCCCTCAAAATTCTTCAAGAGTTTGTCCATAACCATGAGCCATTGCAGAGGCGATATGCCCCCCACTTAGGGTGTGCCTATATGTACAGTCTTGGCTATAATGGTGTTTTCCATCTGGGCCTGAATGATCGTGGTTTTTTGCATCGACATAATCCAGCTGTTAACAAAACCCTCTTTGCCATGATGAGGGATTCTTGGATCGATTCAGTATGGACGTTATGTTCAGCTCTATATCGTATGTACCAATGAAGGCTTTCCTCTTTCTTAGCAACAGGTTGTATGCGTTACAGTCCATGAAGGACCAAAGCTGAGCAAATCAAAGGCACTTCCATCCCCGTATACAAGGAAGCAAAGTGCCTGGTGGTTATCTTAGACAGCAAGCTTCTTTGGTCAAAGCATGTTGTGTCAAAAACCAGTAAAGCGCAGTCAGCTTTCTGGCAATGCAAAGGTGCTTTTGGTAAAACATGGGGTTCATCGTAGGCAAAGGTCTTCTAGATCCACACGGCAATGATAAGAACGACAATCTCATATGCGTCGGTTGTCTGATGGAACAGACTAAAACGCAAACACGTTTTAGCCTCTTTCACCTTGAGGCTTCTTGTACGAGAGCTTTCCTCAGCACGTCGGCCGCTGCTCGAGATGCTATAATGAATTCCACCTCTTGATATATTTATCAGAGGGTGTGCACTGAAAGCCATGTCTCGTCGCAAGAGAAATTGAGAAATTGTTTTTGCTACAACTCGCATAGGAATAACGATGTGCTTGCGTAAGAATTGTCCTGCGACCCTTGTCTCATGGACATGCTTTCTGACGCATGGACACCCGTTATCCTACTGAGCTCAAATTTAACAGTGGAGTTTGCATGGCGTCCGGATTGGCTCTGACTGGGTACTGAATCTGGAAAGGATAGTCTTGGCATTTTTACGGATTGCAACAGGTCTGGTCGGGGGTCCGGTGCTGGGGTTTCTTTGTGCGTGAAAACATCCGACTGCACTTCTCGTTAGGAAAATATGCGTCTGTCTTCCAATCAGAGATATACGCAATCCTAATGGCCATGCACTATGTTGTGAAGCACTGGTGGAGGGGGGAAAGCATATGCATCTGCAGTGACAACCAAACTGCACTCAAAGCTGTGTCCAACACCCTAACTAGTTACAAATTAGTGCACGAACTTAAGTCCTTCTTGTACAGAGTCGGTAGACTAAACTCACTAAGGCTTGTATCTAGAGCTTCTCGGGAGACCTGAACCAGCTCTATGTCTTCCTGTGTCCATGGTAAATTCCTACATTATCGATTGGGCGTTTAACACACACAACTGTAGATGGAGGAATTATCCAGGTTGCAGGATGACTAAGCGCATATGCCCTGACGTCTGCAACAAATCCGCAGCATTCCTCCTGTCTTTAAGGAGAATCGACTGCAGAAGATTTGTGGGAGTCATTATGGGCCATTACACTTTTGCTAAGCATCTCTGCGTGTTTGGCATCAGTGAGACGCCTACCTGTGCTGCATGTTGCAAGAAGGATGACGCTGCAGATCATTTCCTCTGTGACTGTCGCGAATTTGCTCCCACTTGGGGCCGACGTGGTGTGTGCCGAATCTCTTAACTCTTCATCACCGAAGCTCCCTCTTATTTTTCTCCGGAAAACTGGGAAAATACATTAATGTAAAGTGTCTGTCTGGAGTACACTGCAGAAGCTTTCATCAAAACAAAAAAAAAAAAAAAAAAAGTGGGACAAAGTCGACTCGAGTGGTAGCACAATGGATCTATCGTGATCAGGCGCTTTACGGAGGGAAGCCACCTAACTCCAAATAACTCCATTAGAATACAAACCGAAAAAAGCTTAATTGTTTCTAGTCGCGAAAATCCCATTTCTCCCCCCTTTAGCAATCGTTAATCTGCGTCAAATCGGACAGTTATATTCCAATAGAGCAATTCGCACTCTCGTTATCAACTATGTATTTGAAAAATCCACTGAATTCATTTAATGCAAAAACGAATAACAATCTAACGATCTCAATAAATCACTATAAAGCACATCCTAAAAAAAAAAAAGGAATAAATAGAATAAATCGAGATACACTGCTCATCTAAAGTTTAAGTTTTCGAAAAAAACTGAAACAATCTCGCACGGTAATAATCCCCGAAACAACGAGTAATCTATGAGATACCAGCAAAAAAGGTGCAATTTATTAGCGCTCCCTGCAGAGAGTGTGTGGTACTCGTCGTTGTTTCCAAATTTGTCGTGCGAAAAACCTGTGAAAAATAAAATTAAATCAAAAAAAAAAAAAAAATACGGAGATAAATGTGTTTGTACAGTATACCGTTATTACCGACGGAGATGGTACAAAAAAACGCAAACATTCGGTTGGGAATTATGAGCAAAAAAAAACTTCAAAATTACTTCCCGGAAATACGTGTACCAGGGGGATGTTCGATAGTGTCATGGTGCATATGTAAAATGTGTATGAAAAAAGGATAAAACTAACGAACGTTTCCTCAAGGAAAAAAGTGTTTCGTTGTGCCAAACGTCTGTCAAAAATCGACTGTTTTGGAGTCTGTCAAATTCAAATTTCAATTTATGTCAAGAAATTGAAATTTGTCAAAATTGAATTGACAGAGATTAAATATTAAAGGTCGTCGGGGGTGGTCAATAATATATCCCTGGGGTTCCACAGGATCAAAGAGTGTATTGATTTCCGGTGATTTACTGCGTTCATTTCCCGAAGTAAGGGATCAGCCATCGATTTCTTTTTTTGAAATCTGTAATAGATTGTTATATTAGACTGTTATCATTGGAATAGATTTGAATAATTGTAGGCTATAAGCTGTATGTAAACTCGGTAGATGTTTTGAAGTTGAACTGTCAAAAGGCAATCAAGAGGGAAGGAGAATAAAGCGCGGTCGACACTGACAGCTGCTTCCCGTTCGAAAACTTGACACCTATGTAAAAAACCAAAGAGAAGCTGGACTTTGGGCCTTTCATGGGCCACCACGCGTGCCGTGGGTTATCTGACTGGGGTGAACGACTTTAGCAAATAATAAGTCGAACTCCGCAATAATGATAGATGGGATGAACCGGTACATTTTAAGCTAATCGCAGGATTTGGGACGATGACGATTTACATGAGGTCCATCAAGTGGCAACGTACCCACAAGAAAACTGTTTAGCATGGACTATTCTCTGTCGGCGTGTAAACGACTAATGATTCTAACAGGATAGCACTACAGCCCACACAGCTGATTCCAAAATGGACATTCTGCGAGAGTGATTTGCGGACATGGGGAACGCACACAAAAGCTACAAGAAATGGCCACCGAGGGCGTATACATAGGTTCCATTCGAATTTTAATATGGGATTTTGCCGAGTTGCAGATTTACCAAATAAACCGCAAACGACTGCTGCTCTCAAAGTGAACATATCTCGTATTATGACTCATCAAAAATTGGACACTTCATGGTTCCTTGACGAGGAAATAAGAAAAATGAGGCAAAGACCCACCTTCTAAGGAGGATTTTTGGTTGCTCTGTAATAAGGACGTAACTTAATCAATACCGTAAAAACCGGCTTGGCTTAAATAAGAAAAAAAAACAATAGAAATTCAACTCCACTGCTAATGACCATCATTTCGGTGATTTTCATCATTGTCATCTGCTCCAACGAAGACCGGGAAAACATACAGAAAAGTAATTGAAAACTTAATAAACAGACATTTGTCAATAACTCCCTAACACAACCCCGTAAGACTGCCGGTAAACGAAACATTATCTATGATTTCGGGCTTAGCTAAAAGCCTCATTTTTAAGCCTCCCCAGATAACGTCCAATCGATCCAATCACTTCCATATATTGATTTCGTATAAACATCCCAGATACGATGACATCTAAACTCCACACGCCATCAAAGCGAACAATTCCCGATAGTCCTTGTGAAGATCCATCTTTTCCAAGGCGGCTGCTGTCTCTGTTTGTCTGCCTCTTCAGATCCTATTCCGTTATCCGGTATTATTTGAATAAAGCGCGGTCGACCGTTTTCTTAATCTCTCGACATCCGTGTTTTTAGTGCATTATAAGCTTCAGAAGTAGGATTTCCCAACTGATTGAATCTGAAGCAGTGTTATACTTGATTTATGTCATGGAAACTAACATGTCGAAGACCCAATTATTGGACGTTATGGCACTTGCCAATATCTACGTTCCACGGCAGGCGATAGCCGTTGAACTTCGAAGGTTGTTTGCAGAACACAGGACAAAAATCGAGGCTGCCTTCGCGGGCAATGAAAAAGAATCCAGTGTAGCAGGCAAACCGCTCATCTCCATTCCTGATACCGTTGCCGCCACCGAAGCCCCTATGACCACTTGGGCACCCGACGTTGTCGCCACTAGCAAAACTTCGATTGTCACCGAAATACTAATTGAAACTGAAGCACCGAATGATAGTCGCACCTCCGCAGCAATTACCAGCATTGCACCGAATCTTCCCACCGCTGTTCCAGTTGCCGCTGAAGCTCCGGTCTGCACCATTGATCAAAAACGAACAGACGACAGTAAACTCACGACTGAAGCCGACATGTTAGAGCTAGAACTTTCCAATCTACGCCAACGCGACGCCACGAAATCCTACGTCTTCGTCAGGAAATTGAGGTTATGAAACGATGTTTCACAGGCGGCCAGCCAGCAACATCGAACGTGCCATTGATAAGTGGAAAGGGTCGCTCATACAATGTGCATGATTTTTACAGACATTTGAAAGAGATACATATGTCGACAGGTCAACGCTGATGATTTGTTGAAGTTCTTGACTCTGCGAAATTCGTTGACAGGTACTGTACGGCTGCTACACGGTCGAGGAATTTTAATAATTGTAGGCTACAAGCTGTATGTACATACACCCGGTAGATGTCTTGTAGTTGAACTGTCAAAAGGCAATCAAGAGAGAAGGAGAATAAAGCGCGGTCGACACTGACAGCTGCTTCCCGTTCGAAATCTTGACAGAAAGTCAGTGTCATTATCATACGTCCGTAGAACGAAATGAACGAAATGAAGTGAGTGCTGTGTAGCCCAAATGGTACGTTTTTTGAAAAGAAGCTTTGGCCGAAATAAAGCACCCATCGCGACTGCTGTAACTACGCAAGTTTGTGCAAAATGTTCGTGAGACTAGTATGCTAGTGGACAACATTCATGGCCGCCGTCGTTGTACGGTGGGCACAGATGAAAATGTGGCTGCTGTGGCCGGGAGTGTGAGACTCAATTCACAAACATCTACTCGCCATCGATCTCAAACGCTCAACATTTCACGTACTAGAAGAATTCTGCACAAAGATCTCGGATTATTCGCTAAAATGGTCGAACTGACTCAGCAATACAAGGGGCGCGAACATCCGCTTCGTTATCGTTTCGCAGTTTAGGCCTTACAGCAACTTGAATTGGGCAAGGATTTTGGGCATAAAAACGTCTTTTCTGACGATTTTCATCTCGGCGGCTATGTTAATAAATAAAATTGCCGCCGGCTCGGAAAAACCCGCACGTTATTGTCGAAATGCCAATGCATCCACAGACAGTGACAATTTGGTGGGGATTGTGGAGTGGTGGCGTCATTGGACCATTTTTCTTCAAAAATGAGGCTTGGAACAACGTTCCGGTCAAAGGTCCGCGTTAGAAAGCCATGATAACCGACTTTTATGCAGGATGGCGCGCCATGCCACACAGCCCATCCCACAATCGATCCTGTGCGCACTAAATTCCCAAATCGTGTCATCAGCCGTCTTGGCGATGTCAATTGGTCACCTCGGAGCTGCGATTTTACCCCTTTGGACTTTTCTTTGTGGGGAACCATGAAGGACCGATGTTATGCCAACAATACGGAAACGATTCAAGCACTTAGGTAGTTAGGTAGGTAGATTTGTAGCCTCCCCAGAATGGGAAGAATACACTTAGGCCAGAGAGACCTGTTGTATTCATGAAGCCACTTAGTGCTTCTTAAAAAATTAAAAAGGTCAGTTATCCTTACTCGCTGAACATCTGTCAGGTCGTTTAGGATGTAGGATCCTAGGTGGCGTTTCCTGGTTGCGCAGGAAGCCGAGCAGGCCCAGAGTAGGTGGTGGATGGATTGGACCTTCTCTTCGTCTAGGCAGCTTCTGCAGAAATCGTTCGGTATTTGCCCTTGTTTTTGCGCATGACTGCCAATGAGACAGTGACCGGTGATGACACCAATGATTTTGTAGATGTCAGTTCTTTTTGGGTAGATTATTCTCCAAGTTCGTTGACTATCGAGCCGAGGCCAGATTTGCATGGTGATGAGGCAGATGTGCCCCTAGGCCCATCTCAAGTTCGTCACAGCCTTGGCGAGGTTTTTGAGTTTAGGTTTAATGGCTTCACGAGGTATTCCCTCGAAAGCCATGATTGATTGTTGCGTCGTTCCTTGTCGGTCGAGTGTGTCGCCCTTTCGTTGCCTGAGATATCGCTGTGTCCTAGTACCCATAGGAGTTGTATGTTAAACTGTTCAGCCCTCTCATAAAGAGTCAATGTTTGTTGTTGAGGCGTTCACCTAGGGCTTCAGCGATTTTAAGGCTACTTGACTGTCCGTAAAAATTCGAACATCCGCAGTAGATATTACGTTCCACTCAAGCCAAGACAGAGCCTCCTTTGTTGACAACAACTCCACCTGAAAGTCGCTGCAATAATCTGGTAAATTTAGAGCTTGGCTCAGGTTTAATTGTTTGCCGAATACTCCACTAACCATCCTGTCTCCAGTTTTTCGGCCGTCGGTGTAGAAGTCCATGCAGCTCATGCCAGGTTGCGTTTGGCGGGACCAGTTCTGTTGGTTCAGGCAGATTGTCCTAAAGTTCTTCTTAAAGACTGTGGTGGGTTCTATGTGGTCCGAGTTTCCTGCCGTAGTTATCCTGTTGTTCAGGATGGAGGAGTGACCAGTGATATAGCTCGTCCCTTTGGAATTGACTTTTAGTCTTATTGCCGTGCATGTGGCTATTTGATTGCCCAGTATGTCGAGTGGGGTTAAGTGGAGTATCATGTTGAGCGCTGCCGTTTGGGTGGACCCTAGGGCCCCGGTGATGCACATACATGCCAGCCTTTGTACCTTCTCGAATTGATCATGGTATGTTGTTTCGTCCAGTGCAGGCAACCAGACTGTCACTCCATACATTAGAATAGGCGTAACGACTGTAATGTAGAGCTATAGGTTGGGCTTGGGGTTGAATCCCTATTTTTTCCCTAAGGCTTTCTTGCAAGTGTAGGGAGCTACAGTTGCTTTTTTTGCTCTCTTGGTTGTGTTGTTCTTCGCGTCTAGTTTTCTATCTAGTACAATACCAAGGTGTTTGGCACTGAACGAGTAGGTTAACCTGGTGTCAAGTAAAGTGACAAGGCAGGTTTCCGGAATTGTGTGCTTTCTGGTGAAGAGCTGCCTGGTAACCACTCTAGTGGTTGCTTGGCTTCCCAATTTAGAGTGGATTTTGCGTGTTGAGAGGAGAGTTAGAGAGGATAAGGGGGTGGGACAAATTCGCCTTATCACTGCGGTGACGAGTGGGCCTATTGTGATGTCCCCCACTTACAGTTCACTCAAAAATCCTGAGTTTGTGATAAAACTTGGTATGCTTTTGAGTGAACTTCGAAGGTTGTTTGCAGAACACAGGACAAAAATCGAGGCTGCCTTCGCGGGCAATGAAAAAGAATCCAATGTAGCAGGCAAACCGCTCATCTCCATTCCTGATACCGTTGCCGCCACCGAAGCTCCTATGACCACTTGGGCACCCGACGTTGTCACCACTAGCAAAACTCCGATTGTCACCGAAATACTAATTGAAACTGAAGCACCGAATGATAGTCGCACCTCCGCAGCAATTACCAGCATTGCACCGAATCTTCCCACCGCTGTTCCAGTTGCCGCTGAAGCTCCGGTCTGCACCATTGATCAAAAAACGAACAGACGACAGTAAACTCACGACTGAAGCCGACATGTTAGAGCTCGAACTTTCCAATCTACGCCGACGCGACGCCACGAAATCCTACGTCTTCGTCAGGAAATTCAGGTTATGGAACGATGTTCCACAGGCGGCCAGCCAGCAACCGCCGTACAACGAAATCGCAGTGTTCATCTTCATGACATCGAACGTGCCATTGATAAGTGGAAAGGGTCGCTCATACAATGTGCATGATTTTTTCAGACATTTGAAAGAGATACATATGTCGACTGGTTAACGCTGATGATTTGTTGAAGTTCATGACTCTGCGAAAATCGTTGACAGGTGCTGTACGGCTGCTACTCGGTCGAGGAATTTTAATAATTGTAGGCTACAAGCTGTATGTACATACACCCTGTAGATGTCTTGAAGTTGAACTGTCAAAAGGCAATCAAAAGAGAAGGAGAATAATGCGCGGTCGACACTGACAGCTGCTTCCCGTTCGAAATCTTGACAGAAAGTCAGTATCATTATCAGGGATAATTGTTTATCCCTGATCATTATCATACGTCCGTAGAACGAAATGAACGAAATGAAGTGAGTGCTGTGTAGCCCAAATGGTACGTTTTTTGAAAAGAAGCTTTGGCCGAAATAAAGCACCCATCGCGACTGCTGTAACTACGCAAGTTTGTGCAAAATGTTCGTGAGACTAGTATGCTAGTGGACAACATTCATGGCCGCCGTCGTTGTACGGTGGGCACAGATGAAAATGTGGCTGCTGTGGCCGGGAGTGTGAGACTCAATTCACAAACATCTACTCGCCATCGATCTCAAACGCTCAACATTTCACGTACTAGAAGAATTCTGCACAAAGATCTCGGATTATTCGCTAAAATGGTCGAACTGACTCAGCAATACAAGGGGCGCGAACATCCGCTTCGTTATCGTTTCGCAGTTTAGGCCTTACAGCAACTTGAATTGGGCAAGGATTTTGGGCATAAAAACGTCTTTTCTGACGATTTTCATCTCGGCGGCTATGTTAATAAATAAAATTGCCGCCGGCTCGGAAAAACCCGCACGTTATTGTCGAAATGCCAATGCATCCACAGACAGTGACAATTTGGTGGGGATTGTGGAGTGGTGGCGTCATTGGACCATTTTTCTTCAAAAATGAGGCTTGGAACAACGTTCCGGTCAAAGGTCCGCGTTAGAAAGCCATGATAACCGACTTTTATGCAGGATGGCGCGCCATGCCACACAGCCCATCCCACAATCGATCCTGTGCGCACTAAATTCCCAAATCGTGTCATCAGCCGTCTTGGCGATGTCAATTGGTCACCTCGGAGCTGCGATTTTACCCCTTTGGACTTTTCTTTGTGGGGAACCATGAAGGACCGATGTTATGCCAACAATACGGAAACGATTCAAGCACTTAGGTAGTTAGGTAGGTAGATTTGTAGCCTCCCCAGAATGGGAAGAATACACTTAGGCCAGAGAGACCTGTTGTATTCATGAAGCCACTTAGTGCTTCTTAAAAAATTAAAAAGGTCAGTTATCCTTACTCGCTGAACATCTGTCAGGTCGTTTAGGATGTAGGATCCTAGGTGGCGTTTCCTGGTTGCGCAGGAAGCCGAGCAGGCCCAGAGTAGGTGGTGGATGGATTGGACCTTCTCTTCGTCTAGGCAGCTTCTGCAGAAATCGTTCGGTATTTGCCCTTGTTTTTGCGCATGACTGCCAATGAGACAGTGACCGGTGATGACAACAATGATTTTGTAGATGTCAGTTCTTTTTGGGTAGATTATTCTCCAAGTTCGTTGACTATCGAGCCGAGGCCAGATTTGCATGGTGATGAGGCAGATGTGCCCCTAGGCCCATCTCAAGTTCGTCACAGCCTTGGCGAGGTTTTTGAGTTTAGGTTTAATGGCTTCACGAGGTATTCCCTCGAAAGCCATGATTGATTGTTGCGTCGTTCCTTGTCGGTCGAGTGTGTCGCCCTTTCGTTGCCTGAGATATCGCTGTGTCCTAGTACCCATAGGAGTTGTATGTTAAACTGTTCAGCCCTCTCATAAAGAGTCAATGTTTGTTGTTGAGGCGTTCACCTAGGGCTTCAGCGATTTTAAGGCTACTTGACTGTCCGTAAAAATTCGAACATCCGCAGTAGATATTACGTTCCACTCAAGCCAAGACAGAGCCTCCTTTGTTGACAACAACTCCACCTGAAAGTCGCTGCAATAATCTGGTAAATTTAGAGCTTGGCTCAGGTTTAATTGTTTGCCGAATACTCCACTAACCATCCTGTCTCCAGTTTTTCGGCCGTCGGTGTAGAAGTCCATGCAGCTCATGCCAGGTTGCGTTTGGCGGGACCAGTTCTGTTGGTTCAGGTAGATTGTCCTAAAGTTTTTCTTAAAGACTGTGGTGGGTTCTATCTGGTCCGAGTTTTCTGCCATAGTTATCCTGTTGTTTAGGATGGAGGGATGGCCAGTGATATAGCTCGTCCCTTTGGAATTGACTTTTAGTCTTATTGCCGTGCATTTGGCTATTTGATTGCCAAGTATATCGAGTGGGGTTAAGTGGAGTATCATGTTGAGCGCTGCCGTTGGGGTGGACCTTAGGGCCCCGGTGATGCACATACATGCCAGCTTTTGTACCTTCTCGAATTGATCATGGTATGTTGTTACGTCCAGTGCAGGCAACCAGACTGTCACTCATACATTAGAATAGGCGTAACGACTGTAATGTAGAGCCATAGGTTGGGCTTGGGGTTGAATCCCTATTTTTTCCCTAAGGCTTTCTTGCAAGTGTACAAGAGTACGATACCAAGGTATTTGGCACTGAACGAGTAGGTTAACCTGGTGCCAAGTAAAGTGATTAGGCAGGTTTCCGGAATTGTGTGCTTACTGGTGAAGAGCTCCCTGGTAACCACTCTAGTAGTTGCTTGGCTTCCCTATTTAGAGTGGATTTTGCGTGTTGAGAGGAGAGTTAGCGAGGATAAGGGGGTGGGACAAATTAGCCTTATCACTGCGGCCACGAGTGGGCCTATTGTGATGTCCCCCACTTACAGTTCACTCAAAAATCCTGAGTTTGTGATAAAACTTGGTATGCTTTTGAGTGAGCTAGCAGCGATTTCTTCATTACACATTCTGCAAGTGTCATCTTGTATAATGTCCATCGTTTTGAGGTGTTTATTCACTAGGCAGTGTCCAGTAAGGAAACCTGTGATTAAGCGAATCTGATTCCTCGAAAGCATGAGGAGTTGTTTCGTTGAGAGTAACTCGCGGATCAACTCTGTGAGAGTCCTCTCCACTTTCAGATTTTCTAACCCTTCTATTATTGCTTTCGAAGTGACGTTGTTGAAAGCGCCCTCTATGTCTAGTTAGGCTGTTAAGGTATATTCTTTAAAATGGACTGATTTCTCTATTTTACTCACTAGTTTCGACAGATCTACTCTTACAGTATGCGTGCTGTGCCTTAGATATTAGGGAAAGATCGAAATTATGGTGTATATGTAAGTCTGTCAGCTTTACTATGGTTTTTAATGCAAAGGATGATAGGCAAATAGGCCTTAGATCTTTGGGGGAGGTGCAAGATATTCTGTCGGCCTTGGGGATGAAAACTACCCTTGCGCACTTCCCCTTTTCGCGAATGTGTCTCCAAGCTAGGCAACCTCTCAAAATAGTCTCTAGCCATGGTATTATCAAGCACTTGAGGCCAATATCATCCAAGTAATCCGTAGGCTACAGCCTGAAGCCATCAACAACTTACTTACTTACTTAGGTGGCGCTACAGTCCGTGGTGAACCTGGGTCTCAATTAACAAGCGTCTCCAGCTGGCACGGTCGTTGGCCAGCTGTTTCCAGCGCCGCACGACCAGTTGGTTAAGGTCCCCTTCCACCTGCGTGCGCCACCGTTGATGCGGCCTTCCTCTGCCGCCCCTTCCTTCCGCGGTGGATTCGAAGACTTTTCGGGTCGGAGCTGTATTTTCCATGCGCTCTACATGGCCTAGCCACCTTATACGCTGTATCCGTAGACGTCGTACCAGGCCGATGTCGCTGCACAACCCGTACAGTTCTTCGTTATATGTATCTTCTCCTCCATACACCGTTTTAACAAACGTAGATAGTTCGCAGAACTGTCCTCTCGAAACGACCAAGGGCATCTTCATCCGCTTTTGTTAAGGTCCAAGCCTCTGCGCCGTAAAGGAGGACTGGGATGATCAAGGTCTTATATAGTGTCACCTTGGTTTTCCGAGGGAGGGCTCTACTACTCACTTGCCTCTTGAGCCCAAAGAAACAGCGGTTGGCAAGAGTGATTCTGCGTTTTATTTCAGCGCTGGTGTTGTTCTCGCCGGTCATCAGTGATCCAAGGTAGACGAATTCCTTGACCTTTTCAAAGCAAAGTTACATCCGCTTATGGTGACGCTCTGGCCAATACGTCGGTGTTGACCGTCTCTTTTAGATCAAAGCAGATATTTGGTTTTACCCATTTTAGCCGCTTCTAACTCAATGCTTACAAATTACAATTGCGTAGACTTGAAATAAATCGTACCTCTTGTGTTGGCCAGTGACTCTTGCACGATCTTTTCAAGCACGATGTTAAAAATGTTGCATGACAGCGCGTCACCTTGCCTAAATCCTTGTTTAACATCAAAAGTCTCGGTTTGCTCATTACCGACCTTAATGGAGCAGCGAGAATTCTCCGTTGTCATCCTGCACAGACAGACGAGTTTGGCAGGGATGTTAAAACTAGACATGGCGTTGTACAGCTCATCTCTATACACTCTGTCATATGCAGCCTTGAAAACGACTAAGAGTTGGTGAGTGTCGATTTGGTATTCCTGGGTCTTCTCCAAGATCTCCCGTAGCGTATATATTTGGTCTATTGTGGATTGGCCTGAAACCACACTGAGAGCCGATTAGGTTACCTACAAACAGTTTCAGGCGTTCACACAATACGGCAGAGATGATCTTATATGCGATGTTAAGGAGACTTATTCCCCTATAGTTGGCGCAGTTATGGGGGACTCCTTTCATATGGATCGGGCAAACGATGCTGAGATTCCATTCGTCGGGCATGCTTTCCTCCGACCATACCGCGGCTTTATTAGACTTAAGTCTTGATATCGTTATTTTAACTTCGTCTAGGTCGGGTGGACGAAATTCTCTTACATCATCGTGCATTACGAACGGGTCGTTCTGCCTGACAGCGGTATTTTGTCTGTCGTCACCGTTATACAGTCTGCAGAGGTGGTATTTTTAAATCCTCAGCGTCGACTGTGAGTCTACTACCAGTTCTCCAATTTCATCCCTGCAGGCCGCCGCTTCCGTAAGACTTCCGGGCGTCATTCCTGCGGCAATATCTCTCCATCTCCTCGATCTCACGCTTACTGTGCTCTAGGAGATCGTAGAATTCTTCTTTGAGTCGATCGTCCTTTTCTTCCGTTGGGGCGTGTGCGCATATTAAGCGTTTGGGGGCGTTTGCCATGTTAAACGCGATCAACTTCTTTGCCTTGTTTGCTGGCTCCCTCCCCCCATTAACAAGGTCTTAGAAAATTGGGGTAACAGAATGCGCTACTGCGAGGCCAGCCGAGGCAGCCACTTTAATTTAATTTTGTTAATTTTATTGCATTTTTCGAAAGAAACCTGTATTTGGCTCACCCTGTATACCGCCAAACCTTCAGACCAATAGCCCCTTCTTTCCTCATTTTTACTTACACTTAACCTACAAAGCCATAAATGGAGCCAATGGCGCCCGGCATGAGTCCCACCGTTGGACAATGCAAATTAATGATTTTTTTTTTCACAAATTCCAGCTACGAGCGCAGCGTTGCCTTGTACAAATAAATTCATTTTAATTAATTGGTAAACACTAGATAGAGCACAGCGGCTACGATGACAAAGGATACTTAGTTGGAGTGGTTTTTATTCGCTTGCGTTACTGTCGTTTTATCTGACCTGCTTTGCACTTCCTTCCTCGCTTTTCGTTTTCAATATTTCTTCTTCGAACAGTAATTTATTTCAGATACAAATAAATATCACCGAAACCGAAAAACCAATCAAGTGGAGTGGAAATTTCCACGAGTCCATAATCTACCGGAAGTATGTTATCTCATCTCTAAGCCTCACTCTGCTTATCGCTGCATATTTCTCACCGACACAGAAGAATAGACAGTCTAGTCCCGGAACAACTAAAAGCTCTAAACGGGGCGTCGTGACAGCTCCTGCTTTGTTTCTGGTGTCCTTGATGATGATTGATTTCGAAGACTTACCCACGTCACGTTGGCAGTGGAAAAGGATTGCCAACAAATCTTCAACGGGCAAGACACGAGTACAAGGTCAATAGCTGCTTTCCGTGCACATGAGAGCATCCGGATAACTGGATATACATTCTTGAAAGAGCAGAATACCTGATTTGCATATTAACACCCTGGGGACTTTCTGTAAGTCTACTCACTTGCTTATGGGGATGGAATGTAGTAGAGTTGGGATTTGGGACAACGGGTTGGAGATTTAGTTTAATGGAAATTAAATTTGTAAGACATGGATGGCTATGTTTGCCTTGGAAGATGAATATTTTGCTTTTGTTTTATGTTTTCCTTCTATTCTCCTGCCTCGTGGGCGCGTTACAAGTCGTGAGGTTGTGCAAAACGATTTAAGGGCGCCGAAACAATCGAGCGTTTAATATGCTAACTCAACTCCGCTGGTGACGGTATAGTAAAAACAGATCATGATTCTTCGCAGATAGATGTAAATCAGGGCATGAAAGGCAGTAAATTGATTCGGGAGCCTTTATATCAATCTCTCTAAAGTTGCCTGGAGAAGGTGTAATGATTGAATTACTATCATATCGGGTTTAGTCATCCTTGATTCTAACCCTTTCCGGTCTAGGATCACGTCTAAAAAATAAATTTTAATCGTGCCACTGGAGTCTTGAGGAAGCAGCCCACCTATAATTACTATTTGTCATAAATTAATTTCTCTCATACCTTATCTGCGGCCTTCCTGAATTAGACACGGACACAATCCTTAAACCAATCAATTATCTACTTCACTCTCAGAGTTTGAGCCTTTGAAAAAGGAAACCACGATAAAAGGGAATATTTATTCGAAGGCAATAGAATTATAAATATTCATTTCGGGTAATTCAAGGACGACGTGTATCCTTTCTACTCATGAGAACTCATGGTGGGATGCTGTAACAAGTGCTTCGGGTGGAATTATTTTATAAAATGTTTTGAAAGTGGTTACAGTATTCATTAGGTACAAGAAAGAATGAAAAGGTCAAGAGCTTGAGTGAATAGAACTTCAAGGGAACGTATACATGGTGCATAGGTGGAGAGGCAATTAACATATTAACATTTTTAATGATACGTATCTGTTTTCGCATGGCAATGTTTAGGCCTTGAAGCTATATTTTACAGGCTGCGATGAAAAAGTGCGAGTGAATGATTGCGTCATGTCACTGGGATAGTAATGAGAGTATTCTTGAGTACAGATGAGGCTCGAAGTCCACGAGAGCTATTTTTGCGTGCTCGTCGTAGGGATGAAATGTCCTTGGGATCAAGATTTCTGCGTATTGGAGAGTGATAACCAAAGTCTTTTCATTGGATTTGAGTACTATGCCTTCCAATATTGACAAGCAATTAAAAGAAGAATAGACATAAATAAATGTGGGCAAGGATAGCATGAAAGGTCTGCGCAGGATGGGTGTTGTATTTGCTCAACACCAATCAAAAGAAAATGACCCAACGATGGTTGCTAGCAGCTTTTCCGCCGATTCAATAACGATACTACCGATTTTGTACGATAGTTTATCGCCATGGAATCATGTCCCATGCCATAAAAGAAACAGCAGTCCAAGCCGTAGGCCGAAGTCGGTGGTTTAGTATTAAAAAAAGCCAATAACGATCGATTCTGCCGGGATGGTATTATGTAATGCGAACGGCAATATTACTCCAACCCTCTTGACTAGCTAGCTGCCAGAATCTGCGAGAGATGGCCTGATTTGAAGACGAAAAAAAAATATCTTTCACCAGGACAAGGCACTTGTAAACAAGCGTGCATTATCAATGGAAAAACAGTGGAATTTGGGGTATGATTTGCTCGGCTACCTCCTTTTATTCCTATATTCTTAACGCCTTCATATTTCCATCTGTTCCCAAACTTGAAGAAATTCGTATCGGCGAAGTGCTTCGCATCCGATGAAAAAGTTGAAAGTAAGTTCCAGGAATTTAGTCATAACTAGAGAACTGGCAATACTGCGTCATTCGTCAACATCTGCCTAGAAAGGGGGTCCTTTCCTTCAAATTTCGTCCAAGGTTGAGTCCCCAGCACGTCGTGTGTTATGCGTATTTTTCAAAAAAAAAGAAATGAGTGGCTCACATTACAAGCAACGTGTTATGTTTCATTTTTTAGTAAAATTTAGTGAAATACACCTTGGAAATCCTCCGAAAATTGCAGGTGGTGTATAGGGGCGAGTATACACCATTATGATGAAGACAAGTTCAAGAACATATTCACAAGAAACGCCGTGAATCAGTAGAGGATAATACACGTGAAGGAGCTCCCGCCACCCCTCGAACCGCGGCATGGTTTATCGTGAATATGTTCCTACTGACCAAACAGTGACTGGACAGTTCTACTCGTATATTGGCGTCCTGACGAGGCTGCGAGCAAGTGTTTTCCGTGTGTGACCCGAACTCGACAAGAAGGGCTGGATCTTGCACTACGATAATGCGCCGTCCCATTCATCGTTTATGCTTTTACAATAACATAGACTCTAAAGGCTCTGTTGGTCAACAAGCTTGGGATAGTCTTGACTTCATACGGAGGGCATTCAAGACTAATCGTCTTGGATATGACGCCATCGTTAAAAAAAGCCTTTTCAATATCGAGCAAAATCAGACCTGTAGACCTACCTGGATCAAAGATGTTCCGAATATGTTGGGATGTTCTGAGTACTTGATGTAAGGTGTTGTGTTGTCATCTAGGCCTAAATTGTTCACTTGGGGAGATAACTTTCCCCTCAACAAATCTCATAAGATTTGTTTTTACAACTTTTTCAAAAATTCTGCTTACTCAATTCAATATTTTTCAAAAAAAAATCAGTTTTGTCGGTACCAATTGACATTTGACCAACAACACATCCGAAAATGGATTTAGAATTTAGACTTCGCAACGGTTGCTAGCATATGTTTCCCACATATTAACATCCACAAGGGGACTTGGCGGTCTCCGAATCAATCAACTGTCAACCAGATTGACCACATTGCGATTGATGGCAGGCACGCATCCAATATTCTGGTGCAGCCAGGTTACGACTCCTAATACATATGCCTGGCCCAGAAAAATTGAGTATGGCCAGCGACATTAAATGTCGCAATGTTACGATCTAAAGAGACCGCCAGAGCCTATGCCAGTCGCGTCACCCTCAAGCTCTAGGAAAACCCTCGGACATCTACTCAGAGCGTATAGCACTAACAAACGTTAAAGAATGCTGCTTCTGAGGTACTGGGTTTCAAAACGCCACCAACAAAAAACCCATGGTTTGACGACGAGTGTAGAAGGGCACACGCAAGCAAGCCGCAAGCCTATCAATGAGCACTGCATAAAAGGACGAGAGCTGCTCGTCAGCATCATGAGCAGAAGAGGAGGGAGGAACATAAGCTTCCTAAAACAAAAAACAAGAGAGCATGAGAAGCTCGCGATCGAAAAGATGGAGAGATGCTATCGCAGGAATGACGTTCGGAGGTTTAGTGAACTAATAAAACAAATATGCCAGTGATATAAAACCAGAACGGCAGCCTGAAGAGACTAAAACGGAAATCTAGTAGTTGACTGGCGGTACTAAGAATCTGGAAGGACTACTTCTGCAGGCTGTGAAACGGCGATGACGGAACAGATCCCGCTGTCAGGCAGAATGAACCATTCACAACGACGATGATAGCAGAGAATTCCGTACCCCTGACCTGGACGAAGTTAGGAATCCTTTTCCAAGCCTAAGTCCAACAAAGCTGCAGGGGCGGACGGATTACCTTACGAGCTCTTTAAGGCAGCTAGAGGTGACCTGGTTTTGACTATGCACCAGCTCGTCTATAAGAACGTGATATTAGTATCGCTTACCCGATCCATAGGAGACCCATTTGAGTGCGTCAATTACAGAGGTATAAGTCTCCTGAAGATCGCTTATGAGATCTTCTCTGCTGCACTGTGTGAAGGCTTGAAATTGTTCCTTAATAAACCGATTGGTCCTTATCAGTGTGGTTTCAGGCTCGGAATGTCCACTATCGATTAAGTCTTCACACTGCGGCAGATCCCGGAAAAAACCAACGAGTTCCAAATCGACACCCATCATCCGTTTGTTGACTTTACAACCGAATACCATAGAGTACAAAGAGACGAGCTATACAGCGCAATGTCTAGTTTTGACATCCTTGCCAAACTCGTTAGATTGTGCAGGATGACATTGGAGAATTCTCGCTGCTTGATCAACGAGGTCTCGATTTTACCGAGACCCTTAATGTCAAAAAAGATGTTAGACAGGGTGACGCGCTATCTTGCGACTTTTTCTACATCGTCCTTGAAAAGATCGTGCAAAACTCACTGGTCAATACGAGTGGCACGATCCTTTTCAAATCCGTACAACTGCTCGCATATGTCGATGACATTAAAGTAATTGGACGAACTCAGCGAGATGTCATTGAGGCCTTTACGAGCATTAAAGCGGAAGCGGCTAAAATGGGAATGGCGGTAAATGAGGGTGGACAAGAACCACCGGCGTCTTGGCAAGGGCGCACATATTTGAGGTAGTCAAGGACTTCATCTACCTATGTTCCGTAGCGACATACAGCAATGACATCAGTGCCGAAATCCAACGCTTAGTAACTCCTGCCAACCGCTGTTACTTTGTGCTCGGGAGACAATTGAAAGGTAGAGCGCTCTCTTGGGAAACCAAAGTGACAATACCATACCCTTATCATCCGGGTCCTGCTTTGTGGCGCAGAGACAGGATATCGAAAACGGATGAGGAGGCCCTTGGTCGTTTTGAGAGAAAAATCCTGGCGTACGATTTTCGGCGCGATCTGCATAAATGGAGTGAGGAGGTGATGACTTAATAGTGTACAGCGACAACGTAGCACGGCATCTACGGATCCAACACCTAAGATGATTAGGTCATGTAGAATGCATAAAAACCACAGCTCCGACCCGGAAGGTCTTTGAATCCAGCCCTGAGAGGGTGAAGCGGTCGAGGACGGCTAAATTGAACGGGGCGCATGAAAGTGGCCCAACTAAAATGAAATGCCAACATCATCAGCAAGATCTCCAATTTTTAATCGATGACTTCAAAGCATCAAACCTTTGAGTTTTTGATTGATGGTCGTCCAGGGCGCTCTTTGTCTTTGATATGTTCTCGGCCTTCTTGAAACCATTTATACCACTTTTTTTTTATCAAAGCTTCATCGCTTAGGACTTTCCGCATCATCTTCAACGAATCAGCAGTAGAAAACTAATTTCGCAAACAATATTTAACGCAAATTGTTTACTCAACAAACTTAGATACGAGAATCGAAAAACTCACTCTTAGCAGCTCACAAAACGAAGCGTATCTAAAACACTTAATGAATAATTTGACATTAAACTTGGAACGTATATCAGAGACGGTCCTATCGAAGTCCATTAGCGGGCGTAGCTTAAGTTCAAATGTCACCTTTCTTTTTGGACACAGAAGTATACTCCCACCTTGTCCTTTTAGTAAATCTTCCCGCAGAAAACTGGTTCCCTGGTGGAATGCCGAGCTCCGGAGTCTTCGCAAGGAAGCCAGAAGTCTCCTGTATAGATCACTCAAATCGAATCGAAGATGACTGGAACAAGTATCGGTCGAAGCAAAAGGAATATAAGAAGCTTATTCGTAAATCGAGGAATGATTGTTATAAGACCTTTTCTAATGAGATAAAATCGAGGAATATCGACAAAGTTGGATGCACTCAGAAAATCTGATGATGATGATACTGTTTCAGACCCATTTCCCGGGAAATCGGACTGTCATGGGCTCGGTGCATACGCCTTCAACGGTAACTGCGACTGAAACGACTAAAACAACCCGGCGTGGCTGGTATATTGCTATCGCGCGTGGCAGCGACTGAGGCCATCGAACTTGCTGTGACATCGTTTGATGGCTTTAAATCGCCAGACCCCGACGGAATGTACCCAGTTATGCTTAAAAGGGTATAAGACAGCTGCTTCTTATTTTGAAAAGACTTTTCACTTCTAGCTTAGCACTTGCCTACATACCTATTCCATAGCGCACGGTGAAAGAAGTCTCTGTTTCTGAATTGGTGAACGAGGATTACTCACTCGCCTAGAGTCTAAGACCAATCAGCCTAACATCCTTCTTGCTGAAAAGCATGGAGAGGATAGTAGATCTGCATGTGCATAAAGTTGCCATTCGAATGCATCATCTTTCGGAGATGCAACATGCTTATCAGCGCGGAAAATCATACGGAACTGCTCTTCAAAACCTAGCTGGGAGGATGGAATGCGCACATTTTTGTGAACATGGAGGGAGCTTTCTATAACGTAACTTTCGACAACATGTGTAACGCTGCCAGACGGCATAGCGTAGATGAAGCACTGGTCTTGTGCATCAAAGCAATGCTTGTGCACAGTACATTGACCGCTGATGCAGGCCTCGACCAGTGTGTCAAATCTGACGTTCTGTCTCCGCTGTTATGGTGTGTGGTGGCCGATTCTCTGCTTGATGCTTGGCATGCTTCTATGCCTCTGGAATCTATGCCCAGTACTATGCGGATGATGTCGCCGTTCTTTCTGTATGTGGGAGTCGTCTTAGATAGCAAGCTTCTTTGGTCAAAACATGTTGAGTCAAAAACCACCACAACGCTGTCGGCGTTCTGGCAATGCAAATGTACCTTTGGCAAAACATGGGGCTTATCGTCGGCAAGGGTCCTCTAGATCTACACGGCAATGATAAGACCGATAATCTCATATGCATCGGTTGTCTGGTGGAACAGACTAACACGCGAACACGTCGTAGCCTCTTTCACCAAGCGCTAAAGAACGGTTTGTCTCAGCTGTAGGGAGTTTTCCCCAGCACGCCGGGTGCTACTCTAGATGATGAACCTGCCACCCCTTCACATTTTATCAGAGGGTGTGCACTGAAAGCCATGTCTCGTCTCAAGAGAAATGGTTTCTGCTAAAACTCGCATTGGAATGACAGTGCTCTTGGGAGGGAAATATCCTACGACCCGTATCTCATGGATATGCCCTCTGACGCAATGACACCTTTTATTCTATTGCGCTATAACTTCACAGTCGAATTTCCATGGCGTCAGGTTTAGCTTTGGCCATATACTGAACCTGGAAAGGATTGTCTTTGAACTTTCACAGATGGCTCCAAGTCTGGGTTGGGATCCGGCACTGGGGTTTTCTTTGAATGCGAAAACGTCTGACTGCAAATATGCGCCAGTCAGAGATATATGCAAACCTGATGGCCATGCACTATATTCTGAAGCATAGGTGGAAGGGAAAAGCATTGCAGTGAGAGCCAAGCTGCATTCAAAGCTGTGTTCAAGCCTTTAACCAGCTCCCAGTTAGTGTATGAACTTAAGGCCTTCCTGAACAATGTCGGTAGACTAAGCTCACAGGGAAGTTAGGGTGGTTTTCATACCCCAGGTCGGATTAAGTCAACCATGCTACTGCTGGGACGATTAATAGACATGTACGTAAGGGATGATATTGGTGACGGTTGTCTGTCACAATCACATAACGCGTACATAAAGGTAAAATCGGTAGCTACGCCTCTGCATAAGGTAGTCTATGAGATAGAAAAATCGCTCAATATCAAGGAATTCACTCTGGGTGCCTTCCTAGACATTGAGGGTGCTTTTAATAACGTTAGTACCGAGGCAATAGCCTTCAGCCCGGCAGCAAAAGCCCGGGAATATGCAGTTGGATTGGGCAAATGCTGGGTACTCTTATAATAAACTCGGTGATGGGGGGAGCAAGCGGAAGGGTGAGGGTTAATTAAGGTACACCACAGGGTGGGGTTCTATCACCCCTCCTGTGGCTCCTTGTGGTCAATGGAATGGTTAAAATTCTAGAGGCGAATGGTTTTAATGTCACGGCCGCCTACGCCGACGACATTGCCATCTTAATTTCTGGAAAATGTTCGCTGGTCCTCAGCGATAGACTATGTTATGCATTGATGTTAGTTGATAACTGGGTCAAGGGGCGAGGCCTGGGAGTAAATCTGGCGAGAACAGAGATAGTACTCTTCACAAGGAAAAGATCTGTATCAAGATACACCTACCCCCGTATGAATGATATCGATCTGATCCCTAGAAAATCTGCCAAATATCTTGGCATCATTTGGACTCCAAGGCCTACGTGGCACTATATACGTGTAAGGTATGCCTTTGAAAAGACATGGGGCCTCAGACCGAAGTTGGTACATTGGTTATACACTGCGGTGGTAAGACCTATTCTAGTATATGGCTCGGTTGTCTGGTGAAAAGCGCTTGAGAAGAAATGTCATCTTCAAAGTGTGTCAAAGGTTCAAAGGGTAGGCTGTCTGGCGGTGACGGGATCTATGACGTCCAGACGGGATCTATGAAGTCCACACGGCGGCTCTTGAAGTTATGCTGAACCTCCCACCCTTGGACATATACTGCGAGAGCGTCGTAGCCAGAACCGCGGTAAGACTACAAGAATCCGGTCTCTGGAAAAAGAGTCTTCACGCACACGCATCAGTCTTGGATCGATGGGCCGTCTCGAGATTCAGAACCGAATCGGACTATGTCACCCGACTTCCTTCTTGAGGGAGGAGATTCTCTGCAGGGACGAAGAGGAAATTGAATCCATTCTTCACTTGCTGTGCGAATGTCCGGCGCTAGGCTAAAAAAGGAACGTGAGGTGATAGGAAGATACTTCCTTTCGGGACTAGAAGAGGTCCCGGGCTGAACGGAATACTAGGATTCTTATCCTCACCTGGATGGTTCAGACGGGTTAAAAATGAATTGGGCACAATGGACTCTACGTAGTCTTTGTGAGCCTTGACTTTTCGTCAGTAGGGCACCCACTTACCTAACCTAACCTAAACTCACTAAGGCTTGTTTGGGTCCCAGATTATCCTGGAATCCCAGGAAATGAGATCCCTAAGATAAACTCGCTAGAATGGGCTCAGATGAGAGTTTCACAGGACCTGAATCCGCCTTGGGTCTACATGCTTGTACGGTCAATACCCACATCAATGATTGGGTCTTCAATGTAGACAATCGTAGATGGAGGAAATATTCAGGATGCAGGATAACTTAGCGCGTACGCCCTTTTTATTCTTGAGGAGAATTTACTCTAGAATACTTGTGGGTGACATTAGAGGCCATTATACTTTTGCCCAGCATCTCTGCATGCTCGGCATCACTGAGATGCTTTCTTGTGCTGCATGTTACAAAGAGCACGACAGAGTAGTACACTTCCTCTGTGACTGTCACGCCTTTGTGTGGCGCACCCTTGGGGTCGACTTAGTGTATGCCGAATCTCCTAAGCCCCTTCTCATTTTTCTCCGGAAAACGGGGAAAATACTGTAAAGGTACATAGGTACCTGCCTACTCCCACCTGGGAAATGTTGTCATTTACATATAAATCTATTCACGGCGCGTGTGGGAGTGTTCATCTTACATGAGAAATGATGGATAAAATGTAAATTGAAATGGTAGGTCTCGAAATCCAAACAACTAGGCCATCTTCACTCGGTGTTTCCAAAATCTGCACAAGTCTCTCTGATGAATCTTTAATAAGCACAACTCTTTCCCGTCGTTAATAAAAACAGAAGCAAAACGCAAAAAGTATTCCACTAAGCCATGCCACTGACATATATATATTCATTTAAAAAAAAAGCTTCTTCAACATACGTGAGAGGAACAGAGCGTCGACTTGGAACGACCACGAAAAGTTCAAAGAATAAAAAATCCTAATCTACCAGAATGAGAACCAAATGTATGCGTCTCATTATCCACGTGTTAATCCTTAAGCACTCTAAGGCCACCCACATACTCTTAGGATCTAACCTAATCCCTCCTCCTCGACTGTATGGTAACAAAAAAGGAAATTCATTTGAATGCATGAAACCAAGAAGAAAACAGAACAAAACAAACAGCCAAAAACGCTACATCCACTCATTATCCTTTTTTCCTTCCTTTTTCTCATTCAGTTTCCACAATCCTTAACATACACACGTCCTTGTTGTTTTAGATTACAGCAAATTTAAAATACGAGGGAAGAAAAATTACACCGAACCGAACGTCAATGTTGGGACGAGGCGAACGGAGTAGGTGTAACTGAAATCGCGAAAGAGGACCGTAGGACTTAGGATCCAAGGATCAAAAACCCTTTCGAATTTATTAAGTTGACCGCACATTTCCAGCGAGACGTTAAAACTTTTGTGGTTGAACCGCATATTGGCCAAAGAGTGTTCCAAAGAAAATAAACGCATGACAGGATACTTTCTCATGACCTTATATCTGGCAGGCTTTAGCAACGACAACTTTCCCATGCACACACACATCGAAAGGGTAACGTGTACCGAAAGCTCCTTGCCCTTAAAGGATTTTATTTGATTCCGCCCCCGGTACTCCCGGAACCATTGAGCTTTGGCGTAATTGGATATGTAGCGTGGGGGCAGTGAAGGCAAAACAAAGTGTTCGTTTGATGTGAATTATGGCATCGAAAGATTAATAGGTTTGGAACGCACACGGCAAATGTATGGGGCAGGTATTGGCATATGGAGGCGTGCATTAAGGCCTAATTAGCGTCGGTTGTGTTAAGGTGTGATTGCGATAAATTCAATTATAGTTCTTCCATCCTCTGGGCGGTGAAGGTTGTGGAGTAATTGAGGGTGTTACTGATGCAGAGTGTAATCCGATTCAAAATGAATTGCTTTCGATTAGATGAAATATGGTAGAATGGCCACTGGTGCTTGTTTGTTGTGCCGCATTGGCTTGCATTTTTTTTTTTTTTCTTTTAATAATATGCGCGCACTCAAGGCTTAATATCCTTATTTTCTCCGGACTCCGATAGGGTAGGGTAGGCTAGGGTAGGCTAGGGTAGGTTAAGGTAGGGCATAAGGTAGTATAAGTGTTGGGCTCCTTTTAATAAAAACAATAAAAACAAAAAAAAACTATAAAACCAAAAAAAAAAAAAAAAAAAATCATAAAATCAAAATCAAAAAAAAAGATGTATATACATATTATATATAAAGTATATAATCTCGTATATACATTTTAATTAAGATAGGTTAAGGTAGAGCTAGTTAGTTTTAGTTAGTTTTAAGTTTTATACATATAACCCACAAAAACCCGATAATATGCTGAGTTTTTTGATTAAAAATTTTCTCGGCAAAAATGTAATTAAACTAAGTTAGTCATTGTTAATATTAAGCTGTCGAAAGACATAGTGTAAGAATATTGATTGTTTTAGAGTGCCCGCTTGGGGTCAGTAAGGCATAGAATGTAGTTATGTTATAAGCTAGTTTTACTCATTTTGTCTAGCATGTAAGATAGTTATAAGATTTTTGAAATAAAATGAATTTAAAATGAATGAATGATCCTTATTTTCTCGGCGACACAATGCGGGTAGAAGGTAAAAAGGAAGAGCGATAGAAGAGATGCCGATGGACATTGATCTTAAATACTTGCATGTTGTATTAAGGGGAGAAGACCGAATGCGGTAGGGGATTCCAGAGTCGTGTGGTTCGGTTAAAGAAGGATTCCTTATATTTGACGGTATGTCCGAAAATATAAAATACGGGCCTTTGCAGGAGGCTTTAAGAAAGGCATCCAGGATCTTCGAATTCGTGAAGGCAATCTTGTCACCGACCCGCAGGGAAAAGTGGATGTATTTAAGCAGCATTTCCAGCAGCTGCTTAACGAGCACGACAAAGAGAGAGCGGTAGGGACTGAGGAAATCCCAACTCCAACTGCTGAAGTAATCCTAGAGCCCAACATCGAAGAAGTCGGCACAGCTATTCAAAAGCTGAAGAACAACAAGGCCGCAGACTCAGATGGCTTGCCATCAGAGCTCTTCAAGGCTGGCGGCGATGTTCTGGTAGGGAGCATGCACCAGATCATCTGTAGGGTTTGGAAAGATGAAAGCATGCCCGATGACTGGAACATCAGTTCGATTTTGAGATGCGCGGTCATGCGACTTTTTCAATATAGTGCTGGAGCAGATAGTGCGACGGGCAGGCGTCAACAGGGAAGGCACTATCTTCTGCAAGTCTGTCCAATTGCGAGGATACGCGGATGATATTGTCATCATCACGCGGTCTCAGCGTGACTTTGTATTATAGAAGCTTTCACGGCGATTGAGGAATAGGCGGAACGAGTTGGTCTTAAAATCAACGTGGACATGCTGTCAAGCAAAAATCGATCCGTCGCTCATCCCCTTTGACAAAACATTACCATTGAGAGCTATAATTTCGAGGTGGTTAAGGAGTTTGTCTACCTCGGGGCAAACGTAAACTCCACAAACGACACCTATGACAACCGCTGCTATATCGGTTTGTCCAAACAACTTGAGTCTAGACTCCTCCTGAGTTACTGTCAGTCTTGCTATATGGAGCCAAAAGCTGGACGATAAGCAGGACGGCGGGGCTGATTTTGGGTTCTTTCGAAAGAGAAGTTCTGCGCCGTATATTTTGTCCTGTCTGTGGGGACGGTGAATGGAGGAGAAGACAGAGCCGTGAACTCTACGAACTGTACAAAGATGTGTGAAGTAACAATAAAACAGTTTTATCGCGCGTTTGAGGTCTTGGAAGCACCGGACCAGACATGAGTCAGATCTAAGGGTGAGAAATATTCCTTGCATCTGTATGCAATGCCTAAGCATTCCGCAGCATTCTTGGCGACACTGAATATGTGGTTGCTCCAATTAAGATTGTGAGCAACACACATACCCAGTATGGAAAGCTTTTCGGTTTCTGAGATGCAAGTGTCATTCATGGATCATTATCCTGTGGGTCAGTGTTACGCTTTAGCGACAGATGACAGCATTGTGTTTTGGACGCATTCAATTCGACTCTATGGTTTTTACCCCATTGGAGGATGCTGTCGATATCGGAATTTAATGAGCGTAAATACGCTGCCGCTTACTATCTACAGCCGAAGTGCAGGGTCGTAAAGAAGTGAACGAATATGGGAAGCTGAGGGTACTGTCGTCAGCAAGAGCTCATTTATAAAAATGAGAAATAGTATCGGAGACAAAACGGAGCCCTGGGGAACACTAGCATTTAGAAAGTGAATATCGGACCTGAATCCGTCCAAAGCAACTTGAATTGAACGATTCTAAAGGTAGCTTCTAATCCATTGAAGAAGAGACTCATCGATGCCGAAAGCACGCATTTTCGACAAAAGGGCTTCATGCTATTTAATTTTTCACACAGGTGAAAGGGACCTACAGTTCGATGCCCATTCCGAATGGCGTGAGTCGAGAAGCTTTTTCTAGGCAAGTTATACTACGGAGGGTTTTGCCAGTACCCCGTCGAGGAGGGACGCCGCGAAACAAACATTCGAAGGCGTTGGTGTTATTGGGATCCGAACTCGCCCATCGTGCGTCAGAGTCCAACACACTAACGACTACGACACGGCGCCCTCTTTTGGGTATAGGCTGGACAAATGCTGTTTTCCACCTACTTGGAAAGAGCCCAGAGGAGTAGGAAAGGTGAAAAATCTTACGCAGTCCTTTTGCCAGCGTAGAGAACACTTCTTAAGAACTATTGGGGCAATACCATCTGGACGAGCGGATTTGTGTATGTCGAGACCCTTAAGAATCCTTGCGACTGTACGAGTGCGGAAGTGGATTAGTCCCATGGTGGAGTTGACGCACTCTAGTACAGTACAAATGGGAGCTGAGAACTGGCTGTGTAGTGGGCAGCATGTAGGTTAGTTTTGTCTAAGGGGTTGATAGCTGGAATGTCATTGAGGATAAGCGTAGGTATAGACGACATAGTTGAGTTTTTTACGTTTCTTACAAACGACCAGAAACTTTTGCCACCTTTGGGACATTCAAGGATTTTACGCCTTAATTTTTGGTGGCATTGGAATCTAATCCGTCGAATATGGGTGTTGCAGTCTGGCTCGTATGTACTTTTTTCGGTTTTCTTCAACACTGTTTGTCTAATAGGCCCGAAAGCTTAGCTCCCTGAGCCTAATAGCCTCTTTGCAGCTCAAGTGAAGCCACGTATTATCCTTTGGCCTGGTACTTTCAATCTTGCTGGGAATAAAATATGCGATGCCGATTCGGATAATATTTGCGATAATATCAGTTGTGGCGTCCACGTCGGTCGTTGTCGAAGAACCACAAAGACCAGATAAAGATCAAAAAGAAGTTGTTAAGGCCGCGCCAGTTGGCTGTCTCGTATAACCATAATGTTCCCTTAGGAGCTTTTTCTTTAATTGGGTGGTCGGAGTTCGAGAATTTATCTGATATCACGCAGTGGTCGGACGAGCCTAGCGGCGAAAATACATCGATCTTGTATTTGTTAGGCTGGGAGGTGAGAAACAAGTCCAGTATGTTGGTGGTATGACCAGCGACATCGGGGATACGCGACGGCTCATTCACAAGTTGAGTTAATTGACTTAACTCAGCAAAAATTTAAACATACCTTCCTTCGTGTGTTGTCTGTCCAGAATGTCGAAGCCACTGAGAATTGTGTACAATGAAATTGCCAGCTGAAACGATTTCATACCACAATTCAATGAATTGTTTCATTGAATGGAATCAGACAGTGCGTCGAATACATCAAATGTTGCATTCCTGCCTAGCTTGGGGCTTCTATAAATAAAACAGTAGTGAACGGAGTGGTTACGAAGCCATATTAAATGAGATTCGGTGGATGTTTGGCTATACTGCTGAAGCAATATCTCTACCAACATAGATGGCGAGACTGCAATGAGGAACGAGTAATGGCACTAAGCTTTATCCAGGAAAAAATAAATCAGACTTTTCATCGACCTAGGTTTTAAAAAGTCCTTTGATTTGACTCCTCGCGTAGAAGGTGGTCGAACTACTTAACGGGAAAGAAAGAAGTTAACGTGGTGGACTTCACCCCAAAACTCGGACTGTGAAACACATCAAGGGAAACCAACTTCTCCAACAAAACAAACATTTAAACGTCTGGCGAAGGGGTTTTTTCCAATTTAATAAAAAGACCAACAGTCAGATCTGCTTCCTAAAGGGAAAAATCCATTAGGGAAATCCCCGTAGTAGCATTCTATGATAGTAGTCTATCGAAGCAGTAGACAGATGGCCTACGAAGCGTAACTACAACTTCAGCAGAGTTTATTCGAACAAGGGAGGGAGTGAAACTTCAGAAATGCAGAGCTATTATGTGTGCTTTTCTAAGCGTGTAGTTTTTAACTGCCAAAAAGGAAGACAGGAAAATGGAAAAAAATCGCACAATTATTTCAGTTTATGAATTAACTTGGCAAAAGACTAGGTTAAGTTGGGTTAGGTAGCCCGTAGCCTCCTCAGGGGGGAGTATGCACTTGTTATGTTGCTTCGAGGTTGGTTGAGCCCCTATTTATGGAACCACTTAGTGCTTCTTAAACAATTAAGAAGGTCAGTTATCCTTACCCGCTGAACATCAGTCAAGTCATTAAGGAAGAAGGATGCTAGGTAGCGTTTCCTGATTAAACAGGAAGTGGAACAGGCGCAGAGTAGGTGATGAATCGATTCGACCTCCTCTCCCCTGCAGAATCCGTTGCCCTAGTTTTTGTGCGTGACGGCCAAGAGACAGTGACCGGTGATGACACCAGTCTTTTTGTAGATGTCATTTCGTTTTATGGAAGATTAGTCCCTTAGTCCATTGACTGTCAAGCCGGGACAAGATTTGTCTGGTGATGAGGCAAGTGTCCCTCTGGGCCCATCTCAAGTTCATCTCGGCCATGGCGAGGCTTGTAAGTATAAGTTTAATGGCTGGTAGAGGCATGCCTGTGCCATGTTCGATTGTTACATCGTTCCTTGTCTGGCGAGCATGTCAGCTTTTTCGTTTCCTGAAATATTGCTGTGCCCTGGCACCCAAAAGAGATGTACATATGTTAAATTGTTCGGCCATCTCGTTAGGAGATAGGCGGCAGTCAAAGCATACTTTTGAAGTATACACATAGTGCTTGACTGTCTGTATGGATTCGAATATCCGTAGTAGATATTACGTTCCACTTCAGCCAAAACAACGCCGCCTTTGTTGCCAACAGCTCCGCCTGCAAAACGCTGCAATGACCCTGTAATTTCAGAGCCAGGTTCAGGTTCAGGTTTGCAGAATACTCCACAGCCCACCCCATCCTTGGTCCTTGACCAGGCGGTGTAGAAGTCCACGAAGCTCTTGCGAGGTTGCACACGGTGAGATCAGTTCCGTCTGCCCGGATTAGTAATTTTGAATTTCTTCTCAAAGACTGTGGTGAACTCAATATGGTCGTTGTTTTCCGACAAGGTTATCCTGTTGTTCAGGACGGAGGAGTGGCCAGTGATGTACATATGTAGCTCGTCCATTTTGAGCTGGCTTTTAATCTGGTTGCCGTGTATGTGGATATTTGCTTGCCAAGTATATGGAGTGGAGTTAGGTGGAGTATCATGTTGAGCGCTGCCGTTGGGGTAGAAATTAAGTTCCAGGTGATGCACATGCATGCCAGCCTTTTTACCTTCTCGATTTGCTTACGGTATTTTGTTTTGTCCAGTGCAGTCCACCAGATCACCACTCCATACATTAGAATAAGTCTGAGAACTGTAATATATAGCCACAGGGTAAGGTCGGGGTTAAATCCCCATTTTTTCCCTAAGGCTTTTTTATAGGTGTAGAGAGCTATAGTTGCTTTTATTGCACGCGCGATTGTTCGGTCCTTCCAAGTTAGTTTCCTATCTAGTACCATGATAGGACTGACAAAGGCCTCGTCAACAGCAACTATCCGATGGATGCTGGCCTCCTAAAAAGCAAGAAGTGCCACCGCAGATGAACACCTTGCGGCACTGTTAGTAAGTCGCATCCTTACCTCCTCATGGTGCTGTTTTAACTCGCTGTGAATTTTTTTGTCGTTTTCTATGTCGTCCGGCAACATATGCGTCAAAAAATAAGCGTTTCGTGCCGGACTTGAATTTTTCGTTCGGCCGAGATTATCTGTAACGCCCGCGAAAATCTATTAACATGTATCGATAACCTGCGAGTCTTTAAAATTAACGTTAAAAAAAGTCACTGATTTTGAACCAAATGTTTCGCAAGCAACTGTTCAAAATGCTACAAATCTCCCTAAGGAACTGTCAACTGAGCACTATCGTTTTTTCTAACTTGAAACCAGTAATTCTACATCTTTAAGAAAACTGATTGTGAAAACTGAGTCCAATTCGTTCTTCTTCTTCGTGGCGCTTGGGCCTCAACCAACAAGCGACTCCAGCCAACACCATCTCATGCCAGCCGCCTTCAGTCACGCACACCAAATTGGTTGAGGTCTTCTCCCCTTGTGTGTGCCATTTGAATCGCGGGCGACCTCTGTTGCCTTGTCCCTCTGTTGCCTTGTCCCTCTGTTGCCTTGTCCCTCTGTTGCCTTGTCCCAATCGCTCGGATTCGAAGATTCTTCTATGTTGTCCATACGCTCCACATGACCCAGCCATCTTAAGCGTTATATCCATGGACGCTTAACCAGGCACATGCCGCCGTGCAGCCGGTACAGTTCGTGGTTGAATTTTCTCCTCCAGATGCCATAAACGCAAAGAGGTCTAAAGATCGCACGCAGAACTTTTCTCTCGAAAAGACCTAAAGCTTCCTCATCCGCTTTCTATAGCAACCATGCCTCTGCACCATAAAGCAGGACTGGGATACTTAGGGTATTATATAAAGCCAGGTTGGTTTTTCGAGAGACGGCTCTGTTACACAATTGCCTTTTGAGCTCAAAAAACAGCGATTCTTCTTCTTTTGGTGGCGTTACAGCTCAGGAAGGACCAGAGCCAAACTTCCCTTTAATCACCCATGTTGTGTGCGATTCTATTTTTCACACAGGTGAAAAGGGACCTACAGTTTAATGCCGATTCCGAACAGCGTGAGTCGAGAAGCTTTTTCTAGGCAAGTTACACTACGAGGGGTTTTGCGAGTACCTCGTCGAGGAGGAACGCCACGAAATAAACATTCGATCGCGTTGGTGTTATCGGGATCCGAACTCGCTCATCGTGCGTCAGAGTCCAACACCCTAACTACTGCGCCACGACGCCCTTAGCGATTAGCAGCGATTGAGTTATTCTGCATTTAATCTGGGTACTGATGTTGTTCGTATTTTTATTATTGCGGGTCTAAGGTAGACAAGTCCTTAACTACCTCTAATCTCTTGCTGCCCGTTGTGACGCTCTGTCCGAGGCGTCGATGCTGTGCCTACTTTCCTCATTTACCGCCAGACCCATTTTGGCCGCCTCCGCTTCAGTGCCAGCAAACACCTCATTGACGGCGCGCTGCGTTCGACCAATCACACCAATATCATCGGCGTAAGCTATGTAGCAGTTGAACGGACTTTTGGAAGATCGTGTGCTGACTTGTTAGTTTGGCGCGTTGAAGGTCTCGGTAAGTTCGTTACCGTCCTTGATGGAGCAACGAATATTTCCCAATATCATCTTACACAATCACGAGTTTGGCAGGGATGCTGAGACTAGACATGTATAGCTCGTCTCTAAACACGCTGTCGCATATGACAGCCTTGAATTTGAATAAAAGGTGGTGAGTGTCGATCTGCATTCTTGGGTATTTTCAGGATCTGCCGCAGTGTGGAAATTCGGTATATTGTGGACTTCCTTGACCTGAAACCACAATAATAAGGACCTATCAGGGTGTTGACGAAGGGTTCACACAAAACAGAATGCATGCATTCCTCCGACCACACAGATGAGCTGGTTCATGCGCCCTGCCATATCATCCCAAGCCGCCGACAATCCGTCTGCTACAGCATCTTTGTTTGACTCAGCCTTTAATTGCTATCTTGACCTCGTCAAAGTCGAGGGGATGGAATTCTTGTTCAAATTAACTTGGATATTCTGCTTGACAGCGGTATTTGAGTCTTCCTCGCCGTTTTATCGTCTGAAGAGTGATTCTTTGAAATTCTCCGTATCGGCTGCGTTCCGGTAGGCTTCGGTCCGGAGTTTTTATCCACTGGATTTCTAAACTGCATTCCTACTGTAACACCTCTTCATCTCCTCGACCGTACGCTTGTCATGCTCCTTATTTTTCTATTTGAGAAGCCAGTTCTCATCTCTTCCTTTCTGCTCATGAATTGCTCTCGTCTTTCGATACAGCATTGCCTTTTAGGCGTCTTGCTTGGCTGCTTCGGGGTGTCAGCACTCGTCGTCAAACCACGGGGTTTTCCTGGGAGGTGGTGTCGTAAAATCCAGCACATCAGTGGCAGCTTCTTTAATAGCTATTTGAAAAGGTTTCCATTCTTCTTCTACTGTTAGTGCAGGCAGCGTCGAACTTTCAGAGAGTTTTTGGGAGACTCGGTCGGCAAAGTTCCTAGTGGTCGTAAGCGATTGTAGCTTTCCAACGTCAAACCTTGGTGTTCTTGCTCGCCTTTTTTTTTTTATATCCGTGCTCTTACCTTGGCCACGACAAGGAAATGATCCGAGTTGATGTTGGCTCCTCGGAAGGTTCGGACATCAAGAATTCTGGAAGGGTGTCTGACGTCGAACACAAAGTGATCAATCTGGTTGACGGTTGATTGATCAGGGGACTGCCCTTTATGGATGTTAAGGTGTGGGAACTGCGTACTTATTACAGAGAGGTTCCGCCCCAGGGCGGAATCAACTAGCCTGAGTCCGTTGCCGGGTGTAAAGATTTCTTCCTTTCCCAGCTGGGCATTGTCTCCTATAACGATCTTGGTATCGTAGCTGGGGCATTTGTCGTATGTCCTTTTTAGGAGATCATACAAATCAAACTTGCTTAAGCTTAAGACTTTTTGCCTTAGTCTGCCTCGAACAACAAATCCACATGTAAATAAGCGCTGTCTCCCCCTCAGTAGCGATCGCCGTAATAGAAGGCGCAGTTTTTCATACTCTTTTTGAACGGCCTGTTCCAGTAGCGCACCTTCTGGATTGCGGTAATATCTACTTTGTAGCAGTCAAAGGCCTCCGGGAGTTTATCGGTTGCATTTCATTTGTCAAGGGACCTCACATTCCACGTGAACAGCCAAAGTTCATTGTCCTTTATTCGTTTGCTGGGCTCGTCAACAGGGGATTTACTGTCCAAATTTGGTATATTTTTAACAAAATAAGAGCCGATTCTGACTGGGACATTGCTTTTGCCCCACCTTTTACGTAAATGATTTAAACGTCTTAAAGAAAAATCTACACCTGTTAATCAACCGCTTTCTGTCTTGAGCGGGCACAATGACTTATAATGACAATCTGAATGGTAACCAATTGACTGGCACTGCTGGACAATGAAAATTAGACCAGTAACTTTTGGATGAGGAGAAAAATTACGGTCTTTTTCGTTTTTTTGGGATGCTCTCGTCCTCCAATGGAATATAGTTTCTTCGTTAATAATGTTAACAAACTGTCTGAATGGTTTACGTTATAATCTTTGTTAGTCAGTTTCGAGAAGAAAGTTAGATCTGAGATATAACATAGCCTACCTAACCTAACCTAGTATAACGCAGAAACGAACCTGCCTGAAACCTTCCTTTCTGGCCTTATTTTCCGAGTCAATACTAGTACTATCGATATTTGACTGGAGTTGTAATGTGAGTTGGCATGCCAATAAGGTCGGATTCGTAAGGTAATTCTCACGCACAATCGCCCTCTCTTAAGACGGCTTAAGGCTTCAAAGTTATAGATTTTATCGCTGTCTTGTAACTCCGAAGCCCAGAGGTGGCATCACACAGAGGCGACATTTAGAGCTATAGCATTCAATTCAATCATCGACTCCCTCGCTCCGCTACTAGCAAGCATTTAACTTCATATTCTAATCCTGGCAACCTAGTCCTTTTCTACCCACAAAAGTGTCAACAAAAACTTCATTTTCTCGTTATTGTTTCAAGTTCGGTTAGTTTAACCGTTTGTTCTTTGTTCCGTTCTTTTTTTTGTTTTTGTTTTTGTTTACTGTTAAATATGTTCCGAGAAACCTATCAAAAAGGGTTTTTCACCGTATTTTACAGCCTTGGCAGTAAGCCCCTAGAATTATGGCAAAAAATCGTATGTATTTAGGTGACTGCCAAGATCCGTTTAAATCAATTATTTTCTTATAAGCACCAGGATGGTCACATCAAGAGAGTAATTGACGAGGACATAAAGTCCACGTGCTTGGAGATTTTGGGCACTAATGTCTCAACACTCTACATAGCCATCCCAAAACGGAGTAATATTTCGCTCGGTATTAAGCTGCCATTTCTAGTGTTGCTTGTGAAGAACTTGCGCAAACTGTTCACTTTCGAGGTCAAGGTACATATGTAGGTGTGGTGTATGGTTTACAGAGACTAACGGTAATACTCGTGTTTATCTAGATCCTCGACGATCAAAAGTTTCATCGACGAATTCGTATTTCGAACTACGAGAGTCGCACCCGTGTGAAAACATTTTCCATGTCTATGCCAATGGGGTTATCGCCCGGCTGGAATCAGATTCACTTGAATCTTGCCGACTTTACGAGACGAGCATATGGAACCAATTATATGGAAACCGCTGGTTTACAAATACACGGCAATGTTCGCATTCGTCGTATATACTTTACCGATCAACTATATGCACTTGACGAGCTCCCGAAAGAGTATCGTATCATGTATTCGAAGGGTGATCGAAGAAAAAAAGGGAAAGGTTTCCCACCATCGAACGCACGACCACCGTCTCCGCAAACGGAACTCACGATAACAGCATCTCAACAAAAGCTGGAATTGGATGAAACGGATAGATATCGTGCGGCGGATATAGATTCATGTCCTGGTCTTAAGAATGAAGGCGTATAATAAATTAGAAAGTGTTTCATAAAAACTGTGTATATTGGCCTTCTTGCTCCTGTTGGACAGACATGAGAATGTCTACGTAAAACAATTTGAAAAATTTCAAAAGCGTGACTGTGTGACAAATTTGTTGTCCATCACTTCTTCTTCTAAACGGGCGCTACAGTTCGGGGTGAACCTGGGCCTCAGCCAACATGACCCTCCAACTAGCACGATCTTCTGCTAGCCTTTTCCATCTATGTGCGCCATCCTAAGTGCAGCCGTCCTCTGCTTCTGCGTCCTTCGGGGTTGGATTCAAAGACTCTCCGGGCTGGAGCTGTGGTGTCCTTTCGCTCTACATGGTCCAGCCATCTTAACCGTTGGGTTCGTAGACGACTGACTAGACTCATGTAAAGTTCGTGGTTTAATCTTTTCCTCCACCCCCCGTCTGCGTTTATAGGCACGAAAATCCTGCGCAAAATCTTTCTCTCTGCCATGCTTCTGTGCCGTATAACAGAACCGGGATGATAATGGTCTTATATAGAGTCAACTTTGTCGCTCGGGAGAGGGCTCTATTATTCAATTACCTCCTAAGCCCAAAGAAACAGCGATTGGCAAGAGTGTTTCTGCGTTTGATTTCGAAACTGATGTCGTTGTTCCAGGTCACTGCGGAGCCAAGGTAGACAAAGTCCTTAACTACCTCGAACTTATATCTGCCAATACAAACGTTCTGGCCAAGACGTCGGTGGTGAGCGTCCTTTTTTGATGACAGCATATATTTAGTTTTGCCCTCGTTTACCGCCAAACCAATTTTCGCCGCCTCCATTTCAATACTCGCAAACGCCTCATTGACATCTCGCTGTGATCTACCTATTATGTCAATATCGTCGGCGTATGCAAGGAGTTGCGAGGATTTGAAATAGATTGTGCCTTTTGTATTGGCCAGTGATTTTTGCACCATCGTTTCCAATATGATGTTGAAGAAATCACACGACAGTGCATCGCTCTTCCTAAATCCTTTTTTGACATCAAAACTATCGGTAAGGTGTTCACCGATTCGGATCGAGCAGCGAGCATTCTCCAAAGACCTCCTGCATAGTCTGACAAGTTTAGCAGGTATGTGAGAGGTAGACATAGCGCTTTATAGCTCGTCTCTAATTACGCTGTCGTATGCGGCTTTGAAGTCGACAAATAGGTGGTGAGTGTCGACTTGAAATTCATTGGTGTTTTCCGGGATCTGCCGTAGTGTGAAGATTTGGTCGATGGTGGACTTCCATGGCCACAAAAGGTTTCAGGCGTTCACACAAAACGGCAGAGAAGATTTTGTAGGCGATGTTAATAAGACTTATTCCTCTGTAGTTGGCGCAATCAGAGGGGTCTCCTTTCTTGTGGATCGGGCATACGATACTGAGACTCCATTCCTCGGGCATTCTTTCCTCTGACCATATCTTACAGATGAGCTGGTGCATGCTCCTAACCAGGTCATCCCCAGCTGCCTTGAAGAGATCAGCAAACAGTCCGTCTGCGCCAGTAACATTATTCGACTTGAGTTTCGGTATCTCAATCTTAACTTCGTCGAGGTCAGGGGGACGGAATTCTCTGGGGTCTTCATCGATTAGAAATGGATCATTCTGCCTGACAGCGGTATATTGACTAACATCGCCGTTATACAGTCTGCAGAAGTGGTTTTTCCATAATCTCAGCATCAACTGCGATTCTACTACTAGGTGTCCGTTTTCATCCCTGCAGATTTCCGTTCTGGCTTTATAACCTTGGTATGTTCGCTTTATCTGTTGACAAGTTTTTATTTTAATTTTTAAGTTTATCATCGCAGAATTTACAACAGTAGTAGTACAGAGATGAAGGAGGGAGGGAGCGAGCAAACAGAGCAAAGAAGTTGATCGCGTTTAACATGGCAAACGCCAGCTTCGATCTCTGTCCCTGCTCAATCCAAGTTGACACACAGCCTCCGCGTGCCCCCCCCCCCCCCCCCCCCCCCCGGATAGCTACTCTGGCACCCGCCAGGTAGTGAACCAATGTGGGGCCAACATCGACTCGGACCACTACCTTGTTGTAGCCAAGGTACGAATGAGGATATCAAGAATGCTTAGGAGTCGAGTAGGACTACGTAAGTTTGACGTTGGAAAGCTACAATCGCAAGAGACTGCCAACATCTTTGCCGATCGTGTCTCCTCTAAGTTCTCTCAAAATCCGCCCACAGCAGCACAAACAATAAAGCAGGAATGGGCTCATTGCCAGAGCGCCGTCAGAGATGCTGCCTCAGAGGTGCTGGGTTTCAAACAGCCACCACCTAGAAACCCCTGGTTCGATGAACAATGCGAACAGGCCCATGCAGCAAAACAAGAGGCATATAAAGCCATGCTGCAACGACGGACGAGAGCTGCTCGCGAAATCTATGAGCAGAAGAGAAGAGAGGAACACACGCTTTTCAGAAGAAAGAAGAGAGAGAGCACGGAAAGCGTCAGATCGAGGAGATGGAGAGATGCTTCCGCAGGAATGACGCCCGTAAGTTTTACAACAAGGTAAAACGAGCATGACATGGCTACAAAGCCAGAGTGGCGGCCTGCAGGGATGAAAATGGATAACTGGTAGTAGAGTCGCAGTCGATGCTGAGGATTTGGAAAGACCACTTCTGCAGACTGTATAACGGCGATGATAGACAAGATACCGCTGTCAGGCAGAACGAGCCATTCAAGTAACAGAATTCAGTCCACCCGACCTAGACGAAGTCAAAATAGCGATATCAAGACTTAAGTCTAATGAAGCCGCTGGCGCAGACGGCCTGCCTGCTGAGCTTTTTAAGGCGACTGGAGATGAGCTGGTAAGGTGCATGCACCATCTCATTTGCAAGGTATGGTCGGAGGAAAGCATGCCCGACGAATGGAATCTCAGCATCGTTTGCCCGGTCCATAAGAAAGGAGACCCCTATAACTGCGCCAACTTTAGGCGAATAAGTCTCCTTAACATCGCATATAAGATCTTCTCTGCCGTATTGTGTGAACGCCTGAAACCGTTTGCGGATAACCTGATCGGCTCTTATCAGTGTGGTTTCAGGCCAGGTAAGTCCACAATAGACCAAAGATTTACGCTACGGCAGATCTTGGAGAAGACCCAGGAATACCAAATCGACGCTCACCACCTCTTCGTCGATTTCAGGCCGCGTATGACAGCGTATATAGATACGAGCTGTACAAAGCCATGTCTAGTTTTAACATCCCTGTCAAACTCGTCCGACTGTGCAGGATGACAATGGAGAGTTCTCGCTGCTCCATTAAGGTAGGTAATGAACAAACCGAGACCTTTGATGTTAAAAAAGGATTTAGGCAGGGCGACGCGCTGTCGTGCAACGTCAATGAGGCTTTCGTGAGCATTGAGGCAGAAGCGGCTAAGATGGGTCTCAAGGTTAATGAGGGTGAAACCAAATATCTGCTTTCATCTAAAAGAGACGGACAACACCGACGTACTGGCCAGAACGTCACCATGGGCGGATATAACTTTGAAGTGGTCAAGGAATTCGTCTACCTTGGCTCACTGATGACCAGCGACAACAACACCAGCGCTGAGATAAAAAGCAGAATCACTCTTGCCAACCGCTGTTTCTTTGGGCTCAAGAAGCAATTGAGAAGTAGAGCCCTCTCTCGGAAAACCAAGGTGACACTATATAAGACCTTGATCATCCCAGTCCTCCTTTACGGCGCAGAGGCTTGGACCTTAACAAAAGCGGATGAAGATGCCCTTGGTCGTTTCGAGAGGAAAATTCTGCGCACTATCTACGGTCCCGTTTGTTCAAACGGTGAATGGAGGAGAAGATATAACGAAAAATTGTACTGGTTGTACATGACACAGTGCACAATTCCCCCAGACTTGGCACCCATACAAGAATATTGGCTGAAATATTGTTTTATATAATATCAATTTATTTTCATTTGAGAGTGGAGATCTTCTATTGATCAATGGATACAATAATTTAACGGCAATACTAGATTTGTTGATTGTTCCTTTAATATGTTCCTTAATAATTAACTTTTGATCAAGATAAATTCGTAAATATTTTATAAAAGGTACCCACGTTATAGGATGCCCATCAATTATTAGCTGGTTAGCCGGAAGAAAGCAAGGTTTTCTTTTTGTTGTAAAAAGGATTGCTTGAAAATTTTCGGCGTTCAGTTTAATTTTCCATTTCCTAAAATAATTTTGCAATATTTTTATGGCATTTATAAGATTCGTCTCTACATTGAGACCAATTTCATGCGAAGAAAATATTGCATATATTGCTGCGTTAAATTGAGGAAGAACTGGAAAATCAGCTGTATAAATATTGTATAAAACTGGTCCGAGGACAGAGCCTTGAGGGACACCTGCGACCAAATTTATCAAATTTGATACACCAGTATTGACATATGTACCCTAAAAAATCGATTAGAAATGAAACTTTGAATAATTTTAATTAAAAATGGTGGGAAGTCAAGGTTGATTAATTTGTAAATTAGACCATTGTGCCACACAGAATCAAAAGACTTTTCTATATCGAGTACTATCATACCTGTAGATTTTTTAATTGCACGGTTTCTTTTAATAAGGTTACAAATTCTTAGAACTTGATGCGGGGTTCCATGGTTCCGTCTGAAACCGAACTGCTCGTTAGGATATAATTGCCCTTCCCCAATTATTTTCATAATTTTTTAGCACCTAATAGACTAATCGGCCTATAGCTATCTGTTCTGTCTGGAGGCTTGCATGCTTTTGGTATTGGAATTACTTTTGCAAGTTTCCATGTATCTGGGAAGTATTGCACTCTTAGACATGCATTAATTATATGGGTGAGAAATAGAATACCTTTTCTGGGCAAATTTTTGAGATAAACATTTTTTATTTGGTCGATGCCACCCGTCTTCTTAGTAAGTAAGTTACTTAAGAAGTATTTTGTGTCTAATTCGCTTATAAATTCGTTAACTGGAGTTTGACAGTTAATAATGTTAAGTGCCTGTAAAGCGCGCTCCACGTGGTCATTTGTATTTGCATTTCCTAGATTCTGAGATATAGCGTGATTTTGAGAAAAACTGGCGGCAAGAGCATTAGCCTTTTCCGCGTCCGTAAAATAGGTGTTACCACGTCACGTCGGCAGTAGCACCTCTCCAAATGCTCAATCGCGCGCTTCTCGTGCTCTTGTCCATCACTTACTAGCCTGGAATGTTCGAGATAGACTTTCTCTCATCCGATGTAATCACTTGACGACAACTATCTGTGTGGCACATGTGTTTAAAAGGCAGAAAGAGAAAGATCATAAAAAGGACACCTCTTTAATCCTTTATAGCCACAATACTGCAGGGGAATAGATGAAGTCAATGTCTTGCATCATATTACTTGAATCGAATTGTGTGTGTTGATTAAACGGCTAACGAGTGCCCGGCAACAGAGGACACGTGCTTAGACAAAATTGTCACAATGTCCTTTTCGTCTATGTTTGATTGTTAAGCGATTCCCTTCCACCTTGCAGTCCTGAATTCCATGCAGTCCTCCTAGCATATACATACATATATGTACTTGTGTCCTATTAAAAGTGCTTGGGGCATTCTTCGTCCTGTGTGCCATATCAAACAACACGCATTGTCACATGAAAAACATTTACATCGTCGTCATACGTACTCGTATGTCTGGTTTTGGTCGGGTCGGGTTCGGATCACATTGGATGAAGGGCGCACCCTTAGATTATTGTCGAGGCAGAGGATATCATTTTGGATATCGTTTGATACTTGACATTTTCGCAAACATGTCGGTACTGCTCTGCGGACAGGTTGAAGCTTTTTGATTATGGTTACCTGATGGTTTCGGGAGACTTGCATGCAGGTGGTTGCACGTGATGCATGATAAAATATACTGACCTGCCGGATGGAAGTTTGTTAATTAAAATTCGGCATCACGAGCTGAGGATATCCCGTGTTCATCCTGATGTCAGAATACTGAACACCAGAATGGGGACCGCTGGTCAGTGGCTGTGGTGTGAGGTTTCTATTGTTGTTATCTTGAACGTGGACCGAGAGTTGCTTTATGCTATGCGCTCAAGTGGGATTATATTGGCCATTCCTTGGACTTTGCTTTGATGAATTTCATAAGGAAGTTTTTAACTAAAATAAAGTGAGATGAGCAGTAAAACATGGGCTCTGGAGTAGGGATTGAAGTAAGGATATGAGAGTGCTTCTATACAAGCTCGCAACGGGAATAATTTGTCGGAAAGTGCAATACTCTAGGTTTTGTGGTTTTAATAGGTAACTTTTAATGTGTATTTATGGCAACCTCTTCTGGTCACTCTTGTTGGCGATTTTTCTTTTTCGTGACATGAATTGGAATTGAAATTCTTGGGAGCGAGTGGGGCACGAGCGATGACCATGTGACAGTTGCTGAGGTGATCAAATCATCTAATTTTAGACTTGCCGAACGACTGGTTAGGGAGAATAAATACGAATGTATTTGAGTCACCATAACCTCTAGATGTACACGAACTAATGCATTTGAGTGTACCCTTTTTGACATATCACGCATGACTCGCGAGATGTGTCAAAAGCGTTCATACTCAGCTCGTATTGCCTTTTTATGATGAGGTATTCGATACTCAAAATATATTTACAAATTAATAAATTTCGCTCTCGATATACGTGCTCTATAAAAAAATGCTTTACAAACACTTCGACCATATTAGGACCATCATAATTGACCTACTGAGCAAGCAATTCAAACCATGGTTAAGCGGTCAGCTAGATCATAGGATTGGACGTCTGTAGACTAATTTTTATGGGAATACGTCATAATACTTGTCTGTACTACCACTACTAACATTTCCAATACAGAGACTTCAGACCAATGTCAACTATTAAATGACCTTCATGAAATCGACTGGGCCAGAATCTATAGAATCACCTCAGTAAACGACCAAATATTGTTTTTGAATAGGAATATCGGGAAATTGTTCGACGTTCATGTTCCTTTACGCAGAAGGAAAATTACATACGCACTTCCCTTACGGATGAATCGTGATATAACTCAGTTGATTATAAAAAGAAATATAGCTTATGCTAAATGGAAGCGATGTAGAATCCCCGAGATGCATGCAATTTACTCCGCCCTTCGCAATAAAGTCGTGTATAAAGTCAGATTGGCTAAACGCAATTACTATGCGAACCACCTTAATCCAACGGGTTCTGGAAGAAACATCTGGAGAACTTTAAGTCATTTAGGTATCGGCAAACAAAACCACAAAGTCCCCGATAACATCGATTGTAATCTTCTAAATTCTGAATTCCTGGATTCAAATAAAACTAGTTCAAATCTACCTGTTGATTTGTCATCTAGCCCACCCGAAGAAGTTAATAGCACCTTTAGCCCTTCTCTGCTGGATAATGAGGGTGTTGTTGCAGCCTTACTGTCCGTAAAATCAAATGCCATAGGCTTGGATAATATAGACCCCAGGTTCGTTAAGCTACTCTTACCAGTTATCTTGCCATACCTCCGACATTCTTATTATTCCATTTTAACAACATGTGAGTTTCCAGCTGACTGGAAAAATGCCAAAATTATTCCAATTCCGAAAGGGGGCAGTGGTTCAGTTGATTATAGACCAATTTCTATCCTACCTAGGTATTTGAGAAAGCGATTTTAAGGCAGTTAATAAAGTATCTCGATGTCAATAATTTCCTCAATGGTGCTCAGTCTGGGTTTAGACCAAATCGAAGCTGCAAGACTGTACTATTAAATATAGTTGATGAGATGCATACGGCAATGGACAAGAAAGAGGAAAGGCTTTCGACTCAGTCGACCATGCGATCCTATGTTCAAAACTAAGAATGTTTGTTTGTTTGTTTGTTTATCAGGCCAGCGATCCAGGGAGGATCTGAGCCTGAGCTATAGCTGCCTTCCATCCTTGACGGTCCCGGGCACGCTGCTTCCAGTTGTCAAGACCAAGATGTCTTACATCCGCGATTACTTGGTCTTTATACCGGAGGTTCGGTCTTCCTCTTCTTCTCGAACCAGGAGGCTCGGAGTCGAAGACCCTCTTAGCTGGAGCGTTGATGTCCATGCGCTCGATGTGGCCGAGCCAGTATAATCAACGGATCTTTGCCTTCCGGACTACATCCACATCGTGGTACAGCTCGTAGAGTTCGCGGTTGTGTCTTTTTCTCCATTCACCTTCCTCACAGACAGGACCAAATATCCGGCGCAGAATTTTTCTTTCGAAAGAACCTGCTTATCGTCTAGCTTTCGGCTCCGTACAGCAAAACTGGCAGAATGAGCGTTTTGTAAAGCATGACTTTGGTCTTTCGAGTGAGGAGTTTTGACCCCAGTTGTTTGGATAAGCCGAAGTAGCAGCGGTTGCCAAGGGCGATTCTATGCCGGATCTCCACTGTGGTGTCATTTGTGGAATTTACGTTTGCCCCGAGGTAGACAAACTCCTTAACTACCTCGAAATTGTAGCTGTTAATTGTTATATTTTGTCCCAGGTGGTGAGCGATGGATTGGTTTTTGCTTGACAGCATGTATTTCGTTTTGTCCTCATTGATCTTAAGACCAACTCGTTTCGCCTGTTCTTCAATCGCCGTGAATGCTTCCACAATGCCACGGCGAGAACACGCGATGATGTCGATATCATTCGCGTATCCTAGCAGCTGGATGGACTTGTAAAAGGTAGTGCCTTCCCTGTTGACGCCTGCCCGTCGCACTATCTGCTCCAGCACCAGGTTGAAGAAGTATTCAAAACTAAGAAGCTTGTTTTATTTCTCCTCAACTGCAACCAAGCTGTTTCAGTCATACCTTACAGGAAGACATCAATGTGTGGTTGCTGGGGATAAGACCTCATGCCTACTCCCAGTACGCAGCGGTGTACCACAGGGCTCAATTTTGGGTCCCCTTTTATTCGTGCCTTACATTAATGATCTCCCAAAGGCGGTAAGACACTCCACTGTTCTAATGTTTGCTGATCATGTTCAGGTGTTTATAAGTAGCCCCTCGCAGAACTCTCCCAGTCATCAGAAGCAATGAACGATGATTTGTATTGCATACAGAGATGGGCACAGAGTAATAACCTGAGTCTCAATCCAACCAAATGTAAAACAATAGCCATTAACAGAACTAAACTAGATAAGTCCTTACTCTCGCCTATCGAGCTGGGTGATTCTGTGGTCACCCAAGTTGAAAAAATTAAGAATATTGGAATTGTCTTCAACGACCGTAGGCCATATTGCACGTGTTATTAGCAAGTTGCCGAAAAAAAGTGATTTAAGGTTGTAAGCTCCATACGATCATAAGTAGCGAGCATCATTTTATGAACTCAAATCAAATTTTTTCACATTTGCGATGTTTTTGGTTGAGAGAAGGGCCAGGGCATGTATGTAGGGCAAAGTTGCTGATTGCACTCAACATGGCTAAACGATCCCTGCTAATTCTCAGGTCAAGTTGACATAGTCTCCTCAATACCCGTTATGAGGTGAACTGATGTCTGCAGCTACCGCCGTAGGCACAGAGGTCCCAACCCAACGAAGATGGTGCTTATGACCACACAGCAATCTGGTGGTCTCCAGATGGTCGAATTGCCAACCAAAGTGACGTCAAACGTCCTGGATGTTAGAGTGTTCAGAGGGGCAAACATCGACTTTAACCATTTTCTAGTGGCAGCAAGACTCAGAGCCCAACTTTCCAATGTTAGAAAGCTGCATCAGCCCACCCAGGGGAGGTTCAACATTGGAAACCTGAGCACTTTAGAGATCGCCAGAGACTACAGAGAGCAACTGGGCGGACGACTCGCAAATATGCCTACGTCGAACACAAACGCCCCAGAATATGGGGCGCCATTGCCACTCAGTCATCAAGGAAGCAGCTGGAACTACATTGAGCTACGCGCCAACCGGCAAGAAATCCGTGGTACGAAGGCGAGTGTGGTCAGAAAAAATGAGAAACCGACGAGCCGTACCAAAAGGTACTGCAAAGGAGAACACGCGTGGCGGCCGAGGAATACCCAGCCAGAAGGAGGAGGAGAAAAATACACTGGGGCATATAAAAATCAAGTGATAGCAGGCACAAGACATTTTGGTCTTTTCGACTGGAAGCAGCGTGCCCGGGACCGCCAAGAATGGAAAGCAGTATTAACTCAGGTCCAGACCCTCCATAGGATGCTGGCTTGAAAAGTGACTTGTCTTTTTATACTTTTTTGGACAGTTAAGATCCAAACTATTCGGAAATCACAAGATATTACTTCGACTGAATTAGTCAGTGACTTTCTTAAAACATACCAAAAGTCGCTGATGGATGTAGTGTACTCTAAGCCTTTGGATCGTGGGGTTGGACGCCTTTAGACTACTTTTTATGGAAATACGTCAAGCCACTTGTCTATGATGATACGCTAGCGTCATATGCGGCTTTGAGAGAGAAATTGCACGAAGTTACTCAAAATTTGTCTCTATGCTCTGCATACGATTTCCTATAGGCCCCTCCAAATATAGTAATTTTATTTGGACTACATTTTCTCATGGAAAAATGGCAGATATTCTCCTTTTACATCTAATAAAAACTTTATTCACTATTGTATCTCTCCTGTATTCATTTTGGCAGTTAAAAACCCAATACTTAAAAAATCACTCCATATTTGTTAGTTCATCGCCACATGGTAAGGACGACCGAGAAATAGAGGTTTAGCAAAAATGGTTGCCAGCAGCGGGATCTACCTTTTCTTCTTTTTCTTCGTGGCACTACAAGGCGGTGTGGTCTTGGGCCTTCAACCAAAAAGCCACTTCAGCCAACAAGATATCTTACCAGCCACCTTTAGTCACGCACACCAAGTTGTTTGAGGTGCTTCTCCCCTTGTGTGCGCCATTCGAGTCAAGGGTGTCCTCTATTGCGTTGTCCCAATGGCTCGGATCCTAGCATTTTACGGGCCGGCGCATAACTTTTCTCTCGAAAAGACCAAGAGCTTCCGAATCCGCTTTAATTTGCGTCCATGTCTCTACACCATAAAGCCGAACTGGGATGGTTAGAGTATTATGTAAAGCCAGATTGGTTCTTTGAGAGATGGCTCTGTTACTCAATTGCCTTCTGAGCCGAAAAGAAAAAAAACAGCGATTGGCAAGAGTTATTTCGGTACTGATGTTGTTCGTATTTTTATTACTGCGGGTCCAAGGTAGACGAAGTCCTAATTACCTCGAAGTTCTTGCCCATTGTGACGGTCTGTCCAAAGCGGCGATGTTGTTCGTCCCTTCTTGATGATAGCACATACTTCGTTTTGCCCTCATTTACCGGCAGACCCATTTTGACCGCCTACGCTTCAATGCCAGCATACATTGACGGCCCGCTAGGTTCGACGGAGGCTAGCAGTTGAACGGACTTTCCAAAGATCGTGCCCCTAGTGCTAGCCTGTGTGTTTCGCACGATCTTCTCAAGTATGATGTTAAAAAAGTCACATGATAGCGGTTTCGGTAAGTTTGTTATCGACCTTGATGGAGTAGCGAGAATTTTCCATCGTCATCCTACACAATCTGATGAGTTTGGGAGGGATGCCAAAACTAGAAATGACTCTGTATAGCTCGTCTCTATATGCTGTCTTGAGATCGAATAAAAGGTGGTGAGTGTCGATCTGTATTTCCTGTCTTTTCCAGGATCTGCCGTAGTGTGAAAATTCGGTATATTGTAGACTTCTCTGGTCTGAAACCAAAATGGCAGGGAGGATTTTGTATGCGATGTTAAGGAGACTGACCCCTTTCCAATTGGCTGAGTCAAAGGGGTCTCCTTTCTTGCCGATCCTGAGATTCCACCCGTCGGGCATGCATTCCCCCAACCATATCTCACAGATGAGCTGCCGCATGTGCCCTGCCAGATTATCCCCAGCCGCTTTAAGCAGTTCCACGGACAGTCTGTCCGCTTCAGCAGCTTTGTTTGACCTCAGCCTTGATATTGCTATCCTGACCTCTTCAAATTCGGGGGATGGAATTCTTGTCTATCGTCGTCTAAGTCGAGTGGAACATTCTGCCTGACAGCGGTATTTGAATCTTTCTCGCCGTTTAACAGTCTGCCGAAATGATTTTTCCAAATTCTCATTATCGATTGCGACTTTATACAAGTTGTCCATTCTCGTCCCGACAGACTTCGGCTCGGAGCTTGAATGCATTGGATTGCTGTTTTACCCTTCGGTAAAACTTCCGGACTTCTGTAACACCTCTTCATCTTCTCTACCTTCATCACTCCTTTTTTGCTCGTAGAACTCACGATCAGCTCTAATCTTTCAATGCAGCATTGCCTTATAAGCGTCTTGCTTAGCTACATGGGGGTGTTTGCATTCGTCGTCAAACCACGTGGTTTTCCTGAGCGATGGTGTCGTAAAACTTAGCACATCAGTGGCAGCTTTTGGCAACGTTTCCGTTCTTCTTCTACCGTTAGTGCAGACGACGTCGAACTTTCATAGGGTTTTTGGGAGACTCGGTCGGGCAAGTTCCTAGTGGTCGGTTGCGATTGTAGCTTTGCGACGTTAAACCTTGGGGTTCTTTCTCACCTCTTTTGTTTTTTTGATATCCGTGCTCTTACTCGGGCCCCAACAAAGGAAATAACCCGAGTCGATGTTGGCTCCAATGTGATTATTCTGGTTGACGGCTGATTGATCAGGGACCGTCAGGTCCCTTTATGGATGTTGAGGTATGGGAACGGCGTACTCACTATAGAAAGGTCCGGCTCTGAGGCGAAATCCTGTGTCCGCTCCCGGATGTGTTGTCGTGGAGGCTGTATTTTCCGATGACTCTGACAAAGACTTCTTCCTTCCCCAGCTGTGCATTGGTCTCGTAGAACGATCTTAGTGTCTTGGCCATGGCATTTATCGTATGTCCATTCTAGGAGATCATAGAAGTCATCTTTGCTGTTGTCATCCTTGCCCTCTTTCGGAACGTTGGCGTAAATTAGGCTAATGATGCCGAAGTTAGCCTTGATGCGGATTGTTCCGAGGCGCTCGCTTATATATTTAAAGTTTGAGACTTTTTGCCTTAGTATGCCTCGAATAACGAATCCACATCCAAATAAGCGCTGGCTTCCCCCTCCGTAGTAATCACCGCAATGGAGGTCACAGTTTTTCATCCTCTTTTTGACCGGCCCATCCCACCGCACTTCCTAGATTGCGGTAATGCCTGCTTTATAGCAGTCAGCAGTCAAGGGCTTCCGCGAGTTCATCGGCTGCATGTGGTCTGCTAAGGGGCCTCACATTCCGCGTGTAGAGCCGAAATTAATTGTCCTTGCTTCTGAACCACATTTTTCTTACGTAAGGGAGTTAGCCGGCCCCTTCTTTAACCCTCGGGTGGTGTCCGGGTATATCCGGTATTTGTACCCTCACTGAGGTTCTACATTTTAGTTGCCGAAATTGAGATTGTCTTCTAAACTATCAATTAGACAGTGGGTTGGATCGGTTTGTTGGACCTAAAATAGTCTGAAAACTTACCGAACAAGCCTGAGAACGTGTAGCATATTGCTTATGTTAGCGCATGAGCTCAACACCAGCTTAAGAAAGATCAGTCCCTCAAGAACAGGGAGTCGTCCTTCAAAGCCCGAAGAACCTTGATTATTCCCTACTGGTTAAAACCTTTAAATCACAATTCCTCCTTAAGTTGAATTTGTTATATTGGATGCTATATTTACGATGTATGGACAAAGTAACTTCATTTCTATCACATACTCATGTGTATACACCTATCAATTTATTTACCACAATCTGCGCAGGCCTTTGCCTTCTCCGACTTATCTGGCGAAGGTGGCCGAGCCTGTGGTTGAGGTTTAGCATCTCCCTTCTTCGACGGCTTCGGTATCATGATCTTATAATCATTGGGCAGATTCTCTTCTGTATATAGTTGATCGGTGAAGTAGATTCGACGTATCCTGACATTAGCATGGATTTGCACACGAACTGTTTCCATATAATTTGTTCCATAAGCACGTCGTGTGAAATCGGCCAAATTCAAGTGAATTTGATTCCATCCGGGCGATAATCCCATCGGCATTGACATACAAAACGTCTTAACACGCGTCTTACTTTCATAGTTTGAAATGCGAAAACGTCGAAAAAACTTCTGATCATCTAAAATCTAAACAGAGTTGATGGGAGTTTTTGAAAATGTTAGGATATAACCCACTTGGACTTCGAAGGTAAATAGTTTTCTCATGTTCTTTAGCAACAGTACAAGAAATGGAAGTTTGATACCAAGTGACATCTTGGGATCCTTCGGTGTAGCTATGAACATTGTGGACACATTTGTACCCAATATCTCTAGTGCCATCGATTTAATGTCATCGTCCACCACTCTTTTCAAGTGACCATTTCTCACCTGTGAAAGGAGGGAATGCGTTTCACTAAGAAGTGACATGATTTCATTTAGGATGAATAGAGTACCTGTGCACGCCATATTGCCAGTGGCTTACTGCCAATGCTGTAGAATATGGTCAGAAATCCTTTTTGGTAGGTATTTCGGAACATAACGTTCTTATAAAAAATATATATATTAAGTGAATGGAGATGATTATATTTTCATTTATACTTGCGAAAATCAAATATACAACTGAGTGGACGGGGATAGGCTGCTATGCAATGAAAGGTGTTTTTTTTTCTTACTGTCTTTTGACATTCTTATCCTTGAAAGTTTTTCTTTACTCACAAGTCAGTTAATAATTAATAATAATTCTTTTATTGAGAGACGAAAAGGGGGGAACAGAATGTCTACTTGTACAATCGAATTTCTTCTTGGTTCGGGTCTATTTTTTGAGCCGCTAGTGTAGCTAAAACCTCGACCAGACTGACAGTTGTGCGGCGGGCCCACAACCCGCCGAATAAAATAAAATAAGTTATGAAAGAACAAAATGCCTCGGAAAACTGACGGATTCTCGAAGACGGCATGTCGCGAAAAAAGGAACACGATTTGCGAGTATGCTCCTGAAATGTCCGTTCACTCCTGGAGCTGCTCATAAACTGGAAAGAATACTCAAGCAGTACAATGCGGATATAACTGCGATCCAGGAAATACGGTATGATGAGGAAAAACGATTGGACATCTATTACAGCTGTCACAAAAGATTGCACATGTTGGGGATGCGGATCACTTTAAGCCTTAAAGTGGTTGTCGGGCTGTTATCTGCAGAGGCAGATTTTACAACCTCAGTCTCATATGTCCACATGTCGCTACCGAAGAGGCTGAACACCCTATCAGAGAAGACCTTTATGATTTCGTGGACAAAACATACGGAGCTTGTCCGGAGTACGATGTTAAGATCGTACTCGGGCTCTTCAATGGCCAAATCGGTTAGGAGAACACCTTTGGTGCAGTGATCGGAAAGTACAGCCTCCACGATACACGGATTTTGCAACAGCTCGTAAAACGGTGATAAGTAGCACAATATATCCCCGCAAGCGAATCCAGACAGCAACCTGGCGATCTCCGGATGGTCGAACCGCCAACCAAATCGACCATGTGCTCATTGACGCAAGACACTCGTCAAACATCCTGTATGTGCGAACATTCAGGGGGGTAAACGTCGACTCTGACAATTCCCCCGTAGCAGCGAGATTTAGAGCTCGACTGTCCAATGCCAGAAAGCTGCACCAGCCCACCATGAGGAGGTTTCACATCGGACGCCTGAGCACACCGGAAATTACCAGAGTCTACAGAGAGCAACTAAGCGAAAGGCTCTCCGGTATGTCTACGTTGAGGACGAATGTCAATAATATGTGGCCGCATTACCGCTCAACCATTCAGCAAGTAGCCGAGAATACCTCAGGCTACCTACCACCCTCGACAAGAAAACCGTGGTGTGATTGCGAGTGTGAGCAGAAAAAGGCAGCAACCAAGGAGTAGGGTAGGTACGTTTCAGCATACCAAAAAGCTCTGCAGTGAAAAACCAAGGCAGCGCGAGAGGAGTACCGAGCCAAAAGAAGAGAGGAGAGAAACTGCTGGGACTAAAGAAAAGAATCATCGCAGCCTCCCAGCTCAAGGATATCGAGGTGTCTAGGGACAACCATAAAATACGGGCCTATTATCAGAAAGCTAAAAGCCTTGCATGAGGCTTCAGGAAAGGCACCCAGGCTCTTCGAAATCGTGAAGACAATCTTGTCACCGACCCACAGGGGATAGTGCATGTATTTAAGCAGCATTGCCAGCAGCTACTTAACGAGCATGACCAAGGGAGAGTGGTTCGGACTGAGGAAATCTCAACTCAAGCCGCTGAAGTAGTCCTCCCACCCAGCATTGAAGAGATCGGCACAGCTATTCAAAAGCTGAAGAACAACAAGGTCACAGGCTCAGATGGCTTGCCATCAGAACTCTCCAAGGTTGGCGGCGATGTTCTGGTAGGGGGCATGTACCAGATCATCTGTAGAATTTGGGAAGATGAAAGCATATTTGCCCCATCCACAAAAAAAGCTATCCTACCTCTTGCAATAACTACAGAGGTATATTCCTGCTCAATGTCGCATACAAGATCGTGCCCCGTGTAAAGTGTGAACGTCTAAAGCCCCTTTTTAGGGCGGCTTCCAGCCCGACAAATCGACTTTATACCAAATATTCACACTTCGACAAATTCTGGAAAAAACCAGCGAGTTTTAAATCGATACATACCATCTCTTTGTCGATTTTAAAGCCGCATACGACGGCATTCATCGCAAAGCATTATTTGATGCGATGGCCAAATTCAGGATCCCAGGAAAACTGACCCGGCTGTGTCGCGGCACGCTAAAAAATACGCGATGCACCATGCAGTTCGGTTCTAGGACATCTGAATCGTTGTTCGTTTCGTACGTCTATGCAACTCACCAGGGCGTATACATACCCTTTCTCATGCAGACCGCCGATTCGTCATGAACTGCATGTTCTTGAAGTCCTGCCCACAGCCCACAGTGATTAAATTCAGTAATTCCGATTCGTCCATCATGCTCTTAATCACACCACCTCCATGTCGCCTACCCAGCCTGAAGCTCAAGTATTTGCGCTACAGGAAAGCACCAAGAGGCAAAATGAATGTTGACTTTGCCTTTTAGTATTCCCATTTCGTCTTAATTCGTATTTATTTATTCCATTTATAAATACAAAGCAGGAGGCACGGAGCATGTCATAGGGAGATGATATGTAAGTTATCCTCCTTCGCACTGGATGATTGAATGTGAGTCATTAGGTTTGTCCCGAACCATAGTTCTAGGAATCAGCAGAACATTTGAGTGGCACTATGTCCTACGTCCTATGGTCTTTAATTAGCATACGAAAGGCATACGTTAGGTCTGGATTTGATGATATTCGGTTTGTAGTTTCAGTGGTCTGATTATTACTTTGCATAGCAAATCCTTTCCTGTCTGCAATACATCCATAATCGTACATACGTATTCCTATCTACAGACAGATGTCTATCAGGACCCATAAGAATTCACGTCAATAAACACAATACCGCACAACCCGACATAAAGGCACAACCTACAACTCTACTATGATTAAAAAATGTCACACTGTTTGACAGATGTCAGACGCACATGGAGCATATAACCAAGCACCTACGTACCTCTGCTCCCAAAACGTTATGGTATGGCAAAGAGTTAATTTGTCAAATAGTATAAGTATGTCATTTCATCTTAGTCTCTTACAGTCACAGCGATATATCATCATAGGTTGATACATATGAGCAACCGCTCTAACCCCTGAGCACGGATGATACCACATAAACACAAAAATTGAAATGACAGTAGACAGTTGACGTGTCAGTATCATGTGTGCGACATTTAGTCAAAAATTCACAGTTTCATTGGTGAATTTTGGAAAAATTTATCATTTGATTCAAATTATTGTTATCAAATGTCAGAGGTGATTCTCGAAAATGCCTTTGACATGCAATGACGGTTGTCGCTAGATCTTATATACTCATTGGGGTGCAATCAAATAAATTTTGTTCATTCGGTTTTGACAAGGACATTTGAAGCTAGTAACATAGTTTAAAACCAATATTTAAGGCAGCGAGATGTGTACGAAATATTGATTGTAATGACAAGCTGTCACCTTTAACCACGAGCCATGAAAATTTCGAATGCTAAATAATATGGCTCGGAGGGCTAAATTGGATAAGACATATTCACTCCTCTTTTCCAAAGGAAGACTAGCCTATTTTAGGCTGAGCACAAAAAGTTTCAATAGAAGATCGATCCTTTTACAGGAAAACGCGCACATCACAAAGCTGATTGGGTTCAAGAAATCTGCTGGTTCTTCAGCGAGTTAAATGGCGACAACTCTCCTAATTGATTGCCTTAGAAACACCTCCCAAAAATTCCAATCGATATCGGCTTGGGGTAGTTTCCATCATCGAAAGCAATAACAAAACTTAATGAAAAGCCACGGCATGAAGCCATTTTATACGAGGTGTTGCAATTAAGTTCTGGGAATCTAGCCGTACTCAGAAGCTAGCGACACAGCGTCGTTCGTCAAAATCTATCCTGTCCTGTTGACTTCTGCCTTATCCAAGGCTGAAGTCAACAGTTCGCTATGTTTGGTCAAAGTGCTTCAAGAAAACGTGAAAGGTGAAAAAAATCCCGTCACCTCTCGTACCACGGCATCGTTCATCGTGAACATGTTCCTACCGACCAGCTAGTGACTGTATTGCCTATAGCTCCAATACTGCCCCGGCGACTGTTTTTATTCCCCAAAAGGAAGTCAAGGGGACTCATCATGGCGGTGTAGAGTAGGGAAGTCACAGAAGCTGTAACCATTGTTCTGAATGAGTTAACTTCGGTGCATTATTAATGGTACTTTGTATCCAGGGAGCAACGTTGGAACCATTATGTAGAGGGGGACATCAACAAAAACCTGGTTCTAAGGGGGCACTATTTAGAAAGTCGATAGCAAAATGTTGCGAAAAACTTAATTTGCCTGGTTTTTGTTTACGAAAATTAATTACCTCCTCGTATGTTTAAAATCTTAGACTGTGTACGAAGGGTTCGGCGATAGGTGTAGGAATATTGTTGGAAACGATATTCTGGGTCAAAGTCGGTTAAGGACTTTTGCCTTTATGGGGCAATGATAAGTTGAAGAAACTGTTATTCAAACACTAAACTCCAACAGTTGATCAATCGTGTTGCTACCCAACACTACCCGACGTAAATCCGGGGGAAACCTATAGAAGGAAGACGATGGAGAAGAGGCTGCAAAGCAGCTCTGACAATACTGCTGCGTCATAATACCGGGCGTTAAGAACGCGCTGAACACGGCGTGCTGGAGACCAACTTGCATCAGCGGAATGGCATCAGCGACATTCTGAGTTTCTATGGAACAAACGATGGTGTGAAGGAATACGCATCTAACTGGAGGAGTCCCCCAGGGCTCAGTTCTGAGACCAATACTGTTAATCCTCATGTACGATGGCGTCAATTATCAAATTCTAGGACGAGATAGCAATAGGTGTAACGGCAAGACTACTGGAAGAAGTTGTTCAAATTAGCAACGAAGCCATTTCGACTGTTTGACAGTGGTTAACATCAGTCGGCCTCACATTAGCTGGACGAAAAACCAAAGCGGTCCTCATCAGCAGTAATAAGAAATGGGAAACGATAACTCTCATGGTAGGTAGACACGAAAAACCATCCAAACCGGCTAGTAAATACTTTGGCCTTATGATCGATTCAAGGCTTACATTTAGAGATCACCTGGAGTACGTAAGCAACAAATCTCCTCGTGTGGGTACCTCAATTGCGCAAATTATGCCGAATTTAGGAGGACCAAATTACAGTCGTATACTACTTTTAGCTAAGGTTGTCACATCCGTAGTGCTTTGTACATCGCCAGTTTGCGCCGGAGCTATGAAGGTGACTTCATCCAGACGGAAGATCGTGCAGTAAATCGACTATGTGCGCTAAGGGTGAGTAGCGCTTACCGCACAGGTATGTTACCCACCTATATACTGGCGAAAGAACTATAGAAAAAGTTCGTAGAGAGCAGACAGGAAGGGCGGCTAACACACAGTAAAGTGGATAATTGAGTGGCAACAACGCTGGGACCTTTCGTATAAGGATCATTGGACTTACCGCCTTATTTCGAGCATAGGGACTTGATAGACCGCAGACATGGTGAAGTTGACTTCTATTTCACGCAACTGCTTACGGGACATGGTTGCTTCCGGTCATACCTGTACAATTGTAGAAATGATGACTTCCCCACTTATCCATGGTGCAGTAATATCTCTGGTGATGTGGAGCTCGTATACTTTCACTGCCCACGGTTCCATCTACACAGAGAAGCATTGCGAGCAATACTGAGAGAAACACCGACTCTGGAGAATCGAAAAACAAGTGGAACGCAGTGAGCGCATATGCCAATGACATATGCCAGGAATTGGGAATATTAGAACGGGAAAGGCGAGAGATAGAGGAAAACACAAGAACCAACACAAGAGCAAACGCTCGGATAGCAGCCATACGCAGATACATGTATGCGCCCATAGAGACAGTAAACACATAGTCAAACGCATGTGAAGAGGAGGAAAGCTACGGCTGAACTCACCCCCTGAAGTAATGCGATACCGCGGAGGACCTGGAACCAGAAGCAGGAGATGGTTTTAGTGGGTTAAAAGCCAACACACTGGCTTTCGATATCAGGCTGGGTCTAAAAGTGGTGAAATAATACAACCTTGCGAGTCGAGAGTTAGCAGCAAGTTATGACTAATTTTCACTCCTTATACCAATTTAGTACATTCACGGACAACTCAAAATCCAGGTAGAGCTGTGATCTGGAATAATAATATTTTCCGCAAAACCGATTCCCCTGGGAGTACAACACAACTGAAACAGAAGGAGCACATGCGTTTAAAGTCATGCGAAGCAAGGTCTTGCCCAATCAAACATTTGTTGTCACTGCCACAATGAGGAATATGCTTCCTGCGTCCTGATCTACTCTAAGTGTACTTACAGGAGCGTTCCAAAGTAACGGACTATATCAAAACAACACATTCTAGTGCCGTCACTTACTGAATTATTGATGATTTTTTTTCAGTTTGGTTTTTCAGTGTTCCATCTTTGATAGCTTGTACGGGACTATTGACATAAACCAAAATCAGGCATACTCCGTTGTTATTGCCATTTGCGTGCTCCGTGAAAAATGTTTTCCGCGCACTTTGGCCATTTTACGATCGCAAAAATTAACCTTTTAAGAGGGTAACTCAAGCTATTGAATCACCAGCTAGGCCGTACGTTTTGATTCCTTTTAGACCATTTTCTATGGAAATCAATCAATTGCGGCCTTGGAAGATTCTTCGACTCCAACCTCGAGGAACGACGATGCAGATGGCGGCCGCATCTAAGGTGGCGCGTACAGGTAAAAAGGGACCTGAACCAACTGGGCGTGCGACACTGGCAACAGCTGAAAAGGCTTGTTGCTTGAGGCCCAGGTTCACCCCGAACTATAGCGCAACAGTGAGTAAGTAAGACTAAGTAAATGAGTTCTTCTGTGTGGAGAAAATTGGAAAAAAGCATTTATGAGAGAACACCAAGCTTCTAGACGAAGGTCAGGTCATGTTCATAGGAAATCCGGTGTAAATACGTTTTCTTTAAATGTATCTGCTAGTCCTACTATGTAGATAAGGTCAGGTAAGCCATCAGTTATATGGTAGGGAAAAGCACACTAAAAGCGTAGTTCTGTGATATAACCCGCAGCAATAGTAGTTAAGGAAACTTATTGGCTGAAAACTGGTACACAGAAGAACGTAAAAGGACTGTGGCGTCATCCAAAGTTCAATTAACAAAGTCGAACACAAATGCTCTAAAGAAGAAAGCCAACGAGGTGGTTGATTATCAAACGCTGGTGATTGGAGCGCCATATCTCCACTCTTCCATTTAATGAGAAAACTTCCCTCTTGGCTCTGATGTGAGTAATTTGCATAACACATCGATTTTGTAACCTTAAGTTTATGAGGAAGCCCGTTCTAAAATGTAATGTCATCCTCGTCAGCATAAAGTGGAGATGTCGTCGGCACTTTGAAAGAAAATCGTTTAAGCTTACTGCGTGTACTTTCATATCACATGTCTCTATAGGTAATCACGAGTTACGCTACGAAACTCGTTGGAAGGGAACTCTAGGATGTCATGAGTACAAAAATATGTGTAGAATTATCTAAAACTGATACAATCCCAGCACCGAATTGAAGACTCTACTAGTAACGTGGTACCTCAAATAGTCTTTCAAACGATATACAAAAAGTCAGTCTTCAGCTGAGTCCAATTGTGAGCGAGACTTTCTGATTCACGTGACTTCAATAGTATTTCGAAACGTCCTTATTCAACATTCCACAAAGTCTTCTTTCAACGTTTCCATAAGGTTTCGAAAACTACTTGAAAACGAAGCAAACTATCTAACAACTACAACAATGTATCAAAAGCAGGAAAGCATAGTTACACTGTACTCTCAGGTCAAACAGGCGATATATGTAACTTCTGATCAACTTTCAACGTGTGCAGGGATTTATTGTATTAAATGACAGTGAAAGAAATCTAACCTTCGGACAATTTGTATTTCACAGAAGTCATGGTCAGGGAATGAATAATAAATGTCCACTCGTCGACCACACGGAATTAGGCCAAATCCTGCCTGCCCCACATTAAGCAAATCACTTCGATTGCTTTCAAACCTGTTTATTGCTCCAAATAAGAAATAAATTCCTCAATTTCGATCCTTGCATTTAGGAGACACCTCGGCTAGGGACTATACAAATAAAGCAAATTTGTCGCAAATCCCTTTCTTGATGGGAAAACTTTTCCCAAAATTCGAAGAAAACATTTGTCAAACGGTCAGTTTGCAGCCGGACACAAGTACAGTGGCATGGGAAATATCCTGGAATTCCCATGAACACTCCCCTAAGTGACTCGACTCGAAAGTAATTGATTTTTGTTAGTCTAACAGCTCCATTTGTATTTTCCTCCTCACAAACACTCAGGGTCTTCAAGGATCAGTGTCACCAAACGAAATGGAACCTAATTACATCGAACAAAGAGCGAACAAAACCTCCTCGAACCCAATACCAGGTTTTCTCTAGGAAAAAAGAAAATGAACAGAATAAGCCAAGACCTTCTGAGGTGGCCAGGGAAACAATTGGCATCTGTGTAACACGAGCTCATTGTCTGAGTAAAATCAAATTTCTCTCGCCAATCACCACAACTCACTCCGATGCGAATTGAAAATGAAATCCGACGAAAGAAAGATACATGGAAACATACCGACAGTATTGAACGTAGCGAGCAGGAACAGCAATGAGGTGAATCCATATGAAACACACGCACCACCCGTCAAGTGTTTCACTGGCATCCAGTAGATATTATCCAATGTAGTCTATCCGGCTAGTATCAACATATCTTCATACTTTTCTCACAAAGATTTACGATTTTTTCGCGTTTCACGCGATCCGACCTAATGCGTTTGTATGCCGCGGATATGTGTGTCGATGATAGGAGTACTTGTGCACGCGTCAAGGATTTTGTGGTTACGCGATTCCGATGATAGACGGCTACTCGCTAACATAATGATGGTTGCAGTCTAGGGTGGAGGTATAAACTCTCGGGACCATTTCGAAATACCGTGCCGAGTACAATACTTTTTTTGGTTTCAACTTTACGATTTTATATAGAATCTCGAGGCGGACAAGACGATAATTCCTCGAGCGACACGACAGAGATTTGAAAGGAAACTGTTGCAAACAAAGTCACCCTCAGTTTAGTGAAACTTTCTCGCCTTGCCAAAGCTTTGGCCATTCCGAATGCTTTTTCCTTTGGATGGAAGCAAAATCGGGGGTTGAAACTGTTCCCAGTTCCCCGTGGTGAAACGAATACAATGGAGAATCGGATGGCTGTTAACGAAGCTTTCTGTTACCCTCAAAAACGGTTGTCATAGAGCTTATGTTCTGTCTAAGGAATTTAGTAGTCAGTCCAGTGAATGGGCTTATACTTTCTTGAAACTTTCTGCACTATTCATATTTTACTTTTCCCTTTCAGGGTGTGTAGATGCTTCATCTCATCCAATCAAGTTTTGAGAACTGAAAAGGATAAATATTCATTTAATGGTCCAATCGAACTTTGCTTGCAAATCATCTGCCTAACTTACCGGAATGAGGTCGACAGCAGAATTTCGATGGGCAGATATTGTTTTCTTTGTGAAGTTAATTTTCCTTTAAGTAAATGAATATCTCCAAGTTTCGCCTTTTTCGCGTGAGCTCGTGATGCCATCGGTGAAAAACTTCTGTGGTTTTTGGTTGAAGAACTGAATCAAAGATTTGATTGCAGCCATCTTAATTACATTGAGAGAGTTCTGCAAAAGCCAGGACACGTATTATTCCGAGTGGAAGAAAAGGCATATTGGCATGCCATCTTCAAAGTGTTTCAAGGATTCAGAGGGTAGGTTGTCTGGCAGCGACAGGATTTATGAAATCCACACCAACGCCGGCTCTTGGTAATACACTAATAATGCAAGAATCCGGTATCTGGGCAAGGAGTTCTCAGTCTTCGATCGATGGGCCATCTCGACGTTTAAAACTGAAACGGACTATATCACTCGACTTCCTTGCTGCGAGAGGAGATTTTCTATCAAAATTCCTTTCAGGGAGGAATGGGCCAGTGGTATGGTGCGTACTGAAAATGAACAGGCAATCTACACCGACGTATCCAAAATGGATACCGGTACAGGGGTCTATTTCGAATCTCGTGAAGCAACTCGCTCCTATAGACTTGATGATGGCTGTAGTGTTTTCCAAGCTGAGGTATTCGCCACCTAATGCAGAATGATGGATCCTGGACGACCTCCAGAACGGAAGCCCTGGAACTTCTTCTGAACGCACACTTTCCGGGCAGTAGTGACTCGGCTAGAACACCTCCTCAAGTCATCCAGCCGATGACATCCTCCCTCGAGCGTGCTCTCAACCTGGTTAACAACAACATTGTCCTATGGGCTCTAAAAAAGCTTTAACCCCAAAAGTCTCCAGGACCGGATGGGATCATACCAGCGGAGCTCCAACAGGAAGCAGATGCCATCATTCCCTGGCTTGTGGTAACATATAAGAGTTGTCTCTCCTTATCCTACATCATCAGCAAGTGGAAGGTAACCGAAGTCATTTTCATACCCAAGGTAGGTAAAAGCTTCCACACGTATGCAAATGACTTGAGGCCTATTAGTCTATTAAAAACTCTAGAGAAGATTTAAGCCGCACATATTCGTTACAGCTTTATCTCAGGAAGGCTGTCGGATAACCAACATGCCTACAACAAAGGCAAATCGGTGGAAACAGCACTCGACTCACTGGTCAGCAAAATAGAAAGGTCACTGGCACGTAAGGAATATACTCTAGTGGCCTTTCTCGATATTGAGGGCGCTTTTAACAATGTTGAACCATGGGTCGTCACCAAAGCGCTGTCTGATCTGGGTGTTACGGCATCAGGGATAGAACTGGTACGCAACTGCTAACGCAAAGAGTCGTAAAAAAGCCAACTTCGCCTACTGCAAAGGCAAATATATTGAAACGGCTTTGCATACACAGGTGAGGAAAATCGAAAGATCAGTCCACCTGGAGGGATATACCTTAGTAGCCTTCTTAGATATAGGGGGCGCCTTCAATAACGTCACATCGAAAGCAATAATGGGAGGGTTAGCCCTATTAGGGAATTGGAGAGGTCCCTAATAGAGCTGTTTGGCGAGTTACTGTCAACACGCATAATCTACACTGATTGGTGAAGCCAAGTAATCTTTTGATCAGTTACCGGAGGCATCCAACAAGGGGCGGCCCTCTCTCTGTTCTTCTCTGGAACGTAGTTGCAAAGGAACTTGTGACTAAACTGGAAAAAGAAGGCCTCGAGGGTATTGCCTATGTTGATGATGTTGCTTATGCCATCTTGGGCAAATATCTACCTACACCGAATGACGGTATGCATACGGCATTGTTTATAGTGTGCAAATGGGCACAAAATAATGGACTCGGGATAAGCTCCCAGAAAGCGTAACTTATGGTTTTCTCTAGAAAGCACAAGATCCCGGAGATATATCTAATCAATCTACTCGGTACGAGACTAACCTACTCTTCTACTGCCAAATATCCCGGCATTGTAATAGGTAGAAACTAACCCAGAAGGACAGCACAACCGAACTAGCAAAGCAGGCAACCATAGCTCTCTATACTTGCAAGAAAGCCTTAGGGAACAAATGGGACTTCAACCCCAAATCAACCTTATGGTAGTACGTCACAATCTTGAGACCTATTATAATGTATGGTGTAGAAGTCCGCTGGACTGCACTGGATAAAACAACTTACTACAAACAAATCGAGAAGGTACAGAGGTTAGCATGTATGTACTTCACCGGGCCCTAAGGGGTACTCCAACGGAGGCGCTCAACGTGCTAATCCATCTACTCCCACCAGATATTCGCAGTAAATAGCTAGAAAAAATGCAAGATAACATACCCTGATTGATCCAATAAGCGCTACCTTGCAAGAGTTGTGTGGGGTTTTACAATACTAATGGGTCAAAAACCAAGGACGAGGTGGGGTAGCGGAGTATTTTGAAAACAGCTAAACCTAAGTCAGACCCTGAAACTACCGGATATTTGCAACGTCTTTCACGCGCAATAAAAGAAGTGCTGTGTTATGGGTACACCTCTTATGGGCGATATTTCAAGAAATAAAAGAGCTGACATGCTTGCTAGACAGAGAACAACACAACAAACAAACAAGGCACGTGCAGGTATACCACTAGTAGCCATTCAACTAAACCTAACGAATCAAGCCACGGCTAAGGCGAACCTGAGTTGGACCCAAAAGCGTACGTGCCTAACCACCAGGCAAATCTGGGCTCGATTTGACCGTCAGCGAACCAAGGGATTTCTTCTTCTTCTTTGGTGGCGTCACAGCCCATGAAGGACCAGAGCCAAGCTTCTCTCAATCACCCATGTTGTGTGTGATTTATTTTTCACACAGGCGAAAGGGATATACAGTTTAATGCCGATCCCGAACGGCGTGAGTTGAGAAGTAAGAAGCCGAGGAGGGACGTAGCGAAATAAACATTCGATGGCATTGATGTTATTAGGATTCGAACCTGTCTAACACACTAACCACTGCGCCACGGCGCCCTCGAACCAAGGGACAAATCTCCCTAAAACGAAGTGACATCAACAAAATCGTTGGTGTCATCACTGGTCACTGTTTTACTGTCAGCCACGCAAAAACACTAGGGCAAGTTTTGAACGACTTCTGCAGGAGCTGTAAAGACGAGGAGGATGAAGCTATTAAACACGTGCTCTGTGCCAACCCGGCTGCCTCGGGCTTGGTGTGCCTCGAAGCGACTTGACTTATTGTTCGTATGGTCGGAGGGCGTGGACTAGATGATTCTATTTGTAATATTGTTTATAAGATTAGAGAGCGAAGACTATAAGAGATGTTGTTTGACTAGGTGTTGTTGATGTATATTAGTTGATAGTTTTTTAGCCGCTGTGGCCGCTAGTAAGAATACAAAGTTATGACGTCGCAAAGCTACTATCGCCAGAAGCCGCTCGTGCCTTTACCGATCGCGTCTCCCTTAAGCTCTCCAGCTTAAGCTTCTCAGAAGAAAGAAGAAAGAGCACGAGAAGCGCGCGATTGAGGATTTGGAGAGGTGTTACTGCAGGCGTGACGTTTCAAAGTTTTATCAGCAGATAAAGCGAACATGCCAAGGTTATAAAGCCAGAACGGAAGCCTGCAGGGATGAGAACGGACACCTGGTAGTAGAATCGCGGTCTATGCTGAGAATATTGAGAAACCACTTCTGCAGACAGTACAACGGCGATGTTAGTCAATATACCGCTGTCAGGCAGAATGATCCATTTCTAATCGACGAAGACCGCAGAGAATTCCCCTGACCTCCACGAAGTTAAGATTGCCATATCGAAATTAAGTCGAATAAAGCTGCTGGCGCAGACGGACTGTCTGCAGAGGTAGTTAAGGACTTCGTCTACCTTGGCTCCGCAGTGACCTAGAACAACGACTTCAGTTCAGAAATCTAACTCAGAATCACTCTTGCCAATCGCTGTTTCCTTGGGCTCAGGAGGCAACTGAGTAATAGAGCCCTCTCCCGAACGACAAAGTTGACTCTGTATAAGACCCTTATCATCCCGGTCCTGCTGTACGGCGCAGAAGCATAGACACTATCAAAAGCGGGTGAGGATGCCCTTGGTCGGCGAGAGAAAGATTTTGGGCGTGATTTTCGGGCCTGTAAACGCAGACGGAGGATGGAGGAAAAGATTCAACCACGAACTTTACGGGCTGTACAGCGATATGAGTCTAGTCAGGCGTCTACGGATTCAGCGCCTAAGATGGCTGGGCTATGTAAAGCGAATGGACACCACAGCACCAGCCGAAGAGACTTTGAATCCAACCCCGAGGGACGAAGAAACAGAGGACGGCCGCACTTAAGATGGCGCACACAGGTGAAAGGGGTCCTCAGCCAACTGGGTGTGCGGCAATGAATTGTTAAGCCCGTTAAAGAGAAGAGAAGAATATACCGAGCAGTGTTTCATAATTCTTTTCACTTTTATCACAATGGCCACTCTGTTATCACAAGTGTTTAATAAATTAATCTTCGCGATCTTCTATTTTATTTTCACACTTCATGTACATATAGATGTGTATTTTTCGAACCGAGATTTCGTATCACTGAATAACTCTATTGGCTAATCGATTTCCTAACGAGGCGTAACCTCCTTGCACCATCTCATCATCCACAAGGGTACCTGGCCATCTTTTGACCAATCGAACACCAACCGGATTGATCACATTGCGATCGACGCCAAACACTCCTCCAGTATTATCGACGTACGAACCTTCCGAGCGACCAACATCGACTCGGACCACTACATTGATGTAGCCAAGGTACGCATGAGAATATCAAGAATGCTTAGGAGTCGAGTAGAACTACGTAAGTTTGACGTCGGAAAGCTATAATCGCAAGAGACTGCCAAGCTCTCTCGAAATCCGCCCACAGCAGCACAAACAATAGAGCAGGAACGGGAGCATTGCCAGAGTACCGTCAGAGACGCTGCCTAAGAGGTGCTAGGTTTCAAACCGCCACAACCTAGAAACCCCTGGTTCGATGAACATTGCGAACAACCCCATGCAGCAAAACAAGAGGCATATAAAGCCACGCTGCAACGACGGACGAGAGCTGCTCGCGAAGAGAGGAACATACGCTCCTGAGAAGAAAGAAGAGAGAACACGAAAAGCGTGAGATCCAGGAGATGGAGGGATATTGCCGCAGGAATGACGCTCGGAAGTTTTACAATAAGGTAAAACGAACATGCCATGGCTACAAAACCAGAGCGGCGGCCTGCAGGGATGAAAATGGAGAACTAGTAATAGAGTCACAGTCTATGCTGAGGATTTGGAAAGACCACTTTTGCAGACTGTATAACGGCGGTGACAGACAAGATACCGCTATCAGGCAGAACGAGCCATTGTGGACGACGATGTAGGAGAATTCCGTCCACCCGACCCGGACGAAATCAAAATAGCGATATCAAGACTTAGGTCTAATAAAGCCGCGGGCGCAGACGGCCTGTCTGCTGAGCTTCTTTAGGCGGCTGGGGATGAGCGGGTAAGGTGCATGCACCTCATTTGCAAGGTATGGTTGGAGGAGAGCATGTCCGACGAATGGAATCTCAGCATAGTTTGCCCGGTCAATAAGAAAGGAGACCCCCATAACTGCGGCAACTATTGGGGAATAAGTCTCCTTAACATTGCATATAAGATTTTTCTGCCGTATTGTGTGAACGCATGAAACCGTTTGTGGGTAACCTGATCGGTTCTTATCAGTGTGGTTTCAGGCCAGGTAAATCCACAATAAACCAAATACTTACGCTACCGCAGATCTTGGAGAAGACCCAGGAATATTAAATCGACACTCCCCACCTTTTCGTCGATTTCAAGACCGCGTATGACAGCGTGTATAGAGATGAGCTACACAAAGCCATGTCTAGTTTTAACATCCCTGCCAAACTCGTCCGACTGTGCAGGATGACAATGGAGAATTCTCGCTGCTGCATTAAGGTCAGTAATGAGCAAACCAAAACCTTTGTTGTTAAAAAAGGATTTAGGCAAGGTGACGCGCTGTCATGCAACTTTTTCAACATCGTGCTTGAAAAGATCGTGCAAGAGTCACGCAATTGCTTGCGTACGCCGACGACATTGACGTGATTGGACGGACACAGCGAGACGTCAATGAGGCCTTTGTAAGCATTGAGATAGAAGCGGCTAAGATGGATCTCAAGGTTAATGAGGGTAAAACCTGATATCTGCTTTCATCTAAAAGAGACGGTCAACACTGACCATGGGCGGATATAACTTTGAAGTGGTCAAGGAATTCGTCTACCTTGGCTCACTGATGACCGGCGACAACAACACCCTAACCCTAACAAAAGCAGATGAAGATGCCCTTGGTCGTTTCTGCGCACCATTTGTCCCGTTTGTATGGAGGAGAAGACTTAACGAAGAACTGTACTGGTTGTACAGCGACATCGGCCGGGTACGACGTCTACAGATACAGCGTCTAAGGTGGCTAGGCCATATAGGGCGCACGGAAAATACAGCTCCGACCAGAAAAGTCTTCGAATCCACCGCGTAAGGAAGGTGCGGCAGAGGACGGCCGCATTTACGGTGGTGCACGCAGGTGGAAGGGGTCCTTAACCAACTGGGCGTGCGGCGCTGGAAACAGCTGGCCAAAGACCGTGCCAGCTGGAGACGCTTGTTGGTTGAGCCCCAGGTTCACCACGGACTGTAGCGCCACCTAAATAAGTAACTCCATTTGAGTTATCCTACCGACTGCGCCAAATTTGTGGTGTTCCCGATCGGATGTTAAAAAAAAAAACTCTTTCCAATTATCTCTTTATTAACATAACACTTCTATTCAAAGGCAAAGCACTTTACATTTATTTACGGACAGGTTTATAGGTTCATAGGTTTATCGTGGCGGCTCGGGTCGCGGTCAACAGAAAAACTCCCCAATACGATCCTCTACACTAGAGCCAGATCTCTGTTTGATTGCGGTGATCGGATGAGAACCTATACATTAGCCATTATTCGTATATAGAATCCTACCGCAGCTAACAAAAAGAGCTAATGACCTTAAAACACCTGAAATGATCATCACAAATTATAGCTAAGAACCATTTCGATTACGTTAGCTTTCAAAAGAAAAAAAAGATCCATCCGTTCAGGAGCTGCGATGCCACAAACAGACACACAGACACTTCAAACTTATAACACCCTTCTTTCTGCGTCGGGGGTTAAGAATGCAAAAAAAAAAATAAATTAAATGAAATTGGTGTTTTCATTTTTCCCACTGGGAAGTTTGTCGTGTGGGCCTTGCGGGTCGCACCTAGACCACATTTTTCAATTTTAATTTTCGATGATTTTATGTTTGATTTTCATTCACTGGAAAAGCTTGTAGTATGATACAAAACGTGTAAAACACTTTTTAATAACAAGCTCATCGTATTGCCCTTGACCACATGACCACACAAGTACCTCCTTCCAAATGTATAACCAGCTCAATCAATTCTAAAGATATTCGATCTCTGAAAACGAAATAAGCTGCGGTAACAAAATACATTCGTAATAAATTTCCACCCAATCTTCCGGCGACGTTCATTCATCCTCTTATCGTGAGGACCATATCGCTCCGCCTTCAAATCAAGTGGCCTACTCAAGTTTTATCAAAAACTTACACAAAATCACGCAAAACATCCTTAAAGCCAATAAAGCCAATCAAAAAAACAAAGTTCCAGTCAGATTTAAATTAAATCCAAAATTTACGTTAGCTATGTATATCAAGCTTAAAGACTTGTAAGAGTTAATTCTACACATGGTAAGTTGAACCAGTCCGACGACCGACAATATTCCTTTACCTCGATTCCTTGTGCGTCCATAAATCTTCAAACACACTACGGCACTACATACCCATAGTGGCGGAGCTACTAGCACCCATCTACATATCTATGTAGGCGAATGCGTTTAGTAATTTTCCGGTCAAACTCCCAAGTTCGAATTTTATGTGGCACTCGGACAGTTTGACAATTTATTACTTCTCTTGTTGTCGCAAGAACGGCTACGTAAACCAATCGAATTGAGCTGCTATTCAGCTGGTTCGGATCGGGATACCATCGCGTTGGAAACTATAGTCCGTTTGTTGTATAAGACCGCTATTTTCAATATGGAAAATATGAATATACGCATGGGTTGAATTCGGTGCGAGGAATAATCAATCCGGCATGATGGCGTATAGGGTTTGATGACAGAGGACGGATGCTGTTGTTCGCGGCGCTTGGAGTCAATTATTTCGTTTTTTTTTTCAGTTTTTCTTTTGACTATTTTTTTTTTCGAAATGATATCCTGGAAATATTCAGTCACGCGGAACAACTGATTTATGCTTCGATAGTTTGCAAAAGCCGAATTTTCGAGTTTTCGAAAAAACCTCAGATACGCCACGACAGCACACGGGTATGGTTGGTCATCAAAAATTGGTTGGTATTTCGTTATTCGCGCATTTCAGGCTTAGGATTTCCGCACTATTTTCAATATTCGTTGGATTGGCGTGCATATGTACATACGCTGGATCTAGAATGGTTGGGACGAGTTTTTACGCTGTTTGGCTGGTAGATTTATGGGTTACGTCGAGATATTGAACATCATGGGAATCAACTTTGTTTTTTTATATCTTTTATCCCCCATATGAGGATATGATGGAATATGCTAGGATAGGAGCGGCAGTTACTTTTATGCTTTTTCATTTCGGTGTATCTTGCACGGATGCTGACTTGGAGATGTATTTTCGAAGGTACCTACAATACATTTTGGGGAACCTATTCAATGCCTTTTTTGCTTTGCTCTTACCGTTAAATTCAAACCGTGATTTTGTAAGTTGATTGAATGGTTAGTGTGTTCGTTGGGAGACTGGAATAGATTGTCAGCTTGAAGGGAAAAGCTATTTTTCCCTTTTTTTGAGGCACATGACAAATGTCCTTGGGAAGCTAAACGGGCGATATGTGCAGTCTGGGGTAGATGTACCAATAATAAAAATATATCGCACAACACGAAACAGAAAATATTCCGTGCCACAGCAACATCCATCCTCTTTTAGGCAGCACAGGTATGGGACTACTTACTTACTTATTTAGGTGGCGTTACAGCCTGTGCTGAACCTAGGCCTCAACCAACAAGCATCTCTAGCTGGCACGGTCCTTGGCCAGCTGTTTCCAGCGCCGCACGCCCAGTTGGTTAAGGACCCCTTCCACCTGCGTGCACCACCGTAAATGCGGCCGTCCTCTGCCGCACCTTCCTTACGCGGTGGATTCGAAGACTTTTCTGGTCGGAGCTGTATTTTCCGTGCGCCCTATATGGCCTAGCCACCTTAGACGCTGTATCTGTAGACGTCGTACCAGGCCGATGTCGCTGTACAACCAGTACAGTTCTTCGTTAAATCTTCTCCTCCATACACCGTTTGAACAAACGGGACCGTAGATGGTGGGCAGAAACGACCAAGGGCATCTTCATCTGCTTTTGTTAAGGTCGAGCCAAGGTAGACGAATTCCTTGACCACTTCAACGTTATATCCGTCCATGGTGACGTTCTGGCAAATACGTCGGTGTTGACCGTCTCTTTTAGATGAAAGCAGATATTTGGTTTTACCCTCATTAACTTTGAGACCCATCTTAGCCGCTTCTATCTCAATACTTACAAAGGCCTCCTTGATGTCTCGTTTCGTTTCTTATGGAGGGCAAACGGTGCCGAGATTCCATTCGTCGGACATGCTTTCCTCCGGCCATACCTTGCGAATAAGATGGTGCATGCACCTTTCCAGCTCATCTACAGCGGCCTTAAAATGCTCAGCAGACAGGCCGTCTGCGCCCGGGGCTTTATTAGACTTAAGTCTTGATATCGCTATTTTGACTTCGTCTAGGTCGGGTGGACGGAATTCTCTTACATCGTCGCCAATTACGAACGGATCGTTCTGCCTGACAGCGGTATCTTGTCTGTCATCGCCGTTATACAGTCTGCAGAAGTGGTCTTTCCAAATCCTCAGCATAGACTGTGACTCTATTACTAGTTCTCCATTTTCATCCCTGCAGGCCACCGCTCTGGTTTTGTAGCCATGGCATGTTCGTTTTACCTTATTGTAAAACTTCCGAGCGTCATTCCTGCGGCAATATCCCTCCATCTCCTGGATCTCACGCTTTTCGTGTTCTCTCTTCTTTCTTCTCAGGAGCGTATGTTCCTCTCTTCGCGAGCAGCTCTCGTCCGTCGTTGAAGCGTGGCTTTATATGCCTCTAGTTTTGCTGCATGGGGTTGTTCGCATTGTTCATCGAACCAGGGGCTTCTAGGTGATGGCGGTTTGAAACGCAGCACCTCTGAGGCAGCGTCTCTGACGGCGCTTTGGCAATGCGCCCATTCCTGCATTATTGTTTGTGCTGCTGTGGGCGGATTTGGAGAGAGCTTGGAGGAGACACGATCGGCAAAAATTCTGGCAGTCTCTTGCTATTGTAGGTTTCCGACGTCAAACTTACGTAAACTCACTCGACTCCTAAGCGTTCTTGATATCCTCATTCGTACCTTGGCTACAACAAGGTAGTGGTCCGAGTCGATGTTGGCCCCTCGGAAGGTTCGTACGTCGAGAATGCCGGAGAAGTGTTTGGCGTCGATCGCAATGTGATCAATCTGGTTGGTGGTCGATTGATCAAAAGACCGCCAGGTACCCTTGTGGATGTTGAGATGGGGGAATCGCGTGTATGCTACAAGGCAGTTACGCCCCGTTAGGAAATCGATTAGCCTAACTCCGTTGTCGGATGTGGTGTTATGGAGGCTATGCTTTCCCATGATCGACTCAAATATGTCCTCTTTGCCCAGTTTTGCATTAAAATCTTCTAGAACTATTTTTGTGAGGGCGCCGTGGCGCAGTGGTTAGTGTGTGTTGCCTCTGGTCATTCATGGGCTGTAACGCCACCAAAGAAGAAGAAAAATAACTATTTTTGTGTCGTAGCAGGGCATTGGGCATCGGTTCTATCTCGGAGGTCGTAGAATTCTTCCTTGAGTCGATCGTCCATTTCTTTTTTTGGGGTGTGAGCGCATATTAAGCTAATGTTTCCAAATTTAGCTTTGATGCGTATTGTTATGAGGCGTTGGCTTACATCTCGGAAGATTAAGACTTTTGCCGGAGTCTTCCGCGAATAACGAACCCGCACCCGAATAGACGCTGTTTGTTCTCCTTGTAGGAGTTCCCGTAGTAGAAGTCGCAGTTTTTCATTCGTCTTTTGCCTGGTTCATCCCATCGCACTTCTTGGAGTGCGGTTTTATCTGCTTTATAGCAGTTGAGGGTTTGCTCCAATTGATCGCCTGCACCCGGTCTGTTAAGGGACCTCACATTCCAGGTGCAGAAGTGTTCGATGTGCTGAATTGACTCAAATGAAAGAGAGCAGCATTATTCGGAAATTCGCTTTTTGTTTTTGAACGCGATAAGGCGCAAGCAGACAAAGAAATAATTGACCTATGACGACCCTTTGCAATTTGTCAGTGTGAATATCGTCGTCCAGCATGTTATTCATTGAATACAATGCTTTTCAACGTCAAGAAAAAGTGATTACTGAACTTAACTACCCAATCTTAAAGCACAAATATTTAATTGATCACCATACCACTGCCAAATACCACTACCAGAACGATATTGGAGTTCTTGTTTACCTACCAACTGATGTCGTAATCAATAATGCGTAACCTCGAGCATAGTTCCCAAGAATATTAACGAAAAGGAAAACACTCATACCGGTTTCCTTTCTCGGCTCCAGGCACGAGTGGAATTAAATAGCTGAAAAAAATATAATGAAAATCCCAACTCCTTGCCATTGGTACTGAAAATCATGTTCCATTCCCTAGGGACATGAATTAAAGAAAAGAAAGAAAAAGGCAGAACTCTCAGTGGTGATGCCAGGTTAAGTGGAGCCTTGTTTGGTAAAGAAATATTCCGATATGGAGTGGAACAGAAACTGGAAGGATATCCAAGGTGCCGACAAGAGGAAATTTGGCACTCAATACCGGCAGGAGGGAATGAAACGTCCGCCTCTTTTCCTGCTTACAATAGCAATGATATGGTATTCTGTGAGATGATGGTCGTTCACTGGAATAGACTGCATGTGTGCCATAAGCTATTTGGCACACATTTTAATCGCGACGGCGACGACTCGAATCAATGGTTTATAGATACCAAGGGTACGTCTAGTGAGGGTTGCTTCGTCTACTGCGATGTCCTTGAACTTATTCACTTACAATATTCATCGCGTTTGTTTGTTGGATCCTTCCATGCCCATTCTGGTGCCGATTGTAAAATTACACATCAAAGCCTTAAGTGGCAATCCACAAACACACTGTCTGAGCATGTTGCGGAGTATATAATGTCAAAATTGCAATTCATCTAAACAGAAAGCATTTTCACCGGAATTTCATATCGTAAATATGTATGTATGTATGTGTCTATGAACTCATGTGACCGTGTTCTACTGAATCGCCTGGTTTGAAACATTCTTTTGCACAATTTCGTTGCCATGCAAGTGGCAGGTCCTTGTGCATTCAATACTCCGTACAGTGCAACAATGAATGAAAGAAACCGATGACAACGTTGCCTGAGTGGTGGCAAAGTTCACGAACAACTTGCACGATTGAGCATTAAGAAAACTATACGTTCTACGTTCCTTTGGCAATCTACTCTTATTCTTAGAGAGCTGTGACAAGGACCACGATGATAGGGAACACATGGGTGAAATTGTATCAAAAACAACTGCAGAACTTCACGTTGCTAATGTGTTCCTTGAAAGTTTACTTAAAATCTTCCTGTAAACATCTCCGAATAACAAGGATGTGTCGATGTGGAGAACTTAGCAAAAGTTATGAATACAAGGATGCAGACATCTGCATGCCGAATGTACACATGTTTGATACGTAACAGATGCACGCTTCATCGGCTACAGGAAGTCTAAATATTGTCATAATAGCATCCGAAGACCGAAGAGGAGACACTCCTTCAGTTTTCTTCTCTCTTTTTTACTCTTGTTTTTAAAATCAAGGATTCAAGGAGCCTGTTTCTCGAGTAGAATTAAATTAAATAAAAGAAAGAAAGCCATATAGTACTGTACAAATTCGCTAGTTTTGACCTTCTTTGATCGATGGCCAACATGATGCTCTACAAGTTGAGTAAGCAAATAATTAGAGAATCTGGGCATCACTATATTAGGAAATATTCTCGATTTCCAAGTATCGAAGCCCAGTCCAAAATTTGTCGATAGTGACTGAATTCGATAAACTGATGGTAGAACTTTGCCTCCAAATAGAAATATTTCGCATTCTTTAGGGTCGATTTCCACAAGCGTGGAGAGAAGTTAAGGTGGCTTTCATACACAAGGCGGGAAAAGTCAACCGCCAAGGATTATAGACCTATTAGTCCAGCCTCTGTGCTTATCATAACGCTGCAACAATTAAACCACATGTAGATAAGAGATCCCGTCCACCCGACCTAGACGATGATAAGATAGCTATATCGAAACTTAAGTCTTATAAAGCTGCTGGAGCAGACTCCCCGCGGAACTGTTTAAAGAAGCTGGCGATGAGCTGGTCAGGAACATGCACCAACTCATCTGCAAGATGTGGTCGGAAGAACGCATGCCCGATGAATGGAATCTCAGTATCGTTTGCCCGGTCCACAAGAAAGGAGACCCCTATGACTGCGCCAATTACAGAGGGATAAAACATCGCGTACAAGATCCTCTCTGCCGTACTGTGTAATTGCCTGAAGCCGTTCGTTGACAATCTGATAGGTTCCTACCAGTGTGGTTTCAGGCCAGGAAAATCCACGATAGACCAAATATTTACACTACGGCAGATCTTGGAGAATACCCATGAATTCCAGGTCGACACGCACCATATTTTTGCCGACTTTAAGGCCGCGTATGACAGTGTTTATAGAGACGAGCTATACAGAGCCATGTCAGGTTTTAACATTCCTACCAAACTCGTCAGACTGTGCAAGATGACTATGGAGAACTCTCGCTTCTCCATTAAGGTCGGAGGTGAACTAATCGACACCTTTGATGTTAAAAAAGGTTCAAGACAGGGTGACGCACTGTAATGTGATTTCTTTAACATTATTCTTGAAAAGATCGTGCGGGACTCTGCGGCCAATACAAGAGGTACGATCTACTTCAAGTCCACACAATTGCTTGCCTACGTGGATGACATTGACGATATTGGACGGACAAAGCGAGACGTCAATGAGGCGTTCGCAAGCATCGAAGCAAGAGCGGCTAAATTGGCTCTAAGGGTAAAAGGGGATAAGACCAAATATATGCTGTCATCAAAGAGAGACACAAAACACCGACGTCTTGGTCAGTACGTCACCCCCGGCAGCTATATTTTTGAAGTAGTCAAGGTCTTCGTCTACCTTGGCTCGATAGTGACAACCAGCAATTACTCTTACCAACCGCTGCTTCTTCGGGCTCAAGAGGCAATTGAGTAGTAGAGCCCTCTCTCGAAAAACTAAGGTATCCCTCTCCAAAACCTTAATCATCCCGGTCCTCCTCTACGGCGCTGAGGCTTGGACGTTATCAAAAGCGGATGAAGAGGCTCTTGGGCGTTTCGAGAGGAAAATTCTTCATGCAATCTTTGGTCCTGTTTGTTTAAACGGAGAGTGGAGGAGGAGATTCAGTCCAGAACTGTACGGGCTGTCCACCGACATCGGCCTGATTGGACGGCTTCGGATCCAACGCCTAAGATGGCTAGGCCATGTAGAATGAATGGACATCAACGCTCCGGCCCGAAAAGTCTTCGACTCCTACCCCGAGGGACGACGCAGCAGAGGACGATCGCATTTAAGGTGGCGCGCACAGGTGGAAAGGGACCTCAACCAACTGGGCGTGCGGCATTGGGAGCGGCTGGCCAAAGAGGCTTGTTAGTTGAGGCCGTGGTTCACCCCAAACTGTAGCGTCATCAAAGTAAGTAAGTAAGATAAGAGATGAGATTGGGGCTATCTGTCACACATAACACACACATAACGCATACATAAAGGGTAAATTGGTAGATACTGCTCTTCACAGGGCATACAAAAGAAAAAGCACTCATCGTGTGGCATTAAGGGTGCCTTTAATAACATCAGTACTGGGGCAATAGTGTCCAGCCTTCATATGGTCCAAACAAACTCGAAAATATGCAAATCGATTGAACAAATGCTGAGTACTCGTATAATAAATTCGGTAATAGTAGGAGTATGCTGAAGGGTGAAGGTCAATCGGGGTACAGCACAAGGTAGTGTTCTATCACCTCTCTTATGGCCCTTGCGGTCGACGAAATGGTAAAAATTCTAGAGACAGGTGGTTTTAACGTCGCGGCCTATGCTGACAATATTGTCATTCTGATATCTGGAAAGTTTCCTCAGGATCTCAGTGAAAGACTAAGTCATGCACTCCTATTAGTTACTAACTAGGTCAAGGGGCGAGGCCTGGAGAAGATCTATACTGAGAAACACTTAACCTCGTATGAAAGGTATCGATCTGATACCCACAAAATGTGCCATATACCTTGGCATAAAAGCTGGAACCAAGAAAGCTTACGCAGAGTAGCTTTTGGAGAGACATGGGGCTTCAAACTGGAAGTGGTATATTGGTTGTACACTGCGGTGATAAGACATTTTGAGAAAAATGTCAAAGTGGATAGGCTCGTGGATGACGCCAGATTCCGTAGTTCAAAAATCATAACTGGAGATTTCAATGCATGGGCCACTGATTGGGGCAGTACGCAAGCCAATCGAAGAAACGAAGCTCTACTAGAGGCTATATCGTCACTAGACGTAATACTGCTCAATACAGGATGCGAGCACACCTTTAGCAGAAACTGCATAGGTTTCATAGTTGACATCACTTTTATATCGAGTTCCCTAAAGAGAGGCGAACATTGGAGAGTAAGCAATCAGTACACCCACAGTGACCACCTGGCTATCTGAAGCCGAAGTGTCACAAAAACTCAAGTGTTCAGTGTGTTGGGAGGACTTTCAACTACAGGAGGCTGTGCGTAAACTACCCTGTTTACACGTGTATCATGAGAATTGTATAGTACCGTGGTTGGATCTGCATGGAACCTGCCCAATTTGTCGGAAATCGCTTCAAATCGAACCGAGCACCAGTAGTTGTTCGATGCAAAACGGGGCCGACTATACATCATCACCGACCGCCACCGTATCGGTTACAGTGACAACTCCCGATCCTTGTACATCATTTGCCGCTAATCGAATTGACGCCAACATACTTAATCAATTGGACAGTAATACATCGTCCACACAGCAAGCCGCCATACCTCCGCAACCACAACCGCCACCACCACCTTCTGCTACTGCTGCTGCTTCCCTCACTCAAGTGAATCCTCAATCGACAGCCCAAGCTCAACAGCAACAGGCACCAGGACGGTCTAGTCAAAGTATTAACTACTTAGCGTACGACGATGGCAACATAGAATATGACTTTGATTAAATCAAACAACATCAAAACCCTTCTCTATACAATACGTATATTTATATATATATTCGATATAAAATGTTTAACAACAAAGAGTAAATTATCGCTTATTGAAAAAAAAAAAAAAAAAAAAAAAAAATAGAGCCTAGGAGAGCCAACCAGGGAGCCTCGTTAAAGAAGGCACAACAAAAGGGTTGGAAAATAGAAACACTGGATGAAGACTCATTTACCTTCACCTTTAGAGGGTCCACAATAAGGTCAGGGACAGCAAATGCTATGACCGCTGATATTACAAAGCAAGTAATGAGGGCTTGCGATGCATCCATGGTTCGGAGAACGTCATGAAAACGCCGGCCACCAATATACTGGTAGAACCAGAAGATAGCAGAGCTACGTAGCAAGTCTCATGGAGCGAGAAAACTGCCCCAGCGATCCAGAGGTTTGTCCTCCCATCAGAACCTACAGGCGCAATACAGAGATAGGCTTAGGGATCAGCTGTTGGCCATTAGGAGAAGCAAAAATAACAAATTTAAGGAACGCTCTCTTGGGGTACCGCTTACAGGACTGTCATGGCAACACTCAAAGGCACCACCAGGGCACCCTCGCCCTCATGCCCTTTCCTAATGAAAAAAATAGTGTCGGTACTATTTCCACCGCAAAGAATGATAGAGCGTGTAGAAGCACCCCCGGATGAACAGGAAGTTACAACTATCACGAAAACTGAACTCCTAAAGGTGTGCAAACATTTCGAGGACAATAAGTTACCTGGGCTGGATGCCATTCCAAATATTACCCTTAAACCAGCGAATGAAATAAACACGGGATCATTCCTAGAAATGTACAATAAGTGCCTAATCGAAGGGGTCTTTTCAGACCAATGGAAGGAACAACGCTTGGTGCTGCTGCCTAAAGGGAAAAAACCACCAGAGGAGCCATCGTCATACCGTCCCATTTGACTATTGGATACAATGGGTAAGTACTGGAGAAAACCAAAACCAAATGGCAGCTCCCCTGGAATAGGAAACACCAATTAGAGAAAGAAGAGCATAAGGTGTAAATAAGCCCCGCGAAGTAATACCTAAGGCAGTCCCGCGGGGAGAGTGCTTGAGGATGTGGTTTAGTAAGTAGGCGTATTCCTGGCATCGATTATTCAGGCTTGCGAATCGTACATGCCATTAGCTCGGGCTACTGGTAGCCCGTTGGGCGCAACCATAACGGACTATATCACCCGGCTTCCTTGCTGCGAGAGGCGATTCTCTATCAGAATTCATTCCAGGGAGGAATGGACCAGTGGTATGGTGCGTACGGGAAATGAACTGGCAATTTATACCAACGGATCTAAAATGCATACCCGTACAGGAACTGGGGTCTATTTTGAATCTCGTGAAATAAATCACTCATATAGACTTGATGATGGCTGTAGCGTTTTCCAAGCTGAGGTCTTCGCAATCAAACAGGCTGCGGAACTGATTCAATCCAATCGATGATTGGGGTGCAAGAAATGGGCTGTCAATTAATCCTTTTAAGACCGATGTCGTTCTTTTCACGAGAAGGAAGACAAATACTAACATGACTCAGCCGAGGCTAAAAGGCACTCCCATCTCGGCATTCAAGGAAGCTAAGTATTTAGGAGTCATCTTAGATTGCAAACTTATTTGGTCAAAGCATGTTGAGTCAAAAACCACCAAAACGCAGCTGTCAGCTTTCTGGTAATACAAAGGTGCTTTTGGTAAAACATGGGGTTTATCGCCGGCAATGGTCCTCTGGATCTACATGGCAATGTTGTCTGGTGGAACAGGCTAACATGCAAACACATTGTAGCCTCTTTCACCAAACTCTAAAGAATGGTTTGTCTCAGCTGTACGAGGGCCTTCCCCAGCCCGCCGGGCGCTGCTCTAGATGCTATGACGGACCTTCCATCCGTTGACTTATTTATCAGAGGGTGTGCACTGAAAACCATTTCTCGTCTCAAGAGAAATGGTTTTTGGTACAACTCGCATTGGGATGACTTGAGCTTGCGCGAGATACATATATCTTACGACTCGTGTCTGATGGTTATGCCACAATCGAATCTTTTATACAGATGGCTCCAAGTCTAGACTGTGGTCCGGTTTTCTTTAAATGCGAAAACGTTCGAATATACGTATACATAATCCTGATGGCCATGCACTATGTTGTAAAGCCTAGGTGGACGGGCAAAAACATATGCGGCTGCAGTGACAGCCAAGCTGCTCTTAAAGCTGTGTCCAACCCTTTAACCAGAAGGCCCTGGGAATGAGCCCTAGTATCTTCCAAGTAGAATTATATGCCATCCTAACTGGAGACTGGCATAAGAGGAATCATCTGTATTCTTTCCGCTAGCCAAGCAACGCTTAAAGCGCTGAGTTCGTACAGCACGAATTCAAAAACTGTTAAGGAATGCCATGATGCCCTACCAGACCTCGCGAAAGAAACAGTCAAATTTTGGTGGGTGCAAGGGCACAGAGGTATTAAGGACAATTAAATCGCCGGTCAACTTGCCAGGAATGGTTTCAACGAAAGATATGTACATAGGTCCTGAACCTATTTGCGGCCCAAGTCTAAGATCAACTTCTTTTTAGACAAGTGGGAAAAATCGCAACACCTGTCCTTTTGGAACAGCGTTCAGGGACTTTGCCTGACGGGACTAGTCAGCTACCTGACGAGACACTGCGCCCTTAGATATCATCTTAACAAAATGAACCTCTCGTCTGAAGCTGAGTGTCGATTCTGTCTTAACTCTGCCATCTCAGGAAGCGTATCTTTCTCAGTGAAATTATGACTCCTCAGAGGATCACCTCAGCTCCTACTTTATTAATGAAGTGGAGAAGCTCCTCGACTAATCGGCTATTAGGCACAATAGATCTTTAAAGGTCGCAGATCTCCTATAAACTCGCTAGAATGGGTTGAGAGGAGAGTTTCTCAGGACATGCACCCGTCTACTCATTGATGCTCGGCATCAATGAGATGCCTGCCTCTGCCTGAGAACACTTTGTCTGTGACTGTTCCGCATTTGCTCGCGCACGGTGGCTCACCCTTAGGGCCGGAGTGGTGTGTGACGAATCTCTTAGCTCTACTTACTTACTTACTTAGGTGGCGCTACAGTCCCTGGTGAATCTGGGCCTCAACCAACAAGCGTCTCCAGGTGGCACGGTCTTTGGCCAGCTGTTTCCAGCGCCGCACGCCCAGTTGGTTAAGGTCCCCTTCCACCTACGTGCGCACTGTAGATGCGGCCGTCCTCTGCCGCGCCTTTCTTCCGGGGTGGATTCAAAGACCCTTCGGGTCGGAGCTGTATCTGTCGTACCAGGCCGATGTCGCTTTACAACCCGTATATTTCTTCGTTAAATCTTCTCCTCCATACTCCGTTTGAACGAACGGCACCGTAGATAGTGCGTAGAATTTTCCTCTCGGAAACAACCAAGGGCATCTTCATCCGCTTCTGTTAGGGTCCAAGCCTATGCGCCATAAAGGGGGACTGGTTTTCCGAGAGAAGGCTCTACTTCTTAATTGCCTCTTGAGCCCAAAGAAACAGCGGTTGGCAAGAATGATTCTGCTTTTTATCTCAGCGCTGGTGTTGCTGTCGCCGGTCATTAGTGAGTCAAGGTAGACGAATTCCTGGACCACTTCAAAGTTATATCCGCCCCTGGTGACGTTCTGGCCAATACGTCGGTGTTGATCGTCCCTTTTTGGTGAAAGCAAATATTTGGTTTTACCCTCATTCACCTTGAGACCCATCTTAGCCGCTTCTGCCTCAATGCTTACAAAGTCCTCATTGACGTCTGGCTGTGTCCGTCCAATCACGTCAATGTCGCCGGCGTACGCAAGCAATTGCGTAGACTTGAAATAAATGGTACCTCTTGTGTTGGTTAGTGACTCTTGAACGATCTTTTCAACCCCGATGTTGAAAAAGTTGCACGACAGCGCGTCACCTTGCCTAATTCCTTTTTTAACATTAAAGGTCTCGGGTTGCTCATTACCGACCTTAATGGAGCAATGAGAATTCTCCATTGCCATCCTGCACAGTCGGACGAGTTTGGCAGGGATGTTAAAACTAGACATGGCTTTGTATGGCTCATTTCAATACACGCTGTCATATGGTGATTTGAAATCGACGAAGAGGTGGTGAGTGTCGATTTGGTATTCCTGGGTTTTCCCCAAGGTCTGCCGTAGCGTAAATATTTGGTCTATTGCGGATTTACCTGGCCTGAAACCACATTGATAAGTGCCGATCAGGTTATCCACAAACGGTTTCATGCGTTCACACAATACGGCGGAGAAGATCTTATATGCGATGTTAAGGAGACTTATGCCCCTCTAGTTGGCGCAGTTATAGAGGTCTCGGCAAACGATGCTGAGATTCAATTCGTCGGGCATGCTTCCCTCCGACCATATCTTGCAAATGAGATGATGTGTGTACCTTACCAGCTCATCTCCAGCCGCCTTAACAAGCTCAGCGGACAGGCCGTCTGCGCCCGCGGCTTTATTAGACTTAAGTCTTGATATCGCTATTTTGACTTCGTCTAGGTCGGGTGGACGAAATTCTCTTACGTCGTCGTCCATTACGAACGGGTCGTTCTGCCTGACACCGGTATCTTGTCTGTCATCGCCGTTATACAGTCTGCAGAAGTGGTCTTTCCAAATCCTCAGCATCGACTGTGACTCTACATACTACCAGTTCTCCATTTTCATCCCTGCAGGCCGCCACTCATGTTTGTTTTGCCTTATTGTAAAACTTCCAGGCGTCATTCCTGCGGAAGTATCTCAAGATCTCCTCGATCTCACGCTTTTCGTGTTCTCTCTTCTTTCTTCTCACAAGCGTATGTTCCTCTCTTCTCTTCTCATAGATTTCGCGAGCAGCTCTCGTCCGTCGTTGCAGCATGGCTTTATATGTTTCTTGTTCTGCTACATGGGTTTGCTCGCATTGTTCATCGAACCAGGGGTTTCTAGGTGGTGACGGTTTGAAACCCAGCACCTCTGAGGCAGCGTCTCTGACGGCTCTACACGGGAAAAATACAGTAACGGTAGGTGCCTCTCGTGGTAGTAAGGTGGACCAGTATTTGCGTCTGAGTGCTCCAGCCGATAGCAAGAGCCTACAACAAAAAGGGAAAAAGCATATTTTGAAACAAGCAATTTGCTCCATGTTAATGGCTCTTTTGGACATTCTAAAGAAAATGTGCGCTTAATCCGAGGTGAAACTGAGGTTTTGCCAGGTATTGCGGTTCGTAGTGAGTTCAACTTCTGAACTCTGGTTCTCTGTTTCACTGAGAACCGTGATTTAAAGAGCTCATATATGCCTAAAAGACAAAATCGCCAGGGCTCAATTTTAAATCTCAAGGAGGTTATCCAGATGATAGTTTCCTGACCATCAATGTCCGGTATATAAATATCCCGATAATAACCTTTAACCCACTAAGTATAAAGATAAAATCAAACGCGAATTACGATTACGAACAAGAAGCAATAGGTAGTCCTCCAATCTCAAATGGCAAACAGATGCTTCGCTTCATAATCCAATCTGATATATTACTTTTCGAAAACTAATTCGCAATCTATCAAAGAGAGCCAACTACTCGTAGATACTTTGGTTTTCAGTTTTTTTCCATCAGAAACTTTTATTTTCCTTTTCTTGCCCCCGTCACCATGATGCATGGAACAACTTCATCCTGACGAAGAAAAAAAAAACCAAGAAAGAGGCCATGGAAAAAGCGGGTTGCAGCAAATTAAGATTGCTTCCAAGCCAAGTAATAGATACAAGTCGAGGAGGATAAACATCAATAAACAAATTCTACAAACAGGTCCTTCTGCTGGTCCATGTAACCCCTGATCTAATACCTAAGTACCGTCATACCAATAGCCACTTCCACCGAAAAGCAAGAGAAGGAACTTGTTGTGTTGGACTTTTGCCACTTGCACGAGCATACCTACATATCCTTGAGAATTTTATTTGTAAAATATCCACAATTGAACAAGTGTCCTTTGCCTGTCCTGTACCTTGGTTTGCCTTTTAGTTTGTGAACTTATCGCTAAAGTGCATAGTTTATGGCACTCAAGGAGTATACGAGGTAAATGACAGAACATCTTATGAAGGCAATTTGAAAAAGGAAAGCAAACGGATCACGATCGGGATCAGAAAAGAATTTCGTCACTTCACTGAAGTGCGCTTCGATTGATTGTAATATGGTGGAAAAGGAAAAGTTTGAGGATTTCGTCCTTAATCGTTTCGATAGATTCGATAGAATTCTTTGCAATATTATTGCACAATAGCTAGTCATAGGTATCGAGTGGATGAAAAGTTCGACGAACTTGGTCGGTTAAGGTAAATTCATTTCTGTATCCTCGCCAGATGGCAAAATTTCCGGAAAACTTTTCATTTATACGTGTAATTCCATAAGGACATAAACACACTTTTTCTCTTTCGTTTCTTCTCACTGAGTGACGGGTCCTTAGGCGAAGCAAGTTCGAATGAAATTACAACGGGATGACTCTGTTCGAGAGTTTTTCAGGTGAGATTAGACGTGTTTTCAGCGGGGCTAATTCCATCCATGACAGACCTATGATTGATGTATTTCGCGAGACCGCATCCAAGTAGAACAAGACCGCAAAGGCTGTCATAATGAGTGTTTCGTGTACTCCAAGGTTTTTGTAAGGCAAAAGCGGCGAAAAGGACGAAAGGGAAATGAAGAAGAACAGCCTTGGGAGTGACTTTTTGCCGGTGCCATTGCTTTGTTGGCAGCCGTCCCCTACGACGAGGCTTACGTGTGTGTTTGAAGTAAGGAAACGTACACTTTGAATGCAGATTCCTGTAACAGCAAATTTGGCCTGGTTCCGTGGTTTTTTAATCCCGTAATTCCAGGATATGTACATTCCACCGTGTTCCATCGCTCCATTCGCTCATGTATGTATATTTCTTGTGCACGGTAGCTTGGTAATTCCATAATTCCGCTGAAATATTACGAGAGGATTGTGATTTACTAAACAACATCCTTGCGCTGTTGTTGTCGTGGAAATCTTTTCTACCTACGCCGGCAAAGCACGAGTGGCGCCTTCTGTGCAATGCAGCATATGAGTATGGGCATACGAGTATGAGTATATTGTACAAAGTCGGCGAACCTTAAATCAGATTTTCTGTTCGCTCCTTGTTACTTATGAAGGACTTTCATACCTGCATATACTCTAATCCGAGGTAAATGCAATTAAGCTCGCCTTCACACGGTGACGAATACAATACACAAGCGTTCGCAGTCACAGTCGCATTTCTATTCGTGTTTGATGTGCACGTTATGTATATGCATAGGTATGTACAATAGCTCTAAGGTGGAGGGAAGGACCGGGAAAATCCTTCGTTTTGAAATTGAATTTGTTGAGATTTTTTCCTTTATCCTGGAGAAGGAATGTAAGAAAAAACTTAGCGCCAAACTTAAAGCTGGACACCCATTGAAGTTGATGACTTAAATTCGCCGGTCTGGGAAAGAGTACAATCTGGAATTGAAGGAGGAGATGGAGAGATGTTTCCGCAGGAATGACGATCGGAAATGAAAATGGAGAACTGGTAGTAGAGTCACAGTCGACGCTGAAGATTTGGAAAGACCACTTCTGCAGACTGTATAACGGCGATGACAGACAAGATACCGGTGTCAGGCAGAACGATCCGTTCGTAATTGGCGACGATGTAAGAGAATTCCGTCCACCCGACCTAGATGAAGTCAAAATAGCGATATCAAGACTTAAGTCTAATAAAGCCGCGGGCGCAGACGGCCTTTCGGCTGAGCCTGTTAAGGCGGCTGGAGATGAGCTGGTAAGGTGCATGCACCATCTCATTTGCAAGATATGGTCGGAGGAAAGCATGCCCGACGAATGGAATCTCAGCATCGTTTGCTGAGACCCCTATAACTGCGCCAACTATAGGGGAATAGGTCTCCTTAACATCGCATATAAGATCTTCTCTGCCGTATTGTGTTCTCTGCCGTATGTTGTGCATGAAACCGTTTGTGGATAACCTGATCGGCTCTTAGCAGTGTGGTTTCAGGCCAGGTAAATCCACAATAAACCAAATATTACGCTACGGCAGATCTTGGAGAAGACCCAGGAATACCAAATCGACAGACACTCACCAACTTTTCGTCGATTTCAAGCCTGCATATGACAGCGTTTATAGAGATGAGCTATACAAAGCCATGTCTTGTTTTAACATCCCTGCCAAACTCATCCGACTGTGCAGGATGACGCTGCTCCATTAAGGTCGGTAATGAGCAAACCGAGACCTTTAATGTTCAAGGGGATTTAGGCAAGGTAACGCGCTGTCATGCAACTTTTCCAACATCGTCTTGAAAAGATCGTGCAAGAGTCACGCAATTGCTTGCGTACGCCGTTGACATTGACGTGATAGGAGGGATACAGCGAGACGTCAATGAGGCCTTTGTAAGCATTGAGGTAGAAGCGGCTAAGATGGGTGTCAAGGTTAATGGGGGTAAAACCAAATATGTGCTTTCATCAAAAAGAGATGGTCAACACCGACGTAGAGGCCAAAACGTCTCCATGGGCGGTAATAACTTTGAAGTGGTCAAGGAATTCGTCTACCTTGGTTCACTGATGACCGGCGACAACAACACCAGCGCTGAGATAAAACACTCACTCTTGCCAACAGCTGTTTCTTTCGCCTCATGAGGCAATTAAGAAGAAGAGCCCTCTCTCAGTAAACCAAGGTGACACTGTATAAGACCTTGATCATCCCAGCTCTCATTTACGGCGCAGAGGATTGGACCTTCACAAAAGCGGATGAAGATGTCCTTGGTCATTTCGAGAGGAAAATTCTACGCACTATCTACAGTCCCGTTTGTTTAAACGGTGTATGGAGGAGAAGATCTAACGAAGAACTGTACGGGTTGTACAGCGTCATCGGCATGGTACGAAGTCGACGGATACAGCGTCTAAGGTGCCTAGGCCATGTAGAGCGCATGGAAAACACAGCTTCGACCCGAAGAGTCTTGGAATCCACCCCGGAAGGAAGGCCCACAAAGGCCTCGTAGGAGTAGCATCTGCCGACGGGTGCTGGTCGACTAAAAACAGAGGGTAAGAGCCTCTGCCGCCGAACACCCTCCAGCTCCGTTAGTCAGGTCCTACTTCCACCTCCTCGTGGTACCATCAGGAAATTTCCTGATCATTGAAATTACTAACGGAAGAGAACAAATGGCGAGCATCCTGTGCCACAAAACAGGATTAATGTCGGTTTGGCTATGGTCTAACAAACCGTAACCAGAAAACCTCACAATTGCTCAGAATCAACCACAAGCCCCAGATAAAACGGGCCGGATTAATGTTGACGACCCTTGCAAAAAACGAAAAAGGACAATGGTCCTCGGCTCTATTCGTGGAGTGTTAGGTCCCTAAACAGACCACGTACCGCTTAATAGAACAGCGATGGAATGGACCGGGTATAAAGCGGATGAAAAACTGCGACATCTAATACGGCAACTGCTATAGGGAGAGAGGACAACGATTGCTCAAGGCTACATTTTCTAACATCAGCCTGATCTTCGTCCACGTCCCCACGGGGGACAAGGATGACTCCACTAAAGATAAATCCTACGGTCTCCTATACAGAATGTATGCCCAGTGTCCCAGTTATGATATCACAATTGTACTAGGACACTTCAAGGCTAAGCTGGGTAAGGAAAGCATCTTTGAACAAGTCATGGGCAAACACAGCTTACACGATACCACATCCGACAGGCTGATTGACCTTGCGTACGCCAGCCAGTACGCGCTTCCCGCACCTCGATATACACAAAGGCATCTGGCGGTCGCCAGATCAATCAAGCACTAACGATCCACAAGAAAGGAGACCATTTTGAGGGCACCAACTACAAAGGAATAAGTCTCCTTAATATCGCCTACAAAATCTTCTCTGCCTTTTAGTGTGAATGTTTGAAGCCTTTTGTAAATAAGCTGATAGGCTGATCAGTGTGGCCTCCGACCAGGGAAGTCCACCATCGACCAAATCTTCCTTCTACGGCAGATCCTGGAAAAAAACAATGAATTTCAAGTCAACACTCACCACCTAAAAGCCGCATACGACAGCGTAATTAGAGACGAGCTATACAACGCCATGTCTACCTTTGACATCCCTGCTAAACTCGTCAGACTATGCAGGATGACTTTGGAGAATGCTCGTTGCTCCATCCGAATCGGTGCCGACCTGACAGATAGTTTTGGGGTAAAAAAAAGGATTTATGCAGGGCGATGGGCTGTCGTGTGATTTCTTCAACATCGTTTTAGAAACGATTGTGCAAAAATCACAAGCCAACACAAGATCCACAATTTGTTTCAAATCCTTACAACTCCTCGCATACGCGGATGACATTGACATAATCGGAAGAACACAGCAAGATGTCAACGAGGCGTTTACGGGTATTGAGGCGGAGGCGGCGAAAATTGGTTTGGCAGTAAACGAGGCCAAAACTAAATATATGCTGTCATATGTAGTTATAAGTTTGAGATAGTTAAGGACCTTGTCTACCTTGGCTCCGCAGTGACCTGGAACGACGACATCAGTTCCGAAATCAAACGCAGAATCACTCTTGCCAATCGCTGCTTCTTGGACTCATCGCTCTCTCAAGAACGACAAACTTAACTCTATACAAGACCTTATTATCCCGGTTCTGCTGTACGGCGCAGAAGCCGTACTATCGAAAGCGGATGAGGAGGTCCTTGGACGGTTTGAGAGAAAGACTTTGCACATGATTTTGGGTCCTATAAACGCAGACGGGGGATAGAGGAAAATATTCAACCACGAGCTCTACGGGCTGTACAGCGACATGAGTCTAGTCAGGCGTCTTCGGATCCAACGCCATATAGAGCGAGAGTCTTTGAATCCAACCCCGAGGGACGAGCAAACAGAAGACGGCCGCACCTAAGATGCCGCACACAGGGGGAAGGGGACCTCAGCGAACTAGGTGTGCGGTAATGGAAAAGGCTAGCAAAAGGTCGTGCTATTTGGAGAGGCATGTTGGTTGAGACCCAGGTTCACTTCGAACTGTAGCGCCGGATAAGAATAAGAATGTAGAATACTTTCATATAGAGTGTGGAGTGTGAGTTTTAAAATATTTAAGAAGGGTCAGGTAACCAACGTTATAACTATTACTCTTTGGCGCCAAAAATGTTTATTTAACAGACACCTCTAGACTCCAAATGCATAGTATTCACCCAAGCGTCACGAAGAGAACATCAACATATTCTCAATGAAAACGCTCACAATCGGCCTAAATAAGTTCTTAAACTCGGAAGTGCATTTAAACGTATTTATGCTAGTCTTCCTATTCGTATCTGCATCCATTACCACCTTTTTCCTCTAATTAACTCATGAAATACTAAAAGAGCATTCGACCCTTTTCTTTATTTCAAATTTTGCGCTTTTTTCTTAATTTCCCAGTTGCTACCCGTCTCGATTAGCATAATTGCTTCTCAAAAATAACGGTGAAGAAAAGTTTTTCCTCTCTGCTAATTAGCATAAATAATTTTCTTTTACTTCCTACTCCACGAGAAGTGAGGTATCACACGCTTGCCTTTTGTCATACTACATGCATACGTACGAGGATAGGAAGTACAAGGGTGTTCTTATGTGTAAACACAAACTTCAGTGCATAGTTGGATCTGGACGAGGATAATATCCAAGGAAGCGTGAACTATATATATGAGAGTAAAAGGAATTTCCATTTGTTAAAGCCACCAAGCGAGGAGTCTAAGTGTGTTTACGAGGTTGCTTTTGAACATTTTCTTCTATACTCTGGCAGAATGTCAAGGCTGTACATAGAAGTTCTAAATACGTATATATGTCGTTAATTCGAAACAACTTTTGCGGTACAAAAGTTTTTGCTTTAAGATATGTTGAATACCAACTTCTCAGATTTGGTATCTCTACTCGCGATACAACCTAGTAGACATGTACTCGGATAATGTTATGAAATGTTAAATCGTTCAGGGTTCGATCACTGGATTGCGATAATCTAAAACTATTTGTTTGTTTATTCAATACGCACACACACTTTCTTTATTTCGCTTTAGATCAATTATCTAGGCATTTTACCTTTATTACAAGCTTTTACACACTTTTCAATTTATTGCTTACACAAACCTTTATTACACACTTTGACTCTACAACTCACTAGGTGGTTTAATTACTTTCACACTTCATACCGACTGATCACTCGTCATTGAATCCCGAAAACTGAATTCTCGCGAGGGCGAATACCTCCGCTTATATAGCCCACGGTCTACTTTCCCGAATGTCCACCGTTAGACGTTTCCCTTCGGAAGTCTCTAGAATGCTCTGACATTCATCAGTATTCCACTGAAAGTTGCCATAATTTCCTTTTTAGCTGCAGCAGAGCATTCCAAACTTTGACAGCGAAATTCGAACATAACGGTCGGTTCGTGTCCGCAACAATACTGTTTATTCAAATTGTGACTTCCCAGTGGGAAGTTATTGCAATGGGGCCGATTTTGCGAAATCCAAATTTTAACATATTTCCACGTTTCAAGGTCACCAGAATCCAAATCCAAGATTTTTATTTAGATGCATGTGTGTGTATGTACGTATGTGCGTATGTGTGTGTGCGCGCGCGGAACTTTCGCCTCGATTATCTCGAGAACCAAGGATGATATTGACATGACATGCGTAATTACGCAACTTAGGACTGAAGAAGTTCTCAGCAAAATAGGTTCAGTCATTTTTTATTAGAATTGAAAAAATATGGTCTAGGCAAAATGGCAAATATGGCAAGGTCCACACGACTATCTTCCCAATGGGAAAAATGGAAACACATATTTTATTTAATTTTTTTTCATTTTTAACCCTCGACGCAAAAAAGGGGTGTTATAGGTTTGTGGTGTCTGTCTGTCTGTCTGTGGCATCGTAACTCCTGAATGAATGGACCGATTATGATGCCTTTCGTTTTTTTTTTTTTTGTTTTTTGTAAGCTAACATGATCGAAATTCGTGAAGATCTGTTCAGGTGTTTCAAGGTCATTAACTCTTTTTGTTAGCTGCGGGTGCAGTCAGTACTTAGATGGGAACCTCTTGGAAACACCGCGTGCTATTAGCATCAAGCCGCCAATTTGCTGTCGCTCCATGTAGCCCAGGGTAAGTAAACGCACACTCGTATGCGCACATTAAACAATCTACACATTGCTCATAAACTGCTCACGTGCGTGTGCAATTTCGATTGCTGAAAGTTTCTAATTTAGACTTTATAGAAAATGATGCCATCTTAGACTAAAATATTATAAAAATGTAAAATAAAAAAAAATGTTCAAGTGAAATGTTTCCATGTTTTATCATTCCGCAAACAACTCCCGAGCAGTAAATCAACTTATTTAGACATAACCCACCCTACAGAGTGCACATACATACGTGTGCGATCTATTTCGAACATATGAAGTACGCACAGGGGGTGAGCTTCCATAAATCCACACACACTCGTGTTCATGAGCGAAAATAAAAATGCTCACAGCCAATTACTCATGAGAGCGACTTAAGTATTTCTTTGCCGAGTTCGGCTTTTTAAAAAGATCACAAAAAAAAAGGAAAAGAAGTTTAGAGCAAAGAAAGAAGATTTATTTTTATTTTTGATTAGTCTACGGCTCGACTGCAACTGCCTGTTCGAGCTTACAATATTTTTAATTTCACCTATCCATAACGATCTATTTCGCTGACGCAGTGTAACCATTTCCGTTCGCACCGTGTGAATACAAAAATCGCGAAAAGGCACTCTCAAATTTCGGTGCATGTTGTGGAATTTCTCGGAAGGTGGGAAGTTCGTTCGTTGACATACATATTCCCACGACTTTGGGTATCAAGTGTCGACGTAACACGCGTTCGTTTAATAATTGCTCGTTGTGCACACTCACGAGCAGCTTATGACTGTGCGTTTCCTCATCCAACTACACCACTGTCCGAGCAATCTCGTATGTATCGGTTGTCGTCCAATCACCGCAATCAACCAGCATCGGGTGCGGTCAGTACTTAGATGGAGGACCGCTTGGGAACACCGCGTGTTGTTCATTTTTTTTTTTTTTGCCTATTTTTTAGTTATATAATTTCTAACAAAAAAACAGCTGCACCGATTTTGCTGAAAACTTATTCAGTACCAAGTTCCGTAATTAGGCGTGGAATAAACCCAATCTCATGTCAATACCATTGTTGGCTCTTGAGATAATTGAGCGGGAAACGCACATACGCACACAGACATCTCTATAAAAACCTTGGATTTGGGTTCTGGTGACCTTGAAACGTGGAGATATGTCAAAATTTGGAATTCGCAAAGTCGGCCCCTATACAATAACTTCCCATTGGGAAGTTAATAACTAAAAAATAGGCAAAAAAGAAAAAAAAAATTAACAACACGCGGTGTTCCCAAACCTTTCTCCATCTAAGTACTGATCGCGCCCGACGCTGGTTGATTGCGGTGATAAGACGAGAACCGATACATTACCCATTATTCGTCTCAGAATCCTACCGCAGCTAACAAAAAGAGCTAATGACCTTAATAAGATTCATCCGTTCAGGAGCTACGATGCCACAAGCAGACACACAGACACCTGAAACTTATAACAGCCCTTTTTCTATGTCGGAGGTTAAAAATGAAAAAAATTAAAATCAAATGGGAATTTTCATTTTTTCCACTGGGAAGTTAGTCGTGTGGGACTTGCGGGGCGCACCTAGACCATGTTTTTAAAAGTGTATTCGAGGGTGTAAGAAAATGGTGAAATAAGAGAAACTAACTATCGAACAATTAAAAAGAGAGCTTGATCGCGGGTACTATCCACAGTGGGGACTAAAGCCAACCTGGTGGAAAGACTGCGATCGGCGCTAGAGAAAGAAAGTGTTGACTCGGAGAGCAACGAGTTCGGGGTGGAGAAGCCGTCGACATCCAGTGAGCCAGCATTCGATATGCAGCAAATTCTCGCGGTTTTGAATGCTATGAGCCGAAAACTAGAGCAAAAGCTGGAGGAGAGTGTCGTCACCGCAAGTAGAAAGTTGGAACAAAATCCCACTTTCCTGAGCCAGAAGCTGGAGACGTTAGAGGAGATGCTAGAGAACAATCGGGAAAGCTTAAGAAACATCCAGCAGGCCGTAGACGATCGATTCATGTGTCATACCGGCTGCAGTATCGAATTTCTCGACTCCCAACTTCGCTAGCACGAGCGCGTTTAACATCTGTAGCTCAACTTTGAGAATTGAGACAACAGCGGAAGGGAATCAATGCTGAGAAGAAGACCGTGTAGCCGCTCTAGTAAATTCCCCTAAAGGTGAAGAAACTGATATACTACAGACCATTCCGGAGACCTAGAGGAGGAACTACACAGCCATCTGGACGGCTGTGAGCATATGCAGAAAATGCACAAGCTGAAGCTTAAAGGACGCAAGTAGCATGGAAACGAGATCATCCCGCAGTATGCTGCCGACATAGACAGGCTGTCTCATCTAGCCTACGCGGACGTAGGCTCATCTAGCTTGATTCTCCTGTCAAAGACATCTTCCAAGGAGGCAGTTGCCAGCGCTCTCGCATGTGAAACATCGTTTTTGATATGCGGGCCCTCCATCAATTTGCGGCGTAGATGCTATATCTGCGACCAGCAGGGGGCTGAAGAACGGTTGCCTCTACCGCAAGTAAAGTAAGAACAGGGACATTGTAAACGATCCAAAGGAACAAATCGACGAAGTCATCCGAAAATACCACGAAAGATCAAGCGGGGCTCATCTTGGTGTTAACAAGACTATAAGAAAGTTTAAGAGACGTTTCTACTGGGAAGGATGCCATGAGTCGGTTACAAAATTCGCAGGTGTGAACAGTTTGCGAAGGCAGAGAGACCAGTTAGGAAAACCCGAGGAAATATGCAGCAGTACAATGTTGGCGCATCGTTCGAACGTATCGCCATGGACATTGCAGGCGCATTCCCAACAAGCAACGATGGAAACAAATTCGCCGTGGTGGTGATCGAGTATATCAGCAAATGGCCTGAAGTGTTTTGCATACCGAACCAGGAAGCCAAAGCCATTTCGGATGCATTCGTGAATATCTGGGTTGCGCGTTATGGAGTACTGCTGGAATGGCACTCAGACCAAAGAAGGAGATTCGATTCGTCGTTGTTTAAAGAACTTTGCGACATGCTAGCTATCAGAAAAACACGTGACACACCATTACACCCATTATCTGATGGCATGGAGGGTAGAGGAATACTTGAGAAAAATCGTCGTCGGAGATCAGAAGGACTGGAATGAACATCTTCCCCTTTTCTTAATGGCGTGTCGATCGGCGCAGTACAAATCAACGGCGATAACACCAGCTGAAGCCATTTTTGAAATTGATCTCCGACCTCCATCAGATCTGACATTCGACGTGGTACTATCGACAACTAGAGGCAGGGTGGACTTGGTAACCGAAAAGCGGGTCAGTGATAAATTGAAGGCGAGATATGACTTAAGGGCAAACACTTCTGGATACGAGCCAGGATAATTGGTATTACTGTACAACCCACAAGGAAAAAAGGCTTGTGCCCCAAACATGCTATACCGGTGAGGCTGAAATGGATATTAAGGTTTCTTTCAGCGGCATACTGCTGAATGTCAGAGCATTCTAGAGACTTCTGAAGGGGAAAGTCTAACGGCGACCATTCGAGAAAATGGCCCGGGGGCTGTATAAGCGCCAACGCTCGCCCTCGGGGGCGTTCAGTTTTCGGAGCTCAGTAACGAGTGATCAGTCAGTAATCAAGACAGTAATCGAGATATAGGGATGGCAAAGGACTAACAAAGGCCTCGTAGGGGTAACATCTATCCAACGGATGCTGGCCTGCTTAAAAGCGAGAAGAGTCACCGCAGTCGAACATCTTGCGGCACTGTTAGTAAGTCCTATCCCCACCTCCTCGTGGTGCCATCTGGAGATTTCCTATGGAAATTGCAGACGGGGAAGGGCGAATGGCGAGCCTCCTGCACCTAAAAACAGGATTAGTCGGTTGAGCTACGGCCTAGTAAGCCGTAACCGTAATAAAACCACAAACTCCGAAACAACCACAAGCCTCGGATATAACGGACCGGATTTATGTTGACGACCCTTGCAAAAAAAACGAGGAAAGGACAATGATCTTCGGCTCTGTACGTGGAATGTTAGGTCCCTAAACAGGCCACGTGCAGCCAAACAACGTGCGGACGCCCTAGACCGCTATAAAGTGGAAATTTTTTTTTTTTTTTTTTTAGAGACTCACGCAGGTTCAAGAGTTTTTTATATTCTCTTATGATGTGTTTACACACACAACCTGAACTGAGTGCAGTGGTTGGGGTCGTTGATGTTCGTTCACTACTCTCAGTGGTGGTTGTCCTAGACCTAGATAGGACGAGAGCCGACCAAATTCCGCGTTGGTTATAGTCCGTAGTAATTCGTTCGAGCACTTTAGTATTGCATACGCAGAGGATGAATTTGGTTTGACCATATACTGTGAGTGTTATGCCTGCAGCAGTACGTCTGGTCACTTTCCATTCACAACTACGTTGCATACTTTTTGTCCGTATAGGAATTACTTTTTCTTGGCTAGGAAGCGAATTTGAACCATAGACCTTTCGCTCGGCGGTCGATGATGTTAACCACTGCACCACGGCCACCCCCCAGACATAACCGCCATCCGGGAAACGCGATAGAATGGACCGGGTATAAAGACGGATGAAAAACTCCCATATTTACTACGGCGACTGCTATAGGGAGAGAGGGCAACGATTGTTCAGATGCGGATTTGTTGTTCGAGGTGGACTAAGGCAAGAGGTCCTAAGCTTTCGGCATGTGAGCGAACGCCTCATTACAATTCGTATCAAGGCTAAATTTTTTAACATCAGCCTGATCTGCGTCCACGTCCCCACGGAAGAGAGGGATGACTAAGCCAAATATGAGTTCTACGATCTCCTAGACAGAACGTATGCCCAGTGTCCCAGCTATGACATCAAAATTGTACTAGCAGACTTCAATGCTAAGCTGGGTAGGGAAAGCATCTTTGAACGAGTCATCGGCAAACATAGCCTACACGACACCACATCCGATAACGGACACAGGCTGATTGATATTGCTACGAGGCGAAATCTCCTTCTAGCCAATATGCGCTTCCCGCATCTCGATATACACCAAGGCACCTGGCGGTCTTTTGATCAATCGACCACCAACCAGATTGATCACATCGCGATCGACGTCAGACACTCCTGCACTATTCTTGATGTTCGAACTTTCCGAGGGGCTAACATCGACTCGGACCACTAACTTGTAGTAGCCAAAATGCGCCTACGGATGTCACGAACGCAGCAGAGTACAGTAAGAATACAAAGTTATGACGTCGGAAAGCTACTATCGCCAGAAACCGCTTGTGCTTTTAACGATCCCTCTCCCTTAAGCTCTCCAATACACCTCAACCCTCCACGCTATCAATAGAACAGCAGTGGTGCCCTTGCAAACAAGCCCTGAAAAGCTCTGCATCCGAAGTTTTGGGTTTTCAAGGCTCCACCACGAAGAAACAGCTGGTTCGATGACGAGTGCAGGAGGATTCACACAGCGAAGTGGGATGCATATAAGGCCTCGCTGCATAAAATAACAAGAGCAGCTCGTGAGCTCTACGAGTTAAAAAGAAGGGAAGAGCATAAGCTTCTCAGGAGAAAGAAAAAAGAGCATGAGAAGCGCGCGATTGAGGCTTTGGAGAGGTGTTACAGCAGACGTGACGTTCGATAGTTTTGTCAACAGATAAAGCGAACATGCCAAGGTTATAAAGCCAGAACGGAAGCCTGCAGTGATGAGAACGGACACCTAGTAGTAGAATCGCAGTCGATGCTGAGAATATGGAAAAACCACTTCTGCAGACTGTATACGGCGATGTTAGTCAGTATACCGCTGTCCGGCAGAACGATCCATTTTTAATCGACGAAGACCGCAGAGAATTCCGTCCCCCTGATCTCGACGAAGTTAAGATTGTCATATCGAAACTCAAGTCAAATAAAGCTGCTGGCGCAGACGGACTTTCTGCTGAGCTCTTCAGGGCAGCTGGGAATGACCTGGTTCGGAGCATGCACCAGCTCGTCTGTAAGATATGGTCAGAGGAAAGCATGCCCGAGGAATGGAGCATCAGCATCGTATGCCCTATCCACAAAAAAGGAGACCCCTCTGACTGCGCCAACTACAGAGGAATAAGTCTTCTTAACATCGCCTACAAAATCTTCTCTGCCGTTTTCTGTGAACGCCTGAAGCCTTTTGTAAATAAGCTGGTGGGTCCTTATCAGTGCGGATTCAGGTCAGCGAAGTCCACCATCGACCAAATCTTCACACTGTGGCAGATCTTGGAAAAAACCAATGAACCAATGAAGTCGACACTCAGCACCTATTTGTCGACTTCAAAGCCGCATACGACAGCATAATTAGAGACGAGCTATGTATACAACGCTATGTCTACCTTCGACACACCTGCTAAGCTCGTCAGACTATGTATGATGACTTTGGAGAATGCTCGCTGCTCCATCCGAATCGGTGCAGAACTGACCGATAGCTTCGAATTCGAAAAAGAATTTAGACAGGGCGATGCGTTGTCGTGTGATTTTTTAACATAATATTAGAAATGATGGTGCAAAAATCACTGGCCATTACAAGAGGCACAATCTATTTCAAATCTTATCAACTCCTTGCATACGCCGACGACGTTGACATAAAAGGTAGATCACAGCGAGATGTCAATGAGGCGTTTGCGAGTATTGAGATGATTGGTTTGACGGTAAACGAGGGCAAAACTAAATACATATATGCTGTCATGAGAAAAGGACGCCCACCACCGACGTCTTGGTCAGAACGTTTGTATAGGCAGATATAAGTTCGAGGTAGTTAAGGACTTCGTCTACCTTGGCTCCGGTGTGACCTGGAACAATGACAAGAGTTCCGAAATCAAACGCAGAATCACTCTTGCCAATCGCTGTTTCCTTGGGCTCAGGAGGCAACTGAGTAATAGAACCCTCTCCCGAACGACAAAGTTGACTCTATATAAGACCCTTATCATCCCGATCCTGTTGAACGGCGCAGAAGCATGAACACTATCAAAAGCGGATGAGGAGGCTCTGGTTGAGGCCCAGGTTCAACTCGAACTGTAGCGCCCGTTGAGAAGAAGAAGAATTGAGATGTAGAGACAAACGTTGTAATAAAGGTGAAGCGCAGAGATGATTCAACTAGTGCTGTAGCAAATCGTATGTATTCGTTACTGAGTAACGGGTACTCTAATTTGTACCAAGTAACGAAACGTTACTCCCAAATAAATGTCGTTACTAGCACGATTTCGTTACTTCTGTATTTGAGTATAACGAATAGTGCTGTAGCAAATCGTATAATCGTATGTATTCGTTACTGAGTAACGAAGTATCATTATCGATACGCTAACCATTCATGTACTTTGGGTATTTTGGGTATAATGGTATCTGGTATATCGTCGTCGATCGGTACGTATCATTCAAACTGCCTCACCTGACTTATTCTGACTTATACTGTTTGATGTGGGTATCTGTTTTGAGTACTGATAGCAATACAGTGTGTTTTGTGTCAAATGGTGTGTAGTATCGTCTCGTCATCGCTACCGGACTTGTTCTTCATTGTACTGTTTTTTGTGCATCTAGAAAGTAACGAGTAACGACATTTTAGTAACGAGTATTCAAAACAAAAGTAACGTATACATACGGGTATTCAATTTGAAGTTACTTTTACATCTCTAGATTCAACTGAGGTGGAATAGTAAAGTGTGTGTAAGCAATAAAGTGTAAAGTGTGTAAAAGGTTGTAATAATAAATAAAGGTGAAGTGCTAAGATAATTGATCTGAGGTGAAGTAATAAAAGTGTGTGTGTATTGAATAAACAAACAGATAGTTGTAGTTTGTCACAATCCAGTGATCGTGATCTTGAAGTACAAGATTCGAAAATCACTTGGAACTCTACTATCGGTACAAAAGGGTATTGAAGCCGTCATTGGCGTTGACATTGCTTTCCATGAGATCGTCAGTGAACGTGATGAAGCCAGTGTTCTCGGATCGCTAATGTTTAATATCATCTCAATTGTGTAGGAGAATAAATATTTTGCGGGAAATTTCCTGCGCACCATACTGTGATATTATGTATTAAACAGTACGGTTTGATAGCTGCATTTACATATGATCTTGACAAGTGCCGATCATCTGATCAGGTGAATGACCTGAAGTCTACACTCCTTTATGTAATGATCGTGTATAAAAACGCTGACCGACAGAGGCGGCGAGGAGAACAAAAGAGTGTCAAATAGTGGAATAAACTCTGAATTGTCAGTTACGCAGATCCTGTTTGTTTTTCTACTGGCTCTTTTTCTTCCACCTCCCTACAATTCAGAAGTGGGATTACGGCGAGCGCGTCGACAAGTGTTTTTTGCGAAGTACGGTGTTGGATCGAGTGTACGGTTTGGGTGTACGTTCGTGTTAAATCGCGTTTTTTCATAGTCCGGTAAAGAATAATTTTGCAAAGTGCAAGTGTTGAAAATGTCAGAAGAGTGGGTGAATTTCTTAGAGTCTGCGACGGTTTCGAGACTCAAGTTTATTCTTAGACACTTAAAATGCCAAACAACAGGCACTAAAGCCGAATTAAGAATCCGGGTACAAGAAGCGGTTAAGGAACACACAAGCGAAAACCTCGCCAGGCTCATGCAAGAATTCCCATCGACAAGCAGAGAACCAAATGCTGATGACTCAGTAGCCCCGTGTGACCCTGCTTCTAGCGTTGGGTCTGGTAGTGAAAATGAAGAGACCCTCGATGCTGAGTTACTGAAGCTGCAACGAATCTGTAGGAAGAAAGCAGAAATAAGGGAGCTAAAACAACAATTACGCGAGATGCAATTAGAAGAAGCGGAATCTAATTCTCGACCAGTTTCTACATGCAACTTTAGGGATGTTGAAGATTCGGTATCACCTTTCAGCGGAGATGATAATTACAATGTACGCTTTTGGATCGAACAGTTTGAAGAGTGTTCGGAGGTCTTAGGCTTAGATGATCGCAACAAACTCATTTATGCCAAAAGGCTCCTGAAAGGGACAGCCAAACTATTCGTCCGTACAGTGAACGTACGAACCTGGACACAATTGAAGAATGCATTAAAAAGTGAATTCCAGAAAGTGGTAACAAGGTCCGACATATACAATGAACTGCGTGAAAGAAGAAAACACCGTGATGAGACTTTTCAACAATATGTCCTACATATGCAAGAAATTGCCTCGCATAGTAACGTTGAAGAAGAGGACTTGATCGAGTTCATAATAAAAGGTATCCCTGATTCCGAAGTTAACAAGAGTATTTTGTATAGTGCAGAAAACCTTGAAGAATTAAAATCAGCCCTCCGGAAATACGCTAAGTTAAAGAATAACCACCGCATTGGCATTGAGCAAGTAAGCAGATCGACCTTACTTAACCTTCACAATCGTCGCCGACCACCGAACAAATCAACAATTCCTACTGATAACGTACCCCCGTCTAAACAAATGACCGACACGAGGTCCCAGAGGAAGGACGTGACATGCTATAAGTGCGGACAACCCGGCCACATTTCCACAAGATGTGAAAGCAAAAACCCAGTCATGGCATTGCAACGAGATGAAGAAGTCAATACCAACAAAACTTCAACAGCAACAACAATAGCTGACAACGATTTCCAACGTCACATCCGATGCAAGTGGTCCAGCGATCAAATGGAAGTTTCAATAACGTTGTTATCACTCTTGGATTCTGGAAGCCCCATCAGTTTTCTTCAGGAGCGATTTTTGCCGTCAACACTACTATCTACATTAGAGAAATCCAAACACAATTACTATGGGGTCAACAATAGTCCATTAGAAGCAGTTGGAAGCATCAACACCTGTATAGAATTCGAAAGTTTAGTTATTAATTTGCAATTACTTATAGTTAAAAATTTCTCAATGACGTATCCAATCATTTTAGGTAGAGATTTCATGAGGAAAACGGGCTTGGCATTTGGGAAGACGAATTACCACATCAGCTGCAATCAAGATCTCGGGACAACAAGCAAAACTGGCTTTCAATCGTCATCTCTACCTGCACCTCAAGACAGTCAAGATAACCTCGTTGACGTTATCAAAGAAATATAAAATATCGATGTCGCAGATCAGAGTGAGTTCGAATTGAATATTAATACTAGTCTAAGTGAGGATATTAAGAGTAGGATTAGAGAGATAGTAGGCCCTGCGTTATTTTGTACCGAGTTTCGATCTCGTGAAACCGACTTTGAAATGAAAATCTCATTGTCTAAGGATATCCCTTTCCGTTGTGCACCTAGAAGGCTTCCTCATGCACATAAACTTTCACTACAGACTATTCTAGACGATTTGTTGGCTAAGGGAATTATTCGCGAATCGAGTTCTCCTTACGTGGCACCGATAGTGCTGGTTCAAAAGAAAAATAAGGAACTTAGACTCTGTGTTGACTTTCGGGAGCTCAACAAAATCACATTACGTGATAATTATCCTTTGCCTCTTATCGAAGATCATCTCGATCGTCTTAGAAATAAAAAGTATTTCAGTACATTGGATCTGAAAAATGGTTTTCATCATGTCAAACTTGCAGACGATTCTATGAAGTATACCTCATTTATAACCCCAATGGGACAATATGAGTATACAAAAATGCCGTTTGGCTTGAAAAACGCTCCTTGTGTTTTTGAGCGATTCATGAAGCATATTTTCAGGGAACTTATTTCAAAGGAAAAGATACTTACTTATCTAGACGATATACTTATCGCGACTGTTTCCGTTGAAGAACATTTAGAGGTTCTAGAATCATTAGTTAACCTAATTGTAGAAAATAATTTGCAACTTAGGATTGATAAGTGCACGTTTATGCAAACTGAAATTGTTTACCTTGGGTATAAAATTACAGAGGATGGTATTAGGCCAAACGAAAATAATTTAAGCGCTATTCAAAACTTTCCGACACCAACGTGTACTAAGGACATACAAAGCTTTTTAGGACTTTGTTCCTATTTTCGTAAATTTATAAAACATTTCGCTTACATAGCTAAGCCACTCTATGATTTGTTAAAAAAGAATACGCCGTTTGTTTTTGGCTTAAATGAAATGGAAGCATTTAGAACATTGAAGGATAAACTTGTGGCATCTCCAGTACTTGCGATATATAGTCCGGAGAGTTCTACAGAACTGCATTGCGATGCGAGTTCCATAGGGTCCGGCGCCGTTTTAATGCAGAGGCAGATAGACGGGAAGTTTCATCCAATTTTTTACTTTTCAAAGCGAGCATCTGAAGTAGAGAACTTGAGACCCTCTCTATAATATATGCTCTAAGAAGGTTTAGGATATACTTAATAGGAATATCTTTTAAGATAGTCACTGATTGTCAGGCTTTGACATTAACTTTAAAGAGAAAATCATTGAATCCTAGAATATCTAGGTGGGCGTTGGAGCTGCAAAATTTTGATTTCGTTGTCGAACATAGGAAAAGTGAGCGAATGTCCCATGTCGATGCTTTAAGTCGGTCCTTCAACATTTTGCACGTCGATGATGAATCTTTCGAGTTCGTCCTGGCTGTTGCGCAAAAACAGGACCCAAAAGTCATAGCTATAGCGACCGAGTTAGGGAAAGGCGAAAGTCCTTTCTATGAGATGATAGATGGCTTGATATACAGGAAATGCAAGGGCAAAGTACTCTTCTATGTCCCGTCTCATATGGAAGAACAGGTGATCCGGACCCATCATGAAGCGATGTGTCACTTAGGTGCAGAAAAGTGTTACCAACACTTGTCGGGTTGTTACTGGTTCCCGAAAATGAAGAATAAAATCAGAACTTATATACAGACATGCCTGAAGTGCATATATTTTTCTCCCCAGTCTGGCAAAATAGAAGCAACTTTGCATTCGATCCCAAAAGGCAATCTACCCTTTTGTACTTTGCATATTGACCATCTCGGTCCTTTGCCAAATTCACAGTCCAGAAGAAAACATGTCCTACTAGTAATAGATGCCTTTACTAAGTTTATTAAACTATACCCAGTTAGGTCAACTCAAAGCAAAGAAGCGATAAAGTGTCTTACATCCTTCTTTGAGAACTACTCCAGACCAAAACGAATTGTTTCTGATCGTGGAACTTGTTTCACGTCAAAAGAATTCTCGGACTTTATGGAAGACAACAATATTAAACATATAAAAGTCGCAACACATTCGCCACAGTCTAACGGACAGGTTGAACGTATGAATCGAGTCCTTATTCCAATGCTTGCTAAAGAGTGCGATTCAGCTACAACTAGCGATTCGGATAGGCATCTGGCAAAAATTGAGTTTGCGTTTAACAACACGGTTAATAGAAGCACAGGGTTTGCACCAAGTGTATTGCTTTTTGGCGTTGAGCAAAAAGGAGAATTTTCAGATCGTGTGAAAGAATTTCTTGATGATAAGCTTAGGGAAGAACGAGCTAATATAGAGGATGTTAGGAAAAAGGCGCTCCAGAATATTGAGAATTCCCAGATAGAGAATAAACGTTACTATGACAATCGTCACAAAAAGCCAACAAAATACATAGAAAATGATTTAGTCATGATAAGAAATACTGTCACGACACCAGGCGTTAATAAAAAACTTTTGGCTAAGTTCCGTGGTCTATATAAAATCTTGAAGACTCTACCTAACGATAGATATCTCGTTTCGGATGTTGAAGGCTTACAGTTAACCCGATTGCCCTATAAGGGCGTATTCTCTCCAGATAACATGAGGCCGTATAAGGTAGAAATGGCGGATACCAAACCAAGTGAAAGTCATGGCGTGGCAAATAGATGTTCGGAAGATCTTGGTTCTAGCGCTGAAGAATGATATTTTTGGTAATTTATGTAAATACGTATTTTAATACACAAGCTCTTTTTCCTTAATCTTTTAATTAATTATCTGAATTGTGTTTATATCCTATTCGTAACTTTTTTGAAAATGAATTAACTTATTTGATAACCTTTTTGGAATTGCATGAACTAATTTATTTGAATTGAACTATATATAAAATTATTGTGATCGGGTCGATCACTTGATCAGGATGGCCGAGCTGTAGGAGAATAAATATTTTGCGGGAAATTTCCTGCGCACCATACTGTGATATTATGTATTAAACAGTACGGTTTGATAGCTGCATTTACATATGATCTTGACAAGTGCCGATCATCTGATCAGGTGAATGACCTGAAGTCTACACTCCTTTATGTAATGATCGTGTATAAAAACGCTGACCGACAGAGGCGGCGAGGAGAACAAAAGAGTGTCAAATAGTGGAATAAACTCTGAATTGTCAGTTACGCAGATCCTGTTTGTTTTTCTACTGGCTCTTTTTCTTCCACCTCCCTACAATTGTAGAAGTGGTGGAATGGTACGGACAAATACTACCCTTCACTTAATATACTTCCTAGTGTCATCCAGAATGGCACTATGTATGCTCAGAGGTATCATTAGGACAACAATCCACAATGTCGTACTTCCCAATAAAATGAGAAACAGGATAAAAAAAAAAAACAAGAAATATAGCATTCAAGTCAGTCTGAAACTCAATTTGTGGTGAGGTATGGGTTCTCGAAATCTTGGAAACCATAAAATCCGATTTGGTCGAAATGCTGTCTAGAAGCGCAGAGATGTATGGATTTGCCACTCGTGGAACACGTTCCACTTATGTTCCAACGTGATGTTTCCCTTGATTTATCACAATCTCTACAACCTGAAGTGCCATCCAAAAGGATCAAAACGCACATAATCGCCTTCTAAGCAGCCCGCCACGTACGAACTCTTCTCATGCTTGCATCTCCACGTCAGACTTCAACCATTCTTCTGTTCGACCCTACTGTTCCTTCGTGACTTCTTACCACCCGATTCAATCCGACAACACATTGATCAGCCGTGCCAATTCAATTTAAATCCACAGGATTCAGCGAGGAATTGTATTAAAAAAAAAAGATAGTGTACACGTCTCGCAAAAATAACAAATGCAGAAGTACGTGCAACACCTGACTGCATTGCACCAACCGACCATTACCCGAATCTGGATCCGAAAAATATGTGAATGAATGGATCTCCAACGTTCATATGAGGGTAAAGAAATAAACGAGACCGGAACTGGAACCGGAAACATTCTAAAGTCATACCGAGAGAACAGTGTCTTTTGCGGAACCTGAGGGTTACCGTGATGTTGTGTGTCGGTTTTCACACAAAACAGAACGCATGGCCACTGAGACACGTATGCTAGAGGTATGTACATATTTCCGGAGGATGTATCAAAATGAGGACATAGCGAGGCGGCAGACAAAAGCATTACCGCAAAGTGGCACTATTTCACGAGTCACCTTTGGCTCATCATTGCTTGTAACCCCAACGGGTTGGGAGCCATCCAACATGTGCAGAAACACGGAAGACGAAAAGGATACGAAGGGATTAGTTATCCTGACTACATGTACACACTGTGGGTACACATGCTACTCTGCGTACTTTTGCGCCACGTCTGACCGGCTATCGTCATCCTCATCCACATCATCATCGTCGTCGTTACCGTCGTTTGTGAGGCAAATTTTTGAAGTTTTCCCAATTACGGCAGATGGGATAAGAGATAAAATGCTGCTGCTATGATTTACTTCCTTTCCGGTTGTTGATAGTTGCACAGAGTATCCGAATGATGCCGATGTACATACGTATCTGTAAGCATTGGCTTTTGGGTCTTGTAGACAACACGACTGTACCACGAGATTGCAGTGGGCTTTGATGCAGTGCCATTCAGGTGGTACTATGTACATATATTGAGTTTGACAACCTCTGTTTCACCCTTTCCCACTGTCCTTTCTCCAGGGCAGTGGATTATAAAAGGGCTATGAGGAAATTGGCTTCGTTCATTCGTTAATCCAAGTCAAGGCAAATAGAGCGACAGGACAATGCCTTTCCGAATGAAAGGCTAAAAGAATGGCGCTTGAAGAGTTATTTGCGTCCATGTGTACAAGTGGATTTATTGCTCTTGCTTTAATTAGTTTCATTTAAGAGTTTGCATGAAGCATGTCCTCATCCTTGCTAGGATGGGCAAAGGCGGGGGAGGCATAGCACCTAATGGTTGTTATAAACTTGCTCCCTTTGATGTCGATAGTAGAAATGTGCCTTCTTCATTGTTAAAAGCCTTCTTGAAAGGACACATTCACAATGACTGCTTTTGTCATAAACTATTTGATCACCAAAATCTGCTTGCAGAATTTTTTAGGGAGTTTTTGGAGCGAAGCTCTTCAACACCCCAAAAATGTATTTCGTTGACAGACAACTTCTCCTAAACGCTTTTTACGGATTTTGACCAAATTAGACATGTCAATAGAAGGCATCGAGGGGAAGGTTTTAAAACAAAAAATCAAAAATCGGACATACCATCGAGGAATAATCACCGACAGACTACTCCTCCCAGACGCCTTGACGGATTTTGACCAAATTAGACATGTCAATAGAAGGCATCGAGAGGACGGTTTTAAAGAGTTCAAGGTTAAAGGTTAAATAATCGGACGTACCATCGAGGAATAGTCACATGTCCCATAGACTTAACATTAGAAATTACGCGCATTCGCATTTTGATAATAAAACAACGCAGAAGGCTTTAAGCGATTTTAACCAAATTTGACATGGTGATAGTAAGAACTCTGACAAAAGCTTGTGAAAATAAAAATATATATTTTTTCCTTTAAACTTCAATAATCATGCCTCGGAAAGCACATTCTAACCTTGGTCGTTAAACAGCTCTGTCAACGAAATACGACGACGTTTTTGCCCGTTTAGGGGTCAAAGTGGTAGAAGTCTGTTTTTGCAGGCACCATTTTTTTAACACTATCAACTCTACTATCCATTTGATTGGAATAGCCGCGGACCGTAAGGATATAGACTAAAGTATCTCAAACATAAATTCATATGAATACTCACTGATACGATCGTCCTTCCGCACCTGCACAATACCTGAATGAAAGCATAGAGGGAAAAATTGTAAACATATGCCGATGGTCTGTTCGATGACCACCAGCTAGCGTCGGCCCAATGGACGAATTAACATAGAACCACAATTCTTTTTACAATCGTTAAAGAAATTCAATTACCATCTTTTAAGAGTCCGCTAAGCATCTACGTTTTTGTAATGCATTACTGTATTCGTATCAGACGATACTACTTTTTCTAGATTATGATTGCTCACGCGCACTGATAGAATAATAAACAGAGTTTTAAAATGGATCGCTTTGCTCCAACTTGGATGCCCTGCGACCCACCTAGTTAATGTCTCATAGACATACTCTCCAGTATTATAGCGATTCGTTGCATGGCTGCCAACATCAGTGGTTTTCACAGACTTATCTTAAAGTCAACCTAACCACATTGAGAGAGTTCTGCTGAGGCCGCAGTAAGTGATAGACGCCGGGCTTATTACGTTGATCTTCTTTTCTTCGGTGCTACAGTTCATAGCGAACTTGGGCCTCCTTTAAAAAAAAATCTCTCCAACTGGCACAGTCTTTCGCCAACAATCTCCACTGCCGCACGCCTGGTAGGTTAAGATCCTCTTCCACTTGCGTGCGTTACATTAAATTTGGCCATCCTGACTACGTTACCCTTCAGGGTTGGATTCAAAGACCTCCCGGAGCGGAACTGTGGTTTCCATGCACTCTACATGAACTAGCCATCCTAGACGTTGGATCCGCAGCCACCGTGCGGCGTTCAGGTCGTTCTTCAGCCCGTACAATTCACTATTAAGTCTTCAACCCCACTCCCTATTTATGCAGATGGGGCCGAAAATAGTACGCAGAATTTTTCTCTTAAAACGACCAAGGGCCTCCTCGTCCGCTTTTGATAAGGTCCATATCTCTCCATCTCCCTGTTTCGTCCTTGCTGCGTGCGTGCGTGCATCCTCCGAATTTATTTGTATTTCTTTCCGTATACGAACATACATATGTATGAGAGCACTGTCTGGAGTTCCTGTTCCGCCTGCGAACAACGAACGTCTCGGATGTCCAGGCTCGAAGCTCGAATACAAAACCAAAAATGAAAACGAACATTGTCCTAATTCTAGTGTAGAGTTTGCTTTGCTTCTTAAGGTATTTTAAGGATTCTTTCCTGTAGTAGTGAATGCAAGAACAATATATATATATACATACGCATAAATAAATATTTACGATCGGGATTCGCGTCCGTCGTCCTAGGCTTAGGATATGCAATTATCAATTTTTTTTTTTGATCCAAATCACATGTAGAGTAGTGAATGTAACTCTCCGAAAATGACTTTGTTTTTTTCTTTCTTTTATTTCTATTTCTGTTTATTTTAAAATGTCCTTTTTGTCCTTGTTGTTTGTGCAATATGTGGAGAAATAAAAGAACTGATAAAGCAGGACCGAGATGATAAGGGTCTTGTATATGGTCACCTTGGTTTCCGAAAGAGAGCTCTATTACTCAATTGCTTCCTGAGCCCAAAGAAACAGCGATTGGCAAGAGTTATTCTGCGTTTGATTTCGGCACTGATCTCATTTCTGCATGTCACTGCGGAGCCTAGGTAGACGAAGTCCTTGACTACCTCGAAATTATAACTGCCAATATGTGCGCCCTGGCCAAGACGCCGATGGTTCGTGTCCTTTTACGGTGACAGCATATATTTCGTCTTGCCCTCATTTACCGGCAGTCCCATTTTAGCCACTTCCGCCTCAATGCTCGTAAAGGCCTCAATAACATCTCGCTGACTTCGTCCAATTAAAGTCGCACGTTAGCCTGCCGCTCTGTCTAAAACCTTTTTTGACATTAAAGGTCTGACGAGTTTGGCAGGGATGTCAGGTCGCAATCGTATGCGACCTTAAATTCGAATTCGTTGGTTTTTTTCCAGGATCTGCCGCAGTCTGAATACCTGATCGATAGTGGGTATCACGGGCCTGGAACCATACTGATTTGGACCAATCAGTTTACGAACTAACGATTTCAGGCATTTACACAGCGGAGCAGAGAAGATCTTATAAGAGATCTTCGGGAGGTTTATACCTCTATAATTGGCTCAGACAAAGGGGTCTCCTTTTTTGTGGATCGGGCAAACGACACTAAGATTTAATTCATTAGGCATGCATTCCTCTGGAGTACAATAAACCAGTGTTTGCGTCTGAGTGCTCCAGCGGATAGCACAAGCCTTCAACAAAAAAAAAAAACAAAAAAAAATGCATTGCTCTGACCATATCTTACCGATGAGCTGGTGTGTACTCCCCACCAGATCAACCCCAGCTGCCTTAAAAAGCTCGGGATGCAGTCCGTCTGCTACAGCAGCTTTGTTGGACTTAAGCTTAGAAAAAGCGTCCCTAACTTCGTCAAGGTCATTCTGCGTGACAGCGGAATCTGTTTCGCCATCGCCATTATACAGTCTGCGGAAGTAGTCTTTCCATATTCTTAGTACCTACTCTGAATCCACTACTGGGTTTCCATTGGCGTTCCTGCAGGTTTCTGTCCTTGTCTTATACCCCTCGCATGTTTGTTTTATTCGTTGATAAAACCTCCACACAGCCTCCTCGTGGCTTCCTCTGGATAGCTGCTCTAGTACTCGCCAGGTAGTGAACCAATGTGTGCAGCGATTCGACCCCTTCTTCCTGGGGAAAGAGGAGCCTGCCTCTCCAGATTGGGGGTCGTGCTTAGGGGTAGCATCCTTATCATGGAAAAATTTATTGTTACGTAACAACCACAAGCTTCAGGTAGTAAAGCGACTGAAGATGAGCTGATAGGGTGCATGCACCAGCCAATTTGTAAAATATGGTCGGAGGAAAGCACGCTCATCGAACGAAATCTCAGCATCGTTTGCCCGGTTCATAAAAAGGAGACCCCTATGACTACGCCTGAGAGCGCCGTGGCGCAGTAGGTGTGTGGTGGCCTCTGACGCCCATGCCACGGGATCGAATCCCGACGACAGCCATGTCATCGAACGTGTTTTTCATGATGCTTCTCCTCAGCGGGGTACTGACAAAACCCCCTTTAGTATAATCGTCAAGAAAGGCTTCTCGAATCTCGCCGTTCGGAACCGGCAGTAAACTGTAGGTCCCTTTCACCTATGGAAAAAAAAACATGGGTGATTGAGATAAGCTCGGCTTTGGTCCTTCATGGACTGTAACGCCAATATACATACATACGTAAATATGACAGCGCCTACTATAGGAACATAAGTCTGGTTAACATCGCGTATAAGATCTTCTCTGCCGTGCTGTGTGAACGCCTGAAACCATTCGTGAACAATTTGATAGGTTCCTATCAATGTGATTTCTGGCCAGGAAAATCCACGATAGACCAAATATTCACGCTGCGGCAGATCTTTGAGAAGACAAACATAATCTTTTCGTCTACTCAAGGCCGTATATCACAGTGTTTATGGGGACGAGCGCTATGTGTACATATATGTAGAGCCACGCTATGTTTTGACATTCCTGCCAAACTCGTGTGCAGGAGTTAACCGAGACTTTCGATGTCAAAAAAGATTTAGACATTGCGACGCAGTGTCATGTGTTTTTTTCAACATTACCCTTGAAAAGATTGTGCGGGATTCTCTGGCCACTACAAGAGGCACTATCTACTTCAAGTCTGCATAATTACTCGCATACGGTGATGACATTGACTTGATTGGGAGAATGTAGCGAGACGTCAATGAAGCTTTTGTGAGAATTGAAGCAAAAGCGGCTTAAGTGGGTCTGAAGGTAAACGAGGGCAAAACCAAATATATGCTATCGTCAAAGAAATACGCACAACACCGACGTCTTGTCTAGAACGTCACTATTGGTAGTTATAACTTTGATGTAATCAAGGATTTCGTCTACCTTGGCTCACTGGTAACAAGCGGCAACGACACCAGCGCAGAGACTAGACGCAGAATAAGGGGACCTCCTCTTTTGCGTAGAGTTTTGGACCTTATTAAAAATGGATGAAGAGACCTTGGTCTTTTCGAGAGGAAAATTCTGCGTACAATCTTCGACCCCGTTTGTGTTGACGGAGAGTAGAGGGGATGATTCAACCACGAACTGTACGGGCTGTACAGCCACATCGGCCTAGTACGACGTCTACGGCTAGGCCATGTAGAGCGAATGGACAGCACAGCACCGGCCCTAAGAGTCTTTGACTTCAACCCGGAAGGACGACGTTACAGAGGACGGCCGCATCTAAAGTGGCGCCAACTGGGCGTGTGACACTGGAAATAGTTGGCAAAAGATTGTGCTAGCTGGAGAGGCTTGTTGGTTGAGGCCCAGGTTCACTCCGAACTGTAGCGCCACCTATGTAAGTAAGTAAGTAAGTATGTACATATCTCCTATTTCAAATTCCATATTCTTCTTCGTTATTTATTCCGAGTAACTCTGAAGCTATTGAATTTGCTGTGGCATCTTCCGATGGCTTCAAATCGCCGGGCACCGACGGGATATATCCTGTTATGCTGCAAAATGGTATAAGGCAGCTGCTTCCTACTCTGAAAAGAATTTTCACTGCTAGTCTAGCACTTGCTCACATACCCATTCCTTGGCGCACAGTGAAAGTGCTCTACATTCCCAAAATAGGAAAAGAGATCCTTTGGATCAAAGCAATGCTCATGCACAGGATATTTACCGCTGATGCAGGCTTCGACTAGTGTGTCAAACCCGGCAAAAACAGGTGCTGCCCTCAAGGTGGCGTCCTGTCTCCGCTGTTATCGTGCATGGTGGTCGATTTTCTGCTTGGTGCTCTCAATGCCTCTGGAATCTATGCCCAGGCCTATGCGGATAACGTCGCCATTCTTTCTGTTGGCTCAGGTTTAGCGACTGTCCGTCTCAAAGCACAGGCGGCGCTAAATGTGATCGATGATTGGTGTACCAGAAATGGGCTGTCAGTCAATCCTCCTAAGACCGATGTCGTTCTCTTTACGAAAAGGAGGAAAAATACTGACATGACTCAGCTGGTACTAAAAGGCACTTCCATCCCGATATCCAAGGAGGCTAAATATCTAGGAGACATCTTAGATAGTAAGCTTCTCTGGTCAAAGCATGTTGAGTCGAAAACCACCAAAGCGCTGTCAGCTTTCTGGCAATGCAAAGGAGCTTTTGGCAAAATATGGGGTTTATCGCCGGCAACGGTCTTTTGGATCTACACTATAAGACCTATAATCTCATATGCATCGGTTGTCTGGTGGAACATACTAAAACGCAAAAACGTCGTAATCTCCTTCACCAAACTCCAAAGAACGGTTTGTCTCAGCTGCACGGGGACTTTCCCCAGCACGCCGGGCGCTGCTCTAGATGTTGTGATGAACCTACCACCTCTTGATACATATATTTATAAGAGGGTGTGCTCTGAAAGCCATGTCTCGAATGAAGAGAAATGGCTTTTGGTACGACTCACATAGGTATAAGGGTGTGCTTGCGCAAGAATTGTCCTGCGACCCCTGTCTTATGGACATGCTTTCTGACGCACTGACGTCCGTTATCCTATTGCGTCGTAATTTCACAGTCGAGTTTCCATTGCGTCAGGCTGGAGTCTTCTTTGAGCGCGAAAACACCCGACTGCACTTCTCATTAGGAAAGTATGGACAGCCAAGCTGCACTAAAATATGTGTGTAGCCCCTTAACTAGCTCCAAATTAGTGCTTGAACTCAATTCCTTCTTGAACAGAGTCGGCAGACTAAATTCATTAAGGCTTGTATGGGTTCCAGGAAACTCGCTAGAGTGGGTTCAGAGGAGAGCTTCTCAGGGCTCGAACCCGCTGCGTCCACGGTAAATTCCTACATTAACGATTGTGTAAATAATACACACAACCGTAGATGGAGGAATAGTCCGGGTTGCAGGATGACTAAGCGCGTATGCCCTGATGTCTGCAAAAAATCTGCAGCATTCCTCCTGTCTTTAAGGAGAATCGACTGCAGAAGGCTTGTGAGCGTTATCACGGGCCATTACACTTTTGCCAAGCATCTCTACGTGCTTGGCATCACCAAGACGCCTACCTGTGCTGCACGTTGCGAGGAGGAGGATGACACCACAGAGCATTTCCTCTGTGATTGTCCCGCCTTTGCTCGCGCACGGTGGCGCACCCTTGGAGCCGACGTGGTGTGTGCCGAATCCCTTAGCTCTACATCACTCCTACAAACTCCTTCAAATTTTTCTCCGAAAAACGGGGAAAATACAGTAACGTAAGGTGTCTGTCTGGAGTACAATGGACCCGTGATCGCGTCTGAGTGCTCCAGCGGATAGCAGAAGCCTTCAACAAAAAAAAAAAAAAAAATACTCTGAAATGGTTTCCCTTCAATTATTGTGCTACTCCACTCATCTCTTTTTAGTAGGACCATGAATAAGCAATCGTGAGGCACTCAAAGGATCTCTAGCTCCGAAACAATAGTATGTTCATGTACCTCCATCTCCATTGTTGAAATACTTCGAAAACCTAAAATGCAAATTGAACTATCAAAAAATTGCAGAACGCATCGGCGGCCAAGTACATAAGTGTGTACAAGTGCTCTAAACCAAACGAGATCCCTGAGATCTCCTAACCTCGTGCCGCCAACGAACTAAGGCAACAAGCAGTCATCAAGGCATGCGGAAAACATTGCCACAAAAAACTATAACAGAAAATTAAAAACAACATGAACATTAAGAATTCTAAATAAACCTATTCGCGTGCACTTTCGTATTCTTGCCCTGAAGTACAGAGATACTCATGGGAAATACAAACGAAAAACACAAGCCAAATAAAAGTACAAATTTCCTTCCCAAAACCTCCCAAGTCGCTGAAATGGCTTTGTAAGCAACTATTCAGTAAAGTTTTTTGTGCCCCTTCGTCCAGGTTGATTGCTCTTAAATGTATGCTTAGAGCAAGAAGGAATGCAAGGATAATGGTCTATCTAACTTTCAATCTTCAGAGTCAAATAATTGGGAAGATTAAGGTTAACTGCGAAAAGATGCACTGGACGAGAAGTAAGCGGTACCTGATTTCTGTGCATCGTTCCTTTGAGTAATCATATTCGTCTTCTTTTGTGTTCACTTCCATATTTTGCCGCCAACTCAGTACACTATGTAGAAGGGCTTTGAGCGTCACACCTACAGCAACTCGTTCCCCAAGTCTATGTGTGTGTGTGTGTAGGACTCCTTGAATGAACTCTTTCCGGTATTTTTCCTTTTTTTTTTATCTTTTTGTTTTATGAATATACGACGTCAGTCCCTTATCCCCTTTTTCTTTGACTTTTCCTAAACGGAAAGCTGAGAGTTTTGTGCGACACCTGCACTCTGTACATGATGCAAAGCGCTTGAAGGTGCATACGAAGCAAACGATTACGAAGACGTCCTCTATCCGTCCATCCGTATGTATGTATGTTGGTCCTCAGAAGAATCTCTTTCCAGATTTTAATGTTATTGAAAGCTTAGTAAGGTCCACACGTCGATAAGATTTATTTATTTCTACATTTGAGAGCTTGGTACAGTCTTAGATATGTATGAGAGCCTTCGACATCCTTGGTCGAGAGCAATGCGAAATCAGGTTAGGAAAAGAGCTTTCCGTTTCCAAATTCGTAAATGTGATTATATACATACATACATACATATGTACATATGTACATAGATAGAAGGAGAGTACGGACGTTGTATGTATATTTTCTGCGAAAAGATTTTGACTAAATATCATAGCATAGCTCAGAGCTTAACGTATCCAAGAGTCCTTTCGGAGAATCCACTTGTGATAAGGAAAAAGAGTTTGCGATATAAACAAAATTTGAGGATTGGAATTGGAGTTGATGGTACTCTACCAGGTCATTCCTCTGTTGTAAAACTTTTCAAATCCCTATTCGATTTACATGTCCTTCTGGTCTAGGCCTCCTTCTCTTTATCAGGATGTCCGTCGAGTAAATCAAGTTTAACCAATACATCAACTACTGACAAATATTTTGTACACATGAATGGCTTATCCTGTTCTCCTGGCAAGGATAACATCCATCCTTACTATACCCATAGTCGTTTCTCGGTTAATTGAAATTCTGTCGATATGTCTGTCCACCTCCATGAATTGCTAATCTGTGTTCGGAGCAAATATTCGCGGATGGTTATGGCGCCTGATGAGGCTGCTCTGGTTCGATTAACAAATGCATGTGCGTTACACAAAGGTGATTGTTAGTCGGTTCAGATTATCACGTAAGAATGCATAAATCATACCTTAAGTTGGAGCTGTGTCCTGGTAACATGTGTACATACATATTTGACTGGTGCGATAGTAGGTATGTGCATCGGACATAAATTCGATGGGAATGTGTGTATGCCATATACATACATACAATGTCTGAATTTGTTTGCTGATCCTTCAGTTGATGTCTAATACTCAATACATTCTAGTCATGCTTAAAGGCCACAAGTGATGATATGTATGCGGCGTTGTTAAGCTTTCAGATTTAGTTTTCTGAATTGGAAGTGAATCAACAAATCACGGCACCATATACCTTGTAATAGCATCACTTTGATTGTAAGATGATTGTTATCCAGTTTACCGGAAGTATCCAGCGGAGCTGGAACGGATTGCTTCAGTACATCCTCCGAGATCACCGGATGCAGCCCGCCTTTTCTTATATTGGGACGCGAAACACCTATTCTTCGTCGTGTCACGCACACCAAGTTTGTTGAGGTTCTTCTCCACCTCTGTGCGCCATATGAGTCAAGGGCGTCCTCTGTTGCGTTGTCCCAATGGCTCGGATTCGAAAATTCTTCTGGCCGGAGCTATATTGTCCATATGCTTTACATGGCCTAGTCATCTTAAGCGCTGTATCCTCCATAGACGCTTAACCAGGTATATGCTGCCCTACAGCCCATACAGTTCGTTGTTGAATCCTCTCCTCCAGATGCCATCAGGAGGAGGCACTATCCTTTACAAATCGATTAAATTGCTGGGCTACGCAGACGATATTGATGTTTTCACAAGTTTCCAGTACACCAATGTGGAAGCGTTCACGGCGATTGATGATTAGACGAAACGATCTGATCTTCACATCAAAGAGGAGAAGACGAAATATATGGTGTCATCACCCAAGACAAAACATAACGATCGGCAGCTACAATTTCGAGATGGAGATGGAGTTCACATACCTCGGGGCAAGCATATACTCCACGAATGACCACATAATGGAGATCCGGCACAACCGTTGCTACTTCGGCTTGTCAAAATGGCCAGTGTTCAGACTCCTGTCTCGAAAAACCAGGGTTATGTTCTACAAGACTATCTATCCTGCCAGCTGTGTTATGTGGAGCCGAAAGCTGAACGATAAGCAGAACAGCAGGGCTGATCCTTGGCTCCTCCGAAAGAAGAATTCTGCGAGAGATATTCGGAATGTGGATGTAGTCGGGAAGGCAAAAATCACCAAGACAACTTAGTCTTTCCGACTGGAAGCAGCGTGCCCGTGACCTCCAAGGAGGGAAGGCTGTATTAACTCAGGCCCAGACCCTTCATGGGTTGCTGGCCTGAAAAGTAAGTAAGTAAGTAAGTCTTCATTGTAGCACTACCGTATTAAGGACAAAACGATGAGGACATACGCCAGAAAGCCAGGAGTGTTCTGAGTAGACCACTTAAACAACGACTTGGCTCTAATTGCTATGTAGAATGGTGGTATTGGAGTGGGGAGATTGATCTGTCTTGAAACCTCTTTTCCTTTTTAGCATTTCCCTGGATATTCTGGATACTATGCAGAATCTCAGATATCTTAAATTATATCCCAAAGCCACTTGTCATCTAGTCCGTATGGGAATGTTATAACCATTAAGTATTCATCTCTTATCCTTGAATCGCCACAACTAACAACCCACACTATTCCCGCTTCAAACAAGCCCATCAATAGTGTCCGTCTCCAGTCGTCACAAAATTCCATCCGCTCGTCCACTACGAAATCACAAATCAACTAATTTGATTCCTTGTTTATCCGAGGATACTGCATGATTCGTGCAATTCCGTCCGCATCCATACGTATTGCCACAATTCTTCTTCTTCGCTTTTATTCCCCCTGTTGCTCCCGAACGCGTCAAAGTGAATGGAATTCGTTTAGTTTATATGCGAGTGGTAGGAAAGCAATCTATTCAATGTTGTCCTTTGGTGATACTTTGTATATTTAATCCTGTTTTGAATGGATTCCACTAATGCGGGCGGAGTCCATATTTCGTTCCGGATTTCATTATAACTAATCCGTGATCAAATTATTAGCATGACCAACTGGGATAGAATTAAGAATGTGGAATCCATTCATGACCATGTCAATGGGATCCGTAATAATCCAGATGATACACAGACAGGCCGAGAACCTGACGCGCCTATTCGGCAATTACTAATCGGAATAAAAGGATCAATATACGCCCACCATCTGTCCACCTAAAGACCGGAGTCTACATATTTATCTACAAGTTCATGTTCACGTCACATGTCCTTTTTGATGATAAAAATAAAAATGATTTTATTTCCTACGTGACAGGAGTAATATCTCGTCTTCATCTGATTAAGCTGACAAATACGTTTCTAAACGAATTATTTTGCTCACAGCCACGACCAGGCCAGGTGTGACTCATTTGCCGGATATTGATTGAAGTCGTTAAGGATGCCCTATGTGAACAGGACATTCTGCTGGATGCTTTTAGCGTCGGGATAATTACTTAGGTGTAATCATTGTTTAGAAGATGGATATACCACTGGATGGTATGTCATTATCCTGTAAGAAGTCAAGGACAGCGAGAGGGAGAGAGATATTGTGAAGTATGTGTTGGGATTAAGATGGTCGTGTCTGATGGTGGTCTCGTTGTTATGTGATAATTGCATGACACGTGCTGTATTTTCATAGCATTCCAACGAACGTGCTGAATTTCGAGAATGTTTTAATGGAACCAAATGAACAGTGTGATGAATGGGTCCCTCGAATACCTGCAGTTGCTATAGTGTGGAAGCTTTACAAAAATAACGCAAAAAACGTTTCCTTATGATACCATACCAAAGTCTTTTTGAAAATCGAAAACATCATCTACTCCTTGAATAGCCAACTCTTCAACATTCATTCATATTTTCGAATCCGTCCCGATAGGGACATTGAATGATACCAATCCACGCGGTGAAAGGATGCACCGACTACCGATAAACTTCCATCAAAATTCGAAACATTTCATCTTGAATACCTCATAACACCATATAACGATAAATAAGGACTTAAGCATGTTACAATATGTGCTTTTGAAATCTGTTTGCCAATAAAAGGACCTTTAGAACTCTGTGCTCCAGTTTCGCGTAGGGAAGCCATTGGTTTGATTGAATCCATCGCAAAGATGATTGAATACTTATGAAAGAAAAGTGCTAAACTTGCGCTCTTAGAGTAGTCCGGCTTCTGTGTATCGAATTATGAGATCCTTTTATGGGAAAATTACGGATTAAGGGATTTACTTTTCTTTAAATTCAGTTGTCATTTATAAGGATCTACTAAGTCTATAGCTTTTCTCTTGTTCTTTTTTCCTTTTTATTTATTTGCAAAGAGTGATGATGTCAGTGGATATCTTGGATACTGAACTGAAGACATTTTTCAAGGGCGTCAAAGACAGGAAAGAATGGCATATTGGCGCTGAAAATCATTCACTATGAGGTACTTCTAAATGGTTAAGTGTAACTCGAGTAGTTACGTCAAGCAACTCTGTGAATATAGCCCAAGTTGTTGCCATCCAGCACGATAAAGTACAGCCACGCAATTTCTTGATAACCCGTGCGTGCGATTTAGCTTCGTCCTGCTAAATCAAGTGGTTTGTCCTTTAAAAACGGCATTATTTTAAGAGCCGCATTATTGATATGACCTTGCAGTCGATCCTTATCATTTTTCTGGGCGCTTCACCTTTGTTGCAAGCACTTATAACACTCAACAATTTATTGCTTACACACACCTTTTTTACACACTTTGTCTCTACAACTCACCAGGTGACTTGATTACTTTCACCCTGAATACCGACTGAACACTGGTTACTGAATCACGAATACTGAATTCCACCGAGGGCGAGTCCTCGGTCTAATTTCTCGAATGTACGCGGCGGACGTTCACTTTCAGAAGTCTATACAATGGTCCGTGCTCCGGTTCTGACATTCAGCACTATGCCGTTGAAAGTTACCATAATTTCCTTATTAGCTGCCACAGAGCAAACTATGAAAGCGAAATTCGTACATAACGACCGGTTGGTGTCCGCAACACTGCCCTTCTCCTAAGCTTGCTCGTCCTCGAACAAGCCATTTGATCCTTCTCCGCAGTATGGTGCTAACCTCTCCAAGTGGACAATCTTACACTTCGCCCAGTTGTCGTCCACGTCGCTGAGTTTCTGGATGACCTCAGTTCAGTCGCTCCCGGATGAACAGCTGCTTCTTCTTTTCGGTTACGAAGTCCACCCACCCGCTAGTTGTCGATAGTACCACGCCGAACTTCACATCCGATGGAAGTCGGAGATTAATTTCAAAAATGGCTTCAGCTGGTGTTATCGCCATTGGATTGTGCTGCGCCGATCGATACACCATTAAGAAAAGGGGAAGATGTTCATCTCAGCCCTTCTGATATCCGACGACGACTTTTCTCAAGTATTCCTCTATCCTCCGATCGAACCTCGTGACCATGCCATCAGATTGTGGGTGTAATGGTGTGTTCCGTGTTTTTCTGAAGCCTAGCATGTCCAGAGTTCTTTGAACACCGACGAATCGAAGCTCCTTCCTTGGTCTAAGTGCAGTTCCAGCGGTACTCCATAACGCGTAACCCAGTTATTCACGAATGCATCCGAAATAGTTTTGGCTTCTTGGTTCGGTAAGCAAAACACTTTAGGCCATTTGCTGAAGTAGTCGATCACAACCAGCGCGTATTTGTTTCCGGCGTTGTCTTCATCTGTATGGACTTCTCCTGCAGTCGCCACATGTCCCAAGTACTTCACTTCATTTTGGAAGAGCGAACATTTCTTCAGGCTCAATTTCTGAATTCGTTCCAGTACCTCTTCAAGCTCCCTAAGGTGATCGTCGAAATCCTTGCCCATGACAATTATGTCATCCAGATAGACAAGACAAGTCCTCCAGTGAAGTCCTCTTATTATCCGGTTCATGAGTCTTTCCAAGGGGGCCTGCTTGTTGCAAAAGCCGAGGGGCATCACAGAGAGTTGCTACAACTCTCCCCTGGAGGTGAACGCGGTTTTTTCCTTATTTTGTTGATCAAGCTCCTTGCAAGCCCAGCGTCGAGAACCACTTTGCACCAGATAGTGTGTAAAAGGTGTCGTCGATTGTCGGTAAAGGATAGCTGCCTTTCTTCGTGACGTCGTTCAGCTTCCTATAGTCCACGCAGAATCGGGTGCTTCCATCCTTCTTCTTAACTAGCACTACTGGCGAACTCCATGGGCTTGCAGATGGTTCGATCACGCCCTCCTTTTCCTCCAATATTTACGAAGCAGGGAGAGTGCTTTACTTTTCTGCTTCTCCACTAGATGTTGCGTCCACTCTCTGGCTATTGTTTTCAAGAAGGCTTTGTTGGACTGGATTTCCCGTTGTTTCTTATCTTCGCAGTTCATAATGGCGGCCGCTTCTTGGCATTGAGCGATTGTTGCTCCTTTTTGTATTGTCTTAGGTATACTGGCAGGATTCAGGACTCTTACTGCACTGACGCGTCCTGGGTTAACGGAGTGTTAGGTACACCTTTCGCACCCTCATGTTCGCGTGCTCTCGCTTGATCCCTTTTTGGCGAATTACACTTCGAACGTTTTCTTCGTAGACGACAGCTTCCAGCAATGTGCCCCTGCTAATCGCAGATGTAGCATTTACCCGGGAATGAACCACTCCTACTTGCCGTTGTTGTATTGGAGCTATCCTGGCCTTCAAAATTCCGAAATTTGATGGGGGGTCAGCTATCCAGAGCGATGTTTCACATGCGAGAGCGCTGACAACTGCCTCCTTGAGAGATGTTTTGGCAGGAGAATCAATCTTGGATGAAAGAATCCGTTTTCAGTTTCTCCACCACATCAATTGGAACATCCGCATAGGCTATATGAGACAGCCTCTCGATGTCGGCAGCATATTGCTTGATTCTCAAGATTCCACGCTGCTTGCACCCTTTATGCTCCAGTTTGTGCATTTCCTGCATGTGCTCAATGCCGTATCTTCGATTAAGAGCATCTCATATGGGATGAATGGTCTGTAGTAAATCAGCTGCTTCACCTTTAAGGGAAAGCACTTGGCCGGCCACACGGCCTTCTTCTCCCCATTGATCCCGTTCCGCTGTTGTCTCAAAGTGGAGCCTAATGATGTTAAACGTACTCGTACCGTCGAAGTTGGGAGCTGTGAATTTCGATGCTGCAGCCGGTACGACATTTTCTTGATGCTGAACGTTTTGGATAGTTTTCTCAAGATCCAGAACCTTCTTGTCTAGTGTCTCGATTCCCTTTTCCTGACTCCAGGGCGTCGAAGACAGAATCTCGAACTCTCTTCGACTCACCGTGTTTTCACGGTGCTTCTCCTCAGCGGGGTTCTGACGAAACCCCCTGTAGTAAAATTGTCATGAAAAGCTTCTCGAAATTCGCCGTTCGGAACCGGCAATAAACTGTAGGTCCCTTTCACCGGTGGGAAAATGAAATCACACACAACATGGGTAATTGAAAGAAGCTCGGCTCTGGTCCTTCATGGGCTGTAACGCCAACATATATACATATACATTTTGATCTAGTTTCTGACTTATGGAAGCTGAATTTTGCTCCAACTCTTGACTCATAGCATTCGTAGCCGCGACAACTTGCTGCTTATCGAATGCTGGTTCACTGATTCTCTCAGTCCTCCAGAAGTCTCTAGAATGCTCTGATATTCAGCGGTATGCCGCTGGAAGTTAGCATCATTTCAATTTTAGCTTCACCAGAGAAGTCCAAACTTCGACAGCGAAATTCGAACATAACCGACGGTTCATGTCCGCAACAATATCTTCCAGTTCGGAAAGCGTAGGTGGCGTTATTCTGTATTCCCCGGGTAGGTAGCGATTGTTCTCTGAATGGCTTCAAGGTTTCAGCAAGATATTCAGCAAGTGGACGCCTGAAAACTTAAACCTTTCTAAAACATCCCCAGTTATCAAACTATTCTATACGAAAGCCTGGGTGGTTCAGGCTTTTTAATAAGGGTTTCACTCATCTTCAATATAATTGGAGAATGGTCTTAGGAGAAATCAAAGTTCTCTTCGACTTCAACGTAGCAATCAGATATGCCTTTTGCAACGAAAAAATCTATCAGTGTCTGTAGGCCCGTAAGTTCGTTTGCCAGTTTAGTAAATGTTGCAACCGCAATCCATACCTGCTTTGTGGAGCATTTTGCCTCTCTGTAAAATACATCTTGAACCCCAACATGTGTGCTTGGCTTTAAAGTCACCACCAATGAGAAAATTCGGTCCATGGTAATTAAAAAGGTTGATGAACTGGGCCGCGTCCAACGGACAGCGCGGTTATCCGGCTTGCATGATAATTTAGTCACGCCTACATAGTATGCGAACGGATGATGAGCTTTTTAATTAAGTCACTTCCGGTCTTGCTGGAGTTTCTCTCTTTTAAGTATCACTGTCATCAGCGTGGCTTACACCTTTTACGTTACCACATTAGCCGTATAGCGTACTACCCAATTACTAGCCCATGGTACAAAAAGATCAAAAAAAAAAGTTTGGAAATCGGATTTACCCATTAAAGTCCTCTGTCTGACGGCCTGCTTTGGGTTTTGTATCACGCTACTAACGCGAATAGTGTTTGCCGATATCGGATTACTAGTGATGCATCGATATATCTCGGAAACACAAGATACGAGTAACTTTTTCCGACATTTCACTGGTTTATGCGGTTTCTCCGGTGGATTGATGTTTAATATTCGTTCATCCGTATGTACATGTGTGACTTACTCGGAAAAACTGTTGAAAGCATTCAGTTTGTGGAACAGGGATTTTGAGGGCTTTTTATTGCTTCGAAATTAGGTTTCTAAAGGAAGCAGTATGGCCATCAATCAAGCGAATAAGGAAGGGTTATTGTAACCTTTGATGAAGTTGCTTGGCTTTATGTAGGAAAATAACCTTTTTTATGACTTTTTTTCAAGAACATACACATGGGCTAGGTTGGTATGAATGTAAAAATCTGAAAAGCGAGCATGAGGTCTATACGGGCAGTATTATAAAAACCATCGATTCTGCTGCCAAGCACTTGCCGTTCAAAACCTCAAAACCTCTGAGGGATGGCCATGGTGCAATGGTAAACATCACCGACTGTAGAGCGGAAGGTGTGTAGTTCGAAGTATGTCCTATACGGAAAAATTGTGCAACACAGCTGTTGTAAATGGGAAGTGATCAAAACACTGAAGGCATAACACTCACTCTTAGAGTATATGGTCACATCAAATTCATACTCTGCGTGTGCAGTTCTAATATAACACCATAATATCATGGAGCATTTGCTGGGAATTACAACAAACGTGAAAATTCAGTCGAGTTCCTCTCCTCCTATCTAGGACAACCACCTGGACATCGGCGACTGAACATCTACGACCCAAACCGTCTGCACTCCGTCCAGGCTGTGTGACAAACATCATAAGAGTATAACTCTTGAACCTATGCGAACTATAAAAAGAAAATGCAAAGGTGTATCTAAGTAGTAATGTAACTCAGGATTCGAAGGTTAACATAAGGCTAATTCTCAACCGTAAACCTAATTCCACAAAATCCCGTCTTGGATAGTGACTTTCTTTCTCTTCCTATCGGAAATAAAAATTATACACAACATGGATGATTGAGAGAAGCTAGGCGTAGGTTCTTCATGAATTGTAACGCCACATATATACATACAATATTAATAGCGTCTGAAGCCAGTGTGGGCTATAAAAAGTTTTGACACCTTCAAATCGCCGGGGCCGGATGGAATTTACCCCATCGAACTCGCACAGACTGTGGAATGGATAATACCATGACTGAAAACCATCTTCAGAGCTTGTCTTGTCTGGCGCCCCAGAAAAGTGGAAGTCTGCAGGGTTAATTTTCACCCCCAAGTCTGGCAGAAGTTCCCACACTACACCCAAGAATTTTAGGCCCATCTGTCTATCTTCCTTTTTACTAAAAACCTTGAAAAGGCTAATAGACGTACACATACAACACAACCCTGATCCAGCGTCAATTTCAAAAGCACAGCATGCCTATTGCAAAGGTTAATCGGCCGAAACGGGCTTGCACACCTTGGTGAGAAAAATCAAAAGATCAATCCGCCTCAAAGAATACACATTAGTAGCCTTCTTGGACATAGAGGGCGCTTTCAACAACGTCACACCGAAAGCAATTACGGAACGGCTAGAAAACTTAAAAGTGGAAAGGACTCTACTAGAGCTGATTGGCCAGTTGCTTTCAACACACAAGGTCTTCTCTAAATGGGGAAGCCAAGGAACCACTAGATCGGTTACCCGAGGAATTCCACAAGGAGGAGTCCTCCCTCCTCTTCTCTGGAATGCAGTCGCGAACGAACTACTAACTAAACTAGAGAGAGACGATGTTGCTATTGCCATCTCAGTCAAATATCTGCCTACGCTGAATGACGGCATTCCCCACATTGTGCAGGTGGGCACAAAATATTGGGCTCGGAATAAACCCCCAGAAAACGGAACTTGTTCTCTTCACCAGAAAGCACAATTTGTCCAATCACTCTGTTCGATACCAGGCTAACCACAGGCTAGCTACATATACGGCTGCGAAATTATAGGCCAGTTCAAAATGAACGAGCTATATTGCCGGCCACACTTCTATCCTGAATGATATGGCAACTTTGGCAGGGAACTCCGACTTCACCGAACCCACCATGATCTTTGACAAAAAGTTAAAAATACCCAGAAAGGGAAAAATGGTCCCGACAAGCGCGACCCCACAGGGGCTGCGTGGACTTTTACACAGATGGGTCAAAAACCATGTAAACAACTAAGCCTATGTCAGGCCCTGAAACTACCGGACCATTGCAGAACTTCCAAGCGGAGTGTTCGTAATAAAGGAAGCCCTGTATTGGTTGAAGTGGAACGTGATATCTGTTATTGATATTCGATTCCTCACTGACAATCAAGCTGCTGGAGTCTTATATGTACACTTTTAAAAAAGCCTCGGCTGCTGCCTATTTCTTAACGGGATGGCCGAAAAAGTTTGACATGCAGCTCTTATGGGTACCAGGGGACAGCGACGCAACAAGCAGGCGGATGCACGTCAGGATGGCGTATAATTCGGCTTGGACTTATTCTCAAAGCCTTCGGGATTTTTCAATTTGGTCCAAATATGCTAGCGCCAACGCCGGGAGACATCTGTGTACCACCTAAGGCTCATGAAACTGAGCAATGGATCGCCGCTTTCCCAAGCTGTGCGGTTTGAGATCAGATCAGTGAACGTGTTTGGTAGTGCTTCCGAAACTGTGGTAATCATATCCGGCTCAGGAAGATCTTGCAAGATGGAAATATGACCCAGTGGTCTACATGATAGGCTTATTTCTAAGCGGAGAGTTTGGATTGTACTGCATATTACAACCCTTTCAATGAAGAGTTGCAGTGGAGTGTGTCGAATCAGTGCATCTTGGGGGCTGTCGTAAAGCCGAGACACGCTAATCTCTGAAGGCGTTGACGTTTAACGATTATTGCTTTTTTGTTCAACTTTTGCCCACCATACTACAGACGCGTAAGTGATGATAGATTTTACTATCGCGGTATATAACCAGTGGATCCTTAGGTTTCAATCTCCTGTTTTGACTGTAAGTGCGTCGGCAGGCCCACAGTGCCTTAGTCGTCTTTGTGAGTTTGTTTCTGATATTGGAGTTCCAGTTAAGTTTGCGATCAAAGATACTTAACCTCTTCTGAAAACCCTATCTTTAAACTATTTAGAGATACGAAGCTAGGTTGTATCTTTCTCCTCTTTGTAAATGGAACTAACATTGTCTTATTTGGGTTTGTCAATAAACCCTCTCTGCCACACCAGACAAAGATAGACTAAAGCGCACGTTGCATGCGTTGCGTTCACAGGCATCAGCCTGTAACACTAACTACTGGGCCATCAACGCAACGGACGACTTCGTAGCCGAGATTGGTTAGCATGTAGAGTAGAGTCTTCGATGACTATCGACCAGAGAAGGGGGGAAACTCCTCCTTGAGGACCTCCTGCCGGATCTCCACGTGGCGTCGTTTGTGAGTTTGTCGGCCATGCTTACATCTTTCCGAATTCTATAGATGATCTGGTGCATGCTCCCTACCTAAACATCGCAGCCAAGCTTGAAGAGCTCTGATGGTAAGCCATATGAGCCTGCGACTTTGTTGTACTTCAGCTTTCAAAAAGCTGTGCCGACTTCTTCGATGCTGGGTGAGAGGACTACTTCGGCGGCTGGAATTGGGATTTCCTCAGTCGCTACCACTCTCTCTTGGCCATTCTCGTTAAGCTTCGTTAAGCTTCTTCTTCTTTGATGGCGTTACAGCCCATGAAACCAGCAGCAAGCTTCTCTTCAATCACACTGTTGAGTGTGATTTATTTTTCACACAGGTGAAAGGGACCTATAGTTTAATGCCGATTTCGAACTGCGTGAGTCGAGAAGCTTTTTCAAGTCAAGTTGTACCAAGGAAAGACGCCGGGAAATAAACATTCGTCCAACACACTAACTACTGCGCCACGGCGGCCTCATTAAGCGAACTCGCTAAGTGGCTACTCCCGGCGGGTTGATGACGACATTACCCTCGAAAAGAGCAAGGCTTTTAAGCTTCTTATAAAAGGCCCGCATTTTGTGCATGTCCCTAAACTCCTCGATATGCTTGAACCGACGGACCACGAAGATTCCTTTTTTTAGTCGCAGCAGTTCTTTCTCCTTCCTTCTTCTGGCTCGGTACTCCTCTCACACTGCCCTGGTTAGTCTAAGGTGCTCTCGTCTACTTTCTGAATGGTTGAGCAGCAATGCAGCCACATATTGTTGACATTTGTGTTCGATGTGGGTATGCCGGAGAGCCTTTCGCTCAATTGCTCCCTGTAGACTCTGGTAACCTCCGGTGTCGAACGTCCTCATGGTGAGTCATTGGACAGCTCTGAATTTTACTGCTACGAGAAAATGGTCAGAGTCGAGCTTTCAAGATAATTGTCATCACGTACTTTGTTTCCAATCACCACACCATTCACACGATTAATGCGAATTTCGCTCTCAACCACCTTTCCGACAGATATTTGCCACAAAACGTTGTGTCATCAAAGGCAACAAAGAAATCCTCCCGCACTCATGGGTAAGAACACGACTACAGGAAACTCATTTGTCAAACAAAAAGGAAACCGGGTCAATAGCACTCAATTGTAAATGCCCCGGAAGGACATGTCAAGTGTGACAGTACTGGGCGTGTGATACTACCACGCTGCAGGCAACATTTGTACACTGGTCCACCCGGTTCGGTGGACGTAACGAATCAAAATATTTAACACACACACTAGCCACTTCAGAATCCATGCATCCAAGATGCGCGTTATCTATTCAGTTTGTTCAACTTTAATTCGCTTACAAATTGGCAACATCTAGGCGAGGAGGATTGTGAGAACACGTTAGATGCAACGCGCCGTGCTATGCCACGTGTCAAGTGTGTCGCATTCATGACTGATGCTAAACGCCAACAACTGCACATATGCATCCTGTCAATGGAATTTAATTTAATTGAAAGCGGAATTACATGAGTAATTGAGAGCGTGTCGCGGGAAGTGTTGTTCCATTCAACACTCAACCATGTGCGGTTGAGCTTGAGTGCCGGTGTGAGTCTTGAAATGACCTTATTGCGACGGATGCGCTGGGATTTTTTGTCGCGTCCTTTCTGGATAAAGTGTCAAGTGTGTAATTATATATGCGCGCTTGGGAGGGAAATCTTCTTATTACACGCTTTTTTGTGTTTCAAGAATTTTCTTAGAATAGCTCCTCGGATTGAAGGTGGGATGCGTGGGTTTGGGACATTAATTAGGTTGTCGTTGCTCATGACCGGAAGGATTAACGTAGAACAAAAAGGAAAATTGCTGAAGTGAAATGGGTGTACGTGAATCTTCTGTTACTTTGTGAAAAAGTTGCATCGCGTCACGTGCTTGGACCCATAAATAGACCAATAAACATCAATACAAAAGGAGCAGAAGGCTGTTGGAACCAGCCTTTGGTGGGGAAGCCGAAATTGAATGGACATATTGGTCTGCCATAAGGTCATATTCAGTTGCTTCGTCACATCGTTAAAGTTAAAGCTCATAAGGCTCACAAATCTGAAAGGGCGCCATAGTCTAAAGTAATCCTTAAACTCTCATACCATTTTTTTATGTATCGGAGACTTCAGCTATGTATGGGAGCACGATGCAAATACTGGTCCATTGAACTCCAGACAGACGCCTTACATTAATGTATTTTCCCCGTTTTCCGGAGAAAAATGAGAAGGGGCTTCGGTGATGTAGAGCTAAGAGATTCGGCACACACCACGTTGGCCCCAAGGGTGCACCACTGTGCGTGAGCAAAGGTGAGACAGCCACAGAGAAAATTATAGGGAGTGTCATCCTCCTCGCAACATGCAGCACAGGTGGGCGTTTTACTGATGCCAAGCACGCAGAGATGCTTAGCAAAAGTGTAATGGCCCGTAATGACTTCCACAAGTCTTCTGCAGTCGATTCTCCTTAAAGCCTCCTCCTTGAACCCATTCTGGACAGTTCATCAGAGAGCTCATTTGCTGGGATCCCAAAGGGACCTGAAATGCATACGAGCCTTAGTGAATCCAATATACCTGTTTTGACACTGCTCAAGAAGGTATTGCGTTCATGCACTAATTTGGAGCTTTGAGTGCAGCTTGGCTGTTACTGCAGACGCATATGCTTTTCCTCCTCCACCTGTGTTTCACAACATAGTGCATGACCATTAGGATTGTGTATATCTCTGATTGGAAGACAGACGCATATTTTCCTAACGAGAAGTGCAGTCGGATGTTTTCGCGCTCAAAGAAAACCTCAGCTCCGGACACCCGCCCTGACTTGGAGCCATCCCTGCAAATGCGAAGACTATACTCTCTAGGTTCAGTATCCAACCAGAACCAGTCCTGACGCTATGTGACCACTGTGAAATTACAGCGAAGTAGGATAACAGGTGTCAATGCGTCAGATGGCATGTCCATGAGACGGGGGTCGCTGGACATTTCTTACGCAAGCACACTGTTATTCCTGTGCGAGTTGTACCAAAAGCCATTTCTCTTCAGACGAGACATGCCTTTCAGAGCACACCTTCTGATAAATATATCAGAGGCTTATCATAGCATCTAGGGCAGCGTCCGGTGTCGTGCTGGGGAAAGCCCCCGTATAGCTGAGACAAACCGTTCTTTGGAGTTTGGTGAAAGAGGCTACGACGTGCTTGCATGTTAGTCTCTTCCACCAGACAACTGATGCATACAAGATTATTGGTCTTATCACTGCCGTGAAGTTCTAGAGGACCTTTGCCGGCGATAAACCCCATGTTTTGCTAAAAGCTCCTTTGCATTGCCACAAAGTTGACAGCGCTTTGGTGGTTTTTGGCTCAACATGCTTTGACCACACAAGCTTACTATCTAAGACGACTCCCATCTTGCTTGGACACCGGGATGGAAGTGCCTTTTAGTACCACCTGAGTCATGTCATTATTTTTCTTCCTCCTCGTGAAGAGAACGACATCTGTGTTAAGAGGATTGACCGGCAGCTTGTGCTTCGCTAAGCATCGGCTAACAGAAAGAACGACGACATCTTGCGCATAGGCCTGGGCATAGATTCTAGAGGCATTGAGAGCATCAAGCGTCAAGCAGAGTGTCGACGACCATGCACCATAACCTCGAAGACAGGATGTCACCTTGCGGGCAGCCCCTGTTTACGCATTAGCGGGCAATGTCCTGTGCACAAGCATTGCTTTTATCCACAAGACCAGTGCTTCATCTACGCCATGCCGTCTGGCACCGTTACACATGATGTCGAAAGTCGCATTATCAAAACCTCCAGCGTGTACTCTTTCCTTTCGAGCGCGCATTCAATTCTTCGAACTAGGTCTTGAAGCGCAGTCTCGAAGACTAAATAAGCATACTTTGCGCACGTGCATCTCTACCAGTCTCTTGGCAAGTGAGTAGTCCTTTTAAGCAGTAAACTAAGTGTTTCCGCTTTAGACTCAATAAAGGTACCATCAGGTTTCCTGAGTGTATCTAGCTTTGCCGCTTTTTCCCGTTTGAGGACTTTATCCAACTTGCTACTCGTACTCAGAGACTTGACCTCTTCGTGGAAGGTCTTATAAGAATCGTTTTTCGATTTACGAATAAGCTTCTTATATTCTTTTTGCTTCGACCGATACTTATTTGAGTCATCTTCCGAGTTCTGTTTGAGCAATATATTCAGGAGACTTTTGACTTCCCTGCGAAGACATTGGAGCTCGGCATTGCACCAGGGTACCAGTTTCCTGCAGAGAGGCTTGTTGACAGGACATGCTATACCAAAACAATTTGTGGTTATGCTATTCAGGTTATGAACGGTGTCCCCTACCAATTGTTTCATTCTTTAGGTTCCTTTGTTTAGGTAGGGCCTGAGTGGATTTCTCAAGCCCTTCTCTTCAAGCCCGTGCCCAGTGGGTCTTTCTCGGATTTCATCTGAGTTGCAAAGAGGAGATTCTATAACTTCATCGGAATATAACAATGGTCCGACAGTGTAGTATCAGGCAAGACTCTCCAGTTAGTGATGTCCTTCACATATCTGTTGCATAGGTTCAGGTCGATCGCCTCCTCTCGTCTCCCCGTAACAAACATTGGTTGAAAGCCAACATTGTTGATAATTAGGTCGGATGAAAGAGTTTAAAAGACGGTCCCCTCTTGTATTGCAGCAGCAACCTAAGCAGTGTTTTGGGCATTAGCATCGCAACAGAAGATGAGACCAATCTTTCGGACTTCACAGTACTCTATGAGTTCAAATACTTTCTTCGATAGTGGAGGCCTTTCGGATCGCACGTCATAAAGAATCGTAGCATCACGTGTACCACCAAGGCCACACAGACGTTTATTCCACACCCACGGTGCTTGAATGGATGCAGCGTGATGATATGTACTACTGCAGGCAATTCTACTACTTAAAAGAGCGGTGAGTAAAAATCATGGATTCATACTGCAGGCCACGTCCCATCCTTCGACTACTTGATATTAAAATGGAATGAGATCCTATCAAGGCCGATGTAGTCACATCGACAGAGGCGTCATCCATCCCTACAACCAGAGCAAAACCCTCTTTTTTTCAGAAAGCCCTTACCCCTTAAACTCTCGTGAGCTTAAACGCGTCAGAAACATCCAACTTACTTCCAGGTTTTCCCGGAATCGGGCAGATGGCACGCATTACATTCGGGAGACTAACTACCTGGTAGATTGCAGTTCCCAGATGAGGGCTTTTCCTCACCCTTATACCTTACTTGTGCTTATTTGTGCTTCTTTTACAATCACATCCTTAGACAAAACATACTTGAGTGATGTCTGGGTGTCTTGCTTGGTAGGTTTTACTCGATGTCTGATTAATTGAGTTTGGCGCCCCCTATCGCCCTGTTTTTGATTTGTTTTGCTATGCGTACCTACGCATACCACCTACATAGATACCACCCAACCTGGAGCGCGGTACTGAAGGCAATGGACTACTGATTGTACTTCTAGTGTGATAATACCTACACTCATCTATCTTTAGAAGTAGCCCTAAGGACCTCCAGAAATTTAGGTAATACACTGTCTCAGGTAACACAAATCCTGAGACTGTGTATACAATACAATACAAACCAATTCTCAAGGATTTCAATACCATTATACGAATCGTACCACACACCTCTTCACTACGGTAGTCATCGACTTTCGAGTTTAACACACCTAATCCTCCCGCATACATACATACACATATGTACACGCGTAACTCGCATCCGAACTTCGTTAAGAAAATCAGATTAATGTGAAATACGTGCAGATAATAACGTTTCGGCAGTAACTCGAACGTATTCATCCTGGGTTTTGAGGTGTATCTGTGAAATTGATTTATTCTCAACACATTGAATCACACAACTGAATACCCGAGGGCATGGCGGTGCAATCAATTAAACCATCACGTTGCTCCGTTCACCAAACCCATTCGTGGTGGAGCCGAAAGTAGAACCAAGTCGGCTCACTGCAAACCGATGAAACCGTCACTTGAATCCCGCCGAACCAGCTGAGTCCAGCTATGGTACCAAATTTATGTGTATGTTCAGTCAGATATAACAAGCTGCTACCCGGCAAGCTAGGCTACTTGACCTCATCGCCACCAGAGTCGACGACAGCGACGATGACAACGGGTACCAGCAATATATAGGGAACTAGATGTGGTTTCTATTGATTTTGATTACCGAACAACATACCGCCAACAACAACGACAACCGAAATAGTAGCGGCAACAAGAGCAATTGGATGAGGAGAAATGAACACGGCCATGCTTCATCTAAGGATTCGTGCAAGCTTTTCCATCTCATCGAGTTTTCAACGCAATTAGGCTCGAACATTAGAAATTACTCTGGCCCATTGGTGCCGCACGAGAGTATCCTGTGTATGCTACTTACATTTTCACAGCGCATTAAATCAATGTTTAAATGTACACACGTGTGTAAGGGTTCGGATACAATTAGAAGGCGGTTAAGGATCTACGTTTCGAATGGAGTTGCTCTGACATTTAAACACTCATGCTACAGCCATATGCTTACGTACACACTCGTACTTTTATGTGTTCTGAATGTTTACATTGATGTTTGTTTTAAGGATTCTAATTGTCTTCGGAGCATAAATGTTTACTGAAAATATCGTGTGGTGTTGCTCGTTATCCTGTTGTTGTTCATTCGCAATTTTTCCCGATTCCACTTGTTTGCCTTATGGATGGAGTTTACCTTGAACCGTAGACGTGTACAAGGAAGCTACTTGTAGCTACGAAGATTAAATAGAAAACGAGAACATACGTATGTATATAGTTCAATACAGATACATACACCAGTTATCATTGAAGTCAGGATGATTCAATTCAAAAAACCGCAAACCAAAGCACTTTGTCGTCCTTGGTCTTAGCAAAAAACCGTGAACTACAAGTTCATCGATGAAATTTAAAGGAATGCCAAAGCGTAGTGATTGCGGATACCCTTATCCTTGACATTTTGATTTCATCCGCCTTCACAAAGGACCGAGTATTGAGAGAAAATCAGAGCCAAAGCAATCGATAGATGGACCGAGGATATGTTCGCATTTTTCAATGTCGCCCAGTCTATTTCACCAAATGAACGAGGTCCAAGCAAAGAAAGGCAAAACAAAATAAGGCGGAAGCTGTCCACTTTGCGCTATGTGAATAATGAATTCCTTCTGTCTTCTGGATATTAATTAATTTCTCGATGGACGAAATACTACAGACAGCAGCAGGAAGCTAAATCAATTGAAGACAAAACAACTGATCAAAGGACAATGGATGAAGTCAGGAATCTAGTGGCAGAGTTGCTTTGGCGGTAAGTGAACGTATATTGATTGTGGTGTTTTTTCAAGGACCATGAGAGAGCATAGTTGAAATGCATTCTTAATGATTTATTCCGAAACGAATGTTCTCTCGATATACACTCCATATATAGAGATCTGAAGTAATGGATTCGGTGGATTAGCTTTTTCGGATACGTCCTCCTTCTGTTTCTACCTCCCTATAGTAGCAGTTTTGTACCTTCTATAAAACAAATGGAATACTTAAGCTCCTGGTGGGAAGGAAAAACACTTCTCAGACTATTCCATCCACCGTGCTGTTAATGTCCCGTGGCTAACATTATTGCTACATTTTTTAAACAGCAACAGAACCATTTTTTCCAGCTCGAAATATTTCGGCAAACTATACGTTCGGATGGCAAAGGACTAACAAAGGCCTCGTAGCGGTAGCGAGAAGAGCCACCGCAGTCGAACATCTTGCGGCACTGTTAGTAAGTCCCATTCCCACCTCCTTGTGGTGCCATCTGGAGATATCCTATGGAAATTGCAGACGGGGAAGAGCCTCCTGCGCCAAAAAACAGGATTAGTCGGCTGGGCTACGGCCTAGTAAGCCCCAACCGTAAAAAAACCACAAACTCCGAAACAACCACAAGCCTCAGATATAACGGACCGGATTATTGTTGACGACCCTTGCAAAAAACAAAAAAAGGACAACGATCTTCGGCTCTGTGCGTGCAACCGAACAACTTGCGGACGCCCCAGACCGCTATAAAGCGGACATAACCGCCATCCAGGAAATGCGATAGAATGGACCGGGTATAAAGACGGATGAAAAACTCAGATACTTACTACGGCGACTGCTATAGGGAGAGAGGACAACGAGGTGGACTAAGGCAAAAAGTCCTAAGCGTTCGGCATGTGAGCGAACGCCTCATAACGATCCGTATCAAGGCCACATTTTTTAACATCAGCCTGATCTGCGTCCACGCCCCCACGGAAGACAAGGATGACTTCGCCAAAGATAAGTTCTACGATCTCCTAGGCAGAACGTATGCCCAATGTCCCAGCTATGACATTAAAATTGTACTAGGAGACTTCAATGCTATGCTGGGTAAGGAAAGCATCTTTGATCGGGTCATCGGCAAACAGCCTACACGACACCACATCCGATAACGGACACAGGCTGATTGATCTTGCTACGAGGCGAAATCTCATTCTAGCCCTCGATATACACAAAGGCACCTGGCGGTCGTTTGATCAATCGACCACCAACCAGATTGATCACGTCGCGATCGACGTCAGACACTATTCTTGATGCTCGAACTTTCCGAGGGGCTAACATCGACTCGGACCACTATCTTGTAGTAGCCAAGATGCGCCTTCGGATATCACGAACGCGGCGGAGTAGAATAAAAATGGAAAGCTACTATCGCCAGAAACCGCTCGTGCTTTTACCTATCGCGTCTTCCTTAAGCTTTCCAATACACCTTAACCCTCCACGCTATGAACAGCAGTGGAACCTTTGCAAACAAGCCCCAAAAAGCTCTGAATCCGAAGTTTTGGGCTTCAAGGCTCCACCACGAAGAAACACCTGGTTCGATGACGAGTGCAGGAGGATTCACACAGCAAAGCAGGATGCATATAAAGCCCCGCTGCATAAAAGAACAAGAGCAGCTCGTGAGCTCTACGATTTAAAAAGAAGGGAGGAGCATAAGCTTCTCAGAAGAAAGAAAAAAGAGCACAAGAAGCGCGCGATTGAGGATCTGGAGAGGTGTCACTGCAGGCGTGCCGTTTGAAAGTTTTATCACTAGATAAAGCGAACACGCCAAGGTTATAAAGCCAGAACGGAAGCCTGCAGGGATGAGAACGGACACCTAGTAGTAGAATCGCAGCCGATACTGTGAATATGGAAAAACCACTTCTCCAGACTGTATACGGCGATGTTAGTCAATATACCGCTGTCCGGCAGAACGATCCATTTCTAATCGACGAAGACCGCAGAGAATTCCGTCCCCCTGATTTCGACGAAGTTAAGATTGCCATATCGAAACTTAAGTCGAATAAAGCTGCTGGTGCAGACTGTCTGCTGAGATCTTCAAGGCAGCTGGGGATGGCCTAGTTAGGAGCATGCACTAGCTCGTCTGTAAGATATGGTCAGAAGAAAGCATGCCCGAGGAATGGAGTCTCAGCATCGTATGCCCGATCCACAAGAAAGGAGACCCCTCTGACTGCGCCAACTACAGAGGAATAAGTCTTCTTAAACGCAGACGGGGAATGGAGGAAAAGATTCAACCACGAACTTTACGGGTTGTATAGGGACATAAGTCTTGTCAGGCGTCTACGGATTCAACGCCTAAAATGGCTGGGCCATGTAAAGCGAATGGACACCACAGCTCCAGCCCGGAGAGTCTTTGAATCCAACCGCTAGGGACGAAGAAGCAGAGGACGGCCGCACTTAAGATGGCGCACACAGGTGGAAGGGGACCTCAGCCTACTGGGTGTGCGGCAATGGAAAAGGCTAGCAAAAGATCGTGCTAGTTGCAGGGGCATGTTGGTTGAGGCCCAGGTTCACCCCGAGCTGTAGCGCCCGTTAAGAAGAAGAAAAAAACGTTATTGGAGCTAGTTAGGGGTTGGGAACAGCTTTGAGTGCAGCTTGGCTGTCAATGCCGATGACTTATTGTGTATGTATATTGGCGTTACAGTCCATGAAGAACCTGAGCCGAGCTTCTGTCAATCACCCATGTTGTGTGTGATTTCATTTTCCCATAGGTGAAAGGAACCTACAGTTTATTGCCGGTTCCGAACGGTGAATTTCGAGAAGCTTTTCATGACAATTTTACTACAGGGGCTTTTGTCAGAACCCCGCTGAGGAGAAACACCGTGAAAAACACGTTCGATGACATGGCTGTGTCGGGATTCGATTCCGTGTCATAGGCGTCAGAGGCCAACACACTACCCACTGCGCCACGGTGCTCTCCCGATGACTTATTGGTCATTATATAAAACAGCGAATGCATAAAACATAGGCTCAAACTTTCTCCCACTGGAGTTCTTGTTCAATCAGCCTTGTACCATGGACAATATCGACTTTGATAGCAAACTTACTAGTACCGCAACCGGCAATTTAAACAACAAATTCCTCAAAGCTTCCAAGGATCCCTAGATCTGTCAACGATCTTGCGGTAAGACTTGGGGGATAAAATCAAAATTAATTCCTGGGATATACACCGCAATATTTAGACTTACCATTAGCCACGGCTCCGATGTATGTTGAAAAAAAAAGCTGTGCCTCCAATGTGTGACATATTTAGGTACTATAGGTGCCATGTGGTCAAGTCTACTTTATAGCGGTCTAGGGCGTCCGCAAGTTGTTCGGCTGCCGGTGGTCTATTTAAGGACCTAACATTCCACGTACAGAGCCGAAGATCATTGTCCTTTTTTCGTTTTTTGCAAAGGTCGTCAACATTAATCCGGTTCGTTTTATCCGAGGTTTGTGGTTGTTTCTGAGCAACTGTGGGGTTTTCCGGTTACGGTTTGCTAGACCATAGCCCAACCGACATTAATCCAGTTTTATGGCGCAGGATACTTGCCATTTGTCCCCTTCCGTTAGTAATTCCAATGATCAGGAAATTACCAGATGGTACCACAAGGAGGTGGAAGTAGGACCTGGCTCTACCTTGACATAGTTTCAAGGTGGTCGGCTGCAGAGGCTCATAATCGATTTTCTTTAACGGACCAGCATCCGTCGGCAGACAAATCGTCATTTCAAAGTTGCATGTGACAGTGTGCATAGAGACGAGCTATACAGCGTCATGTCTAGTTTTGACGTCCCTGCCAAACTCATTAGATTTTGCAGGATGAAAATGGAGAACTCTCGCTGCTCCATTAAGGTCGATAGTGAACTAACCGAGACCGTTGATGTTAAGAAAAGATTCAGACAAGATGACGCACTGTCATGTAACTTTTTCAACATCTTATTCGATCTATTTCAAGTCTGCGCAACTGCTTGCGCACGCGGATGATATTGACGTAATTGGACGAGCACAACAGGACATCAATGAAGCTTTCGAAAGAATTGAAGCAGAAGAATCTTAAATGAGTCTTTTGTCAGAACGTCAGCATATAGTCAACCAAAAAGATGCACAACATCGACGTCTCGGCCCGAACGTCACCATTGGCAACTATAAATTCGACGTGGTCAAGCACTTCGTCTGTACTAGCTAACTAGTGACCAGCGACAACAACACCAGCGCTCAGATCAAGAACTACCCTTGCCGACCGCTGCTTCTTTGGGCTCGAGAATCAATAGAGAAGTAGAGCCCTCTTTCGAAAGAGGGTCCTGCTCTGTGACACAGAGACCTGGACTTTAACGAAAGCGGATGAGGTGGCCCTTGGTCATTTCGAGAGGAAGATTTGGAGAGTGAAGGAGAAGATACACCGACGAGCTGTACAGCGATATCGGCCTATTACGAGGTCTTCGAATCCAACGTCTAAGATGGCTAGGCCATGTAAAGCTAATGGAAAACACAGCTCCGGCCCGAAGAGTCTTCGAAATGAAACACACAGGGGAAAGGGGACCTTAACCAACTGCGAATTTGTCGCTGGAAACAGCTGGCAAAAGACCGTGTCAGCTGGAGAAGCTTGTTGATTGAGGTCTAGGTTCACACCGGACTGTAGCACCACCTAAAAAGAAGAGAAGAAGAAGATCAGATCTGCGGTGCTTATATATTGGGTAACACTAATCCGATTCTGTCAAACGTCAAACCATTGCGCATTTGAAAGGCAATCTTTTTGGCCACACACTGAGTAAAATATCTAAACAATTACGCTATGTGATCCTTGTTTACTATAAGAAAGGTAAAAATGCCCAAAAACATGCCCAAAAATTTGTGAAGTGTACGGTGAGAATGCTTCGACTGACCCCCGAATCCAGAAGTTTGCTCAATTTCGATTAGGAATGTTGGTGTTAAAGATGTACCTCACTCTGACCGACCAATCACGGAGCTAATGAAGGAAGACCGGCAAAAGACACTAGACAACCACCTGGAATCACCTAAAAAGAGCAGGCCACTCAAAAAAGACCAATGTTTGCGTGCCACGTGAATTAATCAGTGAAACGCTGCTGAAATCGAACCATTTTTAAGGCGAATTATTCAAAATTTATCCAAAGTAAGCGATCATGGTCAAGGGCTGGTGACCCTCCACAAATTACTCCAAAGCCTGGATTGACCGGTAAACAAGGTGGCGCTGTTTGTTTTTAAGGATTGGAGGAGTATTTCCACCTGGATCAAGTTACCTTACCCTGATTCGCTACCTGAGAACCAACCGGTGCTTCTAATGAAGCGATGGAGTTGAGCTATCTTTTGGTTTGCTAGCTCACTTAGATTGTCAAAGAAGGGCGCGCCGAGGTAGATCCTCCTGCGATTCGCAAAAGAGGGACATGAACAGAGGAGGTGGTGTATTGATTTCTCCTCCTCCTCGTCCATGCAGCCGCGACAGAAGTCATTGGAGGGGTGACCTGTAATGACACCCACTAGAGTGCCCTTTTGGTTGCCACTAGGCCCCTGGTTCGTCCTAGGCTTAACTTAGGCCACAATTGTTTAGTGATAAAGCCAATAGTCCTCTCATTCCATTGGAGGTTGGTCTCCTCTATGGTTTGAAGTTTTATCATATGCTTTACCGTACTTATTGGTGTATCAATGTACCCGAGGATAGGTAGGCTGAGTGTGCTTGACCCTAACTTTTCGAGTTCGTCGGCCGCGCAGTTTCCTGGAATATCTCTATGCTCGGGAACCCACAGTATTTTAATATTGAACTGTTCAGCCATCTCATCTAGATAGGCAACAGTTAAGAGATGTCTTTGATTTGTGGGTTACCGCTGCCTGGGACTTTATCGCAGCTTGGTTGTCCCTGCAAATGATAATATCCTTAGCGGATATTACACTGATCCTGAGCCATGCAATGGTCTCTGTTATCGCTGTTATTTCCGCCTGATACACAGTGAAGTAATTTGGGAGTCTGAAAGATAGGTTGAGGTTAAGTTCCTTAGAGAAGACCCCACTACCTATACCCGACTCCATCTTAGAGCCATCGGTATAGAGGGAGATCGAGTCCTTTGGTATGACTTTCCCTTCAGCCCATTCCTCCCTGGATGGAAAAACAACTTCGAAGTTCCTAGTGAACATGTTTTGCGGGATGATGTAGTCTGTGTCCATGGGTACTTCGAAGTGTTTTAGACTGATTGTGTGGCCTTTTTGTGATGTGGGCCATTTTATTATGCTCCTCATCCTCAGGGCCGCGCAGGCAGCAATTTGTTTGCTGAAAAGGTTCAGTGGTGGAAGGTGTAACAGAATGTTTAGGGCATCCGTGGGGGTTGATCTGATCGCTCCGCTAATGTATAAGCTGGTCGATCTTTGTGCCTTCCCCAGAAGGCTTCGATTGACTGCCTTGTCCAGAGCAGTCCACCAGACTACAACGTCATACCGAGGAATGGGCCTTATGACTGCTGTGTAGAGTTAGTGCATAATGCTTGGCTGGAGACCCCGCTTCCTGCCCACCACATTCTTACAGCTGTATAGGGCAGTAGTTGCTTTCTTGACGCGATCAAGAATATTGGGTCTCCAATTCAGCCTCCTGTCAAGGACTTCTTCTTCTTCTTTGGTGGCGTTACAGCCCGTGAAGGACCAGAGCCAAGTTTCTCTCAATCACCCGTGCTGTGTGTGATTAATTTTTCACACAGGTGAAAGGGACATACAGTTTAATGCCGATTCCGAAGAGCGTGAGTTGAGAAGCTTCTTCATGTCAAGTATACTACGGGGGGTTTTGCCAGTACCCCGCCAAGGAGGGACGCCCCGAAATAAACATTCAATGGCGTTGGTGTTATCGGGATCCGAACTCGCTCATCGTGCGTCAGAGTCCAACACACTAACCACCGCGCCACGGCGCCCTCTGTCAAGGACTAGTCCTAGATATTTAGCCTGCTCTTTGATTGTTAGTTGGGTTCCACCCAGCCTCGGTGGGTTGGGGGGCGGAATTTGGTATTTGTTGGTAAACAGTACTAGATCGGTGTTCTTAGGGTTCACCCCAAATCCACAGTACTGCGTCTAGGTTTCTACTGTATGTAATGCACTCTGCATAGAGTGTTGGGAAATTTACCTGAGCGGCAATAGCAATGTCGTCTGCTTAGGCGGTCACAGCGTACCCTTCCTGTTCAAGCAACCGCAGTAGTTCGTTGACCACCACGTTCCAGAGGAGAGGGGAGAGTACTCCACCCTGTGGTGTACCTCTGCTGACCATTCTGGTTGAGACGGCACCAGCGAAGTTGGCTTTGACGACTCTTTGTGTTAGCAGTTGTCGTACCAGTTCTATCACTGATCCCGTAACAACCAGATCAGACAACGCTTTGATGACGGCCCATGGTTCAACATTGTTAAAGGCGCCCTCAATGTCGAGAAAGGCGACTAGAGTATATTCCTTGCGTTCTAGTGACCTTTCTCTCTTACTGACCAGTGAGTGGAGTGCTGTTTCCACCGATTTGCCTTTGTTGTAGGCATGTTGATTATCCGACAGCCTTCCTGAGATGCAGCTGTACCGAATGTGTGCGTCTAAAATCTTCTCTAGAGTTTTTAATAGAAAAGATGTAAGACTGATAGGCCTCAAGTCATTTGCATACGTGTGACAGCTTTTGCCTGCCTTGGGTATGAAAATGACTTTGGTTACCTTCCACTTGCTGGGGATGTAGGATAGGGAGAGGCAGCTATTGTATAAGTTAACACCGAAAAAATTATATTCCCACAAAACATACGTTCCCACAATACATGATGTCCCCATCTACGGAATAAGCTGACGCACTGTCTGGGCGACATGACACCGCTACATTCCATCACGTACGGCAGGTGTAATAGGAGTTCACCTGTGGGAACATTCCGCAACTGGACGAACTGCATTGCACTAGCCATAGTATTTAGGGTATAAATAAGTTTGAATTTTTGTTAGTTTAAGTTCAGATTTTATCAGACGGGGAACTTCTGCCCGCTAATAAAATGTTTTTTAAAAACCCAAAAAATATATAAATAGTTTAATTGGCGCCCGAGCAGGGACACAGGTCTTCGCGATATATCAAAAATAAAAAGCCCTTAAGTAGTGCTAAATTGAATAATCGTTTCGTTTCCGATATCAAAAAGCCCTCAAGTAGTGCAAGCCGTCGGAAACAATACCTGTGTCCCAGAACCCCGCGAAGTTAAAGTAATCTCTCGCGACCCGCGAAGTTAAAGTAATCTCTCGCGGCCTGCGGAGCAAAAGTAATCCTCCCGCAGAAAAATACTGTAGTGAAATACTAAGTGAAAAACATAAAAAAAAAATATCAACATAAAAATTCTTTTTGTGACTGAAAAGTAACTAAAAAAACAACACAAGAATAAAAAGTGACTAAAAGAACAGTAAAATAGTAATAGTGTCTAAAATAATAAGAGTAATTAAAAGTAATAAAATTAATAATAAGATATTGACTAAATAAACGGAAAAAATTGTTTTAATAAATCAACTAATCAAGAAACTAAGAACGTAAAAGAAGTTAATCCTGTGTGTGCGAGAACGAGGCCCCTTAGTAGCTCAGCAAAAAGGAGACGGGTATCGTCAGCCGCTCGACCGAAAGGATGCATATAACATTCATCATTCTACTGTAAGTTTACTTAAAGATTTTTCAAACTGTACTAGTATTTTTAAGATTTTTTTCAAAGTTCTATCTAGTTATATAAAACTGTACTTGTATCTTTAAGAGTTTTTCTTTTCTAAATAATTGGATGAAACCGTACCATTAGTTTTAAGATCGCAAATAAATTATAGATAATAAACATCTAAGTATTTTCATTAACACAATTAGAACAAAACCCATTCCCGGTGAAATATAAGGATCTAGATAAATATTATTAATTTTTCTTACCTTGCATCTGAAATAATATTAAGAAAAGAAAAAAGATGTCTAACCCCAATCTTATCCGACCCCCGGTATTAAATGTACCGGCACCTAATCCCAACCAGGCCCAGCCCCAAGCAGGCAACCAAGTCAATCCTGATGAACCCCCTGTAGCACCTCCTGCCTTGCGATCCTTAATATCCTCCATAATCACTGAAAGACTACAAATTGAAGGGAAAAATATCATACAATCGATAATAAACTCGAATTCAGATCAGTTCACGGGAACTGATCAAACTATCAATAACGATCAGCTAGGAAATCTCAATGAACTCGACAAAATCCCTGATGTTGTTAGGAGTTTGCGTGAATTCTCCGGTCAACCGGGAGAATTTAGCTCCTGGCGAAAAAGCGCAGAACGAATTTTAAAAATTTATGACACCATAAAAGGATCCCCAAAGTACTTCGGTATCATCAATGTTATTCGAAACAAAATTGTCGGTCATGCGGACCATGTCCTCGAATCCTATAATACCCCACTGGATTGGGATTGCATTGCCCGTTGTTTAACTCTGCATTATGCAGATAAACGAGACCTTGGAACGTTAGAATACCAGATGACGTCCTTGGTACAGGGTAACTCCTCAGTCCAGGAATTCTATCAAGAGGTATATTCACACCTCTCGTTAATTTTAAACAAGATTTCATGTATGGATATTGGTGGAGAAGCCTTAAATTTATTAATGCATACGTACCGAGACAAAGCCTTGGATACTTTCATACGAGGCTTAAAAGGTGATTTGCCCAGACTTCTCGGCATACGAGAACCCAGGAATTTGCCTGAAGCATTACACCTTTGTCTGAAGCTCGAAAACCAAAACTTCAGATCACAGTATGCAATGGCAACCCACAACAATACCAGAAGAGTACATCAACCACAGCCTCCTGTCCCACCTAGGCGTAATCCTCAAATAGCACAACCCCAGAATCGGCAGCACTATTTCCCAGAATTGTGGCACCAACCACGATGGACCGCTCCACATATCAACAATTTCGCCCCGAGACCTACGACTTCAAATAATTTTATTCCGAGGCCAATGTTTCCTCAAAGACCCCCACTACCATTCAGAAATAGTAATCAACAACAGATGAATCAAAGACACCAACAACCACCAGAACCGATGGACACTTCTACCATCAAGACGCACAACGTCAACTACATGAACAGGCCACAACAAAAGAATTGGCCACCTGCGCCTAAAAGAACCATTGCACCGCCATCACGGCAGATTCATCCGTCAAAAATACAGCGGAATTTTCACTTAAACACCGAAGTGGAAATAGGATCTGAAGACCTAAACAATTACGAACAGGCAATACAACACGAAAATGACCAACAAGAAGAGACACTACAAGAGTATACGGACTCACTAACGCAACAGTACGGAGACGAACCCCAAGAATTCAACGACATCCATTTTTTAGACTAAGCTGTTCCTCTCTTCCTTATTTCGAATGTCGAACGAAGAGTGGAAAAATACTAACATTTCTAATTGACACTGGGTCGAATAAAAACTACATTCAACCCAGCCTAGTCTCAAATCCCTTACCTAATGAAAATCCTTTTTACGCTAATTCCCTAGGAGGAAACGTTAAAGTTAGTGAACATACCTTCCTTAACCTTTTCGGCTTAGATATCAAAATTAAATTTTTCTTAATGCCCCAACTAAAATCTTTCCACGGAATTCTTGGCAATGACAGCCTCAAAGACCTTTCAGCAGTCATTCATGTCAAGGACAATTATATGTTGGTAAACGGTTCCGTAAAGGTAAGAATCAAACAACTTACCGCACAGGCTGTAAATAACATCAACATCCGTACCAATCACATGACTAGCCAACAGAAAACCGAAATTCAAGCTATTGTAAACGAATTTCCCCAACTATTTGACGATCCCAACAGCAAACTTACTTGCACAACTGTCGTTAAAGGAGAAATAAGGACAACCACAAGCACTCCCGTATATTCAAAATTCTATCCCTACCCCATGGCACTCAAGGAGGAAGTCGAAAATCAAGTACAAGGCCTCCTAGAGGATGGCATAATAAGACGTTCAAGATCGCCTTACAATTCACCCGTGTGGATTGTTCCCAAAAAGGCAGATGCTTCCGGAAATAAGAAATTCAGACTAGTGATAGATTACCGCAAGCTTAATACCGTTACCATCGCTGACCGCTACCCAATTCCAGAAATAAACGAAGTCTTAGCCAATTTGGGTAAGAACAATTGGTTCACGGTCATTGATTTAAAAAGTGGGTTTCACCAGATTCCTCTAAGGGAATCGGATATGGAAAAAACCGCCTTTTCGATCAACAACGGTAAATATGAGTTTACAAGGTTACCGTTTGGCCTAAAGAATGCGCCCGCAATCTTCCAGAGGGCCCTAGATGACATTCTTCGCGACCATATTGGCAGAATCTGTTACGTTTATATTGATGATATAATCATCTTTAGCCCCGACGAAGAAATGCACCTTAAAAACATACGTAAGGTTTTCGAAACGTTGAATAATGCCAATATGAAAGTTCAGCTCGATAAATGTGAATTCTACAAACAAGAAGTGGAATTCTTAGGATTCATTGTTTCTTCGAAAGGAATTAAAACCAATCCGGAAAAGGTAAAGGCAATAAAGAATTTTTCACCTCCAAAAACTTTGAAAGAATTAAGATCTTTCCTTGGTCTGTCAGGGTATTATCGGAGATTCATCCGAGATTACGCAAGACTTGCAAAACCCCTGACATCCCTTTTAAGGGGGGAGGATGGACGTTTGTCCAAAAATCTTTCTAGCAAAAAAGCTATACATCTTAACGATGATGCCCAAGAAGCCTTTGAGAAAATAAAACAATCACTAGTATCTGATGATACAATCTTGACCTATCCAGACTTCAAAAAACCCTTCGAGCTAACAACAGACGCGTCGAACTATGCCATAGGCGCTGTCCTGTCGCAGGAAAACAAGCCAATCACTTTCATCTCAAGAACCTTGAGTAAAACAGAAGAGAATTATGCCGCTAATGAGAAGGAGATGCTGGCCATTATTTGGGCTTTAAACTCCCTCAGGAATTACCTATACGGTTCGGCGAAGGTTCTCATCTATACGGATCACCAACCCTTAACTCATGCCCTTAGCAGCAAAAACAATAATGCAAAGCTAAAGCGATGGAAAGCGTCACTAGAGGAGTACAATTATGAGCTTAAGTACAAGCCAGGAAGGAGTAATGTGGTAGCTGACGCCCTGTCAAGACCACCTCAGCATACTCAAGTTAATTCCTTGACTCCAACCATTCATAGTGACGAAAGTTCATCCCACGGTCTAATCTACAGCATCGACTCCCCCATAAACTGTTTTAAGAATCAGATTTTCCTCCAAGAAGGCACACCCCATAGCGAAACCTTTGAAATTGTCTTCCCAACTTACCATAGACATATTATTACTTCACCATTTTATAACGAGGCCATGTTAATTGAAATCCTAAAAAAACGCCTAAACCCAACAGTCACAAATTGCATTAAAACAGCCGAAAATATAATGGGAATGATTCAAAATATTTACAAAACACACTTTAGTGCTTATCGAGTACGCTTTACACAAAAACAGGTCCAGGACGTTAAGAGCGAAGAAGAACAAGATAACATTGTAATCCAGACCCATAATCGCGCTCACAGAAACGACAGGGAAAACAAAATTCAAATATTGGAAAAATACTATTTTCCCGGAATGTCAAAAAAAGTTAAAAAAATAACTAAACTCTGCTCAATCTGTAAACAGAGCAAATATGATCGCCATCCAAATAAAGTCCAAATCCAGTCCACCCCAATCCCGAAATATCCAGGCGAAATCATACACATCGACATTTTCTCTACAGAAGGGAAATTGGTTCTCACGGCCATAGACAAATTTTCCAAATACGCACTCGTGAAAATCTTAAAATCTAAAGCTGTAGAAGAAATAAGGCAGCCGCTAAGAGAAATCATTTTTGGCTACGGTATACCAAAAGTCGTCGTGTTTGATAACGAAAAATCTTTTAACTCATCCTCAATCACTTTTATGTTAGAAAACGAACTTGGAATCCAAGTATTCACTACACCTCCCTATACAAGTACATCGAATGGCCAAGTAGAGAGATTTCATTCAACACTCGGCGAAATCATGCGATGTTTGAAATCCGAAAAAATCCATAACTCCTTCACGGAACTTCTGGAAGCAGCCGTTAATGCATATAATTTCTCAATTCACTCGGTTACAAACCAAAAACCCGTCGATATATTCTTTAGTAGAAATATTAGTACGGATCCCGTAGATATTAGTAAAGCACATTTAGAGAATGCGAATAAATTAAAACTAAAACAAGATACCGACTTAGCTTATCACAATAAGAATAGACCTTCAACTAAAAGTTATTCCCCAGGCGATATTATTTACATAAAAGTCAATAAAAGATTAGGTTCAAAACTATCAGCAAAATACAAAAAAGATAAAGTAAAAGAAGATAGATCAACAACCATTGTAACTGAATCCGGAAAAATCGTACATAAATCTAATATTAGAAACTAAATAAAACTATCCCTTCCCTTCCTTCATACCCCACAGATGGCTAACAACCAGTCGAGGAGATGTAAATATTCTCGACTATTCCAACTCCCCTATTATCATCCTTAATAATGGTTTGGCGAAAATTGCAGAGGGCAATATCAAGTTTATCCACACCATCGATATAACTCCATACGAAAAATTCGTATCGGAAACACTCCACAGCATCCAAAACCATGTCCCCAAGACGAATCCTTTCTTTTCCTTACTACACCATGACATCGAACAGATCGAAAACCTAATAGAAAACATTAAAATTAAAAGAACCAAAAGATCCTTAAATTTCATCGGCACAGGATGGAAATGGATAGCGGGTACACCCGACCACGAGGACTTTGAGATTCTTACAAACAAAATAAATAATGTAATCAGTAACAATAATGACCAAATTATGATCAATGATCAATACAAAGAAAAAATAAATATTTTAATAAAAACTACAAACGATATTGTAAACAATCTAAAGAGAGAAAGTACGATAGAATACCAATTTAATGTAATATTATTATATAAGATAAAATTAATAAAGGAAGAATTAGTAAATATTATATACGCAGTAGAATTGGCCAAAGCCAATATTATAAACTCTAATATTTTATCCAAGAAGGAACTAGATGTTATAATTAATACTATTGATAAAGATGTTTTACCATTTTCAAACATAGAGCAAGCACTCAAATTTGCAGACGTAAAAATTGCTTCAAACTCAAGTACCCTACTTTATATAATTAATATACCCAAGACAAAAAAAGAAATGTATGAACAATTAAAATTAATTCCAATTAAGAATAACAATGGATTAATAAATAAGATAAGAAATAGGAATGTTTTAAAAAATGATAACAATGTTTACGGAATAACAGATAATTGTAAAAGAATTGATGAAATTTCATTATGTAAAAGATCAAGTATCATAGATATAAGTAACGATAAGTGTATAATAGGTTTAACAGAAAATAGGAACGCAACATGCAGTGCAACCAACAGCCAACACATTCCCCAAGTGGAAGAGATATCAGCAGGACTCATCATACTCAACCAGTTCAACGGAACGATAGAGGTCCACAATAAAACCCAAGTATTAAAAGGAACGTATGTCATCAAGTTCATCAATGATACAATAACCATCAACGATCAACAGTATGTGTCACAGGAATTAGTACGCATCCAAGCCTTACCACCTACACTTCATCCCGCATCTGAAAACTCAGCCGTAGAAGAAGTTCTTTCATTGGAACTAATGAAGGAACTACATATAAGAAACATGCAACACCTTACCAAAATTGAAATAGAAAAAGACAGGCACCAGATAGCAACATACACCATTCTCGCAATAGCATTTTTTGCAATAGTTATAACGGGATACCATAGAAGACGTGCAGCAGCCCAAGTTAATCCAGCACCAGCACCACCTGCGGTTGCAATAACAAGCCAAAGCGACATCTGTTATCCAGCACCCCCTCGGAGATATCCTAACATTTACAACATCCCGCTCGCATAAAATCGCGAGGACGCATCATTCTAAGGAGGGAGGAGTTAACACCGAAAAAATTATATTCCCACAAAACATACGTTCCCACAATACATGATGTCCCCATCTACGGAATAAGCTGACGCACTGTCTGGGCGATATGACACCGCTACATTCCATCACGTACGGCAGGTGTAATAGGAGTTCACCTGTGGGAACATTCCGCAACTGGACGAACTGCATTGCACTAGCCATAGTATTTAGGGTATAAATAAGTTTGAATTTTTGTTAGTTTAAGTTCAGATTTTATCAGACGGGGAACTTCTGCCCGCTAATAAAATGTTTTTTAAAAACCCAAAAAATATATAAATAGTTTAATTTATATGACCACAATCCCACAATGATGATATCTGCTACCTGCTGGAGCTCAGCTGGTATGATACCATCCGGTCCTGGAGACTTGTATGGTTCAAAGCTTTTTATTGCCCAAAGGACATTGTTGTAGTTGTCCAGGTTGGGAGCACGCTCGAAGGAGGATGACGTCAGCTGAAAAACCCGAGGAGGTGTCATAGACGAATCACTACTGCCAGGGAAGTGTGCGCTTAGAAGAAGTTCCAGGGCTTCCTCTCTGGAGGTCGTCCAGGAACCATCATTACGCATCAGATGGCTTGGATTATACGGGACCGAAGCCAGGACCTTCCTTATCTTGAGGCTTCGGAGACCGCCTTGATATTGTCGCAGTAGTTCCTCCAGGATTGTCTTTTGGCCTTTCTGGTCGCTGCTTTAAAAGATTTAAGTGCCTCCTTGTAGAGGTCCCAATCCTCTTGCAAATTTTGGTGCATTCACCGTATTGTTCGCATCTTGACCACCTTTTGCTTTGGTATTTGCAAGGCTCCCTTGATGAGAAAATTGTATTTTTTTTTGCATGGTCTACTGGTGAATCTGTGTGCTTCTAGACGATTGACACCAGCGATTTCATGGTTTTATTGCAATTGTGATTGGCTGATCAATGGTGCACTAGGTAGCAATAAGTAGCTTAGTCAATTGGCAAATCTGTTTTAACCCATTTTGCCTAAATGCAAAGACTGGTTGTTAACCTGCTTGTTCATTTACTAACCATCAACCATGGTACTTTCACCCTAATTCCATAAAAACGACGTCCACTCCCCTTATGTCTCTCGGCGAGTTTCGTGGCCTATTTTCCTTTTCACCTAACTTTCCTTCTCCGAATTCACCGGAAAATTGTGTGCATCACCTGGTTTGAGTCTCCGATAAAAGCACATTTCGTATAACACTTTTTATAGCAAACGGACTTTCGCGCCAATTTTACCTTCTAACTGGCAGTTTCCACAAGAACAAAACATTTTTCGTATTTTTCATTAAAAACATATTTATTTAAGGACACGACAATAGAAAAAAGGACATACATATATCAATCGATAAAATAAAAACAATTACAAACACAAACACAAAGAACCAGCTCAATACTGATAGTCAAAGTACAAGTGATAGAAGTGCCACGTTATCCGCGGATGGAATCTTATAATATCCAGCAAAGAACATCGTCCATCCGGATGATAAGTCAACATCCTTTCGCATAATTTCATCCACATAGATCCGTATCGAGCTCCCAACTTTCGACAATCAAAAAATCCCGTCTGACTATGCGTCAACATCGCCTTCAATTCGTTCAATGTTTGCACGAATCCAAATGGACTGTGTCCGACGCATATTTCATACAGGACACAACCCAGTGACCAAAGGTCGGATTTAAAATCAAAACCATTGCCTCTTAGAATCTCGGGTGCTAGGTAGATAGGCGTTCCAATTGTATCCAATTGTGTGTCGTTTTGCGTACGGATATGAGCGATCCCAAAATCGGCGATTTTGATGCGATTGTTCCTGTCCAGCAAGATATTTTCCGGTTTCAAGTCACGATGGATGACATGCCGAATGTGAAGGTACTCCAGCCCGCTGAGAATATCGCAGAAGTAGGCGAGAACTTGACGTTGGGTGAGGGGTCCCTGGGCGGAATTGTTAATAACGTTGCGCATGGTTCCACCGGCTGCGTATTCCAAGATAATGTTGACAGTGTTTCCGTTAACAAAGGATTCTAGGAATCCAATGATTCGCGGGTGCTTCAACTGAGACACGATGTAGACTTCTTCACGGATCATTTGAATTTCTGTTTCTGGCCTTCGCATTAGGATTTGCTTGACACAGACTGGCCTGTTGTAGGACGGCGATTCGGCTAGATATACTCTGCCAAAGGTGCCTCTGCCTAGTTGCTTGATGGCTTTGAAGTATTTTCTTCCCTGCACGGCACTCATCTTGTTAACACAAAAAATGGACAAAACTACACATAAAATGGGGATAATGGTGGCTTTGCTGTCAAACTTGTTATAACTGTTTTTAACAAGAACAGGTCTGAGTACCGTGCAAGGCTTCAAAGACTGACAAATGGATCTGAGCAAAATGGTTGCGTTCAACAAAGATCGGCTGTGATTTGTTTTTCGTAAGGTGACCTGACAAGGTGGTCTGACAAAGTTAGACTAACTCATCGGTGAAAAGGATTACTATCAATAAGCAACGGAGCAGTAAGGTTCCAGATAGAGCCTGAGACAGCTGAAGCCTAGAGCTTTCTAAAGAAATGTTGAGTTTGACCGTAAGAAATGTATTTTGACTAACCAAGAGGCAATGTAGCTTAACCAGGTCGATGAACCATAACGGTTGAGCGCTAGATAACGCGATATTATTAATAAGCCAACATCGACGCGGATTATTACCTTGTTGTAGCCAAGGTATCTACGGATGCGAATTTCTCGGAATCAACAGAGTCGAGTAAGAACATCAAAATTTAACTTCGGAAGGCTGCAATCGCAGAAGATCGCCAAGATCTTCGCCGATCAAGTCTCCCTCAAGCTCTCTCTCTAGTCCCGATGCAATCTATACAAACCACAGAACAGCAATGGAGTCGTTGTCAGAACGCCATTAGAGAGGCCGTCTCCGATGTACTCGGTTTGCAGCCTCCACCTTCGAGAAACCAATGGTTTGATGACGAATGCAGACAGGCCCATGTACACTGCATCGACGGACGAGAGCTGCCCGGGAGCTCTATAAACAGAAAAGGAGAGAGGAGCATGCGCTTCTGAGAAGAAAAAAGAAGGAGCGCGTGATCGAGGAGATGGAGAGATGTTATTGCAGGAACGACGTTCGATAGTCTTACCAAAAAGTAAAACGAACATGACAAGGCTATAAAACCAGAGCAGAAGCATGCAGGGATGAGCACGGACAACTGATTGTGGAAATTGTGGAAGGACCACTTCTGCAGACTGTATAACGGCGATAATAGTCAAATTACCGCCGTCAGGCAGAACGAACCATTCACAATGCACGAAGACGAAACAGAATCCCGACCTAGACGATGTTAAGATAGCGATATCGAAACTAAAGTCTTATAAAGCTGCTGCAGCAGACGGAGACCCCTATCACTGCGCCAATTACAGAGGGATAAGTCTCCTGAACATTGCGTACAAGATCCTCTCTGCCGTATTGTGTAAGCGCCTGAAACCGTTCGTGGACAATCTGCAAGATTCCTACCAGTGTGGATTCAGGCCAGCAAGATCCACGATAGACCAAATATTTACACTACGGCAGATCTTGGAGAAGACCCATGAATTCCAGGTCGACACGCGGCTTTTTGACTTGAAAGCCGCCTATGACAGCGTTTATAGAGACGAGTTGTACAGAGCCATATCATGTTTAACATTCCTGCCAAACTCGTCAGACTGTGCAGGATGACTATGGGAACTCTCGCTGCTCCATTAATGTCGGAGGTGAACTAACCGACCTCTTCGATGTTAAAAAAGGTTTCAGACAGGATGATGCACTATCATGTGATTTCTTTGACATCATTCTTGAAAATATCGTGCGGGACTCTGCGACCAATAGAAGAGGTACGATCTAGTTCAAGTCTACATAATTGCTTGTCTACGCAGATGACATTGACGTTATTGGAGGGATGAAGCGAGACGTCAATGGAGCTTTCGCAAGCATTGAAGCAGGAGCGGCTAACGTGGTTCTAAAGGTAAATGGGGACAAGACCAAATATATGCTGTCATCAAAGAAAGACGCGCAACACCGACGTCTTGGTCAGGACATCAGTTTCAGCAGCTATATTTTTGAAGTAGTCAAGGACTTCGTCTACCTTGGCTCGATAGTGACAAGCAGCAATGACACCAGCGCTGAGATAAAACGCAGAATAACTTTTGCCAACCGCTGCTTCTTTGGGCTCAAGAGGCAACTGAGTAGTAGAGCCTTCTCTCGAGAAACTAAGGTATCCCTCTATAAAACCTTAATCATCCCGGTCTTTCTCTACGGCGCTGAGACTTGGGCTTGAGAGTAGAGGAGGAGATTCAACCAAGAGCTGTACGGGCTGTACAGCGATATCGGCCTAGTTAGACGTCTTCGGATCCAACGTCTTTTTAAAGTTGGCCTATCAGGGTGGTCACGAACGGTTTCAGGCGTTCACACAAAACGGCAGAGAGGATTTTGTATGCAATGTTAAGGAGACTGATCCCTCTGTAATTGGCGCAGCCAATGGGGTCTCCTTTCTTGTGGATCGGGCAAACGAGACTGAGATTCTGCTCGTCGGCACGCTCCTTCGACCATATCTTACAGATGAGCTGGTTCATGCGCCTTGCCAGATCATCTCCAGCGGCTTTAAACAGTTCCGCGGACAGTCCGTCCGCTCCATCAGCTTTGTTTGACTTCAGACTTGAAAGTCGGGGGAACGGAATTCTTGTCTCTTGTCTTCTCGTCCAAGTTGAGTGGAACATTCTGCCTGACAGCGGTATTTGAGTCTCCCTTGCCGTTCAACAGTCTACAGAAATCCAAATTCTCAGTATCGACTGGGACTCTACTTTCTTTTCATTTTTGAGAAGCCGGTTCTCTTCTTTTCTGTTCGTAGAGCTCAAGAACAGCTCTCGTTTTCGATGCAGCATTGCCTTGTAGGCGCCTTGCTTACCTGTATGGGCCTGCCTGCACTCGTCGTCAAACTACGGGGTTTTCCTGGGCGGTGGTGTCATAAAAAGCCAGCATGTCAATGACAGCTTCTTTAATAGCTTTTTGACAACGCTTTCATCCATCTTAGCGGTCGGATGCGCTTGTAGCTTTCCGTCATCAAACCTTGGTGTTCTTTCTCGCCTCTATTCTTTTTTCGATATCCGTACTCTTACCTTGGCCACAACAAGGAAATTATCCCGAGTCGATGTTGACTGCTTGGAAAGTTCGGACATCGAGAATACTGGAGGAGTGTCTGACGTCGATCGCAATGTGATCAGTCTGGTTGACGGTTGATTGATCAGGGGACCGCCAACTCCCAACTCCTCGTAATAGAGGTCGTATTTGTTCATCCTCTTTTTGCCCGGCCCATCCCACTGCCTTCCTGCAGTCAAGGGCCTCCGCGATTTCATCGGCTGTACGTGTTCTGTTAAGGGACCTCAAATTTCACCTGCATAACCGAAATTCATTGTCCTTTTTTCGTTTTGGTCGAGGCTTGTGGTTGTCTCTGAATCATTATTTGTTAGGGAGTTAGCCTCACGCACAACCGCCAACTTGGCCCTAGGGGCCAATGTAGGGCTCATCGGCCGCCGTCTGTTTTTCAGGGTACCAACCTGACCTTGGAGATCTCCTTTTGGACCTGGGCATGGAAATATTTTCGAGCAGCTTTAAAAGAGATGTTGTCCAGGTGGATTCCACTAACAGAAGCTGTGAACGACGTCGGTAATCATCGACCGATTGTTTAGCTCGTCCGCCACCGTCCTGCAGAAGAATTAAGCCATGGAACCGACTTACTCTTACACTTTCCCTGCTCTCGTTAGCAGACCTCACGGCTCCATCTTTGGTCGAAGGTATTACGCTCCCAAGTTTCAGCACTTGGAGGTGAGAGTAGGAGTTCCTTGACAGATGCAAGGTGCAAACGCTTGTGTCCGTATGAGTCGGCAATTTACGATTGAAACATGGTTAAAGAAAAAACTCTTAAAAGGAACACATTGGATTCCCTATATGGACCACCGAAAACGTAGTCGTCCATTACACCTTCTTTCCGTATTCATAAATATACGTGGTATCGTCGAAGCACGGCTCAGGTCCTTCATGAACTGTAACGCCAACATACATACATACATACATCGTCGGAGTTTTCAACAGAAATCGTTGATAGATTTCTAATGGCAAATCCACCAGTGTGGATGAATTTCGGCCAGAAATGCTTAGGGCAATGGGTAAAGAGCTAGTATTATGGTTCTCTCGTGTCATTAAGGTGGCCTGGGAATGCGGTAAAACACCTAGCGATTGGCAGACTGGGGTGATTGTCCCTCTTTTCAAAAAGGGGGATAAAATAGAGTGCTCCAACTATAGGGGCATATCTATTTTAAGTGTCCCCGGTAAAGGTGTTAAAGGCGCGTTCTAGAGCTATGGTCGAATGCAGGATAGGTGATGAACAGTGCCGGTTTCGTCACGGTAGAAGTACAACCGACCATCTTTTCACTCTAAGAATGATACTCGAGAAGGCTTGTGAGTACGCCAAACCGATCTACAGCTGCTTTGTAGATCTGGACAAGGCGTATGACCGAGTTCCGCGAGGTAAACTCTGGAGTGTTCTTCAGGAGTATGGGATTGATGGTCCTCTGTTGAGGGCAATTTCAGTCTCTATACACAAACTGTAGCAGCTTTGTTCGGGTTACCGATATTAAATCAACAGCTTTCACCGTGGGCGTTGAACCTCGCCAAGGGTGCTTTTTGGATGTTGCAGCACAATCGAGGCGAGGAATGTATCACATTGGAGGAGTTGAGTGTAAGCCATCTTCTTTTTGGTTGATGATTTAGTTGTCCTCATATCTTCTCAGGTGGAACTCCAGCGCGCGCTAGATAGGTTTGTGGCCGTAAGTGCTGATGCTGGGATGAGGGTTAACGTAGACAAATTCGAGGTTATGGTTATTTTCAAAACACCTGTCCAATGCACTCTACATGTTAGTCCCATTGAAGCAGGTAGAGAAGTTTAAGTATCTCGGGATCTTCTTCACTAGTGATAGGAGGATTAATACTGACCATTACTGCAAGATTGGCCAAGCTAGGTCAATTTTGAAATAGCTCGGAAGATCTGTAATCAGAAATACCGAGCTTGGTATCAAAGCCAAATTAACGGTTTTTAACTCAGTGTTTGTTCCAACTCTTCTTCTTGACGGGCGCTACAGTTCGGGGTGAACATGGGCCTCAACCAACATGCCCCTCCAACTAACACGATCTTTCGCTAGCCTTTTCCATCGCCGCACACCAAGTTGGCTAAGGTCCCCTTCCACCTCTGTGCGCCATCTTCGTCTTTCGGAGTTGGATTCAAAGACTCTCCGGGCTGGAGCTGCGGTGTCCATTCGCTCTACGTGGCCCAGCCATCTTAGGCGTTGAATCCGTAGACGTCTGACTAGACGTACGTTCCTGTACAGCCCGTAAAGTTCATGGTTAAATCTTTTCCTCCATCCCCCGTCTCGTTTATAGGCCCGAAAATCACGCGCAAAATCTTTCTCTCGAACCGACCAAAGGCCCCCTCATCCGCTTTTGATAGTGTCCATGCTTCTGCGCCGTACAACTGGAGCGGGATGATAAGGGTCTTATATAGAGTCAACTTTGTCGTTCGGGACAGGGCTCTATTACTCAATGGCCTCCTGAACCCAAAGAAACAGCGATTGGCAAGAGTGATTCTGCGATTGATTTCGGGACTGATGTCGTTGTTCCAGGTCACTGCGGAGACAAGGTAGACGAAGTCCTTAACTACCTTCTCTATAGCTCGTCTCTAATTACGCTGTCGTATGCGGCTTTGAAGTCGACAAATAGGTGGTGAGTGTTGGTTGGTTCATTTGTTTTTTCCTGGATCTGCCGTAGTGAAGACTTGGTCGATGGTGGACTTCCCTGGCCTGAATCCGCACTGATAACGACCTATCAGCTTATTTACAAAAGGCTTCAGGTTTATTTACAGCGGTTTATTGACTGACATCGCCGTTATACAGTCTGCAGAAGTGGTTTTTCCATATTCTCAGCATCGAGTGTGATTCTACTACTAGATGTCCGTTCTCATCCCTGCAGGCTTCCGTTCTGGCTTCATAGCCTTGGCATGTTCGCTTTATCTAGTGATAAAACTATCGTACGTCACGTCTGCAGTAACACCTCTCCAAATACCCAATTGCGCGCTTCTCGTGCTCTTTCTTCTTTTTCCTGAGAAGCTTATGCTCTTCCCTTCTTTTTAACTCGTAGAGCTCACGAGCTGCCCTTGTTTTTTTTATGCAGACCTTATATGCATCCTGCTTCGCTGTGTGAATCCTCCTGCTCTCGTCATCGAACTAGGTTTTTCTTCGTGTGGGAGCATTAAAGCCCAAAACTTTGGATGCAGAGCTTATTAGGGCTTGTCTGCAAAGGTTCCACTGCTGTTCTATTGATAGCGTGGAGGGTTGAGGTGTATTGGAGAGCTTAAAGGAGACGCGATCGTTAAAAGATGAGCGGTTTCTGGCGATAGGAGCTTTCCGACGTCATAACTTTGTATTCTTTCTCTACTCCGCTTTGTTCGTGACATCCGTAGGCGCATCTTGGCTGCTACAAGATAGTGGTCCGAGTCGCTGTTAGCCCCTCGGAAAGTTCGGTCATCAAGAATGGTGGAGAAGTGTCTGACGTCGATCGCGATGTGATCAATCTGGTTGGTGGTCGATTGATCAAAATACCGCCAGGTGCCTTTGTGTATATCGAGGTGCGGGAAGCGCGTACTGTGTCCGTTATCGGGTTTGGTGTCGTGTAGGTTATGTACAATAACTCGTTCAAAGATGCTTTCCTTACCCAGCTTAGCATTGAAGTCTCCTAGTACAATTTTGAGGTCTTAGCTGGGAAATTGGACATACGTTTTGTCTAGGAGATCGTAAAACTCATCTTTGGCGTAGTCATCGTTGTCTTCCGTGGGGGAAGATCAGATCAGGCTGATGTTAGAAAATGATAGCCTCGATATGGATCGTTATGAGGCGTTCGCTCACATGCTGAAAGCTTAGGACTTTTTGCCTTAGTCCACATCGAACAGCAAATCCGCATGCGAACAACCGTTGTCCTTTCTCCCTATAGCAGTCGCCGTAGTAAATATCGCAGTTTTTCATTCGCTTTATACCCGGTCCGCATTTCCTGGATGGCGGTTATGGCCGCTTTATAGCGGTCTAGGGCGTCCGCGAGTTGTTCGGCTGCACGTGGCCTGTTTAGGGACCCAACATTCCACGTACAGAGCCGAAGATCGTTGTCCTTTTTTCGTTTTTTGCAAAGGTCGTCAACAATAATCCGGTCCGTTATATCTGAGGCTTGTGGTTGTTTCGGAGATTGTGTTTTTTTTACGGTTACGGCTTACTAGGCCGTAGCCCAACCGACTAATACATTCGCCATTCGCCCTTCCCCGTCTGCGATTTCCATAGGAAATCTCCAGATGGCACCACGAGGAGGTGGGTATGGGACTTCCTAACAGTGCCGCAAGATGTTCGACTGCCGCGGCTCTTCTCGCTTTTTAGTAGGCCAGCATCCATCGGATAGATGCTACCCCTACGAGGACTTTGTTAGTCCATTGCCATCCAAAGGACTCTCACCTACGGTCATGAAATGTAGGTATTGACCGAAAGAATAAGATCGCGAATACAGGCTGCCGAAATGAGATTTTTGGACGCTGGAGATACCGCATGCGCTCATTACCCCCGTGACCCTTTCAGTGGATCATGCGGGCCACTGAACATGTATGTATCTACACTTTTGCAACCTTCCTGTCACCTTTTTGACAGTTAAAACATTTTCAAAACTGTTCTCGGTTACCTAAACAGCTATACAACCTCTAGTCATGGACAGCAAATGGTCCCCACAGTCAGCGTATAACTTTTTTGTGTTTCCCCGTTCAAAAAACCAAAAAAGCGATTTATCGTATAATACTGCTCTTTTTGCAATTAAACGGAAACCAAGAGCAGTAGTAAAGTAAAAGTCAGTCAACTGTCCATCAGCGATTGAGTACGTCTCCAGACACGGGTATTCACTGTTCTGCTCCCATAAAATCACAGTAATAAGAGCAAACACAGAATTGATTCGTTTATGTTTCTTTTTATTCATTCGCTCTTTAATACTATTATTTAGCAAAAATTAAAATAAACTGTTGCCATCGGCTAACGCATAATTGGCTAAAATGTTGATTCAACTTTAAATTGGTTTTCTAATGAGGGCGGGCTAAGCCACAACGTCTCCTTCGCCCGCCAACTGATTGATTGATTTCTACTATTCCTAATTCTAAGTCGCGTCAGCCACTATGCATGATTTTTCGCTCTTTTCACATATAAAACAGTTCGCAATTGAAACAACAATTTATCGACAGGATTACCATAAAAAACAAATTGTAAAGACATGGTTCTAAAATATATTGTTTGTAAAATCGGATCAACCCACAAGAGATGTGTTTAGGAGTATCAATCGTACGTGATAGTGCAGCGGAGGGCTTCGTTATGTGGTGTGTACAACGGAGACATTGGCGCTTATAAGGTAGGAAGGATTAGCAGAGGAGTTGAGTTGCTTACCGACGGCCGATTGATGCCCGCCGAGTTAATCATCATCACCCACCGACCGACCGACCGGTGTAGAACGGTGGTGGTGGTGATGGGTGTTCTGGTTTATGGGGAGTTGTGATTTCTGAATTTGGTAGGGTGTATATGGTTTTGTCCTTAATTTCGGGAGGCACCTTAGTGGCCAGATACTTGCTTCATATGATTGAGGGCACTACCGGCCTTGAACCAATCGATTTGGTGTTCATTTAACGTGTGATTGAGCTCGATCTTGTCCACTTTGCCGTCCTTATGCTTGATTTCGCATTCGACAGGTTCGCCGGGCGCCAAATCGTTCAGGCCAAGCAGTGAGATTTTGTCCGTTGGTTGAATCTATAGCGCAACGAGAGAGTTTAGTTATGAAATGGTAGCAAGAGTATTGAGGACTTACCTTATCGTAATCGGCTGGGTTGGCGAATGTGAGTGGCAGAAGACCTTGTTTCTTCAGATTTGTCTCGTGGATACGAGCAAATGATTTCACAATGATGGCACGGCCACCCAAGTGACGTGGTTCTAGCGCAGCATGTTCGCGCGACGAACCCTCACCGTAGTTCTCATCACCGATGGCAACCCATCTGATGTTGTTCTTCTTGTAGTCTCTGGCTACATCGGGCACGGCACCCCATTCTCCCGTTCGCTGGTTCTTGATCTTGTTCATTTCGTTGTTTTCGGCATTTGTGGCGCCGATGAACATGTTGTTCGAGATATTGTCCAAATGACCGCGGAATTTTAGCCATGGACCGGCTGCGGAGATGTGATCAGTTGTGCACTTGCCCTTAACTTTGATCAGGATGGTCATGTCGGTAAGATCCTCGCCGTCCCACGCATCGAATGGTGCAAGGAGTTGAAGGCGCTGACTTTTGGGATCAACGTTAACCTTGAGGTTATCACCACTCTACAACAGAAGAGAATTTAGAAACGAAAAGTGAACAGAAAATCGAAATGTGATCTTACAGCTGGTGGAGCATCATAGGTGTCGGTGCCGGGATCGAATCCTTTTGATGGCAATTCATCACCGAACGGACTGTCCAACTTGAATTCCTTACCGTCTTTCCCCTTCAGCTTATCGGTCAACGGGTTAAAGTCCAAACGACCGACTATCGAGAGCGCTGTCACCATTTCAGGACTACGAGACAAAGAGCGAGCAGTTGTTACGACAGAATACGAAACAAAATTTGTCGCATCACAACTTACCTTGTGACGAAGCAATGGGTGGCGGGATTGGCATCATTACGGCCAGTAAAGTTACGATTATACGACGTTACAATTGTGTTCTTCTCGCCCTTCTTCACGTCTTTACGATCCCATTGACCAATGCATGGACCACAAGCGTTAGCCAACACGGTGCCACCGAAATCGGTCAAAGTCTTAGCGATACCATCACGCTCGATGGTTGCACGAATCTGTTCAGATCCAGGTGTCACGTTGAATGGAATCTTTGACTTCAAACCATGGCTCATGGCGTTTTTGGCAATGTTGGCACACCGGCCCATATCCTCGTACGACGAATTGGTACACGAACCGATCAGTCCAACCTTGATGTCCATCGGGTAGCCGTTATTCTTCGAGTTGGCGCCTAATTTACTGATCGGATGAGCCAAATCCGGTGTGAATGGACCGTTGACATGTGGCTCCAAGGTATCCAGGTTGATTTCGATCAACTGATCGTATTGACACTTGGCATCAGCCGACAGTAGTTTCTTGTACTTCTCCGCCTCTTGGGCAATTTCACCGCGACCAGTGGACTTCAGGTAGTCAGCCATACGCCGGTTAAATGGGAAGAGCGATGTAGTAGCACCGATTTCAGCACCCATATTACAGATAGTAGCCATGCCGGTGCAGGAAATTGAATCAACGCCATTGCCGTGGTACTCAATGATGGCTCCAGTGCCGCCCTTGACAGTGAGAATATCAGCAACCTTTAGGATGACGTCCTTTGGCGATGTCCAGCCACTAATCTTGCCGCTCAGGTTGACACCAATCACTTTGGGGCACTTCAACTCCCACGGAATGTCGGCCATCACATCGACGGCATCAGCACCGCCGACACCGATGCACAGGCCACCCAAACCGCCACCGTTCGGTGTATGCGAATCCGTGCCGATCATCAACAGACCGGGAAAAGCATAGTTCTCCAGGATGATCTGATGGATAATACCACTGCCTGGTTTCCAGAAGCCCAAGCCGTACTTGGCGCAAGCAGACGCCAAGAAATCGTACACTTCCTTGTTGAGATCCTTGGCACGAGCCAAATCCTGTACGCCACCAATTTGAGCTTCGATCAAGTGATCACAATGCACGGTCGACGGTACGGCGACTCTCTTCAAACCGGACGAGATGAACTGCAACAGCGCCATTTGAGCGGTGGCATCTTGCATGGCCACACGATCCGGTCGCAAACGAAGATACGATGTTCCACGCACGATTTCCTGCTCTTCGGGATCGTCCAAATGCGAGTAGAGGATCTTCTCGGACAGCGTCAATGGGCGATTGAGACGCTTTTGCACAATATCGGTAATTCGGACGCGCTCTTCGTACGGCAGATAGACGTTTTTATCGAATTTCGAAATTGCCACCTGTGAAGCACGGGTGCAGGAGGCATGGAAGTTGCGTGAATGTATATCCACCGTATATCGTCCAGCTTTGCGAGCCTAAAATGAAACGAAAAGTAAATAACGACTTCATGGCTCGGATTCCTTTCCCTAAATCGTGTGTTTACATAACGCCCCCGGTGAGTTGATGTCTCATTTATGAGACGGCCAGCCAAAGATGCTATTTATACTTGGGTTATTCTCACCTAGTCATGTGAGACTGACCGGCCCGGCCGGCAGTAGCGAGAAAGTGACAATAGATTGGGCAAATAGACTGAAACGATAGGGTGTGCGCGCCAATTTTGGGAGCCGTGGGCGTTTGGAACGATTTATACTGTTCTTTATGGAACTGCGTATGTGCTAATAAGTAGTGTAACAATCACCATAAACAGAGGCACCAGATAACGAGGGAGAAACGGAATATTACCGCATGACACGACGACAGATATCACATGGAACTATTGCGAAATAAGTTTCATTTCTGATAAAGTACAACGAATGGCTGACGATAAATGATAAGCTCTTGGGTGTTGAGGTGTTGAGTGATTTATCCCCTTGTCCCGGGTCCTTCAAGGTGATTTGGAACACTTCAATGAGTGAACGACACAAGGGCGCCACTGCGCTAGACGCTATTTGGTACATACCCCCTTTTCCGTCACGAGTCTAAGTTTACCTGTGAGCTATAGTTAGCACCACAAGTTCGGAGAACATTCGCTAAGTCGGGGCAAAGTACGCAGACAGTATCAATGCACCAGTTATTGCCGGCTGTTGTGTAAAAACTTTCCTATAATTGAGGGTACACAAGGCGAGAGGTTGTTAATTTCGCAAACAGACGGTGTACTTATGCTGTGACGTAGCCTTATTGGTTAGGAAGATGAATGAATTGGAGCAATTGGTGGTGCTCATCAATGTGTAGGTTACGCGAAGCTTTGGGATTGATTCATACGCACACTACCAGTAAGTGCTCGCCAAAGATGTTCGATAGGGCTGTAGTCGGGATCGCATGCTGGCTATTGAGATAATTCAATCTTTTTCGAAAGAACCGTTCCCTTGGCTGCCTAAAACGTGAATGGAGGCGTTATCGGGCTAGAACTTCTTATAACAACTCTGGAGAGGTTTCTGAATTACTTTTTGTGGTAATAGCAGCTGTAGCTGCTCAATAGCAGTTGCAGCTGCTCAATAGCAGTTGCAGCTGCTCAATAGCAGTTATAGCTGCTCAATTACAGCTGAAGCTGCTTAATAACAGCAAGGGCTGCTCAATGACAGCTGTAGATGCTCAATAACAGCTGTAGCTGCTCAATCGTGGGAACAAGATTTCAAATTTCCATAATACTTCAGTAAAGGGAAACAACAGAGAAGAACTCTCTCTGGAGTCAGTGGTAGACGCGCTAAATGCCGTAGCCGCTATCAGAAGGGGAGAATTTAAAATAAGAGAATCCAGCATGTTAGACGGGGACATCTCTAAAGAATTAGAGAAGAAATTACTCACTGATTCTGAAAAGAAAATATAGGAAGGTGTGACACGAGAGAAGGATGCCAAGAAGGGCAAGAATCTATCTGAAGGTATGCTGAGGCTCAAGGAGTACAAAGAAGTCGTACACCTGAAGCGCATACTTGAGCAATCCATGCTCTCCCATTTGGAGAAGGAGAAGCTCAGATGGGCTGAAGAGGTTATTGCCCAAGATGCCCTAACAAGACAAAGGGCTGACAAAGAGACACGTAGCAGGGTTACCTCAAAAAGCCCCCAAGTCCATCTGGAATCGGATAAGGTGGGTTTCAGCTGTACCCGAGCTCAAGGAACAGGTGGAAGGTTGAAGCCCAACAGCACAAAAAGGATCGCGGCCGCTAGGTCAGATCTTAATAAGGCAGCCCCTAACGCGGGCGGTACGACAGGTAAAGACGAACCAGAAACCATGCCCGCTACTAAGAGAAGGGAGGGTTTCGTGGCGAAGAGCTAATAACCCAGCAAAGAGAGCGAGGGCCAAATTCTCTACACCTAGCTATAGTAGATTCCGGTAAGCTGAGCAGCCAGTATATCTTCGAATAGGGGAAGTTGATCGAGAAAGCTTTAGCTAGGGCGATCTTCGACCACATTCGAGGGAATGCCGGGAAAACTGCGCCAACGTTTGGTCTCACAAACTGAAGGCGAGGTGTAAGTACGCTGGGCTGTAAAGGCAAGCGCTCGCACGATCTTGCGAAAAAAATCATTTCCACTTTTGAGCTGTGGGAGGGCGCTGCACTGAAAGCAGTCCCCTTGGATGAGGTACCGAAGCGACTGAAAGCCAAGATGAGTGTACCGGATTTAGCATAGAGAAAATGAGATTCTCGGCTTTCTTTAGGCACAAAATGCAGCGATCCCTATGGATAACTGGGAAGTAGTCGCGCTAGAGAGCAACGAAGACGGTACCAAAAGTGTAATTTTCTTTATGGAGGATCCACAGAAAATCTTGAAAAAGGAGAGGAGAGTTTCCTTTGAGACTCAGGAAGAAATGGTCGCCTGGCGGGACGGCACCTTCTGTGAAGGAGTGTACTACAATCAATGAAGGTAGGGCAAATAAACCTCGATAACAGTATGCTGCTCCTCAACACGGAGCAGCTTGATCTGGCCCTTCTCCAAGAACCATGGATCCTTCATAATCGGGTTAAAGGACTAGGGTCATCAAAATACTGCCTCTTCTACATTGGTAGCGAAGGCAAGGTTCGATTTTGTATCGTTGCGAAAAAAGAACTCCACGTTAACCAATTTCAGCTCGGCTGACCAGAGAGTGGTAGAAGTTGCAGGATGGTGCCCTTACGATAGCGTCGGTTCACCTACCATACGACGAAGGCACGGACGTCGTATAAGGCACGTCCTACCAGGCGACCCAGTAAAAGAAACCAACCACCATGGTGGAATGCTAGAATAGCGGAGCGGCTTCGTATCTCTAGACAAAACTGGAACCTCGTAAAAGAGGCGGCCATCGAATGGTCAACTTTTAGATATAATGTTAAGCGACTCAAGAGAGTAATTAGATTCGCCAAGAAGAACTTCTGGAGAAGCTTCTGTAGTCCTATTAAATCGTGTACGGGTTTGGCTCGTCTGAGAAAGGTCCCTGCCAAGGCTCCCTTACAGATGTCTCTATTAGGAGATCTAATGGTAGCTGGACAGATTCAAATAAGAGTGTGCTCGATGCCCTATTAAAAGGCATGGCTGTGAAAATACAGGAACATTCAATTCGGCAGACGCGCTGCCAAGGGAACGTAACGAACCTGAAACCATCAACAAGATCGTTACTGAGAAAAAGGTCCTATGGGCAGTCAATTCGCTCTTCGCAGGGTACTCTATACGATAGAAAAATAGACTCAATGTCAAAGAATTTACTTAAGGTGCCTTGCTAGACATTGAGGGTGACTTTAATAACTTCAGTACTGAGGCAATAGCAACTTGATTCTTAGAGAAAACCTCTCAGGTAAAAGGATCAACATCTATGTTGACAGCCAGGGAGTCATTAAGGCTCTACAGGCAACATGGATAAGATGACAATAAGGTGACCTTTTGCTGGGTACCAGGTCATATGAATATTTCATGAAATAAGAAGGCGGAAGAGCTAGCCAGATTAGGACCAGGCGCAACCTCCGCGCAGATCACAACCGAGGCTAAAACGACTCTCTGTCGAATTCGTTCGTCACCTATTGTGCGAATGCCGGGCAGTAGCCCACTTAAGGAACGTATTTCTTGGAAGACACTTAATTTCGGGACCAGAAGAGGTACGTAACATTGAGCTTAACAGGTGGTTTAGTTCGACGGGTAACTTTTAGGTTTCTTCGGGTTAAACGTAAACTGGGCATAATAGACACATCGCAGTCTAAGTGAGCCTTGACCTTTGGTCAATAGGGCATCCCTTAAGTTGTGGGTCTCAGACGCGCCACATCTCGATTAGTGCCGAAAGCCCTAAATTTTTTGGGGAAACATCGGGACATGTTGTATACTTATGACCCGGAAAGAGCCGATCAGTCAAGTGAATATCATGCTAAAGGTGAAGCAAGATATGAAAAAACCCGCGTCAGAGTCGTTCAAAAATCAAGGTCTGTCGACTGTTTTCTTTGATTATCTTGGGGTCGTGCATTTTGAGCTACTTCCGCCGGGTCAGACTATCAACAAACAATTTTCTTTGAGCACTATGCGTCGTTTGCATGAAAATATTGGCCTATAGAGGCCGGAATCGTGGCGAGACAACTCTTGGTTGTTTCACCATCTCACAGTGCACTGTTTCCTAATGACCATTTCGTCAAAAAAAAAAAAAAAAAAAACTCGGCCCATATCGTTCCTCAGCCACCGTTTTCAGCTGATTTGGCACCGTGCGACTTCTGGACCTTGAACTAATCAAAGAATTTTTCTACCTTGCCTCACCCTCTCTCTACCTTTAGCATTGATCATATCGAAGGTGGCTGAGGAGCTACTTGGTCGTTTCTAGAGTAAAATTCTTCGACGCTATTTACATGACCAGAGAGTGAGGGAGGAGATTTAGACCGCCTGGGCCACATAGAACGATGCGAATAAGACCGCGACCACCTGGACGTGTTGCAAAGGTAACAGATGGCTGAAGATCATGCCACTCTTAGAGGTTAAATCTTTAAACTCAAGACAAACAGGTGTCAAACTGAATCCACGCGCTTCACACCATATTTAACATAATTCCATCAAACTCGCATGACCGTTGCCTCCAATAATTCCATAGAATTAAAACCAGTTTACACCGAATCACCCAAAACACATTTGTCAAATCGTGTCATTTGCTTATTTGCTGAACTCACTGAATGTGAATGACCGCCTGAACCCAACCGCCTGTCAAAGTGATTTAAATTTGACAGAGTGGAGGTTAGAAATCAACCGAAATCGATCTGTTGGAACAATTTTTTGTTAATTGTTGTTTTAAGAAAGGTTTTTTCGCTGTATTTTGGGGGTTTTTGGAAGAAAAATTAATGTAGGAGTGGCAGCAGGTAATTTTACAAATTAACGCGCATGAGGCGTTTTGAAATGTATGATTTCAGGACACACCACAAGTGCAGGAAGCAAGCTGTATTGAAATGGAATCGAAAGACGTACAGATGTCTTCGGCGCCAAGTAGAGATCATTCCAATAGAGAAAGGAAATGAAAGAAAAACGACTAAAAACACTACGGATCAGAGCTACACAAGTTTTCCAACATTTTTGGTATAACAAAGATGCGACTATTACCGATTTTTTAATTTATCATAATCGCAGCTATTTGGCAAATACCGCGGTTATCTTCATCGTTAATTGCTTCCCCAGAGCAGTGAGAAGCGATAAGACGCATTGCTCAATAACCAGACAAGAAAACTGTATCCAGAGATAAGTAAATCCACAGAAAACCACGACGTGCCATCTAAAACACATGACCTTCGAAGCAAGAAAAATGCCTACTCTACTGCTAAGTCCTTGAAACCGAAAGGTATTCATTGAATTTCAGTAGAAACGTCCTCACAAAATCATCTCACACAACACCTCTTATCTGCTTTCAGCTTCAGTTGAGGAATTTCTGTTTGCTCGACGAACAAATACCAGCGATCGTAAAAATACAATTGTTGGCATCGTGCGAAACAGCAAAAATAGCACCCTTACGGCCATGAACTCGTAAAAAATAAAACGGAGCACTACTTGCACCGACGATGGCAATACAATTTGAATTCTAATTCGCCATCCAATGCGGTGCTCGACACCTCCCACATCTAATTCGTTGCATAACGACATTTTCCATTGAACAACACGAAAAATAAAATTCCAAAATCGCTGTCGTAAACAAACAATATCAGTTTACAAGCGTCAGATAGATGTGCTTATCAAAAGAAGCTTCAATCAGTATATTTGCGCTCGCTTACCACTTCAGCATAACCCCAGACCGCAACGCGGATCTGTACAGAGATTACCAGGACCGGATAAGCAACGCCTTGTCTTAATTAAAACTATCGTAGCGACGTAACGCCAATTAGGTCGGGTGCTAATTGATCGGAAAAGGCATTTTGCAAGCAAGGTTCAAAGTTCCACCGAATAAGCCATGTCATATGCACGGAGAGACATCGTTGATAAGAGAGGAAAGCCCCAGACCGCCGATAACAGGACAGCCTGCGTTGACCATGTGACACAGTAGCAGTAAAAGAACCTGCCCTCCGTCTTTACCCGACCTAACAAGCAGGCAGATTACAAGAATTATCCGCTGAGTGTGACCTAAAGTTCAGCGACCCGCAATTCATTCGGTCACACTATCGTGTCAAGTGAACGAAACGAACGGACGAAGAAAGAACTATAAACTACCAGAAGGACGTCCATGGTTAGATAACAATGTAGAGTGAGGTTAGGCGAACTAAATCTAATTTTCTCATCCCACACCTCCTGTAAAGCTAAATCTCTGTAGCTTTCCCCGAAACTGGTTTTGTCTAGTGTGGTTCGAATCAAATTTTTTACTTCGATTTAAAGCCGTGATTGGAAGGATACTAAACACACGCACGCATACAGTATAATACACTTACCTGGCTCTGCAGTAGCCTGAGTGTGGCAGCCATCCTAAGGGATTATCCTTCGAGCAAGCTGTCTCTGTCGAAACGTACGTAACAAATTCGCGAAATTGTTCCTCTTATTATCGGACAAGAAGTACAAGGGACGATGAACCTATTTAATAAATTGAATACGTTGACACCAAACGGGAAACCTTCAGCCTTCTCAGCTGGAAGATTTTTTCAAATCTGATTGTGAGTGAAATGAGAATTTTTCGATCTTTGTGCGACCGAATGGCATTTGGTTATACAACCGGCCGAGTGATATTTCTAACGGTTGGAGCGACATCTGGCAGAGGGGAGAACGTATAATGGTGGTGGTTATGACTCGGATTGGATTTTGCACTTTTGTTCGTCTTTATTCGTGGTTGCGAGTTGATTTTGAGTTAATTTTTGATTTTGTTTAGTTAAAATTGCCTAATTGGTACGTGGGAGCGTCAATTTATCTGTCGACACTTGTCGAATATTAAAAATTGCAGCTACATTCCGTGCGATATCGCTGGTGGCACTATGAGTGAAATGTCATGTGTCAACCAGGTGTCAACGTGATTTAAACAAGAAATTTGAAAGGTAATTCAATTTGTTTCAGGATTTTAGTAATTTTTGTTATCAAATCGGCAAATATGCGTGCACCCCACACTGCTATTAGCGTAATATCGAGAAAGAGCACCATATCGAACGACTTAAGTACTGATTTCCCCAGTAACTCGACGAGAAACTTCAGATCGGCGAAACAGTTTTTTGTTACAATCTTTATTTCACTTTAAAACAAGCAAAATTACAGAAAAGATAGACAGAAACTAAGAGTTTAAGCCGTCCACTTAAGACAGCGCGTCTCCTGATGTGTATGCAAGCAACGAATGCAACAATAGCGCGTCCCGCAAGCTGTACACGTATATTTCGACAAATACCCGCAAACCGCACAGAAATGCCGCGGAGGAAACCTGGACGGCGGCGCTAGGGCTGTAAAATAATTCGGAGCCTCCGGTCGCAGTTGTTTCTCCTCCTCGAGCAGTTGTTGTAGGGTTTTCTTGTATTTCGCCTTCAATTCGATTCCCTTACGTTTTGATTTCTTCTCCTTAGGACTCTTGAGGCTATCCTCGAATTTGGGTAACTTTTTCGACATTACCAAATCGGCATGGGGGTCTTCGTGGAAATTGTCCGCCTCCAAGGCTTCTAGGGCCTTTCGTGCACGACGCTGTCTAGCCGCTTCGTCGAGAACGCGCTTCTTGTCTGCATCCTTGATTCGATTTGATTCTCTTCCCGTCATTTTCGCTCTTTACTTATACTGCTTATTGGTCTTTCTCGTGTAGTGGGATACTGATTTTGTCCATTAACTCGTCGACGTGCGTTTGTAGCGTTTCCACTATGTCGGTCGAGATGAATAGATGTCGCTCGTCGAGGTCTTGAATGATGAACTTCTTTCCTAACGTTAATTTCTCGTCCAAATGTAGAAGAAATTGTTTCATAGCAGGATCGCTGGAAGGAAGATAACGAGATAAATCGGTGAAAATGTCGAGAAAGAAGGCGCTATCGAACGAGGAGAAGCGAACAAAGCTGCTCGAGCTATTCCACGAAACGCAGGATGTGTTCCAACTGAAGGATTTAGAGAAAATCGCTCCGAAGGAGAAGGGAATTGTCCAGCAGTCGGTAAAGTAGGTGCTACAGGAACTGGTCGATGACGGGATCGTGGACTCAGAGAAGATCGGCCTGAGTACCTATTACTGGGCTTTTCCTGGGTAAATATGGTCGTCAACTTGTGCGACATTCCCCTGAATATTTCCTCCTTTATAGAAAATCAATTAGTGATCTCAGGAAGAGACTACGAGCGACAGAGTCGGCAAACAACGAAGCCGACTGCATGATCAAGAAACTAGAAGAATCTCTAGAAAAAGCAACCATGAGTCTTGAGAACATCGACGCTATCACCAAGCTCCAGAACGAAGTGACACTATTGAAGGTAGAAAAGGCCGAACTGGAAAAAGAGCTGATGGCGTACGGCGACAACGATCCCGAAAAGATCGCCGCCAAAGAGGACGAAGTAAAAGTAACCAGTTGGATCGAGTAAGAAAATACTTCTGTCTACAAGTCCTTTCCTTCATTTCAGAAACTTTTCGAGGCGGCCAACCGCTGGACGGATAACATTTTCTGCATCAAGACTTGGTGCAAGCAAAAGTTCGACAAGAGCGACACTGAACTCGACAAAGCGTTCGGTATTCCCGACGATTTAGATTATTTACAAGAATAAAACGAGTACTCACCATTCAACTAGGACGCCTTTCATAACATTCACCATAACTCAATTTATTTTCATGCTTTTTGGGCACATAAAATCGGAAAACGATTCACTTTCGTACGGAGATTGCAATTGACAGCAACTTTCTGGATTTTTTAGTTTGACAGGATGGGGTACGTAGGATAGGTGGCGCCAGTGAAGTTAGAGAGAACTGTGAATGATATACAGGGTGATCCACAGCGTTGGTCAATAAAAAAACCAACGCACATTGTCGTTTTGTAATTTCTGCGAGATAGTGGGGAAACATACCAGAGAAACGCAGAACAGCTGATAACAGCACGAAAGGATGTACATAGGTTTGGAAGTACGGGATATTTGAGGACACCGATATCAGTGGTTCAGAGTATTTTCTGTGGAAGTATCGATGTCGATGTATAGAATGCCGTCGAAATTGGAATTAAATGAGCTTGACATACGCTGCCCCCGACCAGATTCGCGGTTGGCGGCGGGCCAACAACCCGCCCCTGTAAAAAAAAAATCAAGTAATGAAGAAGCAAAATGCCTCGGATAAACGGACAGATTCTCGAAGAAGACACGGCACGAAAAAGGAACACGATTCGCGAGTATGCTGGGAGGCGGATTTGTCGTGGAAAAGCGATTTAGGTCGAAGGTCATAGATCTTAAGTCTATAAGTGATCGCCTGGCTGTGATCCGCACCAATGGCAGATTTTACAACATCTATGAGGCTGATGTTGTGTACAAGCCCCTACCGAAGAGGCCGAAGACCCCATCAAAGAGGACTTCTATGATTTGTTGGACAACGCCTACGGAGCTTTTCCGGAGTACGCTGGTAAAATCATACTCGGAAACTTCAATGCAAAAATCGGTAAGGACAACGCCTTTAGCGGAGTGATCAAAAAGCACAGCCTCCACGATACAACAACGGATAACGGATTTGCTATAGCTCGTGATGCGGTGATAAGTAGCACAAGATTTCCCCGCAAGCGAATCCAGCAACCTGGCGATCTCCGGATGGTCGAACCGCCAACCAAATCGACCATGTGCTCATTGACGCAAGTCATTCGTCAAACATCCTGGATGTGCGACCATTCATTCAACATTCGAACATGCTCGACTGTCCAATGTCAAAAAGCTGCACCAGCCCACCATGAGGACGTTCGACACCGGAGGTTACCAGGTAGCAACTGAGCGAAAGGCTCTCCGGTATGCCTACGTCGAGCACAAATGTCAACAATATATAGCTGCATTGCCTCTTAGCCATTCAGAAATTAGCCAAGAACACCTTAGTCTAACCAGGGCAGCGTGACTGCGTGCTGCGACTAAAGAAAAGAATCTTCATGGCCTGCCGGTTCAAGGATATCGAGGAGTCAAGGACAAGCACAAAATATGGGACTCTTATAAGAAGGCTAACAGCCTTGCTTCTTGAGGCTTATCTTGTCACCGATCCGTAGGGAATAGTGGATGCGGATATTTAAGCAGCATTTCCAGCAGCTGCTTGAATAAGGGCGCCGTGGCGCAGTAGTAAGTGTGTTGGACTCTGACGCACGATGAGCGAGTTCTGATCCCGATAACACCAGCGCCATCGCATGTTTATTTTACGGCGTCCCTCCTCGGCGGGGTACTGGCAAAACCCCTCGTAGTATACTTGCCATGGATAAGCTTCTCGACTCACGCCGTTCGGAATTGGCATTAAACTGTAGGTCTCTTTTACCTGTGTGAAAAATAAATCACACACCATGGGTGATTGAAGAAAAGCTTGATTCTGGTCCTTCATGGGCTGTAATGCCATCAAAGAAGAAGAATAACCCTAACGAGAATGCCCAAGAGAGAGTGGTAGGGACTGAAGAAATCCCATTTCCAGCCGCCGAAGTAGTCCTCCCACCCAGCATCGAAGAAGTCGGCACAGCTATTCAAAAGCTGAAGAACAACAGGGCCGCTGGCTCGGATGGCTTCCAATGAGAGCTCTTCAAGGCTGGCGCTGATCTTCTGGCACCAGATCATCTGTAGAAAGCATGCCCGATGACTGGCATGCTCTATTTGCCCAATCCAATCTAGAAGTATATCCCTGCTCAATGTCGCATACAAAATCCTGTCCAGCGTAGTGTGTGGACGTCTAAAGCCGTTTTGCACCACACTAATCGGCAGCTACCGGCGCGGCTTCCGGTCCGGCAAATCAACTATAGACCAGGCATTCACACTTCGACAAATCCTGGAAAAGACAAGCAAGTTTCAAATCGATACACACCATCCCTTTATCGATTTTAAAGCCGCATACGAAAGCATTCATCGCAAAGAATTGTTTGATACGATGGCCGAATTCGGGGTACCAGGAAAACTGATCTGGCTGTGTCCATACCATTCTAGGACCTCTGAACCGTTTGAAATATGCACCGGTTTCCGGCAAGGAGATGCGCTGTCGTGTGACATTTTCAATTTCGTGCTGGAGTAGATACTGCGACGGACAGGCGTTAATAGGGAAGGCACTATCTTCTACAGCTGCTAGGATACGCGGATGATATTGACATCGTTGCGGGGTCTCAGCGTGACGTTGCAGAAGCTTTCAAGGCGTTTGAGGAACAGGCGATACGAGTTGGTCTTAAAGTCAACGAGAATAAGACAAAGTACAAACATGCTGTCAAACAAAGACCGATCCGTCGCTCACCACCTGTGACAAAATACAACGATTGACAGCTATAATTTCGAGGTGGTTAAGGAGTTTGTCTGCCTCGGGGCGGCAAACATAAACTCCACGAACGACACCACAGTGGAGATCCTGTATAGAATCGCCTTTGGCAACCGCTGCTAATTCAGTTTGTCCAAACAACTTGGGTCAAAACTCGTCACTCGAAGAACCAAAGTCATGCATTACAAAACGCTTATACTGTGAGTCTTTCTGTACGGAGCCGAAAGCTGAACGATAAGCAGGACGGCGGTTCTAATTCTGGGTTCCTTCGAAAGAAAAATTCTGCGATGGATATTTGGTTCAGTATGTGAGAAAGGTGAATTAACCGCGAACTTTATGAGCTGTACAAAAATGTAGATATAGTCCGGAAGGCAAAGATCCGTCGACTAAATTGGCTTGGCAACATTGAGCGCATGAACACTAACGCGCCAGCTAAGAGGGTCTTCGACTCCGAGCCTCCTGGTTCGAGAAGAAGAGGAAGACCGAACCTCCGGTATAAAGACCAAGCTACCGCGGATGTAAGACAACATGGTCTTGATAACTGGAAGCAGCGTGCCGGGACCGCCAAAGATGGAAGGCAGCTGTAGCTGAGGTGCAGATCCTCCATGGATTGCTGGCTTGATAAGTAGTAAATAAGCAAAGCCATTTTTTTTTATAACATGTAAACACCATCTCCTTAGGTTAGGTTAAATAAGTGCGTGCCCTACTGACGAAAAGTCAAGGCTCACCTAGACTACGTGGAGTCATTTGTGCCCAATTCATTATTAACCCGTAGAAACCTAGACATTTTCCGTTGAGCTGAACCATCCAGACGGGGATAAGAACCCTAGTATTCTGTTCAGCCCAATGTTACTTACCTCCTCTAGTCCTGAAAGGAAGTGTCTTCCTAGGAATACGTTCCTTTTTTGTCTGGCTAGCGACAGACATTTGCACAGCAGGTGACGAATGGATTTAATTTCCTCTTCGACCCTGCAGCTCGTGCAGAAGTCATTGTAGGGCTGGCCTAGTCGCGCTACATGGTAAGAAAGCATGCAGTGTCCAGTGAGGGCACCGACTGCCAGTCGAATATTTTTATGATTGAACTTCAGCAGATTTTCTGTCCTTTTCTTATTATAGACGGGCCAAGTCGATCTCGCTTATTGGCTTTGATTAACAACTCCGTCTCTATCTCTCTGTAGAGCGCACTGAGTGGCGTTTTGGCTTCGGTTGCGATTTGCGAGAATTTTGCACCTGATCCTAGCCTTGCTAGCTCGTCCGCCCTCTCGTTTCCACAGATATTCACATGACCCGGTACCCAGCAGAGGGTCACGTCGTTTACAGCCGATATCTGTTCCAGCCTCTCTTTGCAGAGTTTGACGAGTTTGGATCTTATCCATGTTGCTTGCAGGGCGTTAATGGCTGCCTGGCTGTCAACATAGATGTTGATCCTTTTTTCTGGCAGATTCTCACTGCTAATCTCAGTCTGCCGCCTGCTTGATTGCGAAGACCTCAGCTTGTAAAACACTGCAACCATCATCAAGTCTATAGAGTGATGTATATCACGAGATTCAAAATAGACCACGGCACCTGTGCCGACATCCATTTTAGATCCGTCGGTGTAGATTGTCAATTCATTTTCCGTGTGTACCATATGACCGGTCCATTCCTCCCTCGAGGGAATTCTTATAGAGAATCTCCTCGCACAGGTAGGAAGTCGGGTGACATAGTCCGTTTTGGTTCTGAATCTCGAGATGGCCCATCGATCCAAGACTGATGCGTGGCCGTAAAGACTTCTTGACCAGAGACCGGATTCTTGTAGTCTTAGCGCAGTTCTGGCTGCGACGCTCTCGCTGTATATGTCCAAGGATGGAGGGTTCACCATAGCTTCAAGAGCCGCCGTTGGTGTGAATTTCGTAGATTCCGTCACCCCCATACAGCCTGCCCTTTGAAGCTTTGACACACTTTGAAGATGGCATTTTTCCCCAAGCGCCTTCCACCAGACAACCGAACCATAGACTAGAATAGGTCTTACCACCTATATATGTATGTATAACTAATGTACCAATTCCGGTCTGAGACCCCATGTCTTTCCAAAGGCTACTCTGCACGAATAAAGTGCCACGTAGGCCTTTTTGATTCTTTCTTCAATATTCATCTCCAGCTAAGCCTGGAGTCCAGGATTATGCCAAGATATTTGGCAGATTTTCCAGGGATAAGATCGATATCACTGATCCAGATACAGATATTTTTCTTGTGAGCAGTACTATTTCCGTTTTCGCCGAGTTTACTCCCAGGCTTCGCCCCTTGACCCAGTCATCAACTAACATCAGTGCATAACTTAGTCTATCGCTGAGGACCTGCGGAACATTTCCAGAAACTAAGATGGCAATGTCGTCGGTGTGGGCCGTGACGTTAAAACCATCCGCCTCTAGAATCCTAACAATTCCATCGAACACAAGGAGCCACAGGAGGGGTGATAGAACGCCACCTTGTGGTGTACCTTTATTTACCCTCACCCTTTCACTTGAGCTACCCATCACGGAGTTTATTTTACAAGTACTCAGCAGTTGCTCAATCCAACTACATGTTCCCGGATTTATTTGGGCCATATGAAGGCTGGACTATATTGCCTCAGTACTGGACTTACTAACAACACCCTCAATGTCTAGAAAGGCACCTAGAGTGAGTTCCTTGATATTGAGCGATCAATATATTCTATCGCATAGACTACCCTGTGCAGAGCAGTATCTACTGATTTTCACTGTCACCAATTCCTCCCCTAACGTACACATCAAGTAAATGCGCTTCAGCCATGGAAGGAATGACTTCATATGGTTCCTGCAACATAATCGGAAAAATACCATCCATTCCCGACGCCTTTCAGGAATCAAATGAATTGATTGCCCACAGGATCTTTTTCTCAGTACCGAATCTTATCGATTGTCTCATGTTCGATACATTCCCTTGGCAGCGTGTCCGCCGAATTGAAGGTTCCTGCATTTTCGCAGCCAGGGACATGACACTTAAATAGGGAACACCATCTCTCTAGTGCTGTGAAACGTATTGCCACCGCAATAGCTCGTGAGAAGTCAGTCAGGCAATGGCCCAGTCGATAGTTAAGCATCAAGGACATGCTTTAGCTCCTCCCTAGACCAGGAATTAGGACAAAAGTGTACAAAAAGGGACCAACATAAATTCATAAATTACTAACATACACACGACCCAAGAACAACTTAAATAACTCAATTCGAGTTGAGAGGCTATAAAAAAGTAATTGGGTGCCATACCCCAAATTCCATTATTCCAGAACAATTCGTCATATCATTCAACACCCATCCAAAAACCCGCTTCAATTGGATTACAACTTAGGACTCAAAACAATTTCTGATAACCGACATGTCGCCTTTGTTCCTATATCCTAAAGTTTCCGGATTAATTGTGTTACTCTTCCAACAAACTAGACAACAGCACTCGACTGCGCCCGAAAGGAACACCACAACTCGATAAAATTGACTTTCCTGAATTGTATTCAATCTCACCTCAAAACCTTTCGTCCTGAGAAAATAGGAAAACAACTAAACCCGGGTCGAACAAGGACTCTTTAAATACGAGTTGGAAGAACAAACTCGATAATACGATCAACAGCTAATCCCTCTTCCCTCCCGATATAAGGTGGACTTGTCTACAACTTCCTCTCCGGCGTTATAGAATTATTGTTTTCTTGTTAATTGAATTCGGAATTATCCTACTCTTTGCCATTCGTGCGTGTTTTAGCCGAAAAAGCCCATAACACAGGATATCAGCTGGTAGGAGCAACAAGTAGGATCAATAGATTCCATTGATGAATCAGACATTCACTACACTCCCATGCACTCCTGTCTGCAGTGTACTGTCTGTAGTTTTCTGTATCAAGCACTAGTGCATGCCAAAGAATTCCGTAGAAACTTCACATTTGCACATCATCTTCCCAAGTAGTTCCATTCCCCTCAGCCAGTTTTGCTGGCCTCGTATCGTAGATGGATATGCTAGCGGGCGATTTCTTCCGGAAACTTGCCCAGACAAACAGCAGAATACACTGTTAGAGTGGGTGTACGCTCTCTCACCTTAAGGACGACGTCTAACCCCACTGCAAGCGTGTTGAAAATAGGCAAACTAGACTTCGTCCATAGGCACATGTACTCTTTACCTTCATTCACTTCTGTGCCAGGCACTTCATACTACCATGCAAACACTCAGGACCTAAGCAGCAGTTTATCCTTTTTCTCTCCACCCCATGAGCTTTTTTTGTCCATTCATTACCCCATACCCCATTTCCCTGTCTTGCTTCACCCATTTGCGCCTGATTTCCTTGTCCAACAGCTTAATTTGATTTATTCGATTGTGTTTGTGCTGGCCATACAAATGGCCTACATATAACGGTGAGCCTTCGTAGTCTATCTTTTCCATGGGCCAATGGCGTACATGATGGGCTTTTGTAGGCTCACCTTGGACTTATTTCTTACTAAAGTCCGTTGTTCTTCATTTCGGGTTGAGAGTCATTTGGATTTTGGGGGATCTACTTGGTCTCGTCCACGTTACCCGCTTTCGTTTCTTTGCTGAAAGGAAATGCGAGTGACGTATTTGGACAATAATACAGAAAAAGGATATCAAGGGATTATAGTTTTACTTTCATGTGCACTCGTACATTCGAACCGGAATGGACTTACGGATGGACACACACAAGTGTGTCGAAGGAGAAGTAGTTGGCAGCAGTAAAAATACGAAGGATTTCCAACTATCTGCAAGGATTTAAGGATAAAGTGTGAAGGGAACTGCCAAGAAGTTTAAAACAATTTCTTTATGCCAAAAGTAAAAAGTCGACATTAAAGCTGAATCATTAAAAGGAGGGACTTATTCCAAAGGGTGATTTATACACACTCGTTTCTGAATATGACGCTTACATGAGTGGAAGGCCCTACACCTAGCTCGCATAAGCAACCTTGCATCATTCTGGTGGCATTGTGGCAGTAGCACACTTTCCATTCAAGAGCCATGGGTATGGAATAGACGCCTTTGTGGCATTGGTGGCATACGTGATGCTGCGATTCTTTATGATGAGCGATCCGAAAGGCCTAGGGTCAGCCTTATCATATCGAACTCGCTATCAGGAACCAAACTTGGACACTTTTGTGGACAAGATCTGGTGGCTGCTAGAGTAAGCTACAAACCGCACGAAGCAATAGAACACTTCGTCGTTTCGTCTGCTGCTTTCCCTGCGACTCGATACTACCTCCACCGCCGAAGGAAGTTTCTGACCTTACCATCAACAATGACGGCTCTCAACTAACGTTTGTTACGACAAGACGACAGGAGGTGATTGACTTGACCCTATCCAACAGATATGTGAAGCACATCACTAACTGGCGAGTCTTGCCTGATGCTACGCTGTCGGACCATAGATATATCGAATTCCGATTAAATTGTGGAATCTGTTCCTTGCAATCCAAGTGGAATCTGAGAAAGGCCCACTGGGCACGGTCTTGAGAGGAGCTTGACAATTCCACTCAGGCCCTACCTAAACTTAGAACGGAACAATTGGTAGAGGACGCCGTTCATAACCTGAATAGCGTCATCACCAATTGTTTTGAACTCGCATGTCCTGTCAGTAGACCTCCCTGCAGGAAATCGGTTCCTTGGTGGAATGCCGAGCTCCAAGGTCTTCGCAGGGAAGCCAGAAGTCTTCTGAATAGATCGCTCAAATCGAACTCGGAAGATGACTAGAACAAGTATCGGTCGAAGCAGAAAGCATATAAGAAGCTTATCCAAGGTGTCAAGTCTCTGAGTGCGACTAGCAAGTTGGATAAAGCCCTCAAACGGAAAAAACCAGCAAAGCTAAATAGACATAGGAAACCTGATGGTACCTTAATAAATAAATAAAAGACAACTCACTTGCCAAGAGTTTTAGACTAATTAGTCTAACATCCTTCCTGCTGAAAAGCGTGGAGAGACTGGTAGAGATGCCCGTGCGCAAAGTTGCCCTTCGAATGCATCCTCTTTCGGAGGTGCGACATATATATCAGCGCGGAAAATCCTGCAAGACTGCGCTTCAAAACTTAGTTGGAAGAAATGAGTGCGCGCTGAATGGGAGCTTTTGATTACGCAACTGCAAGGTTGCCAGACGTCATGGCATAGATGAAGCACTGGTCTTGTGAATCAAAGCAATGCTTGTGCACAGGACATTGACCGCTGATGCAGGCCTCGATCAATGTGTAAAATCCGTCGTAAACAGTGGCTGCCCGCAAGGTGGCGTCCTGTTTCCGCTGTTATGGTGCACGATGGTCGACTCTCTACAGTCAGCACAGTCGGCGCTAAATGTGATCGATGATTGGTGTACCAGAAATGGGCTGTCAGTTATTCCTCTTAAGACCGATGTCGTTCTCTTCACGAGAAGGACGAAAAATACTGACATGACTGAGCTGGTACTAAAAGGCACTTCCATTCCGGTATCCAAAGAAGCTAAGTAGAAGTCATCTTAGATAGCAAGCTTCTTTGGTCAAAGCATGTTGAGTCAAAGACTACCAAAGCGCTGTCAGCTTTTTAGCAAAGCAAAGGAGCTTTTGACAAAATATGAGGTTTATCGCCGGCAATGGTCTTTTGGATCTACACTATAAAACCTATAATCTCATATGCATGGGTTATTTGGTGGAACAGACTAACACGCAAACACGTCGTAGCCTCTTTCACCAAACTCCAAACAACGGTTTGTCTCAGTTATACGGGGGCTTTCCCCAGCACGCCGGGCGCTGCTCTAGATGCTATGATGAACCTTCCACTTTTTGATACATTTATCAGAGGGTGAGCTCTCAAAGCCATGTCTCGTCTAAAGAGAAATGGCTTTTGGTATAACTCACATAGGAATAACAGTGTGCTTGCGCAAGAATTGTCCTAGGACCCTTGTCTCATGGACATACCTTCTGATGCATTGACACCCGTTATCCTACTGCGCTGTAATTTCACAGTCGAGTTTCCATGGCGTCAGGATTGGCTCTGGCTGGATACTGAACCTGGAAAAGGTAGGTAGTCTTAGAGTTTTTACAAAAGGCTCCAGGTCAGGGGGGTGGTTCCGACTGCACTTTGGGAAAATATGCGTATGTCTTCCAATCAGAGGTATACGCAATCCTAACGGCCATGTTGTGAAGCACAGGTGGAGGAGAAAAAGCAAATGTGTCTGCAGTGACAGTCAAGCTGCACTCAAAGCTGTGTCCAATCTCCTAACTAGCTCCAAATTAGTGCATGAACTCAAGTTCTTCTTGAACAGAGTCGGTAGACTAAATTCACTAAGGCTTGTATGGGTTCCAGGTCACTTTGTGATCCCAGGAAATGAGATTTCTGATGAACTCGCCAGAATGGGTTAAGAGGAGAGCTTCTCAGTACCTGAAACCACTTTAGGTTTACCTGCGTCCACGGTAAATACCTACATCAACGATTAGGTGTTTAATACACAAACCGTGTATGGAAGGATTATCTAGGTTGCAGGATGACTAAGTGCATATGCCCTGATATCTGCAAGAAATCCGCAAGATTCCTCTTGTCTTTAAGGTGAATCAACAGCAGAGTACTTGTGGGAGTCCTTACGGGCCATTACACTTTTGCAAAGCACCTCTGCGTGCTGGGCATCAGTGAGATGCCTTCTTGTGCTGTATGTTGCGAGGAGGATGACACTTCAGAACATTTTCTCTGTGAATGTCCCGCCTTTGCTCGCGTACGGTGGAAGAAGCCTTCAACAAATCAATAGTGGCATTGTTCTCCCTATCGACTTCGGGAGTATATTTACCTTCACCTTCCACCCATATGCCGCACACACTCCTCCCGCAACTCATTTCCCATCCATATGCTAATTCATATTAATGTTGCCCGAATTAATTTGCAAGTGCCTCCGCCGCAAAACAATACAATGTTTTGTTGTTCTACACAAAAGGGGATTATATCCTCGTTACGAATGAAATTATCCGTAAGTAATTTACCAGGCTCTTCCAGCGATTAATTTCGCTTTCATTTTATTTAGCATTTTTCCTCGAATTTTTGTTTAACTCTGACTCTTCCGCTCCCATTGTGCATCGTCATCAGCAGCAGCAATGGGAGCGGCATCATCATCATCATCAGCATTGCCGTTGTGGCACTGTGGAAGTGTGTAGTGCACATCGAAAATCAAGCAATTAGTACCAACCGTCAAGGACATGGAATGCGGGAAGAAGGAGGGAGTGAGAGTGAGAGGAAGAGAGCTGGGAATCAGCAAATTGAAAGGATTAAATGACTTGCTCTTTTTCGTTTATTTTTTAGTCCCAGTGATCCTTGACTCGTCCCATTGGATCCGTCTTCAGCACCGTGTACGTGCACTTGGTCGAATTTTAATTTTTTACACAAAATTTCCCACGACGATACAGTTCCATCCACCAGGATTCGCCTATAAACAAATAGACAACCAGGATGCAAAAAGGAAACGGATTCGCTGTAACTTCACACCCCGTTTGAGATATACAGTGGTCGTTGGAATATGCTAATTACTCGACTCACTGCCAGAAGTGGGTCATGAAGCGTGTCCTGCACCTAATGATTGCTCCACCGACATAATGCACACTCTACAAGCGAAATGCTCGTGTGGTTAAATACACACCTCACCGCTTTCCACCGCTTTCGCAGCATTATGGCTTCCAAATTAAATTCCACTCCTTTTTAAAGTTCATAGGTGCGTGCATGGATGCTGTGGGACGATCGAATGATAGCAGGGTCGCCGGCGAACTTGTTGCGATTTTATCATTCATTTTAATGGATTTCGAAAATAGAATTATTCGCTGTGAACATTCGACACTCTTTTTCCAAGTTTATTGCTCGTACATATTTGAATTGAAATTGAATTAAATGCGTTCAGTTGGGAGTCGATTTAGAGAGCTGAACCTAGATTCGGGAGCGGATAATGTGCGGTTGCGAATGATGAAGGTGCACGTCCTGAATAGTAGGAGGTGAGTGCATCAGTGCGTGTGATCCGGAGGTTGGCGCGAGATACATTTGTGGTTGGGTGTTTAAATTATAAGTAACTATTGGTCCACAGCAATTGTTCTAGTAATTTGCCTCGGGCACATTTGTGGTATATAGCGGTTGTGGGTGTGGGAAGGGGGTTGGTGTGACTTTGGGCGATTGGCGATTACATGTGCTTCTGATTCTGAATTGTTTTAAAAATACGTGTTTGTTTGCCAGAGGGCATAACGGAAGTGTTAGAATAAAGTTCACACCCCCTGTAGGTGTCCCATGGATATTTTTGATACACAATTTCAGAAATATGAAAGGTCGTTGTAATCGGAAAAATCTAACAAGGTTAATTTCACTGTTCACTTTCAGTTCAGAAAAAGCATCAAATCACCTGATGATCATATTCTCAAAACGACCAAAAGCACCTTTAGTTGCTTTTTATAATGACAACCCTCCTAATTCACTAAGCAAGATATAATCGAATTGAAGGCAGTCAGATGAGCTTGCTATGGTATTTTTGACAGTGATGGTGGCCCCAGCTTTTATTGACTTACTTGCTAACTTAGGTAGCGCTATAGTTAAGGGCGAACCTGGACCTTAACCAACAAATATTCCAGTTTCCAATGTCGTACGCCCAGTTGACTAAGAGATCTTTCACGACTGAGTAGGCCATAGATGCGGCCGTCCTCTGCATAGTCGTCCCTTGGGGTTGGAGACGAAGACCATTCGGGCCAGAGTGGTGCTATCCATTCGCTCTATATGGCCTAGCCACCTTAGACGTTGGACCCGTAGACTACCAGGCCGATGTCGCTGTACTTCCCGTACAGTTCTCGGTTGAATCTTCTCCTACACTCCCCGTCACCACAAACGGGTACGAAGACCAGTTTAGCTCCATCCAGTCCAGTCCGGTGCGATCCAAACACGCCCGTCTCGTCCAGTTCATGCCCGTCCAGTTCAGTCCCATCCAATCCAGTCCCGCCCAGTCCAGTTCCACCCAGTCCAGTCACGCCCAGTCCTGTCTCATCCAGTCCGGTTCAAACCAGGCCCGTCCAGTCCAGTCTAATCCAGTCCAGTCCCGTCCAGTCCAATCCAATCCAGTCCAGTCCACTCCCGTCCAGCCCAGTCCCGTCCAGTCCAGGCCAGCCCCGTCCAGTCCAGTCCAATCCAGTCCATTCCCGTCCTGTCCAGGCCCGTCCAGTCCGGTCCCGTTGAATCTAGTCCCGCCCAGCCTAGTCCAGGCCAGTCCAATCCAGTCCAGTTCCGTACAGTCCGGCCCCGTCAAATCCAGTCCCGTCCAGTACAGTCCTGTCTAGTCCAGCCCCGTCAAGTCCAGTTCCGTCAAGTCCAGTCCCGCCCAGTCCAGTCCTGTCCAGTCCAGCCCCGTCGAGCCCAGTTCCGTCCAGTCCAGTCCCGTCCAGTCCAGCCAAGACCAGTCCCGTCCAGTCCGGTCCCGTTCAATCCAGTCCCGCCCAGCCTAGTCCAGGCCAGTCCAATCCAGTCCAGTTCCGTATAGTCCGGCCCCGTCAAATCCAGTCCCGTCCAGTCCAGTCCTGTCTAGTCCAGCCCCGTCAAGTCCAGTTCCGTCAAGTCCAGTGCCGCCCAGTCCAGCCCCGTCGAGCCCAGTTCCGTCCAGTCCACTCCCGTAGTACAGTCCCGTCCATTGCCCTCCGGTTCGGTCCAGACCAGCCCCGTCCAGTCCAGTCCAATCCAGTCCAGCCCCGTCCTGCCCAGGCCCGTCCAGTCCAGTCCCGTTCAGTACAGTCCAAGCCAGCCGCGTCCATTCCAATCCAATCCAGTCAAGTCCCGTCCGGTCCAGTTCCGTCCAGTACAGTCCCGTCCAATCCAGTCCCGTCTAGTACACTCCCGCTAACGACAGTCCCGTCCTGTTCATTCCCGTCCAGTCCAGCCAAGTCCAGTCCAGTCCCGTTATGTCCAGTCCAATCCATCCACGTCCCGTCCAGTTCAGTCCCGTCCATTCCCCTCCAGTCCAGTCTCATCCAGTCCGGTCCACTCCAGTTCCTTCCTTCCCCTATAGTCCAGTCCCATCCTGTCCGATCCAGACCAGCCCCGTCCCGTTGAGTCCAGTCCAGTTCAGTCCAGTAAAGTCCCGTCCAGTCCAGTCCCACCCAGTCCAGTCCCACCCAGTCCAGTCCCATCCAGTCCAGTCCAAGCCAGCCGCGTCCATTCCAATCCAATCCAGGCAAGTCCCGTCCGGTCCAGTTCCGTCCAGTACAGTCCCGTCCAATCCAGTCCCGTCCAGTACACTCCCGTTAACTACAGTCCCGTCCAGTCCAGCCAAGTCCAGTCCAGTCCCGTGCAGTCCAGCCCCGTCAAGACTACTTCCGTCCATTCCAGTCCGGTCCAGCCCAGTCCCGTCCAGCCAGCCCCGTCCAGCCAGCCCCGTCCAGCCAGCCCCGTCCAGTTCACTGACCTTTTCAACAAGGTCACTGAACTTTGAAACAGGGTCACTGAACTTTTAAACAAGGTCACTGAACTTTTAAACAAGGTCACAGAACTTAAACAAGGTCACTGACCTTTTTTGACAAGGTCACTGCCCCTTTTTGACAAGGTCACTGACCTTTTTGACAAGGTCACTGACCTTTTTGACAAGGTCACTGACCTTTTTGACAAGGTCACTGACCTTTTTGACAAGGTCACTGACCTTTTTGACAAGGTCACTGACCTTTTTGACAAGGTCACTGGCCTTTTGACAAGGTCACTGACCTTTTTGACAAGGTCACTGACCTTTTTGGCAAGGTCACTGACCTTTTTGACAAGGTCACTGACCTTTTTGACAAGGTCACTGACCTTTTTGTCAAGGTCACTGACCTTTTTGACAAGGTCACTGACCTTTTTAACAGGGTCACTGACCTTTTCGACAAGGTCACTGACCTTTTTGACAAGGTCACTGACCTTTTTGACAAGGTCACTGACCTTTTTGACAAGGTCGCTGACCTTTTTAACAAGGTCACTGACCCTTTAAGCAAGGTCACTGAAATCTTAAACAAGGCCACTTGGCCTTAACAGGACTGGACGGGACTGGACTGGACGGGACTGGACTGGACTGGACGGGACTGGACTGGAATGGACGGGACTGGACTTGACGGAACTGGACTTGACGGGGTTGGACTAGATAGGACTGGACTGGACAGGACTGGATTTGGCGGGGCCGGACTGTGCGGGACTGGACTGAGCGGGACTGGACTGGACTAGGCTGGGCGGAACTGGACTGAACGGGACCGGACTGGACGGGCCTGGACAGGACGGGACTGGACTGGATTGGACTGAACGGGGCTGGTCTGGACCGGACTGAGTGGGACTAGACTGGAGGGGACTCTACTGGACGGGACTGGACTTGACGGGGCTGGATTGGACGGGACTGTACTGTACTGGACGGGACTGTACTGAACGGGACTATACTGGACGGAACAGGTTTTGACGGGGCTGGACTTGACGGAACTGGACTGGACGGAACTGGACTGGACGGAACAGGACGTGACGGGGCTGGACTGGACGGGACTGGGCGGGACTGGACTGGGCGGGACTGGACTGGACGGGGCTGGCCTGGAGTGGGCTTGGCGGGACTGGACTGAACGGGACCAGACTGGACGGGCCTGGACAGGACGGAACTGGACTGGACTGGATTGGACTGGACTGGACGGGGCTGGCTTGGGCCGGACTTGATGGGACTGGACCGGACGGGTCTGGACGGGAGTGGACATGTATTGGACTGAACTGGACGGAACTAGACCGGACGGGAGTGGACTGGACTCGGCTGGACTGGACGGGACTGAACAGGACGGAACTGGTCTTGACGGGGCTGGACTATACGGAACTGTGCTACGGGACTGGAATGTATGGGGCTGGACTGAACGGGACGGGACTGGCCTCCACAGGGCTTGGCGGGACTGGACTGAACGGGCCTGGTCTAGACGGGACTGGGCTGAACCGGACTAGACTGGAAGGGACCGGACCGGACGGGACTGGACCGGTGGGACTGGACCGGACGGGCTGGACTGGATTGGACTGGACGGGACGAGGATGGCTTGGACCGGACTGGACTGGACTAGACTGGACCGGACGGGACTGGACTGGATTTGCCTGGAAGGGACGGGGCTGAATTGGATTGAACTAGAAGGGACGGGGCTGGACCGGACGGGGCTGGACTGGACGGGGGTGGTCTAGACGGGACTGGGCTGAACCGGACTGACTGGAAGGGACCGGACCGGACGGGCTGGACTGGATAGGACTGGACGGGACGAGGCTGGTTTGGACGGGACTGGACTGGACTTGACCGGATGGGACTGGACTGGATTTGACTGGAAGGGACGGGACTGGAATGGATTGAACTGGAGGGAAAGGGGCTGGACCGTACGGGGCTGGACAGGACGGGACTGGACTGGATTGGACTGGACTGGACGGGGCTGGTCTGGAACGGACTGGATGGGACTAGACTGGTGGGGACTGCGCTGAACAGAACTGGGCTGGACGGGCCTGGGCTGAACGGCAGTGGACTGGACTTCACTGGATTGGACTGGACTGGACGGGCCTGGACCGGATGGGTCTGGACCAGACGGGACTGAACGTTACGGAGCTGGACTGGTCGTGACTGTACTGGACGGGACTGTACTGGACGGAATTGGACTTGACGGAGCTGGACTGGACGGGGCTGGTCTGGACCAGATTGGATCGAACTGGACTGGATGGGATTGGTTTGGACAGAACTGGACGGGACTGGACCGGACGGGTCGGGACGGGCGTGAACTGGACTTGGCTGGACTGGCCGGGACTGAACAGGTCGGAACTGGTCTTGACGGGGCCGGACTAGAGGGAACTGTACTACGGGACTGGAATGTATGGGGCTGGACTGAACGGGACTGGACGGGACGGGACTGGCCTCGACAGCGCTTGGTGGGACTGAACTGAACGGGACTGAACGGGCCTGGACAGGACGGGACTGGACAGGACGGGACTGGACAGGACGGGACTGGATTGGGCTGGACCGGACGGGGCTAGCTTGGGCCGTACTAGATTGAACTGGACCGGACGGGACTGGACCGGACTGGACTGGACTGGACTGGACGGGACTGGACTTGACGGAACTGGATTTGACGGGGCTGGACCAGACAGGACAGGACTGAACGGGACTGGATTTGACGGGGCCCGACTGTACGGAACTGGACTGGATTGGACTGGCCTGGACTAGGCTGGGCGGGACTGAACTGAACGGGACCGGACTGGACGGGACTGGACTGGATTGGACTGGACTGGACGGTGCTGTCCTGGACTGGACTTGGCGGGACTGGACTGAACGGGACCGGACTGGACGGGCCTGGACAGGACGGGATTGTACTGGACGGGACTGTACTGGACGGGACTGGACTGGACCGAACTGGATGGGGTTGGACTGGACTGGACTGGATGGGGTTGGACTTTGCGGGACTGGATAGGGTTGGACTGGACGGGACAGGATTGGACTTGGCTGGACTGGACGGGACTGTACTGGACGGAACTGGACTGGACGGAAGAGGACTTGACGGGGCTGGACTGGACGGGACTGGAATTGACTGTACTGTTCTTGGCTGGACTGGACGGGACTGTACTGGACGGGACTGTACTGGACGGGATTGAACTTGGCTGGACTGGACGGGACTGTACTGGACGGAACTGGACTGGACGGAAGAGGACTTGACGGGGCTGGAGTGGACGGAACAGGACTTGACGGGGCTGGACTGGACGGGACTGGACTGGACTGGACGGAAGAGGACTTGACGGGGCTGGACTGGACGGAACAGGACTTGACGGGGCTGGACTGGACGGGACTGGACTGGACGGAACTGGACTGGACGGAAGAGGACTTGACGGGGCCGGACTGGACGGGACGGTACTGGATGCAACTGAACTGGATGGGGTTGGACTGGACTGGACTGGATGGGGTCGGAATGGGCGGGACTGGATGCAGCTGAACTGGATGGGGTTGGACTGGGCGGGACTGGATGGCGTTGGACTGGACGGGACAGGATTGGACTGGGCTGGACTGGATTGGACGGAACTAGACATGATGGGGCTGGATTGAACGGGACTGGGCTGGACGGAACTGGACTGGACGGAAGAGGACTTGACGGGGCTGGACTGGACGGGACGGTACTGGATGCAACTGAACTGGATGGGGTTGGACTAGACTGGACTGGTTGGGGTTGGACCGGGCGGGACTGGATGGGGTTGAACTGGACGGGACAGGATTGGACTTGGCTGGATTGGACGGGACTGTACTGGACGGGACTGGCTTGGACGGAACTAGACTTGACGGGGCTAGCCTGAGCGGGACTGGGCTGGACGGGTCTGGATAGGACGGGACTGGACTGGATTGGACTGGACTGGTCGGGGCTGGTCTGGACCGGACCGGAGGGCAGTGGACGGGACTGTACTACGGTTGTGGACTGGATGGGGCTGGACTGGTCGGGACTGGAATTGACTGGACTGTTCTTGGCTGGACTGGACGGGACTGTACTGGACGGAACTGGACAGGACGGGACTGGACTGGATTGGACTGGACTGGACGGGGCTTGTCTGGAACGGACTGGATAGGGCTAGACTGGAGGGGAATTTACTGGACGGGACTGAACTTTACGGGTCTGGACTGGACGTGACTGTACTGGACGGGACAGTACTGGACGGAACTGGACTTGACGGGGCTGGACTGGACGGGACTGGACTGAGCGGGGCTGGTCTGGACCGGATTGGATGGGACTGGACTGGGTGGGACTGGATTGGACAGAACTGGACAGGGCTGGCCTGGACTTGACTGGGCTTCGCGCGACTGGACTGAACGGGACTGTCCTGGACGGGTCTGGACAGGAAGGGACTCGACTGGATTGGACTGGACTGGACGGGGCTGGTCTGGACCGGACTGGAGGGGACTGGACTGGACGGGACTGGACTGAATTTAACTTGGCTGGACGGGGCTTGTTTGGACCGGACTGGATGGGATGGGACTGGACTGGAGGGGACTGCGCTGGACACAACTTTGCTGGACGGGCCTGGACCGGATGGGACTGGAGCGGATGGGACTGGACCGGATGGGACTGGACCGGATGGGACTGGACCGGTTGGGACTGGACTGGACGGGGCTGGTCTAGACGGGAGTGCACTGGACAGGATTGGACTGGACTGGACGGAACTGGGCCGGACGGGACTGGACGGGGCTGGGCTGGACTGGATTGGACTGGACGGGACGACCGTGTTTTGGACCAGACTGGACTGGACTGGACCGGACGGAACTGGACTGGATTTGACTGGAAGGTACGGGGCTGGAATGAGTTGACCTGGTAGGGACGGGGCTGGATCGGACGGGGCTGGACCGGACTTGGCTGGACCGGACGGGGCTGAACCGGGCGGGACCGGACTGGATTGGACTGGACGGGGCTGGCTTGGGCCGGACAAGATGGGAATGGACCGGACGGGTCTGGACGGGAGTGGGCATGTATTGGACTGAACTGGACGGGACTGGACCGTACGGGTCGGGACGGGAGTGAACTGGACTTGGCTGGACTGGCAGGGACTGAACAGGTCGGAACTGGTCTTGACGGGGCTGGACTGTACTGGGCGGGACTGGACTGGACGGGGCTGGTCTGGACCGGATTGGATGGGATTGGACTGGGTGATAATGAATTGGACGGAACTGGACTGGACGGGACTGGCCTGGGCTGGGCTTGACGGGACTGAACTGAACGGGACTGGGCTGGACGGGCCTGGATAGGACGGGACCGGACTGGATGGGAGTGGATTGGAGGGGAATGGGCGGGACTGTACTGGACGGGACTGTTCTACGGAACTGGACAGGATGGGGTTGGACTGGACGGGCCTGGAACTGACTGGACTGGACATGGCTGTTCTGGATGGAACTGAACTAGACGCGACTGGACTGAATTGAACTGGACTGGACGGGGCTGGTTTGGACCGGACTGGACGGGAGTGGACTGGACTGGATTGCACTGGACTGGACGGGACGGTACTGGATGCAACTGGACTGGATGGGGTTGGACTGGACGGGACTGAATGGGGTTGGACTGGACGGAACAGGATTGAACTTGGCGGGCCTGGACGGGACAGAACTGGACGGAACTGGATTGGACGGAACTAGACTTGACGGAGCTGGACTGGACTGCGCGGGACTGGACTGGACGGGGGTGGTCTGGACCGGATTGGATGCAACTGGACTGGGTGATACTGGACTGGACGGGACTGCACTAGACGGGACTTTACCTAACGGGACTGGACTGGACGGGACAGTACTGGACGCGACTGTACTGGACGGAACTGAACTTGACGGTGCTGGACTGGACGGGACTGGACTGGGCGGGACTGGACTGGACGGTGCTGGTCTGGACCGGGTTGGATTTGACTGGACTGGGTGGGACTGGATTGGACGGAACTGATCTAGACGGGACTGGCCTGGACTGGGCTTCGCGGGACTGGACTGATTGGGACTGGCCTGGACGGGACTGGTCTTAACTGGACAAGAAGGGACTGCACCGGACGGAAATCCACTGGACTGGACTCGACTGGACTAGACTCGGCGGGGCTGGACCGGACGGGACTGGCCTGGCTGGCGCGTAAATGAATTGTATCGGAATGGACCGTACCGGTCGGCGGATCTGGGGCCAGCCCCCTTCGTCCAGCCCAATCCAGACCGGTCCAGTCCAGTCCAGTCGCGTCCTGTCCAGTACAGGCCTGCCCAGTCCAGTACGGTTCAGTCCAGGCGAACCCCGTCCAGCCAGGGCCCGTCCGGTCCAGTCTCACCCAGTCCAGGCAAGTCGAGTCCAGTCCCGGCACGGCCCTGTCCGGTCAAGTCCAGTCCCGTCCAATCCAGACCAGTCCACTCCCGTCCAATCCACTCCCGTCAAGTCCAGAAGTCCAGTCCGGTCCAGTCAAGTCCAATACAGGCACGTCCCGTCCAGTTCAGGCCCATCCAGTCCAGCCAAGTCCAATCCTGTCCCGTCCAGTCCAACCCCATCCAGTCTAATCCAGTCCAGTCCCGTCCTGTCCAGGCCCATACAGTCCCGTCCCGTCCAGTCCCGTTCAGTCCAGATCCATTCATTCCAGTCCCGTAGTACAGTTCCGTCTGGACCAGCCCCGTCAGGTCCAGTCCCCACCAATCCAGTCCAATGCAGTCCAGACCAGTCCAATCCAGTCCTGTCCAATCCAGTCCAATGCAGGTGCGTCCCGTCCAGTTCAGTCCCGTCCAGTCCAGTCCCGTCCAGTTCAGTCCCGTCCAGTCCAGTCCCGTCTATTCCCCTCCAGTCCAGTCCCATCCAGTCCGGTCCAGCCCAGTTCCGCCCATTCCCCTCCAGTCCAGTCCGATGCACTTTCCCATCCAGCCCAATCGAGTTCAGTCTAGTCCAGGCCAGCCCCGTCCAGTCCAGCCAATCCAGGCACGTCCCGTCCGGTTCAGTCCCGTTCGGTCCAGTACCGTCCGGTGCCGTTCAGTCTAGCCCCATCCAATCCAGTTCCGTCCAGTAAAGTCCCACCCAGTCCGGTCCATTCCCGTCAAGTCCACTCCCGTCCAGTCCAGTCCCGTCCAGTCCAGCCCATCCTGTTCAGCCCGTCCGGTCCAGTCCCGTCCGGTCCAGTCCAATCTAGTCCGGCCCAAGCCAGCCCCGTCCAGTCCAATCCAGTCCAGTCCACTCCCGTCCAGTCCACTCCCGTCCAGTCCAGTCCCGTCCAGTCCAGCCCATCCTGTCCAGCCCGTCCGGTCCAGTCCCGTCCGGTCCAGTCCAATCTAGTCCGGCCCAAGCCAGCCCCGTCCAGTCCAATCCAGTCCAGTCCACTCCCGTCCAGTCCACTCCCGTCCAGTCCAGTCCCGTCCAGTCCAGCCCATCCTGTCCAGCCCGTCCGGTCCAGTCCCGTCCGGTCCAGTCCAATCTAGTCCGGCCCAAGCCAGCCCCGTCCAGTCCAATCCAGTCCAGTCCACTCCCGTTCAGACCAGTCCCGTCCAGTCCAATACAATCCAGGCACGTTCCGTCCGGTCCAGTCCCGTCTGGTCCATCCCGTCCGGTCCGGTCCCTTTCAGTCCCATCCAGTCCAGTCCCGTCCAGTCCGGTCCAAACCAGCCCCATCCTTTCCAGTTCAATCCAGTCTAGCCCGTCCGGTCCAGTCCAATCTAGTCCGGCCCAAGCCAGCCCCGTTCAGTCCAGTCCAATCCAGTCCAGTCCACTCCCGTCCAGTTCAGTCCCGTCTAGTCCAATACAATAAAGGCACGTTCCGTCCGGTCTAGTCCCGTCTGGTCCAGTCCCGTCCGGTCCGGTCCCGATCAGTCCCGTCCAGTCCAGTCCCACCCAGTCCAGTCCCATTAAGTCCAGTCCAATCCAATCTAGTCCCGTCCGGTCGAGTCCCGTGCAGTCCAGTCCCCTCCAGTCCAGCCCGGCCAATCCATTCCCGTCCGGTCCAGTCCCGTCCGGTCCAGTCCCGTCCGGTCCAGTCCCGTCGGGTCCAGTCCCGTCCGGCCCAGTCCCGTCCGGTCCAGTCCCGTCCGGTCCAGTCCCGTCCGGTTCAGTCCCGTCCGGTCCAGTCCCGTCCAGTCCAGTCCCGTCAAGTCCCGTCCCGTCCAGTCCAGTCCCGTCCAGTCCAGTCCCGTCCGGTAAGGTCCCGTCAGGTCCAGTCCCGTCCAGTCCAGTCCCGTCCAGTCCAGTCCCGCCCAGTCCAATCCAATCCAGTCAAGTGCCGTCCGGTCCAGTCCCGTCCTGTCCAGTCCCGTCCAGACCCGTCCCGTCCAGTACAGTCCCGTCCAGTAAGGTCCGGACCAGTCCAGTCCCGTCCAGTCCAGTCCCGTCCAGGCCAGTCCCGTCCAGTCCAGTCCCGTCCAGTCCAGTCCCGTCCAGTAAAGTCCCGGCCAGTCCAGTCCCACCCAGTTCAGTCCAATTAAGTCCGGTCCAAGCCAGCCGCGTCCAGTCCAATCCAATAGAGTCCCGTCCAGTAAAGACCCGTCCAGTCCAGTTCCACGCAGTCCAGTCCCGTCTGGTCCAGTCCCGTCTGGTCCACTCCCGTCTGGTCCAGTCCCGTCTGGTCCAGTCCCGTCTGGTCCAGTCCCGTCTGGTCCAGTCCCGTCCGGTCCGGTACCGTTCAGTCCCGTCCAGTCCAGTCCCACCCAGTCCAGTCCCATTAAGTCCAGTCCAATCCAATCTAGTCCCGTCCGGTTGAGTCCCGTGCAGTCCAGTCCCCTCCAGTCCAGTCCCGTCCGTTCCAGTACCGTCCGGTCCAGTCCCGTCCGCTCCAGTCCCGTCCGGTCCAGCCCAATCCAATCCAGTCTAGTCCCGTCCCGTCCAGTCCCGTCATGTCCAGTCCCGTCTAGGCCCGTCCCGTCCAGTAAGGTCCCGTCCAGTCCAGTCCCGTCCAGTCCAGTCCCGTCCAGGCCAGTCCCGTCCAGTCCAGTCCCGTCCAGTAAAGTCCCGTCCAGTCCAGTCCCACCCAGTTCAGTCCCATTAAGTCCGGTCCAAGCCAGCCGCGTCCAGTCCAATCCAATAGAGTCCCGTCCAGTCCAGTTCCACGCAGTCCAGTCCCGTCTGGTCCAGTCCCGTCTGGTCCAGTCCCGTCTAGTCCGGTCCCGTCCGGTCCGGTCCCGTTCAGTCCCGTCCAGTCCAGTCCCACCCAGTCCAGTCCCATTAAGTCCAGTCCAATCCAATCTAGTCCCGTCCGGTCGAGTCCCGTGCAGTCCAATCCCCTCCTGTCCAGTCCCGTCCAGGCCAGTCCCGTCCAGTCCAGTCCCGTCCAGTAAAGTCCCGTCCAGTCCAGTCCCACCCAGTTCAGTCCCATTAAGTCCGGTCCAAGCCAGCCGCGTCCAGTCCAATCCAATAGAGTCCCGTCCAGTCCAGTTCCACGCAGTCCAGTCCCGTCTGGTCCAGTCCCGTCTGGTCCAGTCCCGTCTAGTCCGGTCCCGTCCGGTCCGGTCCCGTTCAGTCCCGTCCAGTCCAGTCCCACCCAGTCCAGTCCCATTAAGTCCAGTCCAATCCAATCTAGTCCCGTCCGGTCGAGTCCCGTGCAGTCCAATCCCCTCCTGTCCAGTCCCGTCCGTTCCAGTCCCGTCCGGTCCAGTCCCGTCCGGTCCAGTCCAGTCCGGTCCAGTCCCGTCCGGTCCAGTCCCATCCGGTCCAGTCCCGTCCAGTCCAGTCCCGCCTAGTCCAATCCAATCCAGTCTAGACCCGTCCCGTCCAGTCCCGTCCAGTCCCGTCCAGTCCAGTCCCGTCTAGACCCGTCCCGTCCAGTCCAGTCCCGTCCAGTAAGGTCCCGTTCAGTCCCGTCCCGTCCAGTCCAGTCCCGTCCAGGCCAGTCCCGTCCAGTCCAGTCCCGTCCTGTCCACTCCCGTCCAGTCCAGTCCCGTCTATTCCTCTCCAGTCCAGTCCCATCCAGTCCGATGCCAAGTCCCGTCCAGCCCAGTTCAATTCAGTCCAGTCCAGCCCAACCCGTTCCAGTCCCATGCAATCCAGTCCAAACAAGCCCCGTAAAGTCGAATCCAATCCAGGCACGTCCCAACCGGTCCAGTCCAGTCCCGTCCGGTCCGGTTCAATCCCGTCCGGTCCCGTCCAGTCCCATCCAGTCCAGTCCAATCCAGTCCAGTCCACTCCCGTCCAGTCCAGTCCCGTCCAGTCCCGTCCAGTCCAGTCCCGTCCAGTCCCGTCCAGTCCCGTCCAGTCCCGTCCAGTCCCGTCCAGTCCAATACAATCCGGGCACGTCCCGTCCGGTCCAGTTCCGTCCGGTCCAGTCCCGTCCTATCCAGTCCAATGCAGTCCAGACCAGTCCACTCCCGTCCAGTCCAGTTCTGTCCAATCCAGTCCCATGCATGCATGTCCCGTCCAGTTCAGTCCCGTCCAGTCCAGTCCCGACTATTCCTCTCCAGTCCAGTCCCGTCCAGCCCGGTCCAGTTCAGTTCCGTCCATTCTCCTCTAGTCCAGTCCCATCCAGTCCGATCCAGACCAGCCCCGTCCCGTTGAGTCCAATCCAGTCCAGTCCCGTCCTGTCCAGACCCGTCCAGCCCAGTCCAGTTCAGTCCAGCCCAGTCCCGTCCAGTAAAGTCCCGTCCAGTCCAGTCCCACCCAGTCTAGTCCCATCCAGTCAAGTCCCATCCAATCCGGTCCAGTCCCGCCCAGTCCAGTCCTGTCCAGTCCAGCCCCGTCAAGCCCAGTTCCGTCCAGTCCAGTCACGTCCAGGTCAGTCACTTCCAGTCCAGTTCTGTCCAGTCCAGTCCCACCCAGCTAAGGCCCGTCCAGTACAGTCCTGTCCGGTCCAGTCCCGTCCGGTCCAGTTCAATCTAGTACGGCCCAAGCCAGCCCCGTCCGGTCCAGTCCAATCCAGTCCGGTCCACTCCCGTCCAGTCCAGTCCCGTCTAGTCCAATACAATCCAGGCATTTCCCGTCCGGTCCAGTCCAATCCAAACCAGGCAAGTGTCGTCTGGTCCAGTCCCGTCCCGTCAAGACTACTTCCGTCCATTCCAGTCCGGTCCAGCCCAGTCCCGTCCAGCCAGCCCCGTCCAGCCAACCCGTCCAGTTCACTGACCTTTTCAACAAGGTCACTGACCTTTTTAACATGGTCACTGAACTTTTAAACAAGGTCACTGAACTTTTAAACAAGGTCACAGAACTTAAACAAGGTCACTGACCTTTTTGACAAGGTCACTGACCTTTTTGACAAGGTCACTGACGTTTTTGACAAGGTCACTGACCTTTTTGACAAGGTCACTGACCTTTTTGACAAGGTCACTGACCTTTTTGACAAGGTCACTGACCTTTTTGACAAGGTCACTGACCTTTTTGACAAGGTCACTGATCTTTTTGACAAGGTCACTGACCTTTTTGACAAGGTCACTGACCTTTTTGACAAGGTCACTGACCTTTTTGACAAGGTCACTGACCTTTTTGACAAGGTCACTGACCCTTTTGACAAGGTCACTGACCTTTTTGACAAGGTCACTGACCTTTTTAACAAGGTCACTGACCCTTTAAGCAAGGTCACTGAAATCTTAAACAAGGTCACTTGGCCTTAACTGGACTGGACGGGACTGGACTGGACGGGACCGGACTGGACTGGACTGGACGGGACTGGACTGGACTGGAATGGACGGGACTGGACTTGACGGAACTGAACTTGACGGGGTTGGACTAGACAGAACTGGACTGGACAGGACTGTATTTGACATGGCCGGACTGTGCGGGACTGGACCGAACGGGACTGGACTGGATTGGACTGGACTGGACGGGGCTGGTCTGGAACGGACTGGATGGGACTAGACTGGGGGGGACTGCGCTGGACAGAATTGGGCTGGACGGGCCTGGGCTGAACGGCAGTGGACTGGACTTCACTCGATTGGACTGGACTGGACGGGCCTGGACAGGATGGGACTCGACCGGATGGGACTGGACCGGATAGGACTGGACCGGATGGGTCTGGACCGGATGGGACTGGACCGGATGGGACTGGACCTGATGGGACTGGACCGGATGGACTGGACTGGACGGGGCTGGTCTAGACGGGAGTGGACTGGACTGGATTGGACTGGCCTGAACGGAACTGTGCCGGACGGGACTGGACCGGACGGGACTGGGCTGGATTGGACTGGACGGGACGAGGCTGACTTGGACGGGACTGGACTGGACTGGACCGGACGGGGCTGGAGTGGTTTGACTGGAAGGGACGGAGCTGGAATGAATTGACCTGAAAGGGGCGGGGCTGGATTGGACGGGGCTGGACCGGGCGGGACTGGACTGGATTGGATTGGACTGGACGGGGCTGGCTTGGGCCGGACTAGATGGGACTGGACCGGACGGGTCTGGACGGGAGTAGACATGTATTGGACTGAACTGGACGGGACTGGACCGGACGGGTCGGGACGGGAGCGGACTGGACTTGGCTGGACTGGACGGGACTGATCAGGTCGGAACTGGTCTTGACGGGGCTGGACTAGAGGGAACTGTACTACGGGACTGGAATGTATGGGGCTGGACTGAGAGGGACTGGACGGGACGGGACTGGCCTCGACAAGGCTTGGCGGGACTGAACTGAACGGGACTGAACGGGCCTGGACAGAACGGGACTGGATTGGACTGGACCGGACGGGGCTGGCTTGGGCCGGACTAGATTGAACTGGACCGGACAGGACTGTACTGGACGGGCCTTAGCTGGGTGGGACTGGGCTGGACAGAACTGGACTGGAAGGGACTGACCTGGACGTGACTGGACTGGACGGAACTGGGGTCCAGTTCAATCTAGTCTGGCCCAAGGCAGCCCCGTCCGGTCCAGTCCAATCCAGTCCGGTTCAAACCAGGGCCGTCCAGTCCAGTCCAATCCAGTCCAGTCCCGTCCAGTCCAATCCGATCCAGTCCAGTCCACTCGCATCCAGCCCTGTCCCGCCCAGTCCAGTTCCACCCAGTCCAGTCCCGCCCAGTCCTGGCCCATCCAGTCCGGTTCAAATCAGGCCCGTCCAATCCAGTCCAGTCCCGTCCAGTCCAACCCAATCTAGTCCAGTCCACTCCCGACCAGCCCAGTCCCGTCCAGTCCAGTCCAGGCCAGCCCCGTCCAGTCCAGTCCAAGCCAGTCCAGTTCCGTACAGTCCGGCCCCACCAAATCCAGTCCAGACCTGTCTAGTCCAGCCCCGTCAAGTCCAGTTCCGTCAAGTCCAGTCCCGCCCAGTCCAGTCCTGTCCAGTCCAGCCCCGTCGAGCCTAGTTCCGTCCAGTCCACTCCCGTAGTACAGTCCCGTACAGTCCAGTCCCGTCCAGCCCAGCCCCGTCAAATCTAGTTCCGTCCAGTACAGTCGGATCCAGCCCAGTCCCGTCCAGACCAGCCCCGTCCAGTTCACTGACCTGTTCAACAAGGTCACTGAACTTTGAAACAAGGTCACTGAACTTAAACAAGGTCACTGACCTTTTTGACAAGATCACTGACCTTTTTGACAAGGTCACTGACCTTTTTGACAAGGTCACTGACCTTTTTGACAAGGTCACTGACCATTTTGACAAGGTCACTGACCTTTTTGACAAGGTCACTAACCTTTTTCACAAGGTCACTGACCTTTTTGACAAGGTCACTTACGTTTTTGACAAGGTCACTGACCTTTTCGACAAGGTCACTGACCTTTTTGACAAGGTCACTGACCTTTTTGACAAGGTCACTGACCTTTTTGACAAGGTCACTGACCTTTTTGACAAGGTCACTGACCTCTTTGACAAGGTCACTGACCTTTTTGACAAGGTCACTGACCTTTTTGACAAGGTCCCTGACCTTTTTGACAAGGTCGCTAACCTTTTTGACAAGGTCACTGACCTTTTTGACAAGGTCCCTGACCTTTTTGACAAGGTCACTGACCTTTTTGACAGGGTCACTGACCTTTTTGACAAGGTCACTGACCTTTTTGACAAGGTCACTGACCTTTTTGACAAGGTCACTGACCTTTTTGACAAGGTCACTGACCTTTTTGACAAGGTCACTGACCTTTTTGACAAGGTCACTGACCTTTTTGACAAGGTCACTGACCTTTTTGACAATGTCACTGACCTTTTTGACAAGGTCACTGACCTTTTTAAGAATGTCACTGACCCTTTAAGCAAGGTCACTGAAATCTTAAACAAGGTCACTTGGCCTTGACAGCACTGGACGGGACTGGACGGGACTCGACTTGACGGAACTGGATTCGACGGGGCTGGACTAGACAGGACTGGACTGGACGGGCCTGGATTTGACGGGGCCGAACTGTACGGAACTGGAGTGGATTGGACTGGCCTGGACTAGGCTAGGCGGGACTGAACTGAACGGGATCGGACTTAACGGGCCTGGACAGGACGGGACTGGACTGGATTGGACTGGACTGGACGGTGCTGGCCTGGACTGGGCTTGGCGGGACTGGACTGAACGGGACCGGACTGGACGGGCCTGGACAGGTCGGGACTGGACTGGATTGGACTGGACTGAACGGGGCTGGTCTGGACCGGACCGGAGGGCAATGGACGGGACTGTACTACGGGAGTGGACTGGATGGGGCTGGACTGGACGGGACTGGAATTGACTGGACTGTTCTTGGCTGGACTGAACGGGGCTGTACTGGACGGGACTGAACTCGACGGAACTGGGCTCGACGGGGCTGGACTGGACGGGACTGGACTGGACGGAACTCGACTGGACGGAAGAGGACTTGACGGGGCTGGACTGAACGGGACTGGACTGGACGGAATTGGACTGGACGGAAGAGGACTTGACGGGGCTGGACTGGACGGGACTGGACTGGACGGAACTGGACTGGATGGAAGAGGACTTGACGGGGCTGGAGTGGACGGGACGGTACTGGATGCAACTGAACTGGATGGGTTTGGACTGGACTGGACTGGATGGGGTTGGACTGGACGGGACAGGATTGGACCTGGCTGGACTGGACAGGACTGGACTGGACGGAACTGGACTGGACGGAGGAGAACTTGACGGGGCTGGACTGGACGGGACTGGACTGGACGGGACTGGACTGGACGGAATTGGACTGGACGGAAGAGGACTTGACGGGGCTGGACTGGACGGGACTGGGCTGGATGGAACTGGACTGGACGGAAGAAGACTGGACGGGGCTGGAGTGGACGGGACGGTACTGGATGCAACTGAACTGGATGGGGTTGGACTGGACTGGACTGGATGGGGTTGGACTGGGCGGGACTGGATGGGGTTGGACTGGACGGGACAGGATTGGACTTGGCTGGACTGGATTGGACGGAACTAGACTTGACGGGGCTGGACTGAGCGGGACTGGACTGGACGGAACTGGACTGGACGGAAGAGGACTTGACGGGGCTGGACTGGTCGGGACGGTACTGGATGCAACTGAACTGGATGGGGTTGGACCGGGCGGGACTGGATGGGGTTGAACTGGACGGGACAGGATTGGACTTGGCTGGATTGGACTGGACTGGCTTGGACGGAACTAGACTTGGCGGGGCTAGACTGAACGGGACTGGGCTGGACGGGTCTGGACAGGACGGGACTGGACTGGATTGGACTGGACTGGACGGGGCCGGTCTGGACTGGACCGGAGGGCAGTGCACGGGTCTGTACTACGGGAGTGGACTGGAAGGGGCTGGACTGGACGGGACTGGAATTGACTGGACTGTTCTTGGCTGGACTGGACGGGACTGGACTGGACGGAACTGTGCTCGACGGGGCTGGACTGGACAGGACTGGACTGGGCGGAACTGGTCTTGACAGGGCTGGTCTGAACCGGAATGGATGGGACTGGAATGGGTAGGACTGGATTGGACAGAACTGGACAGGACTGGCCTGGACTTGACTGGGCTTCGCGCGACTGGACTGAACGGGACCGGACTGGACGGGACTGGTCTTGGCTGGACTGGACGGGACTGTACTGGACGGGACTGTACTGGACGGGACTGGACTGGATTGGACTGGACTGGACGGGGCTGATCTGGAACGGACTGGATGGGACTAGACTGGAGGGGAATTTGCTGGATGGGACTGAACTTTACGGGGCTGGACTGGACGTGACTGTACTGGACGGGACTGTACTGGACGGAACTGGACTTGACGAGGCTGGACTGGTCGGGACTGGACTGGACGGGGCTGGTCTGGACCGGATTGGATGGGACTGGACTGGGTGGGACTGGATTGGACAGAACTGGACAGGACTGGCGTCCTGGGCTTCGCGCGACTGGACTGAACGGGACTGTCCGGGACGGGTCTGGACAGGAAGGGACTGGACTGGATTGGACTGGACTGGACGGGGCTGGTCTGGACTGGACTGAACTCGATTGGGCTGGATGGGAATGTGCATCGGACTGGACTGGAGGGAAACCCTGGTTCGATGAACAATGCGAACAAGCCCATGCAGCAAAACAAGAGGCATATAAAGCCATTCTGCAACGATGGGCGAGAGCTGCTCGCGAAATCTATGAGCAGAGGAGAGGAGAGGAACACACGCTTTTCAGAAGAAAGAAGAGAGAGCACGGAAAGCGTGAGATCGAGTAGATATAGAGATGCTTCCGCAGGAATGACGCCCGTAAGTTTTACAATAAGGTTAAACGAGCATGCCATGGCTACAAGGCCAGAGCGGCGGCCTACAGAGATGAAAATGGAGAACTGGTAGTAGAGTCACAGTCGGACAGTGAGGATTTGAAAAGACCACTTCTGCAGACTGTATAACGGCGACGATAGACAAGACACCGCCGTCAGGCAGAACGAGCCATTCGTAATGGACGGCGATGTAACAGAATTCCGTATACCCGACCTAAACGAAGCCAAAATAGCGATACCAAGACTTAAGTCTAATAAAGCTGCAGGCGCAGACGGCCTGTCTGCGGAGCTTCTTAAGGCGGCAGGAGATGAGCTGGGAAGGTATGGTCGGAGGAACGCATGCCCAACGAACGGAATCTCAGCCTCGTTTGCCCGGTCCATAAGAAAGGAAATATTTTTAATATGAATATGAATATATGGATGGGACTGGAATGGACGAACTGGACTAGATAGGACTGGATGGGACCTGACTGGCTGGGACTGGACTGGACCGCACTGGATCGGAATTGACAGTACTGGACGGCACCGCAGTGTACGGAACTGGATTGGACGGGACGGGGCCGAATTGTACCCAGATTTTTCCTCTCGAAATGATAAAGGGAACGTTCATCCTTTTTTGATAACATGCAAGCCTCTGCGCCATAGAGGAGGATCGGAATTATTAAGGTTTATACAGGGCCACTCAGTTTTCTCTCTTTGAAAACTACTCAATGCCTCTTGGGCCCGAAGAAACAGCGGTTGGGCTGTTCTGCATTTAATCTCAGAGCTGGTGTTGTTTCTGCTTGACTACATCAAAGTGGTAGCTGCCAATAGTGACACTCTGGCCAAGACGTCAATATTGTGCGTCTTTCCTTGAAGACAGTATACATTTAGTTTTGCCCTCGATAACCTTTAAACCCACCTCAGCCGCTTCTGCTTCAATGCTCACGAGAGCTCCATTGACGTCTCGCGGCGTTCTCTCAATCACGCCCATGTCATCAGCGTACCCGAGCAATTTTGCAGACTTAAAGTAGACCGTGCCTCTTGTATTGGCCAGTGAATCCCGCACGATCCTGATTTTGAAAAAAATCAGAGTGCGTCGCCCTGTCTGGGACCTTTTTTGATATCGAAGGTTTCGGTTAACTCCTTACTGACCTTAATGGTGTACCGAGAATTCCCTATTGTCGTCCTGCCTAACCTGAAGAGTTTGGCAGGGATGTCAAAATATTTCATGGCTCTATGTAGCCCGTCCCTATAGACGGACATGCTGCTTTAAAATCGACGAAAATGTGGTGTGTCGACCTGAAATTCATGGGTCTTCTCGAAAATCTGCCGCAGTGGATTTTCCTGGCACACATTGGTATCAAATTGTCCACGAATGGTTTTAGGCGTTCAAACAGCACGGCAGAGAAGATCTTATACGCGTTGTTAGGGAGACTTATTCCAGTACAGTTGGCGCAGTCATATGGGTCTCCTTTCCTGTGGATAGGGTAAACGACACTGAGATTCCTCTCAGGCATGCTATCCTCCGACCATATCTTACAAATGAGCTGGTGGGTGTTTCCAACCAGCTCCGTCAGCGCCAGTAGCTTTATTAGACTTCAGTTTTGATATCGCTATCTTAACCTCGTCTAAGTCGGGTGGACGATATTCTCTCTCACCTTCGTCCAGTGTGATGGTGCGTTCTGCCTGACAGCGGCATCTTGGCCATCTTCGCCGTTATACAGTCTGCAGAAGTGGTACTTCCACAATTTCAGCATCGACTATGACTCGATTATTAATCGTCCGTGCTCGTCCCTGCAGGCTTCTGCTCTGGCATTATAGCCTTGGCATGTTCGTCTTACTTTTTGGTAAGACTTCCGAACGTCGTTCCTGCAAAAGCATCTCTCCATCTTCTCGATCTCGCGCTTCTCGTGCTCCTTCTTTGTTCTTCTCAGAAGCACATGCTCCTCCCTCCTTTTCCTTCATAGAGCTCGCGTGCAGCTCCCGTCGGTCGATGCAGTGTAGGTTAGGTTAGGTATATGGGTGCCCTATTGACGTAAAGTCAAGGCTCACGTAGACTACGTTGAGTCCATTGTGCCCACCTGTTTTGTTTAACCCGTTGATACCTATACATTTACTGTCGCGCTGAACCAGCCAGACGAGGATAAAAATCCCAGTATTCTGTTCAGCCCGATATTACCTACCTCTTCTAGTCCCGAAAGGAAGTATCTTCCCAGGAAAATATTCCTTTTTTGGGCTAGCGCCGGGCATTCGCACAGCAGGTGACGAACGGACTCAATTTCCTCTTCGTCCCTGCAGCTTCTACAGAAGTCATTGTAGGGCTGGCCTAGTCGAGCTGCATGATAAGATAGCATGCAATGCCCGGTGAGGGCATCGACTGCCAGTCGAATGTTCCCACGATTGAACTTCAGCAGATTTTCCGTTCTTTTCTTATCATAGACGGGCCAGGTCAATTTCGCCGTTGCGCATGTATCTAAGCGACACCATCGCTTATTGGCTTTCGCCAATAGCTCCGTCTGTATCTCCCTGTAGAGCGCACTGAGTGGTGTTTTGGCATCAGCTGAGATCTGCGCAATATTAGCACCTGATCCCACCCTAGCCAACTCGTCCGCCCTCTCGTTTCCGGAGATATTCATATGACCAGGTACCCAGCAAAGGGTCACCTCATTTACATTGGATATCTCTTCTAACTTCTCCTTACAGATTTTGACGAGTTTGGATCTTATCCATCCTGCCTGCAGAGCCTTAATGGCTGCCTGGCTGTCAACATAGATGCTGATCCTTTTTCCTGTGATATTCTCTTTGCTGATCAGGTCCGCCGCTTGCTTGATAGCGAAGACCTCAGCTTGGAAGACACTGCATCCATCATCGAGCCTGTAGGAGCGATGCATATCCCGAGACTCAAAGTAGACTCCGGCACCTGTGCCAACATCCATTTTGGATCCGTCGGTGTAGAGTGCCAGTTCACTTTCCGTGCGTACCATGTCACCGGTCCATTCCTCCCTGGAGGGAATTCTAATAGAGAATCTCCTCTCCCAGGAAGGAAGTCGGGTGACATAGTCCGTTACGGTTCTGAATCTCGAGACGGCCCATCGATCCAAGACTGATGCATGTCCATGAGGACTCTTTTTCCAGAGACCTAATTCCTGTAATCTTAGCGCAGCTCTGGTTGCGACGCTCTCGCAGTACAAGTCCAGGGGTGGGAGGCTCAGCATGACTTCAAGGGCCGCCGTTGGTGTGGACTTCATAGATCCCGTCACCGCCAGACAGCCCGCCCTTTGAACCTTTGACACACTCTGAAGATGACACTTTTTCTCAAGCGCTTTCCACCAGACAACCGAGCCATAGACTAGGATAGGTCTTACTACCGCAGTGTATAACCAATGTACTAACCTCGGTTTGAGGCCCCATGTCTTTCCAAAGGCTACCTTGCACGAATATAGTGCCACATAGGCCTTTTTGATTCTTTCCTCAATATTTTCTCTCCAACTAAGTTTGGAGTCCAGGATTGTGCCCAGATATTTCGCAGATTGTCCAGGGATCAGATCTATACCATTCATACGGGGGTAGGTGTATCTTGGTACAGATCTTCTCCTTGTAAAGAGTACTACCTCTGTTTTCGTCGGATTTACTCCCAGGCCTCGCCCCTTGACCCAGCTATCCACTAACATCAGTGCATAGCTTAGTCTATCGCTGAGGACCTGCGTAAATTTTCCAGAGACTAAAATGGCAATGTCATCGGCGTAGGCCGTAACATTAAAACCCTCCGTCTCCAGAATCTTGACCATTCCGTCGACCACAAGGAGCCATAGGAGGGGTGACAGAACGCCACCTTGTGGTGTGCCTTTATTTACCCTCACCCTTCCGCATGCTCCCCCTATCGTCGAATTTACTATACGAGTACCCAGCATTTGCCCAATCCACCTGCATACACCCGGGTTTATTTGGGCCATATGAAGGCTGGACACTATTGCCTCGGTACTCACGTTGTTAAAGGCACCCTCAATGTCCAGGAAAGCACCTAGAGTGAATTCCTTGATACTGAGCGATTTTTCTATCGCAGAGACTACCCTATGCAGAGCAGTATCCACCGACTTTCCCCTTATGTACGCATTATGTGATTGTGACAGATAACCGTCCCCAATCTCTTCTCTTACGTACAAATCTATTATTCGCTCCAGCGTTTTCATCAGGAAGGACGACAGACTAATAGGCCTGAAGTCCTTTGCAGTAGTGTGGCTGACTTTACCCGATTTGGGTATGAAAACCACCCTAACTTCCCTCCACGCTTGAGGAACATAACCCATCCTGAGACACCAGGAGTAGATGCGCTCCAGCCATGGAAGAATGACTTCGCATGACTCCTGCAACATGATCGGAAAGATCCCATCCATTCCCGGTGCCTTGTAGGGGTCAAAAGATTTGATTGCCCACAGGATCCTATTCCCCGTAACAATCTTATCGACTGTCTCATGCTCAATACATTCCCTTGGCAACGTGTCCGCTGAATTGAAGATTCCTGCATCCTCGCAGCCAGGGAAATGACCTTTCAATAGTGAATCAAGCACGCTCTCGTTTGAGTCTGTCCAGCTACCATCAGATCTCTTTATAGAGGACATCTGTGTGGGAGCTTTTGCAAGGACCTTCCTCAGACGAGCTGCACCCGTACATGATTCAATAGAGCCGCAGAAGCTTCTCCAAGAGTCCTTCTTGGCGAATCTAATTTCTTTTTTGAGTCGCTTAACATTATCTCAATAGGTTGACCATTCAATGGCCCCCTCCTTTGCCAGGTTCCAACTGAGCCTAGAGATACGAAGCCGCTCTGCTATTTTAGCATTCCACCATGGTGGGTGGTTTCTTTTACTGGGTCGTCTGGTAGGACATGCCTTCTCAAATGACCGATTTAGCTTGCTGGTAAGGTTCAGTACCATCTCATCGATGTCTTCCGTGGAGTCGGGGTTCCCATCCGGAAGCCGGTTGAGGGTCCCACCCAGCTCCGCGTTAAACCTCTGCCAGTTCGCCTTCCGTGGATTCCGAAACACTTTCCTATCCGGCCTACGGACATTCAAGTCGAAGAGGATCCAACAGTGATCAGAAAGTGATGCTTTGTCAGATACTCTCCAGTTCGAGATCTCCGCAGTACCATTATCATTTATAAGCGTTATGTCTAAGACTTCCCTTCTGTTACTAGTAATAAATGTTGGTGAATCACCCCTATTACATATAACTAGGTTAGTACTAAGGACAAAACTGAACAAAGCCTCACCCCTACTATTGGTATTAGAGCTACCCCAAGTAGTGTGATGGGCGTTAGCATCACACCCTACGACTAAGTTCTTCTTACCTTGTTCGGCCATTGCGATCAATGACCTTGTTTCTCTAGAGGGGACGTCCGTGCCTTCGTCGTACGGTAGGTAAACCGAAGCCATCGTTAGTTCACCCTCCTTTCCCGTAACCTCCACCACCGTCTGGTCACCCGAGCTGAAATTAGTTAACATTAGTACGTGGAGATCTTTGCTAGCAACGATACAAGTTCTAACCTTGCCTTCGCTGCTGTTATAAAAGAGGCTGTATTTCGATGACCCTAATCCCTTAACCCGATTATGGAGGATCCATGGTTCTTGGATCAGGGCCACATCAAGCTGCTCCTTGTTCATGAGCAGCATAAGATTGGCTGATGCGGCCTTACTGTGATGCAGGTTTATTTGCACTACTTTCATTTTTAGTAGCACTTTCCTTCACCACAGCTGCCGTACCGCCAGGCTGCGCCTTCTTCATGAGTCTCACAGGAAACTCACCAGCCCCGAAGAATAGGCGCATATGCCTCTCTTTTTTCATCGCTTCCGGCGGATCCTCGATAACAAAGATTATGCTTTTTGTGCCGTCTTCGTTGCTCTCAATTGCTACTACTTCCCAGTCATCCATAGGGACCGCTGGGTTTTGTGCCTTTAGAAAGCCGAGGATCTCGCTTTTCTCGAATTCCATTTCCGGTACGCTCATCTTGGCTTTAGGCCTCTCTGGTACCTCGTCCAAGGGGACTGCCTTTAGTGCAGCCCCCTCCCACAGCTTGAAGGTGGGTACAACCTTCTTCGCAAAGTCATGTGATAGCTGGTCCTTGCAGTCCAGCCTACTCACACCTCGCCTCCAGTTAGTGAGACCAAACGTTGGCGCAGTTTTCCCAGCATTCCCTCGAATGTGGTCGAAGATCGCTCTAGCCAAAGTCTTCTCGATCATCTTCCCCTGTTCGAAGGTATACTGGCCACTCGGCCTGCCGGAATCTATCACAGCTAGCTGTAAAGCATTCCGAGCAGCCCCTCCGAACTGCACTGCCGTGTTGACCTTCACTCTTTTTGATGGATTTCCGGCTTCCTCTTGGGATCTTACCCTCTTCGCCTTGAAATCCTCTCTTTTCTTGGGAGCTGGCACGTTTTCTGGTTTGCCCTTACCAGTCTTATCGACCGCGTTAGGGGCCACCTTAGTAGAACCTGCCTTAGCGGCTACAGTCACCTTCGCCTAGGGTCTGGGTGCAGCTAGAACCCGCCTTATCGGCTTCGGTTCCACCTGGCCCAGCCCTCCGCTCCCTTTTCTTGGGGGGATTTATGGTATTTTTATCCCCCTTGCCTTCTCTGGCTTTTTTGCCGGATGTGCCCTTGTCAGCCCTTGGTCTCGTTAGGACATCCTTGGCAATCACCTCTTCTGCCCAAGCGAGCTTCTCCTTCTCCATATCGGAGAGCAGGGGTCTGCCCTTTTCCTCAAGCAAGCGCTTAAGGTGTACAGCTTTTTTGTACTCCTTAAGCCTCAGCTTTCCTTGGGTTAATTTCTTAGGTTTCTTGGCATCCTTTCTCCGTGTTAAACCTTCTTGGGCTGTCTCTTCAGAATCAGCGAGTAATTCCTCCTCTAATTCCTTGGAGATGACCTCGTCTAACACGCTGGATCCCCTAGGTTTGGCTTCTTCCTCTCTGTCACTGACCACAGCAAGTAGTGCGTCTGCCACCGACTCGAGAGAGAGCTCTTCCTCTTTACTTTCTTTTTGTGTTTTTGTTTTGTTTAAATTTGAAATTTTGTACCCACGAGTACGGCCGGAAATATGGGTCCACTCCGACAGAGCCGCCGAATATCGGAGTAAGGCATTTGAATACCTTAGGCCTCGCCTGTGCACCTAAGGGAGCTCGTTAGCGGTTGGAAATAAACCCTCCAACCTTTCATCCTTCGGCACGGTTTTAAGAAGCTCACACCACCACTGGAGTAGGGTTGACTATCTCTTGGTTCCCGGCCCGGAACCCATGTCGTTGACAAGGCTTCCCTGGCCAGTGTAAGCCCCAGCACCACGGCAAGGTGGATAGTCCCGCTGGGGCGATGCAGTGTAGCGATGTATGCATTCTGTTTCTCTATATGGGCCTGTCTACACTCGTCATCAAATAAGGGGTTTCTCGTTCCCAGCTTCACGTTGGTTGGTGGCTTGAAACCGAGTATATCTGAGATGGCCTCTCTAATGGCGTTCTGACAACGTCTCCATTACTGTTCCATGGTTTGTTTAGATTGCATCGATACTTGAGAGAGCTTGAGGGAGACTTAGTCGGCGAAGGTCCTGGCGGTCTCTTGCGATTGCAGCTTTCCGACGTTAAATGTCGTTGTTCTTACTCGACTCCGTTGATTCCGATAAATTCGCATCTGCGCCTTGGCTGCAACAAGGATCCGAGTCGATGTAGGCTCCTCGCAAGGTTCGGACATCTAGGATGCTGGAGGAGCGTCTGCCGTCGATCGCAATATGGTCAGTTTGATTGCTTGTCGATTGGTCGGGGGCAACCGTTTCCCGCCATAAAGTCCATTAGCCTTAGTCCGTTTTCTGATGAGGTGTTGTGAAGGCTGTGCTTTCCTATGACTCCTTCAAAAATAGCTTCCTTACCCAGCTTCGCCTTGAAATCTCCATAGCTAGGACATGGGGCATATGTTCCGTATAAGAGATCATAGAAATCGTCTTTATGTCGGTCGTCTTTTTCCTCTGTCGGGACGTGGCCATATATTAAGCTTATATTACCGAGGTTGGCCTTAATGCGAGTAGTTATGAGGCGTTCGCCTACATACTGGAAGCTTAAGACTTTTTTCCTGAGTCTGCTTCGAATAACAAATCCGCATACGGATAAGCGTTGTTTATTTTCTCTGTAGCAGTTTCCGTAGTAGACATTACAGTTTTTCATCCGCTTTCTGCCTCATCTGCCTTATAGTAGTCTAAAGATTGTCCGGCCGCACCTGGTCTGTTGGGGGACCTAACGTTCCAGGTGCAGATAAGGAGTTCGTTTCCTTTAGACGTTTGCGGGGATCGTAACATGTAATCCGTCCGTATCCGAGTCTATTGGTTGTTTTTGAACAAAAATTTGTTTCACGCGAGGACCAGGTTATTACTTACCCGAAGAACAAAGGGCCGACTGTGCCCTTCCTTATCGGCCTGAGCTCCAAATATGTTGTAGTAGTCCGAAATAAGGTGTTCACCAGACTCCATCTTGGAAATTCTTCCGCTGCCGTCCTGAAAAAGGAGTTGAGCCCTGGTGGGGGCTCAGACTTCCCTCCTCTTGCGCTTTCTGCCCCCAACAACCTTACAAAGGGATCTACCCGATCTGCAGTTTGACTGCAGAAGTGCTTTTCTCAGTTTTGTTACTTGAATTTGTACAAATTTCTTAAGAAGTCTTATCCCACTTCTGATACCAATTGTTGCATATTTATTAGTTAGTTGTTCATTAAATCAACCCTATGGCTATGGAGGGAATCAAGTCACATGGTGACTTTTGGATCCGACAGCACTTCATTACTTGTTAGCGATTCAGCACTGATATTTCGAATTTTTCATATGCCCTTTCGAAGTAGAAGAAAAACAGAGATACCAGCAGTGGCGAGACCATATTTTGGCATCAACTCTTTACAGACTATTCAATTCAGATTCGGTTAACGCCTATCAGGGCCAGTGTCCCCAACTACTGAGTCCAGCATCTCTTTTCACAACGAATGCAATCAAGAAGATTCCGTTGAGGCAGAAATGGAAACAATTCCCAACAACTGTGGCTGGTTGTGGCTTCTCGACTGGGCTTGAAAAGTCCTGCATTCCTTACAAGAATAAATCTCGAAAATCTGCCTCAAAGCCACCAATTAATTGTTTCGCTCTCAAGTAAATAACTTCTTCAAGCAGCCAGCGGCACACAAAGCCTCCCTATAGCTCATACCAGCCTCGACTTTCATAAAACGCATCAATTATGCAACATTCCATTCGCCAACAAAACATTGCCTTCCATTCGAAAACATATAGCCTCCGGTCATTCAGATATACGAACTCAAAATACAAAACGAACAAAAAATCTCAATCGACTTTACACCCCCGAACAAAGGACTTGGGCCGGCAGGAAGCCATTATTACGAAACTATTTCAAAAACTCTAACTCGTCCTTCCGTGAAATGCAATGAAAAGGATATTATGAATTTATTCCTTACAATAAACACATCCTTTCAAAAACGGGGGTCGAAACGATAAAAACACAAAGAAATTCTTGTGTGTACACTGACTCTAGAAGGATGGATTCTAGCTCACAATCCCACTCACACCTAGAAATAGCCGCACGCATTCCTCCTGGTTCGGTGCAACTATGCAGACGTCCGACTTTCGATAGTAGTTCAACTTGGCCAAGTTATGCAAGCCGGCTTGCTTCTCTGATGCATACTCATACAATGTTAACAATTTTGCTTCTTTTCGTCTTTTGCCATGTGGATCCTGTGCCTAGGAATCCTGGCCGAAGTTCCTCGACTGTCTGACGCGTATGCTAAAGCATACTGCTTCTTGTAGAGCCTACCAAGAGGAATTTGGATTCAAAACATGCTCCAGTCGAAAAGTAGGAATATTAGTGTTCATATTTAACAACAGAATATGCTGTCCTTTCATAAATCAATTAAGGACCTCTTCCCCATTCAGTTAATTAATCCCGAGAATGCAGTTACCAACCGAGAATAGAACCGTGGACAAATTGCCCGACCGGAAAACTTAACATAACATAACCGCTGCTAACAAAGCAAAACTTTTCCTCCTCGCAGCGTCAATGGGAAAGGATAAAGCTCCTTGATATTCCCTTCAGGTACAAATGAATATTACAACATTCTACACCGAGCAAGAGTTTTCTTTCTTTAAGTCTTTTTCCCTTCCTTTGTTCCCTGATGAGCTCAACCTTGTACCTTGACCAGTACTAAACCAATGAGCTATTGTAAAAGGTACCGCATCACGACTATACTTCTTTCGACTCGTAGCTATCTGAACAGGATCTCTTGGAGGGAACTCAAAACTCATGAGAATAATGGTCCTAATGAGTGTCGACCACATGGACGTGGACGGTGTGTAGGACGAGGTCACTGTGAATCCATTGGACTAGTATAACAATCAGAATGCAGTCCTGGTCTCCGTAGCTACCATTACGAATGTCATTCGCCGATGGAGGTCCTTTTTATTATTATTCTTATAATTAAGTGCTATCATTTATACAGCGAGCATTTCTTCTTCAGTTTGCCTGCGGACATTTCGGACTAACTTTTGCTGCCTTCCTTCTTCTTATAGGAAGGAGAGGAGAAGAAGAAGTACATGATGCAAGGAGCAGTAGACGGAGGCGGTAAGCATAATATTGTACTCGAATGGATAAACAGTCGTACTTCGAAGGCGAAGCGGGCAAGACTCCGTCATTGCAGTGGAAGTAATTAAGCTTTATTTATGTGCCTTAATTTCAAAAGGACACTAAGAAGGAATGAACAAGCAAAGAGAGATGCTGGGCAGGGAGAAATGATAATATATATGTATTTATGTACGTAAGTAGGTAGAGGCTAAAGGTCGAGTGAACACAATTGAAAATGCAAAAGGCTAGAGGTTGATGGGAGGCATTTAGGTTAACCTGTAGTTGAGGCGGGATCGTAAACTGGTAAATACATCTAATTTTGCGTAATTTAATCGAGTGGATGCATTCGACTACTATAGGTAGAAGTCGGTTTGAAGATAAAACCGTAAAAGATGGTTGTGAAAGGTCATAAACGATGTACTCATCCATTTTATGGAGATATCCGCGATAAAAGAGTAAAAGGTCAAGTTCATTATCCTCGCTCGAAAGGACCTATTATTTTTTTATATCTGAAGTTGAGGAAGGGCAGTTTGAAGTTGGTGTGCAGATGGGATAGCTGGAAATCAAGTAATAATTATATCTAGTGAACCCTTAAACAGAGGCAGGAGAGAAGTGATGGGTCGGGTGTATCTGACCTTGTACAACGCTAAATAAATATCTCGAGTTAAGGGCGAGTACGTAAAGAGGTAGTGAGAAAGGTTTGAAAATCCTTCAGGAGTGGTATCTATACCACTTGTAGATGTGGGGCACCTAGTGCGTTCATAAAATATATTCGGCCAAACAAGTCATCCAACAGTAGTCGAAAAATATTTCTTTTTCAATTCCCTATGCTCTGCCTTCGTCCAAGATCATACACATTAATTTTAGCCCACTGCATCCTCCTCGGAAAGACAGATCGCCGGATGCAAATCAGCCCACTGAACAAGCAATTCAAACGGGGATGACGAATTCTATGCTAGTAGACATCAAGCCTAAGAAAAACCCGTGGCTTGACAATAAGTGCAGGCAGTACGTACCTAAGCAAGACCCCCGCAAGGCAATGCTGCATTGAAAGACGAGAGCTGTACGTCTGGTCAACGAACAGAAAGGGGAGAAGAGAACCGGCTTCTCAAGAAGAAAAAGAAGGTGCATGAGAAGCGCGAGGTCGACGAGATGGAGAGGTGTTACAGCAGGAATGAATTCCGGAAATTTACTAAAATATAAAACAGCTATCCAGTGGATACAAACTCTGGACTGATGCTTGTCGGGACGAGAATGGACAACTTATAGTAGAGTAGCAGTCGATACTGAGAATTTGGAAGAATTATTTTTGTAGACTGTTAAACGGCGGGAAGGACTCAAATAACGCCTTTAGGCAGAATGTTCCACTCAACTTGGACGGCGATAGACAAGAATTTCGTATAGCAGTATCAATATCAAGGCTTAAGTCAAACAAAGCTGCTGGAGCAGCCGGACTGTCCGTGGAACTATTTGAAGCAGCTGGGGGTGATCCTATAAGGCGCATGCACCAGCTCACCCGTAAGATTGGGTCGGAGGAAAGCATGCCCGACGAGAGGCATTTCGGTGTCGTTTGCGCGATCCACAAGAAAGGAGACCCCTTTGACTGCGCAAATTACAGAGGAATCAGTCTTCTTAACGAGGGCGCCATGGCACAGTGGTTAGTGTGTTGGACTCTGACGCACGATGAGCGAATTCGGATCCATCCAACGTTTATTTTGCGGCGTCCCTCCCAGGCGGGGTATCCGTAGTATACTTGCCATGAAAAACGTTCTCTCGACTCACGCCGTTCGGGTGATTGAGAGAAGCTTGACTCTGGTCCTTCATGGGCTGTAAAGCCACCAAAGAAGAAGAAGAATATCTTTAACAACGCATACAGAATCCTCTCAGCTATTATGTGTAAACGCCTGAAACCGTACCTTAACGGAAGTACAGATCGGCACTCACCACCTATTTGTCGTGTTCAAGGCTACTATCATATGTGCATAGAGACTCCGAGCCATGTTCTGGCATCCCTACCAAACTCGTCAGATTGTGTCCGATGACGATGGGAAATGTTCACTGCCCCATCGAGGTCGGTAACGAACTTACCAATACCTTTTATGTCTTAAAAGGTTTTAGACAAGGCGACGCGCTATCACGTGACTTTTTTAGCATCACACTTGAGAAGAACCTGCGTAACTCACAATGTTTACTTAATTGGTCGAATGCTGCGTACTGTCAATGAGTCGTTTGCTGGTATTGAAGCGGAGGCGGCTAAAATAGGTCTGCCGGCAAATGAGGGCAAAACGAAGTATATGCTGTCATCAGGAAAGGACGCACAGAATCGACGCCTCAGACAGAGTATCACAATGGATCCTCGTATCCGCAATAACGGAAACGATGATCCGTTCAAAAACGCTCCCTTTACTCAGCTTAGCGTTAAAATCTCCTAGCATGGCCTTGGTATCATAGCTGGGGCATTTGGCAAATTTTCTGTGTAGGAGATCAAAGAAATCATCTTTGATGGCGTCATCCTTGTTGTCCGTGGGGGCATGGACACATATGAGGCTGATGTTAAAAAGTTTTGCCTTGATGCGGACCCTTATGAGCCACAATACATAAAAAAAAAAAAACAATTTTTTTGGCATTTTTAAAAATAAACTTGTATTTGACCCACCCTGTATATTGTCTATATCGATTGCGCTATATCACTTAGTGGCGCGTATTGAAAATAGTTTCACACACAAGGGGATCGCGATTAGCCCCTTCCTCGATATTGAGGGGCCTTTTGACAATACTGGGTATGACTCGATAACAACTGCACTATCCAGCAGGCTGTATGGGTGTAGACCATCCCACTAATCAGTGAATTAGGACGATGCTAAATAGCCGTATAATATCGGCTACATCCGGAGAGGTCTCGGTGACAGTATCGGTGGCTAAGGGGTGTCCACAAGGAGGAGTTATTTCACCCCCTCTCTGGTCGATAGTTATCCATGACCTACTCCGCAAGTTAACCAATCTCGGTAATTGTTATGGGCAGGTGCGAAATTTCTGCCTGTGAGCGCATGCAACCTGCGCTTCAGATCATCAAATAAGACAATCTTAGTCCCATTTCTAAAGAGGAGAAGGTTGCAACCCTGCTCCGTCTTTCTAAATGGTACAAACATAGGATTAAGTATATAGGTAATGACCTTGATCGCAGACTTAACTGGAATTTAACAAGGCAACCTGCCCTACGGCAGCTCAAGAAACACTGATTGGACTTGCGCCACTGCACCTTTATATTAAAAAGGTTGCATTACGTTTTTCAAACAGAATTTGTCGCTCAGAAAAATGCCTGTAATGTAGACCTTTGGTCCATCCTGCAACATCTTCATGAGCTGGATATGATTACCACGGTCTCGGACGCATTACCTTACACCTTCACTTTTGACAAGAGATTTGAGATATTGATCCCAAACCGAATAGCTTGGGAAACCAGCGATTCCTTGCTCACAGATGGCTCCAAGATGGGTTGGCGCTGGCCTCTTTGGATATTATCGGAGGATTTCGAAGGACCTAGGAATGAGTCCTAGTATCTTCCAAGCCATCCTGACATGCATCAATCTAAACTTAGAGACTGGGATAAGACTCTAATAGCCAAGCAGCGCTTAAAGCGCTGAGTTCGTATGGCACGAACTCAAAATTCGTTAAGCAATGCCATGATGCCAAGACTTTGCCAAAAGTAACAAGGTCAAACTGTGGTGGGTGCCAGGGAACAAAGGCATTAAGGGCAATGAAATCGCCGACGAACTCGCTAGGAAAGGTTCCAGCGACAGGTACATAGGTACCGAAACTTTCTGCGGCATTCCGAAGTCTAAGATTAACTTCTTCTTAGACAAGTGGGCAAATCCGCCAATCGTGAAGAGTTATATATGTATAAGGCTCCTGGAGAAGCACTCTCATGATATCCTTAAACTTAATAGAGTAGATATCAGAAAACTGGACAGCTGTCTTACGGGACACTGTGGTCGGAGACGATATATCAGCTAAATTAACCGCTCGCCTGAAACTGAGTGTCGACTCTGTCTTGACCCTGTCGTTATTTTAGGAAGCGTATTCTTACGATTTCTCACCTTCATTTCGGTAGTGGAGAAGCTCCTCCAGGTCGCAGTGCCTCATGCTATCTAGTACTTACTTACTTTGATGGCGCTACAGTTCGGGGTGAACCAGGGCCTCAACCAACAAGCCTCTCCGGCCGGCCCGATCTTCGACCAGCCGCTTCCAGTGCCGCACGCCCAGTTGGTTGAGGTCCCCTTCCACCTGTGCGCGCCACCTTAAATGCGGTCGTCCTCTGCTGCGTCGTCCATTGGTGTTGGAGTCGAAGACTCTCCGGGCCGGAGCGTTGATGTCCATTCGCTCTACATGGCCTAACCATCTTAGACGTTGGATCCGAAGACGTCTAACCAGGCCGATGTCGCTGTACAGCCCGTACAGTTCTTGGTTGAATCTCCACCTCCATTCTCCGTTTACACAAACGGGACCAAAGATTGTACGCAGAATTTTGCCGCTTCTGCTTCAATGCTTGTGAACGCCTCATTGACGTCTCGCTTTGTTCGTCCAATAACGTCAATGTCATCTGCGTAGGCAAGCAATTGTGTGGACTTGAAGTATATCGTACCTCCTGTATTGGCCGCAGAGTCCCGCACGATCTTTTCAAGAATAATGATGAAGAAATCACATGACAGTGCGTCACCCTGTCTAAAACCTTTTTTAACATCAAAGGGGTCGGTTAGTTCACCTCCGACCTTAATGGAGCAGCGAGAGTTCTCCATAGTCATCCTGCATAGTCTGACGAGTTTGGCAGGAATGTTAAAACATGACATGGCTCTGTATAGCTCGTCTCTATAAACACTGTCATACGCGGCTTTAAAGTCGACGAAAAGATGGGGCGTGTCGACCTGGAATTCATGGGTCTTCTCCAAGATCTGCCGTAGTGTAAATGTTTGGTCTATCGTGGATTTTCCTGACCTGAAACCACACTGGTAGGAACCTATCAGATTGTCCACGAACGGTTTCAGGTACTTACACAGTACGGCAGAGAGGACCTTGTACGCGATTTTCAGGAGGCTTATCCCTCTGTATTTGGCGCAGTCATAGGAGTCTCCTTTCTTATGGACCGGGCAAACGATACTGAGATTCAATTCATCGGGCATGCGTTGTTCCGACCATATCTTGCAGATGAGTTGGTGCATGTTCCTAACCAGCTCATCGCCAGCCGCTTTAAACAGCTCCGCGGGGAGTCCGTCTGCTCCAGCAGCTTTATAAGACTTAAGTTTCGATATCGCTACCTTAACATCGTCTAGGTCGGGTGGACGGGTTGACTATCATCGCCGTTATACAGTCTGCAGAAGTGGTCCTTCCACAATCTCTGCATCGACTGTGACTCCACTACATGCTATCTAGTAGCACTATTTATTTCGACGAATCTGAATATAGCACCTAGAATGCCTGAAACCAACGCACCTTCCGGATTCGCTCCAGAGCAGTCCATATAAGAAAAAGAAACAAAGACAAAAAGGACTTCTCCAGAACCATACAGCTTCGTCTGTTCTTTGTCTCGCAGTTCGTTCCAGTTATCATTTCTGAGTGTAACCAGAACTTTGCTCCTAATGAGGGCAATTTCACAATAATAGCTGGAACAAACTTCGACTACACTATGTCCCACCTACACAAAGCCAAGTCACTAAGTCCCAACAACAAACAAATCCACATGCATGCACCCGATAACCTTTCAAAAATCTTCCCAAAGTCTTTGAAGAAGAAATGTAATACAAAACGATTTTAATTCAACAAAACATCCAAACAATCAAGTTCCTTCTCTAGCATCGGGTAAGCTTCACACATGTCCCTGATCTCGTTAGCGTCGAGCCAGAAACACAAAACTATCTCGTGCGACAAAGCAACTGATTTGCACACACCTAACGAGCACCTTCCCTGAATATGTATGACTTATGCTAATGTTCATTACGTCGTCGCTTGGCTCCATTACTACGACTGACTGTCTGTCTCGGTACACCTGAAAAACCGCTCATAAACAAAACCCACCCAACTCTCGAGTCACCCGAAAAGTCATCGTTCCTGTATGCAACATCACCACCACTGACTAACCGGTGGCTAGAAGCTACACATACGACGATGATGGAAGACCGAGCAAAGGAAACACTCGAATTGTCTACAAGCACATGAGTGTATCCTTCCGTTGGGCAAGTACCACGAGGTGGTGCTCACGTACTAGAAAACTTTTCCATTCATAAATTAACTTTATTGCTTTCCGTCTTAGCCGGATTCGTAAGTGGAACGAGCGTTTTATTAAATCCACTTCATTTAATTTTTGATTTAATTAAATATACGTAGCAACGTATCGTAAGGCTCGTTTCGTCTAGGTACATAGATGGGATGTCGATCGTTTCATATGTCTTTGCTCTTTTCGGAGTCGCTTGGCGGAGCAACACACGCCCTCGTGACTGGGGGAGGGAAACATTCAAAAGCAAAAAAAGGAAACTTTCTCACAAGTTTGAAGCGTTGAAGTGGGTAGTGCGGTTCTTATTTGTTGTATCTTTCCCGCAAAGCTAATGGTATAAATGCGCCTTCTTCTTACCTCGGCAAGTCGGCTTAAGTCAACTTTTTTTTTTTGTTTCGAACATAAGGCACCAGATACGGAGCAGGAGGCCACAAAGATCCTTGCGGAAAACAAATTACCCGAGAGCGTTTTCATTAATTTCTTTTAGCGGTGGAGGCGGCTTGTCTTAAACCAAGATCCGCTGCAGATATACTATATATCTGGTAGTTTTACATCAAATAATTTTGTTGAGTAAATGCCTTGGGGTGGTAATTAAATGAAGTCAGTGGTTAAATATACTTCAGTAGCAAGTAGTTTTGGGGTGTCGAGCGATAGATGCTGCGAATACCATAGGCAACGAATGAAAGATATTTAAGTCCCCTAATTCGACTAGTAACGAGTGGGTTAAGAAATGAGTTACGGGCATATGGCTTTACATGATTCCACGAAGAATGTTCAATTAACTTAGAAATAATTCGAAACTAGCTATAGGGAAGTGTGGAGCACGGTTTGTATAAATGAGTAATGATGTAGAGGTTTATCCAGATTTTCATTGAAAAAGGTAATTATCTTCCAGGAAATCCTGCTAAGCCTTCAGCTCTACCTCAGACTAAGTTTGTTTAAATACCTACCTCATTTGAGGGGAAAGCCTTTTTTATTTATTTTTTTTATTTTTTCTTTTTACCAGGGCAGGTCAAAAACTTCTAAAGACACTATAAGGATCGTAAGCACGTGCTCATAGTAGTGCGAGATTTCTACTGACTAAAAACACCTCCCTTCGAAACGAATTTATACTGCAACTAAGTCATTCCACCTATCATGCAGTATTCCGTTCTCGATGTGGTCGCATTTACTAGGTGACATCCTAACGAAGATTCCTGCAATTTTCGCTATGTTTGTGCGGTTAAAGTTTATCATGCTAAGTCGAGAGGTTTCGTCCTTTCGACGGCGCAATACGTATTTTTCGTCCAGTTGCGCCCCATCCACAAAAAAAGGCGATCCTACCTCTTGCAAGAACTATAGAGGTATATCCCTCCTCAATGTCGCATACAAGATCCTATCCAGCGTATTGTATGGACGTCTAAAGCCATTTTGCACCGCACTAATCGGCAGCTACCAGTGCGGCTTCCGGCCCGGCAAATCAACTATAGACCAAATTTCCACACTTCTACGAATCTTGGAAAAGACCATCGAGTTTCGAATCGATACACACCATCTTTTCATCGATTTCGAAGCCGCATACGACAGCATTCATTGTGAAGGATTGTTTGGTGCGATGGCCGAATTCGGGATCCCGGGAAAACTGATCCAGTTGTGTTGCGCCACGCTAAAAAAAATACGCGATGCACCGTGCAACTCGGTTCTAGGACCTCGGAACCATTCGAAACCTGCACCGGATTTCGGCAAGGAGATGCGCTGTCATGTGACTTCTTCAACCTGGTGCTGGAGCAGATAGTGCAACGGGCAGGCGTCAACAGGGAAGGCACTATCTTCTACAAGTTCGTCCAGCTGCTAGGATACACGGATGATATCGACATCATCGCGTGTTCTCGCCGTGGCATTGTGGAAGCATTCACGGCGATTAAAAAACAGGCGAAACGAGTTGGAGGACAAAACGAAGTACATGCTGTCAAGCAAAAACCAATCCGTCGCTCACCATCTGGGACAAAAATAAACTAGGAATGCAATGCAGGTGGGCGATTGCAAGAAATGAGCTGAGCGAGTTAATTTGTCAATTTGTTTATTGATTTGGTTTCCGGGATGACTCGCGTCGAAGCTTTCTTTCCAAGTTGAGTGAGTTTTCAACTCTGTTATGCATATCCAAAGTTTATTCAGCGCTAGTCTTTGTTTGTAAAAAATATCATACTGCTCCTGGTTTTCCAAGTTTGCCACCCTTGTGCCACTTGCCACTTGTGAAATTCGTTTTGATCTGCATTTGCGTATTTGTCCCTTCGACCAGTGATAATCAATTACGAAGTCTTTCAGACAAGTTCCTCCGTGAAGTGCATCTCTTAAGCTATAGTGATCCATCATTGACCGCGGCACAACGTGTTCAGATTCATCTCGGTCTACCGGAATTATCACGTAGTCAACAAGTCCAATGTAGATTTTCACGTATGTCCGGCTAGTATGCTTTAGTGGTTCGCCAATTAGCAGATGTATCACCTCACAGGCTCTATTGTCGCGTTGACCAATCAGCTTGATAAGTAACTTCGAAATTGCTTTTTTGCTTGGGTCTTCGGGGTCGCAGGTTTGTAAAATATTCTGGAAAACTTCTCTGTAATTCATTGAAGGCCATTCATTGCAGCCATTCTTTAGCTGCATATTTTGATAGATAGTTAATTATCGCTTGTTCGGAAGCAATAAATTGTACAATCGGTGTTAGCTCGCCATGCTTGTGAAACGAACTTGTTATGGTCATTCAAGAGGTCATCGTTGCATTTAGGTGTGAATATCCAAACACCGTTTTCATCTTTGCATAGAGTTGATTCAGTTTAAATTTGTTTCGGATATTTAAAACGACAGAGATCTCTACCTCCGACTTTCTAAAGGCGGTATAATCCACATTTCGAATGACGATTCACACGATTGAGAAGTTCAGCAAACTGGGCTGGACAGTTGAATACAATATCAGTTGGCTTCAATCGAGAGGGATGCATTTCTGCTGGCGGTTGTTCAAGCATAGGATGCATAGCAGAGACAATCCCGTCATAGAACTGGATGTATTGCTGTACTTCCTCAAATGTTGCTGCGTGAAAGTTTCGTGGATTAGGAGCGTTTGCAATCCAGATGATCATGTGTACATGAGGAGAACCACGATGTTGGTATTCGAAACGATACCAGAAGTCGGTTATGTTCATTATCACGTCTTGAGAAATATTTGTCTGCAATTCTGGGATTCCCGTTTAATTTCTTTTACACTAGTCTACCAAGGGCACGTTCGCTAAATGTATTGCGCAGTTCATCCGGGATACCGTTGTGCCGGATTAAGCATGGCCACCAGAGGTCAGCAGCACTTAGTGTTAGGAATATGGTAGGAACTCCGAGTTGGTTAACCATGGCCAGTAGTTCACATCTTTGCTGATACCAGTACGCCGAAGTTTCACGTATTTTTTATCCCTATGATAAAAGGCGTTTAATAAGTGATGGCTGTTCTTGTACCCGTTGTGCTAATTGTTGAATATTTTGGATGTTTTGCAAATCACGGCTATTTGCAAATACACCACTTTGTCTACAGGCGTCGTGTCGCTGCATCGTATTGGGGCAGAAGAAGCGGGGATCTTGCGCAAAACATTGATCGTGAAATTTTATAAGGTATTCAGTCCACTCACGAAAAGATGCCTTAATTCTACGACTGAAGTCAAGGTAATCGCATTTACCATCGGGAAATAAATGAGGAAAAACTTGTAGGATGTAACAAATCTGTCGAAATTCATTCCCTGGTAAGTCAGTCGCACTCGGCCAGTTCAACGTTGACTCGACTGATGCTTTTTGCCCTTATCGTGGTGTAGACGGCACGAAGCATTCTTCAATATTGGCGCTTTCTGCTATTTCTCCTTCAACAGTACCTTCTTCAATGAAAGGTATGCGATCAGCAATATTTCCTTCGCTTGGTAGGCTTGATGTGACATCCAGATTCAGTGACACGTCTGCGTAGAAATGATTGAAATGTTGAAGACATTTTAAAGCATTAAGAACAACTTGCTTGTGTACACGAAAGTCAGTGAATCCACTCATGCCAGCACTTCGAACGATGACAATTTCAAGTTCAGCAGGCGTTACTGGTAGCAAGCGAGCCGGAGGTAGGATATCTTATCCAACATTGATGATCTTACCGGAATAATGAAACTGGCCAGTGGAACCAGAAGCGCAAACTTGATATATCCTCATAACTGGGTTCACACGAGAAATAAATAACTGCTCAACCATTGTCAAACCTTGTAATTCTGGTGGAACAATTCCTGGATGCAGTATATTTAGTAGGATCTTTGATGCATGAGTTGCAGATGAAATCTTCAATTGTATCTATATATTTAGTGCGTGAGCAGATTCTGCACTTAGAGTAAGATTTGTTATCAAGGCTAACTTGGAATTTTGTAGCATCTTGAGCATCAGTATTAGTACTTGACGACGAGTTTTTCGATGAACGATACGAAATGAGATGTAAGGCTAGAGATCAAATTACTTTATTCCAAGAAGAAAATCAAAAGGGTTATGATCGAAAGCGGAAACCTGCAAGAAAATATCACGTGCATGAGTTAGTTGCAATCCAACGAAAACAATTTGGAAGTGGGCTGAAGCTATACCCGAAGTTCCTGCGCCCATACGAAATAGTGAAGGTTAAGCGTAACGATCGACATGAAGTACGGAAAGTGGGCGATCATGAAGGCCCAAACCTAACATCGTCGTCTGCCGACTATATGAAGCCTTGGATAAATATAGAAGATGGGAACAGCTCTTCAACCGACGAAGAACCGCCTGGGGCAGGCGGTCTGCAGGATGGCCGAATGTAGGATCACCCTGTATCTTCACGATCCACATCGATCCTCGAATGGGAAGGAAAACAACAAAAGGGTGGAGAAGGCAGCATTTTGGTCACAGTCGGGTGATGTGGGCGGGTTAAGTTTGGTCGCGGCGACTATTTGAAATACGTATTAATTATAACCAGTTTTTTTAAAATTTTATTATTTTTTTAATAAAACATTTGTTTTTTTTTAAATTCCTGCGCGTGTTTTATGCAAAAAAGATCCCCCTCCCTTTGAAATCCTACATGTATGTATATACATATGCATGTATGTCCTTATGCCTTAAGTTTAACTGGCACTATTCTATATTTCATGAAAATATCCTTCGACCTCCTCCACCCTCACTAAACTCCATGGCGTCAATGTGTGCAAAGAGAAAAAGAGAAACGAATTAGCAAAATGAAAAGCACGCAACCCATTCTACCATGACAAGCATTAAATCCTCAGGCGAAAGGGATGAGTTGAACGGAAAAACATTGAAACGCGCAAAGCATATCCTTAAATAAATGTCAATATTTCCGTATTAACGGTGCTTTATTTCCAATTTACCAAATTCAATTTTGTATTGCACATTCACACATCCACTCGCCCAGGTTTTTTCGCCTCGTATCCGTCATTCTGTCCCGGAACACACCAAATTCCATCGCTCTGTCGTACTCATATCACTTAACGTCCTTTGTATGTATTTCCCAGTCGCCGTTACCGTTACACTCGTACACGTCCTTTCTATATTATCCTGCCAACAGAGCTGGATTATTGTTTTCAAACAGATATGACGATGAATTGTTATTTTATGGCAGAGCCATCCCTTTTCACTTACTTAGGTATGTACTCCCATCTCCAATTCGTCCTTCACCCCTTTTCACAGCCCACGCACGTGAGTACGTGTATTGCTTAAGGTGGCGGAGTGGAGGATCAGAATGGGTGCAACCTTCCCATAAAAAAAAGGAAATGAAAATGACGACGAGTTTATCGGGAATTGTCCTAAAGGTGTGAGCGAACGGGTAAAATGCACTCCATTGGGATATACGAGGTAGATAAAGAGGACGCGTTCGGCTGCTTGGAAATTGCCATGTTGATGAAGGACTCAAGGATGAATTGATGCGTGACCCCTAGAGACCGATTTGCGTATATTTGCCGTGGACCATTGTATCCGGTGGAAGATGTAATCTCGATTTTTTGTTAAACGATAACCGTGTGAAGGATAGCTCCGTGTATGGGAGAATGTCCTACGCAGTGTAGACTCAAAGGACACGGAGGAAGGATAAAGTGATGGAACTTTACATATATGCAACATATGTATATTTTATTGCAAAGTAAAGCTTTAATTAGTCACGAAGGGCTGATCACAAGCTGGAAAATTCAACTGATGGTTTCAAAGCGAGCGTAATACATAGAAAGCAAAATTGACGGAGACGCGAGGGAATTAATTGCGTGTACGCGGGATAAAAAGGATGTGAGAAGAGAAAGTGCCATGGAGTAGCCAATGAGAATGGAACTGCTTCAAGGCATGCTTTTGTGAGAGCCAAGATGCCCTCGAAACGCTCATTAATTTGTAATGGTAAAACTCTTTTGGTAAGTTCTTTGACTTTAGCTGTTCAAGGTGAGAGGCGGAAGCAGTGATGTTGTACAATCGAAACGTTTCAGCGTGTGATGGCAGCATCAGATTGGGAAATGTGCAGAATCGAGGATCCACTTAACTGTAGGGTGCTTTGAAAGCAGACTGCTCAGGTGCTCTTATACGTAAGGCTTATTGGCTGATGTGTTGGTCCTCGAGTCACCGTAATGCTTCTTCAATGTGGGATTCCGATAAATCTCAGTACAGTTCAACTATAAATATTTTCATCTCTGGCAGGCCAAAAACGATTCCATTATCCGCATGGTGTGATCACCCATTAACTCTTACAAGACCGGGCGATTGACGATCAGTTTTCACCAAAAATCATGTACAACGGTGAAGTGCATTTCTCGTTGAATGGGACGGTAAGCAAGCAAAACTGCCACTGTTGAGCCGACAAAATTCCATGAAATTTGATTGTCTTACATTTTTACTATCTACGGGCGTCATAACAGACTTTCTGAGCACACCATTCAAACCATAGTCAAGCCAAAGATCAACTAGATAGTACGATTTAACAGCTTTCGGAAAAGATATCATGTAGGGATATGAAATCGTTCAAATGACTGCCGCAGAGATGCAGAGATCCGGCTGAAGTTGAGCGATAGTGCTATATACCTTTAAGGGCACCGATCTTTGGCATAGGCCCGTAACTTAAGAAAACCGTACAACAGAACGGATCAGTCATTCGTACATTCTCAGTGACCTGTATCACTTAAGTCTTTAGATATGACCGGTATGAATACGAGGTGTGGCAATTAAGTTCCGGGAATTTGTATACAAAACTTTGATATCGACCTTGACAATAGTCCCCTTGCAACTCTACACAACGGTCCTAAGTTTGCTTCAACGATTCAAGGCCCCCTTGATATTCCTCCGGAGTTAACCCGTTCAAGACCATAGTTATAGCCTCTTTGACTTTCTCTGCACCGCCATGATGAGCTCCCGTCAGGTGTGACTTCATCAGGGGCAATATCGAGGCTATAGAGTGGATGTGGCAACAACTCTTGCACAATCATTGAGCAATGGGCCGATACATTGTGGTGGTGCAAAATCCAGCCGCGCTCGCAGCCTCTTCAGGACGCCAACATAGAACTGTCCAGCCACTGTCTGATCAGTAGGAACATATTCACGATGAACGATGCGCGGATCATGCTCTACTCGTTCACGGCCCTTCTTGAACCGTAATAGGAACATATGTACGTTCGTCTCCAAAAACCATACTGCAAATGCTAGTTAGTTAAACAACACGCAAAAGTGTGTTGGATGACACATATGTATAAGGGTGTCATTTGACACATTTCAAGATTGAGTGTGTCACTTAACACGTTTGATCTTCGAAATTGAGATACTTATTCGTGTTAAAACTATAACACGTTCTATTGCATGCCATGAACAAAAACCCTAATGGGATCTTAAGTGTATATGCAATGACACACTTATTAATTATTAACACACTTTAGATAAATCATCAATCAATGAGAAGTGTCCAAACTATATGCAACCTTGCCAGAAAGTAATTTGCGAATCGGATCCATGTTGTAATGGTTGACACACTGGACTCTTAATCCAGTCATCCAGTCTCAAGGTCCGCAGCCACCAAAAAAAAAAGACACTTAACCACTCTTCTTTCCCATTCTACATTGGTCCTTCGAGCCGGATTTCATAATCATCATGATGGTGTATCCCAACGAAAAAGAACAATCAAATCAATCAAACAAAAAAACAAAGAACAACGCTTCGGGCTTGATGAGCCTCGAAGTGTTCACTGCGAAAAGTATTCACAGGAACCTTGAGATTTGAAGACGGGATCAAAATTGAGATTGAGAGTCACGTGTGTTAACCGTTATATCATAGGTCCGGGTCGCAATTTGCTTTCTGGCAAGGTTGCTTATCGTAGGGAATGTCACTTTTTGTGTGTTTTCATGTAACACACTTTTGTGCTTTGTGGTTTTGTTAAGGGTTCTGCTATCTGTTATAGAACGGATATAACACACTTAAAATTGCATTCAAAATGATTACAATGAAAGCACACCATTTCGAGATTTACAGTAACACACTTACCATTTGCACTGGACCTACTATTTTCAGAGGACTTCCGAGGGCTTTTCACTAGATATCACTAAAAATTGAATCATAACACGTTGCCTGTAATGTGAGTCACTCATTTTTACGACGCCACTATAGAGGTATTTTTTTTTTCTTTTTTTTTTTAAAAAAAAAGGCATAACACACAAACAAATCGTACTGTCGACTTCCGCCTTCGGCGAAAACTGAAAGGAAGAACTATCCTTTCTAGACAAATGTTGACGAACGACGCAGTGTTGCCAGTTACTGTGCTTTGACCGAATTCCCGGATATTAATTTCTCACACCTCATATCCCGAAGCTAAGATAGATATGTATCCCTAAAAAGTGACTGTCGGTATACTATGTGGTCAAGGCCACCGAAATTTATTTTTCGTAAATGAGGATCTATACGTTCTTATCGTCAGTTCTGCGCTATACCGTCCAATGGTGATATACTATTTGTGCAAGGCGGGTGCCTTACAGGTTCGCTGGTGGAGCAAATATTACTGTCGTACGGGTATAACACAAATTTGGCGATAGAGTTTCACTTCACAGCTCTGTTTAAGCCGTGTTGTATCTTGTGCTGATAAAGGATGAAGAATTTCTGTGTGCAGTTCTGCAACTTTCGTGGGTAAAGGAAGAATTTCCCTGCCACGTATGTATGTCCAAGCTTCGCTCCATAAATCGGCTGTCTTGGCACTACGTGAAACACAGGTGGATGAAAAATCCGACCCCTGGGATTTCAGTCTTCCTGGATATACATAGCCTAGTGACATTATTCGTATTCCATCGCGGTCTCGCCGTTTACGTCCGTAGTGAGATCGCTTACCTACGTCTATCACGATATAGCCGTTTGTCCTCCGCGGAATTTAGTGACATATGGCTTTAATTCAGCCTTCGCAAGCACTCCGTTCATTACTGTTTTCTTTATGGAGGCCCCATTCTAGAGAGGAATGCAACATTTGATGCATTCGACGCACTGTCCGATTCCATCCAAAGAATACTTTGCCTGTTCCCTCGCACAGCAATAGTTTAAGCGGACGATTTCAATGTACACAATTCTCGGTGGTTTAGACATTCAGGACAGACAACACCCGAAGGAAGGTATGTTGTATATACCGCAAACACACTGGACTTGTTTCTTACCTCCCAGCCTAACAAATAAACCATTGATGTATTATCGCCTCTGGGCTCGTCCGACAACTGCCTGATATAAGCTAAATTCCCGAACTCCTATCATCCTTAAATTCGGTAACATTAGTCTGATTTTCGCCCACGCCTCCGACGGGGACAAGGATGACAACAGCAAGGATGACTTCTATAATCTCCTAGAAAGGACATACGATAAATACCCCAGCTACGACACCAAGATCGTCTCGAGTGATTTCAATGCACAGCTTGCAAAGGAAGAAGTATTTGCCAGACCCATCCGAAAATAGAGCGTACATGACAATACATCCGGGAACGGACTCAGGCTACTGGATTTCGCCTTGGGGAGGAATCTCTCTGTAGTGAGTATGCGGATCTCACGCCTTAACATCCATAAAGGGACCTGGGACCAATCAACTGTCAACCAGATTGATCACATAGCGATCGGCGTCAGACACTCCTCCAGTATTCTCGATATCCGAACTTTCCGAGAAGCCAATATCGACTTCGATTATTTCTTTGTTGTTGCCAAGGTAAGACCACGGATATAAAAAAAAATAACTGAGGAGAGAAAGAACACCAAGGCTTGATGTTCGAAAGCTACGATATCATCCGAAGAAAGTTTGACGCCGTCTGCACTAACGGTAGAAGAAGAATGGAAGCTTTGTCAAAAAGCTATTCACGATGCTACCACCACCGCCCAGGGAAAACCCGTGGTTTGACGACAAGTGCCGACAGGCCCATGCACTTAAGCAAGGCGCCTACAAGACAATGCTGCATTGACAGAAGAGAGCTGTTCGTGAGCTCTACGAACAGAAAACGAGGGATGAGAACTGGCTTCTCAAAAAGGAAAAGAAGGATCATGGGATGCGCGAGGTCGAGGAGATGGAGAGGTGCTAGAGCAGGAATGAAGTCCGGAAGTTTTACCAAAAGGTAAAACAGCTATCCAGTAGATACAAACTCCCGACCGAAGCCGGGGTGAGAATGGACAGCTTGTAGTAGAGTCGCAGTCGATATTGATAATTTGGAAGAATCATTTCTGCAAACTGTTAAACCACGAACTGTACGGGCTGTACGCAAGCATGTGCCTGGTTAAGCGTCTACGGAGGATAAAACGCTTAAGATGACTAGGTACATGGCCTAGCGCATGGACAACATAGATCCGGCCCAAAGAATCTTCGGATCCGAGCCATTGGGACAACGCAACAGAGGACGCCCTCGACTCAAATGGCGCACACAAGTGGACGTCGACCAACTTGGTGTGCGTAACTGGAGGCGGCTGGCAAGATATCGTCTTGGCTGAAGTCGCTTGTTGGTTGAGGCTGAAGACCACACTGGCCTGTAGCGCCTTGAAAAAGGAGAAGAAGAAGTAATCAGCTCTAGGGTATGGCAATGTTATTGAAGTAATGTGATCATTATGTACAATTTAAAGCTACATAGGACCTTTTGGCAACGAGATTTAATAAGTTTTTGTATCTGATGTAATCTAGGAGTGTTATTGTTTCCAACACCAACACTGTAAACGTCTCATAGCTTTCTATCTACGTAGTCCTTCTAGCTTGATATAAAATTTGGTACAACCCAACTGTGGGTACTAAGTAAAGAGTACTTAAAGTAGTGCTAAGCTCTCTTACTCAAGGCTTCGGGATAAAATCAATTCCATCTGAAGACAACTAATTCGCAGTTGATTGATATGCTGTACTATGCGTAGAATGCTCCTTGAATCTCTGCACCAAATAGTACATGAGAGAACGAATCAACTTCCGTCGTGCAATTGCAAATTTCGTAAACATAACCTTATTCCATTCACTTCTCCAATCTTTATGTGCATTTCCTGCGAACGTGCCAATAAGCGAATAGTCTCACACAACAGAGGGAAAGAAAAATGAATAAACAAAAACGACCTCATGCCCTAAAGTGTATAGAAGCCACACTGACCAACACAAGTGGTAGCCAACCAGCTCTCGGTTCTCTTGGTCCTTTTTTCCTTTTGCAACCGTCACCCGTTCTTTACGTACATCTAGAGCATTCCAGTAATATTATGTACAGCTTCCGGCTGTAGCAAACGTTCGTTGGGTCAAAGGGGCACTTCTAGGAATTAGCCATACGGTTCCCCACTTCCTGCTCCCATACTATGCCGCCTTGAGCTGAAATACTAAGGCGGCTTGTTTGGTTGTTTGTTTATTTGGTTTTCGTTATCCTTTTTTTTGCTTTTGGCCCACCCCTGACGTATAAGTATGCAAATACAGCATAAGGTCCTTGGGACACACGAACACCAGAGAATTAGTAATGGCCAAGATGATTATAAAGAGAACGATAGGACAATAGAGATGAATGGCGAAGTAAAGGGAAAATGATATTAAATTGCGACGAGCATAAGGACAAGAGACATATGTTACATTTGATGCTGGCGGCAACAATACGTACAGCTCATAAAAAAGGGACTCGTCTCGAGTGTTCCTATACCGTGGCACTTCTGAAATTCCGAACTTCATGACTCTAGGACTGGAGGAGTCTACGACTTTATTATGCCTGAAACTCTAGGGAACACTGCGAATGCCGCACGTGCTGAATTTGATTAAAAACCTCGCATGAAGTGAACATGCAATAAACCTCCTGGTGGCTGTCCTTGAGAAAATATCGTCTTCAGCTATCCTAGTCAAAGGACTAATTGCCGTCTTGCCTAAGTGCAAATGAAATCACAAAATGATGGCAATCATCCCATGCAATCGATTGTACATAAGCCTGGAACGTTCCTCTACTTAAAGAGGAAAGTATGCTTATTGTCATCCTTTTGATAAAAATTGAAAAAATAAAAAGAGGGAAAAGAGCTATCGAGGAGGCACTAAGACGCGTTACGAAGATGATACATAGGAGTGAACGAAGGCTATCGTACGAGTGCTTGTGGTCGTTACGAGCCATTTTGCGGTTAAGAGCACGACTAAGCTGTGGAACGTTGCCATCGGATCCCCTCAATTAAGTGGCACTTCATGTGAATGGCAACTACTGAAAAGATACTCCCATATCGCGTGGGTGTACGCAATATTTTCCAACCGCACCTGCCTATCGAAGGGAATGGATACTATGAAAACCAAGAGGAAGCCACCCAATAGCAACTCATCCATCTCTACGATAGTTCTACTTGCAAACAAGGATGTGCCATTGGCATTGTCCCAACACAGTGATTAAGGACAGAGAGTTCACCTTTCTCCTCTTTCTAAGTACCCCAATACCGGATTTCTACGAAATCACTTATTAGCCCAATAGGCTACTGATTAGATTGTCACACGTTGATTCTGGGAACTGTCAGAGCTCGTTCGAGTCGGGTATTTCGGGACAATGTGTTGACTGTTACTATGGAACTGTGTCTGTGGAAATGTTTCAATTTAATCTTGAGATATTGATTAACTTCGTCGAAACGGAAAAAGGATATAAAGGTTAATCACCAGACATAGATCTGCTGCCGAAGGACATTAATCTCACCAGAAAACATTGATAAGTAAACAACCGTGAAGCCTTCCGTGAAAGGCATCCAAGTCATTCAGTTAGCTTTCCAGTAATACCACCAATTGCGGAATCCTGCGCCAACTACTAACTCTATCGAGGTGCCAAGTTCCATGAGTCCAATCGTTCCTTTGCCCACATCATTGCATACCTCATTGCACCATTACACAAAGTCTTAAGCGGTTTCCACAGCATCACCTCCCCTCATCTATCTATAGAAGCATTCGATACTACCAACATCACACAACCACATTTACCCAATTGTCCAAATTGCTCATCACATCGACATGAAATTAACTACCAGACCATTGAGTGGAACGCCTGCTCGTAATTAGTCACCTGTTTGCACCATAAAGCCAACCATTAGCTCTAGTGAAGGACCCTTCACCACCCTCTGTCTCGGCCAGTATGCAACATGTAAGCAATCGCTTAACTTCAACCATCTTGATAACGACGTAAGCTATCCCACAGCCGTCGTACTCAGTTCGTGACTCGAGGTCAAGGTCTATTCGATACCACAAGCGCCACTATTGCCACTGTTCTCACCACCAGGGCAAGACACCATGCCGTGTATCCAGAAACACATAACGGTATTTAATCCCATTACAACCATCGCCATCGTCTCATCTGCCTCCGCGCGCCGAATGCATTAACATGTAATTTGCTGTAGTGCAAAGGAACATGGAACCATCCGTTCGCAACGATTTTCAGCCGTCGACGCTCGAAGAACATCATCCGGAGTCGGTGACTCATACTTGATGTTTCCAAAATTAACAAATCGCCCAAATTGCGTGCACAAATAAACTCAACGTTCAAGGACGACACCGACAACGCGAGAATCGTTCAAGCCATTCCAGTTACAGGCACAATCACCCACAGCAGTGGATCAATACCCGGTGAGCTCTAGCCGAGACTCAGACAATTCTGCGAGGGGACGGCAAACTCCTAATGCCTTTGCCGCAGCACCAGCGAGCGAATTGCCAAAACGTGAGATTATTTCAAATTACACGAGCGCCACTAATTTAATATGAGAAGCACCGAACTACCAGGACAGCGAGGCTGGAAGAGGAGCACAAGACAGCTGCGGATACGAGTATTTGTATAATCAAATAATCGTTATAAAATATCACGTAGGGATGATTTGAAAGTTTTTTTCTTGTTTGTGTGAACGCGACACTTTCGACTTGGGCTTCCGGCTTCAGTGTGGGGGTAAAGACTTATTGTAGGCGGTAGGGGTGGCCTAGATGAGCAGTTTGTATGCAGTGTTTTTCGCGAGCGGAAAGTGATTTACTTTCGTGACGCGCTACCGGTGCACGAGCGCAATTGCTAAAGGGGGGAAAGTTGGTGGTTCTTGTGTCTTTCGAGGCCTAAGTGGGAGCAGGAGGTGGAAGCCGGGTGTTGGAAAATCGTGTAAAATCTTCGTTTTTGTTGGCGAGCGGTTATGTTTTTTGTCGCGCGGTTTTATTGCTTTGTGTTGAGATGAAATGAGATTTTCGCATTTATGTAGTTTATTTTACGATTGGAGTGAGTGGCGGAAGAGCCACCCGACATGGGTTGGTCCTTGAATTAAGCACACAGTTTAATGGATCTAATTGTTCGAGAAGTTTTCCGGTTTCTCCTGTTTTGTTTTGAGACTTATCTTAAATCTGAGTGCAGTTGGGAGACTTTATGCTACATGTTTCGAAGATTAAATGATTTTGTACTCTACTCATGGAATTACTGTCGCTTATCTAGGAGTGGGGAACCAGTTTTTGTTGGAACCTTTGAATTTAGTATATATGTCCCATGTGCCATATGCCTCTGTTGTGACAACTTGTTTGTTTTACGTCTTGTGACGTAAGTTACAATAAAGGGAAGACAGGAAACAATGTTTTTATGACGAACACCTCCTTAACGTAATAAGGAACTCCGACAATAGTACTTCCTGAGGCATAATTGCTGTTATCCTTAACTTTTTCGAAAAACAAATTTTGTTTTTGTGGAGGATAGGCCATCTTGTGTGAAGATTATATGTTGAATTGTTGCAATACTAAATACGGAAGCCATTGGAGGTACAAGAACTTTAAAAAACGTTAAGGTACTACTGTGTTCAAAAAGTAGGGGGACATCATTTGTTATGGAAAATCGACTGAAAACAATATCCCCGGAGTGGTCCCTTAAGTTTGTTAAATAGTCTAAGTTACACGGTGCCAAGTCAGGTGAATGCGGTGGTTATGGGACGAATCAATAAAGTGACAAGCTGCATAATCGTAGTGCAAAAACCAAGAGTTCTCTCGCCACTATTCCGGCCTATTTAGGGAAATAGCAAAACGCTCAAATATGTAATATTCCTTGTTGACCCGGCAGAAGGAACTCAAAATGCGCAACACCACGATAGTCGAAATCAACATGGCCTTCATTGAGCGACTTCAGCGCTATATTTTTGGTCTTGTCTCACCTTTAGTACGATACATATTCACTTAGCCGATTGGTTGCTTCCGGGTCGTATGCATAAATTCATGTCTCATCTTTTGTAATAATACATTTTGCCTTGCCCTGGTACTCAGAAAGCATTGTTGCGAATACTTCAACGCGATGATACTGTTCCAAAAAATTCAGTGTTTCGGGTGCATTTCAGGCCCTAAATATGTATATGTATATTGGCGTTACAGACCATGAAGGACCTGAGCCGAGCTTCTCTCAATCACCCATGTTGTGTGTGATTTCATTTTCCCATTGGTGAAAGGGACCTACGGTTCCGAACGGCGAATTTCGAGAAGCTTTTCATGACAATTTTACTACAGGGGGTTTTGTCAGAACCCCGCTGAGGAGAAACACCGTGAAAAACACGTTCGATGACATGGCTGTGTCGGGAATCGATCCCGTGTCATCGGCGTCAGAGACCAACACACTACTCACTGCGCCACGTTGCTCAGTGGGTAGTGAGGCCCAAAAGATACTGTTACGAAAATTACTTGTCCAGAATAGGGTTCGATCACTGGATTGCGATAAACTACAATTGTTTGCTTGTTTATTCAACACATACAATTTATTTCCGCCATTTTAGATCAATTATCTGGGCGCATCACCCTTATTACAACGTTTTATAACACATAACACTCTCTATTGCTTACACTCACATTTTTTACACGCTTTGTCTTTACAACTGTTGGATAATTGTCCACTAGATGGCTTGATTACTTTCACACTGCATTATCCACTAACCACTGAGTCACCAATACTGAACACTGAATGAATATTAAATAGTCTGGGCACTGAATACTGAATCAATGAATTCCCCCAAGGGCGAGTGCTCCCGCTTATATACGTAGCCCTCGGTCCAATTCACGGTCAGACGTTCCCCTTCAGAAGTCTCTAGAATGCTCCGTGCTCTGGCATTGACCATTATTTCCTTCTTAGCTGCCGCAGAGCCTTCCAAACTTTGACAGCGAAATTCGAGCACGACCATCGATTCGTGTCCACAACAATACTTTGAAATGGTAATGACTGATCCTTTTGGACTGCCAACATCATCGGCAATATCTCTTTTTCTTAATCGACGCTTTGTTAATTTTTTGGACGTAAACTTTATCGAATGGGGTTGATTGTCGTCCGTCACGCTCTTCGTCTTCGACACATCCTCGACCTTCTAGAACTCTTTATACCACACGTAAACATTTTCTTTCTAACAAACCTTATCATCATCGTCGGCATCGATTGCAGCATTGAAGCACACACAAGTGGGGGTGGCCGTGGTTCAGTGGTTAACATCATCGACCGCCGAGCGGAAGGTCTATAGTTCAATTCGCTTCATAGCCAAGAAAAAAGTAATTCCTATACGGACAAAAGTATGCAACGCAGTTGTGAATGGAAATTTATCAGATGTACTGCTGCAGGCATAACACTCACAGTATATGGTCAACTGGAATTCATCCTGTGCGTATGCAATACTAAAAAGTGCTTGAACGAATTAGTACGGACTACAACCAAAAACGCGGAATTCGGTCGGCCCTCGTCCTATCTAGGACAACCACCCCTGAGAGTTAACGAACATCAACGACCCAAACCACTGCACTCCGTTCAGGTTGTGTGTGTCAACACATTATAAGAAAATATAAAAACTCTAGAACCTGCGCGAGTTTCTAAAAAAAAAAAAAAAAAGTGGTTTTAGCAAGGTATGAGCCACTATGCTCCAAAAAGTGATTCGAAATCGCACTAGTCATGGTCACGAAATTCTTATCAAAAAGGAAATGACCCGAATTGATTTATCAGATCAAATAAAAATCTTATACGCGAGAGCTGTTCGTGAGGTCTATGAGCAGAAAAGAAGGGAGGAGCACGCGCTTTTCAGAAGGAAAATAAAAGAGTATGAGAAGCGCGCTATCGAGGAGATGTTATCGCGGGAACGACGTTCAAAAAGTTTACCAAGGAGTAAAACGAACATCCCAAAGTTATAAAGCCCGAGCGGAAGCCTGCAGGGATGAACCATCGAAGTCTGAGATGCTGAGATTACGGAAAGAGGTCGAGTTACCTCTGTCAGGCAGAACGCACCATTCACACTGGACGAAGATGAGAGAGAATTCCGTTAACCCGACTTAGACGAGGTTAAGGTAGCGATATCAAAACTGAAGTCTTATAAAACTGCTGGCGAATATGGCCTGCCTGCTGAGCAATTTAAAGCAACTGGAGATTAATGAGTTGGTTGGAAAAATGCCAAGAGCTCATCAGTGAGATATGGTCAGAAGAAAGCATGCATGAACGCATGAGATAGATTATCAGCATCGTTTGCCCGGTCCAAAAAAAACGGAGTACCCTATAACTCCGCCAACTATAGGGGAATAAGTCTCCTTAACTTCGCGTATAATACCATTGATCGCCATTCATACCATAACATCTCTTGAAACCATTCGCGGACAATTTGATAGATTGCTGTCAGTGTGTCTTCAGGCCAGAAAAATCCACGATAGACCAAGTATTCACACTGCGGTAGATCTTGGAGAAGACCCATGAATTTCAGGTCGACACACACTACCTTTTCGCCGACTTTAAAACCACATATATTAGCGACAAGCTATATACAGCTATATAGAGAATTGAAGCAGAATCAGCTAAAATGGGTCTGAGAGTAAACGAGGGCAAAACCAAATATATGCTGTCGTCAGAGAAAGATTCACAACACCAACGTCTTGGTCAGAATGTCACTATTAGCAGCTACAACATTGATGCAGTCAAGGATTTTGTCTACATTGGTTCACTGGTAACCAGCGGCAATGACACCAGCGCTGAGATTAGACGCAGAATAACTCTTGTCGACCGCTGTTTCTTCAGGCTCAAAAGCAGTTAAGTAGTAGGCTTTTTAGTTGACTGTAGCGCCAACAAAGGAAGTGAGTAGACTTGGGCCTGCACCAGTACGAAATTCAACTGACCCAGGAGCTGTCAACATAGACCATAGACGATTGTTCATAGAAAAATCATCTTTAGCGATGAGGCTCATCTCTGGATGAATGGGTACGTCAACAAAAAAGATGTCAAGTTTGGGACGATACCAGTCCACATGAGATCCATGAGTGTCCAATGCATCCCTAAAAAGTAACAGTTTGGTATGGATTTTGGGTTTGTGGAGTAATCGGTTCATATTTCTGTCGCCTATATGCCGGGGACGCTCTGGTACAGTGGTTAGTGTGTTGGACTTTGACGATAATACCAACGCTATCGAATCTTTAGTTCGCAGCGTCCCTCCTTGACGGGGTGCTGGCAAAACCCGCCGTAGTATACTTGTCTTGAACAAGCTTCTCGACTCACGCCGTTCGGAATCGGTATTAAACTGTAGGTCTCTTTCACCTGTGGGAAAAATAAAACACACACAACATGGATGTTTAAGAAAAGCATGGCTCTGGGCCTTCATTGGCTGTAACGCCATTAAAGAAGAAGAGAGATTAAGACAACGTCCCACATTTCGACCAACTTTCCAAAATTATGTATGATAAAGGCTAGCCTACCATACTGCAAATGTTTGCAGACAACCGCCTCTAACCATACCGTATGCTATTAAGGCCTTTCTATGGCATACACATAACATACACCTTTGATGGCATTGTCAAAGCACGTGAACAATTTTTTCCCTGAGGACCCGAGCATTTGTAATTATATTACTGAACATGGAACACACTCCAGGATCGGGAATAAAAAACCTAGAAGCACCGGAAAACCCTCTTCTACCTGAGGCGTCAACTCTGCAGCAGCATCCCTTTGATGACGCTCCCATGATTCGTCCCAAAGTAAAAAAAAAACGGAAAAATTGCTGCATCTACCCCAAAAAAAGGCTAAGGATCAATTCAATTTTTCCGTCCGACATCAGGAAATGAATAAAATATAGCACCCACGCACGCAAACACATATGCCCATAGAACCATTAGAATATATATATGGGAGGCCAAGATTGGCAACATTCCCTGCCGATGCCATTCGGGTCCTGAAAGGGAATATATGCTTCTAACTTCCCCGCCGGAATGGAATAACACAATAATATTTTCTATCGCAATAACAATAAAAAGAAATATTCCACAGCCGCCAGAGTGAGTGGAGAACGGTGTCCTAGGATCGAGCATTTGCCTGGTCTCACCATACCTTCCGTCTATGTATCTGTATCGGTATACAATTTCCGAGCGAGTAACATATAATCGCAACTCTAATCGAATAATTCGACGTGTTTGACTTCCCGTCTGACATACAGTGCGGCGATGGAACCCAAATCAGTCGGGGCCCAAAAGAACGACAATATTTCATCGTTCGTATTGCTCGGGGCGCGCCCCAAGGTGTTGCTATCAGATCCCATCCTGTGGGGAAACATAGCTCGGCGAGGGCTGCAAAGAACCGGAACCAGAACGCGTATGGTATGTCACAAAATCGAATTTCAATCAATCCGACTAAGGATTCCCATCACGTAGGACGCCCATCACATTTTCTCACGTGTTGGTGCGATGGCCAGGCGAGGCGTGGGCGTAAGTCGTCCCCTCCATACATCCCCCCTTTATCCACATTAATACCATGACTATGATAAAGCGAATATTAATGATCAATGCGGAGAAACTTGTAGCTCTGGGCTGGTCTTCCTTCTGACATAGCTCTGCGGTATTACGTGACTGTCCTTATGAGTAACCATCGTTAGTATCAATCCATGTTCGAGACGAGTGTGTATGTTTAGTGTATGTTTTTTTTTCTCGTCGTCTTCTTCCCACAACTGCGGATTCATGCTAAGTCTATGGAACTACACCTTCGGAGCATTGATTGTCGTATCCTTCGAGGTGGACGCCTTTAATAAGTTCTAAATAAATAAGCATTGAAGACGTCTTAATCCAGATGACAAGAAGCTCATGATTTCGAGTATTTCTGTTCTGTCACCTGAATAATAGCTTTATTGAGTTAGGTCAGATCATTTTGCCAATTGATACCAGTCACGCATGACTGGTATTGAAAATGGAACTCTGGAGATGGCATTCTAGTGATGGGTCTCGTAGGTGCTAGAATTTCTTATAATTTTCCTGCGATTCTATGAAAATGCCCGGCCTACAGAATAACTGCCTGAAATATAACTCAAAAATCCACTTTCCAATAATTACATTTTCGTACAATTGTGTACGTAAATCCTCCCATCACAAACGGTGAAGCTAAGCTGTCCTCGAACCTTCCCCATAGAAATGGGGTCTCTTCAGCCGAACTAGGTTGAGAAATCACATTCGATAAATTCTCCAATGAATCCCGTAACACGAATTCCTATTAGGAACGAATACTGTACAAGTCTAACTTAAAAGTTCTAGGAAAAAAGTGTGCAATAATTTCCGATGCAGGATAAAATGTCTTCAACTGAAATCAATTCCATCGAAAGAGACACTGACATGATTTCTAAGAATGAGTGTAAAAGTTCCATACGATATTCCACAAAGTTGTCATTTTACACCGATACTTTTTCCTGAACTGAATTTAATCCATTATACTTGCAAAGGGGAGAAAAAGTCATGGAAATGAACTGCTCCTTTCATTGTACTCACGTCACATTAAACGGAATAACAATCGGTATCCACGAACATTACTAGAGTCTCTAAGTAGGTTATCCTTCCCAGTGTCCTTCAAACTAAAATCCATACAAAAGTAGATGCAAAAATAATGAGAAATAAGATCTACACCGGCACTAAATGCATCATGTTACCCATACAACAGGACGAAGCTATCCTATTACGATAGGAATAATTACTACATATAGCAGAAGCTACAGTGGAAAAGCTCTTAGGACAACTACTGACTACTGCCACTACCGGCATGTAATTACTAGATATTCCCTGAAAATCTAATTATAAAACGCTTATATTCGACGTTTTACAAGGATAATCATTATTTCGTCATTTCGTTATTTCGTTAGCTCGTCACATCCTTCATTCATTGTCCTATTGAAATTGTGCTCTCACTTTGTCCTCAGTCATAATAATTACTACTGTAAAACAACAGAAAAAAAAAACTAAAGTGAAACAAAAACATCTGGTCCTTGTTTTACAGATCATCTAGTATATTCCCAGCAAATGACCCAAAAACTAAGAGAGGGAGAGAAAGAGAGAGGGGGGACTGAATGAGTGTTAATAGCTCGTAAATACTTTAAAGCTGTTAAACACGGACAAGAGGAATCTCATTATCCTTTGAATCTCATTTAAGGACGATGATGAAAAATCCGAAATTCCATTTTTCGACACGAAATCCTCCCCAAACACATACATACATAGATACTATTCGTTTACTCCTTAAAGAGAGGATAAATACTCCTTGAGAAAGGCATCACCCACCGCTCTGGATGGCAGTAGAAAAAAAAAATTCGAAATGTGTGATTACCAGCATATATGTACCTAGTCAGGCAGTGACTTCAAACTAATCGATCTGTCGCCACCGTCGATGACCTGTAAAAACGATCGACAAATTAGAATGAGGACATCGGAATGAATACGACAGTACTTGTCCTGTAAACTATGTGACATTAAGGACATGGTTTAAATAAATTCCAGGACACAAACAAGGCAAATTGGAAACGAGAGCTTTCCTAGCAACTCAAAGGAGATAAGCTGGAATAGCAAAAAAAAAAAAAAGAAAACATCACGAGTGGGACTGGTGGTCCTGTCTCACTTCATTTGAATGTCCTTGTAGTGAATTTCGTGTTTTAGTCCTCTACGTGTTTTTGTTTTGGTCTCATTTAAGTTTTTGTTTTTTTGGTCTGTGTCCTGTGAGCGCTACTGCGGACCATTGTGTTCGCATTACTTTGAGTTCGCCGAGCTCAGTGGTGCGAGAAGTAGTGATGAATGAATGAGTGAATGATTGGTACAGCAAGTGAGGCAAATCGGTGTTTGGATGTGTATATTGTTTGTCCTTTTTTCCGTTTTGTATGCTCAATTTTATACGACTTACCGTGGACAATGAGAAGTTTTTTCTTCTCTGTTTCCTCCTCCGTGTTACGTTTCAGATGTCCTTGTTGTGTCGTGTTGGGTCAATTACAGGAGCAAATCCCGAGGGTGTTATGTCAAAAACACAAAACACGAGGGAATAGAGACCAGAAAGTGAATGGAGACGACAAATGACGGTTGTGATATTTAATTTTAATTTAAACGTTTATCGATTAGAGGGTCCATGGAGGCGTTACAGAAGGTACTTTGATGGCCTTTATAATCAACAAGTACGCGAGAGCACGAAATCCACTTAAACATTCTTTTTACGAAGGTACTTTATTTGGGGAAGGAATTAAACGTGTGCAATTCCAGCACACGAACCTGCTTCCGTTTTACTGCAACTTAATTTGGAGTTTTGCAACTTTTTTTATGTTATGACCTTGTGTAGGGCGTGTAACGAAAGTCTCTTTGAACTTATGAGGTATCCGATTTTTTTTATTGGATAGTTACGAGCTTAAAAGCAAACAGGTGAATCCTGCGTACACCCAAGCCTCAAACCACTTGTTTTGAATTTTCCATCTCAGTTTCAACAAATGTTTAAAGTGAACATTCAGTGACATTTTTCTTCCATTTTCCTGACTCTGGAAAATAGTACTGGAATAGTACAATAGAGGATCAGAGGTTGCTGAAATGAGGTAAGAGAGGCAGACCTTCACTTTGGGCAAAGTAAGGTTAAACGTCTCGGTAATGAGTCTGCCGCTCGTATGGAATGTGAGATGAGGTGACAGCGAAGTAGTGGGAGTTCCAATTCAAAAACAGGACTAAGACGAAAGAGATGGTGGAACTTTTGTGTATGGCCTTGCACAATATTACAAAAATACTGTGCGTTAGGGGCAAGGTTGAAAAACCGAGTGTGTACTTTTCGTCCTTTTTTGTAGGTGGTAAAGCTGACTTCACCGATCTTAAATTGTCCTTTACAGATTGCAAATATCTTTGTGTTGTTGTCAAGTGTCGAGATATTCATGTCAAAAGAAGACAACACTTCTCGCTCTTGAATACAATTTGGACTCGTCTGTGCAAAGGTATACTAATATCCTTCCAACCTCTGTCCTATACATCCTGGTAGATAAAGGGTTCACAGTTAAGCGGCATACTTCTTGAAGATGTTCAGAGACATTAAGTGAGCGCAAATGGATATAAACGTTCCATCTATGCATAATAAGACTGAGGTTTCAAAAAGTTTTGAAGGTATGAGTCTATGAGCAAAATGCTTCGGATAAACGGCGCGAACAGGGAACAGGATTTGCGAGTATGCTTCTGGAATGTCAGAACTCTGTACGATCCCGGAGTTGCTCATAAACTGGAAAGAACACTCACGCAGTACAAAGCGGACATTACTACGATCCGGGAAATACGGTGGATAGGAAACGGTAGGGAGCATGCAGCAGATCATCTGCAAAATTTGGGAAGATGACTGGAATATGAGCCCTATTTGCCCCATCGACAAAAAGGCGATGATATCTCTTGCAAGAACTATAGAGGTGTATCACTGCTTAATGTCGCATGCAAGATCCTCTCCAGCGTGCTGTGTGAACGTCTAAAGCCCTTTTGCTTACCACTAATCCGCAGCTACCAGTGCGGCTTCACACTTCGACAAATCCTGGAAAAGATCAGTGAGTTTCAAATGGATACACACCATCTCTTTATCGGTTTTAAAGCCGCAAACGAAAGCATTGGCCCAATTCGGGATCCTACGAAATCTGATCCGGTTGTGTCGCGCCACTCTAAAATATACGTGATGCACCGTGCAGTTCGGTTCTAGGGCATCTGAAAAAATGCACCGGAATTCGACAAGGAGACGCGCCGTCGTGTGACTTCTTCGATTTGGTGCTGGAGCACATAGTGCAACGGGCAGGCGTTGCATGCTAGGATACATAGATGATATTGAGAACATCGCGTGGTTTCAACGTGACGTTGCAGAAGCTTTCACGTCGATTCAAGAACAGACGAAACGAGTTGATCTTATGGTCAACGAGGATGAGACAAAGTTCATGCTTTCAAGCAAAAACCGGTCCGTCGCTCACCACTTGGGAAGAAATATAAAGCCATAATTTCGAGGCGGTTAAGGAGTTTGTCTACCTCGGTGCAAACGTAAACTCCACGACGGACACCACAGTGGACATCCGGCATAGAATCGCCCTTGGCAACCGCTGCTACTTCAGTTTGTCGGAACAACTTGGGTCAAAACTCCTCACTCGAAGTACCAAAGTCGTGCATTACGAAACGCTTATACTGCCAGTCTTGCTGTACGGAGCTGAAAGCTGGACGATAGGCAGGACGGCGGGGCTGATTTTGGTTTTTTTTCGGAAGAAAAATTCTGCGCCGGATATTTGGCCCTGTCTGTGAAGAAGGTGAATGGAGGAAGAGACATAACCGCGAACTCTATGACCTGTCGACTACATTGGCTCGGCCACATCGAGCTCATAAGCAGCAACGCTCCAGTTGGGAGGGACTTCTACTCCGAGCCTTGGAGAAGAAGAGGAAAATCGAACCTCCGGTATAAAGACCAGTTTATTGCGGATGTAAGGCAACATGGCCTTGATAACTGGAAACAGCGTGCCCACCCAGTTAGATCGCTCAGTCAAACTGCCCAGGGAGACCACCCAATCCGACCACCCAGCCTGATCACCCAGTCCGACCACCCAGCCAGACCACTAACGCCAGACCACCCAGCCAGCCTGCTCAGCCAGACCTCCTAGCCAGACCGCCCAGCCAGTCCACCCAGCCAGAGCCAGGTCAACCATTCCGTCCACCCAGCCAGACCACCAACAACAGACCACCCCGCCAGACCACCCAGCCAAGACCGCCCAGCCGGACCACTCAGCCAGACCGCCCAGCCAGGCCAGCCAGTCCGTCCACCCAGCCAGACCACCAACGCCAGACTACCCAGCCGGACCACCCAACCAGATCGCCCAGCCCGGCCAGCCAGTCGAGTCCATCCACCCAACCAGACCACCCAGCCAATCACCCAGCCAGACCGCCCAGCCAGCCCGCTCAGCCAAACCGCTCAACCAGACCGCCCAGCCCGGCTAGCCAGTCCATCCACCCAAAGACCAGTTTATTGCGGATGTAAGGCAACTTGGCTTTGATAACTGGAAACAGCGTGCCCACCCAGTTAGATCGCTCAGTCAAACTGCCCAGGGAGACCACCCAATCCGACCACCCAGCCAGACCACTAACGCCAGACCACCCAGCCAGCCTGCTCAGCCAGACCTCCTAGCGAGACCGCCCAGCCAGTCCACCCAGCCAGAGCCAGGTCAGCCAGTCCGTCCACCCAGCCAGACCACCAACAACAGACCACCCAGCCAGACCACCCAGCCAAGACCGCCCAGCCGGACCACTCAGCCAGACCGCCCAGCCAGGCCAGCCAGTCCGTCCACACAGCCAGACCACCAACGCCAGACCACCCAGCCGGACCACCCAACCAGATCGACCAGCCCGGCCAGCCAGTCGAGTCCATCCACCCAACCAGACCACCCAGCCAATCACGAAGCCAGACCGCCCAGCCAGCCCTCTCAGCCAAACCGCCCAACCAGACCGCCCAACCAGACCGCCCAGCCCGGCTAGCCAGTCCATCCACCCAAAGACCAGTTTATTGCGGACGTAAGGCAACTTGGCTTTGATAACTGGAGACAGCGTGCCCACCCAGTTAGATTGCTCAGTCAAACTGCCCAGGGAGACCACCCAATCCGACCACCCAGCCAATCACCCAGCCAGACCGCCCAGCCAGCCCGCTCAGCCAAACCGCCCAGCCCGGCTAGCCAGTCCATCCACCCAAAGACCAGTTTATCGCGGATGTAAGTCAACTTGGCCTTGATAACTGGAAACAGCGTGCCCACCCAGTTAGATAGCTCAGTCAAACTGCCCAGGGAGACCACTCAATCCGACCACCCAGCCAGATCACCCAGCCAGACCGCTCAGCCAAACCTCCTAGCCAGACCGCTCAGCCAGACCACCCAGTCAGATTTTTAATGTATTATTGATAAGAAAATAAATAAATAAATAAAAAAAAATAACAAAAAAATAGAAAATCAAAAAAAATTAAATAAAAGTTCGGCCGTAAAACGATTTTAGTGCAGTCGATCGCGGACCGGCTAACCAGTCGGACGTGATTTGGCTGGCTGGCTGGCTGGCCTGGCTGGCCTGGCTGGCCTGGCTGGCCTGGCTGGCCTGGCTGGCCTGGCTGGCTGACCTGGCTGGTTGGCCTGGCTGGCTGGCTGGCCTGGCTGGTTGGCCTGGCTGGCTGGCTGGCTGGCTGGCTGGCTGGCTGGCTGGCTGGCTGGCCTGGCTGGCTGGCTGGCCTGGCTGGTTGGCCTGGCTGGCTGGCTGGCTGCCTGGCTGGCTGGCTGGCTGGCTGGCCTGGCTGGCTGGCTGGCTGGCCTGGCCTGGCTGGCCTGGCTGGCCTGGCTGGCCTGGCTGGCTGGCCTGGCTGGCCTGGCTGGCCTGGCTGGCTGGCTGGCTGGCCTGACTGGCCTGGCTGGCCTGGCTGGCTGGCTGGCTGGCCTGGCCTGGCCTGGCTGGCCTGGCTGGCCTTGCCTGGCTGGCCTGGCTGGCCTGGCTGGCCTTGCCTGGCTGGCCTGGCTGGCCTGGCTGGTTGGCCTGGCTGGCTGGCTGGCCTGGCTGGTTGGCCTGGCTGGCTGGCTGGCTGGCTGGCCTGGCTGGCTGGCCTGGCCGGCCTGGCTGGCTGGCCTGGCTGGCCTGGCTGGCCTGGCCTGGCTGACTGGCCTGGCTGGCCTGGCCTGGCTGGCTGGCCTGGCTGGCCTGGCTGACTGGCCTGGCTGGCCTGGCCTGGCTGGCATGGCCTGGCTGGCCTGGCTGGCCTGGCCTGGCTGGCTGGCCTGGCTGGCCTGGCCTGGCTGGCTGGCCTGGCTGGATTAGGTTGGCTGGCTTGCCGTCAGCCTGGGCCAGTGACTGGTTTGCTGGCTGGCAAACCGGGCCAGTGATTGGCTTACTGGCTGGGCTAGGCTGGCTATGGCTTAGGCTCAGGTCTTCCAGGTATTGGTGGTCTGATAAATAAGTAAGTTCAAAAAGTTTTGAGAATCTGTCAACCAAACGTTCACGCTGTGGATAATTATTATAGTAATGACTCCACAACTCCCAGACCCATAGCTGTATAATTGTTCACCTGAACTTAGACCACCCGTGATATAAACCACTATGTAAATACATCGCTACACAGTGAGATCCGTGTTTTAAAAATTCTTTAATTCTTACTAGTTGTGTCCTTTCAGGATTCTCTCAATTTTCTACATAAATACGAAGTGAAAATACTTGGGTGTGTAAAGCAATCCGCTTAAAATAAATCCCGCTTACCACCAAAGACACGAACCAATATTGTCATTAAATTTCTTTAACCGTATTCGTTATTTCTGATGTCCTTAAAATAATTTTCTAACCATACCGAAGATTAATTCACCAACCAACTCGACAAATGGGCCACGTGCTCCTAGAACAAGAAGAATATTCTAAAAAACAAAAAAACTAGTTTGCCTCTAAGGTCGTCAACTACTCGGTTCGGTTTTACAATTTACTCGAGTGATTGATGGATCATTGTCGACTTCATACTCAACGCAAGGATATGAGTGACTGTGTACAATATAAATTCAAGTATTTGAAGCTGGCCGCTGGGAAACTTTCCTTTCCCAAGTTCCTGTGCTTTACCAAAGTATGTACATATTGTCTCTGGCCACTCGTCAGGGTCCTAGATATCTATATGTATGTTTGTATGTATGAACGAAAATTCTTCTTCGAGGACATACGAGTAGGTACGCATATTGACATTGTAGTTGTGTTATTGTTTGAGTATTTGTGTTTCTTATAAACTATTTTCTGTGAAATGGCTGTCATGCCGTTTTCATCTTTTGTGTCATGGATGCTTGGGCTTCCGTTTTCACTTCGCCTCCATTCGTCGTCATCGACATTGCCGTTGTGTATTTTATACATATACATACATATGTATAGATATATCTGGTATGTATCGGAAAGTAGTCCCTGGCTTTCCGGTTAGGATTGAAGTAGGACCGACCAAGCGACCCCGTAAAAGTAACATTTCCTTTCCGCACTATGAGAATCAATGATGAGAATGTCGAGAAGATGTCAGAACGACGAAGGCAAGAAAAAAAGAAGATGAAAAGTAAACCAGTGACGAGGGGATATGTGAAAGTAGGTGAATCGGGTGTGTGGGGTTCGGTTCTCCTGGCTGTATTGATGGCTGGCTAAATTCCAACCCACATAGGCATGTTGTGTTTGCGGCAACATAACGCATCACAGTACGATATAATGATGTTAAAGAGACGGTCCGTGTAGACAAGGGAACGTAACTAAATATTCTTACTCACACGCACAGGTTTCGTCTTTTGTTGCCCCGAAGCGGATTACTCTGTGTTCTGTTACTGTGGCTCCTTCCACTCGTAGTCTGATTTGTTTTTGTCCTTGTACTGGAGCTCCAGGTTCACCGACGCTAGTCTTGATGTTTTTCTTCAAGACTCCTTGCCATTGTTGTTATAATTTCTTTTATTTTATTACTTTTAGTTTTTGAAATTTTTTTCGTTCTCCACAAACTTCAATGGCTGACGAGGCGAAAGCTGATGAGATGACGCAAGGACTAGGACAATGGAGGCACCGACCGTGGCAAAGTGTGAAGTCAAAAGGAGATACGACGAACCGAGAAAGGCAGAGAAGGATAAGCAGTTATTATGTATCTGAATCGTATATCTGAATCCCATATCTTGAAGTAGTCAGAAAAAAAAACAACAAAACTTGGCAAAAAGTTGTTGCTTCATTGGGTTTGTTATTTTTTATGCGTAGCTCCTCGAGGGAGATGGCATTTTTACTGTTTCGATCCTTAGAACTTAGTAAACGACTGGGAGGTGGGTGATTGACGAGATCCAAGTGGAGTGGTACTGGGAAATAGGACGAATTATAAATCATTGTAGTCATATCCCACCTTACTTGTGGGATTTCGACAAATTTTTTGCTTGTCGGTTTCGCTTGGCACAATTACATATGTATATTAAGAGGAACGTCGATTTGGCCTTCTGTGTCACACATATTTGGGAGGGATTTCTTGTACTTAAGATTCATGTGAATGTTTCGCTCTGGGTGTTGTTCAAGGCACTTATAATTCAGAGAGCGTTCTCTTTGTATTAAACACTGGTGGATTACGTTTTTATACAAGGTGAGGCCATAAAGGTCTGGGAGTTTAGTTATAACTCGGGAACTGGCAACATTGTGTCGTTCGTCAACATCTGTCTGGAAAAGGGAACTTCCTCTTTCAGCTCTCATTCATGCTGAGGTCGACAGCACGGTTTGTTTGGGTCTTTTGCGTATTTTCGGTTGCGGTTCAAAAAGGGCCCCGAATCAGTAGAAGACGAGCCACGTTAGGGAGTTTTCGTCACCTCTCGTACCACGACAGTTTTATGTTGGCTTCCTGAAGAGGTCGCGAGCCCGTGTTTTCTGTGTGTTGCTCGAACTCGCCAAGAAAAGCTCGATCTTGCACTGTGAAATACCCCGATTCATTCTTCGTTAATGCTTTAATCATCTCTGCAACGAAGCAGACCTAGATTTGTGGGGGAATCCATACAGAATAGTAACTTAGAAGCTTAGGGCAGATATCCTGCCCAACAATGCTGGGAAGAATAGTAGAGCTTCACTTTTACCACAGACCATCAACGTTGAGCAACGCCACTATGTATAACGGACCGGATCCTGCCAATAACGACGGAGGAATTGCACGAAGCATGCAGGAAAATAGGCGATAAGAAAGCACCAGGACCTGGCGGCATCCCAAACATAGCGATAGAAATAGCCCTGAAAAGGAAACCAGATATTTTCAGACAATGATGCAAAGGTGCGTTGAGGAGGGCCTTTTCCCTGAACCATGGAAACCCCAACATCTGGTGATCATCTGGGAAACAAACCACCTGAAGAACCTTTGGCGTACCGGTCAATATGCCTGTATCATATATAACCGACGCCGTGGCGAAGGAAAGAGGAGCTTCAATCTCCAATATTGTTTGAGAAAATTGTGCTTTATCGTGGATGCTATAAAAGGGATAGTAGACACAGCAGCTGAAGTAATACGGGAGAAAATATGGCGAGGAGTTACAGAGAAATACTGTGCGGTAGTAACACTAAACGTAAAAAAACGCTGCAAATACGTCTTGTATTGTGAGGTCTCTGACCAGAATGGATGCACCACATTACCTTGTGAAAATCATCATCATCATCGGGTATCATACCGACGATTGCTTTAAGTACTACCATGTTTCTACGGGAGTTCCTCAGGGCTCAGTACTTGGACCTCTTCTATAGAACATAAAGCATGAGGGAATTTTGCGATTAACACTGCCACAGGGAGTTAAGATTAGCGGTTTTGGTGACGACATCGCCTTAGTTACCGTAGCGAAACACATTCATGAAGTATAATCTGCCACAAACGAAGCGGTCGTCACGATAAAAGAAAAAAAAAAAGACCTTATAGCCCACTGTGACCATTTCTTAACCCAGAATGAAAAAACGCCTAAAGGGACATTCTACCATGCTTTAGTCTAAACATCACACCCTTTGACTATCCTTTGTTTCGGTCTTAGTATGGTAGAACTCTGTTAATGCGATAAAGCTGGCTTGAAGGTAGTTTTGTGAAAGCCACCTTCACACTTTCAATTCAGTTGTTAATCCAAAAACCCTAAGATTTCAGAAAATATTGTTTTTGATTACCGGCCTCACCCTTTATCCCGATGCAAATAAGGAACACTTTACGGAACTAATATGGAGGTTTCAGGTAGACCAAACTGACTTATTCGGAACTCATCGCTGTCGCCATGTTCCTATGGTTTACCGCTGCATCTCCTCCCATCTAGTTCCGGATGCTTTTTAATTTTTTCTTTTGAAAGCCCAGTGGTGAGGCCATCTATTCAGTCGAACTTCTACTTTTCCATTCAAAGTTCACCATAAATTCGAAAGTAAGTGGAAAACTCAAACCAAGAATCGACGTGAATGGATCGTCCCAACGACTTCCCACTGCAAGCCACTTGGCAACGAACAAAGCTTTAACTTCGATTCCGATTGAATTACAAAACGGCGAAAACCAAGTAAATTGCAAGGTTTAGTAACTTTCCCATTCCAAGACAGAAAGCAATTGAGACAGAGATAACTAATGGTTATCACCTGGTAAACATCGCCTTATAAACGCATCATTACCACGAAACCCAGACGCCGAAATAAATTACTACACAATCCCCAGCCACGATTGAAATGAATCTTTACCTGCAATAAATTCCCTGGGACCCCACTCCCCTCCACACACGGCGGTTTCATCATTTTTCTGGGCCATGTTAGCATACATACGAATTATTTATTAGAGCCCCGAAAAATGAGGGATCAGGATTCATATCTATCTTAAGGCACCAAACCTGCGTTTATCATCCTCAAAAAGGAGACCAACTTTAATCCTATTCCCAAGCATACTTATCGCAGTAATCACGTGCGTATGTAGGTGCCTTCTATGCGGAGTATCAAACTGAGTAGAAAATTTGGTCGACCGGTGTGGTCATGTGGTCCTTTGGTCCTTCAATGGCGTATACGTAATTCTAACTGGCATGTGTCCAATCAAAAAGCTTTGAAAGAATATAAATTCTTGTTAGAAATTACCTTCAAAAAAATCGTCTCCTGAATAATCATCATTCATGCAATACTGAAAATTCCAGGACCATTCGTTTTGTCCTTGTTTAATTCGTCCACCACCTTATCCCTACACGAACAAACGAAAAACATCGTAAAACTATTCACTTGGGCATTCCTGGGGCGACAACAGACCACCCAGTCGAGGGCGAAAGCTTACTCTCAAAGGAAGCAATCAGAAGACAACATGGAAAACAGGACTCCGAACACGAAAGGACAACGCCAGAAGGAAGAAGCGATATGAACTGCTGACTGTGACCTTGGTTTAGTCTTCAGTCAAAGTGATAACAAAAATATTTTTCCTCTCAAGCAAATCGAATTTCGAATGAACGGGAGAGCTTTTTGATTCTCTTCCAAGACCTGCATTTTTGGTTCTCTTAGAAGAGAAGCAAATAAGAGAGTTTTGTGGAACGTAAGTGTGTTCGAAAAAGCTCGACCTTTCTCGCACTGCTCTCTTGCTGAATAGCCGTTTTGGGAGCTTGCTCTCGCTCTGCCTCTACCTACCCCAATGAGTACATGGGGTAGGCCTCATGGCTCCACTGTCGGAGCATTTGAAAAACGAGCTCCAGCAAGCAGCCAATGTCTGCTCCGGTGAGTGGGACGAGCGAACTTTTGCTCAAAGTTATGCATAGTTTCAGAAATGTTGAGGAAATGAAAAATAACAAAATAACTTAAAACTCCCACGGCACCCAACAACGATAAAGGATAATCGAAATCTATTTCGTTGCAGAATTTCCAAGTAAACAAATAACAAGAAAGAGTGCCGCCTCATCAGCAGGGACGCACCTTCAATGGACACGGGTTGTATTTTCTAAACCTTTTGAGACGTACTGATGGTGTAGCTTCGCCATCGTATGAGTTTTTGTCTGTTATTCATGAAAAACATGGGTAGCGTGGGACTTAAATCAATAGATCGTAATTCGATGAGTAAGCCTAGGAAGTCAATTTAAAATTAACAACAACTTGTGCCATAGAATCGTCTGTGCTATTACTTATTGGAAAACATCAGTATTTTAGAATCTATTATTCAAAAGCATCATAGTAATGATTAGTGTTCCAATTTGAATTTCTTATACTTCCAGTGCGGTCAACTGGATATTGCTCGGAAATAATTTACGATTGGAGCTATTGCAGTTAGCTAAAAACAGTGCACTTACAAGACAGGTTATCTATCTACAACTTTAAGCATTACACCTATTTATACCTGCGTTGAGGATTATGGACGGTTATTTTCAATTTAATAATCCTGATAAGAGATATATTGGCAAGGACATTCATAGCTGCAAGCACAGATGTGTCGTTACGACATACCTCCAACCTATAAAGACAATATACGGCGAGTTTAAGCCGAAATAATATCGACATTGACGCTAAAGTTTTAATTTATTCAACTTTTGGTGAATACTCAAGTACAACTATAAGCCTTACGTAATTAATGAAGTCCAGCCCATTTCGATGAACCAAATTCAAATCCTACCGAAATCTGAGGCGTAAAATACTTTAATGTCCAAAACTTCATTTAGCAAAAACGTTAAAAACTCGTCCTTATCGTCTATACTGTCACTTTTCCACAGCATAACCTTCACACATTGTCTCCGCCTGTACTAGAACGCGTCAAGTCTACCATGGAATAATTCTTCTTTCGTGCTCGTACAGTTGCAAGGGTTCTCAAAAATCTTCACATACGCCCATCGAGATCGCATTTTACCAATAATTCTGAATATGACAACACGTTAACGAAAAGTTGAATCGCTTGCTTCACCAAGCAGGCGAACGCATAATAGTTGCATTCGATGTTTTGAAAGCATTTAGCAGGTTTGGCATAGTGACCCTTTGTCGAAAATGTGTGTTTTTGGGACCTATGACACTCTTCTTCACTAGATTAGTCTGACTTCCACTTTTTATTTGCTGGTGTTCCCCAGGGCTCCGTTTTGTCTCCGATACTTTTTCTCACAACTTCTTGCCTGTCACTTCTAGTCCAATCCACTCCTTTGCAGACAACAGTACCCACAGTTTCTCATATTCTCTTATCGGCTGTAGACAGTGAGTAGTAGCGTCATTAAATTCCGGTATCAATGAATGGGAAAAAAATAATAGAGTGGAATTGAATGTTTCTATAATACAATGCTGTCTTCTGTGGTCCAAAGGTACCACCGACTCGCAACTAATATCCATTATTGACAATGCACTGGAGAGATAGCCAGTTATATTCCCGCAACACACATGTGTCTAGAAATGCTCACCAATATGTTAGGAAGCCCACTCTCGGACGTATCGTCTTTCTTTAACCGAACCACAACATTCTCGAATTCGTTGCCGGATTCGCTATTCACCCCTCAGTACAACATACTACTATGTCTATATACACTATACCCTCCCGAATTAATATTCCAGATGGCATCGCAACGGTGACCCATAAGGAGTCGCTAGAGCTCTTGCTTAACACACATTTTTCATATGACTCTGAGGCTAGTAGCTTTAATTTTGAACAATTCACACCGATTCCTCCGCTCATTTCTAGAGAAGTATTAAGCAAAATGCTCAAATGGGCAGTAAATGGATTTCTTTCATAAAAACCTACAGGTTCCTGGTGGAAACTACCCGGTAGACATGCAACGTGCTTATGGAATTCTTAAAACGTGGCTTTTGGTACTATTTTCTTCCAGCCTGGAAGTGGTTACATGCCACATGGAGGTAATGTAACATTTACACCCAAAGCCGGAAAAACCTCCCACACAACTCTCCCATTGACTACGGACCTATCATTCTCTCTTCCTTTCTTCTTAAGACGCTGAAGAGACTTATTTTTTTATAATTCGCGCAGTTATGGGCGGACTGCAGATGGTTTGGGTCGTAGATGTTCGTTCACTACTCTCCAGGGTTGGTTGTCCTAGATAGAATTCGAGAGGAACTCGACTGAATTTTCACGTTGGTTGTAGTTCTCAGCAAATATCCCATGCCATTATGGTGTAATATTAGAACGGCACACACAGAGTATGAATTTGAAGGAACTATAAACTGTGAGTGTTCTTCTTCCCATTCACAACAGCTGTGTTGCATAATTTTTCCGTACAGGAATTGTATTTTTTGGCTATGGACAGACCTTGAACTACACACCTTCCGCTCGACAGTCGGTCATGTTTACCACTGCACCACGGACCTGTAGAACAGTAGATACAGCTCTACACACTATAGATGGAACGATTGGAAAATCATGTTCCAACATAGAATTCACAGTGATTGCCTTCCTCGACATTGAAGGAGTCTTCAACAACATTAAACCACTAGCTATCATAAATGCACGAAGCAGGCTAGAGGTTAATAATAGTTTGGATCAAACAAATGCTGGCTGCTACCACATGGAAATTACAGTAAGACATGGTCGTAATTATGGGTATTAGTTATAAATGTAGTACCTCTATCCCTGAAAGGCTATTGCGTATGCAGACGATATTGCACTAGCAATCAACAGGAAACATGTCCCAACAATCGAGGATTTGATGGAAATATGGGAAGAGAATTGAGGGCTTAGAATAAGTCCAAAACGAAGCTAGTTGTATTCACAAGAAAACGACGGATATGTCAAATCACTCCACCAAAACTCAATGGGTCTTATCTTGGCGTGGTACTCGACAGGAAGCTCAACTGGCAACTGAATGCGGAGGAATGCTTCAAAAAAGCAACAACTGCGCTATACACCTGCAAGAAAGCTTTGGGCACCAGATGCGATATCAAATCCCATATCACAAATTGGCTATATACCACGGTTGTAAGACCTATACTAACGTACGGCTGCTTAGTGTGGTGGACGGCAGTGTGCAGATCTAACTATGTAAAATTTCTAAGCAGAGTACAGGATGGCAAGCATCGCTATAACCGGGGCACTGTGAACAATCCTCCCTTTGCAGCTCTCCCTACTACCCTTGGATCTTTTGGGCAAGGAATAGGCTAGGCAAAGAAATCGGCGTTGCGACTTAAGGAATCAGCTCATTGGAAGTTCTTCGAAATAGAGCACGCTGGTATTCTATGCCATAATCCCCATCCTGGACTTCAAGGTTCTATATAAAACAACAATTCCCAACCGACGACAACGGGAGGCTAATGAATTCCCAAGCAAAAATACTGGACTGGAAATATATAGGGACGGGTCTAGGACAGGCAATTGTGTGGGTTCCGGGATCTATACGCCGATCTATCGGCCAATCTTTTAGACTACCGAACCTCTATAGTGTATTGTAAGATGAATTAGCGGCAATTCGTGAGCCGCAGACTGGCTGTCTTTGATGGAGTATAGTGACATTGTCAACGACACAAACAGCCAGCGGGAATAAAAACACTCGAATCACTAATAATAAGATCGAAACTGGTCAGGCACAGCCTGGGTACCTGGGCATAGAAATATACCCGGTAACTGTAACACGACACTGGAAATCTCGACTATTAGAGAGGAAATCCATTCACCAATGGAAAGGATAAGATATAAAATCTCGAAACAGGCACTGCAAAAGGCCAATGATAAGATGGCGTGACCTTGATACATACAACTACGCCAGACAGACCTGGCTGAAGTACTCTCAACGTAGAACCACAAGTCTGCTAAAGCAGCCTAACATTGCGCTTTACGAAAACATGCTGTTAGATTAGGACAACCATACATATACTGACTATTGCAGTAGGTGTCATTATCAGGAAAAGGAAGAAACTCCATCCCATCTCCTATGCAATTGCCCTACCCTGGCCTTATCAAGAAGACAATTTCTGGGAGGATACTTTTTTGATGAACTAGCGGAACTATCAACAAAATAACGACTTTAATTTAAAGCAGTGACAGTGACCAAGCAAACTCGAGTGGTACCACAATGGACCGATCTTGGTCTTAGTGATCCCCATGAAGTACCAGAGCCAAGCTCTCTCAATCACCCATATTGTGTGTGATTTATTTTTCGCACAGGTGGAAGGGACCTTCAGTTTAATGCCGATTCCGAACGTCGTGAGTCGAGAAGCTTTTTCATTGCAAGTTTACTACGGTAGGTTTTGCCAGTACCCCGCCGAGGAGGAACGTTGTGAAATAAACATTTGATGGCGTTTGTGTCATCGGTATCCGAACTCGCTCATCGTGCGCCGGAGTCCAACACACTAACCACTGCGCTACGGCGCCCTCCTTTTCACCTGTGTAAAAACTAAATCACACACAACATGGGTGATTTACAGAAGCTTGGCTCTGGCCCTCCATGTGCTGTAACGCCACCAAAGCAAATTAACTTCTCGCGAAAATAATTTTTGCGCACTAGTATTTTTTAAAGAGAATAACACAGTTGTAAAAGAATAACAGTTGTAAATGTTGCACAGTTGCATAGAGTAATTATTTAACGAGAGAGAGAGAAGATATAATATTTGACAAAAAAAACTTGGAAGTGTAGCTCATTTAGGGCCTAAAGAATATAGAAAAAGAGCGATATTGTTCGGTGAATCGCTTTTTTGCATTTAAACTGCAAAAAGTGCGAGCAAATAAAAACAGCCATCAAGGGTTCTTACATTCAATTGTTGCCTAGTATGATGTTAACTTCGCAATCATTATGGAATTTTAAAGAAACGGAAACTTTTCATTGGACTGTATTCATTATAGTGAACTGTCTATACCGCTATGGATAGTATTAAATTAAATGAGTTAAATCAATTCTATATAGTAAAGCTCCCTGAACGAGCAGGCTCACCTACCTACCCAGCCAGCTTGTTTATTTTTCATTTTAACAACTCGCCCATAAACAATTTTTTATTTACACTCCGCCTGTTCCACGATTAAAAGGATTCCTCAATAAGTTTTAAGTATTTGCCCCTTAGTAGCTTCAGATAAACACTCATTTTCATATAAAATGTCTATTAATAAAACACAATTTATATTGTAATTGACTGTAGCTCTCGATTTTAATTATTTCTGTTTGCTTTTCTGACAATTTTTTTTACTAACCCGTACGTTGGGCGAAGGATATGTCTCCACACGGCAGAGATCGATTAAAACAAAATCGTTTTTCTACCGTTAAGTGTAATGAAAATTGATAATTAATTTCAGTTTATTAATTCACTATGCCGATAGTCAGATCCATGATATAAAAAGCTTTTGACCTGTTAGAATTACTGCAGGATGCTTATTTATTAAAAAGGATATTCCAGCAAAAGAGAGTTTTTTTTTCACTAGGGTCTTTCTGATCCTTTGTTTTGTAAACACAGTCCCTAATTATAAGATGCAATGTAAGTAATCCCAGAGCAAAGAGCCTAACCTAGGAACGCAGACAAATAGCCAGAGAAGAATCCAATATACTGTTCCATCCGAATGGAACCAGCTAAATCAGATAAAGGAGTGGCAATTGCAATAGGGTATCCTGTACTTAACATTACTTGCATATATTTACGACAACAAACAAGTGACACGGCAGGGTCGGTGCCAATGATGTTCGGTATCAAGGACGATTCAAATTGAGGATAATCACAGCTCTGGGGAGCAACGCACTGTGGCTATTCCAAAAACGTTCCAAGCCCAATTCATAATCTATTAGATGTAATAAATTCAAATTACCATTCCGCCAGGATGCAGGATCTTAGCAGCAATAAGCACGTCTCTCGCTCTCTATCGCTACCTCTTTTTCATTCGCTATCACAAGTCTATACCGAGATAATCTCCTGGGCAGCCTGGAATTGAATCAATAACAATTCAGGGATGGTGGACGAGTGATTGCAACCATAGAATATTCGGATCGTCCTGAATGGATTTCAGATTCTAGGGTCCATTGAGTATGAGTTGCATTTGAATGGGCAAAAATAGATAGGAAGCCAGACAATTGCTGGACGATGCTACAAATCGATTTGTTTTTCAATTTTGAAGTATTGCCATGGGAACTAAAGGACATTGAATGCGGAATGTGGTCTGTTTGAATTCGAAAGAGGATTTGATAAAATTGATCGTCGTAGGTTTTGTGATTTATCTATAATGGATGTGGAGGTTAACTGTGCTACTGGTCTCAATCGAGTTGGAAAGGTCCGATTTAGGAGTTACTTGGATTGTACACAATTTAGGGAAGGGTTTTTGTTATTGAATTTTAATGCCTAAAATAATAATCAAGCAGGATGACATTCGATAACAATTCTGAAGTTTTTAATCTTCGAAAATCAAGTGTAAGTTACTTGGCATACTAGAGTGGGTCATTGTGTTATCTAAAATAAATCAATGACAAATCCGACATCTTAAACTGCTCCAGATTGGCTCTTTATATATATATAAGTATGCTTCCCTTTTGGCAGTCTGTCTATTCCATGGGCAGTCTGTCTATTCCAGATGTCACGATCCTTGGTGGCGATCCACGCTTCAACATCAGCTATCATGTCATCCAAATCGTCGTAAATATTGTTCGTTTGCCACGACCGATGGACGTGGTAGTCTGTAGGAGCTTCTGTCGGTGAATGTGACCGATGTGGAAACAGATCCTATCCCTTAGTGGCGATCGATTCGACAATACGACGTTTAATATGAGGACGGGCGTTATAATGGTGGAAGATGATATGGTTCTTTTTTCGTGGTCGATTTCCTTCAATTGCAGCGTGAAGGCGGTCAAGTTGAGCCAGATATGCTTCGTTGTTTATATTGAACTGCTGCTTGTCATTTTTGTCAGGAATCCGCCACTGTTGACCTTCATCATTGTCATTCCACTAACAATAGCAAATGTCATTTGAGATGATTTCCCTGTGGATGATTCCGCTTCTGTCCAACCATACACACCACGAAGCCTTCTCAGAGTTGAGACCATTTAGTATTCCTTTTGGAGAAACACCCAGCGACACCCAATCCTTCCTTCTTTTGACGTTTTTGAAGAGTAGGCATGATTCATCACCCGTGACGAGGTTCTGCAGAAACGGAGCTTGCTCATTTCGTTGCAGCATATCAGTTAAAATGCGTACACGTTCTACTTTGTTGTTGTCGGAGAGTTTGCGGAGGACCCGTCCAGTCAATTTCTATATCTTTCCAAGCTTTGTGGCGATCTTCGACTGGTTGATATTGAAACCATCGGCTAGCATTCGTGTTGTCAGATTCTCCTCTTTTTCCACGGCTGCTAGAAGAGCCTGGTCGTTAAGCTCCGATAGTCGTCCTCTTCCTACTTCATCTACAAGGATTGTGTCGCCCGTTTTGAACCTCTTGAATCATCTCTCACCTTGGATTTTGCTGACTGTTCCCTCGTCGAAAAGTTCACTGAGATCGCGAAATATTTCAATGCCTGGTCAAGTTGACATACAGCCTCCTCGTGGCGACCTCTGGACAGCCTCTACAACAACTAGTTATGAAAGACCAAATGCCTTTGGAAAAACGGGTTGTCGAAGACAACGTGGCGCGAAAAAGGAAAACGATTTGCCGTGGGAAAGCGGTTAAGGTCGAAGGTCATCGACTTTAAACTTATAAGTGATCGCCTGGCTGTGGTCCGCCTCAAAGGCAGATTTTACATCAGCCTCATTTGTGCACACGCCTCTGCCGAAGAGGCTGAGGACCCCACCAAAGAGGATTTCTATGCTCTCTTGGATAACGCCTGTGGAGCTTGTCCAGAGTACGATGCTAAAATCGTAAGGAGAACAACTTTGGCGGAGTGATCGAAAAGCACATCCTCCACGATACAACAACGGATAACGGCTTCCGACTTACGAATTTTGGGACAGCTCGTAATACGGTGATAGGTGGCACAAGATTTCCCCGCAAGCGAATCCACACAGAAACCTGGCGATCTCCGGATGGTCGAACAAACGAAACTCGTCAAACTCCTGGATGTGCAAACATTCAGGGGGGCAAACATCGACTCTGACCGTTTCTTCGTAGCAGCAAGATTCAGAGATTGACTGTGGAATGTCAGAGAACTGCACCAGCACACCATGAGGAGGTTTGATATTGGACGCCTGAGCACACCGAAGGTTACCAGAGTCTACAGGGAGCAACTGAGCGAAGGGCTCTCCGGTATGCCTACGTCGATTACAATTATCAATAATATGTGGCTGCACTGCCGCTCAGCCATTCAAGAAGAAACCGAGAACACCTTAGGCTACCTATCACCCCCGACGAGAAACCCATAGCATGATGGCGAGTGTGATCAGAAAAAGGCAGCAACAGACGAGGGGTACTAAAAGGGCAGCGCGTGAAGAAGACCAAACCAGAAGAAGCAAGGAGAAAAAACTGCTGCGACTAAAGAAAAGAATCTTCGCAGCCTCCCAGCTCAAGGATATCGAGGAGTCTAGAGACAAACAAAAAATACGGGCCTCTTATAAGAAAGCTAATAGCATTGCAGGAAGCTTCAAGAAACGCACCCAGACCCCTTGAAATTTCGTGGGTAATCTTGTCACCGACCCGCGGGGGGTAAGCAGCATTCCCAGAGCTGCTGAACGAGCAATACCAATAGAGAGTGGTAGGGACTGAGAAACTTCCAACTCAAGCCGCTGAAGTGTTCCTTCTGAAGAAGTCGGGACAACTATTCAAAAGCTGAAGAACAACAAATCCACAGGCTCACATGGATTGCCATCAAAGCTCTTTAAGGCTGGCGGCGATGTTCTGGTAGGGAGCATGCACCAGATCATCTGCAGAATTTGGGAAGAAGAAAACATGCCCGACGACTGGAATATGAGCTCTATTTACCCCATCAGCAAAAAAGGCGGTCCTACCCCTTGCAAGAACTACAGAGGTGTATTCCTGCAGAATGTCGCATACAAGATCCTGTCCAGCGCACGGTGTGAACGTCGAAAGCCCTTTTGCACCGCACTAATCGGCAGCGACCAGTACAGCTTCCGGCCCGGCAAATCGACCATAGACCAAATATTCACAATTCGACAAATCCTGGAAAAGACCACCGAGTTTCAAATGGATACACACCATTTCTTTATCGATTTTAAAGCCGCATACGAAAGCATTGGCAGAATTCAGGATCCCAGGAAAATTGATCCGGCTGTGTCGAGCCGGATTTCGGCAAGAAGATGCTTCGTGTGACTTCTTCAATCCGGTTCTGGAGCAGATAGTGCGACGAGCAGGCGTCCACAGGACACAAACGACACCACAGTGGAGATCTGGCATAGAATCGCCCTTGGCAACCGCTGCTACTACAGTTTGTCGGAACAACTAACAACTAACTTGGGTCAAAACTCCTCACTCGAAGAACCAAAGCCATGCTATACTGCTAGTCTTGATGTGAGGAAGGTGAATGGAGGAGAAGACATAACTGGGAACTCTACGAGCTGTACAAAAATGTGGATATAGTCCGCAAGACAAAGATCCGTCGACTACATTGATTCGGCCACATCGAGCTCATAAACACGAACGCTCCAGCTAAGACGATTTTCGATTCCGAGCCTTGATTCGAGGCGAAGAGGAAGACCGAACCAAGTAATCGCGGATGTAAGGCAAGTTGGTCTTGATAACTGGAAACAGCGTGCTCGGAACAGGATGGAATTGCCTTCCTGATAAGTAAGTAAATAAGTATTTCTGCTAATGAAAGAGACAAGATTACTTTTCTGACGAAATAATAACCAAATAGCCTTTTTTTTCAAGAAAGAAAAGCCGCGAGGTGCGACTTATTTGTATAATAACGATGGTATATAACGGCGTATTCGGAGCACTACATTACCGACTGCCATTTTCCAGGGAGAATAAGACTAGTTCCGATTTTTTAAAATCTTAAATTTGAGGTATTTGGACATTTTCCTCTTCTGTTTTACTACGTTTCTTTGATCGACGATGTTTGAGAAACTCTGCGCTGCCAAAAACCCGACGAGATTTATGTCGAAATTTTCAAAAATCGAATCTAAAAGTTTTGGGATTTTTTTAAAACGAGAGTAGTGGTTGTTTCAAATTCGTTTTTTCTTTTCTTGAAGTTACATATGCTTACATTTTTCGGAAAAAGTTTTAGTCTTCTTTTATTCCTTTTTCAGAAATCCAAGATTTCATTATATTTCTAATGCTCTGTTCCTGAACATTCAGGCGTCCGCCACATGTAAAGTATAATTCCAATCGTATTTTTGTAAATATTTTTCAAAAATATGTAAAAAAATTATACGTGAATCTATGCGCACGTCGCGTACTGTATAGCTTATTAAGGTTCTATCTTCATTCGTTATAACAGCTGATTGCAAATTGCTTGAGTGCCTGCATCGAGCCAACTTACTTTCCAACTGCAAGGATAATCCAAAAGCACTTGACCTCGTGCACTCGATACAGAATAAACAGCCTACGACCTTTTATAATCCCATAAGAAATAGAAAGTATGAGAGGTTTAGAGTTTCAGCTAAGTTTGATTATTTTTCCGCTTCCTGAACCACCAAGAAAATAAAAATGCACGTCACGTATTCTATAGCTCATTACGTGAACTTGACTAAATATAAACACCAAAAACCTCTCCCGAATGACTAACTAATCCCATATCAGCCAAACACCAATCAGCGAGGGTCAACATCAATTCAAGTTACCCACGACCCATCATCGATTCGCAGCCACTGCTACTGCAGCCAACAAAGCACCTAGTACAACCAGATCGAAAAAGGACAACATCCGAGCCGACAAGAAAACACTCGTATACAGTGGTGCCTCGAATCAATAAACAGTGATTTATTTATCGCAATTTTCATGAATAAAAATAAACCTCACAGATCGCCGCATTATTTACGAGCGTCGACAATGTCGTTGCCGAGACCATTTGCCGTGCCCCATCACGCTCCCTGATTTTTCCATGGCTTATTCACTCCCTTTTGATGTTGGCTTTGGCTTAGAAACAAAAACAGGGAAGAAACCGTAGCAAGGACACACTCTTGCTCTATCGGACCATTGTGCTGTGCGCTGACAACCGCATTCCATATCTTTGGCACGCGTAAACAAACATACCGACTCGTTGTGCCAATACGACAAAAGGATAACATGAATCTTATTGGACGGACATGTTTCGGCTCTTGCGAATAGGACATGCAGGACACACTATCGACAGGAACCGGAAAATAAGCAAAATACACACGGTACGGCATGAAACACTTAACACATCGTTTCGGGCAGAAATGACGTCCTTTTTATCGCTATCATCATCGTTCTCATCATTATCGGAATACAACACAAACATACATATACGTATGTACGTGCAGGCCGCAGACACATTTCTACTATGTATGGGATATGTGCTTGTATGCACGTCTGAATGGGGAGCGAGAAAAGCATGTTCGTTCGCTACCCACCGAGCCAATTGACAGTCTTAAACGTAATCGATTGACATTCGGTTAATAGTGGACGTGACAAAAGACCTTACCTTCGTCCCATTATCGTTCTCTTCCTTCCAGTAGCTGTTTGCTATTGGAAAGGGTTCTTTGAACTACATATTATCTATCATTAGGTTGTCGATTCTCACTTGCATCCGTGCATCCCACCATGTCGTCCTCGTTGTCGTCATCATCGTAGGCAATCTCATTGCAATGACAATCCAATTATAAGAGATTGAAAATATAAACCAATAACGACCAGGACGAAATGGAAACTAACCAACAAAAGAAAAAAAAAAAAAAAAAAAAACAAATGAAATAGGAAAAAGGAAAAGGATGATGACAGGTGCAAGGATTCCAACACGTCCTTAGACCTCCATCACCTTTCCAGAGTGTGTCCCCGAACTCGAAGATTATGAATTTCCTGGATAAATATTTGCAAGAATCCTTAGGTGCCTGGACAACTTCTCTGTCGATTGTATTTGATGCTGTGAGCAGCATAGGAAGGACAATAACCGTCTGCGTGGCGTAGTATTATGATGTCCGTGCTATCAAATGTTGGCGTATGATTTTATGTGGACGAGTTAACTGAATTCAAAATGTGTTCCCGAATTATCCAAATGACATCGGTGTCTATGGGGTGTAGTGCATGATTAGTCGGATGTCGGATGTTACATGGAGATGTTGTGGATGAAATGGTTTCAAAAAGAAGAAGGGCTTGAACTTTACAGCGAGGTGAACTCGGTCGATCAAATTTTGCTTTTCTTCTGGTAGAATGTCATGACGATGCTGACACTGCTCTAAGCTAGGTATAACAAATCTCAAGAACTATACATTGAAATCGCTTGACCAACTGTCTTAAACCTTGAACTTGTACACACCTTGCACAGCTTTAATTCTTGCTGAGTGGTTGATGTAGTATGGAGACCAGACTTGGTTGGCGTATCCAAGAAAAGGCCTGACGTAAGTGATGTAGAGAGATTTTGCAACATGAGGATTCGAGAATTCCTTAGACTATCGTTTCATGAAGCCAACGACAGAATTAGCCTTTTGTATCATATGGTTGATATGGAAGAGAAAGATTAGTTCTCTATCAGAAATAATCCCCAGGTCCTGTATGAAAAGTACGGGCTCGTTGAGAAGGTAGTAAGTTCTGCGAGCTGAAAAGGAGCGTTTTCGAGACAAGGTAACAGACTGGCATTTACCGACGTTGAGTTCTAGGAAGTTATTATTGCACCAAGCACCGAAGGAATTAAGGTCTTCTTGGAGTGCGAGCGAGTCAGCCGGAGTAGATTTTGTCCTACTGATTCTCAGCATAAATGGACAAGCTGGCGTTTTATATGATAAAGTTCATATCACTTACGGTTAGGACAAAAATTAGAGGACCCAGTAAGCTGCCTTGTGGGACTTCGGTAGAGGCAATGATGGGCTCAGAAATCGAACTTCCGGAAATTAATCTGCAATGTCGACTCTCAAGATATGACTTAAGCCATGCGAGAATTAAAGGCGGGAAGTCTAAAGGCTCAAGTTTAAAAAAAAATCAATGGATGGCTTAGCTTACGAAAATTTGCTAAGGTAAAAAGCGTTTTGGAGGCAAATTCAATAAGGTTAGTTGTGGTGGACCTCTATATTAGATATCCTCATGCTGCCGGAGGAAAAAGACGGTTTTGCAGTAGAAATCATACACGAAGGACTCGCAGAGATTATGCATAAAGGCCAATTTGGCAATCGGTCCATAGTTTGAAAGATGTAAGAGTTTTCCTAAATTGTTGGGAATAAAGTTTGGGAAAGTGTAAGGCGAAATAGGGTAGAGAGTGGTTTGCATTGAGAGTTGATACATGTCTTGGGGAGTATGGCTGGGAGACCGCCTGGACCCAGAGAGAAGTCGTCATTGAGATGGTTTTTCTTGTGATGTACCATGTCTTTTTTTATGTCGATAAAAGAGAGAGATGTTTGGGCGCCATTTTTCATGTAGCTGAAAAATAAGTGTTCGGATAGGAGTATTATTCAATTTGAGGGTGGAAGGAAACCCGTCATACTTTTTTTTAGAGTTAATGAATTGGTAGAAACGAAATACGTAAAAGTCATAAAAAGATTCACAGAGGATAGAGAAGCGTGGGCCTGTTGATACTTCACATAATCGGAGGAAGAATTAGAGATTAAATACTTTTTCCATGACTTGTTTCTAATATTACGGACAGTATGCAGTTCCTTTTGTTCTTTATGAGAAACAATTCTTCTCAGAAACGCGTGGAACAGATTGAATTATACTTTTAAAGGAAACAATGAAGAAGAATCATAGTGCGTATCATGATTCACGTAAAGATCAAGGTCTGTACCCCCTATCAAATAAATAAGTTGTTATGCGAAACAAAATCGGCCTTCCGAAAGTTTAAAGAGTTTTCAGAAGAAGCTTAAGGTAGATTGTGTCAACATCTCTTGATCGATGCTCATTCGACGGTTCGTTTTGCTTTGTTAAGGGTGATCAGGGAATCATCATTAACATCTAGATCATGTAAAGGGCTTGGCAACGAAAAACTTCGATTTTCAGTTAAAAAATGATTTTATTTTTCTACATAATCTCTGCTAGGCTGGGACTTGTGAGTATCCCCACTCCCGCCTGTGCAGACATATGAGGTGCAACCCTCGACTGGATTATTTTCCATTCGTCCGAAAGGTCCGCATTTCTATATCTTCTTTACCTCGTCGAAGAGATACCTACGATATCTCACCGATACCTGGCAGCTTCCTCAACCATTTCGAGGGCGATGAGACGTTCCATGTGCCTTTCCTAAGTCGATGCCATTGTCCATTGCCGTTTACTTCCCGCACGTACTGGTGAGCCCCCACCCCCGTAATGGCTCACGAGGCCACTGCCAGGTTGCTCGTTATTTCTTCGGGGTAAGCTCGACCGGCTGCCGAGCGGGACTGGCCGGCCACCAGACGCTCGCATACTGCCACCTGGCAGGTCTTCTTTTTGCTAATATGGGGGTCCCTGCTTCGTTAACCAGGTTTGGGCCGAAAATTAATTCGCACACCCCAAACCCAAGACAAATTCACATGTAGCAGCTCACAAGACGAAACGTATCTCAGACACCCATGAATATTTTGATGTAAGACTTGTCAGGGATGTCAAAGACAGTCTTACCCATCTAACCATTTTTAGCCGATGAGCAACTTCAGGCAACATAAGAGCCGCCAATGCCAACGGAAAATGCACTTTTTAGTACGGTTGTTTGCCCAAAATGCACGAGCTGAACCTGGTTGGCATATGATTCCAGCAAGACGGCGCTACATGCCACACAGCACGCGAATCGAAGGACTAATTCAAGCATGAGTTCAGTGAGCAAATTACCTCTTGTGCGATTAGACGCTTCAGACTATTTCCTGTGGGTCTTGTGGAATTGTGGGTTAAGCTATGTGCACTTTTTTGTAATTTTTCTGTATTTCTTTTAACGATTTAAAACCAAACGCTTAAAATGTGAGAAACAGACAAACTCCGGTAACGATCCCTTTAATAACCGCAGTCTATTATGGAGGGCGCCGTGACGCAGTAGTTAATATGTTGGACTCTGACGCGCAATGACCGAGTTCGAATCTCGATAACACCAACGCCATCGAATGTTTATTTCGCGGCGTGCCTCCTTGGCGGGGTACTGGCAAAACCCCCCCGTAGTATAACTTGTCTTGAAAAAGCTTCTCGACTTACGCCGTTCGAAATCGGCATTAAACTGTAGGTCCTTTTCACCTGTGGGAAAAATAAATCACACACACCATGGGTGATTGAAGAGAAGCATGGCTCTGGTCCTTCATGGGCTATAACGCCACCAAAAGAAGGAAGAAAGATTAGGGAAAGTGCGAGTCCTTTAGTAGAACAACCGAGACTAAAGCCTTATATATGTATATTTGTTTGACTGGGAGGATACTCACCTATGAACCAATTACAGTCCTCTCTAACTCAAGGTATTCTATCACTCAGAAGTCTTACACATTAATGGAAATCTGTCAAGCGTCGTCAACACTTCATAACTCCTACGAATACTCTAATCCAAAAGTCACCCCCTGAGTATTACAAAACCTGAAATACGCGTATAAGCTCTTCCAATATCCACATATCAGTCATCCCGAAGTACTCGTAAACTTTACCCTTAAACATGAACCATCATACGAAACCGACTATTACTGCGTTGGCTGCCTAAGACAGATATATTAATACCATCGTCTGAGCCGAAGTTTTCGGTCACATCTGTCTTCGTGTCACTAAACCCAAACACATCTAAGGTGCTTCCCAGTTACTCTACTGTCATTAATAATAATGCAAGCGCTCCCCAAAAATATTCGCCTTTCCCATGTCAGAAAAAAAGTAAACCCAAAGCTCACACCAAGCATTTTTGGCACCTATCCGACGTATGAGCTTCGTCGCAAGCAAACGAAGTAGCGACAGAAAAAACAAACGTCCCGAATACAAGGATAATAAATTTCATTCCAGCAGTTTGTGTGCATCTTAATGATGAAAACAAACTTAAACAGCATCCGGTGGCACAGTGGCGGACTGGCTGCTTCCCATGCTGGAAACGTCGTTTTTGTGACTCTTGCTCTTGCTACCTTGCAAGCTGTAAGTTATACGTCGTCGTCAGATTTTGGAATCATGCCCATTGTCCTAGCAGCAGCTCATAAATTATACCGCAAAAATGTAGGTTACACCCATATACTTGCTGCTTGCAACATAAGCCGCATCTTCGGTTGGTGGAGTTACCCGCGATGAACTAAGGACTTTCATCCGTTGCCGTCGAAATTATATTTGTTTTTATCCTCTCGTCTAATTTGTGGATATATTCTGTTCTATGGCTAGTTTTTTCAACTCATCCAGTCTCAGTTCCGCAGCTTAATAGTTTTCGATTCCTTCATCCGTGTATGTTCTGGCTTATGTCAATTAAGATACTTGCCAGGATTCTCATTGAAATTCATTAGTCGCCAAGGCGGGATACCCACATATCATTCCATTGGTATTCCTGGCAAGAGTTGAAGCTTAAGCAGGAGCACAGACGCATTAATCCCTTTTAATCTCTAGGACCTACTCGACTACAGACTAAGAGAGCGTAAGAAAGAAGAGTGGTCCACACAAAAGCAGAGATTTATTACCATTTATTCGGCATTTGTTCAAAGGATCCCCAACGATGGTGGCGGATTCAGACCAAGCAAATATTCAAAACCGAACCATGTGGAAGAGTACCACCAAACAACAAAAAAATGAATAAGTACAACAGGAGTAGAAAGGCAAGAGTCCTTTCGGTTTTTTTTTCTCTTTTTTTGGAAAAAGGCAGGCTAATCTGGCAATTAGGTCGATTAACCTAAAGGATCGCCGAGATTCGTGGGAGTACGCCCGGGAGCGTTATTATTATTCCTGACACATTCTGCCATAGATATGCTCCTTTACAAATGCTTATTTATTCGTCCCCCAACCGCAAGTTGTATCCTTTTTCCCTCGCACCATACTCACACTCATCCTAAACCAGCACTCTTTTTGGCGTTTCAGCCTTCCTTGAAAGCAGCGGCAAGGGTTCATTTCTTTTTGAGTGAATCCTGAAAAGGGACCGTGGTGGAACTTGTGTGTATTCGGGTATTCTAACCGCAGCTTTTCCGAGCGGCAGGATTTTCATGGGTGCACTCACATGAGTTTACATTTTTTTTCTCCCATGTCCTTTGCTTAAGGTTCTTTCGGGATCCTAGGCTAAAATGTTGATTACTTTCGCTAAAAGGATTTTTCAGTGTTTTGAAGAATGAGAAGGCTTCACAATCGTTGCTGCTTGCATGGAGCGATAGCGGTGATGTGTAGAAAACCAATTTCTAGGTGGTGTGTTAGCATATGGCAGATAGGAGTAGAGAGTGTGGTTATGACCACGGGAACGAGGTCATTTGATTATTTTGTTCAACAGTTCTATGTGGGAACGAATTGGCTAATGTGTGTAAATAAAACGAAAGGATAATAACGAACGTACGGTCGTAGCGGCACGATAGCGCTGCTTTTGGAATATCTAATTATTGAAGAGATTCTGAGCATAGATACAGAATGACCCATCTAGACCTTCGGTATTTCAACAATGAATAACTTTGACAGCTTTCAGCCGATTCTGACAAATGTGCACAATTCTGGAACATAATTTAATACCATTTTAGCTATGAGTCAATGCACACATTGAAAGCAATCGATCAATTGTGAAAACTTTGCGTGTTTATCGTAAAATATACGGAGAAACTCGGCGCCTTCAGACAACACGATTCGTACTTTGGTGAAGAATTTCTTTGTACGAGTCTGTAGCGACTTGCCGGGGTCTCATTCGAATGCGTCCGCGACGCTTCAATCAAGTTGTTGAAGCGGTAAAGAAGACTGTTGCCTATAATCCAAATGTGTTGTATCGCCAAAGATCTCAGGAGTCGAACGTGAGTGGAACGGTTCTAACTAGAATTATGAAGCAAGATCTTTATCTCTTCACTCAAGATTGTTCAAAAAGTCACTGTTTGGGCCCGAGTGTGCTCAAAAACCATCTTCGACGGCGCACGATATCGTTGGATTCTGGCGCACTTGAGGTGTCTGCTTTAGAAAGGTCTGACGAACTTCTGTCTTCAACAAAACGGCGCTCCTTGCCACACCGCAGGCGCTACGATGAAGTTCTTGCAGAGCAAGTTCCCGGGACACCGTGTGTCAAAAAATTGTGATTTGGAGTGGCTTCCTAGTTCTCCGGTACAGTAACCGAACTTTTTTCTTTATGCCAGTTTATGCGAGAAAGTCGAAGACCATTGACGAACTCAAAGGTAACATACAAGCCGAAATAGCTGCTATAACGCCCGAAATGCTGGCCAATGTTATGCAGAATGCCCGAAAAAGAGATGCTTTTTGCGTATCGAATGGACCTGGTAATTTAATCGACATTGTGTTCAAAAACTGATTTGGAATAAATGGTAGAGAATTTCCAAAATAAATCTTGCTCACTTGTCAAAATCGGCTGAAAAATGTCAGAATTATTCAATATTGAAATACTAATACGTACTTTGTAAATAGTTAGAGACTTCTGAGGGGGAACGTTTGACGGTGAACATTTGAGTGATTGGACCGAAGGCTATATAAGCGGAAACACTAGCCTCGGCGACATTCAGTATTCAGTATTCGTTCAGTGTATTCACTATCAGGGACTCAGTGATCAGCCGGTAATCTAGTGTGAAGGTAATCAAGTCACCTAGTGGATAATGATTTAACAGTTGTAGAAACAGAGTGTGTAAAAAAGGTGTGTGTAAGCAGTAAGGTGTTAAGTGTTGTAAAAGCTTGTAATAAAGTGGAAGCGGCCAGATAATTGATCTGAGGTGGAATAATAATAAAGTGTGTGTATTGAATAAACAAGCAAACAGTTGTAGTTTATCGCAATCCAGTGATCGAACCCTATTCCGAACTAATAATTTTCGTAACAGTGAATCCGCGGATAATCAGTCTTTCTCTTCAGAGCCAATCAAAATAAATGCAGCATGTTCACGAAGCTTGGGTCATAGTACATTCTCAAAAATGTTGTAGAAAATATTATAGAAGCCTTAAGTATGGCAGCCTGAACGGTGGAATTTGAATATGGCAGTAAAGGTAAAAATCGTAAACTTACCATGAAGGCCTTAAAGCAATTTACAGGTCCATGAGCACTTTTCCAACTCCAGGCGGGAATAAAAACATAAGGCCAAAAGTCAATTCCTCTCCCAATGGATTATGAAGTTCACTCTATCACTCCTGGAATCTGAAACTCTACTATTTTCTAAGTTCTCTTCAGAGTATGGTCGCAAACAATGCATTGTCATCTCCTCAATGTTCCCACAGAGTCATGTACATAAGACGACCAGAGATAGTCTTTGAGATAGTCTTTCGTGAATGAAGAGTCCTAATACGACTAGTATCGAAGGGAAATACTTATTCCCTTTCACGAACTTATTCTCTCTCTACCAATATTCCTAAAGTAACTTGTTTGTTTTCGGTACTCGTACTCCTCATCGAATCCATTTTTGAACATTGTTGTTTTTTGTAACCCTGGATCCATCATAATGGTCCACTGACATCCAATAGTTGGACTTATTGTTTTCTTATATCAGAATTCGAGGAATGTTATTGAATATTTTATTGAAAGTCGAAAGACAACAACTGTTCGTGTTGTTATTCTATTCAGTGTAAGGACAGGAAGTGGAAATTAAATTCCCTTCCACATGTGCACATCGAAAGGCGCTTGGAAAGCAAATTGCTTCAAAACTTCATGTACTGGCAAAGGGATTAAACTCAAAAGAGGCAACGAAATGGCAACTTCGTTGTATCTGTTTTAGTTTAACTTTGCATTAAACGATAACCCTTTCCACTCTTCTGAAATGCAGTTGCTTTGTTAAAGGATGTATGCAAGTAATTAATGTGTGGAACAGATGAAAATATGAAATTCCCAGAATAAATTCTTTTTCAAATCTCTTGATTCGTTTAGGTAAAAATATTTTCCGAATATCGCTTTCTTACAAGCGTTTTCTTTTTAAATACCAAAAAACACAGACAATTTGTAATAGTATATTCAGTTCTTATTTAAATTGATAAATTAGTGAATGCCCTTTTTAGGGTTCCGTACCCAAAGGTAAAACGGAACCTTATTACTAAGACTTTGCCGTCCGTCCGTCTGTCACCAGGCTGTATCTCATAAACCGTGATAGTTAGACGGTTGAAATGTTCACAGATGATGTATTTCTGTTGCCGCTACCACGACAAATACTAAAAACAGAACAAAATGAATATTTAAGGGGGGCTCCCATACAACAGACATGATTTTCATCCAAAAAATCCTGCCTGCAACCATTTGATAAGGTAACATACATAGTCTCTTTCATATTTTTATATACAGATGGTACGGAACTCTTGGTGCGCGAGTCCGACTCGCACTTGGCCGGTTTTTTAGTTGTTTTTTTAGAGCCAGTAGCCAATAAATCACGCTAATCACACGTATAGTCATCCAAGGCTGCAGTTGAATAGTTTGACGCCAAAAATTGTATAAAATCGCACAAGTTGCTTACAAGTTTTCTGTAGATTACAACAGCCATAAAATAGTCGAAGTGCGCACAGAAATATTTTTCATAAAACATGAACTTTAATGATAAATTTAAATATTTTACATGCATTACTCGGTGAGGTCCTTCTGGTATAAAACGGCGATATCAACTGAGTATGCCCAACTTGCCACAAGGCATGCACGGATTAGGGCGATGCCAAATAGCCGTATTATATCAGCCACATCCAGGGAGGTCCACGGAGGTCGGCGGCTAAGGGGTGTCCACAAGAAGGAGTCCTCTCATACCTTCTCTGGTCGATAGTTATCGATGACCTATTCCGCAAGTTATAGTAGTTTTTACGGGTAGGTGCTCCAGTTCATCTCTGACTGGTGTGGCATAGGGGGTTTATTGATTTTTTTTTATATAGTTACACCCGCACTCAAAGCTAAGCCTTATAACGTTTTTTGAACGTTGTGCGAGCGAATGTAACAGGGAGAGTGAGAGTGGTTTTGGGTCGTCGATGTTCGTTGACTACTCTCAGGGGTGGTTTGTCCTACGTAGGACGAGAGCCGACCAAATTTTGCGTTGGATATAATTCACAGTAATTCGTTCATGCGCTTTCGGTGTTAATATTGCATACGCAGAGGATGTATTTCAATTGATCACATACTGTGTGATTAACCCAAATAAGACAATCATAGTCCCGTTTACAAAAAGGAGAAGCTTGCAAGCCTACTCCGTCTTTCCAAATCGTACAAGCATAAGATTTTCAGAAGAAGTTAAGTATCAAGGTATTGACCTTGATCGCAGACTTAACGGGAACTCCAACATTAAAAACACACTTACAGAGGTGACCAATGCCATGCGGACATGTCGACGCACTTACGGTGAAACCTGGGGATTGAAACTTAATGTAATCCACTGGCTATATAACAGGACCCATCATCACCTATGCGTCCACGGTATGGTGGACAAAAGTTGAGCAAAAAACTATAATCGTTAAACTTCAACACCTTCAGACCGTGTCTCGACATTATAGGCGCTATGCCTGCCTGCCCCACGGCAGCTCAAGATTGGACTGATTGGACTTACTCCACTGCAACCTTTTTATTAAAAGGGTTGCATTACGTAGTGCAATCAAAATTCTTCGCTCGGGAACAGGCCTCCCATGTAGACATACAACATCTTCCTGGTCTGGATATGATTACCACGGTCTCGGACGCATTTGATAGCATGAGATAGTCATCCCAAATCGTATACCTTTGGAAGCCGGTGATGTCTTGCTCAATGTCTAAAGCCCTAGGTGGTACACTGGTGGCTCCAGGATGGTTTCTGGCGTTGGCGCCGCCATTTTTGCACCAAATCGGCCCTAGGCCCTAGAGTCCTAGGGCCGAAGGCCCTAGAAATGAGTCCTAGTATCTCCCTATCTGAATTATATGCCATTCTAACATGCGTCAAATTAAACTTATATACTGGCATAAGAGGAGTAAGCAGTAATATGCTCTCTGATAGCCAAGCAGCGCTTAAAGCGCTGAGTTCATATGGCACGAACTCAAAACTCGTTAAGGAATGCCATGATGCCCTACAAGACCTTGCCAAAAGAAGCAGTTTCGAATTCTGGTGGGTGCCAGAGGACTTCAAGGATAAATCGAAAAGATTTATACCGCCCCCGAACTCTATTAAAATCCCTAAACTTAATAGCGTAGATATCAGAAGACTGGTCAGCCACCTTATGTGACACTGTGGTCTGAGATAACATCTCAATAAAATTAACTTCTGGTCTGAAACTGAGTGTGGACTCTGTCTTGAGGACGAAGATACTGCAGGGCACATACTATGTGAGTGTGCTGGTCTTTGCCATCCTAAGAAGAAGGATGTCCTACTACAAACATTCTCAAATTCATTAAGGAAGTGGAGAAGCTCCCTGTCGAATCGAATGCTAGGCATAATAGATCTCTAAAAGTTGAAGGGCCTCATGCTATTTGTGAGCACTAGCCACTTATAAAAAAAATAGCATGCACTGGCTGTTAAAAACAGAACACTAAGAAACCAAACGGCCAATAAATTACCCATCAGTCCTGTTTTTTTTATTTTTGTTTGTTATAGAAGACAGACACAAGCTATGGGCTTTGAAATCATATCCAGCTTTCCATTTATACTCCCAACAGAATTGGTCACGATGCTTCCCTACAAAGGTATTCTTTACAGAAATCCTCATTGTATCTTCCGTCCTAATAATTTATAAGCCAATGGGCGCCGTGGCTCAGTAGTTAGTGTGTTGGACTCTGACGCAAGATGAGCGAGTTCGGATCCCGATAACACCAACGCCATCGAATGCTTATTTCACGGCGTCCCTCCTCGGCGGGGTACTGGCAAAACCCCCCGTAGTATAACTTGCCTTGAAAAAGCTTCTCGGCTTACGCCGTTCGGAATCGGCAGAACGTATACATTTAGAAACTCTGCTTGCATTTACAATTTGAATTTGAAAAAGAAATAGTTTTCAGACTGATTTAATTTGAAAAATAAACACTTCCTCGACACCAAAAGATAAACACTAGACGGAACACTCCAAAGTGCTGACGCCATAAGAATGCAGGCAGAAAGAATTGGAACATAAACATTACAATGTTCACTGGCCAAGTATTCCGATAGAAGTGTATCATAAATGGTATTCAACATCACAGAGCAAAATATTAAATGTGTCATCTGAGAAGTGATACTGTGGGGACACAATGCAGTATAGCTGGAATATGATGGCACGCGACCAATTTGAGATCTATATTAATTGGAAATGCTAGTGGAGGAAACAGTATTTAAAGACCGATCGATTGAAAATAAAGTCAGATTCAACTTGATAACTAAACGAGTTAATTCTCACTATGGCAGACTTATATGGCACTCGTGCACTTCGATTACATTATTTCTTTGGCAGATAGCAATGGCATTCGTGCACTGCCTGATAGAAGCACTTCGTAACTACCTAATAAACTAACAACAGTCAAGATTGATAGCTAGGTTAATAGACTTTTGACCTAATTTATCCTATTATTGCGCCGTCAGGACTAGCTGCAGTTCGACTAAATCGGACATAGAACCGGGCTCTATATCTATATCCAAAAAACTACAGGAATTTGAATGAGACCCTTTTATCAAGACCAGTCTACCAAACTACCAAGCCATAAAGGAATACTGACCTGTTAATTGAAATTGGCCTTTGATTACATAATACTAAAACCGCCTCACAACTAGGCAGGATTACACAAAACGAGAGTTTTTTGGTCGGAGTTCTCTTAAGAGCTTGACTTAAAGAACGACTAGCTGATGAGCCATAGACCGCTTGAACTCTCAGCTTTAAAAAGCCGAGATAAACTTAGAAACCAATAATATTTCTGCCCTATGCTGAATTTCAGATGGTACGATCCATAGGGATTAATAAAAGGAGGCTGCAAATAACATTTCTGTTTATTATTGCTTTGATGGAAACTTCTCAAGTTTTTTATTCTTCAATTCTGTAGTACAAGGTCATCTACCTTAGAAAGAACCTCTGTCCAAAAACAATGTTTTTGGGGTCCAATTCGAAATTAATGTTTTTCTTTTAATATCGCCTTAGAAGAGTCTTCCTCCGACAACAATTTTCTCGGTACAGAGTCCGAACTAATATTTTTCTTTTAAAATCGTCTTAAAAGTGTTTCCCTCCGACAACAATATTTTCTCGGTACGGACTCCGAATTAATGTGTTTCTTTTAAAATCGCCTTAAAAGTGTCTCGCTCCGACAACAATATTTCCTCACCTTAAACTAGTCTTCCTCCGACCACAATATTTTCTGGGTACAGGGTCCGAAAGCCATTAGAGAGGCCGCCTCAGATATACTCGGTTTCGAGCCACCACCGTCGAGAAACCCCTGGTTTGATGATGAGTGCAGACATTCCCATGTAGAGAAACAGAATGCATACATGGCCACATTGCATCGACGGATGAGAGCTGCCCGCGAGCTCTATGAACAGAAAAGGAGGGAGGAGCATGCGCTTCTGAGAAGGAAAAAGAAAGAGCACGAGAAGCGCGAGATCGAGGAGATGGAGTGATGTTACGACGGGAACGACGTTCGAAAAATTTACCAGAAAGTAAAACGAACATGCCAAGGCTATAAAGCCAGAGCAGAAGCCTGCAGGGATGAGCACGGACAACTAGTAGTGGAGTCACAGTCGATGCTGAGATTGTGGAAGGACCACTTCTGCAGACTGTATAATGGCGATGATAGTCAAAATGCCGCCGTCAGGCAGAGCGAACCATTCACAATGGACGAAGACGAAGGAGAATCCCGTCCACCCGACCTAGACGATGTTAAGATAGCGATATCGAAACTTAAGTCTTATAAAGCTGCTGGAGCAGACGGACTCCCCACGGAGCTGTTTAAAGCAGCTGGCGATGAGCTGGTTAGGAACATGCACCAACTCATCTGCAAGATATGGTCGGAAGAACGCATGCCCGATGAATGGAATCTCAGTATCGTTTGCCCGGTCCATAAGAAAGGAGACCCATACGACTGCGCCAATTACAGAGGGATAAGCCTCCTCAACATCGCGTACAAGATCCTCTCTGCCGTACTGTGTAAGTACCTGAAACCGTTCGTGGACAATCTGATAGGTTCCTACCAGTGTGGTTTCAGGCCAGAAAAATCCACGATAGACCAAATATTTACACTACGGCAGATCTTGGAGAAGACCCATGAATTCCAGGTCGACAAGCACCATCTCTTCGTCGACTTTAAAGCCGCGTATAACAGTGTTTATAGAGACGAGCTGTACAAAGCCATGTCATGTTTTAACATTCCTGCCAAACTCGTCAGACTATGCAGGATGACTATGCAGAACTCTTGCTGCTCCATTAAGGTCGGAGGTGAACTAACCGATGTTAACTTTGATGTTGAAAAAGGTTTTAGACAGGGTGACGCACTGTCATGTGATTTCTTCAACATTATTCTTGAAAAGATCGTGCGGGACTCTGCGGCCAATACAAGAGGTACGATCTACTTCAAGTCCACACAATTGCTTGCCTACGCAGATGACATTGACGTTATTGGACGAACAAAGCGAGACGTCAGTGAGGCGTTCACAAGCATTGAAGCAGAAGCGGTGAAAGTGGGTCTAAGGGTAAATGGGGACAAGACCAAATATATGCTGTCATCCAAGAAAGACGCACAACACCGACGTCTTGGTCAGAACGTCACCTTCGGCAGCTATATTTTTGAAGTAGTCAAGGACTTCGTCTACCTTGGCTCGATAGTGACAAGCAGCAACGACACCAGCGCTGAGATAAAACGCAGAATAACTCTAGCCAATCGCTGCTTCTTCGGGCTCAAGAGGCAATTGAGTAGTAGAGCCCTTTCTCGAAAAACTAAGGTTTCCCTCTACAAAACCTTAATCATCCCGGCCCTCCTCTACGGCGCTGAGGCTTGGACGTTATCAAAAGCGGATGAAGAGGCTCTTGGACGTTTCGAGAGGAAAATTCTGCGTGCAATCTTTGATCCCGTTAGTGTAAACGGAGAATGGAGGAGGAGATACAACCAAGAACTGTACGGGCTGTACAGCAATATCGGCCTGGTTAGACGTCTTCGGATCCAACAGACAGATTAACGAAGGTCTTGCTTTCAAGTTTCGTTAATTCTCTTGTCCTCAAAATAGAATTCACTCATCTCTTGTATTTCACAAAAAAAGCCAACAACTACCACCAATCAATAGCCATCAAGCAGGGCACAACCTCGTGCATATCCCACTGTTTCCATCTGATTGAAATTCTGATTAATCAACCACTGAAAGGCGAACATGCACATCCAATCTCAACATGTCCATCCCAAACAACCAGGACAGAAGCCCGCCTCAAATTATCCATCTCGGCTCAGTCACCTTCATCGACTTTCGTCATTACAATTACATACATCGACTGTCATGAAACATGACTTTTGTTCACCTAATTAAACAGTTTCCACTCGTCCTAAATTCAAAGCCAATAATAGTACGAGTACAGCTTACCCCAAATATTGGCAGGCCGTCGCCGTCTATAGACGGTATGACCAACAACATTGGTGAACTTATCTCGTGACCCTAACCTAACCCGGGAACAGAGCTTCGACAGCGACAGTGACTTCAAATGAACACTGCTGATGTTTACCCATTAAAATGCCGAATCAACATTTTGCACTCCACCGTGTCTGTCGCAAAAGGCGCGGAAAGGACAGCAATCCCAATCCTATGCAACGGAATTCCCACAATTATTTTCAATGGTGGACAGGGGGATTTTCCTTGTTTGCTGTCCGCAATTTCCAGAATTTCACAATTTTACTGCAGAGCCCGTCGACGGTGCATGCAGTAGCGGAGGCGACAGCACCAACACATCGGAGTGTTGGCTGCAGCGCATCCTGTCGCCGGCCAGCAGCTATAAAATAACGAAGGGATTCATGTGTAAAGCTCTTACAATTTGTACAATGAGTATGAGGTGTAGCGTTGGTCACGGTAAAGCATGGTACATAGCAACGGATTACCTGCTCGAGTCTCAACTTTATTCGGCTCGGCCTGGGCACATGCCTATCCCGGGCGTACAAGTAGGCATCGTACATGAATCGCATGGCATTCTGGCATGTGCTTACATAGATACAGGCCTAGCCGGAGTCATGTAATGTTGCCGCACCGGATTTTTCCAACAATATAATTAATGACCAAAAGAGGGATTACTTTAAGCCCGGATAAGACCGGTTCTCACTTAGACCCTGGTTATGCCGCCATCATCCGTGTGTGGTGATATTCGTAAGGCCGGATAATGGTCCTACTGGTGATAGCGGTTGTAATTTCAATTTAAACACAACAAGTGGACATGCTCCTCTCCGCTTCACACCGCCAATTCTCTTTCTTTGCAAAGGAGCAAAAGGACATTGTCGACATCAGCATGGTTGGTTATTGTACAAGTTGGCCGTTTATGTCGTTCGTCATGGTATTCCCCGGTGGGCAATAAGCAAGCACACACGGATGGGGATGGGGATGCCGTGAAACTTGGAGAGTGCTTAGGGATATAAAATAACTGTGATTTATAGAGATGCTTAGCGGTTAAGTCGCTACGGCTCGCAACGAAAATTTAAGGACCCCGTTGAGATATAGTTCTCGTAATAGTGTTGGTAATAAACGGCAAAGGATCGTATTGCATACCATTACGATGTGATGATTTATCGCTGAATATATTAAACATTGGAGCAGGCACGTTATTGCTTAGGGGCACGATGGATAATTGTTACAAGGCTCGTGGAGACGGTCGATATGATGGAGATGTTTAATTTATTTTGCGTGCAAATAACAGTGTAAGCGTGGGAGAGACTGCTACCAGCTCTGAAATGGCAGTTGTTAAGTGCGACTTGGATATTCATGGACGAAAAGTGAAGTAAAAATGCTTGAACTCATACCGAAGTTAGGAATGGGAAAGGTTTGGTGGCCGAATAGCAGTTCTCCTACAAACGCATTGGATTGTCTAGTACAACCATTCGACAGCTTTTGCTTGACACAGATTTGATCCGCTTCTTGCTTCATTGTTGCAGGACATGGGGGATCGTCATTCTATCAGTGCGTCTGTAGTTTTGAGTTCTGAAATCGCCATATGACCGATGTTGCGAAAAGGAAGATAAGTGACCCTTTCGTTCCTCGTGAGTACCCTTGGTTTGGTTTTTCAGTGTTTTATTTTTTTAAAATGGTTAACTGTAATAAATTCTTGTGCTCTAAAAAAAGTTTTTCGCGCACTTCGACCGTTCTACATATAATCGACCCACTGAGCAAGCAGCTTGAGCCATAGTAAATTGACCAGCTAGATCGTGTGATTTGACACTGTTGATCTATTTTTTTTTTTGACTCGTCTATGACAATTAGACAAAGTCAACTGTAGCCCTTGGAGACAACATTGCACGTGCTGGACCGAAAATCACGCACAAAAAGTTTCTCTCGAATCGACCAAAGACCTCCTCATCCGTTTTTGATAGTGTCCGTGCTTCTGCGCCGCCGTAGAGCAGGACCGGGATAATAAGGGTCTTGTATAGAGTCAATCTTGTCGTTCGGGAGAGGGCCCTATAACTCAGTTACCTCCTGAGCCCAGAGAAACAGCGATTGGCAAGAGGGATTCTGCGTTTGATCTCGGAACTGATGTATGTAGTTGTTCCAGTTCACTGCGAAGCCAAGCTAGACGACGCCCTTAACTACCTCAAACATATATCCGCCAATATAAATATTCTGGCCAAGACGTCGGTGGTGAGCGTTGTTTTATAAAGACAGAATATATTTAGTTTTGCACTCATTTACGGCAAACCAATTTTCGCAGCCTCCAACAATTATGTCAATGTCATCCGTGTATGCAAGGAGTTGTGAGGATTTGAAATAAATTGCACCTCTTTTGATGGCCAGTCATTTTTCACAGTCATTTCTAATACGATGTTGAATAAATCACACGACAGCGCATCGCCTTGCCTAAATCCTTTTTTGACATCCAAACCATCGGTCAGGTATTCACCAATTCGGATAGTGTAGCGAGCATTCTCTAAAGTCATCCTGCATAGTCTGACGAGTTTAGCAGGGATGTCGAGGGTAGACATGGCGTTGTATAGCTCGTCTTTAATTACGCTGTTTAATGCGGATTTGAGTGGACAAATAGGTGGTGACTGTCGACTTGAAATTCATTCGGTTTTTTCAAGATCTGCCCTAGTGTGAAGATTTGGTCGATGGTGGATTTCCCTGGTTTTCACATAAAATGGCAGAAAAGATTTTGTAGTTGGCGCAGTCAGTCTTGTAGATCGGGCCAACGATGCTGAGACTCCATTCCTCGGGCAAGCTTTCCTCTGACTATATCTTACAGACAAGCTGGTGCATGCTCCTAACCAGGTCATCTATAGCTGCGTTGAAGAGCTCAGCAGACAGTCCGTCTGCACCAGCAGCTTTATTTGACTCGAGTTTCGATATGGCGATCTTAACCCTGTCGAGGTCAGGGTAACGGAATTCTCTGCGGTCTTCGTCGTTAGGAAATGAATAATGGATCATTCTGCCTGACAGCGGTATATTGACTAACATCACCGATATGCAGTCTGCAGAAGTGGTTTATCCAGATCTTAGCATAAACTGCGATTCTAATATTAGGTGTCCGTTCTCATCTCAACAGGCTCCCGTTCTGGCTTTATAACCTTGGCATGTTCGAGCGGTTTCTGGCGATAGTAGCTTTCCGACGTCATAACTTTGTATTCTTACTCTACTCCGCTGCATTTGTAATATCCGTAGGCGCATCTTGGCTACTATAAGATAGTGGTCTGAGTCGATGTTAGCTCTTTGGAAAGTTCAAACATCGAGAAGAGTGGAGGAGTGTCTAGTGGTTAGTGATTGATTGTTCTTGTGTATATCGTGCGTGCGGGAAGCGCGTACTGGCTAGAAGGAGATTTCGCCCAGTAGCAAGACCAATCAGCCTGTGTCCGTTATCGGATGTGGTGTCGTGTAGGCTGTGCTTGCCGATGACTCGTTAAATTTTTGTGTCGTAGCTTGGACATTGGACATACGTTCTGTCTGGGAGATCGTAGGATTGGTACGTGTACGCAGATTAGGGTGATGTTAGAAAATTTAGCCTTGATACGGATCGTTATGGGGCGTTCGCTCATATGTCGAATATTAGGACTTTTTGCCTTAGCCCACCTCATCCGCTTTATACCGCTTTGCATCCGCTTTATACCCGCTCCATTCTATCGCATGTCCTGGATGGGGTATAAGTCCGCCTTGTCGCGGTCTAGGGCGTCCTCAAGTTGTTCGGTTGCTCGTGGCCTGTTTAGGGCCACGTACAGAGCCGAAGATCATTGTCGTTTTTTCGTTTTTTGTCAAGGGTCGCCTACATTAATCCGGTCCATTTCATCCAAGGCTTGTGGTTGCTTCTGAGCAATTTTGGGTTTTTCCGGTTACGGTTTGCTAGACCATAGACCCACCGACATTAATCCTGTTTTGTGGCGCAGGATGCTCGCTATTTATCCTCTTTCGTTAGTAATTTCCACGGTCAGGGAATTTCCAGATGGTACCATAAGAAAGTGGAAGTAGGACATGGCTAACAGAACTGCAAGGTGCTGCAGAGGCCCTTACTCGTTTGTTTTTAGCGAACCAGCACCCGTCAGCCGGTGCTTCTCCTACGATGCTTTTATTAGTCTTCTAACATCCATTAACCATTAAAGCTGTATACACGTTTTCGCATAATTCTTCTAACAATTAAAAACCTAAAAATCACACTACCCTATCTTGAATCCCTTAACCAGTACAAAGTACTCGACTTCCTAATAGTCCTTCACGTCAAGCACACAACACATTTGACACACAATATTCATCAATACTCCAAATTGCCCTAACCTATGGTGGGCGTTGAACATTCGTCACAAAGCCTTGTCAACAGGAAAAGATTAGGCTCTGACAAATGGTTCAATGGACCAATGGACAAATGAATATCTTCCCATGTATCTACTTCAATCGGGTTGATTTACCTTTTGTGCCATTTGTTAAACGCATCGCATTGCGACATTCATCTCTTTTCGAAGCTATGAAAATTTGTTAAATGGTTGAAACCTAATCAATCTTCGGTGATGAGACTGGGGAAACAGTGTCATCGAAAAAAAATCAAAGGAATAGCCGAAGATTGGTAACCTAGAGAGACAGGACCTCTCCAGTGGACAGGTAAGGTGATTGATATTTGTGAACACTTTTTTCTTTTTTCAAGCTTTCTGTCTTCCTTCCATTTTCTGTTTTTTCCGTTAACCTATTCGGTGCCGTGCTTTCCATGACTCCTCTTGGGCAGGTTAAGTGGGACAACAAATGTTCGCTTTGACAGATCTTGGACGGGCAAACAAAAAAGAAAGAAATTGCAAACCAACTTACCATAGCTGTATGACGGTTTCCTTTGTTTCACTACAGCTCAGGACTTGTGCTGACAACATCGCGTTCATAGAATAAGGCCAGACGACTGTGTGTAATTTGCAATCTGAATTCAAAAAGTTTCAAAAGTGCAAATTGATTTCTTCTTGCTCCATGAATACGACTTAAAGTTTTCCCATTCGTATTCAATATTTGAAAGTCAGTTTGTCAACTTGTAGCGCAGACAGGTAAATAGGGGCATAGAGAAGTGAAAGGAAAAAGGGGTTTTGGACAGACAGGGGGAATAATTGGGCGCTGGGATGTTGGTTTGTTCTAATAGGTCACCATATGACTAGATACTGGGAATAATTGAAAAGTTGCGGATACAACTTGCTTGTATGCGGTTACCTCTTGACATGACTTGTGGACCATGAAGTGCAATCAAAACAGCTTTCGGAATATAACTTCACTTTTTACTGCCAATTGCGAGTAATTAAACCTTAGATTTTAAGATAAACCTGGTGGGTAACAACATTACATTTGGTGAAGATATAAGCGCAAAATTACAAAAGGTTACGCGCAATGAGTTTTCATTACCATATAGTCGATGTCACGAAAATGAGAAGAATAAGCTTATGGATGCAGGAAGGGAGCTCTGATCCGTTTCTGGCTAGTGAAACTAAGCTAAATCAGGAGCACAGAATTCGGCACAATTCCTATGATACAAAAATGTGGCCTACATGCGACCCGCAAGGCCCACACGACAAACCTCCCAGTGGGAAAAATGAAAACACTTTTTAACTTTTTTAACCCCCGACGCAAAAAGAGGGGTGTTATAAGTCCGAGGTGTCTGTTTGTCTGTCTGTGGCATCGTAGCTCCTGAACGAATGAACCGATTATGATCACTAACATGATCGAAATGGTTCTTAGCTACAATTTGTGCAGATCTGTTCAGGTGTTTCAAGGTCATTAGCACTTCTTGTTAGCTGCAGTAGGATTCTTGTACGAATAATGGGTAATTTATCGGTTCTCGTCCGATCACCGCAATCGACCAGCATTTAACGCGGTCAGTACTTAGATGGGGAACCGCTTAGAAACACCGCGTGTTGTTGGCATCAAGCCGCCTTTTTGCTGTCGCTTCATGTAACCCAGGGTAAGGAAACGCACACTCATGTGCGCACATTAAACAATCTATTGCTCATAAACTGCTCACGTGCGTGTGCAATTGCGATTGCTGAAATGTTATAATTTAGACTTTATTAAAAAAATATGTGACCTTGGTCAGCACTTTTAACTAGCCACAAGACCCGCAAACTTTTATAAATTTCTCAAAATTCTACCCAGAATTGTCTTTCACTATATTTGTTCCTGTTTACGCCGTGAATTTTCTCGCTCGCCTGTGCAAAATTAACCATACACGGCACAGCCATGTCGTTGCAGACCAAAAAAAAAATTAAAAAATGTTGTATTCGCACAGACGGTCGCCGCAAACAGTCGACATGGACACACACGACACAGACTGTCTGGGCAAACATGTGCACAACAACAAAATATATTGGTCTGCAACGATGTGTCTGTGTCATGTATGGGCCCTACTAAACAGAACCCACCCTACAGAGTGCACATAAATGTGCGTTCTCTTTAACGAACATGAGAAGTGCGCACAGGGATGAGTTTCCTAAAATGCAGACACACTCGTGTTCGTGAGCGGAAATAAAAATGTTCACAGTCAATTACTCATGAACGCGTGCGTTTAATAATTGCTCGTTGGGCAGTGCACACTCACGAGCAGCTCATGAGTGTACGTTTCCTTACTCAACCACAACACTCTCCGAGCAATCTCATATGCATCGGTTGTCGTTCGGTCACCGCAATCAACCAGCGTTGGGTGCGATTAGTACATAGATGGGAGTCCGCTTTGGGAACACCGCATGTTGTTAATTTTTTTGCCTATTTCTTAAGTACACACGTTATACGCACATACGTATACACGTATATACGCACATACGTACATACCGACAATTAGTCTTAATGGACTGCCTTCACATATCATTTTCTTTACAAAGAAATCGTCCGAGGTTTAATGTGCTCGGTACTGAAACCCTAAGTTAAATACTTACAAAATTTAAATCTAATTTTCGAATATTTCAAAAAGCACTCCACCAATTTAAGCAAAATTCATTAAACCAAAAGAGGCACGCACCAGTTTACTTTCAAAAATTAATTCCATGCCGCTCGGAGGCCTGTCCCGTCCTGCCAACTGCCATTGCTCAATTAGACCTTGAAATATTGATAGCACCTCATCCGTTCTGTCGCACTGAAACCTAATTACCGAAATCACGTTCAGATAAAACTTAATCTCGATTACCAGTCGAACACATTCTATCAATGAATATCAATTGCCGCCCGTTTTGCGATGTTTGCCATATAATTAACGTTATTTTCAAAAACTTCCCGCCCATCATTGCAATTAATTCCAATGTCTATTCGTACTCGCATCTGCAACAGACTCGACTCGGTCTATTGTGTCGGCCGGGATGGAGTATAGGCTTTTGTGGATGTAATTGTAATGCCGCCCCTGTAACTATTTCAAATTAATTTGTATGCAATTTGCATATATTTACATTTGTATGACGACGTGTACAAATTGGAATTTGGAACGTGTCCTTGTTGTCAGGGTCGCTGGAGTTAATCAATGAACATGGCTTGTTTGTTTGCCCTTCTACGTGTGGGTGTTTGTTTGATTTTTTTTTTTTTTTTTTCTTCCTCTGCTACTACTCCGGGCATTCATGGGTTGATATGAGACTATTGATGTGGATGGATATTAATGGCTTTAATGCAAGGACACCCGGTCGGGTGGACAAGTAAACTGTCTCACTTTCAAAGTTTGATTAAATCTACCGAATATAAATGGGCTTGTAGGCACTGTAGTTGGCTGAGAATGATGTTGAGTGTACTCTCCTGTGGTTTCTCCTAAAGGCTCGGATATACTGGGCACTGACTAACATTTGGAGTCATTTTGAGTGCCTTTCGTCCTTGCGGCATACACTTACCAATGGCTTAAATATAGAGATCAATCGGGTTTCTCCAACTTTTCAACCACGAGGCGATTGGAAGGTTTTCAAGTTTAAGTTTTTATGAAAAGCTAATCAGGAGGTGATGAATGTCCTTTACCATTAGGTCTTTGTACATAATCAGGTTCCGAGGTAATGCAAAATCCTGACTTTAAATGGATTACTGATTGCACTAATTAATCGGATCGATATCGCAATTACAGTTAAGTTTGCGAATATTGGATGGGTATTTTGTGGATGCCCTGAGGCTCTTAACATCTCAGGACGTGTGAGGAGGACTAATTAAACATTATTTTGAACAGCTTGAATTCAAGAATGATTAGATTCGACATGGAGTGAAGCAGATAAGTTTAATAAAGGGTTTTCCAATAGGGTCGGTCGTGTGAGAATTCAAGAAATTTGTTTACCTTCAAAATGTCTACTAGTGACGTTGTGTTCACCAGGGTCATTCACTCATATAGCGTGCGCTTCTGAGAGATCCAATTTTCGATGGCTCTGAATTCGTTCTATTGTAATTAACTGGTTACGATGGCTTTAAGGGCACTAGTCGTTGACGACTTATTGGCACAAATTTGCAACCTTGATCTCGGTACCCAGTTTTCGTTGGCTTTGCTGAAATAAGCATTCCTACAAATTGTATGTATGCATGTTGGCGTTACAGCCCATGAAGGATCAGAGCCGAGCTTCTCTCAATCAAACATCTTGCGTCTGATTTAATTTTCCCATAGGTGGAAGGCACCTACTGTTTATTGCCTGTTCCGAACGGCGAAATTCAAGAAGCTTTTCATGACAATTTTACTACAGGGGGTTTTGTCAGAGCCCCGCTGGGGAGAAACACCGTGAAAACACGTTCGATGACATGGCTGTGTCGGGATTCGATCCCGTGTCATCGGCGTCAGAGGCCAACACACTACCCACTGCGCCACGGTGCTCTCAACTTATCCGCATGGATTTCTTAAAATAAGGAACTTTTGCACCAATCGCGTTGTAACTTCAAAAACTTGTCGCTTCAAATTTTATACAAAGTTGAACACCTTCACAGGGGAATTTCAGGTTCGTATGGTTCGGTTAAAGAAAGATTCTCCGAAAGCCGGCTTCAGAATATGTTCGTGAGCAGTCCTAGAGAGACGTGTGTTGCGGGGGAAATGTTGAAGGTGAAATGTTGCAACTGACTATTTCATCAGAGCATTTTTCAAATCTTCACACTACGGCAGATCCTGGAAAAAACCAATGAATTTCATGTCGACACTCACCACCTATTTGTCGACTATACAACGCTATGTCTACCTTGACATACCTGCTAAACTCGTCAGACTATGCAGGATGACTTTGGAGAATGCTCGCTGCTCCATTCGAATCGGTGAACACCTTACCGATAGTTTTGATGTCAATAAAGGATTTTGGCAGGGCGATGCGCTGTAGTGTGATTTCTTCAACATCATACAAGAGGCACAATCAAGAGGCACAATCTATTTCAAATCATCGCAACTCCTTGCATACGCCGACGATATTGATATAATAGGTAGATCACAGCGAGATGCCAATGAGGCGTTTGCGAGTATTGAGATGGAGGCGGCGAAAATTGGTTTGACGGTAAACGAGGGCAAAACTAAATATATGCTGTCATCAAAAAGGAACGCTCACCACCGACGTCTTGGCCAGAACGATTGAATAGGCAGATATAAGTTCGAGGTAGTTAAGGACTTCGTCTACCTTGGTTCCGCAGTGACCTGGAACAACGACACCAGTTCCAAAATCAAACGCCGAATCACTCTTGCCAATCGCTGTTTCTTTGGGCTCAGGAGGCAATTAGGCAACGCCTAAGATGGCTGGGCCATGTAGAGCGAATGGACACCACAGCTCCAGCCCGGAGAGTCCTTGAATCCAACTCCGAGCTACGAAGAAGCAGAGGACGGCCGCACTTAAGATGGCGCACACAGGTGGAAGGGGACCTCAGCCAGCTGGGTGTGCGGCAATGGAAAAGGCTAGCGAAAGATCGTGCTAGATGGAGGGGCATGTTGGTTGAGGCCCATGTTCACCCCGAACTGTAGCACCCACTAAGAAGAAGAAGATTTTTTGTGGAAGTAACGATAAAACCGGAAAAAGTAGGAAAAATTCGTGCAATGTTCCAGCAAGCCTAATGTTTTGGTAATGCTTGAGTCACCTATCAGTTTCATTCCGCGATTTTGTATTCTGTCTAGTAGGTGCAATGAGGTCTTTGATGCACCGGACCCGACATGTGCGCTAAACTCTAATTTAAGGCAAATTAACGCCTAATAGATACATACATATAGGATACTTTCGTCGGCAAGGGAATGGATTGGATTCGAAGTGACGGACAAGAGAACATTTATAAAGATGAGAAAGAAAGTCGGAGACAAGACGGAGCCCTGAGGAATACCAGAATTTAAAAAGTGGATGTAAGACTCGAATCCATCCAAAACAACTTGAATTGAACGATTCGAAAGGAAGTTACCAATCCATTGAAGAAGAGACTCGTCGATCCCAAAAGCACGCATTTTCGACAAAAGAGCTTCGTGTCAAATGCTTTCGAAATATCCAGTGCAACTATTTTGCTGCTTGGTGAAGCGAGCGATTCCACTTTTCAGTGAGATATGCTATCAAATCACCAGTGGATATGTTGCTGTGGAAACCATACTGCCGGTTATTGAAGAGTTTCTGGGACTCGAGTTATTTCATTAGCTGACGATTTATCAGCGTTTCCATGACCTTGGATGTTAGTGCAATGGGTCGGTAGTTGGAGACAGAAGAAGATTCGCCTTTTTTGGGATATAGGTTGGACAAATGCTGTTTTCCACCTACTCGGAGCGAGCTCAGAAGAGTACGAAAGATGGAAAAGCTTACGCAGTGGTTTTGCCAGCGTAGAAGAACACCTCTTCAAAATTATTGGGGCAATACCTCTGTCAAAGGCTAGGTCTGGGTATTTGACCTGATCTCTGATTGTTAATGGATTCCACCCAGCCTCGGTGGGTTGAAGGCGGAATTTTATATTTTTTAGTAAAGAGTACTAGATCAGTCTTTTTGGGGTTGAGCCCAAGTCCACAGTATTGCATCCAGTTTACTACTGCTTGTAATGATCCCTGCATTAGATCACTTAGAGTGCTGAGAAATTTTCTTGAGACGGCTACAGCAATATCGTCTGCATATAGGCACTCACAGTGTACCCTTCCTGTTCTGGCAACAGTAGTAGTTCATTGACTACCACGTTCCAGAGGAGAGGAATAAGTACTCCACCCTGGGGTGTACTTCTGCTGAACATTTTAGTTGAGCGTGGAGATTAATATGAGGAATCCGCAGCCTAAGGGGCAATCGGCATTAAACTGAAGGTCCCTTTCACCTGTCTGAAAAATGAATCAACCACAACATGGATGATTGAGAGAAGCCTGGCTATGGTCTAGAGGTGCCAGGGAATCCTGATTGATTATAATGGTGGTCAATCTAGAGAGTCCTTTCGCATCCTCCAAATTGGTTTTTTTCCAGTCCTTAGTGGGAATTTTTGGGTTACAGTTCTGGACGATTACCAAAATCTCACCGACCAGTTAGAGATCCGAAAGAAGTTTTTAAGGCCTTACCAGTTGGTTTTCTCGTATAGCTATATTCTTCTTTTAGGAGCTTTCACTATAACTGAATGGTAGGAGTTCGAGAATTCAGCTGCTATCACGCAGTGGTCGGACGAGCCTAGAGGCGACAATACATCAATCGTGTATTTATTAGGCTGGGTGGTATGACCAGCAACATTGGAGATTCGCGACGACTCATTCACTGATTTAACTCAGCGAAAATTACAACATTCCTTCCTTCGGGTATCGTCTGTATAGAATATTGAAGCCACCGAGAAGTGTGTACATTGAAATCGTCCGCTAAAATGATTTCACTGCGAGGGAACAGGGAAATTATTCTTTGCATGGAATCATACAGTGCCGTCGAATGCATAAAATGTTGATTTTCCGAAATCTTCTCAAATCTCAACATCCACAAATGGACTTGGGGATCTTCGGATCAATCAACCGTCAACCAGATTGACCACATTGCGATTGATGGCAGGCACGCATCCGACATTCTGGATGTACAAACTTTCGGAGGAGCCAACATCGACTCGGACCACTATCTTGTGGCAGTCAGGTTGCGACTACGAATATGCCCAGCCCAGAAAAATCGAGTAAGGTCAGCGGCATACAACGTCGCAATGCTTTAATCGCACGAGACCGCCAGAGCCTATGCCAATCGCGTCTCCTTCAAGCTCTCGGAAAACCCTCCAACACCTGCTCAGACCGTACAACACCAATTAACTCGTTGTCAACAAGCCTGAGAGAGTGCTGCTTTTGAGCTAATGGGTTTCAAACCGCCGCCAACAATGGTATGACGACGAATGTAGGAGAGCACACGCAGCAAGCAACAAGCCTATCAAGAGGCGCTGTATAGAAGGACGAGAGCTACTCGTAAGCACTATGAGCAGAAGAGGAGAGGAGGAGCATAAGCTTCTCAAAACAAAAAAAGAAGAAAGTATGAGAAGCTCGCGATCGTAGAGATGGAGAGATGCTATCGCAGGAATGACGTTCGGATGTTTTTCAACGAATAAAACACACATGCCAGGACCCTGCAGGGTCGAGAATGGAAACCTAGTAGTGGATACACAGTCGGTACTAAGAATCTGGAAAAACTACATAACGGCGATGGGGAAACAGATTCCGCTGTCAGGCAGTATGACCCTGACACAGCGGACGATGATAGCCGAGAATACCATCCCCCTGACCTGTACGAAGTTAGGAACTATTTTTTTTAAGCTTAAATCCAACGAAGCTGGTGAGGTAGACGGACTACCTGCCGAGCTCTTTAAGGCAGCTGGAGATGACCTGTTTGAGAGTAGCTCATCTGTAAAATATGATCAGAGGAATGCGTGCCCGATGAATAGAATCTTAGTATCGTTTGACCGATCCACAAGAAAGGAGACCCCTTTGTCTGCGCCAACTTCAGAGGTATAAGTCTTCTGAAAATCGCTCATAAAATATTCCCTGCTGAACTGTGTGAACGCCTGAAAACGTTCGCTAATAAGCTGCTTGGTCCATATCAGTGTGGTTTCAGGCCCAAGAAGTCCACTATAGATAAATTATTCACACTGCGGTAGATCCTGGAAGAAACAAACGAGCTCCAGATCGACACCCGCCACGTACGCTGCATACGATAGTATAAATAGGGACGAGCTGTACAACGCCATGTCTAGATTGACATCCCTGCCAAACTCGTCGGATTGTGCAGGATGACATTGGAGAACTCTCGCTGCTCCATCAGAGTCGGAAGCGACCTAACCGATACCTTTTATATCAAAAAATGTTTTAGACAGGGCGAGACGCTATCGTGTGACTTTTTCAACATCGTCCTTGAAAGGCTCGTGCAAAACTCTCTGGTCAGTACGAGGGCACCATCTTTTTCATGTCCGTACAACTGCTCGCATATGGGGATGGCATGAAGTCATTGAAACGGAAGCGACTAAAACGAGACTGGCGGTAAATGAGTGTAAGACGAAATATATGCTGGCGTCGAAAAAGGACACGAACCACCGGCGTCTTGCCCAGGGCGCATATATTGGCAGGATGATTTCGAGGTAGTCAAGGACTTCGTCTACCTAGGCTCCGCAGTGACATGCAGAAATGACATCATGACATTGCCGAAATTAAACGCAAAATAACTCTTGCCAACCGCTGTTTCTTTGGGCTGGGGAGGCAATTGAGAAGCACAGCCCTCTCCCGAAAAACCAAGGTGACGATATATTATACAAGACCCTTATCATCCCGGTCCTGCTTTATGGCGCAGAGACATGGACCTTCTCGAAAGCGGATGAGGAGGCCCTTGGTCGTTTTGAGAGAAAAATTCTGCATACGATTCTCGGCCCGACCTGCATAAATTGGGAGTGGGGGAGAAGACTTAATAGTGAACTTTACGGGCTGAACAGCGACATGAACGTAGCACGGCGTCGTTGAGCGTATGGAAAACACAGCTCCGGTCCGGAAGGTCTTTGAATCCAACCCCGAGGGGCGACGGGGTCGAGAACGGCAAAATTGAAGTTGGCTGAACGAAGTGGAAGACGACCTTAACCAACTAGGCGTGTGACACTAGAGCCTGCTGGCGAAAGACCATGCCAGTTGGAGAGGTTTTTTAGAGGAGGCCCAGGTTCGTTATGAACTGTGGCGCCAAAAAAGAAGAACCCAAAGTACCCCGCCGAGGAGGGACGTCGCGAAATAAACATTCGATGGCGTTTGTATTATCGGGATCCGAACTCGCTCATCGTGCGTCAGAGTCCAACACGCTAACCGCTGCGCCACGGCCCAATGTGGTGCTTTAAGTTAGCCAAATCTCACACTACTGTCGCGCACACGCTGTCGGTCCTAAAAACAAAACACACATTCAACCTACACATAGCCTTAGAGACAAATACACTTGCAGTTAAATAAAAATAGAAGTAAATACCCAACGTACGCCCTCACTAAACCACTTACTTTATCCCTGACGTGTAAATTAAGTTCAACACTATCCTTCTCTGCATCTTTGTGTAACACAGATGCTCCCCAAGACACGATATTGCAATACATGATAGAGACCAGAAATTGACGTCGACCACTTGCGTATCTACCTCTTCCCTCTACACCTTTTGCAGTTTTCCTTGAAATAATCCAAAGAACAGCAAACTCCATTCTCACGAAAAGAAGCCTCAAAGCAAACAATAACTTTGCAAAAATCCTCTTCTTTGAATAATTCCTTTTCCTTGAGCATTCCATGAACAACATTGCAAAGTTCTCCATTTCTTCCCAAAAAAAACCGTTGCACCTTCTCCCCATTGTCCCGGAGAATATCCTTCTTGTTCTTCATCTTTCCTGTTTTCCGTCGAAAACTCCTTTCTGATGGATTGTTGTGCACCAAACACCAACGATACACAAGCTCTCTGCACGAGACTTGTGCACCTTTCCAAGGATCAGCCAAGAAAATGAAAAATGTACGCGAAAAAAGATAAACAATAACTGTGCATGAAGGCGTCACAAGGAGCGGAAGTAGTGGTAGATGAGGCGGGAAAAAGAGTGGTAAAAAATAATTGGAGAAAATGTAAAGGAAAACTCAAGGAAACTTGGTAGAAAGCTAAGACCAGGATATGACTACGATAACCAGGACGATGACGATAACGACGACGAAGATAATAATCATGATGATGAAGATGACTAGGGCAGGCAGGCAGGCAGTATACTGCAGCATGGCTACGAGTGGCCATGGTGGGGAATAATAATTTTGCCAACATTCCGTTGTAATTGAAAATGTTGGCCATTCCTTTCGTCCAACGTTCAGGATAAGTAATTACATAGGCGTACACCAATACATATTTTCTCGTGACTTCCTGGTCCATATCTCTAGGTAAATACTATGCCACGCCGCCGGTTCTCCGCCATTCAATCTCCAGTCATTGTTCGATGCGATAGCCTGGGCAGGCGACAAGAAATGGAGCAATGCACGTAGCTTCCTTCCAAAAAACCTGTTCTCATTTTCCAAATCAGATTGTGAAAATTAAAATCCAAAAATGAAAAAAACAAAAACAAAGTGGAAGCGGAAAAAGGCGAACGAGAAATGGAATGGTGGAAGGAAAATCACGACTTGTGTGCATAAAGCAGAAATCAATCTTTCACTGGTAACTATGGGATAGAGGACGGTATTACTGCATAGAGCTTGATGCTGTTGATGCTGCCCGATAAGTAGAACCATTGGAAGTGCAAGTGCAGAAGAAAAATGGGATTTCTGTTTCGGTGGCAGTTCCCATTCCATTTCGGTAGCTGAGTGGAGAGCGTGTATTGAAAGCTGAAGAAACCGTCGAGTTCCTTTCGCATTCACAGGCAGCATATGGTGTTCGTGCATTTTCGACGTGAGACATTAAGAGCCACGAATGGAGGCAGATGTGTAGAGGAATTGGATGGCATTCGACCTGCTTTTGTTTGCTGTTGGGAAATTGGAACGGATGTAAGGAGGAAGGCGGACAATGGTATTTTGAAAATTCGATTGCGGAAGCAATGTTTCAAAAGTCGTAAAGTGTTACTGAACGGATGGGGTTCTAAAGAGTTTCTCGCCGAGCAAAACCCGCTAATGCGTAGCTCGGTATCTTTTGTGCTCGAGAAAGTAATCAGCTTCGTGCGGTAGTAGGAAGTTGTTGATTATATACTATGGAGTCGAATCGAAGGAAGTGTGCTTAAGTCTGGGAGTTTATTGTGGGTCCTTAGTTTAGGTGATTCGTATTGGAGTGTGTTGCTAGATATTCAGCAGCCTTACTGGTCTACTGCTGACAGCAAGCTAGCATATTCGTGAGTTGATGCTAACGGAGTGATATATAGAGCCCCGGCAAGGCTATTGTCTAAGGGTCAGATGTTCTGATAAGCTATGTCCGAAACCAATCCGAATTTTAAAAGGTTGTCCAACAGAAATGCAGGACAGTAAACGCCAACTTGAAAAAGACACTGTATTGTATTTGTATCTTTCATCTACATGCAATTTTTTTAGTATATTGATTGCCACCGTGAAGATATCGTATTTGATTGAAGGCCATACGAAAGTAGCTCAGAGCCTTCCAAAAATGGTGGGAAATTAAGAAACACGTTCCACGGACTTTGTGAACATTTTGGTCGCCATATTCTCCTAAATGAAAGCGCTATCTATTCGACCATCATTAGCATCGTCTGTTCCCAGATTGAGTCGATGACGGCATCCCAAACATAGCGGTAAAGACAGCCATGAAAAGGAGACCAGATATTTTTAAAGCAATGATGCAAATGTGCCTTGAGGGGTAGCTCCAACATCCGGTGTTGCTACCCCAGGGGAAAAAAGCACTGCAGAATCTTCGGGGAACAGACCAATATGTCTGATACACACCACAGCAAAGATCTTAGAACATATCATATATGGCAGACTGATCGTAGTGGCGGAGGAGCTTTGTCTGGTCCCCAATATGGTTTAAAGAAATCGCGTTCTACCGGCGATGCCATAAAAAGTTAAAAGGCGTAATGGTGCGAGGGTTAGAGTGTTGGGTTCTGACGCACGAGTAGCGAGTTCTGATCCCGATAACACCAAGGCCATCGAATGTTTATTCTGCGACGTCCCTCCTCGGCAGGATCTGGCAAAACCACCCGTAGTATACTTGCCATGAAAAAGCTTCTCGACTCACGCCGTTCCGGATCGGCATTAAACTGTAGGCCCCTTTTATTTGTGTGAAAAATAAATAGCACATAACGTGGATGATTGAGAGAAGCTTAGCTATGGTCACAGAAGAAGACATAGCAGCTGAAGCAATAAGGAGGAGAAGATGGCTTGTATAGGTACAAAGAAATATTGTGCGGTAGTAACACTGGACGTAAAAATCGCTTTTATCACCGCAAATTGGTCGTGTACTAGGTGGTATCTGACCCGAATGGACGCACCACATTATATTGTGACGATCATTTTAAGCTACTTCACTAACAGGAAGCTGGAGTATCAGACGGACGATTGCCTTGAGTACTAAAATGTTTCTGAGGGAGTCCCTCAAGCTTCGTACTTGGACCTCTTCTGTGGAACATAATGTATGACGGAATTTTTCGATGAACGCTGCCACAGGAAATTAAGATATCGGTTTCAATGACAACATCGCCGTAGTTACCGTAGTGAAACACATCCATGAAGTAGGGTCTGCCACAAACGAAGCGATCGTCAGGATTACAAATTGGATAGAGTCTCACGGCCTTGAACTAGCCGACCACAACCAAGAAGCTGTCTTAATAACAACCAAAAGACTATGGAATACGCAAACTTCCGGGCTAGATACTAGCAAACCAAGTCTAAAGAGGACTTGAAAAACTTGGGGTAAGGCGATTCCACTTTTTGGTAAAATATGACATCAAATCGAAAACGTCACTGTCAGAACTATTGCGGACATATCATCAGGAGCAGCGGATTTGTGCTGCTCGGATCGAGGTCTTTGAGAATCCCTGCAACTGTACGAGTACGAATGAAGATTCGTCCCGTGGTGGAAATGACCCGCTTTAGTACAGGCGGCGACAAAGTGCAAGCTGGGAGCCGCAACCTGGCTGCGAAGTGGGCAGAAAGAAGGTAAGCTTTGTCTAGGGCAGTGACAATCGGAATGTCGATGTGGATAAGTGTCGGTCTAGATGACACTCTTGACCAAATACTTTTGCTACCATTGGAACATTGGAGGACTTTATGCCTCAGTTTTTGGATGGATCGGAATTTGGCTCCTCAAAATCGTCTACGTAATTGACGTAGAATGCGAAAACGTCGTACTAGGCCGATGTCGCTGTATAGCCCGTAAGGTTCGTCGTTGTATCTTCTCCTCCACTCTCCGTTTATAATAACGGGGATCATAGACTGAACACAGAATTTACATCCCGAAACGACCAAGGGCTACCTCATCCGCTTTCGTTAAAGTCCAGGCCTCTGCGTCATAGAGGAGGACCGGAATAATTATGGTTTGCCAATAGTGACGTCCTGGCCGAGACGCCGGTGTTGCGCATCTTTTTTGGTTGGCAGCATATATTTCATTTTATCCTCGTAAACCGAAAGCCTAAAATGGGTCTCTTCTGCTTCAATGTTTTCGAAAGCTTAATTGACGTCCCGCTGTGTTCGTCTAATTACGTCAATGTCTTTCGCGTAGGCAAGTAATAGCGCAGGCTTAAAACAGTACAATCTGTACAATCTTGTGCTGGTCAGTGAGTCTCGTATTATGTTTTCAAGGATGATGTTGAAAAAATCACATGGTAGTGCGTCGCCCCGTTCGAATCCGTTCCGTATAGCTCGCTATTATGCACACTGTTATACGTGGCTTCGACAAAAAAAAAAGGTGATGGGTGTCGACTTGGTATTCTTGGGTCTTCTCCAAGATCTGCCAGATTATCCACAAAAGGGTTTTAGGCATTCAGACACTACGGCAGAGATGACCTTATATGCAATGTTAACGAGGCTCATTCCCCTGTAGTTGGCGCAGTTATACGGGTCTCCTTTCTTATGGAATCCGCAAACGATTCTCAGATTATATTCATCGGGCATGCTTTCCTCGGACCATATCTTACTAATGAGTTGGTGCATGTGCCCTAACAGCCTATCTCCAGCTGCTTTAAACACCCCGGCTTACAGGCAGCCTGCTCCGACGGCCTTACTAGTTTTAAGCTTCAAAATTACTAGCTTAATTTCATCTAGGTCGGGTGGACGGAATTCTCTTGCATCTTCGTCCGTTGCGAATGGATCATTCTGCCTGACTGCTGTATTAGATCTTTCATTACGGTTAAAAAATCTACAGAAGTGTTCCTTCCATATTCTCAACTACTAGTTGTCCGTCTTCAGCCCTACAGGCTACTGCTCTAGCTTTGTAGCCCTGGCATGTTCCTTTTACTGTTTCATAAAACTTGGGAACGTCATTCCTGTGGTAGCATCTCTCCAGGGGTTTCTACCTGGTGGTGGCTTGAAACCCAATACATCAGAGGCAGCGTCTCTGATGGCGTGCTGGCAATGCCCCACTGTTGTACTGTTGGTCGTTCTCGGGATTGTGCCGTTGTCATCGGAAATTGCGAGGGGGTTGACGGAAACTAGATCGCCGAAGATCCTGTCGGTTTCCTGCGATTGTAGCTTTCCGACGTCAAACTTTCGTTTTCCAGCTCGACTCCGTGGCGACAGTCACTTGTACCTTGGCTAGAAAAAGATAGTGATCCGAGTCCTGAGAGACCTGACAACTTTCATCTCACAAAGACGTATCCAACAAATTTAATTGGAGAGTGCCGGAAAAAAAGCAGGGTACCGATCCAAGGCATTGCTCTAAAGCCGTTGCTGCAAAAAAAAAAAAAAAACAAAAAACAGCGAATAAAGCCCGTGATTGAACCTATGGCAGAGGGTTCCACAGACGCAATAATGTAACACACCCATCCCCAAACTGATTTGCTCACTGTCGTGTGAAACTTTCAACTGATTATCCTACTTCCCATAAAATTGCGAATAAAACTTCCTCCATATCCGTTCGTATACCACATGCACGCGCATCACACCCCATTTTCAATAATATTTCCATCGCTGCAAGCCCACTAATACCGTCACCTTTTCGATCTCCCTTAGCTCATTAACTCCATTCTGCACTCGGCAAATATGTTTTATTCCGCATCATCTCCCTCATTAGCTCCGCTTCTAATTAAACGCACATTAGTTAAAAACCACTCAGTTGAACTGCAGAGCGCTTTATTATCCTCTCCACTACCACAACAACAATAGCAACAACAAATTCAAATGTGGAATAACAAGTTGTCATTATCCTTTAAAGTCGAGTTGCGTCTATATTAGCGCGCGTTCCATTTGGGCGCCACTGACGACGACCGGAAACGAACAAAACAAAAAAGTAAAAAGAACTGGTTCAATATGCTCCTGAGCTGAAACTAATAAAATTGAGTTATGAAAATGTAATTTTCAGCCTTTTCCAGAGGAGAGTTTTATACATCACCCTTTCGCCCAACCCGACCTGCTGTGACCTGCGGTGCTACCATCGCTCATAGTCGATGCGGGCACTGGGCTATCCGGTTTACCATGACATCCATCATGTGAGTTTTGCAAAATGTTTTTGTTTGAGCAATAGTTTTTCACCTAAGCTCTAGCTTTGGTTATGTTTGGAGCTCATCTACAATAGTTTGCCTCACCGTTCAGTCCAGGAAAAATAACGTTCTATATAGGAGTTTAATTAAAACGTTTTACGCTTAAACGCTGTTTTTTTTCATATGTCTGCGGGTTGCTTATGTCCGCTTGTCCTTTTTATGACCTGAACCATGAGTTTGAGTTAAGGGAGATGAGTTCCTGTCGCAGGTTCTTTGCTGCCACTGATGTTGTTCCTAGCACTGGATCCTGCTGTTTTCTTGTCACGGTATCAGTGGTGGATAGGGAGTGGAAAAAGCTTATGGCGTGCATTGCATTTTGGTTTTAATTACATTCAAAAATTGAATGAGGGGACGAGAAACTTAGAACGAACCTAGGATGAATCAGATAATGTTTTTACTCCTGTAGCTGCTGACACTGCGTGTCTTCTATCCACGCTCGGAGATCTTGGATGAAAAGATTTATGAGGACAATAGTGTAGAGTGTAGAGTCTGACGGATGTTGTGCTGATACGCCATAAGCAGGCAACCTGAAGATGTCACAATGTTTTCCTTCAAGAGGATGATGGAGGTACTGATGGACGGGTTGCGATGAAATTGCATTATTCGCTGACATTCGCGAAAATGTGGGTGTAAGATTAACTAAATGTAAATTATCCCATAGCTACGATGCACTAATTTTGATGTTCGTGAACTCATTGCGAGTTTGCCACTTTGGAGGATTATTTTTGTCGCTTGCAGGATGCTATTTTTCATTTGGTTTTGTAGTTTGCAGAGCACAAATACCACTTACATATGTAGTGACATTGAACCTCTACTAGGTTCACTCATATGCGGGCAAATTAATAAGTATCCATGTTTGTCCAGTGGTTTGTACTTGTCAGGCATTGAATGTGTTGTGAGAGCAGTATTGTATAGGAATTCGCTTTTTATATCTGAGTCGGAAAACATAAAGTAAGACAAATGTGGACACTAGCAAAATCCCAAAACTACACCTAAGGTATGCGATTTCCGTAAAATCATTTGCATCCTATTCTATCCTGCTCTTCTTGTTCATTCAAAATATTTTCAGCCCCGAGCTACACTCGGTAGCGCATAATTGTTTTCCTGCCAGTTTAACGCATTCAAGACCAGCGAGAGGTACATAGGTGTCGAACCTTTCTGAGGCATTCCCAAGTCTAAGATTAACTACTTCTTCGCAACTCCTGTCCTTTTGGAATAGCTTTCAAGGACTTCGCCAATCGAAAAGGTTTATACGGCCCCTGAACAAGCCCTCTATTAAAATCTTTAAACTTAATGGAGTAGTTATCAGAAGACTGGTCAGATAGCTTACGGTACACTGTGATATCTCATCTCAATAAAATTAACCTCTCGTCTGAAACTGTCGACTCCGTCTTGAGGACGAAGAAATTGCAGGGCACATACTATGTGGGTGTGCTTTTCTTTGCCATCTTAGGAAGCGTATCCTTCTCTGTGAAATTATGACTCCTGAAGAGATCATCTCAGCTGTTAGGAGAGACATTCTCAACTTCATTAAGGTAGTGGAAAAGCTCCTCATGTAATCGGTTGGTAGGCATGATAGATCTACAAAGGTCGCAGTGCCTCATGTTATTTGTTATCACTAGCCCCAAAAAAAAGTAAATAACGAGATAGAAAATGTGGATGCAAACAAAATCGCAAGACTACATCCAAAGATGTTAATTCGCCTACAGGCGATTTTATCATACTCTATCCTGCTTTTTCAACCATTTTTAAACGACTATTGTGTCGCATAATTGTTTTCCTGCCAGTTCAACGCGTTTTAAGAGCAGTATTGTTCGAAGATTCGCTTTTTATCCTCAAACACAAAAAAGTGAAATTAGACAAATTAGTAAATAAAGAGATAGCAAACTTGGATGCTAACAAAATTCCAAAACTGCATCCAAGGCTTTTGATACCCCTACCATGCTCTATCCTGCTCTTTCTGCTACTTCACAACGATTCCAAGCCGCACCGCTACACTCGGTAGCGAGTCGTTTTTTTTTTTTTCATGTCATTCAACTGCTCCACAAATTACCGATTTCAATTAATAAAGCCAATCGAGTGTGGATGCCGAGTGAATAACGACCGTTCCCAGTGGTAGCAATCAATCACGTCATCCAAACGAGTTACGCATAAAATTCTCTGTCAACAATTAATTAAGCGTATACAGCAAATGGGCCCATTAACAGCGATTTTATGAGTCCGGAGACCTCGACAGCGCCCATTCCTTTACACCATCCACCACCCACCTGCACGATTGATAACGGAAATGTGGAAAATCCTTTGAGCAAAAATTAGCACGCCGATGAAATGTTAATGCACATGGGCAGGATAACAAAATTTATGAATGCACCAACAATGTGTCGTTGTCGTGCCGTTTCAACACATATCCTAGAACGGATTTGGTATCGAGATATCTTAAGAGGGAAAGAGGAGCAAGAGAAATCTGTTCCCATTTGCCGGATGTGTATCCGGTGCGAATGGAAAAACTTTTCAGTGAAAACCCGTAATGAAATTGAAATTGAAATTCGAGAACCGTTTTATTGAATTACGTGCCTAGTGCGCAATTTTAATATATCTTCCCTTCTCCTTCGACGTTTTCTCCTTTTTTTCGTTTCGCTTTTAGTCCTTTTTGCTTTATCTGGGCCGCCTCCTTCCGACCTAGAATTCAATGATCTACACAAGGACAAACGGGTTACCAGGGCTCGGTTCGTTTTTATCTGTAGATGTACGAGTATGGCATGGAAGCAGTGAAGGATGGCGACTAAGTGAATTGCGGCAGCAGCCAAATAAAGACTACAATACACAACTGGGAGATATAAGGAAAACGAATAGAATTGAATGCGAAGAAGGGATTCACGAACAACAACATGAAGATTGCGAATAATGCGTAGACGTACCATTTGCTCGATTTCATATAATTCTCGTTCATCATCGTTTCGGAATCCGTAGAGTTTTGAGAACATGAGCAGGCGGCAAGAAGCTGTCGTAATGCAAAGTCAACACGATGATGATAATAGGCAGCTAGAGGTGTGTCCTTGCCATTGTAGCCATCATCTAAACAGCGTTATGGCATCCGCATTCAAATTGATTTGCTGCCGCACGGATGGATGTCTTTCGATCTGCCTTTTTCGCATCGATATGTCAAACTCAATTTTACTGACATTTATTCACCGCTTGTCGTATGTTGACGGAAGATACGTTTATTGAAAGACAGTTTTTGGCCCGTTGAATCGTATGCTCATTGTGCAGTCGTGTCTTGTATAAAACAGTTGAAAAGTAGTTCACGACCCTGCCACAGGCCCAGTGATTAATGACCGACCAATTTATCGAATTAAAATACTATAAAACTCATAAACGCCACGAATGCTTGAAATCAGTATAATTGGGCGACGAGAGCATCTGACAGATCACTTTGTTGGGCATCAATTGATAATTAATCGATTGTGTTTATCAACAGCAGTTCGGCTGGATAAACAGATATATAGGTGATAAGCGGCTGATAAGTGTCAGGCAAGTCGGCGGATAATTTGTTAATAATAGCTATGAAGAGTCGTGTGCTGTGCTGTAATGGAGCGAAAGTACACTTTTTTAAACGCTGTGGGGAAAAAAATATTTTTGAAAAAAAGGTCACGTATACGCCACCGAAAGCGAAGTTTTGCAGAGCAGTTTTTAGAGCATTTAACGCCTTGGTCGGTCGTAATCAAATTTCCAGTAGTGACAGAAGTGGGGTCCCGCAACGGTCTATTCTTTCCCCTCTTCTTTTCTTCTTAGAGGTGAGGGGAATGTAATAGCTGATGTAGAAACCGCGCAAAGTTTGAGCTTACGGTGGATCCATTAAAACTTCCCAGATATGAAAGATGTCTATGCCTGATGTTGTCGTAAAAAAAAATAACTCCTTTTCTATTGGTCAATTCTAGTCGCTATTTGCTGAAGATATTGGCATTTTACAAGGATCAGTCAGTACCATGTTAATGGATGTTCTAGGCTTCAGACGAGTCAAATTTCGATTTGAAATTTGAACAAAGTCCAACACACTAACCACTGCGCCACGACGCCCTTTGCGAAGACTTTGGAGCTCGGTATTCCACCAGGGAATTAATTGCCTGCAGGCAGGTTTGCTGACAGGACATGCGAGTTCAAAACAATTGGTGATGACGCTACTCAGGTTGTGAACAGCTTCCTCTACCATTCGTTTCATTCTGAGCTTAGGTAGGGTTTGAGGGATTTTTGCAAGCGCCTCTCTAAACCGTGCCCAGTATGTCTTCCTCGAATTCCGATTGGGTTGCGAAGGGGAGATCTCACAACTCAAGTGGAATTATCCAGTTAGTGATGGCCTTCACATATCTCTTAGATAGGGTTGGGACAACCAGCCCCTGCCGTCTCGCCGTGGCAAACGTTGGTTGAGACCCAGAATTGTTGGTGATTGCTGATAACCATAGTGAGTTCGATAGGATGGGCGTTTCGGATCACTCATCGTATAGAATCATAGCATCTCGTACACCAGCAAGACCACACAGGCGCTAGCTCCACACGCATACTTCCTGAATGGATACAACATGATGATTTGTACTACTGTATGGTATTCTGCTTCTTAAAAGAGCGGTAGCAGACTTGCAGGACTGTAGATTAAATTAAGTACAAATCAATGATTTATATTGTATTGCACGGTTCATCCCTCGACTACTTGACATTGACGTCGAATAAAATCCTACCAAGCCCGAGTCGTACACAGATTTCAAAGTCTCGACAGAGGCGTCATCCATCCCTACAACCAGAGCAGAACCCTCGTTTTTTGAGGGAGCCCTTAATCTCCCTGTAACAATAGATAACCCAGGCCCTCATGTCAAGTCTTGGATTCTGCGGACGTAAACGTGTCAGCACCTCCAGTTTGTTTCCAGGTTTCCCCGGAATCCGGCAAATGGCGCGCCTTAGTTTAGGGAGACTGGCAATCTGATAGGTATTAACTCCCAAAGGCGGGATTTTCGGCACCATGCTTCTGATCCAGGCCGATGTAGGCTGTGAAGAACAGCTGACCACGAAGGTGCCATTCGCCAGAGCAGACTTCTCCGCCTGAATACAGAAGCCCGTTGCTGAAGCTAGCTCCTGTAGACGAATTTCAGATGGACAATTTACCCAAAAATCAGGCGACACCCTTTTTTGTTAGGGTGTGTTATTCCACGCTACGTACTGTAAGACTTCGACGAATCGGTTGACTTCTGTTTCAGAAAGTGTTCTTATGTAGTGGTTCCCTTAGTTGAATACTTCCATTCCTCTTCCCATGAATTGTCCTGAAAAATCAAAATATTTCCATCGCAACAGATGGTATCGATAAAATACTCAGCAATCCGTCCATCACCAATTCTTCTTCATCATTTCTATTAAAAACAAAAACGAAAGCAGCAAGATATCAAATCCGATTGGACACAGAGAAAATGACATAAACATCAGTCTTGTCCAGGATTGACTACCCGTCCGGGTCGGTGATGGTACCATCAAGACGTGTAACACTGCCGAGATGGAACTTATTGAAAGATTTTACGTGGTGATTGAACAATAAACATCATGTATAGCTCGTCGTAACCTATTTGGCATTGGCACTGAAGCTGGCGCTGTTACGAGTTGTAGTAGGGCAGTACACCATGTCCTGGAATTGGCTATGGTTCATTGGTACTCTTGAATCCTGCACGTTTTGTACACAACTTTTTTTTATTTCGTTGTCTTCATATGCCTAGCGCATCCATGATCTCGACTTTGGCGACATTGTCGTTGCCATAGCTACTTGCTTCAGCGGAGCGTTTGGTTGTGAACAAATTGCTCAGTATCCGTTCAACCGGGCGTCTACATAAAATTCTTGGAATTATTTTTGATACCGTCCGTTCACCTCGTTACTAATACCAGAAGTAGAAGCTGGTACCAGGAGTGGTGTTTAGTTGGCAGCGGCAGCATTTGTAATATGCCATGGTATGGTGGGTGCTGGAAATGGAAAAATAGGGACATCTGATATCTTTTCAGCTTTTCTTTTTGTGTTTTTTGTATTTTGTTCTGTTCTTCGATCTATGAATGGAGGAGAAGTGTATCTCGGCGGAAAACATTGCATCGCAATGTCTTTTAAGATAGTGTGGGATGTATTCAACTTCCGTGTTGTGGCACTTTTATCCTTTATGCTGTTACCTACTCCTTTTCGTTGTGTTGTCCTTTTTTGCTATTTTCGTTTGGTCCTTATCTTTGTGTAATTCATACCGATACCACCCGCATGGTACGAGTAAGTCTTGAGGAGAGTACAGACACCGTACGAGCGATAGGGTTTCAAGTTTTGCCATGCGGATAAGAAAATATTGAATTTGGCAGCAATGTCACATGAATTAAATCTATGTATCTACCAAGTAAGCATTCGATATGGATTTTTCTGTCCTCAGTTCAATTTTCTTTTACTTCCTCATATTTTCTTTGAATCTGATTGGCATGGGGCGGCAAGAGGGCAGGATTAAAGAGATTTGTTTTCGTCCGTAACTAGATCAGGCGAAATCCATTCGATTGTAATCGTATCTACCTACGTTGTTGATAGCAACACACTGAAGAGGGCGGTACAATTCGGTCCCCGATTGGGTGGCCATGTTATAAAGGAGTCCAAATAGCTTTAAATTTCTATTAAATAAGGATTAGATGCAAGGAGCGTCGAGGTCAAACAGACAAATATTGGTTTTACCAACTACATGTATGACGTTAGCTCTCTGGTTAGTCAGGAGGTGTACTTGTTCTGCTTGAAAATAGGGAATGTACACGAAGTTGGCTCCAAATTTTGTGGGTCTTTCGTTTACAGATACACAAGGGACGCAAACATTGTGTATCTGTGAAGCATTCGATTGCATTTGCTGATCGTTTTTATACTCGCATAGAATGGAAGAACACGGGAAATTGTAAGGTACCAAGTGTGAACGAATACCTCTTAAGAGAAAAGAATAGCGCTGAGAATGGACCCCTTTGGGACGCCACTAAGGTAATGCGTCAACCGTCACAGTCGACCGTATTTATTTCGGAATCTTCAAAATACGGATGTCGACAATGTCTTACGTCCAGAATTCGTTCTGGGAAATCTGGCTGTACATGACGTACTACTGCGTTCAAAAACTGAGGTGACGCATCATTTATTTTTAAAAAATCTCATTTATTCTTTCAAACCAATTGCATCGCCTTTAAAGCAATATTCCCTTGATAAAATGCTTTTATGCAAACGGATTTACAGACCTTAGAAACAGTTGTTAGAGAGTGCTGCTTCTGAGATATTGGGTTTCAAAACGAGTGTAGGAGGACACACGCAGCCAAGCAGCAAGCCTTTCAAGAGGCACTGCAGAGAAGGACGAGTGCTGCTCGTGAGCATTGTGAGCAGAAGAGGAGCGAGGACCATAAGCTTCTCAAAACAAAAAAAAGAGAGAACATAAGAAGCTCGCGATCCAAGAGATGGAGAGATGCTACAGCAGGAACGACTTTCGAAGGTTTCCTCAAAGAATATAAAATATGCCAGGGATATAAGTCCAGAGCGGAAGCCTTCAGGGCGGAAATGGAAACTTATTAGTGGATTCAGAGTCGGTACTAAGAATCTGGAAAGACTACTTCTGCAGACTGTATAACGACGATGACCCACTGACCTGGACGAAGTTAGGAATGCTTTTCTTAACAATGAGTCCAACAAAGCCGTTGGAGTAGACGGACTACCTGCCGAGCTCTTTAAGGCAGCTGGAGATGACCTGGTTGGAAGTATGCACCAGCTCATCTGTAAGCTATTGTTAGAGGAATGCATGCCTGATGAATGGAAGGGAGACCCTTTGTCTGCACCAATTACAGAAGTATAAGCCTCCTGAACATCGCTTATAAGATCTTCTCTGCTGCACTGTGTGAACGCCTGTAACCGTTCGTTCATAAACTGATTGGTCCATATCAGTGTGGTTTCAGGCCCAGAAAATCCGCTATCGGTTACCATACTTCGGCAGAACCTGGAAAAAACCAAAGAGTTCCAGATGGACACCCACCGTCTGTTTGTCGACTTTAAGACCATACACGATAGCATACATAGAGATGAGCTATACAGCGCCATGTCTAGTTTTTACATCACTGCCAAGCACGTCAGATTGTGCAGGATGACATTGGAGAACTCTCACTGCTCGATCAGGGTCGGAAACGACTTGACCGATACTTCTTACGTCTAAAAAGATTTTAGACAGAGCGGCACGCTATCGTGTGACTTTTTCAATACCGTGCTTTGAAAGGATCGTGCAAAACTCACTGATCAATTCGGGGGGCACGATCGTTTTCAAGTCCGAACAACTGCTCGCATATGCCGATGACATTAACATAAATGGACGAACTCAGCGAGATGTCATTTAGAAGCATTAAGGCGGAAGCGGCAAAATTGGGACTGGCGGTAAATGAGGGCAAGACGATATTTATGCTGTCGACGAAAAAGGACACGAACCACCGGCGTCTTGGCCAGGGCAAACATATTGTCAGTGACATACAGCAATGACATTAGTGCCGAAATCAAACGCAGAGTAACTCTTGCCACCCGCTGTTTTTTTGGGCTCGGGAGGCAATTCAGAAGTAGAGACCTCTCTCGAAAAACCCAGGGGACCATATTCAAGACCTATATCATCCCGGTCCTGCTTTATGGCCCAGAGATATGGACGTTATCGAAAGCGGATGAGGAGGCCTTTGGTTGTTTTGGGGGATAAATTCTGCGTACGATTTTCGGCCAGACCTGTATAAATGGGGAGTGGAGCAGAAGAGATAGCTAAGTAGATGGCTAGGTCATGTAGAGCGCATGGAAATCACAGCTACGGCCCACGAGGTCTTTGAATCGAGGACGACCAAATTTAAGGTGGCGCACGTAAGGTGTGCGGCCCTGGAGACTGCTGGGATAAGACCGCGCCAGTTGGAGCGGTTTTTTAAAGGAGGCCCAGGTTTGTCATGAACGGTACCGCCGAAGATGAAGAAGCAGTTGTTGTAGCCAATTTCCGGAATGGCCTCCAACTCTCTCTTCAAGGCGGCTTGTATCTCATCTCTCTGCTCAGAACGGTGTCCCCGGAGCGGTATTTTAGTTTGTTGAATAGCTAGATGACGCACGGTGCCAAATTAGGTGAATATGGTGGTAGGTGGAACGATATGGATCAAGTTTATGACGAAATGGCCACACGGAATTAATTTAGTGTGAGACAGTGCATGGTACAAAAACCAGGAGTTGTCTCACCACACCTCCAGGCTCTTTAAGCGAATAGCTTCACGCAAACGACGCATAAGTCTCAAATTATATTCATTGTATAAGTTTAGCTTGGCGGGGGAGACCATAATAGTGTAATTTATCTTGTCCTGGTTCTCATAAAGCAATGTTTCACCCACTTCAACGTGAGCCATTTTTCCATAAAAAATCGTGTTTTCAATACTAATCGAAATTTGACGCGGCTGAAGCTCAAAACATAGTTTAGGCATTATTGACTGATCCTTGTGAAACGCCAACATCTTTAACAAGATTTCTACCTGTTAGTTGACGGTTTCTTTAACGTCACCTTCATCGGTTAAGTTTGATGGTCCTCCGGATTGTTCTCTGTCTTTGGCACGTTATCCGTCTTCCTGGAACTCTTTATACCAGTGGGAAGTTATTATAATGGGGCCGATTTTGCGAATTCCAAATTTCGCCACATCTCGTTTCAAGGCCACCAGAATCCAAATCCAAGGTTTTTATAGATATGTATGTGCGTGTGTGGATGTACGTATGTGCGTTCGAAAATGTTCGCCTCAATTATCTCCAGAACCAAAGATGATATTGATATAGGACCAGATTCATTCCCCGCGTAATTACGTAACTTTGAACTGATTACTATAAGTGGCGGCAGCACGACTGCTTGCCAGGCCGCCATAGGTGTTCGGCAGCTCGACAGCCTACCATGTCACCATAGGTGGCCGGCAGCTCGACAATTTGCCAGGCCATTATGAGTGGCCGGCAGCTCGACAGCTTACCAGGCCAGCATAGTTGGCCTGCAGCTCGATAGCTTACTAGGCCACCATAGTTGGCCGGCAGGTCCGGATAGCTCCGGCTAGCTTCGGCCATCTCCGGCTAACTCCTGCTAGCTACGACTAGTTCCAGCGAGCTTCAGCTTATTCTGGCTAGATCCAGCTAGCATCAGTAAGTTCGGGCTGGCTCCGGCTAGTTCCGGCTAGCTCCGGTTATCTTCGGCTAGTTTCCGCTAGCTCCGGCTTGGTTCGGATATCTCCGGCTAGCTTTAACTAGTTCTAGCTTGCTCCCGCTAGCTCCAGTTGGCTTCGGCTAGTTTAGGCTAGGTCCGGCTAACTACGGCTAGCTCATGCTAGCTCAAGCTAGCTCCAGCTAGTTCCGGCTAACTCCGGAGTTCGGCGAGTCTGGCTAGTGTGCCTAAGCAAGGTCAGTCCTATAAGCTGTCAAGGTCAGTGCTAATAAGCAATCAAGGTCACTGCTAATAAGCAGGGTCACTGCTAATAAGCTATTTGGTAGCTCAAAAAATAATGTCGGTTCGTATGATACTCATTTATTTGTGGACGTTTGGACATACATTTTTTTTATTTTAAAGTACTTTTTCCGCGCTATATTCCTATGGCTATATTATTTATCTTCGCATAAGGTTGTTAATGTTCCTAGATATTAAAATGGAAAAGAAGCAACTGCGCGCGCTATTAACTTCCCAGTGGACAGTTATTGTAATGAGGCCGATTTTGCGAATTCCAAATTTTGAAAAACCTCAACGTTGTTAGGTTGCCAGAATTCAAATCCAGCGTTTTTATAGAGATGTCTATGTGTGCGTGTGTGTGTGTATGTGTACGTATGTGCGTATGTGCGTTCTGAATGGTTGGCCTCGATTGTCGCGAGAACCCAAAATGATATTGATATCGGACGGGTTTCATTCGACGCGTAATTACGTAGCTTAGAACTGATTGAGTTTGCAGGAAAATTCGTCAAGCCGTCTTATTGAAAAATTAAATAACTGAAGTGTAGTCTGTTATCGATATTTTTGTTTATTTACTTGCAAGTGAAGAATGTTAATTGAGCAGTCCTAGTTGATGAATGGTGTTGATACCTCCGCAATACCATAAATATTAGAACGAATGTGGAAAGCTGAATGTACTGTCATCGGCGAAGGAATGAACTGGATTAGAAATAACAGGCAAGAAATCACTGAAAAACGTCAAAAGGAGAGCCGGAGGTAAAACAGGGTGCCTTCAGTACACCGGAATTAATTTTTATGGGACGCTGATTCACAACAGTTCAAAACAACTGGAATTCAACAGTCAGAAAAGTAGTTCTGACAAAACAGCCTGATCTCAAACTCTGTCAATTTGAAACATCAAGTGCAAGGTCCTTGCTCCCGGGGAGCAAGACCTGACGCTACGAAAACCATAATGCCGGTCGTTAAAGAGTTTTCGCGTTTCGAGATATTTCATTAGTTAACGATTTATTAGCGTCTCCATGACCCTGGGAATAAGGGACGTGGAGGACGAATCAATGCAGTGTGAGACAGTCCATTCTCGAGGCTAGTCAACATGACTCGAGTTTTTTAGTCTTACCTCACCTTTGGCACGCCTCTTATTCTGACGCTCAGGAAGCATTTTTTAACACACTTCAACGCGACGATGTTTGTCCAAAAAATCTGTGTTTTGTGCCCAAATATCCTTTAAAATGGTATTGACTGTTCACTTTGAAGCGCCAACATCATCAACAAATCTCAACAGCAAATCTCTGATTTTTTGGACATGAGCTTCATCGGTTTAGTTTACATATCAATTAACAACCAACGCATCCGTGTTTTGTTGAATTTTTATTAGTTTCTAATACAACATATAAATATATAAAAGGTTCCCTTCAAGGTACATTACAATTATCCTTAAAAGTAGTCACTACATATTAGATACTTAAACTTCAATTACAAAATGTGTACGAAAAAGAAACATTTTTTGTGATGTTTTTGAATTGAATTTCATTTTATTTTGTGCTTAAGAGAATAGCCTATGCCTGTGCGAATACAGCATATCATGAGTAAAGATACAAATAAAGAAATGAAGGATTTGAATGTGCGTAATGTTTAAAAGTGCTTACGTACATTATTTGTAAGTAGAAATACCTGGAGGCAAAAAAGTCCTTAAGTAGGATAAATACATACAAACGAAGAAATATGAACGTAACGTACTCTAGTGCATTTCATAATTATTATAGAGTCAATTCGACCTCAATTCGAGAACGTGCTGCTGAGATTGGGTATCCTTTCTCCTTTCGATTTCGCCATTTAATTTTCTCTGCAGATTTACCGTTTTCATTTAACTTTTTGTTTTATTTCTTAAATGTTAATTACAATCGACAGGAAGGACGGCTGGAAAAAAAGAAGAAGAACGAGAGGAGCGAGAGAAAGGAAGAGAAATTAAAAAAATAATTATAAGGACGAAATGGACGATTGTCGGGATGGAGGAGCCGGATACGCGAGTTATTTCTTTCCTTTCAGGTCAGCATTGTCCGCCCCACCAGGTGTCGGTTTCTGCACGTAAACAATCTCTGCATATTCTGTCGAGTTCTTGGATGGAGCCGGTTGATTATCTGATGGTTTCAACACCAGTTCGGCGTACACGAGTTGTTTATCCTCCTGGAAAAGAAAATTACAAAGCACAAAAAGGACGAATTATTATGCGGCATTGGCATGGGACGAAAATTAGGTAGGTAGAAAAAAGGATATCCTGCTCCCCGGAATACTCACTTGCAACCCCTTTTCTTCCGTATCCCAACAACGAAACAAAATGTTTCCCTCGGGATTAGCATGACTTTCGCTGGCTCTACATACCCAGCACACTCGGCTATACGAGTATACATATATACGAGTATGAGAAGAATTCGAATTTTTCAGGACTTCGTATAAAAAGTTTTACATAAAACCTTTCTTCTTTTCGAAATTTAATTAACAAAAATGGAAGACAGTACGGAAAATTCTGCAAGAGGTTCCGCATACGTACCAGCCTCCGAACAACTCACTGTTCTTACTTTAGGATCAACAGTGGAGGCGGCAGTTCGGTTTAAAAATAATCTTAAGGAAACGTCGTCCTTTTTAATACAACCCAGAGGGTATCACGTACGCAGTACCTGTCACAGACAGATCTAACTCATGTACGTAGGACTGTTGCATATGCTCATTTCCAGAAGTTCATTGTCAGGAGTAAGGTTCACGGGTTCACCGAGCCGGGTTGGGACGAGATGATGATGATTTCATTTATAGTCATCAGTTAGAAGAATTAATTTGTTTGAAAGGTTGACTATTATTCGTAGTCAGAGGACGGTTTATCTGAGTTGCAAAGTAGGCGAAAAAATAACAAAAAAAAAAAAAAATTGGAGCGATAAGGGTACAGAGGTTTATGAAAATTCCAGGACCTTTGCTGGCTAGTTGGCTAGTCTCCGTTAAGCCCATGGGGATCACTTAGATCAAAATCGGTCCATTGTGTTGGCCCGAGTAGTCACCGTTACACCTGAAACCATTTTGAGCAGATAGATCTGCTAGTTATTAAAGAAGTGTTCTCCCAGAAGTTATCTCTTGAGGAGGCTAGGGTAAGGCAATTGCATATGAGATGGGAAGAGATTCTTCCTACTGCAATGGCCACTATATGGCAGTCCTGCAATGCCTGCGTATTTTTAGCGGGCCTGTGGTCCTACATTGACAGTACCTGGACCAGGCTTGCCTTGCATAGTTGCATGTATCGAGGTCACGCCATCTGTCATTGGCTTGTTGCAGTGCCTGTTTCGAGAGTTTATATTTTAGCGTTTCCATTAGTGGTGTAGTCTCCAGTGTGGTGCCCATTTCGGCTTTGCTAGTTGGTCTGCTTCACAGTTACCTGGAATATTATATCCCCAGGTACCCAGCACACCCTAACAGCGCAGCTGGTCGATAAATCACTTGGAGATTTGAGGCAGTACTTGACCAATTTTGATCTTATTATTGGTGATTCGAGTACTTTTGTTATTATAGTGACAATTTCACTATATTCCATCGATTTTAAAGACAGCCTAGCGGCTACTTCACGAATTGCCTTTAATTCAGCTTGGAACACTACAGTGGTTCCGTAGTCTAAAGGATTGCCCGATTTTAAGGGTCGGTGCATAAGATCCCGATAACACCAACGCCATCGAATGTTTATTTCGCGGCGTTCCTCCTCGGCAAGGTACTGGCAAAACCCCCCGTAGCATACTTGCCATGAAAAAGCTTCTCGACTTTCGGAATCATTATTAAACTGTAGGTCCCTTTCACCCGTGTGAAAAATAAACCACACACAACATGGGTGATTGAGAGAAGCTTGGCTCTGGTCCTTCATGGGCTGTAACGCCACCAAAGTAGAAGTAGCATCTGACTCTCAAACAACATTCTGGTAAGGTTGCATATAGTTGGGAATTTCCCTTTTGTTTGATTGATTGATCCAAAGTGTGTTAATTATTAATAAGTGTGTCGCTGCAACACACTTAAAGTGTCATTATCCCGCGCGATAGGACGTGTTATAATTTTCACACGAGTAAGGGTCTCAATTTCGAAGATTAAACGTGTTAAGTGACTCACTTAAACACTTGCTGCATGTTGTTTAACACACTAGCATTTGCAGTGTAGTCAGTACCGAGTCACACAGGACGTTGGTCACCGATAATCTTCATAAAACTTAAGTTGCTTCTCCGAATTACGTGGCTCAGTTCCGGTTTGAAGTGATTATCAGCCCAATACCCAGGGAAACGAATTCCTGCATGTCATTCTAGAACGGAATTCCGACAAGACCAATTATCACACAAGCATACATCCAGCTCCAACGAGCGATTTGTCCCTGTTGCAAGGGAGCTTTTTTTCGCATGATGGGCTCTGCCCTGAATGGTTCATGGGATAATATCTCTTTTTATATTCGCAGAAAAGAATTTACCTCTTAGCGATGCGAACATTTTTGCTTTAAAGATATTCCATCGGCCACGTACTCATTAATTAATTCGGACTGATAGGGAATCCAGAAGGGAATTTATTCGTATTTTCAGGGACAGTTAAAGTTGGAACAGGAGTCGGGAAGAAAAGTTCTCGTAAAGCACAACAGGGTCTATTAAGCTGCAATATATAAAATATGATACTAGATGCCTGTCAAAATTAACTTAAGGAAGGTTTCTAAATAGCTCAACCCGTCTTACGTATATCTTGCTTAATGTCAAAGGCCGTAGGTGGTATACGGATAGCTCCAAGATGGCTAAGAAACAATGTCAAACTTTGGTAGGTGCCAGGGCACAAAGATATTAAGGGCAATGAAATTGCCGATCAACTCGCCAGGAAAAGTTCCAGCGATAAATACATATATAGGTTCAGAACCATACTGCGGCACTCCCAAGTCTAAGATCAATTTCTTCTTAGACAAGTGGGAAAAATCACAACACCTGTCCTTAGCATGGATAGCACACAAGTTTGTATCCTCAAATAAACCAACCAAATAAGCTTCACTAGCTTCTTGAAGTGCCATTACAGCTGAGCTTTGGAAACGAAGATCAGTCTTGAGCAATTTCACGAACCAAACGTTGAAATGGCAATTTACGAATTAATAATTCAGTACTCTTTTGATAACGACGAATCTCACGAAGGGCAACAGTACCGGGACGATAACGATGTGGTTTTTTAACACCTCCTGTTGCTGGCGCACTTTTACGGGCCGCTTTAGTCGCTAATTGTTTCCTTGGTGCTTTTCCACCAGTCGATTTACGAGCAGTTTGCTTTGTACGAGCCATTTCTCAATTCACAATTTACACTTCACTTTAATATTCTCTAATAATAGAAAAATAAAACACCAATCACCACAGCGTTTGGAGATTCCGTCGATCGAAACGACTTATACGGCCTCTGAACAAACACTCTATTTACACACTCAAACTTAATAGGGTGGGTATCAGAAGACTAGTCAGCTACCTGACGGGACACTGCGGTCTGAGATATCATCTTAACAAAATCAACCACTCGTCTGAAACTGAGTGTCGACACTGTCTTGAGGATGAATAGGCGGTACTGTGTGAGTGTGCTGCTCTTTGCCATCTTAGAAAGCGTATCCTTCTCAGCGAAGTTATGATTCCTGAGGGAATCAGCTCGGCTCCTACGAGAAGCATTCTCAACTTCATTATGGAAGTGGAGAAGCTACTCGTCTAATCGGCTAGCAGGCACAATAGATCTGCAAAGGTCGCAGTGCCAAATGCTAATTGATAGCACTAGTCCTTTTAAAAAAAAAAAAAAAAAAAAAAATGTCTACACCTCTGAATGAGTCCTCCATCAATTACCAAGTTCTTCAACTCACAATTATAAAATAGCAAGACCATCTGAGAAACGAAATAGCCTATCCTAAGACGACAACTTCTATGTTCCCAAGAACGTTGCTTGATATAATCATAAAAAATGAAATTACATTTAAAAATCACATTTAACTCTTACCTTCGGTCCACTGTCTGTCCCAGTCGTTGAACCCTCCAGAGTCACCTTAGCGCCATCCTCTTCAGTTGACGATGTCATCGCTTTATTCGACTCGCCCAGATTCGGTTCTCCCTCGGCCGTTGTTGTGGTGCTGGCTGTCGTCGTTGGTTGATCTGTTGCCAAACTCGAATCCTTTTTCGATTTCTCATTCCGCCTCATGAATAACGATGTGAATGACGGTAATCTCTGCGATTTGGCAGCATGCGATTTTGTCTCAGTCTTAATGTCGGCACTCTCTGTGTCGCTACTAGATTCAAATAATATTTGTTTGCTTTGGTTTACCTGATTCGAATTTCATTCTTTCAACTATACTACGACTAAAGTGAACAACAAATAAACAAAAACACACCCAACAACAACAAAAAACAATGAAGATACAAACAGCCAAAGAAAAAAACAAAAAAACCAAAAAGAAAACTGAAGAAGAGAAATAGACGCCAACTGCCTTGAGATGGAAGCCAGTCTGCTCTATTGTTTTACTCGTACATCATCCAACACCAATTTTATTACAAAAACTATTTTTTACATCATGACAACGGAGGAAGGAGCGAATGCGAATAACAAACGAGAACAAGTCATTATCCAGAAGTCGCTCAGGACTGTCATCAGCTGAAGCGTTCCTGACGATGGCAGTGATGGAATCAAGACACATACATACAATCCATCTTTGTGATGAGCAAATGAGGATAATAGTAAAAATGTAATTATAACAGTAAAGGAAATCATTCGGCCAAGGATCAGGGTATAGCGGGGACAATTCAATTAAGTTTTCCTTTTTTTTCCTCTCTTTGAGCTTCCTTTTTGCCATTTTAGCTATGCTGTCCGCCTGTCTAGCTGACAGAGTTTCTGTTGGTCATCCTACCAATATTTATCTTCACTCTTGAGATTGCAATCTATCCGGACCTATATTCGTTTTGCCGGGCGGGCGGACGGTCGATGGGTCGTTTTTCCTATTTTCGTGTGCGTGGGACGGAAAAACACATGAAAAGGTAATTAAGATTGGAGAAGGACGATAGAGGGAGTGAAAGCCTGAGCCTGAGCCTGAATCGTGGGATTTGATGGAGGAGAATAGGGAATTAGGCAATTCGTCGAAATGAAGTGCTTCTAAGCGAATGGCTCGTGAAGAAGATATAATTGTGTTGTTAGAGTTAATTAGAGGTGAAGGTGCCGGTTGGTGGTCGATTTGTATTTGGCCGACAGCGATTCGTTATGGGTTCTATTGTGCGCCCTTTTCAAGGGGGTTCTGTATATGTGTTTTGGGTTTAATTTGGTTAAATAAGTGATCAGCTGAAGATGAGTTGTGGGAGAAAGTGACGTGAATGAATTAGTAACTATAGCAGCGCTCAGGAAAATTGGTTTTGGTGGAAGTCTTGCAGCTCACGTGTAAGCAGAGGGATCCAGGGTTTTTTTTATGTTTAGGGAAGTTTAGCAGAGTATTTCCGGGAAAATTCTAGGCTTTCCACGAGTGTACATCTAACATATGTATGAGCAACAGTGACATTACCGAACTAAGTACCAACTTGTAAGATTGTAGTGATGGATGCCAGCAATTTCTGTTACTAACATCGGACAAGAAGCGCTAGCATAAGTCTAGTCCCCGAAAACTCGACAATATCGTAAGCGCAATTAGGAATTTGTGGACCTGGACTGAACTCTTTTCTGATAATGATGACATTATCCTCTCACTGATGCTATAGCTAACGAGAAAGGAAGGACCGAATAGCAGAAGGAGACAAGTTGACGGAAACTCTTTATCATATGCTCGACATGTCATATCCAGACAAGTTTTATCTAAGCAGCGCCCTAAGTGGGCCACAACTTATAAATTTGCAAAAGTCCTGAAAACAGGAGCATTTATTAGCAATCATCCGTGATGCAGTGCTAAACATCACCGACTGTCGACCGGAAGGTCTGTAGTTCAAGGTATGTCCATAGCCAAGAAATGCAACTCCTATACCGAAAAATTGTGCAACACATCTGTTGTGAATGGGAAATGATCAAAAATACCGATGAAGGCATAACACTCACTGTATATGGTCACTTCAAATGTATACTCTGTGTGTGCAGTTCTAATATAACCATGCCATTATAGGCATGGAACATTTGCTGAGAATTACAACCGTCTCGAAAATTCAGTCAAGTTCCTCTCGTATCCTATCTAGGATAACCACCCCTGAAGAGTAGTGAACGAACATCTACGACCCCAACCACCTGCAGTTCGTTCAGCTTGTGTGACAAACATAATAGGAGTATGACTATACTCTCAAGTACTCGTAAGCGTTTGGTTTGTGATCGTCAACAAGTACTCAGAACACGATGCTGGTCATTTACTCCTTAAAAACTATTATTGACCAAGATGGCGTTTTAAATGGTCCAAACGGAGAGTCCAATATACAGCTAATAACACGGCATAGATGAGTGATTTGACGTGTCTACAATACTTAAAAACTAGACTAAAGGTGGTCAAATCGCATAATCTAGTTGGCCAATTCACCGAAGCTTGAATAGCTTGCTCAGTGGATCGATTATGATGATCGTATAATGGCCGAAGTGTATGAAAAACATTTTTCACAGAACACGAATTTTGATAATTTGCGATCGACGCCAGAGACGCCTCCAGCATCTTGGATGTCCGAACCTTACGACTCGGATTATTACCTTGTTGCAGCCAAAGTACGTATGCGGGCAATCGCGAGTACTGCGGAGTCGAGTAGGTCCGGCAAAATTGTACGTCGGGAAGCTGCAATCGCAAAAGACATCTAGAACCTTCGCCGATCGTGTCTTCCTCAACCTCTCCCAAAAACCGATGCAAACTGCACAAACCATAGAACAGCAATGGAGATGTTGCCAAAGCGCCATCAGGAAAGCTGCCTCTAATATATTAGGTTTCCAGCCACCACCTAAAAGAAAACCCCTGGTTTGATGACGATTGCGGACAGGTACAAGCAGAAAGACAGAATGCATCCACGGCCACGTTGCATCGACGAACGAGAGCTACTTGTGAGCTCTATGAGCGAAAAAGAAGGGAGGAACATGCGCAGAGCACGAGAAGGGCGCGATCGAGGAGATGCAGAGATGTTAGCGCAGGAACGACGTTCGAAAATTTTACCAAAGAATAAGATGAACATGCCATGGTTATAAAGCCAGAGCGGAAGCCTACAGGGATGAACGCGGACACCTCTTAGTTGGATCACAGTCGATACTGAGAATGTGGAAAGACTATTTCTGCGGACTGTACAACGGCGAAGATGGTTAAGATACCGCTGACAGGCAGAACGCACCATTCATACTGGACGAAGATGAAAGAGAATTCCGTCCACCCGACTCAGACGAGGTTAAGATAGCGATATCAGACCTGAAATCTTATAAAGATGCTGGTGCAGACGGTCTGTCTGGTGAGCTACATATTTAAAGCGACTGGAGATAATTTGGTTGGGAACATGCACCAACTTATTGTTATGATTTGATCTGCGAAGAGTTTTCGTAGTCATTCTTCGTTCCGTTTCCCTTCGCGGGTGGTTCGCAGCTATCCATTTAGGGGGAAGTTAACGACTTTTTTTATTTTATTTTTGGGGCTCTGAGTATATAAGGGAGAGTGAGTGAAGAACTCGGAGAGTGATCCTTGGTATGAAGAGAACTGCTCAGATATATCGCGCGATGGGAACACACATTTCCAGAATCAGACCACATGTCCCTTATAAAAGGGCAGGTATACGACCAACAAGTTCAGGTTTTCCTATATTCAATTGCGTCTCCCTCAAGCTCTCGGAAACTCCTCCAATAGCTCCTCAGACCATACAACACCAACGGGTCCGGTACTGAGGTATTGGATTTCAAAACGCTGCCAACAAGAAACCCATAGTTTGACGACGCAAAGCTTTCAAACGGCGCTACACGGGAGGACGAGAGCTGCTCGAGTGTATTATGAGCAGAAGAGGAGTGAGGAGCATAAGCTCTAGAAATAACGTTTCGAGGTTTTATCAACGAATAAAACAAACTTGCCAGGGATATAAAGCCAGAACGGAAGCCTGCAGGGATGGAAATGGAAACCTAGTGGTGGATTCATAGTCGGTACTAAGAATCTGGGAAGACTACTTCTGTATTCTGTATAACGGCGATGACGGAACAGATCCCGCTGTCAGGCAAAATTATTCATTTACAAGGGACGATAATAGAATTGAATTCTGTCCCACTAACCTGGACGAAAGTAGGAATGCTTTTTCTAAGCTTAAGTCCAACAAAGCTGCTGGAGCAGACGGACTACCTGGCGAGCTCTTTAAGGCAGCTGGAGATGACCTGGTTGGGAGTATGCACCATATGGCGCATTAAGGCCCCTTTGTCTGTCTGTCTGTGCCAATTACAGAGGTGTAAGTCTCCTCTGCTGCATTGTTTGAACGCCTGAATCCGTTCATTAATAAATTGATTGGTCTATACCCAGGAGGGCATGGGCTCGGACATACAGGGTAAAGTTGTTGATTGCTCTCAACCTGGCGAGATGCCAGCAACGATCCCTGTTTAAATGCCCGGGTCAAGTTGACATACGGCCTCCTCGCGGCGCCCTCTGGATAGCCTCTTCAACAACCGTTGGGAGGTAAACAAACGTATGCAGCGAAAAAAACCCCGACCAGAATGGCGGTTGTGCGGCGGGCTAACAATCCGCCCACGTAAAAAAACCCAAAGTTATGAATGAGCAAGATGCCTCGGATACACGGACGGATACTCGACGACGACAACGCACGAAAAAGGAACACGATTTGCGAGTATGCTCCTGGAATGTCAGAACCCTGTACACTCCCGGAGCTGCTCATAAACTAGAAGGAATCCTCACGCAGTACAAGGCGGATATTACTGCGGTCCAGGAAATACGCTGGATAGGAAACGGTATGATTAGGAAAAAAAATTGCGACATTTATTACAGCTGTCACAAAAGGTTGCACTTACTGGGATGCGGATTTGTAGTGGGAAAGCGGTTAAGGTCGCAGGTCATCGACTTTAAACCTATAAGTGATCGCCTGGCTGTGATCCGCATCAGAGGCAGATTTTATAACATCAGCCTTATATGTGCACACGCCCCTACCGACGAGGCTGAAGACCCTATCAAGGAGGACTTCTATGACCTCCTGGACAACGCCTACGGAGCTTGTCCGGAGTACGATGTAAAAATCGTACTCGGGGACTTCAACGCCAAAATCGGAAAGGAAAACACCCCTGGCGGAGTGATCGGAAAGCACAGCCTCCACGATACAACAACAGATAACGGCTTCCGACTCGCTGACTTTGCGACAGCTCGTAATGCGGTGATAAGTAGCACAAGATTCCCTCGCAAGCGAATCCACATTTATTACAGCTGTCACAAAAGGTTGCACTTACTGGGATGCGGATTTGTAGTGGGAAAGCGGTTAAGGTCGCAGGTCATCGACTTTAAACCTATAAGTGATCGCCTGGCTGTGATCCGCATCAGAGGCAGATTTTATAACATCAGCCTTATATGTGCACACGCCCCTACCGACGAGGCTGAAGACCCTATCAAGGAGGACTTCTATGACCTCCTGGACAACGCCTACGGAGCTTGTCCGGAGTACGATGTAAAAATCGTGCTCGGGGACTTCAACGCCAAAATCGGAAAGGAAAACACCCTTGGCGGAGTGATCGGAAAGCACAGCCTCCACGATACAACAACAGATAACGGCTTCCGACTCGCTGACTTTGCGACAGCTCGTAATGCGGTGATAAGTAGCACAAGATTCCCTCGCAAGCGAATCCACACAGCAACCTGGCGATCTCCGGACGGTCGAACCGCCAACCAAATCGACCATGTGCTCATTGACGCAAGGCACGCGTCTAACATCCTGGATGTGCGAACATTCAGAGGGGCAAATGTCGACTCTGACCACTTCCTCGTAGCAGCAAGATTCAGAGCTCGACTGTCCAATGTCAGAAAGCTGCACCAGCCCATCAGGAGGAGGTTCGACATTGGGCGCCTGAGCACACCGGAGGTTGCCAGAGTCTACAGGGAGCAGCTGAGCGAAAGACTCTACGGTATGCCTACGTCGAACACAAATGCCAATAATATGGGGCTGCATTGCCGCTCAGCCATTCAGGAAGTAGCCGAAACCATCTTAGGATACCTACCACCCCCGACAAGAAACCCGTGGTATGATGGCGAGTGTGAGCAGAAAAAGGCAGCAACCGACGAGGCGTACCAAAAGGCGCTGCAGAGGAAAACCAGGGCAGCGCGAGAAGAGTACCGAGCCAGAAGAAGGGAGGAGAAGAAACTACTGCTACAAAAGAAAAGAATCTTCGCAGCCTCCCAGCTCAAGGATATCGAGGAGTCTAGGGATAGACATAAAATACGAGCCTTTTACAAGAAAGCCAAAGGCCTTGCAGGAGGCTTCAAAAAGGGCACCCTGGCTCTTCGAAACTGCGAGGGTAATCTTGTCACCGACCAGCAGGGAATAGTGGATGTATTTAAGCAGCACTTCCAGCAGCTGCTTAACGAGCATGACCAAGAGAGAGTGGTAGGGACTGAGGAAATCCCAACTCCAGCCGCTGAAGTAGTCCTCCCACCCAGCATAGAAGAAGTCGGCACAGCTATTCAGAAGCTGAAGAACAACAAGGCCGCAGGCTCAGATGGCTTGCCATCAGAGCTCTTCAAGGCTGGCGGCGATGTTCTGGTAGGGGGCATGCACCAGATCATCTGCAGAATTTGGGAAGATGAGAGCATGCCCGACGACTGGAATACCAGCTCTATATGCCCCATCCACAAAAAAGGCGATCCTACCTCTTGTAAGAACTATAGAGGTATATCCCTGCTCAATGTCGCATACAAGATCCTGTCCAGCGTATTGTGTGAACGTCTAAAACCATATTGCACCGCACTAATCGGCAGCTACCAGTGCGGCTTCCGGCCCGGCAAATCAACTATAGACCAAATTTTCACACTTCGACAAATCCTGGAAAAGACCAACGAGTTTCAAATCGATACACACCATCTTTTCATCGATTTCAAAGCCGCATACGACAGCATTCATCGTGAAGCACTGTTTGGGGCGATGGCCGAATTCGGGATCCCGGTAAAACTGATCCAGTTGTGTCGCGCCACGCTAAAAAACACGCGATGCACCGTGCAACTCCGTTCTAGGACCTCGGAACCATTCGAAACATGCACCGGATTTCGGCAAGGAGATGCGCTGTCATGTGACTTCTTCAACCTGGTGCTGGAGCAGATAGTGCGACGGACAGGCGTCAACAGGGAAGGCACTATCTTTTACAAGTCCATCCAGCTGCTAGGATACGCGGATGATATCGACATCATCGCGTGTTCTCGCCGTGGCATTGTGGAAGCATTCACGGCGATTGAAGAACAGGCGAAACGAATTGGCCTTAAGATCAATGAGGACAAAACGAAATACATGCTGTCAAGCAAAAACCAATCCGTCGCTCACCACCTGGGACAAAACATAACAATTGACAGCTACAATTTTGAGGTAGTTAAGGAGTTTGTCTACCTCGGGGCAAACGTAAATTCTACAAATGACACCACAGTGGAGATCCGGCGTAGAATCGCCCTTGGCAACCGCTGCTACTTCGGATTGTCCAAACAACTGGGGTCAAAACTCCTCACTCGAAAGACCAAAGTCATGCTTTACAAAACGCTCATTCTGCCAGTCTTGCTGTACGGAGCCGAAAGCTGGACGATAAGCAGGACAGCGGAGCTGATTTTGGGTTCTTTCGAAAGAAAAATTCTGCGCCGGATATTTGGTCCTGTCTGTGAGGAAGGTGAATGGAGAAGAAGACACAACCGCGAACTCTACGAGCTGTACCAAGATGTGGATGTAGTCCGGAAAGCAAGGACCCGTCGACTACACTGGCTCGGCCATATCGAGCGCATGGACATCAACGCTCCAGCTAAGAGGGTCTTCGACTCCGAGCCTCCTGGTTCGAGAAGAAGAGGAAGACCGAACCTCCGGTATAAATCGCGGATGTAAGACATCTTGGTCTTGACAACTGGAAGCAGCGTGCCCGGGACCGTCAAGGATGGAAGGCAGCTATAGCTCAGGCTCAGATCCTCCATGGATCGCAGGCCTGATAAGTAAGTAAGTCTATACCAGTGTGGATTCAGGCCCGGAAAGTCCATTATCGATCAGGTATTCACACTGTGACAGATCCTGGAAAGAAAACCAACGAGTTCCAAATCTACACCCACGATCTCTTTGTCGACTTTAAGTGCGCATGCGATAGCATACACAGAGGCGAGCTCTTCTTCTTCTTTGGTGGCGTTACAGCTCATGAAGGACCAGAGCCAAGCTTCTCTTAATCACCCATGTTGTGTGTGATTTATTTTTCACACAGGTGAAAGGGACCTACAGTTTAATGCCGATTCCGAACGGCGTGGGTCGAGAAGCTTTTTCCATGTTATACTACGGGGGGATTTGCCAGTACCCCGCCGAGAAGGGACACCGCGAAATAAACATTCGATGGCGTTAGTGTTATCGGGATCCGAACTCGCTCATTGTGCGCCAGAGTCCAACACACTAACCACTGCGCCACGGCGCCCTCCCACAGAGGCGAGCTATACAACGCTATGTCTAGTTTTGACATCCCTGCCAAACTTGTCAGATTGTGCAGGACGACATTGAAGAATTTTCGCTGCTCCCTCAGGGTCGGAAGCGACTTAGTCGAGACATTTAATGTCAAAAAAGGTTTTAGACAGGGGGATACGCTATCGTGTGACTTTTTCAACATCGTCTTTAAAGGATCGTGCAAAACACTGGTCAATACGAGGGGCACGACATTTTTAATGTCCGTTCAACTGCTCGCATATGCCGACGACATTGGCATAATTAGACGAAGTCAGCGAGATGTCATTGAGGCCTTTACGAGCATTGAGGCGGAAGCGGCTAAAATGGGACTTGCGGTAAATGAGGGCAAGACGAAATATGTATATGCTGTCGTCGAAAAAGGATACGAACCGCCTACGTCTTGGTCAAGGTGCACATATTGGCAGGTACAATTTCGAGTTAGACAAAGGCCTCATCTACCTTGGCTCCACAGTGACATGCAGCAGAATAAGTCTTGCCAACCGCTATTTCTTCGGGCTCCAGAGGCAATTGAGTAGTAGAGCTCTCTCTCGGAAAACTAAGGTGACCTTCTATAAAACCTTAATCATCCCAGTTCTCCTTTACGGCGCAGAGGCTTGGACCTTGTCAAAAGTGGACCTTGTTGTTTCGAGAGGAAAATTCTGCGTCCGATTTTCAGCCCGATCTGCATAAATGGGGAGTGGCGGAGAAGGTAGTGATTTGTACGGGCTGTACAGCGACAGTAGCATGCCGTCTGCGGATTCAACGCCTAAGATGGCTAGGTCATGTAGGGCGCATGGAAACCACAGCTCCGGCCCGGAAGGTGGTGCCAGTTGGGGAGGTTTTGTTTAAGGAGGCCCAGGTTCGCCATGAACTCTAACGCCGAAGAAGTAGAGAAGTCTAGCTACCTCAAACCAGTATACACTTTTCTTTTGTATACACTTCACTGACTTTCCACCCGCCAGAAGGACATTCCTCATAGAAAATGATATACAGACAATCCAAAAACATTGCTCTCAATTTTGTTAAACCATCATCCCTCTGTTCACGGCACTTGGCAATGACAAATATTCAAAAAGTACACATTTCAAAACAGAACTAAAATTAAAATGTTGCTCATCCAAGACAGGCACAGTCGGCAATAGCGATTTTCCATCCAATGGCTTCTGTGCCCAAAAACCTCCATCCCGTCTACCTTTTCGACTTCATATTGCAAAACATTGAATGCTTAAATGTGGATGTTCATTTGCGCTGCTATTTGTCTGTTTTAACTTCTCCATAACACCCCTCTGCTCCTATTTGGTTCACATTCTGTGCTTCTTGCAAGCACAGAGGAAGAATAATTAAATTTATTTTGATTTTGACATTCAGTTCGTGTTCGCGCAATAATCGCTTGACGGTACTACACCACCCTCTCTCTCTCACCGTAGGAATCAGTGGAGTCGTCGGAAGTGATATTGGTGCCTGCGTGTCCAACAAACTGATGGATAGGACGCAAAGAATCTTCGTGCTTCTTTTGAGACTTAATTTCAACAAAGCCATTCATCATGTCTGTAGCCTTTCCCTCATCTTCCTTGCTCGTCAAACGACTTGCTTTCCACAGTTATTTATATTTAAATGATGTTTCCAATATCCTGTTGGAAGTCATATTCCGGCCGCTCTCAAACGTCAAACGTCAGTGGAATCACAGAAGATTGTAACCAGAAACAGTGAGGGCAGGCGATTTCATAAAACAAAACAAAAGAATCCTTAAAGGACTATTTGTAACAGTTTGAGACGCATAACGAATCTTTTAGAGAATTTCAACCGTAACCGCAAAATGGTTATTAAACGAAACCACCATAGGACAGGGGTAAGGATGAAATGTGTTTCCTGAAAAAGGAAGAGAATCGATTGACTTGTGGCTCTCATGGCTGGCGCTGGATGAATGAGTTCAAGTCAACGACTTGTACGAGGTACTCGAGGTTGATGTTACACATTCTGTCTGGACAGAAAGGAGGCGATGAATTACATGGACGTCGATTGAAAGTACAAAAAGTAAAGTGTGAACGGAAAATGTTCACAACCGGACGTATATACATATGTACGACGATCTTTTGAGTGGTCACTTAAATATATCGAAATTGAATGGAAGAGTGAAAAGGCTCTTTGGTAAGCAAATGGACAAGGTCTAAAAGGAATTTTCATGGTAGAAATTATGCGACTTAGGGAAAATGGGAATTTACCGAAACAGGGCGTTCAACTTTTTATTGAAAAACGAAAACATATAAGTAAAGCTATTAGCCTCCAAAGAGAAATCCTAAGCATTTCGTGAGATTTATCTGTTAGACTTCATAAAATGAGTAACTTACAAGGTCAAATAGGTGTTCAACTTTTTATAAAATTTGAAGCGACAAGTTTTTGAAGTTACAACGCGATCGGTGCAAACGTTCTTTATTTTAAGAAATCCATGCCGACAAGTTTCCTTTTATTACGCGTAAGAGAACAAGACCCTGCCAGAAGCAGAATAGCTTGATCAAGGTTAAAACGTGATTAAAAAACAGCAATGGAGACGTGTCAAATTTGCCTCGGATGTATTAGGTTTCCAGCCACCACCTAGGAGAAACCCTTAGTTTGATGACGAGTGCAGCTAGGTACATACGGAAAGATAGAATGCATACAAGGCCACGTTGCATCGACGAACGAGAGCTACTCGTGAGCTCTATGAGCGAAAAAGAAGGGAAGAGCACCCGCTTTCCAGAAAGAAAAAGAGAGGGAATGAGTAGCGCGCGTTCAAGGAGATGGAGAGATGTTATCGCAGGAACCACGTTCGAAAATTTTACTAAAGATTAAAACGTACATGGATGTATGTGTATGTACGTTGGCGTTACAGTCCATGAAGGACCAAGACCGAGCTCCTGTCAATCACCCATGTTGTGTGCGATTGCCGATTCCCAACGCCGAATTTCGAGAAGCTTTTCATGACAATTATACTACAGAGGATTTTGTCAGAACCCCGCTAAGGAAAAGCACCGTAAAAACACATCTGAGAAGATGGCTGTTGTCAGGATTCGATCCCGTGTAATGGGCGTCACGGCGCTCTCAATGCCATGGTTATAAAGCCAGAGCGAAAGCCTAAGGGGATGAACGCGGACACGTCATAGTTGAATCATAGTCGATGCTGCGACTGTATAACGGCGAAGATGGTCAAGATGCCGCTGTCAGGCAGAACGCACCAATCATATTGGACGAAGATGCGAGAGAATTTCGTCCACTCGACTTAGACGAGGTTAAGATAGCGATATCAAAACTGAGGCCTCATAAAGCTGCTGGCGCAGGCGGCCTGCCTACTGGGTTGTTTAAAGCGGCTGCAGATGAGTAGAATATCTGCATCGTTTGCCCGGTTCACAAGAAAGGGGACCCCTATAACTGCGACAACTATAGGGGAATAGGTCTCCTTTATATCGCGTATAAGATCTTCTCTGCCTTGCTCTATGAACATCTGAAACCATTCGTGGACAATTTGATAGATTCCCATTAATGCGGCTTCAGGCCAGCAAAAACCGCGACCAAATATTCACACTGCGGCAGAACTTGGAAAAGTCCCATGAATTTTAGAGCACCACACCACTTTTTCGTCGATTTTTCAGCCGCATACTCGTATGAGAGTGTCTATAGGGACGAGCTACGTAGACCCATTTTATATCCTGAAATTCCTGCCAAACTTGTCAGGCTGTGCAGGATGGTGATTGAGAATTCTCGCTGCTCCATTAAGGTCGGTAAGGAGTTAACATACACCTTCAATGTCAAAAAAGGATTCAGACAGGGCGACGCTGTCAAATGTTTTTTTTTTCAGCATCATGCTTGAAAATATCGTAATCGTATCTATCGTACAAGAGGAACGATACACTTCAAGTCTGCACAATTGCCCGCATACGCTGATGACACTGACGTGACTGGGAGAACACAGTAAAACGTCAATGAAGCTTTTGTGAGCATTGAAACAGAAGCGGCTAAAGTGGGTCTGAGGACAAATTAGAAATATATGCTGTCGTCAAAGAAAGACGCACAACACCGACGTCTTGGCCAGAACGCCCTGATGTAGTCAGGGATTTCGTCCACATCGGCTCACTGGTAACAAGCAGCAATGACACCAACTCTGATTAGTCGCAGGATAGCTCTTGCCAGCCGCTGTTTCTTCGGACTCAAGAGGCAATTGAGTAATAGAGTTCTCTTTTCGGAAAACTAAGGTGATCCTCTATAAAACCTTAATCATCCCGGTCCTCCCCTACGGCGCAGAGGCTTGGACTTTGTTAAAAGTGGATGAAGAGGCCCTTGGTCGTTTTGACAGGGAAATTTTGCATATTACGTTCGGTCCCGTTTGTGTTGGCGGAGAGTGGAGGAGAAGATTCAACCACGAGCTTTACGGACTGTACATCGGCCTAGCATGAAGTCTACGAATCCAACATCTTAAGTGGCTAGGCCATGTAGAGCGAATGGACAGCACAGCTCCGGGCCGAATAGTCTTTGACTCCAACGCGGAAGGACGACTTTGCGGAGGACGGCCGTTTCTAAGGTGGCGCACACAGGTGGAAAGTGACCTTAACCAACTGGGCGTGCGACACTGGAAACAGCTAGCAACAGATCGTGCTAGCTGGTAAGGCGTGTTGCCCGGGTTCACCCGTACTGTAGCGCCAACTAAGTAAAGGTTAAAAAACTGGAATTGCTGATGATAGTTTTTGGCTGGCATCCAACGAAGAAGTTAAGGGTGCCACAGATGAATATTTTCACCGACTTCCCTGCTCTCATTTCCCATTTCCGGGAAGGAACACTGGAGTTGAAGAAAAGTTGAATCAAGTGAATTGGAGTTAAAGGTTATGTAGAAAAATAAAACCTTAGGTTATGAGGCCGGAAAGCGTTCGCAAGAACTTTACAGCGATTTCTCACTTTGGATGAAACCGTGGTCCTTACTATGCGCTAAAGCAGTGAGCTTCTCATGGCATACTCAAGGTGCTGGGTGACTTAACATAGCAGTTCTGCGCTCTCAGATAACTAAGTTGAAACCGGTGCTGGTGGGAATTATTCAAGATTCGGTGTAAAGATCTAATTTAATTTTCTCCCCCTTGTCCTGAAAAGGGTCCTTGCTGGCAAGAATGATTACCAATCTCTCTCAATCTCTTAAACCACAAAGCCTTTCTGAGTGGTTTACATATAAACGAAGATAACACACAGATCTACCCTAACCCTGAACATAAATGTTAGTCTACCAAAACCACTCACCTTTACCCCAAAAAAGCAAATAAAAAAAAAAAAAACAAATGAGTTATGCGTGCGATAAACAAAAGCGATAGACACTGTCTCAAGGACAACAGCATTATTCACACACAAGTATGCAGAGATAAGTCGTCTCAAGCTGCGGACAGGATAAGTGAAGCGAAAAAGACAAGTTACATGGAATTAATTGAATAAGTTCCAGGACCTTCCTCAACGCAACTGTCACTCCATTCGTGCAGCACAAGGACATGACTACAAAATTAAATAAACGCTCAACAAAACCCAGTTTTCTATTTTTCTATTTTTTTTTTTTTTTTTTTGTTAATTTTTCGTTTTAATCATATCATAAAATTCAATCTCTTAACATCGTCCTGTCTAGCCTTGATGGCTTCATTGGCTTCATCAATGTAATATTAAATTTACACAAATAAAATAAGGAAAAGAAAAACTAACAAAAAATGAGTTTAAGGAAAAAAGTCGTTAGAAATGCACGAAACTCGTGTCCCTGGATTTGGTCCCATTTCTGTGGCTCTGGGCATGCATATGTATACTCGTATGCTAGAACTCCGTTTCGGATGGCTTCTGTATACGATTCGCCAACAATTTCGCCTGCCTTTCAAGTAACTCCCGCTGATCCTTTGGTATCCAACGTGAACATCTTGACTCGGGTATACCCAACTGATTGCCTTTCACTAATAGGTCACCGCCACTGGCGGCTGCCGCCGATTGTGGATGCTGCTTTTGGTCGTCGGATGTTGTCGACTGACGAGATGCCGCACTATTGCGGGCACCCTTAAGGGGCACTGTGGTCGGATTATATACACTGCTCTCGCGATCTGTAGCATATTCAAAGGAATCATCGTCGTTGACACTCTTGGTTCGCATGGGCGCTGTTAGAGACGAGCTATTCCTATGATGGTCGCCATTCATGTTGGTTCCATTTGTGTTAGAGTTGTGGTGGTTATTCCGTGCGACACTTACTCGTACACCATTTGGTGTGGCTGCGACGTTGGATTCGAGTAGGGCAACATTTGGTCCTGGCTGTTGGGTCGCATCGTGTCTAAACGATTTATTATTGGCAAGAATGAGTATATAAACGAAAATCTTGCAATGCAAGGATACGTAGAGAGAGAGAGAGCGAGACAGATTTTTTTTATTTCGTGAAGGATATGGTTGATGCTTGGAAATTTACATTTTGATGGCAGTCAGTTATCTTTTTTACCAAAGTGAACTGTTATGGAAATGATTTTTCATTTTTTTGCCTGTCCAATGCTTACTTGTGAGTATGCATGGGTGAGTGTATCTCAAATGTCTGATGTCTACCGACAAGGCGTAATGGGATATTGAACCGAATCCAAATCGTTTCAATAGTGCAAGAAGATGAAGTCTAGATGATGATTTGAATGTTCTCCAATTTTGGACGAGCACTATTTAATTTTCCTCAAATTAAATTCGCAAAAAAACACACAAAAATGTACAAAATGAATTTATGACACATGCTGGTTAGTAATGAACATATTTACAGAAAAGATACGTTGTTAGATTAAATTAAAAAAAAAAACACAAAAGTCAAACAAAAAGTTTTGTACAAAAGCGATGCAACAAAGGAAGGTACTTACGTTTCGCTGGTGGGAGACTTTGAAGATTTTGCTGTAAAATTAAAATAAGCATAATTATGAAAATGTCCTTAATTTCTCAACTTTAGATATGTAATTATGAACTTAAAGCAAAATGTGTTTCATGGAGCTAACATGTTAAGAATAATATATCTTGCGTGACACGTCTAAGAAGACATTTTTTTTCTAGAGCCAACATAAGCGAAAGCGGGTGGTCGATAGGGTCATAAGACCGACCTACCAGAGAAAGCAAAAAAGTCGGTCGCCTGGGCTACAGGAATCCTGGCCCAAGAGAAAGAAAAAGTCATGAGGCCCAGATCGTCCCCCGAGGAACCGAAACGGAAGGTTAAGAAGGCTAGGCTGGGAGCACCGGCCAAGCTATTAAAGCCTTTCGGCGAAGTTGCGAGCATCATCGACCGCCGAGCGGAAGGTGCTTCGCTTCAAAGCCAAGAAAAAGTATTTCTTATACGGACAAAAGGTATGCAACGCAGTTGTGAATGGAAAGTGACCAGACGTACTGCTGCAGGCATAACACTCACAGTATATGGTCAACTCAAATTCATCCTCTGCGTATGCAATACTACAGTGCTCGAACAAATTACTGCGGACTATAGCCAACGCGGAATTTGGTCGGCTTTCGTCCTATCTACGACAACCACCTCTGAGAGTAGTGAACGAACATCAACGACCCAAACCACTGCACTCCGTTCAGGTTGTGTGTGTAAACACATCATAAAAGAATATAAAAACTCTTGAACCTGCGCGAGTCGCTAGAAAAAAAAAATTAGTCGCCTCCGAGACCGAATGGAATCTACCCTATCGAGCTTACCCAAACTATGGAATGGACAAAACCATGGTTAGAGACTATCTTTAAAGGATGCCTAGCTTGGAGTCACATTCCAAAAAAGTGGAAGTGCGCAAGGGTATTCTTCATCCCCAAGGCTGGCAGAAACTCTTACACTTCCCCCAAGGATCTAAGGCCTATCTGTCTATCATCCTTTACATTAAAAACCTTGGAAAGGCTGATAGACTTGCATATACGCCATAATTTTGATCCTTTCCTAATCTCTAAGGCACAGCACGCGTACTGTAAGGCTAGATCTGTCGAAACAGCCATGTACACACTAGTGAGGGAAATTGAGAGATCAATCCATCTTAAAGAATATAACTTAATAGCCTACCTAGATATAGACATAAAGAGCGCCTTCAACAAGGTCCCTCCGAAAGCAATAATAGAAGGGCTAGAAAAGCTAAAGGTGGAAAGGACTCTCATGGAGTTGATTAGCGAGTTACTTTCAACACACAAAATCCACTCTAAATGGGGAAGCCAAGCAACCACAAGAGTGGTTGCCAGGGGAACCCCACAAGGGGGGGTCCTCCCCCCTCTTCTCTGGAATGTAGTCGCAAATGAACTACTGACCAAACTGGAGAAAGACGGCCTGGACGTTATTGCCTACGCTGATGACGTTGCCATTTCTATCCCAGACAAATACCTTCCCACACTGCCAATAACTGTCAGTCATTTTGCTTGACACCAGGTTAACATATTCCACCAGTGTCCAATACTTTGGCATTGTACTAGACAGGAAACTTACCTGGGAGAAAAACACAACCAAGAGAACAAAAGAAAGCAATGTTAGCTCTCTATGCTTGCAATAAAGCCCTAGGGAAAAAAAGGGATTCAACCCCAAGCTCACTCTATGGCTCTACATTACTCAAAACGGACGAGCTATATCATTGGCCACTCCTTCATCCTGAACAATAGGGTAATTATGGCAGAAAACTCGGACCACATAGAACCCACCACAGTCTTTGAGAAGAACTTCACGATAACTTAACCGGATAGTCAGAACTGGACCTGCCAAACGTAACCTCTCAAGGACTGCGTGGATTTCTACACTGACGGGTCAAAAACACTCACACTTTGGTTTTTGTGGAGTATTCTGCAAATAACTCAAGCTGAACAAAGCCCTAAAACTACCAGATCACTGAAGCGTCTTTCAGGCGGAGTTGTTGACAATAAAGGAGGCTCTGTCTTGGCCTAAGTGTAACGTGATATCGAATCCTCACGGATAGTCAAGCAGCCTTAAATTCGCTGGAGTCCTATGTGTACATCTCCTCGACTGTCGCCTATCTTTTAACGAGATGGCCGAATTGTTCAACATACAACTTCTATGGATACCAGGACACAGCGACATCCCAGGTAACGAAAGAGCCGACACACTCGCTAGACAAGGAACGACGTAACATCAATCAGGGTATGTGAGAGAAAACGCCTTGCAGCCATTAAACATAATCTCATAAATTTCGCCAGAGCTGAGACGAACCTGAGATGGACCCAGGGATACATGTACCTGCTTCATCACCAGAAAAATCTGGTCCCGGCTCGAGAGTCAACGGACTAGGAAAATAATTTCCCTAAAAAGAACTGACGACTACAAAATCATTGGTGTCATCACAGGGATATCTCACCTTCTTAACTTTTTAGAAGAACTAAGAGGTTCCATTCTGTTAAGGCTACGAACCTACATACCTACCTAAGCGAATGCGTAAGAGGCAGCAAACAAACTGAGAAAAACAACTGATTGCGTTTAACATGGTAAACGCCAGCTTCTACCTCTATCTCTGCTCAATTCAGAGCGACCCGACCCTCCGGTTCCTGGGGAAGGAGGAACCTGGCCCACCACGTTGGGGGTTGTATTTAGGGGTAACATCCCTATCACGGAAAAAGTAAAATGTTTCGAAGCAACAACAAGCCTCGGATACAGATGGATACAATGCTGACGACCCATACAAATGCATAAATGACTTGCAAGTCTGCACCTGCAATGTGAGGTCCCTTAACACACCGGGTGCGGGCAATCAAATTGAGTAAACCCCAAACTGCTAAAGCAGATATAACCGCACTCCAAGAAGTGCGAGCTGCGACATCTACTACGGTAATAGCTTTAAGTAGAACTGACAACGTTTATTCGGATGCGTATTCGAGAAGGACTCTGACAAAAAGTCATAAGCTTTACAGCCTCATTACAATCCGGATCAAAGCTAAATTCGGAAACATGATGACTTCTACGATCTCCTGGACAGAACTAATGCCCAAGATTCCAGCTACGATTTTAATGCAAGACTGGGCAAGGAGGACATTCTTGAGTGTATATTCATGGGGAAGTATATTCTACAAGACACCACGTCGCAAAACGGACACAGGCTACTTGACTTCCTCCTTCTAGCTAGCACACAATTCCTGCACCTCAATATCTACAAAGGAACCTGGCGATCACCTGATTATTCGACCAACAACCGGATTGATTCCGTTGCGATCGACGTAAGACACTACTCCAGCAACCTAGATGTACGAACCTTCCGAGGAGCCAACATCGACCTGGACCACTACCTTTTTGTAGCCAAGGTACGATTGAAGACATCAAGGATGCAACGGAGTCATGCTGAACAACGAAAGTTTGACGTCGGAAAACTACAATCGCAGTTGGTCGCTAGGTCAACCTCCCTCAACCTCTCGAAAGATCTGATGACACTCGCACGATTTCGAACCGCCGCCAACTAGATACCCTTGGTTTGATGAGCAAGGTGAACAAGTCCATGTAGCCAGGCAAACCGTCTACAAAGCCTTACTACATAGAGGGACGAGAGCCGTTCATGAACATTACGAGCAGAAAAGGAGAACATGAAAAGCGAGTGATCGAGGAGATGGAAAGACGCTACTACAGGTTCAACAAAAAAGTAAAACGAATATTCCAGGGCTACAAAGCCAGAACAAAAGCCCGTGGGGATTAAGACGGACAAGCAGTAAAGTCACAGCTGAGAATAGAAAGAATACTTTTGTAGACTTCTTAACGGCGATGGTAGTCCGATAACGCTGTCAGCAGAGAATTCTGTCCACGCGACCTAAATGAAATTAAGCGAGGAAATTCGAAGCTTGCATCTAATAAAGCCGCGGGCGCCGAGCTACTTAAAGGGGCTGGAAATGTGTTGATATGGCGCATGCACTAGCTTATTTGTAAAATATTGTCGGAGAAAAGCATGCCCGACGAATGGACTTTGAGTCTCATTTGTCCGGTCCACAAGAAAGGAGACCCCTATAACTGCGGCAACTACAGGGGAATAAGTTTCCGTAACATCGCGTATAATATCTTCGCTGCTGTATTGGGTGAACGCTTGAAACCCTTAGTGGATAATCTGACAGGCTCTTACCAGTGTGGTTTCAGGCCAGGTAAATCCACAATAGACCAAATATTCGCACTGCAGCAGATCTTAGAGAAAAGCGAAGAATACCAAATTGATACCCATCACCTTTTCGTCGATTTCAAGGCCGCCTATGACAGTGACGAGCTATACGGAGCCAAGTCTGGTTTTGACATCCTTGTCAAACTCGTCGGATTGTGCGGGATGACAGTGTAAAATGTTCGCTGCTCAATAAAGTTCGGCAGCGGACTAACCGAGACCTTTGATGTTAAAAAAGGATTTAGACAAGTCTGCGCAATTGCTTGCGTACGCGGATGAAATTAACGTAATTGGACGAACACAGCGGGACGTCAATGAAGCGTTCGAATGCACTGAAGCAAAAGCGGCTAAAATGGATCTTTCGGTTAACGAGGGTATAACGAAGTATACGCTGTCATCCATAAAAGATGCACAACACCGACGTCTCGGCCAGAACGTCTCAATTGGAAGCTACATATTCGAAGTGGTCAAGGACTTCGTCTGCCTTGGCTCACTAGTGACCAGCGCTGAGACCAAACCCAAAATTAATCTTGCCAACCGCTGTTTCTCAAGTGGCAATCGAGAAGTAGAGCCCACTCTCGAAAGACCAAGATTTCGCTATAGAAAACCTTAGTCATCCCGGTCCTCTTCAACCAGGCTTAAAGAGTACGATGCACAGATTTTTAAGAGCCGCAGTTCCCATTCCTGTGTGAAAGATTCTTTAAGAGCAGTTTTGCTGCTAATAGGCCAACTCCTTATATTTCTCTTGATTTGGGCCCACAAGTACTCGGCATTAGCTTTTCGTCAAACTATTTGTCTTCTTCATTGCCAAATAAGTTGAACTTGCTTTCGTCACAGAAAATGACAGGCTTCCAAAACTCTGGGCCCTTCTTTTGCAAAAGCAAGTCTTTTTTATATTATCTTCCTATATGAAGGGCTTGAGCCCTGCAACTATGCCAATAAAAAACACGTCTTACTGTTTCAGCAGAGACTGACTCATTAATTATATCTATTGAGTGTGTCTGATTCTGACGCACGATGAGCGAGTTCGGATCCCGATAACACCAACGCCTTCGAATGTTTATCTTGTGTCGTCTCTCCTTGGTAAGGTACTGGCAAAACTCCCCGTAGTATACTTGCCATGAAAAAGTTTCTCGACTCACGCCGTTCAGAATCGGCATTAAACTGTAGGTTTAGAACGTAAGCTTGGCAGAGACTAGTCGAAATAGAGAGGTCCCTGTCACCACAGGAGGACTAAAAACAAACACACCCTTACGTTTTCAATTCAAAATGCCGAATGGCTTGATTTCACTTCTCCTATATTTTAACACTTACAAACGTCTCGCGTTGCTCAGTTGGCTACCCTTGGTGTTGGGCTCTGTTCGTCGAGTGACAATACTTAGTCAATTGAAATTCATCCTCTGCGTATGCAATACTAAAGTGCTCGAACGAATTACTACGGACTATAACCAACTCCGAATTCGGTCGGCTCTCGTCCTATCTAGGTAACCCACCCCTGAGAGTAACTGTGAATGAACATCAACGACCCAAACCACTGCACTCCGTTCAGGTTGTGTGTCTAAAAACACATCATAAGAGAATATAAAAAACTTTTAAACCTGCGCGGGTCTCGAAAAAAAAAATTCTACAATAAAGACGGTCCAAAAAGTTTCCGACCTTAATTTGAAAACAGCAGCTCCCGTTGACCATGTTAGACGTATTAGCTTGAAAAATATGAGGAACGTCAAAATACTGCAATTACTGATGATAACATCGATATCAAACGTCGGAAACATTTCAGAGCGTATTTTATATCGTTGGTGCTCTTTAATTGTGTCACACAATTGGTGGGGTTCCACAGGGGTCCGTATCAAGGCTTAAACTGTAGGCCATTCTTCAAAATATTATAATGATTGTGCAAAAATCACTGGCCAATACAAGAGGCACAATCTATTTCAAATCCTTCTCCTAGCATACGCCGACGATATTGACGTTTGCGAGTATTGCGTTCGAGGCGGCGAAAGTTGGTCTGGCGGTAAACGAGGGCAAAACTAAATTTATGCTGTCATCAAAAAAGGACGCTCACCACCGACGTCTTGGCCAGAACGTTCGTATTGGCAGTTATAAGTTCGAGGTAGTTAAGGACTTCGTCTACCTTGGTTCCGCAGTGACCTGGAACAACGCCATCAGTTCCGAAATCAAACGCAGAATCACTCTTGCCAATCGCTGTTTCTTTGGGCTCAGGAGGCAAATGGGTAATAGAGACCTCTCCCGAACGACAAAGTTGACTCTATATAAGATCCTTATCTTCCCGGTCCTGTTGTACGGCGCAGAAGCATGGACACTATCAAAAGCGGATGAGGAGGCCCTTGGTCGGTTCGAGAGAAAGATTTTGCGCGTGATTTTTGGGCCTATAAACGCAGACGGAGGATGGAGGAAAAGATTCAACAACGAACTTTACGGGCTGTACAGCGACATGAGCCTAGTCAGGTGTCTACGGATTCAATGCCTAAGATGGCTGGGCCATGTAGAGCGAATGGACATCATAGCTTCAGCCCGGAGAGTCTTTGAATCCAACCCCGAAGGACGAAGAAGCAGAGGAGGGCCGCACTTAAGATGGCGCACACAGGTGGAGGGGGACCTCAGCCAACTGGGTGTGCGGCAATGGTAAAGGCTAGCAAAAGATTGTGATAGTTGGAGGGGCATGTTGGCCCAGGTTCACCCCGAACTGTACCGCCCGTTAAGAAAAAGAAGAACTATAAAGGTTCATGAAATACAGCTTGATGACAGACGGAAGAACGGACGGACGGACAGCGAAGTCTTAGTAATACGGTCCCGTTCTACCTTTGGGTACGGAACCCCAAAAAATACCCTTTATGGCGCCGTGGCGCAGTGGGTGGTGTGTTGGACTCTGGCGCACGATGAGCGAGTTCGGATCCCGATAACACCAACGCCATCGAATGTTTATTTCGCGATGTTCCTCCTCGGCGGGGTACTGGCAAAACCCCCCGTAGTAAACTTGCCATGAAAAAGCTTATAGACTCCCGCCGTTTGGAATCAGCATTAAACTGTAGGTCCCTTTCACCTGTGTGAAAAATAAATCACACACAACATGGGTGATTGAGAGAAGCTTGGCTCTGGTCCTTCATGGGCTGTAACGCTACCAAAGAAAGAAAGGTTTCTCAAAGAAGTGGTTCAAATCTTGATTAAGAAAAACAACCTGATAATTTACGTAAGACGTGTGCAGGATTCTGTCCCATTTAGTGTCTTGCAGATCAAAGAATAGGTTTGCCTGATCAACATTCTTAAAGTCCCTAAACTGGAGTGGTTTTCTCTCAGATTGATAACCGAAATCAAGGTGAAACCATGTGTTGCAAGCTGAGTATAGAGTAGTATTTTATCGAGGTCACTTATGAAGAATAGATCTAGCAATGTGCAAATATTGACCGAGTGCTGCGTAGGCGGTGTGGTATATAATGTATTTTCAGGATAAATTTCATTAATTTATGCAATCAGGTTAAATCGACTTCCAAAATCGCGCGTAACTTGGAGTGTGTGGTATTATATTCGGGCATTATATACAACTCCTTGCTTAATTATTCAATTAGAGTGAAGATCTCTAAATCGTAATGATTTGAAGCTAAACCCCGTTCAGATACAAAGCAGATGTGTATGATTTTTTTAAAAAACATATTTATTTCACAATACCTTAATTACCTTTACAATAATATACCTAACTATTTCACTTGAAAATAATATATTTCACATTTTTCATGTAAAATTAAAAATTATATTATATATTCATTAATTCATTTGCTTTTGTTTAAATTATAAAATAAAGGCAGATTTGTTTCCACTTCGAATATAACTTAAAACAACATTTTCACAAAATGTATTTTAGTTTTATTATTTTAAAACGTTTCTGTTTTTTTTATACAAAATCTAAGTACTAATTTATTTTTTGTATATATTTATATATATATATATATATATATATATATATATATATATATATATATATATATATATATATATATATATATATATATATATATATAAGAAGGAAGAAAATATTAAATGATCTTCTGAAATATATATACATATATATATTTTGTTGTATAATATATTCGAGTTTTTTTTTTTTTGTTTTGTTTTAATTTTAATGTTAAGAATATTGATTCGAAATTGAACATGTATTGGAATTCATTTAAATATATGATTACTCACTACAAATATCATGTGAATATTCGAATTTGTTTCATGTACGATATCATCATTGAGATTTTAGTTTTTTTTTTTTTTTTTTTTTTTTTGTATTTTTAATTTTATTTTGTAAATGTTTTACTTTATGAAAAACAAAAATACATGGGACGAATGAATGAATTGTAGCATGTAGTTGAAGGTAAAAGTATGTTATACAAAAACTGTTAGGGTAAGAGATGTATTAAAAAAGAAAATATTACAAAAGGACGGTAAACAGTTGCAGGAATGCTGCCGATTTTTAAAAACTTAACCTAAAATATTTTTACTTCATTTTTTAATTATTTGTATTTAAAGAGAAACCTTAGATGTAGTCTGTTTTTTCTACTGTTCTTTTGTATGGATTTTTTTTTTGTTCTGTTCCAGAATACAACGTGGCATGAAGGGAGAACACAGAAGTATATAGATAATGACTTTGACGAGCATGAAGCATGAGCAAAGAAAAGAAGTATCCTTCCAGAAAACAATCAGTCGGAGTTCGTGTTGTACTGTATAAAATCAAAAGGATTACACGCACTCTAGGGTGCGTTTGATGGTATATGCATGCTTATATTCATTTCAACCTTCATCCATCTTAGACTTCAGTTTGGATTGCATCGTTCGTCACTATCTTATATTGTAGGTGCTAGAAGCCGTAAGATCCACATGATATTGAATATTAAGACGAGATTCACAGATATTAGAAAAAACAAAAGATATTGTGACACATTACAAGATACAGGATTAAAGTACAGTTGTGCGTATGTTATAGAACAACTATTAAAAAAAAAAAAAAAAAAAAACAACAAAAAAAAATGTACTCAACGCTATATCCCATCTAGATACTCTTTTTACACATTTTCTTTTTTCTTAAAGTGTAATGTTAAAAATAGAAAATTAAAAAAAAAATAAAAATTCGATTTCCCTTCAGAAATAGACCGAAATGAATGAGTTTGAATTTTGTTGTCTTAGTTGAACTTTCTGCGGAATTGGCACTGCTGCTATCCCCCATTCCACCCCCCATCTGCTTTAACTGCCCCCCTTCCATTCGACATTTAGACGGGCGTATTCGATTTCAAATCGCTCCCGCCATTATGATGACCATTAATGTTCTTCGCATTCTTCAAATCGGCCTTCTTCTGCGTTTCAAGCTTATCGGTAACGGGTGGTGTCACCTCCTCGGATTGGGCAGTGGTATCGATGTGTTGTTCGCCATCAAAGTCTCGGCCGTCAAAGTCATCGTGGTTGGGATTGATTTGAGCTTCGGAATCGGGTCCAATGTCGGTGTTTAGTGTTGCTCCTGAAACAACAACAACAAGAACTAACTTTAGCGGATGTTAGGTTTTTTTTTTTTTTTTTTTTTTTTTTCAATTCGAAAAAGGATATGGGAAATTGTTCACAAATCAAGCTTAAGCTAAAGGATATGCTCTGGTTTTACAGTTTTTTATTGTTATTTGTCTGACAAAGAAAACAGAAATGCAATGCAGATGGAAATTTCAATCTGAATTGTTAGCTCTTGTCGTTGTTGTTTGCTGGCAGGAGGACATAACGTCGAACACATACATATACACAAAGTCCTTTTTCATAGTTTGCTTTTTCCTTTCATTTATTTGTGTGTTTGCTTTTATACTTTCTTTATTGTGTGCTTTTATTTTGGTTTTCCTTTTCTTTTTGCTTTATTGTGTGTAACAAACTCATAAGTCTACAGTGAGTAACAAAATTGTTTTTACTTTTTTTTCTTTGTACCGTGACAACAAACGTGCATTGTGAGGGGGGAGAGAGAGAGAAAGAGAGGCATTCGATTTCGATAGCAAAAAGGAAGCAAAACAGTGCGCTGTAGTGTAATGGTGTTGGTGTTTATTGGTGCTGGCTGTGTAAACGTGCTTTAGTATAGTGCCTTAGTCGTCCCTTCGACATTTGATATGAAATTCGACACTGTGAGATACATACGATTTTTGTAAGGAGAAAGGAGTCGAATTTTAGCAAATCCCCCCCCATACCTTATTGGCTCAATATGTGTATGATGACGAAGCACTTTACTTTTAAAATTTATAAAATAATCACGAAGTTGTTCACATCTAACATTTCAGTAGCAGCAGCAGCGACATTTGCAACACTTTGCAGAATTTTTGTGGCGCCCCCTTAATTAATCCTATATTTCTGTTCTTCTTATCGGACGCTACAGTTCGGGTAGAGCCTGGACCTCGACCAACATGCCCCTCCAACTAGCACGATCTTTTGCTAGCCTTTTCTATTACCGCACCCCCAGTTGGCTGATTCAAAGACTCTCAGGGCTGGAGCTGTGATATCTATTCGCTCTACATGGCCTAGCCATCTTTAGCATTCAATCCGCAGACGCCAGAATAGACCTATTCCTCTGTACAGCCGGTAAAGCTCGTGATTAAATCTTTTCCTCCATACTCCATCTGCGTCTATAGGACCGAAAATCACGCGCAACATCTTTCTTTCAAATCAACCAAGGACCTCTTCATCCTCATTTGAAAGTGTCCATGCTTCTGCACCGTACAGTAGAACCGGGATGATAAGGGTCTTGTATAGAGTCAACTTTGTCGTTCCGGAGAGGGCTCTATTACTCAACTGCCTCCCGAGCCCAAAGAAACAGCGATTGGCAAGAGTGGTTCTGCGTTTGACTTCAGAACTGATGCCAAGGTAGACGAGGTCCTTAACTACCTCAAACTTACATATATCTGCCAATACAAACGATCTGGCCAAGACGTCGTTGATGAGCGTCCTTTTTTGATGAAAGCATACATTCAGTTTTGTGCTCTTTTACTGCCAAACCAAATTTCGCCGCCTCCGCCTCAAGACTCGTGAACGCCTCATTGACAATTACGTCAATATCATCCGCGTATATGAGGAGATGTGAGGATTTGAAATATATTGTTCCTCTTGTCTGGGCCAGGGATTTTTGCCTTAATCCAATTTTAAGATCAAAACTATCGGTCAGGTCTTCACCGCTTCGGATGGAGCAGCGAGCTTTTCCAAAGTTATCCTGCATAGTCTGACGAGCTTAGCAGGGATGTCAATGGTAGACATGGCGTTTAAGACTGGTCTCTAATTACACTGATCCCCGGAAAATCTTCCAAATACATATCTTGGTACAATTCTCTATACTCCAAGCTTACCTCGAAGGAAATCATTGACGAAAGAACCAAAAAAGCCTACGTGGCACTATATTCGAGCAGAGTAACTTTTGGAAAGACATGGGGCCTCAGACCAAAAATAGTATTTTGGTTATACACTGCGGTGGTAAAACCTATTCTGGTCTATGGTTCGGTTGTCTAGTGGAGGGCGCTTGAGAAGAAATGCCATCTTCAAAGTGTTTCAAAGGTTCAGTGGACAGGTTGTCTGGCGGTGATGGGATCTATGATGTCGACACTAACGGCGCCACTTGAAACAATATTGAACCTTGGACCCTTGGACATATACTGCGAGAGTATCGCAGCCAGGACTGCGCTAAGACTACAGGAATCCGGTATGTGAACAAGGAGTCCTCAAGGCCCCGCATCAGTCTTGGAGCGATGCGCCATCTCGAGATTCAGAACCGAAACGGACTATATCACCCGACTTTCTTTCTGCGAGAGGTGATTTTCTATCAGAATCCCCTTCAGGGAAGAATGGACCAGTGGTGTACGCACAGGAATTGAGCTGGCAATCTACACCGACGGATCCAAAATGGAGACCGGCAAAGGGACCGGGGTCTATTGTGAATCTCGCTAAATGCAGTGCTCCTATAGACTGATCGCTGTAGCGTCTTCCAAGCTGAGGTTTTCGCAATTAAGCAGACGACAGACACACAACTTGGGTGATTGATGAGAAACTTGGCTCTGGCCCTTGGTAACGCCACTAAAGAAGAAGAAGATACGTAAACAAGCAATATTGCCAAATTTGGAGTGGAGAAAACCCAGAAGCCTCTGTCGAGACGCCCCTACAACCATTCAAACTCACTGTTTGGGGTGCGAAGGTAAGGACGATGCCGGCCACAATGTTACCGTCAATGGAGAGCGCTCTAGAAACATGATTTCTGACTTATTCGTCAGTTGAACGGCATTGACGTGACAGAGCTTTGGTTTCAACAAGATGGCCCAACATGCCACACGGCGCGCGACACCATCAATCTATTGCGGGGAAAATTTCCCGAGCGCATAATTACTTTCTTGGCGACACCGAATATGTAGTCGTTCCAACCATTATATCAATGACACACATCCTGGATGGAAAACTCCTCGGTTTCTAGGGTGCAAGTGCAATTCATAGACACTGGCTGGACGCTTGAACGCCAGAAGACCGCAATGTATTTTGGAAGCATTAAACCCCACTCTGTTCCTCTCACGGTTTACAGCCGAAGAGCAGGGTCGTACAATAGCGAACCAATAAGCGAAGCTGAGGGTACATTTGTCAGCGAAGGGATGGATTGGATTAGAACTGACAGACAAGGGATTATTAATAAAAATCAGAACGAGCATCAGGGGTCAACACAGAACCCTGGAGAACGCCAGCATTTAAAAAGGGAATGCCGGACCTGAATACTTCTGAATCCTTCCAAAACGACTTGAATTGAACGACTAAAAAGGTAGCTACTAATCTATTGAAGATAAGACTCATCGATCACGAAATCATACATTTTCGACAAAAGGGCTTCGCGTCAGGCCTTGTCAAATGACCTCGAAACATTCAGTGCAAGTATTTTACTTTCATCTGCTTGGGGAAGCGAGCGATTCCACTTTTCGGTAAGATATGCCATCAAGTCATCAGTGGATCTGTTGCTATGAAAACCTTACTGTCGGTCATTGAGGTATTTCTGTTTGGAATTATGGCTTGAAGTGAGGGGACATTAGTGCAATGGTTTGGTTATTAGAAAGAGAGAGAAGTAGAAGAGAGAGAAGATTCGCCGGGAACGGAGCGCCGGGTTGCAGCCTTTGACAGTGACCCGTCAGAAATTCCGGGAATTAGGTTGAAAGGTTCTTATAAGTTTGCGTCATAGTCTGGATCTGGCACCAAAGGGTTACCACCAGCTCCTGCCCATGGCGAACGATTTTGCTTTTGGAAAAATCGGCTCAAAAAGGCTTGCATAAAACAAATATCCCACTCAGGTCAAGGGCTTCTATTTAGGTATGCATAATATAACTACCTCCAAAGTGGCAATAAGTTAGCGAACAAAAGGCACATGTTTGACCTAAATCGGGCCACACATAAAATAATGGATATCTTTTTACTAAGTCGTAATCTACCAGACAAGGACTCGATAACCAATTAAGCCTGTGAAGAACAGGAGATAAAGATATTATGGGGAGGTTCTGACTTTCGGACTCGCAACTCTTAAAACTAGCTTAGAAGCTCGTGGAGGTTTTTTGGGGAAACGGCCCTAAGATGCGTCCTCTTTTGAAAGAAATGCGTGGACATGGCAAGTGGTGTACCAACTTCTCACCTTCCTCATTAGCAAGTACTATGAGGCTTTCAATATTCTTAATGCTGATCGATACTTCAAGATGTGACACTTAATGTCGACAGTTAGTATCAAGCCTGATGAATTGCTTGTTTGAGGCTAGAAAATACCAACATTCTCAAGAAACGCAGGGCCAAAAGTGTTTTAGCTGACACCAGCGATGAAACCCGTAGCCTTGACAGGGCTTGAAGTGGGCTAGGATGGTGGAGTCCCGAGTTGTGGTTTGAATGCGCATTGTTACCAACACAATAGAGGTAGTAGGTAGCGCTAAATGTCAAGGGGCATCGATAAACTGGATTTGGGCACCTGATCCTCATTACCTGACTGCAGTAAAGGAGAACAATAGAGGCGCGCTCAGTAGTTAAGTATAGTACCCAAGTACTCAATTTGGCCTATGACCACCAGGTTTCCCCTTATAAGCAACCATCATTAGCTCTGTTTTTTGAAGGACAATAACCTAGAGTCCACCGTTGGCACATCATGAGAATTTTCATAGAAATTTCGGAAAGCGAAACAACCACTCTTGCTTCGACGAAAGCCTGAGGGCTTATCCACCCCCCAGAAATGCTCAACTTAATGGCAGCAATCCGAAAAGCCTGAAATTCTCAACGGCAACTTGTTTCAAACCATATCCGAATGCAGTCATATCAGAAACATTCCTCACATACCCCATGGTATCAGCACCTCCCAAAAAGCCAATTCACATAATCGGTTGCTGAAAACAGCATGCCATATGCGAAAACATGATGACCCCATCCGTCGCCGCTCCGTTTAAACTCGTAACCTCTACCAAATGCGAAGCTAGCTTGCATCCCAAGCTTTGCCACCATTCGACCTCGGTGATATGCATCACTTTACAAATCGACGAACCGAACTTTTAGCGAAATTCTTGCGCGTTCATATCCGCCGCTGTTACATATACTCACACTCGAGCTGCCTGTTGGTTGGCTGTCCAGGCTCGAATCGGATCCGAAGCACAACAATATCCAGCGACAAAGAATTATTGGATTGTGCAATTGTACTGCAGTACGAGTACCCTTAATGCCACTGCCAGCTGCGATATTACCAGCTAACCGCCTTACAAATGGCCCCTACACCACATCGGGGAACGATACCGCCCGTCGTTCGTTGTGAATTTTCTGTTGCCCTTCCCATCACTTGAGAATGCAAAAGTTTCGCTTCGCGGATTAAGCAGGTTTAATTAATCCATTATTAATGCGATTAGAGTTTGGCTGTAATGACAAAGTTTCGTTTCCTTGTCGTTTCATGGTTACGCTCTAGCAGCAAAGGAGCCGCCTGTATTTCGCCAACTCCCGCCTCAACTTGCCATCCATGCCATCACTTTTCTGTGATCTAATTTAAAAACTATTTAAAGTTAAACTTTATCCGGAAGCGGATGACTGTAAGGAGATGACTTGTAAAGAGAGAGAGAGAGAGAGAGAGAGAGAGAGAGTGAGACTTGTCGTGATGACAAGACAAGGGCTTGAAAAAGGGACACTTAGTTTCAAATGTTACCAATTTCAGCTGTCGGACGATAATGGGTTTAAGTTGAGTGCAAATGTCTTCATTTCCCCTTTCCTTGTTACTGGCTGTTTGGCGGTTACACCCGTTTTGGCTTATTGTTGATTATTAAAGAGAATCCAGATGTTTCTAGATGACATTAGAGGGGACAGGTTTGTAGATGAAATTCGGTAAGGAATGACGAAATCATCTAGAGAGGTTTGAAGGTCCGGTACCAGGGATGATATAGGGAAAACATCACGGTTGATAGTCAAGGAGATTCCATCGAGGATGGAAATAGCAGGCGTGAAGATAATCTGTTCTTGAAAGAATCATTCGACAGAGAGAGTTTCATCTCCTAGGAATCACGGCTGTAGAACACACAGTACTATACAATTAGGAGAATCCCCTTCTTGCTCGTTAGTTGACGATTTCATTGCTCATGATGTACATATGTGCCTTGGTAGCTCGAATGAGTTTACGTAAATGCAGAGTATTTCCGGACGCATCCCATCCATCCTTACGATTATAGTAGCGGAGCGTTCACTCCGAGCGACTCCATATCCACAGACCAATAGGAACCTATCAAACAACTAAATTGACAGAAAGCTTATACAAATGGACGAACTAATTAAACAAATGATGGACCAAACCTGAAAATAGACGAACTTTACAGACAGAAAAGTACACCCCTGTCAAGACGCCTGGATTTGAACACCTGTACAGGCAGAGGGAGTTGTTTTCCAGGAAGTATACAAGACGAATGGCAACGTTCGCACGAACCGTGAGCAGGAGGACATAGCCCTGCTGACACACTTCTATCTTCGAAATGATGTAGAACATTGGTGATCCGAGAACATGGGTTTCACCAGGTTCAGTTACGATTTTGTAGCAAACATTACCGTTACCAATGAAGGAACAAATCCACTGTTCATTTCAACGAAGGACCCCCAGGGTTTTCGTGTTACTTAAAAAGAAAAAATCCGCGGGTAAAGTCGGAATGTCCACTGTGTTGTTCAGGCACCTTCCATAAAGACGTACGCCATACTGTTTAACAATGCACGTTGTTGGAAAACAGCGGTGATTCTACTAATTCCTCACCGAGCAAATCTCCGGTCGGTAAGTTTCCGTCCGAGTATCAGCAAGGTCGCCGAGAAGGTGGTCCACAGAGCAGTGTGTAACTGCGTTGAGGACAAGAATATCATCGTTATCAACCAATTCAGTTTCGGAGTAGAACATGATACTATACATATGTACATGCCGTGTCGGAACTTGTCTTGGATAACCAATTTACGGTGCTGCCTGTTGATGCTGCTCTACCGAGGGGCTGAATACTTTCGCTCCGACAAGATGGTTATTTTACAGCAGCCAACTCGAATCCAGGATGCAGGTCATCTGCACCATGGCCTTGATCGAGCCCATGGGTGTCTGTGTATGTCCCGTTTGGTTTAAAGTAATCGCCGGAGCGCCGTGGCGCAGTAGTTAGTGTGTTGGACTCTGACGCACGATGAGCGAGTTCGGATCCCGATAACACCAACGCCATCGAATGTTTATTTCACGGCGTCCCTCCTCGGCGGGGCACTGGCAAAACCTCCCGTAGTATAACTTGCCTAGAAAACTGTAGGTCCCTTTTACCTGTCTGAGAAATAGAATCACACACAACATGGGTGATTGAAGCGAAGCTTGGCTCTGGTCCTTCATGGGCTGTAGCGCCACCAAAGTAAGTATGTAAACTTGATGGAAAGGATTCAGGTGTTTGAGAAGCAATGGCTGAGAACCTGTTGTGTGCAAGTACTAGGTCCTATACAATGGGGCACAGATTTTACGGACAGACAACTTTCTGATAAAGCTGATTAAAGGTCACGTTCCAAGAGAAATGACTTGTGACTTATGACAGTTTATCTAGCTCTTAAAATATAGACATGAGGATTAACAGTGTCCCTTCTACCACACGCCGGTCAGAGATTATTTGAGGCGCCAATTGGATGCCGCATGTCTATTTCAAATTTGTCTGATATCCACGAGGACGTCAGTGTTATTGATGAGATCAAAGCTGAGCTCGGTTCGGGGATGTAAAGCAGGTTGTTAGTGATTCGTTGACTCCACATATGACCAGATAGGTTTTAGCATAGTTTTGTAAATAAGTAGTTTATTGTCGTTGGCATAACCAATATGGGGCGAGTTCTCGGTCTTCCTTGTAGAGTAAGAGGACTCTTCATTTTTTATGTGTGGGGTATAGGGTACATTGAGAGCACCGTGGCGCAGTGGGTAGTGTGTTGGCCTCTGACGCCGATGACTCGGGATCGAATCCCGACACAGCCATGTCATCGAACGTGTTTTTCACGGTGTTTCTCCTCAGCGGGGTTCTGACAAAACCCCCTGTAGTAAAATTGTCATGAAAAGCTTCTCGAAATTCGCCGTTCGGAACCGGCAATAAACTGTAGGTCCCTTTCACCTATGTGAAAATGAAATCACACACAACATGGGTGATTGAGAGAAGCTCGGTTCAGGTTCTTCATGGACTGTAACACCAACATACATACATACATAAAGGGTACATTAGCAGATTAGTTGATCCTATGATTTATTGTTTGGATCTTTCAGGTCTTTACTAGATTGCAAAATGATAGTGCCGCCCGCAAACATTTCTAGCTAGGTATGTTTAATAAAGTAGTGACCCCAGTACACTCCTCTGCCGGATGTCTGCTTAGAAATGACGTAGCTCTACTTGTAAACCTTCTCCCTATGGACTTCCAAATTACATATACCGCATCTTGCCTCGCAATTAGGTTCAGACAATCCGGGTTCTGGTCATCAAAACCTTACGGCCATAGTAAGGTGTTGGATCTGTTAACTGGAGATTTGGTTACGATTTCAACGGACTTCATAACACCCAAACAAAGCCTCCCAAGTCTATTTCCCATCAAGAATGGTATGGAAAAATGGATGGCTCAAAGATGGAGTGGGGAGTCGGCTAGTATATCTTCCCAGCGGAACTTCTAGTGTGTTCCAAGCGCAAGTCCTAGCGATTAAGGAAGTTTGCAAAATACCCCCCGTTTCCCTATTACTAAGAGAGACCTTGTCATTTGTATTGACAGCCAATCAGCCATCGAAGCTTCACACACCATAAGATCCAAATTAGTCGTACAGTGTAAAGACGAAGTCATCTGTGTATACGATTATTTCAGCATCACTCTCTTCTGGGTGACTAGCCATACTAGCATAGATGGAAACGAAAGATCTGATGCGCTGGCAAGGCACAGCTCGACGTTCCATAGTTCCCTGACGGAGGCAGTATCCACATTTTTCAACATTTTCTCCCTGAGTAATTGTGTCATATCAAGAAAGATATGGCCTTCGTACAACAGAAAAAGAACTCACGACCTAACGAACAGAATTAGACAGGAGATTCCCAGAATTGTAGCTATCAGTACTGGCCATTAGCCTTTCGGCATTCACACAGCCAAGTTAGGCATCCCATTTAACACACACTACCAAAGTTGCAAGAACACGCTGGAAAGGAAACCCTTTACCATTTGCTTTGTGAATGCAAATATGGAACCAGACAGGGTACACTCGGCTAAGCCTTCTTCGACGACCTATCAGGATTCCGTAAGATTGAATTCTCCACTCCACAGGATGTTTTGAAACACAAGTCGACACACTAGGTCACTTGACTGATCCTTTTGAGATGCCATGGATGATCTCGGGCTGAGTGACACATAACTATTCGAAAACATACACACTCCACACCCCTGCAGCATGATGAAGAAATGGACAAATACCAGTTGCTCGTAAATGTACTAGGTAGTACCCCCAGGAAACTGATTTGTCATCACTATCGTCAGTTATTTCCACTAGTACGCATCGGCAAACATCATTTTCTCCCACCTTAATTGCAACCGAATGGCTACGAAAGCAAAGGACCTCTCACATCCAACAGTCATTTGACCGCCAGCATAAGTCAATAGTAATTGCATAGTGCACCTTCTAGCTAAATGACGCATTTCTGGGCCGCTCATTTGCACTCAAATTATCGCAAACGACATCAACGACTAAATCCATCTGATAAACAACAAATCCCCAACACATACATCTATATACAATGCTCCAGTTACGTCTCTGCACCAGCGGGCAATAGGTGAACAGACAGAAAAGGGTAAAGGTAAAAGCAAAAAAATCTCTAGTACTCACCGCCAAAGCACCATCGTCCAGTGGCACGAGCAAAAACAATCAATAGGACGACAATAATCAGGATAGCAACGGCAACGGCAATACCAACAATCGATCCAATATCCAGTCCAGAACTCGGTGGCGTACTGGAACTTACTCTAACGGTATAGTCGCGCGTAGATAATTCATTCGTTGCCTTCAGGTAATAGACTTTTGTTGTGTCCTCGAGAGTTAGGCCAGCAATAGCCAACGTTACGACATAATAACCATTACCCAAGCTATATGGCTCGTAGGCTGAATAACGTCCACTCTGCGTGCCCTGTGGAATGGCAGTACCATCAACAGTCCACTCGGTGATTGGTTTCGGATTGGCACGGATAGTTACATTCACTTTGGCCGTGTGATCCAAGTACAGTCCGTACACGGTTGTATCCGGCTTTGGAACTGGTCCATCTGCATAACATTTCAATTATATAACCAATCGGACGGACGACTTGCACACATGTCATACTTACAGCGAACTCGGAGTTGCAGTCTACCTTCCTGTGGCTGATCTCTATCAGTTTGATGGAAGGCACGACAAATTAACGTCCTTCCATCATCCTCGGGTGTCAGATACCTCTGGATTTGCTGCACTGTCGTCGATAGTGTTACGTTTTGGTCGTTCTTTGATTCGATCACTTCTGGGGCACTGAATTCTTGAAAAATCTGTTCATCATCCAAGAACCAAGAGATATTGGCTGCTGGTCTTCCGTCGCGTACGATGCAACGTGCTTGGAATAGGCTATCGGCTGCATACGTTTCATCACGACCAGCCTTGGTGAGGGGTTCGATTACTGGTTGATGTGGTCGCACTACAAAAACAAAACAAAAAACGTAAGGAATCACTCATATTTGACTGATGCTTCCGGTATGCAAATGCATCGCCTACTAAACAGCAATGAATCCAACTGAAATTGTCACACCAGATACTTACATGCTACAACCAGGTCAATGATTCCCTCATATTCCTCGCCTTCAACGCCCAAACTGCACTTGACTTTTCCATTATACGATGCACTAACCCGAGAAATGGTCACGCCACATTCGCCGGCCTGCAAACCCGCACCGTAATACGTCATTCCCGGTGCCTTATTCCACTCGGGCGATAGATTCAATACCTTCAAGCTGGGTATCTCGAAACGGCAGTAATTAATTGGTTTTCCATATCGACACAACAGTTCGGTATTTTGTCCTTCGACAAGTAGCGCTGTGTTCGGCTCCACCACCACTTGACCAGCAACTGCTCTTATGTAATCTACGAATAAAATAAGGTAAAGGGAAACCCTTATTAATTAGGTGCTTAAGGATGAGGTAGAAAGGAAGGCAATACAAGTTGATTAACACTGAAATCGTTTGATTGATTATAGAACGGTAAGGATATCCAATGAATTGGGCGGCACACAGCATTCAAAGTACTCGTAAATACAATCGGATTAAGCCTACATGCAAGTATGCGCATCTCATAGAGCCCGTTAGCATGCATCATTCAATCTTCCAGGCCATTAAGCGATGCTCCTCAACAGGATATATAGTACTACTGCCCTGGGAACACACGCCCCGATGTACTCAAGCATTCATTCGAACTGTGTGTGAATTCGGGAATGGGAGCCCAAGTGCATGGAACTTCTCTGTCGATGACAAATTAATGATGATAGACGTGATGACATACGTACGACCATTGGCCGTTGGATCAGAGGTCGGCGGTAATTATGAATAATATCGCGCGAGTGAAATGAATCTGTCGCATTACCCTCGAGAGGCTCTGAAGCAGATGCACAAACAGACGCGCAATTGTGTGGGATAAGAAAAGGCGAAAAGAGAATTGTGCGATATGGTTTGCCGGTCACTTGACTGACGACTGACATCTTTGACAGACAGTGAGCGGGACGGCTCCGACTCGGATTGCCATCTTGGGATCGGATATACATACATATGCGTAGCGGATGACGAAATTGGATACAATTTCAACATGTGACGGGGGTACTACCGTCGGAGGGTTGATGAAATTGGGCAGGTGGATGATGTGCTAATGATAAAGGATATCGGTTACATGGTGATGCCACCTACTCTACCCGGGATAGACAAACTGTTGAGGGAGATTTTCCGCGTCAGTCGTTTGAGAGGGCGACCGGATGTAGACAAGAGACGACGTTGCGGTCGCGTTGCATTAACACAATTGAATGTATCGTGTTCAGAGTTTGCACTCAGGTTTAATTGAATTTACGAGAAATTTGAATCCTGCAGAAGAGACATATTGGCTTAAGGCGCAAAGCCGCTTTGGTTCGCATTCGCTGTTAGCTAAAAGTAACAAAGACGTCGCCGTTGTTACAAAATGTTCGACAGGTTTTTCCGTGACTTGGTGGACCAAGCTGCATATGTTAGCCAAAAGCAAGTATAGGCTCCATGCGGTCTCTATAGGATTCTTGTGGACTTTGCCTCATTCTTTCACTCTTTCATCCCTCCCTTGTGGCTTATTGGACCGTGTCCTAACTATTCTCTGTATTGCTAACAAGCCGTTTTCACACTTGAATTATTTTGTATTATTGCCGCGCTTACCTTCCATTCGCTATTCTACAAAGTGTGCAAATTGAAGGACTAGTAAAATACCTCCAGATAAGACGCCCCGAATGTTATTTAATGTAACAACCTACAACACCTAGAAGGATTTTAGCCTATTTACAGAACGTACATTGAATAAGGATGGCAAAGGAATAACAAAGGCCTCGTAGAGCTAGCATCTATCCGACAGATGCTGGCCTGCCAAAAAGCAAGAAGGTGCACCGCGGACGAAAAGTTAGTAAGCCCCATTCCCACCTCCTCGTGATGCCATCTGGAGATTTCCTGTGAAAATTATAGAAGGACGAGTGGCGAGTTCCCTGCGGCAAAAAAACAGACTCAAAGACAACCACAAGTCTCGGAATTAACGGATGGACTACAGGTTGTCGGCCTCCGCAAACGTAACCAGTTCTACACTTGGAATAAAGGACAAACGTATAAAGGGACAGGAGGACAGGAGTACCAGTTCTGGACTTGGTCGCTTAAAACACCGGGAGCGACCGAACTGTTAGAAAAAGCCCTAAGCTGTTATAAAGCAGACATTACCACACTCCAAAAAGTGTGATGGGATGGACCGGGTAAAAAGAGGATGAAAAACTGTGACATATACTACGGAAACTGCTACAAGGAGAACAAACAACGCCTATTTGGACGCGGATTTGTTGTTCGAGGTGGACTTAGGCATGTGAACGAACGCCTCATAACAATCCGCATAAAAACTATCTTCGGGAACACCAGCTTCACGCTCCCTCCAAAAGAAAAAGACGACAGAGTCAAAGATAACTTTAATGACCTTACAGATAGAACATGCGCTTAATGTCCCAAGCTATAACACCAAGATTGTTCTAGGAGATCTCAACGCGGATTTGGGTAAAGAAGATATCTTTGAACGAACTACGGCCCCAAAACGGATTCAGGGTGACTTTGTGACGGGGTGTAATCTCTTAGCTAGCACACGATTCCCACATCTCAATATCCATTACGGGACCTGGCGGTGCCCTGATCAATTATCTGTTAATCAAGTGGATCATATTGCGATCGACCGCGATGCTGAGCCAATGTTGACTCGAATCATTACTTTGTTGCAGCCAAGGTAGCTAGCGGTCCTACTGGTCGAGTAGGACCATGAAAAATGGACTTCGGGAAGCTGCAATCGCAAGAGACTGCCAGGAATTTCGTCGATTGTGATTCCCTCTCTTAAGAGCCGATTCCGATCTTGGAGAAAACCCAAGAATACCAAATCGGCACTTATCACCTTTTCGTCAATTTCAAAGCCGGATATGACAGTGTGCATAGAGACGAGCTATACGGAGCCATGACTAGTTTTGACATCCTTGCCAAATCGTTAGGTTGAGCTGGATGACAATAGGGGATTCTCGGTGCTCCATTAAGGACAGTAAGGCAGTAAGGAGTTAAACGAGACCTTCGGTATCAAAAAAGGATTCAAACAGGGTGACGCACTGTCATGTGATTTTTTCAAAACATCCTCGAAAAGATCATGCGGGATTCACTGGCCAATACAAGAGGCACGACTTACCTCTCAAGTCTGCACAGTTGCTCGCATACGCTGGTGACATTGACGTGATTGGGAGAACGCAACGAGGCGTCAATTAAGCTTTTGTGAGCATTGAAGCAGAAGCGGCTAAAGTGTATCTGAAGATAAACGAGGGCAAAATCAAATACATATGCTGTCATCAAAGAAAGACGCACAACACCGATGTCTTGACCAGAGCGTCACTATTGGCAGCTATAACTTTGATGAAGTCAAGGATTTCGTGTATCTTGACTCACTGGTAACAAGTGGCAACGACATATGCCCAAGAGGGCTGTAGTCTCTTTCGGAAAACTAAGGTGACCTTCTATAGAACCTTAGTCATCCCGGCTTGGACATTATCAAAAACGGATGAAGAGAAATTTCTCGGTACAATTTTCGAACCAGGAGGCTCGGAAACGAAGACCCTCTTTGTTGGAGCGTTGGTGTTCATGCGCTCGATGTAGCCGAGTCAATGTAGTCGACCGATCTATGCCTTTCGGAATACATATATCCGCATCTTTGTATAGTTCGTAGAGACCGCGGTCAGGTCTTCTCCTCCATTCACCTTGCTCGCAGACAGGACCAAATATCAGCTCCGCCGTTCGGCTTAAAGTCCAGCTTTCGGCTCCGTACAGCAAGACTGGCAGTATAAGCGTTTTGTGATGCATGACTTTTGTTCTTCGCGTGAGGAGTTTTGACCAAAGTTGTTCGACCGCGTGATGATGTCAATATCATCGGCGTATCCTAGCAGCTGGACAGACTTCTAGAAGATAATGCCTTCCCTATTGACGTCAGGATCTTGTATGGGACATAGAGCAGGAACATACCTCTATAGTTCTTGCAAGAGATAGGATCGCCTTTTTTGTGGATGGTGATCTTCCAGTCGTCGCGTATGCTTTCATCTTCAAAAATTCTACAGATGATCTGGTGCATGGTCCCTACCAGGACATCGCCGCCAGCCTTGAAGAGCTCTGATGGCAAGTCATCTGAGCCTGCGGCTTTGTTGTTCTTCAACTTTTCAACAGCTGTGCCGACTTCCACTCTCTCCTGGTCATGCCCGTTAAGCAGCTGCTTGAAATGCTGCTTGAATACATCCACTATTCTCTGCGGGTCAGTGACAAGATTACCCACGAAATTTCGAAGAGCCTGGGTGCCTTCCTTGAAGGCTTCTGCAAGGTCTTCTGCTTTCTTTAAAAAAGCCCGCATTTCATGCTTGTCCCTAGATTCCTCGATATCCTTAAGCTGGGAGGCCACGAAGATTGTTTTCTTTAGTCGCAGCAGTTTTTTCTTCTCCCTTCTTCTGGTTGTCCTGATTTTTCGCTGCAGCGTTTTTGGTACGCCTCTTCGGTTGCTGCAGAACAAGGCTCACTTTCGCCATCATACCACGGGTTTCTTGTCGGAGGTGGAAGGTAGCGTAAGGCTACTTCCTAAATGGCTCGACAGAGACATACCGCAGAGCACTTCGCTCAGTTGCTCCCTATGTAGACTCTGGTAACCTCCGGTGTGCTCAATGTCCGGTGTCGAACCTTCTCATGGTGGGCTGCCATTTGCCCATCTGGCCGTTCTAGCATCCAGGATGTTTAACGCATGTCTTGCGTCAATGACCACATGGTCAATTTGATTGGCGGATCAACCATTTGGAGACCGCCAGGTAGCTGTCGATGTCTGAATCTTGCTGTTATGAGGCAATAGTCAGAGTCAACGTTTGCCCCCCTGAATGTTCACACATCTAGGATGTTTGACGAGTGTGTTGCGTCAATGAGCTCATGGTCGATTTGGTTGGCGGTTCGACCGCCCGGAGATCACCAGGTTGCTGTGTGGATTCTATTGGGGGAAATCTTGTGCTACTTATCATCGTATTGCGAGCAGTCTCAAAGTCAGTGAGTCGGAAGCCGTTTTCCGTTGTTGTATCGTGGAGGCTGTGCTTTCCGATCACCCCGCCAAAGGTTTTCTTCTTACCATTGGTATTGAAGACCCCGAGTACGATTTTAGCATAGTACTCTGGACAAGCTCCCTAGGCGTTGGCTATAAGATCATAGAAGTCGTCTTTGATGGGGCCCTCAGTCTTTTCGGCAGAGGCGTGTGCACATACATACATATGTGGCTGTTGTAAAATCTGCCTTTGATGCGGCCCACAGCCAGGCGATCACTTATAGGTTTAAAGTCGACGACCTTCGACCTTAACCGCTTTCCCACAAATCCGTGAAAACAGAGCCCAACTTTATTCATTTCCAGCAAAATAACAGGCAATTCATATAATACCATTATTTTGCCCCACCTTGTACGACAGGGTTTGCTGGCTTTTCGACTCCATTAAAACGACGAGGTTCGCGTAGACCCTAATCAAATATTCTAAGCTTGAAAACGAAAAATCTAAGCTAACACCGACGCAGCACCATACAACTGGTGGAGTTCCGCGGGGTTGAGATGTAGGGCCTACTTTATGGAATGTATCATTGTAAGGCTTGGCGGCTCTGGCGACTATGTCGCTGTACTTGGAGTAAACAATTATCTTAAAGAAATAAGCGAATCTCTAAATTACTAATTAAGAAACCTTACACGTTCACCGTAGGGTTGACAAGCCAAGAATCATTAAACGAACCCCCGACTGCCTTATTTCCCACCAGTTCTCAAAGCACATCCTCTTCGTACACCGCTCCACTCCCATTAATGGCCACAACGTTTCTCCAACCTCTTCACTGTAAACAATAACAGCATCAAACCCAAAGTGTTTAAGCAACAGTGTATAAACAATATTAACGTTAAGGATACACTTAAAGGAAAATAAAAACAGAAAACTTTCAAGTGACACCATCATGTCCTGTGTGCGGTGATGGTGATGGTGGTGGCGGCGGCGACGGTGTCACACAACTACCACGACCAGTCACAACACGATGGTTGGGTATCAAGTATCGCATTCCATTCAATCAGATATCCACTTGGACGGACAGCAGCTAACTTTTCCCTCTTATCCCAATCCAGTATCTTCAAGTCTCGTCGTAGCACAACATTAAATAGTTTTGATTGTTTGTTCGAGTTACAGTTTAATTAAATAAGTTCACCACTGTGGCCTTCCCTCATCGTTGACAGACACCCAAATGTGTCCTGTTGGATTGTGTTCATGCAACAGTAAGTGTCCGCTTTGCGACGCAAGAGGTTTTGTAGAACAGAAAATCGTCGATTGGTTCTCGGAACCAGGGCGTTGCGGAGTCTTGAATCAATTCGAACTTGGAACGAACGAACTTCCATGATGTTTATTTGCTCTGCTTCTGGTGGTGCTTCGTTTCTTCTACTTATTTATTATTGTTATCGTTTTCCTTGCCTGGATGGAAAAGTACACACTTGGTCGGTAGAGTTTGTGCAGTGTACTGAGACGTATGTACATATATACACTACCATTCCAGAACTATTCTTCTTCGTTTTTCCTCACTCTTTCTTGACATGAAATTGAAATGACGCCTTCACAATGTCGAAACGTGATTTTCGTTAAGATCAGCTTCCTCTCCATCTGCGGATGTCTCATCTTCGTCGATATGTTATTCTGTCAGAGTTGACACTTGATTGTAATCAGTTTTCTTGTATTTACTCGAAACCGAGTACCGAGGCGGGTAGGACGCGACGATACAACTAGCCCCACTGTCCGGATAGTGGCTATTGCAGCCAAGCGTCCGGCTAACGACGAAGAAGTAACACGATCTGGAATACGAAACGTTTAAAAAGCAATCTCGTCATATTACAAAACCAACATCCGAGGACGGACAGTTGAGCCGGACCACGACAACGACAATGTCGTTGGTGACCGACAGCGAGCGAATGATGTGTGTAGTTGTACTACTTTGAAAGACGATGACGTGATGATGGCATTGCTGATGTCGAAGCCAATGCTGATGACAAAGATTGAGATTGCAACGCCCGATGGCCACTACAAAGGGTCTATCTTCTCTATCTGCTTAACCCGCCACCTCGACTTTACTCCCTCCGTACACGTACATATGTACTATGTACCTCATGTAGACTGTCTATGGAGCATAGCTTTAATTGCGACACACTTTAACCGTTCTCCTCGTTGCTTCTTTTCCTCGGGAGATAGTATCGAAGCACATAGACTTAAACTTTTAAATCGTGTCGTCGTTCCACTTCAGAGTGCAACGTGATGTGCTCCTAGTCCGGATGAATGATGGTTGTGCCACGTCGTACCGGCGATGCTGTTGCAATCTCAATCATACATATGTAGGCGTGTGTGTTACTGGTTGTTTATTCGGTTCTGGACTCTATTCTTGGTAGATCCATAATTCATGGAAACTCCCCGTGCTTCTGCCCACCTTTTTCCACCCCTCCTCCTTGTGGCCTGATTTAATTGATTGGTTTGCTTAATGCCGACTTGCAATTATGATTATCGTCGTCTATCTTGGCATTAAGTCAGTCAGCCGAGCACGATACTACTACAACAGCGATGATAGTGTAACCAACAATGGAGTCAATTGTAGATAGCTACTGGTACTGGGACTGGATATTACATCAATCTGCAGCATGCATCATCTATAGTGGACTATTTTCCATTTACTCATCACTCTTAATTGGGAGTGCTTTGTGGCGCACGATTGAGATGTGATCTAGATCGGCTTGTGCCAATCATTTTATGGAGAACACACCGTTTGATGCACATATGTAGATATGTACTCACATACATACTCTGTACTGAATAGAAACGGGTTGAATACGATTGGTAATGATTAAATCGGTGTTAATAGCTCGGAGGAATTGAAGCTAATTTCGTAAGCGCAAGATGCTCATCGCATACTGTGGAATCATCTCATGAATCTTGCAGCAAACTGTGATTTTCTGATAAAGCACATACATATGTTGTTTCCATTGAAATCGACATTAGTTCTCGGCGTTTCTCCAATCTATGAACAACTAAGGCGAAAGGACATATGATTCCTGGCATGGACGCAGTGTTAGAGGTTTGAGTTTTTAATACAAACATTATTGTATTAGTTTCCCATATTACGGAAGAAGTAACCTAGAGTGACAGCTGAAGAAATACCCACGTTTAAAACCATGTGACGCTTTTAAGGGAAGTTAGTGTTACCGTTACATGCTGTTATTTGCTAAACGAAGGAGTTCTAGATTCCCCCTGTATTCATCCATTATTTTAGATTTGGTAGCCACTTGCGTTGACAATGCAATTTGAACATCTTCTAAGATGGAAAAGAGCAGTATTGCTCGGTGAATCGCTGTTTATTTTTGAAAGCGAAAGCATACCAACGGACAAAAGAAAAAAGGATGCAATCTATGGCATTTTTTTGCCGTCAATGTCTACAGACAACTACTACAGCTTAAATGGCCTGAAAGGTGCCATTACACTTTACAAAAGAGACGAGACAGTAAGTGATTTTCCGTGCGAATCTGCTCCGAAGAAGTAAAAGTGGCTGTGAGCAATATTTTAATGATTCTACTGGTACTAAGCTTCTTGTAGAAAGAAAGAGCGCATAGTACAGTGAGCTAATTGGAAATAGTCGCAGCTTTGTTTGGCGAATTTTTATTCATCCAGGGCTTTTAGGGTTAACGCCCTGGAATTGCGAGATAATCGTCTGAAACACACTTGGTTTTCCTCTACTGCGCAAAAGGGTATGAGACTTGGAGAGTGGGAAACCGAAATAAACTGCGTCGTGCATCTTCAGATGCAATGTGTAGGATGGCTGGGAAATGGAGGACGAATGGATACTATTTGCATCATGGACACCAACCAAGCGAAAGGGCTAAGTATCGTGTGATTTTTTTAAGCCATTGGTTTTCAATTTTCAAGAGAAAACACAGGAAAGTTACAGGATGTATAATGTTATCACTGAAGTTGATAGACCGATGCTTGCCATTTCATTTTTAAAAGCTACCTGAATCGTAAAAATGTTGATCTCGACTACGTTTTAGATGGCGCAAGCAGAGAGTCGAATTCACTAAAAATCTGTATAATGTTGTCTTCTAAGCTTGCAACTGACTCCGCCTTTCAAAATATTTTAAAGGAGTAAAATCACTTCATCTAAGCGGCCAATCCACATCGCTTGAATTACTTCCTCATTAGGTTGATTATGACGGAAGTAAAAGCGGTTGAAAAACTGCTACATCTACTACGACGACTGCTATAGGGAGAAAGGACAACAATTGTGCAGATGCGGATTTGTTGTACGAGGGGACTAAGGCAAAAAAAGCTAAGCTTTCGCCATAGGAGCGAACACCTCATAACGATGCATTCACCCTCCCACTCCACCAAAGATCAGCTCTACTATCTATTAGGCAGAACGTATGCTCAATATCCCACCTGTATGTCTGTTGGCGTTCCAGACCATTAAGAACCAAAGCCGAGCTTTTGTCAATCACCCATGTTGTGTGTGATTTTACTTTCTCATAGGTGAAAGGGACCTAAAGTTGATCGCCACCAATTTGAGAAACTTTTCTTGACAATTATACTACAGTATACTACAGGGGGTTTTGTCAGTACCCCGCTGAAAAGAAGGATTGTCGAAAACACATTCGATGATATGGGTGTTGGGATTCGACCCCGTGTTATCGGCATCAGAGGCAAACACACATAGGCTCCCACCTATGATATCAAAATTGTACTAGGAGACTTCAAAGCTAAGCTGGGAAACGAAAGCATCCTTGAACAAGTCTCCGGCAAACACAGCCTACACGACACCACATCCGATAATGGACATAGGCTGATTGATCTTGCTACAGGGCGTAATCTCCTTCTAGCCAGTACGCGCTTCCCGCACATCGATATACACAAAAGCACCTAGCCGTCCACAGATCAATCAATCACTTACCAGATTGATCACATCGCGATCAACATCAGACGCACCTCCACTATTCTTGATGAACAACTTACCGAGGAGCTAACATCGACTCCAACACTATCTTGTAGGAGCCAAAACCTTTGCAAATAAGCCCTGAAAATCACTGCATCTGAAGTTTTGGGCTTCAAGACCCAACCACGAAGAAACACTTGGTTTGATGGCGAGTGCAAGAGGATTCCCACACCAAAGCAAGAGGCAAATAAAACCTCACTACATAGAAGAACAAGAGCAGCTCGTGAGCTCCACATTGTTAAAAAGAATAAAGGAACATAAGCTTCTCAGGATAAAGAAAAACGAGCGGGAAGCGCGCGATTGCGGACTTCGAGAGGTCATGGCAGGCATGACTTTCGAAGGTTTTATCAGCAGATAAAGCGAACATGCCAAGGTTATAAAGCTAGAACGGAATCCTGTAGAGATAGGACACCTAGTAGTAGAATCGAGCAGTCCATGCTAAGAATATGGAAAAACCACTTCTGCAGACTGTACAACGGCGATGTTAGTCAATATACCGCTGTCACGCAGATCCATTTTTTAATGACGACGATGGCAGAGAATTTTGTCCCCCTGACTTCGACGAATCGCCATATCGAAACTCGAGTCGAATAAAGCTGCTGGCGCAGATGGACTGTCTGCTGAGTTCTGCAAAGCAGCTGGAGATGACCTGGTTAGGAGCATGCACCAGCTCATCTGTAAGATATGGTCAGAGGAAAGCATGCCCAAGGAATGGAGTCTCAGCATGGTGTGCCTGATCCACAAGAAAGGAGACCCCTTTGACAACGCCAATTACGGAGGAATAAGTCTCCTTAACATCACAAAAATCCTGCCGTTTTGTGTGAACACCTGAAGCCTTTTGTAGATAAGCTGATTGGTCCTTATCAGTGTGAGTTCAAACCAGAGAAGTCCACTATTCGGCAGATCCTGGAAAAAAACCAACACTCACCATCTGTTTGGCGACTCCAAACCCGGTTACGACAGCGTAGTAAGAGACGAGCTATACAACGCCCATGTCTACCTTGGACATCCCTGGTGAACTCGTCAGCCTATGCAGGACGACTTTGGAGAATGCTCGCTGCTCCATCCGATTCGGTGAAGACCTGACCGATAGTTTTGATGTCGAAAAAGGATTAAGGCAAAAATCACTGGCCAATCCTCACAACTCCTCGCATAAGCGGATGACATCAGAAGAACACAGCGAAATATCAATGAGACGTTTACGAGTATTGAGGCGGAGGTGGCGAAAATTGGTTTGGCAGTAAATGAGGGTAAGACTAAATATATGCTGTCATCAAAAAAAGACGCTCTCCACCGACGTTTGGGCCAGAGCGTTTGTATTGGCAAATATATGTTTGAGGTAGTTAAGGATTTCGTCTATCCTGGCTCTGCAGTGACCTGGAACAGCTGCTGATCTTGACCTATCTATTTTGTTATTAGAAAGTAAAACGTTACTTACTTTTCATGGCCCAGTTGCAGTCGCGTCAGCAGGCTTTTCTAGTATATCATATGCTCGAAAGTTTTGTTCTGCACAGAGCTCTGCCTTTTGATGACAATAGCTTCTGACACTATGACACAAGCCCTTTCATGTAAAACCTGTTAAACCTGTATTTAGAAATTGTTCCAATGGCAGATGTGATTACTAAGTAACCGAACCGGACTTAGAGGAAGATCACCTCAGCGGATAGACGACAGTTAATAGTCACGTAAAACCGTGGGATCCAACTGACTTGGGCTAAGCCAATTGACATGTCACTGCACTTTGCACCTCTCGTGGGACCCATCATATGTTAATAAAGCTCGAGTGTACTATATAACGACCATCAAACGGCCAGCGACATTCAAAAGCCGAATTCATTAGGCCTGCAACAAGTCATGAATGAAAGCATGTCTCTTAGTCACAAAGTCTCAAATGCTTCTCCCGTCGTGGTCACTACTTTCCCATCTTCACAGTCTCTACAAATCATCTTAAGTTTCATTTACATATTTTCAATATGCAATGAATAGTCCAACAATTTTCCCGGGCACGTTCGAGGGTTACAAAACACTTTTCCACTAACCCATCGCTTCCTGACCCCATATACTCTCTAACGTCGTGGCGTCCTAGAAAAACAAAACAACATTCTTCCACCTGCATCAACCACTCGTGCTCGTTTGTCTCCATCAAAGCTCAACAGCTTAAATGACTTTCTACTTTCCGACTGGGTCACGGGTGAATGCACTTCCCGCCCATAGACACACACAAATTCCTCAAACGTCGATAAATCAAAAAAGCAATAACAATCACTCTTCTTTCCCCCAGCCCTTTGCATTTACCCACGATGCAGATGCAGTCAAAGTGCACCTCCATCTAAGTAGTCATCCGCAACTATCGACCGCTTTAATTACCTCTTCGCGATCCAGCCACGTTACTGGCGCCACTATGACCCTGATTGTTGGCTTATAAGAACCCTATCCCGCGAAACGGGTAAAAAGGAAAACCAACACTTGCAGCTGCGCGATACTACCAAGTATCACGAGAAAACCAATAAGTGATTGACGGCATTACGTTCATCACTTCCGAGTCAGGTGAAGCGGAGCGGAATCCACCAAATAGACCCAACATCGCCACCATCTATTCCAACGTCTTCCGGCCACAAGGGACCAATTAATGCAAAAACCGCATCCAATCTCCAATTACTGAGCGAAAACTTTCAAAAAATCTTTTCCCTTTGTTTCAAATTTACTACCTTTATCTGTTGTCGATTTCGGCTACGAGGCTACGGTGATAGAGAGAACGCCATCATTATCTACTGGTAGCGCCGTCGGATTTCCAATTGGCAATTTATAAAGTTTGCCCATTACGCGGGGAAAGGTTATGCAGCTATTGCTGTTGCCGCTCGTGTTGACTGGCTATACAGACGATGGTCGAAAGCCAATGCGTTGGTTCGACGCTTGACTGAATCGCGGGCCAGGTGCGCACACGAATACGAGTGGAGCGCCGCGGCGGGCGTGAGGAAAGGACTGTTATTGATTGAAATTCCAAAAGTAACATGGCGATAGAAGCGGAGACGGATGTATTGGCAATTGGTTAGCGGGACCTACTTTCGCCAGGATGCCGATGTTAATTTACGCAGTTTAACTGGGAATGGCGCGTTGCAGGACGGAAGGATGGTAATTGAAAAGTCTGAAAACTGCTGACGGCTGGAATGTCGTTAGGAATTCATCTGTAACGCTAGTAGATCCGTAGCGGATTCACGAAATATGGACGAATTGATTTAACGGTACGGATAAGGGCCGCGGTGAGTGCGTTCCTGGGAAAGGTGTTTTAATTGAATTGATGAGGTGGCTGAAGAAGCATTTTGGCTCCTTTAAATTTGAATAATTTTCCAGATACGAGACTAGCAAGGTCTTGAGTTATTATCGATGTGTTTGCAACTAGGTTCACTATGAGCAATTTTCCCTGTATGACTGTTCTAGTTTAAAATATGTCACAGTGGGAGTTTTTTAAGCGTCGACAAGCGACTCTTTCGGACACTAGCTCTTGCATCTAGCCTCTGTCAACAAACTCTTCATCTCACCTCCACGTAATGAAACTTGGGAGCGAAATACCTTCGACCGAATATGGGGCCGACCTCCGTGGGAAGTCGTTGGGGGCTGCTAACGACAGAGGGGAAAGTGTAACGGTAAATCGTTTCCAGAGCTTAATTCTTCTTTAGGACAGCGGCTAATCAATCGATCGATCAACGGCGGCGTTCCTGGACAAAACCCCTTTTGGAGCTTCTGGCACATATTTCAATGCCCAGGACCAAAAGGAGATCTCCAAGGAGGAGTCGGGACCCCGGAAAAGAGACGACGGCGGATGAGCCCTCCATACGCCAACGACGGCGCTCACGACCTCAGCAAGGTTACCGACACCGGATCCAAGCGGACCCTCCGCCCGAGGGTAAAAGAAAAACAAAAGGACTTGGGCTCCCAGTTGGGGATTGTGCAGAGACTACCACAAACCTCGGACAAGGACGGATTTACTTTTGGCGACCCAAGCAAACGGAAAAAGGACAGTTAATTGCAGCTCTATACGTGGGATGTGAGGTCCCTTAACAGATCACGTGCGGCCGATGAACCCGCGGAGGCCCTTGACTGCTATAAAGGAGGCATACGCGCTATATGGGCCGGACAAAAAGGGGATGAAAAACTGCGACCCCTATTACGGCGATTGGTACAGAGGGGGCAGGCAGCGCTTATCTGGATGTGGAGTTATTTTTTGAGGTGGACTAAGGCAAAAAGTATAAGCGAGCTTCAAATGTACATATAAGCGCCTCATAACAATCCGCATCAAGGCTAAATTCGGCAACATTAGCCTGATTTGCGCCAACGCCCCGACCGAAGCCAAGGATGACAACAGCGAGGATAACTTCTACGATCTCCCAGAAAGGACATACGATAAATGCCCCAGCTACGACACCAAGATCGTTCTAGGGAACTTCAATGCACAGCTAGGAAGTCTTTGTCAGAGTCATTAGAAAACACAGCCTCCACGACAAAACATCCAGGAACGGACACAGACTGGTGGATTTCGTCTCAGTACGGAACCTCTCTGTACTGAGTACGCGGTCCCCACATCTCAACATCCATAAAGAGACCTGGCGGATGACCACCAACCAGATTGTATACATTGCGATCGACGTCAGACACTCCTCCGGTGTTCTCGATGTCCGAACCTTCCAAGGAGCCAACATCGACTTTGACCATTTCCTTGTTGTGACCAAGGTAAGAGCATGAATATCAAAGAAACAAGTTAGATCCACAAGAAAGGAGATCAGCAGTACCCTTAAACTCGCATACAAAATCTCCTCTGCTGTTTTGTGTGAACACCCGAAACACCCTGATAGGTCCTTATCAGCGTGGTTTCAGGCCAGGGAAGTCCACAATAGGCACATTGCCGCAGATCCTGGAAAAGACCCAAGAAATGCAGATCGACACTCACCATCTATTTTGTAGGATGACGATGGAAAATTCTCGCGCTCCATCAAGGTCGGTAGCGAACTTACCGAGACCTTAATGTCAAAAAAGGTTTTAGACAAGGTGACGAGCTATCATGTAACTTTTTTGATATCATACTTGAGAAAATCGTGCGAAACTCAGAAGTCAGCAATACGTACACGATTTTCCAAAAGTCCGTTTAACTGCTAGCTTACGCCGATTGACGTGATTGATCGAACGCAGCGGGTCGTCAATGAGACGTTTGCTAGTATTGAAGCGGAGGCGGCTAAAATGGCCGGTAAATGAGGTTAATACGAAGATAATGCTGTCATTAAGAGAGGACGCACAATATTCACGTCTCTGACAGAGCGTCGTCTACCTCGGAGCCGCAGTAACTAATTAAATACAGCATTACTCTTGCCAATCACTGGTTTTTTGGGCTAAAAAGGCAATCGAATAACAGAGCCATCTCTCGAAAAATAAAGCTGGCCTAATTATCCCAGTCCTGCTTTGTGGTGCAGAGATGTTTGGTCCTGTTTGCGTTGATGACACCAGGAGGAGCAGACACAATCACGAACTGTTCGGGCTGTACAGCGCCATGTGCCTGGTGAAGTATCTACGGATACAACGCTTAAGATGGCTGGACCATGTAGAGTATATGTATGGACAACATAGCTCCGGCCCGAATAATCTGTGAATCCGAACCGTTGACACAACGCAACAGAGGACGCCCCGACTCAAATGGCGCACATAGGTGGAGATGGACCTCAACCAACTTGGTGTGCGTGACTGGAGGCGGCTGGCAAGAGATCGTGCTGACTGGAGGCGGCTGGCAAGAGATCGTGCTGACCAGAGAGGCTTATTGGTTGAGGTCAATATCGACCCGAAATGATACCATATTGCACCCAACATACGGACGCACATTTTGCCAAGCGACAAAATGGAGCAAACACCTGCTATCGCGAAACTTCCGGGCACTCTACCACGATCTCTTTTATGACCCAATGCAATCTGCATCGTCGCAAGGGATGTAACCTTTCATGAAGTTTCAAGACACCACCGAGACGAATGCAGTTAGCTGCTAGGTTGACCATAAATTGCAGTATAGTAAATTAGGACTAAGTAAAAATACATATTTTTGGACCAAGTTAGGTACTTCAATTTGAAGGTTTATCGGCACCATTTATGTAAAAAGACGTACCATATGTTGGACCCGCGTTTGAAGGACGACATTTTAGGCCACAGTTTTCGTCTGCAAAATTTAACAATTCGTCGTTTACCTAAAAAGTTATATTGATTTGAAAATGAATGAGATATCTGAAGAAATATGCGATGAGATGCCTGTTTACTCTATACAAAAGGGTGAAAGTGCTGCAAAAACTTGCTGAAAAAATTATAAAGTGTACGGTGAGAATGCTGTGAATAAACGCTGGACCGAAGAGTGATTTGCTCGACCCCGTTCCGAAATTTGCCTTGTCAAAGTCGCGATTGATCGGCCAAACACTAAACATTTTACATATGATGGAGCAGGATGGGCAAGTGGTCAGGAGAGTATGGCGGCACTGAACATCAACGACATGTCAGTTTGAATTCATCTAAAAAGACCAGGGGGTACTGAAAGAAGTTCGATATTTGGGTGCCGGATGAATTCCACTGACCGAATTACCATTCATTAACCATTTTTGAAACGATTAATCACAAGCGATGAAAAATGGATCCAACGTAAGCGGTCATGGTCGAAGGTTAGTGACCTTCACAAAAGACTTCGAAGCTTGTATTGATGCTAAATATTGCGCGATTGGAAAGGAATTGCCCATTAAGAGTTGCTACAACCTGGCGAAATGACCAACTCAGTCCCTTACTCTAAACAACACGAGCGTTTAAACGAAGCAATCAAGAAAGAGTTCCATCATGACAATGCTGAGTCACACACCCCATCCATGTCATGAAACACAACCTGGCGAAATGACCAACTCAGTCCCTTTCTCTACATCACACGAGCGTTTAAACGAAGCAATCAAGAAAGAGTCCCATCATGACAATGCTGAGTCACACACCCCATTCATGTCATGAAACACATATTGACGGAACTTACTTGCACCCATCGTATAGCCTAGACCTTGCGCTGTCTGGCTACAATTTATTTCGATCTCTACAACTCTTTTGATCCCTATAGCTCGGCCGCCCGAAGGACCAGGTTTTTCGTGAAATGTGCGTCATTGCTGAAGCTGCATGGTTCTGACGCGAATGATGATCAGTCAGCCTGAGTTCTTATGGGAACTGAATCTCGAATGTGTGAATAATCGAGTCCTTGTGCATAATTCACAACATGGGTAAGGTAAATATCCAACTAATGAAACGACATACAGACGAAAGACAACAAATATAGCGTTTTTGCAAGTCTAAGGTTTACCTTCCTGCATCTCATCTGGACAATCTTCTATTACAATGACTAATGCTGCTTGCGAGATTTTCATGTAGGAATGACGGGAGGAGGCCCTTTTAACTGCATCTACTATATGGGAATAGGTCCCCACGTCTCGTATAAGATCGTTTCTGCCGAGCTGTTTGAACACCTGAGACCATTCCTGGACAATTTGATAGGTTCCTATCAATATGGTTCTTCTTCTTCTTCTCCTTTAGTGGCGTTACAGCCCATGACGGATCAGAGCAAAGCTTCTCTCAATCACCCATGTCCAGAGTGCAACACGCTAACCACTGGGCCACAGCGCCTTCGCCTCAATATGGTTCTAGGCTGGGAAAATCCACGATAGATCAAATATTCACACTGCGGCACATCTTGGAGAAGACTGATGAATTTCAGGTCGACACACACCACCTTTTCGTCGATCTTAAGGCCGCATATGACAGGGTCTATTGGGACGAGCTATATAGAGCCATGTTATGTTTCGAAACGGCAGGGGTGCCAAACTCGTCAGGTTGCAGGATGACAGTGGAGAATTCTCGCTACTGAGTTAAGGTTGGCAAGGAGTTAAACGAGAACTTCGATGTCAGAGAACGATTCAGACAGGGCGACGCACTGTCATACGTTTTTTTCAACATAATCCTTGAAAAGATCGTGTGAGATTCACTGGCCAATACAAGAGGCACGATCTACTTCAAGTCTGCACAATTGTTCGCATACATTAACATGACATTAACGTGATTAGGAGAAGGCAGAGAGATGTCAATGAAGCTTTTATGAGCATTGAAACAGAAGTGGTTAAAGTGGGTCTGAAGGCAAATCAAATATATGCTGTCGTCAAAGAAAGACGCACAACACCGACATCTTGGCCAGAACGTCACTATTGGAGGCTATAACTTAAATGTAAGGGATTTCGTCTTTCGTCTACCTTGCCTCACTGGTAACAAGCGGCAACGGCACCAGCGCTAACATTAAACGCAGAATAGCTCCTGCCATCCGCTGTTTCTTCGGGCGCAAAAGGCAATTGAGTAGTAGAGCGCTCTCTCGGAAAACTATGAAACCTTAATCATCCCGGTCCTCGTCTACGGCGCAGAGTCTTGGAGCTTATCAAAAATGGATGAAAAGGCCAAAGGTCGTTTCTAGAATGAAATTCTGCGTACAATCTTCGGTCCCGATTGTTTTGACGAAGAGTAAAGGAGAAAATTCAACCACGAACCGTACGGACTGTACAGCGATATCGTACGATGTCTACGGATCCAACGTATAAGATGGCTAGGCCATGTAAAGCAAATGGCCAGCACAGTTCCGGCCTTAAGAGTCTTCGACTTCAACCCGGAAGGACTACGTTGCAGAGGACGGCCGCATTTAAGGTGGCCTACACAGGTCGAAAGGGACCTTAACCAACTGGGCGTGCGATACTGGAAACAGCAAGCAAAAGAAAGTGCGAGCTGGAAGGCTTGTTGGTTGAGGCCCAGGTCCACCCCGAACTGTAGCGCCACCAAAGTAAGTAATGACGGGAAGAGCATGTTGACTTCAGTAGTTAAAAGAAGAAGGATCAAGTTTAGGAATCGTCATAATGTGTTTGAACTTGAAACTCAAAGTTAGCAATCTGACAAGTTCTCATCAGAACGATACTTTCGATGTCGAAAGGGGACACCATCCTCGGCTATATCTCGAAATCTTTGTCTACGGTACAGAGATTTGTACTTAGTCGAAAACGGACAGGTTCCTGGCTCGTTGAGAAGAAAGATTCTGGTTTAGCAATATACATTCGAGTAGGCTTGTCCAGATGTATATGGATCCAATATGCACTACGGCTCCAGTCTAATGAGTTTTCAAATTTAAGTCTAAAAAACGTTGACCGATTCTATATTAAAAGTACAGTCGAAGGACACCCAACGTCCGTTTTTTCCTTTAAAAAATGTACGATGGAACAATAGTACTACGATAAAGTTAAATACAGAGTTGTGTTTCATGCAATATGAAAGCAGTCCCTAACTTAGACTACAAGAAATCGTGTTACTATGCAAAATCCCTAATAAATCTTTCACAGATCTTTCGAAAATCCATGCAATCAACAACATCTGAATTCCATTACAACACAGTGTCAAACGCCAGCCGTCATTGAACCTCAAATGAACAAACTCGACTGCTGTAAATGTCAAACAATCTGTCAACGTCCCATCAAATTCCCTGACACCAAACTAAATCATGTCAAACATAATGCCGCCTAATCCACTCTAATCCTTCTCATGTTTCCCCAAGTCAACGTCGTTGTCGTCGTCGTCGTCATTACACCTCTCTCCACTTTCCTGACCGACATCAAAAGGCACTTTGTCAGTAGAATGATACCAAGGCACCACCGAAAAAACCAAAAAATCTAATTAAATATTCAAATTGATTTACAACGGTCGGCGTTCATTCAATTTTACCAGCACTGGCAACTGAATCATCCCGCCACGATGGAGTCGAACTCACCTTCCGCGGAGTATCTTTCAATTAAAAAATTTATCTCGCGGTTAAAGCACTGTCTTTTACTCCACAAGCACCCTTTCTCAATTAGATTCCATTAGAGTCGATGGCCTACCACACTGATTCCCAAAACACTCACATACATATTACACACATACACACCTACCGATGAGGGGCTAGAACCATCGAAAGCTTCGGAGCATCTCTGACAGAAGTTAATTACGCATTCGTTTAATGTACCTACATACGAAGGTATCTCTCTCGTGTAATCAGTTCCAATTAGGACCCGACACAAACCAGACCATGTGCGATTGGTAGATGGTTTCTAACTCAAGCACTTTCTTACATTACGCATACACACCCGAGATACTTTGCCAATGAGTATCTGCACAGCATTTAAACGACTTTGAATGGGAAGGCATTAGCCTAGGGTTCACACCCAGCTCTTGACCCTATTCCATGTAAGTAAGACGACAACGGGGATAATGAAGACGACGATCATGATGATGGCGACGATAGTAATGAAGTTCATTACCCGGAGACATTTACAGATGGAATTTTTAACTTTTTTTTATCTTTCGAAGCGGCTATTCTCCCTTAATGTATAGCTCCATGTACTCTTCCTATCAATAGAGCGTAGTGCACAAAAAAAAAAAAAAAAAGGGTTTCAACAAAGACCATTGGACGATAGGTCATTAAGTGGGCCAGTGGGCATTCCATACGACACTGGTACAGCTTAAAGTATTCCTGGCAATTGGGGCATTAATAAACGTGGCCTATGTGAGCAAACGTAGGACGTATAGGTACTGGAATGGTTAGTTTCGGAAATGAACATTTTTCAAGAACGATATGCTGTCGCGCTTCGGGAAATAATATATCATCTATGCGAAGTAGAAATGAAATTGAAATTCATGTTGTACGAACACAACTAATATCCATTGACCTAGTTCGGCTAGTGGCAGGGCAGTTAAAAAGTTGAAAAAGTGAGGTAACTGACGGTATTGAATTGTGATTTTGATGAGTAGGGCGGAAATGGTTCTCATTTGTTATTTCAAATAGATTGTTTCGTTTTATTGTCTTGTTAATAACACTGACAGGGTCTAAATAAATTGTGAAAAATGTTTATAGATTTCTTTTTTTTTTTTGTTTTATTCAAACAACATATCCCAAAATACGAGAACATGGATGCCTGAATGCCTCGTGTTGGGCGCCATTTATTTCAAGACTCTACTCATTGGCTGATACCTGAACATTAATCTAGATTCAAAATCTATTTGCTAATTTGAGGTCAGTTGGCCAACACTAATTAGCTCGGGAATGACGGCCTTACAGAGAGAATGGACGAGCTAAAGGAATTTTGGCGGATTCCTGGGTTAGCAATTACAATAGCAGTCTGTGATGTTGCGATATCCTCTACTTTTAGATGACCTTATGGTCCAGAGTAAACCAAAACTTCAGTCAACATGCCTCTCCAGCCAACTAGATTTTCCAACAGCTGTGTTCAGTCTCGAGCTTCTTGCTGACTGAGGTCCCTCTCCACCTGTGTGCGCCACCTGAAATTTGGCCGTCATCTCTTACGAGTGTTCTCTAGCGTTGGATTCCACTATTTTTGGGACTGGAGCTATCCCACGCTCAACATGGCCCTGTCATTTCAAGTGTTGGATCTGTAATCGCCTAACCAAGCCGACGTTTTTGTAGAGTCTTTACAATTCTTGGTTGTTGGACCGAAAATTACGTGCATAACTTACCTCGAAGCAATACTAACAGCTTAGTCATCAGACTGACATCTTTTTACGCCATAAACCATGGTTCATAGACCTTGGTCTTTCGAGTAAGGACCTTATTACTCAACTGGCTACTGGGCCAAAGGAAGCAATGGTTAGTTCCAATGACCTCTCCCCTTCTGAGGAAATTGCAAAGATCGACCAGCATTTGCATCAGTGGTGCGATTAGACCGACCTCCATAGAGGCCCCAAACAATCTACTACATCTCCCACCATTGGAGCTATTCAGCAAATAAGTTGCTTCATGCGCGGCCCTATGGATCAGGAGCATATGAAAATGGCCCACACTACAGAAAGTGTTAAAATATTTCGAGGAGCTAACAGCACTTCAGGTCCAGTCGTTCAAGTCGCTGTCATTTTTCTTCCTCACTCTGTTGTAAGCCAGCGACCGTGTTACCCGCTCTTCTCATCATTCCATTATATTTTTTATTATTAAATAAAGTTGAATTCAGAAGATTACGTTTTTGCTAGACCATACCAACATTTCAACCACTTCGAAGTACCCATGGACACGGACTACATCATCCCGCAAAACGTGTTCAGTAAGAACTTCGAAGTTATCTTTCTATTTCGGGAGGAATGGGCTGAAGGAAAACTCATACAGAAGGACTCGATTTCCCTCTATACCGATGTCTCCAAGAAGGAGACAGGTGTAAGTAGTAGAGTCTACTCCAAGGAACTTAACCTCAACCTATCATTTAGACTCCCATAACACTGCAGTGTGTACCAAGCGGAAATAACAGCGATAATGGAGGCCCTTGCATGGCTTAGTATCAATATATTATCCTTAAAGGATATTATCATTTGCAAGGATAGCCAATGTGCGATAAAATCTCTGGCAGCGAAAGCCCACAAATCAAAAACATCTCTCGACTGCCGCTTATCTCTAAACGGGATGGCAGAGCAATGATCTCGCAAGGTTAGGGTCAAGCACAGCCAGTCTTCCAACCCTCAGGAAATTAAAAACACCAATGAGCTCGGTAGAGCACATCACACAACTTCGAACCATAGAGGCTACCAATCTTCAATGGAACGTAAGTAACATCGGCATTATCACTAAGCAAATCTGGCCTAAGCTAAACTTAGGACGGACCAGGGACCTTGTGGCAACCAAAAGGAGAACCTCAAGCACTTTAATGGTTATCATTACAGGCCACTGTACCATTGGCAAACATGCCGTCAAACTAGGCCCACCTGTCAATGACTTCCGCCGCGGCTACATGGATGAGGAGAAAGGGGAATCACCACCTCCTCTGCTCAAGTCCCTGTTTTGCGAATCGCAGGAGGATCTACCTCGGCACGCCCTTCTACGATAACTTAAGCACTGAAGAACGGATTAGTTTTCAGATGGCATATGTAGGTAATAAGATCCGTGTGGCATCACAATGGACCGATTTAGGCTTGCGTGTGGCATATGCCAACCACTACAACCTAACCTACCTAACCTAAGGATAATTCTACGCTTGATTTTTGCACTGATGTCGTTGGTGCATATTACCGCGGAGGAGAAGTATCCGTCTGTATATCCGCTTTGACCGAACCGCTGGTAGTGGTACCGGCAAAACGAAGTATGCTTAGCACCGACTCACCGCCAGTCCCATTTTAGACTTTGTTTTAATGCTTCCTTGACGTCTTACTCTGAGTAACGTCAATGTCATCCGCATGGGACAGCAATTGAATTAACTTGGAATATGACGATGCGTCGCCTTGCCTCAGACCTCTTACTCAACATCGAATGCACCTGTCACTCGCAACTCTAATGGGATATTTGAATTCCTTCACTGTCATCCTACAATGCCTGGCGAGCTTGGCAGATGTAGACTATCTCTCTATAACGCTGTCGTATGCGGTTTTAAAATCGACCTATAGACGGCGAGTGTGGACTTGGAACTGGTCAGTTTTTTCCAAGATCTGCTTTTGTGGTCTTCGTGGGTTGGATATGGACGAAATGATTTTAGGCGTACATACAAAATGGCGAAGATTTCATATGCAGCGTTCACGAGACTAATCCCTCCGTAGGTGGACCTCCTTTCTTGTTGGTCGGACAAACGATACTGAGCTTCCATTTATCCGGCATGCAATGACTATGTAGCTTGTAGGATGCTTTTTCTCTGCCAAGTCATCTCTGGCTGTCTAGAGAACCTTAGGCGACAAACTGGCACCTTGCCTGAAAAACAACAAGTTTTCCATGTTCTTAGTACCAGCAGTTGTCCATTTTCTTGCTTACAGGTTTCGGGCACTGGATTTAAAGCCCCGATATTCGGTTTATGTTGAGGCTTCCTGTGATTTCAAAACAAGCAGATGGTAGGACCACATGCCGCATAAATTTCGGGTTATCATTGATACTCTCTAACATAGCACCCCAGCTTCCTTTGGAACCAGGCCTGAAGGATGTCAAGACACAGGCTTCTGATGTCTGCTCTATTATGCTCGGCAGTTGGTAGAGCGTAGTCTCCATGGAACTATTAGGCAAATGAAAGACCTTCTGCTGAAGCTCATGCGACATGGGCTGCCCGACAAGGAACATGTTGCAGTAATATCCATTGGGAAAGAGGGTCGATTCCTAGTTTGAAAGATCAATTTACATTGTGCTCTTAAGAGAAGCTGATGCTCATGGATATGGAACCTTTTTAGAAAATCGGAACGATGAGGGAATGCTTGGTTCTGTTATGAGAAAGAACGAAGGTCAAGTCTTTAGACCAATTTATCAGTTAGTGATCCAGCTGATTACTGCCAACGTAAGCTAAACGTAGTTACACAGTGGAAAAGGTGGCACAACAGATGTAGAGCAATATAGAGGAAGAGTGGCAGTGGTTTTCAACAGTTGTCATTGCCGAGTAAAGCGGCTTAATGTAGTGGCCAGTATTTGAAGAAGAACTACGTGAATCAAGACGGCCAGCTTTCATTAAATCATCGACAAAAGTGGGAAGACAACATTCACTGAATTTGACTGGATTTTCGTAGAAGACTCACTTTCGCATCCAACCTCGTTTTGCCTTTAGAAAGTAAGCTTGACAGGTCTTCAATTGGAATTAGGTTGACACAATTGGTTTAAGAAATAGGTTTTCCCACGACTTAAACAACTAGAAGATTTCAGCACAATTCTCGCATAAATGAAGCAGCTCCATCTATCCTGAAGAAGACTCCGAGGGCATACATATATGCAGTCGTGTAAGAAAAATTAAAAAAAGCCAAGGGTGAAGGACGTTATTTTGCCAGCTAATGTATTGTTGCGGACACTAACCGACCGTTGTGTTCGAAATTCGCTGTCAAAGTTTGGAATGCTTTGCTGCAGGTAAAAAAGAAATGTTAGCAACTCTCAGCGGTACACTGCTGAATGTCAATTCCAAAGCATTCTGGAGACTTCTGAAGGGAAACGTCGAACAGTGGATATTCGCGAGATTTTACCGAGGGCTATATAAGCGGGAGCACTCGCCCTCGTGAGTATTCAGTATTCGGGTATCAGTAACCAGTGATGAGTCGGTATTCAGTGTGAAAGTAATCAAACCGCCTAGTGGGTTGTAGAGACAAAGTGTGTAATAAAGGTGTGTGTAAGCAATAAAGTGTAAGGTGTGTAAAAGCTTGTGGTAAAGGTGAAGCGCTCAGATAACTGACCTGAGCTCGAATAATAAAAGGTAATAATAATAAATAAAAAGTTACAATTTATCGCAATCCATTATCCAGCATTAAAGATCGACAAACCGGCTGCTTACGAACTTCATCTAGAATTTCCCAATAAAAAAGCGCTAACTCTCATGACATTACATAAGAGTGACCTAGGAACGTGGTGAAATACCGCATCTTTAAGACGACGAAGACTAAGATTAAGATTCAACGCTTAGTGATCAATTTGCTTCAGGAAACTCATTCAGATCACCTTTTCATCTACTTCGTTAAACCTCCTTTTACCGCCGACTGCAACTACCAGCAATGCCACTGAATAAACTCGTCGCCTATTGAGAAAGTATATTATCGCTAAATCTGCGGTTAAATAGAAATGAAATTACTCGTATTTGACTGATCAAGTACGCCTACTGCATCTGCATCAGTATCTTCAGCGCATTAACTTTCGCTCAGGTGACCATAGTGAGTTACAAGCAAAGTGAATGTCTGCACGAATACGGGACTCGTGTAGAGAGTGATTGTTCTTGACCTCACGGTTTGGTCGAGGAGAAAATACAACTCCATTTCACGATTAAATGATTGATGGCTGACGGGTAATCAATTAACCAACGAGCTATTTTGCGCAGATGCATACAAAAAAGTCGCGGTAACGACTGTACATAGTACATATAAAAGAAATGATTTGAAAAAGGTCAGGAAATGGCACATGCCCGGATCAATGTCAATCCTCGCATGACATACTTAAGCAAATCAAATCGAAAGGATTGCGCAAACTGAGACGAGATGTGAATTCCAATTTTATTCTTCATTAATCTTATTTCGTCCCTCTGTTTAAGTGAGAAAATAAATAGATACGAGACGTCAATCGGACAGGATTCGATTCCTTTTGACACGATAGAAACATTTATCCCGATATCTGGCGGTAAAAAACAAAAGATAGTTAAAATCAGGATAAAAAAGAAAGAAAGAAGATATGGGTTAAGGGTTGAGATACAGAACAAGGATTTTCTAGCCATTACTCATGGCGTTATCCTCATCCTTTCCGATGAATTCTGTTGTGAAATGACCGCTAGTCCATCACTGGCCAATGAATTAGCAACACCGACATGCGGAGGTCGAGTCGAGTGACGAAGTGCCTGCAAACGATTTAATCCCCAACAGCTTAAGTGTCAGAAATTCAGATTAATCAACTTAAAGTAACAACACGCCAGTGGCAGGTTCATTACACAACAATACTCTTACCGGCAGCGATACCCCTTCACCATATGTACATACATAGTATCGAACAGTCAGCAGGATGACTAAGTGCCAAGAAATTGGATAGTGGATTAGGATAATTGACTTTATTGAATTATGGATTTTAATCTAAAATTACAAATGGGCTTTTTGCTGCTGAAAGATACAACAACAAGGATTAACAAGACAGAGCTGTTGGTTAGGTCGTATTCATGTGTGCGTACGTAGTAGTTCTAGGAGCAGATTTAATTTCAGATTTTGCCAAACAGAGTCGGTAGCGGGTGGTGGTTTGGCCAATGTATAAATCTCTAGTATCCACCCGAAGGCGGAGGAGACTTGATCGTGGTAACATATACACTTCACACACACAGGTGGTAATTTATCTGTTGATATCCTTGGGGGAAGGTTTAATGGGTGTTAACCCAGACTTAACGAACGAATCACCCATTCACAAATGTATCTACAAGAACTCGCATGTATTTCATACTCTCTACTCTATAAGCGATTATGTGCAGTTATTTCACGCTGCTGCAGTTGGTTGAATGTGATTTATGATGGTGATAACACCATGGAAGGATTAAGCAGCGAATGTGTGCAAAAAACACCCAAAACAATAGCTGTAGGGAGGTGGAGGGATACAAATTAAAAATTAATTTCTTTCAACTGAATGTTTGAAGATTTATTGTTGCCAGTGTGTTTAGCGGTCTATTATGGGCTTCAAATGAAGTGATTGATGGATGGGGTTATATTCCTTAATGGAAACAGACAAGCTTGAATAATAGTATTCAGTTCCGGTGGTATGTGGATTGATGAACTAAACGAGGCTCTTGAAAAATGTACCCCAATCGGGTGTATAAGTACATACTTACCAACTCTGTTTTTGGGAGATAGATTTTACCTGAAAAGAAAAGGATAAAATTAGACAGATTGCCTGAATGGAAGAAAATAGCACAGCATGTTAAGCACTAGGTTATGTGCTTAATATGTGCACCTTCAGATAATTTTCTACAACAAGTCAGCGTAAGTAAAGAAAGTCAGACAATAAATGTTGAAGCCGAAAATACCGTCATATCCACGCCGGCCCAAACTGACACAGCCACATCAGGACTAGACAACATAAATATTTAAAAAGAAAAATGAAGGTCCTTCTCCATAATAACAATAACTCTGACAAAAACGGGTCTAAGTACTACAGAACAAGCTCGAATAAAAGTATAGGTTCCTTTACTAGAGCCCCAAAATTAAACAACTAGAATACCGTCGTTTTATGAACAACTAAGCTCGAATTTGGTCCGAAAACGGACACCGGCCACTTAAATTCTAGCAAGCGCACGATTCCCGCTTCTCAACATCTACAAAGGAACCTGGCGATCTCCAGATCAATCGACCATCAACCAGATTGATTACGTTGGGATCGACGCCAAACACCCTTCCAGCATCCTTGATGTACGAATCTTCCAAGGAGCCAACACCGACTCGGGTCACTACCATGCTGTAGCCAACAATTGAGGATATCAAGAATGCCACCGTGTCGAGTTGGACAACGAAAGTTTGACGTCGGAAAGCAATTTTTCCACAACCTCTTGCAGAATCCGATGACATTGGCAAAAACCACAACAGTAGGAGCATTGCCAGCACGCCATTGGATACGCTTTCCCTGAGCTGATGAGCAATGCGAACAAAGCCATGCTACATAGGCGGACGAGTGGTGCCGCACGGGAACAATATAAACAGAAAAGGAGAGGGGAACACACGCTTTTAAACAGGAAAAAAAGAGAGCACGAATAGCGTAAGGTCAAGGAGATGGAGTGATGCTGCCTCAGGAATAAACCTTGCGAAAAAGAGAGAGGAACATGTCAAAGCTATAAACCCAGAACCTGTAGGGATTAAGATGGGCAACTAGTAGTAGAGTCACAATCGATGGTTGGAATATGGAAAGAACACATCTGTAGACTTTAACGGCGATGATAGATCTAATACTGCTGTCAGGCAGAATGATCCATTCGCAACGAACGAAGATGCAGGATAATTCCTTTCACCCGACCTAGATGAAGTTAAGCTGGTTATTTCGACGCCTAAAACTAATAAAGCCGCGGGCGCAGACGGCCGGTCTGCTGAGTTATTTAAAGGGGCTAGGGATAAGCTGGTAGGCTGTATGCACCAGCTCATACATATGGTCGAAAGAAAGCATGCCCGACGAATGAAATCTCAGCGTCGTTTGCCCGGTCCACAATAAAGGAGATACCTACATAGGTAAGTAGGTAGGTAATACGTAGCCTCCACAGGGGCTATTATCAATTATCCTTGTATTGTTTCCCACTACGACAGAGGGCCGGACAGGCGCAGAGCAGGTATTCAATGGACTCAACCTCCTCTTCGTCTTCACATCTCCTGCAGAAGTCATACGGAACCTGTCCTGGTCTTTGTGCATGACTGCCAATAAGACAGTGAATAGTGATGATACCAACTATTGTGCTGATGTAGGTTCGATTTAAGGCTGTCGGTCAAGTCGTGGCCAGGTTTTCCAGGTGATTAGGCAGGTGTGGCCTGATTCGTTAGCTCTAGTTTAACGGCTGCCTTCCTTTTCTGGCGAGCATGTTAGTTCTTTAATTTCCTGGAATGTCGCTGTGTCCTGGTACCCATGAGAGGTTCATGTTAAACTATTCAGCCATCTCGTTAAGAGATAGGGCCCCAGTCAAAGCTTGCCTTGGATGTATAAGCATAAGACTCCAGCGATTTCAGGGCAGTGAAAAACCGAATATCTGCGACAGATATCACATTCCACCTTCGCCAAGATAGAACTTCCTTTCCTGGAAGACGCTGCAATATTCAGTTAGTTTAAAGGCCTGATTCAGTTTTAATTGTTTGCAAAATACTCCACTACCCATCCCGTTCTTGTTCTTTGAACCATTTGTGTAAAAGTACACGCGTCCTGTCTGGGCACGTTATTTTGAACTCTTTGTCAAAGACCGTGTTGGGCTCAATGAAGTCGGAGTTCTCTGCCAAAGTTGTTCTGTCGTTCAGGATAGAAGCGTGACCGGCAATATAGCTCGTCAGTTTTGAGCCGCTTTTCAATCTAGTATGTTGTTAGCTGCTTACCGTGGATATCGAGGGGGGTTAGGTGGAGTAGCATGTTGATCGCCGCCGTTTGAGTACTGTGCTTTCTCGATTTGTTTGTGGTACGTTGTTTGGTCCAGTGCAGTCCACCAGACCAAAACACCATACAAAAGAATAGCTCTAATGGCTCTGATGTACAACTATACGATTACTTTGGGGCTGAAGCCTCATTTTTTCCCTAAGTAATATTCAGTAATATTTTCTTTCCAGGTTAATTTCCTGTCCAAAGGAGACTCCTATAACTGCCGTACTGTCTGAACTCCTGACACCCTTAGTGGATAATCTGATAGGCTCTTATCAGTGTGGTTTTAGGCGACCACAATAGACCAAATATTCACATTGCGGCAGATCGTCTAGCCACGTCTAGTTTTGACATCCCTGCCAAACTCGTCAGATTGTGCAGGATGACAATGGAGAACTCTCGCTGCTCCATTAAGGTCAGTAGCGAATTAACCAAGAACTTTGAAGTTACTGTCACGTAACTTTTTCAACATCGTACTTGAAAAAATTATACGAGACTCACTGGTCAACGCAAAGGGTACAATCTATTTCAAATCCGTGCAATTGCTTGCGTACGCGAATAATATTAACGTAATTGACCGAACATAGCGAGACGTCAATGAGACGTTCGAAAGCAATAAAACAGAAGCGGCGAAGATGGGTCTTTCGGTAAACCAAATGTGCTGTCATCCAGGAAAAAATACACGCAACACCGGCGTTTTGGCCACGACGTCAAAATTGCCTGCTACAATTGCAAAGTGGTGAAGGACTTCGTCTACCTTGGCTCACCAGTCACCATTCACAACAACTCCAGCGTTGAGATCAATCGCAGAATTACTCAAGAGGCAATTGAATAGTAGGGCCCTCTCTCGGAAAATTAAGGTGACCCTCTATAAAACCCTAATCATTCCAGTCCTCCTCTACGGCACAGATGGCTGGACCTTTACAGAAATGGATGAAGGAAAATTCTGAGTACAATCTTCGGTCCCGTTTGTGTTGGCGGAGGGTGGAGGAGAAGAATCAACCGCGAACTGTACGGGCTGTACAGCGACATCGGCTTAGTATGACGTCTATGGATCCAAGGTCTAAAATGGCTGCGCCATGTAGAGCGAATGGTAAATCATACTCCTAATGAGACATTTTTTCCATCACCAACGCACCCTTATGAACAGGTAAGTTTGTCCAGTTGGAATAGGTTTTTTTTCTTTTTCAAGCTAGGCCGATTCTTGCGAATGTTGGCATTCAGCTGGTCAAAAAGGCTGGAGTAATGTTCCCCTGTAATGGTTCCGGCTTTTTCCAAGTAATCAAAACCCAAAACACGTTCATTATCTTTCCGGAAGATGCGATATACTTCGTTTTCTTTTGCGCTGAGCCACCGGCTCCATGGTAAAATGCGTGAAAGGCCTTCAAAGCTTTTTTTTTTTTTTCGGTGACATAAAATTTTAGTCATACAAAACCCCGTAAATCCAAAAATACCTCGTGTTGGGCGCCATTTACTCGTATATCACAACTCTATTCACTAGCTAGAACCTGCAGATTCTTTTAGCTTCAAAACCTATCTGATAACAAGGTCCATATTTTTGCGGCGTAGGGCGGGACCGGTATGGGAACGGTCTTGGTTTTTCGATAGAGGACTCAGTTGACCGCTGAACCCAAAAAAACAACGATTGGCATTCTGCGTTTGAATTTTGCACTAGTGTCACTGGCGCATGTGGCCCTAGTGATTTTTGTTTAGAAGTTTGATTCTTAAACTGAGAGCACTATTTCTACAGACGGTGAATTTGAAGGATGAAAGTTAATTTGTGGTTAGTAGGATTTGCCATTGTATGACGAATATATTAACGCCAGAACAACCTGTGCAAATTGTGAAAACTTATTTGGATTACCATGGTTCAGTTCGGCAAATTTATCATGCGCTACTTCGTTTTCGCACCACGTATGCTCTAGTGGATAGCACGCGTCCCCAAAGATGACAAACAGTGCGAATAGAAGAAGTTATTGCCGTTGTGGAGCGCAGTGTTTAGGAGAATACGGAAGAGTCGATCCGCCACCGTGCACAGCAATTGGAGCTATGCCCATCCACTTTGTGGAAGATTTTATGCAAAGATCTAGACTTAAAAGCTTGCAAGATCCAACTTGTGCAAGAGTTGAAACCGCGTGGCTATTATACGCGTCGTAGATTCGGTGAATGGGCCGAAAACAGGTTACAGCTTCATCCTTATTTTCAACGCAAACTGTTGTCCCCCGATGAGGCCCATTTTTGGGCTGGCACGGTCTTTGGCCAGCTGTTTCCAGCGCCGCACGCCCAGTTGGTTAAGGTCCCATTCCACCTGCGTGCGCCACCGTTGATGCGGTCGTCCTCTGCCGCGCCTTCCTTCCGGAGTGGATTCGAAGACTCTTCGGGTCGGAGCTGTATTTTCCATGCGCTCTACATGGCCTAGCCACCTTAGACGCTGTATCCATAGACGTCGTATCAGGCCGATGTCGCTGTACAACCCATACATTTCTTCGTTATATCTTCTCCTCCATACACCGTTTGAACAAACGGGACCATAGACAGTGTGCAGAATTTTCCTCTCGAAACGACCAAGGGCATCTTCATCCGCTTTTGTTAAGGTCCAAGCCTCTGTGCCGTAAAGGAGGACTGGGATGATTAAGCTCTTATATAGAGTCACCTTGTCTTTCCGAGAGAGGGCTCTACTTCTCAATTGCCTCTTGAGCCCAAAGAAACAGAGGTTGGCAAGAGTGATTCTGCGTTTCATCTCAGCGCTGGTGTTGTTGTCGCTGATCATCAGTGAGCCAAGGTAGACGAATTCACTTCAATGTTATATCCGCCCATGGTGACGTTCTGGCCAATACGTCGGTGTTGTTCGTCTCTTTTAAATGAAAGCAGATATTTGGTTTTACCCTCATACACCTTGAGACCCATCTTAGCCACTTCTACCTCAATGCTTACAAAGGCCTCATTGACGTCTCGCTGTGTCCGTCCAATCACGTCAATCTCGTCGGCGTACGCAAGCAATTGCGTAGACTTGAAATGAATCGTACCTCCAGTGACTCTTGCACGATATTTTCAAGCACGATGTTGAAAAAGTTGCATGACAGCGCGTCACCTTGCCTAAATCCTTTTTTAACATCAAAGGTCTCGGTTTGCTCGTTACCGACCTTAATGGAGCAGCGAGAATTCTCCATTGTCATCCTGCACAGTCGGACGAATTTGGCAGGGATGTTGAAACTAGACATGGCTTTGTATAGCTCATCTCTATACGCGCTGCCATATGCAACCTTGAAATCGACAAATAGGTGGTGAGTGTCGATTTGATATTCCTGGGTCTTCTCCAAGATCTGCCACCACACTGATAACAGCCGATCAGGTTATCCACAATCGGTTTCAGGCGTTCACACAATACGGCAGAGAAGATCTTATATGCGATGTTAAGGAGACTTATTCCCCTATAGTTGGCGCAGTTATAGGGGTCTCCTTTCTTATGGACCGGGCAAACGATGCTGAGATTCCATTCGTCGGGCACGCTTTCCTCCGACCGTACCTTGCAAATGAGATGGTGTATGCACCTTACCAGCTCATCTCCAGCCGCTTTAAGAAGCTCAACAGACAGGTCGTCTGCGCCCGCGGCTTTATTAGACTTAAGTCTTGATATCGCTATTTTGACTTCGTCTAGGTCGGGTGGACTGAATTCTGTTACATCGTCGCCCATTACGAAAGGCTCGTTCTGCCTGACAGCGGTATCTTGTCTATCATCGCCGTTATACAGTTTGCAGAAGTGGTCTTTCCAAATCCTCGGCATCGACTGCGACTCTACTATCAGTTCTCCATTTTCATCATGGGTATCGCCGAATCGCCGAATTTGGAGTGAAGAAGCTTTGTCGAGGCGCCCTTTCAACCGTTCAAACTCACTGTTTGGGGTGCTTAATGGGCTGATGGAATCATCGGTCCATATCTCTTTAAGGGCGATGCCGGCCAGAATGTTACTGTCAATGGATGGCGCTATAGAAACATGAATTTCGACTTCTTCGTTCCTCAGTTGAATGGCAGTGATATTATAGAGCCTTGGTTTCAACAAGATGGCGCAACATGCCACACGGCTGGCCTCCACGATCCTGTGATCTCACACCTTTAGATTACTTTCTTTGGGGGTATGTGAAGTCACTAGTCTATGCCGATAAACCAGAGATGTTGGACGATTTGGAATTCAACATTCGCCGTGTTATTGCTGATATACGGCCCTAATTGCTCGATAAAGTTGTCGAAAATTAGAGCTATCCGTGGCGCACACGTATGCCCGAAATCATATTTAAGCACTAAGGCATACGAATATCTGTTAATGGACATTCAAGTGTTTTATTTTATATTGAACTTGTATATCTCTTAAAAAAAAAAAAAAAGTTAACATCAGTACCATGTGTCCATGTCATATGCATAGGACAGCAATTGAAATTTAAAAGATACTATGTTGACTAGCGATCACATGATAACACGTCGTTGTCTCTCAAACCTTCTGACCTCCGGACATATTTTTCTCCGGCCGAACATTGACGCTAACGATGATATTTCACTTGTATGATCGTTTTGCAGACAAAAGGAGAAGTAGCTTTAGCTGATAAAATGAGAGGCTCCCTTTAAAAGTACAGGCCTTAACCCCCTCCTCTCTTCACAAAGGCTTAAGACGTAACATGAGATTGGCTTCTCAAAAGTCCTGGCGTCTGGACAGTAGTCTATTATATTAAATGTAAATAGGAAACACCATACATAAATAGCAAGTAGTAGTAAGGTATTCCAGTGGCATATGAGACTAAAAATATGTCAAGTACCATGACAAATAACATACTGCAATTGCTGTGCCTAATCTACAACATACTGTCTGTCGCCGACCAATCCACTCCAATCTCGCTTTGATTCCAATAGCAATGGCATAGCAATCTCCCGCCAAATCTCTACATGAAATGCAATTTATAGCGTCATATAGCCCATCACAAGTATGCCGTGCCGGGTTGCCCACTCACGCATAAACGATTTTGTATTCCCCCTTTAACTCGTCGCCAATCAATCATAGCAAGGACATCACGACAGCGGTTATAAACGTAACAGATACCATGAACCCTCCCGACACACACAGTGATCGACGGCGGCGGCTCGATCTCGACCAAGAAAATGCGATTCAGCAAAGGACTATACCATAACCACACTGGTTGGTTAAACCTGTCAGGAACGGATCTAAGCTGTAAATAAGTAAGAATATCTAGATGCACATTATTCGCACGTCAATTTGACTGCAGCGATGAAGGTGGAGCACGATGTGGAATGACAACGTGGCTAGGAGTCAAGAGTGGAAATGTTATGCGAAGCTTCAGTTAAATATCGAGGCATCAGCCGTTGACGTTGAAATGTTTCGAATGTGAGCGCACCCAGTACGTTTATCGTTTGAGGTAGTATGTTGCATCTCTATACCTACATATCCCAGGTATCCATGGAAAGGCATGGATACGTGTGAATGTACATATATATGTACGTCGTCAATGAGGCCATTGACCGAGATTGTTGATATGTCGCGCCCCTTGCGACATGGTACATTCTATGACGATGATGGTGGCGTTCATGACGACGATGACGGTTGACTGCATAGTCATAGTGTGATATATGCGTCCAATGTAAATGTCAAGATGAACAGAGCGACAATACAAAGGCAGTGGAGGACAAAAGGTATTATGAAGTTTATGAAGCCGAGAAGTAAGCGCGATTAAGCAGCGACATTTCAAGTTTGACACGATTTTCGCATTTTCCACAGAATGGAAATGAAAACACGTTTCGGTACTTTATAAGTCGATTAAATTGCGGCCTTCTACGAGTATATGCCTCAGCGTCTGAGTGTGCGACTGGGTTGAGGGCAAGCCACAGGTCTATACCGATTCTATGTTTTTCGCATTCTTGGTGTGTTACTGCTGCAAGTAATGTTGATTGTGCTGCTGTTCGGGGATCGCGTGGGCAAAGTGGCTTATGAGAGTTTGGGCAGACAACAAACAGGGATATGAATACGAAATGAGGATTTAAGAGCAAATCAGGCAATTGGATGTATGTATGTTGCGAGGGTAGCCGTAGGTCGACGCGAGCTCTGAAGAAGTCCTTTTGATGATCCGGAGGCGTATACATATTTTTGGGAAATTTCTAATGAAAAGAACACCCTTTCCCGAGCCCAAAAGATACTCTGTTGAATGAGTATATTTCGAATATATGTTTAAATGGTCTTCTTTATCCACCACGGAGCACTGTAATCCTCACGTGAAAGCCTTTCGCTACCCCATCCGCAATAATATGCAATCCTTTATCATTTAATCCAATTCATCGTCCTGCCAACTGTCGCAATATCGACTTCAATGGCTTCTTATCGTGCCCTTAATTATGCCAATTTGCTTAATTGAATTGGTAAATCCAATTATCTTAAAGAATCACACGAAATCAATCCAAAACCATCGCGTACTCTCCCTCGACCACTACACATTCCAATAAATCACAAATTGCAGCCACAGATGCAACCCCATCATTTATCTTCATCCTTCGTCCTTTTTCCCATACATATAACTATGCGAGAGGAAGAAAAAACGAAATCAAATTCCAGGAGATTGAGTATTCATTTCCCGTACTTCGGTACCGACAAATTGCATTTAAGATCCCCGACAAGGGACTTCGCATCTTTCTGTCGTCTATATGCCATCCATCCACTATATTCTTCCCTTAGCCGCACACGACTCAGTCAGCCTTGTGCAAGAGATGTTTATCCATGTCATGTGTAAGCATAATGTAATCCCAATTGTGCAACATAATTTCGCAAATAAAAGAAATAGAGAACAAGTACGACGAGTAAAAAAGACCAAGATGAAGAAGAAAAAATTGAGGAAAACTATATGAAATCTATAGAGTATATCCTGGAAGAGCTCTTGGCACAGGCACATTCTATTATATGTGGAAGCTAGCAAATCAGGATTCTTTCCAACACACAGCCAGGAAAGGGAAAGAGAAAGATTCCGCTGCAATCGGTGAATGCACGTAAAACCGGGATGACAAGAAGAGTAACAAGATAATTCAACATTACCCACGCGCCATGCAATTCAGCACCGAGAAGACCGGTAATGGTGATGCAGTACGGAAGCCTTCATCGTCGTCTTTTGGTATCTGTGTGTACACGATATGGCTACGTGCAGAAATTGGATCTTAAATCTTGAGTAGTGTATACACCGTTTGTTGGTTGTACTACAATTATCCTCCCTCCCTCTAAGTGTCATATTCACGTTTTCCATCCATGTTTCAGGGCGGGCATCCTGAATGCACTTATGATTAAGCTCTAAGAATCGTGGAAAAAGTGTTATTGTACTCGACGTTCAATCCGCTAAGGATTCATATAGCCTCCACTGTATTTCAAGGACAAGGATCGATTGGCATCTAGGCTCAGTTTAAGGTCTTGCAGCGATTTGACAAAAAAAAAACCAATTCACGTCATGTCATTAAAAACAATTTAAGTGCCACTTACAGTGCAAACGACCCACTGTGCATTCGAAACCACTATCGTTGTTGCAACGAAAGCAAAGTTAAATTGCTTTTTATAGCTCTATTAATGCCATGCTTCGGGATGAGATAAGCCACCACCCAGTCACTGATTCGTTGGATATCCTTTCGAATTACAACAAAAGCACAGTGTCGGCTATCGCTATAGAAATGTCATTTAGCTATAGTGAATGTGCAACAGGATTGTCACTTTTTTCTTTCTTTTGTCTCGTCTCTCGACGAAGGACAAAAAATACTTTATTACTTAAGCACGCTGTTCCTGTTGGGATTCATTTCTTTCACTTACGCGTCTTAAGTGATGTTTTTCTGCTTTGTTTCTGATCTTTACTGAACACATACATATCTCTTCTGCAAAATTTGTAATATTTTTCTTATAATACATACTCCTGTCGTCCTTCCAATTACGAGTTGGGCGAGAATGATACTATGCATCTGGAGGATCATAAATAATTACAAAGTAAAACAGAAAAGGATTCTGAAGGACTATCTGCATATGGCTGACAAGTTGATGTGTATGCGTGTTACGTGTTACGTGTTGATGATGATGATGGCGATGATTTATTCACGTTATAAAGAGGAGCAAGTAAAAAACGCCAGCCTCGAGCTTTTTTCTATTGACTGCAGAGGAGTGCTGCTTCTTTTTTACTTTGGGATAGGTTCAATGACAACAACGAGCAACGATGATGATGATGGCGGAACGATGTCGGTGAATTGGATAGTCATAAGGAGATAGTTTAGGTAAATGATAGATACATAGTAGACTGGTAGAGTGGGTGTCGGGTGAAATTAATAGAGCAACTGTCAAAATGTCACATCGATGATTGTTTGAATAGAGTTTGGGGGACGTCTCTAGACATTTAGATGAATGGATGTAAGATATGCTTTATGCCCACATACTTAAGTTTGATTTATTGCAATCATTTTGCGAGCAATTTTTCCTCGGTTGGATTAGATGTGATCCAGAAGTTTGAACGGCTAATGGGAGGTTGAGTGGATGTGGTTTTTCTGCTGCAATCTTTGATTACCCTAGATATGTTGGCGTTAAGAGAGTTTAATAGGCAATAGGGGCAGTCGGAACAGTTTTTTTTTTCTTTATGAAAAGGATGTTCAAATAGTAGTTATTCTTAAGAGAAAAACTCTTCCTCTCTTTTTTCGGAATATTAGACATTCATAACATCGGAGTATTAGACACAAATAACATCGATAGTAGAACAAATTGCCTCTGATAAAAGGCAATTGGCTCATTTAAACCCTACAAAGCTTCAGGTAAAGATGGTGTCTTTTCTGCTATTCTTCAGAAAGGTCTGGACATCATTCTAGCACCTTTTTAGAGTCTGTTGCAACTTGGGATACATGCCAAGATAGAAAAACCAAGTGAATAACCTAAATCCTATCGCCCTATCAGCCTAATAACTTTCAAACGAAAAACAATGGAAAAACTGAAAGAGCTGCATATTAGAAGTATTTTAGAGAATCAGATACCACTGCATCCTAATCAAAATGCTAATCGCAAAGAACGATCTACTGAGAATGCGCTACATCACTTAGTAGCGCAATTAGCGTCATCCTCGATATTGAGACGGCTATTGGTTACATTCAGTCACTACTGCTACTCCCACAGAGACCGTAGACAATCCAACTAACCACTGGATTAGGACGATGCTGGAAAGCCGTGTGATATCACCTACATCCGGGGAGGTCTCGGTGACAGTATCGGTAGCTAAGAGGTGTCCTTTCACCCCTTCTCGGGTCGATAGTCATCGATGAGCCCAAATGAAATAATCTTAGTCCCGTTTACAAAGAGGAGAAAGATACAGCTTCGCTCCGTCTCTCTAAATGGTACAAACAAATGATTTTCCGAAGATGTTAAGTATCTAGAAATTGACCTTGATCGTCAACTTAACTGGAACTCCAATATCAAAAACAAACTCACAAAGGGGACTAAGGGACCGAGGGCATGTCGATGCACTAACGGCAAAACCTGGGAATTGAAACCTAAGTTAATCCACTGGCTATATACTGCGATAGTTATTATCATTACTAACGCTTCTGCAGTATGGTGGACAAAAATTGAACAAAAAACAATAATCGTTGAACTTCAACGCCTTCAGAGACTAGGGTGTCTCATGGCACCTCAAGAGGCACTGGCTGGACTTACTTCACTGCATCTACTTATTAAAAAGGTTGCAACGCGCAGTGCAATCAGACATCTTAGCTTAGAAACAGACATACCATATAGACCATTGTGTCACATGTCTATTCTACAACACTTTCTTGAGCTGGATATGATTACCGCCGATTCGGACTCATTACAACACATGCTAACCTCACAGCTTGGAAAAACTTCGATTCCTTGCTCAATGTCAAGGGCCTTAGTTGGTACACAGATGGCTACAGGATGGGTTGCGACGTTGGCGCTGGTATCTTTGGATCAAATCCGAAAATCTCGAAGGCTCTGGAAAGGAGTACTAGTATCTTCTAAGTCGAATTATACCTCATCCTGACTATCGTCGACCTATACTTAGATTGGAATAGGAGGTGTAGCCATCAATATAATCTCTGATAGTCAAGTAGCGTACAAAGCAGTTAGGTTGTATAGCACGACAGAGTTAAGGAATGCCATAAGGCTCTACAGAACCTAGTCGATAAACAAAAATAAAAATAAGTGCAAACTCTGGTGGGTGCCAAGGCACAGGGGCATTAAGGGCAATGGAATAGTCGACCCACTCGTTAGGAAAGGTTCTAGAGAAACGTACACACAGGGTCTTTCATTAAGCCCTACCTATCTTCAAATTCAAATGAAACAAAGTGTGTGTGAGATATCATTCAGATTTTTTTATTGGTTTGAAAGGCCTTTCGGCTTGAGCAATGGTTAGTGTGTTGGACTCTGATGCTCGATGAGTGAGTTCGGATCCTGATAACACCAACGCCATCGAATGCTTATTTGCTTACTGGCAAAACCCTCCGTAGTATAACTTGCCATGAAAAAGCTTCTCGACTCAAGCCGCCGTTCGGAAACGGATTCGGCATCAAACCGTAGGTCCATTTCACATGTATCAAAAATATATCACACACAACATGGGTGATTGAAATAAGTTTGATTCTGGTTCTTCATGGACTATGGTTATGTTGGCTGCGACTACAGAAAACTCCACAAGAAAAAGTATAACGGGGTCAAATCGGACGATCTCGTAGGCCAGTTCTCATCATTTTCACATAAGATGACCATGCCCTCGAATTGCCCATGCAGAATTTCCGATGTTTCGTGAGCTGTGTGCCACGTAGCGCCGTACTGTTGAAAACAAATGTCGTTTGTATCCTTATCGTCCAATTCAGGCCAAAAGAAAATGGTAATCATCGACCTATAGCGCTCGCTGTTGATGGTGATGGCCTGGCCAACATCGTTCTCAAAAAAATATGGACCGATGACGCCGCCAGCCCAAAATCCACACCAAACGGTGACTTTTTCGGGATGCATTGGATGCTCTTGGATATCATGTGGATTGGTAATTAGGGTCAGTTTCCAACTGCTCCAGAGTTCATTCAGCAAACACAGGTCGTTGTCTATGGTCGCGTACCCGCCCGTTCACCCGAATTTTGTACGGGTGAGGGCCCAAGTTACGACTCAAAATTCTCCAGGTTATGGTATGCGATAGGCCGAGTTCTTGGAAGCGATGCGATATCGATGGCCTCGGATTCTCATGCACACTCTCATTGATAGCGGCGATGTTTTCGACACATCTTACGTTTCATCGACGTAGGGCTATTGGCTTATCGTTTACTGTACCAGTACTACCAAAACACTGCGAATAGTCCTCTCGATAGGATGATTATGGCGACCTGTCCGACCACCTGTACTTTTGGAACATCGCCAAACAAAAAGATTCTTACGGCCCGTGAACAAACACTCCATTAAAATCCTTAAACTTAATAGAGTAGATGTCAGAAGACTGGTCAGCTACCTTACGAGACACTCTAGTCTGAGACATCGTCTCAACAAAAGGAACTGCTCGTCTGAAATTGAGTGTCGACTCTACTTTAAGCACGAAGAAACCACAGAACTCATACTATGTGAGTGTGCTGCTTTTTGCTATCTTAGGAAACGTATCCTTTTCAGTGAAATTATGGCTCCTGACGGGATCATCGCTGGTCCTCAACTTAATTAAGAAAGGAGAGAACCTCCTCGTCTGATCGGCTACTTGCAGGCACAATAGATCTACACTGGTCGCAGTGCCCCATGCTATACACGTAAGCACTAGCTCAAAAAAAAAAAAAAAAAAAAAAAAAAAACAACTTACGACATTCAATATCCTTGCGAACTTCGAAAACGTGTTTAATTTAAGTCCACATCATGCAAAACCCATAACAACATCTTCATGCCTATTAAAAGGTAAATAAATTGTACGCTTCCTTCCAAGTGAATGGTCACTGCATCTGCTGTTGCTTCTTTCATACCATTATCGTGCACGAAGCACGCGTCGCCGGCTTCTACGTTTAATTGCACATAAAAAAATGGAAATATTCCGCCCAGAACTCTCAATTTTGTTTCCATATTCATCCGTAACAGTTCACAAAGTCCTTGTGACCTCATCTCCATACCATCGCCAGTACCCGTCTGATGCGAGAGATATTAAACATTTTCATGAAATATTAACAACGTCGGCCTTTTAACGAGGACAATGGGTAGGGAGAGTGCTGGAAGGTTAAATTTAACGCACTTCTGAAAGATCTCCTAAAGGATTGTACATAAATCGACTATAAATTCAATATGAAGAGTAATAAGCAATAGGAAAAAGGACGATTTAATTATCAAAGCATAAACAGCTTGAGTAAAACCTTTGTGGTGCAATTACCTAAAATTCTGGCATATATCCTACTGGTCTGTAATCTCTCTTGACCTCTTATGCCTACGTTTAGCTTATTTTTCTCTTCTTTTTTTCCGGTATCGCCAGTCATTTTTTTAACCATAAACCACCTGTTTCGCCCGACTTAATGAAAGTCCTTATAAAGGGTGTTTTTTTAAAGGTCTAGAGCGTTATAGAAATATGATTTCGGATTTCTTCGTTCCTCAGTTGAATGTCATTGACGTGACAAAGCTTTGGTTTCAAAGAGGTGGCGCGACATGCCACACGACGCGCGACACCATCAATCTATTGCGGAAAACATTTTCTGAGCGCACAAGTTCAAGTAATGGATTTGTGAATTAGCCTCATCAATCCTGTGATCCTTTAGGTTACTTACTTTTCCGGGGTATGTGAAATCACTAGTCTATGCCAATTAAACAGAGACGCTAGACGCTTTGGAAGTCAACATTCGCCGTGTTATTGCGAAATAACGAAATTTGGACTTGAGGATTTCGCTTCATTCGAGCTAGCCGTGGCGCGCACATATGCCCAAAGTCATATTTAAACACTAGTGGCATAAAATTATCGATTTAATAAAGCTAATATCATAGAGTTCGAGTTCCGATAACACTCAAGCCTTTGGTCTCCTTTGGTGGCGTTACAGCTCATGAAGGGCCAGAGCCAAGCTTCTCTCAATCACCCATGGCAAGGGTGATGTTGTGCCAGTACGCCGCCCAGGAGGGACACTGCAAAATCAACATTCCACGGCTACGCGCTATCAATATTGGTATTGGAGGGAGAAATCCTGCCTCCAATCGACGAAGTTTTCCTCCCTCCCAGCATTGAAGAAGTAGCCTTTTAAAAGCTGAAGAACAACCAGGCGACAGGCTCAGATGGATTACCACAGAGCTGTTCAAAGCTGCATGTGAGAATTTGGGGAACGAATATAATCCAGACGACTGGAATACCAGCTCTATATGCACCATCCACATAAGAGGCGATCCTACCGCCTATAAAAACTACGAGGTATATCCTTGCTTAATGTTGCTTACAAGATCCTTTACAGTGTATTGTTTGAACTTCCAGTGGGGATTCCGGCCCGGCAAATCGACTATGGACCAAATCTTCACGCTGCGACAAATCCTGGCGAATACCAACGAGCTTTAAATCGATACCCGCAACCTCTTTATCGGTTTTAAGGCCGCATATGACAGTGATGGCCGAATTCGGGATCACGGGAAAAGTGATCCAGATGTGTCGAGCCACGCTAACTAACATTTGGTGCACCGTCGAGTTAGGCTCCCGAACCTCCAAGCCTTTTAAAACATGCATCGGATTTCGGCAAGGAGATAAACTGTCATACTTTTGTTGGAACAAATAGCGCGGCGGGCCAACGTCAACAAGGCAGTCATTATCTTCCACAAATCGGTCCAGTTGCTGAGCTATGTAGACGATATTGATATTATCGCAAGTACCCAGCTCACCATTGTGGAAGCATCTACGGCGATTGAAGAGCAAGCGAGACGAACCTGATGACATAAATGAGGAGAAAATGAAATACACTTATGCTGTCAATAAAAAAAAGCGGTTCATCACCCATCACTAAGGACAAAATGAAACGGTCGGCAGCTATAATTTCGAAGTGGTGAAGGAGTTCACATACCTCGGGGCAAACAAAAACTCCACTAATGACATCATAGTGGAGATGCGGCGCAGAATCACCCTCGGCAACCACTGCTACTTCGGCTCCTGTCCCAAAGAATCAAAGGTATGCTCTAAAAGACTCTTATCCTGCCAGTCCTGCTATATGGAGCCGAAAGCTGGACAATGAGCAGGACAGCAGAGTTGATCCTTAGCTCCTTCGAAAGAAGAATTCTGCGGCGGATATTCGGTCCTGTCTGTGAGAAGGGCAAATGGAGGAGAAGACATAACCGCGAACTCTATGAGCTGTACAAAGATGTGGAAGGCAAAAGTCCGTTGACTAAAATGGCTCAGCCACATCAAGCGTAAAGACAACAACGCTTCAGCTAAGAGGGTATTCAAATCCGAGCCTACTGGTTCGAGAAGAAGGAGGAGACCGAACGTCCGGTATAAGGACAAAGCGATCGCGAACGCAAAACAATTTGGTATTTCCAACTGAAAGCAGCGTACCTGGGACCGCCAAGGATGAAAGGCTGTATAAGCCCAGTTTCAGACCCTCCATGGATTGCTGGCCTAAAAAGTATGTAGGTAGCTAGGGTAGGTAGGTAGGTAGTTCGTAGCCTCCCCAGAATGGGAAGAATACACTTAGGCCAGAGAGATCCATTGTGTTGCTACGGGAGGGGTAGGCCCCCTATTCACGGAACCACTTAGTGCATCTTAAATAGATAAGAAGGTAAATTATCCTTACTCGCTGAATATCAGTCCGGTCGTTTAGGAAGTAGGATCCTAGATAACGTTTCCAGACTGAGCAGAAAGCTGGACAGGCGCAGAGTAGGTGATGGATGGATTCGACCTCGAAAAGTAAGTAAGTAGTAATAGTGGTTCGTCGGAACTCTGTCGTACCACTATCCGGCCATGAAGGCTATTCAAATCTTTCATAAAATGTTGAAGAAAGCAGAGAACTTCCTTCTCCCCGTCATTATATGGTGTGGGCATATGAGAGAAAACAATTTTGTCATTTGGTTCATTGAAGAGAATCAATAATCAGGCCCTACAGTTGGGAATTTCTCTTTTGTGTGTATAGTTGGGAAATATCCCTTTTTGTGCATTTTCATAATAACACACCTAAAATTGCATTACAAATGACTACAATGAAAACACACCTTTTGGTGTCTTACAGTAACACACTTACCATTTGCAGTGTAAATAAATGTATTAGTATTAGACAGCACTGATGAAATACCTTTTGAGGGCATTTCGAATTCAGAGGAAAAAGGCAATTAAACAACAAATAATAAATCAATGATATTGCCCTAAAACAAGCATCAAGAACTTTCAAAAAGTCTACAAATATTCCAGACAGACAGCCCCCCATTGCAATGGAAGAATCATGCTTCTACGGATTGCTTTAATGGTGTCTTTATTTTTTTTTTTTTACAAGAAGTAAATGCAAATCAGTACTTGCCTCGTTTTTACGACTTTTCAACTTTTAAGTTGACAAAAAAAAAAAAAACAGCAAAAGTAATTTCTTTACTTTCTCTCCAAATGTCGTCGTTTGACTACAAGGAAACTCAAACACGGACGACACACCGCCCATTCCCACCCACCCATCATCGCTTACCGCGGATACAAACAACTCCCTTTCCTTTTAACAAACTTTCCGTCACTCCACCCTCTACCACGTAATCTTGGTTTATGTGCATTTCGACAAAGTCTGCGTCCTGCCTGACTGCTATTTGTCGTCCCCAACAGCCTATTCAAACACTCAGAATGAGAGAGAATACCTTTAAGCACTTCATTACGAGGTCATTTAGTGGTTAAACGACCAGTAAACAAACCAAAAGGTTGGCCGTAAAAAAATCACAGCCTCACCTAGTCACTACCACCCAAGCCCATGAGGGCAGCTTAAGAGGACAACAATATAAAGTTCATTCCTGTACCTTTGGCGAGCACTTTAACGGCTACTCAATTGGTCAACTGGCGTCGTAAACCACAGGTGGGCACGGTCGCTCACGAAAAAATTAAATTATTAAAAACACCGTTAAGTCTAATCCCTTTTTGTGGACAATTAAACAACATCATCGACCGTGGTATGAACAAGAAACCGCCTAGCCCTGATTCTGTACCTAATCTGTGCTAATTAGAGACACGATGGTGTCGAATTATCGCCCAGGTAACGTAACGCCTGCGTCCAATCAATATTGTGACTCGAATTAGTATTAAGCAAGATGAGCCTCGGGTACGTGGAATCGATCTCGGATCAGTTGAGGCACGTACAGGTAGAAAGGAAAATGGTGAACGGAAGAGCTTAGGAGTAATTTTGTTGAATTGAACAAGAGTAACAGCAAAACGGTATCGAGAGACTGGCGGAAAATTTAATTTACGCTCGCCGATCGATCGGTATAAGATATGTCCAGGGGCGAACGGATATCGATTACAGTTGGCAATCGAGGCGCCCCAAGCAATTTATTGCACACTTGAGGGCCTTTTTTCTCGTTGTTTTTTCTTTAGATTGGATCAGCGACTGTTGTGTATGGAAAAGTGTGGTTATAATTATTAAAGGAAACACGGTTAAGGTTGCGGACGTTACGACAGGGCGTCATGTAATTTTGTTTGAGAGAAAGTTAGACTAGAAAGAAGTGAGTCGTAATAGACTACAATTCACAATCGATTCCCTATGGCAATTCCAACTAAGCAAGACTATCAAGCTTTCCAACAAGTTGTTTATAGACTCTTCCCATAAACAACATACAAGGGAAGTTGCGCGACGATTGCAAGATATCACAGATTATACATATATTGCAATGGTTTACTAATGCCCAGCTCTTTGAACTTGTAGTAAAGTCATACTGGTGTTACCAGTATTGCATTGGATACATATCTGAGACAAGTTTCGACACAGAATGTATGGCACCATGTCCTGCCCTAAAACCAAATTGGCTATCCGGAATGACGTCCTTATCCTCAGCCCATTTAGACAAGGCTCTGTGGATCACCTCCTCGAAAACTTGCTGATACTGAGAAAGAGACTTACCGATCGGAAATTTGCCAGGTCAGAGATGTCTTTGCCCCATTTAGGGATTGCCGTTTTTCAATGCACCGGGCAATGCCGTGGCATTGTGGAAGCTCTCACCGCGATTGAAGAACAGGCGAAACGAGTTGGTCTTAATGTCAATGAGGACAAAACGAAGTACATGCTGTCAAGCAAAAAACCAATCCGTCGTTCACCACCTGGGACAAAATATAACATTGACAGCTACAATTTCGAGATAGTTAAGGAGTTTTTCTACCTCGGGGCCAACGTAAATTCCACAAATGACACCACACTGGAGATCCGACATAGAATCGCTCTTGGCAACCGCTGCTACTTCGGCTTGTCCAAACCTGACTCCTCACTCGAAAGATCAAAGTCATGCTTTACAAAACGCTCATACTGCCAGTCCTGCTATACGGAGCCGAAAGCTGGACGATAAGCAGGAGGGCGGAGCTGATTTTGTGTTCTTTCGAAAGAAAAATTCTGCGCCGGATATTTGGTCCTGTCTGTGAGGATGGTGAATGGAGAAGAAGACACACCGCGAACTCTACGAGCTGTACAAATATGTGGATGTAGTCAGGAAGGTAAAGATCCATCGACTACACTGGCTCGGCCACATCGAGCGCATGGACACCAACGCTCCAGCTAAGGGGATCTTCGACTCCGAAGAAGAGGAAGACCGAACCTCCGGTATAAAGATCAAGTAATCGCGGATGTAAGACATCTTGGTCTTGATAAATGGAAGCAGCGTGCCCTTAACCGTCAAGGATGGAAGGCAGCTATAGCTCAGGCTCAGATCCTCCATGGATCGCTGGCCTGATAAGTAAGTAAGTAATGCTTTGTGTGCTGATATATAGACACTAACTTTTAAAATTTATTAAGCGCTGGCACCCAAATGACATCACGGCTTACATCACACATATGTATGTACCTACCTATCTGCCGACAACTTTTTTCCCACAAAAGACTCCCCCTAAGCATAGTAACGATAAGTCTTAACAATGCTATCACGCGTCTTCTAATTTCTCCGTCTGTCTTTGAAAACCTTTAAACATAACGTTGGCACCCAATTGTCTAACTCACCATTACCGCTATTCACTGTGGCCTTCTCTGGGTGCAATTATTTCCGAAAAGTATTTTTATAACAAATGGTCGCAAGGAAAACGTTTCATTTGGTTTTTTTTTTTTTCTCTTTTCTGCTATCCATCCAACTAGCTAGTTGCTATACAACCATGCGTCCGCAACTACAGTGGTCGACGAAAAAGAATGTATAGTACACAGTTAAAACCGCTGACCTCATAGCACTCATAGAGAAAAGTTGTAGCAAGTACAAAAAGCAGTACAAACAAGAGTGAAATTAAACCATTGAAAATGTGGTAATTGGTAGTTATAGTCATGAGGGCGCGGTACACTCTAACAGGAAACGCCTTATACATATACAGAGGTACCTAGTTATAAAAAAAAAAAAACAAAAAACAAAAACGTGTAATAATGATGGATTTTCTGTTTTTTTATTGTGACATTTTGTCAGCAGCATGGGAAGGTGCACTAATAAACGTGGAGTAGATTCGGTAACTACTCGAACTCTCAGGAGATTAAGTTTATGGGAACGTATAACAAACTTACCGTTAAATTAACGAATACGTTCCACTAAAGTGTGGGTTCTTTGTAGGTTTATTTCTTACCTGAAAAAAAGAAAAGCATTCGATTAGAATCCTGTGTTAAATCCTTAAGCTTTAATCAATTTAAATTGAATTTATTGAGAATCACCGAGGGCAAGTGCTGTCAGCCGTTTCAAATGGGTTCATTAAGCTTCTAATTGAAAGAGGGAAAAGTGAGTAATACGAGTCGAATGTCATGCAAATTTCCATCTACCATTTTCGAAACGAGTTCTCACAGATGCCAACGTTGTTTAGAAAGCGAAAAATAGAACTCAAAAAAGAGAAAATTGAATGACAGACGTCACATAATTGAAATAGAATTGTTGACCAATTGACCAGTAATTGCCAGTTCCAATCACAGAGCGTACTATCAGCAGGAGGTACAATACGTCAGAAGTTAGCTAAAGAGGAACTTGATGACGTACCACCGTCGTTAGGGGAATATTGTCCGAACAATATTTGTTTAATTTTCAATCAAGCACTAAGCACTGTCTGCAAGGAAACAGGACGAGTTGTAAGTGCCCAATGTTTACTAAACTAGACTAGTGTACATCGAAAAAGGATTCTCTTTGTCTTTCTTTCATTTCGCCTCAGCAATAGTTGTCTGTACGAATGAAATGTTTACTTTGCTGAGAAGTATCTAATTCGTTAGTACATACTACAGGGTGTATGTGAAAAATGTTGTTCCTCATGCGTTGGGAATACTCTTGTGGTTAAACACATGGTGTTTAAGTCAATGAGATTGTTCGGTGTGCACTTGAGTTATGGTTGCTGGGAAACACTTGTAATATGAACGGAAGGAAACGGCAAAGTTTTCGGATACATTGCATGTCTTTCCAGACATGCAATGGTTGCTAAGTGCTTAAACTATTTAGATAAATAGAGTGATGCACTTGAGGTTGAGTGGAAGGGCTTATGAAACAATCATTAATTGTAGTAAAGCAACACTTTCCGAATTTTTTAGTTGCAATCAGACGACAGAGCATCGTCGTCGTTATGGTGGCAAAAATCACTTTTGAAAGGCTTGCACGTGACATAAAGTTTCTGAGAGAAAAATTGGAAATCATATCGAATCTTCCACATCAACTATAATCCACCTTGCAACTCGTTAAGGATCCCATTTCAAAGCCCAGCACGTAGGTACATACAAGTGCCCCAATTCATGGAGCCGCACACAATGTTCCATCGTCAGCATGAAGCAAGTAAGTAAATGCATCTCGACGTGTTATCCTTATTTGTTAACTCACGGAAAAGTAGTTTCACAGTTCGAAATGTCAATATGTCACGCTCCATGGACAACAATAGTTCAACAATAATCGAATTACATGTCAACGATGATTTTGCAATCGCTGTGACCCCCCTCCCTCTATCCACCCCTTCATTTCACTTCAGTGATTCGTCCTTGAATTCGATCCGAACACAATTTCGAACTTAACCGTGGATCATGCGGCATTCTATGCCCTGTACCCCGTATAGTTGACACATATCTTCGTCCTTGACATAACTATTCTCTTAATTTCCCCGCAATCGATTAAGGCTTATAAATAGTTAATGAAACAAACAGACATCACGAATAGAAATATGACCTACAAAATAGTTTTAGATAGTGCCGTTCCCAGCGAATACAGTATGTGACGACGATTTCGTGACATTTGCATATTAAGCTCAATCAGCCGGATTTGCTTCGAAACTAATTATTTCACGCCCTCCTCCTCCTGTTCAACCCTCTTTGCCACAAGACGATATATGTATGTCCTGCCAAGTTCAAAATTGTTGTTTTCAAAAAAAAAACAGAGCGCGAATCCAGTCAGTTCGCAGGACAATGACAATTCATTCATTCGATTCATTGTCACGCCAGCCTGCTATCTCCGATATCTATTCGAAGGAAGAATATATAAAAACACGCAAACTCCAATCGATATTTTCCAAAAAAGGAGGAAAGAGTCAGAGTAAATTCAGTTATGTATATCCCAGGAACCATAACGATATACGACAACTGGTGTGAGTACTTTTGATTGTTTGATTTTGTTGTCGTCCAAAATTATCCTTCCAGCAGCTACCACGACTGTCGGTCAATAATAGTTATTTGCTTCTGTTGGTTTTTTTCCTTTTTGTTATTGGCTGAACATTGATGGCGGAAATTGCGAAAGGGAATCACACAATCAAGGAATGACAATAAGGATTCAATCTAGACGCTGCGCTGGAGAGAAGGACAACTTTCATGTGTATTTGTGCGGAATCGAATTGAAACTTAATTGCGTGCAAAGATGACGCGATTCGTGCGAAATTGCAATAACGCGACTTTGTTTCATTCTCATATCCTGGCCTTTGTCATGAAATGGATTTTGTCTTAAATGCGCCAAGTTTGGATGATTAACGACTTGGAACCAGAAATTATGGCAGTTTTCCCAAACAGTGGCAATAATATTTATTTTCGCACAATGTATGGTGCGACGACTTTGTGGTTTTTCCGATTTCCCTTGGAATCGAAGCCATTAACCTCATTGCTTGTTTCTTCGAACAAAACGTGAGTGAGCGCTACCCTATGAAGTGGATATACCATGCAGGACCGAACCATCAGAATACGTGCCTATATCTTGCCCCGAAGGATTACCCACCCAAACTCAAAATATGACGCCCGTCTTGAGTGATTGTTGCTCAGTTTGAAAACGCCATCCGCTAACCTATGAATGATGGCTTGGAGGGAAATAAAACCTTTAGCGAAGCTTGAGATATTATAAGATAAGTAGGTTAAGTCTAGTTAAGTTAAGTTAGGTATCTTCATTCCGAAAAAAACGGCGGGAATCACTTAGGCCAAGAATCATCAGAATACGTTTGCATATCTTGCCCCGAAGAATTACCAACCCATGCTTACATCTATAGTAGTGCCTGTAAGCTTTATATAGATCCGCCTTGAGTGATTTAGTCAAGCTTGATGGCTTGAAGTACAATACAAATGAACCGAAGCTTGAGATACTCTAAGATATGTAGGATCATCCTAATGGTAGTAAGGTCCAGCAAGTCAGAAGTCTATGTAGGTTAGGTAGTTCCCCTCCGAAAAAAAAACGGTTGGGATCACTTAGATCAAGATCGGTCCAATGTGCCACCCTTGGAACCATTTTGGGTTTCAAATAATTTGATAATCTCCGTTTCGGTTAGATCAGCCAGTTCATCAAAGAAGTAATATCCCAGAAATCGTCTTTTTGAGGAGGCTAGGGCAGGGCTAGACAGGCAGGACAGGCTAGCGGCATGTTTCCCTAAATGACAGGGTTGTGTTGGGACTCTAATTAGGCTGCTTAAACATTGCCTACGTATTTTCACCAGGCTTCCGGTTCTACATCGACAATACCTGGGCTTGTCTCGCCTAGTTGCATGTATTAAGGTCACGCCATCTCTCGTTGGATTGTTGCAGTGCATGTTGATGGATGGATATCCCCTTTGACATTCGCGATCTTCAGTGTGCCTTTTTGGCTAGTTCATCTGCTTTACAGTTACCTGGTATATCACTATGCCAGGTACCTAGCACAACGTAACAGTGCAGCTGCGCGATAAATCGTTTAGAGATTTGAGGCAGTGCTTGAGCAACTTATGATTTTATTATTGGGGATTCGAGTGCTTTCGTCCGTTAAATCCGAGGCTTGTGGTAGTCTCTAAGTTTTTCGTCCACCCGACTTAGACGAGGGTAAGATAGCGAGCTGAGCTATTTAAAGCAACTGGTGACAAGATGGTTGGGAACATGCATCAGCTCATCTGTAAATATGATCGGAAGAAAGCATGCTCCACGAATGGAATCTCAGCACCATTTGCCCTGTTCATAAAAAAGGGGACCCCTTAACTGCGCCCACCATAGGGGAACAAATCTCCTTAACGTCTCGTTTAAGATCTTTTCTGCCGTGCTGTGTGAACGCCTGAAACCATTCGTAGACAATTTGATAGGTTCCTATCAATGTCGCTTCAGGCCAGGAATATCCACGACAGACCAAATATTTACACTGCGGCAGATCTTGGAGAAGGCCCATGAATTTCAGGTCGACACATACACACCACCTTCTCGTCGATTTTAAGGCCGCATATGACAGTGTCTTTAGGGACGAACTGTACATATAGAGCCATGTTATGTTTTGACAACCCTGCCAAACTCGTCAGGTTGTGCAGGAAGACAATGGAGAATTCTCACTACTTCATTAAGGTCAGTAAGGAGTTAACCGAGTCCTTGGACGCACCGTCATGTTTTTTTTAACATCATCCTCGAAAAGATCGTGCGGGATTCACTGGCAAATACAAGAGGCACGATCTATTTCAAGTCTGCACAATTGCTCGTATACATTGATGACATTGACGTGATTCGGAGAATGCAGCGAGACGTCAATGAACCAGAAGCGGCTAAAGTGAGTCTGAATGTAAACGAGGGCAAAACTAAATATATGCTTTCGTCAGAGAAAGACCCACAAAACCGACATCTTGGCCAGAACGTCACTATTGGCAGCTATAGCATTGATGTAGTCAGGGATCTCATCTACCTTGGCTCACCGATAACGAGCAGCAACGACACCCGCGCTGAGGTTAGATGCAGAATAACTCTTGTCAGCCGCTGTTTCCTCGGGATCAGGAGGCAATTGAGTAATAGAGTCCTCTCTCGGAAAACTAAGGCGACCCCCTATAAAATCGTGAGGGTCGATAACAAAGTTTTGTGACAAACTTAATTTGTTTGTTTTTTGTTTAGAAATTCCCGGAACTTAATAGACGTCGCAAAAATTGGTCGGAGGCACATCCATTTCTTGTTCTCGAGACTGCGAAAACGTAAGAACAGATGGACATACATATGTTATATATGGGTTTTGTAACATGGACGTCCAACTTTTTTTCTGTCGTTTCAATTCTTTTCATACAAAGTTTATCAGCCGGTGTGACCGTTTTGGGCTTTGAATCTAGAAACTCGTTGAGGGGCGCATTTTATAACCTAATAATTGGAATGTTACAAGAAAATTATGTTGTCTATATCTACCATTTTCCAATTTTTTTGCTACAAATGTGTAACACCCTGTTTGAATTAATTGGAGGAATTCGAAGGAGAAAATAAAGTTTGAAGTTGTATCGCCACAAAATCATATTTAATTGAAGATGGCGCTAAAATTATTCAAAAGCACTACAATACTTGCGTTTCGTAAAATGTTGGCCACCATAACCGTCCAAATGAAGCAGTCACAGATCGTTTCGTACTTACATTCGTGGTCACAGTTTCTGTGGGAAGTGAAGGAAAGTCTGGCAAGCCAAAATATATTAATAGTCCAGAATAGGGTCCGACCACTGGATTACGATAAACTATTACTGTTTATTGAATACGCACTTTATTATTCTACCTGAGATCAATTATCTGGGCGCTTCACCCCTATTACGACCTTTTATAACCTTTAACACTTTATTGCATACATACACCTTCTTTACACCCTAGCCTCTACAATTGTTGGATAAAATTGTCCACTAACCCAACACTGGATTACCGACTGATCACTGGGTACTGAATCATTGATACTGAAAACTGATTAAATGCTGAATGCCCCCGAGGGCGAGTGTTCTCGCTTATATATATGTATAGCCCTCGGTTCAATCTCTCGAATGTTCGTCGTCAGGTATTCCCCTTCTTTACGTCAGAAGTCTCTAGATTGCTCCGTGCTCGGACATTGACATTCAGCATTATGCCGCTGATACTTACCATCATTTCCTTTTTGGCTGCCTCAAAGCATTCCAAACTTTGACAGCGAAATTCGAACAGTTATCGCTGTTGTGAAGCAAGGATTGAAAGATGATCCGAAACAATCAACAACGAGTCGTAGATCTTATTGACGAAAATGGGGATAAGCACGCCGTTACCATTAATTCGGCGCGATATTAAGCTACGATAATGGACTGCTTTTGCCATAAAACATTATATTCAAATGGACAAGTGCGTATCCTCGTCTAAGGTATTCAACAACCTGAAGTTGTCTGTCGACTGTGCCATAAAGCAATACTCATTACTCGTTTAGAATCTGTTGTACGATACGATGACTTAAAGCATTTCTTTTTTGTCTGAAGCAATAAAGGTTAAGGGATGACGGAGAATTTTTCACTAAAGCTCTACCGGAGGACATTCTCGTCTTAGAAATCGAACAAGTTTTCTTCGGATAGTGTAGTGTATTGGTCATGGTAGACATTACCACTGAAATGGATATTGAATCCTTCGTCGAATGAAGTTTAATTTTGAAAACCAAAAACCAAAAGAAAAAACTTCGCCCAAGGATCTATCTCTACAAGGATAATACGACGTACGTTCGAACATGAAAACGACAGAATATGAAGAAAAAACCACAAGGATGTGCCACTCAACGGATACATTGAAACGTTACAAAGAGGCTCTCTTAGGGAGAGAAAGACGATTCCTTAAGGTTCACCCCCCGCAAGGCACTTTTATCGATTCCATACCACCCCAGGCGCACCTCAATATCTCTATTCTCCCAAAGTAGAATCTCCGTTTTACCATAATGAGATTATGAAAATCATCAAATATCCAATCGAATCGAGGGAGTGGCGAGGATAAAACGCCTTCAACAACTAATAAAACTCCCTCCTTCGGTGTCTAGTCCCTATTCCTGTCTCTGATTTCTTTTCTAATGAAATCCGATTTTTTTTCTTCCTCCCTTTTACTGCTTTATATATTTCGTCAATTGATGCAATACAAAGTCCTTCCTTCTGGTGGGAGATATTCGAAAGGTTTTTTGGAAGAACCGCACGGGAAATGGCTATTATTTAACGACATTAGACGCTGTAAAGCAACGCGATAAATCTATTTACTCGACGGATATTAAATAACCTTGAACAGTTATTTGATTTACAACTTTTCTTTTGGCACCATTTACCTATGGTACGGAAAAGATGAATAGGTCTTAGCAACGAACCCTCTGGCATGCATGTGATGCCTAAAACTATGCTAATTTTATTGCAATATCTGTAATTCAACGTTCTGTACTCAAGAATTCACAAAAGTATCATGGAACTAACCGATTATATTATTAGCAAAGCAATCCACTGACTGTAACCAACTTTGCAAAGGAATACCGAATAACATCTGCTTCTAAGCCCGAATGCGGGTAACACTCGAAAATATGGTGTTTTCAGGACATGTGGATTCGCTGGTTCTGAAAGCACCTTTTGTGAATATTTCACAAGCCAAGTGACCAAGATGTACCATCTCTTCTTCGCCCTTTAATTTTTTTTGGTTGGAGTGGAAATTCATAAAAGAATTCTCAATGAATTGTAGCCTGCCTCATGTGGCACCACTTGAGCGATGCCTCTAATATACAAAACTGTTTTGCTGAGCTGGCGGTAACCAAAAACAAAATTTATTCACAAAAGCCATACATGAAAAACTTCTGCGAAACTTGCAATGAAGGACGAAAAAAAAAATGAAGTTATCCTTGCATCAAAGGATGGCCATGGCACATGTGTAAAGGTATCCATACCTACATACATACGTCTCCGTTCCATATTCCTATACAGAACACAGTCTCTGTTGCAGGTCGACTTGGTGTTTATGCATTTTGAATTACGTGTGCGGTTCTTTTCGATTTTCATGTTCGTCTTTTTCTCATTTTATTCGGATCACTTGGAATGTTTTCCCACTTAAGCCACTTTCTCCGCTGCGGCACACAGTTGAGGCAACAGCTCTCCAGGTTATCACATGCACACTTTTCACGAAGGAGTGAAGGAAAAAAGTTGTGGGTACGTTTACCATTTACATCATGCAGGCGATTTTCTTTGATGGGAATGCTCTTTCAGGAACCGGATAAACAAATAAATTTTTCTGTTATCCTTGCGTCAGACAGGTTTCAGTCGCCTGTCACCTCGGTTTAGCAACAAAATGATATACAACTGAGTATCCAGGCACAAGAGGAAACGTCAAGGCGGCCAAGTTCGTTCAGTAGACTCCCGTCAGGAACAGAAATACCAGGAAACTTTTGACACGGGCGGTTTTAATTGACACAATTCACTCCGATTGGAGTGGTCAAAAGACAAGAGAGCTGAGCTTATTCAATTTCTGTGATTGAAAATATCCACAGAATATGGAGGACGATGCTCCTTGTTTTTTTATATTTATCGACAGTCATTCAAATACGAGTGTAGTGCTCCAAATAATATCTATATGCGGGGTGCATGGTGCAAAAAACCGTTGTATGAAGTGAATATACTGAAGTGTGGAAAAAATTAAATTAGTTTTTCTATGGACTGTGTCATTCAGAATGTTAAAGCTCCGGACATCGCTTGTGCTTTTATGTAGAATAACTGTTTTAATCAAACTGAATAAACCACCTTGTCTGTGAGAAACCCACTAAAGGTGCAGTCGCAGTCGATTGTCAAGTTTCCCTAAATATCGTCTGATTTTTTAAGTGTTTGTTTTTTAATTGCCAAAGGGAAAAAACAATAAAACCGCGAAAGTGCATCAAGTTGCTATTTAAGTTAATAAGCCAATACTTGCCATTTGTCTTTTAAAGATTACTTTAGGTGAAGGCTTACGAAGATTAAGTTTAAAATGGTTCATATGGAGAGTTTCCAATATTGAGTCACTTTTTCGGGTATATTAAACAGTATGGTAAACTGAGGAGTTTTTGCACCGAGATGGCATTCGAGCAAGTCGAGCAAAATCTAGGTTTTCTGCCTACATAAGGAAATTCATCCCAAGTTAACAAAAGCTTATGGCGACTCTCTGATTACAACCATTAAATAGTAGGTAGCAGAATTTAGACGTGGTTGTATTTCCCTCGAAGATGACCCACGTAAAGGATGGCAAAAAATCGCAACCACACTGGAAACCATTAGAAACGTTTATGATATCGTGTTAGACGATAGACGAGTGAGGGTAAGTGTTATAGCTGAGGCAGAAGGGATATCAAAGAAAAGACCTGAAATATCTTGGAGAAAAAAAATGAGGGATGCAAAGGCTCTGCCCATGGTGGGGACCCACTCTCGCTGCTAACACGGCTTAGACGAGCGATTAAATATATAAAATCACGCGCTTTAAAGCGTCAAATCGCAAGACCTAACCCCCCTGTTCGATATGACTTGAATATCTTGCAGAGTAGATCGATGATGACCGTAAAACGGTGGAAGCGCGGCAAAATGCACGCTACACGAGCACGAATTTCGTTAATTAATTTTAATAATTTCTACGAATTGTTCGGCCATAAGACTATCGCCGATGAAATGGCAATGTTATCTGAGCGTGGCTAAGTTTAGCAAATGTCGCGAGTCATATGCGAGTTGTCGAAAACAAAACAGTCAAAAACCAAACGGCAAAATAATCACCCATTACAAATTTTAAATAAGAATATTGAAGTCAAAGTCTAGTAAGTTGCTAGCATGGACGAATAGTGGGATGTGAACCAACCTTTGCATGCTTCGGTCGGCTCATGAAACAAGGATTTCAACAACTAAAAATCCTAAACCCAATTCTGTTGAGCCATAATGCCTTTAACACTACGTTAAATCTTGGCACGGAATAAAGCCCACAAAGTCCAAAGAAACTTTTACACAGGATCATGTCATCCTCTGACATTCTTTCCATTTTTTCAGCAATCATCAACCAGATTGATCACATTGCGATGGACATTAGACACTCCTCCAGTATTTTCGATGTCCGAAACATTCAAGGAGCCAACATCGACTCGGATCATTTCCTTGTTGTGGCCAAGGTAACAAGAGAGGTGAGAAAGAACACCAAGGTTTGAAGCCGGAAAGTTACAATCGCATCCGACGGCTGCAGACTGATAAACGGCGAGGAAGACTTAAATACCGGTGTCAAGCAAAATGTCCCACTCAACTTGGAGGACAATAGACAAGAACTTCGTCTCCACGACTTTGACGACGTCAAGATAGCAATATCAAGACTGAAGTCAAACAAAACTGCTGGACGGACTGTCTTCGGAACTCTTTAAAGCAACTTCATCTGTAAGATATGGTCGGAAGAAAGCATGCCCGGTGGGAGGAATCTCCTACAAGAAAAGAGACCCCGTTGACTGCACCATATACAGAGGGATCAGTCTCCTTAACATCGCGTACGAAATCCTCTCTGCTGGTTTGTGTGAACGCCTGAAACCGTTCGTCAATACTCGGATAAGTCCTTATCAGTGTGGTTTCAGCCCAGGGAAGTCCACAATCAACACTGCAGCAGATCTTCACACTGCAGCAGATCCTGGAAAAGACCCAAGAAATGTAGATAGACACTCACCACCTATTTGTCGGTTTCAAGGCCGCATCTGATAGCATGCGTAGAGATAAGCTATGTACATAGAGCCATGTCTAGTTTTGGAAATTCTACCAAACTCATCAGATTGTGTAGAATGACGATGGACAATTCTCGCTGCTCCATCAGGTCGGTGACGAACTTACCCAGACCTTCAATGTCGAAAAAGGTTTTAGGCAAGGCGGCGCGCTATCATGTGACTTTTTTAACATCATACTTGAGAAGATCATGCGAAACTCACAAGTCAGCAGCAGGGACAATCTTTCAAAAGTCCGTTTAACTGCTAGCTTACGACGATAATATTGACGTGATTGATCGAAAGTAGCAGGCCGTCAATAAGGCGTTTGCTGGCATTGAAGTGGAGGCGGCCGCCTCCGCCGGTCTGGCGGTAAATGAGCAAAAAACAAAGTATGTGCTGTCATTAAGAAAGGACGCACAACATCGACGCCTCGGACAGAGTGTCACAATGGGCAGCAAGAACTTCGAGGTAGCCAAGAACTTCGTCTACCTTAGATCTGTAGAAACAAATACGAACAACATCAGTACCGAGATTAAACGCAGAAAAATTCTTGCCAATCGCTGTTTTTCGGGCTCAAGGGGCAACAGGCAACAGGACCATGTCTCGAAAAACGAAGTTGGCTTTATGTCTTCTCTTTGGTGGCGCTACAGCTGATGAAAGACCAGAGCCAAGCTTCCCTTCTTATGAGGGCGCCGTGGCGCTGTAGTTAGTGTGTTGAACTCTGGAACTCTGACGCACGATGAGCGAGTTCGGATTCCGATAACACCAAAAGGTCATCGAATGTTTATTTCGCGGCGTCCCTCCTCGGCAGGGTACTGGCGAAACCCCCGTAGTATAGGTTATGTTAGGTTAATGTGGTTGGCATAAACCACACGTAGGCCAAAGTCGGCCCATTGTGATACCACATGGATCAAGTTACCCTGATCCGCTACCTGAGAACCAACCGGTGCTTCTGATGAAGCGATGGAGTTGAGCATTTTGTGGTCCGCTAGCTCACTTAGATTGTCATAGAAGGGCGCGCCGAGGTAGATCCTCCTGCGATTCGCAAAAGAGGGGCATGAGCAGAGGAGGTGATGTACCTATTGATTCCTCTTCCTCTGCATCCATACAGCCGCGACAGAAGTCGTTGAAGGGTAGCCCTAGTCTGGCGGCGTGTTTTCCAATGATGCAGTGACCTGAAATGACACCCACTAGAGTACTTAAGGTTGCCCTTTTGGTTTCCACTAGGTCCCTGGTTCGTCCTAAGTTTAACTTAGGCCAAAATTGTTTAGTGATAAAGCCGATATTTCTATCATTCCATTGGAGGTTGGTCGTCTCTATGGTTTGAAGTTTTATCATGTGATTTACCGTACTTATTGGTGTTTCTAGGTACCCGAGGGTAGGTAGGCTGAGTGTGCTTGACCCTAACTTTGCGAGTTCGTCGGCCGCGCAGTTTTTTGCAATATTCCCATGCCCGGGAGCCCACAGTACTTTAATGTTGAACTGGTTAGCCATCTCATCTAGAGATAGGCGACAGTTAAGAAATTTCTTTGATTTGTGGGTTACTGCGGCCAGGGACTTAGCGAATATTACATTGATCCTGAGCAATGCAAGAGCTTCCGTTATCGCTGTTATTTCTGCCTGATACACACTAAAGTAATATAACTTACCTTGAAATAGATTTTCGACTCACACCGTTCAAAATCGGCATTAAACTGTAGGTCCCTTTCATCTGTGTGGAAAATAAATAACACACAACATGGGTGATTGAAGTGAAGCTGGCTTTATGAAATACCCTTATTATTCCAGTCCTGCTTTATGGTATATAGGCATGGGCACTATGAAAGCGGATGAGGAAGCTCTTGGTCCTTTCGAGAGAAAAGTTTGCGTTGATGACAGCTGGAGAAGATTCAACTATGAACTGTACGGGCTGTACGGCGGCATGTGCCTGGTTAAGCGACTCCGGATAAAATGCTTAAGATGGCTAGGTCATGTAGAGTGTATCGACAACATAGCTCCGGCCCGAAGAATCTTCGAATCCGAGCCATTGGGATGACTCAAATGTGGAGAAGGACCTCAACCAACTTGATGTGCCTGACTGAAGTCGGCTGGCAAGAGATCGTACTGGCTGGAGTCGCTTATTGGTTAAGGATCAAAACCATACCGGTCTGTAGCGTCACGAAGAGGAAGAACCCAGATCGACGCAAATTGTTCAATAAGCCGTAAAGCCTGATTAGAATTATTTAATTATTTTCTTTAGGAGTCAAGTAACGTTGTCTAAGGAGCATCATTAACTATATTAATTTTACTGCTCCCTCCTAAATATGATGAGAGTACCTACCTCATGCAGAATGTGATGGACAAGGTAATTGCTCGGACCATAGCGGAGATGTGTAGATTGACACAACACCTACAAAATCTGCTCGATAAAGTGGCTATGTCAATCAAGTGCCAAAATAACAACTGAGAGACAAGTGACAATCTCATAGCCTCTTCTCAAAAACTGTCATAATCACATGTGACAAGAAATGCATAACAAAGTTCTGTAGCACATGGGTAGATAGGCATGTATGTCTCACTTGATGTGACGCTTTCAGTCCCCCTCACTTTAAATTGAAGTAAAACTATCTAACAATTAAGTCATAATTTCCTAATGCATCTGTCCGAACCAATCATCATCAGTTGGAATCCGATAACTGCCAATTTGTCGACATCATCTCGCCCCTCCCTTCAATTACCTTTACCACGTCATTAAATAATTGCCCATAAAAAAGACGGACCTACATACATATATCACCACAACGAATTGCAGATAAACATCTGCCGACGAATTTCATTCTCCGCTTCGCTTCCTTTTTTTTTTTTTTGCATTGAAATCTGAAACGCGACGCAAATGTCGCCTTAATCTCTCTCCAATGGTGATAGGCGAGAGAAGATGACACCACCAGTCATGCGATGATAAAGTAATTCAAATGATGAATTTAACACTTAATTGTAACAAGAGACAATAGATAGTATCGTGTAGGGAATGTACGACCGCAGCTAATCCCCTGTACGACAGAAGGGAATAAAAATTCCAAACGCCTCTAGGGGTGTTGCCCACGTCCCAGGTTCAACCGTCGAAATCTGAAATCGAATAAATGTATCCCTTCACCGGGAACGGTAGGATCGAGGATGTGACCGCCGTTTATGCAATTGCCGCCTAAGGCTTAGGCAATCACGCTCACATCAGGGGTGTTACCATGCGTGCCCGACAGGATACTAATGTAATTTCTCTTCATTTTTTTTTTTCTGGCAAACACACGCACATATCCGGAGTGCACTCAATTATAAAAGATACCCTTTTACCACTCAAACCCAACATCTAAATTAAAGAAAATATAAAGCACAAAGGCCCAAGGGTTGATTGCGTATTGCAGGCTCGTACAACATCTAATAGATTCCTAATAGGGTAGTTGCAAATTTAATAATAAATTGTATTGCGGCAGAAGCAGAGGGGGGTGGGATGAGGAAACTATAATAACTGCACGAGACCGCTCCGCAAAAGGATTCCCGGCGTGGTTCCTTTGTGAATATTAATCGCGGAAAATTAAATGTATTTCTTTCAAGGATTCAATGTTGAGCTGTATGAGTACGCGCTCTTGCCTGCCAATCGTTAGGGGACCTGCTTCCCATCTTCCTCTCTCGCTCTTTGGTATTGCACCCTCGGGACTGGCTCTGTATGCATTTTTATGCAGATTTCTAAGCTGCCCTGTATCGTATGCTCGCTCGTATTTTGAATTAAGGAAAACAGAAGCAGCGAGAAGAAAAAAGGACTAAAGGCAGCTCAACCGTAATTACACTTTTAAGTTGAATTGCACTTTTCAGATGTAACCCGTAATTTCGCAACGCCCCGACAGCATGGAAGAGAGTGAAGGCCCGGAACCCCTTTGAAGTGGCATAACCCTTGATCCGTTACAGTACGTGTTTTTTTGATGGGGACGAAATCGTACTGGTCGTACTTGAACACAATTTTTCGCGCGAACATTTGATCAAACGCAAACCTATCTCTCGTCCTTCCCGCAGGAACTCTGTATTTTAGTAACCCAAACAGAAAAGGGTTAGTTGGCATGAGAAGAGTCAACGATACAATATGGCTGGTTAAGAAGGGTGAGTGAGTCCCGTCGCGTAAGAGTCGAAAGGGAAGTCAATGCGTTTATTAATTCGTCACGGTTGTGATTTCAGATCCTGGCGGGCACTTGACGACTTTTTTTCCTTCCCCATTGCTTCTTGTTCTCTGTCCTCATTTGTCATCCTGGAATCCCTATTCGTTGGTGAAATTAAACGTTAAGTGTCTGCGTTTTCCGCAGCTTAGATACGGTGTTTTAGCTCTCAATGGTGCTTCAGGATAAGAGTAGTTAAATTTGCTTTTTTCTTTGGCTATTTTATTACTTGGCCGAGTCCTTTGATCGATGTTTATTTATTGTATATAGCCTGCTAGCTGTTGTTTAGGACTTCAGACGACTATGTGTAGTTAAGAGGTTTAGAGTCAACGTTGACGACAACGTTGATCGGTTTAATTATTTGTGTCAATAGATCTTGAAAGTGCTTAGTGTACTTAGGGCCAATATAAAGAAAAATCGTCACCGAAGTAAAACTGAAAAGGGAGAATACGACGACAGCGAGAAGGTAATTACGGAATTGTGTTGCCATACGTTACTGGAAAAACCGTCCATAAGCCCTATGGGGATGGGGAATCAAAAATCAATGTTATGGGAACGGATTTACTGACTTTGACTTTAATTTGTAGAAATGTCAATGCAGCATGAACGGGTAATTTGTTTGCTTTGCTTGGGTACACTAGGGTTTTTGACAGTCAATAGAAAGTGTTTCGGTGTAGGCTTGAAAGGGAATCAGTGTTAAGTGATATACATACTCGTATGTAAGTAGATTAACGGCCAACATTTGAATTATTTATTTAAAAAGAGCCATTGTGAGAACTTTTTCCATAACCAACTGGCTTAAGCCTATCAAGGTATAAGTAAGAATAGAATTTAAAAAATTGGCAATTGAAGGATTCGATTGACAAAACCATACCATGCAATCATCGCAGTGTATACTTCCTTATCTCAGTGCTAACGTGCATATCGAATGGGCGATAAAAGCATTTCGTTACGATAAACTCTATGAAGGCCATTCCGTCTTCCATGAATATTGTCGCATACATAAAAGCAAAACGGATTTTGTTGCACTCTAGCGATAAGTTAACGACATTTTACTGATTGCAAAACAATTAAAACAAACAGACGGACGGACTATTTACGTTCATCTTTTCAACAAGCCTTCGCAACTCGGAAGCAAAAATGGGCAATAAAACAACGTAAAAATGTCTCACCCTTGTAACCTTATACATAAATGCCAGCTTTTGAACATTAAACTTACCTAAAAAGAGAGCGAAAAAAAAAATAGAGATTATGGAAGTAAGGCCAATAATACTCAAAACATTTATGTATAATATTCTTACTTCTTTAAGGACGAAACCGAAAATATGTGATTAAGAGAGTAGGTGTTTGAAAATACTAGATGGCAAAGGACACTAACAAAGGCCTCGTAGGGGTGGCATATATCCGACAGATGCTGGCCTGCTAAAAAGCGAGAAGATCCACCGCAGGCGAACACTTTGCGACACTGTTAGTAGGTCCCATCCCCACCTCCTTGTGGTGCCATTTGGAGATTTCCTCTGGAAATTATAGACGGGGAAGAGCGATTGGCGAGTTTGCTGCCCCAAGAAACAGGTTTAGTCGGTTAGGCTGCGGCCTAGTAAGCCGTAACCGCAAAAAACTCATCATCACTCAGAGTCAACAACGGCCTCGGATTTAATGGACGGACTACATGTTGACGACCCCCGCAAACGTATAAAAGGACAAGAGTATCGGTTCCGCACCTGGAATGTTAGGTCCTCTAACAGACAGGGTGTGGCATTCCAAGAAGTGCGAAGGGACGGACCGGGTAAAAAGAGGATGAAAAACTGTTACACATACTACGGAAACTGCTACAAGGAAAACAAATAACGCCTATTTGGATGGCGGATTTATTGTTCGAGGTGAACCTAGGTAAGAAGTCCTAAGTCCTAAGATCACTTCTATGACCTCCTGGATAGAACGTAAGCTCAATGACTCCAAGACTGTTCTATTAGATTTCAACACGAAGCTAGGTAAGGAGGACATCTTTGAACGAGTCGTAGGAAAGCACAGCCTAGACTTTGTGACGGGGCGTAATTTTCTAGTAGTTAGCACACGATTCCCACATCTCAATATCCATAAGGATATTGGTCAATCAAATCGATCACATTGCGACCGACGCCAGACACTCCATCATCTTGGATGTCCGAACCTTCCGAGGAGCCAATGTTGGCTCGGATCATTACTTTGCAGTCAAGATTCGTATGCGGATATCGCAAAACTGCGGAGTCGAGTAGGACCATCAAAATTATAAGTCGGGAAGCTGCAATGGTAAGAGACCGATCGTATCTCCCTCAAGCTCTTTCACGAGCCGATGCAGACAGCAAAAACCATAGATCAGCAATGGAGACGATGCCAAAGCGCCATCAGAGATGCTGTCTCTGATGTATTAGGTTTCCAGCCACCACCTAGGAGAAACACCTGATTTTATGAGGAGTGCAGAGAAGTGCATCCAGAAAGAATAAAACGCATGCCAAGGTTATAAAGCCAAAGCGGAAGCCTGCAGGGAATATGGAAACACTAATTCTGTGAACTGTAAGACGGCGAAAATGGTCAAAATACCGCTGTCAGTCAGAACGCACCATACACACTGGACGAAGATGGGAGGGAATGCCACCCAACTTAGACGAGATAAGATAGCGATATCAAAACTAAAGTCTAATAAAGCTGCCGGCGCAGACGGCCTACCTGCGAAGGTATTTAAAGCAGCTGGAGTCGAGTTGGTTGAAAATAGGCACCAGCCAGTCAGAAGAAAGCATGCCCGATGAATGGAATCTCATCATCGTTTGCCCAGTTCCTGTGCCAACTATAGGGGGATTAGTCCCCTCAAAATTGCATATTAGATCTTCTCTGTCATGTTGAACGCCTGAAACCATTTCCAAGTTCCTATCAATGTGGCTTCAGGCCAGGAAAATCCACGATAGACCAAATATTCACACTGCGGCAGACACATACATGTTTTCGTCGACTTTAAAGCCACATATGACAGTCTCTAGAGGGATGAGTTATATAGAGCCATGATATGTTTTGGCATCCCCGCCAAACTCGCCAGGTTGTGCAGGATGACAATGGAGAAATCTCGCTGCTCGATTAAGGTCGATTCAGGAGTTAACCAAGACTTTCGATGTCAAACAGCGATTCAGACAGGGCGACGCACTCTCGTGATTTTTTTAACAACATGCTTGAAAAGCTCGTGCGGGATTCACTGTCCAATACAAGAGACACGAACTGCTTCAAGTCTGCACAATTGCTCGCATAGGCTGATGACATTGATGTGATTGGGAAAACGCAGCGAGACGTCAATGTAGCTTTTGTGAGCATTGAAGCAGAAAGGGCTAAAGTAGGTCCGAAGGTAAGCGAGAACAAAACCAAATATCTATATGCTGTCGTCAAAGAGAGATGCACAACATCGACGTCTTGGCCAGGGCGTCACTATTGGTAGCTACATAAGTATGTATAACTTTAGTATAGTCAAGGATTCCGTTTAGCTTGGCTCACTGGTAACAATCGGCAACAACACCAGCGCTAAGATTAGATGCAGAATAACTCTTGCTAACCGGCTGTTTCTTCAGACTCAAAAGGCAATTGGGTAGTAGAGCTCTCTCTCGGAAAACTAAGGTGACCCTCTATAAGACTTTAATCATCCCGATCCACCTCTACAGCGCAGAGAAAAATCCTGCGTATGATCTTCGGTCCCGTTCCAGCTGACGGAGAGTGGAGGAGAAGATTAAACCAGGAACTGTACGGGCTATACAGTGACATCGGCTTGGTATGACGTCTACGGATCCAACGTCTTAGATGACTAGGCCATGTAGAACGAATGGACAGCACAGCTCCAGCCCAGAGAGTCTTTGAATCCAACCCTGAGGGACGAAGAAGCAGAGGATGGCCGCACTTAAGATGGCGCCCACAGGTGGAAGGGGACCTCAGCCAACTGGGTGTGCGGCAATGGAATAGGCTAGCAAAAGATCGTGCTAGTTGGAGGGGCATGTTGGTTGAAGCCCAGGTTCACCTCGAACTGTAGCGCCCATTAAGAAGAAGAAGAAGTATATACTCGAAGCGATCAATCGGATTTTTCAAACATTCTCTCGTCAGATTTTCTCCCTGCCGTATTAAATTCCGAATGAAATTGTTACTTGATATGTTCCAAATGGCTTCGAAATAGGAACGTCTCTGTTGGTCCTATCGTCTTGCAACTTCAAAGTGATCAAAAATCTTGCCTAATTTGACACAAGGGCGAATATCCTCATCATTATCAGCGAAAAGGACAAACGAAAGATCGCTTTCATAAATTGCTTTTATTGGCCGACTTAGAAGACCAATTGCGCATCGATGTGAAAGGCCTCAAGGCCCGTAATCATATAAACTTAATGTAAAGTGTCACGTGAATTTTTAAGCATTTGGTTTTTCATTGTCAACCAAGGCTGTATGTTTAATGCTCCATATGGAGGATGATTTGATGTATCCACAACAAAACAGTCTAAAGGCAAATTGCATGATCAAAGTCGCCAATTCAGTTCAAAATGCGGGATAAATTGCTCACCGAACTCATTTCTTAATTGGTCCATCAATTTATGCTTACTTACGCCGGGGCGCCGTAGTTAGTGTGTTGGACTCTGACGCACGATGAGCGAGTTCGGATCCCGATAACACCAACGTCCCTCCTCGGCGGGGTACTGGCAAAGCCCCCCATAGTATAACTTGCCTGGAAAAAGCTTCTCGACTCACGCCGTTCGGAATCGGCATTAAACTGTAGGTCCCTTTCACCTGTGTGAAAAATAGAATCACATACAACATGGGTGATTGAAGGGAAGCTTGGCTCTGGTCCTTCATGGGCTGTAACGCCACCGAAGAAGAAGAAGAACTTATTTATCAGGCCAGCGATCCATGGAGGATCTGAGCCTGAGCTATAGCTGCCTTCCATCCTTGACGGTCCCGGCACGGTCCCGACACGCTGCTTATCAAGTCTTCTTCTCCATTCACCTTCCTCACAGACAGGACTAAATATCCGGCCTATAAACGCAGACGGGGGATGGAGGAAAAGATTCAACCACGAACTTACGGGCGACATGAGTCTAGTTCGGCGTATACGGATTCAACGCCTAAGATGGCTGGGCCATGTAGAGCGAATGGACACCACAGCTCCAGCCCGGAGAGTCCCCGGAGGGACGACGTTGCAGAGGACGGCCGCATTTAAGGTGGCGCACACAGGTGGAAATGAACCTTAACCAACGGAAGGTGAAACACTGGAAACAGCTAGCAAAAGATCTTGCTAGCTGGAAAGGCTTGTTAGTTGAGGCCCAGGTTCACCCCGACTGTAGTGCCACATAAGTAAGTAAATCAGTTTTTGGCGCAGCAAACTCGGCATTCGCTCTTCCCCGTCTATAATTTCTAGTGGCCATCTCTAGATGGCACCACGAGGAGGTGGGGATGGGACTTACATATGTGTTGCCTTACTATCTTGTTCTACTCAATTCCATAAAAGAAATCTAGTGACATTATTGCGTTTTTTTATTTGGACGCATTTGCTGACTAAAATTACTTACATGGGATCCTAAAGTACACTGTATTTTATTGGTAATTTGGGCGACCAATCAATTGGTACAAAGACTCCGAATATCAGGAACAAAATTATACGCTCAATCTAATCATAACTCCTCGATACTGCAGTCATAGGAATATCTGCATATAGAGGTCTTGAATATGTATATTTCAATTCATAATCCCCTTCATAATCTCCCCTTAAATGCATGTATTTTTACTTAAATTCAGAAGGCAACTTTGCACAAATATTTGGATTACTCATTCATCAAAGTCCTGCGCGACAACGTTATTTTTTTGCCAACAATCAAAAATAACCACTTTGTCTAAGGATAGCTGGTTATGTGACGCACCACTCATCACGAGCACACAAATACAAGTGTTAATATGATGTATCTAGACAGCCCTTTGCTGTCTTTACGAATATCCTAACATGTATCCTTTTTTCAAATGGAAACCATTTTGCAAAATTTTCCACCCCAAATTGGAGGAAAAACCGAAAAAACAAAACATTTCCTCCAATGGGGTCGTAAAACAAAAATATTGTACCGTATTTCATGATGCCAAAGTTAGGTAAAAAAAAACCCTTCCCACGTCCTGTCGCAGGAGCTTCCTGTAATCCACTGGCTTTAAATGAATTCCGAAATTCACCCTTCAAAAGTAACCATCCAACAACCAATCGGATGACAGTGAACAAGACTGCACCCTCCGGTGTGACACAACAAATCACGTCGAACAATTACAGAGGAAGCATGGTTGGAAAAAGGGGAAAATTGATATTTGGCTTCCTTAAATGCACGCGTAAATAAGTATGGCGGCAACCGGATATGTCAGCGTTTCCTTTTTAGTTTTTACTTTGCCAAGCCCCGGACAAAGCACACCCTAAAGTGATGCCATGAATGTTAAGTACTATCCACTTCCAATGGTCGATATATAGGAATACTGTCCGTCACAAGACGAATGGCCGATAATTAGTTCCTAATTAGATAATTATAAGATAGAAGTTGGAACGTAATTTATCCTTCGTGTCATGAACATAAATTTCGTTGCGTTGAAGCGACAACAACAGCAGCGCGGACAAAAGGACACAACTTATCACACATCGAAAACACCTGTAATTAAATCCTGACAGTAGTAATATACACACTATGTACGCGTGTGTGCGTGTAAGAGGTAGAGGATGAACGGCGAGTCCCCTGTTTCGGCCTTTACTGGAAATATATGCTGGTAATTGCTTATAACATGTGCGCCAACTGTCGGTCAACTAGACCAAGGATAATAGCAGCAGAATCACACGGTGTTGCACGAGCAACAGGACGGACAATAGTTGGCATGGCAACAACAATACCCTGAAAGAGGAACATGCTTTAAGGTTGAATCGAGGTGAAAAGGAAGGAATAGGCGTAACGCACTGCCAGTACACAATTAATGACATTCCAGACGTAGACGATGCTATTACAATGGCATAGTGCAGACAGCGACAGCGACGATGGGGGCCGACAACAATGCCAACAATGCTTTATTGTCGTGCGTAATTGATGTCGTTCGTGGTCCAAGGATACGAGGAGGGCTCGTGTGCAAACGTGCCGCAAAACCATTTTTGTCATTAACGCGTGCATGTGTATATGTGTACATTTTCACCGACACTCATATACTCGTAGGCTGGCTAGCTAATAATGGCGGTGGGATCCTACCAGGTACCTTACCGCCATCATATCCTTCCTGTGGGCAACACCAACTCATTTCGAATTTTCGTCGGTTCGAATGGTGTACATACATACATACGTACGTTCGCTCGTTTGCCTGACTCTCTTTCAAGACTATAGGAGCACACAAGACAAATGTTGGCGCAACACTTACATATGCAATAAATTAACTACGAGCACATCCTGGCGGTTAATTGGTAATTTATACGCACACTTCGATTTTCAAGTGGTACCATCGCGTTACTCCTTTCCCCAATGGAATAGTACTTGACAGTTGAACCAGAGAATCGGGCTAGTACTCTGACAGGTCCTTTTAATTAAATTATATGTCATGATTTACGAGGATTTTGCAGAAGGACACATGATATACGGGGGCCGTGGCTACTTCTAATTAAGCTAAGAGTCTATAGGATGAGTGATTGGATTTATTGCTTGATTATTGACCTGACAAGCGACGAATCCTGGAAGTCATTTGCCTAATTGAAAGAGAACAGACTTAAAAAACATTTATGAGACAAGCCTTATGGCCTGTGTCATACAAGGAACCACCAGAAGCTTCTGTCCGATGACGCAAGCGACACAAAAATAAATCACAACGAACATAACAACTTCAGAACTGGTAGCTAATGAATGACTCATTTCGGTTGCTCATAACGACCGGATGGTTACAAAACAAAACATTACAAAGGAAAGGTCATCCAATCGCTATGGGAGCTTTAAGGATAATAATTAGAAACCGTCCTTCCTCACTTCTACTACCGTCATCGTGCACCATCATCGATTTCTCATCGAACAATGGGAAACGCGTACATGATATGGGGTTCCTCGACTCCTGTACCGTGAATCGAATGGAATTGAAACGTCAACAGCAGGATACCTAATTTATTTACGCTCCCGCCCGACCCATTTCGCATGTAATCCTGTCGACAAGATAGCGACGAAACATCGAATCTTTATTGTTAACTATCCCTGCAGAAAGCACCTTTCGCCTCACTATTGGAGGATAGAATATGCTTCAGGTACAATAGCAGTCAGGAATCGTTTTCGATTCTCGATTTTCTATTTCCTCTTATCCTTTTTGCTTTCGGTGATGCCTTTTTTGCTCCCTATGTCGACAGAGTTGTTCTATATTTTTGTTTTGATTTGTTACCCGGGAAGGATCTTCTATTCACATCCCGTACCCCTAAAATGCATGTTTAGGTTCCTTTTTCCCATCCTCTTTTAGGGACGAGGATGAAATTCAAATGCTTCCAGGTATTCCATATCAAGGCAAGAAAAACTGAGAAAAAAATCAAAGAATAATGGGGATCTAAGGGAAGAGCAGTCGATATGAAAATTTAGAAATTGTTTTAGGGCCTACGCTGGCAGGATTCACGCCGGAAAAGTGCAAATATGTAAATGTACTCGGTATATCCTGGGGGCGAAGTGGCCCATCAGTGTTTTGCTCCTATTTCGATTTTCTTTTTGCTAAGGATTTTGAGAGGCATAGGTAGATAGATGATTTTTTCGTCCAACAGTTATAACGTGTACAGAACGTAGTGTTTAAAAGGAACGCGTTTTTACTCAAGCCTCAAGCCTCAACGACGTGTTAGCCATTGGGTATGCTAAAAGCTTCGATGTTTTCACTGTCCAGTGACTTTGATGTGTTGGATTCGGTGTACGATACGTAAAACGAGTGGCGAAAACGTGTATGCTTCTATTCGTCCTTAAATACGTGTTTGAATACGATGTTTGGTCGGGTAGAGTTTTGTTTGTATTTTAAAAGTTAAACCTTAACGGACGTAGGAAGCAGCCTAAGGATACACTGTAATGTCGTTTTGTTTTCTTCATCGCAAAAAGGATTACTATTTAATTTTTTCCCCTGATTTTATGTTCCATTCGTTTCTGATGGCATACCACAAACAGGCGACTAAGGGCCCACACTTTTTTTCACAACAAATCGCATTTAACATATTTTTGATTTTGATTATTTCGCATCCTCCAAACCCTATTATAGTAATGCATCACATCAATTATAAATCCAACCTGCCTTCGACAGATAATTGCCTAATTGTCCTTGTTGCAAACTTCGTTTTACTGCAACGAAAATACCCAATACCAAGAGTCCAAAGTGGCGCACACTGTTGACACAATTAGTTCCCACTTAATTGTCAAACGTACGGATTTCTGCAGGATTAAATAATTCATTAGTATTTGTCAACAAGGAAATTCCATTAATACTCGCTCGACACTGACAACGATGACAATATTTGATTGTCGTCCTTGCACGCTATGTAGTACATATAAAGCAGCAGTATATAGGTTCAACTCTATAATTTGAGGGTCTTGTTATTTTCGTGCACATTCCAGGACGAGATGGTTAGATGAATATAATTTTAATCAAATTAAATTTAATCTCAATGGAGTGTCCTGAGTGGCATGTGGAATGTCTTTTCCGTGATGGTTGTCGCTGCACTCGCAGGTTAAATATGTAAGCAAATGGTTTTAACTCAAATTGCATAGGTACAACTGATTACTATCGGGGCAGGTCAAGGCTTGTGCGCCAGCAGCGGTAAGTTATGGCCATGAGCGGAGGATAAAATAGAAAGTCGTAGGAACTATGACTGGGGTGGGATTAGAGGGTGCTGCAGTGCTTCAAGGTACTCATTGGGCAATTCAACTGTGGCTAGTTAGCAAGGGAAATAGATTTGGTCTCGACAGGGAGTTAACTGCCAGTTAATAGAATATTAAGGAAATAGTGGATCCCGTGCGTGTAACTATACACCGTTCTTGGAAGGCTAACCGGAATAGAGTGAACGATAAGTTCTTATTTAGGTCAACTATAGGCGGTTTTGTTTCGCAACTTCTTGTTATTTTTAGGGTATTTATGCCTCTCTCATACAGGATCTTTCATTAAGCGTTTCCTATCTTTAAATTTAAATAAAACAAAGTGTGTATGAGATGTCATCGAAATTTTTTATCCGCTCACCGATGCCATTATCTATGAAATACAACATCGTTCAAATGCCCGCCGCAGCTTCTCTGGGGGACACGCAACCGAATTGTCCAATTTTACAGACAATTTTTTTTTCCCCGTTTTCCAGAGAGAAGGAGCTTCGGTGATGTAGAACTAAGAGATTCGTCCTCCTCGCAACATGCAGCACAGGTAGGCGTAACACTGATGCGGAGCATGCAGAAATGCCTGCCAAGAGTGTTATGGCCCGAAATGACACCCTAAGTCTTCTTGAGAATAAGAAGAATGAAGCGGATTTCTTGCAGCCATCAGTGTGTATGCACTTAGTCATCCTGCATCCTGGATATTCCCTCCATCTACGATTGTGTGCATTAAAGACCCAATCGTTGATGAGGGTATTGACCGTAGACCCAAGGCGGGTTCTGGTTCTAAGAAACTGTCCTCTGAGCCCATTCTGGGATCGCAGCATGACCTGGAACCTAAACAAGCCTTAGTGAGTTTAGTCAACCGACTTTGTTCAGAAAGACCTTAATTTCGTACACGAACTTGGAGCTGGTTAAAGAGTTGGATCCAGCTTTGAGTGCAGCTTGGCATATGTTTTTATCCTTCTACCAAAGCTTCACAACATAGTGCATGGTCATCAGAATTGCGTATATGTATCTCTGACTGAAAGACGGACGCATATTTTTCTAACGAAAAGTGCAGTCGGACGTTTTCGCATTCAAAGAAAACCTCCATCGCCGGGCCCCAATCCAGACTTGGAGCCATCTGTGAAAATGCGAAGACAATCCTTTCCAAGTTCAGTACGGAGCCACGGCCAATCCTGATGCCATGGAAATTCGATTGTGAAGTTATATGTAGCGCAATAGGATGATAGGTGTAGGATATTTCCCTCGCAAGCGCACTGTGTCATTCCAATGTGAGTTGTACCAAAAACATGGCATTCAGTGCACATCCTCTGGTAAATATGGTAAGAGGTTGAAGGTTCATCATAGCATCTAGAGCAGTGCCCGGCATGCTGGAGAAAGCCCCCGTACAACTGAGACAAACCGTTCGTTGGAGTATCGTGAAAGAGGCTACGACGTGTTAACCTGTTTCACCAGATAGCCAATGCATATGAGACTATCGTTCTTATCATTGTCGTCTAGATTCAGAGGACCTTTGTCGGTGATAAACTCCATGTTTTTCCAAAAACACCTCTGCATTGTCAGAACGCTGTCATCGTTTTGGTGGGTTTTGACTCAACAGGCTTTGACCAATGAAGCTTGCTGTTTAAGATAACTTCCAGGTACTTGGCTTCCTTGGATATCGGAATGGGACTGCCTTTGAGCACCAAATTAATAATGCCAGTATCTATCCTCCTTCTCGTGAAGAGAACGACATCAGTCTTGAGAGAATTAACTGTCAGCCCATTTCTCGTGCACCACTCATGGACCACATTTAGCGCTGCCTCTGCTATGAGACATGCAATCGCTAAACATAAGTCGACAGAGAGAACAGCGACATTGTCCGCATAAGCCTGAGCGTAGACTCCAAAGACATTGAGAGCATCGCGCAGAAAATCGACCACCATGCACCATAAAAGCGGAGAAAGGACGCCACTCTATGAGATGCAATTTTACGCACTTGTAGCTCTACTATTCTTTCATTCTTTTCAGCGAGAAGGATGTTAGACTGCGGGTAAGTAATCCGGTTTCCCTATTTGGGGAATAAAGACTACTTTCACCGTGCGCCATGGCTTAGGTATGTAGGCAAGTGCCAGGCTAGCAGTGAAAATTCTTTTCAAGGTAGGAAGCAGCTGCCTTATACCTTTCTGCAGCATAGCCGGGTATATCCCGTCGGTGTCTGGCAATCGAAAGCCATATAAGGATACCACAGCAAATTCAATGGCCTCTGTCGTTGCCATACGCGACGCAATATACCAGCTACGCCGAATTGTTTTCGTCGTTTCAGTCGCAGTTACCATGGAAGGAATATGCAACGAGTCGATGACAGTCTGATTTTCCATGAAATGAGTCTGAAGCAGTAAACTAAGAGTTCCAGCTTTAAACTCAGTAAAGGTACATTCCGATTTTCTGCTAGTCGCATGCAGAGATTTTATCTCTTCGCAGAAGGTCTTTCAAGAATCATTTTTCGGTTTACGGATAAGCTTCATTTATTCCTTCTGCTTCGACCGATACTTATTCCAGGAATTTTCCGAATTCGATATGAGTAATTTAGTCAGGAGACTTCTGGCTTCCCTGCACGAACACTTTGGAGGTCGGCATTCCATCAGGGAACCAATTTCCTGCAGGGAGGTGTGCTGACAGGACAGTTATAATTCGTAGTAGACTATGTCTTTTCGGTCTTAGAGTTTACTTGCAGACGTAACATCCTTTGGCAGTAATATGTCAAATCATCAAGAAAATATGGTAACAGTGGGTAGGGGTAGGTATCTAGAGGCAGAGCTCAGTTCCATCCCTGACAAGTTTTGAGAGTTTCCAATATATATACAACGGAACAGCTTTTCCAAATTTCATTGTTAAAATGTACGAGGCTAAAAAAGCATCAACATTGACTGGCGTCTTTAAGGATACCATTTGAATAAACAACCAATTCTCAAAAACCCGGGTCTATTTACAGTCAAAACAAAAGCATCTCCCCCCATTCGTACCATGGACATATTGAAAGAAAATCTTTCCTCGTTGAGGTAGTCTGACAACAAAGAATTTCAAAATTTAGTTATTTTTAAATCCCAAGTGTACCATAACCTTGGTGAAGAGGAAATTCTATTTCTATTGTTTGTCGTTAGTAAACATTTGGCCATCAGTCTCTGTCCGCCATTGCGTAAAGGTTAAGCAAACAAGTCATTTCCATCGAAAGGACCTTCAGAAATTGGACAAGAAATTCTAATTATTTCAACAAATTGTTTTTTCTTTTGTTTGATATTTAAGAAAAAGGTGGAAATCCAAATATACCGAGGTATGCGCAGGTTCTCATAATTAAAAGCAAATACGTCCAGACCTGTGCGTATATCAGGGTGGTGTCGAATGCACCAGGTGGTTGATGGGAAAACAAACCCACAATTAAGCTGTCACGTGCGATAATTGTTCGGAATCCTTGAAGCGAACTGACAACTATCTCGCTTCATGTTACCCTACTTGATTGTATTTAAATAAGTTAATATCCAATAGCGAATTCAACCCAACTGTCGGATATCCTCTTCGAAAGGTTCAAGTTCAATATTGACGTACACTTGCATAGGCATAGACAGGTAGACCGGATGGCAGGACAACAACCAATTGTATCCTGGATGAAAAAAAAAGACAACAAAAGGGCTTTATTTGTTAGCGTTTGGTTAAAGGCTATCCCGAGAGCCTAAGCAAACACGAACCGTCGCTTTGGACTGTATTGTGTGGGTGATTTTTGTGAAAATATTTGGTAAGCATCTCGGGTATTGTTGATTCTCTGTTGTTTATAGTTGATGCCGGCTAGTACTTTCGCCGGCAGGAAGAATTGAATTAGATTAAATGCAAACATAGACAAAACGGCGGCAATGGCATTGCTGATAGACGAAACCAGGCCGGGCCGTAGGGATATTCAGATAAAAGTAAGCATAAAGTCACCGATACAAATGCCATTGATAGTTTATATGATAAACGCAGAGCGACAATCAATTCTTCTGGTGTATTTGATTATAACGCTGGGATACTATTGAATCGGATAAAGAAAGAACAAGAAAACGGACAGGTGCCAAATATATTACAGCTGCGACGACCTTCCATCAATTACATCCATCTAACCGGCGATATACGCGACGCGAAAATATTCAAATAATCCATTTTGTCGGTTGGAATATCCGCATGCTGCATTACTCAATGGCTTCATTACCGCACCGAATCAGTGTCGTAAACCGTGTCACCTCAGGCACATCAGTCAAAATAAATACTTTTGTGTCCACATCAACTTTTGTACTGTTCCGTGTGTATTCAGCGAAAGCAAACAACCAGAATGCGCCACCAATAATCCCATTTGTCGCTCCACATGCAACCTTAACTTTGGCCACAAAAGCGTCGATCTGACATTCCGCATCGCTCTTCCGCATCCCACAACAAATTACCCGCAATCAATCCCTTTTCACTCAAGCTTGAATCTAGTGTAAATAAAAATTCACACATTCGCTGTCAACGCGATCCGAATTAAGACATAAAACGCGTGCGGATCCCCGCAACAGCCCGTCGAAACGGATATGCGTCAATTTTATTTTGTCCTTTTCCGGTTTAATTGTAAATTGCAGTTAATTACGTTTGCGGCTATCAGTTGCAGAATGCTGTTGCAATAAAGTGCATTGGATTGCTTGTAAATATCACAAAAACAAAAATTCAATTTCAGTTGGACAATTATTGCTGTGAATGAAGGCGTCAATTTTGAATGCCGCCGAGATTCAACTGAAGCGGAAAACAATTCAGCAGGATACGATATGTTGTTCGCTTTGTTTTAAGGTAAAACAACTTCGGCGACATATTTCGATGGTGTTAACGGTAATAATAGAGCCAATAATAGTGGGTTGGATGATAGTGAGGATTTTGATATGTTTTTTAATACTCCGATTTGATTGAGTTGTATAGGGTCGATACTTTGCGCGACTATGACAATCGACAACTTTTACAGTTTTTCTGTTCTATCGATATACCGATTCAGCCATCAATTGGACCTCTGTTATTACCAAGGCCTGCCTGATAGAATCTGTAATGCTTTCAAGGCCTTCTACTATCCCCTTGCAATAGGGCATGCAAGTCATTACTGTAGGCAAAATGTCCTTAATTTGTATGAGGTCATCCAGAAAAATCTCAATCCAGTAAAACGGTGAGCAAAAAAAAGTCCACCAAATTTACAAGTAAGTCACAAGAAGCTTCTGACCAAAGGCTTTAATTTTTTTTACTAAACTCAAGTCAATTGACTTATCCAGCAGTTTACCGTTCTTGAGGTGCACACTTAGGAGCCAGCTTTCCAGTGAGGGTTGCTGGTGCAGTTTAGGTTGGTCGCGCTAAATCAAGTAAGTGACTTTGTCCTTTGAAGACGGCGCAACAGATTTCGGCTCCTTTCAAGAGCCGCATTGTTCATACGACCTTCCAGCCGATCTCTGTGTTTCGGGCAAAAAGTTAAGCTTCATTTTCGACGTCACGATGAATGTCGTCGTTTCGAATATATCACAGCGCGTTAACAACGGCTCGTAATACTTTATTTTGTTACGTTTGTATAGGGTTTTCCAAATAAGGAATTTACAACTTTGAATTCAATTTGTGAACGCACTCTTTCACTAATCATTCAACTGTCATTGTCTATTTATTCAGTAAACTCAACCTTTTCATCGTGGTAAGGTACACCACCGAGCAACGTCTACAAATTATAAAAATTTTATTTAAAAGAAAAAGTTGTCAAGCCCTTATTGGAAAACCCGATATAAAAGATCAATCAATTCTTGGTATGTACAACCCCATGGTTGTTATAAGCCCAAATAGACCTAAGCACTTGCCGATTGCTTGGGATTCTCCTGCACACTCTCACAGATAGCGGCGATTTTTTTCGGCAGATCTTGCGTTTCCCCGACGTACGGGTACGTACGAATAATCCTCTCGGTAGGACGATTTTTGCGACCGTAAAATGGGCGAAGCGCGTGAAACTTTGCCCCAACAGAACACACGTTTGATAAAATTAATTTATTATTTGCACGTATTGTTGAATGCTATGTCCATCCATTGGTCATTTGGCAAGACAGGCTGAATAAACGACATCTAGTTTGACAGATGTAGTTTCAGCAGTATGGCCACTATCAAATGTCAAAGTTCGGAAGTCCCTATTCTTGAAGTCGGTTTTACTAAACGGATTTCCGATAGGGACGGATAGATCACCATGGCAAGCTATAGCGTCGAACAGTACGTGTAAATTATAAAATTTTTATCAAAATCAGTGCTCTATTGTAGTAACGACGTTCATCCATTTTGTGGTTTACATCGTCTTCTTTCCCCGTCTTCGATTCAATGAATAGTGGACATATCTAAGTCGATAGTTTAGTTAATATGTAATTAGCCAGCGTAGCCAAACGTAGACGTTTACGTGAAACCTAAGGCTGTCAATTTCGGATTTTTCAGAGCGTGAACTTGGCAACTTTTGAACCTGACCAAGGAGCTAAAGGGAACCGACCATAGACAACGTCGTGTGTTCACTGACTGGGTTCGTCTTAAGCAGCGAGACCCGTATTTTGGACAAACGCGTATGTCAAACAGCAAAATTGTCAAGTTAGGGATGGTGCCAATAGACACGGGGTTTAATATTTGGCAAAGCATCCACGGAAAGTCACTGTTCGGTGTAGATTGTTGGCCAGCGACATAATCGATCCGTAATTCTTCGAAAACGGCGACGACACTGCTGTCAACCTCAATGGAGAGCGGTACCGATCGATGATAACGAATTTAGTTTTGGCCCAAATCGGGTAATGTGGATACGAAAGACATTTGGTTCCAACAAGACAACTGTACGTGCCATACAACTGATGCCTCAATGGACATGCTGCACGAGTAACTTGAGGACTTGGTTATCTCATGCGGGTGCTAAATGAGATAACCAACCTACCCACCGAGATAGTACGATTTGATTTAATTAGACTTTTTTATGCCGTCTTAGCTCTAGTATGCGTGCACGCCCCCAAGGAAGAAAAAGATGATCGATTTAAGGATGACTTTTATGATCTCCTGGACTGAACATGCGTCCAATGCCCCAGTTATAATACCAAAATCGAACTAGGAGATTTCAACGCAAAGCTGGGCAGAGAAGTCATAGGAAAGCATAGCCTCCATAACACCAAACCCGACAACGAATTTTGACTGATCGACTTCCCAACGGGGCGCAACCTCCTTGTATGAAGCAAGCACACGATTCACCGATCTCAACATTCATAAGGGTACCTGGCGGTCCTGACCAATCGACCACCAACCAGATTGATCACATTGCGATCGACGCCAGACACTCCTCCAGTACTCTCGTCGTACAAACCTTCTGAGGAGCCAACATCGACTCGGACCACTATCTTGTTGTAGCCAAGGTACTACGAATGAGGATATCAAGAATGTTTAGGAGTCGAGTAGGACAACGTAAGTTTGACGTCGGAAAGCTACAATCGTAACAGACTGCCAGCATTTTTGCCGATCGTGTCTCCTTTAAACTCTCTCAAAATCCGCCCACAGCAGCGCAAAGAAAATAGCAGGAATGACATCCGGAAGTTTTACAATAAGGTAAAACGAACATGCCATGGCTACAAAGCCAGAGTGGAGGCCTGCAGGGATGAAAATGGAGAACCTGTAGTGGAACCACAGTCAATGCTAAGAATTTGGCAAGATCACTTCTGCAGACTGTATAACGGCGATGACAGAGAAGATACCGCTGGACGACGATGTAAGAAAATTCCGTCCACCCGACCTAGACGAAGTCCAAATAGCGATATCAAAACTTAAGTCTTATAAAGCCGCATGTGCAGACTGTCTGCTGGGCTGTTTAAGGAGGCTGGAGATGCACCAGCTCTCTTGCAAGGTATGGTCGGAGGAAAGCATGCCCGACGATCGGAATCTCAACATCGTTTGCCCGGTCCGTAAGAAAGGAGACTCCTATAATTGCGCCAACTTTAGGGGAGTAAGTCTCCATAACATCGCATATAAGATCTTCTCTGCCGTATTGTGTGAACGCCTGAAACCGTTCGTGGATAACCTGATCGGCTCTCATCAGTGTGGTTTCAGGCCGGGTAAATCCACAAAAGACCAATTATTTACGCTACGGCAGAACTTAAAGGAGACCAAGGAATACCAAATCGACACTCACCACCTTTTCGTCGACTTCAAGGCCGCGTATGACAGCGTGTATAAAGACGAGCTTTACAAAGCCATGTCTGGTTTTAAGATCGCTGCCAAACTCGTCCGACTGTGCAGGTTGACAATGGAGAACTCTCGCTGCTCCATTAAGGTCGGTAATGAACAAACCGAGACCTTTGATGTTAAAAACGGATTTAGGCAAGGTGACGCGCTGTCATGCAACTTTTTCAACATCGTGCAAGAGTCACTGGCCAACACAAGAGGGACGATTTATTTCAAGTCTACGCAATTGCTTGCGTATGCCGACGACATTGACGTGATTGGACGGACACAGCGAGGCGTCAATGAGGCCTTTGTAGGCATTGAGGTAGAAGCAGCTAAGATGGGTCTAAAGGTTAATGAAGGTTAAATCTGAATATCTGCATTCAACAAAAGGAGACGGGCATCACCACCAGGAAGGCGCGGAAGAGGACGGTCGGATCAACGGTGGCTCACGCAGGTGGAAGGGGACCTTAACCCACAACACGGCCAAAGACCGTGCCAGCTGGAGACTCTTGTTGGTTGAGGCCCAGGTTCATAATTTAAAAAAATTGGCAAAAAATTTGTTTCCTAAAGTGGTATGCAGGTTCGGGACGTATAATGCACTTTGTAGACAGTGAACTGGTAAAGGGATTGATAGGTCAAAGTACCTTTAGAAGTCCCTGGATTACTGGTTGACAAATATTTAAGTTCACATCCTGCAAGCCCTAGCAAAGTCCATTACCACCAGCCCATCAACGGCCAATACCGTGAATGGCAAAAATTATAATAATTGAATGTGGTTACACGGGCACAGTAAACGTTAATGCGCTTCTCGTAATCCCTACCAAATGCCATAGGCTACTGAGTTTTTTTTTTTCTTTTTTCTTTTTTAATTGATTGTTACTGCAACACGCGCGACACAACGAATACTGATTAATTGCATTCAGGATGAATGGAAGGAATGTACGAATACTCGTATTTATTTATTCTATTAATTCATCCACTTTTTTCGTTGTTTCCTCTTTTAATTTAAGTTCAACTCGTTTATCGCAATTTTTCCACAGTCAGGTGGCTTTTGATAGTTTGCAGGTATGGTACCACCTCAGAGACAGGATGATACGGTGCGAATGATGTTTAAATTGTTTAAATGCGGTGCATATGGTGTAATTAAATTAAAATTTGTTATTGAATTGAATGAGTTGAATGGTGGATGAGTGTGGTCATAGATTGGGTGCTTTTTAAAACGCTCGTGTTGGTGACAGGATTGCTCTTTGAATTTAACGGGGTCAAGTGGGTAAATTTGTTGGCAAAACTTCGAATATAAAACTGCCTGCTACTGATGGGTATCTAAATTATTTTTTATCTATTTTTAAAATTGTTTGCAAATAGCCGTGATTAATTAAAAAATCATTTACGGATGCACTTGCCACTAGCAATTCCTTTTTAAAAATAGGTACGAAAAACTCAAAATTGCGAACATTCCAATCGTATGTTTCAGTTGCTTCGTCTCCGTCATGGCAACAACTCTTCTTGATTGGCTACCATAGATACTGGAAACCAAATATTTACGAACAACTGCTCAAGCAGCCCATTAGCTGTTATTATAAGTGGAAGCAAACGAAATAACGAACACGCAACTCTCTGATATGAATTTGTTTTTCTTCAACCTAACCTTACCCTCAACAACTCATCATCAACAGCATCGTTACATCCTGCGGCGTAAACCATAGAAACGGGGTTGAATCTAAGAAAAAGTAACACAAACGTCAGAACGCAGGAGAAGAACTAAATACTTTTCCTTCTATCCCTGTTTCGTGTTATGTTTACCTTACCATAATAAAAACCTTTTCGTCAGATCAGGCAAAAGGAAATGTCAAAGGCAATGAAGGAAAAGTTAAAGGATGCCTCTAAGTTGAAAAACTAATTTCCTCCTTTGAGATAGAATCATCTGTTGTAAATTTCTCTTATCCTTGTTAGGCAAACGATAGGGAAAACAATTCCAAAGCGTTCAGCAATTTTTTTTTCCCAACTCACGTTTCCAACAAGGATACGACAACAATGTGAAGTTAGAAAAAAAGGACGCCTCGCGCTAAATATAATTAATCGCGATCCATGCAAAGGACGTTATCTTGTTGGAGAAAAAATAGGAAAAATTAAAAAATTCCTTTTTACCCTGCGCTGGTCAGCAATGGAATGCGGAAAAACGGTGGATGGATGTAGATGCCGCCAAATAATCCCAAACGGACATTCTGTTCATTGGCTTTACGTGGAATCTCAAAAGTCACAGACAGAAATTTTAGCAAAAGATCGGGAACACTTGTGGCACGAGATGTGCAATTAATCAGAATCAGGATATCTTAGACATCTGCCGAAGATCTCAGAGGCGTTCAGAATTGTCGGTTATTTATTGATTGGGGGAGGATGAAGATTTTGGAATTCAATCTCGGGAGGCCGATGTGAAAAAATCGAGTGTCGGTAATCCTATAAGACGGTTTAAGCCGTCGTGTAAACAGTACCTAATATTTGTCAGTATTTGCGGTTTAAGGACATTAAGGAAGCGTCTGGTCTCGTTCATATTTTATGATTTGATTTCTTCTTGTACTATTGTATGTATGTATGTTGGCGTTACAGTCCATGAAGAACCTGAGCCGAGCTTCTCTCAATCACCCATGTTGTGTGTGATTTCATTTTCACATAGGTGAAAGGGACCTACAGTTTATTGCCGGTTCCGAACGGCGAATTTCGAGAAGCTTTTTCATGACAATTTTACTACAGGGGGTTTTGTCAGAACCCCGCTGAGGAGAAACACCGTGAAAAACACGTTCGATGACATGGCTGTGTCGGGATTCGATCCCGAACCATCGGCGTCAGAGGCCAACACACTACCCACTACGCCACGGTGCTCTCTCTTGTACTATTATTGAAGTTATTTATTACTGTAGCTTCAGACACGAGGCACAAGGCCTTATGAAAAATGTGTTTTGGTTTCAAGGACTGACCTTTTTACACAGTTTGATTGAGTTCATCCTATATTATTGTCACTCAGAAAAGAGAACGATGTTCGACTTTCGTTTTTGCTTTTTCTATTTTTGTTTTAGATCAGCAAAATAAAGAAAATTTACAGGAATTGTAGTTATACCTTCACGCAGTTGCTTTGAGATGACTAATTTCTCAACTCAAGGCCGTGTAGACCCTTTTAGAATGTTGTAGATTGCAGTAAACAAGTGGGAGTCTGGGCTGATACCAAAGATTTAATAAAAATCCCAAGATGACGCTTACGACAGCGTCTACGAGCTCAGGGCACCAGGTGTTAGCACAAGACAATCAGATAAGACATCGGCCTCTAGGTTGGAAGTTGAGAATATGGATAGCATCCCTATCATGTTGTTCAAAGCGAGTCAGTAGCCTCTGTCAAGCAACCTACAACAAACAGTATGGTGGTTTCACCTATTGTTGCAACAGCGACACCAAAATGTGGCATTCCAAGACCACTGCCTCGGCGGAGTACTGGCAAAACTCCTGTAATTTAATTTAATTTTCATGGGGGCCAATACCCCCATTTATTAAGCTTAATTCAAGCTAACATTCTTAATTCTAACTTAACTAACTAACATTCTCAATTAATCTAACTTAACTGACTAACAAGAACGGGAGAGGGGGCGCGATTAGGGAACTATGGTAGGAAGAAAGGGGGGGGGGGGGGGGGGGGGGGGGGGGGGGGGTGGGTTTGAAAATTTAAGAAAATCGATTTTTTTGGTTTCTGTCTTATTATATAGTACAATATGTTTAAAATGTTCTCCTAAAATTTCAAATCAATCCGAGTAAAATTCTAAGAGATAGACTCGTCATTGCAGCGCCAGCGCTTCGCAAGTATACGGAAGCAGCTGCATGGCTATTGTCAGTCGACCTTTCCCACTTTCCTTCACAATTCAAGGGCAACTCTATTTAGTTGCCCTGGATATTGTCGCAGCAGCAGGTACTTTGCTTTATGATGCCGTAATCGATGATTCTATGTAAGTTAAAAAAAAAAATTTTTTGCATGTTACTTCAATTTAAAATTTTAAACGCGTTTATCTCAAAACTCAATGTTTTAAGTCGGTGGACACGATTTCTCGAAAAGTTATTAAGCGATTTTGTTCAAATTATGCACACATAATTGAAATAACATTATCAAGTTATTGAACGAAGGATTTTTTTTTTTTTGTTACAACTAACTTTTTCGAGCCAATACATGGCGAACATTTGACCAAAAAATGTGTTTTTTTGTTCAAAGTCTGCCAAAAATTCAAATATTAATTTTGTTTTTTCTTTTCCTTCGTTCAATAACGAGATTTATCCATGTACTAACGAAATATTTTTGGCCTTTTAGTTTTAGATGAACCAATAATGAGTTATGCTGTCCACGGCAAGAGCATTTTTTTTTTTGAGACGTCAGGGAAGATGAGGTACCAACGACTGAGTTTTCGGAATTTTCAAATAAAAATCTCACAAAACAGTGTTCAAATATGTATCTTTGATATGCTGGATTGTCTAAACAAAATATATGATTGTACATATTAAAAAAAAATAGTAAAAATACCATTTTTTCGAACCTCTGAAACCCACCTAACCCCTTAAGGGATATAGAGTTGTAGAGGTTGGCGCAGTCAATAGTACCTGTTAGGAGTTTATGAATGAAGAAGATGTCAGCTACCCTTCTTCTATCTTCCAACGTATTCAGATTTATTAGTTTGAGTCGGTCTTGATAGGGCGGTAAGAACAAACGATTTGGCCAGCGCAGACCTCGAAGAGCGAAACGTAGGAATCGACGCTGGATGCTCTCGATTCTAGAAATGTGGGTTTGTTGAAGGTGGCGAACGAAGGTAATATAGAGGGATCGAGTCACGTAGGGATTGGAGAATTCTTTAGACCAGCGCTTCACGAAACCGAGTGCAGAATTTGCATTAAGAATTATATCGTCGATATGTGCGCGGAAATTGAGCTTTTGGTCACATAGTATGCCAAGATCGCGGATAACCTAAACGATAGAAATGGGTTGGTTGTGGAGAAAGTAGAGACGAGGAGAGGATTGGACACGTTTACGTGAAGGTGATAGATTGGCATTTGGAAATGTTAAGCTCCAAGCAATTTTTGGAACACCAGGTAGAAAAGCTATTGAGATCGGATTGAATAAGGGAAGAGTCTTGTAGCGAGGAAATGGTCTTAAAGAACTTGGTGTCGTCGGCGTACAGTGAGAGATGGGAATGTTTGATGATTATCCCAATGTCGTTTATGGTAAGAATGAAAAGAAGTGGACCTAGGTGGCTACCTTGGGGAACACCGGAAGAGGCTAAGAAAGGGTTAGAAAAGGCAGATCTAAAGCGAACACTGTAGTAACGGTTTTTTAAATATGAAGATATCCACTTCAGCGCAGTGGGTTCAAAGCCTAGGGAAGACAGTTTGAAGAGTATTAGTTTGTGAGATATTTTGTCGAAGGCTTTACTGAAGTCAGTTGTAATGACGTCGACTTCGTTCCCATTCTCTACTGCTGAGAAGGTGAAGGACACAAATTCGACAAGGTTTGTGGTTGTAGACCTGGATTTGAGGAATCCATGTTGATTTGAGGTGATTAGAGATTTGCAATGGAAACTTAGAGTATCACACAAGATGCTTTCGAAAAGTTTGGGTATATGTGAGAGTTTTGCGATGGGGCGGTAGTTGTTAACATCACTCTTTGGAACTTTTTTGCGAATAGGAGTTATGAAAGCGGTTCTCCATATCTAGGGAAATTCTCCAAGGGACAGGGATAAGTTAAATAATTTTGAGAGCGGGACGGAGAGAAAGAAGGAACATTTTTTTAATAATATGGCGGGGACACCATCGGGTCCAGGAATGAACTCATCATTAAGTTGATTCAGTTTAATTTCAATGATATGGGGTTCATCAGAACGTGGAAGAAATGGACTAAAGGAGAAATTTGGTAGGTAGTCGAAATAGGAAGTGTCCGGCACAAAGGAGTCATCGGCAAAAGATTGTTTGAAAAGGTTGGCAAAAAAGTTGGCGATAGTGTTGGGATCATTCGAGGTTTCGCCACTGAAAGAGAGTGAAGTTGGGTAGCCATCAGATTTCTTTTTGTAGTTGACAAATTGAAACAAGGACTTTGGATTGTTGATAAGATTGGCTTATGTTTTAATCAAGTGGTGTTCGTATTGAGAGTTATGAAGCTCGGTAAATTGTAGATAAGTACCAATATAGTTGGAAAAGTCATAGGGGGACTGAGTACGAAGGAAGATAGTCCACAGTTTGTTTCTTTTGTTTCTTAGAGAACGGAGCCTGTGATTATACGAAGGAGGAGAAGATAAGTGATTGGATCGAGAAATGGGAACGTAGAGAGAAATAGAATTAAATATTTCTCTATAGAATAAGGATATGGCGTCATTTATTGTAAGGCCGTCAAAATTGAAGGGAGCGCTATTGAGATATTCATTGATTAGGTTGAAATTTGCTTTGTGAAAGTCGTAAGACTTGAGCGCTGGAGGGAAAGAGATCAGTGGTGGAGAGTCGAGAAAAAACGAGAGAAGAAGGGGAGGATGGTAATTGTCGATGGTTGATAAGGAATGGGGGCAAAGTGAAACAGAGGAATTAATAGGGTCGGTTGTGAAAATCAGATCTGGCTGTCTACCCATGTATTTTGAGATGCCACTCACTTGACTAAGGTTTGAATCGGCTAGGCTATCTAAGAAGAGACGTTCTTTGGCAGAAGATGGATTAGTGGCAGTGTAAAATGATTGATCTTCTGATGGTTCCCATTGGAGAAAAGGAAGATTAAGAGAAGAGAAGGATTTCATCGCGGGGATCCCCTTAGTCATTTATGTGATCAATCGCATTAATAGCGAGTTCATAGGATTTAATAGGTTGAGAAGGTAAGATATAAAAACAGATGACGTAGAGCGACTTACGGGCGCTGTAGCATACTTGCTATGCAAAAGCTTCTCGATTCTCGCCGTTCGGGATCCGGGATCGGCTTTAAACTGCAATTGGTTCATTTAAGCCCTACAAGGCTCCAGGCAAAACGGTGTCTCTCCTGCTATTCTACAGAAAGGTCTAGACATTATTCTATCAGCACTGAAAGTTCTTTTTCTTTTCTCTTTCAACTTGAGCTACATCCATCTAATCTGGAGAAAAGTCAAACTTGTCTCGATCTCTTAGATTGGAAAACCAAGCGAACAACCTAAATCCTATCGCCCTGCCAGTCTAACATCTTTCCTACTAAATACAATGGGAAAACTGATATTAGAGGTATCCTAGAGATTCAGATACCACTGCATCCAAACCAATATGCATAGTGCAAAGAACTATCTACGAAGCATGCGCTACACCTCTTAGTAGGGCGTGTTGGAAATAGTTTCACACGCAAGGAGATCGCAATTTGCGCTTTCCTCGATATTAAGGGGGCTGTCGATAGGGCGTTAGGGCTATGCTGAATAGCCGTATTATAGCAGCCACATCCGGAGAAGTCTCGGTGACAGTATCGCTAGCCAGGGGGTGTCCACAAGGAGAAGTCCTTTCACCTCTGGTCCTTTGGTCAATATACATCCACGACCTACTCAACAAGTTTACCAACCTAGTAGTAGTTATTGTTAAGGGTAGATGCGACATTTTTGCCTGCGAACGCATGCAACTTGCGCTTCAGTCCATCTCCGACTGGTTCGGCAGAGCGGATTTTTATTTAAAAGGTTGCATTATGCCATGCAATCGGAATTCCCCGCTCGGAAACAGGCCTACCATGTAGACTATTCTGTCACATGTCCATTCTGCAACATCTTCCTCAGCTGGATATGATTACCACGATCTCGGACGCATTAACATACACCCTCACTTTTGACAAAAGTTTTGAAATACTGAACCCCGACCCGCATAGCTTGAGAAAGCGGCAATCCCTTGCTCAATGTCAAAAAAGTTATGTGATACACAGATGGCTCCCAGAAGAGTTTTGGCGTTGGCGCCGGCATCCTTGGACCAAATCGAAAAATTTCGAAGCTCTGTCCTAGTGTCTTCCAGTCCAAATTATACGCCATGCTGACGTGCGTCAACACTGGCATAACGAGTAACCATCCATATACTCTCTGATAGTCCAGCAGCGCTCAATGCGTTGAGCTCTCATATCATGAACTCAAAGTCCGTTAAGGTATAGCATGATGCCCTACAGGACTTAGCCAAAAGAAACAAGGTCAAACTCTGGCGGGTGCCATAGCACAAGGACATTAAGGGCAATGAAATCGCCGACCAACTCACTAGGAAAGGTTCCGGCGAAAGATACATACACATGTAGGTGCCGAACTCTAAGTGATCTACTGCAGGGAGCATTACAAAGAGTAGTAAACTGAACGCAGTACTGTGGACTTGGGGTGAACCCCAAGAAAACTGATCTAGTACTGTTTACTAATAAATATAAAATTCCGCTCTTCAACCCTGTAGGTCCCTTTCACCTGTGCGAAAAAATAAATCACACACAACATGGGTGATTGAGAGAAGCTTGGCTCTGGTCCTTCATGGGCTGTAACGCCACCAAAGAAGAAGAAGTCCTTGATAGGAGGCTGAATCGGAAACCCAACATTCTTGATCGTGTCAGAAAGGAACCACTGCCCTCTACAGCTGCAAGAAAGTGGTGGGCAGTCATAAGGCCTATCCTTCTGTAAGGTATTGTAGTTTCATGCACTGCTCTGGACAAGGCAGTCTATCGAGATCTTCTGGGGTAAGTGCAAAGATCGGCCAGCATATGCATAAGTGGTGCGATTAGATCGACCCCCATGGAGGCGCCTTGGACCTATTCAGCAAACAAGTTGCTGCCTGCGCGGCCCTATGAATTAGGGGCATAGGAAAATTGCCTACATCACACAAAAGTAATACTAGTAATACTTACCCACTTCGAAATACCCACGGACACGGACTACACCATCCCGCGAAATGTGTTCACTAAGAACTTCGAAGTTTTCCTTCCACCCCGGGAGGAATGGGCTGAAGGAAAAGTCATACCGAAGGACTCGATTTCCCTCTATACCGATGGCTCCAAAATGGAGACGGGTGTAGGTAGTGGAGTCTTCTCCAAGGAGCTTAACCTCAACCCTGCAGTGTGTACCAGGCGGAAATGACTGCGATAACGGAGGCCCTTGCATGGCTTAGGATCAATGTAATATCCGGTCAGGATATTATCATTTGCACGAATAGCCAATCTGCGCTGAGATCCCTGGCAGCGGTAGCCCACAAATTAAAGACAACTGCCGCCTATCTCTAGACGAGATAACTGAACAGTTCAATATAAAACTACTGTGGGTTCCCGGACATGGAGATGTTTCAGGAAACTGGGCGGCAAGGTTAGGGTCGAGCACACTCAGTCTTTCAACCCTCGGGTACCGATAAACACCAACAATTTCGTTAAAGCACATGATGAAATTTCGAACCATAGAGGCTGCCAACCTTCAATGGAATGATAGTAACATCGGCTTTATCACTAACCAAATCTGGCCTAAGCTAAACTTAGGATGGCAACCAAAAAGGGGAACCTCAAGCACTTTGGTGGTTGTCATTATAGGTCACTGCACCACTGGAAAACTTGCCATCAAACTAGGGCTACCTGCCAATGACTTCGGCCGCGGCTGCATGGATGAGGAGAAGGAGGAATCAATTCAGGAATTCAATTCATGTTTCTCTTTTGCGAATCGCAGGAGGTTCTACCTTTTTTTCTTAGAAACTCGCGCAGGTTCAAGAGTTTTTTATATTCTCTTATGATGTGGTTTGGGTCGTTGATGTTCGTTAGCTCTCAGGGGTGGTTGTCCTAGATAGGACGAGAGCCGATCAAATTCCGCGTTGGTTATAGTCCGTAGTAATTCGTTCAAGCACTTTAATATTGCATACGCAGAGGATGAATGTCAGTTGACCATATACTGTGAGTGTTATGCCTGCAGCAGTACGTCTGATCACTTTTCATTCACAACTGCTTTGCATACTTTTTGTCCGTATAGGAATTACGTTTCCTTGGCTGTGAAGCGAATTTAAGCTATAGACCTTCCGCTCGGCGGTCGATGATGTTAACCACTGCACCACGGCCACCTCGGCGCGTCCTTCCACGATAACTTAAGTGAGCTCTATGATATAAAATAGCTCAACTCCATCACTTCATCAGAATCACTGATTGGTTTTCAGGTGGCGGATCCAGGTAATATGATCCATATGGCCTATGCCAACAACTACAACCTAACCTAAACAACTTGAGCTGTAGAGTGCTGTAGGTGCCGTATATGGCCCATTTTATAAATTTCATCAGCAGGATAGCACAATACATCATCGGTAACACGCACGGTTTCAATGAATCCACAAGCATGTTCATTCGAAATGCATTTGATCGTGTAGGTATGTGGCACAAAACACAAAACATTCAATCAAACCACTGACAGAACCACAACGGCAACATTCGTCCTTGTCGCTGTCAAATTCCCTTATCGTTACTGTTACTCCCCCTGAATCCCATCGCAAGCCAATCTAAATTCTCATAAATACTAAATTCGATTAAATCGATATTCAACAAACAGAACTGCATTCGAAACCTCATGTTTGACTTTTTTCGTTTTTAAGATTTTTTTCCCGCCAATTCTCCGGATTGTGTATCTCGAGAAACATGTCAGCAGCGACCGCAGTCAATAATAACAAACGCGATCACAATATGTATGTATATGTATGTATCTGCTGGAACGAAACCCCGAAACGTAAAGCTAAAAACCAAGCGGAAAAAAGTCGATTTCGCTCGTGAAATTCTGTGGCCTACAGATGTCGGCACCTCGACCCGTTTGCTTTCAATTGTGGCTTTCGGTAAAAATCCACATACAAAATAGCAGAAAATCAAAAAACAAAAAAAAAAAAAAAAAAAAAAAAAAAAACTGAAAAAGAACCTAATTAACAAAACATGACAATCAGCTACAACCGACCGTTATAGATACATTTTTTGCGACCAGTATTGCGCTCCTAAATCCAGTTTAACAACCACAAAATGCGAATATTTACGATCACAACTGGCTCATGAGCTTTCGAATGCACCATCAACACACTTTGAACGTGTGACGAGTGTGTAGTATGTACACGAAAACACGATTGAAGCTAGAAAGCAGTTTAATTTAGTTCGTAGATATAGTATGCTTATTAGTATCTGTTTGTGTATCTATTGCTTATAGCAATGGCTAGAGTGGTCATAGTGGTGGCAACCGAAATGCGGCAACACGTCAAGTCCCTTGGAGCATGAAATCAGTTGAAATGACGTGCAAACTATATCAGCTTACAGTCTCTGGCTGTTGAGCTATAATTTTTCTCCATTTTCGTGTTCTACTTTTGTGTGCTGACATCTACATATGCATGTACATATTTCGCAGGCGAAAGTCAGCGTGGTTTTGAATACTTTCGCCAATCGGCTGACCGTGCTTCGATGGTCCAGGTCCGGAAGAAGCGCATTGGTACAAATCGAGTTTAAATTAGATACAAGTCTCCACGGATCGAGTCGCTCCTTTGACCAAAAGGACTTTTGATAAAACTCAATCAAAATATACATATTTCCTTGACGGAATGATGGTGACTAACAGCACCGCATTCACTTCAGGACATTCGCAAAGGACGGAAGTAGGAAAAAAAAAAGAGCAAAAACCAAGTTTGGTTTCCGGTGTGCTGCAATGGCTTTTCGCTTTTGTTTCCTTTCACGAAGACAAAGTCACGGAAAGTAGTCAACAAAGTTCTTTATAAGTGTTTTCTATTTGCAAGGACGAAGGATAATACACTTATGCTCGAAAGTAAGTTGCAGTTACCACGAAACGGAGAACTGGTACGCAGCAGGTTGCTAGAAAACTACTAGAGAGAAGGATAGAGAGTTGAGTTACCAGGAAGCGAGTGCGATAGGAGGAGCAGCAACTTGGAGTTGTGGAACTATGTGTGCGGTGAAATAGTCGGTGATTTATGGCGGAAGTATGTTTGGAATTTTATTTAAACCAATAGAATAGATAGAGAGAAAGCGGATAGTAAAATGCAAAGTTTAAGTAGTGGACTCGTTTGCTGTTTTTTTCTTTGTTATACAAGATATTGGAGTGAATGTAGTGCCAGAGGCAGTGTTGCCAACATTTCCGTTGTGGGCAGATGGAAGGACAGCGAACTTTTCTATTGGTACTTACTCAAACTATATATATATTGCTGCAGAAGGCTGTCTTTGACCCTTACCTGAAAAGAAGCAACGAAAGAAAGTCAGTGGATGAACTCATGGTTTTTTTTTTTTGTTATAACTAATGCAATTTAGATAACTCGTTTTAACTTAGACACGATTTAGGGAAAAGTCAGGTTCAGTAGTATGCTTCAGGGACCCATTTCCCGGGAAATTAGACTATCACCGGCTCGTTGCATAAGCCTTCAACGGCAACTGCGACTGAAATGACGAAAACAACTCGGCGTAGCTGGTATATTGTGTCGCGTGTGGCACCGACTGAGGCTATTGAATTTGCTATGCAACCTTTGATGGCTTTAAATCGTCTGGCACCGCGGGATATATATGCTGCAAAACGTTATACCGCAGCTGCTTCCTACCTTGAAAATAATTTTCACTGCTAGCCTCGCACTGCCGGCATACATACCTATCGCATGGCGCGCGGTGAAAGTAATTTTTATGCCCAAAATAGGGAAAGCGGATTACTCACTCGCCAAGAGTTTTAGACCAAACACTCTAACATCCTTCTTGCTGAAAAACATGGAGAGAATAGTAGAGTTGCACGTGCGCAAAGTTTCCCTAGGAATGCATCCTCTTTCGGAGACGCAACATGCTTATGAGCGCGAAAGATCGAATGTGCACTCGAAACGAAAGAGTACGCGCGGTGCATTTTCGCCGACATTGAGGGAGCTTTTGATAACAACTTTTGGCAGCATGAGTAACGCTGGTAGACGACATGGCGGAGATGAAGCACTGGTTTTGTGGATCAAAGCAATGCTCGTGCACAGGACCTGGCTCGCTGATGCAGGTCTCGGACATTGTGTCAAATCTGGCGTAAACAGGGGCGGCCCGCAAGGTGACGTCCTGTCTCCGCTGTTATGGTGCATGGTAGTCGATTGTCTGCTCAATGCTCCCAATGTCTCTAGAATTTATGCCTAGGCCTATGCGGATGATGTCGCCGTTCTCTCTGTCGACTCATGTTTAGCGAATGTCTGTCCCAAAGCACAGGCGGCACTAAATGTGATCTATGAGTGGTGCACTACCGGACTGTCAGTTATTCTTCTCAAAACCGATATCGTTCTCTTCAAGAGAAGGAGGGAAAATACTGGCATAACTCAACTGGTGCTAAAAGGCATTCTCATCCCGATATCCAAGGAAGCCAAGTACCTGGGAGTTATCTTAGACAGCAAGCCTCTTTAGTCAAAGCATGTTGCGTCAAAACCAACTGCGCGCTGTCAGCGTTCTGGCAATGCAAAGGTGCCTTTGGGAAAACAATGGGTTTATCGCTGGCAAAGGACATCTGGATCTACACGGCAATGTTAAGACCGACAATCTCTGGCCGTGGTGCAGTGGTAGACCTCACCATCGAGCGGACTGTAGTTCAAAGTCGTTCCATAGCCAAGAAAAAACAATTCCCATACGGAAAAAATATGCAAAATATGTTGAAGTGATCAAACATACCTAACGATAAAGACATAACACTCACAGTATATCGTCACTTGAAATTAATATTCTATGTATGCAATTCTAATATAACACCATAAGTGCATGGAACAGTTGTTGAGAACTACAATCAACGTAAAAATTCGGTGGCTTCCTCTCAAATCCTATCTAAGACAACCATCCCTGGAGAGTAATGAACGAATATCTATGACCCAAACCACTACACTCCGTTCAGGTTGTTGATAAACATTAGTAGAGTATAAGCTCATGAACCTGCGCAAACTACAAAAAAAAAAGAAGAAAATATCGGTTGTCTGGTGGAATAGGCTGACACGAAAACGCGTTGTAGCCTCTTTCACCAAACTCCAAAGAACGGTTTGACTCAGCTGTACGGGGCTGAGATGCTATGATGAACCTTTCACCCCTTGACATATTTATCAGATGATGTGCACAGAAAGCCATGTCTCGTCTCAAGAGAAATGGTATTTAATACAACTCGCATTGGAATGTAGTGCGCTTTCAAAGGAAAATATTCTACGACACGTATCTCATAGATATGCCCTCTGACGCAATTACATCTCCACCGCTATTTGTAGCGACAACCAAGCTGCTATTGCAGCTCTTTCATTTGCAAGAAAGCAATAAAATGAGCTGGCGACTAGACCGTTATTACGCTACTTTGAGAATTAGAAGGCCGATGAGCCAGACAAGCTCAGAACCACCTCAAACTTTCCTACTAAAACGGTGGGCCTCTCACTGAACCTACTCAAGGGCAACATTCTGACACATTTGTTCAATATAGCCAATCGCAGGTGGGCAAAATTAACAAGAAACAGGATATCTAAAAACAAATCAAACGACCTCTTCAATAGACACCGTTCCAATATAGCTATAATAGTGGCAGTCAGTACGGGCCATTTGCCTATTGGAACTCACGCTGCCAGAATAGGCATCCAGTTTAACACTGCCGCAGTTGTCACAACATCCACGCAGAGGAAACTATGCACTGGCAAGTCGCAGTTCCAGCGCCTTTGGCAAATACTTCCTCGACGACCTCTTAGAAGTAGCCAACATAACCAGTTTTCTTAACTCCTCAGGCTGGACTTAAATGAACGTCCCCCTTTATATACCCTAGGTTTCACGAGTTTTGTGGCATCAAAACGGTGCCATTGCACTAATTGTACCCTGACGCTCAAGTCGGGTAGCCACCTCAACCTACCTACCGCTAATTGCAACTTTTGACCATCATTTATTTTCGTCGTAACATTCCGAGTAAGATTACCATTACTGTCGAACTTTACGCAGACAATACCTACATACGTATCCACCTCGCGATTGATTTTTAATTGTCAATGAAGCCCGGCTCTATTAAGCGTTATCTCATGAGCACATAGACTCAGGCTGCTTCGTAGATCAGACGGTATCTTCGCAGAGAAATCTATTCTACGGAAAGGCCTCAACATTACTCTATCACCACTGATAGTTCTTTTTAGGTCCTGTTTCAACTTGGGCTACATCCCTCAAATCTGGAGAGAGATTCATGTCTTCATCTCCAAGATTGGAAAGCCAAGTGAAAAACCTAAATCTTATCGCCCTATCAGTTCAACATCGTTCCTGCTAAAAACAATGGAAGAACTGATAGAGCTCCATATTAGAGGTATCCTGGAGATACCACTGCATCTCAATCAGTATTTCATATCGGAAAGAACGATCTACTGATAATGCGCTACATCACTTAAGAGCGCGTGTGGAAAATAATTTCACACGCAAAGAGATCGCAATTTGTGCCTTCCTCGATATTGAGGGGCTTTTGACAATACTGACACTATCCTGCAGAGGTGTAGACCATCCCACTAATCACTGGGTTAGGGCGATGCTAAATAGCCGTATGATATCGGTCTCGGTGAGAGTATCGGCGACTAATGGTTGCCCACAAGGAGGAGTCCTTTCACCCCTTCTCTGGTCGATAGTTATCGCCGATTTAGTCCGCAAGTTAACCAATCTAGGCTACTGCCTGTGAGCGCAAATAAGAAATAAGACAATCTTAGTCCTGTTTACAAAGAAGAGAAGGTTGCAGCCCTGCTCCGTCTTTCTAAATGATGCAAGCAAGGCCTTGAGTGGCTGTCGACGCACTTACGATTGAAACCTAAGGGAATCCACTGGCTATATACCGCGATAGTAAGACCTATCATCATCTATGCGTCCACGGAATGGTGGAGAAAAGTTGATTAAAAAACGATAATCGTCAAACTTTAACGCCTTCTGAGACTAGCGTGTCTCGCCATTACAGGCGCTATGCCATTCTGCCCTACGGCAGCTCAAGAAGCACTGATTGGACTTACCCCACTGCAATTTTTTATTAAAAAATTTCCATTATGTGATGCAATCAGAATCCTTCCTTCGGGAATAGGCTTGCCTTGTAGACATATGAGTCACATGTCTATCCTGCAACTTCTTCCTCCATTGGACCAAATCGGGGGAGTTCGAAGACCCTAGGAATGGGTACTAGTATCTTCCTAGCTGAATTATATGCCATCTTGACATGCGTCAATATAAACTTAGAGACTGGCAAAAGAGAAGTAACCATCAATATATTCTCTGATAGCCAAACAGTCTATTAAAATCCTTAAACTTAATATAGTAGATATAAGAAGACTAGTCAGCTACCTTACGGACCACTGTGGTCTGAGATATCATCTCAATAAATAACCTCTCGTCTGAAACTAAATCTCCCCTCTGTCTTGAGGGCGAAGAAACGGCAGAGCACATACTATGTGAGTGAGCTGCCCTTTGCCATCTTAGGAAGCGTATCCATCTTAGTGAAATAATGACCCCTGAGGGGATCATCTCAGCTTCTACGGGAGACATTCTCAACTTCGTTAAGGAATTGGAGAAGGCCCCCATCTAATCGGCTAGTAGGAACACTAGATCTATAAAGGTCGCAGTACCTCATGCTATTTGTTAGCACTAGGAAGGACAATCAGAAAAACTAATTTAGTGGGCCGTTGCTGAATTGATGAAAAAACAGATTCATTTCTCGAAGAAAAGGGTGTTCTTTCATCATGACAACTTACAAGCTCTCTCATTCTCAATCATCACAACGAAACTGATCGAATTACACTAAGAGTTTCTCTCACTCACCCTATTCTCCAGATTTGGCTTCATGAGTTCTTTTTTTGTTTTCAAATATGAAAAAATCTCTTGGCGGTTCATGTGCCTTGACCACTGCAGAGGCCCACAGTGCGGCGTTTGACACAATAGCTCGAAAAGTTTGGATTACCGCTGTTTTAAGAAATAAACTAAAAAAGTAGAAAAAATGCGTTCTATTGCCTTATAGCGGTACTGATCGTTCAGTACTCGTAAAGGTAAAGGACCTTTCGCAGTCACGCCTACGAATCTTTTAAAACCAAACTTCAGTTTTTTGGTGCTTTAAGACTCTTATCATAATTTGGAAGGTCATCAACTAGGATTGGATACTCTAGGGAGAAACAGGACACCTCATAGGAACCTCAGGAACAGGTACAATGCATTTCCCCGAACCATATTGCGATTAGAGATCCATTCTATCACCAAAATACCTAAAATGCTTCTTAATAGAATTATTGCCTCATAATTTCCAACCGCTTGGTCCCCAACAAGCTCACAACCAAGCGCCAGACAATTTCTCGAACGTCCTGCACCTCCACAACGCGCGTTAGTCCGTTCCCATACGTGCTCCACACCCGCAAAAGCCGATTTGGAGTTCCAATTCAACTCCACGTAAGACTGTACTATATTAACTTCGTAACTAGTTAAAAGTCAGATTGCAGAGAGTAACTAAGATACGAACTTCTACTCGTACAAGCTCACTACCATTCAAATTCATTTTGACAATTTCGGTTTTCTTTCTTTTCGGTTGAGGATAAACGCTATGAATGCCAAAATGTGTCATTTCCTTTCTCTACATCGTCGACTTGCCACTCTCATCGAGTGTACCTCGTTTCGATAGTGTCGCCGCACAGATATACAGGAGGCAGGGTGGCGGAAACTAGACCAGCCTTTCTATAATCCTCAAGAGGCTTGCCGTTTTCCAGTTACGCTTAGTCCACTGAATCCTCCATCAACACATACTAATGTATGTGTAGGATAGGTATGTACATACATATCTGTCTTCTCGTAGCATAGCTGGTCTCCTTACATTGGGTGCAATTATTTGATGCACTTTTCCTTCACTGCCACGCCAATACCATGCCAATGGAGTCTTTAGTGCCTTTAGTACCTTGTCTGCATGCTCATGTCGTGTAGATAGAATACAGATTGCTCGTTAGATTTGCTTTGTATCTGTTGGCTTGATAATTTGCCATAGATACATAGACATACATTCATATACAGAAGAGCATAGTGCCAAATGCAAAGCGTCCTCAGTCCTCCTCGACGAAGCTCTGAGTACTTTTGTTTATGATCTGATAAGTAGATATAGATACCCCTGGCTCGGATAGAGAGGTACGCAACACACAAGCATAAGTACCAAACCAAGGAAGGAGGAACATAGAGTTGGTGTCACCATGCTTCCTCGCACGGATGGTACGCGAATGTTGATTGATCACGACTAAAGCATGAAACTGTGTCTGCGCCAGGGTAGGTATAGTGGCAAATGTAGCAACGAGTGGGTGACAACCGCAGACAGATGAAAAGCGTATGCAGTAACAACGATGTTAAAGGAAGGCCAACTGCTTGTTGGATTCGGTGGATGTCATATGGTTGATTGTCCTCCTAAATCCGTGGTATGGGAGCTGCTCCCTTTTTAGCGCACACAAATGAAAGTCATCAAGCACAGTCAAAGTGAAAACGATTACTTTCTCAGATTTGGAGCAACGAAACACGATTCTCAAGCCATGGAAAGCCACGACCAACGCTCGTACAAAAGTATTTCGAATTAAATTGGTGTATGCAAATCCGTATGGAAATGCAAGTTTTATGGATTTAAGCAGTCCGAAGTGCTTTAAGCCGTGTAGTAAGGTGATGTGAAACAGTATCTGCATATTTATGAGTATCTGTTAGTTGGTATATCGCGTACAATGTTTTTTTTTTTTTTTTTTTTTGGGTCATCGGAATCTCTTGTTGTACCTCTTCCTAACCCAGTCGGCTTTGTTGCTGGAACGCCCTTTTATCCAAGCCGTATTCTTTGCCGTATCATATCCATCTATGCATCTGACGTACATCGTTAAACGAACAAGAACCTCTTTAGCATCGAACTCTATAGCGAACCAACGATAGGTTCGAGTGGATAGATGTAGAGAGCCGATGTTGAGATATGGCGTTGCTGGTATCATTCTTTTCTCTCCATTTCGCTTCGTCATTTATTAGATTTCGTTGCTGAAATATAATTTTATTAAAACTACATATTGTAGATAACAACAAAAGCGCCTAGCCTGACCGTCCTTTACCTCGGTGGCACATAGCCTTGCGCGGAACAGGGAAGAAAAGCGGAAGATGGCTGTTGAAGTGGAATCCGGTTCTATTAATTTGATTGAGTATATGGAGGAAAGAACTGGTTTGCTGGATGTGGTCTTATTGTTATGTGAAAATTAGGAGAGATGATGAATTTGATTAGGGAGTATTGTTGTTTAATGGATTTAAGTGGAAGATAGCGACAGCGGTATGGCTTTAGTGGAATTAACTAAACTGGGAAGAATATTTTCGAGTGGATACGCTGAATACCTTCCTTCTGCTCGTGATGAAGAGCGAGAATCTCTATGACAACAGAAGAAAGACGGAAATCTGATGGCGGCATTGTGCTGCTTTGTTTGGCACATTCGATAGAGTGAAATGAATTCGAGGAGATTGAAAAGGCTTGTTTTGTCTGTAGGTTGTTTAGCACCTGTGTGGGAGTTGGCATGGGAACGGGCCTTGACTCGTGACTGTGAGCTGTTTTGTATGGATAAACATGTTTACATACTCCTTCAGCCGTGATGTTCACTCAAATGATATTCGAGTGCTTGAACGTCGTTTGTGCTGATGCTAGCATGTATCCCTATATCATTGACGATGGAATCGTGTGCTATATCTAGAAATGTTGTCAACGAGATGAGCCGTCTATAATTAGGTCTAATATCCTTGTGGCATTTACTTTATTAGGGTATTTCAATTGAAGCCTCTGCGGTTTCTTTTTCTGGAAATTTTTGAACAAAAATCAATTTAATCAATTTTTCGGGTTACTCCATAATTCCATCGGTGTATACATTACTTTTGTGGTATGCCGACGAAAAACTTGGCCAAGAGATGTGGTAGGCAGTCAGACAATGTAAGATCCGGGCTTTAGGGTGGATTCTTATTGTTTTTTTTTCTTATAATTCGCACAAGTTCTAGAGTCATACTCTTTTTATGTTAAGTCCACAACCTGGGCGGAGTGCAGATGGTTTGGGTCGCAGATGTTCACTACTCTCCAGGGGTGGTTGACCTAGATAGGATTCGAGAGGAACTCGACTGAATATACACGTTGGAATTAGTTCTCAGCAAATGTTCCATACTATTATGGTATTATATTAGAACTGCACAAACAGAGTATCAATTTGAAGTGAACATAGACCGTGAGTGTTCCTTCATTAGTATTTTGGTCACTTCCCATTCACAATCCATGTTGCACAATTTTTCCGTATAGGAATTGTATTTCTTCGCTATAGACAGACTTTGTACTACAGACCTTCCGCTCAACAGTGGGTGATGTTTACCACTACACCACGGCCACCTTTCTACCTTTGACATTGCATCTAAGCTCGTCAGAGGCATCAGAACTTTTCAACCACGTTTTGTGGATTTTTTTCGAAACATCCAAGATGTGTGTGGTCTGACATTGTCATAAAGTTTGTCCAGAGTACTTAGAATATTCAAGTTTGAAATAAAATAAATAAAAAACCGAAAATTGAAGGTAATACTATACTTTGGGAAAATGTAGTCATATTGTGGATTTCAGTTTTTTTTCAAACCATGTCTTCTAAATGACGCCTATTTCTTTCCACTCACTATTGCAGCCGGACCCTCACATTTACAATAACGCGTGAACAAGGAGCTGGTTCAATGACGGCAGTTTCGCGGCGAATATTCTCTTAATAATAATTTTGTGGCGTTACAGCCCATGAAGGACCAGAGCCAAGCTTCTCTTCAATCACCAATGGTGTGTGTGATTTATTTTTCCCACAGGTGAAAGGGACCGACAGTTTAATGCCGATTCCGGACGGCGTGAGTCGAGAAGCTTTTTCCAGGCAAGTTATACTACGGGGGGTTTTGCCAGTACCCCGCCGAGGAGGGACCCCGCGAAATAAACATTGTATAGGGATACCTTAGTTTTTCGAAAGAGGGCTCTACTCCTCAGTTGGCTCTTGAGCTCAAAGAAGCAGCAGTTGGCAAGAGTTCTCCAACGTTTTATCTCAGCGCTGGTGTCGTTGCTGCTTGTCACTATCGAACCAAGGTAGACGAAGTCCTTGACTACTTCAAAAATATAGCTGCCGAAGGTGATGTTCTGACCAAGACGTCGGTGTTGCGCGTCTTTTTTTTTTTTTTTTGATGACTGCATATGTGTAATTGGTCTTGTCCCAATTTACCCTTAGACCCAATTAAGCCGCCTCTGCTTCGATGTTTCCGAACGCCTCATTGACGTTTCGCTTTGTCCGTCCAATAACGTCAATGTCATCTTTGTAGGCAAGCAATTGTGTAGACTTGAAGTAGATCGTACCTCTTGTATTGGCCGCAGAGTCCCGCATGATCTTTTCAAGTATGATGTTAAAGAAATCACATGATAGTCACCCTCTCTAAAATTTATGGAGCAGCGAGAATTATCTGTCGTCTGTCATGAATTTTCCTGGCCTGAAACCACACTTGTAGGAACCTATCAGATTGTCCACGAACGGTTTCAGGCGCTTACGCAGTACGGCAGAGAGGATCTTGTACGCAATGTTCAGGAGACTTATCCCTCTGTGATTGGCGCAGTCATAGGGGTCTCCTTTCTTATTGACCTGGCAAATGATGCTGAGATTCCATTCATCGAGCATGCTTTCTTCCGGACATGTCTTGCAGATGCGTTGGTGCATGTTCCTGACCAGCTCATCGCCGGCTGCTTTAAATAGTTCCGCGGGAAGTCCGCCTGCTCCAACAGCTTTATAAGACTTAAGTTTCGATATCGCTATCTTTACATCGTCTGGGTCGGGTGGATGGGATTCTCTTTGTCTTCGTCCATTGTGAATGGTTCGTTCTGACGGCGGCACTTTGACTGTCATCGCCGTTATACAGTCTGCAGAAGTGTTCCTTTCACAATCTCAACATCGACTGTGACTCTACTATTAGTTGTCCGTTCTCATCCCTGCAGTCTTCTGCTCTGGCTTTATAGCCTTGGCATGTACGTTTAACGTTGTGTCAAAACTTTCGAACGTCGTTGCTGCAATAGCATCTCTCCATCTCCTCGATCTCGCGCTTCTCGTGCTCCTTCTTTTTTTTTTTCTCAGAAGCGCATGCTCCTCCCTCCTTTTCTGTTCATAAAGCTCGCGGGCAGCTCTCATCCGTCGATGCAGTGTAGCATTGTATGCCTTCTGTTTCTCTACATGGGCCTGTCTGCACTCATCCTCAAACCAGGGGTTTCTCGAAGGTGGTGGCTTGAAACCGAGTACATCTCAGGCAGCCTCTCTGATGGCGTTCTGACAACGACGCCATTGCTGTTCGATGGTTTGTACAGATTGCATGGGGACTTGAGAGAGCTTGAGGGAGACTTGATCGGCGAAGGTCCTGGCGGTCTCTTGGGTTTGCAGCTTTCCGACGTTAAATTTTGGTGTTCTTATTCGACTCCGAGAAATTCGCATCCGTACCTTGGCTGCAACAAGGTCATGAACCCAGTCGATGTTGGCTCCTCGAAAGGTTCGGACATCTAGGATGCTGGAGGAGTGTTTGCCGTCGATCGCAATGTGATCTATTTGATTGGTTGTCGATTGATCAGGGGACCGCCAGGTCCCCTTGTGGATGTTGAGGTGTGGGATTCGTGCACTTACTGGTACGAGATTATGTCCCACTAGCCTTAGTCCGTTTTCTGGCGTAGTGTGGGATGCTAAAGGGGTAAACTATGCGGACATATGAAGGCACAAGCGCCGACACTCCAGCCTCTATCTGCCAACTCCTACTCTCACCTCCACGAGGCGGCTCCTGGGTGCCTAGTACCTCAACTGTAGATCGGGTAGACCCGATTAACGCATTGGACGATGCCTCACCCCGCTAGGTTTTCGGTCATTCGAAATTTAAATTTGAAAATTTCCCGATGTACACCATTTACAATGCAACTCAATTCATGAAGCGGTATAGTTGTGCAAAGTGGACAACCGAATGGCCCGGTTTGCCAGGTTGTAGCAGCTTATAATGAAAAACGACCATCCAATCCCACCAGACACTCGGCATCAGCTTGTTTGTTGGTAATCTGGGCTTTAAAATCGTTCGTGGATAGACAACGGTCATTGGCCATGATCATTCCAATTTGAGTATACATACATATGTTCTGCTGAAGCAAGAACGGGCATGTGCATCACCGGGGCCCTAAGGTCTACTCCAACAGCGGCGACTTACAAGCCACTCCACTAACCTCCATCGATATCCACGGTAAGCAGATTATGCGAGATCAAAGGCCGGCTCAAAATGGACGAGCTGTATCGCCGGCCACGCTTCTATCCTGAACGACAGGACAACTTTGGCAGAAAACACCGACTGACTGAGCCCACGACGGTCTTTGAGAAAAAGTTCAAAAAAACATACCCAGAAGGACAAGAATGGTCAGGACAAGCGCAACCTCGAAGGAGCTGGAGATCTTTTACACAGATGGGTCAAAAACCAAAGACGGGGTGGGTAGCGGATACTTTTGCTGAAGTCACTTCTAAAGCAAGCCTCTATCTCTCAACGAGATGGCCGAACAGTTTAATATGCACCTCTTATGGGTACCAGGACGCATTTCAGGAAAGGGAGGCGCTAACATGCTCGACAGACAAGGAACGACGCAACGAACTAACATGGCATAAGCTGGCATACCACTAGCAGCCATTACACTAGAGCTAACGATCCTGAGAAGGACCCAACGGCATACATATCTGCCTACCCAGCAGGCAAATCTGGACACGACTTGACCGACAGCGAAGCACGGTACTAATCTCCGTGAAACGAACCGACATCAGCATAATCGCCGGTGTCATCACTAGTGATCACAAAGACTAGGGCAAGTTTGGAATGACATCTGCAGGAGTTGTGAAGACGACGAGGAGGTTGAATCCATTCAACACCTGCTCTGCGCCTGTCCGGCGCTCTGTCATGGTAGAAAAAGATACCTAGGATGCTATTTCCTTAACGACCTGACTGACGTTCAGCTGATAAGGATAACTGATCTTAATTTTGTAAGAAGTACAAAATTGTTTCATGAATAGGGCCTACAGCATCCTAGATGTACGAATCTTCCGAGCCAACATCGACTCGGATCTCTACCGTGTTGTAGCCAAGGTACGTATGAGGATATCAAGGATGCCACTGAGTCGAGTTGGACAACGAAAGTTTAACGTTGGAAAGCTACAATCGCAGGAAACTACTTAGATCTTTGCCAATCGAGTTTTCCTCAACCTCTCGCTAAATTTTCCGCTACAATTTCGAAGTGGTCAAGAACTTCATCTACCTTGGCTCACTAGTGATCAGCGACAAAAACACCGGCGGTTAGACCAAGTGCAACCGGTGCTTCATCGGGCTAAAAAGGCAATTGAGAAGTAGAGCCCTCTCTCGAAAGACCAAAGTTGCACTGTACAAAACCTTAATCATCCCGATCCTCCTCTATGGCGTAGAGGCCTGGACTTTAACTAAAGTGGAAGCCCTTGGTCATTTCGAGAGAAAAATTCTGCGTCCAATCTTCAGTCTCGTTTGTATAAACAGAGAGTGGAAGAGAAGACACAACGACGAATTATAAGGGTTGTACAGCGACATCGGCCTAGTCTAAGACGGCTAGGCCATGTAGAACGAATAGATAACACAACTCCGACCCGAAGAGTCTTCGAGTCCAACCCTGACGGACGACGCAGCAGAGGACGTCCGAATCAAAGGTGGCGCACATAGGGGGAACGGGACCTTAACCAACTGCCCCAGGTTCACAACGGACTACTAGCGCCACCTAAGTAAGTAAGTATTCCAAAGTTACACCAGTCTGAAGTTGATTACACTTCGTTGTAGACAGAAAGGCACAACTCGCTTCGACAACCATAAAAATTAGTTTTCTATCGCCAAAAACACCATGAATAAACGAATCTGTGAAACGAATAAAGGACCCGCACATCCCCCTAATAAATACCCTCAAAGGGTGCTCAAATTTGTCCACAAAACATGTATGTACATGGCCTCTTAAAACCCATTTCCTAACACGCGCCAAACACATCATCCCCTTCCAATCGTTATGAATCACACCAAAACAACTCCAAGCCCCCTCAAATAGCATGTCGTACATTTCTCTTAGTCGTTATCATCAAATCACTTGGACTATCTCTTCGGAAGGACATAATTCTCTCGAACTACTTCACGCAATAATTCTTTTCCTCCGCCGATTGGCATTTATTGCCGCCACTTTTATTTTCCACAAGCTGTTCATGCACCCAAGTCGCAATGTCTTCATAAGGACTCCAAGCGCAGGAAACATTATTCTGTCAATGGTCGAGAATAAACTCCTTCCGTACGACGACTATCCTCATAATTGTCCAGCTAAAAACGACGGCATGTGCATGAATGTCCGTTCTTATGTCGAACTTAGTTCGCAATTAATGTCGCATTTCTCGGACCAGCCTATGGTGGTAGATATTGGAGACACTAAATATCGGAATTATTGCCACTTGGGCTGGGAATGAAAATCAATAGCTCGTCGAGTCGAGTACGAGATACAAGAGATCTACTTTCGTATTTTTCCAGTCAAATGGGCAGAGGCACTCCTTGTATTTGACTCAACTTATTGCATCGACTGAACAGGAGCCAGATGAAGGGGAGGACATTGTAATTGTGCAGCGAGGGGGAATGCTACTCATAATCATAATAATAATCATGCGAAGGATAATACGTATACGCTGCATACTCTACTCGCATATCTGCGTTTTCATCATTAGGAATGGGGGAATCCCCGTTGTCCTTGTGGTATCTTCTTATGGGAAAACGTACAGACGGTGCGAGTTACCTGCCTATGCAGGCACGAGGATCTCCTACAATAGGCTATTATCCTGTTTTTTTTTTCTTTTCGGTTCTGTTTTTCCTGTTCCCTTCGTTTCCTTCCACGTATTTTTTTGCTCCCGAAAATCCCATTGCTTTGTGCGTGCTTGTACGAATTAACAACATTCGAGTGTGAGGACGCGTATAGAGGACGAGTCCGATCCAACTGGATCCGATATGATTCCATGTGATGCAATTGTTGTTCCCTTTTCACGGTAAACTGCATTTTACGCCCAACGAACAATAAGCCGATGGGTTTGTCCTTTTTGTTCTTGGTGTCCTTTCCATTGTGCCGGCGTATAATTGCAAATCGCTTGGCATTCTTGTGTCCCCTAGTGCTGTGTCGAACAGGCCGAGTCGCGATGACGGTAAACTAATAGAGGATGAAAGGACGTTAAACGTGTGCAGAACTTTTGACAGACATACTGAATCATCAGTCATTGCGTTTGTCCTCCTCTTCCCCACTCAGCGGCCAGACGGACTCAAGTGTATCGTTTGATTCCATGAGTGATATGGTTCCAATGATGTATTCGTTTGTCGGTCGTATTAGCAAGGATTAGCCGAACATCAAAAAGGGATTGACACCGGCACAACTGTGAATGAGAAATCGACGATGGGAATATAGGTAAAGGCCTCCGATCCCAGAGATCTCGACAGCTTTCTGGGTGATTTAGTTGTGTTTCGCGGGCTTAGTCGAGGCGATAATGAACGTCTTAGCGAAACATTTGCGCTCTGATTGTCACGTTAGTAACAATCAGTGCGGGATTTGATTTGAAACGGTTAGGAAGAGGCATCACTTAACATTAGGGCGCGGTAATTGACTGAAGTGTCTCTTAATCATACCAACAGCAGTCGAGTGTCAATTAAACACTCATTAACTGTGCATTGTAGTCGAACGCGTTGCAGATGTATCTCTGCTTGCGACACACTTTCGAATTAAATTACAAAAAATTACTTCCCAGTTCGGCGGAGCTTGTAAACCCTTTCTCACTTGCTCTTGACTCTTTGGCGACTTGCACTTTGGTTCGGTTCGATTCGCATGAAAGCACGCCGCCTCCTCTTATCGTCCTTTTAGTTCTCACTTGGCCATCTCGAGACCATTGAATTCAAATATTTGGGACTAAATGCTCGAACACAAGTCTGTAATCAATCATTTGGAAAATTGATTTTTCCCGTCATCCTTGGTCCTTCCCGAATGAAATTTCATTGTTTCCATTTCATTAAAAACATATTTACGAGCGAGACGATGGCGTGGAATCGAATTAATGTTTTATTCTTACTGCTCATCGTTCGCATTCATGAGTGCTTGAGATAAATTTAATTTAAGTATATATGTATGTATGGTGTTTAATTAAATCCTGGTGCTTGTAAGGATGGAAAGTGCATGCTTTTGACATGAGTCCTCGTCGGTTGGGTTAGGGTGCAACTTGGCGAAGGGTTCTCGAGTGTTTGTACGAGTGGAAAGGACTGTGTACAGCGAAAGGCGTCTGTGAGTGTTTTTTTTTTTTTTTTTATCAACAGAAAGGATAACTTGCTTTCATTTAAAGTCAACATGAAAGACCTTAGCGACAGGATTCCACTGACTTTAAAGTCGTTTTCAATGAGATCTTCTTTTTTTTAGGAATTATTCTACGTTCGTCTTTCTGTAGGCTTTCTATAATTTCACTTATTGACGTCCATAAGAACTTCAAGAACTGGTGGCTCTTTCAATATTGCACAATTTTTTTATGTTGCGCATTGAAATGTAAAGACCAGCAAAGGCCTCGTAGGAGTAGCATGTGCTGATGAGTGCTGGTCCGCTAAAAAAAAGCGGGAAGAGCCACTGCAGCACTGTTTACCAGAGATAGTACTCTTCACAAGGAAAAGATCTGTATCAAGATACAACACCTACCCCCGTATTAATGGTATCGATCTGATCCCTGGAAAATCTGCCAAATATCTTGGCATATTCCTGGACTCAAAAAGGCCTACGTGGCACTATATTTATGCAGGGTAGCCTTCGAAAGACATGGGGCCTCGGACCGAAGTTAGTCCATTGGTTGTACACTGCGGTGGTAAGACCTATTCTAGTCTATGTTTCAATTGCCTGGTGAAAGGCGCTTGAGAAGAAATGTCATCTTCAAAGTGAGTCAAAGGTTCAAAGGGTAGGCTGTCTGGCGGTGACGGGATCTGTGAAGTCCACACCAACGACGGCTCTTGAAATTATGCTGACCCTCCCACCCTTGGACATACATATACTGCGAGAGCACCGCAGCCAGAACACTGCGCTAAAACTACAAGAATCCGGTCTCTGGAAAAGAGTCTTTACGGCCACGCATCAGTCTTGGATCGATGGGCCATCTCGAGAGTCAGAATCGAAACCGACTATGCCACCCGACTTCCTTCCTGTGAGATGAGATTCTCTATTAGAACTCCCTCCAAAATGGATGTCGGCACAGGTGCCGGAGTTCATTTTGAGCCTCGGGATATACATCGCTCCTATAGACTCGATGATGGATGCAATGTTTTCCAAGCTGAGATCCTCGCAATCAAGCAGGCGGCAGACCTGATTAGCAGAGAGAATCTCTCAGGATAAAGGATCAACATCTATGTTGACAACCTGGCAGCCATTAAGGTTCTGCAAACAGCATGGATAAGATTCAAACTCGTCAAACTCTGCAAAGAGAGGTTAGAAGAGATATCAAATGTAAACGAAGTGACCCTCTGCTGGGTACCTGGTCATGTGAATATCCCTGGAAACGAGAGGGCAGACGACCTAGCTAGGCTGGGATCATTCCAAATTTCTCGGATGCAGATAGCATCCGAGGCCAAAACGCCACTCAGTGCGCTCTACAGGAAGATAGAGACGGGGCTATTATTGAAAGCCAGTAAGTGATGGTGTCACTTAGATATGTACATGCGCAACGGCGAGATCGACTTGGCCCGTCTATAATAAGAAAAGAACAAAAAATCTGCTGAAGTTCACTCGGGGGAATATTCGACTGGCAGTCGGTGCCCTCACTGCGCACTGCATGCTATCTTACTATGCAGCTCGACTAGGCCAGCCCTACAATGACTTCTGCAGAAGCTGCAGGGACGAAGAGGAAATTGAATCCATCAGTCACCTGCTGTGCGAATGCCCGACGCTAGCCCAAAAAAGGGACGTATTCCTAGGAAGACACTTCCTTTTGGGGCTAGAAGAGGTAAGTAACATTGGGCTGAACAGAATACAAGGATTCTTATCCTCGTCTGAATGGTTCAGTTCAACAGAAAATTTTTAGGTCTCAACGGGTTAAAAATTAATTGGGCACAATGGACTCCACGTAGTCTAGATGAGCCCTGACTTTTCGTCAGTAGGGCACCCACTTACATAACCTAACCTAGCCAGGTCCTGCTTCCATCTTCTCGTGGTATCATCTGTAACTTTCGTGACCACGGAAATTACCAACAGAAGAGGACGAATGGTGAGCATCCTGTGCCTCAAAAGAGGATTAATGTCGATTGGGCTATGATCTAGCAAACCACAACTGAAAAACCCACAATGGTCAGAGATAACGACCAGATCCGGATAAAACGAACCGGATTAATGTTGGTGACTATTGTAAGAAACGAAAAAAGGACAATGAGTTTCGGTTTTGTACGTGGAATGTTAGGTCCCTAAACAGACCACGCGCAACCGAACAACTTGCGGCCGCCCTAGACCACTATAAAGCGGACCTAACCGCCATCCAGGCAATGCGATTGAATGGGCCGGGTAAAAAGCGGATGAAAACCTACTACGGCGACTGCAATAAAGAGACAGGACAACGATTGTTCGGATGTGGATTTATTGCTCGAGGTGGACTAGAGCAATAAAGTCCTAAGCGATCCGTATCAATGCAAAGTTTTCTAACATCAGCCTCATCTGCGTCCACGGCGCCACACGGATGATTCCACCAAAGATGAGTCTCACGATCACCTAGACAGGACGTATGAGCTCCGATCATTGGGTTGAGAGTCCAGTGTGTTAGCCATCACGCCATGGATCCGACTCACAAATTACCTTCTGGCAAGGTCGCATATACGAGTAGTTGGGAAATTTCCCTTTTGCTTAATTGATTGATCCAAAGTGTGTTAATTATTAATAAGTGTGTCGCTGCAACGCACTTAAGGTGTCATTAGAGATTTTATTCATGACATGCAATATAACGTGTTTAGTTTTAAAACGAATAAGTGTCTCATATTCAAAGATCAAACGTGTTAAATAACACACTTAATCTTAAAGTGTGTCGAATGACGTATTTTCTGCGTGTTGTATTCAAGTAGAATTAGGCAGTTCCGCAAAAATGTCTTAAAATGCAAAAAATCGCAGTAGGGTGTCCAAATAAGGAGATCAGCTAAGTGAGGTTTGTTTATAACATCCAAGAAAGTTAAAGAGAAATCAGCAGATGTGTCTCGACAGAGAAGGCAACAAATGAAATATTTTACTCTAGCAGAGCTTGAATGCATTTTATAAGACCACCTAGCCCAAAATGTCAGCCTTAGCTTATGCTAGAACTGTAATTCCATCGAACAAAACTGTGCTGTGCCTAATGCCAATCTTGCTTACTTATTTTTCAGGCCAGCAACCCACGGAGGAGCTGGGTCCGAATTAATACAGCCTTACATCCTTGGCGGTTCTGGGTACGCTGCTTCCAGTCGGAAAGACCAAGTCGTCTTACGTCCGCGATCACTTGGTCTTTATACCGAACCAGGAAGCTCGAATTCGAAGAACCTCTTAGCTGGAGCGTTGGCGCCGATGCGCTCGATGTGGCCGAGCCATTGTAGTCGTCGAAATTTTGCCTTCCGGACTATATCCACATCCTTGTATAGCTCATAGAGTTCGCTGATATGTTTTCTCCTCCATTCGCTTTCCTCTCAGATAGGACCGAATATTCATCGCAGAATTCTTCTTTTGAAGGAGCCAAGGATCAGCTCTGCTGTCTTGCTTATCGGCCAGCTTTCGGTTCCGTATAGCAGGACTGGCAGGATAGAGTCTTGTAAAGCATAACCTTGGTTCTTCGGGACAGGAGTTTAGACCCTAGCTGTTTGAACAAGCCGAAGTAGCAGCGGTTGCCGAGGGTTATTCTGCGCTGGATCTCCACTATAATGTCATTCGTGGAGGTTCTGTTTGCCCCGAGGTTGCTCTAAAATGCAAGCGAAATGTAAGTTATTCTGTATCACAATCTTTAGTGCTACAGAATACATGTATGTACTTTGTAAAAATACACACAAAGCTCCAAAGCCACTTGAAGTTTATTTGTAAACTACCAACAGAGCGGTGAAAGCATAGAACACAAACATTTAAGAGTTTCTGTTGTTCTTACAACTCTACAGCACGCTTTCATTCCAGCAAACTTTCCATTTCGATCAACAGAGCTCAACTGACGTCAGCCAACTCAAGTTCGACAAGCACTCGACTTTCAAAACAAACGCCGTCGTCCATCAATCCGTCCCGACTTCCCAGTAAAACTTCGCCCAAGAATCGCGTTTTTCCAAGAAGACATGAACAACAAAATCCCAACTCGAAGCAACAGAACGAACAGAAAACAATTTTCATTACAAGTAATTAAAGGAACAACAAATAAGAAGGCGAATGGACGGGAAAAAAAAAACATTTAAAGACGCAACAATCCGCCCATACTCATCCCAACAAGAGAAAACACTCATCTGGCATTTGTGTGCTTTCGTTAAGCTCCGAACGTAAAGTGGGTCAAGACCCTTTCACCACCGTTAAATGCAACTTCAAATGCGAACTCTTCAGCTGTTCAAGTCGGCGGAGAAGATTTGAGAATTAAGATTCTGCAAATGCAACGTCGCCGGCATCGACATCGTTATCGTCTACATCTCTGGCAGGTTTAAGCCGAAGCTTTGCCTGCATCTGTCTTTTGTTAGGTTAATTTGTACGCTTTGTTTGGCTTTTCAGGTTTAAGACGATGACGACAACTGTTGTAGCAGCATTCAATCTATCTTGTTCGTCTGCTCTTTCCACGCCACCGCCACCATCTCGGTTTTATGAGCTCTCTAGTTTCGTTCGTTGCAGTAAAAAGATTTCGAAGAAAATTAAGGAAATGGAACAAGCATAAAACGTGAAGGAGGAGGCTGATGAAAAGAATGAGACGAACTAAACACAGATACGATTAATTGCAGCACACGGGTTTCTACTCACTTACGATTCTTTTGCGTTGATATTGGTGATGCTGTGTGGTTGCACACCACGCCCGGGCAACTAGTTTTATGACCTCGTGCACAACCAGTTGATATTGTACCTATACAGTGGACCCCAACGAAAGCTCAAGCGAAAGATACTTCTCTGGTCAATTACAGATGAATTCGTTGGAGTTGCTGTAACACAGTTTGGTGCCACTGGCGATAGAGCAGGGCATTAGTTAATGTTTACCTTCTTGTCAGGGTTATATGTACCAGAAAAACCGGTTCGCATTTGGTCAGAACAAACACACACGCAACGCCAACAATGACAAGAAAACGAGGAAGAAAAAAGGAGAACAAAAATGACGATGGAAAGGTAAATGACAAGCCAGTGTGCTCGAAAGAAGCATTTAGATCGACCGTACGTAGTAGCACTTGTGGGTCCAGATCTTGTATTGTATTATGCATGAACCTTAGTATCAAAGTCCAAACAATGCCAAGCAACCAACCAACCATCTATCCGTCTATCCATCTTTCTACTTCTAAATATAAACACAGCAACAACAAGAAGAGCGTGTTGTTGTCTGTTGTTTTGTTCTTGTCCTTTTTTTGCTTTTGGTGTATTTTGTTCAGCAACAGACATTGACAGATGGAGGAGAGCTTCAGTGCATCCAGGTTGACGATGGCCATGTACCGGGATCAAAGAAATATACCAGAATCCACTCCAACATCCGAGGACAATGGAGCAACTCTTATAAGACGTTTTATCTTTTGTCTACTATTTTCCCTTTTTTCGTCTTCTTCTATCCTTTTTTTTTTAAGGATTTTCGTCTTTCGTCTTCGAATGCATTGCAATAGAGAGCAAGGGATTCACTGGAGACAAAAATGGACACCGAATGTTGGCCAATTTCAATATCCATGTCAATGGCTACGACTCGACGAAAGTCATGTCCATGATGTTTCGGTTTTTTGTATTCAGCTTCGCTATCATTTCTTTTACTATGTAGTCGCGTACGCTTGGCTGTTAATGTTCACCAAGTGAAAAGGGACGAATTAGGACCGGAACAAAGGGATATGAAAGACAACAAAAAACTCCTGGAGGGAAGTCAGGAGGGACGAAATGAAATGCTTCCTTGTTCTGTCCATTCGTCGGGCAATCAACAGTCACCCGGCGGTGTTCCAGGGACTTCTTTTGCATTTCTCTCTTTAACTGCAATTCAATATGCAGTTGCGATGTTGTTGCTGAAAGGACCTTTGTTTTTTAATTAAACTGAACAATATTGTCGTTACTCTTTGCTTGTTGGGTCGGTCCGGTCATCCACATCCTGGTCGTCTTGGATGCTAAAATCAATTAAAGTTTTATTTTCAATTAAAACTAAATGATCGAGAATAAGTGATTCTAGCACTTTTCTTTCGTTAAGGTTCTGTTCTTTTTTCGTCCAAGTGTATAGGTATTAGGACTGGAAACAAAGGAAGACGCTCTAGGGAGTGGTGTAGTACATCTGTTTGGCACTTGTAGACAGAGGTTTTGGAAAGTGTTCGATATTGGTTGGTAGTTGAAGTTTGTTATATTCAAATCCGAGTGTGATGATAGAAAGTAATTCTTTGACATTGAAGGATACGAAAAGTCGGATTTTGAAAAGTAATATAGTGAAGTGAAGTGGAGTGGATCACTCGTAATTCATTTAATTTGATTTCTTGAGAGGGGGCACTTGAATGCGGGTGCTTCACTAGTCGTGATAAATACAGAATTTGATTCTATGGACTTATGTATAGCACTACCGACTGACTTGCATCTGAGGGTTCTCAATAGATCTCCAGATAATTGAAACTTAGACTGGTTTCTTTCTCCTCCGCTGAGGAGAAACACCGTGAAAAACACGTTCGATGACATGGCTGTGTCGGGATTCGATCCCGTGTCATCGGGACGGGACTGCGCCACGGTGCTCTCAACCAAGATTGTACAAAACCTTAATTATCCCGGTCCTCCTCAATGGTGCAGAGGCCTGGACTTTAACGAAAGCGGATGAGGGGGCCCTTGGTCATTTCCAGAGCGAAATTCTGCGTTCAATCAATGGTCCCGTTTGTATAAACGAGGAGTGGAGGACAAGATACAACGACGAACTAAACTGGCTGTACAGCGACATCGGCCTAGTACTAAGTCTTCGGAGCCAACGTCTGAGATAGCTAGGCCATATATAGTGAATGGATAACACAGCTCCGGCCCGAAGAGTCTTCGAGTTCAACCCCGGGGGATGGCGCACATAGATGGAAGGGGAAAAGGGGGCACCGAATTAGTGGGGCCTGGAATAAACTTTAAACTTTTCCAAACAGTTTGCCCGCGATATAACATGAGCACGTAATACCATCGAACGTCGTCGTAAAGGTTCACCAAGCCCTGGAATGTCGTTATACTAATAAAGATTGCCGCCTTCCGGACACCTTTTCAATATTCGTTAGCATTATCAGAGAGTCTTACGAGGCAACAACCTGAAAGAACAATATCATAGCAGTCGATAAGATTAAACGTACTTTAGATACCAATTTAGAATTCTGATAAAGACACAATTGCTATATCTAATACTACCATTTTCGCAGCCAGAATCGTGACAGCATTTTCTTGAAGTGGCTATTTCCTAACCAAGAATTTCTACTACTTACGATACAATCAGTCCGAATTAGTCACTGTGTTTACCTGAAATAACAACGAATGAATCGATTAAAAGGGGTTTTTGCGACAAATGTGATTTAAAAATATTTTGAGTTAAAACGTGACACCCCCTAGAAGAAGGAAATGTCAAACTTCTTTCCTTTCAATTAATCCTGACACAATGGAACTAGTTTTCTAGTCGGAATAGTATTCATTAAATTGGTTACTGTTTCCCTCGAGATTCCATTGTTTCTCCTTGAGGACTAGGAGTATTCTACTAGCTTCTGTCAAGCTTCCTTTATGCTAGAAGACCATTACATGACTTTCACCCTTCTCGTCCTTATGAGAAAAGGAAATACTAAAAAAAAAAGGGAGACAAAGACCTCTCTGGCATTTGGGCAGAGCTCGTTGAACTCGGGCAACTGTCGTTAAATTGGGGGTCGCCACACACCTTTCCGCAGTAGTTAGAGTTTTGTTTTCCGTTTTTTTTTTGTTATTTCAAAAATCCTTCAGCAAAAACCAAATGGAGTGATAGAGAGGAGGAGGAGAAGTGCAAAAAGCCATCAGAGGTGTACTGTATGTACCTATCTATAACCTAACAAATTCCACTTGAATCCGTGGAGTGGAGTGTTTAAAATGCACAAAGCATAGCGTGACACTCTTTATTTTGCATACACAGTGACTACTACTACCCGGTGCCATATAGGATCTACATGTCATACTAACTAACCAGTTGCTATCCATAGATACATATGCAAAATATGCGAGTTAGTTCGTTGGAGTGAACGGTGTAATACCGTATGACAAAAGAGATTGTATATGTAGCTACCCCAGGCGCTTTGCAGATTGCAGTTTTTGTTTCTAAACTTAGATATGTACATAGATAGTTGTGTGGATAGAAAGTCCCCCTGTCGATTTGGTTTCGCAAGAGAATGCACACAGGTGAGGTGTAGATACAGCCGTACGCTCACCCAACCATAGAAATTGTGCAGTAAAAATTCAAAATAAAACCCAAAAGGAACTGCTTTAGAGAGTTCAACGGAATGGTATAGTCACTAGTCGAAGCGTTCGTTGTAGCCCGGTGTGGGTAGGACGACACTTTTTTTTGTGTAATTCATTGAGGGCGCCCTTCAACTGAATTGTTTACCAACAAGCCGTCTGCGTCCACATCCGCGTCGTCCGACGACATGGTGCAATGTTGTTTTCGGAAAATGTCATTCAATCAAGGAGATTCAACTCAGCAAGCTGCCAGCGACGCATAAAGTGGACAACGAGAGCATGATTTCACTTGATCGTAATAATTAGAATGATGTAAAGCGATGTGGTTTCCAGATATAACAATTGATTTGATTTATAGGAAAATGTCACTCGCACTGTCGCATACAGTGAGGTTATGGTGCCACGGTAGTGGGTTCAAATTTCTGACTGATTGACGGTACGTTTAGTGGCAGCATACTCGTATTACGGTAAGAGCGCTGGTGAAGTACAATAAAGAAACAAGCACTTGAGGTAAGGAATTGAGCATAGACAACTTGTGCGTGACGCGGGCGGACTAACCGCTAGACAAAATGGCAAAGATTGATTTCGCTCTAGCTCGACCACCTTTGCATCGATCGCGGTCTACTCAATATTTGTTGGGACGGAAAGGGTATATGCCCTTGTATGCCCTTTCTATGGCATGCCTTGTTGTGATCAGTTTATTTCCCTGTAGGTAAAGCAAATCGACAAATTTCGAAAATCTAGTAGTGATTGCTGACTAAACAATGAGTAAAGGTATACAAAATGCGACAACTCATGCTAAAGTATTCGCTATAGTGACATAAAATGTAGTTTTTTAAACCTAAATTGTAAAAAACATAAAACACGATAGTGTGGACAAGACAGAACTGTTCAATTACTGCATGACTCATTTCGTGGTCACGTAGTTCCTTGTTTACTACGGGGGGTTTTGCCTGTACCCCGCCGAGGAGGAACGTCGCGAAATAAACATTCCATGGCGTTGGGGTTATCGGGATCCGAACTCGCTTATTGTGCGCCAGAGTCCAACACACTAACCACTGCGCCACGAAGCCCTCTACGTTGAAATCTGGAGAAAATAATTCATGGTTATGATAATCATGACCAAGATTAGCTTCGTTTAAAGCGAAAATGTCATAAGGGAGCTTAAGAGAGTTGAGATACATATATGGGGTTCGGAGGCCTCAGACGTTTTGGTAGTATATACAAAGATACCTGGGGGAGTTACAGATAAATAAGGACTATCTAGTTGAATACCCAATTGGTTTTTTGATGTGACGTTACAGGTGGTGGCAATGCAGTATTTATAGATGTAGCGTTCCTCGCAAGAGGAACATACTCGTGAACTAAAGTCCCATCAGGCCAAAATTCTCTTGAGAGTAGTAGTTCATGATGAGACTCAGGAGCTAATAGCTTAAAAAAAGCGACGTCACAAATAAATAAATAGTCCTCTCGATAAGACGATTATGGCGACCGTAAAAAGAACGAAGCGCGCGGAACGTTGCCTAACAGAACATCAATTTTGATAAAACAATTTTATTAGCGTGTTGTTGAACGCTACGTCCTTCCATGGTGAATTGGCAAACAGACTGAATAAATGACAGTCAATTTGACAGATGTGGCTTCAACAGAATGGCCACTATCAATTGTAAGTTCGGAAGTCCCTACTGGAAGACCCTGCACTACTTTGAAAGCAGTTTAACGACCACTTTTGGCGCGATAGTAGACTAGACGCCGTCAATCAAATAGCATTGGCTGAACAGAAAAATGCACAAGGTTTCTACAAACCTCCCACTTGACCAATTCCACAGGAAAACTCAACAAAACACATTGCCATATTCTCTATGCTATACAGACTAAATGAAATCGTCGATATCCGGAAAACGAAGCATTTCGTCCAATTGAATTCGGTCTCGAACCACATGTTTACGAATGAAATTTCTGAATAAGAAAAGTGCAAGCATCATCGTCTCAAGAAATTCGATTCATCTTAATTAGAAGTGGCTCTCTCCTCCTCCCTGGCTCTTCTTCACTTAAACATTCTCTAAACATTCTTTCAACAATTTCTTCTCAGAAATCCACTCATAATCCCAACTATAAAGTCAATTCCATAGAACAATAGCATTTTCCACTTCGATACGAAAGTACGTATCTTTCACCTCTCGATTCCCCCATCGAATTTTAAATCTCGTAATTAAACAAAACCTTTTTACTTTCATTTCGTTTCGTTGCCCTATCTCATCAAAAGCAATCTCCTCTCTCCGGATGGAACCATAGTCGGCGCTGATGAGGAAGTGGAAAAAAGTCAAAGAAGAAATGGAAAACAACAAAATGCATTTATATAATACGAGTATCAGCAAAGCTAACTCGCACAATTCCGTGGAGGTTAACCTTTAACTTTCACAGTCCGCGTAGTTTCAATGACTCCATTCGTTCGCGATTAATGCAGACTACCATCACAACCATCCACCTGCCGTCACAATGGCTAAAGGTGAAAATTACTTAAACATTACAGCCGTATGCGGCTTAGCCCCGTTCGGCGGCTACTGCTGTTTTTAGTATGTAGTGCAACAATTTTCCACTCCTATGCCTTGATTTTCCACTCTCTTGTATGGAAGTCTGAAAAGTGAAAAAGCCATAGAGCTTCAAGCCAGCCAGACTCTCGGTGCAGATTTTGCAACAATCCCATTGTGAGAGCGTTGCACGGAACATGGTAGTTGCATACGTACATGTGAATGTTTGGGTGCCCTAGAAGAGACTCACTACCGGCTTTATTGTTGGCTAATTAAATCCAATCTAAAGTACACAGCTGAAGCAGAAAGCTCACACAAAATCAAGTAAAACAGAGTCAACTCCCAAAGCAGCCCACTCAGAATTGTAGCACAGCAATTTGATTACGACTAGGATCCCAACACACCCACGTACGTGTTAGTGGGAGACGAATAAAAATTTCCATTAACTCCCGGCATAACATTGACCATCTGGAGCAAAGTCATAAATTCCCGAGAATAAATCTGAAATCCGAAGCAATGCACATATTTGTTATGGCGGTATTGTTCGGTGTTCGGTTCGCATCCATTCGATGCGATTTCGATTGAACAACACAATTAAGCCTACGATCAATTGCCTATAATCTGTACTTCAACCCATTAGGAGGAAGGAACTTGATTCCACACCGCATCGGGGTGTAGAATCAGCGTAATACGATGACTGACCCTGGGGGGATGTGCAGCATTCGGTTTCATTTAATTGCATCGTAAATGCCACTGAAACCACTTAGAAATGAAAATATTTTGATAGACGGATGCGTTTGCCGCGTAGCACTTGAGCTATCGGGTAAGGGTGGAATGCGTAGAAGGAGCACGTCTGATGTGTGACGTGTGCCATATGAGTTAAGAGATGGAGATGTATCAGTGTTAAGATTCATTCTTGATCTTGACATGATCAGTGGCAGATGATGGGTACTGGATGGTGATCTATAAATACACACTAGTCCTAGTTAATGGAAGACGTCGTGGCGCAGTGGTTAGTGTGCTGGACTCTGGCGCACGATGAGCGAGTTCGGATCCCGATAACACCAACGCCATCGAATGTTTATTTCGCGACGTTCCTCCTCGGCGGGGTACTGGCAAAACCCCCCGTAGGAAACTTGCCATGAAAAAGCTCGACTCATGCCGTTCGGAATCGGCATCAAACTGTAGGTCCCTTTCACCTGTGTGAAAAATATATCACACACAACATGGGTGATTCAGAGAAGCTTGGCTCTGGTCCTTCATGGGCTGTAACGCCACCAATGAAGAAGAAGTCCTAATTGATGGATGAGACTGCCCAAATCGCGTGTCAGCAGTGAAATTCAGATCTTGCCCATCGATGAATCAAAAAAAAAAACGAGTACGGCATTGGCCATATAGGGAAAAAGTCACATCTCTCTCTCGACGTCGTCTATGGTAACTGGTTGTCGACAGTCCGGCCACGCCAACATTTCAATTTATCCAATTAAATTGAAAACCAAGCCCCCGATAGCCATTAAATCCAACTCCGTAAAGCATTTTGATTAGCTACATACGTAGAACCACATTAATGGCCTATCAATTACCTACCCGACCAGACAGTGAATCCTAGCCGCAGATACTATCTCGTTGACCAACTGTACAACGAATCCGCACGGATATACGAGTATGTACATCTCCATGTGAAAGAGAACCAGTTGATGAAAAAGGAAAGTCCTCATAAATTGTTACCAATCCGGCAAACAGTCGCCGGCCTAGACCGAAACCAGATCACTGCTGAGATGCTTGACTCTATGGCGGGCGAATGTACTTGTACATTAACAAATGTAAGTGGAAAAAGTGAGTGGAAAATTTGAAAGGAAACCCACCCACTTCTGTGTTTGCTCCATGTGCAATTCATCAAAAAGTGAAACGGAAGGCAAAGAGATACAAGGAAGCCAGCCGCGCGAAATGTACTTGAAATTGAGTTCAAGGACCTTGTATGGGGCACCATGTTCTCTAATGAATTCTCCCCCGTTGATTGGATTTCTGCCATCCAGCACATGAGCAAATGTGTATCAAATGAGCATTCGCATGCAGATTGACATCCAGATCGACCACAAGTCGAACAAAACAACCAAAAAAAAAAAAAAAAAACAAAAAAGAGAAAAACCCAAACCAATTGAAGTGGATGCTAGACGGACGAGAGACGATTAAATCTCGCGCCTGGACAAGCAACTAAAAAGGAACATAACCGCTACATTCACGTACGTCGATCCATATGCACACAAATCATAGATGAATAGTCAAATTATAGTCACACGCTCTCTTTCTCTCCATCTATCTATATACATACAGTCTGTATCGACGTGCCTAGAACACTCTTGTATCGCATCCAATCTCCTCCGCATCCGTATTTGATGAATGAAAGAGAGATGACTAAATGAATAACGATTATTTGAATCCATAATTTATGGGCAATTTGGTTGGAATATGCTCTCGTCGGTATAGCCTCGAAGTGTGTGCATATATCTAATTGAATAGGCTCGCAGACGTTTTTTGCACAGCTCGATAGATGTGAATGCTCATCAGAGGCATTGAATGGCTACACATGCATCTCCATACCGCAGACAGGGGATAAAATATGTTTTTTTCTGTTTGTATCTCGATTTGTTCATGCTTTATGGCAGATGACTAAGGGGGGGAATGGATAATAATTGTAGAAAGTTAAATAGTTCAACTTGGATTAATGGTTGTGTCAAGTCATCGTCGTGTTCGTTGGTCGGTAACTGAACGGGCTTGGACTGGCGGCTTCATTAAGCCTGACTCGTTTGTGACGCGCGTTTTGTATTATTCCTTGTCGTGGTTCGTTTTTTCTCGCTAATTATCGTGCATTAGATACTCGGTCTCATGTAGCTGTTGTGGCAGGTTTTCACTGAAGTATGTATGTTCGAGCTTGACGACGTCTCGAGCTCATAGAGTAGCCATAGCCTGCTGACATAAATCAAAAGTGTATAGCTATTTTTAACAAACATTTTGTGGCATGTGAGCATGCAATTAGTTGAGCAAGTAAACACAGGTTTGCTAGACGGGTGCTTGGTATAACTATTCGACTGAAAGTTTAATGGTATGACATATGCACCGAGCTGACTTGAGTATCGTGGCAGATTTGGTTGCGTTGTCTAAGCGAGGCGGAAGTTCCGTTAAATCTCTGATTTTATTGGGCCCTTCTAGTTATCTGTCTATTATAAGACACCTTTTGCTCAAATGCCAACAATTCGAATGTAGATTTCTGTGTGCTATCAAACATCCCGAAACAGTAGACCCGATAGTTAAATATTGTAGTAATTAAAGTCCTAGCTTCATAAAGGATTCTACCGAACAGCTTTATGATTGCCTTCCAGGAGACCTACTTACTTAATTCATTACCAGAAACCGTAGGGAGGTACTAGACTTAACTCTAGCATCTCTTTCTCTCATTAGCAGAATAAAAGAGTGGAGGGTATGTGAGGAACATTCCTTCTCAGACCACCGCTATCTGGTTTTTAACCTAGCATTCACGGTCCTAACCCCAGCCGACTCTTCTTACAACCCCAGAAGGATTGAATGGGAGCGCTATAGAGTCTTCATTGGCAATTCTATAGTAAAAAGACAAACTGGTCGATATCTTTGGGGAAAGCACGGGCCAACAGCTACGTAACCCACAAATCAAGAAAAAACTCATAACCACCTTGGTAGAACGCAACCCTAAGCAAGCTCACAAAAGGAGGACAAGGGTCACAAAAAAACGACCACTCAGGGTATGTAAGCAAACTCTGAGGAAAGAGCAAAGGAAGTTTTGGAAACTCCTCTGCAACAATGTGGAGAAAATTTCAGACTAAGGAAAATACTCTCGAAAGATCCACTAACTCCGAGTTGCCTCATAACAAACGGAGTTTGGACAAAACACTGAAGAGGAAACACTAAACCTTCTCTTCAACACGCACTTCTCAGGCTGCTCTGGATCACAACACTTAGTCTAAATGCGAGGAATTCATCTCTCCTCTGCGATAGAGGGACAGTACGATCCTATAATCTCTAGAGAGAAAGTTATGTGGGCGTTAAAGGGCTCCAAGCCCTATGAATCGCCAGGACCGGATGGAATTTACCCTATCGAGCTTACGCAAACTATGGAATGGACAATACCATGGCTAAAGACTATTTAGAAAGGATGCCTAGCTCGGAGTCACATTCCAAAAAGTGGAAGTGCGCAAGGGTACTCTTCATCCCCTAGGCTGGCAGGAACTCTCACACTTCACCCAAAGATCTAAGACCTATTTGTCTATAATCCTTTGCATTAAAAACTATTGAAAGGCTGATAGACTTACATACATATATGCCATAGTTTTGATCCTTCCCTAATTTTTAAGGCACAGCACGCCTACTGTTAGGGTAGATCTTTCGAAACAGCCTTGCACACACTAGTGAGGAAAATCGAAAGATGAATCCATCTTAGAAAATATACCTTCACAGCCTTCCTAGACATAGAGGACACATTCAACAACGTCACTACAAAAGCAATAATAAATGGACTCTCATAGAGTTGATTAGCGAGTCTTTTAACACGCAAAATCCACTCGAAATGGGGAAGCCAAGCAAGAAGAAGAAGAAGAAGTGACCCCTAAGACGAAATGCTTACGGCGGTATCGTGGTGGACCAAGGACCAGAAGCAGGAGGTGGTTTTAGGGGCTGAAGTCCCACAAACAGGCTTTCGATGCTTTCCACCCTTCTTTCAAAAAGGCAGTACCAGTGCTAAGCGAAGAGTCACAATTTCTGCACAGTATCGGTAGAAACAAAACGCCATTAAATTAGATATGATATACTAATCAAATAATCCATAATGCCAGTGCCTATTTGGTGTTGATGAAAATGGCCAGTATTATTGGTTCATGTGGAGTGTATATTAAATGCTACCACTTTGGTTCTAGTAGTCAACGTGTCCTGGGAGTAAAGAGGGTTTCCAAAGTACAACCACAAGACTAACGGAAAACGACCACAAGACTAACGGAAAACGACCACTCGATTTGAGTCAAGTTAAAGCTACACCAAGGGCTATGTGGCACAGAAAACACACATTGTCCGCTTGAAATAGTGACAAATATAGCGCGAAAGCTACATTAGACCCAAAGACTCATATCAACAGTATGTCATTCCCACTAGAGCAGAGAATTTCTATGCGATCTCATATAGATAAAATACCTCGAAGCGCCTGTGCAAAAATAATGTCTTTCCCAAGCTCACAAATAGGTTAACGATGCTCCGAAAACCTTAAAAAAAATTATAGAAAGAAAACCTCGCATCCGCGAATACCCCCATAAAACCAAACTGCTTAGCAATAAAAACAAAAAAAAAAAAACTCCACTTCTCACCGTTTTTATTTTTTAATTCGCCAACACAATAATTAATTTCGCACTTGGATACAATGTATCTACATACATTCTACTCATATAAAAAGCTGAGAAAAAACTAGAAAATATAGTGAAAGAATAGAGCGAAAGCAAAAAGCAAAAAAATTGAGCAAAGCTTTAATAGCCTTTGGAGCATAATGTTCCCGTCAAATGGGCCGTACTAACCCCGCAGGCACGAGTGACTGCCATCAGGCCCAGTAGCATCACCCTACTTCAGTCACATGGAAACAAACTATCCGTTCTAAGCTTAACTCGTTTGGAAAATATTCATCGCTAAACCAGTGAACGAACACACAAGTGTTCACTCCGAGTGTAAACATACTTCAAAGGTTAATAGACCCGAAAACTTCAAAAACACTAAAAACAGGAAAAAAAAATGCGAAAAAAAAATTACTCAACCGTCATTTTCTATTTAGAGTTTCTAAAAAAAAAAAAAAAACAAAAAAAAAAAAAAAAGCAAAAGGAAAAGGCAGAGGCGAAAACTGTGTTATGAGCGGTTTCATACCATAGATACTTGGCGAGCAATTAACCTCCACGCTTGGGGGTTTGTGTCACAACGGGTTTCCACAACTTCACACTCCAAGAGGCAGAATAGGAGCGGAAGACAATTGGGATGGTTCCGAGTTGGTCTAATTATAGGAACAACATACATAGTTGCTTCCGAAGAGTCTAAGGTCTGACTGTCCACTTATGTTTTGTGTTCTAGTTTCCGTAGAATTGATTGATACAACGCGACACGACGACAGTCTGATTACATTCAATGTGTCTAGCCGAGGTGTCTGATGACACGTATAACACCACATCACCATTTGTAGGAACCTCATTTTCCCCCTAGTATCGCATAGTTCGTTCACTATATTAAGCTTCCCTGGTACCGGTGACGTTGTGTGTATCTTGCGGTATCTCCGTTCACTATTTGCACGACGATTAAACAAAATCCGGTCAGCACAGAGTGGCCGGCGGCGGGTGCAAGTGAAAAATCTATGTCATGTCCATAGGCCGACATAGGGGACTCGATGTCAAGCAAAATCGGTTTGCCTCTTCGGGCAGTAGCTATCATCGTCGGCAATCTAGTGCACGAAACTGTTGCATGATGTTGGCTTAACGGTCGACTTGCTACTTAACTTCGCACTCATTGAAATACCACTTATCGGTAATTTGCGAGAATCCTCGATTGAATCGAACGGAATTTCAATCGAACAGCCCCCTTTCCCCACCCATAGAGTGGCTAGGATACACAAGAACGATGCTGTAGATACAATTAGCGTCAAAAAAGAAGAGATAGACAGAGAGAAAAATATTCGAAACTGTGAATATCTTTAAACCAGTCGGACTTAAGGTCGACTACTTGGCAACGGTTAGCTTCTGCTCAAGTCTGTGTCGAAGCACTTGAGAAGTCTGTGAATACACTTACGCACTATGAGATAAATATACTCGTGCACACCCCATATGGTCGATTGAGGGTATCTGATGCTTTAATTAATTCGACATGCTTGTAGATGTACATATGTATGTAGTTTTAAACCACATTTCGTTGGTTTGTGTGATTAAATGGTTATAGACGCGGAATGTGACCAAGAATGTTGCGCAACACAGATGGGTGCTGAGGGAGGAGATTATGCGGTACTAAGATGATTTCAGATACTATGATCAAATGGTCATTTCAGTAGATACTCATGAGCACTAGGTCAACAAAAGCAACAGTGAGAATTCTCGGGTTAACGTGGCATTTCGAAAAATGACAAGATGGGCGAGCAACCGGATGGAACGATTCTCCCATTTGATCGCATGAACGATTTCATTTTCTTTTTGTTATTATTGTTTCAGTTTCACTTGAAAATGTAAGCGATAAAACCACAGGAGACATGTCTGGTGACGAGTTGGGGTGCAATATATTGAGCATTGCAGTAAGTATCATAGGTCGTTGCAGTAAGATCACTGATCTACCAGACCTGCGACAGCAGCTTTTTGTCGAGCACCTTCTCTAAAGATTGCGCTATATGTGTTCATGTTTATATGGTTGCTTAACGCTGCTGCGATATCGATAAAATGTTGCCAATCAGCTCAACGATCTAGTAGGAGCAAGCACCAGATTTTTGTCAAGCACCTTCTCTTAAGATTGAGCAATCTTGTGTTATTGTTTATCGGTTTGTTTAAAGCTTCTGCAATACCGATAGAATGTCGCCGATCAGCTCAACAATCTAGTAGACATAATCTTGCAATTTAATCTTCTGACCTTGTGCCTTGCAACCAAGAGCCAAGGATCAATGGTTTTTAAGCAATTAAAATGTGCTGACATAAGTCATTCATTAGTCACTACAAAAATATCACTGATCTAGCATATCTGTCGCATTAGATCAAGCTAGATTAAGTAGAAGATTTAGGAGTTGATTAAGTAAAGAACCTAGGAAAGGTCTGTAGATCGATGATAACCCTACAGCTACCTGGAAGAATATTAGAAAATGAACGTTGTTTTCCAGGAAATCAATCTGTCAGCGTGTAGAGTGTAGACTACACTCTGTTTAAGACCACTGACCCAATGTCATTCATATTGCCCCACCAAAAACAAATTTGTTCACAACACTGGCGACAGAACTACAACCGCGCCAGTCAATATTTGTTACTCAATTACACGCCAAACTAATTCCATGTACTCTATTCCATGTGTAAATTGACTCGACACCAATCTATCAATCGTCAAACTCCAACCGCTCACCCCTCTCCCTGCAACGGCTCATCAAGTTCAACGAACATCCCCGTGTTTACTCGAAGCCACACGAAAGTACACAGAACTACAAAAAGACACAGCGCCACAGATACAATCTAGGTCAAATGACATTTGACTAATTCACATTGTCTTCTTGCATCCATTGCACAGGAAGCTATCATCATGGAAATGAGATGAACAGCGAAAAACAACAGAAAAAGAAAAACAAAAAAAGAAGCCAAAAATGAAAACACTAAAATGTATCTCAAGCCCACTCTGGCGTATCTATCACTCTATTTTACATAACCGAAAACAAAAGCAGAACTGCAGGGGGAAAATGTTTTTCTTTTTTTTTCGAATTTCATAGAACAACGTGCCTGAACCGCACTCAGATGGAGAATCATCATCCACCGGTTCAGTTGGTTCGGCATAGTGTTGCTTGCTACTATGTGTTCACATTCTCATAGATACCTGTGCCCTATACGTACGGGGGACTGTACACAAGTGTGTTTGAACGTTGCACTATCGAGAGTGTTTCGTGCTCCCCGTGGGTCAACGTTCTTAGGTGAACTTGGCGTGAGTTCAGATAAAATATAAAAAACGAACGAAGCAGCATTCCTACATTCCTGAATTTCTTCGTTCCTTTTTGTGAGTCGGATACCCTTTTAACCTGTACAGAGGTACCACAGTACTGCCAGCAGGTAGTTTGGTTTCGTGTCACTTCGATGACCGCAGTGAGCGTTCTGTTCCACTCAGCTATGATAGATACACAATATTTCATCGCATGACATACGAGTATACCCTCGCTCGCGTACGATAACGAAGTCATTGGGTATGCATGGGTGGTTCCCAGTCTGTTACCGATTACAATTGTTCTCCCGCTAAGCGATAAATCGCAACACCACAGATACAAAATTCAAATCCAATTGTAACCGCATCCATTGAGCGCACCGAGTATTTTGAAGGAATTAGTAGACAAACAGTAGTCGACGATATTGGAGAAACAAAAAGGTGTCAGCGACGTGACACACGTCGTCGCCAGTACTCGTAGTCGTGTCACTGTTACCGCTGTTCGGTTGACAGTGACATCACAATTGCGTACGTGAGAGCCAAATCAATCGTTGAATCTAGGCGCACATAGTGGTGGCACTGACACGTGGAGAAACGTTCGTTTTCTTAACCCAATTCCCAAGCCATGTCCGCGACACGCTAAAGAGTGGGTCAAGATTGTTCGTTTTTATTCATTCTCTCGTCGCGTTCTTTTCTATTCTAAGCATGTGTCAGGCTCGGCTATTCTATATTCAGATTTACCGTGAGATTTCAAACATTTGCCTAAGACAAACGACCATTCATCCGCCATTCGCTTGACCCACTGTGTGGACACATACCCACCATGTTTGAACGGTAGCTGTTGCTTCAAGGCCCCTGACTCACTGGGATTATTCATCGAATTAATAATGCCTGAGATACATGCATGGCTATGAGTACTTACTGCCAATACTCACTCATTGTTGAAGGTATGCACATAGGTGGTGTGGAAACTGTGGCGTCGAAGAGGATGGAAACAATTAAGCCTGAAAAGCATACACCTCAGTCTCGCTTAGAAGTCAGTGCATGCTCCCATACCTATAACATCTGTCTCCGTTCTATGACTATAGACACTGAGTCATGAGTTAACCTCACTGACATGGTCGCCGTCATTGATTCTTGCCCTACTAATGAGAAATTATTGTGTTTTATTTGTTTTTAATTTTACTTGAAATTGTAGCTGAAGCAGCCTTTTGGGACCGATACGAAATTGGAGAATTGCTCTCAATGAGTTCTGGGAAGGCAATAAAAAGAGAAGAAACAGATTGAAAATTCCACTGAATTAAAACTAATTTTTTTGACAATTTTTTGGAACGACATTCTTCAAAATACGAATTTGTAGGACGTAGCCTAAGAACGTTTGTTGTACACAACAAGATATTTGAAAAATCATTCAAAAATACTTACAAAAATACGCATTTATAGAAACGTTGGATAACACTTACCTAAAAGAAAAGAAAGTAAAAAATTAGATTTTTTGCCAATAAATAAACATTTTTTCTATAACAAAACATAAAACAAAAAAATAATTATTCTAAAGCTAAAGGGTGATTTTTTTGCTGTTTGGTTTTTCATTGCTCTTTTTTTTACAGCTCACACGGCATTTTATTCATGTTTTAAAGTCGAGCATACTCACTTGGAATTTCCATTTTACTGTTATATGTATGTATGTTGGCGTTACAGTCCATGAAGAACCTGAGCCGAGCTTCTCTCAATCACCCATGTTGTGTGTGATTTCATTTTCCCATAGGTGAAAGAGACCTACAGTTTATTGCCGGTTCCGAACGGCGAATTTCGAGAAGCTTTTCATGACAATTTTACTACAGGGGCTTTTGTCAGAATCCCACTGAGGAGAAACACCGTGCAAAATACGTTCGATGACATGGCTGTGTCGGGATTCGATCTCGTATCATCGGCGTCAGAGGCCAACACACTGCCCACTGCGCCACGGTGCTCTCACTGTTATAAGAGTCACTAAAAAATATTCAATTCCACTATCAAAATTCATGCTCCGAGAAGAAGGATTTTTGTGTATCTCGACTCTTTTACGGACGCCATAATACACCTACTGAATGAGCACTTTAACTCATAATGACCTGGTCGTCTAAATCGTACGTCAAATCACCCGTCTATTTCGATAAGCCAACCTCAATTGCAGACTAGGAAGACAACATTACACACTTTATACACTTCCCCGATTTGTACGTGTTTTTTGACAATTAAAAACCGAACGCTTAAAAAAATTGGCTTCTTAAAAAAACTGGGCAATAAACCAACTGTAAAACGTACCCCCAAGGTAAGAGATTCGCGTCGATAGAGGTAGTCTTATTAAAAAAAAATTCAATCAAAAAGCTATAATTAATTGCGATCGGCTTTTCGGTGGAAATGTTGTACTAATTTTGGTTACGTAAGGTGAAGTCGACAATTTTAGGTATATGAAGGCATCACGCGGCTTTAGCCTTTAGACTACGTGCCTTGTAAACCTACCGTAGGTTCTAAGAGAGTGAATTAGGCAATACATGCTGAAGTTATTCAACTCTTTGAGCTAACGAAAAAAACAATAAGAATATTGCGTCCTTTAACAGGTGGCAAGTTTAGTGTGGTCCAAGCGCCAAGATACATATAAGCAGAAATCCTGAGCCTTTCTGCATTACCCCGTAATTGTATTAACTGCATTAACTTAATTGTCCTAAGCCGAACTGTCAAATTTGTCAAATTATTTGAGAAATGAAATCATCGTCCCCGGTGGATAGCATCATTGGTGTCAAACTTTATAAATTGTCGGACTAAGGCAAGGAGATATTTTCCGTGACTAGAAAACTAATAGTAGTTGAAACATATGTCCCGAAACTTGGAAAAACTCTGCTGTCTTAGGGAGAGAATGACAACAATTGGGAGATGTTATATGGAGCTTAAGTAAGGTCAGGTCCCTTTTGACCACCCCAATTTGGGCAGGGAAAATTCTACAATGATGTAGTAGCCTGAAAAACATTTAAATATATTTGCATGAAAGCACATTAAGTCTACTGTACTGCCAAGACAGACACCTTCTTTAACTGTATTTTCCTTTTCCGGAGAAAAATTAGGAGCTTCAGTGATGTACTCGTGAAGTTAAGAGCTTCGGCACACACCACGTCGGCCCCAAGGGTATGCCAACGTGCGCGAGCAAAGATGGGATGGTCACAGAGAAAGTGTCCTGCTGTGTCATCCCCTTCAAAACATGCCGCACAAGTTTGGGTCTCACTGATGCCAATCATGCAGAGATGCTTGACAAAAGTGTAATGGCCCGTAATGACGCCCGTAAGTCTTCTGCGGTCAATTCTCCTCAACGATAAGAAGAATGTTGCGGATTTCTTACAGTCATCAGGACGTACGCGATTAGTCATCCTGCATCTGTGAAAATGCGAAGACAATCCTTGGATGTGGCCAGAGCCAATCCTGACGACACAGAAATTTTCACTGTGAAGTTATAGCGCAATAGGATGGCAAGTGTCATTGTATATCCATGAGATACGGGTCGTAAGAAATTTCCCATGCAAACGTCATTGCAATGCGAGTTGTACCAAAAAAACATTTCTCTTGAGATGAAGCATGACTTCCAGTCCATACCCTTTTGATAAATATGTCGAGGGATGGAAGGTTCATCATATCATCTAGAGCAGCGCCCGGCGTTCTGGGAAAGGTCCCCGTACAGCTGAAACAAATCGTTCCTTGGAGTTTGGTGAAAGAGGCTAGGAAGTGTTTGCTTGTTAGCCTGTTCTACCAGACAACCAATGCAAATGAGATATCGGTCCTTTGCCGGTGATAAACCTCTCGTTTTGCCAAAAGCACCTTTGCATTGCAAGAATGCTGACAGCGTTTTGGTGGTTTTGGACTCAACATACTCTGACCAAAGAAGCTAAGTCTAAGATAACTCCCAGGTACTTAGCTTCCTTAGATATCGTGATGGGAATACCTTTTAGTACCCAATGAGTAATGCCAGTATTTTCCCTCTTTTCGTGAAGACAACGACATCAGTGTTAAAGGATTAACTGACAGCCCATCTCTCGTGCACCACCCATCGATGAGTCAACGGAGAGAACAGCGACATCATCCGCACAGGCATGGGCATAGATACGAGAGACATTGAGACCATCGAGCAGAGAGTCGACCACCATGCACCATAACAGCGGAGACTCACTCATTGTCGACGAAAATGCCCAGCGACTACTCTTTCCTTTCGAGTGTACAACTAGGTTTAGAGGCGCAGTCTGGCAGCATTTTGCGGGCTGATAAGCATGTTGCGTCTTCGTAGTAGGATGCAATCGAAGGGCAACTTTGCGCATGTACAGGTCTATTCTCTCCATGCCTTTCAGCAAGAAGGATGTTAGACTGATTGATCTTTAACTCTTGGCGATTGAGCAGTCCTCCTTCCCTATTTTGGGAATAAAGAATACTTTTACCGTGCGCCATGTAATAGCTATGTACATATGTAGGCAAGTGCCAGGCTAACAGTGGAAAATATTTTCAAGTTAGAAAGCAGCAATATACCCTATATTCCGTCAGTGTCTGGCGATTTAAAACCATCAAAGGATGAGAGCACCGTGGCGCAGTGGGTAGTGTGTTGGCCGCTGACGCCGATGACACGGGATCGAATCCCGACACAGCCATGTCATCGAACGTGTTTTTCACGGTGTTTCTCCTCAGCGAGGTTCTGACAAAATCCCCTGTAGTAAAATTGTCATGAAAAGCTTCTCGAAATTCGCCGTTCGGAACCGGCAATAAAACTGTAGGTCCCTTTCACCTATGTGAAAATGAAATCACACACAATATGGGTGATTGAGAGAAGCTCGGCTCAGGTTCTTCATGGACTGTAACGCCAACATACATACATACAAAGAATGCCATCGCCTCAGTCATTGCCACACGCGACGCAATATATCAGCTACGCCGAGTTGTTTTAGTCGTATCTGTCGCGGTTACCGTTGAAGGCGTATGCAACGAGCTGATATGGACAGTCTGAAGCAGTAAACTGAGAGTTTCAGCTTTAGACTCAGTAAAGGTACCATCAGGATTCCTGAGTCTTAGTCTACACTCAAGGAAAAGCAACTTACGAGACAAATTCCAAGTAGAAGTCTGTGTCCTTAAGGAGCCTGGATTCGCAGTAGTTCGTGCATTTTGGTATTACATTTTCGAGAAACATGTTTTATTAGTTCTATAGCGTGCGTTGACTTCCATTTTCATTTCATTTATTAAAGGTCTCTTAAAGTGAAGAAGGATAACAACTTTGGTCATTCAGGGACTGTCTTCTTTACAAAAGCCATGGGCATAGTAACTCGGAACTTCAGCAAGTTTCCAAGTGAATCGAGCCGAACTTGGACTACCACTACACACTATTTCTCGATGCAAATAGGGCAATTAATTGTAGGAAATTTTCTCTCAAACTAAGGAAGAACCTTCTCGTCCAGAATTTTTCGGTCCGATTGAAAAAAGTGTTTCCGTGCCTTAAAGGCTCTCGTTAACGTTTTTTTGATATTCACTTCCGAGATGAGGTGGACAAGGTCTAAAACCAACCGCTCCAGTCAAGCTAATGATAGAATATGTACCTTGTTGGACCCAGTTTAGCTCATCACTTGCAAATATCATGTCGCCAAGTAAGTAAGTAATCGAAGAAAAGAAATATCGTAGTTATTGCACCATTATGCCTGCTCTCTTCTGGAAAAATACCAATTTCTTATCTACTAGTCCAGACTATTCATTGACATTTAAGTGTAGCTTACGACGTACATATATGTATGGTGGGCCACCTAAAGGTTTTTTTTTTTTATTTAATCATAAATTACTTTGACACTGACAGTTGTCCCTCCCTCGAAATCTTGACAGAAAGTCAGCATCATACCTCCCAGGAATGAAATGAGTCGCCTTATGCTTGAACAACGTTTAGAAATATTGAAAACTTACTTCCAAATTGAGTGCTGTGTAGCCCAAACAGTGCGTTTTTTGAAAAGAGGTTTTAGCCGAAATGAAGCAACCACCGCGACTGCTGTACGCAAGTTTGTGCTAAAAGTTCGTGAGACTGGTGTGCTAGTGGACAACACTCATGGTCCCCGTCCTCGTACGGTGCGCACAGATGAGAATGTGGCTGCTGTGGCCGAGAGTGTGAGACTCAATTTACGAACATCAAGTCGCCATTGATCCCAAAAGTTCTTGGCCTTAGAGCAGTTTGAATTGGACAATGATTTTGGGCGAAAAATTATCTTTTCTGAGGAGGCGCATTTTCATCTCGGCGGCTACGTTAACAAACAAAATTGCCGCATCTGGGGCTCGGAAAACCCGCACGTTATTGTCGAGAAGCCAATGCGTCTACAGAGTCACAGAGAGTGAAGTTTGGTGCGGATTGTGAAGTGGTGGCATCATTGGACGATTTGTCTTCGAAAATGAGGCTGGGAACAACGTTTCGGTCAACGGTGGGCGTTACAGAGCCATGTTAACCGACTTTTTTTTTTTACTGGAATTGAAGACATGGATTTGGACGACCTTTGGGTCGTGGATGGTGCATCATGCCACACAGTCCATGCCACAATCGATCTTTTGCGCTCCGAATTCCCAAATCGTATCGCCTCGTAGCTGCGATTTGATGCCTATGGACTTTTTTTTTTTTTTTTTTTTTTGTGGGGAACCGTGAAGGACCGATGTTATGCTAACAATCCGGAAACGATTCAAGCATTTAAGGCCAATATCATCCAAGCAATCCGTGAGCTACAGCCCGAAACCATCAACAAGGTCTTGGAAAATTGGGGTGACAGAATGCGCTACTGCGAAGCCAGTCGAGGCGGCCACTTGAACGACGTTGTATTTCATAATGGGAATGTTTTTTCTTGTATATCGCGGCATGTAAACCCAATAGCAATCAAGCATTGCTCTATGGGCAGGCTGTTGGGAGTCTACCACTATCCTTTGTAGAATTTCAAAAAACCAACAAAAATTGTAAAGGTATCCACCACACCCGTACTTTCACAGTACATAATAGCAAAATAAAATGTTAGTTAAACGGGCAACAAAGCCCCGCTCAAGCGAGGACAGATTCATGATAAACGTGCTAACAACCGATTTCCAAACTTTCTATCACTCGTCATCTCGTTGCACAAGACGAGCAAACCAAGAAGAAAGAAACTATTTAACTACTATACTAAATGGAAATCTCAACAAAAGACAGGTTCCAATCCGACCACAATCGACTGTACATATGCATGTGCACACGCTGCATGATAATTATCCCAAACACACTAAATGCATCTTCTTTTTGGGAAACTCTCGTGTCTTGGCATTTTGTTCATTCATTTCATTTTCTCATTCGAATACCACGCATCTGTACATGATGGATTTTTGAAGTGCAAAGGTTGGGGCAGATCTCCCGGCTGTCGGTAAGCAAAAGTGGGTCATCAACTCAATAGTGCATGCGGTGTATCTTATGAGACAATATTCGCATACAACAGGTGGTCATAGGTAGAGAGGAACGTGTTTCTTCCTCTCCACCTGAACAAAGCGTGTGCATAATTACTGCACCAGAACAGACCGAGCACGTTTCTTCATTCGGATTAGGGATTCCAGATAGTTTTCCATTGTCTCTCGGTGAGTCACTGTAAATCATTTTGTTCATATGACTAATTTCTGATGATTCGCAGTACGTTCTATTGTGTAATAATGACGTTGTTGTCTGCTGTATCTCTGCCCTGTATCAATTAGATGCTATTCAATGTGGCCACGACCCCAGTATCATCTGCTGTCAAGGCAAATAAATTGACGGAAAAAAACGAACAAAATTCGCTGCTCTTCTGCACTATATCTTTCATAATTATAGCGAGGAATGTATAGTGATATGCCACAGAATCTGCGGTTAAATCCAGCCTCCCTATCAATCTGACATCTCCTACAACTCACACCCAAAACCATCCTGTCCACTGATGCAAAAAAACAAGTCCGTCGCCGTGAGCTTGTGGACATGGCCGAGTGGACAGGTTGAGCTTGATCCGACTGGAAATTGGGATCATCTGGGCGGAAATAGAAAATGATTTGCCTCGATAGAAGCGAACGAGTGATACGGACGTGTTGAAAGTGGAAAGTGTTGGTTTAAAGTTTTCACGTCAATTGTGGTCAAATAGCATGAAAGCGGAGCTATTACTACTCTGATTCATTGAATTTGTTTTTCCATTTTGCCTTAGCAATTAGTCACTTGTTTGACATGATTCAGGGGAAATTCACGAGAAAGGTGAAGCTTGTCACCAATCCACCAATTCGGTTGATCTTGACAGGTGAGGTGATCGCAATTGAAAGCATTCGGATGAGCGTCAGCTCGAGAGTAATCTGGATGGAAGGTTAGAATGAGCCATGAAGTGGAATTAACTACAAGCTAAAGGCCGCCTAACAAGTGTATGATATTGCCACTGCATCATGACAGATTAAACGTAGATAAAGAGAGGAAAGAAAATCAATTTGTCATCGACTTGATACGCGACCTTGCATTATAGACTGCTAACAATCGAATCTGTTTTGGTTCGTCTTAAGAACTTAATTTATGACTAGTCGTGTAATAGTAGTCACTGATTGAGTCACATACGAAGAATGTCGTGTGCTTTGTGTGAAGGTCAACATGTAATATCAGAATCCGAGAACTGTAGGTCGCCACAAATACTGTGTGTCATTGTGCAATTCTTATTTCCGTGCTGTTGCGCCACTGGTAAATGTCATCTATTGCTAATTGAAAAAAAAAAAAAAAAAAAACAATTACAATACTGGGATGATGTGATACTCAATTACTGACATGTTTCACGCAGCAGGTGGGTGATATTCAACCACATTCCACTTTAAATGGATGATAGCCTGTGAATTATAAACCGAATACTAAAAAGTACTTGTAGCATTCCTTCTCAACCAAAGCCACAAACCCTGGGATTTTTAGATAAAGGAATGAGCCCAAACTTAGATGTCAAATGTTGCAACTTCACTATAAGAAGGAAAACTTGACCACGCTGCAAAAAAGCCAAATATTGCGCCTATAACCTGTTGAGCATTATATATCAAAGAAAAATGCAAGAGACCTAAGGTAGATCTCATGCTGCTTGACTGACAATACTTCCGGCAGCTAGGAGTCCAAATTCGAGTTGCTGTAAGAACTCGAAGTAATATTGCTTTGAGCGTACTTTAAAAACTAAGATGTCTAAGACGATCGTTTGTTCGAAAAGCAGGTGTAGGCGTTAAAGAGGAAACTAGTTTGTGAGAGACACACCATCATGGTCGATACCAGGCCTCATTAAATTTAAGTGGATTTATAATAACAATATATAAGTTATAACGCGCAGAAGGTTTATCAACGCTATTTCTGTCTCAAAAGCTAAGTAGCAAACCTCGTGTTACTGTATATGTTTTCCAGCTCAGATTCAAGTGGTCAAACGACGGTCTAAATTTACTTAAGTTCAATATAATACACCTCAGTTGTCATCAATTTATCTTCGCCTTGGTGGCGTTACAGCCCGTGAAGGGCCAAACCCAAGCTTCTCTCAATCACGCAAGCTGTGTGTGATTTATTTTTTACATAGGTGAAAGGGACCTACAGTTAAATCCCGATTCCGAATGGCGTGAGTCGAGAAGCTTTTTCACGGCAAGTATACTACGGTGGGTTTATCAGTACCCCGCCGAGTAGGCACGCCGCGAAATAAACATTCGATGGGCGTTGGTGTTATCGGGATCCGATCTCGGTCAGAGACCACTGCGCCACGGCGCCCTCGTCAATCTATCTTCGAGATGGAAATCAAATTCGACACTAAACTTCTTCAACTCCTTTAAGCCTTTTAATATCCCTCATCTTACTTAGTCAATCTAATGAGCTTGGTTCCAAAGATGGGTGGCATCGACAGAGGACGACTTCATCTGCCAAATAATTCCACAAATTCCAGAGAAATTCGGCTAAGGGCGAATAACATTTATTATAATAACCCGATGGTGGTCTGCAGATCTTGGTATCGTCAAAAAGGTAAGCAGGCGGCTCTTTAATAAAGCAAGGAGTCAAAATGGAAATGAGGACTGGAACCGTTTCAATATCAGCCTCAGACTATACAAAAAGGAAATAAGAAAGGCGTAGATGACATCCCGGTGTGATTTCTGCTCAGAGATAGAAGGGAATAGTGAGGCCGGTAAAGTTAGCAAGGTACTGTCAAAGGCTCCCACTATACCCGCCCTAGGGAGCAGCTAGACCTCTTGCTTGACACAATTTTTGCAGGGGCTACTAGTAACCAAAAGCAGGAAAAATCTCCCACACCACTGCTAAAGACTACAGACCTATCAGTCTCTCTTCATTACTTACTTATCAGGCCGGCAACCATTGGAGGATCTAAGTCTGAGCTGCTATAGCTGCCTTCCATCCATGACGGTCCCGGGCACGCTGCTTCCAGTTATCAAGACCAAATTGTCTTGCATCCGAGAATACTTGGCCTTTATACCGTAGGTTCGGCCTTTCTTTTCTTCTCGAACCAGAAGGCTCGGAGTCGAAGACCTTCTTAACCGGAGCGTTGGTGTTCATGCGCTCGATGTGGCAGAGCCAATGTAGTCGACGGATCTTTGCCTTCGGAACTATATCCACATCTTTATACAGCTCGTAGTTCGCGGTTCTGTCTTCTCCTTCATTCACCTTCCTCACAAACTGGACCAAATATCCGGGCCAGAACTTTTCTTTCGAAAGAACCCAAAACCAGCTCCGCCGTCCTGCTTAGCAAGACTGGCAGTATAAGCGTTTTGTAAAGTGTGACCTTGGTTCGTCGAGTGAGGAGTTTTGACCCAAGTAGTTTAGACAAACCCAAGTAGCAGCGGTTGCCAAGGGTGTCGTTTGTGGAGTTTACGTTTGCCCCGAGGTAGACAAACTCCTTAACCACCTCGAAATAATAGCTATCAATCGTTATATTTTGTCCAAGGTGGTGAGCGACGGATCGGTTTTTTCTTGACAGCATGTACTTAGCCTTATCCTCGTTGACTTTAAGACCAACTCGTTTCGCCTCTTCCTCAATGGCCGTGAAAGCTTATACGATGTCAACCAAATGCACATTTGTGTTATCATATCCAAAGATATGATGTGTCGAATGTATCGAATCTGACGCTGGCATCGAAAAGTCTGTCATTATTAGCGGGAAGGTACTCAGAAGGTTTTGACATACGAGTGCTATTTGTGTTGTCTGCAGCCACTTCGAACATTTATTTTGGTAAAAAAATTAACATTTTCGGGCGAAGATTTTCTACAATTTTCGAAGTGGAGTAAACCAACGACAGTGTGCCAGTCAACTTGCTTCGACATTTGGTAACACCGTTACGAAGCAAGAGCCGTAGGGTTTCACTGATTTTCCGAGCTCAGCTGTAGTCGTAATTTGTTGCAAGACAAAAGTCGTGAATGTCGTCCAAAATCGGTCGTTGTGCCAGAAATAGACAAAATGATAGTCAAACGGTGCAAGGTCTAGACATCAAAACTTCCCAACCGACAATTTGATCCAAGATAACAAAGATGTGTGTGGCCTGGCATTGCCCTAAGGGAATACAACTCATTTCCTGTCGGCCAATTCTGGTCGCTTTACTTGATTACTTCGTTCAAGCGATTGAGTTGTGCACAGTAGAGGAATGATGGACAATTCCCTCAACATCACCTTGTTTGCCGTCAAACCAGGCTTTGAAATCACTTGTTGGCCTGTGATCATGATCGCTTGCGTCAGAGATTTTCGTATTTAATCCATTTTTTATTGCCCGTAATAATACACTTCAGTAATGGTTCGATTTTGTTGCATTTCAGTAAATTCATTTTCTTCAAACAGCAAGCTTCCAAGCTGTCGTGTGATTGATGTTTAGCGCATTCGTTATCTTACAACTTGTGTGCCGCTTCGGCTTCACCTGCTGCAAAGTTGCGTCGAGTTTTCAGTGATTGGCCGACCAGAGTGAGGTGCATATTTGACACCAACATTTCAGGAACGGAATCGAATAAAACGCTCCTGGGCCCGGCGGACACTCGCAGTATTCCCATGGTACACTTCACAAATTTTTCAGTATGTTTTTGCTGTGTTTTTACCTTTTTTTCTTTAAAAAAATCCACTCATTTTCACTGCATACAGGAAAAACACAGTCTGAAATGTCGCCTTTCAATCGCACAGAGACTTTTTATATGACCTTACTGCGAGAACATAGACTTGCTAACAACTGCGCCCCGACTCCATAAAGTGCTGTCCCAGAAACATACAAATGGACTCGGGCTTTACTGTCAATCGCAGGGAAACCCTAAAGACCTTGCTGAAGGTGCATTTCCCTAGTTCTACTCCACAGCAGATACCTTTTGACGATCAGACGAGCGCCATAAATAACGTCGAAAACGAACGTTAGGCATAGGGTAAAATGGGCAATTAGTTCATTTAAACCCTAAAGGCCTCAGGCGAAGACGGTGCGTTTTCTGCTATTCTACAGAAAGGTCTCAACATTATTCTATTACCACTGATAGTGAACAACCTACATTCTACAGCCCTAAGATCAGCCTACAGCCTAACATCGTTACTACTAAAAACAATGGAAAAACTGATAGAGCTCCATATTAAAGGCATCCTAGAGATTCAGATACCAGTGCATCCTAATCAATATGCATATCGCAAAGAACGATCGAGTGAGAATGTGCTACATTACTAAGTGGCGCGTGTTGAGTGGCGCAAGGAGATCGCGATTTGCGCCTTCCTTGATATTGAGGGGGCCTTTGACAATACTGGCTATGACTCGAGCACCACTGCACTATCCTACAGAGGTGTAGACCATCCCACTAAACACTGGATTAGGGCGATGCTAAATAGCCGTATTATATCGACCACATCCGGAGAGGTCTTGGTGTCAGTATCGGCGACTAAGGGGTGTCCTCAAGGAGCTGTCCTTTGACCCCTTCTCTGGTCGATAGCTATCGGCGACCTACTCCACGATGACCTAGTAGTTATTGTTACGGACAGATGCGAAATTTCTGCGTGTGAGCGCATGCAGCTTGCGCTTCAGTTCATCTTTGAGTGGTGTGGCAGACAGTGTTTATCGAGTATGCCAAATAAGACAATCTTAGCCCCGTTTACAAAGAGAAGAAGGTACAGCCTTGCTCAGTCTCTCTAGATAGTAAAAACATAGGGTTTTCCGAAGAAGTTAAGTATCTAAGTATTGAGATTGATCGCAAACTTAAATGGAATTGCAACATTATAAACAAACTTACAAAGGCGGCTAAGGCATTGTGGGCCTGTCGACACACTTACGGTAAAACCTGGGGATTGAAACCTAAGGTAATTCACTCGCTATATACCGCGATAGTATGACCTATCATCATCTATGCTTCCGAGGTATGGTGGACAAAAGTTGGGCAAAAAACGATAATCGTTAAACTTCAACGGCTTCAGAGACTATCGTGTCTCGGCATTAAAGGCGTTATGACAACCTGCTCCACGACAGCCCAATAAGCGCTAATTGAACTTACTCTACTGCTCAGAAACAGGCCTATCATGTAGATGACTGCGTCACATGTCCATTTTGCAACACCTTCCGGAGCTGGATATGATTTGAGATATTGATCCCAAACCAGCTTGAGAAACCAGTGATCCCTTGCTCAACGTCAAAGGCCTTATATGGTACACTGATGGCTCCAAGATGGTTTCTGGCGTTAGCGCCTGCATCTTTGGACCAAATCGGAAGAGCTCGAAGGCTCTGGGAATGAGTCCTAGTATCTTCCAAGCTGAATTATATGCCATACTAACGTGCGTCAATCTAACCTTAGAGACTGACATAAGAGGAATAGCCATCAATGTACCCTCTGATAGCCAAAGAGCGCTTAAGGCGCTGAGATCGTATAGCATGAACTCAAAATCCGTTAAGCAATGCCACGATGCCCAACAGAGCCTTGCCAAAAGAAATAAGTGTTGGAAACAAGATGGAGAAAATAATACAACTAGGAACAGAATAAAGTTGTTACAAGCGTGTTCGATAAGTGTTCGTTAAAGGTACTGAGTTGCCAATAGAACTCAGTACAATTCAATCTCTAATAATAAGGTCAAACTCTGGAGGATGCCAGGGCACAAAGGCAATTAAATCGCTGATCCACTGAAAGGTATGTACATGCATACATATCATCAAAGAAACAACAGGGCACATACTAAGTGAGCGAGCTGCTCTTTGCCATCTTAATAAGCGTAGGTATCCTTCACAGTGAAATGATGACTCCTGAGCTGATCATCTCAGCTCCTACGAGAGACATTCTCAACCTTATTAAGAAAGTAGAGAAGTTCCTCGTCTAATCGGCTAGTAGGTACAATATATCTATGAAGGTCGCAGTGCCTCATGCTATTTGTTAGCACTAACCCAAAATTTCTCGTGAAGTTTCGAAATCGTCTCAGAGGGGGTCTTAATGAAAAAACGAATTTAACTAGACCCCCTATACACCGTGACTGCCATTGACCTAATAAATTAAAAACGAAGTTCACTAACCAGTTTAACTATATGATGTCTGTTGTAGATTCTAAATAATGTACGGATACTTTAAATATGTATATGTATACATGTACATACCACTTTTGCTACAAAGTCATTAACGACTTAAAGTGATTAATCATAGGTAGACGTTAGCTTGGACATATTGGCTTTCTAGCATTTACATATCTAGAGAGTTTAGCACAAAAAAAAATGTGGTTTTGAGCGCCTCCTTACTCGTTAATATCTTAGCTTTAAAGGCACCAATTATCATGAAAACGATGGGAAGTAGAGAAAAAGATATATCCGACTAAGCCTGCTTCACAGAGCTTACTTAAAAAGGTATTTTTATAGGTAATAATGTGGCGATTTCTAGAAGATTATCAGACAAGAGGAAGATCATTTTGAAGAGTAACTGATATCCAAAAAAACGAACGTGTTTACCGACCAAATTCACTTTTAAAATCCACAAACGAAAATAGATAAACAGATACTTCCGAGTCTAATCGGCATGACCACAAAGTGCCAACGATAGAGTATCTTTACCGATCATAAGCGATCGCCAATTTCTTATTCCGTCATTCCTTTCAACAACAAATTTCATCCCAACTATGTGGTTACTCGTGTCAGCGAAAAACTAAACGAGTAGTCATCAGAACTTCAGAATCCGTCCACCGTCCAACGGATTCTCTCGAAAGCAATCCACACTAATTTAAACTTCCGTTCCACATCACGATTTTCATGCGTAAACTTGACACGAAAACCATCAATTCTGCTCTAAATTGTAGTGTAAACAAAAAAGACGACTTCGTCAAATAGAACAAAAATAAAAATGAAGAAAAACAATAACAATGGTTAAGAGAAACAATCAACAAATGTTGCTAACTGCTTGGCACCTTCAGTTGATTTAAGCCGGTTTTGCGCCTTTGGCTTTCAATTCGTCGTCGGAATCAACACAGTAAGTGCTGATGTCTGACTGAGTGGTGTTTATGGTATCCGTGTGCATATCTAAACCGTGAAGATGGATGGATTTGTGTGCGTGTATCTTTTAGCACTTCTTCTTCCGTCTCCTCTCGTATCTATCTGTCGACAGTGTTGGTGTGAAAAAACATAAAACCGTAATAAAGACGTCAATTATCATTCGCGCCAGGAGATATCAAAAGAACTAAGTTGATGGTAGGGACAAGCGAGCAAGAGAGAAAGAGAGAAAAAAAGCGAAAGCGTAACATCGAATCAACGTTATAACGTGAAAAGCAATTACTGCAGATTTTCCATCTCATTTGATGCCCATTTCTAATGGCCTAACAAAATTACTCACTTGTACTTGATTCTTCTTCACTGTTGCATGGTAGCGATATTCAGCTGGGTATGTAGGATCCGCCCGCACTACCACTCTACGGACGCCAACTAAGAGAGATACATGTTCTACCGGTTTTCCAAGACATGGGGCGACATCGACTACGACGCCAGTTTCTACCATATTGGTGGCCTGCGGATGGTTGTGTGTCTCGACAATTGGATTTTCAATTGCAAGGTATATAAAAAAGAAATCCTACTGACTCATGTCATAGCCATACCGTACGTACAGAACGACAATGTATGTTCTACTTGAACAAGAAGAAAAAAGTATCTACCAAGTGTAGATACACATTTGACCACTCAAGCGCTTAGTAGGTGTACGTACGTACTCTTCTCTACGGAATAGAAAGTTTATTCGTTCGACCAGACATACAGATACTTGCAATTCGTGTACTCTTTAACATTTCTGTGGCAGTTAATGCTGATACGGCTCTGTTGTACCTACAAGCTATGGTACACGCCCAAATAAAGCAAAGCCCAAATCCAATAAAAGGAACGTAAGAAAAAAGAAAAAATTAAATAAATTAATCGCAAACGGCATTCGCGCGCTTGTTGTGTCATTCGTTTGTGGAATTCTTTAAATCCGAGTCATATGCCGTGTGCTAACCTAGAAAGCAAATTTTATCTACGGAAGTTTAAATTGCTTTCTCACGTACATATCTGAATATGTATTTCCCAACCGTTCACATGACCGTTCTTTTTTTTTCATTTTCTTTTTGGATTCATTAATTAGCGTTTTGCGATGATTTTTATTCGAGATACTCGTATAAATTCATGCGATTGCACCTATATGAACAAGTAAACAAGCAAATGAATCACAACAAACAGACCGCAATTGGATGAATATTCACAGATGATTCGAATGATACGTTCGTGTTAAAATAGAATTCAATCAGGCTAATGGAAATTATCATCCCGTGCGTCCTGAGCGCCTTTGACCTGGTTTCGTTTACCTATACTATACAGCACTACTATAGACCTAGCACCGTGCTAATTGACAGGTACCTACCTATAAGTTGAAGGTAATTAAATAGTTGATCAACTTGAACCTTTACCATAGAGTGCTGTTTGGTTTACGATCTATGGGATGGAAAATAGATATTTAGAGATTTCACTGTTCAGCAGCGATGGATGTTTGGATGGCCGATGTGGCCTCGTATCTTTCTTCAGTCATCACGATTTACGGAAAATGTAGGTATGGAAAATTGTTTACTCACAGACATGCTTGTTACAGGTAGAAAGTGGTTATAAGAAAGCGACTTCTTCAATTCACCTATAGTTGCAATTCACAAAAAAAGAAAAACTCTCAAAACAAATCGAATGTGAGGCAAACGTACACGACCCTAAAGCTTAATAGAAATCCTATTTAGAGGTAACCAATGTCAAAAACTGTGACTTAACCATTGAACTTAAGGTAGTGGTAATACCACAGTCTGCCTGTGACCGATAAGGTCCGATTTTATGACCGTTCCAATTTTTACTGCCAATAAGACCCTTCTTCGGCACCCTGATTTTAAGAGCCCAAAATAGCACGTACTAGTACATAGCGTCACCTATTTCATGGATGCCTTGGTTGGGAGGTGCATCCTTCGCTGGCGTTCTGTCAACATTTTATGACCAACGGGCTGTTGGAAACCGAGTTATAGGTTTGTTAGTGGTATTCACTGGATCAGTGCAAAAATTAGTACCAAATAAGGAGTCACAAGTTTGGTCAAACTTTTATCTTCAGTTAATGAAACAAGTTTATGATGATGAGTGATTATTGCATAGCGGAGTCCACGAGTGGCACGCGTGCTTTAAGGTTGGTCGTGAAGAATTGCATACATGTTGGTTAATCGAAAATTTCTGATGATCGAAAATGCCATCAAAATTTTGCGTGAATTCGTCCAAATGTTTATTTGAAATAAATAAAAATGACCAAAACAAGAATTTGTCATATTTTGACCAAAAATTTGAACCTCCAAAGAGGCTCTGTTCGACACAAATTGACCGGTAGTCATAAATTGGGCAGAGATCTAAAGATTTTTTGACCAAAAATGGCATTCTTCTTTGGTGGCGTTACAGCCCATGAAGGACCGGAGCCAAGCTTCTCTCAATCAGCCATGTTGTGTGCGATTTATTTTTCACACAGGTGAAAGGGACCTATAGTTTAATGCCGATTCCGAACGGCGTGAGTCGAGAAGTTTTTTCATGGCAGGTTTACTACGGGGGGTTTTGCCAGCACCCCGCCGAGGAGGAACGTCGCGAAACAAACATTCGATGGCGTTGGTGTTATCGGGATCCGAACTCGCACATCGTGCGCCAGAGTCCAACACACTAACCACTGCGCCACGGCGCCCAACCTATCATTTAGACTCCCAAATTACGGTAGTGTGTATCAGGCAGAAATAACTGCGATAACGGAGGCACTGGCATGGCTCAGGATCAATGTAATATCCACAAAGGATATTATCATTTGCACGGATAGCCAATCTGCGACAAAATCCCTGGCAACGGTATCTCACAAATCAAAAACATCCCTTAACTGTCGCCTATCTCTAGATGAGATGGCTGAACAGTTCAACATTGAAATACTGTGAGTTACCGGGCATAGGGATATTCCAGGAAACAGCGCGGCCGACGAACTCGCAAAGTTAGGGTCAAGCACACTCAGCCTACCTACACTCGGGTACCTAGAAACACCAATAAGTACGGTAAAGCACATGATAAAGCTTCAAACCATAGAGGAGACCAATCTCCAATGGAATGAGAGCAATATCAGCTTTATCACCAAACAATTGTGGCCTAAGTTAAACTTAGGACGAACCAGGGACCTGGTGGCAACCAAAAGAGCAACCTTAAGCACTCTAGTAGGTGTCATTACAGGTTACTGAACCATTGGAAAACACGCCTCCAGACTGGGGCTACCCTACACTGACTTCTGTCGCGGCTGCATGGACGAGGAGGAGGAGGAATCAATACACCACCTCCTCTGCTCATGTCCCTCCTTTGCGAATCGCAGGAGGATTTACCTCGGCGCCCTTCTTCGACAATCTGAGTGAGTTAGCAAACCAAAAAATAGCTCAACTTCACCGCTTCATTAGAAGCACCGGTTGGTTCCCAGGTAGCGGATCAGGGTAACCTGATCCAGGTGGTATCACAATGGGCCGGCTTCGACCTAAATGGGGCTTATGCCTACCACGTCAACCTAACCTAACCTATTTCTCGCCGAGCTCCAATCAAGTCTGCCTAGGCGAAAGGTAAACTCATAAGTTAATTGCAGCTCAGTGTACTGGTTACGTAATAAGGAACTGAGAACCTTCTTGTTGATAACAATCGCCACATTTCCCCTATATTTGACGGACAATCTGGAGCTGCGTTTGACCAGGCTTGGTCTAACACCCCAGAGATTGAGTTATAATGAGCAAAACAGAATGGCTCGACAACTAGGTACACCTCTTACAGCGAAATTGATGGCTAGTGGACATATGTACATATGTAAGTACTTATGTAATTGCCTCACAAAGGTGATGCGGTGGACAAGACCACCACTTTAATTGGTTCATACCTGACGTGAAGTACTGAATGTCACTAAGCGCAGATGTATTTCAAACGCTCAATAGAACTGGCCAGTGCTTCAAAACGCCTGATGGAATACAAATAAGTGTGCCTTGTCTTACAACAAACCAATAGGTCTTCAACCGAGGGTTAAAAGTTCCAAGCAATGGAAATGCTAAGATCAGATCCACTACGAAGGGTACGATTACACCTCAGTCTTTTAGGCAGAAATCAAACCCGCGGATTTTTCTCTGTAAGAGATGACATCGATATTAAGAGTTCATTGCAAAATATCTAATATCTACTAGCTTCGTTCCGATCTCTTTTACGATCATCTAGCCTCTGTGTTCCATATTACCAATTTGACAACGCAACATGTACATACTTACATACATATGTACAAAGGACTGAATCCTATTGCAGAAACTCAACACAAGTATGTATTTGAATAACACGCTATTCTGCTCACTGAGTTCTTACCACTGTTAGATAGGATTCAACGGAATATTTACAAGGATGCCATTGACCAATCCGATACTCAGAAACACACCGAAAAAGCATGCTTTTCGGAGTAGTCATATTTGACTTCCGATTAACTAGCGATGTTCTCACTATCTAACGTTATCCATCTATTCCAATTCAATTAAGTCATAGGTCCACTGATTAAACGTTATCGTACCATATAACCCTGAATAGCGCGTAGTACCTCTCAGATACATACCATATGGTAGTTACGATTCCCAAAGTCATATGAACACGATTCGTGTTAGTTAATTGTATATCGAACTTATGAGACGACTTGCAAATTGCAAATGAAGTTCGTATTCTGCTGTAACCAGGCAATATACTCCCATGAGTGTTGGCTCCCTAAAGGGTTTGGGTTTGCATTAACCTAATGCATGCGCTATGCGAGCGTTGTATCTGAACGTGCGATTTATACGTTTTAATAAACTAAGTAACTAGATATTTATAGGGCCGTTGAAGCATAGGTGATGGTGTGACCTAAAATCGAGTACATAAAACCATTAAGCGCGCCCCGTCGAAACATCCGCCCCAAACTTAATCAAAGTAAAACTTCATCTACGTGATGGTTGTGGTCACCTAACTATGACACGCCCGTGAATAAATCAAGCTCCTAACCTCACATTTTATGCTCATGCTAATCGTATATGTACATAAAATCCCTACCGACATACTTGTCCTATGGAGCCTAAATACGTTGAACTTTCTAGATAGATACTCTATCCTCTTATGGATTACACTATTACATCAACAGTTTCGTGACGCTGCGCCCTCTTTTAAACTTTGACTAAATCGTCCTCAGACACGTAATGGTGAATACAGTTTGCTTTAAGCACAATGATAAGCAAGAAGAAAAAACCGAGAATGAATTGTAGGTAGGTAGAAGCCATACGGCTAAATGACTTATAACCAAGTCAAGCGCAAACAGCTTTGTGAGAATGTTGGGGCATAATTTACGGTTTTCGGTCGAATAACAACAAAAACTTTTTTTAAATCAAAAACATACAAAACGGCCGAAAGTTTTCATCCGGGATGTGTCGGGCAAAAATGATAAACGATTTCTGGTGCGCGTGGAAAACTGCAAAATTTATTAAATCCAGAAAGTTGGCCCATAGGTAAATGGATCAGTACGGTATATGCTGTTTTTTTTAGGACCCTTTTGGAGCAAAATACTTTTGCAGATAACAATGCAAAATGGCAGTTTAACTTCGATTTGATTTATTTCTTCTAAAGTGACTGCAGCAAACAGAGACATAACCTAACTAAATAGCCACAAAATCACTAGATCATGATCTTGACCACGAAGTACAATGAATTAGTGACAACGCTCAAGGTAAAACACACGTCTCTGGTGTTGTGCGGAAAGAGCTGAGCTTTATTACTTTATTGCGTGCTCCCCAGGCATGGCAAAGTAATTAGACCAAGGCTGTTCGTTGGTACCGATGCAGTTTACACCGTCGATTAAAATCAAAAACTGTTCCACACACGAACTACAAGAGTTTTGTAACTGCAAGCTCAGTGACACAAATTTCAAGTCCCTGGGCATGTTGGTAGGCGATATGACATAATTGCTGGATGAGATGTGACTCATGCTGTTTTTTGTGCAAAATTTTGCACGGCATGGTAGACGTCACTGAAATTTTGTAAGATTAAGGATGGTCGAGTGACAAGATACTCGTTAGATGGCGTATCGCTCTCTGTCCACTATAGATGCTTTTTCACAAGGTTTACATACATATACTTTTTATAACCGGTGACCATTCCAGCCTTCGTCTACTCAGCACAGACCCAAGCCAGCAACATGTATCAAAACGCAAAATAGACGCACTTCACAGCAGATAAGTGGACTCCTCCTGTCAAAGAGAGACAGGCGGAGAACGTCAGACAATGGACGTCTATTACGTACAGTCAGCAAGTGTACAAGGTGAACGAACTCTGCTCCACCACTTCTAACATTGAATTTATATCAGACATTGGCGATCCGACAGCCTTAGTTTCACCAGGATCAATGACGACTTTACGGTTAACAATGCAGTCGCCAATGACAGGTCAAATATTCTGTTTATTTTATCGGAAGATCTCCAGTTGATAGTCGTGTTACTTAAAAAGAAAAAAATCCGCGGGTATTTTGGGAATATACACTTTGGTGCTCAGGCACCTTTCACCAGTGGCTATCGCGTACAGATCGGTTCCAACGATCGACGTTATTGTTATGTTATTGTAACGTGACTTCGATCAAATTCAGCAGTACTATGATGACTGGAAGTCGAAAATCAACTTCCAGGAGGCAAAGACAGATTATTCAAAGGCCATTGTCTAAGGTCTTAGGGACACTAGGAAACTCTGGCGAAGGTTCTTAACCTTTGGATCGGACGGTCGTCCACTGGTAAATAGAAATGTAGTCTGATAGTTTAGGATCTGGCTAGATCAGTACCTGTACTGGAAAGAGCCCGGCACGCTTTCGCCCTGACAAGATGACTGTTTCATTGCAGTCAACTTGACTCCAGAGTAAAAGTAATATGCAACATGGCCCCAATCAGACCCATGACTGCCTTTGGATGTCCCGTTTGGTTTAATGTGAGCGCAAGCTCGATGAAAAAGATGTGGGTGTTTGAGAGATGTTGTCTTAGGCCTTGCTTCATATTACACAGAACATTAGAGTCGGCGTACACAAAAAGCTCTATGAAGGATAGACAGCTTTCCGATAGGGTTGATTTCAGTTCATGTTGCAAGGGCAACGATTTCGGGTTTACTATCTCAACAATATGAAGCATTTCTCTATTTGGATCACGGAAGGCTGATCCAAGACAAATTTTCGATATCACTCATCTTTCACGTGGCCCATACTTCGTGGAGCCACGACTCCTTTACGAAGCTTACGCTGTACATTGTTAGCCTCAATTCCTCAAGTTTAGCCGAACGTTTTCATGCCGTGATTGGGAAGACGTTGTCCGACAGCATCAACATTTTTGATGGCTGGAAAGAAGGCCAATGGTGGACTTACATATGTACATAGGTTAGGGTAGGATAAACTTAGGTAGTTTAAGGCATTTTATACAAAAAACAAAAACGCATAGCAAATAACAAAAATAGGAAAAATTATAAAATTAAAAATGAAAACAGATAACTATGTGATAATATGTCCAAAAAGTAAGGTGACAATAGAATTTAAAGTACGTACGCAAATGGAATTGGGGAAATGCTTTCATCTATAGGTTGGTGGGACTGCCATTTCCTTGTTGCAGCCAAGGTACGTATGCGAATATAGCGAGCACTGCGGAGTCGAGTAGGACCATCAAAATTTGACGTCGGGAAGCTACAATCGCGAGAGACCGCCAGGAACTTCGCCGATCGTGTCTCCCTCGAGCTCTCTCAAACCAGAGAACAGCAATGGAGAAGTTGTCTGGGATGCTGCCTCTGATGTATTAGATTTCCGGCCACCACCTAGGAGAAACGCTTGGTTTGATGACGAGTGCAGGTACATGCAGAATGAAGCAGAATGCATACATAGCCACGTTTCATCGACGTACGAGAGCTGCTCGTGAGCTCTATAAGCAAAAAAGAACGGAGGAGCATGCGCTTTTCAGAAGGAAAAAGAAAGAGCACGAGCAGCGCGTGATCGAGGAGATGGAGAGATGTTATCGCAGGAACGACGTTCGAAAAATACCAAAGAGTAAAACGAACATGCCAAGCATATAAGCCAGAGCGGAAGCCTGCAGGGATGAACTCGGACACCTCGAAGTTGAATCGCAGTCGATGCTGAGAATATGGAATATGGAAAGATTATTTCTGCGGACTGTATAACGGGGAAGATGGCCGCTGTCAGGCAGAACGCACCATTCACACTGGAGAGAAAATTCCGTCCACCCGACTTGGACGAGGTTAACATAGCGATATCAAAACTGAAGTCTAATAAAGCTGATGGTGCAGACGGCCTGACTGCTGAGCTATTAAAATCAGTTGGGAGCATCCACGAACTCATTTGTATGATATAGTCGGAAGAAAGCATGCCGGATGAATAGAATCTTAGCATCGTTTACTCGGTCTGTAAGAGAGGAGAGTCCTATAACTGCACCAACTATAGAGGAATAAGTCTCCTTAATATCGCACACAAAATCTTTTCTGCCATGCTATAATAGCGCCTGATACCATTCATGGGCAATCTGACAGATCTCTGTCAATGTGGTTTCAGGCCAGAAAAATCCAGAATAGAAAAGATATTCACACTGCGGCAGATCCTGGAGAAGACTTCTTCGTCGGCTTGAAAGCCGGTGTCTGTAGGGACGAGCTATATAGAGCCAGGTTATGTGTTGACATCCCTGCCAAACTCGCCAGGTTATGCAGGATGACAATGGTGAAATCTCGCTGCTCGATTAAGGTCGGTAAGGAGTTAAACGAGACCTTCGATGGGTCTCCTTCGACGCACTGTCATGTGATTTTTTCAATATCATGCTTGAAAAGATCGTGCGCGATTCAATGGCCAATACAAGAGGCACGATCTACTTCAAGTCTGCACAATTGCTCGCATACGCTGATGACATTGATGTGAATGGGAGAACGCAACGAGACGTCAATGAAGCTTTTGTGAGGGCTAAAGTAGGACTGTAGGTAAACGAGGGCAAAATCAAAGGTATGCTTGGCCAGAACGTCACTATTGGCAGCTATAACTTCGATGTAGTCAAGGATTTCGTCTACTTTGGTTCACTAGTAAAAAGCGGCAACGAACAACGGAAAACTAAGGTGACCCTCTATAAAACCTTAATCACCCTGGTCCTCCTCTACGGCGCAGAGGCTTGGACCTTTTCAAAAATGTCGTCGGCACTTGGTTGTTTCGAGAGGGAAATTCGGCGTACAATCTTCGGTTGCGTTTGTGTTGACGGAGAGTGGAGGAAAAGATTCAACCAAGGTCTGTATGGGCTATACAGCGACATCGGCCTAGTACGACGTCTACGGATCCAACGTCTGAGATGACTAGGCCATGTAGAGCGAATGGACAGCACTACGCTGGACAGCATGGACAGCGAGGGACCACGTTGCAGAGGATACCACACAGGTGGAAAGGGACCTCAACCAACTGGCGTGCAGCACTGGAGACAGCTAGCCAAAGATGGTGCTAGCTGGAAAGGCTTGTTGGTTGAGGCCCAGGTTCACTCCGAACTGTATGTCGCGATTTGTTGGTCGGTGGGAAGAGGAAAAGTTTAAAAGAGGTGCGTATGATCTAGTATAATACCATAACAATGGTTCGAGGTATACATGGGTGGATAGGTAGAAATGCAAGAGAGGAAGTTGAATATTGTTTCGACCACCTTTATGAACCCACAGAGTAGATTGTCAAATACACCAGCATGTCAATGCTTCTATCACGCTTAGATTAGCTACAAAAGTCGACAATCCCCCAAAACTCCTATATCCATGGCATTCCAATCCCAGAAAGAAGTTTGGTGGAACATCCCGCCTTTTTTCAAAGCAGACGTCTCATTTCTAACACTTCCGCTTACGTCAAATATAAAAACAAAATTCGAGTATTCAGCTTTTGTTGTCGTTCCAGTGACCCCAAGAACCAACCATATGGCATAAAATACTTACAATCGTCGTGAAAACGATGTTTAGGATTCCCACCCACATTAACCCATTGTATCTTATCGTCAAAATGATCCTATATATTGTTTCGGAAATCTGCAAATCTCCTCTATAAAAGGCTTCCACTCAGACACGCCCTTCTTGATAAGCACTGAGTTAAATGGAGTAACAGCTCATAAAACCGGTAAGTTGATCCTTTACCCTAAAACTCTGCATAATTACCGACCGAAAATTCGATTATACCCACCACGCAACGCTTAAAGCTTCATCCGTGTGGCATTAGGGTACCTAACCGGCAACGAAACAGGTTCTTCATTAACCTACAACCAACGGTTGTGTGTATGTGCATTTACATGTATAGACCAAGCCATCCCGAATTTGCGCACATTTTCTCGCCCATCGTGATGGGCTGACTGGCTGGCTGGCAAGGCTCTAAAGCTTTTCCACACACCCCAAAGCAACCGAAAAACCATTACTGCGGCTATGGGTGTGTACAGTGTATCTGTATGTTTCTGAATATGACGGTTTAGCGCTCGACATGAGTAACAACAAGTTCAGAGTTCATTCGCGTGTGTGTACTATCGCCTTTTCACCGGATTCAGATACTCAACCTACAGCCAGAAAACCAAAACCAAAAAAAAAGGAAAATCCGAAAATAAAATGTATGCACGGCGAAAGTAAACAGGGAATTTTCCCGCCTGCACCTTACCCATCACCAGAGTATTCAATAAACATCAACCGAATCCACTACACAACAAATCCGTATTCGTATCTCGTGCTAAACAAACTACTAAACAAACAACCGAATGTTTCAGGATTTTTTTCCTCCTCTGCTATTTTTTATCTTTTTCATTTACTTTATCGCAAATCGAACGTTTGTGCAGTTGGCAATCATAGGTATACGGATAGGGAATAGTATCTACGATTTTTGCCGATTAACTCTTATCTCATCAAGTAAGGCGGCTTGCGTATCTGCACGATAGTCATATTACGATAAATCATATACACAAAGAACTTTCATTCAAATTGTCATTCCCAACTATGTACCTTACGACCAGCGTACAGTCAGATACAAATCATAAAACCGCTCGATGGAAGAACTTTTTGCTGTCGGTATACGAGAACGTTTCGATAGATGCTTTCGAACACTCACCTGTTAGCATTGAGATGACGATGAAACCGACCACCATTGTTGTTGTATGTAGATTTGAAGAACGATTTTTGTGTAATCCCATCTTGGTTGCGCAGTGTATGTATCTCTCTATCTCTAATTGAATTTAATTTGATTTTATTTATTCTCACACTCTGGCCACTGGATTTTTCGTGTTGCACACGGACAATCACTAACTATGAATAGTATCCGCCAAGATGCGGGGGGATACACATCCAACCAAATAGGAAGAGGATAGCTTAAACGCGTTTAAGTTGTATCTCTAACGGTCACAAGACAATTTAGATACTCGAAATGAATTAGAGAAAACAAAAACCACTACACAATAGAGAATTTTTCACTTTACTGTATCCTGCCCCGAAATAATACTTATTTTCGATACGAATTGTTATGTATCTTAAAACCCGAATTTTCTATGATTTTTCCTCTTTATCTCATACAAATTTAATGAACCTGTCGGAACGACACCTACTCTCGTTTAACTCTACACAACGTACGATGCAACAGTTACTAAACGACTGAATACTGAAACAGCGCGAACACAAAACGCTGGAAGCCTGTGGCACAAGAAAACACACCAACAACGACGACGACAACACGACGGTGGTGATGGCGACAACGACAACGATGATGATGACGGCCCGACGTATCTAGTCATATACATATCGTATCTACCACCAACAAACAACAACATAAAGCCCAGCAACATGTCTCTAAGCAAATGAAATCCCTTTAAAGAAACACCAGACGAAAAAAACATACGAAATCCGAAAACCGAATAGAGAAACAAGACAGAGAAAATGCCAGGAAAGAGGAAGAAGAAAATTAAAAAAAAAGACTTTTTCCATCTATTCGTCATATGTGTATACTGTTCGTGCCGTTGTAAATGTGTAGATACATTTCGAAGCGTTGTGCCAGGCCATAGATACACAAACAAGTTGTTTCTATCGGCACGATACTGTGTGTGGGACGCGGGCGATTTACCTCGACGATGGTTGGTCGCTTCCATGCGTGCGAGAATGGGTGAGAAATACATTTACACCGGTCAATTGATGGGGCTGGAGAAATGGTAGTTTTATGCGTCGCTCACGTCATACTTTGAAAATTGATTGAAATATGTATCTATGTTGCGAGCTTGAATTTAGGATTCTAGCAACACCGATTCTCTCTGGGCTGTGAAAGTGAGACTCGACGAATGATCTTCAGTAGATCGAATTAGATTCATGTTGCCAGCAACACGGATCACTTGCTGGGTATGTGTGAGAAAACAAACTTGTCCGCAGCGGATCGTTGCAATTCGCTCTACTGGGAGAAGCATATCTCTCTCTGTATCTCTCTCTTTTGTTTACGAAATACGAGTCTTAATTTCGTTCGATTATAAACAATCGAATCTTAGGAATGTTTTCTTAATTTTTATGATGATTCTTCCATTTTGCAACATTAACGCGTGATCGTTTTCTTGGGTAGAGAACTGGAGAATCTTCCAGCAAATTATTTTATTCTGCGACGACATACATACATAGATTCTGTATCTCGAGCTTCACTTTTCGATGGGTGTTGTCACAAGTTGTTTTCTTGTTCCAAATGAATAGACAGGTATTCGACAGCACGATCAGTAGAGGGGGGATCGTGATACCCATTGTAATTCTTCAAATATTGATCCAATTGACAAGTTTTTTATTCACCTGTCTTACTTCGTTTTCAGGCAATATTTCAATAAGACCAATTGAGATATGAGGAAATACGGAATCTCATAGAACCAAAAACAGGTGATCGTGTTACAAATACCTTTTCTTGTTTTTTTTTTTTTTTGTTCTTGCTACGGTTGGTAAAAATCTTCAAAAGACACTATATGAGGACCGATAGCGCGTGCTCATAGCATTCAAGGCGCCTTGTAACGACAGCGAGACGTTGTGCGAGCAGAAGGTAACAGGGAGAGGGAGAGGAGGTGCCTATAGATATTGATCTTGTCTTATCTATCAGCATGTTGTATTGAGGGGGAAGACCGAACGAGGTAGCACGTTCCATTCGTGTGGTTGGGTTGAAGAAAGAATCTCTATATTTGACAGTACGACCGAAAACGGACTTCAAAGTGAATTCATTAGCATTAGCAACAGGACCGGGATGACAAAGGTCTGGTATAAAGTCAACTTTGTCGTTCGGGAGAGGGCTTTATTACTCAATTGCCTCCTGAGCCCAAAAGAAACAGCGATTGGCAAGAGTGATTCTGCGTTTGATTTCGGAACTGATGGCGTTATTCCAGGCACTGTGGAGCCAGGGTAGACAAACGTGCTGGCCAAGACGTCGGTGGTGAGTGTCCTTTTTTGATGACAGGATGTATTTAGTTTTGCCCTCATTTACTGCCAAATCAAATGCCGCCTCCGCCTCAATATTTGTAAACGGCTCATTGACATTTCGCTGTATTATTCCGATTACATCGATATCATCCGCGTATGTAAATCCTTTTTTCACATCAAAACTATCGGTCAGGTCTTCACCGATTCGGATGGAGCAGCGAGCATTCTCCAAAGTCATCCTGCATAGTCTGACGAATTTAGCAGGGATGTCAAAGGTAGACATGCACTGTATAGCTCGTCTCTAATTACGCTGCCGTATACGGCTTTGAAGTCGACAAATATGTAGGTGGTGAGTGTCGACCTGAAATTCATTGCTTTTTCCCAGGATCCGCCGTAGTGTGAAGATTTGGTCTATGGTGGACTTCCCTGGCCTGGAGCCACACTGGTAAGGACCTATCAGCTTATTGACAAAAGGCTTCAGGCAATCACACAAAACGGCAGAGAAGATCTTATACGCGATGTTAAGCATACTTATTCCCCTGTAGTTGGCGCAGTTACAGGGGTCTCCTTTCTTGTAAACTGGTCAAAAGATGCTGACATTCCATTCGTCGGACATGCTATCTCCCACCCACATTTTACAGATGAGTTGGTGCATGCGCCCTACCAGATCATCTCCAGCGGCTTTAAATAGCTCGGCAGACAGCCCGTCTGCGTCCGCGATTTTATTGTTCTTGAGCTTTGAAATTACTAGCTTAATTTCATCTAGGTCGGGTGGACGAAATTCTCTTGCATCTTCGTCCGTTGCGAATGGAGAATTCTGCCTGACGGCGGTATTAGATCTTTCATCGCCGTTAAACAGTCTACAGAAGTGTTCTTTCCATATTCTCAGCATCGACTGCGACTCTACTAATAGCTGTCCGTCTTCATCCCTACAGGTTCTTTTCCACTTTGCGCCACCTTAGATGAAACATGGTCTTTCAAATTTGGAATGAAAGGTTCTTTTAGTCAAAGCTACAGTTGTGGACTGTCTAGCTTACCCTATTGTCATCCTTATACAACTCGTACAGCTGAGCTTTAAAATTACGCAGTCGTGTGCTGGCTATTAACAGATCCTCATCCGTAGGATGACATTATGGCATCCTACGACACTTAGAAGAGTATATGCCGTATCTTGTCTCGTACGGAAGCCTCGATCAAGGAAATGTGCATTCCCCAACTACGTTCCTGTTCCCAAACAGTCTTGAAAAGGGATTCTGCTGAGGTAAGCGGCGTTAAAGATGTATAACAAGAAGGTGATAGCAGGAGTTGAAAGAGAGGCGCTCAAGTGTACTTCACGTAATCTACCTTTTAAGCGTGCCAATCATACAGCCATATATTTGCCTCCACCTCATAAATTTCCGATGCAAAATCGTAAAAATGTCATCAAATTTGCCATAACTTTGTGAAAGACATATCTACGAAATGAAGTTACAAGCCATATGTGTGTCCCAGGGGAGTGGTCATAGATGGAAATGATAGCTTCGATTGATTTCCCTCACGTATCCTGGCACTTTCCCTCAACCCAATGGAATGTCAGCAGTTATCGTATGCCATTTCTAATGACAAGTCTAACAAGCGATGACAACATTTACATTTAATAGCCTTTCCAATTTTTACTATCGACTGTCACAACGACCATTGGATACCATGTACTGCTGGCAGGTATCGGTCAAAACATGACCGTAAAATATAACCTGCAACGTGACAAATTCGTTGAGTACCACACGAGAGTTTTATGCCCAACATACGACGACTCGGGTGGGTTTTAGGCTTTTCTTTGAGCAATCAATCAACAGTTAAACCCGAATGAGTCAGATTGCCGTCATCTGTCACCATGCCCCAGAAAGTGCTTAGCTGAATTCAAATCAAACCATTTGTCCTCAGGCGGGACGCAAACATCAGCAATCATGACGCCAGCAACCGTCGATGTGTACCTCATATTCGTTTCGTACTCACTTATCATCGAGAGAAATCCTCCAAGATTAGATCCAACCGACTCACTTTTACTCGCTTTTATGGCTTACAAGCCGATTTGCATTGAAAGATATGAGCTATACTGGGCTCTCAATGGGATAGCCGACTAAACCTAACCACATTTTAGCCGATTTGCCATCGTCGGCTTTCACTGTTGGCAGATGGAAAATTGTTTTGCATATTTGGATTATAAGTATCGGGTTTAAGTAGTAATCAAGGGGCGATAAAACGTTAGATAGGAACTAACTGGTCAGGGTGGAGGCTTTTTGTTTCAAAGGTGTGCTGTAGTGAGAGAGTGTGAAGTACACTTTACAGGTTTTTTAATCGTTTTTATGAAGGAAGATCGAGTTATCAGAAAGTTACAGACGTGTGATGATTGCCATATAGTGGACAGTGCATATGCACTTTCAGTGCCAATAAAACGGGTAATATTGAATAAGCCAGATGTGAGGGATGCACTTGTAGAACGAGTTTAAAAACAATTGGGTTATACCTAGCAATACCGAGTTGTTTTCAAATTATTTGTGGTAGCAGAACTTAAATCAAAAGGAACACATACTTTCTCAACTAAGGGGCACCGAAAGAGGCTTTTATTTGAGTTCTATAATAAATGAAAGTCATTATCGCGTCTCATTGGCGCCATAGTTAAACTCCACCAACGTCGCAGGCACGCAAGTAGTGAGTCACAAGAATTCCACAAAACGCAGGGAATTTTCTTCCGTCATTGTTATCTCCACACTACATGTTGCTGTATGGCCGCAGGGAGAGATGTTCTGGCTAATCCTTCATAAGAATTATCAGACTTCATCTGATCAACTCCTCTCTATGGTTCTACCAAGTGGCCATGGTATGGTATTTGATTACACTGCGAACGACGTGACAGAAATCCATGTTGTCTAAGAAAGGCTCTCTCCCCCTCTGTCTTTTTGTTTGCTGGACAATATCCAAGCCAATTTAGTAAGGTAAGAGCATAAAGCACTGAGATGCTTCCACATCACTACAACAAGTTCGAAGCAAGTTTAGTGGGCGATAAAACTAAAATTTATTCACTGCTGAATTTTTAAGTTTCTTTTCTTTCCTATCTCTTATGAAACATATTGTTGGGGTAGTAAGCCCCAAAGAAGAAGCTTTTAACAACATTTAACCACTAATCATCACCAACGCATTAAGCAAGCTAGAGGTTATTGGTAATATAATACTTTGGACTAAGCAAAAGCTCTCTACACAAAAAGCATATATTTAGTTTTGCCCTCGTTTACCGTCAAACCAATTTTCGCCACCATCTCAATACTCGCAAACGCCTCATTGACATCTCGCTGTGATCTACCTATTATGTCAATATCGTCGGCGTATGCAAGGAGTTGCAAGGATTTGAAATCGATTGTGCCTCTTGTATTGGCCAGTGATTTTTGCACAATCACTTCCAATATGATGTTGAAGAAATCACACCTAAATCCTTTTTTGACATCAAAACTATCGGTAAGGTGTTCACCGATTCGAATGGAGCAGCGAGCATTCTCCAAAATCATCCTGCATAGTCTAACGAGTCTAGCAGGTATGTCAAAGGTAGACATGGCGCTGTAAAGCTCGTCTCTATTTAGACTGTCGTATGCGGCTTTGAAGTCGACAAATAGATGGTGAGTGTCGACTTGAAAATCATGGGTTTTTTCCAGGATCTGCCGTAGTGTGAAGATTTGGTTTATGGTGGACTTCCCTGGCCTGAATCCGCACTGATAAGGACCTATCAGCTTATTTACAGAAGGCTTCAGGCGTTTACACAAAACGGCAGTGAAGATTTTGTAGGCGATGTTAAGGAGACTTATTCCTATATAGTTGGCACAATCAGAGGCGTCTCCTTTCTTGTGGATCGGGCATACGATGCTGAGACTCCATTCCTCGGGCATGCTTTCCTCTAACCATATCTTACGGTTGAACTGGTGCATGCTCCCAACCAGGTCATCCCCAGCTGCCTTGAAGACCTCAGCAGCCAGTCCGTCTGCACCAGCAGCTTTATTCGACTTGAGTTTCGATATGGCAATCTTAACTTCGTCGAGATCAGGGGGACAGAATTCTCTGCGGTCTCCGTCGATTAGAAATGGATCATTCTGCCTGACAGCGGTATATTGACTAACATCGCCGTTATACAGTCTGCAGAAGTGGTTTTTCCATATTCTCAGCATTGACTACGGTTCTACTACTACGTGTCCGTTCTCATCCCTGCAGGCTTCCGTTCTGGCTTTATAACCTTGGCATATTCGCTTTATCTGTTGATAAAACTTTCGAACGTCACGCCTGCAGTAACACCTCTCCAAATCCTCAATCGCGAGCTTCTCGTGCTTTTTCTTCTTTCTTCTAAGAAGCTTATGCTCCTCCCTTCTTTTTAACTCGTAGTGCTCACGAGCTGCTCTTGTTCTTTTATGCAGCGAGGCCTTATATGCGTCCTGCTTCGCTGTATGAATCCTCCTGCACTCGTCATCGAACCAGGTGTTTCTTCGTGGTGGAGCCTTGAAACCCAAAACTTCGGATGCAGAGCTTTTCAGGGCTTGTTTGCGAAGGCTCCACTGCTGTTCTATTGATAGCGTGAAGGATTCAGGTGTATTGGAGAGCTTAACGGAGACGCGATCGGTAAAAGCACGAGCGGTTTCTTGCGATAGTAGCTTTCCGACGTCATAACTTTGTATTCTTACCCTACTCCGTTGCGTTCGTGACATCCGTAAGCGCATCTTGGCTACTACAAGATAGTGGTCCGAGTCGTTGTTAGCCCCTCAGGAAGTTCGAACATCAAGAATAGTGGAGGAGTGTCTGACGTCGCAATGTGATCAATCTGGTTGGTAGTCGATTGATCAAAAGACCGCCAGGTGCCTTTGTGTATATCGAGGTGCGGGAAGCGCGTACTGGCTAGAAGGAGATTTCGCCCCGTAGCAAGATCAATCAGCCTGTGTCCGTTATCGGAGGTGGTGTCGTGTAGGCTATGTTTGCCGATGACTCGTTCAAAGATGCTTTCCTTACCCAGCTTAGCATTGAAGTCTCCTAGTACAATTTTAATGTCATAGCTGGGACATTGGGCATACGTTCTGTCTAGGAGATCGGAGAACTCATCTTTGGCGGAATCGTCCTTGTCTTCCGTGGAGGCGTGGACGCAGATCAGGCTGATGTTAAAAAATGTAGCCTTTATACGGATTGTTATGATGCGTTCGCTCACATGCCGAAAGGTTAGGACTTTTTGCCTAGTCCACCTCGAATAACAAATCCGCATCCAAACAATCGTTGCCCTCTCTCCCTATAGCAGTCGCCGTAGTAAATATCGCAGTTTTTCATCCGTTTTATACCCGGCCCATTCTATCGCATTTCCTGGATGGCGGTGATGTCCGCTGTCTAGGGCGTCCGCAAGTTATTCGGCTGCACGTGGCCCGTTTAGGGACCTAACATTCCACGTACAAAGCCGAAGATCATTGTCCTTTTTTCGTTTTTTGCAGGGGTCGTCAACATAAATCCGGTCCGTTTTATCTGAGGCTTGTGGTTGTTTCGGAGTTTGTGGTTTTTTTACGGTTACGGCTTACTAGGCCGTAGCTCAACCGACTAATCCTGTTTTTTGGCGCAGGAGGCTCGCCATTCGCCCTTCCCCGTCTGCAATTTCCATAGGAATTCTCCAGATGGCACCATGAGAAGGTGGGGATGGGACTTACTAACAGTGCCGCAATATGTTCGACTGCGGTGGCTCGCTTTTTAGCAGGCCAACATCCGTCGGATAGATGCTATCCCTACGAGGTCTTTGTTAGTTCTTTCCCATCCAGGGAGGAGTACTATCGTCACAATTATTGGTGTTGGTTGTAAACAAAGTACTCCTATCCCTGTAGGCCAACGGGTGCAAGGTCTTGCGTATGCAGACGATAATGCACTATCAATTAGTGGGTAACAGTCTGAGATTCGATGGAAGTAAGCCCAGGCCAACTGGCCAAATGAGCGGAGGACTACGGGCTTGGAATAAGTTCCTACAAGACGAGATGGTTTTATTCAGAAGAAAACGGCAGATATCTCAAGTCTCTCCTCCAAAACTCAATGGGTCTTACCTTAGATCCGCAGATCATACTAAATACTGCATGCCCTCGAAACGATGTTTCGTCTACTCTCCTTAGATCTTTTTGGCAAGGAAAAGGCGACTTAAAGAATCAGCTTAATTGTAGTTCTCCGAAATAGGGCACGCTGGTATTGTACGCCAAAACAGTGATGATCCTGGACTCCAAGATTCTATTTAAAACAACGATTTCCAACGTACGGACATCGGAGGATAATGAATTCCCAAGCAAGGGCACTGCACTGGAAATATACACGAACAGGTCCAGGACAGTTAATGGGGTGGGTGCCGGTGTCTATGCACCGACCCTCAAAATCGGTCAATCCTTAGGCATGCCGACTACACCGTCGTGTATTCCAAGTTGAGTTGATGGCAGTTCGTGAGGCCGCCGATCGCCTGTCTTTGAGATCGATGAACTGTAGTGACATTGTGATCTACACAGACAGCCAGGGGACAATAAAAGCACTCGAATCGGTAATAATAAAATCAAAATTGGTCAGGCATTGCTGCAAATCTCTTATTGGTTTATCAAGCAGCTGCACTGTCACGTTGTGCTGGATACCATAGTGATACAGACGAACTAGATCAAACTAGCCATCCACCAATGGAAACACTAAAATATGAGATCTCGAAACAGGCACTGCAACAGGCTAATGTGAGATGGCGTGTCCATGATACATGCCCAGGTATTGTCAACGGAGAACCACAACTTACTTACTTACTTAGGTGGCGCTACAGTCGGTGATGAACCTGGGCCTCAACCAACAAGCGTCTCCAGCTGGCACGGTCTTTGGCTAGCTGTTTCCAGCGCTGCACGCCCAGTTGGTTAAGGTCCCCTTCCACCTGCGTGCGCCACCGTTGATGCGGCCGTCCTCTGCCGCGCCTGCCTTCCGGGGTGGATTCGAAGACTTCAAATTCATACTGCGTGTGGGCAGTTGTGATATAACACCATAATAGCATGGAACATTTGCTGAGAACTACAATCAATGTGAAAATTCAGTCAAGTTCCTCTCGAATCCTATCTGGGACGACTACCCCTGGAGAGTAGTGAACTAATATCTACAACCCAAACCGCCTGCACTCCGTTCAGGATGTGTGAGAGACATTATAAGAATATGACACTTGAACCTGCGAATTATAAAAAAAAAAATATCTTAAAGTTTGACATTTTCAGATGGTAATCGTACTCAGATCGTTTTGTCATTCAAGTGTGGTGTTTGGTTTAAAAATGAAACTAACTCGAGAACATTCCCTTTCGATGGTTTTCGAAGTCTTTCGTTGTGGATTAAGTCACCGGTTTCGGTATAGATCGAATTTCGTGTAGGTCGTCCAAAATCTAACGGAAACTGATGTTGCAAGATCCTCATATGACATAGCCTGAGATCGATGCTTGCTTTAGCATTAGCTGTCCTAACATGGATACAATAATGCCTAGACATTTGATCGTCGGCCATCAAGAACATTTGTTCGCCGCACCATTATTTGGCCACATTCTAAGAGGTTTCTAAAAGGTCTTGTCTGAAGTAATGCAACTAAATACGCTCGTTTCTTGTTCAGCTTAAGAGGACGAGGTAGCCCATAAGTCATTTGGCCTCCTCAGTATACCCCGGAAGCATACGATAGAGGCCGAGAATTCCCCCAGGTATTGTATAAGAAAAGACGACTGCCTGATTGGTCCAAAATTATTGAGGGCTTTTACCCGTTTGCGATATAAAAATCCTGAAGGGATATGGGTTAGTCCAAGGCACTTTCCATGGCATAAATTTCCTTGAACCCAGCTTAGGTCTTGAATCATTTAGCACCATGGATTATAGGGTCTGGTATCCCCGAAACTTGTAGCTTCGACAGTTTTTACATTGTGGCAGAAACGCCTTCAGAACTGTTTCTTTTGACTTCGTCCCACTTAGATTTATTTTGGGTTTTTGACTTCCTTTTATGGCTCTGGCTTTGCTTCTGTGACTATGCTTTAAGGCCGATCATCGGCATGTCGTGAACGCATCAATTGGAATTTGACAAGCGTCTACCTACTTATTGTCTTACGATACAAGCTCACGGTTTGTCTCCAATCTTACAATCGAGAGTCCTAAGCATTTACCCCAAATGTTTTATGACCCAAAGCTCTCTAATCAGGACGATATCGGCTTCAATGATTGGATTCGGAGGAAAGAAGTAAACCGAGGGCTAAGTGAAGTGGCATTGATGTCATTGGCATCGAAATTAAAGAACAAGCCCGATATGAATTCATTGGAACTGCAAGCATTTTCGGGAAAATCTAGTTGTGAGGTTATGTTTCAGTTGTGAATGTTGTTAAAGGTGGGTTCGGTGAAATCCTGTGTTAGCTTTTTTAATACATTGACTGCGGCTTAAGCGGGAACTATGTAATGTAAATAGAAGACGGCTTTGGTCTAAACTTTCGAACCGACACAACACCCCAAGCCAAGGATGTAGTTGTATACTGAAATGAAAAATATCGGCTTATTGTTTCTCACAGCGCCCATTAAAGGACTTGGGTTAGAGCATGAGGGAGTGCATTTTTAGGCATCTGCAGTTTGATGGTCGAGATATCAAAACCTGCTCATTGTCTTTATCATGGTTTTAAGGTATGCAGTCAATTCGAATTGGCACACTCAGGATTCGAGGTGGAACTTAAGTACAGGGTCTTTCATTAAGCGCTACCTATCTTCAAATTTCAAAGGAAACAAAGTGTGTGTAAGATACCGTCAATATTTTTTTATTATGGAATATAACATCGTTTAAATGCCCGGCACGGCTTCTCTGGGTGACGTGCATCCGATATGTCAAATTTCCCATGACTCTGGTACATAAATCAGGCTGAATTTGACCGATAGCATGGGTTATTGTGGCCTATTACATAGACCTGCGACTTCAGAAGTCCCCACAAGGAAATTTCTTACAGATGGCACGATCTCGGTGGAGAGTTCACATCACCTCCACTAGCTGTGTGGCACTTAGTCCTGTCCTGTTGGAACCACATGTCGTCAGTGTCCATATCATCCAGTTCAGGCCAAAAGAAGTTGATAATCATCGACCTTTAGCGCTCGCCGGTAACTGTGAGGGCCTGGCCAACGTCATTCTCAAAGAAATATGGATCGATGACACCGCCAGCCCAAAATCCACACCAAGCAGTGACATTTTCGGGATGCATTGGACGCTTTTGGATCTCATGCGGATTGGTATAGTCGGAAATTCGACAATTTTGTTTGTTGACGTACATACATAGGTACCCATTCATGCAGAAGTGGACCTCATCGCTGAAGATGATTTTTCAATGAAAATTGAGATCAGTTTCCAATTGCTCCAGAGCCCATTTAGCGAACACATGTCGTTGTCTAGGGTCGTTTACCTTCAGCTCCTGGGTCAGTTGAATTTTGTACGGGTGCAGACCCAAGTCACGACGCGAAATTCGCAAATTTGTGGTCTGCGAAAGGCCGAGTCCTTGTGAACGAACGAAATCGACTGTCAAAGTTCGGCAATCCCTATTGGAAGACCCTATACTTTCAACTTCTTAATGCTAATATATCAACGTTTAAGGTCTTAGAGCTTAGAGATATAATATCAGCTTTTCACTAAGTTTACTCATTCCTGTATCGTATGCTTCTGACAAAAACGCCTTTACCTGTAAACCTAACCTCTAAAGTGTCAATTGTCTCTCCGCTTAATCACGCTGGGCTTACCCAGCTTCTGTTTGAAAGTCAACTTTAGAATTCGCGAACAATGACCCAAAACCTGAATGCTGCATTCCGACACCTCCCAAATTTTGTATAAACAAATCGATACGATCTTTCTACAAAAGTCGCAATTCCTGTTCCACCCAAATTCACCGACGTACGTGTGTCACCGGTCAACCCAAAAACGTATCATAACGTGCGTCGCCACGATCCAATAACTCATCAACACCATTAAGCTCGCATATGCTTACGAGCCTCATTGAAATTCAACGCATGTGCTCCTCAACGGTAAATACTGCAACCGTCTATCCGTCCACCCAACAACCGAAGCTCAAACGACGTACTTAGCTTAATTTTATTATGAAATGAAAAAAAAATTAAAAAAAAAAAAAATTACTTCATAGCCACAGTTCTCCTGTCGCTTTACGTAAGAGCCCCCAGACCAGGCAGTCGCAGATAGGAACCAGTTTTAATTAGATTCCAGGCCGCTGGGTTGCATTAACAAATGATTTCTCTTTAACTACCATACATAAGATACAGTGCATCGTCAGCGATTGCATCCACATGCTGTGTTGCACACATGTTGCTGCAACAATTGCCGTGACGAAAATGAACTTAAACTTATGAGTAACTAAGTACTTATGGCTGATGCGATATCCCTTTAGATTTACCTTGTAACTGGCACACCCAACAAATAGCACACAAACACAAATGCATATACAAGGTACATGGGTGTAAAGGAAGTAAGATACAACTGCAAGTAGTCTCAGATACGCGAGATAGTCGCCGACCACGAAAACAAACCACAAAAGCCGGTTTATGCCGTCACGTTGTAAAGTCTTGCGTCTGCTGCTGCTTGGTTTGAATTCACACTCTCAGGTACCGGGTACAGTATAAGATACAGATACAGGTTTGCGGGTTGCTATCGAGTCTTTTCCGTTGAGGTTTTCAAGTTGTCCCTTAGCTTCTCTCCTTCTTCATAATTTTGTTTTTTTCTCTTCGGTTCATTTTTCCTCCTCCACCTTCGTGCTAGCTTTTTTCGTTCTTCCACGTCATGAATCCCATATATTATCTCTATGAAAGTAAATAAAACAATACAACAACAACAACGATGTGGAGGAAGACAATGAGGACAGTAAGGCTGAGCATTTAGGAAGGGGGCCATTGTGAGAGATGGATGCATAAGTGCGCTTAGCTCAGCTGAACTCATGAAGTTTGCCTTAGTCAGTTGATTTCATGATTTCATGGCGTATCTTTAATAGATACAGTCTGCAGGGACGGCGATGTAACTTTTTTCCTTATTTTCTCGTTGCTTTCTAGGTTATTATTGGGATTCCCTGTATCTTCTTCGTTTACCACTTTTTTCTTCTTGTTTTTTTGTTCTCTCGCCTTCTTTTGTTCTTTCCCCCTTTGCGGTCTATTCTTTTCGGTGGTTAAAGTGCTGTCATGTGTGGCATGGAGTATGAGGTATTTAGGTATCTAGTCGTGGCAGGTAGTTAAAGATGCTACCTGTAGTATCTGATGTATGATGACATTTTGACCGAGCAATGAACGGAGTTTTATTCTCCTTTTTCTGCCTCTCTTTTTCTATCATTTTGTTTTATTTTCGAGTGTCACTAACTGGGAGGAGAGTTACCAGACGGGAAATGTGATTTTAATGGTCCTTGGGAATCTAATTGTCTAATAGTAAACACACTTAAGGCGTACATGCATTTCGAGATACTTAACCCGCTTAAAGACAGGGGGAAATTTCATTCAAACTGGGTAAGTGATAGAGTGGCTTTGGAGCTTCAGTGACAGTGGTCTACTTCGACAAACTAAGTTCGTAGATTGGGCGAAAGCCCAAGCCTCGTGTAAATGGTTCTTATGGGTGATTATTTTGCTGTTCGGTTTTTTAGTGTTCTATTTCTAACAACTCACGTACTACTGGGGACACGCGTCAAATTCCCCAACAATTCTTAAAAGGTGCTGGCAAAACCACTGCGTAAGCATTTTCACCTTTCCTACCCTTCTGGGCTCTATGCGAGTAGGTGGAAAACAGCATCCAGCCCAATCCCAAAAAAAAGGGAATCTTCTTCTCAGATCCACTGGTAATTTGGTGGCATATCTCAACGAGAAGTGGAATCGTTCGCTCCACCAGGCGGGTAAGAGCAAAATTTCGAAAGCATTTGACAAAGTTTGGCATGAAGCTCTATTGTCGAAAATGCGTGCATTCAGGATCGATGACTTCTTTTTCTTCTATGGATTAGAAGTTACCTTTCGAATCGATCAACTCAAGTTATCTTGGACGGATGACGGGGAAGGGCGAATGGCGATCCTCCTGCCCCAAAAAAACAGGATTGGTCGGTTGGGCTACGGCTTAGTAAGCCGTAACCGTACAAAAATACAAACTCCGAAACAACCACAAGCCTCGGCTATAAAGGACTGGATTAATGTTAACGACCCTTGCAAAAAACGAAAAAAGGACAATGATCTTCGGCTCTGTACGTGGAAAGTTAGGTCCCTAAACAGGCCACGTGCAGCCGAACAGCTCGCGGCCGCCCTAGACCGCTATAAGGCGGACATAACGGATGAAAAACTGCGATATTTACTACGTTGACTGCTATAGGGAGAGAGGACAACGATTGTTCAAATGCGGATTTGTTGTTCGAGGTGGACTAAGGCAAAAAGTCCTAAGCTTTCGGCATGTGAGCGAGCGCCTCATAACAATCCGTATCAAGGCTAAATTTTGTAACATCAGCCTGATCTGCGTCCACGTTCCCACGGAAGACAAGGATGACTCCGCCAAAGATGAGTTCTACGATCTCCTAAACAGAGCGTATACCCAATGTCCAAGCTAAGACATTAAAATTGTACTAGGAGACTTCAATGCTAAGCTGGGTAAGGAAAGCATCTTTGAACGAGTCATCGGCAAACATAGCCTACACGACACCATATCCGATAACGGACACAGGCTGATTGATCTTGCTACGGGGCGAAATCTCCTTCTAGCCAGTTCGCGCTTCACGCACTTCGATATACACAAAGGCACCTGGCGATCTTTTGATCAATCGACTATCAACCAGATTGATCACATCGCGATCGACTCGGACTACTATCTTGTAGTAGCCAAGATGCGCCTACGGATATCAGAAACGCAGCGGAGTAAAGTAAGAATACAAAGTTATGACGTCGGAAAGCTACTATCGCCAGAAATCGCTCGTACTTTTACCGATCGCGTCTCCCTTAAGCTCTCCAATACACCTCAATCCTCCACGCCTTGAAACAAGTTTTGGGTTTCAAGGCTCCACTACGACGACGAGTTCGCTCCTGGTTCGATGACGAGTGCAGGAGGATACACACAGTGAAGCAGGATGCATATAAGGCCTCGCTGCATAAACGAACAAGAGCAGCTCGTAAACTCTACGAGTTAAAAAAAGGGAGGAGCATAAGCCTCTCAGAATGAGGTTTTGTAGAGATGTTACTGCAGGCGTGACGTTCGAAAGTTTTATCAACTGATAAAGCGAACATGCTAAGGTTATAAAGCCAGAACGGAAGCCTGCTGGGATGAGAACGGACACCTAGTAGTAGAATCGCAGTCGATGCTGAGAATATGGAAAAACCACTTCTGCAGACTGTATAACGGCGATGTTAGTCAATATATCGCTGTCAGGCAGAATAATCCATTTCTAATCGACGAAGACCGGGGAGAATTCCGTCCCACTAACCTCGAGAAGAGAGCACCGTGGCGCAGTGGGTAGTGTGTTGGCCTCTGACGCCGATTAAACGGGATCGAATCCCGACACAGCCATGTCATCGAACGTGTTTTTCACGGTGTTTCTCCTCAGCGGGGTTCTGACAAAACCCCCTGCGGTAAAATTGTCATGAAAGGCTTCTCGAAATTCGCCGTTCGGAACCGGCAATAAACTGTAGGTCCCTTTCACCTATGGGAAAATGAAATCACACACAACATGGGTGATTGAGAGAAGCTCGGCTCAGGTTCTTCATGGACTGTAACGCCAACATACATACATACATACAACCTCGACGAAGTTAAGATTGCCATATTGAAACTCAAGTCGAATAAAGCTGCTGGCGCAGACGGACTGTTTGCTGAGCTCTTCAAGGCAGCTGGGTATGACCTGGTTAGGAGCATGCACCGGCTCATCTGTAAGATATGAGTAGAGGAAAGCATGCCCGAGGAATGGAGTCTCAGCATCGTATGGCCGATCCACAAGAAAGGAGACCCCTCTGATTGCGCCAACTACAGATGAATAAGTCTCCTTAACATCGCCTACAAAATCTTCTCTGCCGTTTTGTGTGAACGCCTGAAGCCTTTTTTAAATAAGCTGATAGGTCATTACCAGGGCGGATTCAGGCCAGGGAAGTCCACCAACTACCAAATCTTCACACTATGGCAGATCCTGGAAAAAACCAAAGGATTTCAAGTGGACACTCACCACCTATTTGTCGACTTCAAAGCCGTCGTTGTATCTTCTCCTCCACACTCTGTATACAAACGGGGCTATATATGTATTGAAAACAGAATTTTCATCCGTTTTTATTAAAGCTCAGGCCTCTGTGGGTCCTCTATAGAAGAGGACCGGGATGATTACGGTTTTGAACAGCGCAACTTTGGTCTTTCGAGAGAGAGCTCTACTTCTTAATTGCCTCTTGAACCCAAAAAAGCAGCGGATGCCAAGAGTAATTCTGCGTTTGATCTCAGCGCTGGTGTTGTTGTCGCTGGTCACTAGTGAGCCAATGTAGACGAAATCCTTAACTTTAGCGGCCAAAACGTCGTTGTTGTGCGTCTTTCTTTGATGACAGCATATACATATTTGGTTTTACCCTTGTTAACCGAAAGACCCATTTTAGCCGCTTCTGCTTCAAAGCTTTCGAACGCTTCATTGACGTCCAATTACGTCAATGTCATCCGCGTACGCAAGCAGTTGCGCAGACTTGAAAGAGATCATACCTCTTGTATTGGCGAGGGAGTCTCGTATGATATTTTCAAACACGATGTTGAAAAAATTACCGGACAGCGTGTCACCTTGTCTAAATCCCTTTTTAACATAAAAGGTCTCAGTTAATTTGCTACCCAACTTAATAGAGTAGCCGGAATGCTCCATTGTCATCCTTCATAATCTGACAAGTTTGGCAGGGATGTTCAAACTAGATATAGCTCCGTATAGCTCGTCGGTATGCACCCTCATATGCGGCTTTAAAATCGACAAAAAGGTGATGGACATCGATTTGGTATTCTTGGGTATTTTCCAAGATATGCCGCAGTGTGAATATTTGGTCTATCGTGGACTCCCCTGGCCTGTACCTATCAGATTATCCAGAAAGGCTTTCAGGGGTTCACACAATATAACAGAAACTTATATAAACTTCTTATGTGCGATGTTGAGGACACTTATTCCCCACTAGCTGGCACAGTTATAAGGGTCTCCTTTCTTGTGGACTGGGCAAACGATGCTGACATTCCATTCGTCGGGAATGCTTTCCTTCGACCATATTTTACAGATGAGTTGGTGCATGTGCCCTACCAGCTCATCTCCAGCCGCTTTAAATAGCTCGGCAGACAGGCCATCTGCGCCAGCGACTTTATTAGTTTTAGGCTTCGAAATTATCAGCTTCATTTCATCTAGGTCGGGTGCTCGTAATTATCACGAGCGGCTCTCGTCCGTTTGGGTTCCATGGTTTTGTAGGCGTTTTGATTTGCTACATGGGTCTGCCCGCATTGCTCATCAAACAAGGGTTTCTAGTTGGCGGTGGGCAGCTTCCCCGATGGCGCACTAGCAATGCTTCCACTGTTGTTGTGGATTGGGCCGGTACAATCGGAAGTTGTGAGACCGCGAGACTGCTAGGATCTCGATCACCAAAGATCCTAGCTGTCTCCTGCGATTGTAGCTTTCCGACGTCAAATTTTTGTTGTCCAGCTCGACTTCGTAGCATCCTTGATATCTTCATTCGTACCATGGCTACAACAAGGTAGTGATCCGAGTCGATGTTGGCTCTCCGGAAGATTCGTACTTCTAGGATGCTGGAGGAGTGTCTGGCGTCGATCGCAGTGTGATCAATCTGATTGATGGTCGACTGATCAGGTGATCGCAGGGTTCCTTTGTGGATATTGAGATGTGGGAATCAGGTACTAGCTAGAAGGAGATTTCGGTCCGTTTTCGGACGTGGTGTCGTGTAGGCTAAATTTCTCCGTGATCGACTCAAATATGCCTTCTTTGCCCAGTTTTGTATCGTAGCTGGACATTGGGAATAGGTTCTGTCTAGCAGATTTTAGAAGTCGATTTGAGTCGATCGTCCTTTTCTTCGGTTGGAGCTTACACGTATATTTAGCCAATGCTCCCGAATTTAGCTTAAGACCCTTTGTGGGAGTCATCCTCGAATAACGAATCCGCATCCGAAAAAGCGTTGTTCTTGGAGTACGGCTATACATATCTGCTTTAAAGCAGTTGAGGGTTTGCTCCAATTGTTCCTGGTCTGTTAAGGGACCTCACGTTCTAGGTGCAGACTCGCAAGTCATTTAGTCGTTTGCAGTGGTCGTCAGATTTGTATCCGTCTGTATCCGAGGCATGTGATTGCTTCGCAACAATTTATTTTTTCAACCTCCAACCTGGAGGGCCAGAATCATTTTTCCCCAGGAACAAAGGGGTTCGGTCGCTGCACACATTGGTTCACTACCTGGCGGATACCACGCAGACACAGCCTCCGCGTCAACTTGAATTGAGCAGGGACAGAGATCGACGCTGGCGCTTGCCATGTTAAACGTGATCAGCGTCTTTGTTCTATTCGCTCGCTCCCTCTCCCCCCATGAGAAGAGATTTAAAGCCACGTATGCTCCAAAAAATGTCGATCTTTTGGAGGATACTTTATTCAGGGATTCTGTTCAATGCTACTTATTGGCCTTGTAAAGGCACACACACACTCCTCATTTTTAATCCAATTTGTGTTCTTGGGAATCCCATGGATCGACTAGTCTAACTGAAAGTTCGACAGTTTAGTAGAAAGAATTCCTGGTTTGCTGGAAGTACCCGGTTTGACTTCTAATATCAATTCCCAAAAATAGAAATATTGATAAATGGTGACAACAAGCTGACAAGTACCATAATCTGTTATTACGCATGGATGCGGTCATTAATTTCATTTTCTAATTTTGCCACGCATGAATGCTCACTCAGAACCCACTTGCACTTGAATACAGTCAATAGTGTCTGTAGTGACGGCGAATAGCGCTTCTGGCAGTCAATAGCACGAGATTCATAGACGTTTGGACTGCCAATAAACTTATCTATGCCGATCGAGGGAAGACCTTTTATTTAGCATACGAAGGGGACGACGTTGGTGTTTTTTAATGAAGATTTTATGAGGCATGGCAATTAAGTTCCGGGAATTTGGTCATAATTCGGGAACAAATTACAAGCAACGTGTTGTCATTCAATTTGTAGTGACAGCAGATATTAGAAAAGTCGGATGGGTCACTGGAGGTGAGACCTGGATATCAAGGGATGTCAAGGTCGCAACTGAAGAAAATGTTGATCGGCTTTTTTCGATATCCGCGCTAATATGTTCCTGCCGACCAGACAGTGACTGGACAGTTTATGTTGGCGTCCTAAAGAGGCTGCGAACAAGCGTTTTTCGCATGCGGCTCGAACTCGCCAAGAAGGGCAGGATCTTGCACCACGACAGTGCGCCGGCCAATTCCTTGTTGATTGTGCAAGGGATTTTGGGAAAAGGAAACATTCTAACGTTGCCACATCCAGCCTATTCCCCAAGGCGAAATCACACCTCAAGGAAACTCATCATGGCGTAGAGAAAGTCGAAGAAGCTATAACCATAGTTCTGATCGGGTTAACCTTGGAGGGTGCTTCAAATCGTGCTTCGAGTCGTTGTGTAGAGATAGAGGGAGACAAACTCAATTTGCTTGAAAATTCCCTGACCTTCGTTACTACATAAGGCCTTGAGCCTTAAACTCTACGCTAAGGTGGGAAAGTCCAGTACAGAGCAATACATTTTGTTCATTAATAGTCAACCACCTCGTAAAAAAAGTACGGTTCAGAAACAACCACAAGCCTCGGACAAGGAAGGATTTACTGTTGACGACCCCTGCAAACGTAAAAAGGACAATGAATTTCGGCTCTGCACGTGGAATGTGAGGTCCCTTAACAGACCACGTGCAGGCGGTGAACTTGCGGAGGCCCTTGACTGCTACAAAGCAGACATTGTCGCCATCCAGGAAGTGCGGTGGGATGGACCGGGAAAAAAGAGAATGAAAAACTGGGACCTCTATTACGGCGATTGTTACAGAGGGGGAAGGCAGCGCTTATTAGGATGCGGATTTGTTGTTCGTGGCAGAGTAAGGTAAAGAGTCTTAAGCTTTAAATATATAAGCGGGCGCCTCATAACAATCCGCATCAAGGCTAAATTTGGCAACATTAGCCTGATTTGCGGCCACGGCCCGACAGCGGACAAGGATGACAACAGCAAGGATGAATTCTATAATCTCCCAGAAAGTACATACGATAAATGCCCCAGCTACGACACCAAGATCATTCCAGGAGACTTCAATGCACAGCTGGTAAAAGAAAAATCTTTGCCAGAGTCATCGGAAAACACAGCCTACACGACAACACATTCGGGAACGGACTCAGGCTAGTGAATTTCGCCTCGGGGCAGAACGTCTCTATAGTGATTACGCGGGTCCCACACCTTAACATCCATAAAGGGACCTGGCCACCAACCGTCAACCAGATTGATCACATTGCGATCGACGTCAGACACTCCTCTAATATTCTCGATGTCTGAACCTTCCGAGGAGCCAACATCAACTCGGATCATTTCCTTGTTGTGGTCAAGGTAAGAGCACGGATATCAAAAAAACAACGGAGGCGAGAAAGAACACCAAGGTTTGACGCCGGAAAGCTACACTACAATCACATCTGACCGCTAGGAACTTTTCCGACCGAGTCTCCCAAAAACTCTCTGAAAGTAGCTATTAAAGAAGTTGCCACTGATGTGCAGGATTTTACGACACCACCGCCCAAGAAAAACCCGTGGTTTGACGACGAGTGCATGCAGACCCATGCAGTTATGCAAGACGACTACAGGGCAATGCTGCATCGAAAGACGCGAGCTGTTCATGGGTTCTACGCACAGAAAAGGAGAGATGAGAACCAGCTTCTCAAAAAGAAAAAGAAGGAGCATAAAAAGCGCGCGATCGAGGAGATAGAGAGGTGTTACAACAGGAATTAAGTCCGGAAGTTTTACCAAAAGGTACAACAGCTATCCAGTGAATACAAACTCCGGACCGAAGCCTGCCGAGAAGCACTGGATACTGAAATCATTTATGCAGACTGTTAAACGGCGAGGAAGACTCAAACACCGCTGTCAGGCAGATTGTCCCACTCAACTTGGACGACGAAAGGCAAGAATTCCATCCCCCCGACTTAGACCAGGTGAAGATAGCAATGTCAAGGCTGAAATCAAACAAATCTGCTAAAGCGGACGCGGAACTGTTTAAGGCAGCTGGGGATGATCTGGCAGGGCGCATGCACGACGAGTGGAATCTCATTGTCGTTTGCGCGTTACATAAGAAAGGAGACCTCTTTGACTGTGCCAATTACAAACGGATCAGTCTCCTTAACATCGCATACAAAATCCTCTCGGCTATTTTGTGTGAACGCCTGAAACCGTTCGTCAACACCCTGATAGGTATTTACGTGACATGATATTGACGTGATTGGTCGAACGCAGTGGGACGGTAAATGAGGGCAAAGCGAAGTTTATGCTTTCATTAAGAAAGGACGCACAGCATCGATGCCTCGGACAATACGTCACAATGGGCAGCAAGAACTTTAAGGTAATCAAGGACTTGGTCTACCCTGGATCCGCAGTAACAAATGGTTAAGCGTCTACGGATACAACGCATAAGATGGCTAGGCCATGTAGAGCGTTTGGACAACATAGCTCCGGCCCGAAGAGTCTTCGAGTCCGAGCCATTGGGATAACGCCACAGAGGATGCCCTCGACTCAAATGGCGCACACAAGTGGAGAAGGAACCAACTTGGTGTGCGTGATTGGAGGCGGCTGGCAAGAGATCGTGCTGGCTGGAATCGCTTGTTCGTTGAGGCCCTAAGCCTCACCGGTCTGTAACGCCACAAAGAAGAAGATAAAGAATAGACAACAGAAGAAGTTACAAATCAACCTCAACAATTTTTCGTCTAGTTAGTTTAGTCTTATCAATGCATACCTCCTCTAGTTCTATGACTCGATATTTTGTCGTTCAGATCATGGCTTCAATGGTGCTACCGACACTGAAATCCTCAACAAAAACCCCGATTTCAGTCGAGGCTCTACCAGGCACATCTCTCTGGTATTCTCAAAACAAATGTCACTGTATAGTGATAGCGAGGGGTTAAGACAAAATGATTCGGTTATACTGGTTGCCAGTATCCATAGAGTCGTACATATTTACGGCAGCAGATATTAACTTTGAAGCATACCCAACATACTGGAAGATTCCTCGCGAATAGCCCAACCACCGATGCATCAGCTGATCAATGACCAACCTAAGCCTATAACCTGATTTTTAATCTTTCGCTCTTGGCTCTTGGCCCCTTAAGTCAATTAGAAAGTCAATTATGTAGTTGCTCAGCCAGTTAAAAACGGCCATGTGAAACCGTCGCACCATGCCACTCACTTCAGAAGATTTTTGCACCAGCTACACGCACACCGTCATCGAAACCACAACCCTGCGTTTGACAGAAGACGCCTGATGAAGACAACAACAAAAACAAAGTAACAGCGCTTACTGGCAATCCTACCTCAAGTCAATATACATACGTGTACACGACCACGGCACAAAGTAGTACCTTCAACGCCAACACTTTGTTTGTTGTTGTTGTCAACACCCTCGCTCATATTGCACATTCTCCATGTGTCAAACGTGAAGGTGTAAAAAGTCGTCACAGCCCCCAAGCAACAGCAGCATCAGCACACGCCAGCCGTCATAAGCTCCACGGAGAACCAAGGCATGGGGAGAAAGAATGAATGAAAGGAGTTCAGAGCTTAAAGACTGGGTTGTGTACACAAGGTGTTCTGTTTGTCCTGTCTCGTCTGCCGGATGTCATTATTAAGGGCTAGAGTGCAAGGCAGAAAGGCATGAACAAACAATTATAAAAAAAACCCACGACACCTTGGCATCATAACGGTAACTAACAGCCCAAGACCTGGCTGCTGGAATATATGTATGTAACCAGCCAACCAATCTACGAACCGTAGACTTTTCCGCTTTCCGGTGTTCGGTAGGCGCCATTTTGTATCGCGTTTTACTAGCATTCTTTTTTTTTTGCAATATACTATCATCCAAGACCGTGCTGCATGGTATCATGAGGTGTCACAACCGTTCCTGCCTGTTTTTTCGCTCCCCATTCGTCGTCCAACTATGGCATGATGGCATGTGCGTCTATAAGTGAATCCATAAATTTCACTCACCACGCCACGGACATCTGCAGTCGGTCGGTTTTGTTTGATTCATATTTGCCTAAGGGATGCTACTGTCGTCGTCGTTGTCCTCATCATCAGCATCCTTCGAGCTGTTGTCGTGCAACAACGTATGTATGTATGTATGTACGTTGCAGTTGTAGACATCAGTCGGTCGGTGGGGTAATGGCTTCTCATGATGTTTGTGTTATTAGTGGAATTGTTGGATGATGTAGCGTTAGCCCTATATCTAAGGAATCCTCCGGGATAGACGAACATGTTAGTAGTATACCAACTTCTCCATTCCCCCTCCTTGATCCGATATAATCTTTTTTACAACAGTCCAAGAACTATATACACACTGTCGAGCGTCGTTACTATTAGGGCTGAACGCAGAACGAGTGGTAGATGGGAAATGGAAAATTGGAAGCCGCGCTGCAATAGCTTCAGTAAAGTTTTTAATTAATTTATTGTGTTGCAAAATGAGGAATGGACAGTGTGGCACGGGACGAGGGCAAAATTGCGAATAAATGCGGCGAGAATGCGAGTAAAAGTTTCTACTACTTAACGCGCATTGATTCTAATTAAATGGAAAGCCCTCAGCAGAGCGAGCCACTACTTACCACAGCTCACACCATCACTGAATCTGGGGTAGATTCTATTAGCTTAATACAATGTCGGCGGGTAACATTACTGCCCTTCGGTCTGATGGGCGGAGGAGAGCTGGTAAAATAAGATTCGACGTTTCGTTGTTTTTAAAGGGTCCTTTGGGGATACCCAGTGGTGTTTTCCCTTTCTGTAGCTACATGACAAGTGAAATGTGGTTGGTTCGACCCAATCGGTCCATTATATATCTACACATCCATTTAGGGCAACGGAAGCCAGACCCACAGGTGGCTTTTGTCACTCTCGCATTTGGAGCGCCTCGCATTCAAAGCTATTTTTGGAAGTCCTCAACAAGGATTACGGAATTGAATTTAAACAATTTTTTTTAATGTTTTTTCACCATAGGGACGACTTGAACAACGTGGAGATTGCTCTGTCCCTGATGAGGAAGTCACAATTGATTTGGGATGAACGCATTCTCAAGATTAACTTTTCTTCCAGGAAAAAATAACACACACCGGCGCACATACCACTTAGGTGTGTAAAAACAAACACTTCGTCTTGTAAAGACATGGGTGCGGGTGTTTTTTAATGCTTTGTGGGAGACGGAATTGATAGGAAGGACATGGGGGCTCTGCTAGGGGATTCTTTCACATGTAGAATGAATAATGTGATATGATGGGCTGGTTGCAGACAGAAGCTATAAATGAGTCTCCCGATGCCTTCATGAGAAGCCGTTGGTTAATTCTTAGCACATGGTACAATGCGAATTCTGCAGAGACATACTTGTTTGTATGAGGGAAAACTGTCATAACTAAGTCCCACGACACTCTTTCTTTCTTTCTTTCCTGTCAAAGAATTTGTTTTTGCTGATGCCGATTAAAAGTAAATGCGCAAACGATTTTCACAGCAATCTTTGGTTCGGAACCGAGGGTTTAGTTTCAAAAAAAGCCCTGCCGAAAAACAAATGGCCACCACGTTTTAGGATGCGAAAGGAATTCCTAATAATTGACTAAGCAGACAGCAATCACAAAACAAAAACAACATCGATAAAAAATGATAACGGAATCGGGGGAAGAATATGTTCTCCGCTCACCGGTACAAGATATGGACAGACTCCATCGAACCATTTCCATACTCTACAACTACGCTTCTGTCCGATAAGACGGGTAATCAAAATACTTAGGTACCTTATGGTCCAGGCACTGAGGTTGCAGTGGACAGTGAGGCTAAAAAGCCTAAGCAGAAACTTGAATATTTCACAGGGGTCCAAAAGCGACGAAGCGCCGCGCTCATCCGGGTCGGAATAGAGCCCGAGGAAGCGAGGCGAAGAGAAAGAGCAGGATATGCTCTCGTACTTCCGGAAAGGAAAGCTAGCAAAAATGCGGCTACGCTAAATATCGACCACACACAGAAGCACCAAGGCTCTTGTGCTGGTAAGCGGAATGATCGCCCCGGGTGTGCTGTCGGAAGTTGCATCCTACGAGGATGCCACTGCCCGATGTAAACAACGTCGCAATTATGCACTCCCAGCACCCGCAGCAGTTCCTGACCGAGCTAGAAATTAAACTAGTGAGGAAGAGCCTATTAGAGGAAATAGACAAAGCAGACAAGAACTGCCCTGTCCTTAGACTCGAGGCCACCTCAGCTAGAAATGGATGGCTATCAATCACATGTCGTGACACAGAAATCAAAAATTGGCTCATGTCATCGATAGGAAATATTAAGCCATCGAATAAGGCAGATCTACGCGCAACTCAGGGCAATGATATTCCCAATTTATACACCTGCATAATGTTAGCCCCTGAACCGACGACCTGCCAAGGGCACCTTCTTTACATGCATCATGAAACAAAATGTTGATGTTAGCACCAAAGATTGGAGAGTTCCTGGGATCGCAAAGGGAAAAAACGGTGGGGAACAAGTTATCTTTACCACAGATGAGGCATCTAACTTCTCCCAGATCCTAGTCAGGATCAAGGGAATTCCTAAGCAGGCGAATGTAGTTGTGGACACCAAAACTAAGGACAGGACACAAGCCAATCCGAAGTGCGATGACCAGCTTAAATCCGCCAAACCCAGAAAAAAGAGTGAGGAACTCGGCGCGTATAAGCCCACCCAGACAGCAACAACTAATGGATCTGGAGTTAGTCAAAATTGCCTGAAGAATTAACTCGAACAACCATCAAGACTTCAGGGGTCAGTCCTATGGTTGTACCAACAGCTAACACTGGGAGCCCTGCCAGTACCCTATAGATTCAACCATGAAGGGATTAAGATGCACCCAAGCAAATCTACAGCATGCAAAGGTCGCGCCTGTTGTACTGGGCCATAGACTTAACAAGGAGCACCTTTATGTAGCCTTTATCCAGGAGCCATATACGGTTAAAGACAAGATCAAAGGCCTATCAGGTGAGCTGCTCTACGACTCCACAAATGAAGGACGACACAGCTGGTCAGTACAAATAGAGTTCACCTCATTTGGATACCTGGGCACAGCGGGCATATAGGTAACGAAAAAGAAGAGCTAATTGCAAGGAAAGGCTCCGCATCACCGTTCATGATGCCATGACCCTTCTGCAGCATTCACATCAGCAACACCAAATACTGCATAAACAGGTGGTTAAGGAACACGTCCGATTACTACTGGTCACAAACGGAAGGTAGCAGACAAGACATCATAAGAACGAAACAACTCCTCATGCTTTCTATTTTTAGGAGTCGTACAGCCACAGGCTTAATTACTGGACACTGCCCAGTCAACAAACGCCTCAAAACCATGGGTATTGTACAAGATGATACCTGCGGAATGTTTAACGAGGACGAAGAAACAGCAGGGCACATACGGTGCCACTGTAACTGCCTTGTCAGTATACGTCATCATCGTGTACTCTAAGTGGGGGATATCAAAATAGGCCCATTAGTGGCCGCAGTGATCAGGCGACCTTGTTCCACCACTCAATCCACTCTAAACTCTCTAAGCAGGCGAATTAACTCCAACTTTGTTGACCAGCTGGATGCCAGAATTGGCGAGAAGAGGGCTAGAAGAAACCAACTTTCATTAGGACACCTGTACACCAGCGTGCGTTGGCGTTAGGAGAACCGCAAGATTTGCATACGTATTGTTCGGCCATTCCTCCTATTCTCCCGATTTGGCACCCTCAGACTTCCATCTGCCCCTAAACATCAAGAAACGTGTTTTTAGGAAGCGCTTTGCTTCCAATAAAAATGTTGATAGGGCCGTAGATGAATATTTTCACAGCTATCCAGGCTCGCTTCCGAGGAGGAATACTCGTGTCTGAGAAAAAAACTGAAAAATCCTTCATTGTTAGACTGAGAGTATTCCACCTCTTGTCACGACTCAAATAGAGCTTATACGTGTCGGGCGTCTTCTATATATTTGTGTTTTTGTCAGCCTTTAGGATGGAGGCTGGAAATCGCCCCACAAGTGTATGTGGAGGGAAGAGTAGAGACAACCATTAGTCTTAGTTTTCAACTGCTAGGGGAGCTTTCCTAGTAATATACATTTATTAAGGGTGATTACACACTTTCAGCACCTGTTGGATGATGCTCTCTTGAAGGCATCCACTTCTTCTATGTGGATATGTACCTACCCTGGCAGCGAGCTAAAAAATTGTTTGTGCAAGTCCTCTTGAAAGAAGTTCGGCGAGACGTCGAAAATTGACTGAAAGCATGCGAACAAGGTATTCTGGTCAACATCCGTCGACCAAGGCCATAAATATCATCAAAGAGGTCAGCCAATGTTGACTCGGATAATTACCTCGTTGCTGCCAAGTTACGTATGCGGCTATCGTGAATACTGCGAAGTCGAGTAGAACCAACCAGCAACATTTGACGTCGGGAAACTGCAATCGCAAGAGGCCGTCAGGGCCTTCGTCGATCGTGTCCCACTCAAGCTCTCTCAAGAGCCGATGTAAGCTGCACAAATTATAGAACAGCAATGGAAGCGTTGTGAAAGCGCCATCAGGGATGCTGCCTCTGATATATTAGGTTCCCAGCCACCACCACGACGAGTACGGACAGGTGCATGCAGAAAAATAGAATACGTACATGCCCACGTTGCATCGAGAGATGTTATCGCATGAACGACGTTCGAAAGTTTTAAAAAGAGTAAAGAGTAAAAGCTCCCTGCGGGAGCCTGCAGGGATGAACACGCATACCTCGCTCAATTACGAGTCTTCGACTCGTCGAGGGACGAAATTGCAGAGGACGGCAATTGGCGCACACAGATAGAAAGGGAAGTCAACCAACTGGGTATGCGACACTGGAAACAGCTAGCCAAATACTGTGCTAGCTGGAAAGGCTCGCTGGTTGAGGCCTGGTTCACCCCGAAATGTAGTGCCACCCAAATAAAATCTGAGACCTTTCGGGACTCCTTCGTGCATCGCCTCTAATCAGTTATAATCTGCACTGGAAAGTCGACGAGATTTTGCTCATCGTATCCATATTACTTCCGCGGACTCGCCGTCTGAAGGATGAGGACAATGTTTAGCTCATTTGATACGATCAGATATTGAATACAACAATAGCTAATTTCTGTGCTTACACGTATGGTGAAAGAACTCACCAGGGTGCAGGATAATAATCCGCTTGAGTTACTTAATGAGGGGAGCGCCAGTCATGTTTAGAAGAGTTGACTCATGTGCCTAAACTGAAGAATCTCGACCTTTTTGTTAACGGTGTTCGGAATCTTAATTATTCCTTGCATTCATGTACAATTTAAGGACGTGCACAAGGTACAGCCTGTGGTCTTTAGGGAAAAGAAAAATCTTTTCGGTAAACGGGGTTTCAAAAGTTGTATTCAACCGCGCCGCACCAGAACACCGCTAAAAGTGCTTTTTCTTCAGTTTCATATAGTGCTGTTCCTCTCTCTCTCTGGGTGCGTTCTACACCGATCGATAGCAGCACTCATAGTTGACAAAGTGATTAACAAAATTTGAAATTGTTTTCTGTGGCTTATGTCATACTGCCGTGTTGATGCCCGACAAACGCTACCTTCAGACAACGAAACCGTCAGTGTCTTTTTCAATCGCTTGATTTCATATTTCTATTAGCACATTACCGGACTTAGCCTTGCACCCAGCCATCGTGCTGAGAGGTAGAAATCATTCCATACAGTCTTAGTCGTTCCTGTATTCGTGCAAGCACAGTTCTAGATAGTTCTGGACTCAGACTCTAGACCCAGTTCTAGTTCTGACTCTACCGACCAACATGCTCCTATTTCCCTCGAAGAAGAAACAAGATCTTCTTGGTTCCACACCGATAAAAAGAAATTTCCAAAACTGACCTATGTACAATGCTCTTCACGCCTTACTTGTTCCACTGCCCCCCAGTTGCATAAACATGAGAAAATTAATTTCCCGCCACATTAACGAACAAATGTTCAAGTAACTAATCTAACGACTCTATACAATCAACTGAGCAGCATTTTCTCCCCACTACCCCACCTCACAGTCGTTCGGAATTTATCTCGAATCTTATCACGTTCCCAGTTCATGCCCACTGTTCAGCATTTAATAGTCGTCCCACAGTCCAAGCAAAGCTAAATCCATTGCTTCTCTCACAATTGCATAACTTGACCATTACCAGTGGCCACTACTTTACATAGTAGCTCCCTAGCTCAACTGAGTCTTTTGCTTTGATTTCTCGGAACATCCATCCATCCGTCCGTCGTACAGTAGCAGGTGTCGTGAACAGAATACCAATGAGTAAGGCATACTGCCCGTAGAGTGAGGCTGCATCGGTTCGTCGAAAAAGTTAAGCTTTTCCAACTAATTATGTCGTCGTCAGCGGATTTTATTGTTTTTTTGTAACTACGAATCTGTAGATACAAATAGCCGTACACTTGTTGAAAGCTGACTCATGCGTTTTCTCGGCGTCAGTTGTTGTCGATTTTAGAGAACCAACGTCTCAATGTCAAGCAACGAGATGATGATTGTTGTTGGTTAATTGTTGACTAAAGATGTGAGTAACAAGTGAATGTGGGCTGTGGCTCGAGTATCTAGTTTCTGTTTGGATATATCGAATAGATTGAGGAGGATTTGTTCTAATATGTGTGTGCTATGACTGTTGGGGTGGGTGAGATCATGTTGGTTGGGGAAAGACGGTCATAGACGGTCTCATTGTCACCGAGGGACGTTTGTTGGTTACTAATTGAGACAAAGTGACGAAGAAAACAAATTAAGGAATTTGCATAAGCGATACAAAGTGATTGAAATGGGTGTAGAATGACATTGCAGAATATCTGCCGGCTCAGTACTAAGGCCCATAGTTTCAGAGATTCCCGTCTTAGCATACCCTCGTTGCATCCTGCTCACTATCATTCGAGATTCATATTGGCCTTGTGGCCCCGCCAAATATTTTCTATGTACATATTTACTCAGAAAGTATTTGTGGACCACGTAGGTCCACAGAATTTCAGTTGACCTTTTCGTCGAAGTTATTCATTTAACCACGTTATCTTCACCAAGTAGACTAGCATTCCATCAAACATCCCCCTCTTGTCCAATAACTCTCGCAAGTAACCCTAAATTCCAACGCATTTCCCCACATTTCATTGAAACAACCTTCAAGACATTAGTGATCCAACCTGCAAACCTAACCACAGGCCATGAGCTAATACAAAAGATTTCCTTCTACCTCACCACTCACTATACCTGTCTATTTGTCTTGAGCATTTAATCACCCCACAACCCAATAGCATTAATTAATAAAACCAAAGAAAACCATAGGTTCTCATCAATAACGACGACCCTATGAATGTCGGAATATGCCAGGAGAACGATTCAACTCCACTTTAACAAAATATTTCTCCAATCAACTTCTCTTCTTCTATTCAATCTTAAGTGACTGCTGCCCACAACTATCATGAGCAATTGGTAGCTGAACAAAAGGGACTCCCTGTTGTTTTCAAAACCGAAATCGAAAAACAATCGAGAGGAATCCACTCTCATCCGTTGCAGCAATTAATAGCCATCAGCCACCATCATTGGCAGTTAATAGATTTCCCTGCGCCAAAAAACTTCTGCTCGATGATAATGTCCACCCGTTGACGGTTCATTGAACACGACGGCTAAGGAACGACAGACTGGAAACTGGTTTTTGGGAGCATGAGCATAAATGGAGAGCTGTCAAGTTGGAGAAAAGTGAAAAGGAAGAGAAAAACAGAAAAAAACCTCGATTGAATGCAATGTTTATTGCCCTAGATACGCGGCAAAGATACGAAGAATCTGTGAACGTATCCCTTCCAATTCGCATGCACACTCATATCCATGCTCGTCTAAGCGAGGCAGTCACGGATGAATAATTAAACTCGGATGCCAACTAGTCGCATATACGTACATATGTACCTAGTTGCTACTGCAATCCATACTCATGGTATCCCTACTACCTATCCGGCGAGTCGTGTGAAATGCAAAGGAGCAACGACCAGTTCTAGGCGGAGAAGATCGATTAAGGATTTCCTCATGAGTAATGGAGACGAGCGAGGAATTATGTAGATACTTTGCATCAGTTGATTCGCCCGGAGGATTAGTGTACATTGGTCTTTCGATTACGGGGTAAACAATGAGCTCTGATTCTGCACACTTTCTTCCGACGGAAATCGTTGAACTGCACTTTGTCTTTTGCCAACTCCCCCACCCCATTGCCTCGGTCGTCGATCATCCTGTGATGGCCGGGTGGAAGGAAGCAATCGGGAGCTGTAGTGTAGTGTAAAGTAATTAAACCGTGGTGGAGAGGTTTTGTTTTGATACCATATCGTCGTTAGAAGGGCTTTTTAGTGATTCCTCTGAAGTTGGCTATACATATTTTGGTTTCGAACTCGAGGACGAAGTTGAGTTTGCAATTACCCGTCATGGCAAACTGTGAATTGAGTTGATTGGAAAAGTTGTTGGGTGTACGTATCTTTGAGGTCGCGAGAGAGCACTTTGATTGGTTTCTCTTCAATAAGCCGAAGACCAATATGCTTTAAATCTTAAAATTAATAGTGTAGGCCCCAACATCCACTCCTGTGGGACATTTCGCTTAGAGGCTGTGAAGCATATTAAATATAAAAATGAATAGCATAGGCCCCAGCATACACTCCTGTGAGACATTTAGCTTAGAGGCTTGTTCTTCTTCTTATCGGGCGCTACAGTTCGGAGTGAACCTGAACCTCAACCAACATGTCCTCCAACTAACACGATCTTTTGTTAGCCTTTTCCATTGCCGCACACCCAGTTGGCTGAGGTCCCCTTCCACCTGTGTGCGCCATCTTAAGTGCGGCCGTCCTCTGCTTCTTCGTCCCTCGGGGTTGGATTCAAAGATTCTCCGGGCTGGAGCTGTGGTGTCCATTCGCTCTACATGGCATAGCCATCTTAGGCGTTAAATCCGTAGACGCATGACGCCTGACTATACAGCCCTTAAAGCTCGTGGTTGAATTAATCCTTCCATCCCTAGTCTGCGTTTACAGGTCCGAAAATCACACGCAAAATTATTCTCTCGAAACGGCCAAGGACTTCGTCATCCGCTTCTACGCCGTACAGCAGGACCGGGATGATAAGCGTCTTTGTCAACTATGTCGTTCTGGAGAGGGCTCTATTACTCAATTGCCTCCTGAGTCCAAGGAAACAGTGATTGGCAAGAGTGATTCTGGGTTTGATTTCTGAACTGATGTCGTTGTTTCAAGTCAAGGTAGACGGAGTCAAGGTAGACGAAGTCCTTAACTACCTCAAACTCATATCTGCCAATACAAACGTTCTGGCCAAGACGTCGGTGGTGAACGTCTCTTTTTGAAGACAGCATATATTTATTTTTGCAAGGTCGAGTCCGCACCGATTCGGATGGAGTAATGGGCTTTCTCCAAATTCATCCTACATGGTCTGAGGAGTTTAGTAGGAATGTAGATATGGCGTTATATAGCTCACCTCTAATTGCGCTGTTGTATGCGGCTTTGAAATCAACAAAGAGGTGGTGAGTGTCGACCTGAAATTCATTGTTTTTTTTTCCGGATCTGTCGTATTTTGAGGGTTTGGTCGATGGTGGACTACTCTGGCCTAAAGCCACACTGGTAAGAACCTATCAGTTTATTTACAAAAGGCTTCACGCGTTCACACAAAACGGCAGAGAAGATTTTCTAGGCGATATTAAGGAGATTCATTCCCCTGTAGTTGGTGCAGTCAAAGAGGTCTCCTTTCTTGTGGATCGGGCAAAAAATGCCGAGACTCCATTCCTCGGGCATGGTTTCCTCCGACTATGTTTTACAGATGAGCTGGACCATGCTGTATTGACTAACACCGCCGTTATACAGTCCGCGGAAGTGCTTTTTCCATATCCTTAGCATCGGCTGCTCGATTCTACTACTAAATGTACGTTCTCATCCCTACAGCCATCCGTTCTGGCTTTATAACCTTGGCATGTTCGCTTTATCCGTTGATAAAACTTTCGAAAGTCATGCCTGCAGGAACACCTCTCTCGGTCCTCAATCGCGCGCTTCTCGTGCTCTCTCTCTTCTTTTTTCTGAGAAACCTATGGTCCTCCCTTCTTTTTAACTCGTAGAGCTCACGACCTTTATATGCTTCCTGCTTCGCTGTCTGAACCCCCCTGCAATCGTCATCGCACCAGGTGTTTCTTCGTGGTGGAGCCTTGAAGCCCGAAACTTCAGATGCAGTGCTTTTCAGGGCTTGTTTGCAAAGATTGTACTGTTGTTTTACTGACAGCGTGGAGGGCTGAGGTATATGAGAGAGCTTAAGGGAGCGCGATTGGTAAAAGCACTAGCGGTTTCTGGCGACAGTAGCTCTTCGACTTCATAACTTTGTATTCTTACTCTACTCCGTTGCGTTTGTGATATCCGTAGTAGTCTGAGTCGATGTAAGCTCCTCGAAAAGTTCGAACATCAAGAATGGTGGGGGAGTGTCTGACGTCGACCGCTATGTAATTAGTCTGATTAGAGGTTGATTGCTCTGGCGACCGCCAGAGCATATCGGGGTGCGAGGGTAGCGCGTACTGGGTAGAATGAGATTTCGCCTCGTAGCAAGATATGGTGTCGTGTAGAAAATGTAGCCTTGAATCGTTATGAGGCGTTCGCTCACGTGTTTAAAACTTAAGACTTTTTGACTTTGTCCAGCTCGAACAATAAATCTGCATCCGAACAACCGTTATCCTGTCTCCCTAAAGCAATCGCCGTAGTAGATGTTGGAGTTTTTCGTCCGCTTTATACCCGGTTCGTTCCATTGCATTTCCTCGATGGCGGTTAACTCCGCTTTATAGTGGTTTAGGGCGTTTGCAAGTTGTTCGGCTGTGCATGGTCTGTTTAGGGACCTAACATTACATCTACAGAGCGGATCATTGTCCTTTTTTCGGTTTTTGTCGTTAACATTAATCCGGTCAATTTTATCCGAGGCTTGTCGTTGCCTCTGAGAAATTGTTGGGTTTTCCGAATACGGTTTGCTAGGCCATAGACCATCCGATAATAATCTTGTTTTGTGGCGCAGGATGCTGACAATTCATCCCCTTCCATTAGTAATTTCCATGGTCAGGAAATTTCCAGATGGTATCACGAGGAGATGGAAGTAGGATCTGGTTAGCAAAGCTTCAAAGTATTCGGCTACAGAGGTTCTTACTCACGATGCCTTTGTTAGTCTTTTACCATTCAGCTTTGAGGCTATGTAGCGTATAAAATGCAAACATGAAACATAGCAAACATAACATTCACTCCTGTGGGACATTTAGCTTAGAGACCATGAACCGTATTAAAGGGTAAAAATTAATAGTGTAGGCCCGAACATCCACTCCTGTGGAACATTTAGCTTAAAAGCTATGAAGCGCATCGTATTAAGCAATCAATTTTGTCAATCAAATCGCAATCAGAAACGCTCATCCTAAATGTCCATAACCATATACATACATATATGTACATATATTCCACTTTCCCATTTAGCGTTTGAATTAATCGTTAATTGCTCGATTGACATACTCGTAAATGACCGATGGTCCTTGATTATCGCTCATCTCATCAGCAGCTACTTATTCGCAATTTAAAACAATTTACCACCACCCCCCAAAAACTGAACCAAATTTGGTATTCATTCGCTAGTGAGTGCACGCCACGTAACGTTCGGTATCGGGATGAGTGCCTGTCCAGCAAATAATCAGACAAAATGACCAAAATGTTAACGTGGCGGTAATCTATTTAAGTACACACCCCATATAGCCATGTCCTTGGTGGAGCACACACGAATTTATAGACACCTGAGTTACACCAATCGGGTCGTAAGGGAATGAATATGTAGAGGAAGAAAGGATAAAGGATGTAAAAGGGATTGCATCGTTGGTCGTTGATTGCAATGTCATCGGGTCGCTAACAGTTCAATGAAGACTGATGTCCTCCGTACCGTTGAGAAAGAAGGTACCACCCGTGCTAGCGTGGGACATAGTCATTTGGTATCCAGTTTGCAGGTTTTTGTGTTTTTTTTTTTTTTTTTTTTTTTTTTTTGTTTTTTATTCCGCGTCATGTGTCATCCGAGAAATGAAAGATCTGGGAATGAAGATTTGGGATGAAGTAACGGTCGAAATTTATTATTTTCATCTCTCACTACACGTGATGGATGTGACATGGACGGGGTGGGGAGCGAGCTCCGGTGACTTTTAATGGGATTATTTCCCCGGAACAATGACATCATCAATATACTATCAGAAACCAGTGGGGTGAAGTCCTTCTTCCATCAGAGAATCAAGCTTGTTTCTGGCCATGTGAAATGCTTTCAATTCGATTTAGTGGAGTTGGTTGATCTCGTAAGAATGTGCAACGGGTTGAACGGGCTAGTCACATCGTTAAAATATGAGGTTTCTGTTGATCTTCAGTCTGAGAGTGGACTCTAGTCATTAAACACAAGGACAAGTGAGAAACCAAAATAAACACAAAGCCTATGGCCCTATGGAACACGCTCTAGTGAATTTTCTTGTTTTGCAGCTTTTTTTTACCAAAGGAAGAAACCATCACTCCCAGTCAAAAAAGCGGAGCTCTGATACCGACCACAAGAACGAGGTGTTAGGATCCCATAGAAGGCCAAAGCATCATCATCACTATAAGTACGGCGTCACCAATCGATTGCCACACCAAGCACGAGCAACAAGAAAAGAAAGTAAACTCCTGGAATCCCGGGGCCACTAAGATGATAAAAGAGGAAAAGTTGTATATCATGTTACCTTCACTAATACAATAGAATATCTCAGGATAGATGGCAAACGGAAAAAAAGTAAAGAAAACAATAAACCCGCGTCATGGCTGCTTAGCTACACTGTGTCAATCAGAATTATCTCCTGCCACACGTCGTTATGATCGCCACAAATGTGCCATCATTGTCGTCATCTATAACGCCATCATGACCCGCACGAAACGAAAGGGACGAAAATGAAAGGAAAGTATAATGAAAGAGAAAATCCTTATCTGATCCTTGTCCAAGTCCCCTTTGGTAAAGCAGAGTTATCTTCACCTCCGCCACTCATGCCAGGTATCTACATAATAGGCTATGCATCTATTGACTCACTTATCCGCAGAAAGAATCTACGAAGACTACTCTAACTACTCGGCTCCATTCCATTGTTATGGAAATTAATTATCACCTGTACATTCTGCCGCCAGATCCTTGGCATTCGGTATGAACGTCATGACCACGAGGACATTTAAATTCTATTGTGGTTTTAATTAGTTTTGTCCGCCTTACTGCCGGACATAGGTTCTACGTCTTCTACACAGGAGCGCCACAGTCCATTTATAAAGACATTTGTCATCGGAATTGTCAGCTGTAACGAAATTGCTCATTCCAGTTTCACCTGTCACACCACTACCACCATCCCAATGACCTACATACTACTTCTTCCGAATTCGCGTAGATTCCCCATTGTCCTTTACACTATGTAGCCACCATACCTCAAAGGTTGGGGCAAACGAGCGAGGACAACTCGAAAGGGTCACTGCGAGCGCGGAAATTAATTTCTTTTTTCCCTTTTTCTCCTTTACGAACAGGAATTAGCTAGAATGAATACTAACCCAATTAGCTGGACGACCGGGACAACGTTAATTCCTTGTTGCCAGACTCTACTTTTGCTCCGCGGTCGTCGTAGGAGGATTCGCATTATACCGTCGTGTTGTCGTTACCAGTCAGACTGTTGAATGTGAATGTGCATGGTGAGTTAATTAAACTAAAAGGATATTGCATAAGGACATAACACACTGGGCGGTCTAGTGCTCTTTTGCTAGGTCATTTTCCACCGGTCAGTGGTAGATATTTGTTTGTTGTTTCCAAATAGTATAGTATACTCTTGGAGGATTTCACCCCAAAACAGGGCAGGGAGCGCTAGGTTCGTGTTGAACAGGAGCGAAGCAGCCATTCGGAAGTGGGTTAGTGACGAGGACATTAGCAACCGGATTGGGATTCCTTTTGAACTAGAGCATTTTCGGGGAATAGCGTAAACATGGTTGAGTTGTTTTAGTTCCTTGTTTATGTTTCGACGTTTGGGTTCTTGTGTTTTTTTTTTTTTGTTTCGTGTTGTGTTTCGCAGGATTAAAGGATGCGAGAGTTGGGCTTGTAACGAGGGTAATGCGTAAAATGTTTATGAAGTTAACTGCACACAGTTGGGTTTTTTCTTCTGTTTTGTATTGTCCTCGGAAATGGGTCGATTTGTTCGGTGATGACTATGGAATTTTGTTGGGCCCGGATTGAGGGAAGGACTTTGTTTACTTGTTTATGTCACGAAAGCGTCGAGTACTGGTAGTAAGTAATTGAGAATTGGGATAATTCCTTTATTATTCACTGAAGGAGTAGTTGTGAGAGAGGTCAAAAGCTTCCCTTATGCGGCCTAATTGAGATTTCCAATAGTTAACTGAATTGGAATTGGATTAAGGTGGGTCGGTTGACCGTATTGGTTTTGTATATTACGCATCAAATTACGGCAATTATTTTCTATGAGGAAAAAGAATGGCCAGAGTCTGTGGTCCTTGACCAAATGAAAGTGGGAGCGGGCCCAAGGTAAAGAGATAAAAGAATAGAGGAGATAAAGAAAGACCGAATCCGCAAGGCATCCCGGGGCGGAATGCAACTGGCTATTTTTGGTGCGAGTAGCGATAATGCAGGAAAAAGCACGAAGGCAAGAAAAGGAAGGAATCGGTCATGCAGGGATCTCACACGATTTTAAATTCTCTCTAGCAGATGCAATGAGGTCTTAGATACATATGTACATCTAAACTTTTCTCTTAAGGAGCTGAGCCTGGATATCAGCCCAAATTAACAAATTGGGCTCTTTTCCAAGCTCAACTTGCAGCTAAAGAAGATTTGCTTCTTAAGTCGATTGCATTGACAGATGATATCGAAGAAGCGGCTTATCAACTCAACGTAGCACTTACATATATGATCCTTCAGAAACAGCTGTACACCCAGGACAAGTACACGCATGCGGTGTATACCCTGGTGGAATGCACAGATCGAATCTGTAAGGAAATAGGTGAGATCTTAGTTTAACAGAGCCAAAGGAAAGAATAGTTGGACTGATTATAGATCTGCTCTGACGAAATACAACCTCGAAGTGAGGAAATCCAAAAGAATGTATTGGAAGCAATACTGCGAGAACATAGACTAGCAATCAACTCGCTACCTTTACTGTCAATCGCATGGTCACCCTGGAGACCTTGCTTGAGGTGCATTTCCCTGATTCTACTCATCAATAACATTGACAGTAGAGCGAACAGCCTCTCTGGTAGACTTCTTAGCCCTAATCGAGTTAAGTGGGCAATTGGCTCATTCAAACCCTGCAAGGCCCCAGGCAAAGACGAAGTCTTTCCTGTTGTTCTGCAGAATGGCTTGAACATTATTCTATCACCAATAATAGTTCTTTTTAGGTCCTGTTTCAACTTAGGCTGCATTCCTCAAATCTGGAAAAGAAGATTGGAAAACCAAGTGAACAACCTAAAGCCTATCGCCCTATCAGCCTAACATCACTCCTTTCGAAAACAATGGAAAATCTGATAGAACTCCATATTAGAGATATCATAGAGAATCAGATACCATTGCATCTTAATCAATATTCATACCGCTACATAGCGCTACATCACATAGTGGCGCGGGTTGAAAATACATAGTTTCACACGCAAGGAGATTGCGATTTGCGCGGGCTTTTGACAATAGTGACTATGACTCGATCACCACTGCACTATTCTGCAGAGGTGTAGACCATCCGACTAATCACTGGATTAGAGCGATGCTAAATAGCCGTATTATATCGGGCACATACAGAGAGGTCTCAGTGACAGTATCGGCGGCTAAGGGGTGGACCTTTCACGCTTTCTTTGATTGATAGTTATCGATGACCCACTCCACAAGCTTATCAATCTTGGCTACGAGGTCATTGGATATGCCGATAACCTAGTAGTTAATGTTACGGGCAGGTACGAAATTTCTGTCTCTGAGCGTATGTAACTTGCTCTTTAGTTCATCTCTGACTGGTGTGGCAGAGAGGGTTTATCGATTAATCCAAATAAAACAATTTTAGTCCCGTTTACAAAGAGGAGAAGGTTGTAGCCCTGCTCCGTCTCTCTAAATGGTACAAACAGAAGAAGTTAAGTATCTTGTCGTTGACCTTGATTGCAGACTTAACTGAAACTCCAACTTAAAAACAAACTTACAAAGGCTATTAAGGGCTTGTGAGCCTTTCGACGCACTTACGGAACGATAATCGTTAAACTTCAACGACTTCAGAGACTAGCGTGTCTCGGCATTACAAGCGCTACGCCAACCTGCCCTACGGCAGCTCGAGAAGCACTGGTTGGACTTACACCACTGCACCTTTTTATAAAAAAGGTTGCATTAGGTAGTGCAATCAGAATTCTTGTTCGGAACAGACCTGCCATGTTGACCTGTGGGCCATATATCCATCCTGCAACATCTTCCTGAGCTGGATATGATTACCACGGTCTCGGACGCTATGACACACCTTCACTTTCGACAAGAGATTTGAGATATTGATACGAAACCACTCAGCTTGGGAAACCAGTGATCCCTTGCTCAATGTCAAAGGGGTAAGGTGGTACATTGATGGCTCCAAGATGGTTTCTGGCGTTGACGCCGGCATCTTTGAACCCAATCGTAAGATCTCGAAGGCGCTGGGAATGGGTCCTAGCAACTTCTAAGCAGAATTACAAGGCATCCTAACATACGTCAATTTAAACCTAGAGACTGGCATAAGAGAAGTAACCATCCAAACCGTAAGGAATGCCATGATGCCCTACAAGAGCTCGCCAAAAGAAACAGGGTCAAACTCTGGTGGGTGCTAGGACACAAAGGGGAATTCAATCGCCGATCAACTCGCTAGGATAAGTTCGCTTAGAAATGTACATTCGCTTACAATGTCCAATTGACTCAGCAAATGAAGGAGCGCGACCATCCGCTTCGTTATCGCTTCGCAGTTTGGGCCTCAGAGCAGCTTGAATTGGACAACGATTTTGGGCGGAAAATCATCTGACGAGGCGCATTTTCATCTCGGCGGCTAAGTTAACAAACGAAATTGCCGCATCTGGGGCTCGGAAATTCCGCACGTTATTATCGAGAAGCCAATGCATCCACAGAGAGTGACAGTTTGATGCGGGTTCTGGAGTGGTGGCATCATTGAAACATTTTTCTTCGAAAATGAGGCTGGGAACAACGTTTTGGTCAACGGTGGGCGTTACAGAGCCATGTTAACCGACTTTTTTTTTTACTGAAATTGAGGACATGGATTTGGACGACCTCTGGTTCATGCAGGCTGGCGCGCCATGCCACACAGCCCATGCCACAGTCGATCTTTTGCGCACCAAATCCCCAAATCGTGTTATCAGCCGCCTTGGCGATGTCAATTGGCCTCACTCAAGATTACTGACATTTCACTTGCCTTCTAGGAGCTCGCGAAACGTTCCAAAAGTCACCACAATATCATACAGGAGGCTTAGTTGACTTTCTTCTGTTGCATCAAGTTCAAGTGTGGATATTCGTCTGATTTATGATAACTTCGGTGGGCATTGGTACCCGTATGGTAGTAGTGAGCATCGATCCATTCGTCTTGGACTTTTCTAAAACTTCATGATTTTAACATTTTCACCCCTACACCTGCATTTGCTGCACATACTGTCCTCAACTGGCACATCACGAAACATGTCCATTGTCAGCTAATGCCCTCGATGTGCAACGCATCCACTAGAACTCCCCAAGCACACGTTCCATACCGGATTTATCTAATACACTTGGTCACCTTGCGCCGTACGTTACAGGTACTGCATCTATTGTGGATGCTGCCAATCGAATATTTTCCATCCATAAAGCCTGGAATCATCGATTTATCAGGTAAAAGGAATAAAATGGTACGATGAGAGAAAGAAGAAAAATCGAAGACAACAAGTAGGAAGACAGAAGACACATATTCACTAGTGGAACACATGGAACTACTGAGGTTGCTTTGTTGTTGTTTTTGAATTGATGTCATTGAACCTAGTTGTAGGAGTCGTCGGTGGTGCTCGTATGGTCGGTATACAACAAACAAAAGGGTTTTCCAATAAATACATGGTCCCTGGACGAGGAGATTTCTGATCGAATGAGTTTAAGTTGATTGGGCCTGTATACACGAGAATATCGCTAGCAGCAGGAAGACCGGTTTGATGCTCTACATTGAAGCATACACGGGATTCATTTTTCTAGAGGAAAAAATTGTATATGTGAACCTTGTTCAATTGTGTTAGTGTTCCTGTCTTTTTGACATTTCATTTGAAAGAGATATTTCCTTTGACAGAGATATTAAGTGCAACCACGCACTAAAATGTCCCTTTGTTTTCTCCGATGTTCACTGCTTGAAAGACCAATGACCAGGGATAAAGAATGAGATACCAATCTTTTGGCTTTGACAGGCATTTTGACAACTAGCCCCTACAAACGCGTTGCGGTTTGACGGCGTCTTGACTATGTCATTTTGCCTTGTTGCGACCATTTTGCCACGTCTTGACTCTACACATCGACGTCTTAAGACTATCATTGTGTTAGTCAATAGCGTCGTTTTTAAACGGAGAATAACACGCATAGTATCGGTGTAATAAAAACAAAAAAAAACCGACCCCTGCGGGGATCAACGGGCAGACGTACGAAAGTTTGGCATCTCATTGTTTATCCCTGCCAATGACGATTGAAGCGCAACACCAGGCAAAAAAAGTGCGGACTCGAAAACTGAAGAGTTGTATATGTATTAGTTTTCCACTTCTGTTCACCCACTAAATTTGCGGAGGAAAATGGTACTCCGTTTCGTACCGCAACCTTCAGCTCCCTCTCCCACAAAACCGGTTTTTTTTGGGTGATATACTCTCGTGTATACAGCCTCATTTTTATGATGCCATTGATGGCGTAGATGCTGTGGATGTACTGCATCTCCGGGGGTCATTGGCTGCTGGATGGAAAAGTGTTGGCTATTGTTGTGGTAAATGGGAAAATGGTTTTTCGTTTTTACTTTTGTTTCGTTATCGCCGCGGATAGAAGAAATCCTTTTTCTTCTATTGTCGTTGCTGTTGTTGTTGTTGTTTTGTCAAACTCATACGTATGTACATGTCAGGCATGTAATTTATGGAAGGAATAAACGTGACTATCGAGAAGGAACTCACGAGAGGAGGACGAGTTAGTGGTGGTGCGATGCCGAAAGGCGTGCATTAATGACGATCATTACGCGATCGGGGATTAGTGCCGCAAGTTGAAGTGGAAAATTGTTCGAGACGATAGTATGGTCATTAGGGTAAGGACAGGGGATAAGTGCTTGTTTGGGTTTGGGTTTGCGCTTGTCGGAGACTGAGTGGACATTAGTACTATGAGAATGGTGAGAAATTAGTTTTAATTTTCTTAATTTTCTTGGGACAACGAATTGTGTTTGAAGTCAAGCTGAAATGTCAAGGATAAAACGCCTAAAAAACTGATTTAGAGTTTACAAACAAAAATCCTCAAATGTTATGAGGAAGACTGAGATCAAGTTTCCAAACATTGAGAAATGCGACCACTTACGGGTATTGCTGTACGATCATGGAATTGTGGGCGCCACGCATTTCCAATCGGCTTTCGACTAAATCTATTTCCCAAAAATTCTTGTTAAAATACCGAATAAAAGGTGTAGATGTTAGTGCCAGGAGGGCATGAACTTGGCCTACATGATAAAGTTGTTGACGGCTTTTAACCTAGCGAGATGTCCACAACGAGACCTGTTTCAATGTCGGGGCCAAATTGCCATACATACTTCTCATTGTGCATTATGGATAGCCTCTTCAACACCCGCTGAGAGGTGAACTAATGTATGTATGCAGCTATCGCCCTAGGCAAGAAGGCCCTACAATACCCTGACCAGATTGGCGGTTGTGCGGCGGGCCTCAGATAAACAGACGGATTCTCGAAGACAACATGACGCGATAAAGGAACACAATTTGCGAGTATGCTGCTGAAATGTCAGAACTCTATACACTTCCAGAGCTGCTCATAACCTAGAAAGCATTCTCACGCAATACAAGGCGGATATTACTGCGATCCAGGAAGTACGCTGGATAGGAAACGATATGACGAGGATTAAGATTGCGGCATTTATTACAGCTGCCAGAAAACATTGCACATGTTGGGGTGCGGATTTGTCGTGGAAAAGTGGCTAAGGTCGAAGGTCACCGACTTTAGGCCTACACATACATATGTACATACATAAGTGATCGCCTGCCTGAAAATCGCATCGAAGGCGCATGGAAGGTTCTATGATCTCTTGGACAACGTCTACGGAGCATATCCGGAGCACTCGGAGACTTCAATGCCAACATCAGTAAGAAGAACGGTGTCAGTGTTATCGGAAAGCACAGCCTTCACGTTACAACAGCGGATAGCGGCTTCCGACTTACGCACTTTTCGGCAGCGTATCCACACAACGACCTAGCGATTTTCGGATGGTCGAACGCCAATCAAATCGACCATATGCTAATTGACACAAGATACTCCTCAAACATCCTGAATGTACGAATAATGAGGTTGGGCAAATATTGATTCTATCCATTACCTCGTAGCAGCAAGATTCAGAGCTCGACTGTCCAATGTCAGAAAGCTGCACCAGCCCACCATGCGGAGGTTCGACATTGGGCGCCTGAGCACACCGGAGAGGTTACCAGAGTCTACAGGGAGCAATTGAGCAAAAGACTCTCCTATATGGCTACGTCGAGCGCAAAGGTCAACGATATGCGACTTAATTGCCGCTCAGCCAATCAGGAAATAGCCGCCGTGATAGGGATTGATGAAATCCCAACCCACTCAGCATCGAAGAAGTCGGTACAGCTATTCAAAAATGAAAGAACAACAAGGCCGCAGGCTTAGATAGCTTGCCGTCAGAGCTCTTCAAGGCTGGCGTCGATATTCTAGTAGGAAGCAGATACCAGATCATATGCAGAATTTGGGACGTTGAAAGCTTGCACGACGACTAGAAAATCAGCTCCACAAAAGATCCCACCTTTTGCTAGAGGTATATCCCTGCTTCCAAGATTCTGTCCAACGTACCGTGTGAACGTCTAAACCCCTTTTGCATCGCACTAATCGGCACGTATCAGTGCGACTTCCGGCCGGCCAAATCGACTATAGTCGCTGTGGTGTGACTACTTCAATTTGGTGCTGGAGCAGAGAGTGCGGTGGGCAGGTTTCAACACGGAAGGCGCTATCTTTTACAAGTCCGCCCAGGTGCTGGGCTACGCAGACGATATTGTCATTATCGCGCGGTCTCAGCGTGCGTTTGTAGAAGCTTTCACGGCGATTGGAGAACAGGCAAAACGAGTGGGTCTTAAAGTTAATGAGAATAAGACAAAACACATGCTCTCAAGCAAAAACCGATCCATCGCTCACCACCTGGAACGAAACATATCAATTGACAGCTAGTTTCTAGCTCGTTAAGGAGTGTACATACCTCGGGGCAAACATAACCTCTACAAACGACACCACAGTGGAGGTGCGGCACAGATTTGCCCTTGGAAACTGCTGCTATTTCTGTTTGTCCAAACAACTTGGGTCAAAACTCCTCTCGAGAACTAAAGTCATGCTCTACAAAATGCTTATGCTGCCAGTCTTGCTGTAAGGAGCTGAAAGCTGGACCGATAAGCAAAACGGATATTTAGTCCTGTCTGTGAGAACGGCGAATGAAGTAGAAGTCATAACCGCGAACTCTACGAGGTGTACAAAAATGTGTCCAGAATGCAAGGATCCCTGGATCACTGGCTCGGCCTTATCGAGCGCAGAGCGCTCCGGCTAAGAGAGTCTTCGAATTGGAATCTTCTGGTTCGAGAGACAGAGGAAAACCTAACCTCCAGTATAAGGATCAAGTCAGCGCGGGTGCAAGACAACTTGGTCTTGACAACTGTAAACAGCGTGCCCGGGACCGTCAAGGATGGAAGGCAGCCATAACACAGGTCCTCCATTGATCGCTACAAAAGCGAATTCATTACCCATTGCTATCCTCAGAAAATGCGCAGCAAACGAAGACCGCATCTAAGGCGACACACACGAGTTAATCCCAACCACTTAAAAACGTTACAATCTTACATTTACGAAATCAATTTTCCAAGTCCTAGATGGAATATCAAAACGCAACAATTAATGTTCTTTCCCAAGGTTAGATTAGGTTAGGTTGTCCGTAGCTTCCACAGGGGGAGTTTACACTTAGGCCAGAGAGGCCCGTTGTGTTGCTACGAGGGGCGTTGAACCCCTATTCATGGAACCACTTTATAAGCTGAATATCAGTCCAGTCGTTAAGGAAGTGCGATCCTTGGTAATGCTTCCTGATCGATTCGACCTCCTCTTCGCCTAAGCAGCTTCTGCAGAAGTCGTCCGAAGCTTGCTCTAGTTTTGAGTGTGATTGCCAATGAGACAGTGACCGGGACGACACTAGTCATTTTGTAGATGTCAGTTCGTTTTAGGGAGATTAGACCCTTGGTCCGTTGACTGTCAAGCCGAGGATAGATTTACCTGGTGGTGAGGCAGGTGTGCCTCCAGGTCCATCTCAGATTCATCTCAGCTATGGCGAGGTTTGTAAGTTTGAGTATAATGGCTGCTAGAGGTATACCTACGCATACCATGTTTTAATGTTGTGTCGTCCCTTGTCTGAGGAGCACGTCGCGTCAGCTCTTTCATTTCCTGAGACATCGCTGTGTGTTGGTACCCATTGTTGCAGGCTTCTGCTATCCGCTGGAGCACTCAGACGCAATCACTGGTCCATTGTTGGTACCCATAGGAGATGTATATTATACTGTTCGATCATCTCATAAAGAGATAGGCGGCAGTCAAGGCTTACTTTTGAAGTGTACAGCTCCGCCTAAAAAGCGCTGCAATAAACCGGTAGTTTTAGAGCCTTCCTCAGGTTTAATTGTTTGCAAAATACTCCATTGCCGACCCTGTCCTTGGTTTTTGACCCGTCGGTTAGAAGTCCACGCAGCTCTTGCCAGATTGTGCCTGGCGGGACCAGTTCCGTCTATACTGGTATGTTATTTTGAATTGCTTCTCAAAGACTGTGGTGGACTCAATATAGTCAGAGTTTTCTGCCGAGGTTATCCTGTTGTTCAATATGGAGGAGTAGCCAGTAATGTAGCTCGTCCATTTGGAGCTGGCTTTTAGCCTGGTTGCCGTGTATGTAGCTATTTGATTGCAAAGTACATATATCGAGTGGGGTTAGGTTATCATGTCGTGGCGCTGCCGTTGGGGTGGACCTTAAGGCCCCGGCGAAGCAAATGCATGCCAGCCTTTGTACCTTCTGGGTTTGCTAATGGCATATTGTTTTTTCCAGTGCAGTCCACCAGACTACGACATTAAAACAGGTCTAACGACTGAGAGTATAGCCATAGGATAAGCTTAGTAAGCTTAGACTTGAAACCCCATTTCTCCCCTACGGCTTTCTTCAGGTGTAGAAAGCTTAAGTTGCCTTTTTTGCACGATCGATTGTATTATCCTTCCAGGTTAGGTTCCTATCTGGTACAGAGCCAAGGTATCTCGCACTAGAAGAGTATGTTAACCTGGTGCCAAGTAGAGTGATTGGGCATGTTTCCGAAATCTTATGCTTTCTGGTGAACAGCACAAGCTCCGTTTTCTTGGTGTTTACCCCGAACCCATTGTGTTGTACCCATTTGCACAGTATAGAGAATGTCGTACACATACGGTCATTCAGTGTAGATAGATACTTGCCCGAGGTAGTAATAGCAACGTCGTCAGCGTAGGCAATAACATTGAGGCCTTCTTTCTCTAGTTTGGTCAGTACTAACGTCCTTTCCCAAAGTTCTTATTACTTTTTCCCCGCTACGAACCTATGTATCTTCAACCATTCCTAACAATCAACTTAACTTACTCTTAACGAACTCCTCAGATTACTTTATTTAATATTTATCTTTCCGGACGGAGCAAATAACTCTCATTCGAATAACAATTGCTCTTTCAAACATCAAACTTTCCGATTTAAGAAAACAAATTCGAAACAAGATTGAAAAGTCCTTGGAACGGATGTTTTCTGTTTTGTTTAAATGATTTATTCGATGGGACTTCCCCCAACTCAAAGGGGTCTTATCGAATGTACGTAGTTAACGATAGGATAACGTTTTCGGTCTTTGAATTTTATTGAGCTCCTATTGACACTGGTGTTTATGTGGATAGAAACTTATTTCAGCAAAATAGAGGATAAAGGATGACACACTGTAAAAAAAGAAAACTGTTGCACTACACAAGGACTGCCTCAATTTAAGTTTACCATCTCTAGGTCAGCAGAATGCTGGCAGATACATACATATTTGATGCAATGCAAAAGAGACCACCATCCAAAGGACATACAACTCATTAGATACTTATGGTGGATAAAGTACCTTTTTTACATTTTGCCTACCCTCGTCCTTCCTGTTTGCATCCAATTTCACTCCATTCCTATGCACATTTATATGTTCTTAAAGCCAGAGATAGAGGTAGAGATAGTTATGGATATGGAACGAGTGCAAAATGAATCTCAATCGCATGATACTCGCTCCGGGAGAAAGTTGAATTACTTTATTACAAGGATAAAGAGCTTAGGTCGATGTGTCCGTGTAGGTGCAGGGGCGTGGGTGGGACGAAACTTCTGCCATAATCTTTTTATGGGCCATCCCACTTTTGAGTTTTAATAACCCATGAGGATGGAGGCAAATTGCCACAGAAAGCACAGAGGCAAACGACAAAAAAATGGGGTAAAAGAAGAATCTTTTGAAATTGAAATTTTTTTCATGAATTTCGTTTTTTGTTTTTTTGATGCGAATGAATTTCGCAGTATCAAAGGGATACGGTGAGGATGCTAGCTTAAAGGTTCGACTATGTGGGCTAAGTAACATGACTGCTGTAGATTGAAGGAATCTTACAGTATAGATGAAAATAAATCGGACCGCAGATGTAAATCTGGTTCTAAAAACAAAAAACAAAAAAGACCAAGAAATTGAACTGAATATGGGAAAGTTGTCAAGTTACTTGAGGTGGACAGGCAAGGAGAGGTGGCACTCATCTCTGTAAATATGTTACATTTTCTACATATTTGAATTGAATTGAAGGAATTGGGATGTGTCACTTGGTCAAGTTTTTCGCCAATAAACCCAAGAAACGTGCCCCAGTGTTCAAAGGGGAAAAACGCCAAATTGAGTGAGTGCCAACACTACTGACACATAGCGGGTCCTGAGTGTTGATTCTTGTTGACTTGAACCAATTAACTCGGCTTGTGAATGAGCCCCCTCGTATCTCGGATGTTGTTAGTCATACCGTCAACAGCATGGACTTGTTTCTTACCTCTCAACCTGATAAATAAACTTTAGATGTATTATGTCCTCTAAGCTCGTCAGATCACTGTGTGATATCAGCTAAATTCCTATATTCACTCCACACAGTTAAAGAAAAAGCTCCCAAAAGAATAGTATGGGTATAGATTGATGTGGCTTTAACAACTTCTTTCAAAGCCTTAACTGGTCGTCATGTTTCCTCGACAACGACGTGGACGCCGCAGCTGATATGAATACAAACATTATCCATACTGGCATAACCAATTTTATCCCCAGAAGGGTAAAAAGTTTTAAGCCGGAGGACATGGCGTGGTTTGACATGAGCTGTAAAGAGGTTATCAGCTTGAGAGAGATAAGCTTTCGGAATTATAAGGCAAGCACGAATGAGGAAAACCGAAAAAGATATATGTATACAAGCCAGAAATGACTGCAACTCTTACACTCAACGAGTTCAATTTTTACACGACCAAAAACTGAGGGCACCGTGGCGCAGGGGTTAGTGTGTTGGACTCTGACGCACGATGAGCGAGTTCGGATCCCGATAACACCAACGCTATCGAATGTTTATTTCGCGACGTTTCTCCTCGGCGGGGTCCTGGAAAAGCCCCTCGTAGTGTACTTGCCATAAAAAAGCATCTCGATTCAAGCCGTTGGGAATCGGCATTAAACTGTAGGTCCCTTTCACCTGTGTAAACAAAATTAATCACACACAGCATGGGTGATTGCGAGAAACTTGGCGCTAGTCCTTCATGGGCTGTAACGCCACCAAAGAAGAAGAAAAACTGAGTGGAAAAATCCTACAAGGTCCCAAAAGTAGCAGAAGTTTTTGGTCTCCTTCTCGTCGTCTATATCCACCCTCAATCACAATGACATTCCAGCTGTCGAACCCTCAGACAAAGTTAATCTGTGTGCTGCCCACTTCGCCGCAAGCTCACATCTCTAAAAATCATCTTTGTCACCGCCTGTTCTGGAGTAAGTTAATTCCACCATGGCAAAAAATTACCTCCCTGCTCGTACAGTTGCAAGGCTACTGATGGTCCAGATGGTATTTCCCCAATAATTCAGAAGAAGTGTTCTTCTACGCTAGCAAGACCACTGCGTAAAGTTTTTCACCTTTTCTACGCTTCTGGGCTCTGTCTGAGTATTTGTCCAGCCCACTTCCAAAAAAGACGAATCTTTCTCTTTCTCCAATTACCCACCCATCGCATTAACGCTCCTTCTTTCCAAGGTCATGGAAACGCTGATTAATCTTTTGCTAATGGAATATCTCGAGTCGCAAAAACTCCTCAATGACCGGCAGGTTGGTTTCTGCAGCAACAGATCCACTGGTGATTTGATGGCATAATCACCGAGAAGTGGAATCGTTCGTTTAGTGTCGCCAAGAATGCCGCGACATGCCTAGATGTCCTGCCGAATGGCTTGAGTCGAGAAGCTTTTTCATGGCAAGTATACTACAGGGGTTTGCCACTACCTCGCCGAGGAGGGACGCCTCGAAATAAGCATTCGATGGCGTTGGTGTTATCGAGAACCAAACTCGCTCATCGTGCGTTAGAGTCCAACACATTAACAACAGCTCGAAATCTTGCCAGGCCCCCATAGGTAGCTGGCGGCTCTGCAGCTTACCAGGCCACCATAGAAAGTAGGCAGCACGACAGCTTGCCAGGGCGGCACATGTGGCCGACAGCTCGACAGTTTACCAGGCCTCCATATGTGGCCAGAAACTCGACAGCTTACCAAGCCATCATAGGTATGCGGCAGTTCCACAGCTTACCAGGCCACCATAGGTGGCAGGCAGCTCAATAGCTTGCCAGGCAGCACAGGTGGCCGGCAGCTCGACCACTTACCAGGCCACCATAGGTGGCCAGTACTCAAGGTAACTTAACCGTCTAACTCAAAACCCCTATCAATAAAAACGCTATGTTTTGCAGGGCATTCATCGAGCGTAATATCATTCAAGGGAGCGAGCAAACAGAGCAAAGAAGTTGATCGCGTTTAAAATAGCAAACGCCACCCTCGATCTCTGTCCCTGCTCAATCCAAGTTGACCCACAGCCTCCGCGTGGCCCTCCCTGGATAGCTACCCTGGCACCCGCCAGGTAGTGAACCAGTATGTGCTGCGACCCAACCTCTTGTTCCTGGGGAAAGAGGAACCTGGCCCTCCAGGTTGGGGGTTGTGCTTAGGGGTAACATCCCTATCCCGTAAAAAACTACTTGTTCCGAGACGACAACAAGCCTCGGATACGGACGGATACAAAGCTGACGACCCCTGCAAACGACTAACGGACTTGAGAGTCGGCACCTGGAATGTGAGGTCCCTTAACAGACCGGGTGCAGGCGATCAATTGGAGCAAGCCCTCAACTGCTATAAAACAGATATAACCGCACTCCAAGAAGTGCGATAGGATGGACCAGGCGAAAGACGGATGCAAAACTGCGACATCTACTACGGGAACTGCTACAAGGAGAACAAACAGCGTCTATCCGGGTGCGGATTCGTTATTCGAGGAAGACTCCGACAAAAAGTCTTATGCTTCCGAGAAATAAGCGAACGCCTCATAACAATCCACATCAATCCGCCTCCTGTATTCTCGACATACGAACCGTCCGAGGGGCCAACATCGACTCGGACCACTACCTTGTTGTAGTCAAGGTACGAATGAGGATATCAAGAATGCTTAGGAGTCGAGTAGGAAAACGTAAGTTTGACGTCGGAAAGCTACAATCGCAAGAGACTGCCAGAATCTTTGCCGATTGTGTCTCCTCCAAGCTCTCTCAAAATCCGCCCACAGCAGCACGAACAATAGAGCAGGAATGGGCGCATTGCCAGAGCGCCGTCAGAGACGGTGCTTCAGAGGTGCTGGGTTTCGAACCGCCACCACCTAGAACCCCTGGTTCGATGCGAATGAGCCCATGCAGCAAAACAAGAGGCATATAAAGTCATGCTGCAACGACGGACGAGAGCTGCTCGCGAAATCTATGAGTAGAAGAGGAGAGAGGAACACCCGCTTTCAGAAGAAAGAAGAGAGAGCACGGAAAGCGTGAGATCGAGGAGATGGAGAGATGCTTCCGCAGGAATGATGCCCTTAAGTTTTACAATAAGGTAAAACGAACATGATATGGCTACAAAGCCAGAGCGGCGGCCTGCAGGGAGGAAAATGATGAACTGGTAGTAGAGTCGCAGTCGATGCTGAGGATTTGGAAAGACCACTTCTGCAGACTGTAGAATGGCGATGATAGACAAGATACTGCTGTGAGGCAGAACGAGCCATTTGTAATGGACGACGATGTAACAGAATTCAGTCCACCCGACCTAGACGAAGTCAAAATAGCGATATCAAGACTTAAGTCTAATATGGCCGCGGGCGCAGCCTGTCTGTCTGCTGAACTTCTTAAGGCGGCTGCAGATGAGCTGGTAAGGTGCATGCACCATCTCATTTGCAAGGCATGGTTGGAGGAGAGCATGCCCGACGAATGGAATCTCAGCATCGTTATCCCGGTCCATAAAAAAAGAGACCCCTGTAACTGCGCCAACTGTAGGGGAATAAGTCTCCTTAACATCGCATATAAGATCTTCTCTGCCGTGTTGTGTGAACGCCTGAAACCGTTTGTGGATAACCTGATCGGCTCTTATCAGTGTGGTTTCAGGCCAGGTAAATCCACAATGACCAAATATTTACGCTACGCCAGATCTTGGAGAAGACCCAGGAATACCAAATCGACACTCACCACCTCTTCGTCAATTTCAAGGCTGCAAATGACAGCGTGTAGCCATGTCTAGTTTTAACATCCCTGCCAAACTCGTCCAACTGTGCAGGTTGACAATGGAGAATTCTCGCTGCTCCATTAAGGTCGGTAGTGAGCGAACCGAAACCTTTGATGTTAAAAAAGGATTTAGGCAAGGTGACGCGCTGTCATCAACTTTTTCAACATCGTGCTTGAAAAGATCGTGCAAGAGTCACTGGCCACCACAAGAGGTACGATTTATTTCAAGTCTACGCAATTGCTTGCGTACGCCGACGACATTGACGTAATTGGACGGACGCAGCGAGACGACAATGAGGCCTTTGTAGGCATTGAGGTAGAAGCGGCTAAGATGGGTCTCAAGGTTAATGAGGGCAAAACCAAATATCTGCTTTCATCTAAAAGAGACGGACAACACCGACGTATTGGTCAGGACGTCACCATGGGCGGATATAACTTTAAAGTGGTCAAGGAATACGTTTACCTCGGCTCACTGATAACCAGCGACAACAACACCAGCGCTGAGATAAAACGCAGAATCACTCTTGCCAACCGTTGTTCCTTTGGGCTCAAGAGGCAATTGAGAAGTAGAGCCCTCTCTTGGAAAACCAAGGTGACACTGTATAGGACTTAAATCATCCCAGTCCTCTTTTACGGGGCAGAGGCTTGGACCTTAACAAAAGCGAATGAAGATGCCCTTGGTCGTTTCGAGAGGAAAATTCTGCGCACTATCTACGGTTCCGTTTGTTCAAAACGTGTATGGAGGAGAGGATATAACGAAGAACTATACGGGTTGTACAGTGACATCGGCCTGGTACGACGTCTACGGATACAGCGTCTTAGGTGGCTAGGCCATGTAGAGCTAATGGAAAATACAGCTCCGACCCGAAGAGTCTTCGAATCCACCCCAGAAGGAAGGCACGGCAGAGGATGGCCGCATCAATGGTGGCGCACGCAGGTGGAAGGGGACCTTAACCAACTGGGCATGCGGCGCTGGAAACAGCTGCCCAAAGACCGTGCCAGTTGAAGACGCTTGTTCGTTGATGCCCAGGATCACCACGCACTGTAGCGCCACCGAAGTAACTAAGTAAGTAAGTAATATCATTCAATGCCTATTTTGTAACTTCATCCTCTTCAAGAAATACATGATCAACCGAATCTAGATTCCCAGAAACAGACTCATTCATTGCTCCTACTACTCGCCCGAAGGATGCATCAACTACATTGGAGACTACCTAAACGTAAGCTCCACTTTGACGAGATCGACGAGACGGACCCCGGCCTCAGCACCCTCAACCAAATCCTGTATATGAAACTATCAACCACTAAATATCGAAACTTTCGCCAACTACAATTTTAAACAATTACAGATTACGAAATACATTGTAATATTTCCTTTGGGGTTTGGCAAATTCAAATGCAATTTGCGGTTTTTGTTTAGTGAAAATATTTTTTTCATATTCAAAATTCAAAAGAACACTTACCTGGGTAATAGGCAGGTATCTTATTTGAAATATCGTCAGTTTCAAACATTGGACTGAACGGCACCGCACAACACAACCAACGCACAATTCGAAGCATCGAACCGAACGGCACAACAAACACGATCACAATTCGCGATCAAACAAACGGATCGAACGCCGGGCGAAAAACACTTTTTTTCTTTTTTTCACAAATTGCTACTGAGCACGACACGGCAAACACAAATTTCAAACATTGAAGCGAACCGAACCGAAATTCGCGAAAAACAAAGAACACCATCATCTCTTTAAGGAGAACGAAAAGAAGAACACCTTTTTCTTAATTTTCCTTCATCTTCACCCGAAACACTAAAAAAACACAAACACAAATTGCTTGAACTACTAAGCACGATTCGCTTAAATAGCCATTTTTGCACCAATTTTCACTATTGCACTTAAACGATTGAAAACGCAAAAATTTAACGGACAACACATTTGAATTTCAAATTTTGAAAACTTTGTAACCGATATAACGGACGAACGATCGAAAATCCCATGCGCGAACCGCTTGACTTCCACTGAGACCCGGGAGTAACTGAGTTGAATTCACGGAAAGTAAACTGCATAATGTGTCAAAGCTAAGCTCACCACCAGGCTCTCCAACAAACTGCTGAGTGATTGAATGGTGAGAGTTCATGGTAGTAATTGAGTTTCACCTCCGGTGATGATAATTTGTTGTGCTCCAAAAATTATGCAAAATATTTTCGGGCAGTTTTTGTGGGAAAATACGTTGCGTGATTTCTTTACCATTTGGATTTTAAATGTCAGTTTTTGATAGCACACATACCATTTGTGGCTTGGGTCAAAGTCGACCTTACGTAGGTAATATTGCCATTTCTTAACAAAAAATTAAAAAAGCAAAGAGGATGCAGAACTGTGGACGTTTTGGACGGGTGGAAACTCTTCCCGTCGGGAGTTGCACCTCAAATGTCTGCACAGGCGGGAGTTGGGATACTCATAAGTCCCAGGCTGGCAGACAGGGCATTGGAGTGGATACCATTAGAAGGGAGAGTCGCGATCTTAAAACTCAAGCTTGAAAGATCAACACTGGCTCTGGTGCAGGTATCCGCACATATCCGAGAGGTTTGAGCACATTCCAACTTTCATCGTAGAGGAAGAATGGCGACTATTTTCAACAGCTGTCGTTGCCTCTGCACGTGGTGTTTGTGGAGAGAAGCGGCTTGGTGTGGCGGCTGGTGGTGAGAAAAGAACTGCGTGGTTTAAAACACCCGGAGTTCAAGAAGCCATCAGAGAAAAAAAGAAGGCCTACAGGGACTGGATTCTCTTGGGAGACTCTGCTTCCCGTGACCGGTACACTGTGGCGCGAAGGACTTGCAAATTGGCTGTGCGAGCGGCTAAAGAGCAGTCCTGGAAGGAGTTCGGCGAAAAGTTGGAAGGCGACCATAGATCTGCGGAAAACGTGTTCTGGCAAACTATTCGCCGGCTCAGATGGTGTGTTGCTTTCCAATGAGATGGACATCTTACACAGATGGAGCGAGCACTTTTCGGAGCTGCCCAATTCCGAACAGGGCACTGAGGGGGACAGATCTATAGTCTTGAGTGGGGCGGAGAATAGTCCAACGGTGGGGGAAGTCATTTTAGCGATTGAATAGCTAACAGTTGGCGAATCCGCCGGTGTGGATAAAGTTCGGCCCGAAATGCTTAAGGCACTGGGTAAAGAGGAAGTGTTATCGCTCTCTCGTGTCATTAAGGTGGCCTGAAAATGCGGTAAGACACCTAGCGATTGGCAGACTGGGGTGATTGTACTTCTTTTTAAAAAGGGGGATAAAAAAGAGTGCTCCAACTATAGGGGCATCTCTCTTTTAAGTGTCCGCGGTAAAGTATACGCTAAGGTGTTGGAGGCGCGTTCTGGGTCGAATCCAGGATAGTTGATGAACAATCCAGTTTTCGTCACGGCAGAAGTACACTCGACCAGCTTTTCACTCTAAGAATGGTACTCGAGATTTGCTTTGTAGATTTGGAAAAGGCGTATGACGGAGTTCTTCGAGGTAAATTTTGGAGTGTTCTGCTGGAATATGGGATTGATGGTCCTCTGTTGAGGATCATTCAGTCTCTATACACAAACCGTAGCAGCTGCGTTCGGATTAACGTTAGTAAATCAACACTTTTCACCGTGGGCGTTGGACTTCGCCACGGGTGCGTCTTGTCACCTCTCCTTTTCATTATATATATATATGGACTGGTTGTTGCATCGCAGTCGAGGCGAGGAGTGTTTCACATTGGGAGAGTTGAGGATAAGCCATCTTCTTTTTGCAGATGACTTAGTTGTCCTCACATCCTCCCAGACGGAACTCCAGCGCGCTAGATAGGTTTGTGGCCGTATGTGTCGATGCTGGAATGAGGGATAACGTGGACAAATTCGGGGTTATGGTTATTTCCAGAACAGCTGTCCAATGCACTCTATATGCCAGTGGAGTCCCATTGAAGCAGATGGAGGAGTTTAAGTATCTCGGGTCTTCTTCACGAGTGATGGGAGGAGTAATACTGAGCTTTCCTTCAGGATTGGCCAAGCTGGGTCAATTTTGAAACAGCTTGGAAGACCTGTAATCAGGAAGACCGAGCTTGGTGCCAAAGCCAAGTTAGCGGCTTTTAACTCAGTATTTGTTTCAACTCTCACCTATGGTCATGAAATTCGGTTATTGACCGAAAGAATAAGATCGCGAATACAAGCTAACGAGATCGAAATGTTTCTTAGCTGTGAAGATCTGTTCAGGTCTTTCAAGGTCATTAGCTGTTTTTCTTACTTCGGTAGGATTCTTAGGCGAATAATGGGTAATGTATCGGTTCTCGTCCGATCACCGCAATCAACCAGCATCGGGTGTGGTCAGTACTTAGAGGGGGAAATGCTTGGCATCAAGCCGCCTATTTGCTGTCGCTCCATGTAACCCAGGATAAGGACACGCATACTCATTAAACAAACCATTGCTCATAAACTGCTCGATTGCTGAAAGTTTCTAATTTCTAATTAAGACTTTATAGAAAATTTAGCCATCATAGACTTCTTCTTATGGTGGCGTTCAAATTTTTCGAAATTTCAAATTTTCGCGTGGGCCAACACCTCCATTTATTGAGCTTAATTCAAGTTTACATGCTTAGATCTAACTTAACCAACCACTCAATTAGCCCAACGTAACTAACTAACAAAAACGGGACAGGGGGGCGCTATTAGGGAACTATGGGTGGGAGAAGGGGAGGCTACTGAGAAGACGAAGTTATAGGCATGGAGTGCTGAGGTTGAAATGGAAGTTAGTGTTCGAATTAACACCTTCCAGCATAGGGGAATGGGTTCATGAGGTGCGGGGGGTGGATAGATAGAAGAGACGAGGATTGCAAGTATTACGAGGCTTAGTGTTAAGGGAGATAGAGTTGTAGAGGGTGGCGCAGTCAATGGTACCTGTTAGGAGTTTATGAATGAAGAGTATGTCGGCTACCCTTCTTCTTTCCTCCAACGTACTCAGATTTATTAGTTTGGGTCGGTCTTGATATGTAGGACGGTAAGAACAGAGGATTTTGCCAGCGCAGACCTCAAAGAGCGAAGCGTAGGAATCGACGCTCTGGATGCTCTCGATTCTAGAGATGTGGGTTTTTCGATGTGGTCCCCTTACACCTGAGATACGTATTCAAGAAGGGGGCGAACGAAGGTAATATAGAGGGATCGAGTAACTTAGGGATTAGAGAATCCTTTAGAACAGCGCTTCACGAAACCGAGTGCAGAATTCGCTTTCAGAATTATATCGTCGTTATGTGCGCGAAAATTGAGCTCTTGGTCACATAGTATGACAAGATCGCGGATAACCTGAACGGTGGAAATGGGTTGGTTGTGGAGAAAGTAGAGACGAGGAGAGGATTTGACGCGTTTACGTAAGAAGGTGATAATTTGGACGTATTAACCTCCAAGCAATTTTTGGAACACCTGGTAGAAAAGCTACTGAGATCGGATTGAAAAAGATAAGAGTCTTGTAGCGAGGAAATGGTCTTAAAGAACTTGGTGTCGTCGGCGTTAAGTGAGAGATGGGAATGTTTGATGATTATCTCAATGTCGTTTATGGTAAGAATGAAAAGAAGTGGACCTAGGTGGCTACCTTGGGGAACGCCGGAAGAGGCTAAGAATGGGTTAGAAAAGGCAGATCTAAAGCGAACACTGTAGTAACGGTTTTTTAAATATGAAGATATCCACTTCAGCGCAGTGGGTTCAAAGTCTAGGGAAGACAGTTTGAAGAGTATTAAATTGTGGGATATTTTTTCAAAGGCTTTACTGAAGTCGGTTGTAATGACGTTGACTTCGTTCCCATTCCCTAATGCTGAGAGGGTGAAGCATTAGGAATATGTGACAGTTTTGCGATGGGGCGGTAGTTGTTAACATCACTCTTTGGACTTTTTTTGTGAATAGGAGTTATGAAAGTAGTTCTCCACATCTGGGAAAATTCTCCAAGGAATAGGGATTAGTTGAATAATTTTGGGAGCGACACGGAGTGAACGAAGGAACATTGTTTTAATACTTTAGCGGGGAGACCGTCGGGTCCAGGAGTGAACTCATCATTAAGTTGATTCAGTTTAATTTCAATGATATGGGGTTCAACAGTACGTGGGAGAAATTGACCAAGGGAGAAATTTGGTAGGTAGTCGAAATAAGAAGTGTCCGGTACAAAGTCATCGGCAAAAGATTGTTTGAAAGGTTGGCAAAAAAGTTGGGGATGGTGTTGGGATCATTCGAGATTTCGCCATTGAAAAGGAGTGAAGTTGGGTAGCCATCAGATTTACTTTTGTAGTTGATAAATTGAAAGAAGGACTTAGAATTGTTGATAAGATTGGCTTGGGCTTAGATCAAGTGGTGTTCGTAGAGAGAGTTATGAAGCTCAGTAAATAGTAGATAAGTACCAATACAGTTAGAAAAGTCATAGAGGGATTGAGTACGAAGAAAGATTGTCCACAGTTTGTTTCTTAGATAACGGAGCCTGCGATTTTACCAATGAGGGGAAGATAAATGATTGGATCGAGAAAGCGGAACGTAAAGAGAAATAGGATTAAATATTGCTCTGTAGAATAAGGATATGGCGTCATTTATTGTAAGGCCGGGCAAAATTGAAGGGGGCGCTATTGAGATATTCATACAGCCCATGGAGGACCAGAGCCAAGCTTCTCTCAATCACCCATGTGGACCCCGCCGTGGAGAGACGCCGCAAAATAAACATTCAATGGTGCTTTCGGAATCCGAACTCCCTCATCGTGCGTCAGTAGATTCAGTAGAGCCACAGAAGATTAACCCTACCTCTATAGGTTGACCGTTCGACAGCTCCCTCTTTTGCAAGATTCCAGCTAAGTCTAGAGATACGAAGCTGCACCGCTATTTTAGCATTCCACCATGGTGAGTGGTTTCTTTTACCGAGTCGTCTGGTAAGACATGCCTTCTCGAAGGACCGGCTTAGCTTGCTGATGAGGTTTAGTACCATCTCATCGATGTCTTCTGTGGAGTTGGGGTTCCCTTCCAGAGGTCGGTTAAGGGTCCCACCCAGCTCCGTGTTAAACCTCTGCCAATTTGTCTTCCGCGGGTTTCGAAAGACCTTTCTGTCCGGCCTACGGAAATTCAAGTCGAAGAGGATCCAACAGTGATCAGAAAGTGATGATTTGTTAGATACTCTCTAATTTGAGATTTCTGCAGTACAGTTACCGTTTACAGGTATTATGTCTACTTAGTTCTAAGTTGCATAATTACTCGTGGAATGAACCCAATCTTAAGTCAATATCATCTTTGATTCTCGAGATTGTCGCGGCGAAAATTACGGTACGCACATGCGCACATACATACATCTCTATAAAAACCTTGGATTTGGATTCTGGTGACCTTGAAACGTGGAGATATGTCAAAATTTGAAATTGGCAAAATCGGCCCCATTACAGTTACTTCCCACTGGGAAGTTAAAAAAAAAAAATGTAAGCCGCCTCCCTACAAAATTGCGATAGTAGCAATATTACTAGATGTTGTTTCATACATACATATGTATGTATAGGTATAGAGCTGCTGTTGTAGGAATAGAACCATCACTGATTGGGAAAGGATGCAATGTGATAAACTAATTTAATTCGAGGTGCACCATTTCTTTTCAGTCACACTGTTGTATGTATTTTGCAGTCTCTATCGCTTATAATGACGGTTGAATAAAAGAGAACTAAGAAGCATTCCAAAGGATAAAGTCCCTGCCACTCTACTCTACATTTCCATGCATATGAGCTTCATTTTCAAGAACATAATTCCAATACACTCGCTCCCAACTAAATCGCCATTTTTGCTCCTAGGCAGCTTAGAAGAAACCCATTCGCAATTGACATACTAGTAGATGTCATCACCTTATCGCACAATCGTTTTTCTAACGAGTTCATTGGCCAGCATTATATCGATCGGGTAAATTCGTTTAACTTAGTCCTGACCTTGGATTGAAGAGATGTCTAAAGTCATCGAAGCAATTCCACTTTGGGCGACTGGCGGCGACACTTTACGAAAAAGAACACAGAATAACACAAATTCTTATGAAATTGAAGGTCTACATCCCCGACCCAGAGCAATGCCGCCGCAAGGGTTTCTTTTTGTTTCGGTCTCGTCCTTTGTGTCACACCTCCGGTTGATGGTGCCTTCATTTGAGAAGAAATATTTACCCTTAAGGCTTTAAATTGACACAAAAGGATACAATGAAAGCTTGAATGAATGGAAGAGGTGTCGCGTAGAGAAACGCACGTTCTATCGGTATGGGGGACCTATTCAACAGAGTTGCTAGTTGTCACCTTAAGTTTTCTTAAGTCTACATTCTACACCTGATGCTGGCACGTTGGTCTGATGGTGTATAGACGGACAGAGTTTTCTTGAAGGAATCCTTAGGTTGTTGGTGGTGATGTCACCTGACACCAAGCTAATAACGCTTTTGATTAGAGACATGGGGATGTGGTTGCTTCCCGTATTTTATAGCTTTGCCTGCTCTATAAAGAAACTCATAAATAAAAAACTAGCTATGCATGCACAATGACGCTTGGCGGTTAAAACTTGCACAAAAAAAAAAAAAAAAAAACACGGAGCATCAAAAGCCAAAGGAAGGAATCTCTGGCCGAGTGCCAGAATGCCAAAGCTACCAACGATGACAAGAGTCGTAAATACTTCGCTTCAACAATTTTCCCAATTCCTCCATACTCCTATCCCTGCCGTACACAAACGGCCGATCCCTGCACCGAACCTGGACATGAATAGTGAATTCGAATCCCCAATATGTCCAGTGCATGAAGAGGATTAACTCGCCACATAAATTAGTCCACAGTCAGATACGAGTGGAGTATGTAGATGCAAGCAATAACACTCGTATCGTATTCTATCTCGTCGTATCGTTCGTATCTGGAGCAAAAACAGCGATGCAAACAATTGACTGACCGAGCAGTGGATTTCTCGATGTGACAACAGATTCAACTGACTTTAATGTATTCATTGGAATTGTTCTTCTCGATAGCCAGGACATTGTATTCGGATTCGCTCGATGTGAATGTGACAGTTGCCACCTTAACTGGATCAGTGTATTTGGATTTCGGAGATTGTAAGCTTAAAAATGGATCTAGTGTCGTTGGATGTCACTTTAATGAATTTTAAAACAACTCCCTACGACATTTTGTCTTTTTGCACGTTTTTCGTCCTTCTGTTTCCGTATCCTTGTTGGCCATTCATTACATTAAATGGCGTTCGCCACAGTTGCTTATCCGGAGGTCACATCCGTCCCTACTACCTATATATTTCTCTATAGCCTTGATATCGAGTTAATTCGCTGCTAATCTTTTGCTCCGGAAATGTGCGAATAAAACATTTAAACAAAGCACAACAACAGCGGTGAGGACATTTCGCCCATACTCGTATACTCGTATGCTTGGATCTCACCGTCCGGAACCACTAATCTTTGAGTGTTCAGGTGAATTATCTCAATTTCAAGCTGTTGTTGTTGCACGCCTTCGTGTCCTTTATCGGGGGACTGAGAAAGAACGGGTGGCGCAAAAGGCAACGAATAGGGTAAGAGGAAATGATAACTGATTCACTGGATTTAGCTCTTCCACTCATTTCCTCGTTCATTGTCCACGAAGAGTGGGGGCATAGCCTTTTCATTAAGCGCTTAAATGAACCGGAAACGAACTGTAGTCTTGGCAAGGACTAGCCAACTCTGTGTAATTTAGAATCTGGCCAACTCCAGTGTGACTTTAACAATGGAAAAGAAAAAGGAGAAGGATTTCGACGTCGCCAAGGAGATGCCTTATCATCTGGCATTATCGTGATGTTAACACTATGGAGGAAATTGTGCTTAAATAACTGAGGGCTGTGCATAAAGCCCAGAAGTTTTCTCGAGTTTAAAGCTAAAGTAGATGGAGATGTATGTAGATAAGAGTCAAGCCTATGAACATGGGTTCACAGATAAAAGCCAGTGTTTTCACTGAATGAGGACTTTTAACACTTCTGTTGAAATTTTGATAGCAGCTTACTAATAGCATCCAGGATAACATATTTAGCTGTATGTGGAGGATGTAACTTCTTCATCTTCATCTTAACGGGCGCTACAGTTCTGGGTGAACCTGGGCCTCAACCAACATGCCCCTCCAACTAGCACGATCTTTTGCAAGCCTTTTCCATCGCCGCATACCCAGTTGGCGGAGGTCGACTTCCACCTGTGTGCGCCATCTTAAATGCGGCCGTCCTCTGCTTCTTCGTCCCTCGGGGTTGTATTCAAAGACTCTCCGGGCTGGAGCTGTGGTGTCCATTCGCTCTACATGGCCCAGCCATCTAAGGCGTTGAATCCGTAGACGCCTGATTAGACTCATGTCGCTGTGCAGCCCCCAAAGGTCCTGGTTGAATCTTTTCCTCCATCCGCAGTCTGCGTTTATAGGCCCGTAAATCCCGTACAAAATCTTTCCCTCGAACCGAAAGTGTCCATGCTTCTGTGCCTACAACAGGACCGGGATGATAAGGGTCTTATATAGAGTCAAATTTGTCGTTCGGGAGAGGGCTCTATTACTCAATTACCTCCTGAGCCCAAAGAAACAGCGATTGGCAAGAGTGATTCTGCGTTTGATTTCGGAACTGATGTCGTTGTTCCAGGTCACTGCGGAACCAAGGTAGACGAAGTCCTTAACTACCTCGAACTTATGTCTGCTAATACAAACGTTCTGACCAAGACGTCGGTGGTGAACGTCCTTTTTTGATGACAGCACATATTTAGTTTTGCCCTCGTTTACCGCCAAACCAATTTTCGCTGCCTCCACCTCAATACTCGCAAACACCTCATTGACATCTCGCTGTGATCTACACTGTGCCTCATGTATTGGCCAGTGATTTTTGCACAATCATTCCTAATGTTGAAGGAATCACACGACTGCACATCGCCGTGCCTAAATCCTTTTTTGACATCAAAACTATCGGTAAGATGTTCACCGATTCGGATGGAGCAGCGAGCATTCTCCAAAGTCATCCTGCATAGTCTGACGAGCTTAGCAGGTATGTCAAAGGTAGACATAGCGTTGTGAGTGTCTACTTGGAATTCATTGTTTTTTTCCAGGATATGCCGTAGTGTGAAGATTTGGTCGATGGTGATTTTCCTTGGCCTGAATCCGCACTGATAAGGACCTATCGGCTTATTTACAAAAGGCTTCAGGCGTTCACACAAAACGGCAGAGAAGATTTTGTAGGCGATGTTAAGGAGACTTATTCCTCTATAGTTGGCGCAATCAGAGGGGTCTCCTTTCTTGTGGATCGGGCATACGATGCTGAGACTCCATTCCTCGGGCATGCTTTCCTCTGACTATATCTTACAGATGAGCTGGTACATGCTCCTAACCAGGTCATCCCCAGCTGCCTTGAAGAGCACAGCGGACAGTCCGTCTGCACCAGTAGCTTTATTCAACTTGAGATGTAACTTGGTTACTCATAATTCCCAAACGAAAAATAGTCCTTTAAAGCGTTACACAATTTGTCAAAACTAAACAACGCCAAAACGATCTCAGTTGATAGGAGAGACTCTCTGTCCAAGCTATCTTATAAGGTCTTATAAGGTTCATACCCAATTTGTCTTTTTATTAATCTACTCTGGTGCATTGTGGACAATACTATATGTGCAGTAGGCCCACTCGTGGCCGCAGTGATCAGGCGACTCTGTCCCACCCCCTTATCCTATCTATATGTGCAGTATAAAGATGTTAAGCTCAATGAGCGTCTCCTTTAACTAAGTCCATTGAAACAATCACATCTAATTAATGATTTGTTTGCTGCTTGGTTTTTCAGTGTTCCATTTTTGACAGTTTGCACATGATTCGTGACATGTGTTAAAGTCAGGCGTACTTACTCAATATTGCCATTTTATTATTAAGTAACTTACACTCACATGATGCTTACAATTGATCTTCTTATTAAGGCTGCTACCGCCCTTTAAGGTAGCAGAACTGCATGCGGCAGTACAAATCATGCGTTCAGGAATCATGGGTGTGGTCTTTGGGGTATACTATGATTCTTTATGATAAGCGATCCGAAAGGCCCAGGGTCTGCTTCGTCATATCGAACTCACTATTGGCAGCCAATTTCAACAATTTTGTAGACAAGACTTGGTGGCTACCAGAGTAAGCTACGAAGCGCACGGAGAAATTGAACACCTTAATCATCAAAGGCAGTTTCTGAACTCCTTGTGTTGCGATGCTAATGCCCAAAACACTGCTTGGGGCAGCAGCAAATGCATTCTAAGAGGGGACCGTCTTTTAGACTTCACTCTTTCACAATGTTGACTCTCATCCAATGTTTGTCACGACGGCGGAACGACAGGATTGACTTGACCCTATGAAACAGATATGTGAAGGACATCACTAAGAGGGAGAGTCTTACCAGATGTTACGTTCTCAGATTAATTGAGTTGTGGGATTTCCCCCTCGCAAACCAAGCGGAATCCGAGGAAGATTGACTGGGTACGAACCCTTACTGAGTCTCTCAATTTATTGCTTTAGACATATGTATTTCCCGGGAAATCAGACGATCATCGGCTCGTTGCATACGCCTTCAACGGTAAGTGCGACTGAAACGAAGAAAACAACTCGGCTTAGCTGGTATAACGACTGAGGCCATTGAAGCCATTTTTTGATGGCTTTAAGTCGGCAGGCAGCGAAAGGATGTACCCTGTTATGCTGCAAAAAGGTATAAGGGAGCTGTTTTCTGCCTTGAAAAGAATTTTCACTGCTAGCCTGGCACTTGCCTACATACCTACTCCATAGCGCACAGTGAAAGTAGTCTTTATTCCCAAAATAGTGAAATAGGATTCCTCACTTGGCAAGTATTTGAGACCAATCAGTCTAATATCCTTCTTGCTGAAAAGCATGGAGAGCTACACGTGCATAAAGTCTTTCGAAGATGCAACATCAGTGCTTATCAGCGCGGAAAATCCTGCGTCACTGCGCTTCAAAACCTACTTGGGAGGACAGATTGCGCCCTCGAAAGGAATGAGTACGCGCTGGGAATTTTCATAGCTTTTGGTAACACGATTTTCGACAGCATGTATAAGCACTAGTTTTGTGGATCAAAGCAATGCTTGTGCACAGGACATTGATTACTGATGCAGGTCTCGGACGTTGTGTCAAATTTGGCGTAAGCAGGGGCTGACCGCAAGGTGTCTCCGCTGTTAGGGGCATGGTGGTCGACTCTCTGCTCGATGCTCTCAATCTCTCTGGAATCTATTCCCAGATCTATTCTCCCTGTCGACTCATATTTAGCGACTGTCTATCTCAAAGCACAGGCAGCGCTAAATAAGTCGATGGGTGGTGCAGGAGAAATGGGCTGTCAGTTAATCCTCTCAAGATTGATGTCGTTCTCTTCACGAGAAGGAGGAAAAATACTGGCATGACTCAGCTGGTGCTAAAAGGCATTCCCATCGCGATATCCAAGGAAGCTAAATACCTGAGAGTTATCTTAGACAGCAAGCTTCTTAAAAGAAATGGTTTCTGGTACAACTCGTTTTGGAGGGAAATATCCTACGACCTGTGTCTCTTGAATATGCCCTCTGACGGAATGATGCCTGTCATCCTGTTGCGCTATAACTTCACAGTCGAATTTCCATGGCATCAGGATAGGCTCAGACCACATACTGAACCTGAAAAGGATTATCCCCGCGCCGGGGTTTTCTTTGAATGCGACACTCACCACCTCTTCGTCGATTTCAAGGCAGCATATGACAGCGTGTATAGAGATGAGCTATACAAAGCCATGTCTAGTTTTAACATCCCTGCCAAACTCGTCCGACTGTGTAGGATAACAATGGAGAATTCTCGCTGCTCCATTAAGGTCGGTAATGAGCAAACCGAGACCTTTGGTGCTAAAAAAGAATTTAGGCAAGGTGACGCGCTGTCATGCAACTTTTTCAACATCGTGCTTGAAAAGATCGTGCAAGAGTCACTGGCCAACAAAAGAGGTACGATTTATTTCAGGTCTACGCAATTGCTTGCGTACGCCGACGACACTGACGTGATTGGACATACTCAGCGAGACGACAATGAGGCCTTTGTAAGCATTGAGGTAGAAGCGGCTAAGATGGGTCTCAAGGCTAATGAGGGTTATACCAAATATCTGCTTTCATCTAAAAGAGACGGACAACACCGACATGTTGGCCAGAACGTCACCATGGCCGGATATGACTTTGAAGTAGTCAAGAAACTCGTATACGTCATCAGTGAGGACCAGCGACAACAACACCAGCGCTGAGATAAAACGCAGAATCACTCTTGCCAACCGCTGTTTCTTTGGGCTCAAGAGGCAATTGAGAAGTAGAGGCCTCTCTCTCGGAAAACCAAAGTGAAACTATATAAGACCTTAATCATCTCAGTCCTCCTTTACGGCGCAAAGGTTTGGACCTTAACAAAAGCGGATGAAGATGCCCTTGGTCGTTTCGAGAGGAAAATTCTGCGCACTATCTACGGTCCCGATTATTCAAACGGTGTATGGAGGAGAAGATATAACGAAGAACTGTACGGGTTGTACAGCGACATCGGCCTGGTACGACGTCTACGGATAAAGCGTCTAAGGTGGCTAGGCCATGTAGAGCGCATGGAAAATACAGCTCCGACCCGAAGAGTCTGCGAATCCACCCCGGAAGGAAGGCGCGGCAGAGGACTACGGATAAGTGTAGAATGGGAAAGGAGATGGTGAGTGTCTCAGCTTTTGAGATTTGAACTCGGATCACTGGGTTGAGAATCGATTGTGTTAACCATTACGTTATGGAACAGGCTCGCAAATTACTTTCTGGTAGGTTGCATATAGTTGGGAAATTTCCCCTTTGGTTGATTGATTGATCCAAAGTGTGTTAATAACTAATATGCGTGTCACTGCAACACACTTAAGGTGTCAATAGAACGTGTTATTGTTTAACACGAATAAGTGACACAATTTCAAAAATCAAAAGTGTTAAGAGACACACTTTATCTTAAAGTGTATCGAATGACACACTTGCTGCGTGTTGTTTAACATATGGTGTCAAGAGTTACGAAACAAATTTGTTCCGAAGTTGTGTTGACATAACTTCAATAAATTTAGAAATAGACGGAGCACATTGGAGTTTAAAAGTCCAGATGACATATCCATCATGAATACATAAGGTCACATGACCTATGTAAAAGGGCGTCGCTATGATGTTTACCCTTTTTGAGGTTGTGGGCTTGGTTGTCGAAAGTGTTTTACTTGCAGGGCTTGCCACACCTATCTTCAGAAATCTCTGGTCCATACCATATGTAGCGATGGATGACGAAAATTTAACAATAGTTCTTAAAATGCTTCAACGTATCCTGGAGTGGGCGCCTTACCTAGGGTCCAGGGAATGCACAAACCATACAAAGTCAGAGGAAAATTGGCACATTGATCTAGCTAAGATTCCTGATTACGAAGTACAACGTGCCACCAGTGTTTTCATACAAGCAATAAATCATTGCCTTTAAACACCCCAAACATATTGTTGTCCTCCGAGCGCTCATTGCTTATGTTTAACAATTTACGCGCACAACACATTGAACAAAGCTCAAGTGGCAAATCCTTCGAAAGTCTTCAAAAACAAAATCCAGAAAACACAAAGAAAACATCGACAATAAAACAAAAAAGCAATCTGTACCCCACAGGCGAATTTTTCCTTTCTATGAAATACAACCTTTGGATTGCTGTAAATAATCCTCGAGCAAGAAGAAGAGAATATCCTTTTCGCCAATTCGAGTGCCTCCCTACCTCTCCCCTACTCACATTTAAGGCTAATCCAAATAAATTGCACCTATAGGAGATCGTTGAAAAATTACCACTCCACTGATGGGACGGGTGGTAGCGGAACGAGCGAAGAGCAAGGACATCGACAGTACCGCTCCCGGGCCGTATCCCCCATTCGCATTTTTTTCCCGCATCCCTTTGGATGAAGTGTACTGCTGTAACTTGTGTCCCCTCTCGTCTTTTGCATATTGGAACAATAAGACGAGAAATACAATACGAGTTCAGGCTCAGGCTCGGGCTGCCCTTATTCACTGGTGCTCAGGCACCGGCTCAGGAAGACAAAACGGAATGGAGTTCACCTCATTTAGATGACGTTAGTATAGTGATGATGGAGGGGGGATGAATGGAAGGACGAGGACCAAAGAGGAAGTGTTGCGGATAAGCATGGTAAATGTATCTGAGCGCAGTAGGGCGGAAAAATGACTATAGTAATGGCACTCATGCAATAAATGTCCTCGCCACGCATACGAGTATGAATGAGTACGAGTGTGAGTATGGATACGAATATGACTAGCTTCCGCTTGGTTAGGCAGAGTCAGCTCTACAAGAGGCAGGCAATGTGGCAGTGAGGCAGCTCGAAGCAAAGCAATGAAGGAGAGTTCTGACAGATTGCCGTATTGTGCACCTGTTGGAAGTATAGAATAGCTTGTCGGGGGAGAGATGCTTTGGATTTTTTTAAGTATTCCCTGGGGACACATTCATTTGTTGGACTCGGGTAGAGCGAAGGTACAGCAGCATGAATAGTGTGGATATATGTATGTATACTACATACGATTCTGCCTAGTTGGTCAAACTCGACGTAAAGTTTTGAAGCCAAAAAACAAGTCGCTCAGCTTATTCTCTCTTTCCGCAAGACTAGTCCTTTGATATCCACTTTTCTGGTTGTGGAGCAGCATTTCAATGCAATTCAACACTTATCTGCTTGCAATGGTCACGGATTTAGTTTGCAAAAGTGTTTTGATGTGAGTACCGATCACCGATGAAGCTGACATATAGTGGCATCGTAATGGTTGTCGGATTCTATTGGAACTTTTATCGGTGTTGAGTTGCCGGTGACTCGAATGCGTTTCTAACTCGATCAAAGTAGAGTTTTTTTGACCAGAAAGTGAGAGGAAAATGATTTGTGTCAAGAGCGTACGGAACATCTTAAGTCAATAGGGCAACAAATGAGATCCTACAAAATGAGGGGTCAGTATTAAAAAAAAGGAAAGTGCCACTTCCCGATAATTTTTTATGTAGTAATGGTGGCATTTATTGGAGGTATTGGAATCATGGAGGGCCAAATTGATACTTAGACCGACGAATATTCTCAGCATAGACTGTGATTCTACTACTAATGGGTCTTCCAATAGAAACTTCCGAAATTTGACAGTTGACAACGGCCATACTGTTGAAGCTACGTGTATCAAATTGGCAGTCTGTTTTGCCAAGTCACCATGAACGGACATAGCGTTCAACAATACGTGCAAGTGATAGGATCTTACTTACTTACTTATCAGGCCAGCGATCCATGGAGGATTTGAGCCTGAGCTATAGCTGCCTTTCATCCTTGACGGTACCGGGCACGCTGCTTCCAGTTATCAAGACCAAGATGTCTTACATCCGCGATTACTTGGTCTTTATACCGGAAGTTCGGTCTTTCTCTTCTTCTCGAACCAGGAGGCTCGGAGTCGAAGACCCTCTTAGCTGGAGCGTTGGCCTCCATGCGCTCGATGTGGACGAGCCAGTGTAGTCGACGGATCTTTACCTTCCGGACTACATCCACATCTTTGTACAGCTCGTAGAGTTCGCGGTTGTGTCTTCTTCTCCATTCACCTTCCTCACAGACAGGACCAAATATCCGGCACAGAATTTTTCTTTCGAAAGAACCCAAAATCAGCTCCGCCGTCCTGCTTATCGTCCAGCTTTCGGCTCCGTACAGCAAGACTGGCTGTATGAGCGTCTTGTAAAGTATGACTTTGGTCTTTCGAGTGAGGAGTTTTGACCCCAGTTGTTTAGACAAGCCGAAGTAGCAGCGGTTGCCAAGGGCGATTCTATGCCGGATCTCCACTGTGGTGTCATTTGTGGAATTTACGTTTGCTCCGAGGTAGGCAAACTCCTTAACTACCTCGAAATTGTAGCTGTCAATTGTTATATTTTGTCCCAGGTGGTGAGCGATGGATTGGTTTTTGCTTGACAGCATGTACTTCGTTTTGTCCTCATTGACCTTAAGACCAACTCGTCTCGCCTGTTCTTCAATCGCCGTGAATGCTTCCACAATGCCACGGCGAGAACACGCGATGATGTCGATATCATCCGCGTATCCTAGCAGCTGGACGGACTTGTAGAAGATAGTGCCTTCCCTGTTGACGCCTGCCAGTCGCACTATCTGCTCCAGCACCAGGTTGGAGAAGTCACATGACAGCGCATCTCCTTGCCGAAATCCGGTGCATGTTTCAAACGGTGTCGAAGTCCTAGAACCGAGTTGCACGGTGCATCGCGTATTTTTTAGCGTGGCGCGACACAACTGGATCAGTTTTCCCGGGATCCCGAATTCGGCCATCGCACCAAACAGTCCTTCACGATGAATGCTGTCGTATGCGGCTTTGAAATCGATGAAAAGATGGTGTGTATCGATTCGAAACTCGTTTGTCTTTACCAGGATTTGTCGAAGTGTGAAAATTTGGTCTATAGTCGATTTGCCGGGCCGAAAGCAGCACTGGTAGCTGCCGATTAGTGCGATGCAAAATGGCTTTAGACGTTCACACAATACGCTGGACAGGATCTTGTATGCGACATTGAGCAGGGATATACCTCTATAGGATCATGGGTGTTCTGTTCGGGTCGCCATAATCATCCTGCCGCGGGGACTATTCGCAGTGTGGTGGATAAATCTCTGTCCACTAGTTCAGTAAACGATAAAAATGTCGACGAAATGCAAAATCTTTCGAAAACATTGCCCTTGTCCCTAAGAGTATGCAGTAGAATCACTCAACTTGGCAAATTTTGCATCGTGACTGGGGCTCGAACTTGTACAAATAGACATACGCAACGACGTGTATTCGCTGAATTCGTGCTGGAGTATTTGGAAACTGACCCTAATTTTCATCCAAAAATCAGCTTCAGCTTCATTTCTGGATGAATGGGTACGTTAACAAACAAAGTTGTCGAATTTGGGACGATACCAATCCACACGTGCTTCAAAAGCATCCAATGCAACCCGAAAAAGTCACTGTTTAGTGTGGATTTTGGTCTGGCGGCGTCATCGGTCCATATTTTTTGAGAACGACGTTGGCCAGGCCATCACAGTCAACGGCGAACGCTATAGATCGCTAATTACCAACTTCTTTTGGCCTGAATTGGATGATGTGGATACCAACGACATGTTGTTTAACAGAAGACGGCGCTACGTGCCACGCAACTCTCGCCGCATTCGACAATTTACACGAGCGATTCGAGGACATGGTCATCTCACGTGGAGGTGATGTGAACTGGCCATCGAGATCGTGCGATTCGACCCCATTAGACTTTTTCTTGTCGAGTTTTCTGAAGTCGCATATCCATGCAAACCACAACCATAAACCAAACCGGCCCTCAAAGCGAACATAACCAAGGAAAAATTGACATTTTGGATGTGCACTACCCAGAGAAGCAACGGCGAACATTTCAACGTCCCATATATAATGGCTTTCATAGGCCTTTTAAATGTCGATGATAACTTACACATACTTTATTCTATTTAAATTGAAAGATAGGAAGCACTTAATGGAAGACACTGTAATTCTCCATTTTTATCCCTGCAGGCTTCTGCTAGCATGCCCAACATTATTGTAAAACTCCCGAGCATTACTCCTGCGTAGCTTGCCGTGCTCTCCTTTTTCTTCTTTCTTAGCAGCGTGTGTTCTTCCTTTCTTTTCTGCTTGTAGAGCTCCGTCTTTGTAACATGGCTTAGTAAGCATATTGCTTTGCTGCATGGGCTTGTTCGCATTGCACATCAACCGGGGGTTTGAGCGCCTCTGATGGCGTTCTGGCAATGCTCCCACTGCTGGTTTGTGGATTATGGTACTGTCATAGGACTTTGAGAGAGTTTAAGGGAGACGCGGTCGACAATGATACTCGTCTGGCTGTGCAGGATGCCAAGTGGAGAAATCTTGCGGCTCCATTAAGGCCCTGTAACGAACTAACCGAGACCTTTGGTATTAAAAAAGAATTTAGACAAAGCGACGCACTGTCATGCAACTTTTCCAACATTGTCCTTGAAAAGATCGTGCGCGATCCCCAAAAAACCAAATATATGCAGTCGTCAAACAAAGACGCACAACACCGACGTCCGGGGCAGAACGAGTCTAATGGCAGCTGTAACTTGACTGTAGTCAAGGATTTTGTCTACCATGGCTCCCTGGTAACAGGCGGCAACGACACCAGCGCTGAGATTAGATGCAGAATAACGTTTGCCAACCGCTGTTTTTTCAAGACGCAATTGAGTAGTATAGCCCTCTCTCGGAAAACTAAGGTGACCCTCTATAAAACCTTAATCATCCCGGTCCTCCTCTATGGGTTGGACCTTACCAAAAATGGATGAAGACGCCCTTGGTCGTTTCGACCAAGGTCCCGTTTATATATGCGGAGTTTGGAGGAGAAGATGCAACCAAGAACCAAGGAGTGCGACACTGGGAACAGCTAGCCCAGGACCATGCTGGCTAGAGACACTGGCTGCGGAGGCCCAAGTTCACTCCGGACTGTAGAGCCACCAAAGAAGAAGATAGAGCCAGAGGTAGGTAACCTTCAGTTACAGCTATAACCTTAATCAGATCTAATCAAACTATCCAGCGATATATTATTAGAGTCCAGTTCCAAAATGAATTCTTGTGAAACTCACTTTCAAAGTAAACTGGCTAAATGGCACATCATCACCAGTTAGTTGTCGTCATGTTGTCGCCAGAGATACATGTTACTGTCATAACTTCCAACAGCCGATTCAACTTGACACGAAAGCGAAAACCTGATCTCGAACCCACTCGTGCTGATGGGGAATTATCCAGTAAAAAGACAAAAACAAAAAGAAAAATCCATCCAGGTCCTTGCGTGGCTACAAAACAAAATGAAATTGTTTCGAGCGAAAGACTCTTCTCGTCGACATGGATACATGACCACACTTGGAGCTTCCTCGTCGGTCGGCCTTGATACTCGGAATTTGTTCGAGCTACTAATATTCCAGGGAAGAGTCCTTTTAAATTATGAACCTGTTACTCGTCGACTTAATAATCATAAATTCGACTCCCAATAGTTGAGTTGAACACTCACCTAATGCAGATTGGAATGAGATTCCCAGTTGCTCACACAAATACTCTAAATCCCATACTAGAACGAGGAGCAAACGTCGACGTGAGGACATAATAAGACGAAATTCACAGAAACACTTCAAGGATACGGCGATCCGTTTTTTTTTTTTTTCATATTTCTCTCCCTTTCATCCCACGGATAAATGGGAATTCTATAAGCAATTACGATAAGGATTTTCGTTGGAAGCTGCAAACGAAATTGAATTTTTCGCCTTCAACCTATTTCTATCAATGAACGAGAATTTATTGGTTCGTTGGTCAAAAAATATCAAGGACGCGCGAATGTGTGAGCAAAAAAAACAAGAACGAAAGAAAAAGGAAAGATCTAGGAAAAAGGGACGTATCCTGAACGCTAAAGACCAGAGTAAGGGAGCACGGTCAGTCAATATTTTCCGATGAAGTGGATTTTTGAAAGAGCTCAAGTGAAAAGATTAAGCCAGCGCCAGTGTGCTGGGAGTGAAGCAAAATCTATGGGTTTTTCTTCCTCTTCATCTCCTTCCGGCCATAAGTATTCCACTGGTGAACTGATTTTTCGATCTTAACCAAGCGCCTGGCAATTTTAATGACGTCGAATGGAGGATTGTCAATGGGGTCATTATGGAATGATTACGGGCTTTGTTCTCGTTTCATTTGATCCGATGTTTAACGGTAATTTTGCCTTCTGACTTGGCATGCGTGCTTTTTCAACAGTTTTCCTTCATGGAGGACTGACCCATACGTGTACTAACAAGGCTGGAGAGCCATGGGGTACCTTTGTGGGTGTAGGCAATCGGTGTTTGGTTAAATACCAAAAGGTGAGCTTTCATGTCTAGATAGACAATTAAACATTCCTGTTTCAGGTTGGTCTCCGCGGCCTGAAAGATGTCTTCCGCAGAAGAATAAGACTTCGTTGCGTATCGGGGTCTCTTAGCCCTTGGATGAAAGAATCCGTTTTCAGTTTTTCCACCACATCAACTGGAACATCCGCGTAGGCTAGATGAGATAGCCTCTCGATGTCGGCAGCATACTGTTGGATGGTCTCGTTTCCACGCTGCTTGCGTCCTTTAAGTTCCAGCTTGTGCATCTCCTGCATGTGCTCACTGCCATATCTTCGATGAAGAGCTTCCCATATGGCTGTGTAGTTCCTTCTCTGGGTCTCCGGGATGGTCTGTAGAACATCAGCTGCTTCGCCTTTAAGCGAAATTACTAGAGCGGCCACACCATCTTCTTCTCCCCATTTATTCCGTTCCGCTGTTGTCTCGAGCTGAAGTTTAAAGATATCGAAGTTGAAAGCTGTGAATTTCGATGCTGCAGTCGGTACAACGACTCCTTGATGCTGAACGTTCTGGACAGTTTCCTCGAGTTCCAGAACCTTCTTGTCGAACCTCGATTCCAGAGTCTCGATTATCTTTCCTTGATTATTCTCGAGATCTAGAACCTTCTTGTCGAACCTCGACTCCAGTGTCTCGATTCTCTTTTGTTGATTATTCTCGAGATCCAGAACCTTCTTGTCGAACCTCGTTTCGAGTGTCTCGATCCTCTCTTCAACGCCCTGGAATCGATCGTTGACTGTCTGCTGGATGTTTCTTAGGCTTTCTCGATTGCTCTCTATCATCTCTTCCAGCTTTTGATTCAGGGAAGTGGAATTTTTCTCCAACTTTCTACTTACGGCAACGGAATTTTCCTCCAACTTTAGATGTACGGTCGCCTCCAGTTTCTGGCTTATGGAAGTGGAATTTTCCTCCAACTTCTGATGTACGGTCGCCTCCAGTGTCTGGCTTATGGAAGTTGAATTTTCCTCCAACTTTCTACTTACGGCAGCGGAATTTTCCTCCAGTTTTTCGTGTATGGTCGCCTCTAGTTTCTGGGATATGGAAGTACTCATAGCATTCATAGCGGCGAGAATTTGCTGCATATCGAATGCTGGTTCACTGGATGTCAGCGGCTTCTCCACCCCGAATTCGTAACTCTCCCAGTCGACACCTTCTTCCTGCAACGCTGATCGCAGTCTCTCCACCAGGTTGGCTTTTCTTCCCACTGTGGATAGTTCTCGAGCATCCAGCTCTCTTTTTAGTTGTTCGATGGTAAATTTTTCCAGTTTCACCATTTTCTCACTCTTTTAATAATTCACTTTTACAATTTGAATAAACGTTCCACTGGTTTACTCGCAATCCCACTTCTGACACCAAATGTTACGAATTATTCAATCCCACACCAAATAGGGTTCGCACCACTAGATTGCGATAAACCACAATTGTCTACGTTTTCTTCAAATTGAAACTCACACACTTTTCCTGTTTCACCACAGATCAATTATCTGTCCAGCTTCACCACTTTTCTTTATTATCCAATACTTTAAACTTTAATACACAAACAAACCTTTATTGAGAGCTTTTATTTTCACACTGTTTGATCACACCGACTTGTCACGCGCTGTTCAATTCCACAAACTGAATGAATGCCGAAGGCGAGTGTTCGCGCTTATATAGCTCTCGGTCCACCTTCTCGAACGTTCGCCGTCGGAAGCTCCCCTTGGGAAATCTCTAGAATGCTCTGACAATAAGCATTACGCCGTTGACAGTTGACATCATTCCAATCTCCGCTTCAAGAGAAAGCGAAGTCGAAGTTCGAAAGCTCTCTTGAAGCGGAGATTGGAATCAACTGTCAACTGTCAACGGCGTAATGCTAATTGTCAGAGCATTCTAGAGATTCAGAATGTGCAGACTTGAAGTAGATCGTGTCTCTTGTTTTACCCAGAGAATCCAGTACGACATTTTCAGCATGTTTCATGATGTTGAAAAAGTCATATGATAGTGCATCACCCTGCCTGAATCCTTTTTTGACATCGAAGGTATCGGTTAACTCAGTGGTTCCCAATCTTTTTCAGCCCGCGACGCACTTACAAGTTTAGTATTTCGTCACGGCGCCCTACCTTGGCTATTTGAAAAAGATACGTACTTACTTAACGGGCGCCACACTTCGGGGTGGACCTCGGCCTCAACCAACATGCCTCTGCGGTTTATACCCCTTTGTTCAACAAACGCTTTCTTAAGCACAGAAATCCAGAATTGAAAAAAAACGCATTGTGCAGGTTGGACATGTTTTTATTTACCTCGTTTTCGTTGAACTGATGTGTCAAAAGAGAGGCAAAGAGAGCTACGTTTAAAAACTCAGTTTACAAGCAGCGCGAAGCTTATTTTATCTTTAATATAATTATTATCTTTTAATCTACTTAATTTACGGCGCGGCGCCTTCCTTACTTTATACGGCGCACCAGGGCGCCGCGGCGCACACTTTGGGAACCCCTGGGTTACCTCCTTACCGAACTTAGTGGAGCAGCGGAAATTCTCCATTGTCACAAACTGACGAGCTTAGCAGGGTTGTCGAAACGTGACATAGTTTTGTATAGTTGGTCTCTATAAAGATTGTTATATGCGGCCTTAAAATCGACGAAGAGGTGGTGCATAACGACTTGGAATTCATGGGTATTCTCCAGGATCTGCCGTAGTGTGATTATCTGGTCTATCGTGGATTTGTCTGGCCAGAAACCTTATTGGTAGGAACCCACAAATGGTTTCAGGCGTTTACACAACACGGCAGAGAAGATCTTATAGCCGATGTTAAGCAGACTTATTCCCCTATAATTGGCGCAGTTATATTCGCTAAAATCTTATTAAAATCTACCCTATAAGGAATATGTTTCCAGTCTGCAGGCCGACAACACCTTCGACAAGTGTCCCCAATAATCGATGAATGAAAATCATACGAACACATATCCAAATCGATATTATTCGTATGTAAAGACGGCCATCTGCCAATCCACAAAGAGCCAATGACTTTCCAAGGCAGAAATCGATCAGCAAAAGTAAAAAGCTTTTCAAAAGAATCTGGACAAGCAAAACACGAATAATATCCACAAATTGGCTCACACTTGAGAGTAGCAAAAAAGCCAAATTCGTCTAAAAACAGATGTTAAGTAAAAACACACAGAGTGAAGTGCCCCAGATATTTAAGGCAGCCCTTGAGTATGGAAAACTCAAGAACGAGTTTGTAAATACCTTAATATCTAAACGGAAAAGTGAAAAACTTAAAAAAGAAAACCAAAACTTCAACCAACAAGTTTGTCCGAAAAAGCGTACGGGAATAGCACCACCTGATGTTCATAAAAACCGACGACCGAATTTAATGAGCAACTTATTTAAAGCAAAGCAAAAACTTAGATAGAAGCGACATCGCTTAGATTAAGCACGGATAAGCCCTTGCAGATACGAGGAGAAGGAAGGAAACGAAAAAACATCTTCAACCAGGAACAGATGGCAAGCTGATAAAAACTATGCCAAAAGTATATCACTTAAGGTGAATTTGCCGTGGAATGTTACATCTTCTTTTGAGAGATAAGGACTTGAAGTTATTTTAAGGCTTTTTGGAGAAAATGGTGCGGTAGAGGAAATGCTGGTTATTGTACTTAGGTGGCATTTATGGGGCGAGATACAGAGGGGCAAATGTAAGCCTTGTAAATAGCATACGAATATATGGTGGCGCTACAGCAGTCAGACGTCTGTCATTTATGTATACACAAATCTTATATGTACCATAGGTTGACAGTTTGGGTGGAGACCAACGATCGTCTTAGTGTTTCCCAAGCAGGTTTTCGGGCAGGGGTTTCGACAGTAGACCAAATTTTTGCATTGACAACGATTGCTAGAAGAGAAGGCGAAGAAACTATATGCCTTCTTTATCGATTTTAAAGCGGCCTTCGACACAGTTAATAGGAACTCTGTGTTGTACAAGTTATCGACTTTGGCACTCTCGGCCAAATTTATTAGGGTTTTCAAGGAGCTAACCACACAAACCTCCGCGGCAGAATGGAATGGTAGTGTGGAACAGGAGTTCCACAAGACTGCGTGCTCAGTCCGCTTTTATTTGCCCTCTACATATGTAGATGACATAGCTAGTTATCTACTGGGAGGGGTTGGTCAAGTTGAGTTTAAGGTCCTTCTGTATGCTGACGATCTAGTTATTTTGACTGAAAGCGCACTTACTCTCTAGTTGCAAATAAACAGATTGAAAAGCTATTGCGACCTATAGGACTAAAGGATTAACAATTCAAAGTCAAAAATTATGGTTTCGGCACGAGTAGGGGTGGCAGGACTGCACGAGGCGATCGAAGTTGTTAAGGAGTTTGACCACCTGGGTTTTCTTATAAAGACGAATCTATACATGAAAGCTCATATTTATGGAGAAGCAGTAGCTGCTAAAACTGCCATTAAGCTTATGTGGAGAAGTTTCTTTGGCAACCAACGAATCGGCTGTGCTTCAAAGTTTGGGTGTTTAATACCACTGTCAATGCATGTCTCTGCTACACAAACCAAGTGTTTGGCTATAGATACTTTGAAGAGTATGAATCAGTCCGACGGTTTTTCTTCAAAATTATCTTTAAACTCCAACCAACAACTCCCTCATATGCCATCTATGTTGAATCTGGGCTCCCTCAAATCTACCTCAGGAACTTAAAAGCAAATGCGGACTATGTATTTACGTGATGCGCAAGCCAAACAATAGTCTTCAGAAGAGGCTTTTCAAAATGGCGCTCGAATATAACTTACCACCTTTCAAAGAATGGAATGAGCTCGCATGCTCACATAATATAGAGTTGGGTCTCACGGAAGCAAATGTAAATGAATAGGAAGATAGGTTATATGAATGCATCAGGAAACACGATGGTTATGTCTATAACGACTGTATAAATAGAGCCCAATCGTCTTCCTCGCGGCATATCTATAAACTTCTGAACCACTAGGTCCCAATAACTATTTTAGAACAGAATATTCAACTTGTTAAATGAGTGTAATATTTAAAGCCAGAACCGAACTCCTGAGACTTAATTATATCCCACATCGACCTGATGTCAATGCTACTTGTACCCTTTGTAATTGTAATTAGGACGAGAACAGAACAGAACGAAACAGAACTGTCAGAATCGCGTTTACTTTATTTCTCACAACTTGAGGAAACAGAAAATGTTCTAAATGGAACAGAGGGTTGGAACCGGCTTCTTCGATTCTGTACTCATGCATTGAACTACCGAAATGGCTTTATTTAGTGTAGCGCTGCTCTCCTATATGTCCTGTAAAATAGCTTTTAGGGACAGCAAAATAGCGAGTAGAAGCCACTGCAGTCGAACATCCAGCAGATCTGTTATTGGTGCCACCTGAAGTTTTCTATAGAAAATTGCGAACAGAAAAGGACGAATGGCGAGCTTCCTGCGCCACAAAACAGGATTAGTGTCGGTTAGGCTATGGCCCGGCAAGCCACACCTGGAAAAATACCAAAGAAAAACAAAAGGGAAAATTCGGCTTTGCACGTGCAATTTTAGGTCCCTCAACAGACCCGCTAAAAAGCGAGAAGAGCCACCGCAGACGAACACCTTGCGGCACTGTTAGTAAGTTTCATCCCCACTTCCTCGTGGTGCTATCGGGAGATTTCCTCTGGAAATTAAAGACGTGGTAGGGCGAATTGCGAGTGTCCTGCGCTAAAAACCAGCTTTAGTCGATTGGGCTACGGCCTTATAAGCAGTAACCGTAAAAAAATTTTAAACTCAGAGACAACCACAGACCGGATTTAACGGACGGTCCGCAATGTATAAAAGACAGGAGTATCGGATCTGTACTTGGAATGTTACGTCCCTTAACAGACAGGGTGTGCCCAAACAGTTAGAAATAGCCCTTAGCTGCTATAAAGCAGACATTAGCGCATTCCAAAAAGTGCGATGGGATGGACCAGTTGAAAATGTATGAAAAACTGTGACATGTACTACGAAAACTGCTGCAAGGAGAACAGACAAAGTCTATTTGAAAACGGGATTGTTGTTCGAGATGGACTTAGGCATAAAGTTTTAAGCTTCTGGCATATGAGCGAACGTTTCATAGCAACCCGCATCAAAGCTATCTTCGGGGACATCAGCTTGATATGCGTTCACGCTCCCACGGAAGAAAATGACGACAGATTCAAAGATGACTTCTGTGATCTCCTAGATAGAACATACGCTCAAACTCCCAACTATGACACCAAGATTGTTCTCAGAGATTTCAACGCAAAGCAGAGTATGGGGGACATCTTTGAACGAGTCCGAACAGTTTCAGGCTAATAGACTTTGTGACGGGGCGTAATCTCCTGGTGGCTAGCACATGATTCCCATAAGGCGACCTGGCGGTCTTCTGATAAATTAACCATTGACCAAGTCGATCATATTGCCGTCGACGTCAGACAATCCTCTAGCATCTTGGATGTCCGAAGATACGTATGCATTACATTAAAATTTGACGCTGGGAAGCTGTAATCGCAAGAGGCTGCCAGAAACTTCGCACTATCGCGTCTCCATCTAGCTATTAAGCCTCAACAGCCGATGCAAACTACACAAACCATAGAACAGCAATGGGGACATTGTCAAAGCGTTGACCCATGAATTTCAAGCCGATATGCACCACGTCGACTTTAAAACCGCGTATGACAGTGTCTATACGGACGAATTATACAAAACCATGTCGCGTTTTGACATCCCTACCACACTCGTCAAGTTGTAAAGGATGGCAATAGAGAATTCTCGCTGCTCCATTAAGGTCGGTAAGTGACGCACTGTCAAGTGGTTTTTCCAACTCCATCCTCGAAAATATCATGCGGGTTTCACTGGCCAATACAAGGGCAGGATCTACTTCAAGACTGCACAATTGCTCGCATACGCCGCGCCGATGACATTGACGAGATCGGCAGAACGCAGCGAGATGTCAAGACGTCTTGGCCAGAACGTCACTATTGGCAGCTATAACTTTTATGCAGTTAAGGATTTCGTCTACCATGGCTGACTGGTAACAAGCGGCAACGACACCAGCGCTGAGATTATACACAGAATAGCTCTTGCCAACCGCTGTTTCTTCGGGCTCAAAAGAGTAGCCCTCTCTCGGAAAACTAAGGTGACTCTCTATAAAAACTTAGTCTTCCCGGACCTCCTCCACAGCGCAGAGGCTTGGACGTGGATGAAAAGGATAGATGCAGAGGACAGCCGCATCTAGGGTGGCGCACACAGGTGGAAAGGGACCTCAACCAACTGGGCGTGGGACACTGGAAACAGCTAGCAAAAGCTTCTAGCTGGAAAGGCTTGCTGGTTGAGGCCCAGGTTCACCCCGATCAGTAGCGCTACCTAAGTATGTAAGTAAGTGGCTAACAGACCACGTGCAGCCGAACAACATACGGAGGCCCTAAGCTGCTATTAGGCAGATATTATCCAGGAAATGGGATTAGAAAATTGGACAAGAAAATGCCCGCTACGGCGACTGCTACAAGGAGAGAAGACAACGCATATTCGGATGCCAATTTGTTATTAGAGGTAGAGTTAGGCAAAAAGTCTTGAGCTTCCGGTATGTAAGCGAACGTCTCATAACACTTCGTCAACATCAGCCTAATTAGCGCTCACATGCCTTCACTCCACCGAGGACAAAGATGACGCTACAAAATACGACTCCTACGAGCTCCTAGATAGGACATATGCCCAATGTCCCAATTACGATGTTGAAATCGTACTGGAAGACTTTAACGCGAAATTTGGCAAGGAAGTCGCTTTTAATAGGGTCATGAGCATCCATGAAAATGGATGTAGGCTGATACACTTCGCAACGGGGGGAAATCTTCTAGTTGTTAGCATGCGTTTCCCACATCTCAACATAGACTTGGCGATCTCCGGATCAATCAGCCGTCAACCAGGTTGACCACATTGCGATTGATAGCAGGCACGCATCTGATATTCTGCGAACTTTCCGAGGAGCCAACATCGACTCGGACCACTACCTTGCGGCAGCCAGGTTACGACTACAAATATGCCCGGCTTAGAAAAATCGGGTAAAGTCAGCGGCATACAACGTCGCAATGCTACAATAGCAAGAGACCGCCAGAGCCTATGTGCCAATCGCGTCTCCCCCAAGCTCTCGGAAAACCCTCCAACACCTGCTCAAATCGTTCAACACCAATGGACCCGTTATCAATAAGCCTGAGAGAGTGCTGCCTCTGAGGTACTGGGTTTCAAAACGCCACCAACAAGAAACCCATGGTTTGACGACGAGTGTAGGAGGGCACACGCCGCCAAGCAGCAAGCCTTCCAAGGGACAAGGAGGACCAGAGCTGCTCGTGAGCTTTATGAGCAGAAGAAGAGGGAGGAGCTTAAGCTTCTCAAAACGGTAAAAAGAGAGCATAAGAAGCTCGCGACCGAAGAGATGGAGAGATGCTATGGCAGGAACGAATAAAACAAACATGCCAGGGATCTTATATCCCATGCTAGAAGGAAAGCCTGCAGGGACGAAAATGGAAACCTAGTAGCAGACTCACAGTCGGTACTAAGAATCTGGAAAGACTACTTCTGCAGACTGTATAGGGGCGATGATGAAACAGATTCTGCTGTCAGGCAGAATCACCCATTCACAATGGGCAATGATAGCAGAGAGAGAATTCCGCCCTGGACGAAGTCAGGAAAGTTTTTTCTAAGCATAAGCCTAACAAAACTGCTGGAACAGATGAACTACCTGCCGAGCTTTTTAAGGCAGTTGGAGATGACCTGGTTGGGAGAATGCAGTAGCTCTTCTATAAGATATGGTCAGAGGAATGCCTGCCCGATGAGTGGAATCCTAGTATCGTTTGCCTGATCCACAAGAAAGGAGACTCCTTTTTCTGCGCCAATTACAGAGGTCTCGCGAACATCGCTTATAAGATCTTCTCTGCTGCGCTGCGTGAACGCCTGAAAAAGTTCGATAATAAACTGCCAAACTCGTCAGATTGTACATACTGACATTGGAGAGTTCTCTTGACATTATCATATTAGGCTCACTGGCCAACCTAAGAGGTACGATCTATTTCAAGTCTGCACAATTGGATAAACACAGCGAGATGTCATTGAGGTCTTTACGAGCATTGAGGCGGAGGCGGCTAAAATATGACTGGCGGTAAATGAGGGCAAGACAAAATATATTCTGTCGTCGGAAAAGGGCACGAACCACTGGAGTCTTGACCAGGGCGCACATATCGGCAGGTATAATTTCGAGGTATTCAAGGACTTCATCTAGCTAGGCTCTGTAGTGACATGCACCAATGACATCAGTGCCGAAATCAACGCAGAATAACTTTTGCCAACCACTGCTTCTTTGGGAGGCAATTGGGAAGCAGAGCCCTCTCTCGGGAAACCAAGGTGACCATACAAAAGGTCCTTGTCATCCCGGTCCTGCTTTATGGCGCAGAGACATGGACCTTATCGAAAGTGGATGAGCGCGTACGATTTTCGGCCCGATGTGTTTAAATGGGGAGTTGAGGAGAAGATTTAATATTGAATTGTACGGGCTATACAGAGACGTGAACGTAGCACGTCATGTAGAGGTCATGTAGAGCGCATGGAAATTATAGCTCCGACCCGGAAGGTCTTTGAATCCAACCCTGAGGGACGACGTGGTCGAGGATGACCAAAGTGAAGGTGGCGCACATAAGTGGGAGAAGAGTTCAACCAACTAGGTGTGCGGTACTGGAGACTGCTAGGGTCGCCATGAACTGTAGCGTCGAAGAAGAAGAAGAAGCAGCCATCAGTGATTTCCAATTCAAATTTCAAATCAAATTCAAATGAGACTCGCACTGTCGCACTGCCTAATCGTCGTTGGATCGCCATCTATTGGCTGATAGGAGAAACTCGTACCTGAAAACCTTCATCGCATTTTCTATGTTTCCATTCGACAAAGGATAACGAATCCTTTAGTACATGGTGGGAAATTGTGTCGTGACTCTCGATGCGTCGTTCGCTATAATTTGTGACAATCTTTGGCCGTACAATCGGACACGTATACATGTCCCTTAAGAGCAATGTTATTTGTGTAAACAACCCTTCATCGCCAGAATTCTATCCCATCCCTGAACCACTTTCCTTCGTATTCTTTTTTCTTATTCGATTCACTTTTACTCGCCCGGTGAAACGCCTTGTCACACGTTCAAGGGGGAAAAACTTGTTTTCCAACGTTAGAAACCGCCCAATTACCTAAAAGTTTTTCTGAAAATCATCCACAACCCAATTGTTTCTCGCTAAACACAAGGTTACACCAACTCCCGTCATGACCCATGTGAACCAACCGACCGAAACCCATCATTCTTATCAGTAACAACACCGCACAACGTATAAATAAATCTTCCGCTCAATTTATTAATGACTACCAGCTATGCTATACGCTATATATATAAAACCACATTCGCAACCTAGAGACCATTGTAAATCCGGTTAATTGACGATTGATCGAGTATTTTCTTGATATCTGCAACGAAACCAACAGCACCAATAAGAACGTGGCACGATACGCCCTCAATTCACGTAAACTCACCTTCCTTCTCGCTATCGTCCAAGTCTTTCTTCGGGAACTCCACGTCGAAAGTGATGTACAAATTGCCGTGCAGATTATTGTTCTCGTAGTTTGGCATGCCTTCACCCTTCTTGCGAATACGAGCACCCGGCCAAGTGATCTTTTCCCGCGTCACCGACACTTTGTGTCCATCCAAGTGTACGATATCCAAGTTGAAGCCGATCAGAGCGTCCTGAAAAAGAAAAATACAAGTTCGAAACCCATCCGTTCATGCGTTGACAAACCATCTAACCTGTAAGCTGATTGTGACGTTTGTGTACAAGTCATCGCCCTTGCGCTGGAATCTCTCGTGCGGCATTTGTTGTACAACAATAACCAAATCACCTGGCTCGCCGTCCATATGCGGTTCTCCCTCTGCGACAAATCGCGTCTCTTGTCCATCAACCATGCCCGGTTCGATTTCAATCTCTAACGTTCGCTCCTCATTGACCAGCTTCACGTTCGCACACTCATCGCACACCGTCTGCTGAATCATTTGGAACCGACCCGGACCCATATTCCTTGTCACCATCTCCTGGCGACAGTTACATTTTCTGGTGCCCGCCGCTGGCTTTAGCACCGGCTTGTTCCGCACAATCTCAACGAAATTTCCCGAATACAATTCCTCCAACGTAACGTACATATTCATGACGATGTTCGCTCCACGCGGCGTATCCTGATGCCCCGAATCGCCGTTGCCAAAATGAAAACCAAAATCACCAAAGAAACTGGCAAACGGATCCGAATTATCCATCATACCGTCCTTCTTCAAACACTCCTCGCCACACCGATCGTACGTCTTTCGTTTCTCGGCGTCCGAGAGCACCTCGTACGCTGCACCAAGATCCTGGAACTTGGTCGACGCGTCCGGGTCGTCCTTATTCTTATCCGGATGCAATTCTTTGGCCAATTTTCGATACGCTTTCTTGATCTCATTGGTCGATGCAGATTTTTTCACATTCAAAATGCTATAGAAATCACGGCCGGCCTCCGCCAGGAGGATACACAATAGCAGTTGCAATCCAACGCAAAGGAGCACCGAACGCATGTTGCCTCAAGTTTATTTGATTAACTAATATGATTTAACTTAATTTAAATGTGAATTTAATCTACGAGCACGACGAAAATGTTTACGCTATCAGTTTTTGGTACATATTCCCGGAATTCGGATCGAATCCGTATATGCGTGGTGTGCGGTGATTGGCTAAACAGCTGTCAGATGTGACACGACTGCTTTTTCTAAGTGGAGAAGGTTCACTTACGAACGAGGTAGTGAAGTGACTAAGATATTAATGGGGGAGTTTCATTGAGCGGAAGCTTTACTTGTGGTTAAAAAGCAGTGATTAAGTTAAGTGATTTATCTCGCTAATGCTTGCAATAGCAGTCAAGTCTGAAACTTGTAAAGACCGATTGCCTAAACTGTAACTAAGTGGCGTTTTTTTGGAGCTGAAGACACGGGCTCATTTTATGACAATAGCGAACAAGAAGCGTCTTACACCTCGACTTTACTTTTTCTTGATTTACTGCCTTATAAAAGGCAATTGAAAAAGTTGGGAAATGCATGCAATGCGTAAAAAGCTGTTCTTAAGAGGAGGTACCTAGGTTCCTATTTTAGTCTTCAGGTATGGCACCAGTGTGAATACGTCAAATCTGATACTGCCATCGTAAAGTTTGACATTTTTAAAGGTAATTATACTCAGATCAGTCTTAAGCTTTCGGTATATGTGTGAACGTTTCATAACAATCCGCCTCTCTTCGGGAAGATGTGTTCACACCCCCACAGAAGAAAAAGACGACAGAGTCAAAGATGACTTCTATGGACTCCTAGATAGAACATACGCTCAATGTCCTAGCTATGACACCAAGATTGTTCTAGGAGATTTCAATGCGGAGCTCGGTAAAGAGATTTTGTGACGAGGCGTAACCTTCTAGTAGCTAGCACACAATTCTCACATCTCAATATCAATAACAGGACCTGACTGTCTCGTGATCAATTAGTCGTTAACCAAAAATCGTTCATATTGCGACGACGCCATCTTGGATCTCCGAACCTTCCAAGGAGCCAATGTCGACTCGGATCATTACCTTGTTGCAGCCAAGGTACGTATGCGGATATCGCGAACAATACGAGTCGAGTAGGACCAGCAAAGTTTGACTTCGGCAAGCTGCAATCGCAAAGGACGATCAGGACCTTCGCCGATCATGTCTTACTTAGGTTCTCTCACGAGCCGATGCAAGTTATATAAACCATAGAACAGCAATGGGGACGTTGTCAAAGCGCCATCAGGGATGCTGCCTCTGATGCATTAGGTTGCCAGCTATCACCTAGGAGAAACCTTTGGTTTGTTGACGAATGCAGACAGGTACATACAGAAAAACAGAATGCATACATGGCCACGTTGCATCGGCAAAGAAAAGCTGCTCGTGAGCTCTATTATCAGAAAAGAAGGGAGGAACATACGCTTTTTAGAAGGAAAAGGAAAGAGCACGAGAAGCGCGAGATCGCAGGAACGACGTTCGAAAGTTTTACTAAGAAGCCTGAAGGGATGTAGACGGAGACCTCGTAGTTGAATATGGAAAGACTATTTCTGCGGACTGTATAACGGCGAAGATAGTCAAGATACCGCTGTCAGACAGAACGCAACATTAACTAACACACTGGACGAAGATGAGAAAGAATTCCGTCCACCTGACTTAGACGAGGCTAAGATAGCGATATCGAAACTTAAGTCTAATAAGGCTGCTAATGCAGATGGCCTGACTGTTGAGCTATATAAGGCAGCTGGAGATGAGTTGGCTGGGAGCATGCACCAGCTCATCTATAAAAGTATGAATGGAATCTCAGTATCGGCTGCCCGGTCTATAAGAGAGGAGACCTCTATAACTGCGCCAACTATAAGGGATATCGCCTATAAAATCTTCTTTGCCATGCTGTGTGCCGTGCCTGAAAACATTTGTGGACAATTAGATAAGTCCCTATCAATGTGGTTTCAGGCTAGGAAAATCCACGACGGACCAGGTATTTAGACTGCAACAGTCCTAGAGAAGACCCATTCCAAGTCGATATGCCCCACCTCTTCATCGACTTTAAAGCCACGTATTAGTGCTTATAGGGACGAACTATACAAAACCATGTCGCGTTTTGACGTCCCTGCCAAACTCGTCAGGTTGTGCAGGATGAAAATGGAGAATTCTCGCTGTTAACCTAGACCTCCGATGTCAACAAAGGATTCAGACAGCGCACTATCATGCAACTTTTCCAACATCGTCCTTGAAAAGATCGTGTGGGATTCCCTGGCCAATACAAGAGTCACGACCTACTTGAGGTCTGCACAACTGCTCGCATACGCTAATGACATTGACTTGATTGGGATAACGCAGCGAGATTTCACTAAGCCTTTTGTGAGCATTAAAGCAGAAGTGGCTAAAGTGGGTCTGAAGGTAAACGTGGGCAAAACCAAGTATATGCTGTCGTCAAAGAAAGTCGCGCAACACCAATATCTTATACAGAACGTCACTATTGGCAGCTACAAATTTGGAGTGGTCAAAGACTTCGTCTACTTTGGCTCACTCATGACCAGCGAGAACAACACTGGCGCTGAGATCAAACGCAGACTTCCTCTTGCCAACCGCTGCTTCTTTGGGCTCAAGCGACAATTGGGAAGTAGTGCCCTCTCTCGAAAGACCACGGTTGTATGTGTATGTATGTATGTTGGCGTTACAGTCCATGAAGAACCTGAGCCGAGCTTCTCTCAATCGCCCATGTTGTGTGTGATTTCATTTTCCCATAGGTGAAAGGGACCTACAGTTTATTGCTGGTTCCGAACGGCGAATTTCGAGAAGCTTTTCATGACAATTTTACTACAGGGAGTTTTGTCAGAACCCCGCTGAGGAGAAACACCGTGAAAAACACGTTCGATGACATGGCTGTGTCGGGATTCGATCCCGTGTCATCGGCGTCAGAGGCCAACACACTACCCACTGCGCCACGGTGCTCTCAGACCACGGTTGCACTATACAAAATGGCGCAGAGACTGGACTTTAACGAAATCGGATGAAGACACCCTTGGTATGTAATTTCGAGAGCAAAATTCTGCGTTCAAATGATGTTCCCGTTTCTATAAACGGGGAGTGAAGGAGAAGATAAAATGGGCTGTACAGCGACATCGGCCCTGTATGACGTCTATGGATCCAACGTCTAAGATGGCTAGGCCATGTAGATCAAATGGATAAGACAGCTCCGGCCCGAAGAGTCTGTGGGACGTAGCGGACAGGTGGAAGAGGACCTGAACCAATTGGGAGTGCGTCGGTGGAAACCGCTGGCAAAAGACCGTATCAGCTGGAGTGGTTTGTTGGTTGAGGCCCAGGTTTATACCGGACTGTAGTGCCACCTAAGAAAGTAAGTACGCAGTAGGTGTCATAATAAGGAAGAGGATGAATCTCCATCCCATCTCCTATACAACTGCCCTGCCCTAGCTTCCTCAAGAAGACCATTTCTGGGTAAATACTTCTTTGATAAACTAACTGATCTATCCGGAACGGAGATCAACAAACTATCGAATTTTACTCGAAACTCAAAATGATTCCAAGAGTAACGGTGACCAAGCCGACTCGCGTGGTAGCACAAATGACCTATCTTGGTCTTAGAACTTGCCTAAAATAAGCACTTATAGTACATATGTACTATTTTTTATTGTCTATTTTCAAACTCTTTAAAAAAAAATCCCGGAAAAATCCCACCCGCCAGGAGCACATTTCACTATTGTGAACCAACGTAACCGCACTCGCTCTTGCGGTTTCCGAAGAGGGACTTTTCCCCAAACTGTCAAACCACTATCCAAAATCTCAAAAGCAAGAAGAAAAAATGTCAAATTCGTAAAAAAAAGGCCGAAAAGAAGTCGGAACAGAGCGCTTGCCTATAAATTCAGTTTTCCCACAAACCGAAAAAGGAATGCCAAACGTTTAAACGGCAAAAATCCATTTTATATACAAATCTATACGTAGTTATCGTCCCCGAAACACGTTTAAAACTGTCAGTACAAGAAATAAAGTTTGCATTTTGGTAGTTCGTAACTAATCGGAAAAAGGGCGAAAGGCCACCGAAAAAAAAAGTGGAAAAAGAGAAAAAGGAGAAAAATCTGAAAACGGCAAACGACAGATACAACTGTTCAATTTTTTTTTTTTCTACTGAAGGAGTTAGATCCTCGCCAAATGTGTTATGTTAATAGCGTTTCTATCTGTTTTTCTATTATTCAAAAATTCTTTTAGTTTTTATTTGAAACGAAAAGACGACAAGAGGGAGACTTGCAAGAATTATTTGTCTACGAATCGGACAAATTTGATTAATAAACAAAACAACAAAATGAGTAATTTCCTGACGAAAAGTGCCGACCCACAGGCTCAAGCCACCACGAACGTGATGTGAGTATGATGAGATGAGGCGGAGCGTTGCCGACAAAATGGTGAGAATGAAATTATTTCATTTTACAGCGTATTCAAGTCGGGCGATAAGCAACATTGCTATGAGATCAACGAACAGAATGTGACGATTGTGGGAAGTGCCGGCAGTCATGACCATGGTAGCTCGAAGGTGAAGCTGAAAAATATTGTCGACTTCAAGTGGGAGACGAGAAACTACCCGGGACACTTGATTGCCGTACATATTGATGGAAAGCATTTGGCTTATGTTATAAATGGTTTGTGTATAGCCTTTAGTGGCGTGGCGTGCTTGTTATAATGTTTCTCGTTTTCTACTCATCAAGTGAACAACAAAATGACGCAGTCAAAGGGTATGGTTCGGGTGTCGTACGTGCCAACCGGTCTTCGGTCATTGATTAAGGGCATGTCCGGTGAGGTGTTGGACTTACAGTTTGCACACATTGAAGGCGAAAGGATATTGGCGTCGATTGACGCCACATCGCTGTATGTGCATCGGATCAGTACGATTGGCGACACGCTAGTCTGTGATTTGGTGATTAAAATCGAGGATCCACTAGAGAATTACACGCCGAAATATGATAAGATATCGTGGTGTCCGTATGTGGATTCGGCGTGTGAGGACGATGACGAAAGTAATCATTTGATTGTATGGGCGAGAGGGAACGTCTACCAATGCTTCAACATCAACTCGATCAGTATAAATTACGGGGTAAGTGTCGTATGAATGATGTTAGTTTTAGGTGTAGTCTAAGTCTATTCGATAAGTGCTTACGTCCTGTGGTGTTGAATGTCCTAATTGTGAATTTATCTATAACAATGGAATATACAGCAGATTGGAAAGTTTTGTCCGCCGGATATAGCCTCTGGATATTTGAAATTCTTCGATCCTGAAATGGTTATCACCTGGGTGGCTCTATCGCCAGATGGCACAACTCTCGGAGTCGGTAGCGAGGACGGAATGATCAGATTCTATCAGGTAAATGATGTATTTTTGCTTTCTCTTCCATTTTTTAAAACTATTTTGGTCTCGTAAAGGTCTACTTCCACGAGAAAGAGCCACGCTGCCTGCACCAATGGAAGCCACATAATGGAAAACCAGTGTCTTCCTTCTTTTTCCTCGACAATCTAACTAAATCAGCAGCCGAGTAAGACGTTTTTATGTTAACATTTTCGAAACACTCGTCAATCTCGTCCCTCTATCTCTACAGCTCATATTGGAAATATGCCTTAACCGGTGCCGATAATAATACAGAATTCAAAGTCTGGGACTGCGGCACCTGGGAATGCCTTCAGACAATCACTCTAAAGACGAGCGAAGATAAGAAATTGAAATTCATTGCCGAAATCGATCGCACCTCATCGTATTTGGTCATATCGAATCTCGAGACACGTGTCATGTATGTTTTTCAAATCATCACCGCGGCCGATGGTGTTTCATTACTCGACACATCAGCCGTCACTCATAATTCGAATAGTTCGTTGAATTCCACAGCCAATGATCAGGTTCAGAAAAAGAAAACCGTCGGGGTGTGCGTGAAGAGTGTCTCTGAATTTCCATTGTCGTCGCCGATTCTGAGTTTTTCAATTGTTGATGCCGCCGTTCGTCGGTATAAGTGTGCAAATGATAACTACCTGGTCGATGAGATGGATGACTATGACGAGGAGACAAATTCAATTTATTGTGTCGTTGTACGAATGTTTACTGTTCATCCGAAGAGTGTACAAGAGTGTCATATTCTGTATCAGCCGACAGTGGACGAGAATACAGATGTGAAGAGTACGATATCGAATGAAAGTACAAAAGAGTTTATAGAAAGTGCAAATGACAAATTGAATGACAAAGAAGAGGAGGAGGAGGAGGAGGAGGATGACGACGACGACGACGAAGAAGAGGAGCACAATAGTGTGAATCGACAATCAGGCATAGCGGCCACGGAGAAAGGTCCATTAGAAACATTATTCGATCGTGTACAGGCGAGTGATGTTCAGACGAATGTTGTTGCTGATAAGACTGAATCACAGGGTCCATCGCCACAGATTTCGAATAGTAATAGCCATAAGAGCTTTGCGCAAGTCAACTTGATGACACCAGACGCGTTTAGTTCCTCTACTGGTGAGTGATTTTCAAAGTGATTTCTACCAATTCCCCTTTGGTTGATTGTGAAACGGACGTTCAATGCTCAAGAGTAGAAAGGTGATAGAAAATAGGGTAATTTCGGTTACATTTAACCTTGGTTGCTATGCTATGCTATGACTTCGCTCCTGGAATAGAAACGCAGACGTTTTCGATAGTAATCTTTTGTTTCATGCCATGGCTTCCTTTTTAATTGGTAAACTGTGATTTACTGAACATTTTGTGGCGTTATCACCCCTAGTATATTCCGTTTTTATAGACCTACAATAGGGCTACGACAGACTCCTTGCTTCTATCCCTTCCAAACCAACTTCTATCCAAACATGTCTGTGGTTTTCTCCAATAATTGAATCTCTAAAAACCAGATTTCTTCTTTTCCATATGTTACAGTTGCAGGAAAGAAAAGTCCTGAAACCGTGAGCTCAGAAGTACTCAATACAATTCTGATGCTGGCCAGTGTAACCGGCTCTAATACAACAACCAACAAACCAGATAACATGAATCTGTTGAATTTAGTTAATAATAAGATTATCGAAGATCAGGAGCAACAAAAAATTAAGCAGACGATGGAGAAACAAAAGAAGTTCATGGGTAAGTGTGTGGTCTTGGGCATGTCCACACGTACACAGCAAAGGATGCTACTATATCAGCGTATGCTGTGGCTATTTCTACTATTTTTCTATTGTTGTTTTTTCGTTTTTTTGTTTTCACTTTTGCTTGCTTCCTTCCCTTTGTGATATGCCATGCTTGTTTTAGATTAGTTGCAACCCGATATGCTGCGGGCGTTTAAGTTTTCCCCTTTCTCTAACCCCCGATCCTACATATTTGCACGAAATCCTTGTGTCTCAAGCCAGGAATTGCATTCCGAATTTGTCTTTTTGTTCGATTTCAACATTTGTTGCTCGAAATCCTTTGCTTTCGTTCGAACTGTGACTGATTGTTTGCGTTTTTTGCTTTTACCAGCGATGGATTCGAATGTGAATCGAAATAATCTCGACAATTTTACAAGTGGCAATTCGAGTCCCAGCCGTGAGGTGCAGGAGATCATGTCGAGTCAAGATTTCGAACGGCGAAAGAGTTCGTTTAGCGGAGAGGAAACAGATCAGGGTAAGACGGAAAATGGTCCCTCAACCAACTTGACCAGTAATTTGCCCGAACTTCCAACAGGTACTTCACAATATAAGATCTTTCGTTGAATCTCTTACTTAACACGACCATTTTGTAGATGTAGAGAAGAAAACACCTTCGACGACCACGGCCAGTTGGCCTAAAGTGCCCGATGTACGCACAGTAACCAAACACTCGACCGAGCTGGAAAATTCCGAGAATCTAATCACGCAGACGAACAACGACACAGGGGATCTAAATATGAAAATGAATCAAATTCTCGGTAAGTCATAGCCAGTTCACAACTTATTGAATGACTTGATCATATCCAATCGATTGCATAGAGCTAGTCCAGAAGCAATCGTTGCAAATTGCAGCTTTGCAGAACGAAATCAGTGATTTGAAGAATAAAAACGCCTGCGACACCTACAAGGACATGAAAGACTTTTCCTTCAAAGTCGAAATGCAACTATCCAAGCTCATGGAACAGTATTTAAAGCGATATGAAAACGAACATAAGAAGAAACTCAATGCATTCGTCGCTGGCAAGTAAGTGTAAAAGCACAAATGCGCACGAACACGTGTTGCGACTAATATCTCTTCGTTTAGAGAACAACAAAATCGAGAAATACGCGATTCATTGGTACAATTACTAAATCAATTCACACTCACCCGCCTGACAGATGTGATCTCAAAGGTGATTGGCATCGAGATTCAACGACAAATCATGCCATTGCTGACGACCAAACTCGACGGTTTGCAGCAGTATATTCAGAAGGAAGTCAAGAACAAAATGTCCACATTCGACTACATGCTGAATCAGAATATAGCTCAAGTGTGTAAGAGCAAGGTAGGTTCGTTGATCGGAAGTGTAGGTCATTGGCTTAATGGTTTTCTATTTTCTGGCAACAGACTGTAATCGATACGTTCGGAAAGTCTGTGTTATTAGGAGTACAGGGTAGCCTACAAGCGGCATTCATCGAATCCATGTCTAGTACGCTTATACCGGCCTACGAGAAGTCATCACAGAACATGTTCAAGCAGTTGCACGACGCATTTTCAGTCGGCATCAAGGAATGTAGGTCGTCATTATTGTTGTTTGTCAATTTAGTTTTTGATGATGTTTTCCTTGTAGTTATGGAGCAATTCAATAGCTACATAACGCAAATGCAACCGATGCATGACTCGAGCGAGGAAATCGTTAACAAATTCAACGGATTCCGGCAGCATTTGGAGTCAGTATTAATGAAGTATAATAATGCTGTGCACGAATCGCTGATTGACAACAAGAAGGACATTAAAAACATGGAAAAGAATCTAGCGCGACAGATAGCCGAAGTGGTGAGGACAGAGGTAAGTTTTTTATTCTCCTTTTATGCCGAGAAATATGATATGGTTTTTATTTAAGGTGCAAAAGGGAATCGAGTCTCAGACTGTAGCATTGCGATCTCAAACCACCACACCCGCCCCATCGATATTCGATATTAAGGAACAAATCAAATTACTCCTCAATACAGGACAGATCAACAAAGCATTCCATCAAGCCCTCCTAGCCAACGATCTGACTCTTGTCGAGTTTACTTTACAACGCGCCGACCACAATGCGGTATTTCATCCGTGCTGCCTCGAGCAAAAGGTCCTCCTCTCCCTCATACAACAAATCTCCGCCGACATGAGCAATCACAACGAACTCAAGCAGAGGTATTGACTGATCTTGTATCCTCTTGTGACTTATTTGATTTTAATTTTGTTCGTTCCCTAGTTACCTTGCTGATGCGATCCTCAGCATAAATCCAAACGATCCAATCACACGGGAACATGCACCAAAAGTCTTGAAAGAGCTCTACTTCAACTGCCAGTCATTCCTCTTTTCGCAGGCCAAGAATCCGCAATGCAGTAACGTTCGTATGCTCATGAAAGCCATTCAGGGGCTAAGCAAGATGCCTTTGCAAAATTAAGTACTACTCCCACTACTACCGTCACCACCACCCGAACTATACACACGTCGACATATGAGAGGCAAAAAGCGTATTTTGAGTTGTTTTTTTCGATTTTCTTTCAAATCACATTGTTGTTGGACGATCTCCTCCACGTGGAACTAAATTCATTTCCAAAAAACCAATACCAACGCTTTGCTCTCTCATTCATAACTCTTTATCCGTTTATCCGTTCGCTTTGTGTTTTTCGTTTTATACACTTAATCCATTCTCTTTGAGATGTCGAATTGAAATTTTGATTTTCTTTTTCCAACAAACCCCCGTTCAATACCCTTTTTTTTGTTTTTTTTATTTTATCTATAAGACGTATCGTCTAAAAACGAAAGCATAAAACTAAAAACAAAAAAAAACTATTAGCGAGTGTCGTGAGAAATCCAAGCAGATAAGTTGCAAATCAATTTTTTATATTTAATCTAATTTAGTAAGCGACAGGAGAAAAGTTTAACTTTGTATAATGTAGGAGAGAAAACGACATAAAAAAAATAACAAAATTGAAGCAAACACGAGCGTTTTCTTGCGAGTATTTTGTGGCGTCCGTCGTATTATGCCACCTGGGCTACATCCCACAAATCTGGGAGAAGTCAACTTTGTCTTCATCCTCAAGATTGGAAAGCCAAGTGAACAACATACATCCTATCGCCCTATCAGCCCTAACGTCGTTCCTATTAAAAACAATGGAGAAACTGATAGAGCTCCATATTAGAGGGGTCTTAAAGGTGTCCTACACCACCTAGTGGCGTGTGTTGAAAATAGTTTCACACATCAGGGGATCGCGTCCGTCGTATTATGCCACCTGGGCTACATCCCACAAATCTGGGGAGAAGTCAACCTTGTCTTCATCCTCAAGATTGGAAAGCCAAGTGAACAACATAAATCCTATCGCCCTATCAGCCCTAACGTCATTCCTATTAAAAACAATGGAGAAACTGATAGAGCTCCATATTAGAGGGGTTGTACACTGCGGTAGTAAGACCAATCCTAGTCTATGGCTCGGTTGTCTGGTGGAAGGCGCTTGAGAAAAAGTGTCATCTTCAGAGTGTGTCAAAGGTTCAAAGGGCAGGCTGTCTGGCGGTGACGGAATCTATGAAGTCCACACCAACGGCGGCCCTTGAAGTCATGCTGAACCTCCCACCCCTGGACTTGTACTGCGAGAGCGCCGCAACCAGAACTGCGCTAAGATTACAGGAATCAGGTCTCTGGAAAAGGAGTCCTCACGGACATGCATCAGTCTTGGATCGATGGGCCGTCTCGAGATTCAAAACCGTAACGGACTATGTCACCCGACTTCCTTCTTGGGAGAGGAAATTCTCTATTAGAATTCCCTCCAGGGAGGAATGGACCGGTGATTTGGTACGCACGGAAAGTGAACTGGCACTCTACACCGACGGATCCAAAATGGATGTTGGCACAGGTGCCGGAGTCTACTTTGAATCTCGGGATATGCATCGCCCCTACAGGCTCGATGATGGATGCAGTGTCTTCCAAGCTGAGGTCTTCGCTATCAGGCAGGCGGCGGACCTAATCAGCAAAGAGAATATTACAGGAAGAAGGACCAGCATCTGTGTTGACAGCCAGGCAGCCATTAAGGCTCTGCAGGCAGCATGGATAAGATCCAAACTCGTCAAACTCTGCAAGGAGAAGTTAGAAGAGATATCCAATGTAAATGAGGTGACCCTTTGCTGGGTACCTGGTCATATGAATATCTCCGGAAACGAGAGGGCGGACGAGTTGGCTAGGGTGGGATCAGGTGCTAACATTGCGCCCATCTCAGCTGAGGCCAAAGAACCACTCAGTGCGCTCTACAGGGAGATACAGACGGAGCTATTGGTGAAAGCCAATAAGCACTGATGTCGCTTAGATACATGCGCAACGGCGAAATCGACTTGGCCCGTCTATGATAAGAAAAGAACGGAAAATCTGCTGAAGCTCAATCGTGGGAACATTCGACTGGCAGTCGGTGCCCTCACCGGGCACTGCATGCTATCCTATCATGCAGCTCGACTAGGCCAGCCCTACAATGACTTCTGCAGAAGCTGCAGGGACGAAGAGGAAATTGAGTCCGTTCGTCACCTGCTGTGCGAATGCCCGTCGCTAGCCCAAAAAAGGAATATTTTCCTGGGAAGATACTTCCTTTCGGGACTAGAAGAGGTAGGTAATATCGGGCTGAACAGAATACTGGGATTTTTATCCTCGTCTGGCTGGTTCAGCTCGACGGTAAATGAATAGGTATCAACGGGTTAAACAAAACAGGTGGGCACAATGGACTCAACGTAGTCTACGTGAGCCTTGACTTTACGTCAATAGGGCAGCCATATACCTAACCTAACCTAGAGGGGTCTTAAAGGTGTTCTACGCCACCTAGTGGCGTGTGTTGAAAATAGTTTCACACACAAGGGGATCGCGGTTTGCGCTTTCCACGATATTGAGGGCGCTTTTGACGATACTGGCTATGACTCGATCACCACTGCACTATCCTGTAGAGATGTAGACCATTCCACTAAACACTGGATTAGGGCGATGCTTAATAGCCGTATAATATCGGCCACATCTGGGGAGGTCTCGGTGACAGTATCGGCCTTTCACCTCTTCTCTGGTCGATAGTTATCGACGACCTACTACACAAGCTAACCACTGGTGGCTACGAGGTCATTGGATATGATGATAACCTACTAGATATTGTTACGGGCAAGTGCGAAACTGCTATCTGGGATCGCATGCAGCTCGCGCTTCAGTTTATCTCTGACTGGTGAGGCAGAGAGGGTTTATCGATTATCCGTTTTTCTAAATGGCACAAACATAGGATTTTCAGAAAGTATCTAGGTATTGACGTTGATCGCAATCAACTGGAACTCTAATATCAAAGACAAAGTTACAAAAGCGACTAAGGCCTTTGCGCCTGTCGACGTATATACGGCAAAACCTGGGGACTTAAACCTAAGGTAATACACTGACTACATACCGCGAAAGTAAGACCTATCATCACCTATGCGTTCACGGTATGGTGAACAAAAGTTGAGCTTCAACACCTTCAGAGACTAGCGTGTCTTGATATTACAACCTGCCCCACGGTAGCCCAAGATGCACTGATCGGAACCCACGCGCCTTTTTATTGAAAAGGTTGCAATGCGCAGTGCAATCAGAATTTTTCGCTCGGGAACAAGCTTGCCATGTAGACTCATGGGTCACATGTCTATCTTGCAACATCTTCCCGAGTTGGATATGATTAACACGGTCTCGGACGCATTACCACAAACCGCTCAGCTTGGGAAACCAGTGATCCCTTGCTGATTCCACATTGCGACCAACTTTCTTTCATTCTTTTTGCGTCTTTGTTGGCGGCGGTTGTGTTTTCGTTAAGGTTATTAAGTGATTGGATTACTTATAATTGCTTTTGAATTTGTTCTATTAACAAGATGCCGCAAATTCAGAAACAAGCTCCTAAGTTCTCCGGAACAGCCGTTGTCAATGGTACTTTCAAGGAGGTCTCATTGAAGGACTACAAAGTAAAGTATGTGGTCTTATTCTTCTACCCACTTGATTTTACGTTCGTTTGACCGACCGAAATCATCGCTTTATCGGATCGTGCAAAGGAATTCCGTAAAATCCGCGCAGAAGTAGTTGCCTACTCTACCGACTCGTATTTCACTCACTTGGCCTGGATCAATATACCACGCAAGCAGGGAGGTCTCGGAAACTTGGACATCCCCGTGTTGACTGATAAATCAATGAAAATCGCTCGAGCCTATGGTGTTCTGGATGAAGATAGCAGCGTTCCATTCCGTGGATTGTTCATTATCGATGGCAAGCAGAATTTGAGTAATAAGAGTAATACCCATCAATATACTCTCTGATAGCCAAGCAGCGCTTAAAGCGCTCAAAAACCGTTAAGGAATGCCATGATGCCCTACAAGACCTCGCCAAAAGAAACAAGGTCAAACTCTGGTGGGTACCAGGGCAGAAAGGTATTAAGAGCAATGAAATCGCCGGTTCTGACTGGTTAGAAAAGATTCCAGCGAAAAATACATACATATGTAAGTCCTGAACCTTTTTGCGGCATTCCCAAGTCTAAGATCAACTTCTTGGATAAGTGCGAAAAATCGCAACACCTGTCCTTTTGGAACAGCGTTCAGGGACTTCGCCAATCGAGACGATTTATACGGCCTCTGAACAAACACTATTAACAAACCCTATCTTAATAGAGTAGATATCAGAGGACTAGTCAGCTACCTTAAGGGACATTGTGGTCTGAGATATCATCTCAATAAAATTAACCTCTCCTCTGAAACTAAGTGCCGACTCTGTCTTGAGAACGAAGAGATGGCAGAGTACATACTGTGTGAGTGCGCTGCTCTTTGCCATTTCAGGAAGCGTATCCTTCTTAAGGTAGCCCTAATGACTTCTAATGGGATCATCTTGGCTCCTACGAGAAGCATTTGCTTTTCCCTCGGCTAATCGGCTAGCGGGCACAATAGATATGTAAAGGGCGCAGAGCCTGGTGCTATTTGTTAGCAACACTACTCGGATCAGGCGATAGAAAATATACGCTGACGACACGACACGGTGTTTATTTTGAACAGTGTCAGTTGATGCTGTCTGTGTCGTCGCCGTAATAGAATGCCTCTGATCTCAGAAATCAAATACGTAAAACTGCAATTGTGCAATCTAGGGCCAAAAGATGTCAACGGAATGTGCTGATATAGCTCTGTCCAAAGGATGCTTCACCCAATCGTTCATCAAACGAGAGGACGGAACATGGACCAACTCAGCTATGGAATCCTTGAAACACCTGCCCCCCAGGCACTTCCCTGGTGGCTCCACGAAAACAAATTAAAGAAGTTATCACCCCTGAACAGGTCTCCTATGGTTGCCCCTAGTTTGGTTGCCAGCCCTCAGCAAAGCTTAATAACATCGACAAACTTAACAAAATCCAAATATCACAAAGAATCGGCATCACGGGAGCCATGAAAATATGCCCCTCCAAAGCGCTTAATACCAACCTGCCAACGAATTTGACCTCACTTCCTACGGACTACAATACATCTTTGCTCGACTTCAATAGTGTAGTCGTGAAGCTATGCTTCAAAAAGGAATAAGGCAGTTGTTCCTACTTTAAAAAGAATTTCACTGCTAGCCTGGCGCTTGCCTACAAACTTATTCCATGGCGCACGGCCAGTCTTTATTCCCATAATAGGAAAAGAGGAATACTCACTCGCCAAGAGTTTTAGACCAATCAGTCTAACATCTTTCTTGCTGAAAAGCATGGAGAGGATAGTAGAGCTGCACGTGCGCAAAGTTGCAATTCCATTGCATATTCTTTCGGAGATGCAACATGCTTATCAGTGCGGAGAATCCTGCGACACTTCGCTTCAAAACCTAGTTGGGAGGATGGAATGCGCACTCGAAAGGAAAGAGTACGCGCTGGGCATTTTCGTCGACATTGAGGGAGGTTTTGATAACGCAACTTTTGACAGCATGTGTAACGCTGCTGGACGACATGGCGTAGATGAAGCAATGGATCAAAGCAATGCTCGTGCATAGGACATTGATCGCTGATACAGGCCTCGGACATTGTATCAAATCTGGGGTAAACAAAGGCTGCCCGCAAGGTGGCGTCCTGTCTCCGCTGTTATGGTGCACGGTGGTCGACTCTCTGCTCAATGCTCTGAATGTCTCTGGAATTTATGCCCAGGCCTATGCGGATGATGTCGCCGATCTCTCTGTCGACTCATGTTTAGCGACTGTCTGTCTCAAAGCACGCTCAATATGATCGATGAGTGGTGCACGAGAAATGAGCTGCTAGTTAATTTTCTCAAGACCAATGTCGTTCGTTTCACGAGAAGAACGAAAAATACTGGCACGGTTCAGCTGGTGCTAAAAGGCATTCCCATCTTGAACTCCGAAGAAGCTAAGTACCTGGAAGTTATCTTAGACAGCATGCTTCTTTGGACAAAGCATGTTGAGTCAAAAGCCATCAAAGTGCTGTTAGCGTTCGGGCAATACGAAGGTGCCTTTGGCAAAACATGGGGTCTACCGCCGTCAGAAGTCTTCTGGGTCTACACGGCAATGATAAGACCGATCATCTCATATGCATCGGTTGTCTAATAGACTAACACACAAACACGTCTTGCCCTTTTGGGAGCTTTCACCAACACGCCGGGCACTGCTTTCGATGCTATGATGAACCTTCCACCTCTTGACATATTTATCATAGGTTGTGCACTGAAGGCCATGTCTCGTCTCAAGAGAAATGGTTTTTGGTACAACTCGCATTGGAATAACAGTGTGCTTGCGTTAGAAATATCATACGACCCGTGTCTCATGGATATGCCCCCTGACGTAATGACACATGCCATTCTATTGCGCTATAACTTCACAGTCGAATTCCCATGGCGTCCGGGCTGGCTCTGGCGAGCTCATTTTCACAGATAGCTCCAAGTCTGGGCTGGGGTCCAGCGCTGGGGTTTTCTTTGAATGCGGAAGCGTCCGACTGCGTCTATCTTTCAATCAAAGATATACGCAATCCTAATGGCGTGAAAGGGAAAAAGCATTTGCGTCTGCAACGACAGCCAGGCTTGTTTCGGTCCCAGGTCATTTTGGGATCCCAGGAATCGGCTTTGAAGAGAGTTTTTCAGAACTGAACCTGCCTTGGGTCTACCTGGCTCCACAGTCAATACCCACATCACCACATCAGCGATTGGTTCTTCAATGCACACAATCGTAGATGGAGGGAATATCCAGGATGCAGGATGGATCACAGAGCGCATACGCCCTGATGTGTGCAAGAAATCCGTAGCATTCTTCTTAGCCTGAAAGAGAACTGACTGCAGAAGACGTGCGAGCGTTATTACGAGTCATTGCACTTTAGCCAAGCATCTCTGCATTCTCGGCATCAGCGAGACGCCCACCTGCGAAGAGAACGACGTGGTGTATGCCGAATCTATAAGCTCTACATCACTGAAGCTCCTTCTCATTTTCTCCGGAAAACGGGAAAGTACCGTAAAGATAGGTGTCTGTCTTGGGTCCAATGGACCAATATTTTTGCCTAAGTGCTCCAAAAGGTAGCAGAAGCCTGTCCTTCCAGAGAGGAATGGAAATCGTGCAATCCAGACGCGAAATTTCCAATTTCTGATTTTCACTGATAGCTGAAAGCTGGAGCACAGTGTAAGAGCGGGCATATTCTCGACACAGCCGTATATCTCAAACTCATTCCGTCTCCCCAATCACTCGAGCATCTTTCAAGCTGAAGTGCTACCGATTCGGGAAGCGTGCAAAGTACTCAGTGCAGCCCGCCTAAATTAGACGTCCATCGCTATTTGTAGCGACAGCCAAGCTGCTATTAAAGCTCTTTCGTCTGTTACCACTTTTTCTAAACTGGTGGATCAATGCAAGAAAGAAGTTAAACGAGCTGGCGGCTGGACTGATATCACGCTCCTTTAGGTTTCAGGACACAGCAACATGGAGGGGAATGAGAGATCTGATGAGCTAGCCAAGTTCAGGACCACCTCTAATTCCCGTACTGAAACTGGGCCTGTCGCTGAGCCTTCTCAAAGGTAGCATTCTGCAACACTTTTTCAATACAGCCAATCGTAGGTGTGCAAAATCAACTAGATATCAGGATATCAAGCAAAGCCTGGCCTTCATATTCAAAAAACAAAACAGACGACCTCCTCAAAAGACACCGATCCAACATAGCTAGAATCGGGGCAGTTAGTACGGGCCATAAGCCTAAGAAACTCACGCTGCCAGAATAGGGCCCTGGTCTAACACTCACTGCTGCGGTTGTCACAACACCCACGCAGAGGAAACCCTGCACCATTTTCTCAGCGAATACCCAGCACTGGCAAGTCGAAGCAAATACTTTCTCGACGACCTCCGAGAGGTAGCCAACCTCAGTTTGGCCAACATAACCAGTTTTCTTAACTTATATGGAGCTGTACAGAGTTATATTATGGCATCGGTCTCGTTAGGTATCCGCAGATAGATGGGCCATATTGAGCGTTAAGACACCATTCGGGACCGAAGAGTCGTTGTTGTCAACCCACAGGTACAAGGTTACCGATTACAGCAATTTCAGCAATCATTTGACAAATTGCTGGAATGACTCTTCTGCTAATACTCCACCTTCTATGCCAGCTCACTGTCATCCTTGTATGATCAAGTGTATGCTTACCAAGTGGCATAGTGCTCGTAGACTAAATTGGCTCTCAGAGCATTTCCAAAGCTCAGAAAATAAGGACGTGACCGGAGCAAAGGTCTATATTTCCATTCCTTTCGTTCCATCACAAAGAATACATATGTAACAATTCAAGTAAAAAGAAAAAAAAAAAAAAAAAAAAAAAAAATCCTAATTCCTAGTCCAGGTGGTCCAGCAGGAAGATAAAGGTCTCCTTAAGGCAATAACATCCACAGCCCGAAGCACAGACGTCATGTTTCTGCAAAAAGAAAATCCCGATTAGCACCAAGCACAGCATCCAACCTATCCGAAATGCTTACATCGAACCATTGCATCATGTGTCGAACGTGACCACCATGACCGCAAGTTAGACAAGCATTCGCCGCACCCTTGACAGGCAATCGACACAGTGTGCAGTAGAGTACCAGTCTTTTGCAAACGCCACAAGCTGCAGTTCGCTTCGTGTTGTTGCATCCCGAGCACTTGGTTACGAATTCGACGTCGTGCGACGGCGGCTTCTGGTACATGGTGTTCTTAAGTATCTGCAAAGAAAGAACAAACATTCATCAGTCCGCGGTAGGTCCTAATACTAGCAACAGATTCCAACCAGCGCTCGTTCGGTGTGCAGCTGCCAGCCAAACAGTATGTCGCCGTAAGCCTTCTTCAGACTATCGAACAATGGCATCTTGGATTTTCGCAGCAACGAGCATGAGTAGTTCTCCGAGTTGATCACATTCGAGTCGACACAGTCCATTGGATCGGACCACGAATTACTGCGCGTCTGTTTCGGCAACGAACAGACCCTATTCGACTGCTTGTCCACTGGCAATACTGTGTGATATGGCGACTCGTTCGTTGTCAAGTTGATTTTACTACCGAACAGAGCCGGTTCAGTCTCAGGGGGACATTTATGAAAGACGCAGCACAACATCACGGCCGTTTGCAGGTCTCCTTTGACTGCGTAATGGTTCACAAGCGATTCTAGCAGAAGTTTCTTAAACGGATCCTGGAGAAAAAGCGTTTCGCAGTTTTCCTCACTAGGGATGTTCGGTGTGGCAATCATTTCGGCAAGTTTCCAGATCGGCACCAAGTCCATGCGACCGTGATTCTCTGCCACCTGTCGATTGTGTTGACAGGCATCGACGACATCTGTTTTGCTGATCTTGTACTCTAGAGCCATTCCTTTGCTGATGTTGAGCAACTTGCTGGCATCATAGATATGTACAATGGCTTTAGTGGCAGGCTTCTGGAGTGTGCGATTCTTTGATGACTTTACCAATCGCTCTTGTATGTAAATCGATGCGTTTGCATCACAATGTCCGTAAAGGACGGGCTGAGCACCCATTACATTGCCTAGCAGGCAGCCTCCGCTGATTGATAGAGTGCGTGGCGGTACGCTCGAGTTGCGTAGGGTTTTCATTTTATTACTAAATGCCTGGCCGAAGACAACTAGCATTCCGGTCTCAGTGAACTTTGCTCCGGATGTACGGGGGAACGGTATACAGGCGTTGTGCAGAGCACTACTGAGAGCTCCCTCTAAACGTGGCGATTGTAGTCGCATTTGTGACTTGTCGCATCCTCCAATGGACTGTAAGAGAAAAAAGGTTTATTAGTGGCATGTCGGTAGCTCTCTGCACTGGAATTAGACCTTCTTAAGAGCCGTGATCAAGGCACGGATACATTGCTCCAAGCAGGTTCGTGACTTCTTTACCCTCTGCAATGCATTCGCTTTCAGAACTTTCAACAATTGCGTTCCGAGTTGATCGGAAAGTGTCGTGCCTTGACAGAACTGAAACTCGGGGCCAATGTTCGGACTGGGATACTCCACCGGGAAGTTTACCCTCAAAATAACGACGTGTCCAGCGGCGGATATTTTGAATATCGCAAAGCGTTTGATCGCATCCAGGGTATCCACTTCAACGTGTGGTATGTTCGTGTTGAATAGGGAGAATTCATGGTGTAGGGAACAGGTTGGCTGATCTGTCAATGATCTGGCAATCGATTCACTTTTCACTGGTGACCGAGCTATCTGTAGTGCGTCCATGGCCTCGATCTCTTCGTCCACATTCGACGAGATTGGTTCACAGAGTTTCAACAATGTATCGTCGATCTTCCACACACGGAGTGTTCTGTCGCGAGACCAAGTCACCAGTTCGACTTCGGATGAATTCTCTCGATTCGGTCGCCAGTCAAAGTCGAGGATTACGTCAGTGTGTCCGACAAATGAGCACACCGGATCGGTTTGTTTGCTATTACTCCAGAGGAGGAGACTGTTTTCCCCGCGTCCCAAGTGCGGAACGATGATGGTGACGAGTCCGTTTCCCACTGGCTGCAATGAGAAGCTATTGAATTGGAAAATGATAAAAGGAATAGAGCGGTCAGGCCGTACGGTGTATCGAGCTCTCCAAACGGGCGAAGATGTTGTGATGATTTTCTCCGCACGCCGTGGATTGTTCACGTCAAAGTACTTTACAGTCCCGTCCTGACTGGCCGTTGCCAGACAGGTTTCTCTCATATGACTCCAATTGATCCCGTGAACCCTGAGGAATTTAACAATCAATTTTGCATCAAGGTGACTGTCAGATTCAGTATACCTATTGAGATGAGCGGTTATGTAGTGTGTCGGACAGGTTCCCTTCCGTATATCCCAGATTCTTAAGTCACCATCGTGTGCGGCAGCAAGGAGATTACCCGAAACTCTATTGAATCCCACTTGAGTGGCACCAGCTAAATGAAATTTTGCTATGAAATCTCAAAATCAGTTGGCTCTACTCTAACTCTTACACATGCTGATGGCACTTAGTGATAAATGCGGCTTGCGTGAGTCTCTCAAGTCCCAGATGTGAGAGAACGTATCAATCGAACAGCTGACAAGCAAGTTTGGATTCTTCGAGTGCCAGTCGATGTCCGTCACCATGCGCGTGTGACCACGAAGCGATTGGATAAGCTGCGGTTCAGATGAACCCCACGTAACCACTTGGATGAGTTGACTTGTCTGCAAAGCGCACGCCGTACAAGATAGTGCGATTAATAGTTTATTACTTACCGCGATGGCACAGTAATCCTGCTTGTTCTGACATATAGCAAATTCGGCCGACGAGACTTCGTACTTCGAGTTCCGGTGGTACCTCCTCAGTGTACCATCGTCCTGACCCAGTCGTTGCAACGCAAGGTATCCTCTAAAAATCATCCATTGTTATCGCTATCGTTTTAATGACCATCAACTCACCTGCTAGCTAGAAGAACCCATTGTCCAGTGTAATCCACTGACATTGCAGTGGCTTCCGAGTCCCTGTGCTCATATGTCTTGCTACTTTGACGAACAATAAACGATTGCTCGTGTGCTGCGTCGGATGAGGACATTTTTAGAAACGAAATTCTCTCTAAGGAGCACCTGAGTCTTTCCGTATTACGTCTTATCGGCAATTTGAAAACCACTGGGGTGAATTCTGATGATTCTGATAACAGGGCATCATACACAAACTGAATCAGCTGTTATGTGAAGGGAACTGTCAAAACAATATGTTGTTTACTCGTTTTGTCAGTCGCTCTGAGAGAGGGGTAGTTTTCCGCCTGAAATTATGCAAAGGAGGATGTTTTTCGTGTGGGAGGAAAAAGTAGTCGTGACCTGGAAGTCGGTTTTAAGGATAACACGGGGAGAATGTGACGTTAGTGTCAGGTCATCCTGGGTGTCTTGTATGCTGACTAGACATTGATCACTGATACTAACATGATTGCTGAAGCAGAACAGATGCGCGTGTCATTAGTACCCAACACGTTTGTGGTGTCTAGGTTTAAGTCTTCTACAGTCAAGTCTGGTCATGAATAAGGAAAGGGCTTTTAAATACCAGCAGATTCTAGAGATAAAATATCGGTTATCCACGTAGGGGACACCTATTAACAGGGGACCTTCTTCTTCTTCGATTTCTTATGCGGCGCTACAGTCCATGATGAACCAACGCCTCAGCCAACATGTCTCTTCAGCAAGGCGGACCTTTCGAAGGCCGTTAACCATGAGAGTGTATTTAGAGAAGAGCTTTATAGCGCGATATCAGAATTTGTCATCTCTACCAAGGGTTTGGGCATCTACTGAAAAACCGTCTTGACACACAACCTGAAAAACAAACATGTCATTGCCTAGATTAAGTAACAAATTCTTATGAACGGCGTCAACTAACTTGTCACCCCTTTAAGGTGTTTATTATCAAGGGTTGATACTTGTTTCTCGCCGTCATCTGTACCTTCGTTTAGCAATCAAGAAAATAGTAGCGATAGTTCTTCTGCCGTACAATCCAATCCATTACTGAAAACCAATTGAGTAATAAATAGGGGAAACTATCCATTAGGCATTCAGGGGGATTTCTAAGCGATTCATACGAATTCTAGAACTCGGCCGCCGTAAGCGCTATCAAAAGTTTTTAGAGAACCGCAGAGAAACCTTGCCCTAGATTCGTCTAATTTCATAAGATATACGACAAGCCCCTATGAAGATGCATTAGAGTCCCCAATATAATGGCGCGTCATCGTTCGTTCGCTATTGCTACTCACTATTTAAGGCGAATGACCAGCCTTCCTTTCATTCAATGAGCATAAAAGTTAACCTTGTCTTTTCAGCGACACCAGCCAAAACACCTGCATCCATAAGCACTTTATCCGAAGAACTATGTGCTCATGGTGTGACGATAGGGATTCCGCTTTTTTACATCCCTATCCACCTACGTAGGGTAAAATACCGCCAAACTGTCGCGCTCATAATTTTCCTGTTCACTTGTCCGTTAGTCACTGGTCGGGGTTATCCTTAACCTCCTTACTGGCATCGAATAACAAACCAAATCCCAAACGCTCCAATCGTGAGTAAAGTTTATCAAAACTCTTTTGAGATGTACTCGCACCGCGGACGGATACTCCAATTCTCTCATATAGTGCCATATGCATGGGTGGTATAGTACATATGTATGGCTCTCAGCATCCTGGTTGCGGCGCAAACGCGGGATTTCACAGCCACACCATCCCGAGCGACAGAGGCATAGTGATTACCGACGTCCAAGACGCAACCTGAGAGTCGATTTTTCCTCTGCGGAGTGTGTGTACCCGGTGGCGTATCAAAACAAAATTCCGATGTAGTCGCGCTCCATAGTGCCAATTTGTTATTAAATTTAATTCAATCGATACATCCTATCGTTTCTGTGTTATCCTTAATGCATTGGTTTTCCTTTTCCAATGTTATTCGTTTGTCCGTCGCGGTGAACCAGGAAAATCGCGATTTCGACTGTGCATCGGGAGTGGTTGAGTGAAGTAGAAATTGCCCAAGGAAGACCAGGAAAATTGCCAAAAAAAAAAAAAAAAAAAAACAAAAACGAAAAAGAATAAAATACATAAATTGCGGTCAACGGAGAAGTGTCGAAAGGAAGATTCGAATTCTACGAGCTCCGGAGATGAATTATGAGTAAGTCAGCCACCCGCGGGCTCTCACAACGATACACTTCATCCGATGTGCACTTGGATGACATGTACTCGTTATTTATGGAAATGAAATTGTGTCTGCGGCTGCAGGACTTTAGTTCTTACTTTCTCATTTAATTTCGATGCTTCGCGGGGCCGCCTTTTAAGCTATGATTTCCTAATTGCGTTTGAAGAGGCGTTCTTCTCGTTACATTACTCCCACATTAGATGAGCGACTAGGGCCGACGCTGGCACTCTCCTCGTTATTCTTGTGACACGGTACGATACGGTTCGGTTCAATAAATTCTCGAGTGGGATTCGTACACAAATACCGAGTACAATAAGGGGGGCAGTTACTACTCGTAACAGTTCTCGAAATGATGCTTGTGCTGATGCTGATGCAGAAACACTGAATGAAAAGTGCACGAAAAGCAAATTTTTTCTTCGCCCCTCAGTTCGCTGCCACCACGGTGGTATTGTGCTGCCGAGCATGTCGCTTTACGTGATTAAGAGGATTTCGATAAACAGGATTCCAAGTTGACTTATCTGCACTTATGAATAGAATTGCCGGCATCACATTCTTCGATTGTTTGTCCGTGGACTTTGAACAATTCATATATGTAGCCGCATGCCCAAGTACAGAACGTGACCAGAGTGACAATTGCAGCGGACTGCCTCATTATCCCGATTACAAATTTGACCTAAATTCAGGCTCTCGCAAGCACACCGTATGGTATTGTGTCGCTTTGTGCTCATGTTGTGTTATTCTTTTTGAAGCCGTCAGAGGGGTTCCCTTACACATCAGTAAACAAACATGAGTCATTTCTAATGAGACTCCTTGAGTAAAGATGCATTAGGTTAATGATTAATGTGGTTAAAATCGAGTTAACTTTATTAAAATTGTACAAGTGGCATGGAATTGTTCTCTGCCAACTACCCATGGCCTAGGCTAAGTACTTCCCCCTGACACGGTAACCTGACAATAGACTCTTTCACTCCCAACATGATTGCTTGGAAAATAAAATGACTTTGTCTACTAGCGCCTTCTTGTGTTTTTTTCTATGCAGAGTTGGACTTGGCTCTGTTATGGAGGATCAATCAATCAGTCAATCGGTAAATCAGCCAGCTATTCAAGCAGTGTGTGAATCATTAAATTAATCAGGCAACCAGTCAATCAACTAGTTAATCAGTCAAATCAGCCAGTCAATTATTTAGTTAATCTATGCGTCAATCAATTGACCTGATATTCATGCAATCTGTGAGTAATTTAATCAATCAGTCATTTAGTCTGGTATTCATACAATCTGTGAGTCACTCAGTCGGTGAATCAATTCAGTCAATCATTGAGTTAATCAATTAATTAGTCAATTCGCCTGCTACTCATTTAGTTAATCAGTCAGTCAATCAATTGACCTGCTATTCGTGCAATCTGTGATTCATTCAGTCAGTTAATAAATGTTCAGTCAACCACTAAATCATTCAATTAATCAGTCACTCAGTCAACTGGCCTGCTATTCGTGCAATCTGTGAGTCATCCAATTACGCAATCAATTCAGTCAATAAGTCAACTAGTCAATCGATCAATTCGACTCATGTAATATATGATTCATTCAGTCAATCAGCCCATCGATCAGTCAATTCAATCAGTTAGTCAATCTAACTAGCACATCAGTCAATCGGTCAATTAGCCAAATATCCGAGCAATCTATGAGGCATTTAGTAAATCATTTAATCAATCAGTCAGGCTTTGGAAAGTGTTATAATTAAAGAATCATATAAAGGTGGGCGGTGCAACGTTCGTCTTTTCGATTGGGTGAGAGCGTCAGGCCAATGCTTGTTTCGTACTTAAACGCTTGCACAGTCTGCCTTAGACCAGTCCTTCAACGAATATTACCACCTTGCATATCTCTCTCTCTGACTAAAACCTCTTCTTTCCCATTTCAGGCGAAAATACCTCCTCGACGCGCACTACGTAACCAGCAAACGCGACTATCATCACTATCATCACCACAATGCTGCAAAAAATCGAACTCAAATCAAAAAACTCATCGCCATATTCGCCTTCATCTGTTTCTTCTCATATGTCTTCATCGATTTTAACCTCAAGACCAAGATCTATCGCCTTAAAGACCGTTTCGACTTTTCGCCCAAAGTTGAGGCCACACCCGACAACTTAACGCAAGCATACTTTGTCGACACACCCGGCTGTCGAATGCCAAGCTTTAATATCGTCGATGACGCCATCATACAGTACATGTTCCGGATTCCCAAGTTTACGTGCATCCGAGCACTTACCCGAACAACAGGCAACGATAGCATAATCCTCAATGTCAAAAAATCCGACTTTCTCGACCTCTACAACGTTACAGATCCGTCAAAGGTGACATGCTACTATCAGCCGTTCCAACGCAAGACTGACACCAAAAACGAGTACGCACAGCATCGATACGAGCTAAGTCTGATCCCAAATCAGCCAACCAAAGTCTACGGAGCTGAATTCGTCAAAGTTGCGTGCCAGTACAACGATGCCAAACCGTTCTACAAAGACTTTCATTTCTTCGCTGTGCCAAAAACTGGAGAGGAACAGACCATGACAACAACTGTAACGAACGCTTGCAGTCATGAACCGAACGAGGAGTGTTTAAAGAATCATCATACGAGCTTCATTGCTCGACCAGGTCCCAATCACAAAATCTCGGTGATGGTGATCGGGATTGATAGTGTTTCGAGGCTGAATTTCTTGCGACAGATGAATCGCACGGCCACACTACTCAAGTACAATCTGAACGCCGTGGAGTTTATAGGCTATAATAAGGTCGGGGACAACACCTACCCGAACTTGGTGCCGACCCTAAGTGGTTTGGACGAGAGCGAATTGAATCTTGCCTGTTTGTCGACAGCACATGGCAAGAATGCGACCTACGACAACTGTCCTTTCATCTGGAAGCGATACAAGGAGGCCGGCTACAAGACAGTCTTCATCGAGGACGTAGCTAACCTCGGTCTGTTTAACTATTTCCGAACAGGCTTCCTCAAACAACCAACTGATTACTACCTCCGGCCGCTTCTGATTGAGATGGAAAAGTACATCGCCTACAAGAAGCGAGGCAACGTACGCCTATGCCTAGGTGGACGACGAGCTGTCGACGTGGTTCTTGAATTTATCCGAAAGCTAATTCCCTTCCTGAAACGAGACATGTTCTTCTCATTCTTTTGGATGGCATCTCTGACACACGACTTTTTCAATATGCCTTGTCTGCTCGACGACGACATCGCGGAGCTTTTCGACGCTCTTCGTGTATCGGGAGTTCTAGACCATACGATCGTGTTCCTGATGAGCGATCACGGCTTGCGATGGGGATCATTCCGGAAAACCTACCAAGGCATGATGGAGGAGCGTCAGCCTTTACTGATTAGTGTATTTCCAAATTGGTTCGCCCTTAAATATCCCGACGCAATTGCAAATCTTCGAGATAATGGTAAAAAGCTCACGACACACTATGATCTGCACGCAACATTCCTCGATCTCCTCGAGCCGTCTGTACTCGAAACGAACCAACTACAAGCGCGAGTCGAAGAACTGAGAGACGCTGACACAATACCCCGAGGAATCAGCCTATTCCTTCCCATTCCGCCTACAAGGACATGTGAAAACGCTGGCGTCGCTTCACATTGGTGTACATGCCATCAGAAGGAAACACTTCCGACCAATGACGCTCGAGTTCAACGTGCAGCACGGTATATCGTTAAGCTGATCAACGACAAGCTGCGTCCCTATCCGCGATGTCGAGTGCTTTACCTCAACTCGATAGCCGAGGCTATTATCGGTTCGTCGAACCAAAAGATCCTCAAAGAGGTGACTACAGACTATCTGATCGACATCACGGTACGAGTGCAGACCAAGCCGGGTCTCGGTGAGTTCGAGTCGACTGTCCGAATGTCATCGTACACAACGCATCTGACGGGGACCATTAGTCGCATCAACATGTACGGCAGCCAGAGTTATTGCATAGATGACTACACTCTTAAGATGTTCTGCTATTGCCACAGATAAGACCGGTTCGCCTACAAGGCCTAGAATTTTTTTTTATTGCCTACTTAGAGGTTAGTGTGCCAAATGCTTTCAGCATTATCCTTTTCCGATAGGACAATGGATACGTATTACTTGTAGAGAAGGTTTGAATGATTTTGTTAAGTTTTTCTGCCTTTTCCGTCAAGGCCTGCAGCCAATTTCCATAGCTTAGAATATTTCAGATGAAGATATGCTACAAAGTAACCCAGAGCCAGAGCTTTTGGACTCAGCGTCTTAGATTTAATTTTTCTTGATTTCAGCCTGTCATTATTGCCTTGGGAGTTTCAAATGTTTTTTGATATGGTTTCCCATAGTATAGGTCCGAGTACTGACCCTTGTGGAACTCCACCAGTTAAGTGGTATGATGTCCATTATTTTAGTAAGCTGTTTACCAAAAGGCTTTCTGCAACAGCTCTCCTTCGAAAGACATCTAGTGTCAACCGGGTTTTTCTGAATCCCTATAGCCGGCAAGAATTCAACAATATTTTCCTCTCGAAGCGTCCAAGTGCCTCCTCATCCGTTTTTGATAGGGTCCAAGCCTCTGCGACATAAAGTCGGACTGAGAGGGTTAAGGTTTTGTAGAGTGTCACGTTGGTCTTTCGAGAGAGGACCCTACTTTTCAATTGCCTTTTGAGCTCAAAGGAACAGCGGTTGGCAAGAGTGATTCTGCGTCTAATCTCAGTGCTGGTGTTGTTGCCGCTCGCCATTTGAGCCAAGGTTGAAGAAATCCTTGGCCATCTCAGAATTGTAGCTGTTCATTGTGACGTTCTGGCCAAGGCGTCCGTTTTAAGCGTCTTCCTTTGACGACAGCAGACATATATTGGGTTTTGTCCTCGCTTACCTTTAGACCCACTTTAGCCGCTTTTGCCTCAATGCTCACAAAAGCTTCACTAACATCTCGCTGTGCTCCTCCAATTACTTCAATGTCATCAGCATACGTAAGCAATTGTGCAGAGTTGGAATGATGTTGAAAAAGTCACATGACAATGCGTCGCTTTGGCTAAATATTTGTTGGCGTCAAAGGTCTTGGTTAATTCGGCACCGACCCTGGTGGAGTAGCGAGAATTCTCCATTGTCATCCTGCACAACCTGAGGAGCTTGGCAGGGATGTCAAAACGCGACTTGGCCTTGTATAGCTTGCCCCACTAAACACTGTCATAGTCGACGAAAACGTGGTTCGTATCGGCTTAGAATCCATGGGTCTTCTCCAGGATCCGCCGCAGTGTGAACATCCAGTCTTTTTGGTGGCGTTACAGCCCATGAAGGATCAGAGCCAAGCTTCTCTCTATTTGGTCTATCCTGGGTTTTTCTGGCCTGAAACCACATTGATAGAAAGCCATCAGATTGCCCACGAATGGTTTCAGGCGCTTACACAGCACGGCAGAGAAGATCTTGTATGCGATGTTAAGAAGGCTTATTACCCTGTAGATGGCGCAATTATACGGATCTCCCTTCTTATGGACCGGGCAAACCATGCTCAGGTTCCACTCATCGGGCATCCTTTCTTCCGACCATATTCTACAGGTGACTCATCTCCAGCTGCTTTAATAGCTCAACAGACAGTCTATCTGTGCCAGACTTTAGTTTAGATATCGCTATCCTAACTTCGTCTATTTCGGGTGGACGAAATTCCCTTTCATATTTGTCCAGGGTAAATGGTTAATTCTGGCTGATAGGGGTATTTTGACTATCATCGCCCTTATACAGTCTGCAGAAGTGGTCTTTCTATATTCTCAGCATCGACTCTGAGTCAACCACTAGGTGTTCGGTTTCATGCCGGCAGGCTTCTAATCTGGCTTGATTCCCTTGGCATGTTTTTTGAATTGCTTCACGGAACTCAAAATGCACAACATCGCAATGATCAAGGAAGACAGTCACCATGATCTTGATTTTTAAGCGACTTTTGCACGGTTTTTGTCTGATCGGTTGCAGGGTATCGAGATTTGAAACGTATTGACTAGCCCTTTTGAAACGCCAACATCATTAGCAAGATCTCTAATTGTTGACCAACGGCTTGCAAGTACCAAATCTTTGATTTCTTCAACGTGAGCTTCGTCGGGTTGAGGTTGATGTTCTCGGCCCTCTTGGAACTCTTTATACCACTCGTAAACATTTTTCTTCGACCAAGACTCATCACCAAACTTGGCACGGATGTCAAATGCAGTGCTACCAACCTAAATATAAAAGCAAATATCACCTTACTTTTTGGACACAGTGGGACATGTAGGAAGATCTTACAAGAACTCTCCTAATGGTAGCACTAGGCACCTGTGTCTTCGATTAGCTAAATTTTTCTTGCTAGGGTGGATCAGAAATGATTATTCACATTAAGAAAGCCTTTAACCTTCAAGGAGATGAGAAGCACTCTGCCTTGGATTAACGGAGCTCTTGGTTCAAGGCTTTGTTGTTCAATTGCGAATTTTCAAAAGTTCGAGTCTTGGGCCCGTTTTGGAAAGCTTTAAAGCCGAGAGGACCTATTAACAGCTTGGGCAAGAGGACTGCTACCTTTATTCCTGGAGATACTTACTTACTTATTTAGGTGGCGCTACCGTCCGTCGTGAACCTGGGCCTCAACCAACAAGCGTCTTCAGCTGGCACGGTCTTTGGCCAGCTGTTTCCAGCGCCGCACGCCCAGTTGGTTAAGGTCCCCTTTCACCTGCGTGCGCCACCGTTGATGCGGCCGTCCTCTGCCGCGCCTTCCTTCCGGGGTGGATTCGAAGACTCTTCGGGTCGGAACTGTATTTTCCATGCGCTCTACATGGCCTAGCCACCTTAGACGCTGTATCCGTAGACGTCGTACCAGGCCGATGTCGCTGTACAATCCGTACAGTTCTTCGTTATATCTTCTCCTCCATACACCGTTGGAACAAACGGGACCGTAAATAGTGCGCAGAATTTTCCTCTCGAAACGACCAAGGGCATCTTCATTCGCTTTTGTTAAGGTCCAAGCATCTGCGCCGTAAAGGGGGACTGGGATGATTAAGGTCTTATATAGTATCACCTTGGTTTTCCGAGAGAGGGCTCTACTTCTCAATTGCCTCTTGAGCCCAAAGAAACAGCGGTTGGCAAGAGTGATTCTGCGTTTTATCTCAGCGCTGGTGCTGTTGTCGCTGGTCATTAGTGAGCCAAGGTAGACGAATTCCTTGACCACTTCAAAGTTATATCCGCCCATGTTGACGTTTTGGCAAATACGTCGGTGTTTCCGTCTCTTTTAGATGAAAGCAGATATTTGGTCTTACCCTCACTAACCTTGAAAACCCATCTTAGCCGCTTCTACCTCAATGTTTACAAAGGCCTCATTGACGTCTCGCTGTGTCCCTCCAATCACCTCAATGGCGTCGGCGTACGCAAGCAATTGCGTAGACTTGAAATAAATCGTACCTCTTGTGTTGGCCAGTGACTCTTGCACGATCTTTTCAAGCACGATGTTGAAAAAGTTGCATGACAACAACCTTTTTTAACATCAAAGGTCTCGGTTTGCTCATTACCGACCTTAATGGAGCAGCGAGAATTCTTCATTGTCATCCTGCACAGTCGGACGAGTTTAGCAGGGATGTTAAAACTCGACATGGCTTTGTATAGCTCATCTATATACACGATGTCATGTGCAGCCTTGAAATCGACGAAGAGGTGGTGAGTGTCGATTTGGTATTCCTGGGTCTTCTCCAAGATCTGCCGTAGCGTAAATATTTGGTCTATTGTGGATTTACTCGGTCTGAAACCACACTGATAAGAGCCGATCAGGTTATCCACAAACGGTTCCAGACGTTCACACAATACGGCAGAGAAGATCTTATATGCGATGTTAAGGAGACTTATTCCCCTATAGTTGGCGCAGATATAGGGGTCTCCTTTCTTATGGACCGGGCAAACGATGCTGAGATTCCATTCGTCGGGCATGCTTTCCTCCGACCATACCTTGCAAATGAGATGGTGCATGCACCTTGCCAGCTCATCTCCAGCCGCTTTAAGGAACTCAGCAGACAGGCCGTCTGCGCCCGCGGCTTTATAAGACTTAAGTCTTAAGTCTTGTATGTATGTATGTTGGCGTTACAGTCCATGAAGGACCTGAGCCGAGCTTCTCTCAATCACCCATGTTGTGTGTGATTTCATTTTCCCATAGGTGAAAGGGACCTACAGTTTATTGCCGGTTCCGAACGGCGAATTTCAAGAAGCTTTTCATGACAATTTTACTACAGGGGGCTTTGTCAGTACCCCGCTGAGGAGAAACACCGTAAAAACACGTTCGATGACATGGCTGTGTCGGGATTCGATCCCGTGTCATCGGCGTCAGAGGCCAACACACTACCCACTGCGCCACGGTGCTCTCAGAAGTCTTGATATCGCTATATTCTCTTAAGTCTTGATATCGCTATATTCCTGGAGATAGGCACCTTTAAACTAGGATAGGCTCCGACGTTTTCTTAGCTTAATGTTGTATTTTGAAAGAAAGGTTCGGAGTGCTAGTCTCAGTTTTTCGAAACCATACTAAGCCTTATTGTTGTCTTACCTATTCTTAATCAACTTTATAACCCAAAATATCAGACTATGTATGTATATCTAAAGCTATGGAATTGCCATACTAATTAATCCAGTAGCGAACATACCCAAAATGTACTCTAAAAGATGCAAACGAACAATTTATTCGTTTCAAAGACCAACTCTACACGAACTATTGTATTTTCAGAATCTATCTCTCTGTGTTTCCTAACTTAACTAGAAAATTGCTAGCCAAAATCAAATTAGTTGTACGTAAGTAACAATAATGCTGTAGTACGACTTTCATTCAGTTCCCTGTTAGATACCTGCTCTATCTTTGATCCTTTTCCAAAATGTGATATTATTTTAGATAAACAAAAAAAACTATTTCGTAAACTAGAAAAACAAAAATTGTGTTCAATGTTTAGAGAGAAGATCATAAGACGGTTCTGTGTTTCTATATTGCATTAAAAACGGAAATAAATATTTGGATTTGTAATAAAGATACGGAAAATTAGTAGAAATGTATTTAGAACAAATAGTTTAGATCAAAGTTGACTCGAGAGTCTGTGAGTCTTTACGACAGTCGACGGGAGGTCGGCTTAGATTTTCACTCCACGTCCTGGAGGACGAGAACAGAATATAAAGAAATTACCATGTAATCAAAATGAAGTATTAGGAAATATTATTTATAAAAAAATCGTTTTGAATAAAAATAATTACTAATGGAACACGGGTCTTTTACGGTTTTATGTAGAGCAGTCTTGGTAGAGAAAAGACATTCTGCCATGACCATTTTGACTTTTTACTTCATGCAGAAACATAGGTATGTATGTATGTATATTGGCGTTACAGTCCATGAAGAACCTGAGCCGAGTTTCTCTCAATCACCCATGTTGTGTATGATTTCATTTTCCCATAGGTGAAAGGGACCTACAGTTTATTGCCGGTTCCGAACGGCGAATTTCGAGAAGCTTTTCATAACAATTTTACTACAGGGGGTCTTGTCAGAATCCCGCTTAGGAGAAAAACCGTGAAAAACCCGTTCGATGACATGGCTGTGTCGGGATTCGATCCCGTGTCATCGGCGTCAGAAGCCAACACACTACCCACTGCGCCAGGTCAGCCAGCCAGCCAGGCCAGCCAGCCAGCCAGGCCAGCCAGCCAGCCAGGCCAGCCAGGCAGGCCAGCCAGCCAGCCAGCCAGCCAGTCCAGCCAGCCAGCCAGCCAGGCCAGCCAGCCAGGCCAGCCAGCCAGGTCAGCCAGCCAGGCCAGCCAGGCCAGCCAGGCCAGCCAGGCCAGCCAGCCAGCCAGTCCAGCCAGCCAGCCAGGCCAGGTCAGCCAGCCAAATCACGTCCGACTGGTTAGCCGGTCCGCGATCGACTGCACTAAAATCGCACTAGGAGAAAAACCGTGAAAAACCCGTTCGATGACATGGCTGTGTCGGGATTCGATCCCGTGTCATCGGCGTCAGAAGCCAACACACTACCCACTGCGCCAGGTCAGCCAGCCAGCCAGGCCAGCCAGCCAGCCAGGCCAGCCAGCCAGCCAGGCCAGCCAGGCAGGCCAGCCAGCCAGCCAGGCAGGCCAGCCAGCCAGCCAGTCCAGCCAGCCAGCCAGCCAGGCCAGCCAGCCAGGTCAGCCAGCCAGGCCAGCCAGGCCAGCCAGGCCAGCCAGGCCAGCCAGCCAGCCAGTCCAGCCAGCCAGCCAGCCAGGCCAGCCAGCCAGCCAGGCCACCAGCCAGCCAGGCCAGCCAGGCCAGCCAGCCAGCCAGCCAGGCCAGCCAGCCAGGCCAGCCAGCCAGGCCAGCCAGGCCAGCCAGCCAGGCCAGCCAGCCAGGCCAGCCAGCCAGGCCAGCCAGGCCAGCCAGGCCAGCCAGGCCAGCCAGCCAGGCCAGCCAGGCCAGCCAGGCCAGCCAGCCAGGCCAGCCAGGCCAGCCAGCCAGGCCAGCCAGGCCAGCCAGCCAGGCCAGCCAGGCCAGCCAGGCCAGCCAGCCAGGCCAGCCAGCCAGGCCAGGTCAGCCAGCCAAATCACGTCCGACTGGTTAGCCGGTCCGCGATCGACTGCACTAAAATCGTTTTACGGCCGAACTTTTATTTTATTTTTTTTTGATTTTTTATTTTTTTGTTATTTTTTTTATTTATTTATTTATTTTCTTATCAATAATACATTAAAAATCTGACTGGGTGGTCTGGCTGAGCGGTCTGGCTAGGAGGTTTGGCTGAGCGGTCGGCTGGGTTATCTGGCTGGGTGGTCGGATTGGGTGGTCTCCCTGGGCAGTTTGACTGAGCGATCTAACTGGGTGGGCACGCTGTTTCCAGTTATCAAGGCCAAGTTGCCTTACATCTGCAATAAACTGGTCTTTGGGTGGATGGACTGGCTAGCCGGGCTGGGCGGTCTGGTTGGGCGGTTTGGCTGAGCGGGCTGGCTGGGCGGTCTGGCTGGCGGATTGGCTGGGTGGTCTGGTCGGGTGGATGGACTCGACTGGCTGGCCGGGCTGGACGATCTGGTTGGGTGGTCCGGCTGGGTGGTCTGGCGTTGGTGGTCTGGCTGGGTGGACGGACTGGCTGGCCTGGCTGGACGGTCTGGCTGAGTGGTCCGGCTGGGCGGTCTTGGCTGGGTGGTCTGGCTGGGTGGTCTGGCGTTGGTGGTCTGGCTGGGTGGACGGACTGGCTGACCTGGCTCTGGCTGGGTGGACTGACTGGGCGGTCTCGCTAGGAGGTCTGGCTGAGCAGGCTGGCTTGGTGGTCTGGTGTTAGTGGTCTGGCTGGGTGGTCGGACTGGGTGGTCAGGCTGGGTGGTCGGATTGGGTGGTCTCCCTGGGCAGTTTGACTGAGCGATCTAACTGGGTGGGAACGCTGTTTCCAGTTATCAAGGCCAAGTTGCCTTACATCCGCAATAAACTGGTCTTTATACCGGAGGTTCGATTTTCCTCTTCTTCTCCAAGGCTCGGAGTCGAAGACCCTCCCAACTGGAGCGTTGATGCTTATGAGCTCAATGTGATCGAGCCAATGTAGTCGACAGGTCATAGAGTTCGCGGTTATGTCTCTTTCTCCATTCACCTTCTTCACAGACAGGGCCAAATATCCGGCGAAGAATTTTTCTTCCGAAAAAAAAACCAAAATCAGCCCCGCCGTCCTGCCTATCGTCCAGCTTTCAGCTCCGTACAGCAAGACTGGCAGTATAAGCGTTTTGTAATGCACGACTTTGGTACTTCGAGTGAGGAGTTTTGACCCAAGTTGTTCTGACAAACTGAAGTAGCAGCGGTTGCTAAGGGCGACTCTATGCCGGATCTCCACTGTGGTGTCCGTCGTGGAGTTTACGTTTGCGGTGCTCTCAGAAACATAGGTACATATTTTAATTAGGATTGTCACACTACCTGGGCGGAGTGCAGATGGTTTGGAAGGTAGATGTTCGTCCACTACTCTCCAGGGGTGGTTGTCCTAGATAGGATTCGAGAGGAGCTTGACTGAATTTTCACGTTGGTTGTAGTTCTCAGCAAATGTTTCATGCCAATATGGTGTTACTTACTTATCAGGCCAGCGATCCATGGAGGTTCTGAGCCTGAGCCATAGCTGCCTTCCATCCTTTTGTTTTTTTTTTTTTTTTTTTTTTTTTTAGAGACTCGCGCAGGTTCAAGAGTTTTTATATTCTCTTATGATGTGTTGACACACACAACAACCTGAACGGAGTGCAGTGGTTGGGGTCGTTGATGTTCGTTCACTACTCTCAGGGGTGGTTGTCCTAGGCCTAGATAGGACGAGAGCCGACCAAATTCCGCGTTGGTTATAGTCCGTAGTAATTCGTTCAAGCACTTTAGTATTGCATACGCAGAGGATGAATTTCGATTGACCATATACCATATACTGTGAGTGTTGTGCCTGCAGGCAGTACGTCTGGTCACTTTCCATTCACAACTGCGTTGCATACTTTTTATCATCCGTTTAGGAATTACTTTTACTTGGCTATGAAGCGAGTTTGAACTATAGACCTTCCGATCGGCGGTCGATGATATTAACCACTGCACCACAGCCACCCCAGTGCTCCTTGACGGTGCTTCCAGTTATCAAGACCAAGATGTCTTACATCCGCGATTACTTGGTCTTTATACCGGAGGTTCGGTCTTCCTCTTCTTCTCGAACCAGGAGGCTCGGAGTCGAAGACCCTCTTAGCTGGAGCGTTGGTATCCATGCGCTCGATGTGGCCGAGGCAGTGTAGTCGATGGATCTTTGCCTTCCGGACTACGTCCACTTCTTTGTACAGCTCGTAGAGTTCGCGGTTGTGTCTTCTTCTCCATTCACCTTCCTCACAGATAAGACCAAATATCCGGCGCAGAATTTTTCTCTCGAAAGAACCCAAAATCAGCTCCGCTGTCCTGATTATCGTCCAGCTTTCGGCTCCGCACAGCAAGACTGGCAGTATGAGCGTTTTGTAAAGCATGACTTTGGTCTTTCGAGTGAGGAGTTTTGACCCCAGCTGTTTGGACAAGCCGAAGTAGCAGCGGTTGCCATCGCGATTCTATGCCGGATCTCCACTGTGGTGTAATTGGTGGTGTTCTTAACTACCTTGAAATTGTGGCTGTCAATTGTTATATTTTGTCCCAGGTGGTGAGCGACGGATTGGTTTTTGCTTGACAGCATGTACATTTTTTTGACCTCATTGACCTTAAGACCAACTCGTTTTGCCTGTTCTTCAATCGCGGTGAATGCTTCCACACTGCCACGGCGAGGACACGCGAGGATGTCGATATCATCCGCGTATCCTAGCAGCTGGACGGACTTGTAGAAGATATTGCCTTGACGCCTGCCCGTCGCACTATCTGCTCCAGCACCAGGTTGAAGAAGTCACATGACAGCGCATCTCCTTGCCGAAATCCGGTGCATGTTTCAAACGGTTCCGAAGTCTTAGAACCGAGTTGCACGGTGCATCGCGTATTTTTTAGCGTGGCGCGACACAACTGGATCAGTTTTCCCGGGATCCCGAATTCGGCCATCGCACCAAACAGTCCTTCACGATGAATGCTGTCGTATGCGGCTTTGAAATCGCTGAAAAGATAATGTGTATCGATTCTAAATTCGTTGGTCTTATCAGGATTTGTCGAAGTGTGAGAATGTGGTCTATAGTCGATTTGCCGGGCCGGACACCGCACTGGTAGCTGCCGATTAGTGCGGTGCAAAGTGGCTTTATTTCTTGCAAGAGGTAGGATTGCTGCTTTCTTCTGCTCACACTCGCCATCATAACACGGGTTTCTTGTCGGGGGTGGTAGGTACCCTAAGGTGGTTTCGGCTACTTCCTGAATGGCTGAGCGGCAATGCAGCCACATATTATTGGCGTTTGTGCTCGACGTAGGCATACCGTAGAGTCTTTCACTCAGCTGCTCCCTGTAGACTCTGGTAACCTCCGGTGTGCTCAGGCGCCCAATGTCGAACCTCCTCCTGATGGGCTGGTGCAGCTTTCTGACATTGGACAGTCGAGCTCTGAATCTTGCTGCTACGAGGAAGTGGTCAGAGTCGACATTTGCCCCTCTGAATGTTCGCACATCCAGGATGTTTGACGAGTGCCTTGCGTCAGTGAGCACATGGTCGATTTGGTTAGCGGTTCGACCGTCCGGAAATCGCTAGGTTGCTGTGTGGATTCGCTTATGGAGGAATCTTGTGCTACTTATCACCGCATTACGAGCTGTCGCAAAGTCCGTGAGTCGGAAGCCGTTATCTGTTGTTGTATCGTGGAGGCTGTGCTTTCCGATCACTCCGCCAATGGCGTTCTCCTTACCGATTTTGGCGTTGAAGTCCCCGAGCACGATTTTTACATCGTACTCCGGACAAGCTCCGTAGGCATTGTCCAGGGGGTCATAGAAGTCCTCCTTGATAGGGTCTTCAGCCTCGTCGGTAGGGGCGTGTGCACATATAAGGCTGATGTTATAAAATCTGCCTCTGATGCGGATCACAGCCAGACCATCACTTATAGGTTTAAAGTCGATGACGTTCGACCTTAACCGCTTTCCCACCACAAATCTGCATCCCAGTAAGTGCAATCTTTTGTGACAGTTGTAATAAATGTCGCAATTTTTCTTCCTTATCATACCGTTTCTTAACCTGGACCGCAGTAATATCCGCCCTGTACTGCGTGAGGATTCCTTCTAGTTTATGATCAGCTCCGGGAGTGTACAGGGTTTTGACATTCCAGGAGCATACTCGCAAATCATGTCCCTTTTTCGTGCGTTGTCGTCGTCGAGTATCCGTCCGTGTATCCGAGGCATCTTGCTCATTCATAACTTAGCCCGCCGCACAACCGCCATTCTGATCGGGGTTTTGTCGCTGCATACGTTTGTTCACTTCCCAACGGTTGTTGAAGAGGCTATCCAGTGGGCGCCGCGAGGAGGCCGTATGTCAACTTGACCCGGGCATTAAACAGGGATCGTTGCTGGCATCTCGCCAGGTTGAGAGCGATCAACAACTTTACCCTGTATGTCCGAGCCCAAGCCCTCTGTCCTATTAGAGCGGGTGAAATTGAACTTGTTAAACAGGTTTTCCGGACTACGACTGTAAATGATTTTGTGAAGGAAGATATAGTTCCTTATGTTGATATACATACTGTTGAAGATAGCACCCAAGCAAGTCCCTAGCGCAAGCAGAGATATTCTCACATCTACGAATGCCATGAATATAGCGTATTGCATCATTAAATGACACCTGTAGCTTTTGCATGGAGAGCGAGTCAGGATGACAATATATCAAATCACCGTATCTCATGAGAGGTAGAATTATGGTAATTACAATTTTTTTACGGGTATCTAGCGGAGTGTAATAAGCACTGATCCACAGCTTGCGAAGGCATCTATAAACGTGACCAACGACCATACATATTAATATAATCATATCCAGATAGATCTCTGCTTATTACATTATTACATACCTGAACTCACACCTTCCGCTCGACAGTCGGCGATGTTTACCTCTGCATCACGGCCACTAGTTGTCTTTAAAGTAAGAAGCTGTTTTCGGGAACATACATGGACAGAAGCTAGTCCATGCTCTAGCTATGACACCAAAATCATTCTACCCTGGAGAGAGAGGCGAGAGAGAGACTACAGACTGAGAAAGGAAGACATCTCTAAGCCAGTCGTAGGAAAGCATAAATTAGGTAGGCAGTACCTCGTCCGAAAACACATTTAGGTAGACAGCACGGAATGGAGACGTGTTTAAACCTCTATTCTATTAAACTATTCTCGCGTATAGAGCTGACATTGACGTGGATGAATACAGAAATACGTCAAGCTTTTAGGACTATTGCAAGAGAAAGTGGTTCAATTAGGTTTAGGTGAACTTAGCTATAGGGCCTTCGCTTAACTACAAGGTCTTCAATTAACTAGAGGATCTTCGGCTAACTAGAGGGTCTTGAGTGAGCTAGAGAGTCTTTAGTGAGCCAAGGGGCATTTAGTGAGCTAGAGAGGTCTTCGGTTGACTAGATGGTCTTTAGTGAGCTAAGGGGCATTTTATGAACTAGAGAGGTCTTCGGTACACTAGAAGATCTTTAGTGAGCTAGTGTCCTTATTGAGCTAAGGGGCCTCTAGTGAGCCAGAGGGTTTTTAGTGAGTTAGGGGGTCTTTAGTGAGCTAGAGGATCTTTAGGGAGCAGAGGGTTTTTAGTGAGCTAGAGAATCTTTAGTGAGCTAAGGGGCCTCTAGTGAGCCAGATGGTTTTTAGTGAGCTAGAGTCATTAGTGTGCTAGAGGGTCTTTAGTCAGCTAAAGGATCTTTATTGAGCTAGAGTGTATTTAGTGCGCTAGAGGGTCCTTAGTGAGCTAGAGAGTCCTTAGTGAGCTGGAGGGTCTTTAATCAGCTAAAGGGTCTTGAGTGAGCTAGGGGGCCTCTAGTGAGCAGAGAGGTATTCGGTTGACTAGAGGGTCTTTAGTAAGCTAGAGTGTCTTTAGTGAGCTAGAGTGTCTTTAGTAAGCTAGAGTGTCTTTACTGAGCTAGAGGGTCTTAAGTAAGCTAAAGGGTCTTTAGTGGACTACAGAGTCTTTAGTAAGTTAAAGTGTTTTTGGCGAGCTAGGGGTCTTCGGTTGACAAGAGGATCTTTGGTGAGATAGAGTGTCTTTAGTGAGCTAGATGGTCTTTAGTGAACTAGAGGGTCTTTAGTGAGCTAGAGGGTCTTCGGTAAACTAGAGGGTTTTCGGTGAATTAGAGGGTCTTAGGTTAATTAAACAGTCTTCGGTGAATTAGAGGATTTTTGGCGAACTAGGGGGCCTTCGGTGAACTAGTAAGTCTTCGGTGAACTTAAGGCTTTTCAGGGAACTAGAATCTCTGGTGAATTTGAGGGCATCAGGCTAACTCTAGGGCTTTCGGTTAACTAGAGGTTGCACAATTATGTTCCTGGAATTTAGGTATAAGTTGGGCACTGGCAACATTGCGTCGTTCGTCAACATCTGTCGCGAAAGGCCCTATCTTTCAGTTTTCATCCAAGGCCCAAGTCGACGGCATGTTTTGTTTGAGTGTTGTGCGTATTTTACGTATTTAGTGCGTCGTAAAAATTAGTGACTCATATTTCTTGTTTTGAAATCAGAGCGACGATAGAGGCTGGATATTTGAATATGGTCCCGAGACCCGTAGACAAAATGAGCAGCTGGTGGGAAAAAGCAGCGGGAAGCAGCCAACGAATGGATGTCAAAGTCGCGTTTGATGGAAATGTTGATTGTTTTTTCGATAACCGCAGCATCGATCACCATAATTGATTGTGCAAGCAAAGAAGAGCCCTAGAGTCCCCATATTGCTCCTGCAACTTTCTTTTTATCCCAATATGAGGTCACACCTCAAGCAAATCATGGCGGTATAGGGAAGGAATCGACCTATTGAACACATTATACTCATCGAGTCTTACCAGAACTACATAAGAGGAAATCTGACTTCGGTAGAAACTTCACATTGGTTTCGTGTAAATAAAACAACTTATTAGAGTTTACCAGCGCTTTGTAATAGTTCCTTAATGTGTTTAGGAAGTTTCACTCGTTTCCTCTTCGGTTTCATCCCACTGCTTTCAACCTTATTTAGTGCGTCTGTAGCTCCGTCGGACGAGCGCTTTTGTTTCTTTTTGCACGACAGCGGATTGGGATTTTTCGGACCTTTCCTCGTTTTAGGTTTATTTAAATCCTCTTTCGACACAGCGATTCCATGGGTTTCCTTCAGACTAACGATTCGTTCTTCCATCGTTTTTGGTAGCAAGTCATTCGATTTTTTGTTCACATATTTCTTCGACGCTTCAGAGGGACCTTCCAACACGGGTGTGGCTTTGTGTAGGTAGAGCAAGGCACGTCCAGGTACTTTACGAAGGCTTGCTTGGACATTCCTGTCCTGTGTAGCGACTATGTACCGACTTGCTTTAGTCTGTACAAAGAAAAAAATTGATTGCCGGTGTAAAGAAATACATTCTCAGGAGCAAGATATGAAACGTACCATCGATTTTATGCATTCAGCTGCTGAGATAGGTTGTCCTTCGTGTCCACATTTATGAATGTGGAATCGTTTGACAATCATCGTCGCACCAGTAAGGGGCGCACCCAGATGTTCCGCCTCCAATATGATGCATTGTGTTGTAAGCAATTTCAGTTCGGATTGAAAGTATTTCTTTAATTGTTCCTCAATGATCACTTTATTCTGGAAAAAAAAGGAATAAAATCAGAGCTAGGTGCAAAAGTAACTTAAATTGTTCGTGTGGTACTTGAAGGGCAGCCTGGCAGAAAGTCGCATCGACTAGGACCTGATACGGCGGATGATAATTAAAGTTTGTCGTGAAGAATTGCAAGATCTTCTGCGATTTCTTAAATCTGTTTATTTTCATCTCCGAAATGTGATTTCAAATGCGCAAATTCAACAAATATTTCGAGAAAACTGAAATGTGTTTACACCAAATGACGTTTACTGAAGCAGAATAGTGATGCCAAGTTTGCGTTTACTAAATAAGAAAAAACAAAAACCACTCTGTCAGCTAAGTAAATACCTCGCACTACACTATCGACAGTCTCATGTCACGGAATCCAAATTGACGTTTGTTTAGAAATCTTTAAATTTCACAATCATTTCAACACAAAAAAGGATTTGTCCTGTAAAATCAACACGTATACGTAAATTACAATGCCGCAAAATCGTCGAAAGATTCCCTTCAGCGGCAAGAAGAAGAAGGACCAGCTCCAGCTAAAGCGACAACTGAAAGGTGAGTCCAAACACAATCCACTCCCTAATCCATTATTGGGGTCTCATATATTCCCTTCCTCTCAAGACACCCAGCGAAGGCTGCCCGAATCGGTTGACGACTCCGATGACGAAGACAAGATCGCCGAAGAGAAGAAGAAAGTCCAAGAACTGAACGCACAACCATCACGCGGCAGCAATAGAAATGCCAATCGATATAATCTTAAGTTCTATCAAGAAACTGAGAAGGAAGTCAGGGAGTTAAAGCATGAACTGTTCAAACCGCTTCAGGCGGTAAGCGAGAAAGACCGTGAAATCGATGAAAGCTACTTCAAGGGTCATGACTTTCCCGTGAGACCCGGATGGGATTATGGAATATCAAAGGAGGTTCTGGATATGAACGAAAATAGCTACTTTCGAGTGAGTATTTCAAGTGGATTCGAGACATCTACTTGATAATGGTCCTCTATTGCAGCAATATATCGAGAATCTTCGGAAGAAAATCACAGATGTCCACTTGAGCCTGTTTGAATTGAACCTGGAGACGTGGCGGCAATTGTGGCGGGTATTGGAGATGTCCGATGTGCTCCTTATCATAGTGGACATAAGATACTCGGTAAGCAATTAGATTATAGCACAGTTGTTCGGTTTTTAGGTATTATTTCGATTGCAGACCCTCATGTTTCCGCCGTTTTTGTACAGTCACATCGTGGAGACCCTGAAGAAGCACGTGATTCTGATTTTGAATAAAGTCGATTTGGTTACGCCGGAGGTGGTCGTTGCGTGGAAGTGTTATTTCGAGACAACTTATCCCGGAATCCCAGTCGTTCTGTTCGCCTCATATCCCAAAAAGAAATTGAAAGGTTTACCCACCTACATTGTACGCCCTTCCAAAACGATTCTGTTAATGATCCAATTCTTCAGGTACTGGCAACTGTAAAGTAGCCCACAAGCGTAGTATCGAGGGTGTACGTAACATCTATAAGGAATGCCTCAAAATAGCAGGCTCTAGCGTGGATCTTTCCAGCTGGGAGCAAAAAATCCTCGAAGACATGCACGAAGACTTTACGTACGACGATGATCTACCCGCCAATCACACCAACGAATGCCCAATGAACGATTATGATCTCGAAAAACACGTCATGTTCAAAGATGGCATTCTAACAATCGGATGTATAGGTTTTCCCAATGTTGGCAAGTCGTCCTTCATCAATGCAATGAAGGGTAAGAAAGTGGTCAGCGTAAGTCGCACACCCGGCCACACCAAACACTTTCAAACAATCTTTATTACGAACAAAGTTCGCCTTTGTGACTGTCCCGGCTTGGTGTTTCCATCATCGACGCCCAAGCACTTACAAGTACTCCTTGGAAGCTATCCGATTGCGCAATTAAAGCACTTTTATCCACTGAAGTACCTCGCCGAACATGTAAATATCCCGGAGCAACTCAACTTGCAATTGCCCGAGGATTTCGACGAATGGTCACCGGTGGCGATTTGTGAGGCGTGGGCCCTAAAACGAGGTTATTTCACGGCTAAGGCGGCGCGGCCCGATCGTTCGAGGGCTGCAAATGAACTGTTGCGAATGTGTCTTGGTGGGCAAATCATTTTAGAGTTCTTTCCGCCCAATTTCACATCCGAGAGAGGTCGCCAACCGATTCGACTTCACGTACAGGACAACTAAATTGTTTTTCTATTTTTCAGAACAATGGCAACAGCATCCGGACATCGAAATGGTCAAGAAATACCAAGGAGACAAGGGAACCCCTGAGGATGGTTTAAACACCAGTGATCGTAAGTAAAATGCCCCGAAAAAGGCAAATTGTCTCCTCAAATCCAAACCCTTTTCAGGTGAATCCGGTGAGAGTACTTCCGAACACGAAAGCGACGAGGATTCGGACGCCCTACCAAGCGGCAAGATAGCCCAAACCAGCAACGCATTTGCCCTACTCGAAGACGACTGAACGCTTTCAATTCCAGTAATTTATTCGCTTCTTTTCATTCATTGTTGGACGTCAAAACAATAAATGTACTATCAAGCAAAGAGTAACTTTCTTTGGCCTAGTCTTTCTTTCACTAGTCATCGAAATCATCGTCAAAATCTTCGCCAAGATCTTGGGCGTTGAAGTTGTTGATTGTCTCGTCGTGGGACAGCAGTATTTTTATTGCGCTGAAAAACAATTGCGTGTTATTCGAGAGAATTTGTACAACTTGATTGGAAATTTACATGATCAAGATGTCGTCCTTATTGTTGTATTCAATCGGTGATGGGTAGAGGGCCTTTTTCTGCAGTAGCAAACGGAAAAGGTAGCGAACTTCCATGATCAGTTCATTGGTGGCTTGATCACTTTTGAAGTAGAAGAAATCGGCAACCGTTAAAAAGTGATGACCGCATTTATCGACACCGCAGGTGATTCCGTCACCGAATATGATCAAAGCCATTGGGAATATCATAGTCGTGTCCATTAGGAATACGTCAGACGTTTTCTGCTTAAGAAAATAGGTAAAATAGCTAGGGAAGAGTAAAATCAATAAATTCCCATAGTCCTCTGGTCAAGGAAACGATCGAAACTCACTGCGAATTGAAGGAATGCTCGGTAAAGTTGACCGAGGATGGATGAAATTTAACTCTACGATCTGTTGGCGTCCATATGCTATGTATTGGCTGAACACGATTCTTGATTTGACGGACTTTTCTAAAAGAACAGAACCAAAACGAACATCAAACGAAGAACGAAGAAAAACGAGAAAACAAACTTCAAATGCGCCACATTCGGATAGAGGCCAGCAGTTATTACCGCCCGCAATAGGACCAGGTCCCTTGAGTACACATTGCAAAGTCCTTCACGTGGATTACTCGATAATGTGAAGCTCGCGGCTTCTAGCAGCTCAGCGAATTGCTCTTTCATTCGTTCCAGTTGTTTCAGCGTGGACTGGGACAGAAAACCTTCGTCGCAGAATTGCCAGGCCGAGTTATTCTCATTCGCGCAGCGATACATATCGAAGACGTTTGCTAACATTAAATGATCGCTTCTGGTGTCCATTGCGAAGCGTTTCTTTGCTTCGTCGACTTTCTTTTCTTTGCCTGGAAAAAGTGCGTTCAGATTAGGATCTCAAAACATCCTGCAGCAACCAATACCTAAAGGCTTGTAGAAGGGATCTTTGTATGAAATTGCCGAGGCAACAGTGGTGATTGGATCTAAGCAACGGAACAGAGCACCCATAAGGATCATCTTTCCCATTTGCGGATCAATGGGTAGTCGAGCCAAGTGCATTCCGAGCGGCGTAATCACCTCATCAGGGTCCAGTGCATTGATTCTTGAAGACATATAGATGTATTTATGAACAGAAATTGATTGGTTGGTACTTACCTCTTCAGCAAGTTGATTCCATTCGCGATTGCCTTTTCGTCAGGACAATTCAGCAGGGTCTTTAAAAAATTAGCGACATCGTGTATATGCAACAGCTTTAGACTAAGAATGATGCCCTCCAGCTTAGCGCGCAAGATCTCTGGTGTTGGCACAGCTTCGAAGAGATTTTGCCGCGCTCTGCATCGAGCTCGGTTAGAAAAATTCATCCTAATAGCTGTCTACCGCTTACCTTGTGTAGAGGTTGTAACAAATTCCCGGCTGTACTCTGCCTGCTCTACCCCTTCGTTGTTGTGCATTCGCCAGAGAAATCCATTTCTCCTCTAACGTCTGCATATTCTGCTCGATATCGTAGTCATTGCTTTTCATTTTCCCCGAATCAATCACATACACGACGTCATCGATGGTCACCGAGCTTTCGGCAATGTTGGTCGAAATAATGATCTTTCGTACGTTGTCCGGTGGTCGTTGGAAGACACTTTTCTGCGATATCGTCGGCATCATTGAGTGCAGAGTGTAGACTTTGTAACGGTTCCACTGGAATCGCCGCGACTCTAACAGTGAAGAGTTCAATTTAGAGATCTTATCGTAGCCTGGAAGGAAAACTAGTATAGCGCCTGGTGGTTTCTCTTCGCAGATGTAGAATATCAAGTTGGTGATTAATGGGATGTTAATCTCCTCCGAGTTGGGATTGAGGAGCGACTCATAAACGTGCGTGAAGTACTGGTTTCTGATCGAGCGAACGTACGGCTCTATGCACGTGCGATATTCGGCATTAGGTCTTTCGTTTTTCTGTAAATCAAGATCGAATCAAGGTTGAATCGTATCAAATGAGATGAAACTGAGGGCTTACGACAGGTCTACCGTGTCGGGTGTTTCGTTTAGGTGCATCAAAGTCCCGAAAACCAATCTCTTGGAGGACATCCTCGAGATACCTGCAATCGACAGGGAATAGCGTACCTCTTATCTCAATTGTCACACAATTGGGGAAATATCTTTCGAAATCTTTCCGAGAAACAGTCGCACTCATCAGGATCACTTTCAAATCCCGTCGGCGAGGAAGGATCTTCAAAGGAATCAAATTATTAGAAAAATGGAAAATCGATGCTTTGGGGAAGAACCTTTTTCAGCAGAGCCATCAGCAAGTCAGTTTCCACGCTACGCTCATGGATCTCATCGAGGATGATGTGCGACAACTCGTACAAAAGCGGATCTGTCTCCATGCGACGCAATAGTGTTCCAGTAGTGCAATACAGGATAGATGCCCTCGAACGGGGTGAGACTCTGCAAAGAGCAACGAAACCATTGTATTCGGATTCTAATAAGACGCAGCGTACTTACCCTTGCAATCTTATCTGATATCCTACGGCATAGCCAAGCGCCTCATTACGCTCATAAGCTACTCTTTCAGCGACCGTAATGGCTGAAATACGACGCGGCTGCGTGCACACTATCTGGCACATTGAACCCTTCTCGGACATGATATAATGGTCCAGAATGAACTGAGGTATTTGTGTGGTTTTTCCACAACCTGTACTACCGACTATCAGTACAATTTGATTATTTTCAATCGCATTCAGTATATCCGCTTGCTGTTGCACTGCTGGTAGGCCCTTTCTTAGCTTCATCCGTTCTTCGGTCTCACCTTGCGACATGCACTCTTCCAATTGAAGCTTCAAATCCACATTGAGTTTAGGATTATCCTTTGGCTGCAAGTTATCTTTCTCTTTGCTTTCTACAAACTGATTGAAATCCTTTCGCAATAGATCGTTAAATCTTTGCTCGAATTCCAGTGAGACTTCGGTGTCATCGGTCTCTTCGCGATATTTGCGAATCATACAGCGCACCTCGGTCAGTGTTCGCTCGGTCAAGCAGATTGAAGGACCCTTGAAGGAGAATTTTGGAAAAGAAAATAAATATTTACCATTTGGCCAAGAAAATCCATGTATTTACGTGTTGCAGGCGTTTCTCGGGCACATTATTCTTCTTACGTTGACGATTTCTGTAGAACAAACCTATATCCCGACCTTTTAGACCTTGCGGATGCCGTGGTCTATCACGACTTGAGTGCATTTTCGAAAGAAATTTGTTCAATTTTGTACGCGATGCGATTGAGTGCAAGCAATGGGCCCTAATGCGAAAGATTCCCTAAAAATATTGACTTTACATTTGTTTCGGAAACATCATCAAATGACAAATGACGGAAAAAGACATGTGAAATGTTAAATGTGAACGGCGCATATATGACGTTCGGTGTCGTTCACAATGGTGAGTGGAACTCAAATTGTAAAAAGTAATTGTTTTATAAAAAGATCGTCCTTTTAAATTATTTGATCGACAAACTCGACGATCTTTATATTTCACTTGCTGAGAGTAGGAAATAAATCGCTTGAAATATCTACGATCATTTGATTTTTCGAACAATTCGTTGAAGTCTATATAAAAGCCAAATTGCCTTAAAAAACAGAAGGTAATACGAATAAAGATTCTTAACTTTGCTTGCAATTTTATTTTTCATTACTAAGAAATCAAGACTAGCTTCCACCAGTCTAACATCCACACTGGCGTTACTGTCACCATGGATTCTACTTCTCACTTCGCTTCTGATCCTAAAGAAAAAGCGATTGACAAGAGCATCTATGTCCTTGTTGCTTGCCATAGAGAACCAAGGTAGATGGAGTTCCTAGCCACTTAAGAAGTTACAAAAGTTTAATATGGAATACCAAAGGGAACCGCCCATAAGCCTCAACACTTTTAAGCTCCTATCTTTAAAGTCAGGAGACCTTCAATTCTTAATAATATGGTTATGGAAATTTTCGGTCATCCGATTCTATTTCGGCATCACCTGGTCGAATATTTATGATTCGTTCATGCGTACGCTATCGATTCCGGGCTTCGCAACGTTTTCTAAAACCACGATGTAGGCGGCAACATTAACCCAAAGTCCTGGAGGTGGAAAGGAAATGAGGTGGCACAACATGTCCTTCGTTGCTCACAACTTCAAAATCATAAATTACTTACTCAGGTGGCGTTACAATCCGTGGCGAACTATGAGCCTCAAACAACAAACCTTTCCGGTTAGCACGATCTTTTGTAAGCTGTTTCCAGTGTCACACGCCCAGTTGGTTGAGATCTCATGGCATATATTTGGTTTTGGTTTTACAGACCCACGTTAGGCGTTTCTGCTTCAATGCTCACCTTAGGTTCATTGACGCCTCGCTACGTTCTCCCAATCACGTCAATATCATCAGCGTATGCGAGCAATTGAGTTGACTTGCAGTAGATCGTCCCTCTTGTATTGGCCAATGAATCCTGCACCATCTTTTTGAGCATGATGTTGAAAAAACTACATGACAGTGCGTCGCCCTCTCTGGATTTTTTTTTTTTTTTTTACATCGAAGGTTTCGGTTTACTCCTTATCGAATCTAATGGAGCAGCGAGAATTCTCCATTTTCATCCTGCACAACCTGACGAGCAGGGATATCAAAACGCGACTTGGTTTTGTATAGCTCGTCCCATTTACAAAGAGGAGAAAGGTACAACCCTGCTCAATCCTACTAAATGGCACACGCATAGGATTTTCGGAGGAAGTAAAGTATCTAGGTATTGATCTAGACCGTAGACTCAACTGGAGCTCCAATATGAGAAATAAAATCATGAAAGCGACTAAGGCCATGTGGGCCTGTCGACGCACTGGCTATACACCGCGATAGTAAGACCTATCGTCCACGAGTCCACGGGTCCCCCGTATGGTGGACAAAAGTTGAGCAAAAAACTACAATTATTAAGCTTCAACGCCTTCAGAGACTAGCGTGTTTCGGCATCACAGGCGCTATGCCAACCTGCACCACGGCAGCCCAAGAAACACTCATTGGACTCACTCCACTGCACCTTTTTATCAAAATGGTGGCATTACGCAGTGCAATCAGAATTCTCTGCTCGGGAACAAATATGCCATGTAGACCCGCAGGCCACATGTCCATATTACAACACTTTCCCGAGCTAGATATGATTACTAAAGTCTCGGACGCATTGCCACACACCTTCACTTTTGACAAGAGATTTGAGATACTGATCCCAAACCGCCGAGCCTGGGAAAACAGTGATCCCCTACTAAATGTCAAATGCCTTAGGTGGTAAACGGATGGCTCCAAGATGGCTTCAGCCGTTGGCGCCGGCATTTTTGGACCAAAACGTTAAATATCCAAGGCCCTGGGAATAAGACCCAGCATCTTCCAAGCAGAGCTGCATACCATCCTAACATGCGTCAATCTAAATCTCGAGACTGGCATCAGAGGAGTAACCATCAACATACTTTCTGATAGCCAAGCAGCGCTTAAAGCGCTGGGTTCGTACAGCACGAACTCAAAAACCGTCAAGGAATGCCATGACGCCCTACAAGACCTCGCCAAAAGAAACAATGTTAAACTTTGGTGGGTGCCAGGCCATAAAGGTATCAAGGGCAATGAAATTGCCGACCTACTTGCCAGGAAGGGTTCCAGTGACAAATATATAGGTCCGGTATTATTCTGCGGCATTCGCGGGTCTTAGATAAATTACTTCTTAGACAAGTGGGAAAAATTGCCTATCCTCTTGGAACAGCGTTCGGGGACTCCGTCAACCTAAACGACTTATACGACCCCTGAACAAGCACCCTATTGACCTACTCAAACCCAATAGGATGGATATCAGAAGACTAGTCAGCTATCTAACGGGACACTGCGGTCTGAGATATCATTTAAACAAAATTAGCCTCTCGTCTGAAACTGAGTGTCGGCTCTGTCTTGTGGACGAGGAGACGGCAGAACACATACTGTGTAAGTGTGCTGCTCTCTGCCATCTTAGGAAGCGTATCCTTCTCAGTGAAGTAATGACTCCTGAGGGGATCACCCTGGCTCCTACGAGAAGCATTCTCAACTTCATTATAGAAGTGGAGAGGCTACTCGGCTAAATCGGCTAGCAGGCACAATAGATCTGCAAAGGTCGCAGTGCCGTATTGCTAATGGTAGCACTAGCCCTATATTTAAAAAAAAAAAAAAAAAAAAATAAACACTGTCATATGATGCGTTAGAGTCGACGAAGAGGTGGTGCGTATCCACTTGGATAGGGTCTTCTCCGAGATCTTCTGCAGTATGAATATCTGGTGGATTTTCTTTACCTGAAGGCACGTTGATAGGAACTTATCCTGAATAGTTGAGGCAGTTATAGGGGTCTCCTCGCTTATGGACCGGGCAAGCGATGCCGAGATTCCATTTATCGGGCTTGCCTTCTTCCGGCCATATATTACAGATGACCTGGTTCATGCCCCCAACCAATTCATCTCAAGTTGATTTAAATAACTCAGCAGACAGGCTCAGTTTCGATATCGCTATCTTAGTTTCGTCTAAATCGGGTGGTTGGAATTCTCCCTCATCTTCGTCCAGTATGATTGATTCGTCCTGCCTGACAGCGGTATTTTGACCACCTTCGCTGTTATAAAGTCCGCACAAATAGTGTTTCTATATTTACAACATCGACTGTGTTTCAACTACGAAGTGTCCGTGTTCATCCCTGTAGGCTTCCGTTCTGGCTTTATAAACTTGGCATGTTAGTTTTACTAAAACTTTCGAACATCATTCCTGCGATAACTTCTCTCCATTTCCTCTATCGCGCCCTTCTCGTGATCTTCCTTTTTCCTTCTGAAAAGCGCATGCTCCTCTCTTCTTTTCCGCTCATAGCGCTTACGAGCAGCTCTCGTTCGTCGATGCAACGTGGCCATGTATGCATTCTGTTTTTCTCTATGTACCTGTCTGCACTCGACATCAAACCAAGGGTTTCTCCTAGGTGATAGCTGGAAACCAAATACATCAGAGGCAGCATCCACGATGGCGCTTTGAGAATGTCTCCATTGCTGTTCTATCGTTTGTACAGTTTGCATCGGCTCTTGAGAGAGCTGGAGGGAGACACGATTCACGAAGGTCCTGGTGGTCTCTTGCGATTGCATCTTCCGACGTCAAATTTCACTGGTCCTACCTTGGCTGCAACAAGGTACTTATCCGAGTCAATTGCTCCTCTGAATGTTCGAACAGCCAAGATGTTGGAGGAGTGTCTGGCGTCGGTTAATCGATCAGAAGACCGCCATCCCTTATGGATATTGAGATGTGGGAATCGTGTGCTATAAGGGGTTTACGTCCCGTCACAAAGTCTTTTAGCCTGAATCCGTTTTCGGAAGTGGTGTTGTGTAGTCTGTGCTTTAATACGACTCGTTGAAAAATATCCTCTATACCCAGCTTCGCGTTGAAATCTCCTAGAACAATCTTTGTGTCATAGCTGGGACATTGAGCGTGTGTTTCTATCTAGGAAATCATAGAATCCATATTTGACTTTGTCGCCTTTTTCTTCTGTGGGGGCGTGAACACTGTCAAGCTGATGTTCCCGAACATAGCTTGGATGCATATTGTTATGAGTTTGCAGTTTGTCTTTGAAAGGAACTGTTGAAAAATGTGTCCCTTGACCACTCCTATGGAAGGGAATTGTGTCTCAGCTAGGGAGCTATCGAGGGTAGAGCCGGACCCCGCCAGTGCATCAGCTTTTTCGTTACCTTCTATGTTGCTATGGCCAGGAACCCAGAGGAGGGTGATGTTGAAATAATCGGCTATACAAGTGATTTCGTCTTTACACTGTGCGATTAGTTTGGATGCTATGGTGTGTGAATCCAGCGCTTCGATCGCTGATTTGTTGCCACTACAATGGGATAATTCTGCCTGGGACACACAAGCGAAGTCCGGGAGTCGAAACAATTTGGAGATTTTCAGTTCCACTGAGAAGACACCCGAATCGACTCCGAAATATATTTTCGAGCCGTCGGTAAAAAACGCTACCTGATGGTTCGTGAAGGGCAATGCGTTCTTCCATACCGTTCTGTATGGGAAATGGACTTGAGCGACGTTTTTTAGAGTGTGTTTGGGTGACATGAATTCGGTTGAAGTTATAGTCAGGTCTCCAGGTCAGGTAACAGGTCCAGCACCTTACCATGACAGTTGATTTTGACGACCAAAAGCCGGATTCTCTGGGGTCAATTACGCTGCATGATGCGGTATATCTAACGTAAAGGGCAAAAGGGAGTAGGTTTAAAAGTACGTTGAGTGCTTTGCTCCGTTTAGTTTAGTCCCACGGCAAGTCGCTTAACAAAATAAAAAAAAATACCAACCACCATTGTGAATGTACCATGGTGAGTTACGACTTTTCTGACACTGACAGCCGTCTGACAAGCCCAACAAGGAACACAAGGCACGAAGAAGAAAACCAACAAAACCAATCAAACGAACGAAAACGGAACAAGCAATTGTGCTGAGTGTCTTTCAATGTTTATTGAAAATTCTATCAATGACTAAATATCCGTCAGATACTCACAACAATTTCCTGCACAAATAAATCACACACATTCGCAACAGTTTGGTGCATTGCAAAAAAAAAAATAAAAATAATTGGAGAGAAGAAGGAGCAAATTGTGATAATTGAATCATCAACAAGTGGTTTGACGGAGTTGCTACGCTGTTAGCCTTCTTACCTTGTGTTATAATCGTGAATGACGTAAACCGGGCAAGGTAATATCAAAAACAAAAAAAAAAAAAAAAACGAAACAAATCCACAACCAAGTGATGATCGAAAACCAATCGCACGCGAATGATTAAATCATCTTTTCGCGTAGTGCAGTGGCAGCCGCAAGTGTCGAATGTAACAATTGATTGTCTGCCACAAAAGAATGGGCGTGGGGTGATTTTACAAAATGTAAACAAAAACCCGTTTCCCCATTTTGTATGTACTACGACGACGGTTTTCGTTTTCTGTATTCTGTTTTCATCTCGGGCGGGCGGGATATTGGTATGTTCAATGCGCACATCAGCCAGTTTGGAGTTTGGGTGCTTACAATCTACCCCCATGTGCTACGACCCGACCACTGTCATCTCTGTGACGTGCTGTGCGGCTTTGTGTCTCGAAACCCATAGTTCCTTCTTTTTATATTCCTAGTTTAAGTCGAAGGCGAAATTCTTCTGTTTATAATGAAAAATTTTAATTTTAGAATGTCCAAGCATGAGAAGAACAAGTCCGGTGGATTGCTGGAGAGTCTGTTTGGTCGACCGAAGACGAAAACCGGCAGCTATAATGCCCCATCGGGTCGACCGACTTCCACCGACGGCGATACATTAGATCCACAGGATCCGACGAAGATGTTACAAGATCTAAGCGACTCAGAGGTGGATGCAAAGTTCATGGAAATCCTAGAAGATATGAATATACCGAAGGACAAGCGGGAACCATTGCTTGCCAAATCGCTGTACGATCGGAAATGTATGATTTACATGCACATGAAAGGTGAGAATAGTAATCTTTTGGTCTTGCTAACAAGCTTTACATCCCAATTAATTATCGCTTGCACGAGTGATAAGATATATGTAGGTAAGAGGTGACAAGGTATGATTCATTTGAACAACGGGCGATGAAAAAACAAACCAAAAACGAATAAGAAAAAGTCATTCACTGTGTTAGCCTGCCTTGAAAAGATTTGCTGTTCATACAAGTGTGTTGAATCGTTATTTATAGAATCAGATTGAATGAAAGTGTGACTCTTTTACACCCACGGCTCGGTTCGGTGAAAGAGCAACAAGATTTGCGTATGCATTCTCTAGATTTCCATAGCGTTCTTGTACTGTACACTGACCTTGAACTGTGTGCTTTATTCGCCTTTGTTTTACATAACACACTCTGATTTTAAGTCGCACATGATAAAGAAAAAAACAATTCATGTCAGGGGCTCCTAATAAGCTCCGAATTCTCTTGTCACCACTTGCCTACTAAACGATCAATACGAATTCTAACATTCCTCCTACTTTCAGGGAAAAACTCTCTCGAGCATCGGTCGAATTCACGTTTCGAGAAGCCCAACGACTATATCGAATATCTTCAAAATGGTGAGCATGCCGAACACAAGATCTACCAGTGCGTCGAGAGCCTCCGCGTCGCACTCACCAGTAATCCAATCAGTTGGATAAAGGAATTCGGCGAGCCGGGTATCGATGAGATTGTCAAATTGCTTCAGCGTTGCAAACAAGAACGTAACTTTGGACGAATCGAATTCGAATGCATTCGATGCCTGAAGGCATTCATGAACAACACGTGGGGCCTGAATCTTGTACTGGCACCCGAACAACATACCGTCGTTCTACTCCTCGCACAAAGTCTCGATCATCGAAAACCAAACACCATGGTTGAAGCACTACAACTACTGGCCAGTTTCTGTCTCGTCTCCGAACGGAATGGCTATGAAAAGGTTCTACGTGCCATAACTTCAGCCGCTTCGACCACCTATAAGAGTAGCGAACGTTTTCGACCTATTGTCAAGGGCCTCTTCGCACCGGCTAAGAACGATCCGAAACGCGAACTCGGCTGCCACACATTAATCTTCATCAATACACTCGTAAATACGCCTAGCGATATGCACTTTCGACTCCATTTACGATGCGAAATCATGCGAATGGGTCTCTACGATCGTCTGAACGAATTCACCGAAATCGTCAACAATAGCAATAACGTCGATCTGCAGAAACACTTCAAAATCTTCAACGAAATTCGCGAAGATGACTTTGAGGAATTCATGCAGCGCTTCGACAATGTCCGATTCGATATGGACGATATAAACGACTGTTTCGACGTACTTAAGAACCTGCTTGTGGATACGCCCTCTGAATCATATTTTCTCTCCATTCTGCAACATCTGCTCTACATACGCGATGACCATTACTTCCGACCTGCATACTATCAGTTGATTGAAGAATGTATAGCACAAATTGTCTTCCATAAGGGCTATTGCGATCCGAACTTTGAGAATCGCAACTTTAACATTGATACGTCACTCCTACTGGACGAAATAGTCGAGAAGGCAAAGGCCCAGGAGGCCAAACAGATCGGCGAGTATGAGAAGAAAATCGAAGAGCTCGAAAGTGCAAAACTCGAAGCCGAAGCTAAAGTAGCGCATTTAGAGGAGAAAGTTAAGTTGATGGAAGCATCAGGAGGCGTCGCGGTATCGCCAAATAAACTGCCCAAAGTCAATATACCTCTGCCACCGGCAATGCCAGGCGGAGCCGCTGGTCCGCCTCCACCGCCACCGATGCCCGGTGCACCACGAGGTGGACCACCGCCGCCACCACCACCACCTATGCCAGGAATGGCCGGTGGTCCGCGACCTCCACCGCCGCCACCGATGCCCGGCATGGGTGGACCACCGCCACCGCCAATGCCCGGCATGATGGGCGGACCACGAGGTCCACCACCACCGCCCCTGATGCCTGTCCTACCGTACGGTCTGAAGCCCAAAAAGAAGTGGGAAGTGAAAAATCCAATGAAACGTGCCAACTGGAAGGCAATCATCCCGCAAAAAATGTCCGAAAAAGCATTCTGGATTCAATGTAAAGAGGACAAACTCGCATCGGACGATTTTCTCACCGAACTCGAGACGAAATTCTCAACGAAACCGGTGAAGAGGGATAACAAAGACGCGGTCGACAAGCCCACAACGCTCATGAAAAAGAACGTCGATCTTAAGGTGCTGGACAGTAAGTCAGCGCAAAATATCCTTATTCTACTCGGCGGTTCACTCAAGCATCTCTCGTACGAACAAATTAAAATCTGTCTCTTGCGCTGCGACACAGACATCCTGTCTTCCAACGTTCTTCAGCAACTAATCCAGTACTTGCCGCCACCAGAACAATTGAAGAGATTACAAGAAATCAAGGAAAAGGGCGAACCTCTCTCGGGAGTCGAGCGATTCGCTGCAACAATCGGAGAAGTCAAACGTCTCGGACCACGTCTGCACAGTTTGAACTTCAAACTCACCTACGCCGACATGGTGCAAGACATCAAGCCCGACATTGTGGCCGGAACAGCAGCATGCGATGAAGTACGTACGAGTAAGAAGTTTGCTAAAATCCTCGAACTAATCCTCTTACTCGGAAACTACATGAATTCCGGCTCGAAGAACGAACAAGCATTTGGATTCGAGTTCTCCTACCTCACGAAGCTGTCCAACACGAAGGACGCGGATAATAAGCAAACACTTTTGCACTACCTCGCCTCGTTAGTCGAGAAAAAGTTCCCCGATGCTCTGAATTTCCATACAGATCTCTTGCACGTGGATAAGGCGTCGCGCGTGAATCTCGACAATATACAAAAGGCCATGCGTCAAATGAACGCTGCCGTCAAGAACCTCGAAGCGGATCTGAACAACAATAAAATTCCCCAATGCGATGACGATAAGTTTGCCGATGTGATGGGCAAATTCGCCATCGACTGCCGGCAGCAAGTCGACGTTCTGGGCAAGATGCAAGTTCAGATGGAGAAAATGTTCAAAGACCTCGCCGAGTACTATGCCTTCGATCCGAACAAGTACACCATGGAAGAGTTCTTCTCCGATATTAAGTCATTCAAAGACGCCTTTTTGCAGGCGCATCATGATAACGTGCGACTGCGCGAGGAGGAGGAGAAAAAACGACGAATGCAAGAGGCTCGCGAACAATCACAGCGCGACCTGCTCGAACGTCAACAACGCAAACTTGCCCTGGTCGACATGGATGCCGCACAAGCGCAAGAAGGCGTCATGGATAGCTTGCTAGAAGCACTGCAAACAGGTTCAGCATTCGGTAATCGTGATCAGCGACAGAAGAGGCGACAACGTCCCGCTGCCGGAGCCGAACGAAGAGCACAACTCAGTCGAAGCCGGTCACGGACACGCATGAATCCCACCACCCTAACCACGCGCGAAATGTTATCCAACGAGGCACTGCTCGGATCTGCCTAGCCACAGAACTAAAGCTCAAAAATCTGTACATATACACACATATCTACTCTGCGAATACGAAGATATACATATATAGTCCTAAAGCGCGAATAAATTTAAGTCAGAAGAGGCGACAAAAGACCGAACTGCACGGGCCAATCCTACGACTAGCAACGAACCCCCGAACACGGCCCCGGTAGCTCACGTCCTGGCTGTTCCTCGAAACTATCACCCGCTACCAGTAAGCATCCTCTCAGAGATCGACCGGAGAACGTTTTTCTCTCTACACGAACCAGTACACTATATACAAGCGTCTAAGCATCTACTTTTCCCTTTCAGACAGTGGGGAGAAAATGTAATTTCCTTTTGTAGTTTTGTTTCTTTTTTATTCGATTTTTACTTTTTCTATTTTCCACGTGTACATACTTAACGAATAATTTTTAACGAAGAAAAGTAAGAGAAATAAAATATTTTTTATATTGTTTATAAGCTTTGAATTAGGAAGATGAGGAATAAAATTCCCAAGTAAACGACTGGCTGTTTTTCTTCTTCCTTACTTCTGGGACATGGCCGACGGTGATTTGGAGAGTGTACGATTGTCCTTTTGTTGATTTGCTCACGTGATTCTTCGTCAGTTTCTGGCTTTCGCAGGTCAACATTTAAGCTACTCTAACATTAAGAGAAAGTTTCTTTTTCTTCGAGGATGAACCAAGGTCTTAACCAACATACCTCCCTAGTTAGCCAACCTCCCCAGGAAGCGAACATGCTTCCACAGCTAGCCAACATGGCTCCCCACCTAGGCAACATGCCCCCCAGTTAGCCTAGTTAGCCAACATGCTTACCCAACTAGTCAACGTGCCTCCCCGTCTAGTCAACATGCCTCCCCAGCTAGCCAACATGCATCCACAGCTAGCCAACTCGCCTCCCCAGCTAGCCAACATGCCTCTCCACCTAGCCAACATGCCACCCCAGCTAGCCAACATACCCTCCCAGTTAGTCAACATGCCTCCCCAGCCAGCCAACATGCCTCCCCAGCTAGCCGACATGCCTCCCCAGCTAGCCAACATGCCTCCCCCGCTAGCCAATAAGCCTCCCCAGCTAGCCCATATGAATCCACAGCTAGCCAACATGCCTCCCCAGCCAGCCAATATACCTCCCCAGCTAGCCAAAATGCCTCCCCAGACAGCCAACTTACCTCCCCAGCTAGCCAACCTGCCTCCCCAGTTAACCAACATGCCCCCCCAGCTAGCCAACATACCCTCCCAGCCAGCCAACACGCCTCCCCAGCTAGCCGACATGAATCCCCAGCTAGCCAACATGCCTCCCCAGCTAGCCAATATGCCTCCCCAGCTAACCCATATGCCTCCCCAGCTAGCCAACCTGCCTCCCCACCTGGCCACCATGTCTCCCCAGGTAGCCAACATGCCTTAACAGCCAGCCAACATGCTTACCTAACTAGTCAACGCAACTCCCCAGCAAGCGAACATGCTTCCCCAGCTAGCCAACATGCCTCCCCACCTAGCCAACCTATCTCCCCAGCTAGCCAACATGCCTCCCCAGCTAGCCAACATGCATCCACAGCTAGCCAACTCGCCTCCCCAGCTAGCCAACATGCCTCTCCACCAAGCCAACATGCCACCCCAGCTAGCCAACATACCTCCCCAGCTAGGCGACATGCCTCCCCAGCTAGCCAACATGCCTCCCCCGCTAGCCAATAAGCCTCCCCAGCTAGCCCATATGCATCCACAGCTAGCCAACCTGCCTCCCCACCTAGCCAATATGCCCCCCCCCCCCCCCCAGCTAGCCTATATGCCGCCCCAAATAGTCAACCTGCCTCCCCACCTAGCCAACATGCCTCCCCAGCTAGCCAACATGCATCCACAGCTAGCCAACTCGCCTCCCCAGGCAGCCAACATGCCTCCCCAGCTAGCCAACATACCTCCCCAGCTAGCCAACAAACCTTCCCAGCTAGCCAGCTTGCCAACATGCTTCCCCAGCTAGCCAACATGCCTCCCCAGCTAGCCATCATGCCTCCCCAGCTAGCCAACATGCTTCCCCAGCTAGTCAACATACCACCCCAACTAGTCAACATGCCTCCCCAGCTAGCCAACATGCCACCCCAGCTAGCCAGCAAGCCTCCCCACCAAGACAACATGCTTCGCCAGGTAGTCAACATGCATACCACCCCAACTAGACAACATGCCTCCCCAGCCAGCCAACATGCTTACCCAACTAGTCAACGCTTCTCCCCAGCGAGCAAACATGCTTCCCCAACTAGCCAACATGCCTCCCCAGGTAGACAACCTGCCTCCCCAGCTAATCAACTTGCCTCTCCAGCTAGCTAACATGCCTCCCCAGCTAGCCAACACGCCTTCCCAAGCTAGCCAACATGCCTACCCAGCTTGCCAACATGCCTACCCAGCTTGCCAACATGCTTCCCCAGCTAGCCAGTATGCCTCCCCAGCTATTCAACATGCTTCCCCAGCTAGCCAACATGCCTCTTCAGCTAGCCAACATGCCCCCCAACATGCATCCATAGCTAACATGCTGCTCTAGCTAGCCAACATTGCTCCCCAGCTAGCCAACATGCCTCCTCAGCTAGCCAACATGCATCCACAGCTAACATGCCGCTCCAGCTAGCCAACATGCCTCCCCAGCTAGCCAAAATGCCTATGGAACTAGCTAGCCTGCTAAAGTGTCGCACTTCCTGTTGGCTAAGCCCCCTTCCACCTGTCTTCTTCTTCTTTGATGGCGTTACAGCCCATGAAGGACCAGAGCCAAGCTTCTCTCAATCACCCATGTTGTGAGTGATTTATTTTTCACATGAGTGAAAGTTTAATGCCGATTCCGAACGGCGTGAGTCGAGAAGCTTTTTCACGGCAAGTATACTACGGGGGGTTTTGCCAGTACCCCGCCGAGGAGGAACGCCGCGAAATAAACATTCGATGGCGTCGGTGTTATCGGGATCCGAACTCGCTCATCGTGCGTTAGTGTCCAACACACTAACGTTGTCCCTCATAATTGGATTCAAAGATTTTTTTTGACTGAAGCGGTGCTACCCATACGCTCAACGTGGCCCAATCATCTCAGCCCGTAGACCTGTTTCTTAGACGACGTTTTCGTATGGTCTGTGTACACCCCGATAATCACGGATAAGACCGAAAAACTCTCGCAGAATTTTCTTCTCAAATCGACGAAGGGATTCTTCATCCTCCTTTGATAAGATTTACGTTCAGGCGCAGTAGAGCCGCATAAGCCGGGTGTACGACACACGACAACGCATCTTCTGGCCTCAAACTTTATTTGACATTGAAGGCGTCCGTCAGATCACTCCCGACTCTTATGGGCTATTGAAGGGTCTCCAACGTCCATCTGAGTGAGTGTCGATCTGAAACTCGTTGGCTTTGTCCAAGATCTGCTGAAGTTGACGCAAGCACGAGGGTCTCCTTTCTTGTGGATCGGATAAACGACATAAAGCATCCATTCATCGGACATGCTTTTCTCTTACCATATCTTACAGATGAGCCCGCACTTGCTCCCTACCAGGTCATCTCCGGTTGCCTATAAAGGCTCATCAGACAAGTCGTTTGCGTCAGCAGTTTTTTTGGGCTTAAGTTTAGTTAGTTAAGGCAAGAGAATCAGATTTCTTTTCTATCATCGTGAAGGTGATTGCAGCTTTTCGATTTTAAACGTTGGTAGTTTGGCTCGACCCGCCAATGTGTCCATGATATCCTCGGCATCTTAGCCTTTCGAGTCGATGTTGGCTTCTCGGAAAGTTCAGATTTGCAGAATACTAGAGGAGTGTTTGGTGTCGATCGCATCGTGGTCAATCCGGTGACCACCAAGTCCCTGTGCAGATAATGCGGTAAACACGGGATCAGGATAGGAATATATGTGGATGTCAAGGTACGAGGTATGGCAATTAAGTTCCGGAAATTCGTAAACAAAGTACATACTTCTAATTCTACACTACATAACTCCACACAACGATTCTACCGTTGCTCCCACGATCCAAAGCACCCTTGATAATCCCCCGAGGTTAACTCGTTCAGAACCATGATTACAGTCTCTTTTATCCTCTCTACATTGGTATGTTGAGTTCCCTATAGGTGTGACTTCATCTGAGGGCAATATAGGGCTATAGGTTGGATGCGGAAATGTTGGAAGGCTTTTTTCGCCAAAAACTCTTACACAATCAAGGAGGAATGGGTCGGTGCATTCTCATGGTGCAAGATCCAGCCCTTCTTGGCGAGTTCTGGTCGCACGCGAAAAACACGAGCTCATAGCATCAGAATGCCAATATAGAACTGTCCGGTCACTGACTGGTCAGTAGGAACGATGTCGCGGACATCGAAAAAACGATCAACAATTTATTCAGTCGCGACTTTGACATTCTTGCTTTCTTTGGCCGCTCCCCAACTTTTTTTTTTTCCACCAATTGCTGACAAAGTTACAGGTCTCGAGATCATATTCAAATGTCCTAGTCTCATCTTAGACGGCTATCCATCTGATCCAGTCTTATGAAAGAATCCCTTTGGATGTTTGGATCTTTGGATGTTTTAAACGAAAAATACCATCTGCGGTCGATGCAGACTTCGAATTCAAGCCCATGGGATGGCATAGCACAGGACGGCCGAATCTAAGGTGGCGCACACAGGTGGAAGGAGATTTTAACCAACTGGGGGTGCTGCACTGGAAACAGCTGGCAAAATATTGTGCCAGCTGGAGAAGCTTGCCTCCCCTGGATAGCTGCCCTGGCGTCCGCCAGGTAGTGAACCAATGTGTGCAGCGACCCAACCCATTGTTCCTGGGGAAAGAGGAACCTGGCCCTCCCGGTGGGGGGTTGTGCTTATGGGGTAATATCCCCATCACGTAAAAACCCACTTGTTCCGAAACAACCACAAGCCTCGGATACGGACGGATACAAAACTGACGAATCCTACAAACGACTAAAGGACTTGAGAGTTTGCACCTGGAATGTGAGGTCCCTTGACAGATCGGGTGCAAGCGATAAATTGGAGCAAACCCTCAGCTGCTAAAAAGCGATGGGATGGACCAGGCAAGAGACGGATGAAAAACTGCGACATCTACTGAGGGAACTGCTACAAGGAGAACAAACGGCGCTTATTCGGTTGCGGATTCGTTATTCGAGGAAGACTCCGAGAAAAAGTCTTAAGCTTTCGAGATGTAAGCGAACGCCTCATAACAATCCGCATCAAAGCTCAATTTGGAAACATTAGCTTGATATGCGCTCACGCCCTAACCAAACAAAAGGACCATCGACTCGAAGAAGAATTATACGATCTCCTAGGCAGAATTTATGCCCAATGTCCCAGCTACGACACAAAAATAGTTCTAAGAGATTTTAATGCATGACTGGGCAAGGAGGACATATTTGAGCCGATTACTGGAAAATATAGCCTACAGGACACCACGTCCGAAAACGGAGATCGGCTACTCGACTTCCTGGCCGGGCCCAATCTTCTTTTGGCTAGCACACGATTCCCGCACCTGAATATTCAAAAAGGAACCTGGCGATCACTTGATCAGTCTACCATCAATCAGATTGATCACGTTGCGATCGACGCCAGAAACTCCTCCAACATCCTAGATGTACGAACCTTCCGAGGAGCCAACATCGACTTGGACAACTACCTTGTTGTAGCCAAGGTACGAATAAAGATATCAAGGATGCCACGGAGTCGAGCTGGACAACGAAGGTTCGACGTCGGAAAGCTACAATCGCAGGAGACCGCTAGAACCTGTGCCGATCGAGTTTCCCCCAACCACTCATGAACTTCAATGAGACCGAAACAGTCCACGGAACAACAGTGAGAGCATTACCAGCGTGCCATCAGAGATGCTGCATCTGAGGTGTTGGGTTTCAAACAACCGCCAACTAGAAACCTCTGGTTTGATGAGCAATGTGGGTAAGCCCATGTAGCAAAGCAAAACGCCCACAAAGCCATGCTACATAGACGAACGAGAGCCGCTCGTGAACGTTACGAGCAGAAACGAAGAGAGGAACACACGCTTTCAAGGAAGAAAAAAAGAAAACACGAAAAGCGTGAAGTTGAAGAGATGGAGAGATGCTACCATGACGACTTTCGCAAGTTTTACGAAAAAGTAAACCGAACCTGCCAGGGCTATAAAGCGAGAGCGCAAGCCTGTAGGGATGAAGACGGACAACTAGTAGTAGAGTCACAGTCGACGCTGAGAATATGTAAAGAACACTTCCGTAGACTGTTTAACGGCGATGAAAGATCTAATACCGCTGTCGGGCAGAATGATCCATTCGCAACGGACGAAGATGCAAGAGAATTTCGTCCATCCGACCTAGATGAAATTGAGCTAGTAATTAAAAAAACCCAAGAACAATAAAGCCGCGGGCGCAGACGGGCTGTCTGCCGAGCTATTTAAAGCGGCTGGAGATGATCTGGTAGGGCGCATGCATCACCTCATCTGCAAAATACGGTCGGAGGAAAGCATGCCCGACGAATGGAATATCAGCAGCGTTTGCCCAGTCCACAAGAAAGGAGACCCCTATAACTGCGCCAACTACAGGGGAATAAGTCTCCTTAACATCGCATACAAGATCTTCTCTGCCGTACTGAACGTCTGAAATCCTTCGTGGAAAATCTGATCCTATCGGTGTGGTTTCAGGCCAGGTAAGTCCACAATAGACCAGGTATTCACACTGCGACAGATCTTAGACAAGACCCAAGAATACCAAATCGACACCCATCACCTTTTCGTCGATTTCAAGGCCTCGTATGTATGACAGTGTGCATAGAGACGAGCTATACAGTGCCATGTCTAGTTTTGACAATGGAGAAATCTCGCTGCTCCATTAAGGTCGGTAGCGAATTAACCGAGACCTTTGATGTTAGAAAAGGATTTAGACAAGGTGATCATACGAGACTCACTGGCCAACACAAGAGTACGATCTATTTCAAGTCTGCGCAACTGTTTGCGTACGCGGATGATATTGACATAATTGGACGAACACAGCGGGACGTCAATGAAGCGTTCGAAAGCGTTGAAGCAGAAGCGACTAAAATGGGTCTTTCGGTTAACGAGGGTAAAACGAAGTATATGCTGTCAACCACAATAGACGCACAACACCGACGTTTTGGCCAGAACGTCACAATTGGCAGCTACAAATTCGAAGTGGTCAAGGACCTCGTCTACCTAGGCTCACTAGTGCCCAGCGACAACAACCCCAGCGCTGAGATCAAACGCAGAATTACTTTTGCAAACCGCTGCTTCTTTGGGCTCAAGAGGCCAAAGTTGCGCTGTACAAAACCTTAACCATCCCTGTCCTCTTCTATGGCGCAGAGGCCTGGACTTTAACGAAAGCGGATTAAGAGGCCCTTGGTCGTTTCGAGAGGAAAATTCTACGTTCAATCTATGGTCCCGTTCGTATAAACGGGAAGTGGAGGAGAAGATACAACGACGAACTAAACGGGCTGTACAGCGACATCGACCTGGTACGAGGTCTGCGGATCCAACGTCTAAGATGGCTAGGCTATGTAGAGCGGATGGAAAACACAGCTTCGGCCCGAAGAGCTTTCGAGTCTAACCCCGTGGGACGACGCAGTAGAGGACGACCGAATCTAAGTTGGCGCACACAGGTGGAAAGGGACCTAAACCAACTGGGAGTGCATCGCTGGAAACAGCTGGCAAAATACCGTGCCAGCTGGAGAATTATGTTGGTTGAGACCCAGGTTCACACCGAGCTGCAACGCCACCTAAGTAAGTAAGTGGGTCGATGCAGACCGAAGGAAGCTGACTCTGGGAAAATGTCGTCTTAGCTAGGCACCTACAAAGCAAAAGTCTGACTGGTCTGGCGCACCTTTTACTTGATGTCGTAAGATACGGCGAGGTAGATACAATTAAGCCTATAATCCAGTTCAGTAGTACTCTTCTGATAATCTATTAATAATTGACTTATCGTAGTCCTGGGAAGCAAGCTATCCACAAGCTTCGCTTATCTTCGACTGATCAAAAGAGTAGCAGGCTAAACACCCAAACCCGGACGCACATCCATCTCATTACAATTCACACAGAAAATAATGCATCCGACATGGTTGACAATAACTCAGCAGTGAAAAACCGCCAACCGATTTTCCACTTTCACGCCAGAACACCAGCAAACACCACATGCACAGTGGCACCGGCGTGAATCGATTAAACAGGCCCTGACAGTGTCCAACAAAGATTTTATTATTTTCAAATAATCAAATCCATCAACAGCCAGTCAGGTGAGAACAAAGCCCCGACACAAAAGGACAAGATATTTTTTGTTTACAAATAAAATCAGGTCCAGCGACGAAGGCCGCACATGGCACACGAGACCGGGACTAGGTTCGGCTTATTTGGCAATTAGAGAACATATAAGCCGGTGAAGACCTCAATAAACGACAAAGAAGGACAATAAACATTAACCATGTGCGAGGAACGGTGAGTGCAATCCTTGAATCCGCGCGTGATGAAGAACCAGCTCAAAGTCGCGGATACCCGTTTCTATTGAAACAATTAGAATCAACGTGGAAACCGAGGTGCGAAGGATTCTTCCATTTGTGAGCGGACAGGTATGGTCGAAAAATGGGAATTCTACTAGCAAGGTCATGTGTCTTGCTCTTACGAGTATGTGCCCAAACATATTTGTCAATCATTGCATCGCGGACGCATACCATAGGCGACCTGAGTTGGTGGAATCTTGTTCGAGTGTTGCTCGTTTTTGTTTTTATTGTTTTTTTAGGTTATAAAATTTAGGACTCGCGATTGTCGAACAGAGACTTGTGGGTGGGGCTGGAATGCAAATTTTGACCTATGCTCTGCGAGTTTTTGCTAAATCTACATGACAAAGGATCAAAGGATGCCGAAAGGAAGAGAGCCTTTATGGCGATTGTCTTGGGGTTTTGTGTTTTATGACGGGTGCAAGGATGCGAATGTTTTGTAATTGGATGCAAGAAATAGAAAACGTCGCGGGCTATTTTGCGAATTCATGATTTTTGTTAGTCTATAGCGATATAATAATCTTGTAACCGATGACGCATCACATTTTAGGCAGATGTGTATGTATGTATGTTGCCGTTACAGTCCATGAAGGACCAAAGCCGAGCTTCTGTCAATCACCCATGTTGTGTGTGTGTGTTGTGGGACCGGTTCCGAAGGGCGAATTTCGAGAAGCTTTTCTTGATAATTATACTACAGGGGGTTCCGTCAGTACTCCGCTGAGGAGAAGCATCGTGAAAAACACGTTCGATGACATGGCTGTTGTCGGGGTTCGATCCCATGTTATCGGCGTCAGAGGCCAACACACTACCCACTGTGCTCCCTTATGCAGATAATGAGATGAATTATAACTGTTTTATACGGGCAAGGGATTATTTTACTATACGTACATATATGTATATTTTACTAGGGGAGAGGGAGCCAGCAAACAGAGTGAAGAAGCTGATCGCGTTTAACATGGCAAACGCCAGCCTCGATCTCTGTCCCTGCGCAATTCAAGTTGACACACAGCCTCCGCGTGGCCTTCCTGGGATAGCTGCTTGTCATCCGCCAGGTAGTGAACCAATAGGGAAAAAGGAACCTGGCCGTCCAGGTTGGGAGTTGTGCTTAGGGGCAACATCCCTATAGTTGTGAAACAATCACAAGCCTCGAATATGGACGGAAACAAAGCTGACGACCCTTGCAAATGATTAAATGACTTGAGGAATGTGAGGTCCCTTAACAGGTCGAGTGCAGGCAATCACTTGGAGCAAACCCTCAACTGCTATAAAGCAGATATAACCGCACTCCAATAAGTGCGGAGGGATGGACCAGGTAAAAGAAGAATGAAAAACTGCCACAGCGAACAACGCTCATTCGGGTTCGGATTCGTTATTCAAGGAAGACTCCGACAAAAAGTCTTAAGCTTTCGGGATGTAAGCGAACGCCTCATAACAATCCGCATCAAAGCTATGTAATTGCGCTCACGCCCCAACCGAAGAAAAGGACGATCGATTCAAAGACAACTTCTACGATCTCCTAGACAAATCTTATGCGCAGTGTCCCAGCTACGATACAAAACTGGGCAAAGAAGACATATTTGACTCGATTACGGGGAAGTATAGCCTACACGACAGCACAGAAGCATGCAGGGATGAGCACGGACAATTAATAGTGGAGTCACAGTCGATGCTGAGATGGATGAGATGAAGGACTACTTCTACAGGCTGTATAAGGGCGATGACAGTCAAAATGCCGCCGTCAGGCAGAACGAACCATTCACAATGGATGAAGACAAAAGAGAATCCCGTTCACCCGACCCAGACAATGTTAAGATAGCGATATCGAAACTTAAGTCTTATAAACCTGCTGGAGCAGACGGACTTTCGGCGGAAGTATTTAAAGCAGCTGGCGATGAGCTGGTCAGGAACATGCACCAACTCATCTGCAAGATATGGTCGAAATAATGCATGCCCGATGAATCGAATCTCAGCATCGTTTGCCTGGTCCATAAGAAAGGAGACCCCTATGACTTACACTTTATTACAGAGGGATAAGTCTCCTGAACATTGCGTACAAGATCGTCTCTGCCGTTCTGAATAAGCGCCTGAAACCGTTCGTGGACAATCTGATAGGTTCCTTCCAGTGTGGTTTCAGGCCAGGAAAATCGACGATCGACCAAATATTTACACTGCGGCAGATCTTGGAGAAGACCCATGAATTCCAGGTCGACACGCACCATCTTTTTGTCGACTTTAAAGCCGCATATGACTGTGTTTATAGAGACGAGCTATACAGAGCCATGCCATTTTTTAACATTCCTGCCAAACTCGTCAGACTGTGCAGGATGACCATGGAGAATTCTCGCTGCCCCATTAAGGTCGGACGTGAACTAACCGAGACCTTAGATGTTAAAAAAGGTTTTAGACAGGGTGACGCACTGTCATGTAATTTCTTTAACATCATACTTGAAAAGTTCATGCGGGACACTGCGGCGAATACAAGAGGTACGATCTACTTCAAATCTACACAACTACTTGCCTACGAAGATGATATTGACGTTATTGGACAGACAAGGCGAGACGTCAATGAGGCGTTCGCAAGCATTGAAGCAGAAGCGGCTAAAGTGGGTCGAAGGGTGAATGGGGACAAGACCAAATATAGGCTGTCACCAAAGAAAGACGCGCAACACCGACTTCTTGGTCAGAATGTCACCTTCGGCAGATATATTTTTAAAGTAGTCAAGGCTCGATAGTGGCAAGCAGCAACGACACCAGCACTGAGATAAAACGGAGAATAACTGTTGCCAACCGCTGCTTCTTTGGGCTCAAGAGGCAACTGAGTAGTAGAGCGCTCTCTCGAAAAACTAAGGTATTCCTCTACAAAACTTTAATCATCCCGGTGCCCCTCTATGGCGCTGAGGCCTGGACGTTATCAAAAGCGGATTAAGAGGGTTTTGAAAAATTCTGCGTGAAATCTTTGGTCCCGTTTGTGTAAACCGGGAATGGAGGAGAAGATTAAACCAAGAACTGTACGGGCTGTACAGCGACATCCACCTGGTTCGACGTCTACGACTCCATTAGACGTTGGATGGCTGGGCCAGGTAGAGCGAATGGACATCACCGCTCCGGTCCGAAGAGTTTTAGACTCCAACTCCGAGGGACGACGCAGCAGAGGACGACCGCATGTAAGGTGGCGCGCACAGATGGAAAGGGACCTCAAACAACTGGGTGTGCGGCCATAGATCGTATCGGCTGGAGAGGCTTGTTGGTTGAGGCCTTGGTTCACCCCGAACTGTAGCGTCATCTAAGTAAGTTTACTTTTTATTCAATACACACTTTACTATTCCACCTCAGATAAATTATCAATTATCAATTATTACAAGCCTTTGCATACTTTAAACTTTATTGCTTACACACATCTTTATTACACACTTGGTCTCTACAACTCCATAGGTGACTAGATTACTTTCTCACTGAATACCGACTGATCACTGGTTACTGAATCCCGATTATTGAATACACTGAATGCATACTGAGGACTGAATGCCCCCGAGGGCGAGTGTTCCCGCTTATACATAGCCCTCGGCCCAATTTTTTGAATGTTCGCCGTCAGAAGTTCCCCTTCAGAAGTCTCTAGAATGCTCTGGCATTGACACTCAGCACTTCAGCAGTATGCCGCTGAAAGTTACTATCATTTCCTTTTAAGCCACATTAGAGCATTCCAAGCTTTGACAGCGAAATTCGAACATAATCGTTGGTTCGTGTTCTCAATAATATTATGAGGACACCGCCCTCTAACATGAAATGGTACACTGAAATAGTGTTTCACTGAATTTCGCTGCGGTCGTACGAGCACAAAAGACACTGGACACCTAGAACGTCCAAACGACGTTACAATGAAAAAAACTGTCACCAAAATCCATGATATTATGATGAAGGATTGCTGAAATTGTAGCAATTTCCAATTATACTATCATTCGAATCCGCACCGTGATCGGCAACATGGGTGCCGCCTTTGCTGACGATGGACCAAACACGGATTTGGGTAAAGATTTTGAGCGCAATTCAAGTGGTACGCGCCAGAAATGAAGGAATAATCGAAATAGTGGACATCTTTAGGCGAACGCATTCCAAAAATGGTAAGGGCCGTTTCATCGGTCGGTAAAGTCTTGGCAATAGTTTCTCGATCTCCCGCGGCGTAATTAAATTGAACTCTTATTCGCTGAAATATCAATTCACAAATGCCAAATTCCAAATGAATGTCATTGCCTATATTCGAATAGTTCGAATAGTGGAAAAAGTTCTGCAGCAGTCTCTCAGACGTTCAGAGCAGCGCTCGTATCCACAGAGTTCTCGCCAAAGAGCACACTAACCAAATTTGACTGTTGAGAGGACCAGATGGCACTTACGCGGAAAATGGTATGGAAGTACTCAAAATTCTGACCAGTAGGCACTTCCCAGACTCCAACATCATTCCCTCCAATCTCTCTAACATACCTCCGCAGATCAGGGCAACGAGACCCCACAGGGAGGATTGGAAAAGAGCACGAACGATGGGCATAAAATAGACCATCAATTCATTTGACCCCTACAAATCCCCGGGGGAGGATTGCATCTTCCCAGCCCTTCTTCAGAAGGGGAGTGCGCAAATCAGCCCCATGCTCATTAACATCTTTAGAACCAGCTATGCATGGGGACACATACTAACGAGCTGGACAGAGGTAACGGGAAAATTCATTCTCAAAGTAGGCCGTATACCCACAGACCTGCCTAAGTCCTACAGACCGATAAGCCTTACCTCTTTCTTCCTAAAAACAATGGAAAAAATTCAGGATAGGCATATCAGGGATGGTGCACAGAAAAGATCACCACTTCGCAAAAACCAATATGCCTACCAGCCTGGGAAATCGACCACGCATGCTCTTCAGGAGCTAACAGCCCAGATCAACAAATCCCTGAGCGACAAAGACATTGCGATAGGTTGCTTTCTCGATATCTCGATATTAAGGGTGCTTTCGATAACACCAAATACACCCAAATAAAACGTTGCATCCTCAGCACAGGGGTGGATAACACCACATGCAATTGGATCCAACACATGCTTGTATGTATGTATGTATGTTGGCGTTACAGTCCATGAAGAACCTGAGCCGAGCTTCTCTCAATCACCCATGTTGTGTGTGATTTCATTTTCCCATAGGTGAAAGGGACCTACAGTTTATTGCCGGTTCCGAACGGCTAATTTCGAGAAGCTTAGCAACAAGAAAATAAACACCTCACTAGGCAATGATAAAATCAGTGTAAACGCCGCGAAAGGATGCCCTCAAGGCGGGGTTCTCTCACCGCTCCTGTGGGCCATCGTGGTTAATGAACTGATCAGCATACTTAGCAACAATGGCTTCTATGTATTGTGTACCGTGTATTGTGCAGTGCACACATGCGTCATTTTACCGTGTATTAATTTCAATTTAATAAAAAAAGTAAAATATGGAAGGATTTGATGTAGAATTACTTATCGAGGAGATAAAAAATTATTTTATCACCACTGATAATTCTTTTTAGGTCTTGTTTCAACATGGGACATATCCACAAATCTGGAGGGAGGTCGATCATGTCTTCATCCCAAGGATTGGAAAGCCAAGTGAACAGCCTAAATCTTATCGCCCCATCAGTTTGACATCGTTCCTTCTAAAAGCAATAGAAAAACTGATAAAGCTCCATATTGGAGGTATTCTAGAGAATCAGATACCACTGCATCCCATTCAGTTTGCATATCGCAAAGAACGATCTACTGAGAATGCGCTACACCACCTGGTGACGCGCGTTGAAAATAGTTCCACACACAAGGAGGTCGCAGTTTGCGCCATCCTCGATATTGAGAGGGCCTTTAATAATACTGGCTATGACTCGATCACCACTGCATTATCCTGCAGGGGTGTATATCATCCCACTAATCACTGCATTAGGGCGATGCTAAATAGCCTTATTATATCGGGCCCATGCGGAGAGTTCTCAGGACCTCTTCTCTGATCCGATAGTCATCGATGACCTACTACGCAAGCTAACCACTCGTGGCTACGAGGACATCGGATATGCTAATGACCTAGTGATCATTGCTACGGGCAAGTGCGAAACTGCTGCCTGTGAGCACATGCAGCTCGCGTTTCAGTTTATTTCTGACTGGTGTGGCAGAGAGGATCTATCGACTTACCCAAATAAGACAAGGAGGAGAAAGGTATGGACAATCTCATATGTGTATCCTCAGACTTGATTTTTGGTAAAACTTTAACTGCCAACTCATCGAAAATAGTTTAAAAAAATGTTCAGAATTTTCTCTATAAAATAATCCTTTAGTTAGCGGATGGTCAACAAAAGGATGTACCCAATAACGTCGTTTCTTTTAAAATCATAGTTATTATGCACTAGGTACGAGAAAATGACTCGTTTCTTTTTGTAAACCTCCATTGCTGCAAGCTGAACGCAAACTGCAGATTGAGACCTGCGGGAAAATTCCGCATGTGTGCACTGAACAATTGCGTCACCGCAGCGGCACCGTAGCGTCACCGTACGTCAAAAAACTGCATGTGTGCACCGGGCCTAAGTTTTATCACGAACTCAGGTTTTCTGAGTGAACTGTAAGTGGGGGACATCACAATAGGCCCACTCGTGGCCGCAGTGATCAGGTGATCTTGTCCCACCCCCTTATCCTATCTACATCTACATATTCGAATAGTTATGTCGAAAGTCATCGCGTGCTCGTGTACGTAAATCACATTTCCTGAACGTCACTTGTCACTCAATTATCAGACAAGTTGTGAAATGCAGCATTTGCCTAAAGCTCCGTCCATAAATTACACAAAACATCCTTTCACATCACAAACAAATAAACCAAAATGAAATGCAAAATTTCCTAAAACCCCCACAATAAACTATACAGCCACTCCACAAACTTAATCAAAACATAAGCAAAGATGCCTCTTCTAAGCTAATCACAGCATAGACCCCTAAAGCCTTGTGTATACCTTGTCAAATCCTTTTTCGTTTTTTTTTTTTTTTTGTTGATTCAAAATCATGTTCTAGTGCACTGACAAGCAGAAAATTATTACCGTTATCTCATTCAAATAGGACACATGGCCTAAGATACTTAGCAAGATTGACGAAATAGCAATAAAGCGTCTTTCTTCATATTTTTTCATATCAGCTCCAGCTCTTTGAAGACTCAAACAAGTCTCGTTACGATAGAAGGGCGTTCTGGATGGTTTTAGGGATCGAAAATCGAAGGGTTTCACAGAAATGTACGAATTATTTTTGGCAAAAAGAAAAGCAAATACTCGTAAACCATGAAAGCTGCGAGTTGAATTGATGAAAGTGTCCTAGTCATGTGCTATGACCCGCTATAGCGCTCGTATATACGCAAATAATAAATTTATTGTATCTCATATAAAGCACGGTATGATAAGACATCGGCGCGCACAAACATCGACTCGATTCCCTTCGCATCCGCACCTATCCATCACCGTCTGCCCGCAAGGTGGAGTACATTTTTCTAGTATATACCTCAGATACTCGTAGTTCCTCTAGTTGTTATTGTTGGATTTTTGTTTTATCAAGACTGCACGCAACGCTTTGACTGGTGCCGCTTGACACGTTTTCCTTGGCCTGTGAACGCGCGGGCAAGGTATTTTTTTTTGGTTACCATTGTGGTTACGACAATGTCTGGTATGAGAAAGGTCATTGGGAACGATAAGGTTTTTATTTTGGAACATCCTAGGTTAGGTGGGGTACCTAGTTTATGAGGTTATTGTGATTATTGTTGTGTAACCTTCAGCAGATGCCTGTCGCCCAGGCTACTGACATGTACGATTCACAAACCCGAATACTTCTACCCTACCCTACTAGACTACACCCTGCACTCATCAACCTATCTCCCCGCGGGACTGTCGTTAGGTATTACTTCGCGGGGCTGGTTAGCAACTTATGCTATGTGCTCCAAGTCGACAGTTTCAGCTCTTATTCTTATTATTCTTTCCAGCCTTCTTAGCTCGCTTTGCATGCTCATTATAAATGAGCATATCTCCAGCCAGTAGTCCTTTGAGTTTATCACACGGCTTACTAGAAGCTCTGGGATCGGGCAGTGGAATATGGCGTGCTTGCGTCTTCTTCATCCTCTGGACATTCTGGGCAGAAGGACGAGCTAACATGTCCAAATCTGCGGATATATTTTCGACAGCCGCCGTAACCTGATAGGAATTACGTAAGGTGGTAATTGCAATCCCCTTTGTGCTCTTTTTCCCCAAACCTTGATTGTAGGGATCAGCTTGTAGGTCCATCGGCCTTTTGTCGTCTTGTCCCATCTGGCTTGCCATAATGCTATGGATGTTGCGCTTTCTTCTGCTTTAATCCTCCGGATAATCTCTTGACGGTCTTTAGTTCGCCTAAGGTAAACCCTGTGCATCTTATTGGTGAGAATGTCGATGGGGACCATGCCCGCTATAACACAGGCTGCTTCATTCGAGATCGTCTCCGAGATTGTCCGGAAACCGCATATTGTCTTTATTGCGCAAAACCTTTATGTAGATGAAAGCTTTCTTCTCGTCTCTCTCGTTGTAAGGATTGGTTGGGTCCCAACCCGGAAGTTTGTGTATTTCACCGTGTTTTGGCTGGTTATTAGGACAGCCTCCGTCTTATGGTCTGCTACTTCAAGGTCGGCAGACTCTAGCCAATTTTTGATACTGACGACCGATTCATTTGTGGCAGACTCTACCATATGGATGTGTTTCGCTACGGTAACTAAGGCAATGTCGTCAGCGAAACAGATAATCTTAGCTTTCTGTGGCAGCGTTAATCGCAGAATTCCGTCATACATTATGTTCCACAGAAGAGGTCCAAGTGCTGAGCCCTGAGGTACTCCCGCAGAGACATTGTAGTACTTAAGACCATCGTCCGTCTGATACCTCAGCTTCCTGTTAGTGAAATAGCTAGGTAATGTGGTGCGTCCATTCTGGTCAGAGACCTCATGATACAAGATCAGTTTGCGGAGTAGAAGGCATTTTTAACGTCCAATGTTACCTTACTACCGCACAGTATTTGTTGTGTCGCTTTGCCATCTTTTCCCTCGTATTGCTTCAGCTGCTCTGCCTACTACCTCTTTTATGGCACCGACGGTAGAGCGCGATTCCCTTAAGTCATATTGGCGGTTAAACGAAGCTCCTCTTTCCTTCGGCACGGCGATTAGTCTTCCATATATGATACGTTCTAAGATCTTTCAGACATATAGGCCGGTATGCTAAAGGTTCTCCAGGTCGTTTGTTTCCCTTGGGTACCAACATCAGATTATGGAGTTTCCAGGGTTCAGGGAAAATCCTTTCCTCATCGAACGTGTTTTTCATGGTGTTTCTCCTCAGCGGGGTTCTGACAAAACCCCCTGTAGTAAAATTTGTCATGAAAAGCTTCTCGAAATTCGCCGTTCGGAACCGGCAATAAGCTGTAGGTCCCTTTCTCCTATGGGAAAAATGAAATCATACACAACATGGGTGATTGAGAGAACCTCGGCTCAGGTTCTTCATGGACTGTAACGCCAACATACATACATCCATACAAGGCACCTTTGCATCGTTTCTTTAAAAATGTCTGGTCTCCTTTCACTGCTGTTTTTTCGCCGTAGGTCGTTTGATAGGTAAATTCGAGGTTTCGAATTTTGTGGTAATTACCCCAACATCTAGCAGGACAAAAACTGTTCGTACACCTGGTAATATCGCCATTGTGAAGCCCAGCGCGAAGGATCACTTGAGTTGCTCATTTCAAGGACCAGTTTGTCGGCAATTATGCACAAGGACTTGAATTTACACGCATACAAGATTCAATTGACACAAGAGCTCGAACTCACCAACCAACTTTTACAGCACCGTGCAATTGATGACCAATTTCCATTAAAATTGATTTGATGAGCGATGAGACGCATTTCATGTTGAATGGGGCTGCGAGTAAGATAAAAGGTCATGACGGTCCTTTCTTGCATTACATTAGTACCCCATGATGGAAGAGGACGATTATGGTAGTGCTTACCACGGTTGGCATATACAGCAGCCGGGAAAACTGAAGATCACTAGCTTCCGACCAAAATGTAGCCACCAATTCGTGGGACACCTTGAATGAATTCGCAATTCATCAGTAGTAACAGGTGCTTTTTAGAGGTATGCAAATTCAATATGAAATAAGAGAATAGATAATTCTATGCCATTAGTGCTTAAATTCGGGCATATGCGCCCCACGGCTAGCTCGAATGAAGCGCAATCCTGAAGTCCAATTTTCGACAACGTTATCGAGCAACTGGGGCGGTATATCAGCAATAACACGGCGAATGTTGACTTCCAAATCGTCCAAAGTCTCTGATTTATCAGAATAGACTAGTGACTTCACATACTGCCAAGGAAAGTAATCTAAAGGTGTGAGATCAGAGGATCGTGGACGCCAGTTCGAAGGTCCATTTCGCAAAACTATGAGCTCAGCAAATGTTTCCCGTAATAAATTGATGGTATCGCGCGCCGTGTGGCATGTTGCACCATCTTGTTGAAACCAAAACTCTGTCATCTCAATGCCATTCGCCAGAGGAACGAAGAAGTCAGAAACCATATTTCTATAGCGCTCTCCATTGACAGTAATATTCTTCCCGGCATCTTCCTTAAATAAATATGGGCCGAAGCTTACCAAACAGTGAATGGTTGTAAGGGCGGCTGGACAGAGGCTTCGTCATGTTCCGAATAGGTTAGGTTAGGTTAGGTACATGGGTGCCCTATGGACGAAAAGTCAAGGCTTACGTAGACTACGTATAGTCTATTGTGCCCAATTAATTTATTTAACCCGTTGATACCGGTGGAACACACGCTTTTAAGGAAGAAATAAAGAGAGCATGAAAAGCGCGAGATCGAGAAGATGGAGAGATGCTACCACAGGAATAACGCCCGCAAGTTTTACGAAAAAGTAAAACGCGCATGCCGGTGCTATAAAACCAGACCGGAAGCCTGTAGGGATAAAGACGGACAACCAGTAATAGAGTCACAATCGATGCTGTGAATATGGAAGAAGCACTTCTGTAGGCTGTTTAACGGCGATGATTTAATGGGCCATTCACAACGAAATTAAGCTGATAATTTCGTAGCTTAAGGCCAATAAAGCCGTGGGCGTAGATGGTCTGTCTGCCAAGCTATTTAAAGCAGCTGGGGATGAGCTGGTAGGGCGCATACACCAGCTCATCTGTAAAATATGGTCGGGGGAAAGCATGCCCGTCGAATGGAATCTCAGTATCGTTTGCACACAAAAAAGGAGACCCTTATAACTGCGCCAACTACAGGGGAATAAGTCTCCTTAACATTTCATATAAGATTTTCTCTGTGTGAACGCCTGAAATCCTTTGTGAATAATCTGATAGGTTCTCATCAGTGTGGTTTCAGGCCAGGAAAATCCAAAATAGACCAAATATTAACACTGCGGAAGGTCTTGGAGAAGGCCCAAGAATACTAATTAGGACGTCCATCACCTTTTCGTCGATTTCAATGCCGCGTATGACAGTGTGCATAGAGATGGGATATATGAAGCCATGTCTAGTTTTAACATCCCTGTCAAACTCGTCAGATTTTATAGGATGACAGTGGAGAATTCTCGCTGCTCCATAAAGGTATGTAGCGAATTAACTGAGACCTTTGATGTTAAAAAGGGATTTAGACAAGGTGACGCGCTGTCATGCAACTTTTTCAACATCGTGCTTGAAAAGATTGTGCAAGAGCAGCTGGCTAACACTAGAGGTACAATCTATTTCAAGTCTGCACAACTGCGTGCTTATGCGGATGACATTGACGTAATTGGACGAATACAGCGGACGTCAGGCGGCTAAAATGGGTCTTTCGGTTAAAGAGGGTAAAACGAAATATATGCTGTCAATAAAAAAAGACGCACACCACCGACGTTTCGGCCAGAACGTCACAATTGCCAGCTACAAATTCGAAGTGGTCAAGGACTTCATTTACCTTGGCTCACTAGTGCCCAGCGACAACAACACCAGCGGTGAGATCAAACGCAGAATTACTCTGGCCAACCGCTGCTTGTTTGGTCTCAAAAGGCAATGGAGGACTAGAGCCCTCTCTCGAAAGGCCAAGCTTGCACTCTGCAAAACCTTAATCATCCCGGTTCTCCCCTATGGCGCAGAGGCCTGGACTTTAACGAAACGGAGTGGGGAGGAGAAGATACAACGACGAACTATACGGGCTGTAGAGCGACATCGGCCTAGTATGGCGTCTACGGATCCAACGTCTAAGGTGGCTTGGCCATGTAGAGCGAATGGATAACACAGCCGCGGGCCGAAAATTCTTCGAATCCAACCCTGAAGGACGACGCAGCAGAGTACGACCGAATCTAAGGTGGCGCACACAGGTGGAAGGAGACATTAGCTAATGTGGAGTGCGTCGTTGGAAACAGCTGGCAAAACACCGTGCCTGCTCGAGAAGCTTGTTGGTTGGGGGCCAAGTTCAAGCTGGACTGTAGCGCCATCTAAGGAAAGGAAGGATTTATGTAATTTTCTCGCCCAACAGACCGTGCCAGACTATCGGTTGACTATGAGCAATTTTAATCACGGCACAGATGGGCTAACTATGCTTGTAGATGACTAGTTATTGACGAAAGCTCGACGCTACAACTTGATTCTATTGTAGCCTAATCGCCGCGTTTGCGGATTAATTTTATTTTTACTAAACAAGAGTTTAATTCTCCTTCTACCAATTTCCCTCGAGATCATCTTTCATCATAGAAATTTCAACGATGTCCGTTGCTCGTCAAAGTTTTTTTTTTATAATTTTTTGATTTTTTAAAAGCTAATGCAGTTTTAAGTAAATGGGTCACAGCGCTAGAAAAAGATTTAGGTATCTGCGACTCTAGCTGTCGTTACGGCTCAACCATGAAGAACAGCTAGTATATCCACCTCCTTAGTGGACGTCTTTTTGAAATCTACGTACCAAAAGTAAAATAAATATCAATAAAGGGGAAGTGATTTACAATTGATTACTTATGTCACTAAGCAACAAGCCAGAACCAATCAAGTTAAGTCATCTTAGCCAAAAACAATCAATTCCGACTAACTGGCTTAACTACACTTATTCATTAACAAATTGTCTTTTACAATATCTTATATATTATATAAAGAATGCTCATCGGCATGTGTTTCAATAAACTTAAACGTCAAATAAAATCTATGCAAATAGCCCTACCCTACCTGAAGCAATCCTTTTGAGAAAGACGTTCGACCGACGCTCGTTTAGATTTTGCAAGTGCATTACTTGAAACATTTTACTAATCATCCTGCTCTATTTAAGCTCGGTAAACATGACAGATAAGTGAAATGTTTCAAAACAGTGCCTAACCATAAGTCAGACACAAAAGAACGAAATCAAACTGTAAATAGAATTCGAGAAGAAAAAATGGTAGACGTCAACTAATCGATTTTAGACATTAATTATCAATTTCCAAGAAATTTGAGTGACACAAAACACTCCCCAGCAGCCATTAGATGTCACAATCGAGTGAAGCGTTGGCATGACAGAGATGTCAAATTGACAGCTGTCGCACTAGGGCGTGCGTAGGATAGAGAAGTAAGTTAAGTGAAACCAAAAGAAACTAAAGCCATGAATATTACCAAATCTGCTTTCTCTCTCCTTCTACCTCGCTCTATCAGACAGTAAATCTGACTATCTGATATCAGCTCTCTCTCTCTGAGTGGGCGTGGCTTCCGCACCCCTCTTCAAACGCAATGACAGAAGTTCCCTTGATCAAACTCCTGAGTGGGTAAACAAACGAATGAAAATGCCATTTTGATTCTCATTCTCTTTCACTCCACTCCCGCCAAATCGTGCATCTCTCTCTTATCATTACGCTCACCATATCTACGTCGTTTTTCCCTTAGTAGCTGAATACTTTTCACCCAGCCCCCGTTATTCATAAACAATTAAACGAACAACAGCAAAGTGGAACGACGCTAGTTGAGAATCTGTCGTGATTCAGTTGCGGACGTACAAGTTTAGCGCGCGGTTATCGGTCGCTTTACTCCAGATTCTCAACGCATAAATTCGATTGTTCTTTTATTGTGTGTTATTTCTGTGCATTAATTGCATTTTCGTTCAATAACTGTATTGTTTTGTTAGTTTTACGAACAATTGTAAACATTTACAACCGATCGTTAATCAATATTGTTAAGCGAGTGACAGTCCCATCGTGTCAATGTCAAACAAAAAAACGTGATCGTAATCGAGCACCAACAGTTTTTGTGCTTTTTTACTAAATTGTTTTTTTTTACGTTACGTGACAGTTTGAACAAGATTCGTTTTGTGGAATAAAAAAAATCAGACTAACGAGTGCAATGCATCAGAATCTTAATCTTTTGCCGTGAGTCCTTTTGTGAATGGTATTCGTTTCTCGGCCTCGCCCTTCAGGACTTCTGACAATCGATTTTTTTTGTATACATTTTCCTACTTGACACCACACACCCCAAGAAAATAGACAAAATTCGTTACAGAAAACGAATCGAAAATGGTTTCATACTACAATTCCCTGCCGTATTCGCAAAAGCATAGCGCGTCGAATCTAGCATATACCGCCGGTCAACCATGGGCATGGCAATCGAATTACCATCCCCCGCCGAATCATCAATTTCTCGGCGATGTCGATTCACCGCATTCCGTGCCACATCCGATGCAATATTACAATCACATGTTCGGTAATCATCCATCAACCGATTGGCATTCGACGGAAAACTTTCAGAACGCGACTCAATCGCACTTGTTGCAACAACAGCAACATCATCAACTACAACAACAGCAGCAGCAACATCAGCAACAACAGCATCAACAGCCGAGTCACAATCAAACCAATGGAACCACACAACTAAATGATTCCGGCAGTAATGGTGGTGATCCACAGCTTGCCGATGGCCTGCCATCGCCACCGATCACAGTATCGGGCAGTGAAATATCAAGTCCTGGCGTACCGGGTGCTTCATCGTCACCTCATCCTAACCTAAATTCGAGCAGTAACAACAACAATAATAATAATACCGCAAACACCAGTACTTCGAGTAGTAACGGGACCAATGCAACGATGAGCACTAACACGCACAGATCGTCGCCAGTCAAGAGTCCGTACTATGAGTGGATGAAAAAGCAGACATTCTCGGCTCAGCCCGCACCAGGTTTGTACAATTCAATTCCGCATGTCCTATTCCCTTTCCATATATTTGTTTTTTCTTTTTTTGGTTTGGTAGAAAAAAATTGCATATTTTGGTAATCCAGGTTATTACCACTATCTTGAGTGGTCTGGAGATCCCTGTTAGGGTTTTCCATATACTAGCGCTTGCACTAATTAAAATATCCTTTTCCCTAGACCTGCATACGCCTTTCAGGTACGCGCACCTAGTCTAAATTTTCGACCTGAGTTATGTAGTTAATAAAAAACGTCGTTTGGCCATGAAACATCATTGTATTATAAAGCGGTTCCTGTCATATAGGCCGTCAAAGCCGTCTTGAATCATGTTCGACCTCGTTTTGGTTTTTTTTTAAGAACTTTAAAAGTTCCAATCGAAAGCTTGGTTTTTATGATGACATTTCGTTTTATTGGCCTCGTTTATAGACCGTAGTCCTTGTTCTTTCCGACCCTGTAATACATACGTAGTTCAGGGTATGCGCGACTTTTTTCGGTAGAAGATTGTCATAGGTTGCTAGTTCAAGCCTTTGGTCTGAGCGCCATCAAGCGGGTACAAGTAAACAGTATTAACCTGCTTTAGGAAGATGTTCTTTTTAAGACCTTGGTTTCCGGTTTCCTTAATAAAAGGTATTTTTGAAGAGAAATGTTCCTCATTGACAACCAAGTACATACGTACATATGTATTGGTCATTCTATTCTATAACATTTTGCCGTTTTTCGGATAGAACTTCTGCGGCTTATCGACGAAAAATTTGGTCAGGAGATTTCCATCGGCTTCTTGTCTGGCCATCTTTTTACCATGAAGAGCGTCTTACAAAGACAAAAAAAAAGCAGTCAGACAGTGCAAGGTCTAGGCTATACAGTGGAATCATCAAAATGTCTCAATCAAGTTTTGTCAATATGTCCCGAGACATCAACGATGTGTGCCTTGTCATTCTCATGATGGAACACAACGTCTTTTCTCTTGGCCAGCTCTGGTCGTGCTTTCTTGATTGCTTCGTTCAAATGGCCAGGTTGTTAACAGCAGAGGAGCGAATTAACCGTTTTACCAATTTTTAGCAGCTCGTAATGGATAATTTCCCTCTAATCCCACTAAACAGTCAGCATCGCCTTTTTTGCCGTCAGTCCAGGGTTTAAAGTCGTTTGTGGAGGGTTACCGGCGTTTGATGATGATCGCTTGCGTTAGATATTTCCATTTTCCACTTTTCGTTTTGCGTTCCAGTAGCGTTTCACTGATGGTAATTCGGTCAGTAAAATTCCTTTGTATTAATTTATGCGGAACCCAAACATCAAGCTTCTTCCTTGAGTAGTCTGCTGTTCTTAAATGAATCCAAACTATGATGTAGTTGATGTTTAGTGTCTCTTCTATCTTCTGAGAGTTGTGTGTCGCCCCTGCTCCACCATTTGCAAAATTCCAGAGCGGGGTGCATCTTTGACACCAACATTTTCGGAACGGAATCGAGCAAACCGCTCACTTAGAGTACATTTCACAAAATTTTCGGCTTCCCATAACGTATTTTCATAATTCGCGCAGGTTCAAGAGTCATACTCTTATTATGTTTTGTCACACAACCTGGACGGAGTGCAGATGGATTAGATCCTAGATGTTCGTTCACTACTCTTCATGGGTGGTTGTCCTAGATAGGATTCCAGAGGAACTCGACTGAATATTCACTTTGGTTGTAGTTCTCAGCAAATATTTCATGCCATTATGGTGTTATGTTAGAACTGCATACACAGGGTATGAATTTGACGTGAACATATATCTACTCTGAGTGTTATGCCTTCATCAGCATTTTGATCACTTCCCATTCAGAATGTTTGTTGCACTTGGCTATGGACATACATATGTACTTTGATTTGCAGACCTTCCGCCCGACAATCGGCGATATTTACCACTGCACCACGGCCAACACTTCTTCAGATATTTCACTAATTTCCAAATCAAATCACACCTTTTACGCAAATGACGAATTACAAAACTAGAGAAGAAGAAGGCTACAAGAAACCGACAAAATCGGTTTAGTGCTACCAAATATATGGGCGTCAGCACCGGGCACAAGATGTATGTCCTTAAAGCTACTCTCTCCGTCTAACAATGCCAAGACTCGATAAATTGATGACAACCTATAATGGTTGACAAATACATAGTTTCCTCTATCACCTGACTTTCTCCAGTGAGGCTGATTTAACCCTTTGCCTTTCCAGCTTTTAAGAGGTTTTCAGCTAAAACTACCATAAAATCAATAAGTGGTCCTTTTGTTCGTCCTAGTTGGGAGTTTATGACCCAAGAATTCCCACCACACATCATTAGTAAACGATAAATCACCTTTCCCACAATTTATTGGGTATTCGATCCCATTATCTGTCTATAGAATTTTATCATCTCTGGACGTGATCTATTCATTTTTTGACCATTTTTTTGCTTTTTATCAACTGTACCCATATCAGATGAATGGCAATTGCTCACACCAATGACTTCCTTCGTATCATACCACTTGACAAACATAAGTCCTGTGTTACTCTCCCGAAAAACGTGTTCGCCTTTCTGAAGCCTTTCATTGAAAATTTACAGCTTTTTTCGATTAGGCACTTCTGTTCCTGGAGCAGCGTAATCTAATGTTCCAAGAAGATGAACGCTCGTGGAAAATCGATGGAAGCATAATGTAACATTGGGGTTTCGAATCGATCTAATTAATTGGTTGACCAACCGTTCACCAAGAGTACCTTCGATTACTTCTTCTTCCCTTCCGCAATAGATGTTGAAGTCGTATATGTAGCCAGTAAGAGCATCACATCTTAGTCACATTTTTATACCTCATTTAGTAGGCTTCAAGGGCATGAAGGCCGCCCCTTGAACTTGGTCCAGCTTTCATCAATGCTTTGGAAAGCGCTGTCCCATGTCATCATCATGTCTCTGGCTTTCAAGAACCGAGATTTTAAACGTTCAACAATGTCCTCAATTTAATATAGCTTTGATGCTCCGTCTGGCTTTTCCGAGGGAGCAAAGTACCTACATTTTTTAAGACAAAAGCTGAAACCTTCTATCATTTCCCATGGAAGGATACGTCGACCAATAGTGCCTAAGGACTGGGAAGTGGTTGTACGACATAATTATAATACCACCAACAACAACCTTCATTTCATTGGTGAATGAATACGCTCATTGGTACAGTGAGTAATATACATAAACAGACTTTCCAGGAAAATTTTGCTGAAGATTCGTAACGGATCGTCAGTCCTATCGAAGCTCTGGTTTATGTCGGGAAGTCGACAAAGACTTATAGTTTTTCGCGGCATAAAATTGACTTGCGGGGTTGACCAAATTGTTGAAAAAATTCTGAAATTGCTAGCAGAAGGATGGCTGTTTTGACTGTTAGCAGTATCGATTTCATCTTCTCTAGTCTCGTCGGTTTCGCAGTCAGTGGGCTCATATTCATCGTCACTGTCATTGGAGAAATCATCTTCATCAGAAGTCTCATACAGACTAGACGTAGTGGCTTGTTTTCGAGGTCTCTGCATATTAATAAAACGGTATGTAAAAATGTGGACATAAGAACCTAACTAGGACACTTTTAATTACTTTATTATCAGGACAGCAATTCGTGGAGTAACTGAGCCTGAGCTATAGCTGCCTTTTATCCTTGGTGGTCCTGGGCACGCTGCTCCAGTTATCAAGACCAAGCTGTCTTACATCCGCGATTACTTGGTCTTTATACCGGAGCTTCAGTCTTCCTCTTCTTCTCGGACCAGGAAGCTCGGAGACGAAGACCCTTTTAGCTGGAGGGTTGGTGTTCATGCGCTCGATATGGCCGAGCCAATGTAGTCGACGGATCTTTGCCTTCCGGACTATATCCACATCCATGCACAGCTCGTAGAGTTCGTGGTTGTGTTTTCTCCTCCATTCACCCTCCTCACAGACAGGATCAAATATCCGGCGCCGAATTTTCCTTTCGAAAGAACCCAACATCAGCAACGTCGTCCTGCTTATCGTCCAGCTTTCGGCTCCGTACAGCATGACTGGCAGTATAAGCGTTTTGTAAAGCATGCAAGTTTTTGTAGCGATTGCCCAGGGCGATTCTATGGTGTCGTTTGTGGAGTTTACGTTTGCCCCGAGGTAGACAAACTCCTTAACTATATCGAAACTATAGCTGCCAGTCTTTATATTTTGTCCAAGGTTGTGAGCGACGGATCGGTTTTTGTTTGACAGCATGTACTTTGTCTTATCCTCGTTGACTTTAAGACCAACTCGTTTCGCCTGTTCTTTATCGCAGTGAAAGCTTCTACAACGTCCGCCGCGCGATGACGAATTACGTATTTTTCAGCATGGCGCGACACAGCCGGATCAGTTTTCCTGAGATCCCGAATTCGGCCATCGCATCAAACAATTCTGTTTGATGCGCCTGTTGTATGCGCCTTTAAAATCGATAAAGAGATGGTGTGTATCGAATTCAAACTCGCTGGTCTTCTCCAGGATTTGTCGAAGTGTGAATATTTGGTCTATAGTCGATTTTCCGGGCTTGCGCACAGTACGCTGGATAGGATCTCGTATGCGACATTGAGCAGGGATGTACCTCTATAGTTCTTGGAAGAGCAAGCTCTATAGTTCAATAGAGCTAATATTCCAGTCGTCGGGCGTGCTTTCATCTTCCGAAATTCTACAGATGATCTGGTGCATGCTCACTGAAGGGCTCTGATGGCAAGCCATCTGAGCCTGCGGCCTTGTTGTTCTTCAGCTTTTGAATAGCTATAGGAGGACTACTTCAGCGGCTGGAGTTGTGATTTCCTCAGTCACTATCACTCTCTCTTGGTCATGCTCATTAAGCGGCTGCTAGAAACGCGGGTCGGTGACAAAATTATATTCGAAATTTCCAAGAGCCTGGGTGCCTTTCTTGAAGTTTCCTGCAAGGCTTTTAGCTTTCTTATAAAAGGCCCGTATTTAGCTTCTTATTCTCAAGCAAAGATTTTTTTTTAAAAAAAAACTTTATCGGGACACATATGTATGTACATATTTCCCGATCGACACGAAAGGGCCATCCTTTCTTTGCGTCTAATGGATCTTGTGACTTTCATTCTAGAAATTAGTTCAAAATCACCTAAGGACAGGAGAAAACCGTCCACTTAAAATCGAGCTATTCAAAAGAAAAACTAATTCTTTCTATCCATTCTATCCATCCTTTTTGCCGCAGGCAATTAAATGTTTAGGGCGCCAATCTGAAGGGGCGCTATAGTATGACGTTTATTAACGCTTCCGTGACGGTTACTATTAAACAATAGTTTGCCAAATTGGCAGATAATATCACTTTTCAAGTTTCCTCCCTAGTCAATAAATGTGCTTAGGGCGTAAAATATGTAGGGGCGCCGTCGCCTGTTTTGCGATACATCATTTTTCTTCGAATTATAAATGAAATTGATGCTTCACTGACGCGTTTGTTTTTCCGTTTCTCTTCCTTCTCTTTGCTACATTTCAAATGTCTATCAACCGTTAATTATTTGAACACTACAGCCGTTAAAAAGATACATTCCACACTTAAAATGAAGTTCATCAAAACATCCTGTCGCCTGATGATTTGTCCAAAAACCCATAACCATTTGTCGCTGTGTTTTCGATTTTATGACAAACACCCGCCAAAGCTTTTAACATACCCCTCGACGGCATTCAAAATCCGGTTCATTCGATTTTAACTACGTATTATACGATACCGCCAAATCCGAATCCCTGGAAAGGATTTTTTATTTATAGATTCGAAGAGATACCAACAAAAAAAAAAAAAAAAAGAATTAAACGAACCTCAATGGTGTCTGTCAAACAGCACCTCAATTAAAGGTGTCAAAATATCTTTTCGTAAATCCTCATTCCTCCTCTACCTACCAACCCGGTTGGGGATTGCTTTCACAATGGGATAACACATCCAATAAATCAAGTCGGAACTATATACATAAGTATATACGTACGTACGTAGTTATATAGTGTATAGGTACGTAGGTATAGTGTGTTTGAGTTTGGGTCATGTCAAAATAAAATCTGGCGACTCATCAATGTCAGTTGATTCAGATCCATAAATCAATCAGGACATGTCCCTAACAAAGTATCTATGTACCGGCTTGTATGTATTAGTGCATATGTATCTTCGTACATACATACATATAATCGATGGAAAATATTTCGGTAATTTAATGTCTTCATACGCAAGATTAGGCGGAGACGATCAAGATGAATACCAGCCAAACGATTTCTCACATTAATTAGCAACTTTAGGGCTCAGCTCACCTCTTAGTCGCGACGAAGCGTATTTGTGTTAAGTGGGACGAAACTATAGTAAATTCGATTGTAGTATGGCTTCGTTGTCCGCTACTATGAGATCCGCTCCTTACGCATTTTGATGTGCCAGCGGACCATGTGATGAGGACGGCTCTTTTAGATGTTTCGAATTCCTTTTCCAATTTACAAAGCCAGAGATATGTATGTGGTTGCGTTTAATTGAAAATTATCGAGTTGAGTGTACATACCTACTTAAAAAATTCGAAGCGCTTGGTTGAGGCTTGGGAGATCGAGGAATTTGACGGTAATAAAAAGCTTAAATGGACGATTGTTTTTTGTAGAACCAGCTAGTCTTCAAAATTGAAAGATTCCCGACATTTTATCGGAATGTCTACTCACATATGCTTTCAGGCATTCATTTAGCGTTTTTTTTTCGGTAACATATAGGCCAGATTAAAATCTTTAAAAGACACTTTGAGGATCGTAAGCGCGTGCTCATAGTAGTGTAAGATTTCTACTCACTAAAAACACCTCGCTCCGAAACGAGTCATTCCACTTACCTAGCAATATTCCATTCCCGATTAGTTCGCATTTGGCAGGCAACACATCAACGAAAGTTCCTGCAATTTCCTCTACATTCGTGTGGTAAAAGTTTATCGCGCTAAGTCCTTTGAAGACCACGAGGGTGGCCGTGGTGCAATGGTAAACAACTATAGACCTGTCGAGCGGAAGGTCATAGCAAAAGAAATGCAAAATTGTGCAACACAGCTATTGTAAATGGGAAGTGATCAAAAATACTGATGAAAGCATAACACTCACAGTATATGATCACTTCAAATTCATACTCTGTGTATGCAGTTCTAATATAACGCCATAATGGCATAAAACATTTGCTGGGAACTACAACCAACACGAAAATTCGGTCGAGTTCCTCTCTCCTATCTAGGACAACCACCCCTGGAGAGTAGTGAGCGAACATCTATGACCCAAACCAGCTGCATTCCGTCCAGATTGTGTGACAACCATCATAAGAGTATATGTAACTCTTGAACCTGTGCGACATATAAAAAACAAAACAAAAAAGAAAAAATTTTGTTCGTCAAGTAATTGAAAAGCAGTGCAATTTACGTGGTCTTCAAGTCGACGTTTATGTTTCCCTGCGGAATTTTTGTTTCTAATATACCACGGAGCATTGACGACCGCTCTTAGTACCATATTTTGAAACGTCAGTACGATGTACTGAGTTGTATACCTTGAGTCCAAACTGGTTTCCGCACTAGCTTGTGTAGAAGCAGCTTATTTTCAACACTGGGCTTAGAATACTTCCCAAGTAACCAATACCTTCCTTTGTACTATTTACATTCAAGCTCGTTACGTTTTTTCTTAATGTATCGAGAGTCATTCCGAGGTTTACAACCTCATTCGCGGACGGTATTCTTGCTTCGTTAACAAAAACCGGAAGCCTATCCGCTTTCCTGTTTGTAAAATTAACATCGACAGATTGAGTGTCATTAAGTGCTACCCGCTAAGTCTTTGTCCAGTCATTTACACGGTCAATGGCACATTCAGTTTACCCATTGCAAGAATAGCTGTATCATCGGCGAACGTAGCTAGAATTGAATCTTGCGCTTGTGATATATCGCGATTATAAAGTAGATACAGAAGTGGGCCGAGTATGCTTCCCTAGGGAACGCCAACCGAAATCACTTTAATGTCGGAGGATGCACATCCGTATTTAACGCAAAATAGTCTTTAGTCTATTCACGAAATAGACAGGACAATTTCCTCTGTAATTAGATCATAACCAGGAGCCTTGTTTGTTTTGAGTGATTCAACAATACCCTTTAGTTCAGCGAATGTGGATCATGTTATTGTGTATTCCCGTGTTTCGTCCGTCGGATAAACAAATTTTGTAAGAGTTTAGACCTGTGGATGGCTTAAAAGTTTCCTCAAGCTATCCCGTTAATGAGAAGGCTAGACTGGGATCAGGCGCAGATACTACACAGATCACAACTGAGGCTAGAACGCCACTCCGTACACTATTCAGAGAAATAGGGGTAGAACTACTAGAAAAAGCCAACTAGCGATGGTGTCAATTAGACACATGCGGCACGGCAAGAAAAGGACGGAAAGTCTAAGTCTTGGTATGGGGAATATACGAGTTGTCGGTGCCCTGCATGATATCATGCAGCTAGGCCAGTCCTGCAACGATTTTTGCAGAAGCTGTATGGACAAAGATGAAATAGAATCCATTCGTCACCTACTGGGCGAATGCCCGGCTCTGGCCCGGAAAAGATATGCGTTCCTCGTGGGTTTCTTCTTTTCGGGTTTAGAGGAGGCAAGAGACATTAAGCTGAACAAACTGCTAAGATTCTTAATCGCATCTAGTTAGGTGGTTTAGCTCAGCGGGCAACTAATGGGTTCCCCTCGGGTTAGACTTTTAAACTGGGCAGACTCCTCGTAGTCTAAGTGAGACTTGACCTCATGTCAATAGGGCACCCAACTAACCCAACCTAACCTTCCTCAAGCTACGTCAAATTTTCTAAATATGAGCCTTAATTTGGTTTTTCAAATCTCTCATGGGTAACTAACTACGCAGGTGGCTAAATCAATAGAAGGAACAAACAACAGCATTTCAAAGAAATGAAATAAAGATTCTACAAGTGAATTTAGAGACGAAAATGCAGCTTGAGAAAGTGTTTGATTACGGCGCACTGCGGACTTTTTGCTTCACCTTCCGACTCCAAAATTACGCAAACTATCAAAGCGTCGCTCAATACTTTTATTAGGAATCGCAGCCTTCCCACATTCAAATGACTTCACTAGGTGGCTTTTTAGAAGCATCCTCTCAATTTGACGAAGAGCTCCATCAATACTATATTCAAGAACCTTAATCAATTAGAAGAGAAGGCAATACTCGTACTCAGAAAATCACCCAAAAATTGCTAAAGTGTATATACATTTGATTGGAATTGATAAATCAATACTTGCCATTTACTTTGTAAGGATTAGTTAGTGCGAATGTGAATGCGACTACATTTCCGCGGTGGTCCTTATGGAGAGTCCAACTTTGCGTCACTTTTGGGTCATTCGAGTTTTTTGTCCGCGATCTCCCAATGAACACGTGTCTTCCAAGGCGGCGATAGACACTGAATTATCTGCATCTTTCAATGATTTGGCGCTGCTATACGAGTATAAAAAATAGTCCGAAAGCGTTAATCCACCGGACTGAAGCGAAAGATAAATTGCTCAACGAACCCATTTCTCTTGGTTCACCGATTCGCGTGCTCTGTGGTTTGCAACGCCGTCTTGCTGGCACAGTTCGAAATCATAGAGCGATGGCTGCTACATATGAAAAAATACGGCCCAATAATTCTTCCGGTCATAAAACAATATATTTTTCCATTGGCAGCTTATGCATGTTCTGAGGCAGCTAATGGGATCAAATGAGGGAGTTAAGCTTATTAACAGACCCAGTCGACCAGAAATGGGCTTCGTCGTTGAAGACAATTTTTTGATAAATAAGCGGGTCTTCTCCCAACTTTTTGAGACAGGTCATTCGGATTTAGCTGTTTCACGATCTGTATTTCGTGAGGTTTAGACTAAGATCATTGAATACATTCTTTCATGTAATCGAGTAACAAAATCCCACGAATTCGTGCGAACGATAACGAATGATCAAATTATGGTCTCTATCAACGCTAGCTGATGCATCAGCAATACTTTTACCTGTACGCACTCTACACATACTAATAAGTAGCTTAATGTCCAATAGCGTGAAAATAGTGCAATAGCATTTGTAGAAAATGTGGAGCGACTATATCGATCACAAAATGGTCGAAGAGCATAGAAAAACATTTTCTAGTAACTGAGTATAACTGGATTTGACGCATAGGACGCGTCATACGTGACCTGTCAAAAATAAAAGACCCAAAAACCAAACAGCAGAAAAATCACTGATACTTAAAAGAAGAAAAATGCAAGGGAAAAAGTTCGAAGTGTTCTTTATAAATGAATTTGTTCAAACCAAATACACACCTTTAGTATTGAAAAGGATTTGAAATTTGGGGCCCACAACACCATTATGAGGAACCAATGTGGTTTTCAACCTTAGACTTGGGACTTATTCAACCTTAGACTTGGGACTTATTCAGAGTAACTGGAAGATCCCAGAATAAGCTCCTGTAGGGTTAATATAAAGTGCTTGCATTGCAAATGGTAAGTGTGTTGCCGTAACACACCAAAGCGTGTGTTTTCATTGTAGTCATTTTGTATGCAATGTAACGTGTGTTATTATGAAAGCACACAAAGAGGAATTCCCAACTGTATGCAACCTTACCAGAAAGCTAATTGCGACCTGAACCCATGGTGTAATGGTTTACACACGGTTACGGTTCCTATGAACATTTTTCGCAGCGAACAAAAAAAAGGACCCATCTAATCGTCGCTCTCTGAGCATTTTTTGCTTTAAGGCTCATCAAGCCCGAAACATTGTTCTCTGTGTGATTGAATTGATCTGTTTCTTTTTGTTTTGAAGAAACATCATGATGATCATGCCATCCGGCTAAAAGGACCAATGTAGAATGGGAAAGGGGAATAGTTGGGTGTCTTTGTTTTTTGGTAGCTGCGGATACTGAGATTTGAACTCGGAGAGTCCAGTGTGTAAACCATTACGCCATGGCAAGGTTGCATATACATGTGTTGTTGAGAAATTTCCCTTTCGTTTGACTGATTGATCTAAAGTGTGTTAATTATTAATAAATGTGTAGCTGCAACACGCTTAAGATGTCATTCGAGTTTTTATTCATGCCACGTAATAGACCGTGTTATAGTTTTAACACGAACATGGGTTTCAGTTTCAAAGATCAACTGTGTTGAGTGATACACTTGCTACGTGTTGTTTAACACACTAGCATTTGCAGTGTGATCAAGCATTGTTGTGATGGAAGGCACAACGGGCATTAGGCCCGTTTTCTTGCAATCACCTGACGCCCGTTTCTTTCTAGGCACTATCGCAGTCGGACGCTCACATTTGCAATAATGCATGAACTCAATGACGGCAGTTTCGCGGCGGTTATTCTCTTGCAGGGCGGGAATTATTCGAGGACCCTTGACTTGAGGTGTGAGGTCTGGAGAGCGAGGTGACCGGGTGACAGGCGTTCTGCTGTTGTGCCCGGTGAGCAGTTGCAGTTGCGACAACAGAAACTCGTTGATCATTCGGCAATATACTTCAGCAATGACTGTCTGTTGTTGGTTAAAAAAATAAGATCCAATTATCCCTCGGGCAGAAACGGCACATCATACCGTTGTTTTGGGGCAATGTAAACGTTTTTGAGTTGAAAACTTCCTTCTGGACACCCTTGATCTTACGGTGGACGATTTCGTTTTAGTGCCGCCATTCTCACTCCATCATCCTCTGCTCCATCAGTCTTAGCTTAGCAAACGCTTGTGATGGTTCATCATTTTTGCCAACGATCCTTAACCCTTCCGATCGTCCTAGAGATACGTTTTTCATCATCCGTTTTGGCTCTTTTCAGAAACGACGTGTTCATTGCATTTCATCCACCATATTTTTGTGGCGCTGAATTCGTCAGGAACCCACACACCGAGTTCTTGCTTCTGTCCAGCTTTCTGTACAGTTTTGTGACCAATGCCTTCATACTATGATCGACAGTACTGATAGTGACTCTATCCAAAATTTCATCAGAGTTGACTTATCCTTGAGATCAAAATTGCTACAATGATAACGAGCGAACTGTTTCCGTTTCTGATAAAGTTCCTTTCGCTATAAACCGTCACCGCTGATACAGAAGTCTTGCATAATGTCACGAAAGCGTGACACTATGAGGGCCGACAGCGCGTGCTCATAGTAGTGTGAGACTTGACTCATTAACCACCCTTCGAGTTAATTATTTCTTGTTTTAGTACAACTAAGTCAATCTACTGACTTATCCAGCAGGTCTCGATGTAATCACATTTAGCAGGCAACTTTTCAGTGGGAGCTCCTGTAATCCGGTTTAGGTTTGTCGCGCCAAATCAAGAGGCTTAGTCATCTGAGGAGGGCGTAACAGGTTTCGTTCCTCTATTATTTCAAAAGCCGTATTTTTGGTATGCCATCAATGCCATCCTTTTCGGTAGGTATGTCTCCAGTATACAGCTGGTAAAGTAGCGGACCAAGTACACTTCCCTGCGGAACGTCAGCTTTGAAATTGTTTTAAAATTTGAGTATTCGCTCCCGTGTTTAACACAAAAGAGTCTATTAGATAAGTAGTTTCCCAGAACGTTCAACAGTTGTTCGAGCAAAAGTTGTTTAGTTTATATCCTAAACCTTCGTGCCATATTTTGTCAAGGTCTTTGGAGACGTCAAGAAATACACTCAAACATAATAGCTTTATTCTTTTTCAACCACATCGGTTATTCGATGCACTTGGTCTAAAGTGGAATGCTTGCTCCTGAAACCAAACTGATGATCCGACAAAATACGCTTTCCTTCGACAATCGGCTTTAAGCGATCGATTACAATTCTTTCGAAGACTTTCGAAATTATCGGCAACATTGATATTGGGCGGTAAGCTTTTTATCCGTCGGTGGCTTTCCGCGCTTTAGAACCATGATAACTTCAGCGACCTTCTATTGGCTCGGTACGTCTTCCAACCTAGGTAGGTAGGTAGGACCGTAGCCTTCCCAGAAATGAGAAGAACACACATAGGTTTAGCCCCCAATCCGTGGAACCATTTTGTGCTTCTTAAGAAATTAGGAAGATCAGATATCCCTACTTGTTGAACTTCGGTCAGATCGTTAAGGAAATAAGATCCCAGGTATCGTTTCCTGATTGTGCAAAATACCGGACAGGCGCAGAGAAGGTGATGAATGGATTCGACCTCCTCCTCGTCTAGACAGCTTCTGCAAAAATCATTCGGAATTATACCTAGTTTTTGCACGTGACTGCCAATAAGGCAGAGTCCAGTGATGACACCGATGACCTTGTAGATGTCAGTTCTTTTTAGGGAGATAATACTCCTAGTCCATTGACTAGGTGGTGATGAGGCAAGTTTGTCCCTGAGTCCATCTCCGGTTCGTCTCGACCCTGGCGAGGTTTGTAAGATTAAGTTTAATGGTTGCAAAGGGTATTCCATCACAAGCCACAATTGATTGTAGCGTCGTTCCTTGTTTGGCGAGTGTGTCGGCTCTTTCATTTCCTGAAATGTCGCTGGGTCCCGGTACCCAGATAAGTTGTATGTTAAACTGTTCGGCCATCTCGTTAAGAGATAGGAGACAGTAAAGACTAGTTTTTGATGTGTACACAAATGTCTCCAACGACTTTAAGGCTGCTTGACTATCCGTGAAAATGCGGATATCCGTGGTGGATATCACGTTCCACTTCAGCCAAGACAAGGCCTCTTTTATTGCCAACAGTTCCGCCTGGAAAACGCTGCAGTGATTTGGTAATTTTAGAGCTTTATTCAGCTTAAGTTGTTTGCAGAATACTCCACTACCCACCCCGTCTTTAGTTTTAGACCCGTCAGTGTAAAAATCTACGCAGTTTCTGTGGGGTTGAGTCTGTCCGGGTAGATCGTTGTAAAGTGTTTTTCCAAGACTGTGGTGGGTTCTGTGAGGTCTAAGTTTTCTGCCATAGTTGACCTGCTATTCAGGATGGAGGAGTGGCCAGTGACATAGCTCGTCCAGTTCGAGTTGGCCTTGAGTCTCATGGCCGTTTGTGTGGCAATTTGCTTGCCGAAGATATCGAGTGGTGTAAGGTCGAGTATCATGTTAAGTGCAGCCGTTGGGGTGAACCTGAGGGCCCTGGTAATGCACATACACGCCAACCATTGTACCTTCTCGAATTGCTTGAGGTATGTTGTCTTGTCCAGTGCTGTCCACCAGACTGTCGCTCCATACATTAGTATGGGTCTGACGACCGTGTTGTAGAGCCATGGGCTGATCTTGGGGTTTAATCCCCATTTTTTTCCCTAGGGCTTTCTTGCATGTGTAGAGAGCTATAGTTGCTTCTTTAGCTCCTTCGATTGTGTTGCTGTACCAAGCAAAGTAATAGGACAGTGTTCCGGGATTTTGTGCTTTTTGATGAATAGTACGAGCTCCGTTTTCTGGGGATTCACCCTGAGCCCGTTGCTATACGCCCACTTGTAAAGAATTGAGAATGCCATTTGCATACGGTCATTCATCTTCCAACCTAAGCGTTGCATTCACAAGATATAAAAGTTTGAACAGAGCATTTCCCAGCAAATTTTTAAGGACATCTCCTGTAATTAAGTCGTAGACTGGTGCTTTATTTGGCTCGAGGGATTTCATGATAGTTTCCAGTTTGGAAAGCGTGGCTCGTGTGGTTCTGTATTCCATGGTCATTTTCAGAGTACATATTGCTATTGTCAGGTAGCGGTTGTCCTCTGAATAACTTAGAGGTTTCAGCAAGATATTCAGCAAAAACTTCGGCCTTTTCTTCATCGCTTTTCGTCCATTCATTTTGATTTCTCCTTATCGGTGGTGTCTGCAGTTTAGATTTTTTAATGCCCTTAATAGCTTTCGCGAGGTAGTAATGTGATTTCCTTCCAGGGGTTAGGCTTTCTAAGTAGGAACGAACCCCAGGATTTTTGAATTCCATGCTGCGTGCGGAATAGCTTCAATGAATCGGTTGACTTCGAGTTCTAATTGGTACCGGCGTCCTAAGTGGCACTCTTAGACTAATACCTTCTTGAATTTTATTCCTAAAACCTTCCCAGCTTGTCCTTCTATTCGTAAGCCTAGGCGGTAATAATGTACATATGTACACTGTCCACAGTTGCCAATGCAATCAGTTGTTTCTAAGTTAATCAAATTCAACTAAATCGCGGAATAAGCCACAAGCTTCTTCCAAAACCCAATGCTCATTCCCAAAACTATTGATTCTTATATTTTTAAAAACATCCACTTTCGAGTTCATATTTTGCCGAATTTCAAGGTGGACTTTATATTTATCAGCCGTGTAAGCACAATCGCACAATACCCAGTGTTCGCCAGCTTTTATTACGTACTCGAACGAACTGGATGAGCGAAAAAAAAATGGAATTTCCCCGATCGTAACGAATGATAGAAAAAACAAAAAACGTTCACCATCACCTGCGTGCTCGGTAATTAATCGAAATCGCATTTTGGTGAACGCCTTATTCTACTCACAGTTGAACACCCGCCTCAGCGCGTCCAATTCACTCTTATCGATAGTACCCGCCTTCAAAACATAGTCCTTTGCCGCTGGTATACACCTTTTACAACCCCTAACGTTTACAATAACCCAACAAGTCGAGTGATATTTTTTTCTCCATTTCCTCTCTATCCATATCGCCGCTGTCAAATCAATGACATTTCGTTGCCAACTTATCTTTCGTCTATAGCGTACAAGTGAGTACATACATATGTGTGGTTATGATAGTCCCGCCATAAAGGTGTGGCAATTAGAATTGGTTTAGATTAGATTATTCGATTTAATAACCCGAATACGTTGTATTGTATTATCTCGCCATTAAAACCTATCAATAAAGAACAAAAACGGAGAAAAAAGTCATTGAAAGCAATAAAACAACGTCCAATAAAACAATCACCAGCGACAATGATGGCGCATTTTAAGTATCTAATGTAGCTTCGTCCAAGATCCACTCGCTTATATAAAGCCCTCACTTAAGCGCATGTACTCCGTATGGGCAATTAACATTTAGACTTTAGGCAAGAGGATCAATGCAAACTCCATTCTGACAGTTGCAAGCTTCAACATTTACATTAAACCTGTCAAATCGTTTGACATATCCCGGTTTAACATGTCATCCATTGGAAAACACAAACAAACTAACTGTATTGTGTAAATCATTCCGATATAACAACAACAATAACAATCCGCCCAAAAAAAATAAGTAGAACAGCAGATCGATAGGGTGCTGCGATAACATGCCCACAGACCATCACTTTACGTCCCTGTGATCTATCCATCACATAACCATCGGATTAGTTAAAAAAAAAACCGAAAATACTAAACTCGTATACGAGCGTATGTAGTCGACGGATGCGATAGTACGTCCATATGTACAAGCGCTAAGCCTATTTCACATCGAAAGCTGTCAAAGGTATTAAGTGACATTTGACAGCTCTACGATTTGGGCATTTCCCACAAAGATTCCTCCGCAATATTGCGATAACGGCCAACACAAAATGATTAACTAAAAATCGGTTCATTTATAATAAACAAAAAACAAAAAAAAATTTTTTTGACACGCGAAATATCTAGGTACTCGTGTCGTCCGTGCTGCCATTTCAAATAAGACAGATTATGACCTATCCGTTAACGCCACATCGCTTACCCGCCCGATCATATAAAATTAAGTAGCAATAACAATAATACAAATTGTATTATTACTATTGTTATTATTAAATTGTAAAAGAAAAGAAATATTAATATACAATCGGCTGCTGTGATTAGTGTGCGGTGCACGCTGTCCGCCATCAATTTAGTACTCGAGTGAGTGTACTAAAATCTCCGGGCCTATGGGCTATGACACAATAAATATAAAACAATTAAGCGATCGTAAATTTAGTAAATTTAACGTCAACTATACGAATGCAATAATGCTGTCAAAATTTACAACTCGCATTATTTATCATAAATATATTGAATTATGTAGGCGATGAGATTTTTATTGAAGTTTTCTTTTCATTTCTGCTCTGTCGTGCTTCGGCGAGCATTTCGTTTCGAATGGAACATGCTGTACGGTCGCGGTGTCGCGTTGTGTGACTGTGATGATAAGGAAGGAATGGCATGCAAATTTATTTGCGTAGATGTGGTCTTAGGGCGACTTGTACGTAGTGTCGCCAGTTACTCGTAGTGTTTCCCTGGAGACTTGTTGTAATCCCTGTTTAAATGTGGCAACTCATGATCTCTTAGGTGATAATTGTTTACTTGTAGCCTAATGCAGAGTGGGAGTTTTTTTTTTTGTCGCTTTGTCAAGTCGACTTATCTGATTTTTTTGATGAAATTCTGGTATTTGCCGAGTAAACAGTGATTTTTATTTCGTTGCTTGAAAGGCTGAAAGGGGGATTAGAGAAATTAGTTTATGGTGTTGATGGGGCTCTTTTAATTGTCGTTGTTGTGCGGTGGTGGTAATGGTGGTTAAGTCAGGTTTTTAAATGCTTGGCGGGTGTCGGGATGTCGTTGGGGGCGTGTTCACTTGGCAAGCGTTGATTTATAGAAGGCGACAGGGTTTGCGGCTCTACTCTTTCTCGTCCTCCGTTGACGGGTGTTTTGCGTCACCATGATTACGATTAAGAAGTAGTAGACGACTTCATAAGCTTTAAAGGTTGCTCATATTTTTTGGCTAAAATATGACTTGGACATTCAACTTCCTTTCGTTTGTAAGTTTTCTGCACAAGGGTATGGAAAGACGTTCAGCCTTAATGACCTCGTGAACTGTGTGTTTAGTGTCACTTCCGGCAAGGTTGGCTCTGGTTAAAAATTAAGTATTTTTTGATCACTTAGGACTAAATTGGTTAAGGAATCCTATGAAAGGTCTTCTTGGAAGAAGGCATACGAATAGCAAACCGAACGTAGACAGTCTGAATGTAAACAATTCTGACAGTTCATTCAATGGGCCAAAATTCATTATGAGCAACTTGGATTTTTGTTCAAAGGTAACTGGGTTTTTCGTTTGGCCTTAGTATAACCTTAAATCCATTTAAATCTATTATGGTTTAGGCTTCACACCATCATTTTTGACAATTTTCTGATCGTTATTTCTGGCTCATTTGACAGAATGGCGTTTTTAGAATATGGTCAGAACTGTAAATTTAGTTTTAAAGACCAAACAGTTGTAGAGTCACATTCCATCCCGGACGTTTTTCTTTTAAGGCGATTCGTTTTGGCTTCTATTGCATCAATCAGTAAAATCTACATATCCATTTTCTTGAGTGGCGCCCAAGCAGGTGTATGTTTGTACTAAATGTTAACTCACAGTTGAAGATTTTCGTGATCTTAGGAACCCGTCATGACCTGGTCCAGAGTCATATTACCACTGATTGGAGACTTAAGATACTGTCGCGCTGTCAAGATTCTTTCCGTTTGGAAGCCATGATATGACGTGCGGACCTAAGTACTTACTTGACATGACAAATACATGGCTTAATCAATTCACTTTTTCTGGTCACTTTGCTAGGATGATCCGACTTAGGTCAAATAAAACTGCAAATGATAAGTGTGTTACTGCAATACAACAGAAGGTGTGTTCTTGTTATAGTGATCCCGTGTTGAAATCTCAAGGTTCCTGTGAACATTAGTCCTCGCTCCCCGAGCACTTATCTCTTCGAGGCTTATCATCAAGCCTTTTTGTTGTGAAGCACTATCATGATGATCATGGGCCATCCGGCTCGAAGGACCAATATAGAATGGGAAAGGAGAGGTTGAGTGTCTTTCCTTTTTAGTACCTGTGGACATTGAGGCTTGAACACGGATCACTAGGTTCAGACTCCAGTGTGTTAACCATAACGCCAAAGATACGACTCGAAAATTACTTACTGGCAAGACTGCATATACATATACAGAGGTGTTTGGGAAATATCCCTTTTGTTTTGTTGATCGATCGAAAGTGTGTGTCGCTGCAACACACTTAAGATGTCGTTAGAGTTTTTATTCATGACACGCAATAGAACGTGTGATAGTTTTAGCACGAATAAATGTCCCAATTTCAAAGATCAAACGTGTTAAGTGGCACAATTAATCTTAAAGTGTGTCAAATGACACACTTACTGCGTGTTGTTTAACACGCGAGCATTTCCAGTGATGCGCTGCTTTTTGCGATAACTTGTTGCCATTTTGAAGGTAATCTCATGGTGCCTCTCTTATAGAAGCTCTCGTCCCTATTGGTAAAGAAAAATGGTGCAATCGTTTTCTACAAAACACCCTTGAGGCGAATCACTAGCAAAATCGTCTGCTGTAGACTTGAACCCACTGAATTCCAGGTCCGGGCTATAAGTTGGATGTATAATAACCTCCCAATCAAGCTCCCAAAGCCTCTGCCGAGTTACTATTGATGTGGGTGTCCTCGTGTCGTCCGGTTGGAACACAGTTCCTCTCCGCTCGGATAAAGCGGACCGTTTCTTTGCCGTTACTTTATTCAGATGGTCCAATCGTTGACAGTACAGATTGAAAGATCATCCCTTACCGATCTCACCAAACCTACTGGACCACCGCATGCGCTATCTCACCGGGATTCGCCGACGACCATATACATTTGTAGCAACGGTTGCCAGGGGCGACTCGAAGCCCGATCTCCATTGTGGTGTTGTTTGTGGAGTTTACGTTTGCCCCGAGGTAGACAAACTCCTTAACCTCCTCGAACCGCCCTCCTGTCGGTGGGCGACAGATCGGTTTTTGCGTGAAAGCATGTACTTTGTCTTATCCTCGTTGACTTTAAGACCAACTCGTTTCGCCTGTTCCTCAATTGCCGTGAAAGCTTCTACAACGTTACGCTGAGACTTCGCGATTATCCTAGCAGCTGGACAGACTTGTAGAAGATAGTGCCTTCCCTAGCCATCTTAGGCGTTGGATCCGAAGATGCCGTGCTATGTTCATGTCGCTGTACAGCCCGTACAGTTCACTATTAAGTCCTCCACTCCCCATTTATGGAGGTCGGGCCGAAAATCGCACGCAAAACTTTTCTCTCAAAACGACCAAGGGCCTCCTCACCCGCTTGCAATAAGGTCCATGTTTCTGCGCCATAAAGCAAGACCGGGATGATAAGGGTCTTGTATATGTTCACCTTGGTTTTTCGAGAGAGGGCTCTGCTTTTCAATTGCCTCCCGAGCCCAAAGAAACAGCGGTTGGCAAGAGTTATTCTGCGTTTGATTTCGGTACTGACGTCATTTCTGCATGTCACTGCGGAGCCTAGGTAGACGAAGTCCTTGACTATGTGCACCCTGGCCAAGGCGCCGGTGGTTCGTGTCCTTTTTCGACGACAGCATATATTTCGTTTTGCCCTCATTTACCGCCAGTCCCACTTTAGCCGCTTCCATCTCAATGCTCGTAAAGGCCTCAATGACATCTCGCTGACTTCGTCCAATTATGTCAATGTCATCGGCATATGCGAGCAGTTGTATGGACTTGAAAAAGATGGTGTCCCTCGTATTGACCACTGAGTTTTGCACTATCCTTTCAAGGAGCAGCGGGAGTTCTCCAAAGTCATCCTGCACAATCTGACGAGTTTGGCAGGGATGTCAAAACTAGACATGGCGTTGTATACCTTGTCTCTATTGATACAAACAGGTGGTGGGTGTCGATCTGGAGCTTGTTTGTTTTTTCCAGGATCTGCCGGAGTGTGAATAATTGATCTGTAGTGGACTTCTCGGGCCTGAAACAACCCTGATATGGACCAATCAGTTTATTAACGAACGCTTTCAAGCGTTCACACAGAACAGCAGAGAAGATTTTATGAGCGATGTTCAGAAGACCTATTCCTCTGTAGTTGGCGCAGACAAAGGGGTCTCCTTTCTTGTGGATCGGGCAAACTTTATTAAGATTCCATTCATCGGGCATGCATTCCTCTGACCATATCATACAGATGACCTGGTGCATACTCCCAACCAGGTCATCTCCAGCAGCCTTAAAGAGCTCGGCAGGTAGTCCGCCCACTCCAGCAGCTTTGTTGGACTTAAGCTTAGAAAAAGCATTCCTAACTTTGTCCAGGTTAGGGGGACGGAATTTTCTGCTATCATAGTCCGTTGTGAAAGGATTATTCTGCCTGACAGCGGGATCTGTTTCGTCATCGCCGTTATACAGTCTACAGAAGTAGTCTTTCCAGATTCTTAGTACCGACTTTGAATCCACTAATAGGTTTCCATATTCGTTGATAAAACTTCCGAACGTCATTCCTGCGATAGCATCTCTCCATCGCGAGCTTCTCATGCTCCCTTTTTTTTGTTTTGAGAAGCTGATGCTCCTCCCTCCTCTTCTGCTCATAATGCTCACGAGCAGCTCTCGTCCTTCTATGCAGCGCCTCTTGATAAGCTTGCTGCGTGTGCCCTCCTACACTCGTCGTCAAACCATGGTCTTCTTGTTGGTGGCGGTTTGAAACCCAGTACCTCAGAAGCAGCACTTTCTAAGGCTTGTTGACAACGGGTCCATTGATGTTGTACGGTCTGAGCAGGCGTTGGGGGGTTTTCCGAGAGCTCAAGGGAGACGCGATTGGCATAGGCTCTGGCGGTCTCTTGCGATTGTAGCATTGCGACGTCGTATGTCGCTGGCCTTACTCGGTTTTTCTGGGCCAGACATATTCGAAGTCGCAACTTGGCTGCCACAAGATAGTGGTCCGAGTCGATGTTGGCTCCTCTAAAAGTTCGCATCCTTTCACCTGTGTAAAAAAAATAAATCACACACAACAAGGGTGATTGAGAGAAGCTTGGCTCTGGCCCTTCGTGAGCTTTAACGCCACCATAGCATAAGAAAAAAATATTGGCCCACCATTCACCATTCCAATTTGTACAGTCTTGAACTAGTTGTTTAGCTTTTGCCGGGTCCAAGTGAATTTGGTTGATTTCAAAGTTGATTAACCTTATTTCTAGAGCCACGTGATAATACAACAAATCGTTTTTAGGGTTCCGTACCCAAAGGTAAAACGGAACCCTATTACTATGACTTCGCTGTCCGTCCGTCCGTCCGTTTGTCTGTCACCAGGCTGTATCTCATGAACCGTGATAGCTAGCCAGTTTAAATTTTCACAGATGATGTATTTCTGTTGCCGCTACCACGAATGAAGTGAACATACAACAGACATTATTTTCATCCGAAAAATCCTGCCTGCAACCAAGATCTGTCATTTGATGAGGTAACATACATAGTCTCTTTCATATTTATATATACAGATGGTACGGAACCCTTCGTGCGCGAGTCCGACTCGCACTTGGCCGGTTTTTTCTTCTCAATCATCTTGATCTGTCATCGAAAAATTCATTCCAACCTCGATTGTAGACTTTCTTCGAAAGCACCCATCTAAACGCACTTATTTGAATATTCCGTTTGCGGTTACAATATTACCGTCATTTAATTCAAAATTCCCGTCGGGTTAGCTGTCACTGTACGCGAGATCAAGTCACAATGGAAGAATACTGTCTTCCTTTTATTAAATCATTTTAACTTTGAGTTAAATTTATAAATTTTTTTCGTTGGACCTTTCACCGTTATATACATATATTGTTATATTTAAAATGAAACAAGCTGTAATCTGAATAATATCTTTTATTTCGCAAAACAATTTAGGACCAGTAGACGATGAAATTTGCACCTCAGCACCGTGTTTACAAGATTTCACCACAATTTTGGAGGCAAGCGGTAGGCACAATGTAAAGATTACTTTAGCCTTAAACAATTCCTCCTCCTCCCTTTGTTCCCGATTTGTTTTTTCCTTATTAATTCTATTGGTAAAAGGGAGGAAATAATTCCTCTTGTTGTTGTGGGTTGTTTTTTGTTTTCTTGCTTTTTCTACAAATATTCCTTTCATTTCAAGTTTTTTGCGCTTTTGCACGGCATCAATTATGTTTATAACGTCCATATTCGACCGTTTTTTTTTCTCTCTTTTGGTTTTTTATTTATTCGTTGTTTGGTTTATTGCTTGTTTTATTGGCCGTTGGCTTTTGCATGAAATTAGCTTTTAACTCACATTCTGGCTCGTTGAAGGCATTGCGTGCTTGGTTCGTTATTTATGATTTCTTTTAGCCATGCACGGTATACTACCTATATATGGTTTGGTGTAAGCGGAGAAAGATATAATTAAGGTTTTCGACATGGCGTGTTTTCATTTTTGTTTTGAGTTGCGCCAACTGCTCAGTTTGAAACTCACGCGATCCGATTCGTATCACCGACACGCAGGTAGCCATTTTTCTTTTCCGCATATTGCTGTTGTTCGTTGTTTTATTTCTTTTTTCTTGTAAGCCGTACATTTAATTGGTAGAAAATAGACTGGATATGATCATTAAATTCCATTTAGCAAATGACCGCATACGTTTAGATCGACGATATGGCGCCACGCCCATTTATCGTGACAGCACATGTCAAATATGACGGTCAAATGTCACCCGTTTGGTTAATTTAACGATGAATGCTGCAATGACACCCTATGGGACAGTATCGGTTAAGGAATTGAGTGTACGCATCTCAAGGAATAAACGTTAAATCGCAAATAAAAATCACATTTATGACGTCATTTGTCGCTAATATTTACGATACAACCAACACCAGCTAGTACGTGTGTGCGATTTTATTGCATACCACTAAGAAACCTACCGCTACCATATTCTCCCGTCAGGCTCACAAGAGAAATGTGAAGAAAAGGTGAAAAGGAATCAACTATCTGCGGTAGTCGTACTATGGCATCAACAACAAGAAGAAACAACAAATTGTTGAGTGCGAGAAGTCATCCCTGGAGTGCAATTTCCGAAATTACGACTTGTGATTTAAGGGCAGTTAGCTATACACATGTTCGTTTGTTTGTATCATCCGGCGATTATGGTGAGGGTTTTCTAAGGACGAGGATAAGTGTTGTCTGTCTGTAGTCCCGTAGGATCAACCTCGATTCAAGCTATGTGGGTACTACTGGAAATCAGTGAGCACACTTAAAGCACAGGCAAGTGTCAGAGGCGGACGAGTCTTTAAATCAGCATAACCATGAAGTCTCAATTATACAACTGTATCGTGTTCTGAATTGCGAATGAAAAGGATGACTTTGGCCTGTCTTGTCTCTATGTGGCGGTGAAAAATGTTTCCCAGGACACTTCATTCATGCTCGCTTTTGAATACGGATGACGGGAAAGTGGCAGCCAGGTCGCAGTATGGGATATGGTATGAGTCGCCTCGAGTCAGCGGGATGTCGCTTTAAAGCGTTAAGTGTCAAATTATCCTTTTTGCGGTTTTGTTCTTCTCTTTTTTTTTTGTTGTTGTCTTTAGTGACAAACTGCGGACTACTGACTTTTCACTATCGTCGTCGTGTTGATTGCCCTTGTTACTGTCATTGCCATTGTCATTTGTCTCCGGGGGATTGTTGGTGTTGAGGGCTTATTATTTGTTTTAATTTACAGACGGGAGAGAGATGTAATCTTTCTGTTATTGTTATGGCATCTGGTGTTAAATAGAATTGCTTTTGTTCTGGTTACTTCAGTTTTTATCTCTTCTCTCGCGCCAATTGAATCAAATCTAATTGCATGGTCTCGTCGGCTTTCCTTTATTATTATGTCTTAAAGTCAATCCAAAGAATTTGACATTTCATTGATCGAGTGACAAATGCTATTTGTCATATTTTACTCATGCTCTTCTGAATATTCTAATAGTTCATGATAACATTCATTCGATATCACTTTATTCACAACGGAGTTGAAAGAGAACAACACTCAAGTGACAGCTACATGACGTTCGATTTACGACCATTTTTGCGATTACCGTTAACGCATTGATTGCCTTCAGCGCGCAAAATAAAAGTAAAAACCGAAATAATAGCGCGAATAAATAAAAATAAAGAAAATCCGGCAATAAATGTATGCAAGCATAAGCCTCTTTGTCGGTGTACTTGAAATTGGTTAATCGCAACTCTTTAGGGGAATTTGCAGCAAATTACAAAAAAAAAAAAAAAAAAATGCAAACAAATGAATTTAGGGCGGTCCTCGTCGCTTTTTACTTACATGTGTAATTTCTACACATTTTCATTTATTGTTGTTTACGTTTGCTGCTAGAAACGTGCAACGATCTATTGGACTATTGACATATTGTTGGCACTCGTTCGCGTTATCATATCATACATATGTACGTATCGATGCACTTTTTTTTTTTTTATTAGTAATATTGAAAATGCATCGAGGCTTTGTTGATTTTTATATCAAATAGGATTAAGTGTTTCGAGTTTTAGTTTGTCAAGCGGTGACTTTGATCTGTCTGTTTCATCGATTCGATGCATCATTGTCATAGTGAATTGGTGTGAAGTATTCTTATGTCAATGTCTGTCAGGTTAATGGGAGTATGACGTTTTTCGTAAGCGATCCTTCGGAGAAAGTACATAGCGTCAAAGCGTCTGATGTCAACAGTTTGTAGCTGTTTGTCGTCTTTGATGGCATATGATGGATGATTTAGCGGATATCCCATTTGAAGTCTACATGCATCGCAATTACAAACATTTACCATAGCTCTAGTAGTGAGTGCTCTGATTACTGTCAAAGAACAGTATATGACACAAGCCCAGTTCTGTAAGTTGACGTGTGTAAACCCATCAAACGTCATCTTATCAACCTTATTAAACTTGTCCTCCTGCTTTACTTCGCATGCAATTCAATGGAATGGATGATATATACATTGTATGAACTCCGTTGGCTTTGACTGACTGACTGACTGACATATAAAGCGAATGACGAGAACAAAAACAAAAAAAACTTCACACCTCGGATTGCTCCAATTTCACTCCTTCACAAAGTGTAATAAACACACCGAGCTAACGATAAGCCCGCTCATTGTTTTCTTCTTTTTTTAATTGTTCAACACTATTATTTGCCAAATGACATACAAAATTTATGTGGTAAGATAAAACCATCTAAGGAGGTTACTCCTAAGAAGAACAACACCTAATTTTTCTCTTTCGTTCTTTCTTGTTCTTTTTTTTTTTTTCGAGTCATTCTTATCACGATAACGATCACATCGGTTGACGCAGTCATCTTGATCGCTCATGTATACATGTATATAGTATCATCATCGTCTTGTTGTGTGCGTTGTAAATTATTTATTTTGTGTGTTAAAAATGCTGTAAAACACTAATCATATTTGAATTTCCACCGCAATACAAAAACAGGGAATAAAATCAAACAAATAACCACAGCGAATGAAACCTTTCCAGACGACGACAGACGGTGAGAAGTTGTATATTTTTTTATCATGGTTTGACGTATTTATTTGCTTCCCGAAATCCCATCTTTTGCCTGATAAGACCTCGCGAGAAATCCACATATGTACATACCATCTAATCCCACTCGCACGTACGTAGACGCATATACTGACAGTTGCGGTAGAGACTAATGGATGGTAAATAACCCGCCACAACCTGTTTATGATCTATGTATTTGATCAACCTCCATTAGAAGGATTGCGAAAAGTTGTGGAATCAGAAACGCATTCGGGATTTGAATGCACCCACTGATAATGGAGCACAATTTCGTTGCCTGTCAGTTTGAGAGAGATTGAGTGACAAAGTGACAGATTTAAGTCACAATAACGAAGAGGATAGAAATGACATTGATTTTATTGTTGGCATAAAAGTATTTCCTGTTTTTCAAACGCACCAGCTCAACTTTTCGCCAATCATAAAAAAATAATAATAATCGGCGCGGAATTTTCTTATCGTACAAAACCAGATATGACCCGCAAAGTCCAGACGATTGATACACCTACTGCCAAAGCATTTTTTTCACCAATAAAAATAGCTAATTAGTCTTCAAGCAATATTATTCTAAGGTCTCAATAGCTGTGCTCAATGAGAAAAAAGCAGAACAGAACAGAGCAGAAAAGCACACATTTGTGAAAAATATCAGATCAAGTTAAAACAGAAAAGTACAGCCATAGGTTAACTGTCAGAAATCGTAAGAATTAAGGCAAATTTTCAAGTACAACTGTTTCTGACATTTTTCATAAATCTGTTCTACCTCAAGAGTAGGCGCAGAAAATCCTGTTCTAATCAGTACCGACCAGCCTAACTGAACACAAAGCAGAAAATGCCCGGACAGGAAACTTTCTCAATGAACACAAAAACTTGTACTTTTCTAGCATGAATCTGATAGGAAACCAAGTCAGCAGATATGCAGATCTCGGATTTTCGCTTTGAAATTGAAATGTCAGCTGCAAACCTTGGGTTGCTTTTTTACTCTACAAATAAGTAAATGTTCGAAGATATAAACTACTTTGCTGGTATTATCTGGCTTTTTATCAGAAAGCATCCTACAGCCGCCATTCTCTTTTTGGTTTGCTAAATTTTAGGATACGTCGATTGACGTGTAACATAGATAAAATGTTTTTTACTCTAAAAATGCTGAAGTACTTTTTCCGAGCGACCACCTTTGGTTAGGTTAGGTTAGGTTAGGTACATGGGTGCCCTATTGACGAAAAGTCAAGGCTCATGTAGAGTCCATTGTGCCCAATTGAATAGGATCACAGTGTCCAATCTGTTGGCGAACGTATTGCTTGAGTCTTCAATGACACTATGGAATTTTATTCCAGTCGCGGACTAATGCACGTTATAAGGGGTTAACGCTTTTGTATTTTTTGTTGCTAACCTGAGTCTCTAAAGTGCTCCATATGGGGAAGTCTATCGAGTTGAGGTTGGGCGACCAATTTGCCATTGAAATGGAGTTAGAAACCTTTTTTCGAAGCCAAGCCTGAGTTGTCCTACCTTATTGACTGGGTATTGCTGGAAAACGTAGTGGCCTTTTTGAAAAGTTTGACACAGCCTTCCAACACAATTTCATGACAAACTCTGGCGTTGATTTTCACTACCGGTGGCATAAAAACGAGCCGAGTGCACCCAGTCTCGCATACTTCGATTTAACCCATAACGGTCGCTGTTTTTTTGATAACGCAATATCCGCGCCGTGGCGCACTGGTTAGTATGTTGGACTCTGATGCACGATGCGCGAGTCTCTCCTCAGCTGGGTACTGGCAAAACCTCCCGTAGTATACCTGCCATGAAAAAGCTCCTCGGTCATGCCGTGCGGAATCGGCATTAAGCTGTAGGCCCCTTTCACTTGTGTAAAAAATAAATCACACACAATATGGGTGTGCTTGGCTCTGGCCTTTCATGGGCTGTAACGCCACCAAAGTAATGCCCGCAATTGATCATTGATCTTTAACTGATTCAGAAAGATAAACTCGACCGTTTTGTTTGTGGCTGCAAAATGAATGCCTCATTAGTGGACAAACAATTGTTCAAATCGCCACGAACGAGCCACTGTTTCAGCGCCGCCAATTCTTTGACTTTTTTTGTATCTTTAAAGGCTTAGCCATCAGCTTGCTCGCAGCAAACATGCCAAACTCTTCTGCCATTACGCTTTCGTTGCGACTTGGATGTCGCTCCAATTAGCTTCTTACCTCCTTTACGTTTCCAGCTGATTTTGCAGCCGATCGACGTCCACCACTGTCTTTTGGGTGCGGACGGAGATACAATCCATACTTAGATGCCGAAGGCGATTTTTTTGCCAAATGAAGTGCGATCACTGAACCAATGTCATCGTCGGTTGGTATTGCTTATATGGGGACTTCCAATAGGGACTTTCGAACTTAGACAGTTGATTGTGGCCAGGTTGCTGAAGTTGCATCTGTCAAATTGGCTGGTCAATAACATGCGCAAATGATAAAAGTGTTTTATCAAAATAGGTGTTCTGTTCGGGCAACATTCCGCGCGGCGCTTTAACCATTTTACCCTGTAGCTATAATTGTCCCATTGAACTTGCAGTGTCATCGAGGCACACTTCCTTGAGAACGACGTTGGGCAGGACATGACCATGAACGGTGAGCGCTATAGGTCGATGATTACCAACTTTTGTCCTAAATTTGATGATATGGACACCAACGACATGTGGTTTCAACAGGACGGCGCTACGTGCCACACAGCTCATGCCAAATTGGAAATTCTGCACGAGCGATTCGAGGGCATGGTCATCTTACGTTAAGGTGATGTGAACTGACCACCGAGAGTTCGTTAGACCTTTTCTTGTGGGGTTTCTTGAAGTCGCAGGTCTATACGAATAAGCCACAAACCACAGCGGCTCTCAAAGTTAACATAATCCATACCATCGGTCAAATTCAGCCTGATTTATGCGCAAGAGTCGTGAACAATTTTACATTTCGTATGCGCGCGACGACCCAAAAAAGCCGCGGCAGAGATTTGAGCGAGATTGTACAATTCCACCACGGGTGGCCGTGGTGCAGTGGTAAACATCACCGACTGTCGAGTGGAAGGTCTGTAGTTCAAGGTAGGTAGGTAGTTGGATCGTAGCCTTCCCAGAAATGAGAAGAACACACATAGGCCAGGGAGGCCCGTTGTGCAGCTACGAGGGGGCTTAGCCCCCTATTTGTGGAACCATTTTGTGCTTCTTAAGAAGTTAAGACGATCAGGTATCCCTACTTACTGAACCTCTGTCAGTTCGCTAAGGAAGTAAGATCCCAGGTATCGTTTCCTGATTGTGCAGAATGCCGAGCAAGTGCAGAGAAGGCGGTGAATGGATTCGACCTCCTCCTCGTCTAGACAGCTTCTGCAGGAATCATTCAGAACTATACCTAGTTTTCACGCGTGACCGCCGATAAGGCAGTGTCCGGTGATGACACCAGAGAGAGATTATACTCCTTGCCCGTTGACTGTCGAGCCGGTGCCAGATTTGCCTGGTGATGACGCAGGTATGTCCCTGAGTCCATCTCCGGTTCGTCTCGGCCCTGGCGAGATTAGTAAGATTAAGTTTAATGGTTGCAATGGGTATTCCCTCACAAGCCGCAATTGATTGTAGCGTCGTTCCCTGGAATGTCGCTGTGTCCTGGTACCCAGATAAGTTGGACTGTTCGGCCATCTCGTTAAGAGATAGGCGACGGTCGAGACTAGTTTTTGATGTGTACACATAGGACTCCAACGACTTAAAGGCTGCTTGGCTATCCGTGAGAATGCGGATATTCGTAGTGGATATTACGTCCCACTTCAGCCAGGACAAGGCCTCTTTTATTGCCAACAGTGCCGCCTGGAAAACGCTGCAGTGATTTGGTAATTTTAGAGCTTTATTCAGCTTAAGTTGTTTGCAGAAGACTCCACTACCCACCTCGTCCATGGTTTTAGGCCCGTCAGTGTAAAAGTCTACGCAGTATCTGCCGGGTTGAGTATGGCGGGTCCAGTTTTGTCTGTAGTTCAAAGTCTGTACGGAAAAATTGTGCATAGCAGCTGTTATGTATGGGAAGTGATACTGATAAAGGCATAACACTCGCAGTATATTGTCACTCCAAATCCATACCCTGTGCGTGCAGTTCTAAAATAACACCATTATGGCATGGAATATTTGCTGGGAACTAGAACCAATGTGAAAATTAAGTCAAGTTCCTCTCGGTTGTCCTATCCAGGACAACCACCCCTGGAGAGTAGTGAACGAACCATCTGCACATAATAAGAGTATTACTCTCTTGAAACTGCTTGTTATAAAAAAAAGGAAATAAAATGGCATTGATAGTCCTTTCAAACAAATAAAAAAAATCGATGATACCTTATACATTCTTTGTTTTATTTAAATTTAAAGATAGGAACCGCTTAATGAAAGAAGGTTATTTGCGTTTCATCGGCAATTAAATGAAAACTAAATGTTGAAGAGTGTTTGGCACTTCCAAGTTACATCATTCTGAAGTTGGTTACTTTTCCTGCGTTTAACCAGAGCATGTTTTCAAAAATAAGCAAACAATTTTGTATCTTTTTTGTTTTTTGGTGTTTGTTATGTTCCTCTTTAGTATAGTATAGTACATTCGAATCCATTAGTCAATAAAACGATTTAATTTTACATTTAATTCCAGGCAAAACCCGTACAAAAGACAAATACCGTGTTGTCTACACTGATTTTCAACGCCTCGAGCTCGAGAAAGAATACTGCACCTCCCGCTACATTACCATCCGTCGCAAAACCGAACTTGCCCTAGCCCTCCAGCTATCCGAACGTCAAGTTAAAATCTGGTTTCAAAATCGTCGAGCCAAGGAGCGCAAACAGAATAAAAAACGCGACGAACCACTCTCCGTTGTTCAACATCCCGACCTAGCCAGCTACATGGACACAAAACCGAAAATCGAACCCGGTATCCATCACCTTCAGCATCCGCTACATCCGATGAGTTCGATGGCAATGAACATGCCCATGGGATTACATCATCATCATTCCGTATTACATCACGGTCATCATCCGTTGGCTGTACCACCGCCACCGCAACATCTACACCAGACGCATTCGCAAATGTCCGCTGCTGCAGCTGCCGCATCTGTTGGCGCACTATCAATGTGACAAGTTTAAAAAGGGGAACAGTCACAAAAAAAAAATGAGCTCAAGATAAATCTAATCTGCATCGAAGCACTTGCCTATCCCCACATGTACTTATTTACGGTGCACAGTTCGAATGTGATTTTCAACACTCAACTTAGCGGTTTTCTTCTGATCCTTCACATCCTGCAGATGCAGATTACCCACAAAATCTGACTTGAGCTTCAATCCTCATTGTATCTTTATTTTCGTTATTCTAACAGCTACAGATGTATTATAACGTAACTCTTTAAATTATTTTCCTAATTTTCCATTGCACCTGTAAATATTTAATGAACAACATCAAAACGTGATTCTGCACAGCATGCGTTATGTATAAGAAAAAATCAAAAAATTTATACAAAAAATGTGTTTGTATAGCAGCAAAAAAAAATTTACATTTTAACACACCCCACAACCGTCCTATGATATATGTATGTATGTTTAAATGTATCTAAAACAAAAAAAAAAAAAAACGTATTGTGCAATTAGAACAAGAAAATGTCTTAAAATAAAAATAGTAAAGGATGAGGAAAACCTATTAATTAAGTGTTTCATTACTATCAGTTGTATCTGAGGAATGTAGGTAGCTTACAAAAAAAGCAGATACATATACTATCACTGTATCTTAATTGTTATTTAAGAATTTTAGCAAAACAAAGCAACCAGCGTGGAGAGAATTAGTATGTGAAGCTTATTTAATCCTAGGTTAATCCGCACGGACATGAACCTAACCTTTCTTTATGTAAATATATTGTAGCTCTTCGTTTCCTAAACCCTATGTTGTAGCATGTTGTAAATCAAAATAGTTATTATGTTCTGCCTAAGTGTTTTCTGCGCAATGTTCTATATTTAAAGAGAGAAATGCTGTTTTTTATTTTATCTTTTTAACACTGTATGGTAGAGTTGGTTGAATTTCGTTTGCCCTTTGCAAATTAAAATATAAATAAATGAAACTGAAAATAATACGAAAAAGCTTTTTTTTTAAATCACATACGTACATATCTGCCTTTCTTCTTTAGGTGGCGCTACAGTCCGTGGTGAACCTGGGCCTCAACCAACAAGCCTCTCCAGCTGGCATGGTCTTTTGCCAGCCTGTTCCAGCGCTCCCCATCCACCTGTGAGCGCCACCTTATATTCGGTCGTCCTCTGCTGCGTCGTCCTTCGGGGTTGGAGTCTAAGACTTTTCGGACTGGAGCGGTAATGTCCATTCGCCCTACACGCCCCAGCCATCTTAGACGTTGGATCCGTAGACGTCTAACTAGGCCGATGTCGCTATACAGCCCGTACGGTTCTTGGTTGAATCTTCTATTCCACTCTCGGTTTACACAAACGGGGCCAAAGATTGCACGCAGAATTTTCCAAGAGCCTCTTCATCCGCTTTTGATAATGTCCAAGCCTCAGCGCCATAGAGGGGGACCGGGATGATTAAGGTTTTGTAAGTTCTTCGAGAGAGCACTCTTCTACTTAGTTGCCTCTTCAGCCCAAAGAAGCAACGGTTGGCAAGGGTTATTCTGCGTTTTATCTCAGCTCTAGTGTCATTGCTACCCGATTAATGTTGACGACCCATGCAAAAAACGAAAAAAGGACAATGATCTTCGGTTCTGTACGTGGAATTTTAGGTCCCTAAACAGGCCACGTGCAGCCGAGCAACTTGCGGACGCCCTAGACCGCTATAAAGCTGACATAACCGCCATCCAGGAAATGCGATGGATACCCGGATGAAAAACTGCGATATTTACTACGGCGACTGCTATAGCGGGCGAGGTCAACGATTGTTCGGTTTTGTTGTTCGAGGTGGACTAAGGTAAAAAGTCCTAAGCCTCATAACGATCCGTACCAAGGCTGAATTTTTTAACATCAGCTTGATCTGCGTCCACGCCCCCACGGAAGACAAGGAGGACTCCGCCAAAGATGAGTTCTACGATCTCCTAGACAGAACGTATGCCCAATGTCCCAGCTATGACATCAAAATTGTACTAGGAGACTTCAATGCTAAGCTGGGCAAGGAAAGCATCTTAAACGAGCCATTGACAAACATAGCCTACACGACACCACATCATATATCGGATACAGGCTGATTGATCTTGCTACGGGGCGAAATCTCCTTCTAGCCAGTAGGCGCTTCCCGTACCTCGATATACACAAAGGCACCTGGCGGTCTTCTGATCAATCAGCCACCGACCAGATTGATCAGAAACCGCTCGAGCTTTTACCGATCGCGTCTTCCTTAAGCTCTTCAATACACCTTAACCTTCCAAGCTATCAATAGATCCGACCTCGACGAAGTTAAGATTGTCATATCGAAACTCAAGTTGAATAAAGCTGCTGGCGCAGACGGACTGTCTGCTGAGCTCTTTAAGGCATTTGGTGATGACCTGGTTAGGAGCATGCTCCAGCTCATCTCTAAGATATGATTAGAGGAAAGTAGTCCGAGGAATGGAGTCTCGGCATCGCCCAATCCACAAGAAAGGAGACCCCTTTGACTGCACCAACTACAGAGGAATAAGTCTCCTTCACATCGCCTACAAAATCTTCTTTGCCGTTTTGTTTGAACGCCTGAAGCCTTTTGTAAATAAGCTTTAGGTCGGGGAAGTCCACCATCGAAAAAATCGGGTATTGCGGGTCACTACCGACGTCTTAGCCAGAACGTTTGTATTGGCAGATATAAAAGATTCAACCACGAACTTTACGGGCTGTACAGCGACATGATTCTAGTCAGGCGTCTACGGATTCAACGCCTAGGATGGCTGGGCCGGAGAGTCTTTGAATCCAAACCCGAGGGACAAAGAAGCAGAGGACGGCCGCACTTAAGATGGCGCACACAGGTGGAAGGGGACCTCAGCCAACTGGGTCTGCGGCAATGGAAAAGGCTCACAAAATATCTTGCTAGTTGGAGGGGCATGTTGGTTGAGGCCCAGGTTCACCCCGAACTGTAGCGCCCGTTAAGAAGAAGTGTCTTTGCTGCTTGTCACTATCGAGCCAAGGTAGACGTAGTCCTTGACTACTACATAAATATAGCTGCCGAACGTTCTGACCAAGACATCGGTGTTGCGCGTCTTTCTCTGATGACAGCATCAAATGGGTCTTGTCCCCATTTACTCCTAGACCCACTTTAGCCGCTTCTACTTCAATGCTTGCGAACTCCTCATTGACGTCTCGCTTTGTCTGTCCAATAACGTCCATGTCATCTGCGTAGGCGAGCAATTGTGTGGACTTAAAGTAGATCGTACCTCTTGTATCGGTCGCAGAGTCCCGCACGATCTTTTCAAGTATGATGTTAAAGAAATCACATGACAGTGCGTCATCCTGTCTTAAACCTTTTTTAACGTAGAAGGGAACGGATAGTTCCCCTTCGACCTTAACGGAGCGAGAATTTTCCGTAGTCAACCTGCACAGTCTGACGAGTTTGGCAGGAATATTAAAACATGGCATGGCTCTACATAGCTCATCTCTATCAACACTGTCATATCCGGCTTTAAAGTTGACAAGACGATGGTGCGTGTCGACCTGGAATGCATCGGTCTTCTCCAAGATCAACCGTAGTGTAAATATTTGGTTAACCGTGGATTTTCCTGACCTGAAACCACACTGGTAGGAACCTATCAGATTGTCCACCAACGGTTTCAGGCGGCAGAGAGCATGTTGTACGCAATGTTCAGGAGACTTATCCCTCTCTAATTGGCGCAGTAATAGGGGTCTCATTTCTTGTGGACCGGGCAAACGATACTGAGATTCCATTTATCGGGCATGCATACTTTCGACCATATCTTGCAGATGAGTTGGTGCATGTTCCTGACCAGCTCATCGCCAGCTGCGTTAAATAGTTCAGCGAGAAGTCCGTCTGCTCCAGCAGCTTTATAAGACGTAAATCGAAATCGCTATCTTAACATCGTGCAGGGCGAGTGGACGGGATTATCTTTCGTCTTCGTCCATTGTGAATGGTTCGTTCTGCCTGACGGCGGCATTTTGACTATCATCGCCGTTATACAGTCTGCAGAATTGGTCCTTCCACAATCTCAGCATTGACTGTTATTCCACTAATAGTTGTGCGTTCTCATCCTTGATCCTTGCAGGGAGAATTCTCCATTGTCATCCTGCACAGTCGGATGAGTTTAGCAGGGATGTTAAACCTGACATAGGTATGTATAGCTCGTCTATATACACGCTGTCATACGCGGCCTCGAAATCGACGAAAATGTGGTGAGTGTCAATTTGGTATTCCTGGAGATCTTCTCCAAGATCTACCGTAGCATAAATATTTGGTCTATTGTATATTTACCTGGCCTGAAACGACACTGATAAGAGCCGATCATGTTATCCACAAAGGGTTTCAGGCGTTCACAGAATTCGGCAGAGAAGATCTTGTATGCGATGTTAAGGAGACTTAATTCCCTGCAGTTGCCGCAGTTTCTTAGTCTATAGAAGTGTTCCTTCCACATTCTTACCATCGACTGTGACTCTACTACTAGTTGTCCGTCTTCATCCCTACAGGCTTGCGCTCTGGCTTTATAGCCCTGGCATGTTCGTTTTACTTTTTCGTAAAACTTGCGAGCTTTTGCTACCTTTTTTTCTTCCTTAAAAGCATGTGTCCCTCTCTACGTTTCTGCTCGTAATGTTCACGAGCGGCTCTGCTATATGGGCTTGCCCACATTGCTCATCAAACCCGGGGCTTCTAGTTGGCAGTTGTTTGAAGCGCAACATATCAGAGGCAGCGTCTCTGATGGCACGCTGGTAATGCTCCCACTGTTGTTTCGTGGACTGTTTTGGTGGTGTCATTGGAGTTCGCCAGAGGTTGAGGGAAACTCGATCGGCAAAGATCCTAGCGTTCTCCTACGATTGTAGCTTTCCGACGTCAAACTTTCGTTGTCCAGCTCGACTCCGTGGCATCCTTGATATCGTCATTCGTACTTTGGCTACAACAAGGTAGTGATCCGAATCGATGTTGGCTCCTCGGAGAGTTCGTACATCTAGGATGCTGGTGGCGTGCCTGGCGTCGATCGCAACGTGATCAATCTGATTGGTGGTGAACTGATCAGGTGCGGGAATCCTGTGCTAGCTAGAAGGAGATTACGCCCCGCCAGGAAGTCGAGTAGCCGATGTCCGTTTTCGGACGTGGTGTCGTGTAGGCTAAATTGCCCCGTGATTGCCCAATTTCGCATTAAAATCTCCTAGAACTATTTTTGTATCGTAGCTGGGACATTGGGCATAGGTTCTGTCTAGAATTCTTCTTTGAGTCGATCGTCCTTTTCTTCGGTGGGAGCGTGAGCGCTTACCAAGCTAATGTTTCTGACCTTAGCTTTGATGCGGATTGTTATGAGGCGTTCGCTTACATCCCGAAAGCTTAATACTTTATGTCGGTGTCTTCCTCGAATAACGAATCTGCACCCGAATAAGCGCTGTTTGTTCTCCTTGTAGCAGTTCCGGTAGTACCTAGCCGTCTTTTGCCTGATCTATCCCATCGCACTTCTTGGAGTGCGGCTATATCTGTTTCATAGCAGCTGAGGGTTTGCTCCCATTGATCGACTATATGTATCTATCTATCGATTGAAAATAGCAGTATTTGGTGTTTCGTTCCTATGAGCCCTCAGTGACATATCAATGACATTTGATAAATCGTTTTTGTGTCATTAGCAAATGTGATCACTGTAGCGGCCATCCTCTATTTTCGTATAATACAATTCATTATACAATCCATTATATATTATTTATTTGTATGTGCCTCACACACACTCCTTAACTGCTTATATGTGCTACACCCACCCTGAGTCCGTCCTCTCACACCGTCGTTCAAAATACTCGGAAAACGAATGCAGGAAAATAAAGAATAAGGGAAAAAATGTTTTAACCGTTACAATTCGGGTATAAAAGGGCGATGTGAGTTGGACGAATTCGCAGTCTGTTGAATGAAGTCATATGAGTGAGCATACAGCGTTTGTTTGGAGCCATCTCGTACCGATTTCAATTTTGACTGTGTTAGGGTGTTCAGTGGACGAGGTGAACAATTTTGTTGGTCCCTCGGCCCTGTTTTTTTTATATACATATATATATTTTTTTTTTGCGTTAAAAGAAAAAAATAATAAAGTGACGAAGTCAAGAGATACTCGGAGTTGCGAGATACTCTAGGAAAAGTCCGGAAATCATTTGGTTGTCTTTTATTTTCGAAAAAAGAATCCAAAGATAACTCTTCTTTTATTACATTGGCGCCCAGCATTGCGGCCACGTGTTTTGCAACGGAACAAGTTGAAAATCACAGTAGAGCCCCTAAAGGTAGATCATTGAAGGATCGAAAGAGGAATACGCCTCTGGATGATAAGAAAGAGTGAACGTAAGGCATCAAAAACGCCTGCAAAAACCTCGAGAAACGATCCTGCACGAGAAAGTGAAATGCCTGACAATATGTCATCGACTGCAAGTTCTGCCGCTTCTACGAGCGCAGCAGCATTGACGGCACTTTCAGAAGAGCAATTACGGCGATTAGTAATGGCTATCCATGCCAAAGAAAATCATGGGACGTTCAGTAGATGTACCGCCCGTTTCGATGGGACCAGAAATGTGTCCAAAATTGACGACTTTATCGCAACAATTACGGTGTATAAAGAGTCCGAAAACATCACGGAGGCTAACGCACTCACTGGTATTCCGCTCTTGCTGGAAGGTTTCGCTTCAACCTGGTGGCAAGGCATTAAAAAGGAAGCCAAGAGTTTTGACGACGCAGTAAGACTGTTTCGAGCAGCATTTGCACCAGCTAAACCATCATGGCGAATATATACTGAGTTGTTCGAAGATAAACAACGAGTGACAGAAACGATGGATCAATTTGTGTGCAGAAAAAGAGCCCTGTTAGCACAATTAACAGATGAGATATCTGAACCCACTATGCTCAATATGGTTTATGGGCAAATTCTTCCAAAAATAAGAGAGAAGGTCCCAAGAAACTCAATTGAAACGTTTCAGGACCTATTAGAGCAAACAAGAGAGGTGGAAATGTTCAATAATGAGAACAAACAATCGGTAAACCCTGCAGAGAACAGAGAGAAGACACGTTGCACTTTCTGTAGAAAGAAAGGACATCTAGCCGACACTTGTTTTAAAAAAACAAAAAGCACGGAGCATGGGAAAATGGCTATGGTTACTGAGGACAAAAATAAGAAACCAGCATTAAACTGTTATGGTTGCGGAGCTTCTGGCTATTATCGAACGAATTGTCCTAACTGCAGTAATAAAAATGCAAATAGTCCGAATTCTCTAGACTTTAATTTGGTAGATTCTCTTGTGATCGGAAGAAATGTTCCTACAGTGGACGTTAATATTAATGGACTTCGCGGAGAGGCATATTTAGACACGGCGGCTAGAACTAGTGTAGCGGGAGCACGTTTATATCAACAACTCCTGAAAAAAGGTTGTGTGTTCAAGCCAGTTAATGCGGAGTTGACTTTTGCTGACGGTGTACCTAGAAAAGATGTCGTTCATGCTACAGTGGTCGACATCATCATTGGGAAGAGATATCGGAAAATTCGGTTAATCGCGCTGCCAAAAGCGAAAGGAAATCGAACGCTACTCGGAATTGACTTCATGGAACAATGTGGAATTGTGTTAAATATTGCACAAAGATCATTCCACTTTGTGGACGATCCAACAACAACATTTGATTTCAAATCGGCCGATAGCTGCGTATTGAAATCAACCGAGTATCAAGACAATTACAATCACCGATCACCTGAAGCGAAGCAAGAACCCAAAATACCTAAAAAGGACGTTATGGAAGAAGTATCTGCATATCTTACTTGGGTAGAAAATCTACACACAATCAGTCCAATAGGGGCCACACCAAAACGAAAGAGATCAAACGATTACTCACCTCATAGTGTACAAGCCATTTTCGCCGACTCATTACCAATTGATATGCGAACCCCAGAAAGATCCAGTCAGTTATTTAATGAGCCACGAAGAATAGAACCTTCAGATCCTGACACATGGTTTGAGCTTAACAGCCTTGACATCAGATTACGTCCAGAAGAAGGAAAACACTTGGATTTAAGGCAGAAGGAAAAACTGGAAAAATTATTAGACGAACAGGTTGAAGTATTTGGTGAAATAGAGACACCTATACCAAACGTCGAACATAAAATTATAACTGGAACGGCCACCCCTATTGCCGTTGCGCCATATAGAATCTCACCAGCCAGGAAAATACAGTTAAAGGCGGAAATAGAGAATATGCTAAAGAAAGGCATAATTGAAGGAAAGGCATCTCCATGGGCGTTCCCCGTTGTTCTAGTCCCAAAAGGTGACGGGAGCATACGACTCTGTGTCGACTACAGGGCACTCAACGCGGTTACACTTCCAGATCGCTACCCACTACCACGAATTGATGACCTACTTCATGAAGCTAAGAGCACACCCTATATGTCAACATTAGACTTACGCTCAGGATACTGGCAGATAATGGTTGCAGAAGAAGACCAAATGAAAACCGCTTTTATTACAGCATTCGGCACGTACATCTTTAAACGTATGCCGTTTGGTTTGCGAAATGCACCAGCAACGTTCCAACGCATAATTGACAAATTCAAACGAAGTCTACCAGACATTTTGTTGTTGGCATATATCGATGATCTGATTATTTGCTCCGAAAGCTTTCAGAAGCACTCCGATGATCTGCGAAGAGTATTAACTCGCCTTAAAGAATTTGGGTTCCGACTAAATCGTAATAAATGTAGATTTTGTTGCTCTGAAGTGAAATATTTGGGTCATGTACTTACACATTGTGGATTCAAGATAGATCCTGGCAAGACCGATGCCATAGTAAAACGAGCGAAACCTAAAAACCCGAAACAAGTACTGTCGTTTTTACAGACATGTTCATGGTACAGAAGATTCATACCCAATTTTGCCAGTATTTCAAAACCACTTTCGAATCTCACTAAGAAGAATGCCATTTGGAAATGGGAAGTCGAAGAACAAAATGCATTTGACCAATTGAAAAAACTATTGACGACCGCCCCAGTTTTGCAGCAGGCAAAAGAAGGAATCCCATTTGTATTGAAAACCGATGCCAGCAGTTATGCTATCGGTGCAGTATTACTCCAGGGGGAGGGAGAGATGGAGCATCCTATCGAGTATGCAAGCCGTCTCCTATTACCTGCAGAACGGAATTACTCAACGACGGAAAGGGAAGCCCTTGCTGTAGTCTGGGCGATTCAAAAATTCCGAGGATACATCGAAGGATCTGAGGTCAAGGTTTTAACTGACCACCAGCCATTAAAATGGTTGATGTCGCTTAAATCTCCAGCAGGAAGACTTGCCAGATGGGCACTCCAGCTACAACCATACAACCTCGAGATTGGTTACAATCCAGGGAGAAATAACGCTGTTGCTGACACTCTTTCTAGACCTCCTTGTACTGACGAGGAACATTTAGAAGGAGACTGTGAAATATGTTCCGTGGAGATCGATATGCCAAGGCGGGGTTCAAAGGAAATTAGGGAGGAACAATTGACAGATTCTGACTTGAAGATAATTATAAACTCAATCGAACAAAATGATGAAAACCTAACGCGTTGGACCAATAGAGGCTACATTATGAACGATGGAGTCCTATATCGATACTGCCCTGAAGAGGGCTCTGACGATGGGCAACTGGTCATCCCGAGAACTATGAAGTCCCTAGTGTTACAGAGATACCACGATGATTCCACGGCCGGTCATTATGGCCGAGACAGAACACTAGCTAGAATTTCCAGCCGGTATTATTGGTCACAAATGAGATCCGATGTGGAAAAACACGTTAAGAGTTGTATTGAGTGTCAACGCTATAAGGCCTCGAATCTTAAACCAGCCGGACTAATGCAGACTTCTCCAAGTGGGCAAAGGTTTGAAATCATATCTGTGGATTTATTTGGCCCCCTGCCTACAACCAAAGAAGGTCATCAATGGATTTTCATTGTTGAAGACCTATGTAGCCGCTGGGTAGAATTATTTCCACTAAAGGAAGGCACCGCTGAAAACTGTGCTATCATACTTTTGAATGAGGTATTCCTGAGGTTTGGTGTTCCAAGAAGACTCCACAGCGATAACGGCACACAATTCATATCAGCGCTAATGCAAAAACTAACCTTTTGTCTGGGGATCAAGCAATCTTTTACTCCTGTATATCACCCCGAGGCCAACCCAGTGGAAAGAAAGAATCGAGATTTAAAGACGCAGTTATCCATAATGGTTGGAAGTGATCATGCTTCATGGAATCTCAAACTTCCCGCCATACGATTCGCAATGAACACAGCCAAATGTGAGAGTACGGGATTCTCGGCAGCTTACCTCACCTTTGGACGCGAACTAAGAACCCCAGATGAAGTTAATCATGACTTAAGAGGCATTATTCAGTCTGAAAACTTTGTGCCCCAAATAACGTCACATTTGCTAAAGATGGCAAATACCCTATCAGAAGCTCGACAAGTGTCGGAGAGGAAGCAAGACAAGAACAAAGTGTATGCAGACCGCAAAAGAAGACCACATAGCAAATTGGAAGTTGGTGATAAGGTTCTTGTTCAAACGCATCCAATCAGCCGAGCCGCTAAAGGTTTCACAGCCAAATTCGCTCCAAGGAGGGACGGTCCTTATACTATACTAGCGAAAAAGGGTTCGACAAGTTTTGTAATAGCCAGTGAAGACAACCCAACGACTCCTTTGGGGACATATCACGCATCGATGCTGACAACTTACACGGGTACTTCTGAGGGGCTACCTAGCCCAGTAATTTCTATCAAGAAGAGGGGAAGACCCGTGAAAGTGAATAAGAACGTCTCGCAGTCCAAGGTTTCACAGAAAGCGACAAGAAGGATGACATCACCTGTTCCTGCCACATCATCGGGACGATCTCTGAGGCAGAGGGGGAGATTGTAGCGGCCATCCTCTATTTTCGTATAATACAATTCATTATACAATCCATTATATATTATTTATTTGTATGTGCCTCACACACACTCCTTAACTGCTTATATGTGCTACACCCACCCTGAGTCCGTCCTCTCACACCGTCGTTCAAAATACTCGGAAAACGAATGCAGGAAAATAAAGAATAAGGGAAAAAATGTTTTAACCGTTACAATTCGGGTATAAAAGGGCGATGTGAGTTGGACGAATTCGCAGTCTGTTGAATGAAGTCATATGAGTGAGCATACAGCGTTTGTTTGGAGCCATCTCGTACCGATTTCAATTTTGACTGTGTTAGGGTGTTCAGTGGACGAGGTGAACAATTTTGTTGGTCCCTCGGCCCTGTTTTTTTTATATACATATATATATTTTTTTTTTGCGTTAAAAGAAAAAAATAATAAAGTGACGAAGTCAAGAGATACTCGGAGTTGCGAGATACTCTAGGAAAAGTCCGGAAATCATTTGGTTGTCTTTTATTTTCGAAAAAAGAATCCAAAGATAACTCTTCTTTTATTACATCACTGTTTTTTCGTCATTCACTTACACATTGTGTTGGCGATTGGAATTAACAGTGTATTCGATTTTAATTAACTTTAAGCGAGATAATTAGTGGAAAAGGTGATCGAGATAAGATCGAGATTCTGATAATTGGTCGGTGTGGAGTTTTTTGTTTTTGCTCCTTTCACTGTTCATCTGGGTCACATGTTGTTTGTCCGGAGGTGTGATAGTTTGATTAAAACCTGATGCTGGCGTGATCAATTAGCTGGTGTTTTAACATGGGGCAGATTATCATGTGTCATGATGAACGATGAACATTTCGATTGATGAACGACGCAGCGTTACCGGTTCCCGAGTTATGACTAAATTCCCGGAACCTAATGGATCGCCCCATTCAAAGGCGATCCTACTTCTGGCAAGAACTATAGAAGTATATCCCTGCTCATTGCCGCATACAAGATCCTGTTCAGCGTACTGTGTGGACGTCTAAAGCCCTTTTGCAGCGCACTAATCGGCAGCTACCAGTGCAGCTTCCGGCCCGGCAAATCGACTAAAGACCAACAATTAACACTTCGAAAAAATCCTGGAAAAGACCAACGAGTTTCGAATCGATACTCACCATCTTTTCATCGATTTCAAAGCCGCATACGACAGCATTCATCGTGAATGCACCGTGCAACTCGGTTCTAGGACTTCGGAACCGTTTGAAACGCACCGGATTTCGGCAAGGTGATGCGCTGTCATGTGACTTCTTCAACCTATTGCTGGAGGAGATAGTGCGACGGGCATGTGTCAACAGGGAAGGCACTATCTTCTACAAGTCCATCCAGCTGCTAGGATACGCGGATGATATCGACATCATCGCGTGTTCTCGCCGTGACATTGTGGAAGCATTCATGGCGATTGAAGAACGAGGACAAAACGAAGTACATGCTGTCAAGCAAAAACCAATCCGTCTTCCACAAATGACACCAGAGTGGAGGTCCGGTATAGAATCGCCCTTGGCAACCGCTGCTATTTTGGCTTGTCCAAACAACATGGGTCAAAACTCCTCACTCGAAAGACCAAAGTCATGCTTTACAAAACGCTCATACTGCCAGTCATGCTGTACGGAGCCGAAAGCTGGACGATAAGCAGGACAGCGGAGCTGATTTTGGGTTCTTTCGAAAGAAAAATTCTGCGCCGGATATTGGTCTTGTCTGTTAGGAAGGTGAATGGAGAAGAAGACATAACCGCGAACTCTACGAGCTGTACAAAGATGTGGATGTAATCCGGAAGGCAAAGATCCGTCGACTACACTGGCTCGGCCACATCGAGCGCATGGACATCAACGCTCCAGCTAAGAGGGTCTTCAACTCCGAGCGTCCCGGTTCGATAAGAAGAGGAAGACCTAACCTCTGGTATAAAGATCAAGTAATCGCGGATGTAAGTCATCTTGGCCGTCAAGGATGGAAGGCAGCTATAGCTCAGGCTCAGATCCTCCATGGATCGCTGGCCTGATAAGTAAGTAAGTAAGTAATTACCACACCTCGTAGGACGTTTTTCGTTCGTGCTGTCGGTGTTGGGAATAAGTTGGTCGGAAACATACACCAATTCGAGTTTAATGCCGTACCGGCTGGAGAAGGTCGTTGTTTGAGGCTCAGGCTCACTGAAAACTCGAGTGATATCTAAATAAAAATATTCATGAATATAGAGGAAGCAAGAAGGGGAAGTATTGGCCTGTCTTCTTTTTTAAGCATAGTACGATAAGGTTGGTATTAGATTGACGTCTCTACAAGATCTATGTCGACGACAGGAGCCACAAGGCAGCTAAACGAAATCAATTCGAAATCTCATCCTTTGGTTAAATCATTAAACCCCAGATAGCGCCAACATAGTCTTCCTGACACCCTATCACTTTCCAACGTAAAAAGAGTATTTTACAGGAATCCAAGGATTACAACCAATCAAACGCGGCTATTTTTACAATGATCGATTGCCATCATGGCACGAAATCGCGGAGACAGGTCAAACGCACGTTAATCTAATCGCGTCCACACCAGTCTGCTTCATGACCAACTAATCCCCGTTGACGAATTGAACCACTAAACCAATGTGATCGAAATAAAATAAAAATGAAATCATAATCGCACGGCTCATTCGGCCATAAGCCATCAAGTGTGTACCCAATTTTATTGGCTCATCATCCGTTGTCGTTTATTATGATTGTGACTAATTGTCCAGACGTTCCCTGCTTCGTGTCTCCTCGCGTAAAGCGCCAATCTGCTCTCAATCACCCACAAACAATTGGCAGTGCAATGTGCCGCCGAAAATATTTTACTGCGCACTCCAACCAGCGCGATTCACTTTAATGGCAGTCATAAACGGTGCGCGAGTGTCGGATTGTATTCTAATTTTTATTTTACATTTAGATACAATAAATATTTCATTGTCCTTATTGTTGAATGAAGTTTATCTTTTATTTGTCGATCGTATATGTATGGTTATGTTGCGACGGTAGCACGAGCTGTGCAGAATATGGGTGTCCGACGGGGAAGCAATCAAATCACGCACCGAATTCAGGAATCAAAATGGGTAATCATAAATCTCACGGATATCGGCGTTCTAAGCCGACAACACGTCTGTCTATGTCCCACGACAAATACGTAGTAAGAGATACGAGGAGTACCTACCAGCAGACAAACTGGTAACAAGTTAGAGGAGGCCCTCTTATTTGGGTTCGATTTGATGATGGATGACGGATGAAGCAAACTCATGCTCTATCTACTTAGCTCATGTGTTGAGGTGGAGGTGGTTACGGGATCAAGGTGTTTAATCGCTTGGGGTTTTGTTTACAGGCCGTAATCCAGGGGTAAACAACGACAATTTGATGTTATCATCCTATGCCCGAAATACATGGAGGGTGGGCGACAAATCACTGGATGGATACAGAGCACAAGAAGGGAATGCTTAATGCTCCCGGTCGGAGCTAGTTCCAACCATACGGCCAGTGGCTTTGAAGTTACGAAATGTGCTTATGGGAACAGTGACTGGGGGAACAGCGTCACTAGGTCTATGGAGGTTTTTCTACATTTTTTGACTTCTTTAGTGGAGAAAGCAAACTTTCGAGAAGTTATGGCGTCGCTAGTGGAATGGAATGTGTTTTGTGGCGATTCGAGCGCTGTTTGATTGCCGGCGGGATGTTTGACATTTCTCGCGTTGTTGTTGACATTTGTTTATATTCTGTGCTAGTTCGCTAGACAACATTATAGTCACGAGATCACAGGATAAGAAACTGAACTGAGACTCGCATGGCACTCTATGTAGGTAGTGTGGTTACGTTGACCAAAAAGAACTGGTGGCAGCGCCATAACTGCATGTCGTTTCCAGGTGAGTCGGACCGATATCTTGGTTTCTCTATCTAGAGTAAGTGATTTTATATATACCGCGTGAGATAGCTTGAGATAGCTTTGGCTGCTTTAGAAAGAACATATTCGAATTTCCAGCTACCTTCTCCTAACTTAATCTATAGAAATACGATTCTACTGACGAAATTGTCCTGTCAGTCTATAGCAGCGGTTCCCAACCTTTTCTTGACCAGGGACCACTTTGATTTCTTTTTTGTTCTCAGGGACCACAAGAAAAATAAACTAAATCAATCCGGAAACAAATTTGAATGAAAAACTCAATGTAACTTTCATTAACAATATAATTTTAATAGAAAACATTGCATTTTTGTAAAAAATAAAATCGATTTCGAATCGATGTGTTTTTTGAGCTTGCATCTTCTGCACAAGTTCGGTAATCCTAGGACTAATACTATTACTCAAAGCTACACGCAAGTCATCACTAACTTTTAAGCGATTCCTGGTCTTGTTTTTAATTGCCAAGAAAGCAGAAAACCCTTGTTCGCATAATTAAGTCGTTGAAAAATTCATTAGATAGCGCAAAGCAATTTCTCGAGTTTTGGTGTAAGAAATAGTTTTTTTTTACACCAAAACTTCTCAAGTGAATCAGATTCAAATGTATCCTTACAGTTTCTATCATTTTGAAGTTCAATGAGTTCTTCCTGGATTTCTTCTGGAACTTCACCAGTATCGATGCTAAAAGGGTTACGAATCAGTTTTTGAACAACTTTAACTTCTGTTTCTGAATATTCTGGGAAGTATCGATTGAATTCATCAATCAACGCTTGTATATGACTCTTAATGTTTTCTTGTATGTTTGCCTTATTGGCGACATACTTCTCATCCCCCATACATACTTTTAGTGTCGCAAACGCAGAATAGTTGTTCTCCCCAATTTTATCTAACCATAACTGCAGTTGGCAAATAAAGGCGCGAAGTTTATCTTCGAAGATAAAGACATTTGCAACATCTTCTAATTGTTTCTTTCTGGAACCTTGCAATTGTAAGCTTAATTTATTTAAATGTGTGAAAATATCAATAAGATAAGCCAAATTCATCTGGCATTTCGGATCAGAAAACTGCTTCAGCAACTCGTTCATTTTTTCGTTCGCTAGAAAAATCTCAACCTCCGTCCTGAGTTCATACAATCTCCCCAACATATTGCCCTTCGATAGCCACCTAACCTCTGTGTGAAAGAGAAGTGCCTCATGATCTGCGTCCAGAGCATAGTTTTTTAAAAAGGCGTGTACTTAAGGCGCTGCTTTTGATAACATTTACCACGTTTATGGCTAATTGCATTGTATTCTTAAGGCATTCAAGAAGAGTCTTCGAAGCCAACGCCTGACGGTGTAGGATAGAATGTGTTGTTATTGCCTTAGGATTCTTCTGTTTCACCAACGTCACCAGACCGGAGCGTGATCCCAAAATTGCTGGAGTGCCATCCGTACAGAAACCGACGAGTTTCTCCCAGCTAATGATATGTTTCTTAAAATATTCCGATGTTGTGTTCACGACGTCGATACCTTTTGATGTTGTTTCCAGTTCTCGTGAAATCAATAATTCTTCTTTGATTACGTTGTCGTCTAAAAACCGAACAAACACAAGTAACTGACAACAATTAGAAGTGTCAGTCGATTCATCACACTGCAAAGCGAAGCATGGTGAACTTCTGATTTTTAAAACAAGTTGTTCCTCAATATCATTTGACATTAGTTTAATTCGAGCTTTAACCGTGCTGTTTGATAGCGGTATTTCTTGTATTTTTTTTTTTGGCCTCCAACCCCAACATTTCTTCAACAGCTTTGATCAAACACGGCTTCAAGAGTGTTTCTCCGATTGTGTGAGGTTTTTTAGATTGCGCTATTAATTTCGAAATCTCAAACGACGTTAATGATGTTTTCTCTGATGTCGCAAATCGCGTACCACTAGGCCCGAGTTTCATTTTTTTTAGGTTCTCTAATTTTCCTTCAAAGAATTGTGGCGGTCGGTTAGAGAAATTAGGATGGACCGTTTCCAGGTGGCGTTTTAATTTCGCTGGCTTCAAAGCGTCGTTTGCAAGTACGGTTGCCCATAATATTCGTCCTTATTGCCCGACTGACTACGGACGAATGACTCGTTTTCAAATCTCATCACACTCTTTCACCTGTAGTTTCTTCATATTTTGGATTTGTAGTAATTCCTTCCTATTCGTATTCCTAGGAGAATGTTCGTATTTCTCACTAAACCTTCATACGATTGATCGGCTTATGCATGTGACAACACAATAACAATGTAAACAAACTTCCCTCCTTCGTTGTAACTCGCGTCTCTCGGGCCGCCAGCGATCTCGCCACTCACAATACGCGACGATACCCAGAAATTTTAAATCGTTCGCGGACCATATTTTGATTCCGGCGGACCACTGGTGGTCCGCGGACCACGGGTTGGGAACCACTGGTCTATAGGAACAGCTTTGACGGATAAAATAGTTTCTAAACGAAAGCAAGTTGATAAACGCTGCATAAATCAATACGAATCAATCGAATTTGTAAGCCAGTTCGTTGTAGGTACTAGCCCAATAGATATACTTCGTCAATGATTATGTAGATGTAGATGCGAGGAATAAAACTTTTTACGAATTATTTTGATCCCTGATCCAAAAAAAACAAAAAAACCGCTGTGCATTGTCTTATATTCATTGAGTTATCAAAATTGATTATGTCCATCATTGCTATCAATAAATTTGGTTGGAATAGTTACGCAATATCTCAGATTAATACCACCACCTCCTAGATACGTCGTAATAGGACTGGCTTATCTCTGCCTATTCATAGCTCATAATTGGTGCATTGGTTGAGATAGATAAGTAACATGGGCGTGAAGATACCATAACTACCTTAATAAGAGCTCTTAATGAATCCCAATTAAACCTGTCGCTCGGAAGATGGATGGCATGCGAGATGGTAAATATATAACTTGGGCCGTCAGATAGAAGTCTCAGTTTGGTAAATTGACTTGGCAAAGAAAACTGTTGTTCCAACAAGTTTCTGCTCAAGTACATAGAATATGCGTCAATCGAGAATCCAAAATAAAAAATGCGAACATTTTTTTCTTGTAAGATTTTTAGCAAGGTCCGAGCTATGCGGTAGATGCATCAAACTTCTTAACCAAGTTCTGTCAATTTGACACTGTCATAATGGAACACGACTACTCTCTGTTGGGCAGTTCTGGTCGCTCTTTCTTGATTTCTTTGTACAAGCGGTTGAGTCGTGCATAGTAGAAGACCGAATTGATGGTTTCGTTAGGTTGAAACACCTATAATAGAAAATGCCCCCCCCAATCCCACAAAACAGTCAGCATCACCCTGTTTGTCATCAATCCAAGGTTGAAGTTTGTTTGTGGAGGTCCATCGGCCTTGAGCAAGGTCATGTGGTTGATGTTTAGTGCCGGTAGCTTGTGAGCCGCTGCTGCTTAATTAACTGCAAAATTTCTTTGATTTTTCAGTGATTATCCGACCAGAGAAAGGTGCACTTTTGACCCCGAAATTTTGTCAACGGAATCAAGCAAACTACTCCTGGGTTCATCACAGTGCTCTCACCGTACACTTTACAGATTTTTCGTCATATCCTTGCAGCGTTTTTGCTTTTTATAGAAAAGGTTGTTATTTTTGGATGTTAGGTTTGGTTTTTGAACGGGCGACACTGTTTCTACAGATTGTCAGTTTGACAGTTGAAAGTTGATTTGTGGTTAGTACGTTGTTTACGCCAAAACAACGCATGCATTGGTTGGGTTCGCCAAACTTATCGTGCGCTACGTCCATTTTCCATTTTACGGTCGACAAAATAGTCGAGAGCACCGTGGCGCAGTGGGTAGTGTGTTGGCCTCTGACGCCGATGACACGGGATCGAATTGCGACACAGCCATGTCATCGAACGGGTTTTCACGGTGTTTCTCCTCAGCGGGGTTCTGACAAAACCCCCTGTAGTAAAATTGTCATGAAAAGCTTCTCGAAAGTCGCCGTTCGGAACCGGCAATAAACTGTAGGTCCCTTTCACCTATGGGAAAATTAAATCACACCCAACATGGGTGATTGAGAGAAGCTCGGCTCAGGTCCTTCATGGACTGTAACGGCCATCTGAGCAAGTTATTCGGAACACGATGAATCATTTTCGCACCCCGTTTACTATACGATGTATAATACGTATCCTGATAGACGACAAACAGAAAAAGTTAGAAGAACGCAGTGTTGAGGAGAATCCAAATGAGTCGATTCGCCTTGGTACACAACAATTGGAGGTATGCTCAACCACTTTGTGAAAGTGGGTTGTTGTCGCTGGCCACTAGTGAGCTAAAGTAGACGAAGTCCTCGAGAACTTCGAATTTGTACCTGCCAATTGTGACTTTCTGGCCGAGACGTCGGTGTTGTGCGTCTTTCTTGGTTAACTGAAAGGCGCATTTTAGTCGCTTCTACTTCAATACTATCGAACGCTTCATTGACGTCCGGATGTGTTCGTCCAATTACTTCAATGTCACCCGCGTACGTAAGCAGTTGTACAGATTTGCAATAGATTGTACCTCTTGTGTTGGCCAGTGAGTATGATCGTATGATCTTTTCAAGCACGATGTTGAAAACATTACACGACATGACTCCGTATAGCTTGTCCCTATGCACACTGTCATACGAGGCTTCGAAATCGACGAAAAGGTGAACTTGTCGATAAACCTTATTATGTCGGCGACACAGTGTGGGCAGAAGGTAGAAAGGAAGGGGATAGAGGAGATGCGGATGGACATTGGTCTTAAATGCTTGCATGTTGTATTGATGGGGGAAGACCGAATCCGGCAGGGAATTCCAGATTCGTGTGGTTCCGGTTAAAGAAGGATTCATTATATTTGGCGGCACGTCCGAAAACGAGCTTCAGGGTATATTGGTGAGCATTCCTAGAGAGACGTGTATGTTCATCAGAACATTTTTGGTGGAAGTAACGATAAAAAGAAAGTAAAGATAAAAGGAAGAGGCAGGAAACTTTCCTGCGATGTTCCAGCGAGTCTAATGTTTTGGTAATGCTGGAGTCACCTATTAATCAGATTTGGTATTCTTGGGTCTTCTTCAAGATCTACCGCAGTGTGAATATTTGGCCTATCGTGGATTGTCTACGAATGGTTTCAGGCGTCCACACAGCGCGGCAGAAAAGGTCTTGTATGCGCGATGTTAAGGATCTTAAGGTCTCCTTTTTTATGCTGTATTCTTCTCCTTCTTAATGGGCGCTACACTTCTGGCTGAACCTGGGCCTCAACCAACATGCCCCTCCAACTAGCACGATCTTTTGCCAGCCTTTTCCATTGTCGCACACCCAGTCGGCTGAGGCCCCCTTCCACCTGTGTGCGCCATCTTAAGTGCGACCGTCCTCTGCTTCTTCGTCCCTCGGGGTTGGATTCAAAGACAGCCCGTAAAGTTCGTGGTTGAATCTTTTCCTCCATCCTATATCTGCGTTTATAGGCACGAAATTCACGCGCAAAATCTTTCTTTCGAACCGACCAAGGCCTCCTCATCCGCTTTTGATAGTGGCCCTGCTTCTGCACCGTACAGCAGTACCGGGATGACAAGGGTTTTATATAGAGTCAACTTTGTCGTTCGGGAGAGGGCTCTATTACTCAATTGCCTTCTGACCCCATAGAAACAGCCATTGACAAGAGTGATCCTGCGTTTGATTTCGGAACTGATGTCGTTGTTCCAGGTGATTGCGGAGCAAAGGAAGACGAAGTCCTTAACTACCTCGAACTTATTTCTGCCAATACAAACATTCTGGCCAAGACGTCGGTGCTGAGCGTCCTTTTTTGATGACAGCATATATTTAGTTGTGCCCTCGTTTACCGCCAAACCAATTTTCGCCGCCTCCATCTCAATACTCGCAAACACCTCATTGACATCTCGCTGTGATCTACCTATTATGTTAATATCGTCGGAGTTGCAAGGACTGAGATAGATTGTGCCTCTAGGCCAGTGATTTTTGCACAATCATTTCTAATATGATGTTAAATAAATCACACGACAGCGCATCGCCCTGACCAAATCCTCTTTTGACATCAAAACTATCGGTAAGGTGTTCACCGATTCGGATGGAGTAGCGAGCATTCTCCAAAGTCATTCTGCATAGTCTGACGAGTTTAGCAGGTATGTGAAGGGTAGACATAACGTTGTATAGCTCGTCTCTAATTACGCTGTCGTATGCGGTTTTGAAGTCGACAAATAGGTGGTGAGTGTCGACTTGAAATTCATTGGTTTTTTCCAGGATCTGCCATAGCGTGAAGAGTTGGTCGATGGTGGACTTCCCTGGCCTAAATCCGCACTGATAAGGACCTATCAGCTTATTTACAAAAGGCGTTCACACAAAATGGCAGAGAAGATTTTGTAGGCGATGTTAAGGAGACTTATTCCTCTATAGTTGGCGCAATCAGAGGGGTCTCCTTTCTTGTGGATCGGGCATACGATGCTGAGACTCCATTCCTCGGACATGCTTTCCTCTGACCATATCTTACAGATGAGCTGGTGCATGCTCGTAACCAGGTCATCCCCAGCTGCCTTGAAGAGCTCAACAGACAGTCCGTCTACGCCAGCAGCTTTATTCGACTTGAGCTTCTATATGGCAATCTTAACTTCGTCGAGGTCAGGGGGACGGAGTTCTCTGCGGTCTTCGTCGATTAGAAAAGGATCGTTCTGCCTGACAGCGGTATATTGACCAACATCGTCGTTATACAGTCTGCAGCAGTGGTTTTTCCATATTCTCATCATCGACTGCGATTCTACTACTAGGTGTCCGTTCTTATACCTGCAGGCTTCCGTTCTGGAAGCATGTTTTGGCTTTATCTGTTGGTAAGACTTTCGAACGTCACGCCTACAGTAACTCTTCTCCAAGTCCTCAATCGCGCGCTTCTCGTGCTCTTTCTTCTTTCTTCTAAGAATCTTATGCTCCTCCCATTTTTTTTAAATCGTAGAGCTCACGAGCTGCTCCTATTCTTTTATGCAGCGAGGCCTTATATGTATCCTGCTTCGCTGGGTAATTCCTTCTGCACTCGTCATCGAACCAGGCGTTTCTTCGTGGTGGAGCCTTGAAACCAAAAACTTCGGATGCAAAGCTTTTAAGGGCTTGTTTGCAAAGGCTCCACTGCTGTTCTATTGATAGCGTGTAGGATTCAGGTGTATTGGAGAGCTTAAGGGGGACGCGATCGGTAAAAGCACGAGCGGTTTCTGGCGATAGTAGTTTTCCGACGTCATAACTTTGTATTCTTACTCTAATCCGCTGCGATCGTGATATCCGTAAGCGCATCTTGGCTACTACAAGATAGTGGTCCGAGTCGATCTTAGCCCCTCGGAAAGTTCGAACTTTAAGAATAGTGGAGGAGTTTCTGACGTCAATCGCGATGTGATCAATCTGGTTGGTAGTCGATTGACCACAAGACCGCCAGGTACCTTTGTGTATATCGAGGTGCGGGAAGCGCGTACTGGCTAGAAGGAGATACCGCCCCGTAGCAGGATCAATCAGCCTGTGTCCGTTATCGGAGGTGGTGTCGTGTAGGCTATGTTTGCCGATGACTCGTTCAAAGATGCTTTCCTTACCCAGCTTAGCATTGAAGTCTCCTAGTAGAATTTTGATGTCATAGCTGGGACATTTGGCATACGTTCTGTCTAGGAGATCGTACAACTCATCTTTGGCGGAGTCATCCTTGTCTTCCGTGGGGGCGTGGACGCAGATCAGGCTGATGTTAAAAAATGTAGCCTTGATACGGATTGTTATGAGGCGTCCGCTCACATGCCGAAAGCTTAGCACTTTTTGCCTTAGTCCACCTCGAACAACAAATCCGCATCCAAACAATCGTTGCCCTCTCTACCTATAGCAGTCGCCGTAGTAAATATCGCAGTTATCCATCCGCTTTATACCCGGTCCATTCCATCGCATTTCCTGGATGACGGTTATGTCCGCTTTATAGCGGTCTAGGGCGTCCGCATGTTGTTCGGCTGCACGTGGCCTGTTTAGGGACCTGACATTCCACGTACAAAGCCGAAGCGCATTGTTCTTTTTTTCTTTTTTTGCAAGGGTCGTCAACATAAATCCGGTCCGTTATATCCGAGGCCTGTGGTTGTTTCGGAGTGGAGAGTGTGTTTCCTGTTTTTTGGCGTAGGAGGCTCGCCATTTGCCCCTCCCCGTCTGCAATTAGGAAATCTCCAGATGGCACCACGAGGAGGTGGGGATGGAACTTATTAACAGAGCCGCAAGATGTGGCTCTTCTCGCTTTTTAGCAGGCCAGCATCCGTCGGATAGATGCTACCCCTACGAGACCTTTATTAGTCCTCTGCCATCTTTTTTGCTGTATTACCGAGTACTATATGTTGTTCTATCGATCCATTTAGTGATATCTATAATAACCTTTCATCCATTTCAGTCGGGAAGAAAACTCCAACGCCGCCTACCTATCGACAGCCATAGAACCTAAACACACGAATAGTCATCGCGCGATAGAGATGTGGAAAATATTAAAACTTTTTCAATTTACAACCTTCATATTTCACTTCTTCCTTCCTTCAAATTCCATTCGGCTTTATTGTATCCATTCCTTCCTGATTAAGTTAAGTAGACGGACTCCATGGGCGCACTAGTACTGATTACAAATGATAATTCCCTTTATTGTTTTACGTCTGCCGCATAACATTTAATTCATAAATATTAATAAAGCCAAAGGCAAGCGCTTACTCGTATACACGAAATGAGAATTCAAACATTACATAATGGAAAAATGGACGAGCAATAGGAAACAGCCGCCATCTTGGCATGCCGGGGTATAGGCAGGCAGCACCTGCCTGCATGCAACCTCGTCCTACGTGCATTTGTTAATTAAGAATTGCTTTCCCCCCATTGTGGCGCGTTTTTATTTCTTATTTTTGTTGCATTTTTGTCGGCAGGAAATGGTCTCTTTGAAAAGTCCAGTCAGTTAGGCAGTCAGTCAGCCATTCGTGCCACAACCAGTATCTAGATACAATACATGACTCGTACCGTCATATATCATTCCCGCAGATGGCCGGCCAACACACATAATCATGACTTTGTTCGTTTTTACGACACGAATACGAGGAGCTGCGTGTGGAAGAAAAGGATGACCAGCAGCAGCAACAGCAGCAGTAGGCTTAGGCACGAAGGTAACAAAAGGCGACGGCCAATTAAAGAAATTCTCAAATTCCACTGAGGCCTTCATTGCCCATTGGTCGGTTCATCAGTGCCACGTCCATCTCGGACGGGATTATTCATGCCGAAGTTGAAGATAAAAACAAATGGAGAAATGGAAAAGAAAAGAAATGGACGGATTGCATCCAATTGGTTCTTGCCGCATCACCGGATCAGACATCCATCTCTGCCCGTAGGCATTGTGAAAGATATACAACTTCTTTTCTATTTCTTTGTTCAGCGATATACAGATACTACGGACGAATGTCCATAAAATTCAAATAAAACGATAGGTACGGAAAAGAGGAGGTGGAAAACGAAGCCGATGATGATGATGATCAGGGGTGGACCACGGGGATAGTCGACCATTTATGAGGGTGTCATAAACAACAAACCGAAGACGATGATGCCCCTGAGGTGTAAGGCTCCATTGAGTCAAGCGACTACGTATGTATGTATGTACATCAACATACGATAGTGCATCAGGCGAATAAGAGTGCGGGAGCTCAAGCAGCAACAACTGGCTCCGACGATTGCTAGCCATGCAACAGCAGGTTGGCAGGATTTTTCCTCTTTCTGCTTATCCTTTTCAAGTGCAATAAATTAATAAATTTTTTTTCCAAATTCGTTTTTGTATAATTTCTCACTTTTTTATCCGACAACCAAGGGGAGAGGGGGTAGAAGAGATCCTCGAAACTGGACACTAATAGAGATATACTATGTCCATATATGCCCACGTACGACTGAACTCTTAAGGAGCAAAAAAACCGACACAATTTCGTAGTGCATTATCACTCAGCCGTACGAGTAGGCAGTAGAGACTTAAGGATACAGAGGTGTAGGTCGTAAAGCAAGCGGAGACGATGGGTTTTTTCGGTGGATGTCGGTGACGCGCCAAATCGATGGAGATGGTAAGCAGATTCGATTTAGTCAATTTCGGATCATAAAAGTCAGAATGAGTGGACGACGAAAATGAAGATAACACAAGAGACGAGTGACTTTGACCAAGTATTTATGAATTTATTAGACGGTGGATACGATGGATTTTCGGAGCGTAGTTGTTGTTGATTTGTTTGTACATAAATTGGAAATTGGTCAATTGGACTGATTGAGATGCTAAATTCACAGAACTGTTGAATGCTTTGTCTGTAAACTATTTTTACGGTTTTTGTTGTTACTTTTTGGGTCTGGTAGGAATTTCGATTTCCCGTCGGTAGGTACTGCCGGTGGCGCCTGGTAGGCACTGGTATCTACTGATATGTATCTCTGTGAGAAGTTTGGTTTTCTTTTTTTTTTTTGTTGACCGACAGTATCGACTGAGGCCTCTACATAATTAAGAAATATTTTTCTTTTGTTTTTATAACTTCTCAAAAACATACAATTTCCGAACAGGTTGTCGGTCGATACAGAAGGAGTTTAAGATCAATGGCTTATAAAGGGCTCAACCAGCCAGCTAATTATGTACTTATCTCGTGTATGTCATTTTTTCTACTTTGATAGATGCATGCTTGCCATTGTAAAGGTCGACTCCATCTACATATGTTTCAAGTGGTCAAAACAAGGAACTCACTTTAATCCCATTTTCGGGGATTTTTTTTTTTTTTTTTTTGTTTTTTTAGAGACTCGCGCAGGTTCAAGAGTTTATATTGTCCTATGATGTGATAGACACACAACCTGAACGGAGTGCAGTGGTTTGGATCGTTGATTTTCGTTCACTATTCTCAGGGGTGGTTGTCTTAGATAGGACGAGAGCCGACCAAATTCCGCGTTGGTTATAGTCAGTAGTAATTCGTTCGAGCACTTTAGTATTGCATACGCAGAGGATGAATTTTCTGATGAGCATATACTGTGAGTGTTATGCCTGCAGCAGTACGTCTGGTCCCTTTCCATCCACCTCTGTGTTGCATACTTTTTGTCCGTATAGGAATTATTGTACTTTTCCTTAGCTATGAACGAATTTGAACTATAGACCTTCCGCTCGACGGTCGATGATGTTAACCACTGCACCACGGCCACCCCCATTGATACCAATCAATCGCTAATAAGATGGTTGATGTTCTCTCCCAAGGCTGCAATTGATAGATAGATCCGCATAGAGGAAAAATTTGACAAATCACTATTAAAAATAGTCTGAAGGCGAAAAATTGAACGATCTCGACGGCCAATTTACTAGGGCTTGAATTGCTTGCTCAAAGCCTTATACTTACTTACATACTTTCTTACTTAGGCGGCGCTACAGTCCGTGGTGAACCTGGGCCAACAAGCGTCTCCAGCTGGCACGGTCTTTGGCCAGCTGTTTCCAGCACCGCACGCCCACCTGCGTGCGCCACCGTTATGCGGCTGTCCTCTGCCGCGCCTTCCTTCCGGGGTGGATTCGAAGACTCTTCGGGTCGGAGCTGTATTTTCCATGCGCTCTACATGGCCTAGCCACCTTAGACGCTGTATCCGTAGACGTCGTACCAGGCCGATGTCGCTGTATAACCAGTACAGTTCTTCGTTAAATCTTCTCCTCCATACACCGTTTGAACAAACAAACGTGCGCAGAATTTCCCTCTCGAAACGACCAAGGGCATCCTCATCCGCTTCTGTTAAGGCCCAAGCCTCTGCGCCGTAAAGGAGGACTGGGATGATTAAGATCATATATAGTGTCACCTTGGTTTTCCGAGAGAGGGCTCCACTTCACAATTGCCTCTTGAGTCCAAAGAAACAGCGGTTGGCAACAGGCAACAGTGATTTTGCGTTTTATCTCAGCGCTGGTGTTGTTGTCGCTGGTCATCCTTGACCACTTCAAAGTTATATCCGCCCATGGTGACGTTCTGGCCAATACGTCGGTGTTGTCCGTCTCTTTTAGATGAAAGCATATATTTGGTTTTACCCTCATTTATCATGAGACCCATCCTAGCCGCTTCTACCTCAATGCTTACAAAGGCCTCATTGACGTCTCGCTGTGTCCGTCCAGTCACGTCAATGTCGTCGGCGTACGCAAGCAATTGCGTAGACTTGAAATAAATCGTGCCTCTTGTGTTGGCCAGTGGCTCTTGCACGATCTTTTCAAGCACGATGTTGAAAAAGTTGCATGACAGCGCGTCACCTTGCGTAAATTCTTTTTTAACATCAAAGGTATCGGTTTGCTCATTACCGACCTTAATGGAGCAGGGAGAATTCTCCATTGTCATCCTGCACAGTCGGACGAGTTTGGCAGGGATGTTAAAACTAGACATGGCTTTGTAAAGCTCATCTCTATACACGCTGTCATATGAGCTTTGAAATCGACGAAAAGGTGGTGAGTGTCAATTTGACATTCCTGGGTCTTCTCCAAGATCTGCCTTGGCTCTTCAAATATCGCTCTTTACCGTCAAATGGCAAGACTAGTCGAGTAAGCAGATCGCGTCTCCCTTAAGCTCTCCTATAAAACTCAACCCTCCACGAAGTCAGTTGAACAACAGTGGAACCTTTGCAAACAACCTCTGAAAAGAACTGCTTCTGAAGTTTTGCGCTTCAAGGCTCCATCAGGAAGAAACACCTAGTTCGAGACGAGTGCAGGATGATTCACACAGCAAAGCAGGAGTCATATAAAGCCTCGTCGCTGACGAAGACGGACTGTCTGCTGCACTAGCTCATCTGAAAGAAATGGTCAGAGAAAAGCACGCCCGAGGAATGGAGTCTCAGCATCGTTTGCCCTATCCACAATAAAGGCGACCCCTCTGACTGCGCCAACTACAGAGGAATAAGTCTCCTTAACATCGCCTATGAAATCCTCTGCCGTTTTGTGTGAACGCCTTAAGCCTTTTGTAAATAAGCTGATAGGTCCTTATCAGTGTGGCTTCAGGCCAGGAAAGTCCTCCATCGGCCAAATCTTCGCACAATGGCAGATCCTGGAAAAAACCAATGAATTTCAAGTCGACGCTCCCTACCTATTTATCGACTTCAATGCCGGCTGCGACGTCGTAATTAGAGACGAGCTATATATACAACGCCGTGATGACTTTGGAGAATGCTCGCTGCTCCATCCGAATCAGTGAACACCTGACCGATAGTTTTGTCGTGTTCGGTGTCGTGTGATTTCGTCAACATCGTATTAGAAATGATTGTGCAAAAATCACTGGCCAACACAAGAGGCACAATTAATTTCAAATCCCCACAACTTCTCGCATACGCGGATGATATTGACACGACACAATCGGAAGAGCACAGCGAGGTGTCAATGAGGCGTTAACGGGTATTGAGGCAGAGGCGGCGAAAATTGGTTTGGCAGTAAACGAGGGCAAAACCAAATATGTGCTATCATCAAAAAAGGACGCTCACCACCGACGTCTTGGCCAGAACGTTTGTATTGGCAGCTATAAGTTTGAGGTAGTTAAGTACTTCGTTCATCTTGGCTCCGCAGTGACCTGGAACAGCGACATCAGTTCCAAAATCAAACACAGAATCACTCTTGCCAATCGCTGCTTCTTTGGGCGCAGGAGGCAATTGAGTAATAGAGCCCTCTCCCAAACGACAAAATTGACTCCATACAAGACCTTTATCATCCTGGTCCTGCTGTACGGCGCGAAAGCATGGACACTATCAAAAGCGGATGAGGAAGTCGATCGGTGATTTTCGGTCCTATAAACGCAGACGGGGGATGGAGGAAAAGATTCAACCACGACCTTTACGGGCTGTACAGCGGCATGAGGCCATTTAGGCATCTACGGATTCAACGCCTAAGATGGCTAGACCATGTAGAGCGAATGGACACCACAACTCAAGCTCGGAGAGTCTATGAATCCAACCCAGAGGGATGTAGAAACAGAGGACGGCCGCACCTAAGATGGCGCCCAAAGGCCAGCAAAAGATCTTGCTAGTTGGAGGAGCATGTTGGTTGAGGCTAGCAAAAGATCTTGCTAGCTGGAGGAGCATGTTGGTTGAGGCCCAGGTTCACCCCGAACTGTAGCGCCCGTTAAGAAGAAGAAGAATCAAAACGCCAACAATAGTCCCCGAAAGAATATACCAGAATCTATTGCTTGACTTCGGGAGCAAAGCTACACTGGATTACTTAGCGAGCTCACCCATAGAAGAGGACCTTCTAGACTCAGATCCCATAGACTACCGTGATGGAGGTATATCGAATTGACAACATCTCCGACACGGGATCGAATCCCGACACAGCCATGTCATCGAACGTGTTTTTCACGGTGTTTCTCCTCAGCGGGGTTCTGACAAAACCCCCTATAGTAAAATTGTCATGAAAAGTTTCTCGAAATTCGCCGTTCGGATCCGGCAATAAATTTTAGGTCCCTTTCACCTATGGGAGAATTAAATCACACACAACATGGGTGATTGAGAGAAGCTCGGCTTAGGTCCTTCATGGGCTGTAACTTCAACATACATACAACCCTCATCACTCAAAAGCGGCATCCGCATACATATATTCTTCTAAGGCTTGCCAGAGAAGAATAAGATGTTGTCCTAATCCAAGAGCCATGGTTTCGCAACCACAAGGTTTGCGAACTACGGACCCTATCTTGTCAACTAATCACACCACGAAAGGAATTGCAATTGCATTCTTGCAAAGAAAACTTGAAACGTTTACCTTTTCCCAAACCATATCCCGGTGATTGCCATAGAATCACCCGGAGCCAAACCCTAGTTATCCTCAATATATATGGCCCAGGAAAAGATCACTCCGCAAGAGAATGTCAGACGTCTAGTCGAGGACGCGTCGAGGCGGCATGCTGGGTTCTTAATCGGCGTGGACGCAAACGCGCATTATACGATCACCGCTACCTGTTCTACAGCTTAATAACAAAAGTTCAATCTTCAATATAATGGAACTGATTGGCGAGTTACATTCAACAAGCAAGGTCTTCTTAAATGGGAAGCCCAAGTGTTCCTTAGATCAGTTACCGGAGGCTCCCCATAAGCGGGAGCCCTCCTATTCTCTGGAACGTAGTTTCAAACGAACTATTGACTAAACTGGAGAAAGAAGGCCTTAAGGTTATTGCCTACGCTGATGAGGGCGCCGTGGCGCAGTGGTTAGTGTGCTGGACTCTGACGCACGATGAGCGAGTTCGGATCCCGACATCATCAACGCCATCGAATGTTTCTTTCGCGGCATCCCACCTCGGCGGGGTACTGGCAAAACCAATAGACTAATCGCCCTAAAACGAACCGACATCTACACCGGTCACTATCTTATTAGCAGTCATGCACAAAAACTAGGGCAAGTTTCAAGTGACTTCTGCAAAAGCTGCGAAGACGAAGAGGATGATGATTCTATTTAACACCTGCTATTAATGAAAGCCAATAAGCTCTAGTGTCACTTAAATACATGCGCAACGGCGAGATCGACCTGGCCCGTCTGTAATAAGAAAAGGACAGAGAATCTGCTGAAGTTCAATAGTCAATAGACACTTCCTTAGTTGGCACAATGGACTCCACCTAGTCTAGGTGACTGGACTTTTCATCAGTAGGCCACCCGCTTACCTAACCTAATACCTACTCTGCGCCTGCCTGGCCCTCTGCCAAAGCAGGAAACGATACCTAGGATCCTACTTCCATAACGATTTGACTGACGCTAAGCGGATAAGGATAACTGAACTTAACTACGTAAGAAGCGCAAAGTGGTTCCATGAATAAGTGTACTTACAGTATAAGTATACACTCCCTGGAGGGGCTACTGATAACCTAACCTAACCTACCAATCGAGATTTGACGCGTCTGAAGCTCAAAATATCTTTTAAAATGATATTGACTGATCGCTAGCAAAATTTATAATTGTTAATTGTCGGTTTGCAAGCACCAAATGTTTGATCTTTTCGACGTGAGCTTCGTCGGTTGAGGTTGAACGTCGTCCGGGACGCTCTTCGTCTTTGGTAAGTTCCTGGCCTTCTTTGAGCTTTTTATACTCCTTGTAAACATTTTTTTTTCGACAGGTCTCATCACCAAAGGCCTTTTCCATTATCCTCAACAAATCAGCAGAAGACATTCCGCAAACAAAATTTAATGCAAATTCTTTGTCACCTTACTTTTTTGACAAAATAGTACAGCAGATTTTTCGATATTCCCCTGTGGGTTAAGAACAAGTGAGTTTTGTCTTCTTCGAGAGCTTTAAAGTGATCGTGAATTATGATCCGCTCGTTGACGAGCCTGCATATAGGCAAACGTTGATTATTTTTATCTTGGACTCCCTTTAAGAAGGCTACTACCTAAATTTTGAGATAAAAAAGCATGTGATTTGAATACATCAACCGCTTCTTCAGGCTCCTCATCAACGACCCATACACTTAAAGCTGAATATTGTTTAGTTTCGCGTTCAGATTCACATCCATGATTTGTCGCCTCTCACGACCTTACAGACGTCTTTTGACTTAATTTTTTTCGGCAATTTTTCGCACCAACTGACACGAGTATTTTTTGAGCAATTTGAACTAATGCGCAAGCATGCCTCAATCTCACAATTTATCACATGACGAAATTACAATACCAGTTTACGCATAGCATCGGTTTTTTATGGCACAAGAACTAATTTTGGACGACATTTATGACTACGACTTAAATCGGAAAACCAGTGAACTACGGTGGCTCGTCACAAAAACCGTGTAGTTCTTCCATTCCAGGATTCTTTTCCTTTGCACTCAGACGCAATCACTGGTCCATTGTACTCCAGTCAGACACCTTGCATTACTGTATTTTCTCCGTTTTCCGGAGAAAAATTTGAAGGAGCTTCAGTGATGTAGAGCTAAGGGATTCGGCACACACCACGTCGGCTCCAAGGGTGCGCCATCGTATGCGAGCAAAGGCGGGACAATAACAGAGGAAATGCTGTGCAGTATCATCCTCCTCTTTGCCACATGCAGCACAGGTAGGCGTCTCACTGATGCCGAGCACGTAGAGATGCATGGAAAAAGTGTAATGGCCCGTGATAACTCCCACAAGCCTTCTGCAGTCGATTCTTCTTAAAGACAGGAGGAATGATGCAGATTTTTTGCAGACATCAGGGCATACGCGCTTAGTCATCCTGCAACCCGGACAATCCCCCCATCTACGGTTGTGTGTGTTAAATACACAATCGTTTATGTAGGAATTTACCGTGGACGCAGGTAGACCTAGAGCGGGTTCAGGTCCTGAGAAGCTCTCCTCTGAACCCATTCTAGCGAGTTCATCAGAGGTCTCATTTCCTGGGATCCCAGAGTGGCCTGGAACCCATACAAGCCTTAATGAATTTAGTCTGCTGACTCTGTTCAAGAAGGACTTGAGTTCAAGCACTTATTTGGAGCTAGTTAAGGGGTTACACACAGCTTTTAGTGCAGCTTGGCTGTCACTACATACGCATATGCTTTCCCCCTTCCACCTGTGCTTCACAACATAGTGCATGGCCATTAGGATTGCGTATATCTCCTTCCACCTGTGCTTCACAACATAGTGCATGGCCATTAGGATTGCGTATATCTCTGATTGGAAGACAGACGCATATTTTCCTAAGGAGAAGTGCAGTCGGATGTTTTCGCGCTCAAAGAAGACCCCAGCACCGGACCCCCGCCCAGATCTGGAGCCATCCGTGAAAATACGAAGACTATCCTTTCCAGGTTCAGTATCCAGCCATAGCCAATCCTGACGCCATATAAACTCGACTGTGAAATTACGACGCAATAGGATAACGGGCGTCAGTGCGTCAGAAGGCATATCAATGAGACAGGGTTCGCAGGACAATTCTTGCGCAAGCACACCGTTATTCCTATGGAAGTTGTACCAAAAGCCATTTCTCTTCAGACGAGACATGGCATTCAGAGCAGACCCTCTGATAAATATATCAAGAGGTGGAAGGTTCATCATAACATCTAGAGCAGCGCCCGGCGTACTGGGGAAAGCCCCCGTGCAGCTGAGACAAACCGTTCTTTGAAGTTTGGTGAAAGAGGCTACGACGTGTTTGCGTTTTAGTCTGTTCCACCAGACAACCGATGCATATGAGATTATAGGTCTTATCATTGCCGTGTAGATCCAAAGGACCTTTGCCGGCGATAAGCCCCATATTTTGCCAAAAGCTCCTTTGCATTGCCAGAAAGCTGACAGCGCTTTGGTGGTTTTTGACTCAACATGTTTTGACCAGAGAAGCTTACTATCTAAGATGACTCCTAGATACTTAGCCTCCTTGGATATCGGGATGGAAGTGCCTTTTAGTACCAGCTGAGTCATGTCAGTATTTTTCCTCCTTCTCGTAAAGAGAACGACATCGGTCTTAAGAGGATTGACTGACAGCCCATTTCTGGTACACCAATCATCGATCACATTTAGCGCCGCCTGTGCTTTGCGACGGACAGTCGCCAAACATGAGCCGACAGAAAGAATGGCGACGTCATCCGCATAGGCCTGGGCGTAGATTCCAGAGGCATTGAGAGCATCAAGCAGGGAATCGACCACCATGCACCATAACAGCGGAGACAGGACGCCACCTTGAGGGCAGCCCCTGTTTACGCCAGATTTGACACACTGGTCGAGGCCTGCATCAGCGGTCAATGTCCTGTGCATGAGCATTGCTTTGATCCAAAGGACCAGTGCTTCATCCACGCCATGATGTCTGGCAGCGTTACACATGCTGTCAAAAGTTGCGTTATCAAAAGCTCCCTCAATGTCGATGAAAATGCCCTTAAAAAAATACCTTATGACGGGCCCAGTTGTAGGTCGACATTTTGCTTCGTCCCCTCTCACGTTTGAAAATCAATCACTCCAATCAATTCCCATCAAAGTCACTTTATTTGATTTACTAAAATAAAACTGACAAGAAACAAAAAATCCTCCTTACGCCGGAAAATAACCTCTTTCCCAGGGAATCTAAAGTGAGTTCAGAAGCTAACTGCCAATTACGTTTGACTTCGATATTCTATAATATAACGTGTTTAGAGAAAAGAGAAGGCAACACCCTCGATAAGATAAAATGATTTTTGGTCTCTCAGCTCTCATCGAAAAGTTACTTGGCTTCAAATGCCTGGAACCGGCTTACAAAGCATTGTTCTCGTTGTTGGACATGCGAAATCGATCTTCAAGTCAAGTGCTCTCTCGGATTTTTTGGGTATCCTGGGCGACTTTCTGCATCCTGTCATCACTAGCCATTGTAATTATGTTTTCTGTTTTTCTTAAATATTGTTCATATAACTTTTGCTGTAGGTATATTTGCGAAGCATTGAATTCGATTACAGAAAAGATGACAGAAGGGTTGCAAGAAAGTGACAGAATCACACTTAACCTCAATGGCCCACGGATGGAATAAAATTATCAATTATTGGCAATAAAATATACACATTCTTCTAAAAACATTCTCGACAGTAGTTTGGTGTTATTTATAAAACCTGATTCAACAGTTTGACGTCATTGATTTGACAAATTAATAATCGCTCGAGATTGATCGATTAGAGCTGTCATTTAGGACTGCACGATGTAGTAAAATTAATCAAACGAATTTTGTTAGCCACATTTCTTTAAAGTGTATCAAAGATTTTATTGCTTTTTTCAAGTTCATTTTAAATGGCCAAAGTTTGACGACAATTAACACGTTGTGTCTGTTACACGCTCCTATTCCGATCACGTAGAAGATCGGAGCTAACTATTGTTTCATGAATGGGCATTTATCGCAATTATGACATTCGCGATTGTCTGGATTGCTAATATAATGTCACGATTTTTATGACGTGCTGTCACGTAAGAGCGAACATGATGGTGTTGAGTTACGTTTATTAAGTTCTAGTGTGATCAGGCCCTTACACTAATAAAAAAAAGTTGAAAACAAAGAAAAAATTAGCGGCAATTAAAGCTGGAAATATTCTTTTCTCCAGACAATATCCAATAAAACTTATCGTTCGACTGGAGGATATTATCAATAATTCAATATCGATTTGCCAAAGTACATGTCAATAAATGGATTCGTGCTTGTGGCCGCATAGTGACCCTAAGCATTTTGAAAAGATAAAATAAGACTTACCTACCTAATGCTATAAAATTGAAAATAATCAAAGGAAACATGGAACCAAAGTCAAACTGTCAGTTAATGATCACAAATACTGCAAATGACATTTGTAAGGTTTATAAACAGTTTTGACAGTTTCTTACATAATCCACTCAGAGTTAGCGGTGATGGAGCTACAGTGGTAATTATTAATTCTTGCTTACTTAGCAGACCACCAATCTGTGAAGGATCTGAGCCTGAGCTGTAGCTGCCTTCCATCCTAGACGGTTCCCGGCGTTATATTTTGTCTCAGGTGGTGAGCGACGGAGCAAATTGAAAAAGTCATACGACAGCACATCTCGTTGCCGAAACGCGGTGCATGCTTCAAACGGTTCAGAGGTTCTAGAACCGAACTGAACGCGCTTTCGGGTATTTTTTGTATGCGACATTGATCAAGGATATACATACATACATCTCTTTTGAGAAATGTAAAAACATTATTAACGCAGCAATATCGAAACAGTATCAACGATAGCTGGAGACAGCGTGCAAAGTCTATTGTGAAATCCGAATCAAGACACATTTTTCCTAAAATCAAACAGACATTCAAACTTCGGGAAGAAGTTAAAATTTTAAAACTGAAAGTACCCTTAAACTCTCAAGGTCTACTAACTCAAGCAGAAATAAATAGCGATAGCTGTCCCATCCATAAGAAAGGAGACCCCTATAACTGCGCCAACTATAGGGGAATAAGTCTCCTTAACGTGAACGCCTGAACCTGATCGGCTCTTATCAGTGTGGTTTCAGGCCAGGTAAATCCACAATAGACCAAATACTTACGCTACGGCAGATCTTGGAGAAGACCCAGGAATACCAACTCGACACTCACCACCGATTTCAAGGCTGCATATGACAGCGTGAATAGAGATGAGCTATACAAAGCCATGTCTAGTTTTAACATCCATGCCAAACTCGTCCGACTGTGCAGGATGACAATGGAGAATTCTCGCTGCTCCATTAAGGTCGGTAATGAGCAAACCGAGACCTTTGATGTTAAGAAAGGATTTAGGCAAGCCAATCGGGGTCGGGATATTTTAGCGCCCTCTTGCCTAGGGCGATAGCTGCATAAATTTGTTCACCTGTCAACGGTTGTTGTAGAGGCCATACAGAGGGCACCGCGAGGAGGTTGTGTGTCAACTTGACCCGGGCATTGAAACAGGGATCGTTGCTGGCATCTCGGCAGGTTGAGAGCAATCAACAACTTTACCCTGTATTTCTGATCCCATGCCCTCCAAACTATTCATTCACTCTTGAGTGAATTGATGCTGCTAAAGGTGTGCATTGGTCAAAATATTTATCAACATTCTCAAGATAATGCTGATGGTAAGCCATTAACAAAGACCTCGTGGTGGCCGCATCTGTCCGACGGGTCCACTAAAAAGCGATAAGCATCCACCGCAGGCTAACAACACGAATCTTCTTCTTCTTCTTAGTGGGCGCTACAGTTCTGGGTGAACCTGGGCTTCAACCAACATGCCCCTCCATCTAGCGTGATCTTTTGCTAGCCTTTTCCATTGCCGCACACCCACTTGGCTGAGGTCCCCTTCCACCTGTGTGCGCCATCTTGAGTGCGGCTGTCCTCTGCTTCTTCGTCCCTCGGGGTTGGATTCAAAGACTCTCCGGGCTGGAGCTGTGGTGTCCATTCGCTCTACATGGCCCAGCCATCTTAGGCGTTGAATCTGTAGACGCCTGACTAGGCATATGTCGCTGTACAGCCTGTAAAGTTCGTGGTTGAATCTTCTCCTCCATCCCCCGTCTGCGTTTATAGGCCCAAAAATCACGCGCAAAATCCTTCTCTCGAACCGACCAAGGGCCTCCTCATCCGCTTTTGATGGTGTCCATGCTTCTGCGCCATACAACAGGACCGGGATGATAAGGGTCTTAAATAGAATCAACTTTGTCGTTCGGGAGAAGGCTCTATTACTCAGTTGCCTCCTGAGCCCAAAGGAACAGCGATTGCGGAGCCAAGGTAGACGAAGTCCTTAACTACCTCCAACTTATATCTGCCAATACAAACGTTCTGGCCATGACGTCGATGGTGAGCATCCTTTTTTGATGACAGCACATATTTAGTTTTGCCCTCGTTTACCGCCAGACCAACTTTCGCCGCCTCGAACTCAATACTCGCAAACGCCTCGTTGACATCTTGTTGGGATCTACCTATTACATATGTCAATATCGTCGGCGTATGCAAGGAGTTGTGAGGATTCGAAATAGATTGTGCCTCTTGTATTGGCCAGTGATTTTTGCACAATCATTTCCAATACATATGATGTTGAAGAAATCACACGACAGCGCATCGCACTGCCTAAATCCTTTTTTGACATCAAAACTATCGGTAAGGTGTTCACCGATTCGGATGGAGCAGCGAGCATTCTCCAAAGTCATCCTGCATAGTCTGACGAGTTTAGCAGGTACATATGTCAAAGGTAGACATAGCGTTGTATAGCCCGTCTCTAATTACGCTGTCGTATGCGGCTTTGAAGTCGACAAATAGGTGGTGAGTGTCGATTTGAAATTCATTGGTTTTTTCCAGGATCTGCCGTAGTGTGAAGATTTGGTCGATGGTGGACTTCCCTGGCCTGAATCCGCACTGATGAGGACCTATCAGCTTATTTACAAAAGGCTTCAGGCGTTCACACAAAACGGCAGAGAAGATTTTGTAGGCGATGTTAAGGAGACTTATTCCTCTATAGTTGGCGCAACCAGAGGGGTCTACTTTCTTGTGGATCGGGCATACGATGCTGAGACTCCATTACTCGGGCATGCTTTCCTCTAACCATATTCTACGGATGAGCTGGTGCATGCTGCCAACCAGGTCATCCCCAGCAGCCTTGAAGAGCTCAGCAGACAGTCCGTCTGCGCCAGCAGCTTTATTCGACTTGAGTTTCGATATGGCAATCTTAATTTCGTCGTGGTCAGGGGGACGGAGTTCTCTGCGGTCTTCGTCGATTAGAAATGAATCATTCTGCCTGACAGCGGCATATTGACTAACATCGCCGTTATACGGTCTGCAGAAGTGTTTTTTCCATATTCTCAGCATCGACTGCGATTCTACTACTAGGTGTCCGTTCTCATCTCTGCAGGCTTCCGTTCTGGCTTTATAACCTTGGCATATTCGCTTTATCTGTTAAAACTTTCAAACGTCACGCCTGCAGTAACACCTCTCCAAATCCTCAATCGCGCGCTTCTCGTGCTCTTTCTTCTTTCTTCTAAGAAGCTTATGCTCCTCCCTTCTTTTTAACTCGTAGAGCTCACGAGCTGCTCTTGTTCTTTTATGCAGCGAGGCCTTATATGCATCCTGCTTCGCTGTATGAATCCTCCTGCACTCGTCATCGACCCAGGTGTTTCTTCGTGGTGGAGCCTTGAAACCCAAAACTTCGGATGCAGAGCTTTTCAGGGCTTGTTTGCAAAGGCTCCATTGCTGTTCTATTGATAGCGTGGAGGATTCAGGTGTATTGGAGAGCTTAAGGGAGACGCGATCGGTAAAAGCACGAGCGGTTTCTGCCGGTAGTAGCTTTCCGAAGTTATAACTTTGTATTCTTACTCTACTCCGCTGCATTCGTGATATCCGTAAGCGCATCTTGACTACTACAAGATAGTGTTCCGAATCGATGTTAGCCCCTCGGAAAGTTTGAACATCAAGAATAGTGGAGGAGTGTCTGACATCGATCGCGATGTGATCAATCTGGTTGGTAGTCGATTGATCAAAAGACCGCCAGGTGCCTTTGTGTATATCGAGGTGCGGGAAGCGCGTACTGGCTAGAAGGAGATTTCGCCCCGTAGAAAAATCAATCAGCCTGTGTCCGTTATCGGAGGTGGTGCCGTGTAGGCTATGTTTGCCGATGACTCGTTCAAAGATGCTTTCCTTACCCAGCTTAGCATTGAAGTCTTCTAGTACAAATTTGATGTCATAGCTGGGACATTGGGCATACGTTCTGTCTAGGAGATCGTACAACTCATCTTTGGCGGAGTCATCTTTGTCTTTCGTGGAGGCGTGGACGCAGATCAGGCTGATGTTAAAAAACCGGCCAAGTGCGAGTCGGACTCGCGCACGAAGGGTTCCGTACCATCTGTATATATAAATATGAAAGAGACTATGTATGTTACCTCATCAAATGACAGATCTTGGTTGCAGGCAGGATTTTTTGGATGAAAATCATGTCTGTTGTATGGGAGCCCCCCTTAAATATTCATTTTGTTTTTAGTATTTGTCGTGGTAGCGGCCACAGAAATACATTATCTGTGAAAATTTCAACTGTCTAGCTATCACGGTTAATGAGATACAGCCTGGTGACAAACGGACGGACGGACGGACCGCGAAGTCTTAGTAATAGGGTTCCCTTTTACCTTTGGGTACAGAACCCTAAAAATGTAGCCTTGATACGGATTGTTTTGAGGCGTTCGCTCACATGCCGAAACCTTAGGACTTTTTGCCTTAGTCCACCTCGAACAACAAATCCGCATCCAAACAATCGTTGCCCTCTCTACCTATAGCAGTCGCCGTAGTAAATAACGCAGTTTTTCATCCGCTTTATACGCGGTCAATTCCATCGCATTTCCTGGATGGCGGTTATGTCCGCTTTATAGCGGTCTAGGGCGTCCGCAGGTTGTTCGGCTGCACGTGGCCTGTGCAGCCACATCCCAAAAATTGGAAAATACTCCTAATACACATACTCATGTGTACATACATATCTATGTTATGTACATACGAGTATATGTATGTATGTATGTTGGCGTTACAGTCCATGAAGGACCTGAGCCGAGCTTCTCTGTCAATCACCCATGTTGTGTGTGGTTTCATTTTCCCATAGGTGAAAGGGACCTACAGTTTATTGCCGGTTCCGAACGGCGAACTTCGAGAAGCTTTTCATGACAATTTTACTATGGGGGGTTTTTTCAGAGCCCCGCTGAGGAGAAACAACGTGAAAAACACGGATTCGATCCCGTGTCATAGGCGTTAGAGGCCAACACACTACCCACTGCGCCACGGTGCTCTCACACCGGTCACATACGAGTATATGGAAAACAAAAATAACGAATTTTGTTGGCAATCCATTAGATAAATGAGACCGAAACGAAAAAAAAAGATTGAAATCCCCAGTCTGAGTTCATTAGCCAAATGTAAATATGGCACAATCTAATTATTTTATTTATATCACCTTCCTAGGTGTGCGTACCTGCGTAACGAGCAATCCCTTGGCCTCAATCGTCCGTTTATCACATTCTAGCTACATTTACTCGTATTTCTGAATTATCATATGATTAATTCCTGGGTTATTATGGCCGCAAATAAACTAGAGTACATGCCGTAAAGTTTCAATCTGCAAGAGTCTGCGGTAAATGATGGCCGAATTACGTGTATATTTAAGTACAAGTATCTAACGATGTTGCTCAAATAGCAGTCATAAGTGTCGATCTTTAAAATTTTTTAATGACCACACAAAACAATGAATTGACGGTCTTAAATGAATTTATTGATCACCGTAAACGTTTAAGAAGGATTTAAAACGAACGACAAACCACATTACCGACGTTTCTCTGTTATAGACCGCTATTTTCGTTTGTTTTTTGCTTTTACGCAAACAAGGCGTGGATATCTTTAGAAATTTTTTTTTGTTCATAGTTTTATGGAGCTCTGGCCGTAAATTAATAAAATTGTGCAAATCTACTCGCACGTATTGTAAATATAACAATAAAAGTAATTTCGGTCTGTTTGACGAAATTACGTGGATGATCTAACGGTGTGGAGTGTGCAAGTCTACTAATTTATTAAAAAAAGAGACAATGCGTTTCTTCTTTGGTGGCGTTACAGCCCATGAAGGACCAGAGCCAAGTTTCCCTTCAATCACCCATGTTGTGTGTGATTCTATTTTTCACACAGGTGAAAGGGACCTACAGTTTAATGCCGATTCCAAACGGCGTGAGTCGAAAAGCTTTTTCTAGGCAAGGTATACTACGGAGGGTTTTGCCAGTACCCCACCGCGGAGGGACGTCGCGAAATAAACATTCGATGGCGTTGGTGTTATCGGGATCCGAACTCGCTCGTCGTGCGTCAGAGTCCAACACACTAACTACTGCGCCACGGCGCCCTCAGACAATACGTTTGCTTGTTTATTTTTTGTCTTGATAGTGTTCCTTTTTTTTACATAAATTTACTATTTTTGTTACAATGTCTGGAGGTGATGGACCTGACTCTTAAAGAGCAGACTGTTTCGATGTGACTCAATAGGTATATTTCATAATATAAAAGGCTTTTTGGCTCACGCCGTTCGGAATCGGCATTAAACTGTAGGTCCCTTTCAGCTGTGTGAAAAGTAAATCACGCACAACATGGGTGATTGAGAGAAGCTTGACTCTGGTCCTTCATGGACTGTAACGCCACAAAAAAAAAAAAAAAAGAAAGGGCTTTATGTAGTCAAAGGCTTAATCGCATTTTATATACTTCATTTTTTAAAAACGCGAGGCGGATCATAGTTATTTACTTACTTACTTAGGTGGCACTACAGTCCTATATGAACCTGGGCCTCAACCAGCAAACTTCTCCAGCTGGCACGGTCTTTTGCCAGCTGTTTTCAGCGATGCACTCCCAGTCTGTTAAGGTCCCCTTCCAACTGTGTGTGCCATCTTAGATATGGTCGTCCTCTTCCGCATCCTCCCTTGGGGTTGGATTCAAAGACTCTTTGGGCCAGAGCTGTGTTATCGATTCGCTGTAGACGTCATACTAGGCCAATGTCGCTGTACAGTCCGTATAGTTGGTTGTTGTATCTTCTCCTTCACTCACCGTTTATACAAACGAGACCAAAGATTGCAGGCAGAATTTTCCAAGAGCCTCTTCATCCGCTTTTGATAACTTCCAAGCCTCAGCGCTAAAGAGGAGGTTTCTACTTTTGTTAAATAAAGCGTTTGCTTAAGGGTTGTCAATACACCCAAGAAAGTGAGTCCTTAGAGGTAACTTTGGGGTAGCCGTAAAGTTATACGTATGGCACATTTCCATATAGGTCTTTGAGTAGACTAAGTGAGCTTAGACATGAGAACAACCCCCACAGCAGCACTAGAAGTCATCACAGACCCGCCACCTCTTCATCTTCAACTGAAGAAAGAAGCAATGGTCTTCGCCCACAGGACTCTAACCGTAGGCTCTTTCACCCTGATATCCTTACAGAAATAAATAGGCATGAAATCCTAAAGATATCTCTTATAGACAACTGTCTCCCCAGATACAACTTCAGCCAAAACTACAAGGTCACATTCCCTAACCGACAAAACTGGGAACAGGATAGACCCTCCTTCAACCGTGGATCCTACGTGTGGTACACAGATGGCTCCAAAACGGACGAAGGCGTTGGGGCTGGAGTATACGGAGCAAATACAGGCACATGCATTTACGTCAGCATGGACAGTTATAACTCCGTTTTTCAAGCAGAGATATTTGCTATAGAACTCTGCCTCAGAGAAAATATAAACAGAAATATACTTAACAAAAACATTTATATTCTCTCTGACAGCAAAGCTGCACTTCAAGCCCTAAAGAGCTTTGAAATAACCTCCAAGCTGGTATGGGACTGCCTACAGCCACTTCATCAGCTGGCCAGTACAAACAGAGTTCATCTCATTTGGATACCTGGACACAGCGGCCATACAGGCAACGAAAAGGCGGACCTACTAGCAAGGAAAGGCTCTGCATCACCATTTATGATGCCACGAGGAGTCAGATTCGTTTAATCACAGGTTTCCTTACTGGACACTGCCCAGTTAATAAACACCTCAAAACAATGGGCATCATACAAGATGACACTTGCCGTATGTGTAATGAAGACGAAGAAACAGCAGAGCACATACTATGCCACTTTAACTGCCTGGTCAGTACACGTCTTCGTCACCTAGGCAAGTATTATCTTGAAGCAGAAGAAATTGCTGCAAGCTCACTCAAAAGCATACTAAGTTTTATCACGGACTCAGGTTTTCTGAGTGAACTGTAAGTGGGGGACATCACAATAGGCCCAATCGTGGCCGCAGTGATCAGGCGACTCTGTCCCACCCCCTGAGCCCTATCTATCTATCTAAGTGAGCCGTGGTTACCTTTGGAGAGCGCTTTAAAAACTCTTGCCATTTTCGATGAGTCTTTTAGATTCCCACCATAGTTTTTCCATGATTTCCTCTTGGAAATCGGTCCTTGGATGGTCTTTGAAATGCCCATTTCAGGTGATCCATGCGATGTTAAATGTTTCAATTCATCTTCTTTATATGCCTCTCAAATTCTTCTGCTCTTATACTGTATTAGCCGAGGAGCTTCTCCACTTCCATAATGAAGTTGAGAATGCTTCTCGTAGGAGACAAGGTGATTCCCTTAGGAGTCATATCTTCGCTGAGAAGGATACGCTTCCTAAGATGGCAGAGAGCAGCACACTCAAACAGTATGTGTTCCGCCGTCTCTTCGTCCTCGAGACAGAGTCGACACTCAGTTTCAGACGAGAGGCCAATTTTGTTAAGATGATATCTCAGACCGCAGTGTCCTGTCAGATAGCTGACCAGTCTCCTGATACCCACCCTATTGAGTTTGAGTATGTCAATATAGTGTTTGTTCTTGTTCCAAGAGGACAGGTGTAGCGATTTTTCCCACTTGTCTAAGGAGAAATTGATCTTAGATTTGGGAATGCCGCAGAATGGTTTTGGACCTACATACTATATTTATCGCTTGAACCTTTCCTGGCGAGTTGGTCGGCATTTCATTACCTTTGTGCCCTAGCACCCACCAAAGTTTGACATTGTTTCTTTTGACGACGTCTTGTAGGGCATGATGGCATCCCCTGACTGTTCTTGACTTCGTGCTGTTCGAACTCAGCGGTTTAAGCGCTGTTTGGCTATCAGAGAGTATGTTGATGGTTACTCCTATTATGCCAGCCTCAAGATTTAGATTGGCGCATGTTAGGATGGGATGCAACTCTGCTTGAAAGATGCTGAGACTCGTTCCCAGGGCCTTCGAAATCTGTATTACAGTATTACTTACTCGGGTGCTGCTACAGTTCGGAGTGAACATGGACCTTAACCAACAAACCTTTCCAGCTAGCACGATCTTTTGCCAGCTATTTTCAGTGTCGCACGCCCAGTTGGTTAAGGTCCCTTTCAACCTGTGTGCGCCATTTTAGATGCGGCCGTCCTCTGCAACGTCGTCCTTTCGGGTTGTGCCGCTCATTCACTCTACATGGCCTACCCATCTTAGACATTAGATCCGTAGACGTTGTCGCATAGGCCGTTGTCGCTGTACAGCCCATACGTTCCTCGTTGTGTCTTCTACACTCTCCGTTTATACAAACGGGACCATAGATTGAACGCAGAATTTTGCTCTCGGAACGACCAAGGGCCTCCTCATCCGCTTTCGTTAAAGTCCGGACCTCGGCGCCATAGAGGAGGACCGGGATGATTAAGGAGGGCTCTACTTCTCAATTGCCTCTTGAGACCAAAGAAGCATCGGTTGGCAAGAGTAATTCTGCATTTGAGCTCAGCCAAGGTAGACGAAGTCCTTCACCACTTCGAATTTGTAGCTGCCAATTGTGACATTCTGACCGAGACGTCGGTGTCGCGCGTAGTTTTTGATTGACGGCATATATTTCATTTAGCCGAAAGGCTCATTTTAGCCGGTTTTGCTTCAATGCTTTCGAATGCATCATTGACGTCCCGCTGATTTCGTCCAATTACGTCAATGTCATCCACGTACGCAAGCAGTTGTGCAAACTTGAAATAGATCGTGCCTCCTATGTTGGCCAGTGAGTCTCTTATGATTTTTTCAAGCACGATATTGTAAAAATTACTTAACAACGCGTCACCTTGTCTAAATCCTTTTTTAACATCAAAGGTCTGGGTTAATTCGCTACCGACCTTAATGGAGCAGCGGGCATTCTCCACTGTCATCTTGCATAATCCGACGAGTTCAGCAGGGATGTTAAAACTAGGCTCCGAATAGCACACTATCATGCGCGGCTTTGAAATTGACGAAAAAGTGATGGGTGTCGATTTGGTATTCTTGAGTCTCCTGCCGCATTGTGAATATTTCACAGAGTACGGCAGAGAAGGTTTTGTATCGCGTTAAGAAGACTTATTACCCTGTAGCAGCTGAGGGTTTGCTCCAATTGGCTGCCTGCACCCGGTCTGTTAAGGGACCTCACATTCCAGGTGCAGACTCGCAAGTTCTTTAATCGTTTGCAAGGGTCGTCGTCTTTGCTCCTATCCCCAGGGACAAGGGGTCGGATCGCTGCAAATATTGGTTTACTTCCTGGCGGGTGGCAGGGCTGCTATCCAGGGGAGGCCCACGCGGAGGCTGTGTGTCAACTTGGATTGAGCAGGAAGAGAAATCTAAGTGGCGTTTGCCACGTTAAGCGCCACAAACTGCTTTTCTCTGTTTGCTCGCTCCTTCTCCCCTCAGCCAGAGATATACACAATTCTAATGAGAAGCATAGGTGGAAGGGAAAGAGCACATGCGTCTGCAATGACAGCCAAGCTACACTCAAAGCTGTGTCCAACCGATTAACCAGCTCCAAGTTAGTGTATGAACTTAAGGCCTTCCTGAACACAGTCGGAAGACTAAACTCACTAAGGCTTGCTTGGGTCACAATTCATTCTGGGAAATGAGAAGTCTGATAAACTGGCCAGAGTTAAAGACCAGCCAGAAAACTCATCTCACGAGGAAGTGTGTACTGTACGATGACAAAAGGCAAGTGTCTTAACCCAGAAAATTGCAAGGTCCGTTCTAAGAATTGGGATGTTCGTGTGATGGTTTAGGCCTGCTTTTCGTAATGGTGTCTAGTGGACAATGTTGTCCAAGTTTTTGATTGGTCAGCTCAATCGGCAGACTTGAACTCTGTTGAAACTTTAATTGGAAACCGTCGAAGTCGAGCCCTGTCTCGGAAAACTAAGGCAACCCTCTACGAGACTTTAATCATTCCGGTCCTTCTTCACGGCGCAGAGGCTTGAATCCTATCAAAAATGAATGAAGAGGCCCCTGGTCGTTTCGAGAGTTTCGCAGTTTTTCCCGTTTATGTCAACGGAGAGTGGAGGAGGTGATTCAATCACGAACTTTATGGGCTGTACAGTGACATTGGCCTAGTACGACATCTACAGGATTGTAAAAAAATTGGGCTATTTGCGGGAAAGGAACCTAGTCAGAATACGCAGCGTTTTTTGGTGACAAACAAACGAAATTTTAGAAACAAAACAAAATAGGCAAAATAGGTTGATGCTGTCTCTGGTAGGACTGCAAGGAGAGTGGAGAGTGGAGAGGAGTGCAGTCTTTCGCATTGAAAGAAAACCCCAGCGCCGGACCCTAGAGGGCATTTCCATGAGACACGGGTCGTATGATATTTTCCTCACAAGCGCACTGTCATTCCAATGCGAGTTGTACCTAAAACCATTTCTCTTGAGACGAGACATGGCTTTCAGAGCACAGCCTCTGATAAATATATCAAGAGGTGGGAGGTTCATCATAGCATCTAGAGCAGCGCCCGACGTGCTGGGGAAAGCCCCTGTACAGCTGAGATAAACCGTTCTTTGGAGTTTTGTGAAAGAGGCTACGACGTGCTTGCGTGTTATACCAGATAACCGATACATACGACATATGAGATTTTAGACTTATCATTGCCATGTATATCCAGAGCATCTTTGCTGGCGATAATACCCTTGTTTTGCCAAAAAGCTCCTTTGTATTGCCAAAAAGCTGACAGCGCTTCGATGGTTTTTAAGACAACATGCTTTGACCGAAGAAGCTTGCTCTAAGATGATTCAGGTACTAAGCTTCCTTGGAAACGGGGATGAAGGTGCCTTTGAGTACTAGCTGAGTTATGTCAGCATTTTTCGTCCTTCTCGTGAAGAGAATGAAATCGGTTTTAAAAGGATTAACCGACAGCACATTTCTTGTACACCCATCATCGATCACATTTAGCGCCGCCTGTGATTATAGACGGACAGTCGCTAAGCATGAGCCGACAGAAAAAAACGGCAACATCATACGAATAAGCCTGGGCATAGATTTCAGAGGCATTGAGAGTCGCAGAGTGTTGACCACCATCCACCATAATACCATAACAGCGGAGACAGGACGCCGCCTTGCGGGCAGCACTGTTTACGCCGGATTTGACACAATGTTCGAGGCCTGCATCAGTGGTCAATGTCCTGTGCACAAGCATTGATTTAATCCACAAGACCAGTCCTTAATCTACGCCATGCCGTCTGGCAGCGTTACACAAGCTGCCGAAAGTTGCATTATCAAAAGCTCCCTCAATGTCGACGAAAATGTCCAAGGCGTACTCTTTTCTTTCGAGGGCGTATTAAAATCTTCCAACTAAGTTTTGAAGCGCAGTCTCACAGAATTTTCCGCGCTGATAAGCATGTTGCATCCCCGAAAGAGGATGCATTCGAAGGGCAACTTTACGCACGGAAGGATGTTAGACTAATTGATCTAAAATTCTTGGCAGGTGAGTAGTCCTCTTTTCCTATTTTGGGAATAAACACTACTTTCACCGTGCACCAAGGAATGGGTATGTGGGCAAGTGCTAGGCTAGCAGTGGAAATTCTTTTCAAAGTAGGAAGCAGCTGCCTTATACCTTTTTGCAGCATATCAAGATATATCCTGTCGGTGCCTGGCGATTTAATGCCATCGAAGGATGCTACAGCAAGATCAATGGCTTCAGCGTTACCACGCGCGACTCAAAATACCAGCTACGCCGAGTTGTTTTCGTCGCTTCAGTTGCTGTTTCCCTTGAAGGAGTGTGCAACTCTGAACCAGTAAGCTAAGAGTTTCCGCTTTAGACTCAGTAAAGGTACCATGAGATTTTCTAAGTGCATCCAGCTTTGTCGATTTGCCCCGTTTGAGGACTTTAACCAACTTGCTAGTCGCACTCAGAGACTTGATCTCTTCGCAGAAGGTCTAATAAGAATCATTCTTTTATTTACGAATAAGGTTCTTATATTCTTCCTGCTTCGACCGATAATTGTTCCAGTCCCAGGACCCCGCCGTTCTCTACCAATTGTTTCATTCTAAGTTTAGGTAGGGCCTGAGTGGATTTCTCAACCACCTCTCTTATCCGTACCCAGTCTGTCTTTCTTGGAATCCATGTGTGTTGCAAGGAAGAGATCCTACAACTCAATCAGAATTCGATATACATATCTATGGTCCGACAGCGTAGCATCAAGCAAGACTCCCCAATTAGTGATGGCCTTCACATGTCTCTTGGCTAGGGTCAGGTCAATCCTCTCCTATCGTCTCGCTGTAACAAACGTTGGTTGGGAGCCAACATTGTTGATGGTAAGGTTGGACGAAAGAGTGAAAGCTAAAAGACGGACAGTGTATAGTCACCAGTCTTTACATGTACAATGGTTGTGTAGTTAGATAATGCTATAATGCTGGTTTGCATTTGCGCCTGAGGCTTTAAATATTATTCACCAAAATTCGTGTTGCAGTATTCCCAATATATCTCTCGGCTGAGGCCTGCCTGCAACGGGAGGTGTAACTACTTCTCATATCTGCCAATCCTTCGACCTATTCCGTCTGTGACCTAGATTATTACTAAAAGCTACCTGAAATACCATTTTACTTAGTATTTCAGTTTTTTTTTTATACTCAAGGCCTGTGAGAAGGCGATCAGATACGGTTCTTTTTTGCACGTCATTATCTCGCGAATTGTAACAAATCCTTCGTCGAAAGATGTTTCGCCTTTGCATCACATCCTTCATTCGAGATTCGCCGAATTGCTTCATTAGCAAAAAGGTAATCCGAATTCGCAACCATGCAAGAAAAAAGACTCTCTATGCAGAAAGGAAAAACATTCCATTGTAAGCAGTGAATCCTTTCAAAAATAACGTCCACTAACCCAAAAACAAGAATGGAAGAAACAACACCATCGATTTCGAGCAGAACGATTTGCAAAATGCAAAATTTCCACGAACAACATGGTAGTCGCCATGCAAAAATAAATCCAAAAAACAAAATCATTACAACACGCGAATCCTTCGCGAAGGATAGATAGGCCTTCTATCACCCGTGTTGCCTGTGGCATCAAGGTGAGTTAGGATGTACCTGCGGTAATCAATATTTAGAGGTCAATGCCACCTCTGCTCTTAATTGTAATCTCATTACTTAACTGCCTGCAAGGATACGCCATTTAAGCCTCTATCTATGTGTATGCAAAGCAACGTGATTTGCCTTTGAATGTTGCCGACCGTATCGGCACACATGTCCAACGGCGGAAAATTCTGGGAAAACGCAACAAATTACCCAAGGAACCTCGGTAATTTTGTTTTGAAAACATCCATACAATTCGAGGACAAAAGGACAAAAGGCTACTCCTATCGAGAGCGAGAAATGCAAAAGGATACGAAAAATATTTTGACGGATTTTAACGCAACGTATCGTGGGCCCACAAGCCATGGACGACGTGGATGACTCAATGAACGATGCAACAATGGACAACATACGATTTCCCTTCGTTTAATGTTCTCGTATCTCGATACAATTTTTTGGAATCTTTTCACACTTGTATGTTAAAATTTTGGTTAGGCTTCTTTATCTTTTGTTGTTTTTTGGTCTTGGTCAATCGGCGACGTATCAAGGTCCGAAGGGGGCATTCGGAGTAGTGCGGCACCTGGCTTTGACCTCACATTTTGCTCGCTTGGTTGGATTGCGATTTTATTGGAAGCGAAATGTGTACATGGTCCAGTATGGATGTATGTAAGAGACTGAACGTGCCGCGAGCTACCAAAGTGGTCTATGAATGATACCAATTGTTCTGTCGAGAAGAACCTCGACACCTCGAGCCTATCGAAGGGTGGGCTTCTACGAATTGTCTGGTTCATGTTGCCGACGACGGGGTTTACGTGCTTAATTCAAGGCAATTGCCGATTAGGTGTAATCGGTAAAGGGAGATTGGCAAGTACATATTTGGTTGTTGCTCCCCAGATCAACGAAAGCAACGATTAGAGATTTCGGACGAATGTACGATTGGGTTTTTTTTCGCTTGTTATCTGGGTATCGAACGAATCTTATCGACCTGGTACGGATGACGCTTTCCTTGTTAGATTCTACCAGATATAGGCGTAGTCGGGCTTCAATTCTTGTTTTTTTGGCTGCCAACACACACAAGCTCTGATGAAACTTTTGGTTTTATTCCAACTTATCGGATCGAGTACATATGTATGTGCTAGGCTATCACTTCAAGGCGAAAGTCTACCAACAAAGGAATGGAGCACTAGTTAATAGAAGACGTTAACGCTATGTTATGTAAGAGACTTAGCCAAGAACGAAATGTACTAGGTATAGTAAAAGGAAACATGGAATTGAAGACCTTATCCGATTTAAATCACGCAATTTTGTTCGGTAGCTTGTTGCTTACTTTAAAGGGTAAATCCACTGTGTCTCTTTCAAAGAAGCCATTACGCCCGGGACGATCGTTTTTCACAAACTTCTCTTGAGCCAAAATCGTTTGTCAAAGTCAGGTAACAGGTGGTAATCCCTCTGTCCCAAGTCGGGGCTGTTAGGTAAATGCATTACAACCTTTCAACCAAGCTCAAGGTGCTTCTGGCGTGTAACCATCAATACGTGCGGTCCGGCCTGATGCCAAGACAATTAATTTTCTTTCCAAATTGTTAATATCATATCCGCCTATCCTCCCCCACTGTCATCTCCTTCACCACTCCCAATCCCCTGGGCTGGACATAAGGTGTTAATAAAACCGTGCCGAGATGTCGACCAGAGTGAGAGCCCAGTACGGTGTATCCGGAAACCAGGCGTCATCCGGATCCAGTAGACTTACCAGCATATTGCGGATCTCTGGCCGGTGGATATCTATTTCTACGCAACTCATGGGACCACATTATAAGAATAACAGCAAGCTCGTCGAAACCACTGGTTATTAAGACTCCAACGACTAGGGTCTCAAAGAGCCCATCCCCTACACATCCCCCCAAGGACGGCGATACCAAGACCAAAAAGGTAAACGCATCAACCAAGGCCTATAGAGACCGTAAGGCTGCCTTGAGAATTTTCTGGATCATAAGATCGACCTATCTAAAAACGCGAAAGAGTCAGTCGCCTGGGCCTCTAAAATCGTGGCTCAAGAAAAAGACCAACTGGCCAAGAGACCAACCTAGATCGTCACCCGAAGAACCGAGAAGAGAGGCTAAAAAGGCAAGGTTAGGAACACCGTCTAAGCTATCCAAGTCCTTTCAAGAGGTTGCGAGGAAGTGCCTAATGGCCGCTATCATTGATGCCAGCGATCCAGATGGCAAAATGGCGATGGATAAATGGAAGAAGGTAGAGCAAGCATTAGTGGCCAACTTCCTAAAGACAGTTAGGAAGTACCCTGGACCACCAACCAACTGCGATGACGCCGGATGGTACCAAGGGAGGGCAAGGCTTCAAAACTGTGCCGGCCAAAGACCTTTCGATTTGCTAACGACACCAGTGGAAGAAGCAGGTGAGGTGTGGGATGGAGCTAGGCTCAAGGTCTTATCCAAGGTCCTCTGTTACCTGACAACCCTCAGGAAATCATGGAGACGATTGCATACTGTAATCTTAGTCTGCCAACAAAAGGCTGAAAAGTCGTAAAGCTGGAAGAACCCAATGAACATCGAGACAGGCAATCATTGTCTTAAACCGTGGATCATTGGATATTCTGGCTCCAAACGACTACTATGTAAGGTTTGGCTTCACAAAGGTCAAGCTCAATGTTTATAAATAGGATAAGGAAATGCCAGCATCAGGCACCGATAGCCAGGAAAACCTACTGGCTGTCACAGAAAGCAGGACTAAACAGGAATCCTAAAGCAAGGGTCCTACGAAGGTGGATGCCGTAACAACAACAACTAATCCTGGATCTATTGTTCGACGCCGGAAGCGAAGCTACGATGGACGCAATAAGCTCGCACATGGAAGAGGACCTTCTGGATTCAGATTCGGAATACTTCATCACCACCGTGATGGAGGTAAATCGAAATAACGACAACCCCGATGCTGAAACTAATTCAGCGCCATCCGCAAATCTACCTCTAAGGCTGGCAAGAGAAGAAAAGATTTAGTCCTTATCCAAGAGCCGTGGTAACACGACCACAAGTTTGCGGACTAAGGACTCCAGCCTACCAACTAATTACACAACAAAAAGAAGGTAAAACACGTACTTGCATTTTGGCAAAGAAAACTCTGGAACAGCAATGGAGATGTTGTCAAAGCGCCACCAGGGATGCTGCCTCTGATGTAATAGGTTTCCAGCCACGACCTAGTAGAAACCCTTGGTTTGATGACGAGTGCAGACAGGTACATGCTGAAAAACAGAATACATACATGGCTACTCGTACGTTGCATCGACGAACGAGAGCTGCTCGTGGGCTTTATGAGCGATAAAGAAGGGAGGAGCATGCGTTTTTCAAAAGGAAAAAAAAAAGAACACGAGAAGCGCGAGATCAAGGAGATATGAAGAGATGTTATCGGAGAAACGACGTCCGGAAGTTTTACCAAGGAGTAAAACGAACATGCCAAGGTTGTACTCGTTAAGTCAGAGCGGAAGTCTGCAGGGATGAACACGGACACCTCGTAGTTGAATCCCAGTCAATGCTGTGAATGTGGAAAGAATATTTCTGCGGACTGTATAACAGAGATGAGGGTCAAGATACCGCTGTCAGGCAGAACGCATCATTCACACTGGACCAAAATGAGAGAAAGTGCCGTCCACCCGATTTAGATGAGGCTTAGATAGCGATATCAAAACTGAAGTAGGCCTGCCTGCTGAGCTACTTAAAGAAGCTGATGATGGGTTGGTTGGGAACATGCACCAGCTCATCAAGATATGGTCGGAAGAAAGCATGCCCGATGAGAGGAGAGGAGATTTAGATGTAAGATTTTCTCTAACGTGCTATGTGAACGCCTGAAACCATTCGTGGACAATTTGTGGTTTCAGGCCAGGAAAATCTACGAAAGACCAAATATTTATACAGCAGCAGCAGATCTTGGAGAAGATCCATGAATTTCAGGTAGACAGACACCACCTTTTCATCGATTTTAAGCCATATGACAGTGTCCATATTTTGACATCCCTGCCAAGCTCATCAAGATGACAATGGAGAATTTTCGTTGCTCTATTAAGGACGGTAAGGAGTTAGCCGAGATCTTCGATGTTAAAAAAGGATTCAGAGAAGGCGACACGAACTGGCATGTGATTTTTTCAACATCAAATGAACGTGCGGGATTCACTGGCCAATACAAGAGGCACGACCTATTTCAAGTCTGCACAACTGCTCGCATACGCTAATGACATTGATGTGATTGGGAGAACGCAGCGAGACATATGAAGCTTTTGTGGGCACTGAAACAGAAGTGGCTAAAGTGGGTCTGAAAGTAAACGAGGACAAAACCAAATATATGCTGTCGTCAGAGAACTATAACTATAACTTTGATGTAGTCAAGGATTTCGTCTATCTTGCCTCACTGAGAACAAGCGGCAACGACACCAGCGCTGAGATTAAAGGCGGAATAACTCTTGCCAACCGCTGTTTCTTCGGGCTCAAGAGGCGATTGAGGTGACCTTCTACAAAACCTTAATCATTCCGGTCCTCCTCTATGGCGCAGAGGCTTGGGCCTTATCAAAAATACATGAAGAGAGGTCGTTTCGAGGGGAAAATTCTTCAGTCCCATTTGTGTTGACTAAGAGTGGAGGACTAAGCATAAAACACGAGCCTTATACAAGAAAGTCAAAGGCCTTGCATGAGGCTTCAAATAGGGCACCCAGGCTCTTCGAAACTGCGAGGGTAGTCTTGTCACCGACCCGCAGGGAATAGTGGATGTATTTAAGCAGCGTTGCCAGCAGCTGCTTAACGAGCATGACCAAGAGAGAGTGGTAGCAGCATCGAAGAAGTCGGCACAGCTATTCAGATGCTGAAGAATAACAAGGCCGCAGGCTCAGATGGCTTGCCATCAGAACTATTCAAGGCTGGCGTCGACGTTCTGGCAGGGAACATGCGACTGATCATCTGCAGAATTTGGGAATATGAAAGCATGCCCGACGACTGGAATACCAGCTCTATATGCCCCATCCACAAAAAAGGCGATCCTACCTCTTGCAAGAACTATAGAGGTATATCACTGCTCAATGTCGCATACAAGATCCTGTCCAGCGTATTGTGTGAACGTCTAAAGCCATTTTGCACCGCACTAATCGGCAGCTACCAGTTTCCGGCCCGGCAAATCGACTATAGACCAAATTTTCACACTTCGACAAATCCTGGAAAAGACCAACGAGTTTCGAATCGATACTCACCATCTTTTCATCGATTTCAAAGCCGCATATGACAATATTCATCGTGAAGGATTGTTTGGTGCGATGGCCGAATTCGGGATCCCGGGAAAACTGATCCAGTAGTGTCGCGCCACGCTAAAAAATACGCGATGCACCGTGCAACTCGGTTCTAGGACTTCGGAACCGTTTGAAGCATGCACCGGATTTCGGCAAGGAGATGCGCTGTCATGTGACTTCTTCAACCTGGTGCTGGAGCAGATAGTGCAATGGGCAGGCGTCAACAGGGAAGGCACTATCCTCCACAAGTCCGTCCAGCTGCTAGGATACGCGGATTATATCGACATCATCGCGTGTTCTCGCCGTGGCATTATGGAAGCATTCACGGCGATTGAAGAACAGGCAAAACGAGTTGGTCTTAAGGTCAATGAGGACGAAACGAAGTACATGCTGTCAAGCAAAAACCAAACCGTCGCTCACCACCTGGGACAAAATATAACAATTGACAGCTACAATTTCGAGGTAGTTAAGGAGTTTGTCTACCTTGGGGCAAACGTAAATTCCACAAGTGACACCACAGTGGAGATCCGGCATAGAATCGCCCTTGGCAACCGCTGCTACTTTGGCTTGTCCAAACAACTTGGTTCAAAACTCCTCTCTCGAAAGACCAAATTCATGCTTTACAAAACGCTCATACTGCCAGTCATGCTGTACGGAGCCGAAAGCTGGACGATAAGCAGGACAGCGGAGCTGATTTTGGGTTCTTTCGAAAGAAAAATTCTGCGCCGGATATTTGGTCCTGTCTGTGAGGATGGTGAATGGAGAAGAAGACACAACCGCGAACTCTACGAGCTGTACCAAGATGTGGATGTAGTCCGAAAGGCAAGGATCCGTCGACTAAACTGGCTCGGCCACATCGAGCGCATGGACACCAATGCTCCAGCTAAGAGGGTCTTCGACTCCGAGCCTCCTGGTTTGAGAAGAAGAGGAAGTCCGAGCCTCCGGTATAAAGATCAAGTAATCGCGGATGTAAGACATCTTGGTCTTGACAACTGGAAGCAGCGTGCCCGGGACCATCTAGGATGGAAGGCAGCTATAGCTCAGGCTCAGATCCTCCATGGATCGCTGGCCTGATAAGTAAGTAAGTAAGTAAGAGTGGAGGAGAAAATTCAACAAAGAACTGTACGTCTACAGATCCAACGGCTAGGCCATATACAGCGAATAGACAACACAGCTCCGGCCCATAGAGTCTTCGACTCCACACAGGTGGAAAGGGACCTCAACCAATTGGACCTGTGACACTGGAAATAGCTAGCAAAAGATCGTGCTAGGTTTGTTGGTTAAGGCCCAGAGTAACCCTTAACTGTAGCGCCACCTAAGTAATTAAGTAAGGGCGTCTCGACAAAGGCTTGTGGCTTTTCTCCACTCCGAATTCGGCATGTTTGCTTGTTTACATATCCGTTTAATCAAAAATTAACCTCATCGGTGGACAAAATTTTGCGTTGAAAATGAGGATTAAGTTGAATCGTGTTTCGACCCATTCACCGAACCTACGACGGTTTCAAGGTCTTAGTCATCCGACAGATGCTCTACGGTGCAGAGGCTTGGAGCCAACCAAAAATGGATAAGAAGCACTCTTGGACGTCTCGGAACAGAAATGTTGCGTATTGTCTTCGGTTCTGTTTGTGCTGACGGATAGTGGGCTACGCGGGCTGTACATTGGCTTGGTCAGACGCCTTCGCACTCAACGACTAAAATGGCTGTCCCGTATAGAGCAGTTGGACATCACTACTCCGGTACGAAAAGTTTTCGACTCTCACACCGAGGAGCGACGTAGAAAAAAACGATTGCATCTGGGTTGGCGCACACAGGTGGAAGGCACCTTAACCAACTTGAGGCCTAAATGCACTTCATGTCTACTTTTCTATCTCAAAATGTAAGTAACAACACTCGTATTACTGCATTCAAGCATTCGTTTACTAAAATAGCCCGTCAGCATCGTACATTGAGGAAGAATGTACGGGCTTTTACGTACATAAGTATAAAGTAAAGAGCAACAGTTGTATTTAGGAAATAAACGTTATTTTTAATGGCGTGCTGCCAACTCTCCTAAACCCTGTTTCTAGTTATAAAAACAAGACCAAACTGTTTAGCATCAAGAATAAAGCTTGCGATTTGATATTCACAAACGAAAAAAAAAAAAACGGAACATCTTGTTTTGCATTTTACGACCTATACTGTTGTTGCGTGGAATCTGATCACAAAAGACGTGAGTAATGATTCGTTCTAATAAATTCCTTAAAATGTGGCTCACATTCTTGATGGCACCCACTCTAATGCATATGAACTCGTACACAACTTCATTCAACTTTTTATTGCTGCAATAAAACGAATCGAAAACTGTTTTAAAATCTTATACAAAAGTGGCTTAAAGCGTCACAAATTGTTCAACTGCATGACAATAAAATAAACAACGAAAACATCGCCAATTAGTAAGCAAACCGAACCCACCAAAGTGCACGAAAATGCCCAAAATTTTCAATAATTTTGTGTCACTTGGACGCTACTGAATTGAAGTGGAATCAATTAGCATGTCTCCATCCCACTGCGGTGGTAGTCAAGCTCGAAATACCATTCTTCATTAGCTCAAACGAAATAGATAGACTTTTGAAAGTAAAATCAAAAAAATTTCATTCAACGTCTCGACGTGGATCATTCGTTCATGGTGACTCCGGTGAGTAAATGTCCACATGCAGTATGCACCAAACATATTTAATGCAACGTACGTCGTCCGTATATTGATTAAGCTTTGTATTAGACTAAAGGCGATACAAAGCGTACGCGTACGATGCACGTACGTGGAGCGTAGACTGATTAACACGTTTGTGGTTAAGTGAAGATGACAAATATGGAGTTTTCGGTACGCATTGTTTCTGGTTCGTATGAATGGAGTGTTGACCGAATTGCGGGTTCGGTCAAAGCGAGTGAAACTTTTAAATTTAATTAGTTGAAGGGTACTAATGGAACTGAGTCGGGAACCGGGAAGTCTATTTTTGGGAATGGAAACCCGACTGAGGGCGTTCCAGATGTATCATATTACGTGGTCGCGAAATTAGGTAATAAATTATCGCTTCCTTTGCAGGTTTTTGTGATTGTGACAGTGAATGCACTGTTTTGTAGTTAAATCATATTAGGTCATTGAATGTTATTTACTGAGTGAATCATTTTATTAAAAGAAAATACATTTGGCAGCACCGAGCGTAGTGAAGACAACCACCAGTACGAAATGACATTTGATTAAATAAAACTCTATCAACTTCAAGTGACAGACGATTTTGTTTGTCATCCATCAAAAATCACAAAAGCAATTAACTCCGGCAAATCACGTTCTGGTCACGATTGGAAATAATTATTTAAACAAAATGGTACTTTAACCGATATTTTGACATTTCCAACAATTACCATGATTTCAAAAAAAAAAAAATTCCAGGATTCAATTAAGGTGCAACCGACCCAGCATTCCGTGTTGAAAGCCTCACCATCCGCTGCCGGCCCATCGACACCAAATTGTCTCACCCAAATCGCACACGTTCATCGCTTGAGGGATTCCGAATTGAATTACGACAAACATCGTTGGAATCTTAACATGCAGGTGTTGAGGAATCGCGAAGGACTGCATGCACCATTAAAATTGGGAATGGAATTGCATGCGGCTCGTCAAATTGGCCGATTGCCATTCCTTCAATCGAGGTAGGTGGCCCAGTAGTCGGGTGTTTTGCCTTTTTTTAAATCGGATTTCGTATTTGTAGCAATGCCATGGAGGATGCGCTTCTGGGACGTGATGAGATGATTGAATTTGGCGACTTCTTGGGTGTTCCGGAGAACAATGAATCTTTGCGTCAACCTCACGCTGTTGTCGAGAAATCTCTGGGAATCTTGTAATTTTCTTCTTTTTTTTTTTTGGCTTATATTTTCACTATAAATGGGATAATTATAAAAATTGAAAAGATATCGATTGCTTGCGTTCTGGTTGGACTGTTGAACTGTTAGCTCTGTGACCTGTACCTAGGCGAGAGCGGGAGTATAAAATAAACTTCGGTGCATCCTTTTCGCTTAAAAACAACATAGGTGTGGTAAAAAGGTGTCCATTATGTGGCCAACAGGTGACTAAAGTAACATCTTAAGATTAAAGGAAATTCTATGGTCAAATTGTCTTCTGCCATATGTATCATCTGGTATTGCTGTCCTTGGCATAACTAGAGCTCTATTGAGCTGTGGTTGATGGCCGTCTTGAAACTATAAGGGGGATATAAGCGTGAGTTATAGCTGCTTTCCTCTTGACGGTCCCGGACACGATGCTTCCAGTTATCAAGACCGATCACTTGGTGCCAAAGACCTCTTAGCTGGAGCGTTGGCGGTCATGCGCTCGATGTGGCCGAACCAATGTAGTCGTCGATTCTTTGCCTTCCGGACTATATCCACATCTTTTGTACAGCTCCTCCCTTCACACTTCTCACAGACAGGTTCTTCCAAAAGAACCCACAATCAGCTACGCCGCCCTTCTTATCGTCCAGCTTTCAGCTCCGTACTGCAAGACTGGCAGTATATATAAACGTTTTGGCATTTTGCCAGGAGGATGACACTGCAGAGCATTTCCTCTATGACTGTATCGCTTTTGGGACCGACGTGGTGTGTGCCGAATCTCTTAGCTCTACATCACTGAAGCTCCTAAAAAAAAGGAATTTCGCAAATGTTGCCTTTATTTATTGTTGTTTTGAGACTTGGTGAAAGAGAAAGAACAAGACTTTGGTTCTTTGAGTGAGGAGACTTGACCCAAGTTGTTTGGACAAACCGAAGTAGCAGCGGTTGCCAAGGGCGATCCTATGCCGGATCTCCACTGTGGTGTCGGTTGTGGAATTTACGTTTGCCCCGATACCTATATAGTTTTTGTAGATGGGGCAAATAAAGCTGATATTCCAGTGGTCGGGCATGCTTTTGTCTTCCCAAATTCTACAGATGATCTGGTGCATGCTCCCTGCCAGAACATCTCCGCCAGCATTGAAGAACTCTGATGGCAAGCCATCTGAACCTGCGGCCTGGCTGTTCTTCAGCTTTTGAATAGCTTTGCCGGTTTCTTCGATGCTGGGTGGGAGGATTATTGTCCACGTTAACTCTCATTCCAGCATCAGCACATACGGCCACAAACCTATCTAGCGCGCGCTGAAGTTCCATCTGGGAGGATGTGGGGACAACTAAGTCATCTGCAAAAAGAAGGTGGCTTATCCTCAACTCAACTCTTTGGTTCTCGTGATAATTGAAACTAAAATTCTGACCGCACATACGCACATACACACACATCTCCTTAGATTTGGATTCTGGTGACCTTGAAACGTGGAGATATGTCAAAATTTGGAATTCGCGAAATCCATTGCAATAACTTCCCACTGGGAAGTTAAAAATGTCCTCTTTCTCCAATGACTAAAATGACTAAATGGACCATCGACCATACACCGTATTCATCACATATGGAGCCGAGTGATTTCTTCATATTTTCGAATTCAAAAAAATGGGTCAGTGGACAATGGTTTACGTCGGATGAAGTGGTCATCCCTCACACAAACGCTTATTTTGAGGAACTACCCAATCATATCCGAGGCTTATGGTTGTTTCGGAGTTAGCCCAACCGACAGACAAAAGCTCCCACACGTATGCAAATGACTTGAGGCCTATCAGTCTTACTTCTTTTCTATTAAAAACTCTAGAGAAGATTTTAGACGCACACATTCGTCAAAGCTGTATCTCAGGAAGGCTGTCGAATAACCAACATGCCTACAACAAAGGCAAATCGGTGGAAACAGCACTCCACTTACTGGTCAGCAAAATGGAAAGGTCACTGGAGCGTAAGGAATACCCTCTAGTCGCCTTTCTCGATATTGAGGACGCTTTCAACAATTTTGAACCATGGGCCGTCACCAAAGCGCTGCCTGATCTGGGCGTTACGGGATCAGTGATAGAACTGGCACGACAACTGCTAACGCAAAGAGTAGTCAAAGCCAACTTCGCTGGTGCCGTCTCAACTAGAACGATCAGCAGAGGTATCCCTTTGGAGTACTGAAGTACTATCCCCTCTCCTCTGGAACGTGGTGGTCAACGAACTACTACTGTTGCTAGAACAGGAAGGGTACGCTGTGACCGCCTATGCAGATGACATTGCTATTGCCGTCACAGGAAAATTTCCCAGCACTCTAAGCGACCTAATGCAGGGTGCATTATGTACGTAGAGTAGAAACCTGGACGCGGTACTATGGTCTTGGGGTCAATCCCAAGAAAACCGACCTAGTACTGTTTACCAATAAATATAAAATTCCGTCCTTCAACCCACCGAGGTTGGATGGAACTCAACTAATAATCAAAGATCAGGCTAGATACCTAGGCCTAGTACTTGACAGGAGGCTGAATTGGAAACCTAACATTCTTGATCGTGTCAAGAAAGCAACCACTGCCCTCTACAGCTGTAAGAAAGTGGTGGGCAGAAGGTGGGGTTTCCAACCAAGCATTATGCACTGGCTCTACACAGCAGTCATAAGGCCCATCCTCCTATATGGCATCGTAGTCTGGTGGACTGCTCTGGACAAGGCAGTCTACCGAAACCTTCTGGGGAAGGTACAAAGATCGGCCTATTTATATATAAGCGGAGCGATCAGATCAACCCCAACGGAGGCCCTAAATATCTTATTACATTTTCCACCGTTGGACCTCATCAGCAAGAAAGTTGCTGCCTGCGCGGCCCTACAAATTAGGGGCATAGGAAAATGGCCCACATTACACATTCTTAAGCACTTCAAAGTACCCTTGGACACAGACTACATCATCCCGTAGAATGTGTTCACTAGGAACTTCGAAGTTGCCTAACAAAGTTGGACTAACAAAGGCCTCGTAGGGGTAGCATCTACCTGACGGATTCTGGCCTGCTAAAAAGCGAGAAGAGCCACCGCAGTCGAACATCTTGCGGCACTGTTAGTAAGTCCTATCCCCACCTCCTCGTGGTGCCATCTGGAGATTTCCCATGGAAATTGCAGACGGGGAAAGGCGAACGGCGAGCCTCCTGCGCCAAAAAACAGGATTAGTCGCTTGGGCTACGGCCTAGTAAGCCGTAACCGTAAAAAAGCCACAAACTCCGAAACAACCGCAAAAGAACAATGATCTTCGGCTTTGTACGTGGAATGTTAGGTCCCAAAACAGGCCACGTGCAGCCGAACAACTTGCGGACACCCTAGATCGCTATAAAGCGGACATAACAGCCATCCAGGCAATGCGATGGAATGGACCGGGTATAAAGCGGATGAAAAACTGCGATATTTACTACGGCGACTGCTATAGGGGGAGAGGACTACGATTGTTCGGATGCGGATCTGTTGTTCGAGGTGGACTAAGGCAAAAAGTCCTAAGGTTTCGGCATGTGAGCGAACGCCTTATAACAATCCGTATCAAGGATACATTTTTTAACATCAGCCTGATCTGCGTCCACGCCCCCACGGAAGACAAAGATGACTCCGCCAAAGATGAGTTCTACGATCTCCTAGACAGAACTATGACATCAAAATTGTACTAGAAGACTTCAACGCCAAGCTGGGTAAGGAAAGCATCTTTGAACGAGTCATCGGCAAACATAGCCTACACGGCACCACCTCCGATAACGGACGCAGGCTGATTGATTTTACAACGGGGCGAAATCTCCTTCTAGCCAGTACGCGCTGCCCGCACCTCGATATACACAAAGGCACCGGGCGGTCTTTTGATCAATCGACTACCAACCAGATTGATCACATCGCGATCGACGTCAGACACTCCTCCACTATTCTTGATGTTCGAACTTTCCGAGGGGCTAACATCGACTCGGACCACTATCTTGTAGTAGTCAAGATGCGCTTACGGATATCACGAATGCAGCGGAGTAGAGTAAGAATACAAAGTTTTAACTTCGGAAAGCTACTATCGGCAGAAACCGCTCGTGCTTTTACCGATCGCGTCTCCCTTAAGCTCTCCAATACATCTCAATCCTCCACGCTATCAATAGAACAGCAGTGGAGCCTTTGCAAACAAGCCTTGAAAAGCTCTGCATCCGAAGTTTTGGGTTTCAAGGCTCCACCACGAAGAAACATCTGGTTCGATGACGATTGCAGGATGATTCACACAGCGAAGCAGGATGCATATAAGGCCTCGCTGCTTAAAAGAACAAGAGCAGCTCGTGAGCTCTATGAGTTAAAAAGAAGGGAAGAGCATAAGCTTCTCAGGAGAAAGAGAGAGAGCACGGGAAGCGCGCTATTGAGGATTTGGAGAGGTGTTACTGCAGGCGTGACGTTCGAAAGTTTTATCAACAGATAAAGCGAACATGCCAAGGTTATAAAGCCAGAACGGAAGCCTGCAGAGATGAGAACGGACACATAGTAGTAGAATCGCAGTCGATGCTAAGAATATGTCAATATACCGCTGTCAGGCAGAATGATCCATTTCTAATCGACGAAGACCGCAGAGAATTCCGTCCCCCTGACCTCGACGAAGTTAAGATTGCCATATTGAAACTCAAGTCGAATAAAGCTGCTGGCGCAGACGGACTGTCTGCTAGGCTCTTCAAGGCAGCTGGGGATGACCTGGTTAGGAGCATACACCAGCTCTTCGGTAAGATATGGTCAAAGGAAAGCATGCCCGAGGAATGGAGTCTCAACATCGTATACCCGATCCACAAGAAAGGAGACCCCTCTGATTCCGCCAACTACAGAGGAACAAGTGTCCTTAACATCGCCTACAAAATCTTCTCTGCCGTTTTGTGTGAACGCCTGAAGCCTTTTGAAAATAAAATGATAGGTCCTTATCAGTGCGGATTCAGGCCAGGGAAGTCCACCATCGACCAAATCTTCACACTGCGGCAGATCCTGGAAAAAACCAATAAATTTCAAATCGACACTCACCACCTACTTGTTGACTTCAAAGCCGCATACGACAGCGTAATTAGAGGCGAGCTATACAACGCTATGTCTACCTTTGACATACCTAACTAAACTTGTCAGACTATGCAGGATGACTTTGGAGAATGCTCGCTGCTCCATCCGAATCGGTGAACACCTTACCGATAGTTTTGATGTCAAAAAAGCATTTAGGCAGGGCGATGCGCTGTCGTGTGATTTCTTCAACATCATATTAGAAATGATTGTGCAAAAATCACTGGCCAATACAAGAGGCACAATCTATTTCGAATCCTCACAACTCCTTGCATACGCCGACGATATTGACATATGTAATAGGTAGATTCCAACAAGATGTCAATGAGGCGTTTGCGAGTATTGAGTTCGAGGCGGCGAAAATTGGTGTAGCGGTAGGTAGGTAAGACCGTAGCCTTCCCAGAGACGGGAAGAACACACATAGGCCAGGGAGGCCCGTTGTGTAGCTACGAGGGGGTTTAGCCCCCTATTCGTGGAACCACTTTGTGCTTCTTAAGAAATTAAGAAGATCAGATATCCCTACTTGCTGAACTCCGGTCAGATCGTTAAGGAGGTATGATCCTAGGTATCGTTTCCTGATTGTTCAGAATGCCGGGCAGGCGCCAAATCATTCGGAGTGATACCTAGTTTTTGCGCGTGACTGCCAATAAGCAGTGTCCTGTGATGACACCTATGACTTTATAGATGTCAGTTCTATTTAGGGAGATAATACTCCTAGTCCGTTGACTATCGAGCCGGGGCCAGATTTGCCTGGTGATGAGGCAGGTGTGTCCCTGAGTCCATCTCCGGTTCGTCTCGGCCCTGGCGAGGGTAGTGAGATTGTGTTTAATGGTTGCGAAGGGCATACCCTCACAAGCCACAGTTGATTGTAGCGTCGTTCCTTTTTTGGCGAGTGTGTCGGCTCTTTCATTTCCAGTGATGTCGCTGTGTCCCGGTACCCATATAAGTTGTATGTTGAACTGTTCAGCCATCTCATTAAGAGATAGGCGACAGTCGAGGCTAGTTTTTGATGTGTACACATAGGACTCCAGCGACTTTAAGGATGCGGATATCCGTGGTGGATATCACGTTCCACTTCAGCCAGGACAGAGCCTCTTTTATTGCCAACAGTTCCGCCTGGAAAACGCTGCAGTGATTAGATAGTTTTAGAGCTTTGTTTAGCTTAAGTTGTTTGCAGAATACTCCACTACCCACCCCGTCTTTGGTTTTAGACCCGTCAGTATAAAAGTCTACGCAGTTTCTGCGAGGTTGAGTCTGGCGAGTCCAGTTTTGTCTGTCCGGGTAGAACGTTGTAAAGTTTTTTTTCCAAGACTGTGGTGGGTTCTGTGAGGTCTAGGTTTTCTGCCATGGTTGACCTGTTAATCAGGATCGAAGAGTGGCCAATGACGTAGCTCTTCCAGTTCGAGTTGGCCTTAAGTCTAATGGCCGTTTGTGTGGCAATTTGCTTGCCGAAAATATCGAGTGGTGTAAGGTCGAGTATCATGTTAAGTGCAGCCGTTGGGGTGGACCTGAGGGCCCCGGTAATGCATAAACACGCCAGCCTTTGTACCTTCTCGAATTGTTTGAGGTATGTTGTCTTGTCCAGTGCTGTCCACCAGACAGTCGCTCCATACATTAATATGGCTCCAACGACCGTGGTGTAGAGCCATAGGGTAATCTTGGGATTGAACCCCCATTTTTTCCCTATGGCTTTCTTGCATGTATAGAGAGCTATTGTTGCTTTTTAGCTCTTTCGATTGTGTTGCTTTTCCAGGTTAATTTCCTGTCCAGTATGATGCCAAGGAATTTGGCACTGGAGGAGTAGTTCAATCTAGTACCAAGCAAAGTGATAGGGCAGTATTCCGGGATTTTATGCTTTTTGGTGAATAGCACGAGCTCCGTTTTCTGGGGATTAACCCTGAGCCCTTTGCTATGCGCCCATTTGCAAAGAATTGAGAATGCCGTTTGCATACGTTCATTCAGTGTCGATAGGTATTTACCTGAGATTGAAAAGGCAACGTCATCAGCGTAGGCAATAACGTCCAGGCCTTCCTCCTCCAGTTTGGTTAGTAGATCATTTATCATTCCAGAGAAGAGGCGAGAGAACCCCTCCTTACGGGGTTCCCCTGGTAACCACTCTGGTGATTGCCTGGCTTCCCCATTTCGAGTGAATCTTGCGTGTTGATAGTAGCTCGCTGATCCATTCTATGAGAGTCTTCTCCACCTTTAGCTTTTCTAACCCTTCTGTTATTGCTTCCGGAGTGACGTTGTTAAAGGCGCCCTCTATGTCTAGGAAGGCTGTTATAGTGCATTCTTTAAGATGGATTGATCTTTCGATTTTCCTCACTAGGGTGTGCAAGGCTGTTTCGATAGATCTACCCTTAAAGTAGGCATGCTGTGCCTTAGAAATTAGGAGCGGATCCAAGTTATGGCGTATGTATAGGTCTACCATCCTTTCCAAGGTTTTTAGTGCAAAGGATGATAGACATATAGGCCTTAGGTCCTTGGGGGAAGTGTGAGAGTTTCTGCCGGCCTTAGGAATGAAAAGCACCCTTGCGCACTTCCACTTGTCTGGAATGTGACTCCAAGCTAGGCATCCTTTGAAGATTATCTCTAGCCATGGTATAGTCCATTCCATGGTTTGTGTAAGTTCGATAGGGTAAATTCCATCCGGACCTGGCGATTTATAGGGCTTGAAACTTTTTAGCGCCCATATTATGGTGTGGCGGTAAACGAGGGCAAAACTAAATATATGTACGTATGTTGGCGTTACAGTCCATGAAGGACCTGAGCCAAGCTTCTCTCAATCACCCATGTTGTGTGTGATTTCTTTTTCCCATAGGTGAAAGGGACCTACAATTTATTGCCGGTTCCGAACCTTGGCTCCGCAGTGACCTGGAACAACGACATCAGTTCCGAAATCAAACGCAGAATCACTCTTGCTAATCGCTGTTTCTTTGGGCTCAGGAGGCAATTGAATAATAGAGCCCTCTCCCGAACGACAAAGTTGACTCTATATAAGACCCTTATCATCCCGGTCCTGTTGTACGGCGCAGAAGCATGGACACTATCAAAAGCGGATGAAGAGGCCCTTGATCGGTTCGAGAGAAAGATGTTGCTCGTGATTTTCGGGCCTATAAACGCAGACGGGGGATGAAGGAATAGATTCAACCACGAACTTTACGGGCTGTACAGCGACATGAGTCTAGTCAGGCGTCTACGGATTTAACGCCTAAGATGGCTAGACCATGTGGAGCGAATGTACGCTACAGCTACAGCCCGAAGTCTTTGAATCCAACCTCGAGGGACGAAAAAACGAGAGGACGGCCGCATTTAAGATGGCGCACACAGGTGGAAGGGGACCTAGCAAAAGATCGTGCTGGCTGGAGTTGCTTGTTGGTTGAGACCACCTAAGGCCACACTGGTCTGTAGCGTCACAATGACGAAGAAAAATTAAATTGGCACCTTCTCTCCCTGTTAGCTTCTGCTCGTAGGTACAACGTCTCGCTGACGTTATAAGGCTTTAGCCTTGAGCGCGTGCAAATTTATAAAAAAATCTATATTCTCAGTAGAAGCGACTGAAGAAGGGGCTGAGATGACAGGTTTGGAAGTAGAGTTAGTCGAAAAAGGTTCACTGGAAAATTAGAGAGGAAAACATATCCGACTATAACGATCGCTTCATTCGGCGGCACAACATGTTTTCGAACGCGAAGCAGTAACCAAAACCACTTTGGCGGCGAAGAGGATCAAAAACACAGTCACACATGCATATGTATGCATTTATTAAGCGAATATATATGTATTGAGCTTAAATACTTTTATTTTCACTTGAAATCTTCGTTTAATTACCTATTCAACATCCGATCGTACATTAAGGCAGGATTCGTTAAAGCGACACTTATACAATGAAACAAACAATTTGAAAAAAAGAATTTATCAAATAGAGATTCGTTTCCCTAAACTTCCGATATTGTTCTCCTTAAAATTAGAAACAAATATGTATTCCTAGCCTAGCTAGCTCCCCTCAACTACACCTTAATTCTCTTTGCTCTACCTTACCTAAACGCGATGAACAAATGCATTAAGCATGGATATAGATGATATGACAATACAGGACGGACAAATAAGCTAAAAACTTAAAGATAAATACAAAATAGTATCAACAACTAACACGACGGGGTTTTAATACATATCCCATAGGTACCTATTGTACTTGGCTCTTCCATTCGCATCCAAGTGATGGAAAAGATACAAATTTCGCTTTTGAATTGACAAGAACACATTGAGATTGATTAAATTAACTACAGATACACGTTAAATACTAGTCGTATGTATAAACGAGGACGCAACTTTGTAAGTTGATTGCTAAAAGCAAGGGATTAAATGAGATTACCGCTGTATTCGAACACTACATCCGTTTGCTTGTTGTATATTTTTGCTAAATTAATATAAGACACTTTTGAATGTTGCACTGCCGATCGTCGAGGAGAAGAGGAGCAGTAAGATAGGAGTCACAAGAGTGAAATGCTTCGCAATTGTATTCTAGTAGATCCAGTTAACTGGCACCCATTGATGCTCGTGACTCATTTGATCGAGTGCCTCGACCACTTGGCGGAAGGTCTCGTCAAAGTCCTCGTTCACGATCACCATATCGAAGTATTTCTCGTACTTCCGTTGAACAAAACTGCTCTCTTCAACCGTGGCTATTAGATCGTCGTCCTTCAAAAACAAAGAGTGTTTCGAGTAAAAAATTCATTTATTAAAAAGTCTAAACTTACCTCGTAGAGTGATGCCAATGACTCTAGAGTACGTGCACGCCGCGAGCTATACCGAATCGAACTTTGCCGATCGAACTGTGAGAGGAAGTACATATGTGAGATTTCGATGAGATGAGCGTTTTGGCGAAACTTACGGTTAAATTCTTATTTGACCCGGTTGCTCTTCTTTCGTTGTAGATCTGCTTCAATTGTTCCATACCCGGTGCAGCTATGTAGATAACAAATGGCATCAGTCCCTGGCTGTTGTGCAAGATCTTCAATGCATTCGGGGCACAATCCAAAACGCACATTTTACCTGTAAACGCCTCGATATTGAAAACAAACTTTCCCCTCTAACACCAGAGGCATCACCCACCTGATTTGATGACATCTCTAATCGATTCCAAGTGAGTGCCGTATAGGTTTCCATTGTGCTCGCCGTACTCTAGGAATTTGTTATGTTTGATTTCATTCTCCATTTCTTCTCTGTCCATGAACCAATAGGTTTCACCATTCTCCTCTAAAGCCCGCTTCGGACGGGAAGTGTCTAAAGTCAGAGAACAAATAGTCCGTCAGTTAGAATATCCATGATATTTTATCATAGAAACGTACGTGGTATGATAGCACCAAAACGATCGGGATCGCTGTTTATCAATCGATTCTTTAGCGTACGTCGTCCGACACCTTGAACACCAATAAGGACAAGAGTCTGCCTTCGGAACGGTGGCATTCTTGTAACTTCCTCATAGAGCATCAGATCTGCCTTATCAAACTCACAGTTTGCTACCGATCGATACATAGTCTTACGTTTTCGCTTAGACACCTTCAAAAAATGAAAAAAAAAATGATTTAGAAAACCTTGATTCAAACAGGGAATCCCGACCCCGTACCCTTGTCCCGCAGATGCCTATTTTATGCACATAGTCCGCTTCGGGAGCAACAAATGCCTTGCGCCGTTCCTCGAGGTCTTGTGATGGAATCAAACCAATCTGATCCGTTCCCGCGGTGATGTTTTTCGCCTGCCACCAATTCGGATCCTTAACATTGATGATCTGCCAGGCAATACAACTATACACAACAACACACCACAATGGTAGTAGATTGGACTCACTTGTAAGATGTCTCCCTGTTTGAATGACAATCCGATTTCTCTGCATGGCAGTAGGGAGTCCTCCGACGGATTATAGGTGAACAACGCTCGCATGTAACACTAAGCAAGAGAGAAACCAGATAATAACCATTAACAAAACCCATTCCAAGCACATAATGTCATCTGTACATGTGTCTAGCTTCAGTGTTACTTTCTACTTACTTTCACCTCACAATGAGCGACATAAGGACAAATGAAGAACAACATTTACAAACTACCATGCCACATGAACAGACATTCAACAACTAATTTCGAATTCAAAACCAAAAAAACAATAAAAGCTAGAAACACTGGACATCGAACATCCAAAAACTAATCACAACACCACTTACCGTCAGTTTCTTGCCCGGCTCGAGATTTTGTCCATTCTTTACCTGTCCACCAGCTAAAGCCAATCGTGCCGATTTCATTTCCTCCTCGACATTTGGTCCAACTTTCATTGTGAGATTCTCCTTAGCCCGTGACACTTCGACTTGTAGCTCTTCGGGTGTGTGCACTGGAACGCCATTCACTTCGAGAATAACATCACCGGGATGCAGTAGTCCTTGTTTATCTATAACTCCACCGGCTAGGATTCGTGCCACAACCAATTGTTTGTGTTCGTCGATTTCGACAGTCAGACCCAACGGCTGATTGGGCTTACGTCGGAGACCGACCATTTTGATGGTTTCCACGGGCATTTCGCTATTTAGGATTTCGAGTGGGAAGAGGTATCCGCCTTTTCGGTTATCTTCTTTCGGTAATCGCTTATTGTAGATTTCTCCTATTTCATCATGGGCTCGTATCAGTGCCTATAACAGAGGCGCTGTATGGTACGTACGAGATGAGTGAAGGGAAGTAACTTACTTTGAAATGTGGCGTGGAGACTAGTTTGGCTAGCTCTTGAGCGTCTCGTCCGCGATTCGTTGAATACTTGCGAATGATTTCGTCGATAATTGTCTTGTTATTAAGGTAAACTGGTCGCAGTGGTTTGATGTCCTGAGGTTTACTAGAATTTAACTGAGAAAGGAACAACACGTGAGTATAAGCAAGTATGAGTTGTAGGCTGTGTGCAGGCTGTAATGAGGCAAGTGATTTTCTAAAACAACTCCTAGCACTTCTGGGTATGGGCTGAAATGTTGCATAGCACGAAAAAAAAACTCTGTGTGTGAGTACCTTCTCAAAGGCTTTAGGAAAGTGCTTCGATATGAGATGGCTGCACACTGTATTATCTAGGAGTGGAGCTCTTGTTTGGAGCACTATGTTGGTGTTAGCAGAACAGCAGTGTTGAAATACTTCCATTGATACGAAAAACTACTCCTGCTATAAAGAATAAAAGCACGTCTCGACTCAAACTACGCTTGCAAGGACTATTTTAAGCACAGAAGACCCAATAAGCCAGTCTACGCGAAAAGACTAAACAGTCACGCACCAATAAGGTGCGAATGAAATTTCAAACAAAACCGCCGAATATGTGTAGAAAATGAATTGAAAAATCAAATTCAAGACCAAAGCAGTAAGAAACGAGAGTACAAAATCAGATTTAACGGTAATAACGAACACGAAATAAAAGATCGCGTAATAGGAGCAGAAAAGCTCAAATTGCATAACAAATAACGTCGCGAAAAAGCGAAATTTTCGTAGAGCAGCAGTAGTAGAGCGTGGATAAAATGGAATTTCGTGGAACCAATTAGCGTTGAAGACATTACCAAGATCAGGGGAAAATGGGACACAGTCTGTAGTTGTTATTTTTCTTTCATCATAAATGATGTTTATCTAACTTCAGTCAAGATTTTCAGAACTATGATCAGACTGGCTGTTTTCACTTTGATTCCTATGAGTTGCTCAAAGGTTTTTTATAGACTGTCGTGGAGCTTGCTTGACAGCAAATTTGCCAAAATTAGGTAAATCAAGACCGCAAGAGTTCTTAATGAAATAAGACTAGTCTTCTCCCCCATTTAACCCAAATTCTTTGGATGCAAATTTCGGCCGAATTCTAAGAGGGACCAAGGATCGACAAGGGCACACTTATGTCCGTTGATCCAAAACGGATACCGGTACAGGAGCCGGAGTCTACTTCAAACCTCAGGAAGCGTGTGACTCCTACAGACTTGATGATGGCATTAGCGTCTTCCAGGCTGAGATCTTCGCAATCAAAAAAGGCGCAGATCTGATTTTGTTGACAGTCAAGCAGCCATTAAGGCTCTGCAAGCAACATGGATAAGATCCAAACTCGTAAACCTCTGTAAAGAGAACCTAGAAGAAATATCCGATGTCAATGAGGTAACCATCTGCTGGGTACCACGACATGTGAATATTTCCGGAAATGAGAAGGCGGACGGTCTAGCCAGACTGGAATCAGGCGCAGATCACAACTGAGGCTAGAACGCCACTCAGCACACTTTTCAGAGAAATAGGGGTGAAACTACTAGGAAAAGCCAACAAGCGATGGTGTCAATTAGACACATGCGCTACGGCAAGGGAAAGTCTGCTAAATCTTGGTAGAGGGAATATACGACTGGTAGTCAGTGCCCTCACTGGGCACTGCATGATATCATATCATGCAGCTAGACTAGGCCAGCCCTTCAACGATTTTTGCAGAAGCTGTAGGGACGAAGAGGAAATAGAATCCATTCGTCACCTACTGTGTGAATGCCCTGGCCCGTAAAAAATGTACGTTCCTCGGGAACTACTTCCTCTCGGAAGGAGGCAAGAGACATTAAGCTGAACAAACTGCTAAGATTCTTAATTCAATCTAGGTGGTTCAGCTCAGGGGGCAACTAACAGGTTCCCCTCGGGTTAGTTTTCAAAATGGGCACAATGGACTCCTCGTAGTCTAAGTGAGCCTTGACCTCACTCTGACGCACAATGAGCGAGTTCGGATCCCGATATCACTAACGCCATCGAATGTTTATTTCGCGGCGTTCCTCTTTGTCAATAGGGCACCCAACAAACCTAACCTAACCTATGTTGCAGCAAAAGGAAGTATTCGGCTGTTTGCTTCACTAATTTGATGAATTTTATATGTGTAAGCCAATTTCTTTCGAAGTTTTTTTTTTCAAGAAAAGGTTTAGCACGTTAGGAGACGGTGTTCCTTTTAGAGGTATTCAAATTCAATATGAAATAAAACACTCGAATCTAATGTTAATGTGTATGATGTTAGTTTTATTTAATAGATAATTGTACGCCATTTAGGCATATGTATGTGCGCCCTGGCTAACTCGATTCAAGCTCATTCGTGAAGACCAATTTTCGACAGCTTAATAGAGCAACTGGGGCCGTATATCAGCAATAACACGGCGGATATTGACTTCCAAATCGTCCAACATTCCTGGTTTATCGACATAGACTAATGACCTCACATACCAAGGAAAGTAAAGGTGTGAGATCACAGGATCCTGAAGGTCTGTTCACAGGTCCATTACGCGAAATTATGCGCTCAACAAATGTTTCCCGCAACGAATTGACGCCGTCGCGCACCGTGTGGCATATTGTGTCATCTTGTTGAAACCAAAGCTTTGTCACGTCAATTCAATCGGGGACGTCAGAAATCACGTTTTCATGTTTCTACAGGGCTCCCCATTGACGGTAACATTTTGGTCGGCATCTTCCTTGAAGAAATATGAACCGATAATTCCACCAGCCAAAAATCACACCGAACAGTGAGTCTTGATGCTTGTAAGGATGTCTCGACAGAGGCTTCTGGGTTTTCTCCACTTCAAATTTGGCGATTTTCCTTGTTTACATATTCATAGAATATGGAAAAACCCCTTGTGCAGACTGTATAACGACGATGTTAGTATGCCGCTGTCAAGCAGAATGATCCATTTCCTAACGACGAAGATCACAGAGAATTGCGTCCCCCTGACGTCGACGAAGTTAAGATCGCCATATCGAAACTGAAGTCGAATAAAGCTGGTGATGCAGACGGACTGTCTGCTGAGCTCTTAAAAGCAGCTGGAGATGACCTGGCTAGGAGCGGGCACCAGCTCATCTGTAAGATATGGTCAGGTTGAAAACATGCCTGAGGAATGAAGTCTCAGCATCATTTGCACGATGCGCAAGAAAGGAAACCGCGTTGACTGCGTCAACTACAGAGGAATAAGTCTCCTTAATATCGCTTACAAAATCTTCCCTGCCGTTTTGTGTGAACGCCTGAAGCCTTTTGTAAATAAGCTGATAGGTCCTTATGAGTGTGGATTCAGGTCAGGGAAGCCGACCATCGACCAAATCTTCACACTACGGCAGATCCTGGAAAAAAACAATAAATTTCAATTCGACATTCACCACCTATTTGTCGACTTCAAAGCCGCATACGACAGCGTAATTAGAGACAAGCTATACAGAGCCACCTTTGACATCCCTGCTAAACTCGTCAGACTATGCAGGATGACTTTGCAGAATGCTCGTATTCTGAGTAATAGAGCACTCTCCCGAACGACAAAGTTGATTCAATACAAGACCCTTATCACCCCGGTCCAGCTAACGGTGCAGAAGCATGGACACTATCGAAAGAAAGATTTTGCGTGTGATTTCGGTTGGCAGACGGGGGATGGAGGAAAAGATTCAATCACGAGCTTTACGGGTGGTACAGTGACATGAGTTTAGCCAGGCGTCTACGGATTCAACGCCTAACTGCCTGAACACAATGAGGTCGCGGTCGCTGTCTCGGTCGCCTGTCAAAAGTTAAATGTACGTAAATCCCATAATGTAAACACAATGATGTCGCGGTCGCTGTCTCGGTCGTAGGGTGTATCGCGCGAGTTGACTAACTTTTAACTCGGGCGTACGACATTGTGACAGCTGTGTAGAAAAAAAGCAAAACACAAGGAAATCTTCAAATCGGCGGTTGACGGTTCGTTGTAAGTACAAGGTGTCTTAAAAGAAAATTTATATTTGATGGATGGATTAAAAACGAAGTAAACACTCTACTGATTAACATTCTTTACGTTTTCTTACGTTATCGATGACCTTGACCGTCCAGATTTTGGTTTTTCTAGTGTTGAACCAATCTCTTCAAACTTTTTTACCCATTTTTTAATGAGAAGAATGCTTGACACATCCTTTAAATGGCTTAAAATTCGAATATTGCAGAATTTTCTACGCGCCACAGTTGCCGAATCACCGTTTTCGCACGCACAACGCGCATTCTGCACCCGAGAAACGCTCCAAAGCGACTGAATTCCCAAGAGCCAGGCTACCGATTTACATACCCCCCGCGCTCCGCGGATTCGTTGCGATCCCGCAATAAGCTAAACAAATGTAAACTTTGACACCTTGTATGTTGACAAAGGGGGGTGGCCGTGTTGCAGTGGTTAACATCATCGACCGCCGAGCGGAAGGTCTATAGTTGTAATTCGCTTCATAGCCAAGAAAAATTAATTCCTATACGGACAAAAAGTATGCAACGCAGTTGTGAATGGAAAGTGACCAGACGTACTGCTGCAGGCATAACACTCACAGTACATGGTCAACTGAAATTCATCCTCTGCGTGTGCAATACTAAAGTGCTCGAACGAATTACTACGGACTATAACCAACGCGGAATTCGGTCGGCTCTCGTCCTATCTAGGACAACCACCCCTGAGAGTAATGAACGAACATCAATGACCCAAACCACTGCACTCCGTTCAGGTTGTGTGTGTAAAGACTTCATAAGAGGATATAAAAATATATAAAAAAAACTCTTGAACCTGCGCGAGTCTCTAAAAAAAAAAAAAAGAAGGTGAAAACAGCTGTTTAAATTTGACATAACAAAGCGACCTCATTGTGGGCGAGATTTTGCCAATCCTAGCGACAGCAATGCCGACCGCGACCGAGACTGCGACGGGGACGGCGACTGCGACCTCATTGTGTTCAGGCAGTGAGATGGCTAGGCCATGCAGAGCGAATAGACACCACAGCTCCAGCCCAAAGAGTCTTTGAATCCAACTATCTGTCAAAATGCCTGTCAAAGCCATCAGATTGCCATCTCTATATTTATCTCTGATTTCCACGCGTTGTTCGGACGTTAATATATTCACCGTAAAATGGCAAGATGTATTAACCACAAATCAATTTTCAACTGTCAAATTGACAATCTGTACAAACAGTGTTGCCAGTTTAAAAACCAAACTTCTAAAACAAAACCCTCTGGTTAAAAGGAGTTATTGAAGTATTTGACTTCCATGTACAGTATTGGACAAATAAAGCACCACCTAAATACAGAAAAATATTCACAGGTCAACATTTTGCTGCATATCCTTTTGCCGCTATGACATCTATTGCTATTCATCTCTTTGGCATAGAAGCTATAAGGCTGTCTATCACGGTCATAGGTATGTTTTTCCAAACGTCCTCCACTGTCCTGTATACCTCAGCCAAAGTTTTGGGCTGCTCCTGTTAATTCGCCTGTTGTCTATCTCCCACAGATTTTCTATACGGTAAAGGTCAGGAGATACGGGACTTGATGTTATTGACATTGAATCATGTCTTGACAACTTTGCTTGTATGTTTTGGATCGTTATCCTGTTGAAACGCCCATTTCAATGGCATTTCTTGTCAGCATAAGGCAACATTGATGAGCACCGTGGCGCAGTGGGTAGTGTGTTGGCCTCTGATGCCGATGACACGGGTTCAGACAAAATCCCCTGAAGTACAATTGTAATGAAAAGCTCAAAATTCGCCGTTCGAAGCCGGCAATAAAGTGTAGGTCTCTTTCACTTATGGGAAAATTAAATCACACACAACATGGGTGGTTGAGAGAAGCTCCGCTTTTGTTCTTCATGGACTGTAATGCCAACATACATATATAAGGCAACATTATTGTTTTTAAAATAGCTAAATATCTAAAACGATCAATGATGCTATTTATTCTGTAGACTGGACCGAGCCTCCAACCAGGGGAGCATCCTCAGACGAACACATTTCGTTCACCGAACTCGACTGTAGGGATGCTATATTTTGGAGGCACCCTTTTGGACGCAAAACAATAGGTCTACTTTTGGACCCGTCCTTTTAAACCATCCTTTTGTACCTATCTCTTTGACCCGTCGTTTTTCCTACTGGACTCCTCCCTTTTTTTTATAATTCGCGCAGGTTCAAGAGTCATACTCTTATTATGTCTGTCACACAACCTGGGCGAAGTATTGATGGTTCGGGCCGTAGATGTTCGTTCACTATTCTCCGTGAGTGGTTGTCTTAGATAGGATTCGAGCGGAACCTGACTGAATTTTCGCGTTGGTTGTAGTTCTCAGCAAACATTGCATTATGGTGTTATGCCTTCATCAGTATTTTGATCACTTCTCATTCACAACAGCTGTGTTGCACTATTTTTTCGTATAAGAATTATATTTCTTGGCTATAGACAGACTTTGAACTACAGACCTTTCGCTTGACAGTCCAACCATTCCAACGCTGCTCCCACGAATAGCCTCTTTGACCTTCTCTAAAACGCTACGATGAGCTCCCTCGAGGTGTGACTTTATCTTGAGGAATACAAAAAAGTCGCCGGTGGCATTATTGGGGCTATAGGGTGGGCGCGGCAACGTTTGAATGCTTTTTCGGTAAAAACTCTTGCAAAATCAAGAAAGAATGGGCCGGCGCATTGCCGTGGTGCAAGATCCTGTTTTTCTTGGCGAGTTCTGGTCGCACATGAAAAACGCAGGTTCGCAGCGGTACGAGAGGTGATGCGAGCTCCTTCACGCGGATCGTGTTCTTGAACCGATTTGCCCATTCAAACACAAGTGTTTTCGACATACACTCGTCTCCATACTTGCTTTGGTGGCGTTACAGCCCATGGAGGGCCAGAGCCAAGCTTCTTTCAATCACCCATGTTGTGTGTGAAACATTTTTTACACAGGTGAAAGGGACCTACAGTTTAATGCCGAGTCCGAACGGCTTGAGTCGATAAGCTCAAGTATACTACGGGGGGTTTTGCCAGTACTCCGCCGAAGAGGGTAGCCGCGAAATAAACATTCGATGGCGTTGGTGTTGCCGCGAATCGAACTGTGCCACGACGCCAGTTTTTTACCAGATTTCACTAAAAATTGAATCACAACACGTTGCTTGAAGTGAAAGTCACTCATTTTTGAGGTGCCACTAAACGTGCTGTGGTCTTCAGCCCTGAATGAAAACTGAGAGAGAGGGTCCCCTTTCTAGACAGATGTTGACGAACGACGCAGTGTTGCCTGTTATGACGTAATTATGACTTAATTCCCGGATCTTAGCTATCACACCACGTATACGCTTTAAAATTCTATGCCACTATTATTGATTGTGTCTTCTAACCAGGGATGTAGCCGAATATACAGATGTATGTAGATTTTGTCTAAGGTTTAAGAAAACCTCACTAAGCTGATCAGGTTTTTATTTCCTGAGATTCCTGACCAAAAGACCCAATAAATTCCAGCTTTTCAATTTCAGGAGAACCTCTGCACATTGGCCTTTCCTCTATCTGTTATAAAGGGCAACGCTTGCATGAAGTCTGAATTATCAACTTGTTTGTATCAAGATAGAGGGCGCCATGGCGCAGTGGTAAGTGTGTTGGACCGACGCACAAGAACAAGACATTACTGCTTTCATCGCTCAATCTAATGGGTCGTCCAATAGAGACTTCCGAACTTTGATAGTTGATTGTATTGTTGAAGCTACTTCTGTCAAGTTGGCTGCCATTTATTCAGTCTATTTTGTCAAATCACCGTGGATGGACTAACGTTCAACAACATGTTCAAATGATAAAATTGTTTTATCAAAATGGTTGTTCTGTTCGGGCAACGTACGGCGCGCTTCGCCAATTTTTAGGTCGGCATAATCGTCCTACTGAGAGGACTATTCGCAGTGTGGTAGATAAATTTAAGTCCACTGGTTCAGTAAACGATAAACCAACACCTGTACGTTGAAAAAACGCATGATCTGCCAACAACATCGCCGCTGTCCGTAAAAGTGAGCAGGATAAACTGCAGGAGAAACTGAAAAAGAACTCGGCCTTTCGCAGACCACAACTTAGCGAATTTGGCGTCGTGAATTGGACCTGTACTCGTACAAAAATCAACTGATCCAGGAGCAGAAGGTAAACGATCATATACAAAGAGGTGTGTTCACTGAATGGGCTCTGGAAACTGACCGTAATTTTCACCGAAAAATCATCTTCAGCGATGAGGCCCAAATCTGGATGAATGGGACGCCAACAAACAACATTGTCGAATTTGGGACGATACCAATCCACATGAGATCCAAGAGCGTCCAATGCATCCGGCAAAAATCACTGTTTGATGTGGATTTTGGGTTGGCGGCGTCGCCGGTCCATATTTCTTGAAGAACGACGTTGGCCAGACCATCACCGACAACGGCGAGCGCAATAGGGTGATGATTACCAAGTTCTTTTAGCCTGGGTTGGATGATATGGACACCCACGATATGTGGTTTCAATAGGATGGCGCTACGTGCCACAGAGCTCACGCCACATTGGAAATACTGCACGAGCGATTCTAAGGCATAGTCATCTCACGTGGAGGTGATGTGAATTAGCCACCGTGGGGTTTTCTGAAGTCGCAGGTCTATGCGAATAAGCCAAAAACCATAGCGGATCTCAAAGCCAACATAACCCACGCTATCGGTCAAATTCAGTTTGATTTATGCGCCAGAGTTATGGAAAACTGCACATTTGGGATGCGGACCATACAGAGAAGCCGCGGCAGACATTTGAACGTTGTTATATTCCCTACATAATGGCATCGATAGGCCTTTCAAACGAATAAAAAACTTTGATGATACCTTACATACACTTAGTTTTTTTTAAATTTAAAGATAGGAAGCGCTTAATGAAAGATCCTGGCGCTGGTCATTTCTTGAAGTCGTCCTATGCCCTATGATTGTATGCAAAGAGAAGCAGAACTAAAGGTTATGTTTCACGCCCCAAAGCAGTCCACTAAACTTCCACAGTATTGAGGAGCTTCTGCCTGATAAAAGAGGTCTAGCCATATTCGAATTTATGGGTGGGGCATTAAAAATCGATGGTGAAAAGGCCAATTTTGGTATTTACTTATAGAAAAAAATTCGAAAGTTTTATTTGAAAAAAGAAGAAACAAAAACAACAAGGATCGTGACATGTAATAGGATGCAACGAGCTTATCTGATTACTTAGTGGATCATAAGACACGTCGATCATGGAGCAATATCCATCACTGACGTGGCAATAGACTGGGAATTATCGGTAATACACTCAAGTCAGTGTGACAAACCCGAGACGTATTGGAATGTGGTATCTGAGTACATAGTATGACTAAACCAATCGTGCCTAAACCATAGTACCTACGGCGTCTGTTCGCCCAAGTAATTAGCAGTAAACACGTTATTTACATATTGAAAGACCAGGTGTGAAATAATGGGAAATGTCTCTTCTGAGTGCGGAACAATTATTACAAGTCTAGCACATGCTGGCCAAGCAGTTTAGCTTCCATTCATGTCGGATTAATTGAAATGCAAATGAATCATCAAACAAACTGTGTGGACATCAAAAATTTACCAAAACATTGAATTGTCTGCATTTTTCTTTTCCACCAGCTGAAGCCAAATAAACAACACAAAGATGCCTTTAGTGTGTCGTAAACTTTCTGACCTGGTGCGTAATAAAACGTGGTTGACACAAGTATGCACGTACATATGTATGTGATAGCTCGTAAGCAAAACGAATTAGACAGAAAGCTGTTTTGGTCATTAAGCGGTGCACGCCTAGTCCGTAAACACAAGTCATTCAAGTCAAGCCACAACTGTTCCAGTAATGGCATTTGGCATTGAAACAATACGCCGCCCAATCTGCCCGTGTCTCATGCAATATACATACATACAAGCACCAATTACCTAATTGCACTCAAGCCCTATTTACGGACAATATGACTCTATCGAAACAGCCTTGGAGTGTAGAAGCAGCACTTGAAACCCCACATGACTACTCAGTACCTATTCACTGCGGCACTTCGTATTACTCATCCCCGCAGCCGGAGCGACGTGAAAAAAATTGCAGTCACACGACGACGATTGACTGTCATTGGAGAAATGTGAAGGAAAAAAAGGCGAAAACATGGAAAATGATGAGAAAAAAAAATAAAAAAAAAAACACGGAAAACAATGGGAAAAAGAAATGCATTTCGAATGCACACGCGAATATAGAACTTTCTACTCGGTGCACTATATCGGTTCCCCTTTGCACGAGAAGCCAAAGAAAGTGCCCTGAAATGCATCCAGCGTCACTACGCATCCACAGGTCATCGGCCCCGTTTAAACCCTCAAAACGAGAGAGAAGGACAAAAAATAAGGTAAACACTTGGTAGTTCTTATGGTGGAAGTCCAAAAAGAGTAACTCAAAACCACCTACGGAATCCGAGAACAGTGTCGTAACGTTGATACACTACCGCCTTTTAGGCCTAACTACGCGCACTTTTACTGAATTCGCTTAAACACACGAGTACACTCCACAGCGCTGAAGGGAAATTATGTAGATTCTATGAATGTACCTGACTTTTCTCAAAAGTATCTTCAGATAACGCCCAACCAAGAATGAATTCACAAAAGATTTGTTTTTTTTTTTTTTGTTTTTCGAACACGACGATAGTTTCTTAGCTTTTTCTTTTCATTTGCTTTTCGATTTCTGAGCCACTCCCCAAAAAATACACGAAACAAAAACAACAGCAACAACAACAAATAAAACAGAAAAACGAAGAATTAACGTTACACAACGCTCCACCAGTGACTTGGAACAACTAAAAAAACAAAAATGAAAAACATACAAACTTGGAGCTTCGTGTTGATTTCTAGCCACAGACAGACGGCACTATACACGTACGAATACCCGTAGCTAGTCACTAGTCAACATCACCAAGGTAGCGCACAATGGAAAACAGAAGCGCAACCAAAAAACTTTTCAAAAAAAAAAAAAACAAGAAAATTACTTCACGAAATCAACTTCGAATATCGATTAACACCTGGAATTCGACGGTCTATGGTCTACAATAGAGACTAACTAATTGAATTACAACGTATTCCCAACCCTAGAGCTCGGCTGCACTCGGAACGAAACGAAATACAATAACAAAAAAAAAATTAAAAAATGTACAACACCTTGACGTGCAGAATAACGATGTTATAAGGCTCGGCTCAAAACTGGAACTGAGAATGCGAAAGCTCAACTCGAGCTCAGGTCTCACCTCGCACAGCAACCAGATTTCGTCGGTTATTATCGAGCCGTTCTCTCATTTTCTCTCTATCTTAAAGATTCGAAATTCGAATTTGAATTTCTAGCTAGTGACATCACTCACCTCAAGCACTATCGAGCAACAAACAACTAACTAACTGTGCTAAACAGTGAAACCTGTACGATGAACACTAGAGCTCGAGCCACCAGCAACTGGTTGTAAGCACTCACCGATACATCAACACAACATTCTCATAGATACAAATGAAATGAAATGGAAACACACAACTGACTGACCGACCGGACGCAAAAGACTCACTTGCTCACTCACTCACTTCGTCATGAATATTAGTTTTGTAACAAGCCAACATGCCAACATAAGTCGTGTCTCACCCCCGCCTGCACCTTATGTTCCACGGGGTCTACTGGTGGGAGCTTGGTAGTGACCAGGGTTACCAAACGGTAGATATGTATGTACATTTCAATAAGATACATATCTAATGGTGGCGATTGGCGTGTAGGAGCGTAATGGACATTGGTGTAATGGGTATCGTGATTAGAGTACATTTAGAGCGAGTTTATCGATTCTAATCGGCGATTTTTCGTGTAAAGTGAAAACTTCAAACGAAGTCAAGGACGGCTTCCAGTCGGATAAGGGTTGTGTTGTGATTTTATATGAATTTTAACCTCGAAAACTACAGGGTCTACAAGCATGACTTGTAAAAGATTCTGTAATCACACCTATCTATCTCCAAGGCTGTTGGCCTTATGCCAAAATCCAAGTTGATCTCCATTCATCTACAAATCTTCTGTTGTCTATTCCGTCATATCGCTGTGATTCAGAGAGCTTGATTTCTTCATTAGTTTTCTCTCAGCAGAAATTCGTATCAAATTTTGCAAGATGAAAAAAGAGCAGTTTTGTTCGATAATTCACTTTTTAGATTTTAAACGACGCAACATACGAGCAAAAAGAAGTAAGTTTGGTTTTGAAGAGCCTTCAATGTAGGTGGCTACTGCGAAATATCTGTTCAATAAGCTAAAACATATTGACCAATCCTCTAGTAAAAATTGCTGTTCACCTTACGGCAAAACCAAAATTGCTATTCATTCCACTACTAGCAGTCTATTTCGTAATATCGTTATGATTCAGGGATTCTAGAGAGGCAATTGCATTTGAAGTGCTTAGATGAAAAGATGAAAAAAGAACAGTTTTGTTCGATAATTCGCTTTTTAGTTTTTGAACAACAAAACGTGATAGACGAAAATATGGTTCACTGTAGATGGATACTGTCAAATATTTGTTTAACGAGCTCAAACAGTCGTTCACTAGCCGCGGGATAGAAGATGGAGTAAATGTACCTAATTGAACAGTAATTGGTGTGGCACATGATAGGCTAGAAGTGAAATGCTCATGAAAAGAATGTTCGCATCGAATGGTCACTACGGGTGAAACCTGAAGTCATCTGAAGTCGAATTCGGCCATATTTGGTAAAGAAAGAAAGTCTTGCTTCCTCAGAACAATGCACTAGTTTAAAAAAAAAATGTATTTATTCTTCCAAATCAATTTCATCGCAAAGTACCCCTTCGGAGCAGTATTTTCAGTTTGTTGAATAGCCAGAACCCGTACCGTGCCAAATCGGTGACTGTAGAACGATATGGGTCGAGTTTTTGGGGAAATGGTCACAATAGTCAAAGCAGTGTGAGATGGTGCATTATCGTGGTGCAAAAACCAAGAGTTGTCCTGCACAATTCTGCCCCCTTTAGGCCAAATGGCTTCATGAAAACGACGCATAACATTCAAATAATAAACTTTTTTGTCAGTTTGACCCGGCGGAAGGAACTGAAAATGCACAAAATCACGATAATCGAAGAAAACAGTAAACAGGACTTTGATTTTTAAACGACTTTGTTGTGTTTTTTTGGTCTTGCCTCACCTTTAGCACGATATTCACCTGATTGATCGGTTGTTTCCGGGTTATAAGCATAAACCCAAGTCTAATCTCCCGTAATAATGCCGTTCATATTGTCCTGATAGTCAGTAAACATTGTTTCACGCACTTCAAAGCGAGGATGTTGTTCCAAACAGTTCAGTATACCAACCAAAATTTGACGAGTCTAAGGCCGAAATTATCTTTTAAAATGGTATTGAGTGATCGCTAGCAAGATTACTAATTGTTTATTGTCGGTTTGCAAGCAGAAAATTTTATATTTTTTTTACGTGAACTTCGTCGGTTGAGGTTGAACGTCGTCCGGGACGCTCTTCGTCTCTGACAGGTTCTTGGCCTTCCTGGAGCTTTTTATACTACTTGTAAATATTTTTTTCGACAAAGTCTCTTCACCAAAGGCTATTTGCGCCATCCTCAACAAATCACCAGCAGACAATCCGTAAACAAAATGTAATGCAAATTCATGCAACAAATTTAGACATAAAAATCACTTCTAACAGCTCACAAATCGAAGTATACCTCAAACTTACTTAGGTAGCGCTACAATTCGGGGTGAACCTGGGCCTCAACCAACAAGCCTTTCCAGTTAGTACAATCTTTTGCTAACTGTTTCCAGTGTTGCATGCCCGGTTGGTTCAAGTCTTTTTCCACTTGTGTGCGCCACTTTAGATGGGGCCGTTATCTACAATATCATCCCTCGCAATTGGAGTCGAAGACTCTTCGTTGACCTTGTATCCGTAGACGTCTAACCAGGCCGATATCGCTATAGAGCCCGTACAGTTCTTGGTTGAATCTTCTCCTCCACCCTTCGTCAACACAAACGGGACCGAAGATTGTACGCAGAATTTTCCCCTCTTGATAAGGTCCAAGCCTTTGCCCCGAATAGGAGGAGCGAGATGATTAAGGTTTTATAGTGGGTCACCTTAGTTTTCCGAGAAAGGGTTCTACTACTCAATTGGCTCTTGAGCCCGAAGAAACAGCGGTTGTCGAGAGATATTCTGCGACTAATCTCAGCGCTGTTGTCGTTGCCGCTTGTTACCAAGGTAGACGAAATACCGCCCTGTCGGTTTTGAAATCGACGAAAAGGAGGTGTGTGTCGACCTGAAATTCAAGGATCTTCTCCAAGATCTGTCGCAGTGTGAATATCTGGTTATTCGTAGATTTTCCGGCCTGAAGCCACATTGATAGGAACCTATCAGATTGTCCACGAATGGTTTCAGGCGTTCACCGAGTTCGGCATAGAAGATCTTATACGCGATGTTAAGGAGACCTATTCCCCTATAGTTGGTGCAGTTATAGGGGTCTCCTCTCTTATGGACCGGGCAAACGATGCTGAGATTCCATTCATCCTCAGTGTACCTCAAACACTATTAAATATTTCAATGTGAAATTTGATACGGATGACAAAGACAATCTTGCCAATTTAACATAAAAAGTATTTCTCCAAATCGATTAATGGGCGCAATGTAAGATCAAATGTCACCTTACTTTTTGGACACTAGAATAGTTTATTTGCGGCTGTCGTGCTAAAATAGCATTACATATAGTATTCATTAGGCTTGAAAAAAATAGTTCACGGGAAAAATTCGCAGCGAGGAGATAATCGCCAAAAAAGACGAGTAATTTCGTCGATTCGACAAATCACATTTTTAGAGGTTATGTTGAAATTGGGCGTTACGGCCTCTTATGACACACACCAGAAATTCAGTCCCTAAAAACTCCATTTCTTCCCAACCCGCAAGGTTAGTCGCTTTCCTCCTTTTTTTAGGTTAAATTCTTTTGGCGAAAAAGCGAATTTAGCCGACCATTTGCCATCCCTACAATTTACCATCCGATTGACAACGGTTAGTATAAGAAGTCGCTGTCTAAGCTCCTTAACTATTGAGATCAAATTTCTGTAAAACACTTGTATCAATTCACGAGAACTTGGCAACCCTATTTTGCATACAAGCTAAGCTTAAAATCCAGCAGGAAAAGTTGGCATTCAAGTGTGAGTTCGTGCGTGACAGACACGTTTAACAAAAACAAAAAACAAAAAAACAACAACAACAACAGCGACATAGTATTGTAGAAACTGATTACTAGCTTACCGGCTATCCGCATCCAGGACAGGTTTTTCGACTGGCTACCACCTATTTTTGGATACCGGGGCGCACACGTCACATCCAAAAACAGGTAACGAACCTTTCTCTCTCCCTTTCTCTTTAGTCACACTGAATACATGCGAAAGAGTGCACAATCAACAGGTAGGCTCAAGCCTAAACCTCTCACGCTCTCTCTGTTGGTAATTGTTGTTGTCGTGCTGTGCTCGCGATGTGGAGCACTGGAGTAGGAGATTGTTTACGATTTGCCGTTTGTTGCCTTTCCCGTGCAATGAACTGGTGTTTGACAAATGAGGGTGGGCGGGCAAGATACCATGTCACCGTTCCAATGAGGTGAATGTCACTTTAGCTTGTTTGTTCTGGGATTTTGGTTGCTATGGACAGGCATTTTCCAACTCATTTTCTTCGGTTTTCATTTTGAAAAAATATCGTTAATTACTGCGTTTAGGGAAATGATTTAACAGCCCGCCCATCATTCCATTAATCACATAACATCTCATCACTCTCTCCACCATCGCTTTCATATTAGATTCTAAACGACTACGAGGCACTAGACTGTTGCACAATTGCCTGTCCATTCCAATACGATTAGCGCCTCTTCGCCTCATCAGATACCATAACGCCGCACATGAAGAAGTTCTAGTGAGCAACAAGTGCCTTTGGGGACATCAATGGCATTATGGGAATTATGAAAATGACATACAGTCGCTTTAGTGGAGTCTCCTCTCGGCTGGCATGTCTTCGTCATCATTCTTAAGGCAATTTCGCTTAATTGCCATTTGGATTACTTGTACAAAGTGTACAAAGGTCACGGCAGTTAATTTCGTTAAAGAATCTTGTGTCATTGAATCGAGCTCATTGATTAGATGAGAAGGCAGTGTAGCGTGATCTTTAGGACTTATGGGGTCAATAGCCATCGTTTGACAACAGTTCGAGTGTTGTGTGCGGTAAGTGATGGTTAATTGGGATTTAATTACGACGTCAGACGATGTGATTCCGGTTTTTGTGTGGCAGTGGAATTAAGGGAGTGACGGTTGCTCTTAATTATCTTGTTTATCTGCATACTTAGACGGTAATAACCAATGTAACCAGATTCTGATTGAAATAAAATGAATTCGAAAATGGGTCAAGCGGTGTATGTGTGCGATGAGATGATTGCCCAATGTGGTACAGTACAACGCTACGTGACCTGGGAAGTATCATCCCTACGTGCGCCTCTCTAGAATGTTCCAAAAACTGGTGGCCCGAAAGTTCAAAAATGATCCTAACATCGAGAGTGGTCAACTCATCAGTCATTCTGGGAAAATACTGATGTACCCTGGTCAAGTATGCCTGACGAGGACTGGTGATGTCTCTGAACAGATGTGTACAGCTGAAGGCTTCTGCTATCTGTTGGAGCACTCAGACGAAAAAACTGGTCCATTGTACTCCAGCTGTGTACAGCTAAACTCAGCTAAAAAGCAAATATCACTGTCACCCAGGAAGAGAGATGAATTGAGTCAGACAAAAAGTCGATAAAAGACCATGTCTACCACAGTGAATGCTACAAAGAGGGACGACAAAGCTAGTTCAAATGGAAGAATGTTATTTGACGGAGGCATAGGCTTAGATATTGAATACCATATGGGCGCGGAGGCATGGATTCTTTAAAGCAATTGGGAGAAAATCTTTTAGCATTTTTGAGAGAAAAGTCTTGTGAACGACTTTTGGCCTTTTTTTATAGAGGAGGAAACTAGGCGATTCAACCAGTTGACAACGCAAAAGACAAGGTTGATTGAGAGGATACAACAGCTCGGCTTCGATGCTTTTAAGAACGGCGCTGCAGAGGATGACTTCATCTAATTTACCGCATAAAGGTTAGAGAATATCTCCGACTAATTAGCTGTGTATTACTGCAAGCCTTTAGCTTAAAATTTTGCCGATTAGAGCCCATAGATTTTTGAGAAATCAATAAGTCAATTGTCCCATACTCTCCAATCAAATGTCATTGATTTCTAAGCACAGATTACCATGACCAACTGAATTAACGTGTATTAAAGGGCTCGATTGAACGACGTCCCAGCGGTCACACAGCATACCGCTGGTGGTTCGGTTAAGGAAGGATTCCTTATATTTGGCGATACGTCCGAAAACGGGCTTCATGGTATACTGGTGGTCTCCTCCTAAAGAGACAGAGAAACGAGAGAAACGTGTGTTGCGGGAGAAATGCTGACGGATGGGAATGCAACTGGCTATTTCATCAGAACATTTTTTATGGAAGTAAGGATAAAACAGGGAAAGGCAGGAAATATTCCTGCGATGTTCTAGCGAGTCTAATGTTTTGGTAATGCTGGAGTCACCTATCAGTTCTATCGAGCGTTTTTGTATTCTATCTAGTAGGTGCAGTGAGGTCTTGGAAGCACCGGACCAGACATGAGCGTTAAACTCTATTTTAGGGCGAATGGACGCGTTATAGAATCTAGCCAGATCTAGGTTAGGTTAGGTTACTTAACCAAGCCAGTTCTAAGGGTGAAAAATATTTCGCAGCATTCTTGGCGATATTTAATATGTGGTCGCTCCAATTAAGATTGTGAGCAACACATATGTATACCCAGGATGAAAAGCTTCTCGGTTTCTGCGACCGAAATACCAGGAGGCACTCGGCTATAGTAGCGGCCGGTCAGTAATTTTTGTAAATACATATTTCCTTTCGACCATTACGATGGTTCTTGTAGATTAGGAAAAGTCTGACTTACGAGGTGTGGCAATTAAGTTCCGGGAATTTGGCCATAACTTGGGAACTGGCAACACTGTGTCGTTAGTCAACATCTTTTCCTTTCTTTCAGTATACAAAGGCTGAAGGTGGCAGAATATATTGTTTGTGCGTTGTATGTATTTGTAGAAAAATAAAATAACTTCTTTAGTGGCGTCGTAAAAATGAGTGACTCCCTTTACAAGCAGCGTGTTTTTAGTAAAACCTGGTAGAAACCCCTCGAAAATCCTCCGAAAATTGCGGGTGATGTATGGGGATGAGTGTATGACCCGCAAACTAAGTCAGCAATGGGTGACAAAAGATGAGAGGCCGACAACAAAAGCGAGGATGTCAAAGCCGCGACTGAAAGAAATGTTGGTCGCTTGTTTTCGTCATCGCCGACATTGTTCATCGTGAATATTGTTACGCAAATTACTAGTCCAGAATAGGGTTCGGCCACTGGATTGCGATAAACTACAACTGTTTACTTGTTTATCCAGTACACACTTTATTATTCCACCCCAGATCGATTATCTTGGCGCTTCACCTTTATCACAACCTTTGTCTCTACATCTCCTATATTGTCCACTAACTCACTAGAGAGCGCCGTGGGTAGTGTGTTGGCCTCTGACGTCGATGACACGGGATCGAATCACGGTGCTTCTCCTCAGCGGGGTACCGACAAAACCCCCTGTAGTATAATTGTCAGGAAAAGCTTCTCGACAACTCACTAGATTGCTTGATTACTTTCACACTAGATTAGTGACTGATCACTGCGTCACTGCAACTGAAAACACTGAACCAATACTGAATGCCCCAGAGGGCGAGTGTTTCGGCTTATATGGATCTTGCACCATACCAATGCGCCCACTTATTCTTTGTTGATCGTACTAGAGTTTTTGACGGAAAAAAAGGATTGCAGTGTTGCTGCATCCACCCTATAGCCTCGATATTGATCCCTGCGACTTTTTTTAATTCCCAAGGTGAAGTCACACCTCAAAGAAACTCATCATAGCAGTGTAGAAAAGGTCAAAATAACCATGTAACCATGGTTCTGAACGAGTTAACTTCGGACGATAATCAAGGGTTCTTCGAATCGTGGGAACAACGTTAGAGTTGTTGTGTAGAGTTAAAGGGAGACTATTGTGAAGGTCGATAGTAACATTTTACGACTTAGTTTGTTGGTTTTTTTTTACAAATTCCCGGAACTTAATTACCACATCTCATATACATACATATAATGTGCATGAGTGACAGAGTCTTCGGTAAAGACTTAAGAGGGTAGGGACTGGGATTTTCAGTTAAAAATTGATTTCGTTTTTCTACCTAATCTCCCTTGACTTCAACATACTTGGTCCAGGGTTTCTCAACATCACTATTCCTCCCAGAAATGAGAATCTGGTAGGCTGTGGAAATATTCATCGACGGCCCTCTCAATTTCTTCAAGTTTGGGAGATGGAGGTCTGAGGGTGCCAAATTAGGCGTATAGGGAGAATGGCCGAGCAAATCTCGCTCCAAATCCCGCAGATTTCTCATCGCCAATGCATCCTTGTGTACAGGTGCATTGTCCTGATTTTTTTCTTCTTCAAACCAGACCTCTTCTCGCAAATTTCGGAAGTAATATTCGCCTGTAATTGTTCTGCTTTTTGCAAGGTAATCAGTTAACTCGATCCCTTTCACACCTCAAAACACGCTGGTCATGACTTTTCCGACCGATGCGATAGGCTTCGCTTTATTGGGCCTCATTCAAGGCGACAAATCACAGCACAAAATCGGTCGGAGCCCTACTGAATAGGTCTAAAGATTGTTGCGAAAACCGTTTACGCATTTGCTTTTGATCAGCATTTAGCAAATGTGGCGCTCATCCCGCACAGAGCGTTCGCATCCTTTCTTCCAAGTTACAAGCTTCAGTTATCGCACTCACTTTCACTCGTCCGTCATTCAACACGATATCATGCACTTTTTCGATGGTTTCCGGTGTGGTTGCGGTTTTGACCTTCCTTCACATGGGTCATCGTCGAGGAGTGTACGGTTGACACCGAAGGAGTAGAGTTCCTTTGCCGACTTCGAATGAAGTTCCTTAGGAGTAACTCAATCCAAAACGAAGAATTGTGTGACCAAACGACAGAACAATTTGTAGTTTGTCATACGAACTAATGACACGTGCATCCAGCCAGGAAGTATATGTACATCATTGCCATTTGGATGAGCATGTCTGTGTTAAACCGAGATTTGTTCACTCAACCCAGGCTTTATGCTCACCTTTTTTTGGGAAGGCAACCTATACCTATAGTAATTATAGAGATCTCTGACCTTCGTTATGGTACTTGAGTATTAGACATAGATAAGCCAAAGCCATAATCGCATCTTTGCCGTTTACAAATCGATTTAAATCCAGACAACAACTTTGCTGCGCAACCTGTTCAACTTTAGGTGACAATAATCCATAGTGCAGTTTGGTGTTTTAACAACCGGAATCACCAGCCTAGACTACGTCTCTTCGAGACATCTTCATCATTAGCACATCCAATACAATGTAGAGGGCGCACGAGCGACCGAAACCAGTTTTCTTTTCTTTATCTCTCCATAAAAGAAGCTTATTTATGCCGCATAAGATACTTAACAACGAAATCACGACCATACGAGCCTGATGAACACCGTTTCGATCATATTTTCATTAGCAAACAAAAATTCTTTCACGCTGATTGGCAGTGTGTAAGACCATTAAAGGCTGAAAGGAAGGCATTGCACGCTACTTGTACGATTACTCATCACGCTACCTATGTAGAATCACAGGTGCACGGAAGGTAGCCAAGGATTACGCATTTAGTATGAGGGAAACCTAATGAATACTAATGTAAATGTGTACATATTAAGTTGTGCAAATAAATGGCATGCGATGGACGTGTTCTAACAACTCTAATGCTATTCAATCTCCGGCTTACACGTAACACTAGTGTGTACAAACGTGAAAGGTTCGCGCTCAGAACTCAACCAAAGGTCACTGTGCTCGTACTCAATTGTCTGTGAATCAAAATCCGCATATCAAAGATTACCAAAACCAATCGAACGGACCAAAGTTCAAAGGGTGTTCAATGATGCGTTCCTTATGTCATGATTTCACTGGACCGTACTATACCTTTCACTTCGAGACTTCCGCTTGGTCACACACTATACTATGAAACTCAATCGAGGAGAACTCTAAGTACATTTGAGACGCAAACGGACTGCAGATAGTAAACCTGCAATCCATTCACTTTGAAATTCAATTCCTCCACACATAGTCCAACTGGTGACCATATGCTCGTTTTACATCACCATCAGTAACACGATATCCCATAGCTAACCCTTCATCCTGGCACAGTCTCTTAAGCACGCTAATAAGCTAATTACCCATTAATTTAAACACCAAAGATCCATATCTAACAAACCCGCCTAGCTGACCAGCTCCGTATGGCAGTAATGAAGCAACCCATTTACTACTACTCACCGTATCCTTGTGTGGTGTCGACGGATTACTCAGCAAGCCTTTCAAGAATATTTCATTCGTTTCCGACAAATCCGCACCGAAATCTGCGCAGTGCCTGTAGCCATCTGCAAATACAATGTACATTTCGCTAGTATACACAAAGAGAGAGGTGTGCTCGTCGTCAATTTGACATTGTGATTTATGGAAATCTCTGGATCTGGGATGCGTGGATTATGTAAAACAAAAGAACAATTTTTCAAACTAACCGTTGTCAGTGGCCTCGTTGTCGTCATCAATGTTCACCTTATTTATGCTCGACAATAGCTCGACTTTGTCTTGACGTTCCTTTCGATTGAGACGTACCATACTTGGTGCTTCAACTCAGTATTCGTTTGTGCAGTCACTCTTCTTCGACAGGGTGGGAACTGGGACTGGTACTGGGAGTGAGACTTAAAACTTTCACTTGGGCCCGAAGGGAATATGTTCAAGTGCAGTGCCGCCAATTACGAGCAAGTATTTGGGAATTCGCTGAGCATTTTCACTACTATCACCTACGCCCAGAGCACACGCGGAGAGCACCGGACACCAAATAACACTGATGGGAAAGGTAGTTGTGACGGGGGACTGGAGTGACTGGGGAGCATAACGAACAGGAAAACGAGGGAAGACTGAAGTAAATTTTTTTTTTTTTTTATTTATTTTTGTTCGGTTCTGCTTTGTGCTGCAGTGGAGACGGGAACCGATTGACAGTGTTTTGCTTTCGTAATCGTCAAGTGTTATACATGCGTATAACAGTTTGAAGAACAAGGGAAACTGGTTCGCACAATGTGTCAATGTGGTAAGTTGTTCATGGTTCTGTTCATTTTGTGTGTTTTTGTTGTTACAGATGGAAATATAATTGAAAAATTTATTTTTTAGGAAGTTCCAGGTTAAATTGAATTGAAGAAAGGTCAAGTTGCCGTGGCAACCTAATTATATTCATTGGAATATCAATCGCATCCGGCTTTCAGGTCCGCAGTTTGAAAAAATCTTGAGTTTTCAACGAAGCGTATGTTATGTGATCGAAAGCAGCCTTCCTCCATTCCTGTTTATGCAGCTTCGTCTATACAATACATACTTTTAAGGAAAGTCTGTCTGCCAGTAGTAGCATTGTATAACAGAGCTGATCAGCGTTCAGATTAATATCGTAGAACGCGTCTTACTTAAGCTAAGCTTTGATTAAAATGAAAAAAGGGGAATCCCCGTCAGGACAAATACAGCTATTGGCATCTACAGAATCAAACATGAGAAATTATTTGAAGCCAGCTGCGGAAACTTATTAGAACGTTAGAACATGCGTCTGCGTAAACTTTTTTTTTTGTCGGAGGCTTCTGCTATCTATTGGAGCACTCAGACACAAATACTAGTCCATTGTACTCGAGACAGACACCTTACATTAATGTATTTTCCTCGTTTTCCGAAAAAAAATGAGAAGGAGCTTCAGTGATGTAAAGCTAATGGGCACCCCCCACGTCGGCCCCAAGAGTACGCCACCGTGCACGGGTAAAGTATGAGCAGTCACAGAGAGAGTGTTCTGCTATGTCATTCTCCTCGTAACACGCAGCACAAGTAGGCGTCTCACAAGTGTATTGGCCGGTAATGACTCCCACAAGCCTTCTGCAGTCAATTTTCCTTAAGGACAGGAAGAATGCTGCAGATTTCTTGCAGACATCAGGGCATACGCGTTTAGTCATCCTACATCCTGGATAATCCCTCCATCTACGGTTGTGTGCATTAAACACATAATCGTTAATGTAGGAATTGACCATGGACACAGGTAGACCTAGAGGGGTTCAGGTTCTGAGAAACTCTCCTCTGAATCTATTCTGGCGAAGAGATCTCATTTCCTGGGATCTCAGAGTGACCTGGAATCCATACAAGCCAGTGAATATAGCCTACCGACTCTGTTCTAGAAGGTCTTGAGTTCATGAACAAATTTGGAGCTATTTGAAGGGTTGGACACTTTGAGTGTAGCTTGGCTGTCATTGCAGATGGATATGCTTTTTCTCCTCCACTTGTACTTCACAACATAGTGAGTGGCCATTAGGATTGCTTATATATGTCTCTGATTGAAAGACAGACGCATATTTTCCTAGCGAGAAGTGCAGTCGGGTGTTTTCGCGCTCAAAGAAGACCCCAGCACCGGACCTCCACCCAGACCTTGAGCCATTCGTGAAAATGCGAAGACAACTCTTTCCAGGTTCGGTATCCAGCCAGGGCCAGTCCTTACGCCCTGGAAACTCGACTTTGAAATTACAGCGCAGTATGATAACGGGTGTCAATGGATCAGAAGGCATGTCCATGAGATAGGGGTCGCAGGACATTGCTTGCGCAAGCACATTGTTATTCCTATGCGAGTTGTACCAAAAGCCATTTCGGTACATAGCTTTCAGAGTACACCTTCTGATAAATATGTATATCAAGGGTTCAAAGGTTCATCTTAGCATCTAGAGCAGCGCCCGGCGTTCTGGGGAAAGCCCATGTACAGCTGAGACAAATCGTTTTTTAAGTTTGGTGAAAGAGGCTACGACATGTTTGCGTGTTAGCTTGTTCAACCAGACAACCGATGAGATTATCGGTCTTTACATTGCCATGTAGATCCAAATGACCTTTGCCGGCGATAAACCCATTTTTTGCAAAGGCACCTTTGTATTGCCAAAACGCTGATAGAAGCTTGCTATCTAAGATAACTCCCAGGTACTTAGCTTCCTTGGATACCGGGATGGGAGTGCCTTTTACATAGTACCAGCTGAGTTATGTCAGTATTTTTCCTTCTTCTCGTGAAGAGAATGACATCGGATTTACAAGGACTAACCGAGAGCCTTTCTTCTAAACCAATCATCGATCACATTTAACGCCGCCTGTGCTTTGAGACGGAGAGTCGCTAAGCATGAGCCGACAGATAGAACGGCGGCATCATCCAATAGGCTTGGGCATAGATTTCAGTGGCATTGAGAGCATAAAGCAGAGTCGCCCGCCATGCACCATAACAGCCGAGACAGGACGCCGCCTTGCGGTCAGACCCTGTTTACTCCGAATTTAACACATTGGTCGAGGCCTGCATCTGCAGTCAATGTCCTGTGCGCAAGCATTGCTTGATCCACAAGACCAGTGCTTAATTTACGCCATGCCGTCTGGCAGCATTACATACGCTGTCGAAAGTTGCGTTATCAAAAGCTTCCTCAATGACGATGAGACAGCCATAGAGGAGGAAGATCTTCACATAGGAGTTGAGGATCCGGAGTTTTAGAGAGGAAGAAGCTGGTTGGACTACATACATTTCTTAATGCATAGTAGGCGGAGCGCGCTTTGTTGATGCGCGTCGAGACGTCGAGATTTGATCCTCCGTCTTTACAGAGCATGCTGCCGAGTTAGCAGAACTTCGATCGGTACATCGCTGAGAGAGAGGATTGTCTCAAATCTCATGCTGATTCTCATCAGCTTCATTTTGACGATGTTGATTCTGACTCCAGCTTTGGAAGTGTTGATGTTGAGCGCGTTCAGTTTCTGCTGGATGACAGTGAACAAACTAGACATGAGACAGATGTCGTCCGTGTAGTTTAAGTCATTGAATTTCTCGGTCAGAGACCACTGGATGCCATTCGGAGTTTCCTAAATGGTGCGCATGAGGACAAAGTCGAGAACAGCGATGAAAAACAAGGGAGATTTAACGCACCCTTGTCTCACTCCTCTGGTGTGCTCTCGTTGCCCTTAAAGCGCACCGTGCATGGCGCCTCTCGGCACAATTGGCGTACGAGGTCGATGATAGTGTTTAGGATCCCAATGTTCTCCAATGCGTTCCAAATAGCATCTCTGCTGACCATGTCGAAGGCTCTCTTAAAGTCGACGAACAGGAGGAAGACCGGGCTGTTCCACTCAACAGATTGTTCAATAATCATTCTCATTGTGTTTGTGTGGTTAACACAAGAACGATTATGTCTAAGTCCGGCTTTCTCGCGTCGAAGATTTTCCTCGATGGTTGGGGTGATCCTCGAAAGTATCAGGGCGGCGAGCAGTTTCTGAATGGCGTTAAGAAGAGTGATGCCTCTAAAGTTTTTTACACTCACTCAGGTTGCCTTTCTTCGGCCCTGTTTCAACTCTCGGGGATAAGACGAGTAGACCAACCCCCTGCGATGATGGAATTCAGGATCATTTGTGACGCAGTTGTTCTAAATGACCAGGTACGGGACTTTGTCGCTCTACAGTCTACAAATTGCGGATTCGATTTCAGGAAATGTTGGGGACTCTATCTGGGTCGTTCTTCGTGGATTTCTGGGCACAGAAAGAGAGAATGGGATGTACACCTCACCATCAGTTAGAAGTGAAGTGGAAGTTTTTGCTGATCTGATGAGAGCGTGTTTTCGCCTTTGTCTCACAGGGGAGGAGCGGTAACCAACCCACCTCCACAGAGTTTCATCGTGGCAGCGTAAACACCTCTCATGTCGCCGCAGTGAGCTGGAACCTCTGCTACGTCTGGTTTCTGTTTTTGTTGTCGAAAACCCACTGTTTCCTCCGCACTTGACCTCAAAGCACACACCAGGACTGGCCACGATGGAGTTGTGTCTAAACGGGCTATCGCTTCGATCTTCCCCACAATACAAAAAAAATGTCTGCATCGCGAATGGTTTTCACGTTCTTCAGATAGCAGAACAGGAAGTGATCCATCTGGTTGCGAGTAATACCGTCCGGAGACTGCCAGGTGTATTTATGGATGTCTTTGTGGGGGGGAACTCGGTGCCACCAACAAGGAGATGACGAGCGGAGCAAAGGTTGAGAAATCGATCTCCGTTACCATTGCTTTCTGCGTGAAGGCTGTGTCGAACAATAACGGCCTTGAAGTTGTTGTTGTCACAGTTTACTTTGGCGTTGAAGTCGCCCATGAGAATTTTCACATCGCTCTTGGGGGAGGACGTGAGACAAGCTTCCAGCTGGTCGTAAAAGGTGTTCTTGTGTTCATCATCATCTTGTGCGGTGGGGGTGTAGCATTGTTTGATCATGATGTTGCGGAACTTCGATTTGTACTCCAAGAGCGATCTCTTCGCAGCTGGGGATGGTAGAATAGCTACTCCGTTCTTGAGGTAGGTGTTGTTACCGTTTGCATCTGGAAATCGGCTTGCCGAGAGGCTAAGATATAACTAGGTTACATTGTATTGCACATCACTAAGACTTACACCCCGAGGAATCTTCACGCCCTTAATCTTCAAAAGGAGAATATAAGAGTCAGTGAAATTGAAAGACATTTATCCAAAAGCCGAAAAGTTATAATCAATTTGTATAAAAGTCTTGAAACTTATGGAAAAGTCCCCAGTAGTAGACGACAAAGGTGCGCAAGGGACAGAAAAACTTTCCATTTTACGTACTGCATTTAATTCCGATCTTACTGCCAGAAAAATGTGCTGATAAAACAGCCTAAGACAGCCCTCACTAACGAAAAAATATGAAAGAAGTAAGACTCATGTCCGAACAGTGTCGATTACTTGGGATTGATTAGGATTATCGTTAATTTTGTATATTATACAATCGTATCAGTATTTCTTTTTCGATGCGTTTATTGATTTACGTCTAAACAAACATACCCGTTCATTCGAACGCAGCTGAACAAATGAATAATAACCCACCACGAATGCCCCGCATACGTCAACCATTCATAATTTCATTTGTCACCGTCAGACGCGTTTTCCCATTTATCAATTATTTGCACTCTGTAAAGTCATCATACTTGGTACTCACATTAACACCTGAAATTGATAATAAAGAAAACATTTAAAAGCGCATCGAGATAAAACAAAATGTCTGATCAAGTGCAAAAGTTGTTTGTCAAGTCGTTTATCAAATATTTAAAGCAACAAATCGATGGCGAATTGCTAGCCGCCGATGCTCTGGAAAGTCTCGAAGTTGCCGTACAATGTCTACAAGCGGCATTCGATCTGGGCGAGGAGGAGGATGCACAACAAGCAGCGGGTGAAGCAAATAGCAGTTCAACGACAAGTACCCCGCCGACAGATGCCGATATCGATCTATTCGAAATGTATCAATCGCTTTTCATCGAACGCAATCCAAAGTCGTTGGAAATTGCCGAACAAGTAAAGAATGAAGGTAATCGCCTGATGAAGGAGGGCAAACATCACGAGGCTCTCATCCAGTACAATCGGGCGCTGACATTCGATCCAAAAAATCCGATTTTCTATTGTAACCGTGCAGCCGCGTGCATACGTCTCGGTGAGAATGAACGTGCCGTCAAAGATTGCAAATCGGCACTACTGTACAACCCGAATTACAGTAAGGCTTACGGTCGTATGGGAATCGCTTACTCGAATCTGGGCCAATTCGAAGAAGCTCAGGCAGCGTATGCTAAGGCAATTGAACTTGAACCGGATAATCAGGATTATCGTACGAATCTTGAAGTGGCCAAGAACCAAGAACGTGCACAGGCGCAGCAAGCTCCGAATTTGCCACCTCAGCTGACAGAAGCCATAGCTAGTATGCTCTCGAGTCCGGGGTGGCGCGATTTGATTTCCGAAATGCCCGAGGAAGTGGGTGATCCATCTCGATTGACGGGCTTATTCGAGGCGCTTCGCGGTGTCGGTGGTGACGCTAATGCAGTTTGGCCTTTAGATGAGAATACTTTAAATCCTGATGCAATCAGGTGGTTGCTTCGAACCTTTACCCAAACCATTGCCAATACCCAATCTGGGCGACAGCCGAACCCAAACAATCCCAGCTCACAGCCGCCGCCAAACTAAGTGTATCATTCGCGCACGACTGCATGCATATTCTCTTGATTTTCTAATACATATTCGAGTCCACATCTGTGCGAGCAAGCACACAACTTGTTTCCAATTTGTATCTTAAACTTCTATATAAATAAATGATATATTCAATGGATTAATGTGGCTATGAATAGTTCTTTACTTGTTTGTCAGTCGGGTATAAGTATTTTTTTTGTACAAAAATGGATTAGTAGCTGTGGCTATATGTAAATGGACATTCGGTTGGTGACTGCCCTCCGGCATATGGGGCATAATGTTTTCCCAATCGCAACCATGTGTTTATCGCAACCATCACACATACATAGGTGCTTACAGGGCAGCAGAAGAACACATTTCGGACAATCACGACAGACGATGCACGGGTTTGGATCGATGCTTTCGTTAAACGGTGATGAGGTACCATTGGTTGGTCTGTAGCTCTGGTAGGCTCTGTCATGTGGCCGATTGGACTGAAACATGAAGAACGGAAGTTCCAATATTACCACAATAGACTGGAAAAGAGATTGAAAATAAGCAATGCTTACTCTGGTGATTGATCGAATTACCTCTATTATCAATCGCCAGCAAGACGCCAAATACAGTAAAATAACTAAAGTCACCGCAACGAGCGTCATGTAACCAAACGAATAGACAATTGTTTGAGACAAATGCACAATCCGTATCGAGACGACTGATATCACATGTACAATGAAATCACCCAAAAAGGGTAATACAGTTACCAACGTTTTGAAAAATACCGGCAGCAACGAATACCAAATAAAGTAGATCAGTAAGTTGCCAAAGTTTATAGTCATTGGCACGATTAAAAATAATACTTCTTCAAGGGTGAAGTAACTAACTACAAACACGTAGTAAACGACAGTCGGGATGAAGCTAATTGCCCAAATAGTCATTGGCACGATTAAAAATAATACTCCTTCAAGGGTGAAGTAACTAACTACAAACACGTAGTAAACGGCAGTCAGGATGAAGCTAATTGCCTCAAGAATAAGATATAATACCGCAAGCATCTTTGGCTGGGTTCCCTGAAATTGAGAGACGAAGAAACGCTGCTTTAGAGGACTGTTTTGAGGAAAACATAGTTAGGAGTTTGTGTTTACCTCGGCCCACTACTGCAGGTCTTGGTCTAAGTAAATGACGGACTGTACATCCATTAATGAAACCGAAAACCTTTGTACGTACATACGTCTGCACGACGTTTCACTTTTGCACCATCGAAACCAGATCGAAACTATGCATGTAATCAGTAAGGTTAATGGTAGAGATGGGCAACCTCTGATGGATTGCACTCATTTTTGACATATGTGCCTACATGCACTCTGTTTTCCAAAATTCCCATGAACTGGAAATTCGTGTGTGGAAGGCCGCATATGGAACCATTTAACACACATTACAATAACACCAAATATCGTGGAGAGAGACATATTCACTTCTTTTTTTGAATTTGAATTAAACGACGGTTACAACGTATGTATGTACGTTAGATAGATATTTAACTCAGGAAAAAGGCAAACATTTAAATAATTATGAGTACACTATGCACAATAAAAGTAATTACAGTCGGATTATGGTTTATTCATACCTGCTCACTATTTCGGGTGAAATATTTAATTTGTATTTCTGTTTTTCTCATTTTTTAGCGTTTAATCTTTGCGAGGCACACAACTTAACGTCTTCTTTCTGCTGATATATTAATTTTCAAAAGAAAGTGAAATACGAGTAATTTTATTGTCGAAATTAAGGATCTTCTTCTTTGGTGGCGTTACAGCCCATGAAGGACCAGAGCCAAGCTTCTCTCAATCATCCATGTTGTGTGTGATTTATTTTTGACACAGGTGAAAGGGACCTACAGTTTAATGCCGATTCCGAACGGCGTGAGTCGAGAAGCTTTTTCATGGCAAGTTTACTACGGGGGGTTTTGCCAGTACCCCGCCGAGGAGAAACGTCGCGAAATAAACATTCGATGGCGTTGGTGTTATCGGGATCCGAACTCGCTCATCGTGCGCCAGAGTCCAACACACTAACCACTGCGCCACGGCGCCCTCAAAAATTAAGGATCTGGTTCATCTTTTTCTCGGATTTCAGTTTCTATTCACCATTTAAGCTTGGGTTAAATTTCGAACATTAACCAAATGGATTAGAGGGCATGGGCTCGGACATACAGGGTAAAGTTGTTGATTGCTCTCAGCCTGGCGAGATGCCAGCAACGATCCCTGTTTAAATGCCCGGGTCAAGTTGACATACGGCCTCCTCGCCGCGCCCTCTGGATAGCCTCTTCAACAACCGTTGGGAGGTGAACAAACGTATGCAGCGAAAAAAACCCCGACCAGAATGGCGGTTGTGCGGCGGGCTAACAATCCGCCCACGTAAAAAAAAAAAACAAAGTTATGAATGAGCAAGATGCCTCGGATACACGGACGGATACTCGACGACGACAACGCACGAAAAAGGAACACGATTTGCGAGTATGCTCGTGGAATGTCAAAACCCTGTACACTCTCGGAGCTGCTCATAAACTAGAAGGAATCCTCACGCAGTACAAGGCGGATATTACTGGATAGGAAACGGTACGATTAGGAAGAAAAATTGCGACATTTATTACAGCTGTCACAAAAGGTTGCACTTACTGGGATGCGGATTTGTCGTGGGAAAGCGGTTAAGGTCGAAGGTCATCGACTTTAAACCTATAAGTGATCGCCTGGCTGTGATCCGCATCAGAGGCAGATTTTATAACATCAGCCTTATATGTGCACACGCCCCTACCGAAGAGACTGAAGACCCTATCAAGGAGGACTTCTATGACCTCCTGGACAACGCCTACGGAGCTTGTCCGGAGTACGATGTAGAAATCGTGCTCGGGGACTTCAACGCCAAAATCGGAAAGGAAAACACCCTTGGCGGAGTGATCGGAAAGCACAGCCTCCACGATACAACAACAGATAACGGCTTCCGACTCGCTGACTTTGCGACAGCTCGTAATGCGGTGATAAGTAGCACAAGATTCCCTTGCAAGCGAATCTACACAGCAACCTGGCGATCTCCGGACGGTCGAACCGCCAACCAAATCGACCATGTGCTCATTGACGCAAGGCACGCGTCAAACATCCTTGATGTGCGAACATTCAGAGGGGCAAATGTCGACTCTGACCACTTCCTCGTAGCAGCAAGATTCAGAGCTCGACTGTCCAATGTCAGAAAGCTGCACCAGCCCATCAGGAGGAGGTTCGACATTGGGCGCCTGAGCACACCGGAGGTTGCCAGAGTCTACAGGGAGCAGCTGAGCGAAAGACTCTACGGTATGCCTACGTCGAACACAAATGCCAATAATATGTGGCTGCATTGCCGCTCAGCCATTCAGGAAGTAGCCGAAACCACCTTAGGATACCTACCACCCCCGACAAGAAACCCGTGGTATGATGGCGAGTGTGAGCAGAAAAAGGCAGCAACCGACGAGGCGTACCAAAAGGCGCTGCAGAGGAAAACCAGGGCAGCGCGAGAAGAGTACCGAGCCAGAAGAAGGGAGGAGAAGAAACTACTGCGACAAAAGAAAAGAATCTTCGCAGCCTCCCAGCTCAAGGATATCGAGGAGTCTAGGGATAAACATAAAATACGAGCCTCTTACAAGAAAGCCAAAGGCCTTGCAGGAGGCTTCAAAAAGGGCACCCTGGCTCTTCGAAACTGGGAGGGTAATCTTGTCACCGACCCGCAGGGAATAGTGGATGTATTTAAGCAGCACTTCCAGCAGCTGCTTAACGAGCATGACCAAGAGAGAGTGGTAGGGACCGAGAAATTCCCAACTCCAGCCGCTGAAGTAGTCCTCCCACCCAGCATAGAAGAAGTCGGCACAGCTATTCAGAAGCTGAAGAACAACGAGGCCGCAGGCTCAGATGGCTTGCCATCAGAGCTCTTCAAGGCTGGCGGCGATGTTCTGGTAGGGAGCATGCACCAGATCATCTGCAGAATTTGGGAAGATGAGAGCATGCCCGACGACTGGAATACCAGCTCTATATGCCCCATCCACAAAAAAGGCGATCCTACCTCTTGCAAGAACTATAGAGGTATATCCCTGCTCAATGTCGCATACAAGATCCTGTCCAGCGTATTGTGTGAACGTCTAAAACCATTTTGCACCGCACTAATCGGCAGCTACCAGTGCGGCTTCCGGCCCGGCAAATCAACTATAGACCAAATTTTCACACTTTGACAAATCCTGGAAAAGACCAACGAGTTTCAAATCGATACACACCATCTTTTCATCGATTTCAAAGCCGCATACGGCAGCATTCATCGTGAAGCACTGTTTGGGGCGATGGCCGAATTCGGGATCCCGGTAAAACTGATCCAGTTGTGTCGCGCCACGCTAAAAAACACGCGATGCACCGTGCAACTCGGTTCTAGGACCTCGGAACCATTCGAAACATGCACCGGATTTCGGCAAGGAGATGCGCTGTCATGTGACTTCTTCAACCTGGTGCTGGAGCAGATAGTGCGACGGGCAGGCGTCAACAGGGAAGGCACTATCTTTTACAAGTCCATCCAGCCGCTAGGATACGCGGATGATATCGACATCATCGCGTGTTCTCGCCGTGGCATTGTGGAAGCATTCACGGCGATTGAAGAACAGGCGAATCGAATTGGCCTTAAGATCAATGAGGACAAAACGAAATACATGCTGTCAAGCAAAAACCAATCCGTCGCTCACCACCTGGGACAAAACATAACAATTGACAGCTACAATTTCGAGGTAGTTAAGGAGTTTGTCTACCTCGGGGCAAACGTAAATTCCACAAATGACACCACAGTGGAGATCCGGCGTAGAATCGCCCTTGGCAACCGCTGCTACTTCGGCTTGTCCAAACAACTGGGGTCAAAACTCCTCACTCGAAAGACCAAAGTCATGCTTTACAAAACGCTCATTCTGCCAGTCTTGCTGTACGGAGCCGAAAGCTGGACGATAAGCAGGACAGCGGAGCTGATTTTGGGTTCTTTCGAAAGAAAAATTCTGCGCCGGATATTTGGTCCTGTCTGTGAGGAAGGTGAATGGAGAAGAAGACACAACCGCAAACTCTACGAGCTGTACCAAGATGTGGATGTAGTCCGGAAGGCAAGGATCCGTCGACTACACTGGCTCGGCCACATCGAGCGCATGGACATCAACGCTCCAGCTAAGAGGGTCTTCGACTCCGAGCCTCCTGGTTCGAGAAGAAGAGGAAGACCGAACCTCCGGTATAAAGACCAAGTAATCGCGGATGTAAGACATCTTGGTCTTGACAACTGGAAGCAGCGTGCCCGGGACCGTCAAGGATGGAAGACAGCTATAGCTCAGGCTCAGATCCTCCATGGATCGCAGGCCTGATAAGTAAGTAAGTAAGTAAGTAGGTAAGTAACCAAATGGATTATTAATGCATTGCAATAGAGGACAGAAGAAAGCATCATAGATATCATACACTGCATCAAACAATTGCACGTACAGCTGGTTTTTTAAAATAAAAATGAAAGTATTGTACCGACAAGAATAATTCAGTTTCACCTTAATTAAAAATGGGTACTACCGCCACCTATTAGACATTAACTACATTCAGGTAAGAAGAAACGTAAATTATAAAATAACGACTTTTTGCTTGTCACTGTTTTTGTGAGAACCAGGGATAAAGAATGAGAATCAAACTTTCGTACGCCTGCCCGTTGATCCGCGCAGGGGTGGTTGTTGCTTTTGTAATTAAAGCGGTCCCTAGACGCCTAATAATATTGTGCAATATCTGATATTGCACAATATTATTGTTCGTCTGTAGATAATATTGCAAGATTGTGCGACATATTGCGGAAAATCAAAACACTTTTGACTTTTAATACAAATATGACCGGTCAACTAAATTATTGGGAAAAATATTGAACCGTCTGGGGCAGCAAGCCAATAAAATTGTGCAATACTTCGCACAATAATATTGAGCGTCTAGAGACCGCTTTAAAAACGACGCTTTTGACTTAGAGTCAAGACGTCGGAACAAGCGGGTTCCACATTCGTGTGGTTCGGTTGAGGAAAGTATTTGACAGTACGACGAAGTACGACCGAAAACGGGCTTCAAAGTGAATTCATGAGCATTCCTGGAGAGACGTGTATCGCGGGAGAAATTTTGAAGGAGCAGAATGCGAGAGCACCGTGGCGCAGTGGGTAGTGTGTTGGCCGCGAGCTCGCTGCGAAGTGGGCAGCAAGCAGATTAGCCTTGTCTAAGGGTTTCCAAGCTGGAATGTCCTTGTGAATGAGTGTGGGTATAGACGACGGTACGGAGTTTTTGATGTTTTTAACGAAAGACCAAAAACTTCTGCCACCCTTGGGACATTGTAGGATTTTACGCCTCAGTTCTTGGTCATGTACAAATTTGGCTCGTCGAATGTGGGAGTTACAGTCATTTCTGGCTTGTATATATCTTTTTCGGTTTTCCTCAGTGGTGTTAGCCTTATAATTTCGAAAACTTATCTTTCTCAACCTGATAACCTCTTTACAGCTCCAGTCAAACCACGTCAAACCTATACGTTATAAAATTGCTTATGCCAGTGTTGATACTGAGATTGTGGAAGGACCACTTCTGCAGACTGTATAACGGCGATGATAGTCAAAACGCCGCCGTCAGGAAGAGCGAACCATTCACAATGGACGAAGACGAAGGAGAATCCCATCCACCCGACCTAGACGAGGTTAAGATAGCGATATCGAAACTTAAGTCTTATAAAGCTGCTGGAGCAGACGGACTCCCCGCGGAACTGTTTAAAGCAGCTGGCGATGAGCTGGCCAGGAACATGCACCAACTCATCTGCAAGATATGGTCGGAAGAACGCATGCCCGATGAATGTAATCTCGGTATCGTTTGTCCGGTCCATAAGAAAGGCGACCCCTATGACTGCGCCAATTATAGAGGGAAAAGCCTCCTGAACATCGCGTACAAGATCCTCTCTGCCGTACTGTGTAAGTGTCTGAAGCCGTTCGTGGACAATCTGATAGGTTCCTACCAGGGTGGTTTCAGGCCAGGAAAAACCACGATAGACCAAATATTTACACTACGGCAGATCTTGGAGAAGACACATGAATTCCCGATCGACACGCACCATGTTTTCGTCGACTTTGAAGCCGCGTATGACAGTGCTTATAGAGACGAGCTATACAGAGCCATGTCATGTTTTAACATTCCTGCCAAACTCGTCAGACTGTGCAAAATGACTATGGAGAGCTCTCGCTGCTCGATTAAGGTCGGAGGTGAACTAACCGACCCCTTTGATGTTAAAAAAGGTTTTAGACAGGATGACGCACTGTCCTGTGATTTCTTTAACATCATACTTGAAAGGATCTTGCGGGACTCTGCGGCCAATACAAGAGGTACGATCTACTTCAAGTCCACACAATTGCTTGCCTACGCAGATGACATTGACGTTATTGGATGGACAAAGCGAGACGTCAATGAAGCGTTCGCAAGCATTGAAACAGAAGCGGCTAAAGTGGGTCTAATGGTAAATGGGGACAAGACCAAATAATCATCCCGGTCCTCCTCTATGGCACTGAGGCCTGGACGTTATCAAAAGCGGATGAAGAGGCTCTTGTGCGTTTCGAGAGGATAATTCTGCGTGCAATCTTTGGTCCCGTTTGTGTAAACGGAGAGTGGAGGAGGAGATTCAACCAAGAACTGTACGGGCTGTACAGCGACATCGGCTTGGTTAGACGTCTTCGGAACCAACGTCTAAAATGGCTAGGCCATGTAGCGAATGGACATCAACGTTCCGGCCCGAAGAGTCTTCGACTCCAACCCCGAGGGACGACGCAGCAGAGGACGACCGCATTTAAGGTGGCGCGCACAGGTGGAAGGGGACCTCAACCAACTGGGCGTGCGGTACTGGAAGCGGCTGGCCAAAGATCGGGCCGGCTGGAGAGGCTTGTTGGTTGAGGCCCTGGTTCACCCCGAACTATAGCGCCATCAAAGTATGTAAGTGTTGATAATGTTTGTAATCATATCAGCCGCGGCGTCCACGTCGTTGTCGAGGGAGCACAACGACCAATTAAAGCTCCGAAAGAAGTTGTTAAGGCCGCACCAATAAGCTTTCTTATATTCCCATATTATTCTTTTGGGAGCTTTTTCTTTAACTGAGTGGAGTGAGTATGGGAATTTAACTAATATGACACAGTGGTTAGACGAGCCTAGAGGAGATAATACATTCAAAGTGTATTTATCAGGTTGGGAGGTAAGAAACAAGTCCAAGGTGTTGGCGGCATGACTGGCAACATCTGGGATACGAGATGGCTCGTTCACCAGCTGGGTTAATTGATTCAACTCAGCGAAAATTTCGACAAACCTTCCTTATGACGTCGGAAAGCTACTATCGCCAGAAACCGCTCGTGCTTTTACCGGTCGCGTCTCCCTTAGGCTCTCCAATACACCTCAATCCTCCATGCTATCAATAGAACAGCAGTGGAGCCTTTGCAAACAAGCCCTGAAAAGCTCTGCATCCGATATTTTGGGTTTCAAGGCTCCACCACGAAGAAACAAAGTTCGAATGTTTGAGAGACAATGCCTATGGATTACACAGAGCACGAAGTACTATCCCAAAGAGGTTCTATACAATTTTTTTATTTTTATTTATTTTTTTTTTGGTTGTAGGCTTCTGCTATCTCTTGGAGTACTCAGACGCAAATACTGGTCCATTGTACTCCAGACTCCCCGTTTTCCGGAGAAAAATGAGAATAAGCTTCACTGATGCAGAGCTAAGAGATTCCGCACACTCCACGTCGTCGGCCCCAAGGGTGCGCCACCGTGCGCGAGCAAAGGCGGGACAGTCACGGAGAAAATGCTCTGCAGTGCCATTCTCCTCGCATCATGCAGCACAGATAGACGTCTCACTTATGCCAAGCACGCAGAGGTGCTTAGCAAAAGTGTAATGGCCCGTAATGACTCCCACAAGTCTTCTACCGTCGATTCTCCTTAAAGACAGGAGGAATGCTGCGGATTTTATGCAGACATCAGAGCATACGCGCTTTGTCATCCTGCATCTTGGACAATTCCTCCATCTACGGTTGTGTGTATTAAACACCCAGTCGTTAATGTGGGAATTAACCGTGGACACAGGTAGACCTAGACCGGGTTCAGGTCCTGAGAAGCTCTCCCCTAAACCCATTCTGGCGAGTTCATCAGAGATCTCATTTCCCAGAATCCCAGAGTGGCCTGGAACCCATACACGCCCTAATGAATTTAGTCTACTGACTCTGTTCAATAAGGACTTGAGTTCAAGCACTAATTTGGAGTTAGTTAAGGGGTTACACACAGCATTGAGTACAGCTTGGCTGTCACTGCAGACGCATATGCTTGCCCCCTCCATCTGTGCTTCACAATATAGTGCATGGCAAATAGGATGTCTGACTGAAACACAGACGCATATTTTCCTAACGAGAAGAACAGTCGGATGTTTTCACGCTCAAAGAAGACCTCTGCACCGGACCCCCGCCCAGATCTGGAGCCATCCGTGAAAATGCGAAGACTATCCTTTCCAGGTTCAGTATCCAGCTAGAGCCAATCCTGATGCCCTGAAAACTCGACTGTGAAATTACGGCACATATTTTGACCAGAGAAGCTTGCGAGGGCTTGAGAAGAATAGAACGACATCGGTCTTAAGAGGATTGACCGAGAGCCCATTCCTGATTAGCGCCACCTGTGCCTTGAGACGAACAGCCGCTAAGCATGAGCGGACAGAAAGAACGGCAACATCATCCGCATAGGCCTTGGCATAGATTTCAGAGGCATTGAGAGTCGCAGAGAGTCGACCACCATGCACCATAACAGCGGAGACAGGACGCCACCTTGCGGACAGCCCCTGTTTACACACATTGGACGACGCCTGCATCAGCGGCCAATGTCCTTTGCCTAAGCATTGCTTTGATCCACAAGACCAGTGCTTCATCTACGCCATGATGTCTGGCAACGTTGCGTTATCAAAAGCTCCCTCAATGTGGACGAAAATGCCCAGCGCGTACTCTTTCCTTTCGAGCGCGTATTTTACATCTCCGAAAGAGGATGCATTCGAAGGGCAACTTTGCGCACGTGTAACTCTACCAGTCTCGCCAAGCTTTTCAGCAGGAAGGATGTTAGACTAATTGGTCTAAAACTCTTGGCAATAGGACAAGGATTTATGGAAAGGCAACCTTCTGATAAAGCTTATTTAAGGGGGACGACGTCCGTCAATAACTTGCTCGCTGGGGCTTACTACCCAAACAATATGCGTCATGAGCGAGAGCGACTTAATGGCTTTGTCCCCTAGAAGTATTTCTCTTTTTGGATCACTGTGGGTTAATCCAAGATAGAATAGCGGTGTCGCTAACCTTCCATGGGGACCGTAAATACGTAAAAGCGAGGTTAATGTCGTGCTCTGTGAGCCCGACCGCCGCAGGTTCAGCAGGGCTGTTTCAGACCGTGACCGGAGAGACATTGCCCAGCAGCATAGACGCTTTTGGTGGTTGGGATAGACTCCGCAGGTGCCGTCTTGAGTAAGTCTCTTGAAGGCAGCAACAGCCTTCACACGATAGCCGAAGCACTGTACACTTTCGTGTTTTGTGATCGATCAATTCGGTCTTCCTCCTCAGTACAACTTGCAAGTATTTAAGATCAACGCCCACCGGCATGTCCTCTATTCTTCCTCATTTTTACCCTGTGCCCGCACTGTGTCGGGGACATGTGTGTAACATTGAGTGTGCGCTGTAACAGCTCGTGGGATGCTTCCCTGACCTTATTTGACTGACAGCTAGATGGTTGCTGCACGAATGCGACTTTAAGCTACAGTAGGTGCAATGTTACTTGTTATCGTATCTTATATTGGACATCCGAAGATCCGTAGCTGGATGGAGTCATACCTGTAACACGACTCACTTGATTTTCTAACATGCATTCGAGTCTATCGATTTCATTTAGACGCATTTAGACCTTAGGAAAAGTTCTTTACTAGTGTGCGCGTTAGTCAGGTATAAAACATTGTACAGAAATAGAAATTAGGATTAAATCAGACTTTGTTTGGAATGGCAGTCGGTGCTATACGTAGACGGACAACTGTTTGTTGACTGTGCTCCGGCAGAGGGGGCAGAATGATTGTCGCATCGCACCAATGGATTCTGCACATTCTTCGCACATGCATAGGTGCTTGCAGGGCAGCAAAAGGACACATTTCGGACGATCACGACAGACGACGCACGAGTTTGACTCGTTGCTTTTGTTAAGCGGCGAGGAGGTGCTATTTGTCGGGCTGTAACTGTGGCGGACTGTGACACGACGATGGCTGCGTTGTCGAGGAGGATGAAGCACAATAAAAAAACGAAATATCCCTCTAACACACTGAAAAGGAGAGAAATGAACCAAAGATGTTAGCAAACTGATAAATTGAATACTTACTCTCACAATTGATCGAATAACCTGTATTGTCCACCGTCTCGAAGCCCTGTACATTCTTCTTCGATTTCGCAGGACAACAAATATGACCACAACGGCTGTGATGTACTTGAAAAAATCGTTTACAATCGCCTGGGTTAGGTGAAGTATCACCGTCCAAACGCCTGATATCGTAAATACCACGATATCACCTAACCAGATTAGAACATTCACACATGTTCTCGGAATTATTGTTACCAAATACCAAACCGAGTCGGCAATCAGTAACATGCCCCCTCGGACGATTAGTAAGAAACGCACAATTCCCCTCCCAATTGCCGAGGCCAATAGCTTCGAGTGTGCTTTTCCGTTTGTACAAAATCGTCCCATCTCCGTGGCGAACAGGGATATGGCTTTCAGTACACCACCAACTCCACGATTGGTCGAGTTCTCTATGTATGAACATGCATCGTTTATGCTCAAATGAAGCTCACGCACAAACAACCAAAGCTCTTCGAGAACTACGATAATTCCATCAAATAGGGCACCGAACCACACGCATATCTGACTGAGAATAAAGTACAGACCCTTTCCGAGGAGATAACTGATTACAAGGAGGTAGTGAGCGGCATTTGAGATAAAGCTAAAGATCTCAAGAATAGGACTCAGTATCGCAAGCATCTTTGGCTGGTTTTGCTACAACGGGAAGATGAAATGAAATGACTCTTGATCGTGTTGAATTAGTTGCTGTTGGCTGTACCTTTTCGCATGGTTTGATGCAGTCTTCTAGGATTGTTTTGAGGAAAACATAGTTTTCGATTCAGATGCGATTCAAACGAGAGTTTGTGTTTACAATATCTTGCTGGGCGGCTGTAGGTTATGATTTCCAACTGTGGGATTTGTCAAACTCGATTCGTTATCGATGTTATCGAAAAGGTTGTGTATAAGGCTTGCGTTTGGTACATTCAATGCAACGGTACTAGATGAATGGAAACGTTTTACGCTTTTTAAAAACTGACCGCTTAATGACACAGACTGAATCTTATTGGCATAGGCGAATGCACCACTTGTAGGTCATAAATATCCTCCCTAACGTCGCGTACATCACGACATGTAAATGTTTCTTTGAAACTGAATAACTGGTTTCAAACTTTTATTGGTTTTAAGCTTTCTTTTTTATATTTCGCTCGTTTTCCGGAGAAAAGTGAGTTGAGGCATCAGCCCTGTAGAGCCAACGGCTCAGCACAACCATTCACCTGTTTGGCAGAGGTATAATGATCCATAGTGACGGCTCTAAGTTCACTGTAGTCAGATGAGAAATCGTGGTTTTTCTCCAGTCAGGCGGTAAGCACTCTGTCAGCCCAAGTTCTAGACTGTCTTCCTATTCGCAACTGTCTGCCTTAGGACTAGAGACGGCTCAGCTCACGGAAAAATTTTTTTCTGCGTTTATTCTAGCAAGCTTATGATACAACTTTACTATCAAAATTAGTGATTCGCCCTTCCCAGTCTCTATCTATAACTGGCGGCCGAGTTAAATAGGCCGGTTCTGTGTATAATCAACCAACTCGCACGTCAACGAAGCGCAAGAAAGGCTTTGGCGAATCTTGTCCGAGACCTGAGCCTATATCTGTACAAAATCCATCTCAGCCGGCAGCAGATGGAAAACGACAGTGGACTGGATTCCGGAACAGTCGGTAGCGAACCCCAATTCCAGTGGATGTCGGATTTGGGACGATACCAATATACAGAAGTTCCACCAAATGGTAATGCAATCGTAGAGTCACTACTTAGTGGGAATAGTGAAAGCATTACCATCACTATAAACTACTAACGGATTAATGGATAAATTGCATAAATGATTTGATGTTGTGGTCATCCAACTCGCTCTTGAAAGCTTTAAAAGTGGGCGATGTGTAGTGTTTATGCGGTTTATGTGTAGTGTTCGGCGAATATGCTAGAAATGAACGACGGGCCCGGAAGTAGTCAAGTAAGCTTATAGATTTTATCTTTCATCCAGAAGATGTCCCATTTCATGTCAGATAGGATGCCAATATCTTAAGCATCAGGGTCGCGTTGATCCACAATGCCAGCGATGAATCCCCGTCCTGTACTGCTTTAAGTCACCGATCAATTTCCATCACTAAATGAAATGTCCGGGCAACCAGTATAGTTACCGAGACATAGCGTTATTTCAGGAGATTCCATAGAGCTTGGAACCATTGACGCAATAATTTGTGGTTGGGTAAACGGCTCTGTCTGTGAAATGATAAACTATCCCATGTGCATTAGAAAGTATCGGTACAGTATTTTCTGTGCAAAATGCTTTGATCAGAAGCCTTGAAAGAATTCAAGGGTAACGATTCTGGAAATCTGGACAGGGTGGCAGTATAGATGGCATATTCTGGTCTAATCGAGGTGGGGCAGGCGATACTCTAACATAAGCTGATTTTAAATAGACGTTTCCTTGAGCTTTTAAACCTTAAACCAAAGTGACACCCAATCTTATTTTATGGTGGCAGAAACCCAGATTTTGTATTTTAAACGGGTGAGACGCTTGTTTGCCGAGGGCTTCGATCAGGAGCGACAAAAGAAGAACCAGGCTCAGAATTCTCGATCAAGCTGGTTAGAGATCCAGTCGGCGGTCGAGACAAATTGAATGAAGTCAAGGTCCACCCAGATCACTGGCACCTGCATTATCTCTTTGTAATGTTCGTTGACTAAGTTGGAGCGCGCTTGTCTTAGAAACCCCTTTTTAGAGTGTATTCATCCAGGATTGAAATGATGTGTACCAAATGATTGGTGGCATGTTTTTACAAGGTGTAAGTACGTTATGGAAAAGGGGATGACCAAAGTGATGAGGTCGAATTACGTTTGCGATGTGTTATGGAAAAAGCGATGACCAAAGTGATGAGGTCGAATTACGTTTGGGAGGTGTTTGGTAAGTTTTTCTAGTCATATTGCTCGGCCTAAGCTGGTAATGAGAGGGCATGGGCTCGGACATACAGGGTAAAGTTGTTGATCGCTCTCAACCTAGCGAGATGCCAGCATCGATCCCTGTTTAAATGCCCGGGTCAAGTTGACATACGGCCTCCTCGCGGCGCCCTCTAGGTAGCCTCTTCAACAACCGTTGGGAGGTGAACAAACGTATGCAGCGACAAAACCCCGACCAGAATGGCGGTTGTGCGGCGGGCTAACAATCCGCCCACGTAAAAAAAAAAAACAAAGTTTTGAATGAGCAAGATGCCTCGGATACACGGACGGATACTCGACGACGACAACGCACGAAAAAGGAACACGATTTGCGAGTATGCTCCTGGAATGTCAGAACCCTGTACACTCCCGGAGCTGCTCATAAACTAGAAGGAATCCTCACGCAGTACAAAGCGGATATTACTGCGGTCCAGGAAATACGCTGGATAGGAAACGGTATGATTAGGAAGAAAAATTCCGACATTTATTACTTACTTACTTACTTATCAGGCCTGCGATCCATGGAGGATCTGAGCCTGAGCTATAGCTGCCTTCCATCCTTGACGGTCCCGGGCACGCTGCTTCCAGTTGTCAAGACCAAGATGTCTTACATCCGCGATTACTTGGTCTTTATACCGGAGGTTCGGTCTTCCTCTTCTTCTCGAACCAGGAGGCTCGGAGTCGAAGAACCTCTTAGCTGGAGCGTTGATGTCCATGCGCTCGATGTGGCCGAGCCAGTGTAGTCGACGGGTCCTTGCTTTCCGGACTACATCCACATCTTGGTACAGCTCGTAGAGTTCGCGGTTGTGTCTTCTTCTCCATTCACCTTCCTCACAGACAGGACCAAATATCCGGCGCAGAATTTTTCTTTCGAAAGAACCCAAAATCAGCTCCGCTGTCCTGCTTATCGTCCAGCTTTCGGCTCCGTACAGCAAGACTGGCAGAATGAGCGTTTTGTAAAGCATGACTTTGGTCTTTCGAGTAAGGAGTTTTGACCCCAGTTGTTTGGACAAGCCGAAGTAGCAGCGGTTGCCAAGGGCGATTCTACGCCGGATCTCCACTGTGGTGTCATTTGTGGAATTTACGTTTGCCCCGAGGTAGACAAACTCCTTAACTACCTCGAAATTGTAGCTGTCAATTGTTATGTTTTGTCCCAGGTGGTGAGCGACGGATTGGTTTTTGCTTGACAGCATGTATTTCGTTTTGTCCTCATTGATCTTAAGGCCAATTCGTTTCGCCTGTTCTTCAATCGCCGTGAATGCTTCCACAATACCACGGCGAGAACACGCGATGATGTCGATATCATCCGCGTATCCTAGCAGCTGGATGGACTTGTAAAAGATAGTGCCTTCCCTGTTGACGCCTGCCCGTCGCACTATCTGCTCCAGCACCAGGTTGAAGAAGTCACATGACAGCGCATCTCCTTGCCGAAATCCGGTGCATGTTTCGAATGGTTCCGAGGTCCTAGAACCGAGTTGCACGGTGCATCGCGTGTTTTTTAGCGTGGCGCGACACAACTGGATCAGTTTTACCGGGATCCCGAATTCGGCCATCACCCCAAACAGTGCTTCACGATGAATGCTGTCGTATGCGGCTTTGAAATCGATGAAAAGATGGTGTGTATCGATTTGAAACTCGTTGGTCTTTTCCAGGATTTGTCGAAGTGTGAAAATTTGGTCTATAGTTGATTTGCCGGGCCGGAAGCCGCACTGGTAGCTGCCGATTAGTGCGGTGCAAAATGGTTTTAGACGTTCACACAATACGCTGGACAGGATCTTGTATGCGACATTGAGCAGGGATATACCTCTATAGTTCTTACAAGAGGTAGGATCGCCTTTTTTGTGGATGGGGCATATAGAGCTGGTATTCCAGTCGTCGGGCATGCTCTCATCTTCCAAATTCTGCAGATGATCTGGTGCATGCTCCCTACCATAACATCGCCGCCAGCCTTGAAGAGCTCTGATGGCAAGCCATCTGAGCCTGCGGCCTTGTTGTTCTTCAGCTTCTGAATAGCTGTGCCGACTTCTTCTATGCTGGGTGGGAGGACTACTTCAGCGGCTAGAGTTGGGATTTCCTCAGTCCCTACCACTCTCTCTTGGTCATGCTCGTTAAGCAGCTGCTGGAAGTGCTGCTTAAATACATCCACTATTCCCTGCGGGTCGGTGACAAGATTACCCTCGCAGTTTCGAAGAGCCAGGGTGCCCTTTTTGAAGCCTCCTGCAAGGCCTTTCGCTTTCTTGTAAGAGGCTCGTATTTTATGTTTATCCCTAGACTCCTCGATGTCCTTGAGCTGGGAGGCTGCGAAGATTCTTTTCTTTTGTCGCAGTAGTTTCTTCTCCTCCCTTCTTCTGGCTCGGTATTCTTCTCGCGCTGCCCTGGTTTTCCTCTGCAGCGCCTTTTGGTACGCCTCGTCGGTTGCTGCCTTTTTCTGCTCACACTCGCCATCATACCACGGGTTTCTCGTCGGGGGTGGTAGGTATCCTAAGGTGGTTTCGGCTACTTCCTGAATGGCTGAGCGGCAATGCAGCCACATATTATTGGCATTTGTGTTCGACGTAGGCATACCGTAGAGTCTTTCGCTCAGCTGCTCCCTGTAGACTCTGGCAACCTCCGGTGTGCTCAGGCGCCCAATGTCGAACCTCCTCCTGATGGGCTGGTGCAGCTTTCTGACATTGGACAGTCGAGCTCTGAATCTTGCTGCTACGAGGAAGTGGTCAGAGCCGACATTTGCCCCTCTGAATGTTCGCACATCCAGGATGTTAGACGCGTGCCTTGCGTCAATGAGCACATGGTCGATTTGGTTGGCGGTTCGACCGTCCGGAGATCGCCAGGTTGCTGTGTGGATTCGCTTGCGAGGGAATCTTGTGCTACTTATCACCGCATTACGAGCTGTCGCAAAGTCAGCGAGTCGGAAGCCGTTATCTGTTGTTGTATCGTGGAGGCTGTGCTTTCCGATCACTCCGCCAAGGGTGTTTTCCTTTCCGATTTTGGCGTTGAAGTCCCCGAGCACGATTTTTACATCGTACTCCGGACAAGCTCCGTAGGCGTTGTCCAGGAGGTCATAGAAGTCCTCCTTGATAGGGTCTTCAGCCTCGTCGGTAGGGGCGTGTGCACATATAAGGCTGATGTTATAAAATCTGCCTCTGATGCGGATCACAGCCAGGCGATCACTTATAGGTTTAAAGTCGATGACCTTCGACCTTAACCGCTTTCCCACTACAAATCCGCATCCCAGTAAGTGCAACCTTTTGTGACAGCTGTAATAAATGTCCCAATTTTTTTTCCTAATCATACCGTTTCCTATCCAGCGTATTTCCTGGACCGACATTTAGGTCATCGACTTTAAACCTATAAGTGATCGCCTGGCTGTGATCCGCATCAGAGGCAGATTTTTTAACATCAGCCTTATATGTGCACACGCCCCTACCGACGAGGCTGAAGACCCTATCAAGGAGGACTTCTATGACCTCCTGGACAACGCCCTCGGAGCTTGTCCGGAGTACGATGTAAAATCGTTGAAATAATAGAGGAAAAATGAACTCGACTCGTTTTTAGTGAGTCGAATCTCACAACGCTATGAGGATTTCCACCTACTCTTGCAAAAAAATAGAAAATGATAATTTCGAATAATAGAGAGTACATTAAAATATGTGAAACTGTCTCAATTCGATTCTGATTTAAAGTAAATTGAAAACTACGAAGATAGCACTGAACACACCCAACAGTCGCATTAACCTCGAAGTCTCACAACTAAGAGAACCGCAGCAGTCAACCATCGGCTAATAACCGAGCGAGATAGCAACGTCAAATCATCCCCGTTCGACAGCCACACTTCACACAAGCGGTAGCCATCGTGCCGAGAAAATATTAATTTCGATTTTTTGGTTGGTTTTGCGAGCACCAAACAGAACGTAAATCACCGACAAACAGTCAATTATTATCACAAAATCATTCAACACAGTAGGTGCAAGTCTACACGCTGCAGAAGAAACAACAAAAATCGACATCATGGACAACATTGAACATTTGTACAAGTGCTACGATATTCTATCAGAAGCTGGCGACAAAATCAAGGAGGTTTGTGTATATTACTGCGTGAAAATAAACCAAATTGTTTATGAGGCATTTGTTTATAGTACGAGAATGAGTATAAGGATATACTGAAGGCGGTTAAGGGGACATCGAAGGAGAAACGTCTGGCGTCACAGTTTATCGGGAAGTTCTTCAAGCATTTTCCGGATTTAGCTGATTCAGCTATTGATGCACAGTTGGATCTATGCGAGGATGATGATATGCAGGTGATTTGTTAACTACATTGATGGAAGACCACGGAGGGTTGACGAAAATGATTTGTTTTTGTGTGTAGATTCGTCGTCAGGCGATTAAGGATTTGCCCAAATTATGTCAAGATACGGTGGGAATTACGCCGAAAATTGGTGACACGCTCGCTCAGCTGTTGGTGTTGGAGGACACTCTCGAGCTACAGACGGTCTATGCGTCTCTACAGACCATTTTGAAGGTGAGTTGTTAGGCGTTTGTTCTAGAAAATTAGGTGCTTTATCGACATTCGTCTTTAGATTGATGCAAAAGGGGCCTTACAAGGAATTTTCACACAAATCGCCTCAGGAGATGAGACTACACGCGAGAGATGCTTTAAATTCATTGCGAGTAAACTCTTTGCCATGGGATCTACCGTCGTCACGAAGGAAGTAGAGGAATACCTAATCGAGGAGATAAAGAAAATACTACAGGTAAGACGGCTAGACTTAAATTGTTGGAACATTGTGTGAAATGTCTTCTATACACAGGACGTAACTGCGGATGAATTTCACCTTTGCATGAACATCTTGGGATCGACAAAGTTGGGATCAACTATAACCGGACATGCAGAGCTGGTGAATTTGGCGACAGAGCAAGCCGAACTCGGAGCCGACATTGATGCTATCACAATTGAAGATGAGATCGTCGAGCGCTTCATACAGTGCGCTACCCATGCATTGCCATATTTCTCGGTAAGTCGTTGTGCTCATGTGCTCAGGATCGTGCTCATGTTGAGTTTACTCTTTCCGTTTCAGGCACAAATTAAATCCACGCCATTCGTAGTGTTTGTATGTGACAAATTGCTTCCGTTGAGCACTTGGAATATGATTGCCACAGCCGTGCAACAGGATCAAGTACAATTGCGTCTCTTAAAAGTGTTTGCCGAAATGTGCGCATACTGCGACACCCTGGAGAATGCAGCAACAAGAATTGAGGCTGTGTATACCGTCTTACGGGTAAGTTTGTATTCTATTTTCTAGAAACTCGAATTTCATTGTGTCTTTTATGTCACAGGAATACATGCCATTACCATCGCTGACAGATGACGATCTAGCCACCCCGCCCTCGTTTCAATTCTCACATGCCGAGTGCTTATTGTATGCCCTACACATGCTCGGCAAGAAGAACTCTGATGGCTTGTCTTTCCTTAGCGATCCGGAACGATTGAAAGACTTTAGATCGAGACTTCAATACTTGGCTCGCGGGACACAAGGGTATGTTTATTGCCGTCACCAGTAGAAGATCGAACTCAAACGATTCATTTTCCTGTAGATATATTAAGAAACTCGAAGAAGCAATCAAGGGAAAACCAGAAGAAGATCTTAAATCAGAAGAACATCAACTTAAACTGACCGCATTGAAGACCACATCAAATATTAGCGCTTTAATACGTGATCTGTTCCATTCACCACCGAGTTTTAAGACAGAAATTCAACTCTCCTGGGTGACACGTAAAAATGTAAGTGATTCAAGCACACTGATCTCCTTTGAATAGGACCTAATCCATGCCCCTCTTTCACACCATTAGAATAAAATCAGTTCAAAGCGCCATGCACCCATCACCTTCGACGGCAAGAAAGAAAACGGGCGGGATGAGAAAAAATCACGCACAAACTCTGAACAAAAAGTCTACGTACCACCATCGGGTAAATATTCCGCCAAAGTTCAAAACTACTCCACCAATCGATCACGTGCACGTAACGGATCAAGCGGTGGTGGCGGCGGCGGCGGCGGCGGTGGAAGCTATCGAAACAACAATCGTCGTGGATACAAAAAATACTAAATCCCACGAGCATCTAGCGTATAAGACTCAAACATAAATAAACAAAAAAAAAAAGAAAACAAAAAACAACGTTTTTCGTGTGGTTTAAACTCCAGCTCTATCGCATGCATCCAACACCCTGCCAGCTGTCCAGACCACACAGAAAACTTTGTATCCGATGGTAGCACCGACACACAACTCAATCAATTCATGACTAAAACACCGAAAAGAAGGTAAGATCAGAACTGCATTTACTAACTTTTTGAATTTCTCTTTCAGTCGCTCTCTACCTCCGGACCGAAACCTTTTTGTATCGTTTTTTCGTTAGTTTTTATTTTTTTCCTCTTTCATTTGTTATCACAATTCGATTCCTTACTCCTTGGCCCTCTTTTGCATCGTTCAAAAGCGGCCAAGGAGAGGAAATTAAAAAAACAAACAATTAGTCAAAGACACCTGCTTCTAAAGTACTTTTCCCTATAGACACCCTCGCTCTTCTATTTAAATTATTTCTATGGTTTCTTGCAAATACGACATTTTGAAGTTTAGTATTAGTCGATTGAGCAGCGGGCGGGTGAACCCGACGACGTCCGGGCTCTTGTGATGATTGATTGATTTTTTTTCTGTTTTCAAAACCCCTAACTTGAATGAAATACTTGTAATCATAAATCGTATATATTATACATGCTAGGACGATCGAATTGAATGAAAAGAGAATAAAGCTCAATTGCCAAATACGTGGAGTAGTAGCGCTTTCTTTGGGAAAACGTTTTATTTTCTTACTCGCGAAGAACGGAGAAGCATTCGATGAAGAGTTTTTGTTTTTTTGATGATAAATTCCTTACTTCACAGTGAATACGATAATCTGTATTTTAAGATTTGATTTTGAAAACTAATTGCAAGAAAAGTAATGAAAAATAAACGCCGCTGGGCACCAAAAAAATCGATTGTCTTTCATTCCGTCGTTAACTGCTATGGGGACTCGTAAGTCTGTAAGACTCAACTTTCGGATCTTTAACTGGTCGTTGTGCTTCCTCGACAACGACGTGAACGCCACAACTGATATTATCGCAAATATGATCCGAATCGGCATGGCAAATTGTATTCCTAGCAAGATTAAAAGCACCAGGCCGAAGGATAAAACGTGGTTTGACTTGAGCTGCAAAGAGGCTATTAGGCTCAGGGACCTACATTTTCGGGTCTACAAAGCAAACTTATTAGGCCAGCGATCCATGGAGGATCTGAGCCTGAGCTATAGCTGCCTTTCATCCTTGACGGTCCCGGGCACGCTGCTTCCAGTTATCAAGACCAAGATGTCTTACATCCGCGATTACTTGGTCTTTATACCGGAGGTTCGGTCTTCCTCTTCTTCTCGAACCAGGAGGCTCGGAGTCGAAGACCCTCTTAGCTGGAGCGTTGATGTCCATGCGCTCGATGTGGCCGAGCCAGTGTAGTCGACGGATCCTTGCCTTCCGGACTACATCCACATCTTGGTACAGCTCGTAGAGTTCGCGGTTGTGTCTTCTTCTCCATTCACAGGACCAAATATGCGGCGCTTTCGGCTCCGTACCGCAAGGCTGGTAGTATGAGCGTTTTGTAAAGCATGACTTTGGTTTTCGAGTGAGGAGTTTTGACCCCAGTTGTTTGGACAAGCCGAAGTAGCAGCGGTTGCCAAGGGCGATTCTATGCCGGATCTCCACTGTGGTGTCATTTGTGGAATTAACGTTTGCCCCGAGGTAAACAAACTCCTTAACTACCTCGAAATTGTAGCTGTCAATTGTTATATTTTGTCCCAGGTGGTGAGCGACGGATTGGTTTTTGCTTGACAGCATGTATTTCGTTTTGTCCTCATTGATCTTAAGACCAACTCGTTTCGCCTGTTCTTCAATCGCCGTGAATGCTTCCACAATGTCACGGCGAGAACACGCGATGATGTTGATGTCAACCGCTTATCCTAGCAGCTGGACGGACTTGTAGAAGATAGTGCCTTCCCTGTTGACGCCTGCCCGTCGCACTATCTGCTCCAGTACCAGGTTGAAGAAGTCACATGACAGCGCATCACCTTGCCGAAATCCGGTGCATGTTTCAAACGGTTCCGAAGTCCTGGAATCGAGTTGCACGGTGCATCGCGTATTTTTTAGCGTTTCGCGACACAACTGGATCAGTTTTCCCGGGATCCCGAATTCGGCCATCGCACCAAACAGTCCTTCACGATGAATGCTGTCGTATGCGGCTTTGAAATCGATGAAAAGATGGTGTGTATCGATTCGAAACTCGTTTGTCTTTTCCGGGATTTGTCGAAGTGTGAAAATTTGGTCTATAGTCCGTTTGCCGGGCCGGAAGCCGCACTGGTAGCTGCCGATTAGTGCGGTGCAAAATGGCTTTAGACGTTCACACAATACGTTAGACAGGATCTTGTATGCGACATTGAGCAGGGATATACCTCTATAGTTCTTGCAAGAGGTAGGCAAGGCAAACAGTTCCGAGAAAAGCCGAAAAAAGTACGGACGAGCCAGAAATGACTGCAACACCCACATGCGACGGGTTAAATTCAAATCCGACCAAACAAAAAAATTCCTTTAATGTCCCAAAGGTAGCAAACGTTTCTGGTCGTTTGTAAAAAACGTACTCGTCAGGACACCAAGCTGGCCTCCTCATCGGTGCGGATGCGAATACGCATCACACGATCTGGGGCAGCAGCGATATAAACGAAAGAGGTGAGTGGCTTATTGAATTCATTCTAACCTCAAATCTTAACATTTGTAACAAGGGTAATAATACAGGTTTCTGAGGAACATTCCTTCTCAGATCATCGATACCTGGTTTTCAATCTAGCTTGCACGGCCCCAACCCTAATTGACTCATCCTGCAACCCAAGAAGAATCGTTTGGAAGCGCTATAGAGCCCTCATAGGAAATTCTATAGTAAACAGGACCCCTGACGCCCCGCGGTCCACGTTAAATATATGGTCGATATCCTAACAATTACTTAGGGCGACGCACGGGTCTACAGCTGCGTAATCCACAAATCAAGAAAAAACTCTTACCTTTCTTGGTGCAACGCAGATCTAAGCAAGCTCCGCAAGGACTATCGAAAACTCTTCAATAAAGCAAAGAGTACAAGAAACGACAGAGACTGGAGCCTATACAAAGATTCACTCAGAGTGTACAAGCAAACCCTGAGGAAAGAACAAAGGCTGTCTTGGAAATTCTTCTGCAACAACATGGAAAAAATTTCAGACGCCTATAGAATAAGGAAAATACTCTCGAAAGATCCACAATCTCCGAGCTGCCTCACAGCAAACGGAGTTTCGACAACGTCGGAGGAAGAAGCTCTAAATCTTCTCCTTAATACGCACTTCCCAGGCTGTATGAATCCCAAGACTCAGTGTATTCGCGAGGAACTCACCTCTCCTCGGCGATAGAGGGAAAGTACGATCATATAATCTCCAGAGAGAAAATTACATGGGCGTTAAAAAGTTTCAAGGCCTACGAATCGCCAGGCCCGGATGAAATTTACCCTATCGAACTCACACAAACTATGGAATGGACTATACCATGGCTAGAGATTATCTTGCCTAGCTTGGTGTCACATTCCAGAAAAGTGGAAGTGCGCAAAGGTACTTTTCATCCCTAAGGCCGGCAAAAACTCACACTTCTCCCAAGGATCTAAGGCCTATCTGTCTATCATCCTTTGTACTAAAAACTTTGGAAAGGCTGATAGACTTACACATACGCCACAACTTGAATCCGTCCCTAATTTTTAAGGCACAGCATGCCTACTGTGAGGGTAGATCTGTCGAAACAGCCTTGCATACACTAGTGAGGAAAATCGAAAGATCAATCCATCTTAAAGAATATACTCTAACAGCCTTCCTAGACATAAAGGGCGATTTCAATAACGTCACTCCGAAAGCAATAATGGAAGGGAACCCCACAAGGAGGGGTCCTCTCACCTCTTCTCTGGAATGTAGTTCTTAACGAACTACTAATTAAACTGGAGATAGAAGGCCTGGACGTTATTGCCTACGCTGATGACGTTGCCGTTTCAATCTCAGGTAAATACCTATCCACACGGAATGACCGTATGCAAACGGCATTCTTAATTCTTTGCAAGTGGGCGCATAGCAACGAGCTCAGGATGAATCTCCAGAAAACGGAGCTCGTGCTATTCACCAAAAAGCACAAATTCCCGGAACACTGCCCTATTACTTTGCTTGGTACCAGATTAAACTATTCCTCCAATGCCAAATACCTTGGCATTATACTAGATAACCCTGAAGAGCAACACAATCGAAAGAGCTAAAAAAGCAACTATAGCCCTCTACACATACAAGAAAGCCCTAGGGAATAAATGGGGATTCAACCCCAAGATCACCTTATGCCTCTACATCACGGTCGTCAGACCCATACTAATTAATGGAGTGACAGTCTGGTGGACAGCACTGGACGAGACAACATACCTCAAGCAATTCAAGAAAGTACAAAGGTTGGCATGTATATGCATTACCGGGGCCCTCAGGTCCACCCCAACGGCTGCGCTTAACATGATACTCGACCTTACACCACTCGATATTTTCGGCAAGCAGATTGTTACACAGAGGGCGCCGTGGCGCAGTTAGTTAGTGTGTTGGACTCTGACGCACGATGAGCGGATCTCGATAGCACCAACGCCATCGAATGTTTATTTCGCGGCGTCCCTCCTCGGCGGAGTACTGGCAAAACCCCCCGTAGTATAACTTGCCTAGAAAAAGCAACTCGACTCACGCCGTTCGGTATCGGCATTAAATTGTAGGCCCCTTCCACCTGTGTGAAAAATAGAATCACACACAACATGGGTGATTGAAGGGACGCTTAGCTCTGGTCCTTCATGGGCTCTAACGCCACAAACAAAAAAGGGTTGCCACACAAGGATGACAAAGGACTAACAAAGGCCTCGTAGGGGTAGCATCTATCCGACGGATGCTGGCCTGCAAAAAAGCGAGAAGAGCCACCGCAGTCGAACATCTTGCGGCACTGTTAGAAAGTCCTATCTCTACCTCCTCGTGGTGCCATCTGGAGATTTCCTATGGATATTGCAGACAGGGAAGGGCGAATGGCGAGCCTCCTGCGCCAAAAAACAGGATTAGTCGGCTGGGCTACGGCCTAGTAAGCCGTAACCGTAAAAAAACCACAAACTCCGCAACAACCACAAGCCTCGGATATAACGGACCGGACTTATGTCCGATTAGCTCCGAAAAAAGGACAATGATCTTCGGCTTTGTACGTGGAATGTTAGGTCCCTAAACAGGCCACGTGCAGCCGAACAACTTGCGGACGCCCTAGACCGCTATGAAGCGGACATCACCGCCATCCAGGAAATGCGATGGAATGGACTGGGTATAAAGCGGATGAAAAACTTCGATATTTACTACGGCGACTGCTATAGGGAGAGAGGGCAACGATTGTTCGGATGCGGATTTGTTGTTCGGGGTGGACTAAGGCAAAAAGTCCTAAGCTTTCGGCATGTGAGCGAACGCCACATAACAATCCGTATCAAGGCTAAATTTCTTAACGTCAGCCTGATCTGCGTCCACGCCCCCACGGAAGACAAAGATGACTCCGCCAAACATGAGTTCTACGATCTCCTAGACAGAACGTATGCCCAATGTCCCAGCTATGACATCAAAATTGTACTAGGAGACTTCAACGCTAAGCTGGGTAAGGAAAGCATCTTTGAACGAGTTATCAGCAAACATAGCCTAGACGACACCACCTCTGATAACGGACACAGGCTGATTGATCTTGCTACGGGGCGAAATCTCCTTCTAGCCAGTATGCGCCCCCGCACCTCGATATGCACAAAGGCACCTGGCGGTCTTTTGATCAATCGACTACCAACCAGATTGATCACATTGCGATCGACGTCAGACACTCCTCCACTATTCTTGATGTTCGAATTTTCTGAGGGGCTAACATCGACTCGGACCACTATCTTGTAGTAGCCAAGAGGAGCATAAGCTTCTTATAAGAAAGAAGAAAGAGCACCAGAAGAGCGCGATTGAGGATTTGGAGAGGTGTTACTGCAGGCGTGAAGTTCGAAAGTTTTATCAACAGATAAGGCGAACATGCCAAGCTTATAAAGCCAGAACGGAAGCCTGCAGGGATGAGAACGGACACCTAGTAGTAGAATCGCAGTCGATGCTGAGAATATGGAAAAACCACTTCTGCAGACTGTATAACGGCGATGTTAGTCAATATACCGCTGTCAGGCAGAACGATCCATTTCTAATCGACGAAGACCGCAGAGAACTCCTTCCCCCTGACCTCGGCGAAGTTAAGATTGCCCTATCGAAGCTCAAGTCGAATAAAGCTGCTGGCGCAGACGGACTGTCTGCTGAGCTCTTCAAGGCAGCTGGGGTTGACCTGATTGTGTTGTCCTTCCAAGTTAGTTTCCTATCTAGTACTATGCCAAGATATTTGGCACTGGAAGGGTATGTTAACCTGGTGCCAAGAAGAGTAATTGGGCCGTGTTTTCGGGATCTTATGCTTCCTGGTGAATAGCATAAGCCCCGTCTTCTGAGGGTTTTCCCCGAGCCCATTTGCACAGTATGGAGAATGCCGTACACATACGCACATTCTGTGTAGATAGGTACTTGCCCGAGATGGCTTGCTATTGCCATCTGCGGTCTGCGTAGGCAATAACATCGAGGCCTTCTTTCTCCAGTTTGGTCAGTAGTTCATTTGCAACTACATCCCCCCCCCCCTCTTGATGGGTACCTTTGGGAACTGATTTGAATGTTATTGGCCTCCATTTAGAGTAGATTTTGCGTTTCCACTTTTTAGCCCTTACATTACTGCTTTCGAAGTGACGTTTTTGAAGTCGCCCTCTAGGCAGATAAGTTACAAGAAACAATACTATGAGCGTCGTCAAGAGGTCCAATGGAAGAGCGCTTTCTCAAGCAATCAAGTATCGATTGCTCGATACTACTTTCAGAGTCCAAAGGCTTGACTTTTGGTCGTTTTGACATAAAATTTTGGACAAAATTGAGTCACAAATCATACAAACTTCGTCAGTCGACTATAGATCCCATTTTTAAAATGAATGAGTCATGTACAACAAGTAGGTTACACAATTCTGACCTGTAGGGGTTTCAAATGCAACCCCAGGACTTAGTAGAGAATGGTAGAATCTCAGGTAGCGCGCTTAGCCGGAAAGGGTACTCAAATACTTAAGAGAAGGCCAGACCAAGATCAAATCTGTGAATTGTTGACACAAGCACACTCAAATAGTGCGTTTTATGGGATGACTCACTGCAAATTACTTTTTTATCTTTCTTTTCACTTTATTTTCGCAACAATCAAAATGCACATAATCCTCAACCTGCTCCAGTATTTTACAATCGGGCATGATGTTTAGATGCATTTTTTTCAGGAGTTTCAACTCGTGGTCTTTTGGCCATAGGCTCATCCGGCAATTCCATTATGTCCACCATGTCTGTATATTGGCAGTGTCCTTGCATCAACGGTGATGGCAACCGTCGATTATTAATGGCATTCCTTTTACTTTTAAACACGAGAGTGAGTAGGTACGCTCGCTCGTCCTCGGGCAGAATCCTGAGGAGAGAATTATAGTCGACGCGTAAGAGAATACTTGCATTTTGCGTAGGGCCTAAATGCAAATAGCGCTCGAAACTTTCCCTCGTGAAGGAGTATTTGTATTTGTTGGTGAGTAGAACAAAGTCCTGAAATTCGACGGGGATCTGAAAGCGTTCAATTGCTGAAAGAAGACCATTCATGTGAAATAGAATTATGAAATGCAATAGTTTTAGGAGAGCCTTACCTAGTTTAATGAAGTCTTCATACCGAGCATTAGGTGGGCATATAATGTCTTCCTTACGTCCACTGTAGACGATCTTAATAGTTATTGGATGTACTGAAGTCATTTTCTTAAACGTCAACCGTATGTCTGTGCTATAATGGCTTCGATTGAGAATGATTCGAAAGGGCTGTTGCAGAGTCTTTTATACACTCCGAAGGAGGGATATAACCCGTTATTTCGAGTCCTTTTCAACTATCATCTGTCTCCTTTCGCTTATAAAAATTCGTCACACTCGCGGTAATTGTTTTATTGCTGTGGCTTCTAACTCAACGCTTTTTTAAGACTTGCTTGAAGGAAAGGGATAATAAAAGTCGAGCCTTTTATATTGTAATAAGGATCAGGTAATGTAGAAACAAAAAACCAATGCAAATTATTTTAAACTTTTATTATCTTGTCCATCCACCTGGACCTTGTGTCGGATGTGCTTGACTGGGACTATAAATATAAGAAAGTCGAAACTCTTGAATCAGTTCATAGCCAGAGCGCTAAGTGCCAGTGTCGAACTGAGTACTAAGTCAGTTTAAGAAAGTGGTTAACCTCAAATTTTGTAAAAAAAAAAATCAGAGAAGATAGAATGTTTAAACGAATAACTAGACGATGCACAGTGAAAAGGTGCCGCAACCCATGCACGATAGATCAATCTGATGTACAGTCTATTCTTAAATTAAGAGATGACGGTTGGAGCGTAATTCGAATTTCGAACCACATCGGAATGGACGCAATTAAAGTGGCCAGAGTAATGGTCCATCCAGAATTGTATACGAACAAACGTCCGCGAGGTCCTACAATAGAGGAAGCCCGTGCCATTCTTAAGGCTTCGATTGATCCCAAATTATCGGCGTATCAAATTGCCGAACGAACTGGACTTAAAATCAGCCTAAGCACAGTGAAGCGATTTTTGGCCATAAAGAAAGTTATAGTGAATCTAAAGTTCAACAAGGATTGTGATAAATACGGTGATTTGAAGAAGAGATGGTCGGCGATATATGATGCTGAGCAGGATTCAGAAATAGAAGAAGTAGTAGACGATGACGAGATGGAAACTGGGTCAGAAGACGACGCGATGGAAACTATGTCAGATGGCGAGATGGAAGCTGCGTCACAAGATGATTCGGCTCTTGCAGCCTAGGTTTAAAGTAGGACGCAAGAGTGTTTGTAAAACATCTCTAACCGGAAGAAAATGGAAATGTAACAAATAGTTGTATGTACGGGTAGATTGCGAAAGATGGAAATGTTCAGAGTGAAATTAGATTTATCTGACATAGTTGTTAAAATAAAGAAAATCTTAAAATATAGCGAACAACTCACTTTCATTTATATTAGATTAATAAGTTGGTTGCCCTAATTATTTTCAATGATAACTACAAAGGTCCTAGGAACTTTCTGTTACCCAAATTGATAAGCTAGCCATAGAATTGTAGCTCAGTTTCCAGAGTTTACTTTGGAGCCCGTTCGCTTTTTACACTGTATTGACTGTTTTTCGCCTCGAGAGTGTACTGGTGTATCCACGTGTCATCTACAGTTACTAATATGTGCAGAAATTCATCTGAATTGCGATCTGGTTGCGATTATTCTCAGCTAGAGAAAAAGCGGCACCCATTTCGCAGATATCTTTTTCATATCCAATTTATCATGTAAAATTTAAACGAAAAACCTTTTGAAACCCTTGTGACCTTAACTATTTCGCACTACTTTATTCCTCGGTCACTTAACACCATATCGAGGATTGTATCGATCATGTCCGTAGTAGTCATGTTTACGGAACCTAGCGATCACCTGATCAGTCGTCCACCAACCAGATTGATCAAGTTGTGATCAAAGCCAGGCATACCACCAGCATCCTAGATCTACGAACCTTACGAGGAGCCAACGTCGACTCGAATCACTATCTTGTTGTAGATAAGGTATGATTGAGGATATCAAACATGCCACGGAGTCGAGCTGGACAACGAACGTTTAACGTCGGATAGCTCATCAGTAAAAAATTGTCGGAGGAAAGCATGCTCCACGCATTCGTCGAATCTCAGTATCGTTTGCCCAGTCCACAAGAGAGGAAACCCACATAACTGCATCAACTACTGTGTAACAGTCTGAAACCCTTTGTGGATAATCTGATAGGTTTTTATCAGTGTGGTTTCAGGCCAGGTAAGTCCACAATAGACCAAATACTCACCCTGTCCGTCCAATCACGTCAATGTCGTCGGCGTACGCAAGCAACTGCGTAGGCTCGAAATAAATCGTACCTCTTGTGTTGACCAGTGACTCTTGCATGATCTTTTCAAGCACGATGTTGAAAAAGTTGCATGACAGCGCGTCACCTTGCCTAAATCCTTTTTTAACATCAAAGGTCTCGGTTTGCTCATTACCGACCTTAATGGAGCAGAGAGAATTCTCCATTGTCATCCTGCATAGTCGGACGAGTTTGGCAGGGATGATAATGGTGCATGCACCTTACCAGCTCATCTCCAGCCGCCTTAAGAAGCTCAGCAAACAGGCCGTCTGCGCCCGTGGCTTTATTAGACTTAAGTCTTGATATCGCTATTTTGATTTCGTCTAGGTCGGGTGGACGGAATTCTCCTACATCGTCGTCCATTACGAATGGCTCGTTCTGCCTGACAGCGGTATCTTGTCCACCATCGCCGTTATACAGACTGCAGAAGTGGTCTTTCGTACGTCGAGAATAAAGGAGGAGTGTCTGGCTTCAATCGCAATGTGATCAATCTGGTTGGTGGTCGATTGATGAAAAGACTTCCAGGTACCCTTGTGGATGTTGAGATGGGGGGATCGCGTGCTTGCTACAAGGAGGTTACGCCCCGCCTAAGTCCGTTGTCGGATGTGGTGTTATGGAGGCTATGCTTTCCTATGATCGACTCAAATATGTCCTCTTTGCCCAGTTTTGCATTAAAATCTCCTAAGACTATTTTTGTGTCGTAGCTGGGGCATTGGGCATATGTTCTGTCTAGGAGATCGTAGAATTCTTCTTTGAGTCGATCGTCCTTTTCTTCCGTTGATACGGATTGTTATGTGGCGTTCGCTTATGTCTCGGAAGCTTAGGACTTTTTGTTGGAGTCTTCCTCGAATAACGAATCCGCACCAGAATAGGCGCTGTTTGCTCTCCTTGTAGAAGTTCCCGTAGTAGATGTCGCAGTTTTTCATCCGTTTTTTGCCTGGTCCATCCCATCGCACTTCCTGGAGTGCGGTTATATCTGCTTTATAGCAGCTGAGGGTTTTCTCCAATTAATCGCCTGCACCCGGTCTGTTAAGGTGCCTCACATTACAGGTACAGACTCTCAAGTTCGTTTGTCTTTTGCAGGGGTCGTCAGCTTTGTATCCGTCCGTATCCGAGGCTTGTTGTTGTTTCGGAACAAGTAGGTTTTTACGTGATAGGGATGATACCCCAACCTGGAGGTTTTTCTGTATCCGAGGATTTTTTTGGGTTTTTTGGCTTGTTGGTTTTTTTCCAGGTATGGCTTGCCGGGCCATAGCCTAACCGACACTTATCCTTTTTTGTGGCGCAGGAAACTCGCCATTCGCCCTTTTCCGTTCGCGATTTTAAAATAGAAATCCCCAGGTGGCACCACGAGGAGATGGAAATAGGACTTACTAACAGAGGTGCTAGATGTTTGCTGCAGTGGCTTCTGCTCGCTATTTTACGGACCAGCGCATGTCGGATACGCTACCCCTACGAGGCATTTGTTAGTCGTTTACCACCTTTCCACCTTTCCCTTTCCACTGGGAAGTTAAAAAAAAAAAACACATTTTACTGGAATCCAAAATCAATATATTTATTTTATTTGTTTTTAGAAAAGAATACACAGCAAATGAGTAGGAAACAAAATACACAACATTACATTCTCATCATTAAAATTAATTTGCTTATGCTAACGGATTTCATTAAATTATATTTACACTTAATATGATAAAGAAATACATAAATATCCAAATTACCGTAAGTTACAAAAAAGGAGGATTTAATAACGAAATAATAGCAATAAGGACACACATAAATCGATAACTAAAAAAGGAGTTATGATTTATTATCATTTTGTTTTTATCTAAATTTAAATTTAGCTGTAATAATTGTAGATATACTTCAATAGAGAATTAATCTAAAGGATTTTCGTTGGATGTACAATATTGTAACTTTTATTTTTTGTTTTTAGGACCATACCAGAATTTGCACTTTTCTTTCCATTACTTTTTTTTTTTGAATATTCTTAAAAATCTATTTGTATAATAACAATACAATTTTAATACACTATAGATAGATAGATAAAAACATCAAGTTTGTTTTCTTTGTTTAATGGGATGGAGGGTAAGGAAGTGCACCATTTAGAAATCGTTACGTCGATTTTTTTATTCCATTTAGGCAATTTAACAATAGGATTTTAATTGCATTACAAAAGGTCTTAAGTAAGGCATAGAGTAATTTACACATAAAAAATTATATTCCTATCGCTATCTTTATATTTATTATTAGAAAAAAACTAAAATACAATAATTTAATATATTTTCTCATTTTAAGCTTAGGATTTTGTATAAAACACATTCAATCGAGACAACAGATAACACAAAAAAAAACATGTTTTATCGAAAGAAGGAATAGTTAATTAGGTTTATGTATAGGTATGTGCAGAGTGGTTTAATGTGGCACTGACAACATTGAAAACACACATAAATATCAATTAAATGGTTCGATAATTTTCTCTATTGTTTTTTTGTTTTCAATATTGAAAAATAAGAAGAAAAACACAATTTTCTCTTTTCAGGTATGTATATACCAGGTTTGTGGCTTATTATAATGACGAATACGATATGTTTTAATTAGAAGTTTCCTATAATCTTTTATTGTTCTTTACAAAACAAAAACAAAGTGAAGTTAAAAATCGAGAATGGAAAGAAACTACACATGAAAGAAACAGATAGTGTGCTACGATCAATATTTTAATATAACATTAAGGCGTAGATGTGTAAAGATATTTCCTAAAATTAGTTTTCTCTTTCTCGTTTCTTAGAATTTTGTTCATTTCATAGTAAATGGGCTTTAAAGGCGACCACTTAGTTAGGTTTGTTTTCTATAAATATGTATATATATATATACATTTGCATATCTTTATATATAAATAATAGCAAATATTAAATCTCCTTTTTTTTTTGTATATATTTCTCTGTCTTTATCGATCCACTTAAAATAGATTCGATATTGCCCTATCTACTAATTTATTTATTTCTTGTTTATTTATTCTTATTTTTTTTCCGTATAATGATAAGGGGAGAAATTGAAATAAACGAAAAAAGGAAAAACCAAAATATATATTTTTTGTGTTTGTCTTTAGTCGAATAAAATGTTTAAATCTTAAGGCTTGGCCTTTATTAGTTGTCTGGTACTTGTTTCTTGTTTCTATCACATTTCATTACATACAACCTACTTCCTGTTGAAAATTCGTTCCAAGGTTTTATTATTTGGAAAAAGGACATTTTTTTTTGTTAAAATGAAAATAAATAATTCTTTGTATAAAAAAGTTATAGAAAAATAAAAAATTAACAAAAATATAAAAAAAGAGGTTCGAATGGCCGCAGCTGGAAAAAATTTTGAGATCTAATTTTTTTTTTAAATATACGTACGTATACACGTCTTTAATTTAAATTGTTTTTATAATTTTCGAAAACCATGAATGCAAATAAAAGGAAAGTATCAAACTGGCAGTATAACACCGCAAGGGCCATTAAGTAAAAAACAAAAAATCAACACATTAAAAAAAATACGAAAAACATTGTATGTGGGCCTAAAAGTAAATATATACTAACGACTAGAAATGTATCTGTAAAGCTAAATATTTTTCTTTCAAAAAAATGTATATACACATACATATGTGTATATAAGCACACCTTCTACTGACCAATTTTCAAGTAGCAAACAATCAATAAACATAAACTTAACAAATTATTCACATATGGCATCCTTATTTAAGGACGAAAACAAAACAAAGACACAACTACAACCGCTCACGCTCGAAAAATACAAAAAAAAAAAATTAAATAAAAATAAAAAAAGAAATTAAGAACTGTAACACGCTCGGTTTTTTTTTTTTTTTTTTGTTTTGTTGTTGTTGCGAATAAAAAATTTATTAAATCAATTTCACGGTATTGGACAAATTGTCCAATTTAACTGACAATTTCCTGATTGACTGATGGGCTTGCGGACAAGTCACGAACATGCAATCCTCGTATAGTGTCTAACTCGAAAGTCGTGTGGCCTGATGATGGGTTCCTTTTTGTCGGTTCGTGTGTGTATTATCAACGATTTTGTAATTTTCAAATCAATTTTTCAGTTAATCCTTTCGTTGTGTGTATTAGGCTATAGATGGTGGGTTTTGATGCGGTAAATACAATGATTTGACACATGAAGTGTGATGAAATTTCCATGTAAAGAGGGTTTCTTAAAACAGGAAAAAGGATATATAGATAGAGCTTGGAGTAGCTGATGGCAGACAGTTGTAAAGGGGTTGAAATCCAATCGATTATGCTCGTAGATAGATGTTTTCTAAGGAACATAAGTACACCAGGAGCTTAGACATGGCAATATGGTTTGAAGTTTTTTGTTTTTCTAAACAAAGCTAGGCTTTAAGCATGTATAGATATTTTCTCTGAGGAATCAACAAAAGTACGACTGAAATACCCTTTGTCTATGAAGTTTCGCTGGCTTTTCTCTTATATAAAACAAAAGTTAAAAATGTTATTAAACCTGATACAGATTAAATCAAGCCTCATTCTGCAATTTTGTTTAATTCGTTTTTTTTTTTTTTTGTTTGTCAGTAAAAAATTTAATTTTATAAGTGAGAGACAGGGATCACAGCCTCATTAGAAAATCCGCTTAAACCAATTATAGATATAATAGAAAAATGATAAATATTTAAAACACAACAACCGAGCGCAACTGAACCTTTTCTCTCTGCCTCCTAAATCACAATCTGCTTTTCTGTATATAAAATCTACTTCGCTTATAAAACAAAAAACCTACTCACGCCTAATCCGCCCTCAGATACAGTTGCCTCTTTATCTTTGTTTTCATTTTTTAAATTTGTTCTTAGTTTTAAAATAAAATTAAAAAAAAAAATATAAAAAAAAGGAACAAAACTAGAAACAATTGACAGCTTTAGAAAAAAAGAATCTTTTTCTGTTTATCTCTTTACTTTAATTAAGTACAACATTTTTGTGTAGATATATAAATAGATATATAAATCGTTATGCAGGTCTCTGGTAATTAAATCTCTTGTTCCATTCAAATGTTTGTTTCGCTTACAATCTATTGTACATCATGTCCATTTTTGTTTAGTTAGTATTTTGTGTTAAATTGAACTTAATCACTGATAAAGTATCTAGATAAAGTAAATGTATAAATTTGCATATTCTATTTAGCATAATAAAATATGTAATGACATCGTATGTATTTAATGCAGGTGTTGTAGGAGTAGGTACATATGTAAATCTAGAATGGTAAACTTGCCACAAACATATTTTCTATAAGTGCAGGGGCAGGTACTAGGTCTTCGAGTTTTAGGTAGAATATCCTTTGTAGTCCTTGTACGCTGAGGGAGCGTAATTCGGGCAATTTACCGAGCAATCGGCTAAAGTAGTGCGGTTTCTTTTGTGCCTCGGCATTGTAGGTGACATGATCGCGTAGGCTACCGATTATCTTCATCTGTAGCTGTTCGACTTTCTTCGGCTCGCGGAGACCATGGCGCTCTACATTTAAAAAAAGAGAAATAAAATCCTTTAATCAAATTATCATCCACATTGGGCTATTAGTATAGTACCTGTTATCAAAGTGAGAGCACACAAACAGGCAAAAGCCGATATATCAATCTCCAGGCTATGTAGGCTCTTACTAAACTCGAGAATACCATTTAGCCAATCGCCAAACGATCGCTGGCACTGTGCTCGATGCAGGACGACGCCATTGCAGAATGTCATTTTAGTATCATCGATACGAGCACGATAGGACAGTCGGAGCACAAACAATTCCAGTGACGCTGATTGGAATAGTAATTCCTGATCCTCGGCACAGAGATCAGAGTAGCCCGGTATTTTTTCAGCAAATTGTTTGATCACATCTACGGATGTCGTTAGGAGGGTATAGAATTGTTGTACTTTTTCCGCTTCGCCAATCACAGGTTCATTGAGCTCGGGTTCCTTATACTGAGAATAGTCCAGACACGACGGATCGGGTGTTGTATCCACATGACCCCGAACCAGTGCGGTAATGAGGGACACAGGTGGACTGGGTGGTGATTCCTGTGGTGATTTCGGTTTGGACGGTAGTCGACCACGTCTTCCCTTTAGGGAATCCGTTCGTACGACTTCCTTGACCATGCCGACGGCAAGACATTTCTGGAATCGACAGAACTGACATCGATTACGTCGTCGCTTATCAACCGGGCACGCTTTGTCTGCCAGGCAGACGTATTTCGAACCCTTCTGCACGGTGCGCTTGAAGAAGCCCTTACATCCCTCACAGGTACGAACGCCATAGTGTTGACAGGCTGCTGTGTCACCACAAACTGCGCATAGTTGCGATGGAGCAGGGTGCATGACACGGCTGCTCAACACCTCATTACTGGAATTGCTGCTATTCTGGCAGCTGGGCGAACTCGATGCCGAACTAGGTGCACTGGCCATTGCTTTTAGGATGCCCATTTTCGGAAGCTTCGGACTATGATTGCTCGCCGGCGAGTCGGAACGTTGCATTGGAAGTGAAGCACGTCGGAGCGGCGCTGCAGAAGCTTGCAGCTCAGAGATGGTGGGAAATGTTGGAAGTGAGTAGCGTTCGTGGGTCGACGAGTATACCTGTAAGCAGAGATTTGTTGTATATTTCGGTGAAGTGAACAAGATGTGAAATGAACCTGTTGTGCGGGTGGCTGATGGTACGGTTGATAGAATCCTTCCGAGTATCCTTGTTGCTGTTGATGTTGTTGCTGTTGTTGCTGCTGCTGTTGTGCACTATACTCGTACGCATTCAACTGATGCTGAATGCTAGCCGCGTTAGCAAAGTGTCCATGGTAGTAGGCTGAGATCGATGAGGCTACATCTGCAGCAGAATTGTGCGTCGGATGCTGTTGTGGCGGCTGCTGAGGCGGCGGCTGCGGTTGCGATTGCTGATGCTGATGTTGTTGCTGATGATGATGCTGGTGGTGATGCGATGAGGGATGCGATGCAGCGGTGGTTAGATTAAAGCAATCCTCATCCATCTTAAGACTCAAGTTGGGCATTTGATTGTACTTTAGCGAGTAGGTTTCCTGAAAACTAGGCAATGAACTGCCACATGTAAGTTGTGCTGGCGGCGGCGTCGATAGCAATGCCAACGGCTCCAAACTCTCACTGGCCTGTAGTGCTGCTTGTCGTTCCTCTAAGCTGTGCAGGGCAATCGCTGGATCGCTACTCGACCGTAGCGTTAACAGACCGATTTCTTGCGGTGTTGTCCGATCAAAGCACAACGGATCAGGCGACAGAGCTTGCTGTTCGGGAATCGATGATAAACGCTTCTCTCGCGTGGGACAGGTCAATTTGGTCAGATTTTCGATTGAACTCGAAATATCCTCACCACCACTGCCGATAAGTGTTTCACTGGACGAGGAATGATGCGTTTGCTGATGCTGGATACCTTGCAGGTGGGGACTGCCACTAAAGCCGCCCAAAGCCTCGGAATTATGTTGAGTATCGACGCAGGACGATAGAAATGAATTATTGGAATCGGCCGGAAAGAATAGATCGGAGATTTGATTGAATGCCGAGTCGATCAGTTGTCCGTCCGTGGCCTGATGGTGGGGATGATCACTTGGCGACAAATGCGATTGTTGCGAAGAGAAATTATCGAAGGGAGAGAGAGAACTAAAAGAGCTCTGTAACGATAAGACAAACGTTTGCGAATGAATGGTCGGCAAAGGAATAGAAAAAACGAAATGAAAAAATAGATATTTCCTCGGAAGCAAACATGCGCTAGAAATCAACCAATCCCCGAGCTAGCTTACTTCTAACCCTTACAGAGTGACTGAGAATATGCTATAAAGGTATGGTGAGGCGTGAAGCAACCCTGTGTTCCATCCCCTGTTCATACTGTGGATACTTAGTACCCATTGTCTTCTGGGATTGCTAACATTAGTTATGGTCATACTCGATAGTCGGTACCTAATAGGGCTGAGATTAATCGAGGAGGCAGATGCTTCTGTGTTGATTTGGCGGCACGAATCGGTTTTTACGGTTTATGTAAATGCAATTAGCAAGTGATTATTAGAGGTGTTGCTGTTTAGTACTGCAATGGATGGGGACTGGGATGGTATCGTGACGGTATTGATTCAATTCGAACACGTGTTTCTTGGTATTCTATTATTTAGATTGATTTAAAATGACAACGTCATTGAAGGAGTAATGAGTGCTTCAGAAAATAGACTGAATATGGCACAATGGCCATAAAGTCGTGCTAGCACGTACAGAAGGCTTAATTGTTTCTATGGTATGATTGGTTAAGGCGGTACGGGTGCGGAATATACTTACATTTGGTTGCAAAAGTAACATGCTTGATGAGGCTAATACTCTCGGATTGATTTTGTCGCTCGTTGGCGATTCGGATTTTGATTTGTTTATTTGTCGAACTTCCTCGGCACTTTCCGTCGATGGGAAGCGTGAGAGTAAGGTGGTGTTTAACAACCGGGTCGCACCTGTAATAAGAAATTGAAAACAGAAACTTGTTAAAACGTCTGTCCTATGAAATTGGATTTGGGAGGGCATGCAACACACGGAAAAAATATGGAAGACAATTAACAAACGTCCTTAGGGATGCATAAAAACCAGTGATATTTACAAGCGTGAAATGAAAGCAAAAAATAATTTCAAATTGGCATTTGTAGCTCTTCACGGTACATGTGTTTGTATAATCGGTGCTATCCTTGGAGTCCTTTGGGAGTTTTCAGCCGAACGTCTTCACAGTTCCCGAACTGACTAAAGCGCGGTTTTTAAAATAATCTGAGGAAGGTGACGTAGCATTTATTATGAAAAATATTTACGAGTATTTCTACTTCCAAATCAATTGTATCGCCTTCAAGGTAATCCCCCCTGATACAATGGACTTATGCCATTGGGAAATTTTATTTCCCAAATGGCCTTCAGCTCTCTCTTCGCTTGTATCACCTCTATCGGTTCAAAATGGTGTCTCCGTGTGGTCTTTTGAGTTTGTCGAATAGCCAGAAGTCGCACGATACCAAATCATATGGATGCAAAAACTAAGAGTCGTTCCTCCACAAGTCCAGCTTCTTTAAGAAATTAGTTTCACGGAAAGGACGCGCAACATTCAAATAACATTCCTTGTTCACAGTTTGTCCCGACGAAAGGAAACAGTCAACATAACCTTGACTGTTGAGCCTCGTTTGACCGGTTTTTGACTTTGCCCTACCTTCAGCGCCTACCTATAAGTTCTTTTCTACTAAAAACTCTCGAGAAGATTTTAGACGCACACATTCGACACAGTTATATCTCAGGAAAGCAGTCAGAAAACCAACGTGCCTACAACAAAGGCAAATCGGTGGAAACAGTACTCCACCCACTGGTCACTGGAACCCAAGGAATATATCCTAGTGGCCTTTCTCGATATTGAGGGTGCCTTTAACAATGGCCTAGCCACCTTAGACGCTGTATCCGTAGACGTCATACCAGGCCGATGTCGCTGTACAACCCGTACAGTTCTTCGTTATATCTTCCCCTCCATACACCGTTTGAACAAAAGGGACCGTGGATAGTGCGCAGAGTTTTCCTCTCGAAACGACTAAGGTCATCTTCATCCGCTTTTGTTAAGGATGCCTCTGCGCCGTAAGGGGAGGACTAGGATGATCAAGGTCTTATATAGTGTCACCTTGGTTTTCCGAGAGAGGGCTTTACTTCTCAATTGCCTCTTGAACCCAAAGAAACAGCGGTTAGCAAGAGTGATTCTGCGTTTTATCTCGCTGGTGCTGTTGTCGCCGGTCATCAGTGAGCTAAGGTAGACGAATTCCTTGACCACTTCAAGTTATATCCGCGCATGGTGACGTTCTGGCCAATACGTCGGTGTTGCCCGCCTCTTTTAGATGAAAGCAGATATTTGGTTCTACCCTCATTAACCTTGAGACCAATCTTAGCCGCTTCTACCTCAATGCTTACAAAGGTCTCATGGACGTCTCGCTGTGTCCGTCCAATCACGTCAATGTCGTCGGCGTACGCAAGCAATTTCGTAGACTTGAAATAAATCGTACCTCTTGTGTTGACCAGTGACTCTTAAAAAGTTGCATGACATCGCGTCCCCTTGCCTAAATTCTTTTTTAACATCAAAAGTCTCGGTTTGCTCATTACCGACCTTAATGGAGCAGCGAGAATTCTCCATTGTCATCCTCAACAGTCGGACGAGTTGGGCAGGGATGTTAAAACTAGACATGGCTTTGTATAGCTCATCTCTATACATGCTGTCATATGCAGCCTTGAAATCGACGAAGACGTGGTGAGTGTCCACAAACGGCTTCAGGCGCTCACACAATACGGCAGGGAAGATCTTATATGCGATATTAAGGAGACTTATTCCCCTATAGTTGGCGCAGTTATAGGGGTCTCCTTTCTTATGGACCAAGCAAACGATGCTGAGATTCCATTCGTCGGGCATGCTTTCCTCATACCTTACAAATGAAATGGTGCATGCACTTTACCAGCTCATCTCCAGCCGCCTTCAAAAGCTCAGCAGACAGGCCGTCTGCGCCAGCGGCTTTATTAGACTTAAGTCTTGTTATCGCTATTTTGACTTCGTCTAGGTCGGGTGGACTGAATTCTGTTACTGCCCTCTACAGCTGTAAGAAAGTGGTGGACGAAAAGTGGGGTATCCAACCAAGCATTATGCACTGGCTCTAAACAGCAGTCATAAGGCCCAACCTCCTGTACGGCATCGTAGTCTGGTGGACTGTTCTGGACAAGGCAGTCTATCGAAACCTTCTGGATAAAATACAGAGATCGGCCAGCTTATATATAAGCGGCGCGATCAGTTGAACCCCCACGGAGGCTATAAATATTCTACTACATTTCCAGCCATTGGACCTCTTCAACAAACAAATTGCTGCCTGCGCGGCCCTACGGATTAGGGGCTTAGGAAAACGGCCCACATCACATAAAGGCCATACTACCATTCTTAATCACTTCGAAGTACTCATGGACACAGACTACATTATCCCGCAACTTCGAAGTTGTCTTTTCATACAGGGAGGAATTGGCTGAAGTGAAAGTTATACCGAAGGACTCGATCTCCCTCTATAACGATGGCTCCAAGATGGAGACGGGTGTATGCAGTGGAGTCTTCTCCAAGGAACTTAACCTCAACCAATCATTCAGACTCCCACATCACTGCTGTGTGAATTAAGCAGAAATAACAGCGATAACGGAGGCCCTTGTATGCCTTAGGATCAATGCAATATCCGCTAAGGATATTATCATTTGCACAGACAGCGGTAACCCACAAATCAAAAACATCCCTTAACTGCCGCCTATTTCTAGACGAGAAGGCTGAACAGTTCAACATTAATGTACTGTGGGTCCCCGGGCATAGAGATATTCCAGGAAACTGCGCTGCTGACGAACTCACAAGGTTGGGGTCAAACACACTCAGTCTTTCTACCCTCGGGTACCTACAAACACCAATAAATGCGGTAAAGCACATGATAAAACTTCGAACCATAGCGGCTACCAACCACCAATGGAATGAAAATAATATCGGCTTTATCTCTAAACACATCTGGCCTAAGCTAAACCAGGACGAACCAGGGACCTAGTGGCAACCAAAAGGGCAACCATAAGCACTCTAGTGGGTGTCATTACAGGTCACTGCATCATTGGAAAACAAGCCGCCAGACTAGGGCTACCCTCCAATGAATTTTGCCGCGGCTGCATGGATGAGGAGGAAGAGGAATCGATACATCACCTCCTCTGCCCATGCCTTTCTTTGCGAATCGCAGGAGGATCTACCCCGGCGCGCCCTTCTATGTAAACTTAAGTGAGCTAGCAGACCTAAAAATAGCTCAACTCCATCGCTTCATCAGAAGCACTGGTTGGTTCTCAGGAAGCGGATCATGGTAATATGATCCATGTGGTATCACAATGGGCCAACTTCGACCTACGTGTGGCATATGCCAACCACTTTTACCTAACCTGACGTACCTTCAGCGCGATATTCCATCGATTAATGGGTTGTTTCCGGACCGTAAGCATAAATGGAGGCATCATCTCCCTTAATAATGCGTTTCATCCTGTCCTTATACTCAGAAAACATTCTTTCACACACTTCAACGCGACGACGTTTTTTCAAAAAAAAATCCGTCTTTTCGGTACCAATCAAGATTTAACGGGTCTGAGGGTATTGACTGATCCTTTTGAAAAGCCAAAATCATCAGCAAGATCTCTTATTGTTAATCGACGGATTGTAAGCGCCGCATCTTTATACGTGAGCTTCTCGTTAGTTGAGATTGATGGTCGTCCGGGACGCTCATCGTTTTCGCCACGTTTTCGGTCTCTTTGGCTTTCCACACTATCCCGCAAACAACATTTAATGCAAATGCTCGGCTCAAGAAATTTAGGCATAAAAATCGAAAAAATCACTTTCAACAGCATACAAGACGAAGCGTATCTGAAACACTAATGAATAGTTTGATATGAAACTTGATATGGACAGACGGCTAAGGTACTTTGGGCCTGTCGACACACTTACGGTAAAACCTGGGGATTGAATCCTAAAGTGATCCACTGGTTATATGTCGCGACAGTAAGACCTATCATCACTTATGCGTCTGCCGTATGGTGGACCAAGGTTGAACTTAAACTCCAACGCTTTTAAAGACTAGCCTGTCTCGGCATTACAGGTACTATGCAAACCTGCCCCACGGCAGCCCAAGAGGTATTGATTGGATTTACTCCACTGCACCAGAGTATTTATTGAAAAGGTTAGAATACGCAATGCAATCAGACTCCTTCGCTCAGGAGCAGGCTTATCAGGAAGATCACTGAGTCACATGTCCATTTTGCAATACCTTCCTAAGGTGGATATATAATTACCACGGTCTCGGATGCATTACCATTAACCCTCACTTTTGACAAAAGTTTTGAGATACTGATCGCAAACCGCACAGCTTGGGAAAGCGGTGGTCCCTTACTCAATGTCAAAGGGCTCAGGTGGTACACAGATGGCTCCAGTATGGATTCCGGTGTTGGCATTGGCATCCTTGGACCAAATCAGAAAATCTCGAAGGCCCTGGGAATGTTTGTATGTATGTATGTATGTACGTTGTCGTTACAGTCCCTAAAGGACCAAAGCCGAGCTTCGCGCAATCACCCATGTTGAGTATGATTTCATTTTCCCATAGGTGAAGGGGACCTACAGTTTATTGCCCGTTCCGAACGGGGAATTTCGAGAAGCTCATCATGACAATTATACTCGCACTCCAGGGGGTTTTATCAGAATCCCGCTGAGGAGAAGCACCGTATAACCCCGTTCGTTGACATGGCTGTTGTCGGGATTCGATCCCGTGTCATCGGCGTCAGAGGCCAACACACTATCCACTGCGCCACGGCGCTCTCATCTGGGCCCTGGGAATGTGTCTTAGTAATTTCCAGGCCGAATTATACAATATTTTGACGTGCGTCAACCTAGACTTCGAGACTAGTATAAGAGGTGTAACCATCAATATACTCTGAGGCAGTCAAGCAGCGCTCAAAGCGTTGAGCTCGTATGCTCGTTAAGCTCGAACTCAAAATGCATTAAGGAATGCCATGATGCCTGAAGGACCTAGCCAAAAGAACTAAGGCCAAACTCTGCTGGGTTCCAGGGCACAGGGGCATTAAGGGCAATGATGTTGGATGTTGGCACAGGTGCCGGAGTCTACTTTGAGTCTCGGGATATGCATCGCTCCTACAGGCTCGATGATGGATGCAGTGTCTTCCAAGCTGAGGTCTTCGCTATCAAGCAGGCGGCGGACCTGATCAGCAAAGAGAATATTACAGGAAAAAGGATCAGCATCTATGTTGACAGCCAGGCAGCCATTAAGGCTCTGCAGGCAGCATGGATAAGATCCAAACTCGTCAAACTCTGCAAGGAGAAGTTAGAAGAGATATCCAATGTAAATGAGGTGACCCTTTGCTGGGTACCTGGTCACATGAATATCTCCGGAAACGAGAGGGTGGACGAGTTGGCTAGGGTGGGATCAGGTGCTAACATTGCGCGGATCTCAGCTGAGGCCAAGGCACCACTCAGTGCGCTCTACAGGGAGATACAGACGGAGCTATTGGTGAAAGCCAATAAGCGCTGGTGTCGCTTAGATACATGCGCAACGGCGAAATTGACTTGGCCCGTCTATGATAAGAAAAGAACGAAAAATCTGCTGAAGTTCAATCGTGGGAACATTCGACTGGCAGTCGGTGCCCTCACCGGGCACTGCATGCTATCCTATCATGCAGCTCGACTAGGCCAGCCCCACAATGACTTCTGTAGAAGCTGCAGGGACGAAGAGGAAATTGAGTCCGTTCGTCACCTGCTGTGCGAATGCCCGGCGCTAGCCCAAAAAAGGAATATTTTCCTGGGAAGATACTTCCTTTCGGGACTAGAAGAGGTAGGTAATATCGGGCTGAACAGAATACTGGGATTTTTATCTCGTCTGGTTGGTTCAGCTCGACGGAAAATGAATAGGTATCAACGGGTTAAACAAAACAGGTGGGCACAATGGACTCAACGTAGTCTGCGTGAGCCTTGACTTTACGTCAATAGGGCACCCATATACCTAACCTAACCTAAGGGCAATGAAATTGCTTGTTGGGGAAGTTCCAGCGAGATGTACATGAGATGCATTTCTTCCTAGACAAATGGGAAAAGTCGCCTATATGTACATTAGAACAGCGTTCAAGGACTTCGCCAATCGAAAGATTAATACGGCCCCCTTTTGCATTTTTTTTTTATAACTCAAGAGTCCATATTCTTATTATGTTTGTCACACAACCTGGACGGAGTGCAGATAGTTTGGGTCGTAGAGTGGAGTTCGAGAGTAGTGACAGGGGTGGTTGTCCTATATGGGATTCGAAAATTAAACTGAATATTCACGTTGGTTGTAGTTCTCAGCAAATGTTCCATGCCATTATGGTGACCAGTACTGTAAATTTTATGCTTTCATCAGTATTTTGTTTCACAACCGCTGTGTTAGGCAATTGTTCCGTATAGGAATTGTATTTCTTGGCTATGAAAAGACTTTGAACTACAGACCTTCCGCTCCACAATCGGTGATGTTTACCACTGCACACGGCCACCCCCATGACCAAACACTTTAAACAATTTAATAGAGTCGACATCAGAAGACTGGTCAGCTACCTTATGGGACACTGTAGTCTGAGATATCATCTTAACAAAAATAACCTCTCGTCTGAAACTGAGTGTCGACTCTGTTTTGAGGACGAGTAAACTGCAGAGCACATACTATGCGAGTGTGATGCCCTTTGCCACCTTAGAGTCTATACGTATAACGCCCCTTGTGTGGAAGAAAATGATAGATCTGAATTTTTGATCAGCAAGAAAGAGACCACTTTTGCTTCCTTCGGAGTAGGTTCTTCGAAAAATCGACAGCGCATTGATCTCTTGACTATTGACCAGAACGTGAACAGATTTTGCTGTTGCAAGTGACAGGCCTAGAGCCATTTCTAACTATGTGTGATGTCGTAAACACTTTCAACGAATGTTTGACCACATTTAATCTCACTACCTTAGGTAAAATTGATTTCTTTTGCACTTTGTAGTTGAAAAATCAAAAGCGAATCACCGAACGAAACTGCTCTTTTTGACATTCTGGGGTATACTTTTAAATGAAATCGTGTGAAACTGCGCCCGCGTACCAAATGGTAATACGTTGCGGTAATAACAAAACCTTTCAATAGCATAAATCGTTTCAAATCACAGGTATTTATGGATCAGCCTTCTTCCAACAGTTCTTATTCACTTTCTTATTTGAATATGGGCATCTATAGGTTGCATTTTCGTTCAAAAACAAAAAGTGAATTATCGTACAAAACTGCTCTTTCTCAAACAAATCCAGCGCAAATGCCTGCCAAACTCAAATTAAGTGATAAATTTGTATAAAATATTGCAATCCTTTTAAGCACCATTCACCAACACTAGGTTCGGCTGCTCTTTTTCCTTTCAGTTGCTACAAAATCTACTGACTTCACACAAAAAAACAACAAGGAACAACGCACGTTTCGAGTAACCCGCCAATTAAAAATCACCCCGCAAAGAAAAACTGAACCGCTTAATACCATCCTCTTCATTTTACAGATGCTTTTGCATCATTAGTCGTCCATATGCCACCATTTAGGCATCCCATTGCGTTGCATATGCAACTGATATACGCCGTCGCCATACAATATATCACGGACACAGGAGGAGGAGAGCTGGATCCGAATCCAGTGCTTCTCGTACATATTTCGTGCTAACATAGTCCGACAGCCTGTTTTCGTACAACACAGTGAACCGATTGTCGTGTTGTAAAGCAGAACCAGACGGCAGGGGCCAAAAGTCAGCCACTAAAGTTCCCCCAATTGCAGCATTCCGCGCGCCATTTACGTGACGAATTTAACGAATATACATTGTAAGCTGAATTGCTACCGCTCACAGCATATGCTTTTGAGATAATCGTGAGATTTTTCCATCATCCATTTATGATACCTTCCTGTGTGCAATCCTGAAGAACATCTTTATTAATGGAGATCATCTTTAACTATGTGATAGGTGAACGATCAACTACCGGCTAAAACGCGCAAGCGCAATAATCGGACGTCTTACGTAAGAAGGAGTTGCGTGAATAGCGGCGGCGTCCTTGAGCGATTCAACTAGTTAATTATAATATGTATCTATGTATCGCTTAGGCAATTGATATTCCAAGAACAAGAAATATGTATATCGCATGGAAACAGGAAAATTTATGCATTTGTTTCGACAGCTAGTTTTTGGTCGCCTTCACGCGGATGACATCCACGGAATCGAATCTCGCTTGCAGATTTATTAAAATTGATTCTTTCGTTCGCAATAACCAATTAAAGTTTGGCTTAAAGATACAGAACTTGTTTGCAATCCCCGACCGCCCGATCCGAATAGTTGTTATATCCGTTTTCGGTGTGCATCGTAAATCGTTTAATTTATTACTTGAATGAGAAATCACGCGAAGTTTTTCTTTTTTTTTTTTCCTTTTTATAAGCTAAGCTTTGGTATGCGTTAAAACGGCGGCGGCTAGATGCAGATAGGCGATCGTATGGTTAAAGATGTCGCGCAATGACATCTATCTTAATTGTGTAAGCGACACAATTTAATTATTATATGTGATATGGTTACTTGGATACTTGGCGTAACGCTGCAATACCGTTGTACAACATTGAATTAAACAATTATTTATTCAATTGGCGCGACACAGGTGAGATTATTAAATGGCGCTTGGTGTAAGAATAAACATAGCCACTTAGCGGTTTGAATAATTAAATAAGTGATTGGAGGAAAAAGATGATGAAATGGAAGTAAGGGGTGGCCCATCTAGTGGTCTTTTTTTTTTTAAATCATAGAATATTTTGACACTGACATTTCCAAGGGCTGCGTAGCCCACACAGTGCGTTTGCGGAAAAGAAGTTTTGGCCGAAATGAAGCATCCATCGCGACTGCTGTACGCAAGTTTGCGCAAGTGGACAACACTCATGGTCTCCATCGTCGTACAGTGCGCTCACATTATAATGTGGCTGCTGTGGCCGAGAGTGTGAGACTCAATTCACGAACACCAACTCCCCATCGATCTCAACAGCTCAACATTTGACGCACTAGACTGAGGAGAATTCTGCAGGAAGATCTCGGATTATTCGCTTTTTTGCTTTTTTTTTTATTTGTTGAAGGCTTCTGCTATCCGTTGTAGCACTCAGACGCAAATACTGGTCCACTGTACTCCAGACAGACACCTTACATTACTGTATTTTCCCCATTTTCCGGCGAAAAATGAGAAGAAGCTTCTGTGATGTAGAGCCAAGAGATTCGGCACACACCACGTCGTCGGCCCCAAGGGTGCGCCACCGTGCGCGAGCAAAGGCGGAACAGTCACAGAGAAAATGCTCTGCATTGTCATCCTCCTCTCAACATGCAGCACAGATAGGCGTCTTCTTTTTCTTCTTTGATGGCGTTACAGCCCATGAAGGACCAGAGCCAAGCTTCCCTTTAATCACCCATGTTGTGCGTGATTCTATTTTTCACACAGGTGAAAGGGACCTACATTTTAATGCCGATTCCGAACGGCGTGAGTCGAGAAGCTTTTTCTAGGCAAGTTATACTACGGGGGGTTTTGCCAGTACCCCGCCGAGGAGGGACGCCGCGAAATAAACATTCGATGGTGTTGGTGTTATCGGGATCCGAACTCCCTCATCGTGCGTCAGAGTCCAACACACTAACTACTGCGCCACGGCGCACAGATAGGCGTCTAATGGCCCGTAATGATAGGCGTCTAATGGCCCGTAATGACTCCCACAAGTCTTCTGCAGTCGATTCTCCTTAAAGACAGGAGGAATGCTGGGGATTTCTTGCAGACATCAGGGCATACGCGCTTTGTCATCCTGCATCCTGGATAATTCCTCCATCTACGGTTGTGTGTATTAAACACCCAGTCGTTAATGTGGGAATTAACCGTGGACACAGGTAGACCTAGAGCGGGTTCAGGTCCAGAGAAGCTCTCCTCTGAACCCATTCTGGCGAGTTCACCAGAGATCTCATTTCGTGGGATCCCGGAGTGGCCTGGAAACTATACAAGCCTTAATGAATTTAGTCTACCGACTCTGTTCAAGAAGGACTTGAGTTCAAGCATTAATTTGGAGCTAGTTAAGGAGTTTCACACAGCTTTGAGTGCAGCTTGGCTGTCAATGCAGACGCAAATGCTTTTCCCCCTCCACCTGTGCTTCACAACATAGTGCATGGCAATTAGGATTGCGTATATCTCTGACTGAAACACAGACGAATATTTTTCTTCCGAGAAGTGCAGTCGCATGTTTTCGCGCTCAAAGAAGACCCCAGCACCGGACTTCCGCCCAGACCTTGAGTCATCCGTGAAAATGCAAGGACTATCCTTTCCAGGTTCAGTATCCAGCCAGAGCCAGTCCTGACACCATGGAAACTCGACTGTAAAATTACGGTGCAGTAGGATAACGGGCGTCAGTGCGTCAGAAGGCATGTCCATGAGACAGAGTCGCAGGACAATTCTTGCGCAAGCACACTGTTATTCTTATGCGAGTTGTACCAAAAGGCATTTCCCTTCAGACGAGACATGGCTTTCAGAGCACACCCTCTGATAAATATATCAAGAGGTGGAAGGTTGATCATAGCATCCAGAGCAGCGTCCAGCGTGCTTGGGAAAGCCCCCGTGCTGCTGAGACAAACCGTTCTTTGGAGTTTGGTGAACGAGGCTACGACGTGTTTGCGGTTTAGTCTATTCCACCAGACAACCGATGCATATGGGGTTATAGGTTTTATCATTGCCGTGTAGATCCAGAGGACCTTTACCGGCGATAAACTCCATGTTTTGCCGAACGCTCCTTTGTACTGCCGGAAAGCTGACAGCGCTTTAGTGGTTTTTGACTCAACATGTTTTGACTCAACATGTTTTGACCGGAGAAGCTTGCTATCTAAGACTCTTATATACTTAGCCTCCTTGGATATCGGGATGGAAGTGCCTTTTAGTACCAACTGAGTCATGTCAGTGAACATAACGACATCGGCCTTAAGAGGATTAACCGACAGCCCATTTCTTGTACACCAATCTTCGATCACATTAAGCGCCGCCCGTGCTTTGATATCGACAGTCGCTAAGCATGAACCGACAGAAAGAATGGCGACAACATCCACATAGGCATTAAGCAGAGAGTCGACCACCATGCACCATAACAGCGGAGACAGGACGCTACCTTGTGGGCAGCCCCTGTTTACGCCGGATTTGACACATTGGTCGAGGCCTGCATCAGCGGCCCATCTCCTGTGCACAAGCATTGCTTGGATCCGCAAGATAGCGTTGCACATGCTGTTGATGTCTGATAGCGTTGCACATGCTGTCGAATGTTGCTTTATTATTCGCTTACAAGGTCCAATTGACTTCGCTTAGAGTTTAGAGCAGCTTGAATTGGAAAACGATTTTGGGCGGAAAAGCATCTTTTCTGACAAGGCGCATTTTCATCTCGGCGTTAACAAACAAAATTGCCGCATCTGGCTCGGAAAACCCGCATGTTATTGTCGATAATGCATCCACAGAGAGTGACAGTTTGGTGCGGATTGAGGAGTGGTGGTATCATTGGAACATTTTTCTTCGAAAATTAGGCTGGGAACAACAGAACCATGTTAACCGACCTCTTGTTTACTGAAATTGAAGACATGGATTTGGACGACTTTGGTTCATGCAGGATGGCGTGCCATGCCACGTAGCCCATGCCCCAATCGATCTTTTGCGCACCAAATTCTCAAATCGTGTTATCAGCCGTCTTGGCAATGCCAATTGGCCGCCCCAGAGCTGCGATTCCCTTTGGACTGGAACCGTGAAGGACCGATATTATGCCAACAATCCGGAAACGATTCAAGCACTTAGGGCCAATATCATGCAAGTAATCCGTGAGCTATAGCCTGAAACCATCAACAGGGTCTTGGAAAATTAGGGTGACAGAATGCGATACTACGAAGTTAGTCGAGGCAGCCGCTTCAACGAGGTTGTATTTCATAATTAATGAGAATGTTGTTCTAACTAATAAGGCCATAAACCATAAAACAGAATAATTTTGTTCATTTGATTGCATTTTTAAAAACTAACTTGTATTTGGGCCACCCTGTAGAATCGTTCTATGAAGTGTTAAGGTGAAATGCCAACTGCTTTCAAACAAAGTAGTGATCGAAAGAGTGGTGGATATGCTACTGACTGACAGATTGGATTGTCATCAATCTGACAATCTATGAAGATCCAAGTTCTGTGCATAATTCTGTTTAATGTGTCGTGTCGTTTGCATAATGCCGATGGCAAGATCATGAAGGAGCAATGAAGATTAGTTTAATGAATGCATCAAATGCGTTGAATGAATTAGCAAATTGTGTACTTAAGATACTACCATTAGCAGAATATCAGTACCGTACACAGGAAGCTGTGAATGACGGTAATTTGCATGACAACCGTCATTTAGTAAATATTTCGACACATCGTATCCTTAATGAGTTGTGAGAGGCACCCGATTGCAATCTCTATCACTGAGTCAAAGTGCATAGCGTTCCCAAATTGATATGTACGTTCTCAACCGTAAATTAAATCAGATTTCAGCATTTCGACTAAGTAGCCACCAGCTGTGGTCTGTAGATTGAGATAAGCCCTCGAAAGGTAAATTCGTAGACAATAGTCCTTCAATCAAATGTCTCAGTTGAGTAATTAAAACTCTTCAACCTGATGCAGTCGATGAAGATAAATTGTGTGTCATCGCGCCCACCATCTCCCGGAAGCCTATGGCCCCAAAAATGAATCCACAAACAAGAAAAAAAAGGGAAAGTACTCGTACTAGCGCGTTCGATTCATCAATTAGACAAATCGAGATGATATCGCTTGAGCGAATAATTACTACCGACTCCCATTACGTCAGGACAACCATTTGCAACCATTTCCTTAAAGATCACACCAAGTGATGATGAGCAAGAAACGCTCGCGCGAGCGCGCGCCTCCATCATCTAACTCGAGTACGGAGTGCACATACCTGTACCGATTCGTCCACATTTTATGCACGGACGAAATAAATTAAACACCATTTTAAATATTATTCAACTCATGGCATCCACTGATTAAATGATAAAAGAAAAGCAAGACCTGCTGCATCGGCCCGGCACAGCGTTACAGTTGTAGGTAGGTGGCATGGCAAATAGCTTAACGTCTTTACGTATAAAATGACGGCACCTTAGCATCGCGGGATGGCTGTTGTGTTTTTGTTTTGTTCCCTCCTGTTTGGTGGGAGCGTTTTGGTTACAAACTCCGGAGACGACCAACAAGAGTTGTAGGTACTAGCTAGCTAGCTAGCAAGAGGACGTCGTCGACAACGAGGGATCGACCGACTAGGCAATCTCGATCCATGATTAAGACCGAAGGTGAAGTTGGGTTCATGGGATAAACATGCAGTTTAAATGCGAGCTTCATGCCACATTAGCTGCTGCTATACATTACAATACAGCTACAAGCTCGAATTCAGGCACTTCCACTTTGTTTTTCAACTTATTAATGCATTCGCCGGTTGTCATTGTGTGCACACTAGAAAATCCATTGCTAATTAAATCGATTGTGCAGGATAAATATTGTTGTAACAACCAATTTTTCCGCCAAAGGCAAATGAGACATGAGAATCGATTGCAAATCGGTTTGTCTCTATGAATTGCTTTACACGCAAGGCGATGAGGTTCACTTTTCGATGTGCTGGAGATGTTAATTGTTTCTCAGCAAGAGGAGGATACCAATGGATCGAAGTGTACGTATTACCATACCACCACGTTCGGAGGTATGCAGAAGTGAAAGGTTTTGAGAGCAGAGGAACAAGAAAAAAAAGTATCCGTGACCGCAAGAGATAAATATGCCAAAAACCAATTACCATCTGCCGCCAGCTATTAATGTTATGAATTTAAAGCCACCGATAGCGTATTAAGCGCTAGTGATGGCAATTTACGATCGGGTCAATTAGGTTTAACCTCAAAATTGTCGATAAGGCTGTTAAAACCTGTATATTGCACCCGGAATGGTGCGTGTCTAATCTAACAATATGATCCATAGCATGGACATCAACCAATATGTCACGTCCAATGAAATACTCGCCCATCACGCATCCGTCACGAATTCATACGATCTCGGTGCATATATCATTCCCCGTATTGAACAGGTACACGATCATTCATATCCACATCCACTTGTCCGCTGTCGAATGGTGTTAAACAACACAATTTATCGCATCGCATATGACAGGCGGACAAACTGACAAATATTTGCACTCTGCGTTGCACCACGCACGTAAAACGTTTAAGACTCGTTTCCACAAAGCTCCGTGGAAAATGATTTTCTTCTTCTTCTTCTTCTTCTTCTTTACTGGCTTTGTAATAATTTTGAAACAAATACTTTATAAAGGTGTGTGTGTTGATGAGGAGTCCATTACGTAACGTAAGCGGCTCATTTTGTTGCGCCGCCGCACACACCTTCGTGCAGTAGAGAAGACGAGCTAGAGGCTAGCTACATACGAAATGAGTAAAACATGCGCGCGAGCGGCTTGTATAAAGTAACAATCTTTACGTGGACATGAACGGACATTAGACATACAACACGATCGGCTGCATTGGCCGATCCGTGGTCCCTTGTTCGTTGGGCTCACTATTTTCGATTTCGAACGATTTTACAATTATGCAATAGATACAACAACAGATCTAAGTAAACGAACATCCGACCGTCCGAAGGTACAAGGAAGATCGACCAATAGACCATAGGCTCACAGGCAATAGCCATGTAACATAAGTATGAATGTCCGGCGACAAGACATGTTAACATGCTGGGAATCTCACCGCATGCCGTGTCGTAGTTGATTCATCAACACGCCGCGATGTGACTATGAAAGCGAGTGCGCAAGCGTGCGCGCAAGATCACAGCATCCAATTGATACCCTCGTACAAAAAGCAATTTATTTCGATTATTCGCCTAATTTGCTCGATGTGCCTGCGGCTGACGAGATTGCAATAATAACGATGACGACGACGATGATGATGATGATGATGCCGAAGGTAGTCAGAGCGAGACTGGACCGGGGTATCTAATTAAGACATTGGATTCAATGAACTGGAATATCGGTGTAGGTGGTTTTGTTTGCTACTTTAGCAGTAAGCCTAAAGGGAAAATTGTTTCTTTTCGGCTTACCATATGACATAATCTTCTGCCGTCAGTGGGTCAATAGAAATACCACTAGTGTCGGTCGCGGGAGCAAACGGTAGGGTCGCTCACCTCATTAGCATACGTATAAACTATTCAAATAATTTGTTTATTCTCCTCCGCACAAATCCAACAAATACTCATCACCGCAACCGATTTACCGATCCACCGATAGACAGACAAACACACTCCATTCAGTCAAGACGCTGTAGTGCTCCATCACCCGGTCCAACTGACTGAAAATGAAATCAAAATGACGTCGAGTTAGCTAGCGATGATTCCCAGATAGCCTCGCAACGAATGAAGTAATAGTCCCTCATCGGCTTAGTACCCGTACTTCCTCATCTTCTTGTATTCGAGCAAGAGAGAAAGAGTGAAAGTTAGACGACCTAGTGCCTCTTCTTCGAATTAGATACAACTCTAAACGTGGGCAGCATGTGCGCGCGTCCATAGTATCTTTACCAGATCACCCTAAGGCCGACCTGTTACGACCCAAACTCCTTTGACATCGTCTGGGCATACTACATCACCACCTATCTACATACATATGCACATCACTCGACTCGAACCATAGCACGGTTCACACGAATCGATGCAAATAGATCCTCGTCTATGTGCACAAATTTGGCTTATAGCCCATGCTATGGTCGATAATAGCATAGCATAGTCCATCGTGCACTACAGTATGTACTGTGGCATGGCGCATCCTCTTCGAGGAATCAAATAAAATAAAAATAAAACCAAGAAACCACTTATGTAATTTGATTTGCTAAGAAGGAGAGAAATCCATTGCGATGTCGGGAGAGATGTCGATGAAGATGAACGTCATTCTATGCACTACACATGCACAATTTCCGATTCATTATAATAAATTCGGAAATTTCTGTTTTATTACGACGAATCGGTTGTTTTCTTTTCCCTCGAAGATCATCTTCTACGACTGGTCTCACAAGGAAGAGATCCCCATGGCGATTGGGACAGGGATATTTATTGATATGACAATTGTTTTGGGGGTAAACGAAAAGGATTCGAAAAGTAATTGATTGCGTAAGGGATTAGACGGTTGCGTGTGAGATGCACTCAGAAAGTGCCCATAATCTTAACTTAAAAATCGATATTGCCAGACCTCGTCCATCTTGATGCGCTGCCATCGCTCATACACAGCGAGACTATAGAGCGGCTAATGTTTTTACAATTCGCGCAGAGTCATACTAATATTATGTTTTGCCACACAACCTGAGCGGACTGCAGATGGTTTGGGTCGTAGATGTTCGTTCACTACTCTCAAGTGGTGGTTGCCCTAGATAGAATTCGAGAGAAACTCGACTGAATATTCACATTGGTTGTAGTTCCCAGCAAATGTTCCATACACACACGGAGTATGAATATAACGTGAGTGTTATGCATTCGTCAGTATTTTTGATCACTTGTCATTCACAACAGCAGTGTTGCACAATTTTTCCGTATAGGAGCTTCATTTCTTGGCTATGGGCATACTTTAAATGACAGCCCTTCCGCTCGACAGTCGGTGTGTTTACCACACCTTGTTGACAAGGTCCTTGTTGACAAGGACTACGTCCTAAGTGGAGAGTTCAATTTTGAGACACTTCTTCGAGAATATTGGTTAGTGTCCTGCTAATAATACATATATGTAGTTTTATCTCCAAAGCCTGCAATTGACTCGATCTTATTGGTATACACGAGAAACTCCATAGATTTCCATGAAGGATAGAGGTCTAGAGGTGTCAAGTAATATGAGCTAGCCGGCAAATTTACCGGTGCAATAAGGGAGTTAAATTGATCATCAAACTCATTTCACGTTTCTCTTAGATCGATTTGCATGGTGTGTGGCATGTGGCGTCATCTTGCTGGGGCCCTGTATCCATCAGTTTTTCGGGAAAAAATAAAGAAATCAGTTTTCTATATATATTCAGTGCTTTGTCGCTGAAGATAATTTCTCTATAAAATAGCACATCACTCTTCAGCATTCTTTGGGATCACTCCCCGAAAATTCGACGCTGTGGCTGATCATTCGATTTCAGGTCAGAGTGGTTTTCATACCCATGTCGAGAAAAGTCAACCACGCAACGGCAAAGGATTATAGATCAAAACGAGTGCTGAGTACTCGTATAATAAATTCGGTAATAGGAGGTGTAAGCGGAAGGTTTGAGGTCAATCGGGGTACACCACAAGGTGGTGTTCTATCACTCCTTGTAGTCGATGGAATGGTAAATGGAGGCAGATGGTTTTAACGTCACGGCCTTTGCTGACGACATTGCCATTCTGATATCTTGGAAATTTCCTCAGGTCCTCGCAAAATACTAAGTTATGCACTGCTGTTAGTTAATAACTGGGTCGAGGGGCGAAGACTGGGAGTAAACCCGGAAAAAAACCGGGTCACTTCAAATTCATACTCTGTGTATGTAGTTCTAGTATAACACCATAATGGCATGGAACATTTACTAAGAACTACAACCAACGTGAAAATTCAGTCGAGTTCCTCTCCTCCTATCTAGGACAACCACCCCTGGAGGGTAGTGAACGAACATCTACTATCCAGACCATCTGCACTCTGTCCAGGTTGTATGACAAACATCATAAGAGTATAACTTTTAAATCTGTGCGAACGAACATCTACTATCCAGACCATCTGCACTCTGTCCAGGTTGTATGACAAACATCATAAGAGTATAACTCTTAAATCTGTGCGAACTATAATAAATAGAAAAAAAAATATATCCAATGAAAATGGTAATGTTTTACATAAACTTACGTTTAACCAAAAGTACGGAAAAGGTGGTAGCAGGTTAAGTGAATATTTTTTAAAGGGAGACCCTCTAAGTCCTGAGAATTACTTTTTTTTGTGGGTATACGAAAGGTACCTGCAGTTTAAGTGAATGCTGTTGCCACCTACGCTCAACCATAGCAAAAAGAAAGTTACCTGCAGTTTAAGTGAATGCTTTTTTAAAGAGTTCAAGCTAGAACCTGTTAACAAAGACCCTGGCAGTCCAGAAGATCCAATATCCAATAAGAATGGCAGTTTTCTACGTGTAGGTGTCGCCACTTATGCTTAACCAAAGCAAGAAGAAGGGTACCTGAAGTTTAAGTGAATGCTTTTTTAAAGAGTTCAGGCTAGAGCCTGTTAACAAGGACCCTAGCAGTCCTAAAGATTCAATCTCCAATGAGAATGGCAGTTTTCTACGTGTAGGTGCCGCCACTTACGCCTAACCAAAGGAAGAAAAATGGTGCTGTTAGGTCACATGAACGATTTTATAACCGATCATGTGAATAATTTTTAAGGAGCCCGACGGAAAGCCTGTCAGCAGAATCCCTGGCAATCCTGAAGAGTCATCATCCAAAGAAATTGGCAATTTTTTACGAGTAGGTGTCGCCATTTACGCTTAATCAGAGCAAGAAGAAAGGTACCTGCAGGTCAAGGGAATGCTTTTTTAAAGAGCTTAGGGGAAAGCCTGTTAACAAGGACCCTATCAGTCCTGAAGATTCAATATCCAATGAGAATGGCAGTTTTCTACGTGTAGGTGCCGCCACTTACGCTTAATCAAAGCAAGAAGAAAGTTACCTGCAGGTTAAGTGAATGCTTTTTTTAAACAGCTTTGGGGAAAGCCTGTTAGCGAGGAACCTGGCAGTCCTGAAGATTCAATATCCAATGAGAATGGCAGTTTTCTACGTGTAGGTGCCGCCACTTACGCTTAACCAAAGCAAGAAGAAAGGTACCAGCGTGTCAAGGGAATGATTTTTCAGAGAGCTTAGGGGAAAGCCCGTTAACAAGGACCCTGACAGTCCTGAAGATTCAATATCTGATGAGAACAACAATTTTCCACGAGTAGGTGTCGCCACTTACGCTTAACCAAAGCAAGAAAAAAAGTACAAAAATGGCTAAAATACAAGAAAGAAAAAATCCCTTTAACGTTTTACTCTTCACGTTCCACTTTTAAAGTGAAATTGCCTGAGAAAAAAATATATCTGCCATAACAACGAGCATTTTCCAATTAAATTTTATATGCAACAGAGAAAAAGAAACACAAATTCGCCATGGCTCTTAAAATTATCAATAAATATTCAATCGTCTAACCAAATAGCCAACTCGTAAAATCTCAATACCGCGATACGATCGATCGAAACGAAGTATCACACAAGGAAACGAACCGTGATGGACATTGGATGGCAGATGGGCTACACGAATACTATACTTAGTGTGGGGCTATCGTTCGGTAATATCTTTGAATATCTTTCAAGAAGAAGTACGCGATAAAGATTGAAACCAATGTTCGTTGTATCGTCATGGTATGGTTTATCTGCATTATATTAATCAGATGAGCTGAGATGGGTGATGGGACCAGGTGCCTTGTGGACGACGGCGTAATTCGACCCATCGGTGTATACTACATATTTCCATGATACCTATGGATATGTGTGGATTTCTATGATTTATGTCTAATTATACAAGCATTGTAGCAATCTATCTCGGCTATCCCAAATATGTAACATTACACTATATACTACCGGTTGTTTGGTGCACGGGTGCCGTCCTATCCTAGAAAGCTTTGAATCATAAATAAAATTCGTCAACATTATGCACGAACAGCATCGGTATCAACGTTGTCGTTTTCGTTGTCGTTGTCATATATCGTACATCAAGGCGAGAAGAAATTGAAGTTCGGTTTCGAAATCCCCCCATCAAAGGCATCCGAAATAGGAAGCTCCCGAACGAAATGCATAGGTAGTCATTGTGTCGCGGTCGGTACATATCAAAGAGATATGTTCATGTACGAGTACATTTAAGTACGACTACCTATCGGTTGTATGATCATTTATTCCGATTCGTATAAACAAATTGCCGGAATATTTTGCATTCGTTCGAGATAAAGAAAATCTGAGCGGCGTAGAATGCATCATAAATACAGATATATTCTTGGCTTATGTTGCGACAAGAAAATCAATGCAGGCGCCCATAAATCATTTCATTTCGAGGAACGATCGCGAGACACAAACTTCGCATTAAGCCTTTCGTAATGGTGGTTACGCATGAGCTAATCCTTTAATCGTGAAATAATCAAAATAAGGGAATATTTCGCTAACTAATGGATTCATCTGTTAGCCAAACAAAAGATAATAAAGGAGCACCGGGTGCAAGCAGATACGGGAGCGCCGTTGCTGCCATGGCCAATTACGTTGTTAAGAGAGTGAAGCTGTGAGAAATCTCAGACTAAGTGACCTGGTTGGGCAGCTGTATAGAAACGAAGAACTGCCATGCCGGTAGATGGTATGGATTTGGAAGCATGAAAATAGAGTGGAATTGCTGTATGAGTGGGTGGACGGATGATTTACAACCTGGTCGCTTAAGATAAATGTCTTAATCTATGTACAAGGGGGATTTCGAATTATATTCCAAGAAATTGCTCAATTGCGATTGTTGTGTTGTTTTGAAATAATTCGAAATTCCTATTCGGGGAAGATCCTTTCGGTTAAGCCGATATGGTTTTCTTGGAAACTTTCCCACACCTACAGCAGCTCATTAGGTCGATGAATTTAATTAGAGAAGCATTCCTAAACGCCCTACCGCTGCCACCGGCATTCATTTGGATTTCGAATTCAATTCAACCGAACTGCCATGCCAATATCCATCGCGCGCTTATTATCTCCCGCTGAGATGACAATAAATACATGTCTAATGGATGCACGAAACCATAAATTCCCTAACAGTTACAAGTACTCGAACTCGTACTCGTAGTCGTAAGTAAAGCAACAGAAAGAAAAACTCACACCCAACACCTCACCTCGTTTTTAGTTTTCAGTTTTTTTTTTTTTTTTTTGGTTTTTTTCTGTTGCGCTGTGCTCGCGATCACCTGAATTGGCAATCTTCTCCTACGTGCGCGCACCCTCTACACTACAAACGGTTGGATGTGTGAAAAATTACAATAAATTAGTAAATAATCTCAGTTCCCACACGATTCGGACGGAGCACGTTACTCTGGCCCTCCGACGAAACGATACGAAACGAATCACGGATGGTTAGATGGATGGATGGGCCTGGTTCATGCCCAGGCCCACCAGGTGGGATGGTGTACGTTCGTATTATACTTGTATCGTAGCGTCTTCTCTCACTCTCCCGATTCGATTCGAATCAGAATCAAATTATTTTACTTAATTCACTCTCGTGCAATTCGCTCGAGTTTTTGTATCTTTTTTTGCTTTTTCACGGAACCACCGACTGCTACTATACGAATATACACCAGTGGGAGAAGACATGAGTTGCATGATACACACGGTTAGTACATCGTGTTGTTATGCCGTGAAGAATGTACAGAGCGAGTGCAACAAACAAAAAAAAAAATCTATAAATCAATGCGCTTGCAATTGTTGTTCCGAGAGATGATGTTGCCACAGACATCGCCTCCAAAATATTGTGACGATTAAATTGCACACTCTTTACAGATACCTTAATGGCTGAACGACAACATACAGTCACATAGTCAACGGAATCAACCATCATCATGCATCGAGACGAGAGTCACGTTAAGAGGGCGAAGCCTTCGCCAAAAACTGCCTTGGGAGAGTTAGTTACGAGCTGAACTTTAATTGATTTGAATTCCGTTTCGTTGTGCCTTTTGTTTCGAGGTGCGGTTCTAATATGGATATTTTAGGTAATTCAAAAGTGATTTCGACATTTTTCGAATTTATTTCAAGGCTGATTTGTGGTTGACTCGTGCTTCTTGGATGGTTAGGTCCTGGTTGTGGTGGACATTTGGGTCAAATTTGTAGAATAGAATTGTCTTTGACTGTTTTTCGACCCAAAATAATAATTTTCGTACATTGTGGCACACTGCTCAATATTTTGTCTTAGGCCTAAATTGTTCCAAAAATACACCTATTGGTATGGATGGCATTTTCTGAATTTTCGAGTGTTTACGATTTTCGCCCTTAAATTTGGTACGAAATTAGTAGCTTAAGCTCAAAGTAAATGTGGGTTGAAGCGATTTTTCTCGTCCAAATCAAAATTTCTGATCAGAGTTCCAAAATTATGTCTAAATGCGTAGGACTTATTGCAACTTTGGCTTAAGTCCATATACATACAAGGTTAGTGTGAAAGTGATTTTCGGTTTGTTCCAAATTTTGGGTCCAAAAATCGTGTCCCATTGAAGATCTAAGTTAAAAAAGTGTTTGCCTCTGAGCGCTCAGTTCCTCTTCTTCTTCTTCGGCGCTACAGTTCATGGGGAACCTGGGCCTCCTTTAAAAAATTCTCGAACTGGCACGGTCTTTCGCCAGCAGTCTCCAGTGCCGCACGCCTAGTCGGTTGAAGTCCTCTTCCACTTGCATGCGCCACCTTAAATTTGGCCGTCCTCGATTCAACGAACTTCCGGGCCGGAGCTGTAATTTCCATCCGCTCTACATACCTAGGCGTATTAGGCATTGGATCCACAGATGCCATGTCATGTCGCTGTACAGCCCATTTAATTCACTATTAAGTCTTTTCCTCCACTCTCCATTTATGCGGGATGATAAGGGTCCTTTATATGGTCACCTTGGTTTTCCGAGAGAGGGCTCCGCTTCTTAGTTGCCCCCCGAGCCAAAAGAAACAGCGGTTGGCAAGAGTTTTGCTTATCGGTTAAGTCGCTTTCGACCCTGATGGAGGAGCGAGAATTCTCCATTGTCATCCTGCACAATCTGACGAGTTTGGCGGGGATGTCAAAATTAGACATGGCGTCGTATAGTTCGCCTCTATGTGTACTATCGTATGCGGCCTTAAAGTCCACAAACAAATTATGGGAGTCGATCTGGAACTCGTTGGTTTTTTCCAGGATTTGCCGTAGTGTGAATACTTGATCGATAGTGGCGTTTTCGGGGTGGCCGTGGTGCAGTGGTTAACATCATCGACCGCCGAGCGGAAGGTTTATGGTTCAAATTCGCTTCATAGCCAAGAAAAAGTAGTTTCTATACCGCCGAAAAGTATGCAACGCTGTTGAGAATGGAAAGTGACCAGACGTACTGCTGCAGGCATAACACTCACAGTATATGGTCAAACGAAATTCATCCTCTGCGTATGCAATACTAAAAGTGCTTGAACGAATTACTACGAACTATAACCAACGCGGAATTTGGTCGGCTCTCGTCCTATCTAGGTCTAGGACAACCACCCCTGAGAGTATTGAACGAACATCAACGACCCCAACCACTGTACTCCGTTCAGGTTGTGTGTGTCAACACATCATAAGAGAATATAAAAACTCTTGAACCTGCGCGAGTCTCTAAAAAAAAAAAAAAAAAATACTGATATGGACCAATCAGCTTATTAACAAATGGTTTCAGGCGTTCACACAGCGCAGCAGAGAAGATTTTATAGGCGGTGTTCAGGAGACAAAAGGGTTTTTTTTTTTTGTGGATCGGGCAAACAATACTAAGATTCCATTCATCGGGCATGCATTCCTCTGACCATACTGGTGTATACTCCCAATCAGGTCATCTCCAGATGCCTTAAAGAACTCGGCAGGTAGCCCGTCTGCTTGAACAGCTTTGTTGGACTTAAGCCTAGAAAAAGCATTCCTAACTTCGTCCAGGTCAGGGGGACACAATTCTCTGCTATCATCGCCTGTTGTGAATGGTCATTCTGCCTGACAGCGGGAACTGTTTCGTCATCGCCGTCATACAGTCTGCGGAAGTAGCGGAAATAAACTTTTCAGATTCTTAGTACCGACTGTGACGGTCGTCCCTGCAGGCTTCCGTTTTGGCCTCATATCCCTGGCATTTCTGATTTTATTCGTTGGTGAAACCTCCGAACGTCATTCCTGCGATAGCAACTCTCCATATATATCATCCTTTCTCTTCTGAGCATAATGCTCACGAGCAGCTCTCGTCCTTCTGTGCAGCGCCTCTTGATAGACTTGCTGCTTGGCTGCGTGTGCCCTCATACACTCTCTTGTTGGTGGTGTTTTGAGACCCTGTACCTCAGAAACAGCACTCTCTAAGGTTTGTTGACAACGGGTCCATTGGTGTTGTACGGTCCGAGCAGGTGTTGGAGGGTTTCCCGAAGCTTGAGGGAGACGCCATTCTCTTGCAATTCTAGCATTACGATGTTGCATGCCGCTGGCCTTATTCGTTTTTTCTGGGCCAGGCTGCCACAAGATAGTGTTAAGCGATCAATTGCGATTTCAAAACTAACTAATAGAATCATAAGGAGCAAGGGACTAAAACGTTGGAGCAAAACTGTTGATAAAAATGACGAAGGTGCGGACATATTGAGCGACAGTACTATATAGAGAATTTAAAGTTCAATATTTCCAACCGCGGTACAAAAGCTTGGCAGACAGCGATTCTCAACGCCTTTGAAAAGTGCATTCCATGGTGTATTCGCAGAATGCTTATAGACCTACCAATCCCACATGATACCGTAGAATTCGACGACACCGAGGGCATCACCACCCCCAACGGAACTGACACCAATCGACATGATAGCATGTCCAATCGAGAAGTACAGTATCGATTTTCCTATAGCGTTGATCACCTCCATTTCAGGCGAAACTATCGCACCTAGTTCACCCAGATTTTCTTCCCCAAAAAGAGTCTTAGTAACAACAACAATAACAAATACCAGCAACGGTTACCAAAAAACCACTGCAAGCATTAGGGAACTCTGTACATCACAGCCCGGACGACGGCGTTGCCGACGTACGAGGGTATGACGGTCTATGCAGCCTTAATGTGGCTTATGGGTGCGTACTGTGAACTCCACGATTATTATTAGCTCGGCATGCACCCAATCCCTCAAGTCTTGTTGTCGATTTTTCTTCTTCACCCTACCGTCTTACCATAGCTATTCATCCTATTCCTATTTTTGAATCCAAGTGTCGCTCTGTCGTTGTCGGTTCTGCGACGCGCCGCCAGTCGCCTGCACCTTCTAAGCAATAAACTCCAGTATATCTATTGTATGAGCTTTGGTGCACCACCTCAAATATCGTGTACCTGCTGCATCGACTTGCGATGCATCCAACCATCGTCAGATACACAAATAATAGTAATAAAGTCTGAGTCGAAGATGTCGAGAAGGCAGTGAGGTCGGAGTCTTTTGATTGTAACATGGATTACCTTTTTCAGCCTTCAATGGGGCGCGATGAAGGGGGATTAGCTTGAATTCCCGCTTTTGGGAACATACCGTTCATTCGATACCGCCGCTTCACGACTCGAGGCTAGAGATATTGATTAGCTAAAGATGCTCTTCGAGTTCCTTTTTTTTTGTTTTTGTTTTGTGTTTTGTTTTCAGCCGAGAGTGAGGTAGATGATTCTCCTCCACACGACAATGCCACTAACGACATCGACATCTTCTGACTCTTGAATGAACGACAGAAGGAGTAAGATACAAAAAAAAAAAAAAAAAAAAACACTCAATAGGAAGATGAAGAAGGCATGCCACAACTCGTAGCTGGTATGTGACTTGAATTAGCATCACAGTAACTCACGCTAAACCATAGCGCCTAACTGGCTTGGATCAGTATGGATTCAACTGCAAATTCTTGAATTCTTCGCGCTCGCCAAGTGAATTTGGGCCGCTCTTGAGGGAGCGACTTGGTGTGCAACGTACAAGGGTCACCTGTAAAATACTGCTGACACAGCTTGCCACATAATGAGGTGGGTTCTTGGCAATTTTTCTTTTGCTAACAGTTGTTTGGCGAAACAAATGACGTCCATGTCGTGCTCAACTACAAGTACTAGAAGCTGTCGTAAAAAGGCGATGGAAGGAGGTACATATAAAAGGAAAACCGAAATGGTTTATGAATTCATAATTCATTTTCACATGCAGATGAAGAGGAAGAGATTTTCGAGCCTAGACACCGAGTATAGGCGCACAGGGCACAAGTGGATAATGTTGTGCTAATGGAGCAGCAGTACATACTCTGTGCATGTGACTTTGTTGCTGAGAGGAGGATCACATCACAAGACTTTCGGTTTCGATTTTCCACTTAATTGGCACTTGGTGGTTTTGGGTTGAGAAAGGGATTACCATAAGTTAATGGGGGTTATGTAATGGTTACGAGGAGGTAATGATCCTGCCAAAGAAGAGGACACCTCTTGGCCGAAATTGGTCATTGGCAACATTTTTCTAGTGGCCCCCCAGTTGTCGTGCCGTTGCGTTCAACAGTCAACGATAGTCACTAATCAATCGTCAATTGGCAATTGTCGATCGTCGATCAAGGAACGATCGATTGATCGTTGGACGTTTGTCGTTGCCATATGCGCCATATGGAGAGTTTGTTTGGTAATTTGGTTTTTATGTTTTTTTTTTTTTTTTTTTGTTCACCGATGACACGGAACGTGTGGATTCCATGTTTTGCGCTCTGTTTATGGATTGCAGTGCACATCTTTGTCGTGCATCTTGATAGAGATATAGTGGAATGTGTCGAAAGCTGACGTGTTCTAGAATACAATTTTGGGGACGAGGTGCAGTAGTTTTTATATATACTGGTGAAGGAGGGGGAATTTAGAATGGTCGTGATATGAAAATCCAAAATCGTATGCAAATTGATTCTTTTAACCAAATTTTGGGTGGCTCCACCCTCTTTATTTGGTTGAAGTGGTGATCAGAAGCTAAAATGTATAGTTTGCTTTGGAACATAAACAAAATGTCAAGCTGTGAGTCGTTAACGATATGCGTTTTAGCTCAGATTTCACTAGACATCTCTTTTAATATTACCGCTAAATAGATGATATTCTCGAAAACATATTTTATGCATATACAAGTGATAGCTGTTTGGGTCAATAATGTTGTTAGTCTAATGGCTTGACTCAAGTTACTGCAGTTTTAAGTCTAGCGATTTGCATTTCACGCTGTTTATTGGTCTGTTTTTCTGTTGTAGACAGTAACGAGGACTCTTCGATCAACCAGTGAATATCATAAGGTGTTTATATCGATAAATACGCCATTTCAAAAACGTATTAAGGAAATTTATAAATATGAGCATACATAAGACCAGGTCGTTGAATACCCGTGCTTCCAAAAAATTTGCTGTTACAGTGAAAAGCAGTTATTACCGCTAAATACGGCCATATATTGGGCACAGTAAAGTCAAACCTCACGTGTATTCGTCGACTAGTTTTCAATTGGCAGGCAATTGTGTTAGACGCTAAACGAGCTTTTGCTATATTAGAAAAAGAGCAGTTTTGCTTGGTAATTCGCTTTTTTATTTTTTACCCAAAAATGTGAGTTTTGCTTATAGAAGAGTTGACCACTTGGTTGTCATATACCCGGCGATCAATGAACACCGTCCAGAACGTTGTGAAAATGTACGAAATATTGAGTCGGAATCCGCGATTTTTCACCGTCGATAACGCTTGCTTGTAGACCAAAGAAAAGTCAAAAAAATTGGTATTTCCGGCTAAACGTATTTCAGAGCAGGCAACATTCCATTGCCATTATTTTCTGTTCCTAAAAGCATTCTTAGTCAATTCTTTCGATCAACTTTCGTTTCTTCTCTTTTGTGTTGTCTCTTCGTATTGAACGAGATATTACACGATTCAGTACAGAGCTCACCACAAAGTGATACTTAGCGCGCATTTTGTCTTTGTGTGTGTGAATTTTACGTTTTGCTGACAGACAGCGCACAACACAACACAATGTCAAAGTATTGAATCAAATCTCCGGTAGAGGCAGCACGACCTACCCCGAACCCTTCTCACTTCTCACCCACATGTTCGTGTTGCTGGAGAGAGAGTTGAATCGTATAATACCCGACTTATAACTTATGAGAAAAAGAAGCGAATAGGGCCGCCTAATTTCTTACTTACTGAGATGGCGCTACAGCTTGGGGTGAACCTGGGCCTCAAGCAACAATTCTTTCCAGCTAGCACGATCTTCCAGTGTTGCACGCCCAGTTGGTTGAGGTCCCTTTCCACCTGTGTGCGCCAGCTTAAATGCGGCCGTACCCTGCAACGTTGTCCCTTGGGGTTGGACTCAAAGACTCTTCGGGCCGGAGCTGTGTTATCCATTCGCTCTACATGGCCTAGCCATCTTAGCCGTTGGATCCGAAGATGTCGTACTATGCCGATGTCGCTGTACAGCCCGTATAGTTTGCCGTTGTATCTCTCGAAACGACTAGGGCCTCCTTATCCGCTTTCATTAAGGTCCAGGCCCCTGCGCCATAGAGAAGGACCGGGATGATTAAGGTCTTGTATTGGGCAACCTTGGTCTTTTGTCTACTTTTCATTTGCCTCTTGAGCCCAGAGAAGCAGCGGTGCGTCGGTGTTGTGCGTCTTCTTCGGCTGACATCATATATATCGTTTTACCCTCGTTAACCGAAAGATCCATTTTAGCCGCTTCTGCTTCATTGCATTCGAACTCTTCATTGACGTCCCGCTGTGTCCGTCCAATTACGTCAACGCCATCCGCGTATACATGCAGTTGCGCATACTTGAATTAGATCGTATCTCTTGTGTTGGTCAGTGAATTCCGCACGATATTTTCAAGCTTGATGTCTGAATCCTTTTTTAACATCAAAGGTCTCGGTTAATTCGCTACCGACTTTAATGGAGCAGCGAGAATTCTCCTTTGTCCTCCTGCACTATCTGACGAGTTTGGCACGGATGTCAGAACTAAACATGGTGCTGTATAGCTCGTCTCTATGTCATACGCGGCCTTGAAATCGATGAAAAGGTGGTGGGTGTCGATTTGGTATTCTTAGGTCTCCTCCAAGATCTGGCGCGGTGTAACTATTTGGTCTATTGTGGATTTACCTGGCCTGAAACCCAACTGATAAGAACCTATCAGATTACCCACAAACGGTTTCAGACATTCACACAGGATGGCAGAGAAGATCTTATATGCAATGTTAAGAAGACTTATTCCCCTGTAGTTATAGGGGTTCCTTTCTTGTCGACTGGGCAAATGATGTTGAGATTCCATTCGTCGGGCAGACCAGCTCTACTACTTGTCCATCTTCATCCCTACAGGCCTCTGCCTTGGCTTTATAGCCCTGGCATGTTCATTTCACTTTTTCATAAAACTTGCGGGCGTCGTTCTTTTGGTAGTATTTCTCCATCTTCTCGAAGCATGTGTTCCGAGTTCCGAGTTGATGTTAGCCAACGGAAAGATCGTGCATCTGGGATGCTGGATTGTCTGTCGTCGATCGCAATATGATTGATTTGATTAACAGATAATTGATCAGGAGACCGCCACATCCCCTTATGGATATTGCGATGTAGGTAGGAATCGTGTGCTAGCTACTAGGAGATTAGGCCCGGTCACAAAGTCTATTAGCCTGTAGGCTGTGCTTTCCTACAACTCGTTCAAAGAATAGGGCCGCCTAGGAGTTTAAAATCAAGACTCCTCTAACATGAATTTCTATAAGATCCAACTGCGCTTATCGTCACGATTTCGGATGCGATTTTCAATTATTTTTTCAATGACTTTTCAGGTTATGTTCTATCTAAAAATGCAAAAACAAAATTTGCGTCATCGTCACCAGTTTCAAGTTCACACGGTCACCAGGTTAGCTGAATTCGTTGACCTATTAATCGCTGATTTCCATTCTGAATAGCTTGTACGATATAATAGCGAAGTTTCCATGCTAAATTCGATCAGATACCAATGTCAACGGACCACATCTATTACCGTTATTTCCAGTGAATATTCCTTTCGAAAGTAGGCAACTGAAGGGTATTACTAAAAACATGAATTTGATGGTTCAACCTAAAGCATGTCAATGACGCCCTTACTTCCATATGAGTTCGCTGTTACCGAACAAACAGCGGAGTGCCAACATTCGTTCCCACAGTCATCGGTCGTCGCCAAAACTTACATTTGCAACTTGATTAGGATAACAATTATTATTAGCAATTCCATTTGTTTAACCGCTCGGCAGCCGATCATTACCGTCGCTACAGCAACCTAAACATAACGGAGCATCACTAACATGTAGCTTAGCTTGTATCTTAGACCCCCTAGAGCCCTGCCGCCTGTTTGCCATCGATACGCTAGGTGTAAATTAATTTTTTCAGTTGTCCTCTCTCCAGAAAAAATCTTATTATGCAACACAATTTGTTTACCATTTTCCTTTTTATTAGTTGTTACTTCTTATGGTGTCGGCTACAAGACTGTTGATTAGTCGAAGAAAAAAAAGAAACCAGCAACAGTACCACCGATGGAGTGGATTAGCAAGCGGGTGCACAACAGCTTAAGGAGGCGCTTGCTGGCCAAGAAACACCACGATGTGCTGGTCATAAATCAGTTGCAACAGCACATGGAATTTCTTGGTTAATATGAATTTGAGTTGAGATCTTTCCAAAGGCACCTCATGCCGCATGTGAACATCTCAATAATCGATGGGGACAGCAAAAACATGCTGATGCTGATGGGTTCTTTGGCGTTGTCATATACAATAGCAAATTGCTATGGTCCGGGTCTGGGTTTCTACAGCTCATTTGTCCGAATTGTCCACACGTTGCACCCGACAACTCGTATGAATATAGTATGTTTTGCTAATTTTGTTCTAACTGGTTTTTTTTTCAGATACATTCTATCTACATTATCATCTCTGTCGCGGGAGGTTTTCTTTTCTTTTTTTTTTCCATTTTTGCTAATCCGTCGCATTATAATTCTTGAATTATGCAAAATAACCGAACTGGTCTTGTCGCTCGATGTATAATGATGATGGTGATGCGATGACCAGCAGTGGTTGCGACTGCGCAGCACTGCGGTACAATGTATGGAATATGGTTGTTCTCGCCATAGATGGCCTTCGCCAGATGAAACGAGATTTTTGTTGATTTCGGCTAACATGGCATCATTTGCGTATATTCAAGCTGGCGGATGATGTGAATGGTTTGTGTGTCTAAAGAATTGTATCTTAAGTGTGTTTCGCAGATGAACTGTGAGCTACGTGAGCTAAGATTGTGTAGTTCGGGTACAGATAACCAGCGATGGAGATTAAATTTATGGGAAATTAATCATGTTACTTTACGGAGAGTGATGCAAATGTGGATTTAAGGATTTTTTCTTTTTTTTCCAGATGCAGCCGAAGATTCCGGCAACATTTCTGGAAAACTTTAAACGAATGTAGTTAATTGGTTTCGTTACGAGACGGGCGTGTACAGGGTGGACCAAATACGAGTTTCTTTTTAAAAATGCAATAAAATGAACAATTTTTTTCTATGTATTATGGCCTTATTGAGGGCGCCGTGGCGCAGTCGTAGTGTGTTGGACTCTGGCGCACGATGAACGAGTTCAAAGCCCGATAACACCAACGCCATCGAATGTTTATTTCGCGTCGTTTCTCCTCGGCGGGGTACTGGCAAAACCCACCGTAGTAAACTTGCCATGAAAAAGCTTCTCGACTGACACCGTTCGGAATCGGCATTAAACTGTAGGTCCCTTTCACCTGTGTGAAAAACACTATTTCTCAAAATATGCAAGGGCATCTTAGTTAAGCCCCTGATCCAAAATGCCCCTCCAACTAGCACAAGCTTTTGCTAGCCTTTTCCATTGCAGCACACCCAGTTGGCTGTGGTCCCCTTCCATCTGCGTGCGCCATCTTAAGTACGGCCCTCCTCTGCTTCTTCGTCCCTCGGGTTGGGATTCAAAGACTCTGTGGTGTACATTCGCTCTACATCGCCCAGCCATCTTAGGCGTTGAATCCGTAGACGCCTGACTATACTCATGTCGCTGTACAGCCCGTAAAGTTCGTGGTTGAACCTTTTCCTCCATCCCCTGTCTGCGTTTAAATGCCCGACAATCAAGCGCAAAATCTTTCTCTCAAACCGACCAAGGGCCTCCTCATCCGCTTTTGATAGTGTCCATGCTTCTGCGCCGTACAACAGGACCGAGATGATAAGGGTCTTATGTAGAGTCAACTTTGTCGTTCGGGAGAGGGCTCTATTACTCAATTGCCTCCTGAGCCCAAAGAAACAGCGACTGGCAAGAGTGATCCTGCGTTTGATTTCGGAACTGATGTCGTTGTTCCAGGTCACTGCGGAGCCAAGGTAGACGAAGTCCTTAACTACCTCGAACTTATATCTGCCAATACAAACGTTCTGGCCAAGACGTCGGTGGTGAGCGTCCTTTTTTGATGACAGCACATATTTAGTTTTCCATTCGTTTACCGCCAAACCAATTTTCGCCGCCTCCATCTCCATACTCGCAAACGCCTCACTGACATCTCGCTGTGATCTACCTATTATATCAATATCGACGTCGTGTGCAAGGATTTGAAATAGATTGTGCCTCTTGTATTGGCCAGTGATGTTTGCACAATCATTTCTAATATGATGTTGAAGGAATCACACGACAGCGTATCGCCCTGCCTAAATCCTTTTTTGACATCAAAATTATCGGTAAGGTGTTCACCGATTCGGATGGAGCTGCGAGCATTCTCCAAAGTCATCCTGCATAGTCTGACGAGTTTAGCAGGTATGTCAAAGGTAGACATAGCGTTGTATAGCTCGTCTCTAATTATGCTGTCGTATGCGGCTTTGAAGTCAACAAATATGTAGGTGGTGAGTGTCGAGCTGAAATTCATTGTTTTTTTTCCAGGATCTGCCGTAGTGTGAAGAGGGTGGACTTCCCTGGCCTGAATCCGCACTGATAAGGACCTATCAGCTTATTTACAAAAGGCTTCAGGCGTTCACACAAAACGGCAGAGAAGATTTTGCTGCCTACGGAAATGTTTCATTTCTCTGGGGTGCCTCAACGTAGTCACCTAGGTCCTCTTCTGTTTCTTCTTTTCATTAATGATCGGCCTTCTACTGTCTCTCACTCTAACTGCCTTTTATATGCTGACGATTTAAACATTTATAAATCAATACGCTCATTGGCTGATGCAAAGGAGTTACAGGGTGATATCGCATCAGAACAAAATTGGTGTGATTTGAATGGATTACATTTCAACATTAGTAGATGCTCGGTTATGATATTAGCTAGAATGCCCGCCTAATGACCTTAACCAACTGCATATAAGGAGAACTTATTACACAGTTCTTTTCGCTCATGATGTCATTACAGCTCACATTGATTGTCCGGTTTTACTTTCAATATTTATAGTTTATTCCCCGTCTTGTTGTCTGTTTATGTTTCCAAACAATGATTTTTCACCCAAAATCGTTGTCCAATTCAAGCTGCTCTAAGGCCCAAACTGCGGAGCGATAACGAAGCGAATGGTCGCACGCTTTCAGTTGCTGAGTCAATTAGAGCTTGTAAGTGAATAATCAGAGATCTTTATGCAGAATTCTCCTCAGGTTGTTGAGATAGATGGCGAGTTAATGTTCGTGAATTGAGTATCACACTCTCGGCCATAGCAGCCACATTCTCGTCTATGCGCACTGTATGACGACGGGGACCATGAGTGTTGTCCACTAGCATACCAGTTTCACGAACTTTTTGCACAAACTTGCGTACAGCAGTCGCCGTGGGTGCTTCATTTCGATCAAAACTTCTTTTCAAAAAAACCACTGCTTGGGCTACACAGCACTCACTTTGGAAATAAGTTTTCAATATTTCCCAACGTTGTCCAAGCGTACAGCGACTCATTTGGTTCCGCGGAGGTATGATGCTGACTTTCTGTCAAGATTTCGAGCGGGAAACAGCTGTCAGTTTCGAGGTACCTATGATTAAAAAAAAAAAAAAAATACTAGATGCCCACCCCGTATTTCGGTCTGAAAATAGGCTCAAGACCTGTAGTTCTAACGTTCTTGTCATTAAATCTGCTCTAGAGTTGTGTCTGCTTTGAATATCCACCACCTACCTCCCGATAGTCAATTAAGTAAATATTCAAATTGGAAACAATAAACAAATAGGTAGTCCTTTCGTCCCGCGCAAACGATCTACAGATACAATGTCATTCAGTGATTAAGTGCGAATAGTTAAATAATTTTTCATCATCTCTCCGTTGAGTTGGCCGCAAAACAAAGCCGACGAACCAGACAAACTGCGTCCACATCGCGTCCTCTCTCACCATCACCATCATCTGCACCATCAACTTAACATGATTGCAATGAAGTTGTTGGCACACAAAACAAAAATATCTTTCATTCTGTAGATAGTTTTATTACCCGTGCAGTGTGTTTATTTTTTTGTTAGGGTGTCGTGCGATGTGGACATTAATTGTATATAACGGTATGACTACAATTGCCAGCGAAGAGAGCATAAGAACAGATAAACAGATATTGAAATGAAAATAAAAGTTGTTCACCGGAATTATCAGATGCGACGGAGAAGCCAATCGCACCGACAAAACTGGCAAGACATGCAACCTCACCAAAGCCAGTTCTCGGTGGCATGGATTACCACTAACCTAGTCACTACAACTCTCTACAGCTCTTCGGATGCCCTGGCCATGATAATACGAAACGATGTTCGATGTTCGATTTTCAAAGAACCAGAGATGGACTGAACGCTAAAGCCGGCTTAGTGGTCGTTGCCGCTGCAGGCGTTCCAACCAGCCACTTGCAAATTTGTAATTAGCTAGGTATTTTAATTCGATGACTATTACACTAATAGATGCAAACTACTTGACGTACACTCAACTACGTGTATTTGATTTGCATTTGGCATCGAATGGGATACACCAATGTTGGGCAATGGTCCGGTAATAAGTGGTTCTAGGCGTTTGGCTTTTTATTAATTTTTTTTTCTTCTTCTTTTGCTTCGGATAGGAAAATGATGGTTTTGGTGTAGGGATGGGTTTGCAGTTATATCCGAAGACAGGTTGGTCAGTCGTGGCTTGAGGCGCTAGTGGGCGAAGCTAGTAATCGGGGAATTGAGCAATTGATTTGATGATTTTCGGTAGGAGGTGAGCTGTAAGGTAAGATGATGGACATTTCGTGTTGGGTCTAAAGTAGAGTTTACTAAAGTGGTTTGGAATGATGGTGCCATGAGGTTGATATTGTCAGACGAAATGAAGGTAGACAAAGTGTCGATTTATGCCTTAATTTTACCAGTGGACTAGTGAATTAGGCTAATAAGCATTTAAATATAATTTTAGACAAAGATTGAGGTGACCTATAGGGATACAGAGACCTTATTGGAGGTTATATGGAAAAAAACGGCTGGCTTTGAAATATAAGCTGAAAACATGATAATGGAACAATAGGAATATATTAGAGACTCTGGAAATCTTTTGTACGAAGCAGAGTGCTGGACTTTATATAGAAATAAAATGAAAGTTAATTGAGACACCCGAGGCCGCAAAAACATTCTATCGTGGGATTTTTCAAGCATTTGGTTTGTCATAAAAACTCAGAATAGCTGAATAACTCTACAACTTACTTACTTGTCAGGCCAGCGATCCATGGAGGATCTGAGCCTGAGCTATAGCTGCCTTCCATCCTTGACGGTCCAGTTATCAATCCAAGATGTCTTACATCCGCGATTACTTGGTCTTTATACCGGAGGTTCGGTCATCCTCTTCTTCTCGTACCAGGAGGCTCGGAGTCGAAGACCCTCTTCGCTGGAGCGGTCCATGCGCTCGATGTGGCTGAGCCGGGGTAGTCGACGGATCTTTGCCTTCCGGACTACATCCACATCATTGTACAGTTCGCAGAGTTCGCGGTTATATCTTATTCTCCATTCACCTTCCTCACAGACAGGACCAAATATCCGGCGCAGAATTTTTCTTTCGAAAAAACCCAAAATCAGCTCCACTGTCTTGCTTATCGTCCAGCTTTCGGCTCTGTACAGCAAGACTGGCAGTATGGGCGTTTTGTAAAGCATGACTTTGGTATTTCGAGTGAGGAGTTTTGACCCCAGTTGTTTGGACAAACAAGTAGCAGCGGTTGCCAAGGGCGATTCTATGCCGGATCCCCACTGTGGTGTCATTTGTGGAATTTACGTTTGCCCCGAGGTAGACAAACTCCTTAACTACCTCGAAATTGTAGCTGTCAATTGTTATATTGTGTCCCAGGTGGTGAGCGACGGATTAGTTTTTGCTTGGGAGCATGTATTTCTTCCACAATATCACGGCGAGAACACGCGATGATGTTGATATCATCCACTTATCCTAGCAGCTGGACGGACTAGTAGAAGATAGTGCTTTCCCTGTTGACGCCTGCCCGTCGCACTGTTCCAGCACCAGGTTGAAGAAGTCACATGACACATGACAAGAAGTCCTTGCCGAAATCCGGTGCATATTTCAAACGGTTCCGAAGTCCTGAAATCGAGTTGCATGGTGCATTTCGTATTTTTTAGCGTGGCGTGACACAACTGGATCAGTTTTCCCGGGATTCCGAATTCGGCCATCAAACAATTCTTCACGATGAATGCTGAAGTCGATGAAAAGATGGTGTGTATCGGTTCGAAACTCGTTGGTTTTTTCCAGGATTTGTCGAAGTGTCCGGTCTTTTTTCGAGTATATTGGCTAGTATCATGCTTATCACACGTGTGATGAGCTGCTTCCTTGTTTTCCAAGGACGCAACTGCAGCTGGCTTATCCGCACGGATGACTAATTTAAGGTGTTCTTAGAAAAATAGTCTAAAGGTCAAATTGCACGATCTAGGCGGCAAATGTAACCTCATTTCTTAAATTGTCCATCGATTTGCATGCTATGATGGTATGTAGTGCGCCGTCTTGCTGTAATCATATGTCGATCAGGTTCAGTTTGTGCATTTGGCCGGGTACATTAGCAGCTCTTGTACTGCCTAAGGTTGCATATCAAACCAGCTTCGTCGTTTAAGATAATTAATCGATAAATAAGCCACTTACTGAAAATTCGATCCCACGGCAGGTCTTTCGGCTTTAGTTCCTGCACGAGCCTTACGAGGTGTGGCAGTTAGGTTCCGGGAATTCAGTCATAGCTCGGGAACTGGCAACAATGCGTCGTTCGTCAACATCTGTCTAGAAAATGGAACCCTTTCTTTCAGTTCTCAGTTCCAATTTCCGTAGCACGTTTTGTTTGTTTGTTGTATGCATCTTTCGAAAATCAAAAAACAAAAACCTTTTTAGTGGCGCCGTAAAAATTAGCGAATCACATTACAAGCAACGTATTGCTTGTAAATGAGTAATTAAATCTGGTGCAAAACCGTCGGAAATCCGCCGAAAATTGCAGCTAGTGTATTTTATTTACTTCCTTAATAAAGTTGAGAATATCTCTCGTAGGAGCTGAGATGATCCCCTTAGGAGTCATAACCTCACTGAGAAGGATACGCTTCCTGAGATGGCAAAGGGCACCACACTTACACAGTGTGGCCCTGCAGTTTCTTTGTGCTCAAAACAGAGTCGAGAGATCAATTTTATTGAGATGGTATCTCATACCACAGTATCCCTTAAGGTAGCTGACTGGTCTTGTGATATCTACTCTATAAGGTTGGCTATATTAATAGAGTGTTTGTTCAGGGGCCGTATAGATCGTTTCGATTTGCGAAGTGCTTGAACGCTGTTCTAAAAGGACAGGTGTTGCTATTTTTCTTGTCTAAGGTGAACTTAATCGTAGCCTTGGGATTTCCGCAGAAAGAGGACGATCGTATGTCGAAAAAACTTGTGTTTGACTGGGCAAAACGGCTTAAGAAAGGCCGAGAATCAGTAGAAGGCGCTCCGCGTAAAGCAGCTTCCGCCACCTTTCTTACCACGTCATCGTTCATTGTGAATATGTTCCTACCGATCTGATAGAGACTAGACAGTTTTATGTTGGCCTTCTGAAGAGGTCCGATTTTGCCAAGAAGGGCTGGATCTTGCACCACAACAATGCACCGGTATATTCCTATTGTACAGGGTCTTTCATTAATTGCTTCCTATCCTTAAATTCAAATTAAACAAAGTGTGTGTGAGATATCACAGACATTTTTTATTCGTTTGAATGGCATATCGATGAGATTATAACAACGTTTACATGTCTGTCGTGGCTTCTTTGAGTGGCGTGTATCTGAAATGTCCAATTTTCGATTACTCTGTCGCATAAATTAGGATGAATTTAAAAGATGGCATGGGTTATATTGGCTTTGAGGGCCGCTGTGGTTTGTGACTTATTCACATAGATCTGCGACTTTAGAAAAGCTCAGAAGAAAAAGTCTCACGGGGTCAAATCGCATGGTGGCCAGTTCACATCACCTCCATGTGAGATGAACATGTCCTCCAATCGCTCGTGCTGAATTTCCAATGTGACGTGAGCTATGTGGCACGTAGTGCCCTCTTGTTGAGACCACATGTCGTTAGTGTCCATATCATCCAATAAAGCCCAAAACAAATTGGTTATCATCGACCTATAGCGCTCGCCGTTGACGATGATCTCCTGGCCAACGTCGTTCCTAAAGAAATATGAACCGATGGCGCTGTCAGCCCAAAATCCACACAAAACTGTGACTTCTTCATGTGGATTGGTAATGTCCCAAATTCGACAATTTTGTTTGCTGACGTACCCATTCATCCAGAAATGAGTATGATCGCTGAAGATGATTTTTCGATGAAAATTAGGTTCAGTTCCCAACTGCTCCAGAGCCCATTCAGCGAACACACGTCGTTGTCTATGGCTGTTTATCTTCAGCTCCTGTAAGGGTCCACGCACAAGTCACGACGTAAAATTCGCCAAGTTGCAGTCTGCGAAAGGCCGAGTTTTTGTGAGGGATGCGAAGCAATTTGGCCGCTATCAACTGTCAAAGTTCGGAAGTCCCTATTGGAAGATGCTATACAAGAGTTTTTGCGAAAACAAAGCGTTCCAACGCTAACAGCTGTTATTTCCATGCGCTCTACATGACCTAGCCATCATAGGCGTTGGATCCGCAGACGTCGTGCTACGTTCATCTCGCTGTACAGCCCGTATAATTCACTATTAAGTCTTCTCCTCCATTCCCCATTTATGCAGGTCATTTTTCTCTCAAAACGACCAAGGGCCTCCTCATCTGCTTTCGATAAGGTCCATGTCTTCGACGACAGCATATACTTCGTCTTGCCCTTATTTACCGCCAGTCCGATTTTAGCCGCTTCCGCCTCAATGCTCGTAAAGGCCTCAATGATATCTCGCCGAGTTCGACTAATTATGCATATGCAAGCATTTATACGGATTTGAAAAAGATATTGCCCTCGTATTGACCCGTGAGTTTTGCACGATCCCTTCAAGGGCGACGTTGAAAAGTCACACGATAGCGTGTCGCCCTGTATAAATTTTTTTTGACATAAAGGATATCGGTCACATTGCTTCCCACCCTGACGGAGCAGCGAGAGTTCTCCAACTCGAGCTTGGCAGGGATGTCAAATCTCGTCTCGTTTAAATGAATGTTATCGTATGCGGCCTTAAAGTCGACAAACAGATGGTGCGTGTCGAACTGGAACTCGTTGGTTTTTTTTAGCATCGATAATGGACTTTCCGGGCCTGAAACCATACTGATATGGACCAATCAGTTTAATAATGGAGTGTTTCAGGTGTTCACACATTGCACCAGAGAAGATTTTATAGGCGATGTTCAGGAGACTTGTACTTCTGTAATTGGTGCAGACAAAGGGGTCTCCTTTCTTGTGGATCGGGCAACCATACTAAGATTCCATTCATCGGCCATGCATTCCTCTGACCATATCTTACAGATGAGCTGGTGCATTCACCCAACCAGGTCATCTTCAACTGCCTTAAGGAGCTCGCCAGGTAGTCCGTCAGCTCTAGCAGCTTAGGCGCATTCTTAGTTGCGTCCAGGTAAGGGGGAAAACATTCTCTGCTATCATCGTTTGTTGTGAATGGGTTATTCTGCGGAAGTGGTCTTTTCAGATTCTTAGTACCGACTGTAAATCCACTACTAGGTTTCCATTTTCGTCCCTGCAGGCTTCCGTTCTGGCCTTATATCCCTCTTCTTCTGCTCATAACGCTTACAAGCAGCTCTTGTCCTTCTGTGCAGCACCTGTGCAGCTGTTTGGCTGCGTGTGCCGTCCTACACTTGTCGTCAAACCATGGGTTTCTTGTTGGTGGCATTTCAAAACTCAGCACCTTAGAAGCAACACTCTCTAAGGCTTGTTGACCATGGGTCCATTGGACCATGATCCCTGCATAAAGTTCTCTGCGTAGTCTAGTAACACAATCACAACTGTTGCGAGCAATATTTTCCTCTGTACGCACTCTATGCATACGGCTAGGTGGTTCGCTATCCAATAGCATAAAAGTGTTATTCAGATATGCGTCTTTTCATAGTGAATTAGCAAGATTAACTGTATACGCCTATCTGTAACACATGTCATAAGCTGTTCGCGAACTGCCAAAAATAGAAAATCGAAAAACCAAACAGTAAAGAAATCACCCAAATTTACAGAAATACAACGTGACAGCTGACAGTTCAGGGTTGTTAAAAATAGCGAATTTGTATGGTTTGCTCATCGTTGGGCAATATTTAAAAAATAGTAAGATTATAACGGTGACGGTTCGTAGTAACTATGAAGAGATAAGCAATATTCGATATAAGGGAAACCCCATTGCGTCAAAGTCGATCAAAATAGACCAATCTAGTATAAGAGTCTTTTGAATAAGCAGATGACTTAAAGCTTCCAAAAGAAAAGTTCTTTCTTTCGAGACACAATCGGGACAACTAGTGTTGAGATAGTACGTACTATCACAGTGTAATAGCTATGCTCTACCTCTGCAAATATGGGCAAGTTAGACAACGGCTCATCTCCTCCGAGACTACATTTTACACATCTCGATCGTGTTAACAAATGTCCATCTACCTCACTTGATCGTTCACCGCATGCTCTGCGGGTTTTTGCTTTTTTCTATTTATTTCGTTAGACGAAAAAACCCATGTTGCAACACGGCTGCTTTGAGGTCATGTTCATCTGTCAAAAGACTTCACCCAATGCGACAGCATCATCAAATCTACCGCACATGAATCGAAAAACCAAAAACCGATTCTATGCACATTAATTAGCCTCGACTGCAAGACAGAATCTTCAGCATTATCATCTCTATTTGGTGAGTAATTATCTTGTTCGACTCAATTCGGTAATGAGCGCCACTAAAAAGCCATCATCAGTCGATACCATGAGGAATCGAAGAAGAGCACTTAGCTACATACACACCATAATTACACGTAACCATAAATAGATTCAATTCAACTGCGTAGCGTTAGGTGAATGATTGACTGATTTATAGGAAAATCGAAGTAGAGGCCCATAGGTGTTTGCTTTTGGAACTTTGTACGATAGATTACGATCAAATCGTGCATGATCAGATTGATGGTAAAAAGATAGAAGCTGAAGATAGAATTCACACTCCCAAGGATGGACGCAAAAGCTTACATAGTTGCATAGTTGCAGAAGATGGTTCATCATCGAACGATCAATCAGTGTCGATTGACACGACCAGGCGGCTCTATTGATGTTTTGTTTCGTCGGGTCGAAATGGCGACCACAAAACCGTAGATACAATCGAACCAGAGGCTTTAGATTCAATGTCTGTATGTGAGGTGTCGCTTGATGGAATGTGTATATCTGGTTTTTTGCTAATAGCGTTAATTTTAAATCTGTCGAGTGTAGATTGCAATATAACTGATTGACAAAGACCGGCGACACGACTGACTGTTTTGTAGTTATTTGTAGTCTTCAACAAAAATTCCTTTGAAAGTCCCAAACCAATCATAAGTAGTAGCCAAGGGGGATAGCACTTCATCACACCTGAAGAAATTCGTAAGAATGTAACTGATTTGCATATGAAATACAAGTTATTAAGGAAAACAAAAAAAAAACTCCACTAATCAAAGTATCTAAAACCAAAAAAAAAAAAAAAAAACAAAAGATAAAACCTCAGTCGGTCTACTAAAAATAGCAAAACATTCCGGTTCGAAAGGCGTCATCCGAAACCCACACTTTGTTCAATCCACAACTCAACAATAGAACAAACGATCGTCCGCCCGATCAATACCGCTAAGTAAGAGTTCTTAAAATCCAGACGCATTTCAAGACAGCGTCTGTCTACTGATGTGCTAATAAGTTCGCATAAAATTAATTTCACCTCTTAACTTGGTTAGTCGTCGGTTGATGATCAGCATTTCGCTTGATCTTGCGATCATCACGATCATTGTCGATTGAGAGAAGTTAGGCGGCATCGTCGTCATCACGATCGCGATCATGATGATTATCATCGTCATTATCGCCATCAGATGATAGAAGCGTGAAAATAAAGCACCGTTGTTGGTTCGACCTTGAACAGATGGATCTTTAGCCGCGTTCGCGCACGCGCGTTTGTATCTGTATGATGGTAACTTGTATAATTATGTCAAGCGGACATAAATGCAAACCGATACGACTGGTCGATAAGTGTATCTTATATAAATAAATTAATCGATTCCTTGTTTCTGTGCATTAGAGATATGTGTGTACATATGTATGTACATTGTCATCTGAGATAGATGGAGAGGAATAGGAGTAAGGTTCGATCGTGATTAGCTAATCAAATGCGACGGGACGGGATCAAGTATGGTCATCGCAAGTTAATTCTTTAGTTGTCATCGTGGCCGGTAAGTGGTTCTCGACATCAGCGTCGGCGGTGTGTTGCAGTCATCTTCTCGCCCGATGGAGAGATTCTCACAAGGTGACAAGTCGCGCAGCATGGACCGGTTATTTCACTTTTACTATCTACAGATTGTAACAAGTGTAGTCCGGGGGTACATCTCGGCTGTCTTGTATCTCGTTTTTGTGTGTGAGATTGTTTTATTGATTATATTGCGGTTTTTGCAAGTTTTTGCTTTTTTTTGCATTGGTGTTGTTGTGGACAGTGGATAGTGGACAGCGCAAAGTGATCGCTGCTGGAAGCGCTAGTGCGATACCGGCGCACAACGCCGTGTATGTTGGACTGCTCATCGGTCCACCGTAGTAGCATCATTTCTTTATTTCTCTCTTTAGGTTTTTTGTTTTTTTTTTTTTTTGTTTTTTTATTGAATGTTTCACCTGCAAGGTTATCGAGGAGCTTGTTGTGCCGTTGGCTGTTGTTAAAGTAAGATGGTTTGGGGGACGGGTGGCTACGATAGTGCGGGCCAGAGATCGGTTGATTTATTTTTATGATCGAATGCATGGAATTACCGTTTTAAGCGTTGGTGGGTTGTTTGCTTTTTTTTTTCTCTGTATTTGTTAATTTCTTTTAAACGCTTTGTTTCTTCACTCTTATGAAATATGGTGTATTCACATCCGGATTGACATGATTCTGGAATCTCACACATAGAGTGGATGGTGAATTGACGAATGAGGCTAATGGAATCTTAATTGGAACAAGTACGAGTAGAGTACTATTCGATGGTGTCATGGATGGATATTCAAATTAATCTCGTTAGAGAAATATTTGTGTTCGATTTGTACGGATATGGCAAGAGTGATATTTATGGCAGCGATTAGCAATGTAGGAATTTAAAGCGGGAAGGATTTACATTGCTTTGATGGAACTGGATATCGGACAGCTTGTTGAGGTGTTGATTATGCCACTAATGCGGAATGGTGCGTGAAATAAAGAGCGAAGATTTATGGGAACAGAGAAGATGACATTGGATCTTTGGCTGCCTTTCTATTCAAGCATGTTGATTTGACCTTAAGATGTATTTTCTTTCGAGTGAGTGTCTTATGACTCATCTTAACTTATACGTACTTCCTGGTTCCAGCTTTCATAATTGCTGTTAACAGATATCTTGGGCATTTCCGTTTGTCTCTTATAATGATGCCAACAATGTAGCTGTTTAGAATTCCGTTTGTTTGATATTAAAGACAACTTTTCGAAGTTTTCAAGGAGCAGATGGCTTACAGTACTTGGCCCAGGCCCAAAAAGTTCGTCAAGAGAAAAACAACAACGGCTAACCATATGAAAGGTATTGTGTGACATAAGCCTTGATCTTGAGCCACGGCGGGTCCGCCCCCAGAGAAGATTTGGAACTCAAGTTCCTTGGATTGGTATTCAATTCGACTTTAACATTTTCTTTAAGCACTTGTCAACTTGTCGGCAGCAGTGAATGGAATTTGGCAGGATCACCGCGTTGAGACAGCATCGCAAGCGGCAACCAGTTTGCTTAAAATGTCCTGAGCAGCTGTTGGAGATAAAATGGGTGATGGATAAAATGGGATGTCTTCGTGACATGCTCAAAAATTTGGTCCGCGTCTTGTGCCTCCAGTCCACCCTGTTTTTTTTTTTTTTTTTTTGTGAAGAATGCTTCTGACCAAGCAGGTAACAGCCTACCTCTATTAAAAGCTGTGGATGTTTAGTGAAAAACAAGTGAAATTTCTGAAGAAATATGCTTATGATGCTTTTTTGCTATGAATAAGGAAAAATTGCTGTAAAAACATGCCCAAAAAATTGTGAAGTGCACGGTGAATTTCACCTGTTAGAACGTACTGAGTAGACGCAAGAATCCAGGGCCTGTTCGAAAAACTTCAGTTTCAAGGATGCATCTTGCTCTGGTCAGCCAATCACCGAAAGAGTCGATCGAATTTTGCGACTATGGGGGCAGGAGCAGAAGCGGCACGCAAGCTGTCAAGGAGGTTCTAGACATATAAATATGAACCCCATGATGGATTGGGATCATCTTAAAAGGACAGGCTGCTCGAAGACGCTCGATGTTTGGGTGGCACATGAAGGAATGCTCGGAAATTTGATTCACCGAATTAACATAAGCGAATTATTTCAGCCGTAAAATATGTAGATTGGATACCAAAATATCCAATGCAAGAGATCATGGTCAACGGCCGGTGACCCTGCACCTAACCTGGGTTAGACTCACTCAGACTACGAGGAGTACGTTGTGCCCAGTTATCGTTTAACCCGTAGAACCACTTAGATGCAGATAGAAATCTCAGATATCTGTTCAGCCCATAGGAAGTGACTTCCAAGAAATATGTTCCTTGTTTAGGCTAGTGCTGGGTATTCACCCAGGTAAGTGACGGATAGATTAAATTTTCTCTTCGTCTCTGCAGCCTCTGCAGAAGTTATTGTGGGACTGGCCTAGTCTGGCTGCATGGTAGGATGTCATACAGTGCCCGTGAGTGTACCGAGGACCATGGCCTGGTACCCAGCAGAGGGTCACCATATTGACATTTGGTATCTCCTCCAGCCTCTCTTTGCAGAGTTTCAAGAGCTTGGATCTTATCCATGCTGCTTACAGAGCTTTGATGGCTACTTAGCAATACTAAAAAGTGCTTGAACGAATTACTACGGACTATAACCAACGCGGAATTTGGTCGGCTCTCGTCCTATCTAGGTCTAGGACAACCACCCCTGAGAGTAGTAAACGAACATCAACGACCCCAACCACTGCACTCCGTTCAGGTTGTGTGTGTCAACACATCATAAGAGAATATAAAAACTCTTGAACCTGCGCGAGTCTCTAAAAAAAAAAAAAAAAAAAACTTGGCTGTCAACATAGATGTTGACCCCTTTACCTGAGATGTTTTCTCCTAGAATCAAGTCCGCAGCCAAAACTTGGGTTGATAGCAAATAAAGATTGCATTGCAATAGTCTAGTATGAGCTGCTATGAACTGGGAAACCGGTAGATTCGGTCCCCTACACAGCTCGACTGTTTGAACGAAGCAAGCAAGAAAGAGCGACTAGAATTGGCCAACAGAAAAAAAAAAAATTGTGTTCGATCATGGCAATGCGTAACTTTGTTTTTTTTTTTTTGTTTTGAATAAGATGATATAGCATATAGCTGAGGCACTGCGATCTCACTGACCTATTGTGCCTATTAGCCGATTAGACGAAGAGCTCTCAGGAGTCATAATTTCACTGAGAAATGACAAAGGGCAGCACACTCCCACAGTATGTACCCTTTTTTTGTCCTCTAAACATAGTCGACACTCAATTTCAGACAATGATATCCCAGACCACAGTGTTCCGTAAGGTAACCGACCAGTCTTCTGATAACTACTCTATTAAGTTTGAGTATAATAATAGAATGCTTATTCAGGGGCCGTATGGATCATTTGGATTGAGGGAGTTCTTGAACGCTGTTTCAAAAGGACAGGTGTTGCGATTTTCCCACTTGTCTAAGAAGAAGTTCATCTTCGACTTGCGAATGTCATAGTAAGGTTCGGCACCTATTAACCTTTCGCTGGAACCTTTCCTTGCGAGTTGATCGGCAATTTCATTGCCCCTTTTCGAACTTGGTTTACAGTTTCGATGTATTGTCCGGCCGAACTGCTGGTAAAAATAACCTGAATTGGACAATTTTTTAATTGTACAGAGCAGGGAGTAGAGTACGAGCCTCGTAGCGAATTTCGAAAAGGGAGTCTGACACACTATTGGCCCTCAAGTCCTTAAATTTGATTTTGACAACCTTTTACTATATTAGGTCTCAAATAACTTCGAAACGAATCAAACCCCCTCCCCGTCTCTACTTTCTAAATAATCAGCCCATAGCCACCGTTCAGGCTATCCGGGATCTTGGCATATTATGTGACCAGGAGTTAAATTTTCGGACGCATATCGACGAGATAATCCTTAAAGCTAATTCAGCACTCGGCTTCGTAAGGCGATGGTCTAAAGAATTCTCCAACCCCTACGTTACCCGATCTCTCTACATAACCTTTGTCCGGCCCCTTCTTGAATACGCCTCTCAAGTATGGCCACCTTACCAACAAACCCACATTTCTAGAATCGAGAGCATCCAACGCCGATTCCTTCGTTTCGCACTTCGAGGTCTCCCCTGGAATAATCCTTTGCTCCTACCACCCTATCAAGACCGTCTTAAATTAATCAACATGAACACGTTGGAGGAAAGAAGAACTGTATCTGACATTCTCTCCATCCATCGACTCCTTTCAGGTACCATTGATTGCGCGACCCTCTGTGACTCTGTCTCTATCAACACTAACTCTCGCAATGTACGTAGTCCCCGTCTCTTCTATCTACCCACCCCCCGCACCGCCTATGGCTCCAATGAACCCATTTCTCGTATGCTGGGAAGTGTTAACTCAAATCCTTACTTCGACTTCAACCTCAGCACTCAATGCTTAAAAACTCGTCTTCTTAATCATGCCTCTCCCCCACCATCCTTAGCTTCTAAGTTAGATTAAGTTAGAATAAGTTAGATTAAGTTGGCTTGAATTAAGCCCAATAAATGGGGGTGTTCGCCCCCACGAAAATTAAGCGTGTGTCAGAAATAATGTTCAAAGAATTTTCGACAAAATGTAAGCTTCTTTTCTAAAAATTGTGAGTACAATTGGATGGACATGATGGACATCATTCTTGCGGATGATAAAAGCGGCGGCTGAAGTGAAACTTTTACACAAGCAATGAGCGTAAAGTGAGCTTTATCTCAATAGGGTGTCCTACTTTGTAGGAAAAAACAAAAATTTTTATAAAAATTTATTCAAAATGTTATACAAACGTTATTTTAATTTAACACGGTGCAGATCAAGAGTTCCCTCATTACGTCTAAAACAGCACCAACAGGATGTTCAACATTGTTTACATACATATGTATTTCGCTTGAAAAATAAATTTAGCACAACTTAAGCGATAATCGTATGCGAATATGCGATAAAACCAAAAAAAAAAGCTTATAAATTCCTGCTCATTTGGCAGTGGAGGTAGTCGTGCTTTATGACATTCGACTTGAAGAAAACTTCAAGACGACACCAATGCAACTTCTGCAAGCTGTGTAAGCCATTGACAACATTCTGAAGTAGTTTTGAGATCCACTTCATAAGACATCTTAACGAAGTAAGACATTTCACAACTGGCTGCCCACAATCGCAATAGTTCGAGCCTCAATGAATAACGAGGTTCCCCTATTCTTTAGAGCTCAAGTCTCTCCAACTTCAACTATGTATGTAGATAGACAATATACAGCATATATCGTGCGCATACGGGTCTCCTCTCAATAAAATCCACTAATTTACCGCAACTGGTTAAAGGATATTTGCATATTAAGATCTCCCCGCACCACCACTAGCTCTCCCTTCTTTTCATATATTAGAAATCAATTAATTTGCGTGAGTGAATGTTGCAGATGCTCACCCTCCAAGTTGATTTACCTGTTAACGAGCAACATTTCCCTGTCAATGTTGAAAAGGAGACTGTGAAAGAGAATGTCGACAGTTTGTGTTTCTTTTCATTTGTAGATGAGATAAAATGAGAACAAGGAGACCGATACCTGCAAGCAATACCAACGTAACACACATATGTATTCAAAGTCAATTTAAATTGAAAACGAATTCGTTAAAAACTACACCGTTGGGCTAGACTTCCTATAACGTACACACTACGTCGCAAGGTCGCCGATTTCATATTGTCGAGATGGTGCGAGTTCGAATTGAAGCTGAAAGATATCCGTATTGTGTCTGATATCAGGTTTTTTATTTTTTATTGTGGTTTTAATTACAGTTGAAAGGATTTATTGGATTAGCGGTGATACATATGTGAATATTGTTTTGATTTTATTTTTGTACATTCCCAATACTCTGTGAGCACCGATTTCATTCCGACTAGCCGCTAAGTTTTGAAGGAAAAAAAGAATGTCGGTAACACCAAATTATATACCAATAGGAGCATGATATTCGAATTGCCTAGTATAGGGTGGGCCATCTAGGGTTCTTTTTTTTTAATCATAAGTTATTTTGACACTGACAGTTGTTTCCCGCTCGAAGTCATATTAGAAAGTCAGTATCATACCTCCGCGGAACGAAATGAGTCGCTTTACGCTTAAACAACGTTGGGAAATATTGAAAACTTATTTCCAAGGGCTATGTAGCTCAAACAGTATGTTTTTTAAAAAGAGGTTTTGACCGAAATGAAACACCCACCGCGACTGCTGTACGCAAGTTTGTGCAAAAAGTTCGTGAGACTGATATGCTAGTGGACAACACTCATGGTCCCCGTCGTCATACGGTGCGCACATATGAGAATGTGGCTGCTATGGCCGAGAGTGTCCAAACCATCTTGGAAAATTGGGGTGACAGAATGTGCTACTGCGAAGCCAGCCGAAGCAGCCACTTGAACGATGTTGTATTTCAAAATTAGTGGGAATGTTTGTTCTTACCCATAAATTTTGTAAATTTTATTGCATTTTTAAAAAGAAACTTGTATTTGGCCCAGCCAGTAAACATGAGACGACAGCTAAAGGCAGTTATATTGTCCAAATAACAGAAATAGATTTGTGGAAAGCAAACCAAAATACATCAAAAGAAAGACAAAAGCTTTGCCGAACTTCTGTGATACGCCTCTTATGACGACCCATTCATTTCCGAATTAAAATAGGATGTGGTGGCAGACCAAGTGACTGAATTAACACATAGACGCCTTTGGCGAAATGCGGGGTTCACACCATACGATTTGTCTGTACGATCTGCTTGATGACCTTGCTTGATGGGCCAAATCGTGAGTGTGAACGGTCGTACGACATGTCGTCAAATTTGTCGTTTGGAAGTTCAAATATTTTAACTTTTTGACTTGCTTGATCGACTTGTCGTAAGGTGTGAACAGTTGTCGTACAACTTCAGAGCATTTTATCACTTTTGCTTGTGCGTTCAAAGAATCAACACCAACCTTGAGCGGAATGAACGATATGAATGATATGATTTCAAACAAACAAAAAATAATTTTGATTTGATTTTTCCATATGAGGAATAATTTTTCTCAGTAACTCATCATACGTTACTATCCATTCGCAAATAATTACGAAAATCCTCTGGCAAATTTTCGTGGAATTCTTTTAACCCACCCATGGTTTAATCCACATTCGCTTTGTTTCTTCATTTTCGAGTATTTCATCAATAATCATCCCTGTAACCAGAGCTTGCGCAGCCATGTTAATACTTCGACATTTCTATCGCAAGTGAAGTCGGTCAAGCAAGTTGTATGGTGTGAACGCTAGGCATTATTTGGTCGCCAAGCAAATCGTACAGACAAATCGTATAGTGTGAACCCCACTAAAAACACACAACAGATACATTGAGAAACGTAAGAACACACCGTGTGACACTAGAAATAAGAATTGGAATAGATACTAGGCTGTGAGATCGGCGTCATAGAGCTCGTGCCTGTGCGGTAAACAATAAACGTCATCTTCGTCATAAATTGACAAAAATAGTCCAAAACTAAAACAAGTCGCCCGTTGCATGGTAGTTTCCGTTGGCATAGGCTTAATAGCAAACAAAAGTTTTTTTTTTTTTTTTTTTTTCTATTTTCAGTTTACTCATTTGTTTATAACAGAAAGTCTGCTCCATCCAAGGCGCAAAGTTCATGTATATTTCATTCAAAGTGGATTAGCAACTGTGGACGTCCAATGCGGCTCACTGCAGAAACCACCACCGGTTTTACTTAAGCATCCATTCAAGCACACGACAGAAATCAGAATAGCGATAAGAATCGAATGGAATATTGGGAGATGTAGGAATGCCTTACCTTGAAACATAGACGGGAAGGAGGCTCTTGGCGTGCTAGTCATCGTCATCGTCACGAAATGAATTAATTTTTAATTACGCCCTTCTAATGGTAAATTAAATCCATGATATAGTAGAACGCACTTACACCTACTTACTGCCACTAGATACGTACGTATCCGCATTATATCACAACACTTCTATCATCATCGTCACTCGATGGATAATAATTTCACTCAATCACCCTGTCATTGAGGCAAATTTTCCTTTGTTCCCTTCCGCGTTTTTTTATCGAGTCATCCTGCCATCGAACTATGTGCGTATATCAATAATTAAACACTGAATACGTCGGTTGATTGGATTGAAGGGGGACACATCGTCAGAGCTCGAACGTGTGCTCCGTATCCGTACGTCCGTTGCTCGTCACCGATTCAATTGGCTTTTATTATTAATAAGCGACCATCTCTCGCTCTCATCGATACACATTCGCTTACTCGACTATCTATAATCTATCTGGTTGTGCCTGTTAGCCAACGAGTGTATGTGCTTGCCTGCCGTTTCCTACCTCACAAAATCTCCGATAAGCATACATTCAAGCTCTTATTCATGCATATAATAGTGAGAGTGTATTCGTGTGGTAATCAATAATAATAAGAAAACCAACAAAAAAAACTTTTTCCTCAATGACGTCACGGACGCTTTTCCTTTTCTCCTTTCCCCCCAACAACCATAACCATTTCGTCGACCTCATGCCCACGCATTGCGGATCTCATAACACAAGCGCTCATACCGTCGTCACTCTTCGGTGTTGTGCGAACGTTCTTCTCTATTTCCATGACTCAAGGTCGTTTGGACGTTATGCCATCATGTCCACAGTGTATACAGATAGCTTTCGTTGTATAGGTACGGGAGGAGGTTTGGCCGAAGTAAACAGTCGAAAGGAATATAGCGGTAGAGAGGAGAATAAACTATAGGGCAGTATTTATCTGTTACAGTTTGGCCACCCACCCGTCCAGCACCTGACGAGGTCACTAGTACATATGCGTTTCAATGAACAACTACATGCATACATATGAACATATGTATCTTTGGATACTGTAGCATCAATGTGAACGGATGGATACGGTACGGCTGAAGCCATAACAGACTGTCGTAGGTTATGTCGGGTGGAATGGCGGCGGGTATTGCCAGAATAGTTTTCTTTTCATCAAAGAAAATCATTAAGAAATCGGTTATGTGGAAAAATATGGGTAAGTAGTAAGTTGGAGATGGTAAAGGTGTACATATCAAGCGACCATGGTGGGCGTGGGTGCTTCCTAAGTTTGCCAGAGGAATTGCCCTTCATCCATACCAATTTTATTTATAGTTCGCACAGGTTCGAGAGTTATACTCATATGATACTGCTCACACAACCCTTAACGAAGTGCAGATGGTTTGGGTCGTAGATATTCGTTCATTGTACTCCAGGGGTGCTTGTCCTAGATAGGATTCAGGAGGAACTCGACCGAATTTTCACGTTGGTTGTAGTTCCCTGCAAATGTTCCATGCCACTATGGGGTTATATTAGAACTGCACACTCAGAGTATGAATTGGAAGTGACCATATACTGTGAGTATTTTTGATTACTTTCCATTCACAACAGCTGTGTTCCACAAATTATCCGTATAGGAGTGGGATTTCTTTGCCTATGGACATACTTGAACTACATACCTTCCGCTCGACAGTCAGTGATGTTTGCCATTGCACAACGGCTACCCCCAATAATCATAATTTCTAATCCTACTCGGAACTTCCGTCCATCAAGGTTAGGTTGGGTTGAGGTGGTTGGCATACGCCATACGTAAGCCGGAGTCGGCCCATTGTAATACGACATGGATCATATTACATAGATTCGCTTCGTGAAAACCAATCAGTGTTTCTGATGAGGCGTTGGAATTGAGCTCTTTTTATATTTGCTAGCTCACTTAAGTCCCGATGCAATCTGCAGAAACCATAGAACAGCAATGGAGTCGTTATCAAAACGCCATTAGAGAGGTCGCCTCAGATGTACTCGGTTTCGAGCCACCACCGTCCAGAAACCCCTGGTTTGATGACGAGTGCAGACAGGCCCATGTGGAGAAACAGGATGCATACATGGCCACATTGCATCGACGGACGAGGGCTGCCCGCGAGCTCTATTAACAGAAAAGGAGGGAGGAGCATGCGCTTCTGAGAAGGAAAAAGAAGGAGCACGAGAAGCGCGAGATCGAGGAGATGGAGAGATGTTACGGCAGAAACGACGTTCGAAAATGTTACCAGAAAGTAAAACGAACATGCCACGGCTATAAAGCCAGAGCAGAAGCCTGAAGGGATGAGCACGGACAACTAGTAGATTGTGGAAGGACCACTTCTGCAGACTGTATAACGGCGATGATAGTCAAAATGCCGTCGTCAGGCAGAACGAACCATTCACAATGGACAAAGACGAAGGAGAATACCGCCCACCCCACCTAGACGATGTTAAGATAGCGATATCGAAACTTAAGTCTTATATACCTGCTGGAGCAGACGGACTCCCCGCGGAACTGTTTAAAGCAGCTGGCGATGAGCTTGTCAGGAATATGCACCAACTCATCTGCAAGATATGGTCGGAAGAACGCATGCCCGATGAATGGAATCTCAGTATCGTTTGCCCGGTCCATAAGAAAGGAGACTCCTATGACTGCGCCAATTACAGAGGGAAAAGCCTCTTGAACATCGCGTACAAGATCCTCTCTGCCGTACTGTGTAAGTGCCTGAAGCCGTTTGTGGACAATCTGATAGGTTCCTACCAGTGTGGTTTCAGGCCAGGAAAATCCACGCTAGACCAAATATTTACACAACGGCAGATCTTGGAGAAGACCCATGAGTTCCAGGTCGACACGCACCATCTTTTTGTCGACTTTAAAGCCGCGTATGGCAGTGTTTATAGAGACGAGTTATGCAGAGCCATGTCATGTTTTAACATTCCTGCCAAACTCGTCAAACTGTTCAGGTTGACTATGGAGAACTCTCGCTGTCGGAGGTAAACTAACCGACCCCTTTGATGTTAAAAAAAGATTTTAGACGGGGTGACGCACTGTCATGTGATTTCTTTAACATCATACTTGAAAAGATCGTGCGGGACTCTGCTGCCAATACAAGAGGTACGATCTACTTCAAGTCCACACAATTGCTTGCCTACGCAGATGACATTGACGTTATTGGACGGACAAAGCGAGACGTCAATGAAGCGTTCGCAAGCATTGAAGCAGAAGCGGCTAAAGTGGGTCTTAGGGTAAATGGGGACAAGACCAAATATATGCTGTCATCCAGGAATGACGCGCAACACCGACATCTTGATCAGAACGTCACCTTCGGCAGCTATATTTTTGAAGTAGTCAAGGACTTCGTCTACCTTGGCTCGATAGTGACAAGCAGCAACGACACCAGCGCTGAGATAAAACGCAGAATAACTCTGGCCAACCGAGGGCGTCGTGGCGCAGTAGTTAGTGTGTTGGACTCTGGCGCACGATGAGCAAGTTCGGATCCCAATAACACCAACGCCATCGAATGTTTATTTCGCGACCTTCCTCCTCGGCGGGGTACTGGCAAAACCCCCCGTAGCAAACTTGCCATGAAAAATCTTCTCGACTCACGCCGTTCGGAATCGGCATTAAACTTTAGATCCCTTTCACCTGTGCGAAAAATAAATCACACACAACATGGGTGATTGAGAGAAGCTTGGCTCTGGTCCTTCATGGGCTGTAACGCCACCAAAGAAGAAAAGAACCGCCGCTTCTTCGGGCTCAAGAGGCAATTGAGTAGTAGATCCTTCCCTCGAAAAACTAAAGTATCCCTCTACAAAACCTTGGACTTGGACGTTATCAAAAGCGGATGAAGAGGCTCTTGGACGTTTCGAGAGGAAAATTCTGCGTGCAATCTTTGGTCACGTTTGCGTAAACGGAGAGTGGAGGAGGAGATTCAACCAAGAACTTTACTGGCTGTACAGCGACATCGGCCTAGTTAAACATCTTCGGATCCAACGTCTAAGATGGCTAGGCCATGTAGAGCGAATGGATATCAACGCTCCGGCCCGAAGAGTCTTCGACTCCAACCCCTAGGGACGACCGAATTTAAGGTGGCGCGCACAGGTGGAAAGGGGCCTCAACCAACTGGGCGTGCGGCACTGGAAGCGGCTGATCAAAGATCGGGCCGGCTGGAGAGGCTTTTTGGTTGAGGCCCTGGTTCACCCCGAACTGTAGCGCCATCAAAGTAAGTAAGTAAGCTCACTTAAGTTATCGTAGAAGGGCGCGCCGGGGTAAATCCCCCTGCGATTCGCAAAAGTAGGGCATGAGCAGAGGAGATGATGAATCGACTCCTCCTCCTCATCATTCACGCAGCCGCAGCAGAAGTCATTGGGAGGTAGCCCTAGTTTGGCGACATGGTATACTGGCCTGTAATGACACCCACTAAAATGCTTAAGGTTTCCCAAGTTTAGCTTAGACCAGATTTGTTTGGTGATAAAGTCGATAGTACTTTCGTTCTAAGTTTTATCATGAACTTTACCGTACTTATTGGTGTTTTTAGTTACCCGAGGGTTGGAAGACTGAGTGTGCTTGACCCTAACCTTGCAAGCTCGTCGGCCGCGCAGTTTCCTGGGATATCCCTATGCCCGGGAACCGACAGTATTTTCATGTTGATCTGTGCAGCCATCCCGTCTAGTGATAGGCGGCAGTTAAAGGATATCTTTGATTTGTGCATTACCGCAGGTAGAGATTTTACCGCAGATTGGCTGTCCGTGTAAATGATAATATCCTTAGCCGATATTACATTGATCCTAAGCCATGCAGGGGCCTCCATTATCGCTGTTATTTCTGCTTGGTACACGCTGCAGTAATTTGGGAGTCTAAGTGATAGGTTGAGGTTATGCTCCTTGGAAAAGACTCCACTACCTACACCCGTCTCCATTTTGGAGCCATCGGTATAGAGTTAAATTGAGTCCTTCTGTATGACTTTCCCTTCAGTCCGTTCCTTCCGGGATGGAAAGATAACTTCGAAGTTCTAAGTGAACACATTCTGCGGAATGATGTAGTCTGTGTCCATGAGTACTTCGAAGTGGTTAAGAATGCTAGTATGGGCTTAAGTGAAGTGGGCAATTTTTCTATGCCCCTAATCCGAAGGGCTACGCAGGCAGCAACTTCTTTGCTGAAGGGGTCCAATGGTGGGAATGTAATAGAATATTTAGGGTGTCGTGGGGGTCGATCTGATCGCGCCACTTATGTAACCATATGCTGGCCGATCTTAGAACTTTCCCCAGAAGGTTTCGATAGACTGCGCTTGTCCAGAGTAGTCCACCAAACTACGATGACGTACAGGAGGATAGGCCTTATGACTGCTGTATAGAGCCAGTGCATAATGCTTGGTTGGAGATCACACTTTTTGCCCCCAACTTTTTTACAGCTGTAGAGGGCAGTGGTTGCTTTCTTGACCCGATCAAGTATGTTCGGATTCCAGTTTAACCTCCTGTCACTGACTAGGCCAAAGTATTTAGCCAGCCTCGGTGGGTTGAAGAGTAGAATTTCATATTTATTTGTAAACAGTACTAGATCAGTCTTCTTGGGGTTGACCCCAAGTCCACAGTACTGCGTTGTAGTGCACCCTGCATTAGATCACTTAGCATGTTATCTGCATAGGCGGTCACAGCGTACCCTTCCTGGTCTAGCAACAATAGTAGTTCACTGGAACTACGACGTTCCAGAGAGGGGAGAATACGCCATCTTGTAGTGTACCTCTGCTGACCATCTAGTCGAAGCGGCACCAGTGAAGTTGGCTTTGGCGACTCAAGCGTTGTCGTTTCCTTAATCCATTTGTTAATTTGGAGGATTCGATGGTGATGAGTCAGAACACGTGAAACCACTATCCAGCCTCCTCGCAAGGTCCTTGTCATGGGTAAGAGAAATCATAAAAATAGATAATGACGATGGAGAAGCAACTTTCTTCGCTAATCGTCTTCGCAAATACCATCACTTATTAACACTCCATGGAGATGGTTAAAAATAGTTCCTCCCACACAGCACATCTGGCAACATCACCTCGCCCTTATTCTACTTCCACCCTATCATGTAGATAACAATTCATTTACCAAACTTGACGGCATCGTTTCCTCCATCTATTTCGAGTGCCAAAAAATCGCATCATCATTACCCCCACATCCTGGATCCTGCAATCTTACGACAATGGACCATCAAGAATCTTCAAGACAAGGAACAAACAAGTGTAGCGGTAAACACAAAGACAAAACAATTTGAAAAATGAATGAACGAATGGATTCTAGCGCACAACATCCACGTGCGTGGCCCGAGTTGTGATGGCTACAAGGTTTTCTTTTCCTTTTATGATTTAAATATGGAACCAGCCAGCTCTAGCACGCAGCACACGTCCTACGCACACTACGAACGAGGAGGAGGTATGGTTGTTGCCTTAGCATCGATGTGCCAGCGCCATCGTTTTGACGTCACTTTCATGGTTTTCTTCTTGATGGGGGTACGGGCAACGGATGAGGTTATCGATCTTCAACCGACTCGAGGACATGAAAGGAGAAATCCATCTTAATCATTTGTCGCTCACCGGATGGTAATACAATGAGAGCGGGACACATGGAGGAAGACCACGTGAATCGACGTCATCGTGTTGTAATCTGGATACACGTTAGATGGCGTCGTGATACTTATTGACTTTTAGGGGGCTGGTACGAGGTGGGAGTACAACTAAGAGACTAGGTACAGGTGAATGAAAATTTGTTTGTTTTCACTCTCGCTGACGCTAGCCTTTATCGTCATCACCACTGCCAATGGACTGTATCTACAATGTGTGTTGTCAGTTTAGTCGTTTGTCAGAGGTTTATCTGTTTATTTTTATCTTAATTGTGGTGCTTAGGGGATTTTCCTTTAGATCTGTTGTTGTCGTTGTCGCTGCCGACGTATTTTCGTAGATTTTTCGGGGAGTGATTGATTGACTCAACGGTGCGCGAGGCAAATGTGTATTTTTGGCATCACTGACCCTACCCTACCTATGCTAAGCACAGAGATACTTTCGCATATCATGTGAGATGAAGTGTTGTCAACGTCATCGTTGTGGTGTTATAGGCCTCGAAGAGTATACCCCCGATGGTGGTTGGTACAACAATAATCGACTGTAGAATATAAAAATAATAATTCAGTTTTAATGAATATCTATGGACTACCACGCGGACACGCGTCATCGGAGGACGATGTGGACTTGCTCTCGGGATTGGACTCAATATGTGGTCATGTGAGGTCTACTAATAGCACGGCGGGTGATACATTAGTTTTCTTTTAGTTTCTCGACCGCGGACAGACTATTCTATATTTACACTCGCAACGTTTGAGTATAAACAATTTGATTGGAGGGAAGTCTGTCGCTCGAGACTCTGTTGCAAATTTGATGGTATTTTCGGCACGATGCGCCGCGGATTCGAGTCGATGTGCTGGCAATTATTTTTCAGATAATCAATTCCGCATATCGCAGATTGTTTGATGCTGTGGCGGATTAGCAGCGGGTCGATAGGTCGATCGTTTTCCAATGACAATTGTTGTGTATCGAAGGGATGCACGACAGTCAGCCGAGGAACGGGATGATAGAAGTCTCCTGCCAATTTCAATAGACAATCGGTTGGGTGATGAGGCATTTAATTGTTGTCGTAGGCAATGTATTGAGTGGTTGCTTCTACAAAGTTTTCTCTACAAATCGAACGAAATACAATCGAAAAACTGATGTTGTTTGTCTCGCATGAATCACACACTTTTTTCTCCAAATTGATGCCACATTCAATGTCACATCGCAAACCAGTTACCAACACCAAATACCACACTCCTCAACCTCAGTCGATCCCATCACAATGCTGAATTAATCAAAATCAATAAATTTTTTGAGAGAAGAAAAAAAATGTATTTCATGTGATTAATCGACTGCTTTATTGCGCCATTTACGACTCTCTACCTCCGGGCCCAGAACGCAGGTTGCACACATGTGCCCCGGCTATTGATGTTGCATCCACGCGAACGTAATCACACCGCAAACTATACATGTGGATACAATGTTATGATGAGTGTGGATTTCTGTGTCTGGGTTATATAATCTCACACCACGTTGTGTTGTTTGCCAAAAAGGAGCTATATAAACGGACCTGCGAGCTTGTAATGACCGCCTAATTATCTACAATATTTCTGTTTGTATCTCTAAATAGAAAATTTAATAATCAACGTGAAAATGTAGATTTAACCAGGAAGGCGATAGCAGTCAGGCAAAAAAGGCAGTCATTAAATGATGTGACACAATCGAGGCTACCAACAAGACGCTGAGGAAGAGAAGATATAAAAAACCACTCACGAGAGCTATTCTGCATTCTGACGTCGTCGTCATCGTCATCTTTCCCATGCGCTATATTGCACATACAACAGATACAGTCGTAGATATGGTACAAGTACTTTGCTACTAGTTCTCTCTGCTGGTGGTGGCTTTCGTCATCTTTGGCACTTGCCAGACACTTTGCCCGAGTTATTACGTTCAAGTTCATATGTATGGCTATCGGTCGGGGGTTTGTTTCTTTTCGTTTTTTTTTTTTTTTTTTTTTTCATCTATCCAACTGAGCCAGTTCGCGAGCACCAAAGCGTCACATATCCTAATTCCTCGTACTCATTTCTGGCTCATTTCTCATCGACTCTTGATTGCTTATTTGAGAATGACGACGGTCGCACAACAGCGATGATGGTCGTATCTTGCTCTTGGCTCTTACGTCAGAAGACTTTTCATCTTTCCCTTTATACGTATTTACTTTGAATTGATTCACTTGAGTTGTGCGAATGTTTTCCACCTTCAGATACTAGCGGGACCGGTGTGAGACTGACGCTGTACGTGTGTAGGTTAAATGCATATTTATTTATCTATATTTCGTTATTTATTTCGGTTTAGATATGGAGCTAGATAGATTCATTTTTCCTTTTGTGTTTAATGATTTTTATATTTAGAGAAATGTTGGGCTATAAATAGATTTCCGCGAAGGAGTTGCCATATTTTCCGTTTTCTTCTTTTTCTATTTACATATTTGTTTGTTTGTTTTTTAGTTTTGTTTGTTTGTTTTTTAGTGTCACTGTTTGTGTTCTATTTTGTTTGAGTGTCAAAATGAGATATCGATTTGATAGTCATGTGAATGGCCTATGGAATATTCCCATACGCAGTTGACCACTTTAAAAGCCGCGAGGACATTTCGACCTTCAATGAACACCTTAGGGGGACAAACATCTGCGGCCCTTACAGGATGCATTAAAAAAAGAGAACTTGCCTGTACTGAAAGGTGCTATCATGTGACGGTGAAATAAGGCTATTTTGTTCGCTATTTTTTCCAAAAAGTCTACAAGGACTACACTCAACAACTTTGTGGCAGCTGTTTCCCGCTCAAAATCTTGACAGAAAGTCAATATCATACCTCTGCGGAACGAAATAAGTCGCTTTACGCTTGAACAACGTTGGGATATATTGAAAACTTATTTCCAAAGGGAGTACTGTGTAGCCCAAACAGTACGTTTTTTTCGAGAACAAGTTTTGTCCGAAATGAAGCACCCACCGCGACTGCTGTACGCAAGTTTGTGCAAAAAGTTCGTGAAACTGGTATGCTGGTGGACAACACTCATGGTCCGCGTCGTCATACCGTGCGCACAGATGAGAATGTGGTTGCTGTGGCCGAGAGTGTGAGACTCAATTCACGAACATCAAGTTGCCATCGATCTCAACAGCTCAATATTTCACGCACTAGCCTGAGGAGAATTCTGCACAAAGATCTCCGATTATTAGCTTACAAGGTCCAATTGACTCAGCAACTGAAGGCGCGTGACCGCCCGCTTCATTATCGCTTCGCAGTTTGGGCCTTAGAGCAGCTTGAGTTGGACCATGATCTTGGGCGAAAAATCTCTGACGAGGCGCATTTTTATCTCGGCGACTACCGCATCTAGGGTTTGGAAAACCCGCATGTTACTGTCGAGAAGCCAATGCATCCACAGAGAGTGACAGTTTGGTGTGAGTTGTGGAGTGGTGGCGTCATTGGACCATTTTTCTTCGAAAATGAGGCTAAGAACAACGTTTCGGTCAGCGGTGGACGTTACAGAGCCATGTTAACCGACTTTTTAACTTCCCAGTGGGAAGTTACTGTAATGGGTCCGATTTCGCGAATTCCAAATTTTGACATATGTATGTATCTCCATGTTTCATGATCACCGGAATCCAAATCCCAGTTATGTGCGAATTTTTGTTTTTTTAGTCACACGCGCACTAAAGGCTAAGGCCTTATAACGTGTTGAACGTTGTGCGAGCGAAGTGTAACAGGGAGAGGGAAAGTTTCGCGCAGGTTGATGTTTTCACACACAACCTGAACGGAGTGCAATGGTTTCTGGATCGTAGATGTTCGTTGACTACTCTCAGGGGTGCTTTGTCCTAGATAGGACGAGAACCGACCCAATTCCGCGATGGTTATAATTCACAACAATTCGTTCATGCACTTTTGGTGTTAGTATTGCATACGCCGAGGGTGAATTTCAATTGACCACATACTGTGAGTGTTATGCCTGCAGCAGTACGTTTGGTCACTTTCCATTCACAACTGTGTTGCATACTTTTTTCAGTACAGGAATTGCTTTTTTTTTTTTTTGGCTATGAAACGAATTTGACCTATAGACCTTCCGCTCGATGGTCGATGATGTTAACCACTGCACCACGGCCACTCCCAAGTGGTGATTGCGCTAGTTGATTGCGGTGATCGGACGAGAACCGATACATTACCCATTCGTCGTCTAAGAACCTTACCGTAGCTAACAAAAAACAGATGTTGACCTTGAAAGACCTGGATAGATCTTCACAAATTGTAGCTATGAACCACCGTTAACGTTAACTTTCAAAAAAAAAAAATCAAAAAACCTCACAATAGGTCCATTCGTTAAGGATGCCACAGACAGGCACGCAGACTCCTCAAACTTTTAACACCCCTCTTTTTGCGTAGGGGGCAAAAATGAAATTAAATGGGTGTTTTAATTTTTCCCACCGAGAAGTTAGTCGAGTGGGCCTTGTGGGTCGCACCTAGACCACATTTTTTTTCCAGAAATTTAAGACATGTGTTTGGACGATCTCTGGTTCATACAGAACGGCGCACTATGCCACACAGCCTATGCCACAATCGATCTTTTGCGCACCAAATTCCCAAATCGTTTAAACAGCCCTTCTTAGCAAAGCTTAAGAAACTTGTGTTTCGCCCACCCTGTACGATGAAAGCGATTTTAACGCCAGCGAAATGTTACTGTCTTAAGCGCTTCTTGGTCGCTGGTATATAGTAAGGAATACACGTTTTATGACAATTCGAAGTGAAACTCACGCGGACATTGTTTGATCGGATTTAAACATAGCCCTTCCCATAAGTACCACACATTTTTTTCTAAACATTTTTCAGACCGAAAATAAAGAGCGATATACCGAGCAATATTGCTCTTTGTGATTTCTGCAAGAATAAAATTCAAAAAAAGGTGGATGCAAGTCCCTGTCAAACGAGATATACTTTCTTTTTACATACTTTCCAGTTCAAATTAAACTGCGAATCACCGACCAATATTGCTCTTTTTCAATCCCTGCAAGAAACTAAAAGCTCAAGTCAAGTTTAAAGCGAACGTGTCAAAACAAAACTAAATGATATAAAATATACCGCATTGCGTCGTTTAACAAATTATAAAACAAGATACAATTTAAAACAATTAAAAAAAATCGCGAGCATTTATTGATCTACTCTCGCAATGGTAGGTGATTTTTTTGTTGCTTGGTTTCTCAGTGGTCTATCTTTGATAGCTTGCGCACGATATGTAACATGGCTCAGTGGCGCCTATATTTGCCTAAAGCTGCCATTTTATCGTATTAAAATAAGATTTATAAATTGCTAAAAGAACAAAATGTATGCCTTGTGAAAAATGTTTTTTTTTAATTAAAGCCGTAGTGAATTGGCCGACTAAATCCTGCGGTTTTTACCTTCAGATCATCTTTATGAGCATATGTTATGTACTTGTCTCTGCGGATAGGCCAGAGTTCATTGCCACCATGGAAGACAACATTAGCATTGTTCTTAACGAAATACAGTCTAATATACATGAAAAGATAACTTACAATGGGACCCATTACTTAGAACGTAGTCATGTTTAATATTTACACAAAGCAATCTTTAAAAAGATTGAGATATGCTACCATAGCAATGATGCTCGCAAGTAAAACAAACATGCCAGAGCTATAAAGCCAAAGCGGAAGCCTGTAGGCACGAAGACGGACAACTAGTAGTCGCTGTCAATGCTGAGAATATGGTCTTCTCTAGACTGTCTAACGGCGATGAAATATCTAATACTACTGTCAGGCAGAGTGATCCATTCGCAACAGACGAAAATGCAAAAGAATTTCACCCATCTGACCTAGATGAAATTGAGCTATTCAATTCAAAGCTCAAGACTAATAAAGCCACAGGCGCAGACGGCCTGTCTGCCGAGCAATTTAAAGCCGCTGGAGATGGTCTGGTAGGGCGCATACACCAGCTCATCTGTAAAATATATTCGTCGATTTCAAGGCCGCGTATGACAGTGTGCGTAGAGACGAGCTATACAGCGCCTCTGTCTAGTTCTGACATTCCTGCCAAACTCTCGTCAAATTGTGCAGGATAACAATGGAGAAATCTCGCTGCTCCATTAAGGTCGACAGCGAACTAACCGTGACTTTTGATGGTAAAAAAGGATTCAGACAGGGCAACGAATGTCATGTAACTTTTTCAACATCGTACTTGAGTCTCATATGAGGCTCACTGGCCACCATGAGAGATATGATATATTTCAAGTCTGCGCAACTGCTTAAGTTCGCGGATGACATTGACGTAATTGGACGAACACAGCGAAAGCATTGACGCAGAAGCGGTTAAAATGGGTCTTTCGGTTAACGAGGGTAAAACGAAATATTGGCTGTCAACCAAAAAAGAAGCAGAACACCGACGTGTCCGCCAGAATATCACAATTGGCAGCTACAAATTCGAAGTGATCAAGGATTTCGTCTACCGTGGCTCACTAGTGACCAGCGACAACACCAGCGCTGAGATCAATCGCAGATTTACTCTTGCCAACCGCGTCGTGGCGCAGTAGGTAGTGTATTGAACTCTAAAGCCGATGATACGGGATCGAATCCCGACAGCAGCCATGTCATCAAACGTGTTTTTCAGGTTGCTTCTCCTCAGCAGCTTCTCGAATCTCGCCGTTCGGAACCGGCAATAAACTGTAAGTCCCTTTCACCTATGGGAAAATAAAATCTCACACAATATGGGTGATTGAGAAATGCCGTGGCGCAGTGGTTAGTGTGTTGGACTCTGGCGCACGATGAGCGAGTTCGGATCCCGATAACACCAACGCCATCGAATGTTTATTTCGCGACGTTCCTCCTCGGCGGGGTACTGGCAAAACCCCCCGTAGTAAACTTGCCATGAAAAAGCTTCTCGACTCACGTCGTTCGGAATCGGCATTAAACTGTAGGTCCCTTTCACCTGTGTGAAAAATAAAATCACACACAACATGGGTGATTGAGAGAAGCTAGGCTCTGGTCCTCGATGGGCTGTAACGCCACCAAAGAAGAGGAAGAAGAGAAATGCTCGGCTTTGGTCCTTCATGGACTGTAACGCCAACATACATACATACATACAAAGAGGCAATTGAGAAGTAGAGCCCTTTCTCGAAAGACCAAAGTTGCGGTGTACAAAACTTTAATCATCCCGGTCCTTACCTATGTCGCAGAGGCCTGAACTTTAATGAAAGCGGATCAGAAGGCCCTTGGTCGTTTTGAGAGGAAAATTCTGCGTTAAATCGATGGTCCCGCTTATATAAACGGGGAGTGGAGGAGAAGATACAACGAAGAACTATACGGGTTGTACAGCTACATCAGCCTAGTAGGTAGTCTACGTCTAAGATGGCAAGGCCATGTAGAGCGAATGGATAACACAGCTCCGGCCCGAAGAGTCTTCGAGTGCAACCCCGAGGGACGATGTAGCCAAAACCAAATGCTTAAGAAATGACGCCCTATGAATGCAAAAAATACTCGACAGTAAGGTCCTGCTGGCAATTATAAGCACAGAGAGTCTTTCTCAAACAATTAGGGATTAAAGACACAAAAAAGAGCATATTAATGCGGGCTATACGTCTATTTCAATAATTAGTAAGGCTCACTTCCCTCACTACGAAATGAGCTGTGGTATGCCCAGTGATTTTAGTACTTGTGTCAATGCCTCTTTACATGTACTCTAATTCACCTCTAAAAGAAATGCAAAATACTTAGAAGACCTTGGAATCTAGTTTCTTTGGAAAGCTACAGCTTTTTCATGGCGTTCTTAGTGGCGTTTTAGTGGATTGTCTTCATGAATTAATTAATTTGATAAGAAATTTGTTTCCAAATTGCACTTAAGAGGTTCAAACGAGTTGTATGTATGTACATTAGTGCCACATGTCGTACTAATAAAACTGATAGTAGCTTTTAAGATAAAGCGATTTATGTTGTGGGAAGAGGAAACATCAAAACAGACTCTATGCAGAACTGTTCAACGGCCTTTTTAAATTGCTCATCAATTCCATTTTAACCCACTTCAGTCTGAGCAGGGCATAATCTCCGGCTACAAGGTTTCGGAAACGATACCCAAATGGTGATTCCATTCTGTATCACACATACAATACATAATTTTATCAACGTCCTTCCACAGTGCATGACCCCCTTTTTAGGAACCAAAGGCGAGACTAGCTTACTTCCTGAAGCTAGTGCTACTTCGACACTACATTGTAGCGACGACTTTTGTTAATTGTTTTGTTATATTGAATATCTATTATAAAAAAAAAAAAAAACAAAAAGCTAAAATCCTCAGATGCATTGGAAAATGTTTTCATTCGAATTCGTGCTATAAAACTGAATCCAAAAAACACTAATTCCAATGATTAAACCAAAAATCTGCATTAAGTTTATAGCCCGTTCAAGCATATCTTGAATTTAATTTAAATGATCTGTTTTTATGCAATTCAAATTCAGGAAATTCTAATTTAGTCATTAAGTCATCTATAAGATAGTGGGAAACATATAAAAGAGTATTAATACCGGGGAGGATAGAGATAGAGATTTTTAGCCAAAAAGGGGAGGAAAAAAACTACCCAACACCAGCCGAAAAAGAGACAGAGAAACGGGAGTGGTAAAAGGACGAAAACCGTGGTAAAAAAAAAAAACAACCAAACAAATCACCATAGTCCCAAAAATAAATCAACCAATACATACACTTGATATCCTGTTGATTCAACTTCTCGCCACCGACATCGTCATCAACAACATTATCGTCAACACTATCAGTACGACCATCTTCGTCGTCGACATTGTCCTCGCACTTGAACAACTGCCGGTTTTGATTAATTTGACTACCGCTGTAGCTATTTATAAAACTGTCACAATCACGGTTATTATGAATTGGTATAGTAGCAGCATTCGTCTTGTAGTCCAATGACGGCATAAACTGTTCATAGATACTTAATGTCGTACTAGTAGCCACTGTTGTTGCTATACTATGTAGACTTGTTTCACTTTCATTTGCGATGGCTGATGTGCCCGTTGTCCTTGTGGCATAGAGTCCAATATTGCAACCAATTAAATGGAAACTTTTCTCAAAATTTCGACCACAATTGACCAGGTTATCATCGAATAAACTCGAGCTAATCGTTAGATGGCTATGATTGTTACTGCTACTATTGTTGTTGTTGTTGTTATCCTCATGCTCACCACCGGATAGAGAATCGGGTGTCGTACGATTTGGGATAGTAGTAGATACACTAAGTTCATCACTAGATTGCGGCTCTTGCTTAACTATAATCAACGAGGCAAGACGATTTCGCATTTCGCACGGAGAAACACTAATCCTGATAGAATTCTAACAAAATTGTACTACGTCTATGTATGTGCCATAAGTATCTATAAATTAGAGTTCAAATTCAAAAAATTACACAAAAAACCATTACCAAATATTACAGATACAGGATCAAGGATAACTATATCCATTTTCCGGAAACAGAAAACAAAAAACATAAAGTATACGTGTAAACACAAGCACAATTAGGACATAGCAGCATAAACAACAAACTCATGAAATATATGTACATATGTATGTATGTATAAACGAAAATGTATCTAGAACTGAGCATGTATAGATATACGATATGTATATGTAAAACACCTAATAAACACCTGTGGAAGGTTCAGAAACCCTCAGCGGGTGCGGATTTCTTTGATCCTCCAGCACGACTGTGAATTTCACTTTGAATTTTGTATGTGCGTTTCTAGTAGAGATTGAATGTATCTATTCTCTTAAATACAACTCACTTGATACACTCTATGTAGCATTTATGTAAATATGATTTATCGTCCATTAGGCAGTAGAGAATCGCAATTCTAATTCAGCTTCCTTTTAGAGTCCTTTTCAATTAGGAGCCTCACGACTATCGTGCTACTCATACTCCGAGAAAACGCGGTAGTTGCCATTAAACTATAAACATATACTCGTACAACGTGTATGAGATACAAAATTACGTATACGTCACAGTGCACTCGAATTTTATTTTTTTTTTGTTTTTCTTTTCACCTTTATGTAGCTTTGCCGAAAACAACAGAAACAATTGCGCGGAAAACTATGAAAGAAACGCTTTTTCCAAATGGCTTTTCCGTTAGTAAACAAATTCACGGGATAAGAAATGATACAATTTGGATTAACTGCAACGATTGCACGATAGCTCCTTGTATTTAATATGTATTCGTATCACGTAGCTCGCACCTCGTATCCTTAACCGTGATTTTGATATTAAAATTGAAAAACAGAACGAAAAAACCAAACAAACAATTTGAATTTCAAACTTTTTCTTCAGTTTTGCGGTTAAATTTTTGTTTAGGAAATTTTCAGTTCTTGCGGATAGTTGATAGTAAATTTTCTGGTTTGTTAACAATGCGGCGTCTGTGACGCGACTGAACTTATCTTTACGGTTTCACGCGACTATATTGTGTTTTGGGGCGCGATACAAAACTGCGCTCCTACACACATATCGATACATGTGTATCCAACAGCCGTTTGTGTTTGTATATGCATTGAAGATGCTTTAAAGCAATGTGGTATAGCGAAGCTTGTAGTAAGTACTATACAACACGGCTTGTGGTCGTGTGACACACACGTCGTCGATGAATGACGACAACATCGAAGGCGAAAACGAAAACGAAAACGAATACAAAACACGACCGGGTACCTGTATAAATCTATCTATAGGTATAGACCGGTATCTGGTGCCCTAGTGATGATAATTCCGTTACATATGTAGATAGGGGCTGCATCCATTCTACGCTCACATTGAAAATGTCAACCCCTCGCCTGGTAGTGGTGGTAGTGCTTTTCAGTCATTACGTCATACCGAACTCACACACATCGAATTGTGCCACCCCCGTGTTGAAAATCAATGACGTCCTCGATGGGGGAGTCGGCGCATTCGATTGTGGGCCAATCTGATGCCTGTGCTTGTATACGCTCGTGTTGCTATAATTATGCCATAAGCTCTATAGCTACCTCAATAGCGGTGTACCAAAACAAAACAAACTAGATACTCGTTCGTTTGCGTCATAGAAAAGCTCTCGATGATTCTTCCTTCCATATCGGCTAGAGAACCGAAGAGAGAAAGATAGAGAGGTGGAAGAAAACCGGTAGAAGACTTTTCCCACTGCCGATATTGGTCGTTTGGTCGGTTGGTAAGTCAGCCGGACGCGATACTCGTAGAGTTCGTGTTCCGTGTATGAATGTACGTTCGTTTCTTTCGCTTTTAGAATATTGAATCTTACTCTTCCTTTCGATTGTTTTTCCCACAATGCTTCGTGGACTTCCTCGGCGTTGGACTCGTCGCTCCCCGCTGTGGGTAAAACAGTGTTTTTCTTGCTTCTATTGGCATCGAACAATTGAACGACTTGACCTCCTCATGGCGGCATATACAGGGCACTCCTATATTCCGTTTGTGGGCCTCTTTGTCGTGCCACCTCGCCTCCAGCCCGGTTTTTTTCTATTTTTTCTTTTCTGATTTTGCGAATCATAGTCATAGTCATAGTCGTTGAGGTAGTCGCTTGTGTAGTCGCATATAACGGTGCGGTGGCGGCACCTTTTCTACTTGTCGCTATCTTAGTCGGTTGGTTAGTAATAAAGCAGAAATCGAGGAAGGAAAAGGAAAATCGAATTTCGGTGTTGCATGCATTTGTTGCTTCGTCAGTTTGTCGATTCGTTGCTTCGATCGTCCGTTGTTTCCAACAGTTTGGTCGTGTTTGTGCCGATGAATTGGGGTGAGGAGGCCAGTTATTGGTTTTTTGCATTTGTAAGATGCACATTTTGGAGTTTGGTGTAATCGCTTGGTTTGGGTTAAGCGCCGCATGTTAGCTTACAGGTGAGAAACACACAATACGATGGCGGTGGAAAAAAGCCCATTTCTTCCTCTCCTTCTTCGTTATTACTGCTATTTCGGAGATCATCGATCTTGCGGCAGTGCGGCTGGGGGAGGAATAACAATGTGGGTGTGGTATCGGTATGAGACTGTTTTGTTGTTCACTTTTTCGTTCTATATTCCGGAAGAGGCGAAACGGACTTTTTATACTGATACGGTGATTCCTAGCTATCCGCCTACACTACGACCACTGGTGTTACAGGTGCACTATTTAGCTTACCTCTTCGAATAATTACTTGAATACTTGCACCTGGTGCAGTCTAGTGATTATCAGTTTTTAACAACCCTGCGTGGGACCATCCGAATTCTATTGCGAATTATTATTCGTCTACATTTGTGGTACGTAGATTGATGACGATTTAAGAGTAATGCTGTCTGGTTGGAAGGCGTATGGTTAGAGGGTCGAGTTGTTTACGACTAAATGGTTGGTATACGAGTAGATTGCACATGTGATAAGGAATCGGGGCGTTTTAGTAGATGTGATTCAATGCGATTTGGTTTCAAGTAGGCAGGTATGTATGTAGATATGGAGGCGTTGGAAGGTGTCTTATTCTAATGTTGTCTGAATATCGGTTGTACTGGAGGTAATTTGCCTAAATTTGAGAAGACTTTCAGATGCGGGGGTACATGTATGTGCATATGTGGGTACAGTCGTTATGATGACATGAGAGGGTTAATGGGTGTAATGAGATTGTCTGATCAGCGGAAGGGAACCCAAAGATTATGTTGGGACGTATCTTACTTACTTACACAGTTACATATGTGGCGCTACAGTTCGGGGTCAACCAACAAGCCTTTCCAGCTAGCACGAACTTTTGAAAGCTGTTTACAGTTTCGCACGCCTAGTCGGTTGAGGTCCACCTATGTGCACCAACTAAAATGTGGCCGTGCTCTGCAATTTCGTCCCTCGGGGTTGGAGGCGAAGACTCTTCGGACCGGAGCTGTGTTGTCCATTCGCTCTACATGGCAAAGCCATCTTAGACATTGGATACAAAGACGTCGTACTAGGCTGATGTCGCTACACAGCCCATATAGTTCTTTTTTTAATCTTCTCTTCCACTCTCCGTCAATACAAACGGAACCGAAGATTACGCGCAGAACGACAAAGGGCTTCTTCATCCACTTTCGTTAAATTCCAGGCCTCTGCGCCATAGAGGAGCACCGATAAAAGTATGAATGGCGCAACTTTGGTATTTCTCGAAAGGGCTCTACTTCTCAATTGCCTCTTGAGCCCAAGGAAGCAGCGGTTGGCAAGAGTGATTCTGCGTCTGATCTCAGCGCTGGTGCTGTTACTGGACTCTAGAGAGCCAAGGTAGATAAAGTCCTAGAACAACTCGAATTTGTAGCTGCCAATTGTGAAAAAGCTTAGAAAAATAACTCCTCACTTTGTCCAGGTCAGGGGGACGGAATTCTCTGCTATCATCGTCCGCTGTGAATACCGTTATACAGTCCGCAGAAGTAGTTTTTTTAAGATTCTTAGTACCGACTGTGAATCCACAAGTAAGTTTCCATTTTAGTCATTGCAGGAGACCCCTTTCCTGCGCCAAATACGAAGGTATAAGTCTTCTGAACATCGCTTATAAAATCTTTTCTGCTGTTCTGTGTGAACGCCTGAAACCGTTCATAAATAAATTGATTGGTCCATATCAATGTGATTTCAGGCACGGGAAGTCCACTATAGATCAATTATTCACACTGCGGCAGATCCTGGAAAAGAGATCTACACCCACCACCTGTTTGTCAGATTTTAGGCTGCGTACGATGGTATAAATAGAAATGAGCTATAGAACGCCATGTCTAGTTTTGCCATCCCTGCCAATCTCGTCAGATTGTGCAGGATGACGTTGGAGAACTCTCGCTGCTTCATCAGGGTCGGAATAGACCTAACCAATACCTTTTGTGTCAAAAAAGGTCTTAGAAAGGGCGACACGCTATCGTGTGACTTTTTCAATATCGTCCTTGAAAGGATCGTGCAAAACTCACTGGTCAATATGAGGGGCACCCTCTTTTACAAGTCCGTACAACTACTCGCATATGCCGATGACATTGACATAATTGGACGAAGTCAGCGAGATGTCATTGAAGCCTTTACGAGCATTGAGACGGTAGCGGCTAAAATGGGACTGGCGGTAAATGAGGGCAAAACGAAATATATGCTGTCGTCGAAAAAGGACACGACCCACCGGCGTCTTGGCCAGGGCGCACATATTGGCAGGTATAGTTTCGAGGTAGTCAAGGATTTCGTCTACCTAGGCTCCGCAGCGACAGGCACATCAGTGCCGAAATCAAACGCAGAACCACTCTTGCCAACCGCTGTTTCTTTGGTCTCCTGAGGCAATTAAGAAGCAGAGCCCTTTCTTGAAAAACCAAGGTGACCATATACAAGACCCTTATCATTCTGGTCCTGCTTCATTGCGCACAGATATGGACCGTATCGAAAGCGGATGAGGAGGCCCTTGGTCGTTTTGAGAGAAAAATTCTGCGTACAATTTTTGGCCCGACCTGCATAAATAGGGAGTCGAGGAGAAGACTTAAAAGTGAACTGTACGGGCTGTACAGCGACAGGATCGTAGCACGGCGTCTTCGGATCCAAAGCCTAAGATGGCTAGGTAATGTTGAGCGTATGGAAAACACAGTTTCGGTTCGGAAGGTCTTTGTACCCAACCCCGAGGGACCAAGTGGAAGAGGACCTTAACCAACTAAGCGTGCGCAACTGGAAACTGCTGGCGAAAGACCGTGCCAGTTGGAAAGGTTTTTTAAAGGAGACCCGGGTTGGCCATGAACTGGAGCGCAAAAAAAAAAATATGAAGAAGGCTTCCGTGCTGATCTTATATCCCTGGCTTGTTTGGTTTATTCGTTGATAAAAGCTCAGAACGTCATTCCTGCGATAGCGTCTCTCCATCTCTATGATAGCGAGCTTCTCATGCTCTCTTTTTTTTTTTTAAGAAGCTTATGCTCCTTCCTCCTCTACTGCTCATAATGTCCATGAGCAGCGCCTCTGATTAGGCTGGCTGCTTGGCTGTGTGTGCTCTCCTACACTCGTCGTCAACCCAAAGGTTTCTTGTTGATGGCGATTTGAAACCCAGTACCTCAGAAGCAGCACACTCTAAGCAGGTGTTGGAAGGTTTTCCGAAAGCTTGAGGGAGACGCGATTGGCATAGATTCTGGCGGTCTTTTGCGATTGTAGCATTGTGACATTGTATGTCGCTGACCTTACTCGATTTTTCTGGGCCAGGCATATTCGTAGTCGTAACCTCGCTGCCACAAGATAGTGGTCCGAGTCGATGTTGGCTCCTTTAAAAGTTCGTACATCCCGAATATCGGAAGCGTGCCTGCGCTCAAACGCAAAATGGTCAATCTAGTTGACGGTTGATTGACTCGGAGATCGCCGAGTCCCTTTGTTGATGTTTGGATGGGGGAAACACGTGCTAGCAACTAGAAGAATTCGGCTCATTACAAAATCTATCAGCCTATATCCATTTTCAGATGTTTTGTTGTGTAGGCTGTGCGTGCCAATGACTCTATCAGCGACTTCAGTGGCCAGTTTCGCATTAAAGTCTCCCAGTGTGTGTGTATGTTGGCGTTACAGTCCATGAAGAACCTGAGCCGAGCTTCTCTCAATCACCCATGTTGTGTGTGATTTCATTTTCGCATAGGTGAAAGGGACCTACAGTATATTGCCGGTTCCGAACGGCGAGATCCGAGAAGCTGCTGAGGAGAAACACCGTGAAAAACACGTTCGATGACATGGCTGTGTCGGGATTCGAGCCCGAGTCATCGGCGTCAGAGGCCAACACACTACCCACTGCGCCACGGGTACGTCGTCTCCCAGTACGATTTGTTTTTTTTTTTTTTTTTTGGCGTGTTGGCTTTTTTCTAGGTATGGCTTGCCGGGCAACAGCCTAACCGACACTTATCCTGTTTTGTGGCACAAGAACTCGCAGGAAAACTTTGTTAGTCGTTGGACATTTGGTACATTTTTTTAAAATGAAATTATAGGACTTATTCTAGGCTGAGTGGCCAATATCTTTCAGTCTCTATTTTGGAGCAATTTGGAAGATGATGAGTTTCCTCTTATCATGTCACTTTTCAGTCTTTTTCTTCTAAATTATTCTTTTATTTGATCCCTCTTCTTTTGTGTGTGGCATTTCCTGGTAAGCTTGTTGCCTAAATGTATACCCAAGTATTTGGCTGATTTGTCAATCTGTCCTTTATCTTAAGAGCTATTGGACTGTAGTTCAGTTGGGTTTCGTCCTCGTTTTTTGTATTATCCAAGATCTGTTGAGCTTGAGCAGTTGCTACCTTAAGGTTCTCGTTCGAAGTCATTCGAATCAGGATAGTGTCATCAGCAAAAGTAGCAATCATCGATTTGCAAATATTCGGGATACGGGATGGCTCATTCACAAGCTGAGTTAATTGGTTCAACTCAGCGAAAATTTCGACATACCTTCCTTCGGGTGTTGTCTGTCCAGAATGTTGAAGTCACTGAGAATTGTGAATATTGAAGTCGCCCGCTATGACGACTTCTGTGCGAGGAAACAGGGAAACAGTTCTTTGGATGGAGTCAGACAGTGCATCAAACGCATCGAACGTGACGCCTCTGTCCAGGTTTGGGCTACTATAAAGAAAACAGTAGTGAATTGTGTGCTTACGAAGAGTGAATTTAAGCCATAGGAAATTAAATTCCAACGTGGATGTTTGGCTATACTGCGGAAACAGCTGGTAAGCGACATCACTACGACCATATGTAGATGGCGAGAATAATGGCACTAAACTATATGCTTCTTCTACTTCTACTTAATGAGCGCTACAGTTCGGGGTGAACCTGGTCCTCAACCAACATGCCCCTCCAACTAGCACGATCTTTTGCTAGCCTTTTCCATTGCCGCACAACCAGCTGGCTGAGGTCCCCTTCCACCTGTGTGCGCCATCTTAAGTGCGGCCGTCCTCTGCTTCTTCGTCCCTCGGGGTTGGATTGAAAGACTCTCCGGGCTGGAGCTGTGGTGTCCATTCGCTCTACATGGCCCAGCCATCTTAGGCGTTGAATCCGTAGACGCATGACTAGGCTCATGTCGCTGTACAGTCCGTAAAGTTCGTGGTTGAATCTTCTCCTCCATCCCCCGTCTGCGTTTATAGGCTCGACAATCACGCGCAAAATCATTCTCTCGAACCGACCAAGGGCCTCCTCATCCGCTTTTGATAGTGTCCATGCTTCTGCGCCGTACAACACGACCGGGATGATAAGGGTCTTATATAGAGTCAACTTTGTCGTTCGGGAGAGGGCTCTATTACTCAGTTGCCTCCTGAGCCTAAAGAAACTGCGATTGGCAAGAGTGATTCTGCGTTTGATTTCAGAACTGATGTCGTTGTTCCAGGTCACTGCGGAGCCAAGGTGGACGAAGTCCTTACCTACCTCGAACTTATATCTGCCAATACAAACGTTCTGGCCAAGACGTCGGTAGTGAGCGTCCTTTTTTGATGACAGCATATATTTAGTTTTCCCCTCCTTTACCGCCAAACCAATTTTCGCCGCCTCCGTCTCAGTACTCGCAAACGCCTCATTTACATCTCGCTGTGATCCACCTATTATGTCAATATTATGTCGGCGTATGCAAGGAGTTACGAGGATTTGAAATAGATTGTGCCTCTTGTATTCGCCAGTGATTTTTGCACAATCATTTCCAATATGATGTTGAAGAAATCACACGACAGCGCATCGCCCTGCCTAAATCCTTTTTTGACATCCAAACTATCGGTAAGGTGTTCACCGATCCGGATGGAGCAGCGAGCATTCTCCAAAGTCATCCTTCATAGGTGGACATAGCGCTGTATTGCTCATCTCTAATTACGCTGTCGTATGCGGCTCTGAAGTCGACAAATAGGTGGTGAGTGTCGACTTGGAATTCATTGGTTTTTTCCAGGACCTGCCGTAGTGTGAAGAATCGGTCGACGGTGGACTTTCCTGGCCTGAATCCGCACTAATAAGGACCTATCAGCTTACTTACAAAAGGCTTCAGGCGTTCACACAAAACGGCAGAGAAGATTTTGTAAGCGATGTTAAAGAGACTTATTCCTCTATAGTTGGCGCTATCAGAGGGGTCTCCTTTCTTGTGGATCGGGCATACGATGTTGAGACTCCATTTCTCGAGCATGCTTTCCTCTGACCATATCTTACAGATGAGCTGGTGCATGCTCCCAACCAGGTCATCCCCAGCTGCCTTGAAGAGCTCGGCAGACAGTCCGTCTGCACCAGCAGCTTAATTCAACTTGAGCTTTGTTATGGCAATCTTAACTTCGTCGAGGTCAGGGGGACAGAAATCTCTGCTTTCCATGTTCTCAGCATCAGCATCTGTTTTTCCATGTTCTCAGCATCGACTGCGGTTCTACTACTAAGTGTCCGTTCTCATCCCTGCAGGCTTCCGTTCTGGCTTCATAACCTTGGCATGTTGATAAACTTTTCGAACGTCACGCCTGCAGAAACACCTCTCCAAATCCTCAATCGCGCGCTTCTCGTGCTCTTTCTTCTAAGAAGCTTATGCTCCTCTCTTCTTTTTAACTCGTAGAGCTCACGAGCTGCTCTTGTTCTTTTATGCAGCGAGGCCTTCTATGCATCCTGCTTCGCTGAGTGAATCCTCCTGCATTCGTCATCGAACCAGGTGTTTCTACGTGGTGGAGTCTTGAAACACAAAACTTCGGATGCAGAGCTTTTCAGGGCTTGTTTGCAAAGGCTCCACCGCTGTTCTTTTGACAGCGTGGAGGATTGAGGTGTATTGGAGAGCTTAAGGGAGACGCGATCGGTAAAAGCACGAGCGGTTTCTGGCGATAGTGCTATATGCAGGATGACTAAAATCCGAAGGATCAGATTTTTCATCAACCTGTGTTTCACAAGGTTCCAAAACAGCCGGTTTGTGGTGACGTGGACAGACGTGGCAAAAAAATTCTATCTTAAACCACGAATGTTAGAGAACTGCATACAGTATTCCCCCATCAGTACAACGTGCAAAACATTGACGGACGCACCACCAACTAAGCATTGGACATTGGTCCTACACTGTACATTCACCTTTTATATTTTTTGTAAGAATATTAACTAGATGTCAATAAGACAGATGTTAAAATAAAAGAGGAAAAAAAATGGTTAGGATGGATCTAAGAGTGTTTTCACTCAAAACTATAATTTGGATCTAAATTAAATGTCAACTCTGGTATTTGATGACCAACATCTAGGGTCAGACTTCACCCAGTCATCACTTGAGCTTAGAGCTCATTAGTCTGCACGTCATAATTTGGTCGGCAACTACCATTTCAAATGATAAGAATATTCGCAACTCAGAGCCAATGCGGATGGATATGACTAATAACCATCCAAAACGGCATCCCCCATGAACGACTACGTCACAGTTTAATCAAATGTCTCAAAAACAGTCAATAATTCCAGGCGATGTTGTACCAAATGACGTTCAACCATCTGTTCCCGGTCAATACGTCATCCTCCCAGTGATTCTCCTCACATCATTATGTAACCTAGCAATAAGCTACTCGACTGTCAACCACCAGGTAGAGTGTTCGCCCCCATTTAAAATTCACAAGGAACATGTGTACATTCAATCAATTAACAAGAACAGGCAACTCCAACATCCAGATGGATGGCAACATCCAACTGTTCAACAACGTAAGGAACCTTATGCAACGGTATTTTGTTAACCTTGTTCGTGTACCTCTCAATAATAATTATTAACTTAGCAACGACCAAACGGCCCCCACATCGCGACGTATACGTCACACCTTACGTACGACTACTCATGTACAGATCAGTCCTCGTCTGCTCCATATATCGGAAAGATGGCAATGAAAGATGTTATGACTATTTTGTATTGGTATCTAGTTCGTCATATTTCGCTGGATTGGTTTAATACATACATACGAGTATGTCCGGCAATAAGGGGAGGGCCGCCTACAGTTTCAATCTGTTATCAGCTTCAACCCTCAACTGGCAATGAGTCTCTGCCGTTGAGGTCAAAGACACATAGATATGATGAGAAATCGATTGTCAATTCCCCGGCTGCATGTGAATCCCTTTAAGATGGGTCAGTTTCATTGGGCGCCCACCGCGATTACATATTCAGCGCACGAATGGTGTCATCGATCCGTTTTTCGATTCCCTTGCTACTGTACTGTGTGTTTTTCTACCGCCATGTCCTTGGAGCCAAAATGCCGACAGCATAACACGCAAAGTACAAGAGCCGAAAAGGGGGGGGGGGGGGGGGGGGTTGCGACCTTAACCCTCACCGCTAACCAGTGACTCTATTCAAGGAAAGCAATCCACAATCACTGTACTCTTTGCCGCGTACGCTATGAATACTTATTTCCGCTCTACCACTTAGCAATGCTTCCGTTGTTGCCCCTGGTCCCTCCATGGTTTTCGATTCTTTCTGCTCCCCTGTTGACGACGTAGTCAGCTGTTTCAACTAGTCGTTCCCTCGTCTGCCGTGCGATGTTTGGTTCCAAAATAGATTCGCTATAAATTACCACCGTCCTGTTTGTTGTCGCAGGATCTGTGCAGAGCAGAAAGGACTCTGTTGTGTTTTCATGCCGCTTCATTCGTATGCTTTTTGCGATACGTTTGACTAATTATGGAAACAGGATTTATGTACGTTAGCCTCCGTGAGTGACGTTTTGTAGTGGTGGTACGAGTATGTGTGTGCCAGGAATTGATCTTACGGTGAGTTATTAATAAAACATATTTTCGAGGCAGAATCGCGACACGTGGCAGCAAGTGGAGTTCCGTGACGTCTACCACTCTCAATGGGTGTAATGCTACTTTCTATTTTCTTCCTTTTAAATCTATTACTCTGACGACTAAGTGATGTATTTTTAATTTATCCATGCAAAGCTATGGAGACTAGAGCTGACATAAGGATGTTAGGTTGACGATATTTTATTTGATCTCTTTCATAGGTCAGACCTAGCGTAAGTCAATTAGTAATGATATTATGTTGGCAATGTCGATTGGAAAATGGTATCTATGGTGTCCTGGCACATAGTAGCTCACGCGAGGCGAAATATGACGCAGTCCCTTAGGCATTGAATCCGCCATCATTCGCATAAGAATTGGAGTAAGGGAGTTAAGAAACTAAAAAGCCTTATAAACGCGCCAACTTTAGTGGAATAAGTCTCCCTAACATCGCGCATAAGGTAGGTAGGTAGATAGGTAGGTTCGTAGCCTTCCCAGTATAGAGAAGAATACACATAGGCCAGAGAGACGCATTGTGCTGCTAAGAGGGGGGTTTATCCCACTATTCATGGAACCATTTAGTGTTTCTTAAAAAGTTGTTGAACTTGTTGAACATCTATCAGGTCATTAAGGAAGGAGGATCCAGGGCATCGTTTCCTGATTATGCAGAAAGCCGGGCAGGCGCATGGATGGATTCGACCTCCTCTTCGTCAAGGTAGCTTCTGCAAAAATCATTCGGAACTTGTCTTGACCGGTGATGACACAAATGGTTTTACAGATGTCAGTTAGTTTCTCTCAGCCCTGGCGAAATTTATGAGATTATGTTTAATGGTTGCAAGGGGTATTCCCTTACATGACATGTTTGATTGTTGCGACGTTCCTTGTCTGGCTCTTTCGTTACCTGGGATGTCGCTGTGTCCAGGTACCCATAGAAATTGTATGTTAAACTATTCGGCCATCTCGTTAAGAGATAGGCGACAGTCGAGGCTTGTTTTTGAGGTGTACAGGACTCCAGCACCTTTAAGGCTGCTCGACTATCCGTGAGAATTAGGATAACCGTAGTGGATATCACGTTCCACTTAAGCCAAGACAGAACCTCCTTTATTGTTTCGCTTTAGTTGTTTGTAGAATACTCCACTACCCACCCCGTCTTCGGCTTTTTTTTTTTAAATCCACGCAGTTCCTGCGAGGTTGCGTTTGGCGGTTCCAGTTCTGTCTGCCCGAGTAAGTTATCCTGAAGTTCCTCTCAAAGACTGTAGTGGATTCTATGTGGTCCGAGTTTTCTGCCATAGTTATCCTGTTTTTCAGGATGGAGGAGTAGCCAGTGATATAGCTCGTCAATTTTGATTTGGCTTTTAGTCTTATTGTCGTATATGAGGCAATTCGCTTGCCAAGTATATCGAGTGGTGTAAGGTGAAGTGTCATGTTGAGCGCTGCCGTTGGGGTGGACTTTAGGGCCCCGGTGATGCACAAACATACTAGCCCTTGTACCTTCTCGAGTATGACAATTTGTCTATTGCAGTCCGCGAGGCTATCACTCTATACATTAGAATATGTCTAACGACTGTAATGTAGAGCCACAGGGTGAGCTTGGGGTTGAGTTTCCATTTTTTCCTTAGGCTTTCTTGCAAGTATAGAGAGCTATAGTTGCTTTTTTGCTCTCTCGGTTGTGTTGTTCTTCCAGGTTAGTTTCCTGTCTAGTACAATGCCAAGGTATTTGGCCTTCTGGAAGGCCTTCTTTATCCAGTTTTATAAGTAATTCATTTGCGACTACATTCCAGAGAAGTTGTGAGAGGACTCCCCCTTGTGGGGTTCCCCTGGTAACCGCTTTGGTGGTTGCTTGGCTTCCCCATTTAGAGTGGATTTTGCGTGTTGAAAGTAATTCTCTAATCAACTCTATGAGAGTCCTCTCCACCTTTAGCTTTTCTAGCTCTTCTATTATTGCTTTGGGAGTGACATTGATGAAGGCGCCTCCTATGTCTAGGAAGGCTCTTAAGGTATATTCATTAAAATGATTGATCTCTCGATTTTCCTCACTGTGTGTGCAAGGCTGTTTCGACAGGGAGATTACGGAAGGATCAAAACTATGGCATATATGTATGTACATATGTAAGATTTTTAATGCAAAGGATGATAGACAAATAGGCTATAGGGCCTTGGGGGAAGTGTGAGAGTTCATGGCGGCCTTGGGGATGAAGAGTACCCTCGCGCACTCCCACTTTTTTGGAATGTGACTCCAAGCTAGGCGTCCTTTAAAGTCTCTAGCCATGGTATTGTCCATTCCAAAGAGGAGAAATGAGTTCTTCGCGTTTGCACTGAGTCTTGCGATCCAGAGCAGCCTGGGAAATGCTTGTTGAGGAGAAGGTTAAGTGTTTCTTTTTTAGACGTTGTCCAAAGTCCGTTTGTTATGAGGCAACTCGGAGTTAGGGGATCTTTCGAGAGGATTTTTCTCACCCTGGAGGAGTTCGGATCCTGATAACACCAAGGCCATCGAATGTTTATTTCGCGGCGTCCCTCCTCGGCGGGGTACTGGCAAAACCCCCCATAGTATACTTGCCATATAAAAGTATCTCGACTCCGACCGTTCGGAATCGGCATTAAACAAAATGAAAATCACACACAGCTTAAGAGAAAATTGGCTCTGGCCCTTCACGGGCTGTAACGCCACCAAATGAAATATGACAGTGTATATAGGGACGAGCTATACATATAGAGCCATGTTATGTTTTGGCATCCCTGCCAAACTCGTCAGGTTATGTAGGATGACAATGGAGAATTCTCGCTGCTTCATTAAGGTCGGTAAGGAGTTAACCGAGACCTTCAATGTCAAAAATTAATTCAAAAAGACCACGTACCGAGCCAATGGAAGGTCGCCGAAATTAAAATAAAAAATCCTACCAACCGCCCAGTATCATTGTTGCTGATCATTTCGAAAGTCATTGAAGGAATTACAGTCAATCGGTTAAGGTTTGATTGTCAAACAAATGCCGGATCATCAGTTTGGTTTTAGAAGCAAGCATTCCACTTCAGACCAAGTGCATCGAATAACCGACGTGGTCGAACAAGCACTTGAGCATAAACTAATATGTTCGAGTGTATTTCTTGACGGCTCCCAAGCCTTTGACAAAGTATGGCACGAAGGTTTGGGATGAAAGCTGTTTTCCCCGGACAACTATCGAACGTTCTGGAACACTACTTATCTAATATACACTTTGGCGTTAAGCACGGGAGCGAATACTCAAATTTTAAAGCAATTACGGCTGGCGTTCCGCAAGGAAGCGTACTTTGTCCGCTGCTTTATCTGCTATACACTAGAGGCATACCACAAATGGATGGCACCATGCTGACCATATTCTTTGATGATACTGCGATTTTGGCCACATGAAAATCACTGAATTGCAATATGTACGAACAACTGGACAAAGACTTGGTGGATCGCACTTAACGAAACAAAATCTGTCCTCGGAAATTTTACTTATAGAAAAGTAAGGTCACTACTTATATGAAGTGCGGATCCCATTCGCAAACGAGGCAAAATACCTGGGCATGACTTTCGACGCGAAACTCAAGTGGAAAGCTCATGTAAAGAAAAAACGTGAAGACCTTGAATTGAAATATAGGGAAATAGACTCATGTCGCTGTCCAGCCCGTAAAGCTCGCGGTTGAATCTTTTCATCCATTCCCCGTCTGCATTTATAGGACCGAAAATCACAGGCATAATCTTTTTCTCGAACCGACCAGGGACCTTATCATCCGCCTATGATAGTGTCCATGTTTCTGTGCCGTACAGCAGGGCCGGGATAATAAGGGTAAGTCAATTTACTTAGTTGCAGTAAACGAAAATAGTTAACTCGAACGGTGGTATTTTTAGTGTGTCAAATCTCACACTACTATGAGCACGCGCTGTCGGCCCCCATAGTGTCTTTCGAAGATTTTCACCAACCCTCGCAAAAAAAAATTAAGCCTAATTTAAGTTCTTGGCAAGAACTATTCTACGTTCAATGTCTTCACTGATACATTTGTTGGAAATAGTTATGTTACTGGATTAGATAAAGTCCTTTACTATTAAAAAAATGTGGTCTAAGTGCGACCCGCAAGCCCACACGAATAACTTTCCACACCCACGTAACTTAAACACCCACTTAATTTAATACTTTTTCATTTTCATAAGTCAATATGTTTATGTCGATGAACTTCGAAATACTTACTTACTTAGGTGGCGCTACAGTCCGTGGTGAACCTGGGCCTCAACCAACAAGCGTCTCCAGCTGGCACGGTCTTTGGACAGCTGTTTCCAGCGCCGCACGCCCAGTTGGTTAAGGTCCCCTTCCACCTGCGTGCGCCACCGATGATGCGGCCGTCCTCTGCCGCGCCTTCCTTCCGGAGTGGATTCGAAGACTCTCCGGGTCGGAGCTGTATTTTCCATGCGCTCTACATGGCCTAGCCACCTTAGGCGCTGTATCCGTAGACGTCGTACCAGGCCGATGTCGCTGTACAACCCGTACAGTTCTTCGTTATTTCTTCTCCTCCATACACCGTTGGAACAAACGGGACCGTAGATAGTACGCAGAATTTTCCTCTCGAAACGACCAAGGGCATCTTCATCCGCTTTTGTTAAGGTCCAAGCCTGTGCGCCGTAAAGGAGGACTAGGATGATTAAGGTCTTATTTAGTGTCACCCTGGTTTTCCGAGAGAGGGCTCTACTTCTCAATTGCCTGTTGAGCCCAATGAAACAGCGGTTGGCAAGAGGGATTCTGCGTTTTATCTCAGCGCTGGTGTTGTTGTCGCTGGTCATCTGTGAGCCAAGGTAGACGAATTCCTTGACCACTTTAAAGTTATATCCGCCCATGGTGACGTTCTGGCTAATACGCCGTTGTAGTCCGTCTCTTTAAGATGAAAGCAGATATTTGGTTTTACCCTCATTAACTTTGAGACCCATCTTAGCCGCTTCTACCTCAATGCTTACAAAGGCCTCATTGACGTCTCGCTGTGTCCGTCCAATCACGTCAATGTCGTCGGCATACGCAAGCAATTGCGTAGACTTGAAATAAATCCTACCTCTTGTGTTGGCCAGTGACTCTTGCACGATAATTTCAAGCACGATGTTGAAAAAGTTGCATGACAGCGCGTCACCTTGCCTAAATCCTTTTTTAACGTCAAACATAATATAACATAAACGGTTTCAGGCGTTCACACAATACGGCAGATAAGATCTTATATGCGATGTTAAGGAGACTTATTCCCCTATAGTTGGCGCAGTTATAGGGGTCTCCTTTCTTATGGACCGGGCAAACGATGCTGAGATTCCATTCGTCGGGCATGCGCTCCTCCGACCATACCTTGCAAATGAGATTGTGCATGCACCTTACCAGCTCATATCCAGCCGCCTTAAGAAGCTCAGCAGACAGACCGTCTGCGCCGAAATACTGTTTTCAAATAATCAACACTTTTACACATACGGAAAGGTTTAATGAAGCCCAATCCCGAACACCAATGGCCTACATATAAACACTTCTTTTACAATTACTGCAATATTTGATGAATTTTTAAGTTATCAAGAAACCATCAATTTAGAGATATCTCATCAACACCATTCATCAACTAGGAATGCTGAATTAACATTTCGGTAATTATTCGGCAGAAGGTCCTGTTCACTGATTTTGATTAAATTCGAATATGTTAAAATAGGTTTTGTTCTGACAATTTTGATATATGTGTACATATATATTTGATCTGACTTTCCTAGTTTAAAAGCCCTACGCTTTTGAATTTCCCACAGAAAGTACGGATTTGGCTTGGCTTAGTTCAATCATAGTTTTGCCTGGAACTGTGCAACAAGTTTTAAATAAACAAATTTTTCATGTATGTGGTGTTCAATGGTTTTGAAGATGTATATACATACATATAGCTGTTTCTTAGGGCTCCGCACCTAAGGGGTAAAACGGGCCCTATTACAAAGACTTCGCTGTCCGTCCGTCCGTCTGTCACCAGGCTGTATCTCATGAACCATGATAGTTAGACAGTTGAAATTTTCACAGATGACGTATTTCTGTTGCCGCTATAAGAGATAAGGGGGCTCCCATACAACAGACATGATTTTTATCCAAAAAACTACCTTGGTCACATACTGACCTAAGGTTAGTCGACAATATCCCATAACCAGTAACAAACTTCCGAGCTTTAATCCCTATTCTTTCTTTGTTGCATTAATCTTAGCTGGAAACCTTTTTTCTATAATAATTGTTATTCACCTTTTCACATCCTTGTTGTCGAAGAGGAGCTGTTGTTGGGGTTGGTGGAGGGTTCTTATGTGTTTGTTTATGTCTTTTAGGTTGAAGTTGGTGGAGAAAAGGGATAGGGTTGTTAAGGTCTGTTTGGCGGTATTGTCGGCAAATTCGTTTCAAGAATTTGTACATGGCTTGGCATCCATATAAGTTTGGTTCTGGGGAAATGTTGATAGAGTAGATCGCGGATTGAGGAGGGATAATAGGTTTGGTTATTGACATTAGCGACGGCGTCAATCGATGATTGGGAGTCGGTGCAGATGGCGAATTTAAGGGTGGAGGTGTTAGTGTATTGTAGGGCTGTTAGGATGGCAATAATTTCTGCCGAGAAGAATGATGTGTAAGGGGGAAGGAGGATTGAGGAGATAGTTTCGGACTCAGTGGTAACGCTGAAGCTGACGTTGTCTCCTGCTTTGGAGCCATCTGTGAAGATGAAGTGGTGATCGGGAAGTTTGTTTTTGAATTCAAGAAAGAGGGAACGAAATACTTCTGGAGCAGTGTGGGATTTGTTGTGAGAGCGGATATCTTAGATGATGGTGGAGGGTGGAAAGAGCCATGGGAGGTGGAAGCGGGCTAGTAGAAGGAAAGGTTTGCAGGGGATACCGTGTTCGTTGCAGAGGATTTGTGCACGATATATGCAGGACGGTATTTTTGTGCTTTCTGTTGTTCCGATCGAGTTGGATATCTTGTAAAGGGGGGAGTCATTGCAAAGTAGATTAGGTTGGAATCATTTTAAGGTGGACTGGTAGCGTAAATTTTCGATCGTTGGCATTTTCGATTCGAGTAGTAAATGGTTAATGGTTGTGCGGTAGGCGTTGAGAGCCTTTCTGATGGCGGATGGTTTTGATTTTGCTCAAGTGTGTATTTGGCGAGTAGCCGTATAGGAAGAGGCAATATCGGATTTTGCTGGTTTAAATGGACTGGATGATGGAGGTTAGGGAAAGGGGTTGCAGTTGTATTTGTTGCAGGAGAGAATTTTAATTATGTTCATATAATTAAGATTTTTAATTTATCGACTTTTTCCAGGGTGATGCTGTTGGTGAGGATGTCGTATGAGCAGTTGTGTTTCCTGCAGATGTGTAGGTGTTTGCTCTTCTCGAGGGATAGTTTAGCCCCTGAATGTTCACACAAGGAGAGGATATCTTGGAAGATGGGGACTAGGTTTATATTGGGTAAAGATTTTTTCTTTAGTTTTTTAATTATTGTGAAGTCGTCTGCGTATGCGCAGAATTTTATTTGTTTGTGGGCGGAGAGGCTTTCACAGAGGCTTTTGTATGCTATAAGGAAGAGAGGGGCGAAGAGAGGTGAACCTTGGGGGATGCTGTGAAGAGGGGGTATGGGGATGAGAGGGAGTTACCAATGCGGGTGGAGATTTTTCGGTTAGACATGAATTGGAGGATATATCTAATGATGTTGGGACCCAGCTTCCATGCTTTAAGTTGATTGATGATAGTGTGGATACCCATTTTGTCAAAGGCTTTATTAAGGTCGAGGGAGATGAGGGAGATGTGACTTTTCCTGTTTAGGGAACCGGTAATTTGATGGTCTAGGTACAGTAGAGTCTCGTTAACGGATTTGCCTTTTTTGAAGCCCATCTGGTGACTACTGAGGAGTTTGTTACGGTTGACAAACCACCAGAGTCTGTTAGCAATTATTTTGTAGAGCACTTTGGCGCAGCAGGGGATACGGGAGATGGGTCTGTAGGATTTGGTGAGAGTTTTATTAGAGTTCGGTTTGAGGATGGGGATGATGGTGCTGTTTTTGTATTGTTGTGGAATGTTGCCCTGGAGGATGTTGTTGTATAAGTTGAGGAGTCTTGCTTTTAGAGCCTGAGATAGGTTGGAGATCATATGGTAGGAGATACGGCCGTTTGGGGGAGTTTTTCCTTTTAATTTGTTTAGTGCAAAGTTTAATTCTAGTGGGGTGATGTGTTTTTCCATAGTTTTGGCACTTTTTGTGGGTGAGTAAGGGGGTGGTGACGTTTTTGAGTTGTCGGAAGGTGGGGGGGGGTTGGAGTCGTGGGATTCGTTGGACCAATATTCAGCGAAGTGTTGAGCTATGTTGGCAGGGTTAGTGATGTTGGTGGTGGAGGGGCACGTAGGGGTTATGGAATGGATGTAGGATGAGGTATTGATGCCACAAAAGGTTCTTATTGAGGACCAGATCTTAGCCGAGGGAGTGTTGGGATTAATTTCCGAGGTGAGTTTGAAGATGGATTCTCTGTTTGCAACTTTGACTTGCCTCTTGGAACGAGCGAGAATGTTATATAGGATAATGTTGTCTATAGAAATTTTGCGCTTTAAGGATTGTTCCACCAAGGAACTTTTTTCGGTTGGGATTGATGTTTGTGGAATGGATTGGTTGGCACTTTGGAGGATAATTCTGTGGATGTTAGCTGCTTCTTTGTTCAAATTATCACTTAAAGGGTGCTCGGGATTATGCTTATCTAGGAGTTTTTGGTTGGAGTCCCAGTTGGCTTGATCTGTTTTGTATTTGGGTCGTTTGTTGGGGCGGGTGGTGGTAGTGGGGAACAAACTTATAATGATGGGGAAGTGATCTAATGTTTATCACACAAGCTGAACGGAGTTGCAGTGGTTTGGGTCGTAGCTGGTCGTTCACTAATCTCCAGGGGTGGTTGTCCTAGATAGAAAGAGGGGAACCGACCGAATTTTCACGTTGGTTCTAGTTCCCAGCAACTTTTCTGCGCACTTATGGTGTTATATTAGTATTGCACACACAGTGTATGAATCTGAAGTTTGATCACTTTTCATCCACAAGAGCAATGTTGTATAATTTGTTTGCCTAATTTTTATTTCTAATTTCTGATTGCTGGAAACTTAATCAGTTCTAAGTTACGTAATAACCCGTCGAAAGAAATCAGTCCCATGTCAATACCATTTTTGACATGCAAAAATTCCGACCGCACATACGTGCATAAAGACACAGACATTTCTATAAGAACGTTGGATTTGGGTTCTGGTGAGCTTGAAACGTGGAGGTACGTCAAAATTTGGAATTCGCAAAATCGGCCCCATTACAATAACTCCCCACTGGGAAGTTAATAATCTTTCAAAGCACTATTAATAACTGAACACAAAGGATCCCAAACACAGCTATGGGCTTAAAGCAATAGCTCTTCCTAAGGTGTTCCCACTAAATACTTTAGTAATGAATATCCATTAGCATGCGAAGCCCGTCTAACCTAGAAAACATCGTAAAATTCACGTCCGATATACTATGTAAATATAAACAGCAGCCACTTGCTACCAACAACTCTATGTATTGCTCTTACCCTTGTCCTTGCCCTTGATTTGTTGCCTGTTTCCACTATATACATATATTTTGTACCATTGACCGTCCTTCATTCTCTCAGTCCGCCACCCCATGAATACATTACTATCCCACAACCTATCATACGTACTCGCCGCAGTTTCAATTTTTTGCCTAAAATCTCAGCTTAAAGTTATTTTCACTCCAATACCCCTCTATGTTACCGCCCCCGCCCATTTTCATCGATTATGTCAACTACCCACATGGGAAAGACATTTCCTCGCCAAAGACCGGAAGTAATGCGCAACTGCAGAAACAATGACGACATCATTAATAGCTTCGCTTATAAAAGCGTACAATCCAACCCGCTCCAATACCCTCTGACAATGTTATAAAATGTTTAAATCACAATCAATGACGTCATGAAAATGGGAGTACAGTTTCCGTGCGGGTGGTATCCAGTACGTCACAGAAAAGCTCACTCACCCCGCCGGTTACAATGAGTACGTACATAAACCCCACCAGCGTACACGTGTGAGCAGCATACTATGTTACGCGCATGCGTTTTCCCCTACGTCCACGCACCAAACCTTTTCCCGAAATACTATACGACGTGAGAATGCGGGAATGTGAACGAAGACTCCATGAATGAATGAGTGAATGAATGAATGAATGAAGTTTTTTTGGGTAAACTGTCGGAGAAGTGACGAAGGGCGGGAGCGTTTGTTGTTTTTCCGGCCTGGCTAAATTGTGTTCAATAATAGCACGTGTCGCAATGACGTCAATGCTAGGCCGTACGCTTTATTCTATGATGTCACACAAGAAAGAGCCGGCAGGATTGAAGGAATTTAATTTCCTTTTTCATTTCTGGCATTACCTTCGGAGCGAACCATCCGGAGGACACCCTACTGCATACATGGATGCGGTCTTTTCATGGGTATGTGCCAGGTTATTACATCCCAGGTCGATTGAAGGGGGCTTGTGTTTGGCCAGTAGCGTTTGTTGTATGCGAATGACGATCTAATTCTATTGTAGGCGCGTTCTTTTGTCACAGAAGATACACAGGTACATTATGTGACTGCAAACGTACGTCGGTAGGGGTTGTGAGCGGACGAGGGCGAGGATGGACATTATTCACTGCTAAATTACGTTTTTGTTTACACTTGAATCACTAACATGCTGCACCATCATACGGAAGGAAGTAGGCGGTAAATATACGCAGGGATTGCGCTGGTGCTTCGCTTATTTATGGAAAATAATTTGCTTTAGAAGGGTAAGATGTATAGATTGTGGAATGTGGATGGTAATATGTCGAATAATTGGGGATTGGTGGCTGAGTGGGCGTTCGAAAATGAATCTACCTATGCAAGGGTTGTTAAAAAAAAAAAAAAAAAAAAACTCATACTTCGGACTAGGTGATGGAAGGATGCAGAGTTTTGCAGCCTTTATTAGAACACTTGCATGCTTTAATTGGAATTCGTGGTGAACTACATACATATTCATTCTGTTAAGGTTGAAGTTCAATTTGCCGACTTTTAAACTTAATTGGTTTTGCAACAATGCCTAGGGTGTTAAAGGCAAATTGTTAAGTGTAAACATAGCATAACCAATTTGTGGTTATGCTTAGTTTTAGGGCTTTATCAAGACAATGTACGTATTTGAGGCTCCACTTTCCTCAGAAAACTACGTAGACTGGATTCTTAAGGCTTATGTTATGTTAACCGTCCCAAAATTGGATAAAAATGTAGCTTTTTCGGAATTACCGTTGTTGTTAGAGTAAAAAAGGTATGCAATACCAAGAAGTTAGGAATGCGGTCAAAACACTCCGAAAACAAGAAAAGCGGTTGGGCCCGACGAGATACCCTCTAAGTACCAGAAAACAAAATGGGACACATCGGGTCCAGATGGTCTTGTGATTCCTATCTCCGAACTTATGAGCGGTGATCAAATGCCTGATCGTTGGAGGGGAAGTTATCCCTCCATCTTCCTACGATAACTACTGTTCTGTCAAGCTGATATCACACACGTCGAACTGGTACTAAATGGCCGACTCCGGAAAAAAATAATGGTGATCAGTGCGGGTCTGTCTCGGGTAAATCAACAACAGATGCAATCCAAAGTAAATATAAGGATCATAATAGAAAAACGTTGAGATTGCTTAAGGGACTTGCATGCAGTTGGTTGACTTTGAGACAGCCTTTGATAACGAGGAGTTCCAAAAACCCTTGAGCACATGATCATGGTTATGTATGAGGAACCAAGGACAAGAGTGAAATATCCCGCATTAGTCACCGAACAGTTCCCAATCAATGTCGTCCTTGAGTGTCTGTTTGAAGGAAAAGTGACGGACCCCAGAGTGCATCAGTTTTTCTTTGCTGACTATAAAACCATCATAAGTGAATATTAGACGTCCCTGCAACGAGCACTTGATGTTTCGGAGGGAAGTGAGTGCCGTATTAGTACAAGAAGACAGAGTATCTATACTGCCCATTCTCTGATCCATACCGGCCTATTCCAGACATTTACTAGATTGATAAAGTGATTCCCAATAGTGATCAATAGCAATGATGACATTATTCATAGGGTAAGCCTTGGTTGGATAAAGTTGAGTAAAAACTCCGGTATCTCTTGTGACCGAAAAATGCCCCCTAAGCTGAAAGGAAGGATGGCAAAGGACTAACAAAGGCCTCGTAAGGGTAGCATCTATCTGACGGATGCTGGCCTGCTAAAAAGCGAGAAGAGCCACCGCAGCCGAACATCTTGCGGCACTGTTAGCAAGTCCTATCCCCACCTCCTCGTGGTGCCTTCTGGAGATTTCCTATGGAAATTGCAGACGGGGAAGGGCGATTGGCGAGCCTCCTGCGCCAAGAAACAGGATTAGTCGGTTGGGCTACGGCTTAGTAAGCCGTAACTGTAAAATAACCACAGGCCTCGGATATACCGGACCGGATCTATGTTGATGACCCTTGCAAAGGACAATGATCTTCGGCTTTGTACGTGGAATAATAGGTCCCTAAACAGGCCACGTGCAGCCGAACAACTTGTGAACGCCCTAGACCGCTATAAAGCGGACAGAACCGCCATCGAGGAAATGCGATGGAATGGACCGGGTATTAAGCGGATGAGACACTGCGATATATACTACGGCGACTGCTATAGGGATAGGGGGCAACGAATGCTTGGATGCGGATTTGTTGTTCGAGGTGGACTAAGGCAAAAAGTCCTAAGCCTCATAACAATCCGTATCAAGGCTACATTTTTTAACATTAGCCTGATCTGCGTCCACGCCCCTACGGAAGACAAGGGTGACTACACCAAAGATGAGTTCTACGATCTCTTAGACAGAAAGTTTGCCTAATATCCCAGCTATGACCTCAAAATTGTACTAGGAGACTTCAATGCTAAGCTGGGTAAGGAAAACATCTTTGAACGAGTCATCGGCGAACATAGCCTACACAACACCGATAACATCCGATAACAGACACAGGCTGAATGATCTTGCTACGGGGCGAAATCTCCTTCTAGCCAGTACGCGCTTCCCGCACCTCGATGTACACAAAGACACCTGGCGGTCTTTTGATCAATCCACTACCAACCAGATTGATCACATCGCGATCGGCGTCAGACACTCCTCCACTGTTCTTGATGTCCGAACTTTCCGAGGGGCTAACATCGACTCGGACCACTATCTTGTAGTAGCCAAGATGCTCTTACGGATATCACGAACGCAACGGAGTAGAGTAGGAATACAAAGTTATGACGTCGGAAAGCTACTATCGCCAGACACCGCTCGTGCTTTTACCGATCGCGTCTCCCTTAAGCTCTCCAATATACCTCAATCCTCCACGCTATCAATAGAACAGCAGTGGAGCCTTTGCAAACAAGCCCTGAAAAGCTCTGCATTCGAAGTTTTGGGTTTCAAGGCTCCACCACGAAGAAACACCTGGTTCGATGACGAGTGCAGGAGGATTCACACTCAAAAGCAGAATGCATATAAAGCCTCGCTGCAGCTAAAAAGAAAGGAGGAGCATAAACTTTTTAGAAAAAAGAAGAAAGAGCACGAGAAGCGCGCGATTGAGGATTTGGAGATGTGTTACTGCAGGCGTGACGTTCAAAAGTTTTATCAACAGATAAAGCGAACATGCCAAGGTTATAAAGCCAGAACGGAAGCCTGCAGGGATGACAACGGACACCTAGTAGTAGAACCGCAGTCGATGCTGAGAATATGGAAAAACCACTTCTGCAGACTGTATAACGGCGATGTTAGTCAATATACCGCTGTCAGGCAGAATGATCCATTTCTAATCGACGGAGATCGCAGAGAATTTTGTCCCCCTGACCTCGACGAAGTTAAGATTGCCATATCGAAGCTCAAGTCGAATAAAGCTGCTGGCGCAGACGGACTGTCTGCTGAGCTCTTCAAGGCAGCTGGGGATGACCTGGTTAGGAGCATGTGCCAGCTCATCTGTAAAATATGGTCAGAGGAAAGCATGCCCGAGGAATGGAGTCTCAGCATCCTATGCCCGATCCACAAGAAAGGAGATCCCTCTGAATGCGCCAACTACATAGGAATAAGTCTCCTTAACATCACCTACAAAATCTTCTCTGCTGTTTTGTGTAAACACCTGAAGCCTTTTGTAAATAAGCTGTAAGGTCCTTATCTTTGGCCAGCCGCTTCCAGTGCCGCACGCCCAGTTGGTTGAGGTCCCTTTCTACCTCTGCGCGCCACCATAGATGCGATCGTCCTCTGCGGCGTCGTTCCTCGGGGTTGGAGTCGAAAACTCTTCGGGCCGGAGCAGTGATGTCCATTCGCTCTACATGGCCCAGCCATCTTAGACGTTGGATCCTAACTAGGCCGATGTAGCTGTACAGCCCGTACAGTTCTTGGTTGAATCTCCTCCTCCACTCTCCGCTTACACAAACGGGACCAATTTTCCTTTCGAAACGCCCAAGAGCCTCTTCATCCTCTTTTGATAACTTCCAAGCCTCAGCGCCGTAGAGGTGGACCGGGATGATTAAAGTTTTGTTGAGGGATACCCTAGTTTTTCGAGGGAAGGCTCTACTACTCAGTTGCCTCTTGAGCCCAAAGAAGCAGCGGTTGGCAGGAGTTATTCTGCGTTTTATCTCAGCGCTGGTGTCGTTGCTGCTTGTCACTATCGTGCCAAGGTAGACGAAGTCCAAAACGTCGGTGTTGCACGTCTCTCTTTGACGACACCTAAAACCTTTTTTAAGATTGAAAGTCTCAGCTAGTTCACCTCCGACCTTAACGGAGCAGCAGCATGCCTCCATAGTCATCCTGCACAGTCTGACGAATTTGGCAGGAATGTTAAAACATGACATGGCTCTGTATAGCTCGTCTTTATAAACACTGTCATATGCGGCTTTAAAGTCGACAAAAAGATGACGCGTGTCGACCTGGAATTCATGGGTATTCTCCAAAATCGGGCGTAGTGTAAATATTTGGTCTATCAAGGATTTTCCTGGCCTGAAACCACACTGGTAGGAACCTACCAGATTGTCCAGTACGGCAGAGAGGATCCTGTATGCCATGTTCAGGAGAATTGTATGTATGTATGTATGTTGGCGTTACAGTCCATGAAGAATCTGAGCCGAGCTTTTCTCAGTCACCCATGTTGTGTGTGATTTCATTTTCCCATAGGTGAAAGGGGCCTACAGTTTATTGCCGGTTCCGAACGGCGAATTTCGAGAAGCTTTTCAAGACAATTTTACTACAGGGGGTTTTGTCAGAACCCCGCTGAGGAGAAACACCGTGAAAAACAAGTTTGATGACATGGCTGTTTCGGGATTCGATTCTGTGTCATCGTCAGAGGCCAACACACTACCCACTGCGCCACGGTGCTCTCATGTTCATAGGCATCTCCTTTCTTATGGACCGGGCAAACGATGCTGAGATTCCATTCGTCGGGCATGCATTCTTCCGACCATATCTTGCAGCTCATCGCCAGCTGCTTTAAACAGTTCAGCGGGAAGACCGTCTGCTCCAGCAGCTTTATAAGGCTTAAATTTCGATATCCCTATCTTAACATCGTCTAGGTTGGGTGGGCGGGATTCTCTTTCGTCTTCGTCCATTGTGAATGGTTCGTTCTGCCTAACGGCGGTATTTTCGCTGGAGTCCTATGTATACACCTCAGAAACAAGCCTTGAGATAGCCGAACAGTTTAACATACAACTCCTCATCATCTCAGGTAACGAAAGGGCCGACACACTCGCCCGACAAGGTACGACGCAAAAATCAATCATGGCATGCGAAGGAATACCTCTTGCAACCATTAAACTTAAACTCATAAATCTCGCCACCGCTGAGATGAACCTGAGATGGGCCCAGGGGCATACCTGCCAGGCAAATATGGCCTCGGCTCGATAGTCAACGGACTAGGAGAATTATCTGCCTAAAAAGAACTGACATCTACAAAATCATTGGTGTCATCACCGGTCACTGCCTCATCGACAGTCATGCGCAAAAACTAGGCAAGTTCCGAATGATTTCTGCAAAAGATGCCTAGACGAAGAGGAGGTCGAATAGATCCACCACCTACTCCGCGCCTGCCCGGCTCTCTGCGCAGTCTAGAAACGCTAGCTAGGATCTTACTTAATAAACGACCTAACAGGTGTTCAGCAAGTAAGGATAACTGACCTTCTTAATTTTTTAGGAAGCCTTAAGTGGTTCCATGAATAGGGGGATAAGCCTAAGCCTAAGTGTATTCCTTCCACAGCACGCTAGGCGCTGCTCTAGATGCTATGAAGAACCTTTCACCCCTCGATATATATATCAGGGGATGTGCTCTGAAAGCCATGTCCCGTCTCAAGAGAAATGACTCGCACAGGAATAAAAGTGTGCTTGCGCAAGGAATATCCTGCGACCCCTGTCTCACGAACATGCCTTCTGACATATTGATACCCGTCATCCGACTGCGCTGTAATTTCATAGTCGAGTTTCCATGGCGTCAGGGTTGGCTCTGGCTAGATACTGAACCTGGAAAGGATAGTCTTCACATTTTCACGGATGGCTCCAAATCTGGGATGGGGTCCGGCGCTGGAGCTTTATTTGAACGTGAAAACGTCCGACTGCACTTTTCGTTAGAAAAATAAGCGCCTGTCGGTTCAGTCAGAGATATACGCATTCCTAATGGCCATGCACCATGTTGTGGAAGGGAAAAAGCATATGTGTCTGCAGTGTTACCCAAGCTGCACTCAAAGCTGTGTCCCATCCCTTAACTAACCCCAAATTAGTGCATGAACAAAAGCCCTTTTTGAACAGAGTCGGTAGACTAAATCCATTAAGGCTTCTATGGTTTCCAGGTCACTCTGTCTTCCTGCCCTTAAGGAGAATTGGCTGCCGAAGACAAAAGCGACCGGAATATAGATAAAAAGTGAAGCAAACACTTGATGGTGGTCTCCACTTCATTTTATTTGATCGGAATTAACGGTGTAGCTACCCGTCGTCATCAAGATTCGGGTGCACCTATTTTGATGACTGCAAAACAGAATCCATGCGTCCCGCATCATCGGTTTTCTCGTTCATATCCCAGATTTTCCAAAACGTCACTACATATCTGTCGGCCTACGCAGCGGTCCATTGTGACACCAGGCAACCGGTATATTCGTAATTGAACATTAATGCTCAAGCCGTTAAAGTTTAACGATTTTTCAAGGCAAGTTATGGCTTGGGCTATAAAATGGAACCATTTAAATGCTTTCATCTTTCGTATGATCGGAGGAGCGATGGATTGAGTGAGTAGTGAATCGGGCTGTGAAGCTGTTGTGATGTGAAGTAGCAGACACGACATCTTGTCGAGTTGATGAGTTGATTACCGATTGGGCGTATTTGCAGTGTGTGATTGAGGCACTTCTGCTCGGTTGGGCAATATATGGATTGTGGTGGATTATATGACGGAATGAAGCTTTATGAGAAATAATATAGATGATTGGAGCCTTCCTATAGTAGTGAGCGTGTGTTGATTCCTGGTATTGATGCCCAAGAGATCGGAATCGTGTGATTTTTTTTAGCATTTGGCACTGCGACCTTTGCAGATCTATTGCGCCTGCTAGCCGATTAGCCGAGGAGCTTCTCCACTTCCATAATGAAGTTGAGAATGCTTCTCGTAGGAGCTGTGGTGATCCCCTCAGGAGTCATAACTTCGCTGAGAAGGATACGCTTCCTAAGATGGCAAAGAGCAGCACACTCACACAGTATGGGTTCCGCCGTCTCTTCGTCCTCGAGACAGAGTCGACACTCAGTTTCAGACGAGAGGCTAATTTTGTTAAGATGATATCTCAAACCGCAATGTCCCGTCAGGTAGCTGACCAGTCTTCTGATACCTACCCTCTTAAGTTTGAGTATGTCAACAGAGTGTTTGTTCAGGGGCCATATAAGTCGTTCCGATTGACGGCATCCCCGAACGCTGTCCAAAAAGGACAGGTGTTGCGATTTATCCCACTTGTCTAAGAAGAAATCGATCTTAGACTTGGGAGTGCGCAAATTGCAAATTGCGATCTCCTTGTGTGTGAAGCTGTTTTCAACACATGTCACCGGATGGTGTAGCGCATTCTCAGTAGATCGTTCCTTGCGATATGCATACTGGTTGGGATGGAGTGGTATCTGATTCTCCAGGATACCTCTAATATGGAGCTCTATCAGTTTTTCCATGGTTTTTAGAAGGAACGAAGTCAAGCTGATACAGCGATAGGATTTAGGTTGTTCACTTGGCTTTCCAATCTTGGGCATGAAGACAAGATTGACCTCCCTCCAGATTTGGGGTATATATCCCAGGTTGAAGCAGGAACTAAAAAGAACTATCAGTGGTGATAAATGGTGTTCAGGCCTTTCTGTAAGATAGCAGGAAAGACACCGTCTTTGCCTGTGGCCTTATATGGCTTAAATGAACCAATTGCCAATTTAACCCTGCCAGAGGTTATACGTTCTACTGTCGATGCTATTTATGACGTTCGTTTGATCGTCAGAGGACATCGACTGGGGAGTAAAATCAGGGAAGTGCACCTCAAGCAAAGTCTCCAGAGTTTCCCTGCGATTGACGGTAAAGGTGCCGTCTGATTTGCGAAGCAACCTGAATCTATTTGTGTGTTCCTGGGATAGCGCTTTATGGAGTCGGGCCGCAGTTGGAAGCGAGGAAGAAACGTCTTTCCTGCGATAGCATCTCTCCATCTCTACGATTGCGAGCTTCTCATGCTTTTTTTTTTTTTTTTTGTTTTGAGAAGCTTATGCTCCTCCCTCCTCTTCTGCTCATAATGCTCACGAGCAGCTCTCGTCCTTCTATGCAGCAAGTCTTGATAGGCTTGTTGCTTGGCTGTGTGTGCCCTCCTACACTAGTCGTCAAGCCATGGGTTTCTCGTTGGTGGCGGTTTGAAACCCAGTACCTCAGAAGCAGCATCCTCTAAGGCTTATTGACAACGGGTTCATTGGTGTTGTACGGTCTGAACAGGTGTTGGAGGCTTTTCCGAGAGCTTGAGGGAGACGCGATTGCCATATGCTCTGGCGGTCTCTTGTGATCCGACGTTGTATGCCGCTGGCCTTACTCGATGTTGGCTCCTTTAAAAGTTGTGGTGTTGTGTAGGCGACTTCCTTGCCCGGTTTCGCGTTTAAGTCACCCAGTACGATTTTAACATCGTAACTGGGAAATTGAGCATATGCCCTATCTAGGAGGTCGTAGAGGTCGTCTTTTGTAGCGTCATCCTTGTCCTCGGTAGGGGCGTGAGCGCAAATTAAACTGATGTTTTCGAACTTAGCTTTGATGCGGATTGTCATGAGGCGTTCGCTTACATGCCGGAAGCTCAATACTTTTTGCCTAAGTCTACCTCTAATGACAAAAACGCATCTGAATAAGCGTTGTCTTCTCTCCTTGTAGCAGTCGCCGTAATAGATATTACAGTTTCTCATCCTCTTTTTGCCCGGTTCATTCCATCGCGCTTCCTGGATTGCAACATTCTACGGCAAGTTGTTCGCCTGCACGTGGTCTGTTGAGGGACCTTTCATTCCACGTACAAGGCCGAATATCATTTTTTCTTTTCCTTTTCCTTTTCCTTTTCCGATGCCGACCCAGGGCATCGGTTAGTCCGTCTGTTTTTTTATAGCCGAGGCTTTTTTCGGCTCTTTTGACTTGTTGGTTTTCCAGGTATTGCTTACCGGGCCATAGCCTAGCCGACACTTATCCTGTTTTGTGGCGCAAGAAACTCGGCATTCGCCCTTTTCCGTTCGCGATTTCAAATAGAAATCCCCAGGTGGTACCAAGAGGAGGTGGAAATAGGAGCTGCTGGATGTTCGGCTGCAGTGGCTTCTACTCGCTATCTTACGGGCGACGACTGACAGCCATCAGCATGGAAAACGTAGATACCAGTTGCTATGTACATATATTCGTGAGTGTTTCAGGTCAAACTAAACATAAAGACCGAGACATCGATGATACAATACCTATCATAACGTAATGAAAGTCATACATTACCACGGGCCACAAATGTCATCCCATTGAATGCAACAAAGTAGCTAGGCAAATAGATTCACCAAACCATCCATTCAACAAAATGTGCATCAGTATCATACAGAACAATGAACAAGACGAAACTTAGATCGCTCCAGTGTCCTTCGCTCATGAAGAGATCTCATAACAAACAAAGCAAACTGCCAACACCATTCATTCAGAATCATTATTCCTCATTCCTCGGCACCAGTGCCAGTAGCAGGTGGACAACGGAATTCTAAGGTCACCGTCACCAACGCTAATCGAAACATTCCACTTTAACCTATCGGCTCTTCGACTTTCCTGTCCGCCCCAAAAGGTAAAAAACAATGATGTCGACACCTCAAACGAACCCCAACAAGCCGATCATTTGTTGACTGAACATACCCAGCTCGCATACGAGTCCGATGCCTCTAATAGCGACTTGCTGACTACTCGAACGCGGCGGCGAGTCAACGTTTCGTCATAAATCGGTATAAATTGCAATTTATAAAGCTTCAATTTCATGGTTTGTTGTCGAGCACACTGACATCAAACTGACTGAATTGAAAGTTCCATGACACAAAGTCAAAACCTCTGTTTTGGCCGGTTTCTCGGGCACAAGATCTCACCCGGGACGGCATATGTACATATTCTATTGTGTAGCTTCCCAGCGATAGATGATTCTTCCAGCACGTTTTGCCACTGACAACCACGAGTACTTACCGATTCGAATCGCTCAATATTAAGTTTCAGTTCTCGGAATGCTTTTGTCCGCCGGCGACGACGACTACAATCCTCAACGTAGCCAAGAAGCTATAGCAATCAAGAAGCTAGAAGATGTGGTCAAGTTCTGTGTGTAGAGCGGGAAGAATTTCGCAACATAGCAATTTTTGCTTTTTGTTTTAATGTAGCTCTAAGCGAGCGATCAGCGCTCGCGTGTTGCCTCTCCTTGTACCGATTCACATGAACGTTTCGGAAATCTTTAATCTAAACCATCTATTAAACGAGATACCTATTAACTATCATTTAAGTGAAGATAAAAAAAAAATGGAAAAAAAGAAGTTGGCGCGTCTTCGTCGTGCATCAGTGTCCGCGTGTGAGCTTGTGACGCTAAGTCGCAATCTAATTTACCGTCTGTCTGTCAAAGAGGCGCTGCACTAAAGCAATGACTACGACTACGACTACGACGACGACATGAACTGACGTCTAAAACACATCGTTTTCGTATCGTTATTTAACTTAATTGTACAGATCGTGACAACTTATTTAGAAAAATCGTTGACGGCAACGAGCATAGCGAACCTACTGCGTCATGTGCCGCATAGATGGCAAGGGAAAACGCTTCGTACAATTTTTTATTAATAATTTTTTTATTTTTGTTTGTCTTCAGTTTTGATTTTCCCGAAGCTCGTATGGATGGGTATGGTCGTCCGTCGACGATGAGGAGGAGGATGATGATGATGATATTGACTGGCAGCGTCGGAATACAGTGCTTGTGTCGTCGCCGTCGCCAGTTATAGCCCTGACTACAAGTTATGGGTTTGGTTAATGGGTAGTAAGGAGGTAGTGAAGTGGTGCAATTGCAATGAAACGAGAGACAAGACAGCCGGCAGCGCCAATGTGCGCTGAATATCTGTCCAGAGCGTTGGAGCGGTTAGTCGCTCTGCGCGGCGTCCTTCTCGAAGGAGGAGGCCAAATTGCTTATTATTATTACTATTTTGAAGCGAATGCCCGTAATGCGCTCGTAATATTGTTTTTTTCTTTTTCCCCTTATTCCGTTTCGGTTCAATTTGTTTAGTTGTCGAAGAAGAACCTATTCGAAGCCAGGAGCGTCCCTGGCCCTAATTGAAAACAAAATCATAGCAAGCACAGAAGAGAACATATTTTTAAAGTAAACATCATTTTAATAGCCATTTAGAGTTTTACACCTCTGGTCGTAAACTTGCAATCACTATAAGCCCAGAAACTGATCTATGTGAAGTTTATAGAGCACTTGAAAGAAAGCCGAAACCTTAACAAAACCGCCTCATGCCCGTAGAAATAGAGATAAATATTGCTGACAGTAAGCCCTGACTAAAACCAGCCTTCGATATAAGTACCTATGTATGTGCGTTTTTCCTTGAAGAAGTATTGTGGTCCACTCGAGAGCTCATCAATCCTATGCCACTCGACTTCTTAAATGATGCCAGCAACAATGGTCAGCTGATCAATGATAAACTACGACGTGTCTTATAATGCCCTAAAGGGAAGGCGCTTATCGTGTGATTGTACTCCACTCAGATAAGTTTGTCTTGCATAAATTAAGCTTTGCACCTTAACAGACCTTTTTTCGTACCATTTTATATTTGGAATAAGATCCCACAGGTTATCCTTGCATCCAGGTGCAACTGGGTTATCGTGCTCACGTCTATCGTGTCTGTCTTCTTTCTTTGACAATTTTAATTTTTAAGACTCTCACTGCTTTCAATATACTTACATACGTAGGTGGGGCTACAGCCCGAGGTGAACTTGATCCTCAACCAACATGCCTCTATAACCGGCACGATCTCTGGTTCTCAGTGCCCCGCGGCCCAGTCGGTTGAGACTCCTTTTCACCTATGTGCACCACTATAGATGTGGCCGCCCTCTGCTGCGTCTTTCTTCGCGGTCGGATTCGAAGACTCTTCGGACTGGAACTATGGTGTCCGTTCATTCTACATGATCCAGCCATCTAAGACGCTGTATCCATAGACGTCAGATTAAACCGATGTCGCTGTACAGCTCATAGATTTGGTGGTTGAATCTTCCTTTCCTCTCCTCGTCAACACAAACGGGCCCAAAGATTACATGCAGGATTTTCCTCTTGAAGCGTCCAAATGCCATCTTATAAATTTTTAATAGAATCTAAGCCTCCGCGACATAATGGAGACCTGGATGAATAAGGTTTTAAAAAGGATCACTTTACGCTTTCGAGAGACGACTCAAATTTTAAACTGCCTCGTCACGACCCAGCTAATCTAATCACCAGCCAGCTAACGTTGCCACTAGCCAGCTAACCTGGCCACCAGACAGCTACTCCGGCCACCAGCCAGTTAACCTATCCACCTGCCAGCTAAACCGACCAACAAGGTAACCTACCCACCAGTCAGCTAACCTGGCCACCAGCCACCAGCCAGCTAACCTGTCCACCAGCAAACCAATCTGCCCACCAGCCCCCTAACTGGTCACCAGACAGCTAACCTGTCCACCAGCCAGCTAGCCTGGCTAAAAGCCCGCTAACCTGGCCACCAGAGAGCTAACCTGGTCACGAGCGAGTTAACCTGGCTATCAGCTAACTAATCCGGCTGCCAGCCAGCCAACCTGGCCACGAGGCTACTAAGCCGAAGGCCAGCAAGAAAGCCTGGCCACAAGCCAGCAAACCTGGCCACCAGCGAGCTAACCAACCACCAGTCAGCTAGCTGGCCAACAGCTAGCTAACCTGGCCACCAGCCCATTAACCTGGCCCCCAGCCAAATAACCTGGCAACCATCCAGTTTACCTGACCACCAGCCAGCTAACCTGCCCACGGGCCTGGTACTTACTTACTTATCAGGCCAGCGATCCATGGAGGATCTGAGCCTGAGCTATAGCTGCCTTCCGTCCTTGACGTCCCGGGCACGCTGCTTCCAGTAATCAAGACCAAGATGTCTTACATCCGCGATTACTTGATCTTTATACCGGAGGTTCGGTCTTCCTCTTCTTCTCGAACCAGGACGCTCGGAGTCGAAGACCCTCTTAGCTGGAGCGTTGATGTCCATGCGCTCGATATGGCCGAGCCAGTGTAGTCGACGGATCTTAGCCTTCCGGACTACATCCACATCTTTGTACAGCTCGTAGAGTTCACGGTTGTGTCTCTTCTCCATTCACCTTCCTTACAGACAGGACCAAATATCCGGGGCAGAATTTTTCTCTCGAAAAAACCCAAAATCAGCTCCGCTGTTCTGCTTATCGTCCAGCTTTCGGCTCCGTACAGCAATACTGGCAGTATGAGCGTTTTGTAAAGCATGACTTTGGTATTTCGAGTGAGGAGTTTTGACCCCAGGTGTTTGACAAACAAGAAGCAGCGGTTGCCAAGGGCGATTCCATGCAGGATCTCCACTGTGGTGTCAATTGTGGAATTAACGTTTGCCCCGAGGTAGACAAACCCCTTAACTACCTCGAAATTGTAGCTGTCAATTGTTATATTTTGTCCAAGGTGGAGAGCGACGGATTAACTTTTGCTTGACAGCTTGTACTTCGTCTTGTCCTCATCCAGCCAGGTAACCTGGCCAAATAACATGACAACCATCCAGTTTACATATCCACGAGCCAGCTAACCGGCCAACAGCCCGCTAAGCTGGCCACGAGCCAGCTAGCCTGGTCACCAGCCAGCTAACCTGCCCACGAGTCAGCTGATCTGGCCAAATATCATGGCCACTATCCAGGTGGACACCTGGTTGGGTGGTGGTTGAGTAGGCTGACTGGCCAGGTTGGCTTGCTGGCCAGGTTGGCTAGCTGGCCAGGTTGGCTAGCTGGCCAGGTTGGCTAGCTGGCCAGGTTGGCTAGCTGGCCAGGTTGGCTAGCTGGCCAGGTTGGCTAGCTGGCCAGGTTGGCTAGCTGGCCAGGTTGACTTGCTGGCCAGGATGGCTTGCTGGCCAGGTTGGCCTGCTGTCCAGGTTGGCTGGCTGGCCAACTTGATTTGCTTGCCAGGTCGCCTGGTTGGTCAGGTTGGCTGGCTGGCCTGGTTGGCTGGCTGGTCAGTTTGGCTAGCTGGCCAGGATGGCTGGCTTGTCAGGTTGGCTGGCTCGTCAGGTTGGCTGGCTGGCATGGCTGGTTGATGTCCATCATGGACCAGATCTTCGCAATACTCCAATTCCTGGAAAAGACTTATGAGAAGCAAATTGACACCCATCACCTTTTTGTTGATTTCAAGGTCGCTTTCGATAGCATGAAAAGAAATTTTTCTGTACACCACTATGCTTGAGTTTGGCATTCCTGCCAAACTTATACGGCTGTGCAGAATGACGTTGACTCTGCCACCAGTTCTGTCAGAGTAGGAAAAGATATCTCAGAGCCGTTTAATACCAAACGAGGTTTTAAACAAGGTGACTCCGAATACTCGCTGCAGACCTTAACCGATGATATCGAGATAGCTGGCACAAACAATCGAGCCGTGCCTGCAGCCTTCTCCAGTTTGGGACGAGAAGCAAAACGAATAGGACTGGTGGTAAACGAAGAAAATGCGAAGTATCTCCTGTCATCAAAGAAAGAATCCCTATGCATTGGGACTCATGTCACTGTTGACAGTAGCCCAATCCAAATTTTTTCCAAGTATGCAATGAAGCTGTTCACTGAATTGTTTGATCCTTTCCACAGCCGTAATAGCTATGAAGATTAGGGACAGGACACTCATAATTTTTTTTCCAATTGAATCCACAGGCCACCAAAAGTGAAAGTGACATTAAAGGTCCAGTCAGAAGGCCGATAGATGTCTCGTACAACTCGTAGACCTCGCGGTTATATATTCTCCTCCATTCACCTTCCTCATAGAATTTTTCTTTCAAAAGAACCAAAAATCAGCTCCGCCGTTCTGCTTATCGTCCAGGGGAGTTTCGACCCAAGTTGTTTAGACAAACCGAAGTAGATCTCCACTGCGGTGTCAATTGTGGAATTTTCGCTTGCCCTGAATTAGACAAACTCCTTAACCACCTCGAGATTATAGCTGTCAACCGTCATATTTTGTCCCAGGTGGTGAGGGACGGATCGGCTTTTGCTTGACAGCATGTATGTACGTACTTTGTCTTATCCTCGTTGATTTAAGACCAACTTGTTGCGCCTGTGCCTCAATCGCCTAGAAAGCTTCTACAACATGGACAGACTTTAAAGCTTCTACAACATGGACAGACTTGTAGAAGATAGTGCCCTCCCTGTTGACACCTGCCCGTCACACTATCTGCTCCATCATCAAATTGAAGAAGTCACACGACAGCGCCTCTCCTTGCCGAAATCTGGTGCATGTTTCAAACGGTTCAGATGTCCTAGAACCGAACTGCAAGGTTGATCGCGTATTTCTTACCGTGGCGCGGCACAGCCGGATCAGTTTTCCTGGGATTCCGAACTCGGCCATCGCATCAAACAATTCTTTACGATGAATGCTGTCGTACGCGGCTTGAAATCAATGTAGAGATGGTGTGTATCGATTTGAGACTCGCCGGTCTTTTCCAGGATTTGTCGAAGTGTGAAGATTTGGTCTATAGTCGATTTGCCGGGCCGGAAGCCGCACTGGTAGCTGTCGATTAGTGCGGTGCAAAAGGGATTCAGACGATCCACAGTACGCTGGACAGGATCTTGTATGCGACATTGAGCAGGGATACACCTCTATAGTTCTTGCAGGAGATAGGATAGCCTTTTCTATGGGTGGGGCAAGTAGAGCTAATATTCCAGCCGTCGGGCATGCTTCCATCTTCCCAAATTCTACAGATGATCTGGTGCATGCTCTCTACCAGAGCAAAGCCGCCGGCCTTGAAGAGCTCTGATGGCAAGCCATTTGAGCCTGCGGCCTTGTTGCTCTTGAGTTTTTGAATAGCTGTGCCGACTTCTTCGATTCTGGGTGGGAGGAGGAGCGGCTGGAGTTGGGATTTCCTCAGTCCTTACCACTTACCCTCTTGGTCATGCCCGTTAAGCAGCTGCTGGGAATGCTGCTTAAATACATCCACTATTCCCTGCGGGTCGGTGACAAGATTACCTTCGCAATTTCAAAGAGCTTGGGTGCCTTTCTCAAAGCCTCCTGCAAGGCTTTTAGACTTCTTATAAAATGCCCGTATTTTATGTTGGGAGGCCGCGAAGATTATTTTCTTTAGTCGAAGCAGTTTTTTCTCCTCTCTTCTTCTGGCTCGGCACTCCTCTCGCGCTGGTCTTTCACTGCAGCGATTTCTGGTAAGCCTCGTCGGCTGCTGCGTTTTCCTGCTCACACTCGCCATTATACCACGGGTTTCTTGTCGGGGGTGGTAGATAGCCTAGGGTGTTCTCGATTACTTCCTAAATGGCTGGGCGGCAATGCAGCCACATGTTCGACCCAAAACAATATAAATTAAAGGAGTCATCCTCAACCTTATCTGGTGGAGTTATTGTTTGCCAGAAAGTCTACCGCTGGGGGTGACGACGCCAGGACTTCCACTGACCTGTTAAAACTGCGGTTATATTTTCCTCAAGGCATCCTAATGCCCGTAGAAACCTCTTAAGCTCAAATTACTTAAGTATTTCTGTTATTATAACCAGAATCCTCTTGGCTGATTTCAGGTTCCCCCTCCATGCCGCTCCCGTCCAAAGCCACCGGTGCTTGATCTTTGAATCAATTTTTTTCTCTGGGATTGTCAAATGTTTACACGGAGCACGCTCGCTCCAGAGAAGCCGTAAAGAAGTTAGAAAAGAAGAAAAAACAACGACAAATCAAAGTAAAACCAAAATGAGGCGGAATAGATCGCAATTCGATAGATGCTCCGCTCAGATATCGGATTACACTTTGAAATGAGGAATTTTTTGTTCATCAACAGGTCTTCCTTCCAGCACACCGACTGACTAGCATCATAGACCAACAGGTCGATCTTTTTAGCAAAGAAAAAAATAAAAGACAAAAGACTGGGAGAGTACTCTTGTTGCCCGTGGAGGTGGTAGTGATTCTAGCGATCTTCATCGCCCTCGACGGTTGTCTTCACTTTTGTTCGATCCCGCTCGGATTTAGTTGTCTTGCTTTTGGGGCCATTATGCCATTGTGTTAGGATCACTCGCGAAGACACAGCGAATAACCTAAGAAAACAATTCAAACAATTTAGGCGTGATGGTATCGCCTCCAATTCGCGTCGTCCTTCGCGACTATGAGTGGCGACGACAACAACGAAGTTGGCTGGCTATAGCGATGGGGATATTGATGACTACAACGACGACTAGACTAGGTTTAGAGGTTTTTGGGGATTTGAAGGCTTGCATGAGTGAAATGAATTACACTGCAATTTTCGTGTATCCAATCCATTGTGGATTGTGGATTGGATACATTTGTCCGTTGCTGTCGGAACGAACAACAATTGGGTGAAGGGAGTGAGTGCGAGTATCTAAGAGCACTGTCGCTTGCGCTTGTGCTATGACGACTATGCCAGGAGGATGTGGTTATATAATTCAATTTTTGTTTTATGATTGAATTGTTTTATGTTTTCTTTTTTTTTTTTTTATTTACTTTAGATTGAGGCGTATGGATTAAAACAAAGGAGCTGGCGGAGATATGGGCGCAACTTAGATGTATAACTGAAAATGAAAGTACGTGGAGGTAGATTGGCTTTTGACTCTCCCCCATCGTAGTAACAGGTGATACCGAAGCAAGTGATTACTATCTGAGGCGAGTGGGGGGGGGCAAACAGAATTCTTTTGATTTGAAATTTCAGTTTGTTTTATGATGATGAAGAAGCGGCAGTTCGGATGCCTTGGGCACTTTGGCGAGTTCGAATGCTACCAACCTTTCAATATGTGATTGATCAGAGGGTATGTGCTGCTATTCATTGCTTTCTAGTACCCAATTGTGAGTAAACACTTGTTTTTTTTTTTTTTTTCAAGCTAAAACGTTTCCAGATCGCAAGCTAAATATGGTGTGCCTAAAGGCTAATTACTAGGACCAACTTTGGTTTATATGTTTATTAGCATTCTTCGCCAGATGTTATCGTGCTCTGCATAAATCAAAATGCTAAGTAAAATCATTAAAACGTCTTCTATGGCTGGATGAGATCAAATTCAAAGCACTCTTCCAAACGTCTGAGTATAACAAGCGGACCTCCAATCAGGTGTTAATTACATAAACTCCACATCGTTACCCATTCAATCTGAAACCGATCGTTCTATAAATAAATAAAAAAAAAAACAAAAACCAATATCGTAAATGTCAGCAAACCATTAATGGACAGCCGAGGAGTGCTCTTTGACAACTTGAAGGGACGCATACCCACATGCAGTCCACGCTGCGAAACTCTGCTCTGCGAATCTTTAACTCGTGCTCCACTTTGAACGCTATCTAGAACACATACTTCTCCGAGTTTCATGTCACACAATAAATTGGATCTGCCAACAAGTATTCAACACAGCTGAAGAGTGTCCCGCACTCCACTGATTTACAACACCAGTTGGCACTCTGGTTTTGAATACCGAAAGTCAAATCATAGATCATCTAGTTCGTTGAGTATCAGCATCAGACGAGCCAAAGAGATCGTTCGCATTAGCTTAAATGGTCATCTCATCATTAGACATATACATACTTGCATTCTAAACCGTCTTAGCTAAATCAGAGAACGATTAAATTTGATCGTGAATACTTGAGCGCCATCATCACCATCACTGGACTAGTGCCGCCAAGAGTATCGTATCGTGGCGGTTGGATCAAGACAACCGACGACATAATTGATTAATTTATGATGCGGCACCGTATGCTGCCAAGTGATTAAAAAGATCAACTCCAGTTGGTCTCCAGCCAATGGCCAATTAGTCACAGTAAAGGTTGCCACTAAAAAAAAAAAAAAAAATGAAAACTGTAACAGCACGATGCATTCGCACTGTTGGTGGCTGGGACCAATTCAATTGCCACGTCATACAGTCGGAAACCCATTAGACACAAAAAGGAAAAACACTCAAGGTTCGGTATGCTCGATCTGTTTAAGGAAGTCACAAGGTCTGTCGTTACCTCGTAGACTAGCCATTGTCCCAGTATTACAATTGACATATTTGCAGCTGAGCTTGCCCCAGATGCGTTAGCACCACTGTCATCGTCAGTTTCGCACTTACGTAGCTTTGGTGAGTAAAACTCGCCGCTGCACGATCACAGATTGCGTCTCGCGAGTTTGTCTAATTGTCCACTTCGATAGGATCGTTATCCGATGCTGGTACGAGTATGTTGCTGAAATGGACCGTATGTGTCTGAGTTGACGATCGGAATTCCAATTGCGTTGTAATTAAGATTTGCTCCGTACCTCTTGAAGCTTCCTTAAATCGTCGCTTCGACAAATGCTGTAGGAAGTGCCGGAGATAAGTCAATGTCTAAGTACGGGTAAACACAACGATTAGCTTGGATCGATACATAATTCAATATGACGGTAATTTGTTGTAGGATTTGAATTGTAATTCGAGTTTGACATGACAGTTTACTGCAGTTTATCTGCGTTTAATGTAACCTTGGGTATAGTGTGTCGAACGAAGGAAGTAGGAAATAGTCCGATCGGTTTGTTTTGACCATTGCAATGTCGCACGTCGTGCTTGGTGGATCGTAATTAGCCGTAATTAGGTTTTATCTTCCATTGACGTTCTCATAAACTTCTTTTTAATAAATTCGAGGGCAAAGTGTCTTTTCCTGGTTCTGGAATAGCATATTCTTCAGAGGCCGCATATGAGAGCTCGTCTCTTTGTACGCTACCATATGCGGCCTTAGAGTCGACAAACAGATAGTCGGTATCGATCTGGAACTCGTTGATTTTTTCCAGGATCTGCCGCAATGTGGATACTTGATCGATAGTGGACTTCCCGGCCCAAAACCACATTGATAAGGATCAATCAGTTTATTAACGAACGGTGTTGAACGGGTCACGTCAGAAAACGGGATAAGGCTAGTGGACTTTATGGCGGCACATAACCTGGTAGTAGCAAGTACACGATTCCCACACCTCAACATCCATAAGGGGAGACTCGGATCATTACATTGTTGCAGCCAAGGTACGGATGCGAATTTCTCGGAATCAACGGAGTCGAGTAAGAACACCAAAATTTAACGTCGGAAAGCTGCAATCGCAGTATCAAGTCTCCCTCAAGCTCTCTCAGGTCCCGATGCAATCTGCAGAAACCATAGAACAGCAATGGAGTCGTTGTCAGAAAGGCATTAGAGAGGCTTCCTCAGATATACTCGATTTCGAGCCACCACCGTCGAGAATGATGATGAGTGCAGACAGGCCCATGTATAGAAACAGCATGCATACATGGCCACATTGCATCGACGGACGAGAGCTGCCCGCGTGTTCTATGAACAGAAAAGGTGAGAGGAGCATGCGCTTCTGAGAAGGAAAAAGATGGAGAGATGTTACTGCAGGAACAACGTTCAAAAATTTTACCAGAAAGTAAAACGAACATGCCAAGGCTATAAAGGCAGAACAGAAGCCTGCAGGGATGAGCACGGACATCTAGTAGTGGAGTCACAGTCGATGCTGAGATTGTGGAAGGACCACTTCTGCAAACTGTATAACGGCGATGATAGTCAAAAGGCCGCCGTCAAGCAGAGTGAACCATTCACAATGGACGAAGACGAAGGAGAATCCCGTCCACCCGACCTAGACGATGTTTAGATAGCGATATCGAAACTTAAGTCTTATAAAGCTGCTGGAGCATACGGACTCCTCGCGGAACTGTTTAAAGCAGCTGGCGATGAGCTGGTCAGGAACATGCACCAACTCATCTGCAAGATATGGTCAAAAGAAAGCATGCCCGATGAATGGAATCTCAGTATCGTTTGCGCGGTCCATAAGAAAGGAGACCCCTATGACTGCGCCAATTACAGAGGGATAAGCCTCCTGAACATCGCGAACAATATCCTCTCTGCCGTACTGTGTAAGTAACTGAAACCGTTCGTGGACAATCTGGACAAACCACGATAGACCAAATATTTACACTACGGCAGATCTTGGAGAAGACCCATGAATTCCAGGTCGACACGCACTATCTTTTCGTCGACTTTAAAGCCGCGTATGACAGTGTTTATGGAGACGAGCTATACAGAGCCATGTCATGTTTTAACATTCCTGCCAAGCTCGTCAGACTGTGCAGGATAACTATGGAGAACTCTAGCTGCTCCATTAAGGCCGGAAGCGAACTAACCGACCCCTTTGATGTTAAAAAAGGTTTTAGACAAGGTGACGCACTGTTATGTGATTTCTTCAACGTTATTCTTGAAAATATAGTGCGGGACTCTGCGGCCAATAGAAGAGGTACGATCTACTTCAAGTCCACACAATTGCTTGCCTACGTAAATGATATTGACGTTATTGGACGGACAAAGCGAGACGTCAATGAGGCGTTCGCAAGCATGGAAGAAAAAGCGGCTAAAGTGGGGCTAAGGGTAAATGGGGACAAGGCCAAGTAATAATGCTGTCATCCAAGAAAGATGCGCAACACCGACGTCTTGGTCAGAACGTCACCAATATATTTTTGAAGTAGCCGAGGACTTCGTCTACCTTGGCTCGATAGTGACAAGGAGCAACGAGGAGCAACGACACCAGCGCTAAGATAAAACGCAGAATAACTCTTGCCAATCGCTGCTTCTTCGGGCTCAAGAAGCAATTGAGTAGTAGAGCCCTCTCTCGAAAAACTAAGGTTTCCCTCTACAAACCTTAATCATCCCGGCCCTCCTCTATGGCGCTGAGGCTTGGACGTTATCAAAAGCGGATGAGGAGGCTCTTGGGCGTTTCGAGAGGAAAATTCTGCGTGCAATCCTTGGTCCCGTTTGTGTAAAAGGAGAGTGGAGGAGGAGATTCAACCAGGAACCGTACGGGCTGTACAGCGACATCGGCCTAGTTAGGCGTCTTCGGATCCAACGTCTAGGATGGTTGGGCCATGTAGAGCGAATGGACATCAACGCTCCGGCCCGAAGAGTCTTCGACTCCAACGCCGAGGGACGACGCAGCAAAGGACGACCGCATTTATGGTGGCGCGCACTGATGGAAAGGGACCTCAACCAACTGGGCGTGCGGCACTGGAAGCGGCTGGCCAAAGATCGTGCCGTTTGGAGAGGCTTGTTGGTTGAGGCCCTGGTTCACCCCGAACTGTAGCGCTATCAAAGTAAGTAAGTAAGTAAGGTTTCAGGTGTTCACACAGTGCAGCAGGGAAGATCTTATTTGCGACGTTAAAGAGCTTTAACTTAACTAACTACAGGGGAAGTTGGCGCAGTTATAGGGTTCTCCTTTCTTGTCGGGCATGCTTTCCTTCTACCATGTTTTAGAGATGAGATGGTGGGTGCACCCTACCAGCTCATCTCCAACCGTTTTAAATAGCTCGGCAGACACGCCGTCTGCGCCCGCGGCTTTATTAATTTTAAGTTTCGAAATTGCCAGCTTAATTTCATCTAGGTCGTGTGGACGGAATTCTCTTGCATCTTGGTCCGTTGCGAATGGATCATTCTACCTGACAGCGGTATCAGGAACAGAAGTGTTCCTTCCGTGTTTCGACTTTGACCCTACTACTGTATGTACATATATATGTATGCTGGCGTTACAGTCCATGAAGAACCTGAGCCGAGCTTCTCTCAATCACCCATGTTGTGTGTGATTTCATTTTCCCATAGGTGAAAGGGACCTACAGTTTATTGCCGGTTCCGAACGGCGAATTTCGAGAAGCTTTTCATGACAATTTTACTACAGGGAGTTTTGTCAGAACCCCGCTGAGGAGAAACACCGTGAAAACACGTTCGATGACATGGCTGTATCGGGATTCGATCCCGTGTCATCGGCGTCAGAGGCCAACACACTACCCACTGCGCCACGGTGCTCTCAACTAAAAAATAGGCAAGAAAATTAACAACATGCAATATTCCCAAGCGGTCCTGTATCTAAGTACTGACCGCGCCCGACGCTGATTGATTGCGGTGATCGAATGAGAACCGATACGTTACCCATTATTCGTCTAAGAACCCTACCGCAGCTAACAAAAAGAGCTGTTGACCTTGAAATACTTGAACAGATCTTCACAAATTATAGCTAAGAATCATCTCAATCACGTTAGCTTCCAAAAAGCATCATAGTCGGTCCACTCGTTAAGGAGCTACGATGCCACAGACAGACACACAGGCCCCTCAAACTTATAACACCGCTCTTTTTGCATCGGGGGTTAAAAATTTAAAAATATGGAATTAAATGGTTGTTTTCATTTGTCCCACTGGAAAGTTAGTCGTGTGGGCCTTGCGAACCGCATCTAGACCACGTTTTTTGACTGAAAATCGCAGTCTTTCCTTGAGAACTACCTTGTTGATTTCAACAAAAAACACTTCAACATCCGAAAGAACTTGATAAAAATTCTTGTTCAATAATGAGCGTCTTTGAATAGGCTATTCGGTCAAATCCTGTGAATAACCTCTACTTCTTTCCAGGAAGCTGTTCCCTGGTACTTCCTAGCATTTTACCAATATTGGAACAATAAATGGAGGAGGAAAAAACAAGACTTTTACACTTTTAAGTCAGTCTATTGAGTCACTAAATACAGTGCAGGATTTTGTTGAAACGAGGTTACCCAAGGCTTCGCAGTTCGACTTGAGACACAAAGCTCTTCTTCTACTGTGTTATATAGCTCGTCTCTACGTATACTATCGTATGCAGCCTTAAATTCGACAAACAGATGGAGAGTGTCTATCTGGAACTCGTTTGTTTTTTCCAGGATCTGCCGCAGTGTGAATAATTGATATATAGTGGACTTCCCGGTCCTGAAACCACACCTATATGGACCAAGCAGTTTACTAACGAATGGGTTCAGGCGTTCACACAGTGCAGCAGAGAAGTCAAACCATGGGTCTCTTGTTGGTGGCGGTTTGAAACCCAGTACCTTAGAAACAGCACTCTCTAAGGCTTGTTGACAACGGGTCAATTGGTGTTGTACGGTCTGAGCAGGTGTTGGAGGGTTTTCCGAGAGCTTGAGGAAGACGCGATCGACATAGGCTCTGGCGGTCTCTTGCAATTGTAGCATTGCGACGTTGTATGCCGCTGGCCTTACTCCTCGATTTTTCTGGGCCAGGCTTATTCGTCGTCGTAACCTGCCTGCGACAAGATAGTAGCGACTTCCTTGCCCAGTTGAGCATATGTCCTATCTAGGAGGTCGTAGAAGTCGTCTTTTGTAGCGTCATCCTTGTTCTCGGTAGGGGTGTGAGCACAAATTAGGCTGTGGTTTGCGAGTTTAGCTTTGATGCGGATTGTCATGAGGCGTTCGCTTACATGCTGGAAGCTCAAGACTTTTTGCCTAGTCTACCACCAATGACAAATCCGCATCCGAATAAGCGTTGTCTTCTCTCCCTGTAGCGGTCGTCGTCATAGATATCACAGTTTCTCACCCTCTTTTTGCCCGGTCCATTCCATAATAGTCTAGGGCCTCCGTAAGTTGTTCGGCTGCACGTGGTCTGTTGAGCGAAAATACTATTCCTTATTTTCCTTTTGTTGTTTCCTGGGTCATCATCCGTTAATCCGTCCGTTTTTTTATATCTGAGGCTTTTTTCGGGTTTGTTTTTGGCTTATTGGTTTTTTTTCCAGGTATGGCTTGCCGGGCCGAAGCCTAACCGTAGGAAAGGCTTCGCTATTCGCCCTTTTCCGTTCCCCAGGTGGCACCACAAGGATGTGGAAATAGGATTTACTAACAGAGATGCTAGATGTTCGGCTGCAATGGCTTCTGCTCGCTATTTTACGGGACAGCGCATGTCGGACACGCTACCCCTACGGGGCCTTTGGTAGTCCTTTACCAACCTTGAGACACAAAGTCGGAAGAAATAAAATGATGTGAAAGAGATATGAATGCAAAACAATTCCCGATAAAGTTTTCAACAGTCGTGTCCTTCGCTTATATGTATTCTAACATGACAAAACGTAGCGTTGAAATATGTCGAGATCATTATTTCAAAACCGCTGTACAACACTACATTGCACAAACGCAGCAACTGCTCATTTAACTTTACATCAACAATTTGACAAATCTTCACGTCAATCTCGATCGCTGTCGTTCAATCTCAATCCGTTCAATTAAAGTTTTTTCATTTCTTCCCCCGGATCAAAAAGTGAAAGAATTTTTTGAGAACAACTGCGGGAGTACTGATTTAGGTAATATATCGACGAGTGAGGACAAATCCAATTCGAAAACCTGATACATACGTTTGACAATCATAGAAACGACACTGACGCATTCTTTTCATTCAGCATCGGTCGTTGGGACCACATGTCCACGAATCAATGTCAGCGTATGGAACTGCGTTCGACAAGATCATGATCTCGTTCCATAGAGCTGTGTCAACTGACGATGTTGACACTATTAGAATGCTTAATACGATAATTGGGTATCTTATACGTTGGTTACATCCAAGATGTACTCTAAACTTAGAGTCACTACAACGATAGTATAGTTAATTGCTCCCAAAATAGTCCAACCGAATTTGATCCCTCAATTAGGCAAACATTAATCAATAGAACGATCGAATAAAACTGTCACACGAGCATAAAATCGATGCACGAAAGACCTGGGCTAATTGAAATTAAGTCTACAGGTGAACATTATTTTTCCACGAGTCTACTAAGCACCTAGTATCGCCTTCACCACTTCTGCTCATCATCCGTACTTATCGTGCCGATTGCCGACATTTGAATTTGTAATTCTTCGCGCTCACGATTTGTACATATATTGTATATCGCAGCACGTAGTCAACAATCTATCGGAATCTCTCCTCCTTCGTTGCATCCATCGGGTACCTGTCTCAAGCAGAAATTAAATCATAAACTTAGACCTTAAGAATGAGATATTCTCGTGTAGTATCGAGCCGTACTCGAATTATCTTCATCTCATTCTGGCCAGCAGCAATGCATAGATTCGTTCGGCTAGTTGGTGCTGTGTGTGCATATGCGCAGCGGGTTATGCGATCTTTTGGCGCATGATTGCGAGTCCATCGATCTTCTTCGACTGCGACACCGAAGATATCCATCGATCGACTAACTTGGACTGTTGTGTACGTTTGCTACCACGACAACAGCGACGATGTATCGAACAAACACAAAATGTTATTAGGTGCACATCTCATTTAATTGTCTCACATTGGTTGGTTGTAAGTATTTCACAATAATGCCAGTGCCAGATGAAGGCTAGTCGGAGGGGTAAGGTTTTCTTTTGGGATAGAGAGGATTCATTCAGTCGGTTAGCTGGAGGCGATTTTGAAGCATGCAACTTGCTCCGGTTCATTGGAGGCATGTCAAGGTGTAAGGTGAACGAGTGAACGGCTTCTGGTTCTTGTGGTCTTGAGAATCAATGGATCCGTGTCTGACCAGATGCCCGACTTGTTGTGGGTGAGGGGACCAACGATGGTGATGGTGATTCTCCTCTTCTTCTCCAATAACATGTCCATAAATAGCTCAGCTTTAAGGCTTTTGCTCTGGCAGATCGTAACAATAGATATAGCGGTACTGATTTCAGAGGTGCAGCTAATTGGGTTGCTTAGAATAGAACACTGAATGACGGCACCTAAGTATGGTACTACATGTACATATGTAGGTACGAGTACTCGAGTCATTGTTGTTAAATGGTTTGTCGGTTATGTTGTAAAAAGGGAATCGTTGCATTTGATTTATGTGACCTTTGTCGTTAGCGTACAGTTCAAGAATTGATTGAGTTTTCAATTTCATTTAGTAATTGGGAGATGATTCTGTCTTGTTAATTGGTATTACATACTTCTCTAGTAGGCATCATCTATAAGATTCAATAATTCATGTTGACAGGACAGTTGACAGTTGTCAGGGCTCCAATGTCCAGGCTGACAATAATTGATTCTGTAAACTTGAAGCTACGTTTTCAAAGAGATAATAATAAACAAAAACTGAAACGATGGTTTTAGGTGACGAATAAGCACAAAAATGCTGCTGGCGTAGACATTCTGTCTGTTGACATATTCCAAGCGACCGGGAACGACCTGTAGGGTATGTTAAAGATCACGCCTGTTGAATGGTAACTTAGTATCATTTGTCTGATCCACAAGAAGTGATACCTATTTGAACGCGCCAACTACAGAATCCGAATCTCAGAATCAGAATCTTCTGAATCAGAGCTTGTCTCAGTTGCTGTCTAGAGGGGGTTTTGTCAGAACCCCACTGTTGTCGGGATTTGCTCCCGTGTCATCGGCGTCAGAGGCCAATACACTACCCACTCACTGCGCCAATGCGATCTCCTGAATGTCTCCTAAATCTCGCTCCCGTCCAAAGATTCTCCGACTTTAACTCTGAGAGACACTGTAAGAGAGATCAGTAAAATTCAAAGAAACATTCAGAAGTCGAGGGGGATCTCAACCAGTTGGGAGGGTGACACTGGGGACAAGAAAGGTCGGTCTGGCTGGGTAATAACATTGGTCTGGCCTTGGATATGCTACTCGATTGCCTTTTGAGCCCAAAGAAACAGCGATTGGCAAGAGTTATTGTGCGTTTATTCTCGGTACTGATTTTGTTCGTATTCGTTCGTATTCCATGGATCCAAGGTAGAAGAAGTCGTTGACTACCTCGAAGTTTTTGGTGCTCAATATAACGCTCGAGGCGTCGATGTTGTGCGTCCTTTCTTAATGACACCATATGCTTCGTTTTGTCCTCATTTATCGCCAGACCCATTTTAGCCGCCTCCGCTTCAGTGCCAGCAAACGCCTTATCGACGGCCCGCTGCGTTCGACCAATCACGTCAATATCATCGGTGTAGGCTACCAAATTAACGGACTTTTGGAAGATCGTGCCCCTAGTGCTGACTTGTGAGTTTCGCATGATCTTCTCAAGTATGATGTTAAAAAAGTCGCATGATAGCTTGTCGCCTTGCCTAAAATCCTTTCTGAAAGTCTCGGTAAGTTCGATACCGACCTTGATGGAGCAGCGTGAGCTTTCCATCGTCATCCTTCACAATCTGACGATTTTGGTAGGAATACCAAAACTAGACATGGCTCTGCATAGCTCGTCTCTATGCACGCTATCATATGCGGCCTTGAAATCGACAAATAGGTGGTGAGTGTTGATCTGCATGTCAGAATCTGCCGCAGTGTGAGGATTTGGTGTATTGTGGACTTCCCTGGTCTGAAAACACATCGATAAGGGCATATCGGGATGTTGACGATCGGTTTCAGGCATTCACAAAATACAGGAGAGAGGATTTTATATGCTATGTTAAGAAGACTAATCCCTCTGTAATTGGCGCAGTCAAAGGGGTCTCCTTTCTTGTGGTTCGGGCAATCGACACTGAGATTCCACTCGTCGGGCATGCATTCCTCCGACCATATCTTACTAATGAACTAGTGCGTGCGCCCTGCCCTGTCAGATCATTGCCAGCAGCTTTAAACAGTTCCGTGAATAGTCCGTCCGCTCCAGCAGATTTGTTTGACTTCAGCCGCCTTGAGCTGGCTGGACCTTGTCAAAGTCGGTGGGACGGAATTTCTGTCTTTCGCGGGCTAGGTTGAGTGGATCATTCTGCCTGACAGCGGTAATTGAGTCTTCCCCGCCATTTGACAGTCTGCAGAAATGATTCCTCCAAATTCTCAGTATCGACTGCGACTCTACTACCAGTTGTCCATTTCCGTCTCGACAGGCTTCGGTCCGAAATGTTTATCCACTCTTTTACTTTCTCGTAGAACTTTCGAACTTCATCCCTGATGTTACATCTCTCCATCTCCTCGACCACGCGCCTCTCATGCTCCCCCTTTTTCTTTCTGAGAAGACGGTTCCCCTCTCTTCTTTTCTGTTCGTAGAGCTCACGAACAGCTCTCGTATTTCGATGCAGTATTCGTCGTCAAACCACGGGTTTTTCCTCAACGGTGGTCGCGTAAGACCAAGCGCATCAGGGGCAGCTTCTTTAATAGCTTTTTGACAACGCTTCCATTCTTCTTATATCGTTAGAGTAGGCGGCTCGGCAAAGTTCCTAGCGGTTGGTTGCGATTATAGTTTTCCAATGTCAAACCTTGGTGTCCTTTCTCGCCTTCGTTATTTTCTTGATATCCGTGCTCTTACCTCAACCCCGTCACCACCCTACACTAATCCCAAATCCTTTCCCATTTCCGCAGTTCCTCCCCCAACCGAACCATGGCGAGATGTTGACCAAGCCCAGACCAAAAATAGCTCAAACGCGAACAGTGTATCCGGAAACCAGGCGCCATCCGGATCAATTAGCCTTACCTTCGTATCGTAATTCTCTGTGCGGGTGGACTTCCTATTTCTTCGCAATTCGTGTTACCACAACATGGACAAAGATGAAGACAAAACAAAATCAATAAAAAACAAGAGGCCGAAGGAGCTGAAAGCCCCTCAAAACCACAGGCTGTTAAGACTCCAACGACTGGAGTCTCAAATAGCCTACCCCCCAAACAATAAACAGAAAAAGGTATACCCATCAACCAAGTCTTATAGAGACCGCAAGACAGCCTTGAAAATAATAAACAGAAGGGGACACAAGATAAGAGTCGGTCGCCTGGGCCACAAAAATCTTGGCTCAAAGAAAGACTAACTAGTCAAGAGATCTAGATCGTCACCCGAGCAACCGAAAAGGGAGGCTAAGAAGGCAAGGCTAGGAAAACCGGCAAAACTATCAAAGCCTTTCAATGAGGTTTGCGACGGATTGCCTGACAGCCGCTATTATTGGTGCTTATGACTCCGATGGCAAACTGACGATTGAAAAATGAAAGAAGGTTGAGTAAGTGCTAGCGGCGAACTTCCTAAAAGCAGTAAGGAAGTACTCCGGATCACCACCCATCTGCGACGACGTCGGATGGTACCAAGGGAGGGTGAACCATCCAATATGCGCTGGTGGTTATGCCGTACGTTAGGTTTCTCCTCATGACATGGAATACCACGAACGAAATCAATCATCCCACGTCAGTATATCCGTCTACATAGACACGTCGCATTTCCTCTTTCTAATGGGTGATTTTTTTGCTATTTGGTTTTTTAGTGTTTTATTTTTTAAAGTTTGGATACGATCCTTGACTTGGGATAGAGTCAAACATACTCAGTTAGTATTGCCATTTGACAAAAAATTACAGTCGAGTAATGCCTACGAATTTTTAGGGGGGAGGAAGCGAGCAAACAGAGCAAAGAAGTTAATCGCGTTTAACATGGCAAACGCCAGCTTCGATCTCTGTCCCTGCTCAATCCAAGTTGACACACAGCCTCCGCGTGGCCCCCCCTGAATAGCTACCCGCCAGGTAGTGAACCAATGTGTGCAGCGACCCAACCCCATGTTCCTGGGGAAAGAGGAACCTGGCAACCTACTTGTTCCGAAACAACAACAAGCCTCGGATACGGACGGATACAACGCTGACGATCCCTGCAAACGACTAACGGACTTGAGAGTCTGCACCTGGAATGTGAGGTCCCTTAACAGACCGGGTGCAGGCGATCAATTGGAGCAAACCCTCAACTGCTATAAAGCAGATATAACCGCACTCCAAGAAGTGCGATGGGATGGACCAGGCAAAAAAAGGATGAAAAACTGCGACATCTACTACGGGAACTGCTACAACGAGAACAAACAGCGCCTATTCGGGTGCGAATTTGTTATTAGAGGAAGACTCCGACAAAACGTCTTAAGCTTCCGAGATATAAGCGAACGCCTCATAACAATCCGCATTAAAGCTAAAATTGGAAACATTAGCTTAATATGCCATCACACCCCAACGGAAGAAAAGGACGATCGACTCAAAGAAGAATTCTACGATCTCCTAGACAGAACATATATCCAATGTCCCAGCTACGACACAAAAATAGTCCTAGGAGATTTTAATGCAAAACTGGGCAAAGAGGACATATTTAAGTCGATCATAGGAAAGCATAGCCTCCATAACACCACATCCGACAACGGACTTAAGCTAATCGATTTCCTAACGGGGTGTAACCTCCTTATAGTAAGCACGCGATTCCCCCATCTCAAAATTCACAAGGGTACCTGGCGGTCTTTTGATCAATCGACCACCAACCAGATTGATCACATTGCGATCGACGCCAGACACCCCTCCAGTATTCTCGACGTACGAACCTTCCAAGGGGCCAACATCGACTCGGACCACTACCTTGTTGTAGCCAAGGTACGCATGAGGATATCAAGAATGCTTAGGAGTCAGTAGAACTACGTAAGTTTGACGTCGAAAAGCTGCAATCGCAAGAAACTGGCAGAATCTTTACCGAACGTGTCTCCTCCAAGCTCTCTCAAAATCCGCCCAAAGCAGCACAAACAATAGAGCAGGAATGGGCGCATTGCCAGAGCGCCGTCATAGACGCTGCCTCAGAGGTGCTGGATTTCAAATCGCCACCACCTACAAACCCCTGGTTCGATGAACAATGCGAACAAGTCCATGAGGCAAAACAAGAGGCATATAAAGCCATGCTGCAACGACGGACGAGAGCTGCTCGCGAAATCTATGAGCAGAAGAGAAGTGAGGAACACAGGCTTTTCAGAAGAAAGAAGAGAGAGCACGGGAAGCGTGAGATTGAAGAGATGGAGATATGTTTCCGCAGGTATGAGGCACGTAAGTTTTACAATGAGGTAAAACGAACATGCCATGGCGAATTCCGTCGACCCGACCTAGACGAAATCAAAATAGCGATATCAAGACTTAAGTCTAATAAAGCCGCGGGCGCAGACGGCCTGTCTGCTGAGCTTCTTAAGGCGGACGGAGACGACCTGGTAAGATGCATGCACCATCTCATTTACAAGGTATGGTCGGAGGAAAGCATGCCCGACAGATGGAATCTCAGCATCGTTTGCCCGGTCCATAAGAAAGGAGACCCTTATAACTGCGCGAACTATAGGGGAATAAGTCTCTTTAACATCGCATATAAGATCTTCTCTGCCGTATTGTGTGAACGCCTGAAACCGTTTGTGGATAACCTGATCGGCTCTTATCAGTGTGGTTTCAGGCCAGGTAAATCCACAATAGACTAAATATTTGCGCTACGGCAGATCTTGGAGAAGACCCAGCAATATCAAATCGACACTCACCACCTTTTCGTCGATTTTAAAGCTGCATATGACAGCGTGTATAGAGATGAGCTATGCAAAGCCATGTCTAGTTTTCACATCCCTGCTAAGCTCGTCCGACTGTGCAGGATGACAATGGAGAATACTCGCTGCTCCATTAAGGTCGGTAATGAACAAACCGAGACCATTGATGTTAAAAAAGGATTTAGACGACGCGCTGTCGTGCAACTTTTTCAACATCGTGCTTGAAAAGATCGTGCAAGAGTCACTGGCCAACACAAGAGGTACGATTTATTTCAGGTCTACGCAATTGCTTGCGTACGCCGACGACATTGACGTGATTGGACGGACACAGCGAGACGTCAATGAGGCCTTTGTAAGCATTGAGGTAGAAGCGGCTAAGATGGGTCTCAAGGTTAATGAGGGTAAACCCAAATATTTGCTTTCATCTAAAAGAAACGGGCAACATGGGCGGATATAACTTTGAAGTGGTCAAGGAATTTGTCTACTTTGGCTCACTGATGACCGGCGACAACAACACCAGCGCTGATTTCCTCTTGTTGCCTCTTGTTTCCTTAGGCTCAAGTATATCCCTCTCTCGGAAAGCCAAGGTGACACTATATAAGACCTTGATCATCCCAGTCCTCCTTTACGGCGCAGAGGCTTGGACCTTACCAAAAGCGGATGAAGATGTCCTTGGTCGTTTTGAGAGGACAATTATGCACACTATCTGCTGTGCCGTTTGTCAAATAACGAAGAACTGTATGGGTTGTACAGCGACATCGGCCTGGTACGACGTCTACGGATACATCGTCTAAGGTGGCTAGGCTATGTAGAGCGCATGGAAAATACAGCTCCGACCCGAAGAGTCTTCGAATTCACCCCGTAAGGAAGGCGCGGCAGAGGACGGCCGCATTCCACGCAGGTGGAAGGGGACCTTAACCAACTAGGCGTGCGGCGCTGGAAACAGCTGGCCAAAGACCGTGCCAGCTGGAGACGCTTATTATTTGAGGCTGGAGACGCTTGTTGGTTGAGGCCCAGGTTCACCACGGACTGTAGCGCCACCTAAGTAAGTAACGCCTACGAGTTATTGATTTTTATTATCAAAACCCAAAACGTTTTTTGGAGGGTTCGGTCATCCCACGGTCATCATTATCGACCTATTTAACCAGCAATTCAAGTAATAGTGAACTAGCTCACCAGATCTTTAAATCTTGAAAGTATTGGTTTATCAACCCCAATATAGACTGTACTCGTTTTTGTAACCTTCCCAATAGACGATACTAGGTTACGAGTTACCTCTGGTAACCTATACTCACCCAAGAGCACTTTTCAAGTAGAGTAAAAAGACGCTTTAGATTGGGTGAACATAATTTATTAAAAAATGATTTTTTATCTACACAATGAACAGACACAAACGTACAATTAAACAACTAAATAGTAACAATAGTCAATGATCTAGAACCAATAGGTCAACTGAATACTCCCGTCGTGACTCTTCTGTGTGTCCATTACGCTCATCTGACGCACAAGTCGCTTCATCGATGACCGCCTTGGTCGCGTGTGATCCAGTGGTGTGCGTTCCGAAAGTCCAATGTCAACCGAACGACCAGGAATGTCTTTTGTATCGGGATCATTTAAATTCAGAGCAACATCAGAGACATTTGAGGTTATGTCCAGATCTTCATATGAGGCGCCTTGTGATGTTGGTGGTCTGGAAACAAGAATAAGAAGAATGAACGGAAGGAAGGCGTGGGGCTTGCATTAGTAAAATACTTTTGTGGTAGGCAATGCAAACAGTCGTGCATAGTCCAGTCCTTGCCGAACTCTTCGCCTTCTTCAAGCGTTTGCGGTAGGTTATGGTGCAGCGTTTCGGGTAAGCGTAGACCAGTGAGTCCGCCCATCATTGAGACAAATCCCATTATGACTAGCGGCAACTTGAGGTTCTCTTTGCCCTGAAAAAAGAAATGCATCACGAATTTCATTTTCAAATACATTAAAGAACATACCAGATATGTCACAAATGGGATAACTATGAGACCAAGTCCTCCAATGTAGCTTGAAGCACCAATTCCAATACCTCGCACCTGGGTGGGATACAGTTCTCCAGCGAAGGGATAGATTATAAGAAATGACGCCGATAACATTGCTTTCGAAACCAAGAAAAGGACGAGAGTCTCAGTCACAGCATCGTCTGGGACCAGAACTGTGATGACACAGAACAACCCGCCGAGAATCATAGATAAACTCAGCGGCCATCGACGTCCCCATTTGTCCATCAGAACCCAACAACACAAATAGCTTGGAATCTCAACAACAGCCGAGAGGAAGAAGCTCAAGTACTGATTGCTTCCCAATGACGGTCCATAGTAGCTAAGTCCCAAGTACACAGTTTCATTCGCGAACCAACTTAGTGTGATGAGAATTGTCTTCAGTCGCATGTTCGGTGTCCTGAAAATGTCTTAGTCAGTCTCTCTCAAAAAATTTAAAAACCACCATCTCTCATGTCACCTGCATAGGTCGAGTACTCCAACGTTCTTCTGCTTCTTCTTGGTTTTCGTCTTCTCGCGCAGGATTCTTCCCTCCAGTTTTGCCTTGAACGCCTGCGGAAACTGCTTGTTATTGATTCGCGCCATCTCCTTCAGAATCGTCATGGCCTCTTCTAGTCGCCCACGCATGAGCAGCCACCGCGGCGACTCCGGCATGACAAGCAAGTAGAGGAAATATGCCAGAAATGGCATTGACGTGTAATACGACAATTGTACCCAATCCCTGATCATATAAGTCACGCCGGACAGCATCATGATACCGCAAGTATAGAAGGTGCACGTCATGACCGTCACAAACGATCTGTAGTTCGGTCCGACTAGCTCGAGGGCTGCAAATCAAACGACACAGAAAAACACACAATTCCATACGATTGCTTCAAGTCACCAGCACTTACAAATGATGAATGGAATCTGGTACACAGCGGGAATGGTGAGGCCGACAATCACTCGACTAAAGGACCACATCCAGAAATCAGTGCTGAGCGATGTAATCAAGCTGCCCAGAAGCATTGTGCCAAGACACGTGAAATAGGATAGCCTTCGACCGGCTCTGTCGTTTAGTAATCCGAACAAGTAAACACCGATTGGACCGCCGGTATTTAGGGCAGCCAGCCCGATTGTGGGATAAATGTCTTGGTCACACACTAGATCGAACTAAAGGAGATGTACATATCCGCTGCTAGTCGGGATGAAATGATACTGGTGATGATGATTGTCAATGAGTTGAATTCAAAGCTGGTGGTGATGAAGGTTGGTTGGTTGATCATGGAAGAGCAGGGAGTTTAGTATGTAGCTAGCGGTTAGAAATATTAGATGTCGGAATAGAGCTTGGTACGTACATCTATGACGATGGAGGAGTTAACAGTTGTCATGTTGTACTCATAACCTTCGAGGCATTTCTCCACCGGCCACGATGGATCGGGAATTATGTCGCTTAGGTTGGCGTTGTTGAGTAGGTCGTACCAATTTACAGCGTATCGTGTACACTTGCTGAATGCCTGAACTCCGTCTTCCTAAAAAGATGGAAACAAAAAAGAACGGTTTTTCAGAACTGCGATTTCTGAAATGGATAGCAAATACCACAAGCACGGAATAGGAGTGCTAAAGGGTCTCGAAAATGGCTTATTAGAATTGTCTTTTGGTCTCCCACGTGGGAAATTGATTGATCCTATTTCAAGATGGACAATGACTTGCTCTTGATCTTATGTGAAGATATGGACGTGCCGCAGTCCTGTATAAGTCAGCTTAAGCGCAATACAGTACGGGCCCGCGGGCACTCTCGCTGGTCTTACTAGCTCCGTCAAAGCCATGGATGATCTTGTCCGCTTCCAACTGGACGCTACTAAGAGCATAAACTCATCGCTGGATGATCTGAGATTGATATTAAAGTCGATATCCATTGACCGAATCATCGAGGAATTTCATTCTTTTCCCTGCAAATTGGACCCAACTCCTCAAGCCACATCCCCTAACAACGATTTTTCCCTTATGGATGAGTTTCAGTGCCTAAATACCGCTGTCGACAAAGAGGCATCTCTTGAAACTTGTCAACCTTCATCCATCCGGCCTTCCCTTGGACCGACCTCTCCTTCGACTACAACATCGGTTCAAGTTCAGACATCACCTTGTCTTACCATCGCTTCGGTACAACTTGGACCAAAATAGAATGGGATCAGCGTATCAAAAATACTCCAGGAACTCAATACAACGAAACCCTCATCAGTCTTCATCCTGCATAATGTTCCGCAGAAAGCTGGTACTTCTTGGGTCAATAAACTGTTTTCCCAACGTTACTCCATTAACCTGCTGGATTCCCAAAAACCGGTCCCGGTACTTTTAAAGTAATACTTCCATCCAAATATGACTGGTTGTTCACCAACCCCTTCGGTAGAGATTGTACTATAGGTAAAATAACTTTAAGAAAACCTATTCCAAGTCTAATTCTGTATCTAAATCTAAGGCCAATCCCAGGTATTACTATTCAAACCCCAGTCAAAAACTTTCCTCAAATCCTGCTAATCCCGATCCAAACTGAAGCTTCAAAATGGGAATCTCTCCCTTATTCTCTCCCAAGCTGCACTATACCCCCTCCTCTATCCCGAATACTGCTTCCCAACCATCGACTGTCCACTCTGGACCAATATCATCCTCCCTTATCCCTTAAGTTCTCCTATAAAATAAACCAAACTTCCTCCACTTCTGATCATTCTTTCTTTTTCAACTTCCGTAAGGCCGACTTCGCCTCACTTATCAATTTAGTTAACGACATAGACTTTAGCCTCTTCTTGAGCGAAAACACGCCTATTGCCATCGCATTGGAATTTTTCTACACTGCTCTCTTTAACTGCATAATCCAATTTGTTCCTTACGTCCCTCGAAAAAATTGTTTCTCAACACCTCCCTGGTACAACAAGGAACTGCGTACTCTCCGTAATACGAGAAATAAACTTTGGAAGAAGTCTTTAACGTCGAATTCCCCCTCTGATTATCCGAAGAACCAACAAGCTTCGCAACGCTTCTCTTTCCTCTGTGACCCCCTTTACAACTCATATCTTCAAAAAATGCAGACGTCCCTTATTATTGATCCTAGACGCTTCTACCAATTCATCAACCTCAAAAAAAAATATTGGATGGGTCCCTTCCACTCTCGAATGGAACAACACTACCTCCGACGGCCCCAAAATTGTCGCGAACCTTTTTGCCTCATTCTTTAGCCCATCATTTAACGACTGCAGTCATAAACCCGACCCTTTTTTTTTCCAGCTAAATGAATAGCTGTTCTCAGACATTATTCTCCGTAATTGATATTAATGAGGACTTGATTCACCATAAGCTAAACCAACTTAAAGATGACTTCTCTCCGGGTCCCGATGGTGTCCCAGCCATCCTCCTCCAGAAATGTACCGCTTCCCTCTGCAAACCTCTTTCCATTCTCTTTCGCCTTTCACTTCGTCAAGCTTCCTTTCCAACCATTTGGAAAAATTCTTACATCTTCCCCACTCACAAAAAGGGCCCAAGATGGATATTTCTAACTACAGACCGATTGCTAAATTGCCCGCTATTCCTAAGCTTTTCGAGTCCATCGTGTATGCCTCAATGTTCTTCCACTGCAAATCCATCTTCTCCTGCCGGCAGCATGGTTTCTTAAAAGGCAGGTCCACCACAACCAACCTTCCCGAATTTGCCTCCAAAACACTTCTAACTCCGGAGCAAGGCAACGAGGTAGATGTTATCACTACAGACTTTAGTAAAGCATTCGATAAGTTAAGCCATACATTAATTTATTTTAAATTAGAGGCTTTAGGCTTCCCGCCCCAAATCATCATATGGCTTAAATCGTACCTTGAGAATCGCCAATATAGAATATTTTTTAGGAACTCTATCTCTGGCCCCATCCCTGCCTCTTCCGGTGTTCCGCAAGGTAGTCATCTCGGCCCTTTAATATTTGTCCTCGCTGTTAACGATGTCGACCTTATATTTAAAGATTCCCATTTGTCTATATATGCAGACGACATGAAAATCAGCAAGACTTGCTTCCACTCCAAAGCGACCTTGTATCCTTCGGTAATTGGTGTGATAACAACAACCTGAAACTGAACATCGGTAAATGCTCCTAGAACATACTATCTACTTAACGAGCCTGTATGCCCCATGTCTCCTTCATACGCGACCTAGGTATCATATGCGACAGGGAGCTGAACTTTCTCTTCCACATCAATCATATCATATACAAAGCTAACTCTGCCCTTGGTTTATTAAAACGTTGGTCTAAGGAATTCTCGATGGCAAGGGACTAATAAAGGCCCCGTTGCGGTAGCATCTATCCGACGGATGCTGGCCTGCTAAAAAGTGAGAAGAGCCACCGCAGTCGAACATCTTGCGGCACTGTTAGTAAGTCCCCACCTCTTCGTGGTGCAATCTGGAGATTTCCTATGGAAATTGCAGACGGGGAAGGACGAATGGCGAGCCTCCTGCGCCAAAAAACAGGATTAGTCGGTTGGGCTACGGTATAGTAAGCCGTAATCGTAAAAAAACACCACAAACTCCAAAACAACCACAAGCCTCGGATATAACGGACCGGATTAATGTTGACGACCCTTGCAAAAAACGAAAAAAGGACAATGATCTTCGGCTTTGTACGTGGAATGTTAAGTCCCTAAACAGGCCATGTGCAGCCGAACAACTTGCGGACGCCCTAGACCGCCATAAAGCGGACATAACCGCCATCCAGGAAACCCAATGGAATGGACCGGGTATAAAGCGGATGAAAAACTGCGATATTTACTACGGCGACTGTTACACATAGGGAGAGAGAGCAACGGTTGTTTGGATGCGGATTTGTTGTTCGAGGTGGACTAAGGCAAAAAGTCCTAAGCTTTCTGCATGTGAGCGAACGCCTCATAACAATCCGTATCAAGGCTACATTTTTTAACATCAGCCTGATCTGCGTCCACGCCCCCACGGAAGACAAGGATGACTCCGCCAAAGATGAGTTCTACGATCTCCTAGACAGAACGTATGCCCAATGTCATAGCTATGACATCAAAATTGTACTAGGAGACTTCAATGCTGCTAAGCTGGGTAAGGAAAGCATCATTGAAAGAGTCATCGGCAAACATAGCCTACACGACACCACCTCCGATAACGGACACAGGCTGATTGATCTTGCTACGGGGCGAAATCTCCTTGTAACCAGTATGCGCTTCCCGCACCTCGATATACACAAAGACACCTGGCGGTCTTATTATCAATCGACTACCAACCAGATTGATCACATCGCGATCGAAGTCAGACACTCCTCTAATATTCTTGATGTTTGAACTTTCCGAGGGACTAACATCGACTCGGACCACTATCTTGTAGTAGCCAAGATCCGCTTACGGATATCACGAACGCAGCAGAGTAGAGTAAGAATACAAAGTTATGACATCGGATAGCTACTATCGCCAGAAACCGCTCATACTTTTACCGATCACGTCTCCCTTAAGCTCTCCAATACACCCCAATCCTCCACGCTATCAATAGAACAGCTGTGGAGCCTTTGCAAACAAGCCTTGAAGCTCTGCATCCGAAGTTTTGGGTTTCAGGGCTTCACTGCGAAGAAACACCTGGTTCGATGACGAGTACAGGAGGATTCACACAGCAAAGCAGAATGCATATAAGGCCTCGCTGCATAAAAGAACAAGAGCAGCTCATGAACTCTACGAGTTAAAAAGAAGGGAGGAGCATAAGCTTCTTAGAAGAAAGAAGAAAGAGCACGAGAAGCGCGCGATTGAGGATTTGGAGAGGTGTTACTGCAGGCGTGACGTTCGAAAGTTTTATCAGCAGATAAAGCGAACATGCCAAGGTTATAAAGCCTGAACGGAAGCCTGCAGAGATGAGAACGGACACCTAGTAGTAGAATCGCAGTCGATGCAGAGAATATGAACAACCACTTCTGCAGACTGTATAACGGCGATGTTAGTCAATATACCGCTGTCAGGCAGAATGATCCTTTTCTAAGACCGCAGAGAATTCTGTCCCCCTGACCACGACGAAGTTAAGCTGCTGGCGCAGACGGACTGTCTACTGAGCTCTTCAAGGCAGCTGGGGATTACCTGGTTAGGAGCATGCACCAGCTCATCTGTAAGATATGGTCAGAGGAAAGCATGCCCGAGGAATGGAGTCTCAGCATCGTATGCCCGATCCACAGGAAAGGAGACCCCTCTGATTGCGCCAACTATAGAGGAATGAGTCTCCTTAACATCGCCTACAACATCTTCTCTACCGTTTCGTGTGAATACCTGAAGCCTTTTGTAGATAAGCCGATAGGTCCTTATTAGTGCGGATTCTGGCCAGGGAAGTCCACCATCGACCAAATCTTCACACTACGGCAGATCCTGGAAAAAACCAATGAATTCCGAGTCGACACTCACCACCTATTTGTCGACTTCAAAGCCGCATACGACAGCGTAATTAGAGACGAGCTATACAACGCTATGTCTACCTATGAAGGATGACTTTGGAGAATGCTCGCTACTCCATCCGAATCGGTGAACACCTTACCGATAGTTTTGATGTCAAAAAAGGATTTAGGTAGGGCGATGCGCTGTCGCGTGATTTCTCCAACATCATATTGGAAATGATTGTGCAAAAATCACTGGCCAATACAAGAGGCACAATCTATTTCAAAACCTCGCAACTCCTTGCATACGCCGACGATATTGACATAATAGGTAGACCACAGCGAGATGTAAATGAGGCGTTTGCGAGTACTGAGACGGAGGCGGCGAAAATTGGTTTGGCGTTAAACGAGGGAAAAACTAAATATATGCTGTCATCAAAAAAGGACGCTCACCACCGACGTCTTGGCCAGAACGTTTGTATTAGCAGAGGTAGTTAAGGACTTCATCTACCTTGGCTCCGCAGTGACCTGGAACAACGACATCAGTTTCGAAATCAAACGCAGAATCACTCTTGCCAATCGCAGTTTCTTTGGGCTCAGGAGGCAACTGAGTAATGGAGCGCTCTCCCGAACCACAAAGTTGACTCTATATAAGACCCTTATCATCCCGGTCCTGTTGTACGGCGCAGAAGCATGGACACTATCAAAAGCGGATGAGGAGGCCCTTGGTGGGTTCGAGAGAATGATTTTGCGCGTTATTGTCGAGCCTATAAACGCAGACCGGGGATAGAGGAAAAGATTCAACCACGAACTTTACGGGCTGTACAGCGACATGAGTCCCCTCAGGCGTCTACGGATTCAACGCCTAAGATGGCTGGGCCATGTAGAGCGAATGGACACCACAGCTCCAGCCCGGAAAGTCTTTGAATCAAACCCTGAGGGACGAAGAAGCAGAGAACGGCCGTACTTAAGATGGCGCACACAGGTGAAAGGGGGCCTCAGCCAACTGCGTGTGCGGCAATGGAAAAGACTAGCAAAAGATCGTGCTAGTTGGAGGGGCATGTTGGTTGAGGCCCAAGTTCACCCCGAACTGTAGCGCCCATTAAGAAGGAGAAGAAGAAATTCTCGAATCCCTACGTCACTAAATCCCTCTACATTACATACGTCAGACCTATCCTGGAATATGCCAGTCAAGGCTGGTCTCCTTACTACGTTAGCCATTCTGCACGAATTGAAGATTTCTGCGTTTTGCCTTAAGAGGTCTCCCATGGTCTGACAGGACTGTATTACCACCCTACGAAGACCGACTACAATTGATCGGCTTACAAATCCTGAAAGCACGCGCCGTGAGGCAGCTGACATTCTCTTCATTTACCATCTTATAGCTGGAATTATCGACTCTCCTGCCCTCCTTGAAATGATTTCGCTGAATACCAACCTTCGTCGCCTAAGATCTACTCCACTTTTCAGACTCCCCCCTCATCGCACTAACTATGGCGACAACGAACCAATATGTAGAATGTTACCATTCTCAAATATCCTTTGACTTTCATTTATCTCTACCAAATCTCTCCTAAGGTCCAATAACCTCTCCCTATCCTATATCCCCAGCAAGTGTAAGGTAACCAAAGTCATTTTCATACCCAAGGCAGGCAAAAGCTCCCACAAAAGTTTCTATTAAAAACTCTAGAGAAGATTTTAGACGCACACATTCGATACAGCTGCATCTCAGGAAGGCAGTCGGATAACCAACATGCCTACAACAAAGGAAAATCGGTGGAAACAGCACTCACTCACTGGTCAGTAAGATAGAAAGGTCACTAGAACGCAAGGAATATACTCTAGTCGCCTTTCTCGACATTGAGGGCGCCTTTAACAATGTTGAACCATGGGCCTTCATCAAAGCGCTGTCTGATCTGGGTGTTTCGGGATCAGTGATAGAACTGGTACGACAACTGCTAACACAAAGAGTCGTCAAAGACAACTTCGCTGGTGCCGTCTCTTTCGGCATGTGAGCGAACGCCTCATAACAATCCGTATCAAGGCTAAATTTTTTATCGTCAGCCTGATCTGCGTCCACGCCCCCACGGAAGACAAGGATGACTCCATCAAAGATGAGTTCTACGATCTCCTAGACAGAACGTATGCCCAATGTCCCAGCTATGACATCAAAATTGTACTAGGAGACTTCAACGCTAAGCTGGGTAAGGAAAGCATCCTTGGACGAGTTATCGGCAAACATAGCCTAGACGACACCACCTCTGATAACGGACACAGGCTGATTGATCTTGCTACGGGGCGAAATCTTCTTCTAGCCAGTACGCGCCCCCGCACCTCGATATAAACAAAGGCACCTGGCGGTCGTTTGATCAATCGACTACCAACCAGATTGATCACATCGCGATCGAAGTCAGACACTCCTCCAATATTCTTGATGTTTGAACTTTCCGAGGGGCTAACATCGACTCGGACCACTATCTTGTAGTAGCCCAGATGCGCTTACGGGTATAACGAACGCAGCGGAGTAGAGTAAGAATACAAAGTTATGACGTCGGATAGCTACTATCGCCAGAAACCGCTCGTACTTTTACCGAGACAACTTCGCTGGTGCCGTCTCAACTAGAATGGTCAGCAGAGGTACACCACAGGGTGGAGTACTCCCCCCTCTCCTCTGGAACGTGGTGGTCAACGAACTATTGCGGTTGCTTGAACAGGAAGGGTACGCTGTGACATTACATACAGTAGAAACCTGGACGCAGTACTGTGGACTTGGGGTGAACCCTCGAAGCTTTCTGGGGAAGGTACAAAGATCGGCCAGCTTATACATAAGCGGAAAGATCAGATCAACCCCCACGGAGGTCCTAAACATTCTATTACATCCTCCACCTTTGAACCTTTTCAGCAAGCAAGTTGCTGCCTGCGCGGCCCTAAGGATGAGGAGCTTAAGAAAATGGTCCACATCTCAAAAAGCCCATACTACCTTTCTAAATCACTTCAAAGTACCCATTAACACGGACTACATCATCCCGCAGAATGTGTTCACTAGGAACTTCGAAGTTGCCTTTCCATCCAGGGAGGAATGGGCTGAAGAGAAAGTAATACCAAAGGACTCGATCTCCCTCTATACCGATGGCTCTAAGATGGAGTCGGGTGTATGCAGTGGGGTCTTCTCCAAGGAACTTAACCTCAACCTATCTTTCAGACTCCCTAATCACTGCAGTGTGTATCAGGCAGAATTAATAGCGATAACAGAGGCCCTTGCATGGCTCAGGATCAATGTAATATCCGCTAAGGATTTTATCATTTGCACGGATAGCCAAGCTGCGATAAAGTCCCTGGCAGCGGTAACCCACAAATCAAAGACATCTCTTAACTGTCGCCTATCTCTGGATGAAATGGCTGAACAGTTCAATATCAAAATACTGTGGGTTCCCGGACATAGGGATATTCCAGGAAACTGCGCGGCCGACGAACTCGCAAAGCTAAGGTCAAGCACACTCAGCCTACCTACCCTCGAGTACATAGATACACCAATAAGTGCGGTAAAGCACATGATAAAACTTCAAACCATAGAGGAGACCAACCTCCAATGGAATGAGAGCAATATTGGCTTTATCACCAAACAATTGTGGCCTAAGTTAAGCCTAGGACGAACCAGGGACCTAGTGGCAACCAAAAGTACTTTAAGTACTCTAGTGGGTGTCGTTACAGGTCACTGCATCATCGGAAAACACGCCCCCAGATTAGGGCTACCCTCCAATGACTTCTGTCGCGGCTGCATGGACGAGGAGGAGGAGGAATCAATACACCACCTCCTCTACTCATGTCCCTCTTTTGCGAATCGCAGGAGGATCTACCTCGGCGCGCCCTTCTTTGACAATCTAAGTGAGCTAGCAAAACAAAAGATAGCTCATCTCCATCGCTTCATTGGAAGCACCGGTTGGTTCTCAGGTAGCGGATCAGGGTAACTTGATCCAGGTGGTATCACAATGGGCCGACTTCGGCCTACGTGTGGCTTATGCCTACAACATTAACCTAACCTAACCCTAAAATCCTCCCTCTGATCTTCTACCTCCTACACACCACATCACCCTATTCTCTCGTAGGTTAAGTAGCTAATACTTAAGTTTAAATTTAAGCTTAGGTTGTTTAAGTAGAGGAGCTTGAAATAAGTTTAATAAATAAATAAATGTTTGTCACACAACATGGACGGAGTGCAGACGGTTTAGGTCGCAGATGTTCGTTCACTACTCTGCAGGGGTGGTTGTCCTAGATAGGATTCGAGAGGAACTCGACTGAATTTTCACTTTGGTAGTACATAGTTCTCAGCAAGTGTTCAATGCCATTATGGTGTTATATTAGAAGGAATTGTTGTGTTGCACAATCGTTCCGTCTAGGAGCTACATTTCTTGGCTATGGGCATATTTTGAACTACATTCTTTCCACTCGACAGTCGGTGATGTTTACCACTGCACCTCTCTTATTGAATTTTCAATGAACAAAAAAACCGCCCAACCACCCGACACACTACCTCAATCGATACCGTCCGACAAACGACGCGAATATGGCTTCCCATTGCAGAATAATTGACACCAAAACAACTAATCCACTTGCCATTCACACTCTTACCAAAATCTGCGGTATGGCCAGGAACTTCCTCTGCTCCAACGGGAGATTTAACAGCTCAGGAACCTTGCACCAGTAGTCGTCGGGTGCATCGGACATAAAAAGCTGATTGAAGGCACAAAATCCGCATGGAATACATGCTGGCAGACAGATTCCGAATACCAAGAGTTTCTGGTACTTTCCGAATTCACCAACGGCCGGTAGGAAGTCATCAAGATCGAAGGGTTCCTATTGCAAGAAATAATAGTCCTTTAAGCCAACGTGAAGGGAAGGATGTTTAATAGTTCAATTTACGTCATCGTTATCCGCACAGTCTGAATCGTCCGTTTCACAGCGGCGACCGTGTTCTTGCATCGCGACGGATCACTGCGACAACACTACTTGCAGCAGATGGTTAGTGGTAACTGATGCGGCATTCAAAGAAGGGGTTGATAGGGTTGCCGACACCAAGTTCCTGAGTCGATATGCTAAAAAACAACGGATCAACCCGCGGGGCAATATGGAAGGATTGAGTAAAAGTAACCTAAATGGCAGAGTGGCAACCCAGCAGAGATGGGGAAGCCATTCAGGTGTTGCATTTAAAACACTTCGTGTGGCACGATATTGGATTGTACGTACCATGTCCATTTCCCACATTCACGTATGTGGGGATAATTATTATGGGGGTCAAGCGTTAAGCACTCGGGCATACGTGCCGTCTGACTCGACTGATTTGCCTGTCCTTAAGGTGGAATATCCACAGTATCCATTATACAAAATATTTCGTAGTAGTCAATCTCTGCAGATACACTAGCTGATTCATTGTAAATACTTTTTGGACACACCAAAGACCAAAGTGGAAATTACATATGCATGTCACAGGCTGGACATTTCAAAGGAGCATGACTCTAGTCAGCATTATATTTAACTAAGACTAAGAAGGGGACGAATAACTGGAAAACCAACCGCATCAAGTCGACATGGACCCCTAAAGTATAGAGAATGTACGAAATTTTGACGACCGCATTCGCACGTACATACGTAGTATGTCCTTCACGACGTTCGATGAGGTTGTTCGGTGTAGTTCAGAACCGAAAAATAAAAGTTTTCGTGTTCATTCAAAACATTTTCTTTCCGAGAGTGTCTTGTGTTCAGTGAGACTGTTCCGAACAGAATGGAACTGGATTTTAACCATATACTCTAGAGGTAGAACCAGATTTGTGAAAAGTGTTAAAAAAAGGAGTTTATTTCCGACTTATGAAAACTCCTGTCAACGAACTCCTACTCTCACCTCACCTCCACGTCATGAAACTTGGCAGCCTAGTACCTTTGACCGAGGATGGGGCCGACCCCCGTTGGAAATCGTCGGGGAAATGTAATCCCCGAGCTAATCGAGCTATTTAATCCATAGGTCAACGGCATCTTGGCGACACTGAATATTTGGTCGCTCCAATTAAGATTGTGGGCAACACACTCAACAATCCGATCCCACGGATTTCAGTCCTCCTGGATATTGCTTAGTGCCATTGTTCGTATTCCTTCGCGGTGTTGCCGTTTACGTCCGTAGTGACATCACTTACCAACTTCTACCACAATGTAACCATTTGTCCTCCACGGAACTTTATGTCACATGGCTAAAATTCACAGTCCGTAAGCACTCCGTCCACAACCTTTTTTTAATAGGAGCCCAATCTAGGCAACATTTGGTGCATTCGGCTCCCTGTCTGATTCCAACCAAAGAGTTATTTCCCTGTTCCCTCGTGTTTCGTTTTAAGCGGGCGATTTCAATGTACACAATCCCCAGTGGCTTCGATATTCTGGACAGAAAACACTCAAAGAAAGGAATGTTGAAATTTTCGCCGAATTTAATCAATTACCTCAACTTGTGTATGAGCCGTCGCGTATTCCCGATGTTGGTGGTGATACCGCCAACACACTGGACTTGTTTCTTACCTCTCAGCTTAATAAATACACGATTGATGTATTGTAGCCTCTAGATCCGACCATTGCGTAATATCTGCTAAATTCTCCTAAGAGAACATTATGGCTACTGTTGCGGAGACACAAACCGACCGTTAGGATCGAATTTCGCAGTCGAAGTTCGAAAGCTCTCTTGAAGCGGAGATTGTAATGATGTCAACTGTCAACGGCGTAATGCCGAATGTCGGAGCATTCTAGAGATTTCCGAAGGGGAACTTCCGACGGCGAACATTCGAGAAGGTGGACCAACAGCTATATAAGCGCGAACGCTTGCCCTCGGCATTTATTCAGTTTGTGGTATTGAACAGCGTGTGACAAGTCAGTGTGATCAAACAGTGTGAAAATAAAAGCTCTCAATAAAGGTTTGTTTGTGTAATAAAGTTTACAGTGGATGGTATTGGATAGTAAAGAAAAGTGGTGAAACTGCACAGATAATTGATCTGTGGTGAAACAAAGAAAGTGTGTGTGTTTTTAATTCGGATAAAAAGGACAACATAGTTTATCGCAATCCAGTGGTGCGAACCCTATTCGGTGTGGGATTGAATATTTCGTAACACTATGTATACGAGAAAGCCAAATGGTGCGGCCTTGACAACTTCTTCGGATCTTCAACTGGGCGTTGTGCTTCCTCGACAACGACGTGGACGCCGAACTGAGCAGCAGTTGCACAGGCTTGAAATAGATCGTACCACTCATGTTGTCCACTGAGTCTCGTATTTTTACAAGCGCGATGTTGGGAATTCTCCATTATCTGACTAGTTTGGCAGGGATGTTTAAACTAGATAGGGCTCCGTATAGCTCGTCACTATGCACCCAGTCATGCGCGGCTTTGAAATCAACGAAAAGGTGATGGGTGTCGATTTGCTATTCCTGGGTCTTCTCCAGTGTGAATATTTGGTTTATTGTGGACTTACCTGGCCTGAAACCACACTGATAAGAACCTATCAGATTATCCACAAAGGGTTTCAGGCGTTCACACAGTACGGCAGAGAAGATCTTATATGCAATGCTATGGAGACTCATTCGTCAGTAGTTGGCGCAGCTGCTTCTCTGAACAGAAAGGGCTATGCTTCTATACTTTGGTCACGTGAGACGAATGTCTCCATCATCACGATTTCCGAAGCGTGCGTTGAATGCGATACCATCAGGTAGGCGACCGCTTGGCAGACCCAGGACGAGGTGGTCGGACCAAGCCCAAAAACTCGCTGGTTGTACTTGGGCAGAGCTCCTGATGAGTTAGAGTCAATGGCGGAGGATCGCGCGGCATGGAGATCCTACGTGCGCGCATTGCCCCCGCGATTCTTTAGTGGAATATGCGGGCCACTGAAAATGATGATGATGATACCGTCATTTCTTTATTTACTTACTTATTAGCTAAGCTAACAGTATCCTCGGCGGGGTGCTGGCAAAACCGCCCGTAGTAAACTTGTCATGAAGAAGCTTCTCGACTCACGCCGTTCGGAATCGGCATTAAACTGTAGGTCCCTTTCACCTGTGTGAAAAATAAATCACACACAACATGGGTGATTGAGAGAAGCTTGGCTCTGGTCCTTCATGGGCTGTAACGCCACCAAAGAAGAAGAACACTATAAATAAAATGATAAGCTAGCTGTATTAGGCATAGGTTCGATATATTTAGGGTTAGATAGGAGATTGTTTGAATTGTTGTTGGAAAGGAGTTGGAGTTTGGGTATCTGGAAAGCGGAACATTCGGATAGGTTGTGGTAGACGTTGAATCGTTACTGGTTGCAGTATGTGCAGATGGAGGGTGTGTTCTTGTCCAAGTAGTGTTCGTGGTTAAGTTTGGTGTGTCCAGGTTATAGTCTGGGTATTTTCGTAGGGTCTGTTTTGGATGGGATTGGGTGTCCTTGCTCGTAGGCATAGTCTTTCATTGACAGCTTGTCTTTATTGGTAGTCCGGTACCATTGGGATAGTTCATCGAAAAAAAGCTCTTGTTGGGGGTGCTGAAGGGTTCTAATGTGTTTGTTTATGTCTTTTAGGTTGAAGTAGGTAGAGAAAAGGGATGGGGTTATTAAGGTCTGTTTGGCGGCACTGTCGACAAATTCGTTCCCAGGAATTTGCACATGATTTGGTATGCATATGAGCTTGGTTCTAGGGAACTGCTGATAGAATGGGTTGCGGATTAAGGAGGGTGAAGGGAAGGAGGGAGGGGTAGTGAGGAGAAGATGCAAATGCACTTCCACAAAGGTCATCAGATATTTCCCATTGGATGAATGGGGTTAGGTTGGGAGAACAGAAGGAGAGGTCGATGTGGGTGAAAGTGGAGTGAGTGCTAAAGTGGGTGAAAGAGCCGTCGTTAAGCAGTTGATATTCTGATTTTGTTATAAAGTTAGAGACGACTTTTCCACGGGGTTGAAGCCTTTGAAGTCGCCTAGTATTAGGGAGGATTGGTGTCGGGGGAAAAGGAGATGTTTTAAGCGAGAGGAGCTCAGGTTTTGTTTATAAATAATGCACTAAACATAACCAATATTTACTTGACGGACATGCATAGGTAAGTTTTTTGTTTTCTTTCGGATGGAATGTGAAATAAATAGGTTTCTCCATACAAGATGTAGCAAGGTCTGGCCGGACCTATTCCTATTCCATTGACTCTATTGGTTTTTTTCTTCTTCCTATTTTAGTGGCGTTACGGTCGATGAAAGATCAGAGCCAAGCTTCTCTCAATCACCCATTTTGCGTGTGATTTGTTTTTCACACAGGTGAAAGTCGAGAACGGCGAGTCGAGAAGCTATTACATGGCAAATATACTCGGGGATTTTGCCACTACTCCGCTTAAGAGGGACGCCGCGAAATAAACATTCGATAGCGTTGGTGTTATCGGTATCTGAACTCGCTCATCGTGCGTCAGAGTCCAACACACAAACCACCGCGCCACGGCAGTGGGCCACTTTTATTTTCAATTTATTGTCCATAGTCCATACTAAAGCATTAAAAATATGTACATATATGTATGTACCATGGCGCAGTGGGTAGTGTGTTGGCCTCTGACGCCGATGACACGGGATCGAATCCCGACACAGCCATTTCATCGAACGTGTTTTTCACGGTGTTTTTCCTCAGCGGGGTTCTGACAAAACCCCCTGTAGTAAAATTGTCATGAAAAGCTTCTCGAAATTCGCCGTTCGGAACCGGCAATAAACTATAGGTCCCTTTCACCTATGGGAAAATGAAATCACACACAACATGGGTGATTGAGAGAAGCTCGGCTCAGGTTCTTCATGGACTGTAACGCCAACATACATACATACATACATACAAGTACGACCTCAACGTGTACTTGAATTCTTCTCAATCAGGGTGATCGTGAAGGCCTCCCTTGCTACGAATCACGCCGAAGAAATTTTCCAACACATCTGCTTAAGGCGATGCAAGGAAAGGAAAGGTAACAAGCTTTCCTTATTTGTGTGATACCACATGAATCATATTACCTAGATCCGCTACCTGAAAACCAATCAGTGCTTTTGATGAAGCGATGGAGTGAGCTATTTTTATATCTGCTAGCTCACGTAAGTTGGTAAACGACTAACAAAGGCCTCGTAGGGGTAGCGTATCCGACGTGCGCTTGCCCGTAAAATAGCGAGCAGAAGCCACTGCAGCCGAACATCTAGCAGCTCTGTTAGTAAGCCCTATTACCACCTCCCCGTGGTGCCAACTGGGGATTTCTATTTCGAAATCGCGAACGGAAAAGGGCGAATGGCGAGTTTCCTGCTCCACAAAACAGGATAAGTGTCGGTTAGGCTATGACCCAGCAAGCCTTACCTGGAAAAAAACCAACAAGCCAAAAAACCCAAAAAAAGCCTCGGATACCAAAAAAACGGACGGATTAACCGATGACGACCCAGGAAACAACCAAAGGGAAAGGAAGAATGATATTCGGCTTTGTACGTGGAATGTAAGGTCCCTCAACAGACCACGTGCAGCCGAACAACTTGCGGAAGCCCTAGACTGTTATAAGGCAGATATTACCGCAATCCAGGAAGCGCGATGGGATGGACCGGGCAAAAAGAGGATGAGAAACTGTGATATCTACTACGGCGATTGCTACAAGGAGAGAAGACAACGCTTATTCGGATGCGGATTTGTTATTAGAGGTAGACTTAGGCAAAAAGTTTTGAGCTTCAGGCATGTAAGCGAACGCCTCATGACAATCCGCATCAAGGCTAAATTCGCAAACATCAGCCTAATTTTCGCTCATGCCCCTACCGAGGACAAAGATGACGCTACAAAAGACGACCGTTATGACCTACTAGATGTCGTAACGCCAGGAAGTCGCCTTTGATAGGGTTATTGGCAAGCACAGCCTACACAACACTACATCCGAAAATGGACTTAGGCTGAAAGACTTCGCAACGGGGCGAAATCTTCTAGTTGCTAGCACGCGTTTCCCACATCTCAACATCCACAAAGGGACCTGGCGATTTCCGGATCAATCAACCGTCAACCAGATTGACCACATTGCGATTGATGGCAGACACGCATCCGACATTCTGGATGTGCGAACTTTTAGAGGAGCCAACATCGACTCGGACTATTATCTTGTGGCAGCCAGGTTGCGACTTCGCAACTTTCGCAACTTTTTTCTGGCCCAGAAAAATCGACTAAGGTCATCGGAATTCGACGTCGCATTGCTACAATCGCAAGAGACCGCCAGAGCCTATGCCAATCGCGTCTCCCCTAAGCTTTCGGAAAACCCTCCAACACCTACTCAGACCGTACAACACCAATGTCCCCCTGTTGTCATGAGCAGAAGAGGAGGGAGGAACATAAGCTTCTCCAAACAAAAAAAAGGGAGCATGACAAGCTCGCGATCGTAGAGATGGAGAGATGCTATCGCAGGAATGACGTTCGGAGGTTTTATCAACGAATAAAACAAACATGCCAGGAATATAAGATCAGAACGGAAGCCTGCAGGGACGAAAATGGAAACCTAGTAGTGGATTCACAGTCAGTACTAAGAATCTGGAAAGACTACTTCTGCAGACTGTATAACGGCGATGACGAAACAGATCCCGCTGTCAGGCAGAGTAATCCTTTCACAACGGACGATGATAGCAGAGAATTAAGTCCCTCTGACCTGGACGAAGTTAGGAATGCTTTTTCTAAGCTTTTTTTTTTTCGTTTTTTTTTTTAGAGACTCGCGCAGGTTCAAGAGTTTTTCATATTCTCTTATGATGTGTTGACACACACAACCTGAACGGAGTGCAGTGGTTGGGGTCGTTGATGTTCGTTCACTACTCTCAGGGGTGGTTGTCCCAGGCCTAGATAGGACGAGAGCCGACCAAATTCCGCGTTGGTTATAGTCCGTAGTAATTCGTTCAAGCACTTTAGTATTGCATACGCAGAGGATGAATTTCGGTTGACCATATACTGTGAGTGTTATGCCTGCAGGCAGTTGCATACTTTTTATCATTCGTTTAGGAATTACTTTTACTTGGCTATGAAGCGAATTTGAACTATAGACCTTCCGATCGGCGGTCGATGATGTTAACCACTGCACCACGGCCACCCCGTCCTTAAGTCCAACAAAGCTGCTGGAGTAGACGGACTACCTGCCGAGCTCTTTAAGGCAGCTGGAGATGACCTGGTTGGGAGTATGCACCAGCTCATCCGTAAGATATGGTCAGAGGAATGCATGCCCGATGAATGGAATCTTAGTATCGTTTGCCAGATCCACAAGAAAGGAGACCCCTTTGTCTGCGCCAACTACAGAGGAATAAGTCTTCTGAACATCGCTTATAAAATCTTCTCTGCTGTTCTGTGTGAACGCTTGAAACCGTTCGTTAATAAACTGATTGATCCATATCAGTGTGGTTTCAGGCCCGGGAAGTCCACTATGGATCAATTATTCACACTGCGGCAGATCCTGGAAAAAAACAAACGAGTTCCAGATCGACACCCACCACCTGTTTGTCGACTTTAAGGCTGCATACGATAGTATCAATAGAGACGAGCTATACAACGCCATGTCTAGTTTTGACGTCCCTGCCAAACTCGTCAGATTGTGCAGGATGACTTTGGAGAACTCTCGCTGCTCCATCAGGGTCGGAAGCGACCTAACCGATACCTTTTATGTCAAGAAAGGTTTTAGACAGGGCGACACGCTACCGTGTGACTTTTTCAACATCGTCCTTGAAAATGATCGTGCACTCACTGGTCAATACGAGGGGCACCATCTTTTTCAAGTTCATACAACTGCTCGCATATGCCGATGACATTGACATAATTGGACGAAGTCAGCGAGATGTCATTGAGGCCTTTACGAGCATTGAGACGGAAGCGGCTGAAATGGTACTGGCGGTAAATGAGGTCAAAACGAAATATATGCTGTCGTCGAAAAATAACACGAACCACCGGCGTCTTGGCTAGGGTGCACATATTGGCAGGTACAATTTCGAGGTAGTCAAGGACTTCGTCTACCTAGGCTCCGCAGTGACATACAGAAACGACATCAGTGCCGAAATCAAACGCAGAATAACTCTTGCCAACCGCTGTTTCTTTGGGCTCGGGTGGCAATTGAAAAGCAGAGCCCTCTCTCAAAAAACCAAGGTGAGCATATACAAGACCCTTATCATCCCGGTCCTGCTCTATGGCGCAGAGACATGGACCTTATTGAAAGCGGATGAGGAGGCCCTCGGTCGTTTTGAGAGAAAAATTGTGCGTGCGATTTTCGGCCCGACCTGCATAAATGGGGAGTTGAGGAGAAGACTTAACAGTGAACTGTACGGGCTGTACAGCGACATGAACATAGCACGGCGTCTTCGGATCCAACGCCTAAGATGGCTAGGTCATGTTGAGCGTATGGAAAACACAGCTCCGGCCCGGAAGGTCTATGAATCGAACCCCGAGGGGCGACGCGGTCGAGGACGGCCAAACTTAAGGTGGCGCAACCAATTGGAAGAGGACCTTAACCAACTAGGCGTGCGGCACTGGAGCCTGCTGCCGAAAGACCGTGCCAGCTGGAGAGGTTTTTTGAAGGTTTTTTGAAGCTCACGTAAGTTATCATAGAAGGGCGCGCCGAGGTAGATCCGAGGTCCAATGTTGGGGGTCAATCTGATCGCGCCACTTATGTATATGCTGGCAGATCTTTGCGCTTTCTTCAGAAGGTTTCGATAGACTGCCTTGTCCAGAGTAGTCGATGCCGTATAGGAGGATGGGCCTTATGACTGCTGTACAGAGGCAGTGTATAATGCTTGGTTGGAGACCCCGCTTTTCGCCCACCACTTTCTTAAAGCTGTAGTGGTTGCTTTTTTGAACCGATCAAGTATGTCCTGCTCTAGCAACAGCAGTAGTTCATTGGCTACCACGTTCCAGAGGAGAGGGGAGAGTACTCCACCTTGTGGTCTATCTCTCCTGACCAGTCTAGTTGAAGCGGAAAAAGCGAAGTTGGCTTTGACGACACTTTGTTTAAGCAGTTGTCATACCAGTTCTAGCACTGATCCCATTACAACCAATCAGTCAGCGCTTTGGTGACAGCCCATGGTTCAACGTTGGTAAAGGTGCCCTCAATACCGAGAAAGGTCACTAGGGTGTATTCTTTGTGTTCCAGTGACCTTTCTATGGTTCTAACTACTGAGTGGAGTGTTGTTTCCGACGATTTGCCTTTGTTGTAGGCATGTTGGTTATTCGACAGCCTTCCTAAGCTATAGCTGTGTAAGCAAATGTGCAGAGCAAATTCAAGCTGTGCTTGGATTCAAATAATCCTTCCTTCTGCAGAAGCGAACACACTGCTTTCGCAAGATATCTGGGGGCACGGCAGTGCCCCTGCCAAGTCGAGCAAAAAAGCAGCACGGCCGTACCATCCTTTTTTCGTAACATAATAGGCCATTTTCGACCCCCTATAACTTCGTTGTGGATAAAACTAGAAGTCTGAATTTTCAGTAACCAAGCAAGCATTGCATAGACACAGTATGCTTCAAATTTCATTCAATTCGAACCAGTAGTTTAAGAATTATAACTAGTCAAAGTTTCTTGATTTTGTCACTCACTGACTGACTTGGAAATCGCACTAAATAATCTAATTTAACATAATATGTATTACTTGTGAGATATATTGTGTTTTTATGCGATGGCCAAGTCAATCTATTTACTCAAAACATAAAAGATTTTGATATTGGTATGGTCACTATAAGATGTTGTTAAGTTAGCTAATTACGTAATAAATCAAGGCAGAAGGTCCCGTAACTAGGGACTGAATAAATTAACTGACTTGGTAATACATGGATCTTACAACTTTTTACGGTAGAAGATCTGAGTTGCGAGACTTGGTTTAATACAAGTTATGTTTTTCATGGCATTTCTTTAACATCATACTTGAAAAGATCGTGCGGGACTCTGCGGCCAATACAAGAGGTACGATCTACTTCAAGTCTACACAATTGCTTGCCTATGCAGATGACATTGACGTTATCGGACGGACAAAGCGAGACGTCAATGAGGCGTTCGCAAGCATTGAAGCAGAAGCGGCTAAGATGGGTCTAAAGGTAAATGGGGACAAGACCAAATATATGCTGCCATCAAAGAAAGACGCGCAACACCGACGTCTTGATTAGAACGTCACCTTCGGCAGCTATATTTTTGAAGTAGTCAAGGACTTCGTCTACCTTGGCTCGATAGTGACAAGCAGTAATGACACCAGCGCTGAGATAAAACGCAGAATAACTCTAGGCAACCGCTGCTTCTTTGGGCTAAGGAGGCAACTGAGTAGTAGAGCCCTCTTCCAAAAACGAAGGTATCCCTCTACAAAACCTTAATCATCCCGGTCCTCCTTTACGGCGCTGAGGCTTGGCCTTCTTAAAAGCGGGTGAAGAGTCACTTGGGCGTTTCGAGAGGAAAATTCTGCGTGCAATCTTTGGTCCCGTTTGTGTAAACGGAGAGTGGAGGAGGAAATTCAACCAAGAACTGTACGGGCTGTACAGCGACATCGGCCTAGTTAGAAGTCTTCGAATCCAACGTCTAAGATGGTTAGGCCATGTGGAGCGAATGGACATCACCGTTCCGGCCCGAAGAGTCTTCGACACCAAGCCCGAGGGACGACGCAGCAGAGGACGACCGCATCTAAGGTGGCGCGCACAGCTGGAAAGGGACCTCAACCAACTGGGCGTGCGGCACTGGAAGAGGCTGGCCAAAGATCGCGCCGGCTGGGGAGGCTTGTTGGTTGAGGCCCCGGTTCACCCCATACTGTAGCGCCATCTAAGTTAGTAAGTAAGAAACCTAGACATTTTCCGTTGAGCTGAACCATCCAGACGAGGATAAGAATCCTAGTATTCTGTTCAACCCAATTTACTTACATCCTCTAGTCCCGAAAGCAAGTGTCTTCCTAGTAATGCGCCGGGCATTCGCACAGCAGGTGACGAATGGATTCAATTTCCTCTTTGTCCCTGCAGCTTCTGCAGAAGTCATTGTGGGGCTGGCCTAGTCTGGCTGCATGGTAAGATAGCATGCAGTGCTCAGTGAGGGCATCGAGTGCCAGTCGAATATTCTCACGATTGAACTTCAACAGATTTTCTGTTCTTTTCTTATTATAGACGGGCCAAGTCGATCTCGCCGTTGCGCATGCATCTAAGTGACACCATTGCTTATTGGCCTTCATTAATAGCTCCGTCTCTATCTCTCTGTAGAGCGCACTGAGTGGCGTTTTGGCTTCGGTTGCGATCTGCGCGAAGTTTGCACCTGATCCTAGCCTAGATAGCTCGTTCGCCTGATCCTCTTTCCTGAGATATTCTCACTGCTAATCAGGTCCGCCGCCTGCTTGATAGCGAAGACCTCAGCTTGGAAGACACTGCATCCATCATCGGGCCTATAGGACGAATGCATATCCCGAGACTCAAAGAAGACTCCGGCTCCTGCGCCAACAACCATTTTGGATCGGGCGGTGTAGAATGCCAGTTCACTTTCCGTGCATACCAAATCACCGGTCCATTCCTCCCTCGAGGGAATTCTAGTAGAGAATCTCCTCTCCCAGGATGAAATTCAGGTGACCTAGTCCGTTACGGTTCTGAATCTCGAGACGGCCCATCGATCCAAGATTGATGCATGTCCGTGAATACTCTTGAGTCCTCAGTGCTTTCTTTGATTATCGTAGAGCTGTGCGTTTTGAATTCCTTCTGGCTGATCAAACTGTCAGCAAAGAATATAATGAGACCATTATGCGTCCTTTGTGTTAAGCTATTTGCCTAAAGAGGCCGGAATTATGGCGAGACCACTCTTGGTTTTGGCATCACGATAATGCACCGCCTCACACTGCCGTATGTATCTAATTGATACCATCAATTATTGACCTTCATTTCTCTGAAAAGTGTAATGAGCAGCGTTTTAGCTCCAAATGTGATCTGAGCGGAGTTTGCGCCTGATCCTATTCTGGCTAGCTTGTCCGCCTTCTTATTTCCGGAAATATTCATATGACCCGGTACCCACCAAGGGCCCACCTTATTGACACTTGATACCTCCTCTAGCCTCTCTGCAGAGTTTTGCAAGGTTGGATCTTATCCATGCTGCCTGCAGAGCCTTGATAGCTGCCTGCCCGTCAACATGGGTGTGGATCTATAGGAGAGATTTGCTTCACGAGATTTGAAATAGACCCCGGCTCCTGTACCGGTGTCCATTTTAGATCCGACGGTATAGATTGCAAGTTCATTTTCTCAATTCAAAATTTGGATCGCCGTTCCTTGCATAAAGACCCTGTTTTTTATGATTTAATTACAAATGCGTAGTTTTCAGACTCTTCCCTATACTTGTAGTAAAAGGCTGTGATACTTGCCAAATTTCGTAGTTTTAGGTCAACGGAAAACAGCCTATAAATTTTGATTCCCTTCAAAGTGTCGAAATATACGTTTTTTGCGGCATAAACGGCCGTATCTTTTTTTTCCGTTAACTTAGACGTTTGGTTTTTGCACAGCTTCAAGAGACTGTAGAACTGAGTATACCGTTTCAATTTCAACTCGATACATCCACCCGTTCCCGAGATAAAGGCTCTTGGCAAACAGACAGACGGGACAACAAAGTGGTCCTACAAATGTATGTATGAGGGTTCCGTCTTTTCCTTTTGAGGCAAAGAACAAAAAAATAAAAATAACAAGAAAAATAAATAAATCAAAATATACAAAAAAAACAAAAACTCGACCGTAAAACGATTTTGTTGCAGTCGGTCACGGACCGGCTAACCAGTCGGACGTGCCTGCCTGGCCTGGTTGACTGGGTGGTTGGCCTGGCTTGCCCTCGCTGGCTTCGCTGGCTGGCTGGCCTGGCTGGACTGGCTGGCTGGCTGGCCTGGCTGGCCCAGCTGGTCTGGCCTGGCTGGCTGGCCGAGCTGGTCTGGCGTGGCTGGCCTGGCTGGCTGGCCTGGCTGGCTGGCCTGGCTGGCTGGCCTGGCTGGCTGGACTGGCTGGCCTGGCTGGCTGGCTGGCCTGGCCTGGTTGGGGGCTGGGCGGCAGGCTGGCCTGGCTTGGCTGGACTGGCTGGCTAGCCTGGCTGGCTGGGCTACCTGGCTGGCTGGCCTGGCTGGCTGGCTGGTTGGCCTGGCCTGGCCTGGTTGGGGGCTGGGCGGCAGGCTGGCCTGGCTGGCCTGGCTGGACTGGCTGGCTGGACTGGCTGGCTGGCCTACCTGGCTGGCTGGCCTGGCCTGGTTGGTGGCTGGGTGGCAGGCTGGCCTGGCCTGGCTGACTGGGTGGCTGGCCTGGCTTGTCCTCGCTGGCTGGCCTGGCTTCGCTGGCTGGCTGGCTGGCCTGGCCTGGTTGGGGGCTGGGCGGCAGGCTGGCCTGGCCTGGCTGGACTGGCTGGCTAGCCTGGCTGGCTGGGCTACCTGGCTGGCTGGCTGGCCTGGCTGGCTGGCTGGTTGGCCTGGCCTGGCCTGGTTGGGGGCTGGGCGGCAGGCTGGCCTGGCTGGCCTGGCTGGCCTGGCTGGACTGGCTGGCTGGACTGGCTGGCTGGCCTACCTGGCTGGCTGGCCTGGCCTGGTTGGTGGCTGGGTGGCAGGCTGGCCTGGCCTGGCTGACTGGGTGGCTGGCCTGGCTTGTCCTCGCTGGCTGGCCTGGCTGTCTGGCTGGCCTGGCCTGGTTGGGGGCTGGGCGGCAGGCTGGTCCGGCTTGGCTGGCTGGGCTGGCCCAGCTGGTCGGGCTTGGCTGGCCCAGCTGGTCTGGCGTGGCTGGCTGTCCCAGCTGGCCCGGCCTGGCTAGCTCAGCTGGTGCGGCCTGGCTGGTCTGGCCCAGCTGGTCTAGCCTGGCACAGCTGGGCCAGCCAGCCAAGCCAGCTGGGCCAGCCAGCCAGCGAAGCCAGGCCAGCCACCCACTCAGCCAGGCCAGCCTGCCACCCAGCCACCAACCAGGCCAGGCCAGCCAGCCAGCCAGCCAGCCAGGTAGGCCAGCCAGCCAGGCCAGCCAGCCAGTCCAGCCAGGCCAGCCTGCCGCCCAGCCCCCAACCAGGCCAGGCCAGCCAGCCAGCCAGGCCAGCCAGCCAGGCCAGGCCAGCCTGCCACCCAGCCACCAACCAGGCCAGGCCAGGCCAGCCAGCCAGCCAGCCAGGTAGGCCAGCCAGCCAGCCAGGCCAGCCAGCCAGTCCAGCCAGCCAGTCCAGCCAGGCCAGCCAGCCAGGCCAGCCTGCCGCCCAGCCCCCAAACAGGCCAGGCCAGCCAGCCAGCCAGGCCAGCCAGCCAGGCCAGGCCAGCCTGCCGCCCAGCCCCCAACCAGGCCAGGTCAGCCAACCAGCCAGCCAGCCAGGCCAGACCAGCTGGGCCAGCCAGCCAAGCCAGCCAGCCACGCCAGACCAGCTGGGCCAGCCAGCCATGCCAGGCCAGCCTGCCACCCAGCCACCAACCAGGCCAGGCCAGCCAGCCAGCCAGCCAGGTAGGCCAGCCAGCCAGGCCAGACCAGCTGGGCCAGCCAGCCAGCCAAGCCCAACCAGCTGGGCCAGCCCAGCCAGCCAAGCCGGACCAGCCAGGCCAGACCAGCCACGCCAGACCAGCTGGGCCAGCCAGCCAAGCCAGCCAGCCAAGCCAGCCAGCCACGCCAGACCAGCCAGCCAGCCAGTCCAGCCAGCCAGGCCAGTCAGGCCAGCCTGCCGCCCAGCCCCCTACCAAGCCAGGCCAGCCACCCAGTCAGCCAGGCCAGGCAGGCACGTCCGACTGGTTAGCCGGTCCGTGACCGACTGCAACAAAATCGTTTTACGGTCGAGTTTTTGTTTTTTTTGTATATTTTGATTTATTTATTTTTCTTGTTATTTTTATTTTTTTGTTCTTTGCCTCAAAAGGAAAAGACGGAACCCTCATACATACATTTGTAGGACCACTTTGTTGTCCCGTCTGTCTGTTTGCCAAGAGCCTTTATCTCGGGAACGCGTGGATGTATCGAGTTGAAATTGAAACGGTATACTCAGTTCTACAGTCTCTTGAAGCTGTGCAAAAACCAAACGTCTAAGTTAACGGAAAAAAAAGATACGGCCGTTTATGCCGCAAAAAACGTATATTTCGACACTTTGAAGGGAATCAAAATTTATAGGCTGTTTTCCGTTGACCTAGAACTATGAAATTTGGCAAGTATCACAGTCTTTTACTACAAGTATAGGGAAGAGTCTGAAAACTACGCATTTGTAATTAAATCATAAAAAAACAGGGTCTTTATGCAAGGAACGGCGATCCAAATTTTGAATTGAGAAAATGAACTGGCAATCTATACCGTCGGATCTAAAATGGACACCGGTACAGGAGCCGGGGTCTATTTCAAATCTCGTGAAGCAAATCTCTCCTACAGATCCACACCCATGTTGACGGGCAGGCAGCTATCAAGGCTCTGCAGGCAGCATGGATAAGATCCAACCTTGCAAAACTCTGCAGAGAGGCTAGAGGAGGTATCAAGTGTCAATAAGGTGGGCCCTTGGTGGGTACCGGGTCATATGAATTATTCCGGAAATAAGAAGGCGGACAAGCTAGCCAGAATAGGATCAGGCGCAAACTCCGCTCAGATCACATTTGGAGCTAAAACGCTGCTCATTACACTTTTCAGAGAAATGAAGGTCAATAATTGATGGCATCAATTAGATACATACGGCAGTGTGAGGCGGTGCATTATCGTGATGCCAAAACCAAGAGTGGTCTCGCCATAATTCCGGCCTCTTTAGGCAAATAGCTTAACACAAAGGACTAGAGTTGGGTAGTTCCGGACATGTGTAGTTCACGGAAATATGTCCTCTCTCGGACACATGTCCTCTCGTTCCGCAAATTGAACGAAAATAGTTCCATAGTTCCATTCAACTCTTATTCATCAATCACATATGTACAAGACGAAAAAAAAAAAAACATAAATGCAACGAACATGCTTCTCATACGGTATGAGTTATACCCCGTAGTTTTCACGAAACCCAAAAGTATGGAGATGTGGCGATAAAGCTCGAACACTTGGTGTACACTGTACAGCACACTGGAACTGAAATGAAGAAAAGAAATGAAAGAATATAATGCCCGCACCGCATTTCGTTCGTGAACGAATGTCATACATGTATGTATGCATTCAGGTCCGGACATGGACATGGTTTGCTAGTTCAATATAGGTGCGAGTACGCATACAGGTTCGGACATGGACATGGTTTGCTAGTTCCATATCGGTGCGAGTATGCATGCATGATTTATGTACATATTTTATTTGTTATTTTCTCAGTTTCTGAAACAAATAAATAAAATGAATAAATGAAATAAACTAAACTAATTTTTTATGGTTGCTTTTGGTTTGAAATGATAATAAAACATGTTTTTAAAAAATCTATCGTAACTTTTCATTTTGCCATTGAATTCAGTAACAAAAAAGCTAAATACATATGTACATACATATGTATTGTAGTTCCGAGGAACTAGTTCCAGGAACTAGTTCCGATCAGGAAAATAACGGTTCCATGTTCGTTCCGCGGTTGGAACTATTTTGCGCATCTCTACAAAGGACGCATAATGGTCTCATTACATTCTTTGCTGACAGTTTGATCAGCCAGAAGGAATTCAAAACGCACAGTTCTACGATAATCAAAGAAAGCACTGAGGACTCAAGAGTATTCACGGACATGCATCAGTCTTGGATCGATGGGCCGTCTCGAGATTCAGAACCGTAACGGACTAGGTCACCTGAATTTCTTCCTGGGAGAGGAGATTCTCTACTAGAATTCCCTCGAGGGAGGAATGGACCGGTGATTTGGTATGCACGGAAAGTGAACTGGCATTCTACACCGACCGATCCAAAATGGATGTTGGCGCAGGAGCCGGAGTCTTCTTTGAGTCTCGGGATATGCATTCGTCCTATAGGCTCGATGATGGATGCAGTGTCTTCCAAGCTGAGGTCTTCGCTATCAAGCAGGCGGCGGACCTGTTTAGAAGAGAGAATATCTCAGGAAAGAGGATCAGGCGAACGAGCTATCTAGGCTAGGATCAGGTGCAAGCTTCGCGCAGATCGCAACCGAAGCCAAAACGCCACTCAGTGCGCTCTACAGAGAGATAGAGACGGAGCTATTAATGAAGGCCAATAAGCGATGGTGTCACTTAGATGCATGCGCAACGGCGAGATCGACTTGGCCCGTCTATAATAAGAAAAGAACAGAAAATCTGTTGAAGTTCAATCGTGGGAATATTCGACTGGCACTCGATGCCCTCACTGGGCACTGCATGCTATCTTACCATGCAGCCAGACTAGGCCAGCCCCACAATGACTTCTGCAGAAGCTGCAGGGACAAAGAGGAAATTGAATCCATTCGTCACCTGCTGTGCGAATGCCCGGCGCATTACTAGAAAGACACTTGCTTTCGGGACTAGAGGATGTAAGTAAAATTGGGTTGAACAGAATACTAGGATTCTTATCCTCGTCTGGATGGTTCAGCTCAACGGAAAATGTCTAGGTTTCTTGCCTACTAATTTAGATGGCGCTACAGTATGGGGTGAACCGGGGCCTCAACCAACAAGCCTCTCCAACCGGCGCGATCTTTGGCCAGCCTCTTCCAGTGCCGCACGCCCAGTTGGTTGAGGTCCCTTTCCAGCTGTGCGCGCCGCCTTAGATGCGGTCGTCCTCTGCTGCGTCGTCCCTCGGGCTTGGTGTCGAAGACTCTTCGGGCCGGAACGGTGATGTCCATTCGCTCCACATGGCCTAACCATCTTAGACGTTGGATTCGAAGACTTCTAACTAGGCCGATGTCGCTGTATAGCCCGTACAGTTCTTGGTTGAATCTCCTCCTCCACTCTCCGTTTACACAAACGGGACCAAAGATTGCACGCAGAATTTTCCTCTCGAAACGCCCAAGTGCCTCTTCATCCGCTTTTAAGAAGGCCAAGCCTCAGCACCGTAAAGGAGGACCGGGATGATTAAGGTTTTCTAGAGGGATACCTTCGTTTTTGGAAGAGGGCTCTACTACTCAGTTGCCTCTTGAGCCCAAAGAAGCAGCGGTTGCCTAGAGTTATTCTGCGTTTTATCTCAGCGCTGGTGTCATTACTGCTGGTCACTATCGAGGCAAGGTAGACGAAGTCCTTGACTACTTCAAAAATATAGCGACCGAAGGTGACGTTCTAATCAAGACGTCGGTGTTGCGCGTCTTTCTTTGATGGCAGCATATATTTGGTCTTGTCCCCATTTACCTTTAGACCCATTTTAGCCGCTTCTGCTTCAATGCTTGCGAACGCCTCATTGACGTCTCGCTTTGTCCGTCCGATAACGTCAATGTCATCTGCATAGGCAAGCAATTGTGTAGACTTGAAATAGATCGTACCTCTTGTATTGGCCGCAGAGTCCCGCACGATATTTTCAAGTATGATGTTAAAAAAATGCCATGAAAAACATAACTTGTAAAAAAACCAAGTCTCGCAACTCAGATCTTCTACCGTAAAAAGTTGTAAGATCCATGTGTTACCAAGTCAGTTAATTTATTCAGTCCCTAGTTAAGGGACCTTCTGCCTTGATTTATTACGTAATTCGCTAACTTAACAACATCTTATAGTGACCTTACCAATATCAAAATCTTTTATGTTTTAAGTAAATAGATTGACTGGGAAATCGCACTAAATAATCTAATTTAATATAATATGTACGAGTAAGCAGCAGATTATGCCATGGAATTCTTCGTCCTCTTGCTGGGCCTAGTGAAACACTCAATTTATGTCTGTTATTATCTTTTTCTGTTCTTATTCTTCTTTGTTCTTCAGTTTCTTCGTTTATTCTTCTCTGATTGCTTTGTCTATTTTTTTCTGTTCTAATTCTTTTCTGTTCTTCAGTTTCTTCTTGTCTTCTTTCAATTATCTTCTGTCTTTTGTTCTGAATTTGTTCTTCTGTTCTATTCGCATACCATGACTGAGAGAGTATGAGAGAGACTGTGTGTGTGTGTGAGAGAGAGAGACAGAGAGAGAGAGTATGAGCACATGTGTTTTTTGCTACAAACTCTAGCTTTAGATTGTACCGTTCTAGGTTAGTGTGCTGGGTTAGGATCACAAAGAAAAGTGTCTATAATAATATGTTATGATTACTTGTGAGATATATGTATTGTGTTTTATTCGATGGCCAGGTTTTTTTACAAGTTATGTTTTTCATGGCATTATCTTTTGGAAAGCAATAATACCTAGTATCTACCTTTCCCTTTCTATTGTTTTCATTACAATTGAATACTGCACACCTCATTTTGAGAAAATAATGCTACTTTTAATACAACTGCAATAACTTTCTAAATTTAACGCGCGCAAAAAACCTCTTTCGTATTCGTATATGCATAAAGAAGGGAATCACGAATCAGATGGTCAGGGCCTACGTCATCAAACATTGCCAGATGGGTAGCAAACATAGCGGACATGCACAATGCGTAATCTGTGATATTTCATTCGTGTATTGATAGTCGAGTCAATTGTCAGCGAGGGAATTTGAGTGAATTTCAGGCGAATTAAGAGATTCGCGAACCGTGATACCTCGATCAGCTTAGTTCGCCTAGTAGTTCGACAGCTGGCGAACGTTCGACTCGCGAACGGCGATACGGGCATTAAACAAATATAAAGATCCTTAATAGACCTTAATGGGGGAGAAGGGTGCGAACAAACAGAGCAAAGAAGTTGATCGCGTTTAACATGGCAAACGCCAGCTTCGATCTCTGTCCCTGCTTAATCCAAGTTGACACACAGCCTCCGCGTGGCCTCCCCTGGATAGCTACATATACTGGCACCCGCCAGGTAGTGAACCAATGTGTGCAGCGACCCGACCCCTTGTTCCTGGGGAAAGAGGAACCTGGCCCTCCAGGTTGGGGTTTGCGCTTAGGGCTAACATCCCTATCGCTTAAAACAAAAATTTTGTTCAGAGACAACCAATAGCCTCGGATACGGACGGATTACATGTTGACGACACCCGCAAACGTCAAAAAGGAAACGAATTTCGGTTTTGCACCTGGAACGTTAGGTCCCTCAACAGACCAGGTGCAGCCGAACAACTGGTCAACTCTTTGGACTGCTATAAGGCAGACATTACCGCGCTCCAAGAAGTGCGATGGGATGGGCCAGACAAAAAGCGGATGAAAAACTGTGATATATACTACGGAAACTGCTACAGAGAAAATAGAAAATGCTTATTCGGATGCGGATTTGTTGTTCGAGGCAGACTCAGGAAAAAAGTCTTAAGCCATCTTAGCCGCTTCTAACTCAATGCTTACAAAGGCCTCCCTGACGTCTCGCTGTTTCCGTGCAATTACGTCAATGTCGTCGGCGTACGCAAGCAATTGCGTAGACTTGAAATAAATCGTACCTCTTGTGTTGGCCAATGACTCTTGCACGATCTTTTCAAGCACGACGTTGAAAAAGTTGCATGACAGCACGCCACCTTGCCTAAATCCTTTTTCAACATCAAAGGTCTCGGTTTGCTCAATACCGACCTTAATGGAGCAGCGAGAATCCTCCATTGTCATCCTGCACAGTCGGACGAGTTTGGCAGGGATGTTAAAACTAGACATGGCTTTGTATAGCTCATCTCTATACACGCTGTCATACGCGGCCTTGAAGTCGACGAAAAGGTGGTGAGTGTTGATTTGGTATTCTTGGGTCTTCTCCAAGATCTGCCGTAGCGCAAATATTTGGTCTATTGTGGATTTACCTGGCCTGAAACTACACTGATAAGAGCCGATCAGGTTATCCACAAATGGTTTCAGGCGTCCACACAATATGGCAGAGAAGATCTTAAATGCGATGTTAAGGAGACTTATTCCCCTATAGTTCGCGCAGTTAAAGGGGTCTACTTTCTTATGGACCGGGCAAAAGATGCTGAGATTCCATTCGTCGGGCATGCTTTCCTCCGACCATACCTTGCAAATGGGATGGTGCATGCATCTTACCAGCTCGTCTCCGTCCGCCTTAAGAAGCTCAGCAGACAGGCCGTCTGCGCCCGAAGCTTTATTAGACTTAAGTCTTGACATCGCTATTTTGATTTCGTCTAGGTCGGGTGGACGGAATTCTCCTACATCGTCGTCCATTACGAATGGCTCGTTCTGCCTGACAGCGGTATCTTGTCTATCATCGCCGTTATACAGTGTGCAGAAGTGGTCTTTCCAAATCCTCAGCATCGACTGCCACTCTACTACCAGTTCTCAATTTTCATCCCTACAGGCCGCCGCTCTGGCTTTGTAGCCATGGCATGTTCGTTTTACCTTATTGTAAAACTTACGTGCGTCATTGCTGCGGAAGCATCTCTCCATCTCCTCAATCTCAGGCTTTCTGTGCTCTCTCTTCTTTCTTCTGAAAAGCGTGTGTTCCTCTCTTCTGCTCATAGATTTCGCGAGCAGCTCTCGTCCGTCGTTGCAGCATGGCTTTATATGCCTCTTGTTTTGCTGCATTGGCTTGTTCGCATTGTTCATCGAACCAGGGGTTTCTAGTGGTGGCGGTTTGAAACCCAGCACCTCTGAGGCAGCGTCTCTGACGGCGCTCTGGCAATGCACCCATTCCTGCTATATTGTTTGTGCTGCTGTGGGCGGATTTTAAGTGAGAGCTTGGAGAAGACACGATGGGCCAAGGATTCTGGCAGTCTCTTGCGATCGTAGCTTTCCGACGTCAAACTTACGTAGTCCTACTCGACTCCTAAGCATTTTTGATATCCTCATTCGTACCTTGACTACAACAAGGTAGTGGTCCGAGTCGATGTTGGCCCCTAGGAAGGTTCGTACGTCGAGAATACAGGAGTGTCTGGCGTCGATCGCAATGTGATCAATCTGGTTGGTGGTCGATTGATCAAAAGACCGCCAGGTACCCTTGTGGATGTTGAGATGGGGAATCGCGTGCTTACTACAAGGTTACGCCCCGTTAGAAAATCGATTAGCCTAGGTCCGTTGTCGGATGTGGTGTTATGGAGGCTATGCTTTCCTATGATCAACTCAAATATGTCCTCTTTGCCCAGTTTTGCATTAAAATCTCCTAGAACGATTTTTGTGTCGTAGCTGGGACATTGAGACCACCGTGGCGCAGTGGGTAGTGTGTTTGCCTCTGACGCCGATGACACGGGATCGAATCCCGACACAGCCATGTCATCGAACGTGTTTTTCACGGTGTTTCTCCTCAGCGGGGTTCTGACAAAACCCCCTGCAGTAAAATTGTCATGAAAAGCTTCTCGAAATTCGCCGTTCGGAACCGGCAATAAACTGTAGGTCCCTTTCACCTATGGGAAAATTAAATCACACACAACATGGGAGATTGAGAGAAGCTCGGCTCAGGTTCTTCATGGACTGTAACGCCAACATACATACAGACATACATACATACAGCTGTGACATTGGATATATGTTCTGTCTAGGAGATCGTAGAATTCTTCTTTGAGTCGATCGTCCTTTTCTTCCGTTGGGGTATGATGGCATATTAAGCTAATGTTTCCAATTTTAGCTTTGATGCGGATTGTTATGAGGCGTTCGCTTATATCTCGGAAGCTTAAGACTTTTTGTCAGAGTCTTCCTCTAATAACGAATCCGCACCCGAATAGGCGCTGTTTGTTCTCCTTGTAGCAGTTCCCGTAGTAGATGTCGCAGTTTTCCATCCGTTTTTTGCCTGGTCCATCCCATCGCACTTCTTGGAGTGCAGTTATATCTGCTTTATAGCAGTTGAGGGTTTGCTCCAATTGATCGGCTGCACCTGGTCTGCTAAGGGACCTCACATTCCAGGTGCAGATTCTCAAGTCCGTTAGTCGTTTGCTTTGTATCCGTCCGTATCCGAAGCTTGTTGTCGTTTCGGAATAAGTAGGTTTTTACGTGATAGGGATGTTACCCCTAAGCACAACCCCCAACCTGGAGGGCCAGGTTCCTCTTTCCCCAGGAACAAGGGTTGGGTCGCTGCACACATTGGTCCACTACCTGGCGGGTGCCAGGGTAGCTATCCAGGGGGGGCCACGCGGAGGCTGTGTGTCAGCTTGGATTGAGCAGGGACAGAGATCGAAGCTGGCGTTTGCCATGTTAAACGCGATCAACTTCTTTGCTCTGTTTGCTCGCTCCCTCCCCTTGCCTAATAGCTTTTCTTTAAAAACGAAGTTGAATACCACTTCGTCGATTCGACGAACGGTTACCTGTAACGTACTAGAAAATATGGTTACCTTTCTAGGGTTAACGAAATTGACATTGGTAAATTGTACAAACCTTTTATCGATGATTTTCACTGATGAGTAATCCGAAAGCCGCTTCTACCCCAGTTGCCTGATTAGATGAAGATCCGAAATAAAACACAAACTTAGTTCGCCATTCAAAAAAAAAGAAAACAAAATTTATTCACACATCAAAATTCGTACAAACTATCAGTCATACAAAATGTTTTATTCTTTTTTTTTGTTTTTCTTATTCTTTTATTTAATGTTACTTTATGATAAAGGAATATGCAGTGTTTCTGTTCCATTTAATTAGTGTTTTTCTATTTATTTAATTTACTTAATTACTTAACAAAACAATTTCTTTTTGTTTATTGCAGGATTAAGTCCAACATCCATCTGTGTATCCCTCTCTTCGACAAAAATAAAATAAACACTTATTCGTTCGTTTAATTAAATTGTGTTTATACATAATTAGTTTTTCCTTCATTTTCTAATGTTGTGTGCTTACATATTGGATTTTATGTAAATGACCATGTATGCCTGACGCTTTCAGACAATAGAACACATTCACTCTCTCACACACACATAATATACGCGCGCGCGCAGAGAAGCATGACTTGAACATGCATACCATACACACACTCTCTCTCTCTCTCTCGTAATTTACAAAACAAAATGCAGAGCATCCTGTTTTGTGATTGTGTTTTTTTCTATTTAATTTTTTCTTTTACATTTAAATACATACTAGAGTTTTTGAAAAAGTTCCTTGCTTTGTTTCTTATGGTTGTTTTTATTACAAAATATTTAATATCCTAATAGTAAATGTTTTGTTGTTTTTTAATAAATTGTAAAAAGGAAAGAATTAGGTGTTTTTTTGTTTTTATTCATTTTAGTTAACTTTAAACTTATGCAGCAAGAAACTTTCTCGTAATCACAGACACATTACATTTTTAACAATCGTACTTTAATTTATTGTTTATTTATAATAATTTTTGTGCATTCGCGTTTAGCTACTCGATCGAGTCGAGTCGAGTCGAATAGGGAAAAACAAATGTTTTTATTTATTATTATTATTTGTTTTAATTCTAATGTGTTATTAAAGTAAATCTAAATTCGTTCACAACGACATCTTTCGCTCATAGAGTTTTGGTCACACTTGCAATGATACCACAGCTATTAAAATGTTTTATTCTCTCTCAATTATTAATTCTCTCTCTCTCTCACTTCTTTCTCTCTCTCTCTCTTTCAAATAATATTCCACAAAAACACCTGTAAAAAATGTTTAAACGCTTATGAGTATCGTTTTCTTTATATAAATATATTTTTTATTGTATATCTAATGCGTTTTTGTTTAGTTTATTTTTTAGAAGAGAATGTTTGATAAAGTAAAAGTTGATAAAATATATGTATAATGTGTAAACTCGGAAAATACTTACACTTATACGTTTATATCACACAGTCTGTCGGTTGTTGTTGTGTTGTCCACGTTTATAGTCTTCATCCTCATTCTTCATCGTCATCATATCGTTATCGTTATCGTCATATCATTAAACATCATTCGCATTAACAATATTCATCCTCGCCACTAACATCTCATTAACAAACACTTTTTCTCAATTCGAAAACAACATAAGAAAAACCTCTGAAAATACCCTATTAAACTATTATTTAAAAAACATAAAAATAAAATAAAACAATCACACTCGTGTTGCCTTTCGAATCCCTACACTCGATTTTATATCCAATGTTAGAGAGGTTGGCACCTCAAAACCGACCTTATGCTGACTTAAAGGACTCCTTTTGGTGATCGACAAACCATTGTGTGTTGAGTGTTGTGTTGTTATTACAAGACTTGACCAAGGTAAAATAAAAATCATTCGTATAAAGAAAAATTGATTTAAGATCTAATACAATGTCGACCACCCTGAAGGCTCCCTTTTACTACCACTTCTCCGAAATCAAAGTAAACATCAGGATTAGAAAACTTCGAATTCACCTTCAACCTGATCACATTTTTGTGCTATTTGGTTTTGTTTGCTAGCCTCAAGCCCTACCTTAACTTCATCAATTCGTTGATTTACTCAATCAATTTCGTTCATTCTATCACCCGTATCACATTCATCTTCACTACAGCCTACACATCACATCCTCGATACCTCTTCACACATTCACAGCGCTTTTTGCTCAAACCACTAATCTATCTTACATGACACTCTTATTATTCTTAAATGCGTATGTGCTACAGATGAAAAGTGAGAATATGCAGTGTAAAGAGAAAACAAATAGAAAAATTCAAACAATTTCTTCATACCACAGACGACACGCACTCGTAAATGCATATCACAATCGTCACGCATCGCATTCATTCACATTTAATGAACTTTCATTACTAATATATGTATATACGCACTATCACATCTCAGTCATACTGAATCACACGCGTCACTTGTGGACTTTACTTACATATTAGTTTCATACAATCTAAGCATACGTTGGTTTAATACCGTCATTCACGCCGAGGGATATTTGTATTTTGTGTGCGCTCAAAATTAATTGATTTTTTATCGAAGAACTGTTTTACAATTGATCGATTGTTTGCCTTACCAACCTTGGAACTGCTTAACATAATAAAAAACGCGAGTTGAAAATGCTTTGAAAACTTATCAGAACTTCTATATACAATTGTGCTTCGAATTATATCGGTCACCAGTCGATTTGGTTATTAATCATTGAGTACCATAGGAGCCGACATTATTTTTTGAACAAGCTAATAGTTCATTAGATATGAGACGAAAAATGGTAGACCAATTTGCCTATGCAAGCAAAATATTTAGTTTTTGACTGTCTTTTGTATGGTGTCGAATTTGCTCCCTGAAATTATTTTTTTTTTTTTAGAAAGTGGCAAAGCTCTGTTAGATGAAGTCGGTCCGCGTTTACGTATGTTTTTAATCCGAGTTCAAAGTCTCCATGTAAACGGGGTAACAAATATCCATTTAAAAACGATGAATTCAAACTCTAGGGACCTTGACATAATGACAACCCTTGTCAGCCAACATTAAAAAATTAGCCTTTCGCAAGACGAAACAATGAATATAGGCTCAAAGTCAAGACATGAAATCTCGGGGTTGTAGAAAAACAATTTTGACACCAAATTGCGAGACCGAGGCAATCGGTAGGTACAATTTTTTAAAACAGAATTTGAGTTCAAGTAAAAATCCATGAGCTTTTAGAATGAGGTTATTACCAAACCGTCTTAAGAACAAAGTCAAAATAATCGCAAAATTTGATTTCAGCAGACGATAAATTGGGTTTGGATTTAACGGTAACACTTGGCATTTAGCTTAAACTTCTCGGCATTAAAATACAAAAGGTTTCCAAAACTTCTGGAACAAAAATTGCTGTAAGGGGCAGGTTGAATTAGACCTGTCGACTTTAGTTGTTTTAACACATTATCTGCCATTATTGTACTCAGTTGAGTACGGTATTCTTGAAATTTTGAAGTTCGAGTTTATGTGTTTTGGCATTTGGATGATTCATTTTGTCGAAGTTGCAATCTGTTTTCAAGTACTTTTGTTAAATTTTGTGGTGGTCGGTGTTTTTTTCACGGTATTTTGTGTCTTTAAACAAGAAAAATATGCTCGTGGTCGTGGTAAGTTGAAAACAAAAGTGGCGTAACTCGGTTGAGTACACTTATCATTTGATTTACAAAAAAATGGCTTTTCAAAGCATAAATTGAAAGAACTTTTTATGGAAAGCGCTATCTTGGTCTGTATATAGTTGTTGGTGATATTCCAGATGATGGAAATGAATGGGAAATAGTAATATGTAATTGCAACGGATATTGATATTCCAACAGACTAAGGGGATGATTTGCTCAAATCAAACATTCCTGTTGTCATCCTAGGGCAGTAGAAGTTCAGGTACGCGATGGATCTTCGGATCCAACGCCCAAGAAGGCTAGGTCATGTTGAGCGCATGGAAAACACAGCTCCGGCCCGGAAGGTCTATGAATCCAACCCCGAGGGGCGACGCGGTCGAGGACGGCCAAATGTAAGGTGGCGCAACCAATTGGGAGAGGACCTAAACCAACTAGGCGTGCAGTACTGAAGACTGCTGGCGAAAGAGCGTACCAGTTGGAGCGGTTTTTTTGAAGGAGGCCCAGGTTCGCCATGAACTGTAGCGCCAAAAGAAGAAGAAGAAGACGGTATTCCAAGGTTTTTTTTTTTTTTTTTTTTTCAATTATGTATCTCAATTTTTAAGGCGTTTGGGCTTTACAATGGGTTAAACAGTCCCGATGGAAAACCAATTGAATTTTGAGCGCTCCTCCCTTGCCAAAAATTTCGAACTACAAACTACAATTTATTACTATCACATTCACTTGTACACAATGGAGATCATTCACTCGACGCAATCACGCACGCATACAAAATATCACACATACTCCCATACAAAAACACACATCCACGCACGCATAGATGTACATATACAAAATTTTGTAAAGAATCAGTCTCGCATTCACATATGTATGTAATATTAGTTCGTAAACCACTTTTACTGCTTATGTTTAATGTTTTTCTCATTTGTTTTGTTTTTTTGCTTTTTGATTTAATTTTTTTTCCATGAAAAATGATAAGTATTGTGTGAAAGAAGAAAGCAAAATGTATCTCAAACACACCCTAAGGCTGCGGCCACGCAGTAAGCGATGAGCGGCTGATGAGCGACAAAAAAAAGTTAAAGCATATCGAATTGTATGGGGGTGGCCACGTAGGCCCTGAGCGACGAGCGATTTTCCTGAGCGACGTCGCCCTGATTTCAAAATTGTTTTAATTTTTGCGACTGTCGCTGAGCGACGAGTTCCAAAATTGGAAAAAATCAACACGAAAATGTTGATTTCTGCTGTTCGAAGTCGCCCAGTCTTATGGCATAGTTGAAAAACCGACCAAGTGCGGGTCGGACTCGCGCACGAAGGGTTCCGTACCATCTCTATATATAAATATGAAAGAGACTATGTATGTTACCTCATCAGTCATCACATTAAATCACATTTTTTGTATGATGACAGATCTTGGTTGCAGGCAGGTTATCGGCATATTACTTTGATAATCAAAAATCTTCATGATGAAATATAGTTGATCATCAAAGTGTCCATTGAATTCAAATCAATTATCTTACTTGACAGCAACGATGTGAAAAGGTGAATAACAATAAATATGGGGAAAAGGTTTGCAGCTAGGATTAATTCATCAAAGACACAAATATATTGTGGACTAACCTTTGTTCAGTATGTGACCAAGGGTATTTTTTTGGATGAAAATCATGTCTGTTGTATGGGAGCCCCCCTTAAATATTCATTTTGTCCATTTAGACAAATTTCAACTGTCTAGCTATCACGGTTCATGAGATACAGCCTGGTGACAGACGGACGGACGGACAGCGAAGTCTTAGTAATAGGGTTCCGTTTTACCTTCGGGTACGGAACCTTAAGAATGTTTATATTAAAATGATGAAATGTTTATGTGAACGATACACGTGTACATTACACCACGGTTGTTACGACGCCTCCACCAAAGCTTCGTATTACGCAGGCGCACAATGTAGACCCTGACATGGCACGTAGCTCCACTATGTCTTGATAGACATTGGAGAGGGTACGAAGTACAGTAAAAAGAAGAGATCACAAATATAAGAAACACTGTATAATGTCTTCTATCTCATCCTCTCGCACGTTCATTCCTATTGATGTATATGTTTGTCTTTTTTTAATCGCTCAGCGATGTCGCTCAGTAAATAGCCACTCGTCGCTCAATCGCTCACTGCGTAGCCGCAGCCTAAGATATTGTGGAAAAATGAAACTACTATTCCTCGAAGCAAAAATCAAATCAAATTGTCTAATTAAAAAAAAACAAAAAAAAAATGAATAATAGACAACCTCACACGATAGTAACCATTCACACGGATGAAGTGTGTTAATTATTTGTATGTATTTGCTTAAGATCTCTTAAATATCTATCTATATATGTATCTTGTTTGTTTTTTTCTCGCTTTTGTTCTTTTCTATGTAGTTGGCGGAGTTTTTTTTTTTTTGTGATTTTCCTGTGCCGATTACGTTCTGTTTGTTGTTCGGTTTCGACTGAATGTGGAAACTCAAAAGAAAAGATTTTGTTTTGAATTTATTTTTTGTTTTTTTTTTTATCTTTTCTTTCTTGGTTTTAAAATTACAGTTAAATTAGTTTTATTATTATTATTTTACACGTTGTTCTTTAAGATATTATTAAATTGTAGTTTTGATTCGTTTTTGTTTTTTTTTTTTACTTTTTTGCGAAAAAGAAAATGTGATTTTTACTCGCTTGTTTCGGTTTTTTTTGGTACTAATTATCGTTTTATCTTTTCTTTTTTTGTGAATTGTAAATACTTGCAACATTTAAAAAAAAAAACCAAACAATAATTACTACTTGTAAAAAAAAAAAATTGTATCGTCGATTGTATGACGAAAAGGATGTTGCACAGTAAAAAAAAAAAAAGAAAAAAAAGAAAACTAAATACAAAGCTCTTTCAAGTCATATTTTTTGCTTTTCCTTTTCTCGTTTTTTTTTTTTTTTTTGATTTAATCTATAAACTAAATGATCAAACCAACATTTATCCTTTTCCTTCTTTTTTTTTTAAATAGTTATTAAATTTTTGTTATAAATCGATTTTAAAGTAGAAAGTAAACAGTGTGTTTGAGAGATGCATGTAGTGAGGCTTTAGATAATGCATCCAATCTTTGTTTCTTAGATCTGTTTTAGGTTTTATTTTTGTTTTTTGTTTTTTTTTTTTTTGGGAGGGGGGTTTTGTTTTGTTTTTAATAAATATTAGAAGAAATCTGAAATAAAAAGAAATTGCAAATGCACTGATATAAAAAAAAAAACAAAATAAACTTTTACATAGAAACTGAAATAGTCAACTTGAACGCTTAATTTGAACAAATTTACTTAATTATAAGGCCAGCAATCCATGGGAGATCTGAGCCTGAGCTATAGCTACATCAGCGATTGTCGAGCGAAAGGTCTGTAGTTCAAAGTCTATTCATAGCCAAGGCATTTTTTTTTTTTTTTAGATTCGCGCAGGTTCAAGCGTTTTTATATTCTCTTTTAGTAGGGGAGCCCAAGCGGGGATTTTGCGCGTTACTCGAGCGCGTCAGAAAATCATATGGGGAGAAAGCTTGCACCATGTAATGTACCCCTACCAAATATGAACCCTTAATATAGGGGGGTGCGTTGAGGGCAGCCCGTCAGATTAGTGAAAAAAAATCGATCCGCGGAAAAACTCGAGCGCGTCAGATTAAGAACAGGCAAGTTAAGTACATCCTGAAAAGTGTATATTTCAATAATCTGACAATTTGAGCGTGGCATAAGGAAATGGGGGAGTCACAAAGTTGTAAAAAAAAAAAAACATGTCACCTCGAAATACTCGAGCTCGATCCAATTTTTTTTTTTATTTTGAAGGAAATTCCATCAGGTTTACGAAAAACATATTGTTGCGGAGACACAAACCGACGGTTAAGTTCGAATTTCGCTGTCGAAGTTCGAAAGCTCTGGTGAAGGGGAAATTGGAATGATCGAAACTTCCAAAGGCGTAATGCCGAATGTCAGAGCATTCTAGAGATTTCCGAAGGGGAACTTCCAACGGCGAACATTCGAGAAGGTGGACCGAGAGCTATATAATCGCGAACACTCGCCCTCGACATACATTCAGTTTGTGGTATTGAACAGCGTGTGACAAGTCAGTGTGATCAAACAGTGTGAAAATAAAAGCTCTCAATAAAGGTTTGTTTGTGTAATAAAGTTTAAAGTGGATAGTATTGGATAATAAAGAAAAGTGGTGAAGCTACACAGATAATTGATCTCTGGTGAAAGAATTAAAAGTGTGTGTGTTTCAATTTAAATAAAAAGGACAATTGTAGTTTATCGCAATCCAGTGGTGCGAACCCTATTCGGTGTGGGGATTGAATATTTCGTAACAATATAATATGACGGGTTTCATGGGGCGATATAGCTAAAACCTTCGATAAAGCATGAGCGTACAGATGCTGACATCTATGTATTCCCCACTCCACGCCTCTCGTTCCTTCTCACAATTTCCCGGTGTCTCACATTTAAAGTTTTTTAAATTGTCAGATTAACAATACTCCTTTACATAATTGTCAGATTTTCATTTAGGGTGACTCTGACATCGAGTTGAACCCACAGTAGAAAAATCTGACGCGCTCGAGTATTTCAAGTTAACGATTTTTTTTTTTTTTTTAACATTTTCAAAAATCAGTCATGAGTGTAGGCCACGTCCAAATCGTCAGTTATTTGAATCGAACACTGTTTTGAGTTCACTAAACGTCCCCTTTCAATATCTGACACGCTCGAATAACTTTTTTTTTTGTTTTGCCGTTTCACCGCTCTTCTCAGCCACCCACCACTATCTAATTGTCAGATTAATATCTATCGGTTATCAGAAAGACGAAGCGAGTATACCCTATTAATATCTGACGCGCTCGAGTATTTCCATGTGACTGTTTTTTTTACATTTTTAAAAATGTTTCCACGCTCTTTTCCCCACTAAAATGGAAAACTTAACATACAATTTTTCGTTTAAGATCCTAATCATCACAATCCAATAGGTCCCCACGACGCTCTAGTAACTGCAAATTTAGCATCCCGGGCTCCCCTACTATTATGATGTGTTGACACACACAACCTGAACGGAGTGCAGTGGTTGGGGTCGTTGATGTTCGTTTACTACTCTCAGGGGTGGTTGTCCTGGACCTAGATAGGACGAGAGCCGACCAAATTCCGTGTTGGTTATAGTCCGTAGTAATTCGTTCAAGCACTTTTTAGTATTGCATACGCAGAGGATGAATTTCGGTTGACCATATACTGTGAGTGTTATGCCTGCAGCAGTACGTCTGGTCACTTTCCATTCACAACTGCGTTGCAAACTTTTGTCCGTATAGGAATTACTTTTTCTTGGCTATGAAGCGAATTTGAACCATAGACCTTCCGCTCGGCGGTCGATGATGTTAACCACTGCACCACGGCCACCCCCAAATACAATTGCTATACGGAAAAATTGAGGGCGCCGTGGCGCAGTAGTTAGTGTGTTGGACTCTGACGCACGATGAGCGAGTTCGGATCCCGATAACACCAACGCCATCGAATGTTTATTTCGCGGCGTCCCTCCTCGGCGGAGTACTGGCAAAACCCCCCGTAGTATAAATTGCCTGGAAAAAGCTTCTCGACTCACGCCGGTCGGAATCGGCATTAAACTGTAGGTCCCTTTTACCTGTGGGAAAAATAGATCACACACACCATGGGTGATTGAAGAGAAGCTTGGCTCTGGTCCTTCATGGGCTGTAACGCCACCAAAAGAAAAAAAAAAAAAAAAAAATACGGAAAAATTGTCAACACAGCGGTTGGGAATGGGAAATGATCAAAATACTGATGAAATCATGAAACCTACAGTACTGGTCACCATAATGGCATGGAACATTTGCTGAGAACTACAACCAACGTGAATATTCAGTTGAGTTTCGAATCCCATCTAGGACAAGCACCCCTGTCACTACTCTCGAACTCCACTCTACGACCCAAACTATCTGCACTCCATCCAGGTTGTGTGACAAACATAATAAGAGTATGGAGTATTAATCTTTCGATTGCAGAGTCCTGGAACGCTGTTCAAAAGTATAGGTGCCTTTTCCCATTTGTCTAGGAAAACATTAATCTTAGACTTGGGAATGCCACAGAAAGGCGCGGCATCTATGTATGTACATCTCGCTGGAACTTTTCCCAACAAGCAATTTCATTGCCCTTAATGCCCTTGTGCCCTGGTACCCACCAGAGTTTGCCCTTAATTCTTTTGGCTAGCTCCTGCAGGGAATCATGGCATTCCTTAATAGAATTTGAGTTCGTGCTATACGAGCTCAACGCTTTGAGCGCTGCTTGACTGTCTGAGAGTATATTGACAGTTACACCTCTTACACCTCCACAATCTCCTACCTGCCTCATAGCAAATGGAGTTTGGACAACGTCTGAGGAAGAAACTCTAAATCTTCTCCTCAACACGCTCTTCCCAGGCTGCTCTGAATCGCAAGACTTAGTGCACTCGCGAGGAACTCATATCTCCTCTGCGATAGAGGGACAGTACGATTACCAAGGGAACCTCTCACCTCTTTTCTGGAATGTAGTTGTAAACGAACTACTAATCAAACTGGAGAGAGAAGGCCTGGACGTTATTGCCTACGCCGATGACGTTGCCATTTCAATCTCAGGTAAATACCTATCCACACTGAATGACCGCACGCAATCGGCAATCTCAATTCTGTGCAAATGGGCGCATAGCAACGGGCTCAGGATTAATCCCCAGAAAACGGAGCTCGTGCTATTTACCAAAACGCATAAGATCTCGGAAAACTGCCCTATCACTTTGCTTGATACCAGGTTAACCTATTCCTCTAGTGCCAAATACCTTGGCATTATACTCGATAGGAAATTAACTTGGAAGAGCAATACAATTGAAAGAGCAAAAAAAGCAACAATAGTTCTCTACACATGCAAGAAAGCCCTAGAAAAAAATGGGGATTCAACCCCAAGATCACCCTATGACTCTACATCACGGTCGTTAGACCCATACTAATGTATGGAGTGATAGTCTGGTGGACTGCACTGGACAAGACAAAATACCACAAACAACTCGAGAAGGTACAAAGGATGGCATGTATGTGCATTACCGGGGCCCTCAGGTCGACACCAACGTCTGCGCTTAACATGATACTCGACCTTACACCACTCCACATTTTCGGCAAGCAAATTGCCACACACACGGCCATAGGACTAATGTGTGTGTATGTATGTTGGCGTTACAGTCCATGAAGAACCTGAGCCGAGCTTCTCTCAATCACCCATGTTGCGTGTGATTTCATTTTCACATAGGTGAAAGGGACCTACAGTTTTATTGCCGGTTCCGAACGGCGAATTTCGAGAAGCTTTTCATGACAATTTTACTACAGGGGGTTTTGTCAGAACCCCGCTGAGGAGAAACACCGTGAAAAACACGTTCGATGACATGGCTGTGTCGGGATTCGATCCCGAGTCATCGGCGTCAGAGGCCAACACACTACCCACTGCGCCACGGTGCTCTCCATAGGACTAAATGCCAACTCGAGATGAACGAGCTATGCCACTGGCCACTCCTCCATCCTGCAAAACAGGATAACTATGGCAGAAAACTTGGACCACACAGAACCCACCAGAGTCTTGGATAAAAACTTTACGACGATATATCCGGACAGACAAAACTGGACTCGCCAAACTCAACCCCGCAGAAACTGCGTGGACTTTTACACTGACGGGTCTAAAACCAAAGACGGGATGGGCAGTGGAGTATTCTGCAAACAACTCAAGCTGCATAAAGCTCTAAAATTAACAGATCACTGCAGCGTTTTCCAGACGGAACTGTTGGCAATAAAAAAAGAAGCCTTGTCTTGGCTGAAGTGGAACGTAATATCCACCACGGATATCCGCATTCTCACGGATAGTCAAGCAGCCTTAAAGTCGTTGGAGTCCTATGTGTACACATCAAAATCTAGTCTCGACTGTCGCCTATCTCTTAACGAGGTGGCAGAACAGTTCAACATACAGCTTATCTGGGTACCGGGACACAGCGACATTCCAGGAAACGAAAAAGCCGACACACTCGCCAAACAAGGAACGACGCTACAATCAATCGTGGCTTGTGAGGGGGTACCCCTTACAACCATTAAATATAATCTGACCAATCTCGTCACGGCCGAGACGAACTTGAGATGGACTCAGGGACATACCTGCCTCATCACCAGGCAAATCTGGCCCTGGCTCAACAGTCAACGGACTAGGAGTATTATCTCCCTAAAAAGAACTGACATCCACAAAGTCATTGGTGTCATCACTGGACACTGCCTTATTGGCAGTCACGCGCAAAAACTAGGTATAACTCCGAATGATTTCTGCAGAAGCTGCCAGGACGAGGAGGAGGTCGAATCCATTCACCACCTTCTCTGCGCCTGCCCAGCATCCTGCAATATCAGGAAACGATACCTAGACTCTTACTGCCTTAACGAACTGACAGATGTTCAGTAAGTAGGGATACCTGATCTTCTTAACTTCTTAAGAAGCACAAAATGGTTCCACGAATAGGGGGGCAAAACCCCCTCGTAGCTGCACAACGTGTATAGGGGGGCAAAACCCCCTCCCTGGCCAATGTGTATTCTTCTCAATTCTGGGAAGGCTACGATCCTACCTACCTACCTACCAACACCTCTTATACTAGTCTCTAAGTCTAGGTGGACGCACATTAAAGTATTGTATAATTCGGCCTAGGAATTACTAGGACTCATTCCCAGGGCCCAGATGAGAGCGCCGTGGCGCAGTGGGTAGTGTGTTGGCCACTGACGCCGATGACACGGGATCGAATCCCGACAACAGCCATGTCAACAAACGGGTTTATCCTTGACAGTCCCGGGCACCCTGCTTCCAGTTATCAAGACCAAGTTGTCTTACACCACGATGGGGGTGGCCGTGGTGCAGTGGTTAACATCATCGACCGTCGAGCGGAAGGTCTATAGTTCACATTCGTTTTATAGCCAAGAAAAAGCAATTCCTATACGAAAAAATGTGGTCTAGTTGCGACCCGTAGAGGGCGCCGCCGTGGCGCAGTGGTTAGTGTGTTGGACTCTGACGCACTATGAGCGAGTTCGAGTCAGCAAGAGAATGACTATTGTCGTTTAATATTTATTTCTCTCCAACCCTCACGCTAAAAACTGGCAGTTCAAGTTGACAAAATTCTAGTTTCTCTCTTAATAACAAAGGTCGCGTGCCATAAAACATTGTGCGTCTAACGCACAAGCACATTCCATGGGACGAGTCCTTAAGAATAGCTTACATTAACCAAAACGATATTAAATACTCACCAATACACAAACTACGATTACTCGGTCACTTGGTTGTCGCGCAATTTCTTGATCTCCTTGATGGCCCAACTGCACAACGACTTCGTGCGCGACGTCTTCGAACGTTTACCATCCGCAAGGAATTGATTGATAGTCATATCTTCAAGCAAAGGATACAATTGTGGTCCGAATGCCGTACACAGATCACCAATTAGACCAGCCGAAATGGCCACAATTGAGTCCGACATCTCGCCCTCCTGTGCGATTGTCTTAATAAAACCAATTATATGAGTAATGTGAGATTCCATGTGACCAACTTCCGCATTTGGTTTCTGTTCGGCACCTTTTAAGCCCTGCAGAATACCCGTATATGCCTCGAGTACACTCTCACGCAATTCGTTATAATACTCGAGCATGTCGAAGCTATTTTGATCGATTTGTACGCGGGATGCATGTAACAACATTTCCAAGACCACCGGCAGGTATTTTACAAACTCGACACCAATACTAAGTGCCATGTCGCCGAATACGGAGAGAATTTGTGGCTTGACCGAACGATGCAGCGTCGGTTGACTGAGATTGTCACAAAGCGTGGCCATGATTTCGTCGCAGAACGGCAACACATGAGCTTTCAAGGCGCGGCAAATATCACCTGTAAGACCGACAGCGGCACAGCATACCTGGTACTCTTGGTAGTTCTTCAATCCCATGAACAGGTACGGCTTGAACGCTTCCATGTACTTGATGAATTTCAAACCCAACAATTCGGCCAGTGTAGAGACGGCAATGAATGCATCTTCCTGTACACCACCGACCTTGCTCGAGGACGAGCTGAACATTGTCAAAATCGCGGTCATGATGGCGTCTGATATCTTGGGTGCGTCTTCTTCTCGAACCTTTCGCAACACGGATTGTAAGGTTGCGCAGAGTAACGATTGAATGTCATTGAACTGGCTGCGGTCATTGTGATTCGACAAGTGAGCCTCCATCTGGAGGACTTGATTCAATCGGTCCAGGATGACGATAGTTGTTTTTTGCACGATCAGATAGCAATCGACCGGAGAGTTCTTGATCATATCCATAAGAGCTTCGTAGGCGGCGGCACGTAGATTTGCCTGAGCACCATCTTGTCGATCGGTGGCCTCCAAAAGCTGCGTGATGATGTACTCAAAGTACGGCGACAAGCAGTATGTTTGAGGTGGTACTCCATCGGCAGTTTCGGCTGCTTCATACGCCGCATCGGATAGACCGATTAATGCCCAACAGACGTTGGCTGCCACACGTGGCTCTGCCTTCAAGCCCTTGATGAAACACTCCAGTAGTGTGTTCAAATAGGTTTTGTTTATGGCTGCCTCGGGGATGATCTACAGAAATGGAAAGTAGGGAATTAGGAAAAATTGAAAGCGAAAGGTACGAAACTACACTTACGTCACAAATTCTGCCAAAAGTCCACGCCGTGGTGTCTCTCACGATCACACTCGAGTCGTACATCAATCGAATGAGCGTTGGCATCGCTTGTTCCACCAGCGTTTTCAGCGTATTCGTCTCCACACCGCTCAGTATCGAACCGAATGTCATGACAGCGGCATCACGCAACCTCCAGTTCGGCGATTCAATATTGTCCTTGATGAATGGAAGCACATGAGGGACGATCTCATCCTCACAGCATGTCGCGAGTAGCATCAAACAAACACTAGCCGCTTTCGATGGACTCCAACTGTCCTCATCGTCACACTCGTCCTGTTTGGTCAGTTTCTCCATCAGCACGGGTGTCAGATATTGTAGTGCACCACGAGCGTAGTGCTTCGAAGATCTAGTTGGTGTTCGACCGGCATCAATTGCTTCCTGACTCTCTATCGCTAAATCGACCTCTTCGTCGCACACGTTCGACCAGAACTCAATGCCCTGCAAAGCGATCTGATCGTGTTCCGATTTCATAGCCTCTAATGTGATGGGGAAGAGCGCTTGTGCCATATACGGTTCCATGTACTGATAGTAGAGCGAGAGGATTTTCACGAGACATTGTAGGGCTGCGACACAGATTTGCGTGTCTTGCGATTGCGTAGCCTCGCACACGACTTCCATGATGAAATTACGCTCGGTGTCCTTCTCAAAGTTGGCTTTCGTGAATTCGAGAGAATTTAAGAGTGCAGTTGTGGCAGCTAGACGAACATGATTGCTGGGTTCCTGCTTACGCATTCCGTGGATGATGGCGGTGAGAATTTGATTGGACTGGTGCTCAAGCACGCCCGGGCGGATGTCCTGGCAGATGTAACCTTAAGAAAGAGAGAGAGAGAGAGAGAGAGCGAGAAAGAAGGATAAGGACAGTGAAGACAGAGATTTAGAAGTAACTTACCAATTGCTTCCAGGGCGGCTTCGCGGTCCATTTCATTCGATCCCTCCGTGACAACTTTACTCACAAGAGTGTTTATCAATATTCCCCATCGTCCAGTTGCAAGCTCGGTCACGGCCACATACGCCACGCATTGCGCCGCACACGATGGTCGAGTGTTTTCCGTGCCCAATGCTCCCAGAATCTATTAAAAGAATTGAATGAATGAATCACTTTCGGACACCGAAACAAGGTGATCTAACTTACGTTCTTCTTAATGTATTCGCGGATTTCTTGGGGGAACTGAAGCCATCGCTTTTGGTATTGCAAATTGATTGACTCATCTTTGCTGGTTAGATGATTTTTCAATTGCAAACCAGCAGCCATACGGGCTACGGCACTATTGCTGACTGTCACCAGAATGTCTGAGAGAGCCTTCAAGAATTCGGGCAGATTCGTTTCGGCCGCCTGCTCCAGGAAGTTTTTCGCAGAGAGCAATTCATTTTTGTCTACAAAGAAACAGTTTTGTCGATTAGTAAGGTCGAGGGTATGCTATGGGGAACGTATGTATACTAAATCCCAAACGACAGGGCATAGGAAAACAGATTGCTGTCGGATAAAACCTAGCCCATATCTACGTTGAACTAGAGCCCATATGGCGCGGAGCACGTTTCATAAAGCAGAAAATTGCATGTGGAAACAGAATAACCGCAGGCTAAACTGCTTAATTGTTGTTGCGCATAGATTCGAATAACTAATGACTTTATGCACGACATGGGGGTGTTAATTAGGAATAGCAAATCCGATAAAGAAAGGAGGGAAAGCTGCCAGAATACCCAATTGTTAATCCACATTTACCTACAAGTCTTATGCGTTAACGGGTCAGCTATTCGCCACTTCTTATCCAGACAAGTAGTGCATGTCACTTGCACATATGATAACTTGCTTAGAAGGCAGTTCCACTTGTGTTCCAAGCCCCATAAAGGGATTGATCAGCGCGTGAACTTACGAAGACTCACTGACATCTCTGCAGTGCTTGTGCATGACTCTTTTTATCAAACCCTTTATAGTCCCTCCATCTCAATACTAGTGAAAAACGATCTCCTTTCCTTTCGTTCGTCCACTGAGGATATTTAGGTACCATGTAGCAACGTACAAACTTTTTGAATGACGAAGGTATCAATTCATTTCCACATAGCAGCTCAGTCCTTTGCAGGCTATTAATGAGGAAAACTTTAACATTGAAGTCACAGTTCAACAAAAACTTGGCCAAGTGATTTAAGCGGTTGTTCGGCCGGCCGATTTGTTTATCAAGTGAGTTTTGGACGGCACCAGGTTCGGTGGTGGTGGGTGGTATTGGATGTGTATTGCAACTTCCCAATCAAGTTCGGTCATCAAAGTTCTGAGACATAGAAGATATGTACACACATAAAGGGTTTTCCAATAGGGAATTGACAACTTTGAATTCAATTTGTGAACACACCCTTTCACTAATCGTCGAACTGTCATTGTCAATTTATTCAGTAAACTCAACATCAGGGATAAACAAAGATACCAATCTTACGTACGTCTGCCCGTTGATCCTCGCAGGGGTTGGTTGTTGCTTTTGTAATACACACAGATACTATACGTGTTATTCTCCGTTTAAAACGACGCTTTTGACTAACACAATGATAATCTCAAGACGTCGATGTGTAGAGTCAAGACGTGGCAAAATGGTCGCAACAAGGCAGAATGATGCCTGTGTCACAATGCTACTACACGGCGATGCGACAGCGCAACTACAAACGCTGCCGTTGGCTGTGTGTTGTAAAGTCGTTCAATCAATACACATTGGAGCGAGTTTCATCGGCGTTTTTTTTGACAGCGAGGTTACTTCTGTGAGTGAAGTTGGAGGTGAATTCTATAGAGTGAAGTTGGCATCAGTAAGAAACTTGAAGAGTTAAACTGAAATTAGTTCATAAATGGCTAAAACAATTTGAAAAAAACATTATTGCTTACATGTGTGACTGCTTTGCCTATAAAAAGTTAAAAGCGAAAACAAAAGTCAGAAGAAGGTGGTGGATAAGACCAAGTTATCAAACGTATTCCTCCAATGTCGAATTCGAAATGGCATGACGCAGTGTAGTTGCGACAGTTTTTCGAATTTTCGAAATTACAGCGCTGCGACACGACTACACACGTGCCAATGTGACAGACTCCATATAATTCTATTGTATGAATATGGATTCGACAGCTAAGGCGTTTGTAGTCGCGCTGTCTCATCGCCGCCGTGTAGTAGCATTGTGACACAAGCATGACATAGTCAAGACGCCGTCAAACCGCAACGCGTTTGTAGGTGCAATCTGTCAAATTGCCTGTCAAAGCCAATGGATTGGTATCTCATTCTTTATTCCTGCTCAACATTTTCATCATGGTAAACTACACGAACGAGCAACGTCTGCAAATTATAAAAATTTTCTACCGAAATTCGGAGTCGTTGACCGGAACTTTAATAAGAGCGTTAACTCCAATTTTCGGTCGTAATTCTCGCCCTAGTCTAGTCTAGTGCAAAAATGAGAGTCTACATATTCGTTGTGCGATGCTGCCTTGTCAGTGAGACAACGAGTTGGTCGACGTATCAAAAATATAGCTGCCGTTCGGGCTTCCGTAGTAAACGATCCAAATCAGTCAATTCTACGGCGTTCTCAAGAATTGGGCATCGCTCAGACCGCCTTATGGCGTATTTTGCATAAGCATCTTGGTTGACACCCATACAGGATCAAGCTTACTCAAGAATTAAGGCCGATGGACCATTTGAAACGACGTACGTTCTCCGATTGGGCTCTGGAGAAGATGCGCTAAGATGATGAATTTCATCGCAAAATCATCTTCAGTGACGAAGCTCATTTTTGGCTCGATGGGTTCAGCAAAATATGCGTTATTGGTCGGGTGAAAATCCACATGTGCTTCATGAATCACCACTTTATCCACAAAAAATAACTGTTTGGTGCGGTTTGCACGCCGGCGGGGTTGTTGGGCCATATTTTTTCATCGACCGACGATAACGATCGTCACGTTACTGTGAATGGCCAGCGTTATCGCGCCATGATTACCGATTATTTTTGGACCGAATTGAAAATATGGACTTGGACGACATGCGGTTTCAACAGGATGATGCCACAAGCCACACAGAACAAGTTACAATCGATTTTTTGAAGAGTAAGTTTGATGAGCGTGTTATCTCAAGAAATGAGCCAGTCGATTGGCCGCCCCGTTCGTGCGATTTAACGCCTCTAGCCTATTTACGTTGGGGCTACGTTAACTCATTGTTTATGCCAACAAGTCGACGACGTTGGAAGAGCTCAGAGGGAATATTGAACGCGAAATAGCGGCCGTTTCGGCCCAAAAGTGTGACCGAGTCATCGAAAATTGGGTCCAACGAATCGACGTGCCAACGTGCGCGCGGTGGCCATATGAACTAAGTCGAGCTACATTCATAAATGTTTTGATTGTACTTCAAGCCGATAATAAAGTATTTGAAATATCCCAAATGGTTTGCGTTTTATTTAAAAGAAAAGTTGTCAAGTCCTTATTGGAAAACCCGATATGTATGTGTGGCCTGGCATTGTAATGATGGAACAGAACTCTGGGTCTATTGGCCAATTGTGGCCGCTCTTTCGTGATTGCTTCGTTAACACGGTTAAACCTGGCCCTTTCGCCAGGTTGTAGCCACTCATAATAGACAATTCTTCCCAAGGCTCAGCGTCACCTTGTTTGAAGTCGTTTATGGAGGGTCATCCGCCTTTGACCATGATCGCTTGCTTTGAATATATTCGTATTTAGCCCATTTTTCATCGCTCATAATAATTCGCATTAGAGCAGCGTTTCCTGATGGTTGGGTCAATCAAAATTCTTTTATTATTCATGTGGCTCTCAAACATCAAACTTCTTTGAGTAGCCTGCTCGTTTAAGATGATGCCAAACTGTTACGTCGATTATGTTTAGTGCCTTCGCTATCTCCTGACAACTTGCGTGCAGCTGCTCCGCCAACTGCGAAAATTCATCGACTAGAGCAATGTGCATCTCTGGCGCCAAAATTTCCGGAACGGAATCGAGTAAATCGTACACAATCTTCCCATCGTACACTTTACAAATTTTTCAACATGTTTTTGCAGCAGTGTATGTACATATGTAAGTTGGCGTTACAGTCCATGAAGGGCCAAAGCCGAGATTCTCCCATAGGTAAAATTGACCTTCAGTTTATTGCCGATTTCGAATGGCGAATTTTGAGCTTTTCATGACAATTATACTACAGGGGGTTTTGCGAGAACCCCGCTGAGGAGAAGCACCGTGCAAACACGTTCGATGACATGGCTGTTGTCGGGATTCGATCGCGTGTCATCGGCGTCAGAGGCCAACTACCCATTGCGCCACAGTGCGGCCTCAACATCGATAAAGAGATGGTCTGTATCGATTTGAAACTTGCTTATCTTTTCCAGGATTTGTCGAACTGTGAATATTTGGCATATAGTCGATTCGCCGGGCCGGTAGCCGCACTGGTAGCTGCCGATTAGTGCGGTGTCAAAGGGCTTTAGACGTTCACAAAGTACGCTGGACAGGATCTTGTATGCGACATTTGATACATGGATACACCTCTATAGTTCTTACAGAAGGTAGGATAGACTTTTTGTGGATGGGGGAAATAAAGCTGATATTCTAGTCGTCGGGGATGCTTTCATCTTCCCAAATTCTAAAGATGATCTGGTGCATGCTCTCTACCAGAACAAAGCTGCCAGCCTTGAAGGGCTCTGATGGCAAGCCATTTGAGCCTGTGGCCTTGTTGTTCTTCACCTTTTGAATAACTATGCCAACTTCTTCGATGCTGGGTGGGAGGACTACATCAGCGACTGGAGTTGAGATTTTCTCAGTCCCTACCACTCTCTCTTGGTCATGTTCGTTCAGTAGCTGCTGGAAATGCTGCTTAAATACATCCACTATTCCCTGCGGGTCGGTGACAAGATTGCCTTCGCAACTTCGAAGAGTCTGGGTGCCTTTGTTAAAGCCTCCTGCAAGGCTTTAAGCTTTCTTATTAAAGGCCCGTGTTTTAGGTTTGTCCCTAGACTGTTGCTGCCTTTTTCTGCTCACACTCGCCATCATACCACAGGTTGCTTGTCGGGGGTAGTAGGTAGCCTAAAGTGTTCTCGGTTAATTCCTGAATGGCTGAGCGACAATGCAGCCACATATTGTTGACATTTGTGCTCGACGTGGGCATACCGGATAGCCTTTCGCGCAGTTGCTTCCTGTAGACTCTGGTAACCTCTCGTGTGCTCAGGCGTCCAATGTCGAACCCCCTCATGGCCAGAGCCGACGTTTGCCGCGCTAAACGTTCTAACATCCAGAATGTTTCACGAGTGTCTGGCGTCAATGAGCACATGGTCGATTTGGTTGGCGGTTCGACCATCCGGAGATCGTCAGATTGCTGTGTTAATTCGCTTGCTGGAAAATATTGTGTTACTTATCACCGCACTCTGCTAAAGGTGTTCTCCTTACCGATTTTGGCATTGAAGTCCCCGAGTACGATTTTAACATCGTACTCCGCTCAAGCGTAGGGGTTCTCCAAGAGATTCATAGAAGTCCTCTGTGATGGAGACTTCAGCTTCTTCGGTAGGGACGGTGTGCACATATGTATGTATGAGGCTGATGTTGTAAAATCTGCATTTGATGCAGATCACAGCCAGGCGATCACTTACAGGCTTAAAGTCAATGACATTCGACCTTAACCGCTTTACCACGACAGATCCGCACCCCAACATGTGCAATCTTTTGTAACAGCTGTAATTGATGTCACAATCTGTTTTCATCATACCGTTTCCTATCCAGCGTATTTTCTGGATCACAGTATATACATATATATTTTTTAAGTTCGCGCAGGTTCAAGAATTTTATACTCTTATAATGTTTACCACACAACCTGAACGGAGTACAGTGGTTTGGATCGCAGATGTTCGTTCACTACTCTCCAGGGGTGGTTGTCCTAGATAGGATTCGAGAGAACTCGACTGAATTTTCACGTTGGTTGTAGTTCTCAGTAAATGTTCATTGCCATTATGGTGTTACATATACTAGAACTGCACACACAGAGTATGAATTTGAAGTGATCATATACTGTGAGTGTTATGCCTTCATAACTTCTCATTCACAACAGCTGTGTTGCATAACTTTTTTTCCGTTTTGGAATTGTTTTTTCTTGGCTATGGAAGTGATTTCAATTACAGACTTTCCGCTCAACGGTCGGCGATGTTTACCACTGCACCACGACCACCTAACAAAAAACATCTCTAAGCACTTAACGAGGTACGAAAACTACATATTAATCTTGCGAGTAAGGATTCTGTCTTGACTTTGTCGAAATCGAGTCAACGGAACCCTCTGCCCGTCCCTATTTCGCAAATTCTTTAAGTCCTTACAACTCCTCGCATACGCGGATGACTTTGGCATAATCGAAAGAACCCAGCGAGATGTCAATGAGGCGGAGGCGGCGAAAATTGGTTTAGCAGTAAATGAGTGCAAAACTAAATATCGGGTTTCCCAATAAGGACTTGACAACTTTTTTTTAAAATCAAACGCAAACCATTTGAGATATTTCAAAAACCTTATTATCGACTTGAAGTACGATCAAAACATTTATGAATGGAACTCGACTTTGTTCATATGTCCACCGCGGGCACGTTTGCACGTCGATTCGTTGGACCCAATTTTCGATGACTCGGTCACACATTTCGGCCGAAACGGCCGCTATTTCGCGTTCAATGTTGACTCTGAGCTCTTCCAACGTCGTCGACTTGTTGGCATAAACAAGGAGTTAACGTAGCCCCAACGTAAATAGGCTAGAGGCGTTAAATCGCACGAACGAGGCGGCCAATCGACTGGCTCATTTCTTGAGATAACACGCTCATCAAACTTACTCTTCAAAAAATCGATTGTAACTTGAGCTGTGTGGCTTGTGGCATCATCCTGTTGAAACCACATGTCGTCCAAGTCCATATCTTTCAATTCGGGCCAAAAATAATCGGTAATCATGGCGCGACAACGCTGGCCATTCACAGCAACGTGACGATCGTTATCGTCGACGAAAAAATATGGCCCAATAACGCCGCCGGCATGCAAACCGCACCAAACAGTTATTTTTTGTGGATGAAGTGGTGATTCATGAAGCACATGTGGATTTTCACCCGACCAATAACGCATATTTTGCTGAACCCATCGAGCCAAAAATGAGCTTCGTCACTGAAGATGATTTTGCAATGAAATTCATCATCTTGGCGCATGTTCTCCAGAGCCCAATCGGAGAACGTACGTCGCTTCAAATGGTTCATCGGCTTTAATTCTTGAGTAAGCTTGGTCTTGTATGGTTGTAAACCAAGATCCTTACGCAAAATACGCCATAATGTGGTCTGAGCGATGCCCAATTCTTGAGAACGCCGTGGAATTGACTGATTTAGATCGTTTACTACGGAAGCCCGAACGGCAGCTATATTTTTGATACGTCGACCAGCTCGTTGCCTCACTAACAAGGCAACATCGCACAACGAATATGTAGACTCTCATTTAGAGCGAGAATTACGACCGAAAATTGGAGTTAACGCTCTTATTAAAGTTCCGATCACCGACTCCGAATTTCGGTAGAAAATTTTTATAATTTGCAGACGTTGCTCATTCGTGTACTTTACCATGATGACAATGTTGAGTTTACTGATTAAATTGACAATGACAGTTCGATGATTAGTGAAAGGGTGCGTTCACAAATTGAATTCAAAGTTGTCAATTCCCTATTGGAAAACCCTTTATATGCTGTCATCAACAAAGGACACTCACCACCGACGTCATCAACAAAGGACACTCACCACGAACGTTTGTATTGGCAGTTATAGGTTAGAGGTAGTTAAGGCTCCGCAATGACCTGGAACAACGACATCAGTTCCGAAATCAAACTCAGAATCACTCTTGCCAGGAGGCAATTGAGTGATAGAACCCTCTCCCGAACGACCAGGTTGACTCTATTCAAGACCCTTATCATCCCGGTTCTGCTCTTCGGCGCAGAATCATGGACACAATTAAAAGCGGATGAGGAGATCCTTGGTCGTTTCGAGAGAAAGATTTTGCGTGTGATTTTTGGTCCTATAAACGCAGACGGGGGATGGAGGAAAAGATTCTAGTTAGGCGTCTACGGATTCAACGCCTAAGATGACTAGGCCATGTAGAGCCATAGCTCCAGCCCGAAGAGTCTTTGAATCCAAACCCGAGGGACAAAGAAACAGAGGACGGCCGCATCCAAGATGGCGCACACAGGTGGAAGGAACATCAACCAACTAAGTGTGTTGCAATAGAAAAGGCTAGCAAAAGATCGTGCTAGTCAGAGGGGCATATTGGTTGAAGCCCAGGTTCACCCCGAGCTGTAGTGCTCGATAAGAAGAATCTGCGAGGGTTGTCTTATCTACAGACGAGAATATGTATATGTTGTTGAGGAAAAGGGAAGGCATGCAATATAATAGAATCGATCTGATTCGGTTCAGCGAGCAGGTCACGTGTTCATTTTGGATGATCACTCAGTAGGCGTAATAGCCTCGGATATTCTATGTTTGCAGATGTGCAGTATGGAGCGGCAATTACATCGACAATTTGGGATGAAAAAATCGATAAATCGATGGGTGCCGCATTTAGAGCAGTTTAAACGAAATCTGACGGAATTTTTTTGTTGAATCGTCAGCGTGGATGGAGACTGAGCTCACCACTATAGATGATAGGACGACCAAGTGCAGTTGTTAAGTTAAGTTTGGAGAAGAAAATGTTCCTGTTTTCCTGGTAAGGATTCCTCTGGAAGCAAGCAAGTGGACCTAATTCTTTGCGAGAAAATGATGTCACCAACAATGTGCTCGAAATAGTAAGAATGTTATTGAAAAACGTCTTCATATCAAACAATGGAGTGTGCCTACGGGTGAATAACATATTACTCTAGACAAAAATGCTTAAATCCAACTTAGCTATCTCAACTAATCACAACGTCGTTCTTATCTTCATTACCAATCATTGGGGCTACATGGCTGTCTTCCACTTCGTCGGATAATTGACTGCGACGAGCGGGTTTTTTACTATAAAACTGTAATCATTTGATGACTGCACTATTGTCCAGCGCAAGTGAGCATCTAGTTAGTATTCTCAAATACAGAGCTGGCCAGGTGGTCGATTGTACTCACAACCAATAAATTTCAATGGATTTTCCCGAGAAGCGGCTTGAATTCTTAACAAACAACCGGCGATAAGACGGCCAATCTAAAGAGAGAACTGCTCTTGTTATACGAGTATACTTGACACTATTTCTTCGTTAAAACTGACATTTTTTTGTTTTATTCCTATGCGTCCTACTGCAACGAGAGCGCGTGTACGACAACACTTGGCTAATAGAGAAATATGCAGATTTTCGTTTATCGTTATCCAAAAAAGGCATCTGTTCGTGTTTGGCGATAGTAAATCCCATACAACAGAGTCATAAAACCTTTACATAACACTTGTCAAGAATTTACCCGCCGAACAACGTCATCAGCATCATATGGCACGCGGATTTCTATTATTACCTCTCGCAGTAGCAACAGCAGCATGGCATGTCACACGGGAGCGCAAAAAACCTGCCATTCGATATTGGCGCTCGATTTTTCTTTCACCTCAATTGGCGTACTACACGTACATCTCAAATCGCGCCTACCCACCCTTTTTCCAGGGAAACACTCTCGTCTCATGTGGTATTCATTTCCTTTTCTATCCAACGCAGTCGATGACCTTAACTCTAACCTCATACATATCAGCTACGCGAATCAAATCAGATTCCGAGTCGATAGGGCTTTAATCACTCACATTCCTTGGAGCAGAGATAAACGAATTCGCATTTAATTTATGTTCACCAATTGAATTGTGGCCATTTACATTATTCCACGGGAGAGAATGTGTTGACAATAAGTAGTATTTGCACGATGATGAGTGGAATAAGACGCTGTCGGTCGCCATCGTAGCTATTGCTGCGACTGCCGATGGTAGATTGTAGGTACAGTGCCTGGGCCCCATTGGTGGTGGTGACGTTGATTGAGTGGTGGTGGTGGTGGTAGTAACGACCCTGATTTTAAAATGTCATCGCGAAAAGGGGCAGGACGACTATGGAGAATTGCAACATTTTTTTCTTCGTCTTTTCCACACTTGACATTATTGAAATATAATTTCAAACGGAAATCCATAATTTGGATGATTAAATCGTACTCACCGGGCGAAACAGTCTTCTCCAATATCTGTATGAGCTGCAGATTCACTTGCATGTTCATTTTCTTATGTGTGGTATTGTAGATGGTGTCGAAATGGGGCAATATTTGCAAAATGATTGCTCGGCGCTTGGTTGCTATAGATATTCACTGATGTTGCAATAGATTGTTTAATCCGTATAATCAATCGTTAGCACGTCGTTCAATTTCTTTTGTGGTTTTTGTCTTTACGATTTTTCCCTTTTTTTTTTTTGCTTGAGGACCGGCTATACTACTTCCACATGGAAGCTACACAGAAAAAATTCGAAGCAAGTTTGATGATCGCCTTTTAACGTCTATTTCTGTGATTGGGACATACGAAAGGGAAATTCCGTGCTGCTGGTGGTCGCGGTCAGTGATCGTAAGGAATTCCATCAACGGAATGGATGCGTTCACTGTGCACGGGTGGAGCTTTCCATTTGGAACTGGTAACTGGAACTGGTTTTCTTTTCTTTTTATATATGTAAAAGAGAGAACTGATAATAATTATTTAGAATTGACTTAAGTTGTTAGAATTAGGAAATAACTTCCCAGTTATTGGCGGCAATCCAACATTACTTTACCAACGTTCCAAATCTGACAGATGCCAATGCCTAAGTAACAATTACCTTTGACAGTTCTGTCTATTTAGATGAAGTAAGAAGGCAAATTAACGATAACAATCCGCATCAAAGCTTAATTTGGAAACATTAGCTTAATATGCGCTCACGCCCCAATGAAAGAAAAGGACAATCGACTCAAAGAAGATTTCTACGATCTCCTAGACAGAACATATGCCCAACGCCCCAGCTACGACACGAAAATAGTCCCAGGAGATTTTCATGCAAAACTGGGCACTGAGTCGATAATAGGAAAGCATAGCCACATCCGACAACGGCTAATCGTTACCTCCTTTTAGCAAGCACGCGATTCCCACCTCAACATACACAAGGGTACCTGGCGGTCTCTTGATCATACGACCACCATCCAGATTGATCACATTACGATCGACGCTAGGCATTCCTCCTGTATTCTCGACGTACGAACCTGCCGAGGGGCCAACATTGACTCGAACCACTACCTTGTTGTAGCCAAGGTACGAATGAGGATATCAAGAATGCTTAGGAGTCGAGTAGGACTACGTAAGTCTGACCTCGGAAAGCTACAATCGCAATTGATAGCCAGAATCTTTGCCGATCGTGTCTCCTCCAAGCATTCTCAAAATCCGCCCACAGCAGCACAAACAATAGAGCAGGAATGGGCGCATTGCCAGAGCGCCGTCAGAGACACTGACTCAGAGGTGCTAGGTTTCAAACCACCACCAAGCCCTTGCAGCATAACAAGAGGCATATAAAGCCATGCTGCAACGAAGGACGAGAACTGCTCGCGAAATCTATGAGCAGAAGAGAAGAGAGGAACACACGCTTTTCAGAAGAAAGAAGAGAGAGCACGGAAAGCGTGAGATCGAGGAGATGGAGAGATGCTTCCGCAGGAATGACGCCCGTAAGTTTTACAATAAGGTAAAACGAACATGCCATGGCTACAAAGCCAGAGCGGTGGCCTGCAGGGATGAAAATGGAGAACTGGTAGAGTCGCAGTCGATGCTGAGGATTTGGAAAGACCACTTCCTCCAAAGACAGATCCTCCATGGATTGCTGGTCTGATAAGTAAGTTAGTAGTCGTATGTCAGCTAGGTCGACATTGTTTAGGACACCCAAATTTTATAAATGGAGGAGCAGATGCAGATGCTCATGCAGCGACAATAAATTTTTATTCAAAGTCGTGGTAGTCTTGTCACTATTGTCACTATAACAACTAACTTTCTCGACGCATTCGGATACTATGAAACAAGGCAAAGGTCGACCTTAGCGGAGTGCGGTTTAGACTAAGACTTTTCAGCACTTGAACCACTTTTTTATATGTGCTCAGGCTCTCGCCCTGATTAAAGCATTCAGGCAATCGTTGTGTGAACGAGCTTATATGACCCATGGTAGAATGGACATCAGAAAATTGTCAGATGCTCTTACGGTCCATTACACTTTTTGTTTAGGTATTTCATTGCGGATTTCATTTCATTTCGAAGCCGATTTGACATCTGCTAGATCCATTAGCTCCAAAGAGCGCCGATAATGCTCGCACAGACATCAATCCGATGGTCAAAACGTTTGATGACATCTCACATGGCATCTTCTATGGCACTGATTTCGGCATAAATGTTGTCGAATGGTGACCCACCTATCAATGAACTCCTTGCTTTTCAAAGATCCCCAGAAAATGTAGTCAAGTGGTGTTAAATCGCACGATCTTGCAGACCAATGCACATTTTAACGACACGGAAGTGATTTTCGAAGAACAGTGGGCAAGCTACACAATCTTGTTGAAACCGAACATCATCCAAGCCGATCCCATCAAGCTGGGGCGTAGAATTTTCGATAATGGCGTTTTGGTCCTCATTTTAGAAAAAAAAACAAGGTACGATGATACGATGACGACTTTTGATCACGAAGCACACCAAACAGTCACTGCGTCAGAACATATTGATTCGAAATTAGTCCCACTTCGAATACCAAATTCGAATCGAGTCCGAATAGGGTTCTTACCACTGGATTGCGATAAACTACACATGGCTACTTTATATTCGAATTTAAGACACTCTTTTATTATTTCACCTCAGATCAATTATCTGAGCACCTTCATTTATCGTTACAACCTTTTACACACACTTTACTATTCCACCACAGATCAATTATCTGTGTGCTTCACATCTCGCTAGATGTCTTTATTACCGCCCGAGCACTTGTTACAGGATCCCGGGAGGCATTCAGCTCCGTGCGCGAGTGTTCGCGCTTATATAGCTCTTGGTCCACTTTCTCGAATGTTCGCCGTCAGACTTTCCCCTTCAGATGTTTCTAAAATGCTCTGGCATTCAGCAGTATGCCACTGGAAGTTACCATCACATCCTTTTCAACTTCACCAGAGCATTCGAACTTCGACTGCGAAATTCGAACATAACCGTCGGTTCGAGTCTACAACACTGCCCTCCTTCTAAACTTGTTCGTCCTCGAACAAGCACTTTGGCCCTTCTCCTTATTATGGCGCTAACCTCTCCAAGTGGACAATTTTTACACTTTTCCCGTCTGCTATATTCGATGTACCACGTCGTTAAGTTTCTTGATAACCTCATATGGCCCGTCCGAAGTCTATTGCAATTTGGGGCACAAGCCTTTTTTTGTTGTGGGTTGCACAGCAATACCAATTGTCCTGTCTCGAATCCAGAAGAGTTCGACCTTAAGTCGTATCTCGCCTTCATTTTTTCGTTGACCAAGTTCAGTCGCTCCCGGATGAACTGATGTATAGAGTTCAGCTGTTCCTTCTTTCGGTTACGGAGTCCTCCCTGCCGCTTGTTGTCGGTAGTACCCCGCCGAATTTCAGATTCGATGGAAGTCAGAGATCAGTTCCCAAAATTGCTTCAGCTGGTATTATCGCCTTTGAATTGTGCTGCGCCGATCGATACGCCAGTAAGAAAAGCAGGAGATGTTTATCCCAATCCTTCTGATCTCCGACGATGACTTTTCTCAAGTATTCCTCCAACGTCCGGTTGAACCTCTCGACCATGCCATCATATTGTGGATGTAATGGTTTTGTCCGTGTCCTTCTGATACCTAGCATGTCGCAGAGTTCTTTGAACACCGACGACTCGAAGTGCCTTCCTTGGTCTGAGTGCAGTTTCAGCGGTACTCCGTAACGCGCAACCTAGTTATTCACGAATGCATCCGAAATGGTTTTTGCTTCTTGGTTCGATATACAAAACACTTCAGGCCATTTGCTGAAGTAGTCGATCACCACCAGCGCGTATTTATTCCTCGAGTTTTCCTAAGTGGACCCTTGGCCTTTGCACACTGTTCACACCTGCGAATGAAATTTGTGACCGACTCATGGTATCCTATCGAGTAGAAACGTCTTTTAATCTTTTCTACAGTGTTATTAGAACCAAGATGACCCTCGCTTGGCCCCTCGTGGTATTTTCGTATCACCTCGTCGATCTTTCCCAACTGCGGTAGAGGTAACGGTCCTTCAGCTTCAAACTCTGCCATTGAGCTCAGTAAGCTTTAACGTTTGGGCTTTCATTGGATATTTGCTGCCACGTTGGTCGAAAACTCGTTCTTGGTAGCAAGAGCGGCATCTTCTCGCTGCTCTCTTTCGACCTTCTCGAAAGTCCAGGAATCTTCTGGCAGCACATGGAAACGACGGATATCGGTGACCTGTTCCTTGGTTTCCGCATGTGAACAATGTTTACCTTCAACATCGTGAAGTCGCCTCGATTCGATTTTAAGTTTTTCCACCACATTAATTGGAACATCCGCGTAGGCTAGATGACACAGCCTCTGGACGTCGGCAGCGTACTGCTGCGCGGTCTCGTTTCCATGCTGCTTGTGTCCTTTAAGCTCCAGCTTGTGCATCTCCTGCATGTGCTCACTGTCATTTCTTCGATGAAGAGGTTCCCATAAGGCTGTGTAGTTCCTTCTCTGGGTCTCGGGTATGGTCTGTAGTACGTCAGCGGCTTCACCTTTAAGGGAAATTACTAGGGCGGCCATACGGTCTTCTTCCGCTGTTGTTTTGAATTGCAGCTTAAAGACGTTAAAAGCGCTCGTGCCGTCGAAGTGTGGAGTTGTGAATTTGGATGCTGCAGCCGGTGCGACACTTTCTTGATGCTGGACGTTCTGAATAGTTTTCTTGAGTTCCAGAACCTCGATTCTCTCGAGTCTCTCAAGCTTTTTCGATTGTTCTCTAGGATCTCATCTACCGTCTCCAGTTTCTGGCTTATGGAAGTGGAATTTTCGTCCAACTATCTACTTACGGCAAGGAAAGTTTCTGGCATATGAAAGCACTCACAGCATTCATAGTCGCCATAATTTGCTGCATATCGAATGCTGGCTCACTTGAAGTCGAAGGTTTCCTCACCCCGAACTCGTGATTCTCCCAGTCAACACCTTCATCCTCCAACGCCGATCGCAGTCCCTCCTCCAGGTTGGCTTTACTTCCCAGTGTGAATAGTTCTCGAGCTCTCCAGCTCTCTTTTCAATTGTTCGATGGTCAGTTTCTCGAATTTCACCCTTTTCTTGCACTCTTTCAATAATTCACTTCACAATTCGAATGAACTTTTCACTCGTTAGCTGGCAATCCCACTTCTGACACCAAATGTTACGAAAATTCGAATCGTGTTCGAATAGGGTTCGAATCACTATTGTTTGTTTATTCGATACACTTTTGTTATTTCACCTCAGATCAATTATCTGAGTACTTCACCTTCATTTATCGTTCCAACCTTTTACACACACTTTACTATTCCACCACAGATCAATTATCTGTGCGCATCATATCTCGCTAGATGTCTTGATTACCGACCGATCACTTGTTACAGAATCCCGGGAACTGAATGCCTCCGAGTGTGAAGACACTCCTTTCCAGATTCAGCATATGACCAGAGACAATCCTGACGCCATAAAAATTTGACTGCGAAGTTATCTTGCAGTAGGATGACATGTGTCATTGCGTCAGAGGGCATATTCATGAGACACGGGTCATTGGATATTTCCCTCGCAATGCGAGTTGTACCAAAAACCATTTCTCTTGATACGAGGCATGGCTTTCAGTGCACACCCTCTGATAAATATTCTCTCATCACCCGGCGTGCTGGGGAAAGCCTCCGTTCAGCTGAGATGAAGCGTTCCACAAGACAATAGATGCATGAGAGATTATCAGTCTCATCATTGCCGTGTAGATCCCGAGGACCTTTGCCGGCGATAAGCCCCATGTTGTGGAAAAAGCATCTTTGCATTGCCAGAACACAGACAGCGCTTTGGTGGTTTTTGACTCAACATGCTTTGATAAGAGAAGCTTGTTCTCTAAGATAACTCCCAGATGCTTAGCTTTATTGGATATCGGGAGGGGAATGCCTTTTAGCACCAGCTGAGTCATGCCAGTATTTTTCCTTCTTCGACGTCGGTCTTGAGAGGAATAACTGACAGCCCGTTTTTTGTGCAGCACTGATCGATCACATTTAGCGCCGCCTATGCTTTGAGACAGACAGTCGGCGACATCATGCCGCCCGGGCATAGAATCCGAAGACATTGAGAGCATCGACCAAGGAGTCGACCATCATGCACCAAAACCGCGGAGACAAGACAGTGAAAGTTATTTTTAAGGTGGAAAGTAGCTGCCTTATACCTCTTTACAGCATAACCCCGTCGGTGTCCAGCGATTTAAAGCCATCAAGGAAAGGAAATCTTAATAGACGGTAATTTTTAGTGACTCAAGACTTGCCATGTTTTGAACGGTCGTTTTGATATATATAGACTATTTGGAGTCGTGTTTACGTCCATCATGGGCTTATACGTCTAGCAATTCTTCAGTAGAAGTTAAAGTCTTTCACTCGCTTTTAATCCGGTTAGTTTGCGTTAAAGTAGTCTTAAGTTTTTTTTTTTTTTTTTTTTTTTCAAATGATTCAACCACTCTCCGTCTACTATGGGACAAATTTAAAAATGAACATTATGTATGTATTTTGGCGTTACAGCCCATGAAGGACCAGAGCCGAGCTTCTTTCAATCACCCAGATTTAATTTGCCCATAGGTGAAAGGGACTTACAGTTTATTGCCGGTTCCGAACGGCGAATTTCGAAAAGCTTTTCAAGACAATTTTACCACAGGGGGTTTTGTCAGAACCCCGCTGAGGAGATACACCGTGAAAACACGTTCGATGACATGGCTGTGCCGGGATTCGATCCGTTGTCATTGGCGGCAGAGGCCAACACACTACCCACTGCGCCACATTAGCACGCGCCAAAAAAATTCATTTTCAATAACTGATATGTTACCTGAAAGCAAAACCTCCATCGCAAAGAGACAGATCCTTACTTATCCAAAACAACAAAGCACCCACTGGAGTCCCAGAAAAGTAGTCGAACCTTGGCGACAAAGTACGATGCTTTACCCTTCCACATTGCAAATCAAACAGTTTCAGAGGCCGAAACTCAATCACTGAGCGCGTCCAACATCACCACAATACCGCTGTCCGCATTCAATTGGCAAATGAGCAAGATGATCCAACTGATATGCGGCAAACCAAGAAGAAGAACCGAGACAAAAGACACACAAAAAAATAAAAAGAAAAAAACTCGAGGTGGTGACTGGTGACGTTCCTGTCACGTCGTTCGTAGAATTTCATGCAAAAGTTCTCAATTTGTTTACACGTTTTTAATGAAAATCGAATAATTTACAATCCGAATCTAGAATCCAAAGCAAGACGCGGCACATTGCTAATTCATTATCGCAAATTCTCCATTTTGCGATAGCGTGCGTGTTTTCTTTTCGCTTTCGTTCTTCTTTTTTTTTTTTTGTTTTTTTTTTCTATTTTGGTTCGAATTTCCGCAAGATGACAGAAAAGTGGAGTACGACAGGTTATTCCATTTTGTTAATAGCCCTTGTGCATCACATTGGATCGAGTTATGGATTCTATTTACCCGGCTTGGCTCCGGTTAATTACTGCCGGAAATTGGAATCTGGTCCCTGTAAGGTGAGTACCATGGAGTGTGGTGGTTGCATGTCAAGTCCGGTATAAGTGCATTTTCTTTTGTCGATGAAGAGTTGTGTGGCTGGTTGTTGGTTGGTCTGTGGGCTCTTGACCTGTGCCATAGGATAATAATAGGAGGTACCAAAGAGGTTGGTGCTTAAGAGGCGATTGCCCTTAGTTTCTGTTTGCATATTCGCCCGGAGGGCGGTTGGCTAATGGTATTTGAGTTAATTTGTCCAATGAATTGGATATTTCTCATTAACACTTGGTAAATTAAATGTGAAATACATTGTTTAAGCAGTAAGATATGGTCGAATCGTTATCAGCCTCTCGAGCTCTTATCGGAGAGGAACCGATTGTACAAAGTTGGGTTGCTTGCGGGAGTTTGTTTCAAAGTGTTTAGTACGAACGGGCTTTTAACTTATCTTCTTTTCGATTAATTGAAGCAAATGTGTCGAATTGCTTGGTGTGAACACGTCAGGATATTGTGCAACCGGAAACAGATATTCTGATAGTTGGAACGCTAGAGACTTAGAGCATATTGGTTATCTGTTTTATGGGACAAACGTTTTACAGAGCTAACGTTTAGGGTTACACTGATCGTCTTGCACTAAACGAGCGTGCTGGCAATTGAGAAGTTTCAATTTCACAGCTATTAGTTCATCCTTCTATTTTGTGATTGCGCTGGTATACTGCATATCAGGTTTGATAACGTTTGTCTTTTCCTTATATTACCGAGACTCGATCAATTGGTTGTATATCAGAATAAAGGAACTTTGGCGACACATTGTCACAAATTGTTCCTTCGTGTGCAGTAAAACGAAAACACTTCGCCTTTGCCTGTTCGAAGACCGGTGGACGACATTATTCGTCATCGTCATACAACTGTATGCGGAAATATTTGTTCGAAGTCGGCACTCTCTTGGGTTTCTTTCATTTCTATCGTTCGTAGAGCTTCCAAACACCACTTTCTTTACACTTGACACGAAAATATGATTTCGAAGATGAAGGTCGTCCGGAGTCTAGACACATAGGTGGTTTGCTGAATTGATTAGGAGGCAGCTCAGTATGGTTTGTTTGATCAACAAGAAGGATTACACTTTTGAATGCGTCAACTATAGAGGAATTAGTCAGCTGAACGTCGCATATAAGATTTTTTCTGAAGTGAATGGGAACCGGTCGTAAATAAACTCATCGCTCTATTTCAGTGCGGTTTCAGGGCCGAGAAGTCCACTGCAGATCCTGGAAGAAAACCAACGAGTTCTAATTAGACGCTCACAACCTGTTTATCGATTTTAAAGCCGCAGAGCTATACAGCACCACGTTAAGCTTTTAAATCCGTACCATGCTCGTCAAGCTCTAGCACAAGGCTTTTCATAAGAGTTGGGAGTGATCTGACAGATACCTCCAATGCCAAAAAAAGTCTTAGACAGGGCGGTTCATACGATATATTCTAGTCAACTCAATTGGTCGTCTATGCGGATGACATTGACGTTGAGAACACAGAGCGACGCCAAGGAAACAAGCGACTAAAATGCGACTACTGTATGTACATACATACAGAGCTGTTCAAAATAATAGGGAATATCGCTGATAACCAATTTGTTTGTTTATTTTGAACCCTTTTTATCTCTTTTTCGAAAAGTAATTATTGCAGCTATTTGTACAGCTGTAATGCTTTTCTTATGATGCATCTCTGGTCAATTCTTCATTCGTGTTATTCGTGCTGTAGTATAAAGTGGGAAAAAGGATTATTTTAAGGTGTTCAAAATAATAGGGAATCTTGCTGTTTCGTTGTTTTATCGTTCGTATTTCTGTCAAAAATAATTGAAAAGGTAATGTTGTTTTTCGTAGACGTAAGAATTATACAAATTTTACATTTTTAAAATCTACGCAGTGTTAAAAATGGGACGTAATAGACATTGCACTGCTGAAGAAAGTCGCATTATTAAACATTTAAGAGACCAAGGAAAGACCCTTAAATTTATAGCCAATACATTGGGAAGGTCAATTAATTTTGTTTTTAATGCGCTTTCAAGAACCCCAGCACGAGAAACTAGAGGTAGACCAAGAAAAACTACTCCCATCGATGACTCTCGTATTGTGCTGCTAGCGAAAAAGGATCCCTTTATGTCATCAAGGGCGATTGCCGCGGAATTGAATAATGCAATAAGTGCACCAACTATCCGGAGAAGGTTGCTCGATAATAAACTGCCCGGTAGAATTGCTCGCAAAGTACCACTACTAAGTAGAAAAAACATAAAAGCGAGAATGGAGTTTGCCTTGCATTTTAGAAATCACTCCAAAGAGATGTTTCGCAACATTCTTTGGAGTGATGAAACTAAAATAAATTTATTTGGTTCCGATAGCGGTAGAAATGTTCGGCGTCCTCAGGGGAAGGAGTTTCATGTCCGGTTTACTAAAAAAACCGTGAAACATGGGGGTGGTAGCATCATGGTATGGGGCTGCTTTTCTTGGTTTGGTGTTGGACCCATTTACCAAATAAAAGACATCATGAACAAGGAGAGCTATCGTGATATTTTAAAGGATGTTATGCTACCGTATGCCGAAGACAATATGCCGTTACGATGGCACTTTCAACACGATAACGATCCCAAGCATTCATCGAAATTGGTTCGTGCTTGGTTGCAAGACCATCAAGTGTCAGTGCTACAATGGCCCTCTCAGTCCCCCGATCTCAACCCCATCGAGAATTCGTGGGCGGAACTGAAAAAATCTTTGGCCAGACAGACCTTTCAAAATAAAAATCAGTTGTGGACTGCCATCGAAACCCATTGGAGAAATATTCCCAAAAGTAAATGCCAGAAACTGATAGATTCAATGCCTGCTCGTATAACTGCTGTCATAAAAAACAAGGGTGGTCATTCGGGACACTGATCTACCATATTTTGTTTTTCACTATTATCTTAACGAATAAATATAAGTTTTAATGTATTATTTTAAGAAAATCGGATGTAAACTATAAATTTCCCTATTATTTTGAGCAACAAATTCGAAGGTATTTAAGTTGATTAAAAAAAAAAAAAAAACTACAATGAATAAAAGAAATATATATAGTAATACAGATTAGATATTACGTGTTTTACTTATTAAAATACTAATATGGAACTATTCGGTTACAACATTTCGGAAAACCCTTAGAAATTCTTCGGCTAATTCCTTTCCCTATTATTTTGAACAGCTCTGTATGTGCTAAGAACTACAACTCAAAGGTGGTCAAGGATTTCATCTATCTTGGCACCGCGGTAACATAGACCAGCGATACCAGTGCGGAAATGAACGGCCCACTTACCCTTGCCAATCATTGGTTCAGGAGGCAATTGAGTATTAGAGCCCTCTCTATAACTACTTTGTACAAGACCCTTATCATGCCGTTCCTGCTCTATAAACATGGACCTTGTCAAGGGCCGATGAAGAAGCTCCTGGTCGTTTCGAGAGGACAATACTGCGAATGATTTTCGGTCATATCTATGGAAACGGGAAATGGAGGAGAAGGTACAACTCTCCAGAAAACATACAGCGATATGTCAGCTTACTCAGGCGTCTGAGGATCCAACGCCTAAGATGGCTGGGCTACATACAAGAATTGTGCTTCAGTCTGAAGAGTCTTGGAACCCAACCCTGAGGTACGACGTAAGAGAGATTGCCAACTGGGAGTTCGACATTGGATATAGCTAGCGAAAAATCAGACGGCTGAGGTCTTGGCTCAATCCGAACTGTAGTGCAGCCTAAGAGCAAGAAGAGTAGCGCCGCTTTTAATGTTCCTTTATCAAGTCGGTCCAATAGATCATTTTAGTTTTTTAGGGCGACAAGGTCGACCGATCACTGCGGCTTCTGATGGGCCTTTTGTGATATCCTCCACTTATAGTTCAATGAAATCCTGAGTTCAAACTTAGAATGCCTTTGAGTGAGCTAACATCGAGATTTTCTGCTTCAAGATAATACCTGTCTAAGTGACAATACCGTGTACTGTCGAGGCTGTTACAGTGGCACAGTAAGTTCTCTGCTGTTTCTTTGTCTTCATTACACATTCTGCAGGTGTGTAATGCCCATGGTTTTGAGATGTTTATTGACTGGGCAGTGTCCAGTGAGAAAGCCTGTGATTATGCGAATCTTACTCCTAGAAAGCATGAGGAGCTGTTTCGTTCTTGTAAGAGAAGAAGTTTGTGAACATTAGCGGTTGGCCGTGTTCCTCAACCAACTGTTTTGCATTTGGTGGTTCTGATAGGTAAGCCGCAGAATGGTCGTGGCATCATAAACGGTGATGCGGAACCTTTCCTTGCTAGTAGTTCTGCTTTTTCGTTTAGGAAACTGGGCCGCTGTGCCCAGTTATCCAAATGCGGTGAACTCTGTTTGTGTTGGCAAGCTGGTGTAATAGTTGTAGGCAGTCCCATACCAATTTGAGGGGTGACTTCGTAGCTCTTGAGGGCCAGAAGTTTTTGTTTGTTATGTTTCTGTTTATACTTTTTCTGAGGCAGAGTTCGATTGCGAATATCTCTGCTTGAAATACGGAGTTGCACCTGTCCATGCTGTGATTGATTTGTGTTCCGGTATTAGGTCCGTATACTCGGGCCCAACGCTTTCGTTCGTTTTAGAGCGGTCTGTGTACCACACGCAAGATTCGCGATTGAAGGAGGGTCTATTCTGTTTCCAGCAGAAGGAATTGTGATCTTAAAGTTCTGGCTGAAGTTATATCTGGGGATACATTTGTCTATGTGAGATATTTTTGGGATTGTATGCCTCTTCCGTTCAATGAGAATGTCATGATGAAAAGGCCTGGAATTAAAATCATCCTCCGCGATGAGCCTGTGTGGGAAGACCATGACCTATTTCTTCAGTTGAAGGTGGCCCACTGGTACCATTTAACGCATAAAATCCTGCAAATATCGTTTAAGTAGGTTCAAGGGCAGTAGCCCTTATCCGTGCGAGGTAAGGCAAATAAGTTTCGGGAATTAATAAGTTCGTCGCAAACTCGTAATATACCTTCACAATAGTCTCCTTCTTACTCTATACAACGATTGCAACGTTTCTCCTACGATTCGAAGCACCTTTGACAATCCTCCAAAGTGAGCTCGTTCAGGACCATGGTTACAGCCTCTTTGACCTATACCGCCATGATGAGTTCCCTTGAGGTGTGACTTCATCTTGGGGAATAAAAAAAGTCGCAGGGGGCAATATCGGGTGGATGCCCAACAATGCTGGGAAGAATAGTAGAACATCTATTTCCTTATAGACCATCTACTTTGGGCAAAGGCACGAGGGATATTAGAATGGACCGGATCCCGTCAATAACGACGGAGGAGTTGCACGAAGCATGCAGGAAAATAGACGCTAAGAAAGCACCCGAACCTGAAGGCATCCCGAATAAAGCGATAAAAACAGCCGTGAAAAGAAGGCAAGACATTTTTAAAGAAACGATGCAAAGGTGTCTTGAGGGGGATATATTCCCTGCACCATGGAAACTCCAACATGTGTTGTTACCCAAGGGAATACAACCACCTGGAGAACCTTCGGCGTATCGGTCAATATGTCTGCTAGATAAAATAGAGAAGATCCTGGAATGTATCGTATATGACAGACTAATCGCCGTGGCGGAGGAAAGAGGAGCTTTGTGCGACCGTCAATATGGTTTCGGGAAATCGCACTCTACCGTCGATGCCATAAAAGAGGTAGTAGATACAGCAGCTGAAGCAATACGGTAGTAACACTGGACGCGGGCAATGGACCAGTATTTGCGTCTGAGTGCTTCAATAGATAGCAGATACACTGTACGTAAAAAATGCCTTTAATCATCAACGACGGATGGGCCGGCGCATTGTCGTGATGCTAGATCTAGCCCTTGGCGAGTTCGGGTCGCACACGGAAAACACGTGCTGCCGAGCTCTTCAGGACGCCATCATAGCACTGTTCAGTCACCGTCTGGTCGATAGGAACACATTCAGGATCAAAACTACCTTCCCTCGCGACTTCGAACATCTTCGGTTTAGTTAGCCTCTCCCCGTCATTCAAACACACGTGTTTCCGGCATACACTCGTCTCCATACACCACCTGAAAATTTCGGAGAACTTCCGCCAAATTTTACCAAAAATTGACTTACAACACGTTGCTTGTAACGTGAACCACTCATTTTTACGATACCACTAAAACAGGTTTTTAGTTGACGAACAACACAGTGTTCCCGAGTTATGATTACATTCCCGGAATTTAACTGCCAAACCTCGTATACTGATTTGCTGTCCCATTCATTCTCTGCGAATTCTGGCTTAGTTAATCGATGGCAAAATGTCCCAGATTTCCTTTTATCTGTTCGATTGTTTCTGCGGTTGTCAAAGGGAATTTCACTCCAGATTCCCGCCAAGCGAAGGACCTGAAGAGTGGTTCTCTGCCCAATTTAACTTCTGTTAACCAACTTACACTCAAACAGTCTAGTGCGAGCTCTTTACGTTTGTCTTCTATATGCTTTGTAGCAGTCCAGGGTCTCCGGACCTATTAGGGAACTTTTATTGTTCTCATAATTGCCAACCGTTGTAGCAACCATATCCAAGGCTCTGTGTGATGACTCTCTCCTTTTTTTGTCATAATCCCTATTCTAATTGATTTCTGGATATTTTCCAATTTCAGTCAGAAGTATCCTTGTACGTGAACCGTCTGAACACAGAAGAATCAGTGATTCCTTATGAATACCATCACTTTGACTTCTGTTCGATCGATGAGCGAAATTCACCGGTGGAGAACCTTGGTCAAGTGGTCTTTGGCGAGAGAATACGTCCAGGACCATACAAAATTGAATTCCTAAAAAATGTCAGCTGCGAAAAGGTATCACAACTTAATACTACATGATCCGACTAGATTTACATGCGCATGCGTTACTCTTTAGGTTTGTACGAAAACATACATTGGAGGCGATGCAGAAAGCGATCGTCGCATGATGGTACTGAAGAAGGGCATGAGTCTGAACTATCAACACCATTGGATCGTAGATAATATGCCCGTGACATGGTGCTATCCATTGGAGAATGATAAACAATATTGTAGCACAGGTTTCCCGATGGGTTGCCTCGTTCGACATCTGTCCGAAGGCGAAGACAGCTGTCCCATTAATCCGAGCTACAACAAACCGGGTGTTTATTACCCATTCAATCATGTTGACTTGACGATCACCTATCACAGTGGTGCCACAGAAGAATGGGGCGTTGGTTTCGGTGCCAATGGCGGACGTATCATCTCGGTTAAGGTCGTGCCCAGTTCGATTCATCACGATAATCCCGACAAACCGGATTGTAACTCTCGCAAAGCAGTTGAAATTCCCGCAAATACTTTACCACGAAACAGTAAGCTACAGATCACGTACACGTACTCGGTGAAGTTTGTTCAGAACAACACGGTGAAATGGTCGTCACGTTGGGACTACATACTGGAATCTATGCCTCACACGAATATCCAATGGTTTAGTATCCTGAATTCGTTGGTCATTGTGCTCTTCCTCTCCGGTATGGTTGCCATGATTATGCTACGCACTCTGCACAAGGATATCGCACGATACAATCAGATGGAGAGTGGAGAGGATGCTCAAGAGGAGTTCGGTTGGAAGCTGGTCCATGGTGATGTGTTTCGACCACCCAGGAAGGGAATGTTGTTATCTGTTTTCTTGGGATCCGGTGTGCAGGTTACTTGTATGACTTTAATTACTTTGGCATTTGCTTGTTTGGGATTCTTGTCGCCAGCCAATCGTGGTGCTTTAATGACTTGTGCAATGGTTTTGTATGTGTCGTTGGGCACACCGGCAGGCTATGTATCGGCGAGAATCTATAAGAGTTTCGGAGGTATCAAGTGGAAGAGTAACGTCCTGCTGACGTCTATGGTATGCCCAGGGTAAGCTCGCGAATATATATTTCATGGAGTGGGTGGGATTGAACTCTTTTGTTGGTCTGCAGTGTTGTATTCTGTCTATTCTTCGTGATGAATCTCGTTCTATGGGGTGAAGGAAGTTCAGGCGCAGTACCGTTCAGCACTTTAGTAGCACTCCTGGCACTATGGTTTGGTGTCTCAGTTCCCCTCACGTTCGTCGGCGCGTACTTTGGATTCAGAAAACGCGTAAGTATCGAACCATTCATTGCTAAATATTGTAGTAATGTGTATGTCTTACTCTCTCACTTTCAGGCACTGGAACATCCAGTTCGAACGAATCAAATCCCACGACAAATCCCCGATCAGTCGATATATACGCAACCGATCCCCGGCATCATCATGGGCGGAGTCCTTCCCTTTGGCTGCATCTTCATACAGCTCTTCTTCATTCTCAATTCGATTTGGTCGAATCAGATGTACTACATGTTTGGATTTCTTTTCCTCGTTTTCCTTATCCTCGTCATCACCTGCTCCGAAACAACCATACTCCTATGCTATTTCCATCTCTGCGCAGAGGACTACCACTGGTGGTGGCGATCCTTCCTCACGTCTGGCTTCACAGCCGCCTACCTTTTCATCTATTGCTGTCACTATTTTGCCACCAAACTCTCTATCAAAGACGGAGCTTCGACGTTCTTATATTTCGGCTACACCGCCATCATGGTGTTTTTATTCTTCCTGCTCACAGGAACAATTGGATTCTTTGCCTGCTTCTGGTTCATTCGAAAAATCTACAGTGTCGTCAAGGTTGATTAAGTTTCCATTCAATACGGGTGCTTACCAGACAACACGTTAGATACTACCGTGACTGATCGCCCTTTGATAAAATAAACATAAACAGAAACGCGCAATAAGTTAATCTAATTCTAAATAAAGGAAAGAAAACAAAAAACCATAAATAGATGTATTTTCTTACGTTAAAAACATGAGAAAAGTAAAAACAATTGACGAATCCATGCAGTAGTCGCAGTGCGTAACAACTATTTTACGTTAACTTTATTTTAATTTCGTTTTTATTTAAATTATATTATCGTCTTGTATTAAATATAACTTTTAATGATATCATGATTCATTGGAATGTTTTCTTGTAATATACAAAACGTACGTTCGAGGTAGTACAAGTCCAAGTCCTTTGTACAGCTGGGGAGGGGTCGATGTCTGTTTCCAGATGAGGAAATGAAAATAACCATTTATCTTAGGATAAACAAAACAATTTACTTAGTGTCTAGGGGGGGTGTAGCGCTGTGTTGTATTGTTTGTCGAGTTAGATAGGTGATTTTTCGAAAGAGAAATAAACGACAAATCCGTTTGTGCGATCAGATGTGGTTTTTTTGTTTTTTAACGATCTAAGCTGCTTTTCTGTGAATTTTGTTTTTTTTTTTTTTGTTCCTATATTACTGGAATATGTATCTAATATGTGAATATGTTTCATATTTAAGAACTAAATAAGTAAGAGAAAGTGAAATAAATGAAATTATGATACTTAAGGTGCGACGGCATTTTATTGTTCTTGAATACGATTTCCAGCGCAAGGGTAACCCATAGATGGGAGAAGTGCATTGTATGTATGTATGTTGGCGTTACAGTCCATGAAGAACCTGAGCCGAGCTTCTCTCAATCACCCATGTTGTGTGTGATTTCATTTTCCCCATAGGTGAAAGGGACCTACAGTTTATTGCCGGTTCCGAACGGCGAACTTCGAGAAGCTTTTCATGACAACTTTACTGCAGGGGGTTTTGTCTGAACCCCACTGAGGAGAAACACATTGAAAAACACGTTCGATGACATGGCTGCGTCGGGATTCGATCCCGTGTCATCGGCGTCAAAGGCCAACACACTACCCACTGCGCCACGGTGCATTAGCATTAGCTAATGTAATGCATTAGCATTACTTTTTCATTACCATTGAAATAAGTCAATGCCAATTAGGGAATGCAATACCGTTAAAAATTGTCGATACCGGTATTTCGGTATGTTCGCTGTTATTTAGATACTTACTTAGGTGGCGCTACAGTCCATGGTGGACCTGGGCCTCAACCAACCAGCGTCTCTAGCTGGCACAGTCTTTGACCAGCTGTTTCCAGCGCCGCACGCCTAGTTGGTTAAGGTCCCCTTCAACCTGCGTGCGCTACCGATGATGCGGCCGTTCTCTGCCGCGCCTTCCTTATTGGGTGAATTCGAAGACTCTTCGGGTCGGAGTTGTATTTTCCATGCGCTCTAACGCTCTATAATGTCTTCTTCGTTATATCTTCTCCTCCATACATAGTTTGAACAAATGGGACCGTAGATCGTGCGCAGAATTTTCCTCTCGAAACAACCAAGGGCATCTTCATCCGCTTTTGTTACGGTCCAAGCCTCTCCGCCGTAAAGGAGGTCTGGGATGATCAAGGTCTTATATAGTGTCACCTACGGATTAACGGTTCGATTCTTAATGTTTTTATTACCATTATCTGAAACGCTGGGAAGTCCTACATCAGAACCTTCATTACACCGAAACCGTCTCGTTTCAGGCTCGATATGCGTCGGTGTTTCAGGCTGAGGAAGTCCACAAAACACACTCCCTTCAACTCCTTCCACTGTTTCCTTCAGACTTGTGAGGGTAATTATGTCCTCGTCGTCCGGAGTAAATCAGTGGATTTTGTTTGGCCCCCCACCCGTAGCCTTTAACTCCCGCTTATTGTGGGACAATTTCTTTTTTAAATGTGATTTATGATCACTCCAGACCTTAAAGAATTTACACATGTACGATAGCTAATATGTACGTATATCCTACTTACTTTTTTCCACTCGCCAACGTCCTTTATTGGAGGTCCGAGACTATTTAGGTTAGGTTAGGTATATGGGTGCCCTATTAACGTAAAGTCAAGGCTCACGTAGACTACGTTGAGTCCATTGTGCCCACCTGTTTTGTTTAACCCGTTGATACCTATACATTTACTGTCGCGCTGAACCAGCCAGACGAGGATAAAAATCCCAGTATTCTGTTCAGCCCGATATTACCTACCTCTTCTAGTCCCGAAAGGAAGTATCTTCCCAGGAAAATATTCCTTTTTTGGGCTAGCGCCGGGCATTCGCACAGCAGGTGACGAACGGACTCAATTTCCTCTTCGTCCCTGCAGCTTCTACAGAAGTCATTGTAGGGCTGGCCTAGTCGAGCTGCATGATAAGATAGCATGCAATGCCCGGTGAGGGCACCGACTGCCAGTCGAATATTCCCACGATTGAACTTCAGCAGATTATCCGTTCTTTTCTTATCATAGACGGGCCAGGTCAATTTCGCCGTTGCGCATGTATCTAAGCGACACCATCGCTTATTGGCTTTCGCCAATAGCTCCGTCTGTATCTCCCTGTAGAGCGCACTGAGTGGTGTTTTGGCATCAGCTGAGATCTGCGCAATATTAGCACCTGATCCCACCCTAGCCAACTCGTCCGCCCTCTCGTTTCCGGAGATATTCATATGACCAGGTACCCAGCAAAGGGTCACCTCATTTACATTGGATATCTCTTCTAACTTCACCTTACAGATTTTGACGAGTTTGGATCTTATCCATGCTGCCTGCAGAGCCTTAATGGCTGCCTGGCTGTCAACATAGAAGCTGATCCTTTTTCCTGTGATATTCTCTTTGCTGATCAGGTCCGCCGCTTGCTTGATAGCGAAGACCTCAGCTTGGAAGACACTGCATCCATCATCGAGCCTGTAGGAGCGATGCATATCCCGAGACTCAAAGTAGACTCCGGCACCTGTGCCAACATCCATTTTGGATCCGTCGGTGTAGAGTGCCAGTTCACTTTCCGTGCGTACCATGTCACCGGTCCATTCCTCCCTGGAGGGAATTCTAATAGAGAATCTCCTCTCCCAGGAAGGAAGTCGGGTGACATAGTCCGTTACGGTTCTGAATCTCGAGACGGCCCATCGATCCAAGACTGATGCATGTCCATGAGGACTCTTTTTCCAGAGACCTAATTCCTGTAATCTTAGCGCAGTTCTGGTTGCGACGCTCTCGCAGTACAAGTCCAGGGGTGGGAGGCTCAGCATGACTTCAAGGGCCGCCGTTGGTGTGGACTTCATAGATCCCGTCACCGCCAGACAGCCTGCCCTTTGAACCTTTGACACACTCTGAAGATGACACTTTTTCTCAAGCGCTTTCCACCAGACAACCGAGCCATAGACTAGGATAGGTCTAACTACCGCAGTGTATAACCAATGTACTAACCTCGGTTTGAGGCCCCATGTCTTTCCAAAGGCTACCTTGCACGAATATAGTGCCACATAGGCCTTTTTGATTCTTTCCTCAATATTTTCTCTCCAACTAAGTTTGGAGTCCAGGATTGTGCCCAGATATTTCGCAGATTGTCCAGGGATCAGATCTCTACCATTCATACGGGGGTAGGTGTATCTTGGTACAGATCTTCTCCTTGTAAAGAGTACTACCTCTGTTTTCGTCGGATTTACTCCCAGGCCTCGCCCCTTGACCCAGCTATCCACTAACATCAGTGCATAGCTTAGTCTATCGCTGAGGACCTGCGTAAATTTTCCAGAGACTAAAATGGCAATGTCATCGGCGTAGGCCGTTACATTAAAATCCTCCGTCTCCAGAATCTTGACCATTCCGTCGACCACAAGGAGCCATAGGAGGGGTGACAGAACGCCACCTTGTGGTGTGCCTTTATTTACCCTCACCCTTCCGCATGCTCCCCCTATCGTCGAATTTACTATACGAGTACCCAGCATTTGCCCAATCCACCTGCATACACCCGGGTTTATTTGGGCCATATGAAGGCTGGACACTATTGCCTCGGTACTCACGTTGTTAAAGGCACCCTCAATGTCCAGGAAAGCACCTAGAGTGAATTCCTTGATACTGAGCGATTTTTCTATCGCAGAGACTACCCTATGCAGAGCAGTATCCACCGACTTTCCCCTTATGTACGCATTATGTGATTGTGACAGATAACCGTCCCCAATCTCTTCTCTTACGTACAAATCTATTATTCGCTCCAGCGTTTTCATCAGGAAGGACGACAGACTAATAGGCCTGAAGTCCTTTGCAGTAGTGTGGCTGACTTTACCCGATTTGGGTATGAAAACCACCCTAACTTCCCTCCACGCTTGAGGAACATAACCCATCCTGAGACACCAGGAGTAGATGCGCTCCAGCCATGGAAGAATGACTTCGCATGACTCCTGCAACATGATCGGAAAGATCCCATCCATTCCCGGTGCCTTGTAGGGGTCAAAAGATTTGATTGCCCACAGGATCTTATTCCCCGTAACAATCTTATCGACTGTCTCATGCTCAATACATTCCCTTGGCAACGTGTCCGCTGAATTGAAGATTCCTGCATCCTCGCAGCCAGGGAAATGACCTTTCAATAGTGAATCAAGCACGCTCTCGTTTGAGTCTGTCCAGCTACCATCAGATCTCTTTATAGAGGACATCTGTGTGGGAGCTTTTGCAAGGACCTTCCTCAGACGAGCTGCACCCGTACATGATTCAATAGAGCCGCAGAAGCTTCTCCAAGAGTCCTTCTTGGCGAATCTAATTTCTTTTTTGAGTCGCTTAACATTATCTCTATAGGTTGACCATTCAATGGCCCCCTCCTTTGCCAGGTTCCAACTGAGCCTAGAGATACGAAGCCGCTCTGCTATTTTAGCATTCCACCATGGTGGGTGGTTTCTTTTACTGGGTCGTCTGGTAGGACATGCCTTCTCAAATGACCGATTTAGCTTGCTGGTAAGGTTCAGTACCATCTCATCGATGTCTTCCGTGGAGTCGGGGTTCCCATCCGGAAGCCGGTTGAGGGTCCCACCCAGCTCCGCGTTAAACCTCTGCCAGTTCGCCTTCCGTGGATTCCGAAACACTTTCCTATCCGGCCTACGGACATTCAAGTCGAAGAGGATCCAACAGTGATCAGAAAGTGATGCTTTGTCAGATACTCTCCAGTTCGAGATCTCCGCAGTACCATTATCATTTATAAGCGTTATGTCTAAGACTTCCCTTCTGTTACTAGTAATAAATGTTGGTGAATCACCCCTATTACATATAACTAGGTTAGTACTAAGGACAAAACTGAACAAAGCCTCACCCCTACTATTGGTATTAGAGCTACCCCAAGTAGTGTGATGGGCGTTAGCATCACACCCTACGACTAGGTTCTTCTTACCTTGTTCGGCCATTGCGATCAATGACCTTGTTTCTCTAGAGGGGACGTCCGTGCCTTCGTCGTACGGTAGGTAAACCGAAGCCATCGTTAGTTCACCCTCCTTTCCCGTAACCTCCACCACCGTCTGGTCACCCGAGCTGAAATTAGTTAACATTAGTACGTGGAGATCTTTGCTAGCAACGATACAAGTTCTAACCTTGCCTTCGCTGCTGTTATAAAAGAGGCTGTATTTCGATGACCCTAATCCCTTAACCCGATTATGGAGGATCCATGGTTCTTGGATCAGGGCCACATCAAGCTGCTCCTTGTTCATGAGCAGCATAAGATTGGCTGATGCGGCCTTACTGTGATGCAGGTTTATTTGCACTAATTTCATTTTTAGTAACACTTTCCTTCACCACAGCTGCCGTACCGCCAGGCTGCGCCTTCTTCATGAGTCTCACAGGAAACTCACCAGCCCCGAAGAATAGGCGCATATGCCTCTCTTTTTTCATCGCTTCCGGCGGATCCTCGATAACAAAGATTATGCTTTTTGTGCCGTCTTCGTTGCTCTCAATTGCTACTACTTCCCAGTCATCCATAGGGACCGCTGGGTTTTGTGCCTTTAGAAAGCCGAGGATCTCGCTTTTCTCGAATTCCATTTCCGGTACGCTCATCTTGGCTTTAGGCCTCTCTGGTACCTCGTCCAAGGGGACTGCCTTTAGTGCAGCCCCCTCCCACAGCTTGAAGGTGGGTACAACCTTCTTCGCAAAGTCATGTGATAGCTGGTCCTTGCAGTCCAGCCTACTCACACCTCGCCTCCAGTTAGTGAGACCAAACGTTGGCGCAGTTTTCCCAGCATTCCCTCGAATGTGGTCGAAGATCGCTCTAGCCAAAGCCTTCTCGATCATCTTCCCCTGTTCGAAGGTATACTGGCCACTCGGCCTGCCGGAATCTATCACAGCTAGCTGTAAAGCATTCCGAGAAGCCCCTCCGAACTGCACTGCCGTGTTGACCTTCACTCTTTTTGATGGATTTCCGGCTTCCTCTTGGGATCTTACCCTCTTCGCCTTGAAATCCTCTCTTTTCTTGGGAGCTGGCACGTTTTCTGGTTTGCCTTTACCAGTCTTATCGACCGCGTTAGGGGCCACCTTAGTAGAACCTGCCTTAGCGGCTACAGTCCTTCCCGTGCCCTTGGTTTTCAGGTTCTCACCTTCGCCTAGGGTCTGGGTGCAGCTAGAACCCGCCTTATCGGCTTCGGTTCCACCTGGCCCAGCCCTCCGCTCCCTTTTCTTGGGGGGATTTATGGTCTTTTTATCCCCCTTGCCTTCTCTGGCTTTTTTGCCGGATGTGCCCTTGTCAGCCCTTGGTCTCGTTAGGACATCCTTGGCAATCACCTCTTCTGCCCAAGCGAGCTTCTCCTTCTCCATATCGGAGAGCAGGGGTCTGCCCTTTTCCTCAAGCAAGCGCTTAAGGTGTACAGCTTTTTTGTACTCCTTAAGCCTCAGCTTTCCTTGGGTTAATTTCTTAGGTTTCTTGGCATCCTTTCTCCGTGTTAAACCTTCTTGGGCTGTCTCTTCAGAATCAGCGAGTAATTCCTCCTCTAATTCCTTGGAGATGACCTCGTCTAACACGCTGGATCCCCTAGGTTTGGCTTCTTCCTCTTTGTCACTGACCACAGCAAGTAGTGCGTCTGCCACCGACTCGAGAGAGAGCTCTTCCTCTTTACTTTCTTTTTGTGTTTTTGTTTTGTTTAAATTTGAAATTTTGTACCCACGAGTACGGCCGGAAATATGGGTCCACTCCGACAGAGCCGCCGAATATCGGAGTAAGGCATTTGAATACCTTAGGCCTCGCCTGTGCACCTAAGGGAGCTCGTTAGCGGTTGGAAATAAACCCTCCAACCTTTCATCCTTCGGCACGGTTTTAAGAAGCTCACACCACCACTGGAGTAGGGTTGACTATCTCTTGGTTCCCGGCCCGGAACCCATGTCGTTGACAAGGCTTCCCTGGCCAGTGTAAGCCCCAGCACCACGGCAAGGTGGATAGTCCCGCTGGGGCCGAGACTATTTAACCCGTCTTTTGTTTTTTCCCAAAAGTCTCGGGTCTCCTCAGGCAGTCTTTTGGACTGGTTTTTGGCTATGTCCGGATTTGTTTTCATTTCTCTTATTAGAAATGAAAACTGTTCCCTGTTAGTAATTGTTTTCCTGTAGAAAAATTAAACCGTTGAAAAAAAACTGCCAAACATTTTTTTAAATTACTTACATGGTTTAAAAAATTGTTTGGTGCGATTGAAAAGCAGCGGGTAGAATATGACAGTTGAATTCGATGCGAGCGAATAAAGGAATCCCAATTTACATTATCGACCGTGAAAGATTCACTGTCGATTAGGAAGTTAATTTCAATTACGTTTTTTATTCCCCCCGACGGGTATAGAAATGCGAACGTACGAATCATTCCCCCCGGCGGATATAGAAATATGCCCCATACACTTATATGTGATACGTGAAAATCACTCAAATCTAGCTGAAGTGTCTGTAGTCTCAGGTACCTTGCTCTTAGCTTTCTTGAGCAAAATGTATATCGACTCAAACAAAGCTACTTATGCTCTCAAACAGTATACATTCTGCTCTGTATTTCAATGAGCAAACTGTTGTATATTGTTGCGGAAATGCAAGCGGACCGTTAAGTTCGAATTTCGCTGTCGAAGTTCGATAACTCCCTGGAAGCGGGGATTGGAATGATGTCAACTTCCAATGGAATTGCCAGAGCGTTCTAGAGATTTCCGAAGGGGAACTTCCAACGACGAACGTTCGAGACGGTGGACCGAGAGCTATATAAGCGCGAACACTCGCCCTTGACAGACATTCAGTTTGTGGTATTAAATAGCGTGTGACAAGTCGGTGTGAAAGAAAAGCTTTCAATAAAGGTTTGTTTGTGAAATAAAGATAAAGTGGGTAGTATTGGATAATAAATAAAAGTGGTGAAGCTGCACAGATAATTGATCTGTGGTGAAAGAAATATAAGTGTGTGTGTTTCAATTTAAATAAAAAGGACAATTGTAGTTTATCGCAATCCAGTGGTGCGAACCCTATTTGGTGTGGGGATCGAATAAATTCGTAACAATATTATAAAGCGTCCGATGTCTGTACTGATATACAGTTTGGCAATACGCGCCCGGGAGTGTCAAGGATGGAAGGCAGCTAAAGCTCAGGCTCAGATCCTCCATGGATCGCTGGCCTGATAATTAAGTAAGTAAGTAAAAACAAATCGAGTAGATATTTGAGAACTTATTATGGATGCTCTGTATTTTATTTATGTGAATAAAATAACATTACATATAGATTAAAATACAATAATAATGTTTGTAAACAACATTCAAACATTTGTTTTTTGTTTTTTTTTTTTTCACATAATATTTAAATGTTTGTTTCATCAATGAATGAAATTGTAAAACAGTCTATATTCTGTTTTTTGTTTTCTTATTATTTGTATTTATTTTAGTTGTGAATATTTCTGTTTACCGGTTTTATTGGTTTAAATAAAACGCATATTTGTATTTTGTATTTTAACGAAAGCAAAAAACTTAAAATATTGTTTGAATAAAATATAGAATATGAGAGCCTGCTGTTGTTGACTCCCCTTGTCTGCTTTACATCGTCACTTTGATTTTTTTTTATCCTACTGTTTAGAAAAAGATTTGATTTAAATCCACCGCAAGCTCATCATCTCACTCAGCTAAATCTTTTTCTTATTTAATGAAATTTTATATAAATATTTGATAAATAAATGAGAAAAAGATATTTTCAATGTACATTTACACACACCGACAAAAAGTCTTAATGATGTTAAATTTGTTTTAATTGTTTTTTATAATTTTATTTAGTTTTTTCCTTTTTCTAATCCGTTCAATGACATTTAGAATAAAATTAGATTAAATTTTTACTAAATGTTTGTCAGCTTGCCCCCTAAAGATTTAAATAAATTTATTTATTTGGTTTTTTTTTATTTATTTTTATTTAAGTACACATGCCAGTAAGAGAGAGAAAAATGATGTAAATATTCTTTAAAAAAGCAATATGTCCCAAGAATGTTTTTTTTTAATTTCTTTTAAGCATTCTAAGACAGAAATTATTTATCGGCAGCCAATTGATAGAGTTGTTCATCTGGAATATTTATGAATTATCGTGGCATGTGGTCCAGCGACATTCTCGTAGAGCTCTTAGAAAATTAAATTGAGAAAAATGTTACCGTATTTAATATTTTGGTTTTTATTATTTAAATTGTTCATAAGACATTTGTTTTCATTTATGCAATTGCTCACAAGGCGATGTGATGGACCTAAGGTATTTCGGTTGTTTATTGATTGGCGCCATATCCTCGAGTATTTATTTTTTATAGATTCTTTTTTTCTCGATAATGTGAAATGTATTATTATCGTTTTCATTTTCTATTAATTGTAGTTTAAGTGCCGAAATTTAACTGAATATGTTAACGAGATGAATTTTAATAATTTTTTATTCAAGAGAACCATTTTTAAAATGCCATGATAGAGGAAAGGTTTTTTTGTTTTGTTACTATCGAACCATCTTCCTTCAAATTGTTTTTATAATTTCGTTACACTGTCAGTGTAATTTTCATTTCGTCAGATACACTACATCTTCCTACGACTTATGCAAGAAAAAATTAAATATTTTAATAATAAAACTATTCGTACTTGTATTGATGTGTGTCTTAAAAGTGAATATTAGATATCACACACAAAACGATAAAATGAAATTTAATTAAGCAAATATACATACATACATTAGTGTCTACGAAATATTTATTTATGACTAAACGCTAAACAAACTAAAACTATGTGATACCTTCTGTTTACATAATTCCTTATCGACAAAAAAAACTGTGGTTAGTTGGAGTAAACCAAAGTTATTTCGAACTTCGTTATGATTCTAGCCAAATCCTAATAATCCTTTGCACAGCCATGAAATTTCGGGGAAAAGAAAACAACGATATTGATTTTTTGAGGTGATTTCGGAGTCAATTGGCAGTTTTAAGAGACATTTGGACCATAGAGACCACATCCATAAAGTTCAAAATTCAAAATGAGAAGAAATAAACTAATAAAAAGCACATGTACGTCAATTGATCCTGCTCATGGGATCTAGATTTTGAAAATGCAACGACTTGGTCCAGAATGGCAATGTTGTCCCAAACGAAATTCTACCACGAATTGCTTCTATCCGATGTGTTTGGAAGACTACAAAATCGGTTGTTTAAGCACCATTATGTAAACACGAAGGCGTGTTAGTTTAGAAATGCCTAAACACCCTGCTTTTTATTATTCGATAGCAGATAAGGCAACGATGTTGTCCAACAATTTGTTGTTTAAACAATAAACCTTTCGAATCTGAGCTTTAGGTTATTTAGGTTTTGATATCAGTAACTCAGTAATTACGTAAGTGTCGACAAATATGAAATGCTAGAAGAATCAGCACCGTGGCTTCTCAGCACAGTCCTCCTCAATATGCTTTGATTCTGGCAACTATCAAGAGGTATCTATACTAATATTATAAATGTGAAAGTGTGTCTGTTTGTCCGTCTTTCACGGTAAAACGGAGCCACGAATTGACGTGATTTTTTAAGTGGAGATAGTTGAAGGGATAGAGAGTGACGTAGGCTACTTTCTGTTCCTTTCTAGCCCCCGTTAAGTTTGTATGCAGCAAAAAAAAAAATCATAAATAATTTAATTAAAACAACCATAAATCAATCAGCTTTTGAGAAAACAATCAACATTCGAAACATAAATAAGTGTTACTCTTGAATTACGATAGATGGCGCTGATATGTTTCTGAAACGCGCTAACGTTGGGTGCTCTCTATCTGTACTTAAGTGCGGACATCGGGCTGCGTTTCACACTATAGTGCATATGGTACCTATACTCTGTTATTTGACTACTAAGCATCCCAGTCATGCTTATAAGAAATTTAGATGCCCCGAGATTATGTAATGGGACGAGACTTCGTGTCACACAACTTGGCCGCAATATCATTAGCGCCACTATCTCAACCGGCGTAGGAAAGGGTAAAAATGTAATGATCCCATGAATCCCGATAATTCCCACAGATCTCCCGTTCCAGTTTAAAAGGCTACAATTTCCTCTAAAGCTTAGTTTCGCTATGGCCATTAACAAAGCGCAAGGTCAATCATTAAAGGTGGCTGGGGTGAACTTAGAAAAGCCGTGCTTTTCCCATGGACAATTGTATGTCTGCGTGTGTCCAATGCCCAGAATCTCTACATTCTATTCCCAAATGGAAAGACATATAATATCGTCTACAGTAGCGTATTAAAATAACATTCTGTTCCGAGTTCTCTTCTGTGTTCTAAATCAGGAAAGGGGAACAGTGTTACCCCGAATTTAACGCGAGCGAAGCCGCGGGCAAAAGCTAGTACGTTAGTAAAATTAAAAAAAAAAAAGATCAGATATGATTGCAGTGAAAGGAAGATATTTGAAACGATATCGTATATCGTGTGAACAGATACGCACTGTCTTTTCTTTCCTTTCCATCATACCCCATACTACTACTTGTTAAGGCTTTACTTGTTTGTCTTTTGAAACCGGTAATAGAAACAAAATCCTTATACAATTCTACACTAGTTATGTCAAAAATTCTATATAATAAGTGATCATTCTCCTAAAATCTCAAACGAAAACTCCAAACGAAAGTGCTTTGAATGATGCACACGTAGGTACATAGGTCATCATTACCAATAGATATGTCTATAGCCAATATTTTCCTTATTGTATCCTATTCAACAACAACTGATCTTGCCTCTCGACAGAACTATAAGGACGAAGAAAGAAATTGATTTTTTTTTTTTTTGTGTTGTTATTGGTCAAAAAACAACACCTTACTACCCTATGATGAAAATTTTGAATGAACAACGACGAAAAATAAAAAACATCGTATACTCAATCAAGTGTTTGAGAATAACAAAAACATTTATAGATCCAATGACCAGGTCAAGAATAATAAGAAAAAAGCATCCAAAAAACAACAACTACTACAACAGAAACGTCTAAATTGTAACAATTTCGTTTGTTTCTCTTTTTCATAGGAAAAAAGTTGTTAAATTTTACATTTTCCAATTTTCCATACAACAATTTTGGGGGGCAAAACGTCTCTTCCGTGAACGTATAACTGCCTGAACACAATGAGGTCGCAGTCGCTGTCTCCGTCGCAGTCTCGGTCGGCATTGCTGTCGCTAGGATTGGCAAAATCTCGCCCACAATGAGGTCGCTTTGTTATGTCAAATTTTAACAGATGTTTTCATCTTTGTCCATATACATGGTGTCTCAAAAGAAAGTTTACATTTGTTTAGCTTATTGCGTGATCGCAATGAATCCGTGAGGCGCGCGAGGTATGCCGATCAGTAGCCTGGCTCTTGGGAATTCACTCGCTATGGAGCGTTTCTCGGGTGCAGACTGCGCGTTGTTCGTGCGAGAGTTTTACAAAAACGGTGATTCGGCGACTGTGGCACGTAGAAAATTCTGCGATATTCGAATTTTACGCCATTTAAAGGATGCGCCAAGCATTCCTCTCATTCGAAAATGGGTAAAAAAGTTTGAAGAGACTGGGGCAACACTAGAAAAATCAACCAAAATCAAGGTCATGACGGTCAAGGTCATCGATAACGTAAGAAAACGTAAAGAATGTTAAACAGTCTGTTCGCAGTGATCCCGATCTTTCGATTCAGAAGCGCGCGGAGCTGTGATGAGAAATGTTGCTGTTCGATTAAATGGCTGTCGCGAACGCGAGGGCTTACATTTGGATGACATTATTTTTAAGAAATAACTTCCCAAGTTGTGAACTTTAATGATAAATAAAATTGTTTTCGATAGAATGTTTACTACGTTTTTAATAGATCCACTAAATATAAACTTTCTTTTGAGACACCTTGTACTTACAACGAACTGTCAACCGCCGATTTGAAGATTTCCTTGTGTTTTGTTTTCTTTCTACACAGCTGTCACAATGTCGTACGACCGAGTTCAAAGTTTGCCAACTCGCGCGACACACCCTACGACCGAGACAGCGACCGCGACATTATTGTGTTTACATTATGGGATTTACGTACATTTAACTCTTGACAGGCGACCGCGACCTCATTGTGTTCAGGCAGTGACTCGTAACGTAATTTCGAATTATGTGTTCCATGAACGAGCACTTTTGTTTACGTGAACGTACTCATTATTTCGAAACGTCATTCGATAGTTAATTTCGTGACGAAATTAGGGAATGTTAGTTTTATATATATATAATTTAAGAAATTCATTAATTTTGTTATTTTTAAGGACAAATATTAATAAAATAAATGCTGCACAAAAAAGTATGATGGCTGATTTCATGCAGCAGCATCCCGATTTGGCTAAAAAATATTTTACCAAATTGTCAACAAGGCAAAGTAAAAGCACTTGGGCTTTGGAAAGAATTGGAAATAAAATTGAATTCCCATGGCCCATCGAAATGTGGATAATAAGATTTTAATAAAACACATTTTTACAGGTTTACGCTGACGCTTTTTCGGATAGGGAAAGCGGATTACTTTCGTCCCTCAAACGCCTTCTTCTGATTTTCTCAGCGAATTACTCTTCATTTTCATTTAATAGCAGAAATAACACCACCGAATCCGTAATTTTCTTCTTATTTTTAGTTTTCTAAAACCACTTTTAACTTTTACACAATTCCAAATCGAAATAAATGACATTTCGGATGAAATTGTATCAGATATTGTACCAGTTTTTGTAGCATAGATCTATTACATTACGTTCGGTGAGCAATCGAATGCCACGATCTCAATATATTCGATATGATCGTTCGTATCGTAATTAATTACGAAACAGATGACTGATCGATCACGGAAGAGACGATATGCCCCCCTGTCTCATAACATTGCACATACACACCACACACACATGTATAGATTGTACAACAGTGTGGCACCGGAAATACGAGTAGAGTACATGGAAGGACAATGAGAATTTTGAAGACAACGAATACAACAAAAGAATTAAATCGAATTGACACCAAAAATACTTGAACATTGATTTAACCATAATTAACCATTTATTTATCTCTCACTTATGTTCGGTTCTATGTTTTTTTATGTTGTATTTTTGCTTTTTTTTCATTTTTAATATTGAATTAATTACTAAAACACGATTTTTTGATTTTTTATTTTCTTTGTTGGATTGCATTTAAAACATATACTATGGTGGACAAAAGTACATATTTTGACAAAGCTTCGCGGATCGTAATCTCGCTTATCATTATTAACTGAGAGAATAAACGGTTTTGTATTGATTTTTAAAAGAAAGAAGCTGTCTTTAGCTTTGAGAGCGCAAAAGGTAACGGCCATTACTTCACGCGTTTCTTTTCTGGCCAATTTAGCATGCGAGTTAATGTATACTTGGTTGGACAAAAGTCTTTTGACATTGATTTCATTTTCATTTTCTGTGTCTCGCGTATCGGTACAAGCAACGTTTTGCAATTCAAAGAGTTATTTTTGCTTGTAATTTGTACTTTTATTTGAATTTTGGGTCCAGGTTTCTTAAAATAATGAGTAAAATACGTGAATTAAGCCAAGATCTACGAAGTGAGATGGTTATGAAGTATAATGCAGGTATCTCGGTAGCATACCTCAGCAAATTATATGTACAAAGTGCCTCGTCGAACTATTTATTACCAAATTAATAAACATAAACAAAATTAAATCAACAATCAATTTAGCTAGATCAGGAAGACCACGCAAAACAACTCCCAGGGAAGACCGAAGATGTGTTGATTACTCCTAAAGCTGTCTCAAATTCGATGAATGAGGAATATAAAATATATGTCAGCAGAAAAACCGTTGAAAGATGTCTGAAAGAGGCAAATTTTCCAACCTATATAGCCCGGCAAGTACCCCATATAATACCAAAAAATAACCTTAAGCGTTTGGCATTCGCCCAACAATTTGTAAGCAAGCCTCACAATCGCTTTGGGAAAAACATATTATGGACTGACGAAAGTTCATTTGAATATCATGGATCAAAAAAGAACATTTTCTGCAGAATATCAAAGAAACTTGGGAAAAAAGTAGCACCTGTATGTGAACGCGTACCCCATGAGTGACATGCTCGTAACCAAATGTACGATATTGGGTTTGGAATGAGCATGTACATAAACCACTCTCTGGGATCGTAAGTGTGCTTTTGATAACTGACCCAATAAAAATCTTTAGTATGTAAGTAGGACAGTTTATTTTCTCCCCTCTTTTCGTTAGTTATACTTATGCATTAAGAAAAGACTAGAACGAAAGCGTCACTTTTGAAAGTGACGCCGTGCAATAAACATCGTTTTTGAAGAAGCAATAAGTGTGTTCATCTTGTTTTATTAATATTTATAATTCTGGGACCACGACTGCCTCCCATTAGTTAACTCATGGTGGAGGATCAGTTATGTTTTGGGGATGCATGTGCTTCAATGGCTTAAGCGCGGTTCACCTTTAACGATTTGTAGTTGCGATTTGCTTGACGACAAAATAATGCGTAGCGTTCAGACTATATACAAGTTGACAGATTTCATTTGTGACAGAAACTCGGAGTTATAAGTATGGCGGCGCGCGATCTCCTTACTGTTTTGATTATCGATGAGATATTGGAAATCAAAGAAAATAGAAGACAAAAGAGGAAAAAACGAATGTGGGTCAAACCGTGGATCAGAATAAGTTTTCATCCGTTAATTTGTTATTGAAGCTAATTTATTATTTTTCTTTTATTAATATGTAAATGTTACAAAAAAAAAAAACTTTGCCAGAAAAAGGCCAACAAAAATCAGAATTTTTCCAAAAACAATTGTTTTCCTTTTGTACTACCAAGAATGGACTTTCTACTAGGTGCCAAAGAAGGATAAAACTAATCTTACTAGCAGGCCACATAAAAAACATTCATTTTAGAAATATACTGATTGTGACCACCGGCGGGTCACATGGCAGTCGACGTGTTAAAATTTCAAAAGGAAAGCGTCTCTCCATGTACATCATCAAATGTACAACATAATTAAAATAAAATGCGTGCCCGTCATAGGACAGTTAAAATTCATCCGAAAACATTATCAGAGAATTATTCCCAAAGGTTCAGTGGGCGTTGGTTACCTAGGTGTGCTCGATGTTGGTATTCTTCGAATGTTTTAAACAGAGTGAAGTTGGTCGGCAACCGTTCACACTTAACGATAAATCGTTCAACCACGGCTGTCAAGCAAAAAGTTGGAAATTTTCAACTTCCTGACTTGTGGCTAGAGCGTTCACATTGGTCGTGCATGCACAATTTGTCGCCCAACTACGGTTGTCAAGCAAATCGCAACTACAAATCGTTCAATGTGAACCGCGCTTTTGGCGATTTGGTACCAATCGATGGGACCATGAATTCGGGCAAATATTTTACCGTCCTGAATGACCACGCATTTACTTCGGGTGATAGACTAATAGGGCATGACAATGCCCCATGCCATAAAGCCCGAATAATCACAAATTTCTTAAGAGACATAGAGGTTCATACTTTAGATTTGCCACGCCAGAGCCCTGATTTGAATGTAATCGAAAATCTGTGGGCTTTTATAAACAGAAAAAGCAGCTCGAGCTTGACTAAAACGCACGACGAGACTATTGCTGAGGTTGAAGGTCTCTGGAAGAATTTTTCACAACATGCATGTACATATGTATGTTGGCGTTACAGCCCATGAAGGACCTAAGCCGAGCTTCTCTCAATCACTCATGTTGCGTGTGATTTTATTTTCCCATAGGTGAAAGGCACCGGTTCCGAAGGACGAATTTCGAGAAGCTTTTCTTGACGATTATACTACAGGGGGTGTTGTCAGAACCCTGCTGAGGAGAAACACCGCGAAAAACACATTCGATGACATGGCTGTGTCGGGATTCGATCCCGTGTCATCGGCGTCAGAGGCCAACACACTACCCACTGCGCCACGGTGCTCATTAGATACTATTCAAAATTTGGTAACATCGATTCCTGGACGCCTGCAAAAGGTCACCGTCGTTAAAGGAGGATACATTTTTAATTGTTATTTTGCATTGTGTATCGCACTTATAAATGCAAAGTGTCAAAATACTTTTGTCCAGCCAAGTAAGCATAATCTCGCATGCTAAATTGCACAGAAAAGAGAAAAGAAACGCGTGAAGTAATGGCCGTTACCTTTTGCGTTTTTTTGTTTTTTTTTTTTAGAAACTCGCGAAACAGGTTCGAGTTTTTTTTTTTTTATTTATATATTCTCTTATGATGTGCTATAGACACACAACCTGAACGGAGTGCAGTGGTTTGGGTCGTTGATGTTCGTTAACTCTCAGGGGTGGATGTCCTAGATAGGACGAGAGCCGACCAAATTTCTAGTTGGTTATAGTCCGTACTAATTCTTTCAAGCACTTTAATATTGCATACGCAGAGGATGAATTTCAGTTGACCATATACTGTGAGTGTTATGCCTGCAGCAGTACATCTGGTTACTTTTCATTCACAACTGCGTTGCATACTTTTTGTCCGTATAGGCATTACTTTTTCTTGGCTATGAAGCGAATTAGAACCATAAAACTTCCGCTCGGCGGTCGATGATGTTAACCACTGCACCACGGCCACCCCTAAAGCTAAAAACAAAAATAAAGAAAAAAGCCCTCAAAGCTAAAAACAGCTTCTTTCTTTTAAAAATCAATACAAAACCGTTACTTCTCTCAGTTAATAATGATAAGCGAGATTAGGATCCGCGAAGCTTTTTTTGTTGAAGGCTTCTGCTATCCGCTGGAGCACTCAGACGCAATCACTGGTCCATTGTACTCCAGATCCGCGAAGCTTAGTCAACATATGTACTTTTGTCCACCAGGGTATGTAAATTCACATTGAAAAGGATACGGAAGGACACGCACATGAACATACAATACAAATTAAATCGAAATACTTTTTTCCCTTGCTTTGTGGTTTTGCCTTTTGCTCTTTTTCTTGTTCGTTTGTTTCTTTCCTTGCTTTTCGTTAGATTGTTGTTTTAATAGTTTCTTTGTGTTGTTTTTCAATTTTTATTGTTTCCTTTTGATATATCTTATTTCACATATACATATATATTGTTTGTATGTATCCTATATACGTGTGTATAATTTTGTATTTGCTTTTAAGTAAATCACATTATTCCCTCAATACAATTAGAAGTACACATTTAATAAATTGAAAGAGGTAAATCGATCGATAACAATTACATGAGATATATAAATGTTTGTTTTTTAATTTTTACTTCATAAATACTCGTATGCTCCATAATAATAATAAACTTAATGTTTCACCTCGTGTTTAAGATTGAAATGAAGCTGTTTCTGATAATAAACACCATTTTTAGGTGTAAAATAAAATAAGATAAAAGAAAGACTACATTCGACTTGAATTTAATAATGCGACTGCCCTTAAAACTGAAGAGGAGGATCAATAAATAATAAACGTATGGAGAGTGTGTCTTATTTTTGTTTTATCGTTTTTCACATTTCTTATGCATGCTTTCTTGTCTTGAGTATGTAGGTTGATTTGCTTTTTTTTTTTTTTGGAATTGAAAAATTTTAAAGAATAATTTCAGCAACGGAGAAGATTATGCGCAGGATTGCGTCTACACGGCCTGATCGGGTTGTTGTTCCTTAAATTTTAGGGTTTCTTCGAAAATGAGCGTTTTAAGGGTTTCGCGCGGAAGATCGTCGAGCTCCATACCGATACGGAATGGTTCATCGGCAACGGGCTGAATGGGAGAACGTACATTTGATTGTTTTTTTTTGTTTTTTTTTTTTTTTTTGTTTTGGTACTGACCTCATCGCCGGGATCGTAGTATTGTTCCAAGTAGGGATGTGCAAGTGCTTCTTCCACTGTTATCCGATTGTGAGGATTAAATGTAAGCATTTTGCCTAAGAGATCCAGGGCGAGTTGATCGGCGTTGTGGAATAATCGTTCCCAGGGTACCCTTGGCTTGTATGGTAATGATTCCAAGTAGTTACGAGCCTGGAAATGGAAACAAATATAAAATGAAATAAAAAATGGGACCTAGGAGCGATCCCCACCTCCTCCCCAGACGGGGAAGAGCGAATGGCAAGCCTCCTGCGCCAAAAAACAGGATTAGTCGGTTGGACTACGGTAAGCCGTAATCGTAAAAAAAAAAACTACAAACTCCGAAACAACCAAAAGCCTCGGATATAACGGACCCGATTAATGTTGACGACCCTTGCAAAAAACGAAAAAAGGACAATGATCTTCGGCTTTGTACGTGGAATGTTAGGTCCCTAAACAGGCCACGTGCAGCCGAACAACTAGCGGACGCCCTAGACCGCTATAAAGCGGACATAACCGTCATCCAGGAAATGCGATGGAATGGACCGGGTATAAAGCGGATGAAAAACTGCGATATTTACTACGGCGACTGCTATAGGGAGAGAGGGCAACGATTGTTTGAATGCGGATTTGTTGTTTGAGGTGGACTAAGGCAAAAAATCCTAAGCTTTCGGCATGGGAGCGAACGCCTCATAACGACCCGTATCAAGGCTACATTTTTTAACATCAGCCTGATCTGCGGCCACACCCCCACGGAAGACAAGGATGACTCCGCCAAAGGTGAGTTCTACGATCTCCTAGACAGAACGTATGCCCAATGTCCCAACTATGACATCAAAATTGTACTAGGAGACTTCAATGCTAGCTGGGTAAGGAAAGCATCTTTGAACGAGTCATCGGCACACATAGCCTACACGACACCACATCCGATAACGGACACAGGCTGATTGATCTTGTTACGGGGTGAAATCTCCTTCTAGCCAGTATGCGCTTCCCGCACCTCGATATACCCAAAGGCACCTGGCGGACTTTTTATCAATCGACTACCAACCAGATTGATCACATCGCGATCGACGTCAGACACTCCTCCACTATTCTTGATGTTCGAAATTTCCGAGGGGCTAACAACGACTCGGACCACTATCTTGTAGTAGCCAAGATGCGCTTACGGATATCACGAACGCAGCGGAGTAGAGTAAGAATACAAAGTTATGACGTCGGAAAGCTACTATCGCCAGAAACCGCTCGCGTCTCCCTTAAGCTCTCCAATACACCTCAATCCTCCACGCTATCAACAGAACAGCAGTGGAGCCTTTGCAAACAAGCCCTGAAAAGCTCTGCATCCGAAGTTTGGGGTTTCAAGGCTGCACCACGAAGAAATACCTGGTTCGATGACGAGTGCAGGAGGATTCATACAGCGAAGCAGGATGCATATAATGCATTGCTGCATAAAAGATCAAAAGAGCAGCTCGTGAGCTCTACGAGTTAAAAAGAAGGGAGGAGCATAAGCTTCTCAGAAGAAAGAGCATGAGAAGCGCGCGATTGAGGATTTTGAGAGGTGTTACTGCAGGCGTGACGTTCGAAAGTTGTATCAACAGATAAAGCGAACATGCCAAGGTTATAAAGCCAGAACGGAAGCCTGCAGGGATGGGAACGGAAGCCTGCAGGGATGGGAACGGACACCTAGTAGTAGAATCGCAGTCGATGCTGAGAATATGGAAAAACCACTTCTGCAGGCTGTATAAGGAGGTGTTAGTCAATATGCGCTGTCAGGCAGAATGATCCATTTCTAATCGACAAAGACCGCAGAGAATTCTAGCCCCCTGACCTCGACGAAGTTAAGATTGCCATATCGAAGCTCAAGTCGAATAAAGCTCTTCTGCTGAACTCTTCAAGGCAGCTGGGGATGACCTGGTTAGGAGCATGGAGACCCCACTGATTGCGCCAACTACAGAGGAATAAGTCTCCTTAACATCAAAACAACAACATAACAAAATCTTCTCTGCCGTTTTGTGTGAACACCTGAAGCCTTTTGTAAATAAACTGATAGGTCCTTATCAGTGCGGATTCAGGCCAGGGAAGTCCACCATCGATCAAATCTTCACACTACGGCAGATCCTGGAAAAAACCAATGAATTTCAAGTCGACATTCACCACCTATTTGTCGACTTCAAAGCCGCATACGACAGCGTAATTAGAGACGAGCTATACAACGCTATGTCTTTGCTATGCTTCGACATACCTGCTAAACTGATTAGACTATGCAGGATAACTTTGGAGAATGCTCGCTGCTCCATCCGAATCGGTGAACACCTTACCGATAGTTTTGATGTCAAAAAAGGATTAAGGCAGGGCGATGCGCTGTCGTGTGATTGGAAATGATTGTGCAAAAATCACTGGCCAATACAAGAGGCACAATCTATTTCAAATCCTCGCAACTCCTTGCATACGCCGACGATATTGACATAATAGGTTGATCACAGCAAGATGTCAATGAGGCGTTTGCGAGTATTGAGTTCGAGGCGGCGAAAGTTAGTCTGGCGGTAAACGAGGGCAAAACTAAATACATATATGCTGTCATCAAAAATGGACGCTCACCATCGACGTCTTGGCCAGAGCGTTTGTATTGGCAGATATACATAAGTTCGAGGTAGTTAAGGACTTCTCTTAACTTGGCTCCGTAGTGACCTGGAACAACGACGTCAGTTCCGAAATCAAACGCAGAATCACTCTTGCCAATCGCTGTTTCTTTGGGCTCAGGAGGCAATTGAGTAATAGAGCCTTCTCCCGAACGACAAAGTTGACTCTATATAAGACCCTTATCATCCCGATCCTGTGGTACGACGCAGAAGCATGGACACTATCAAAAGCGGATGAGGAGGCCCTTGGTCGGTTCGAGAGAAAGATTTTGCGCGTGACTTTTGGGCCTATAAACGCAGACGGGGGATGGAGGAAAAGATTCAACCAGGAACTTTACGGGCTGTACAGCGACATGAGCCTAGTCAGGCGTCTACGGATTCAACGCCTAAGATGGCTGGGCCATGTAGAGCGAATGGACACCACAGCTCCAGCCCGGAGAGTCTTTGAATCCAACCCCGAGGGACGAAGAAGTAGAGGACGGCCGCCCTTAAGATGGCGCACACAGGTGGAAGGGGACCTCAGCCAACTGGGTGTGCGGCAATGGAAAAGGCTAGCGAAAGATCGTGCTAGTTGGAGGGGCATGTTGGTTGAGGCCCAGGTTCACCCCGAACTGTAGCGCCCACTAAGAAGAAGAAGAAAGAAGAACATACGCTGCCGCTCATTATCTACAACCGAAGTGCAGGGTCGTAAACTGGTGAACGAATATGAGAAGTTGAGGGTACTGTCGTCAGCGAAGGAGTGAATTGAATTAGAAGTAACAGACAAGAGATCATTTATAAAAATAAGAAAGAGTGTCGGAGACAAAACGGAGCCCTGGGGAACACCGGCATTTACAAAGTGAGTATCAGACTTGAATCCGTCCAAAACAACTTGAATTGAACGATTCGAAAGGTAGCTTCTAATCCATAGAAAGAGAGACTCATCGATCCCAAAAGCACGCATTTTCGACAAAAGGGCTTCATGCCAAACCCTGTCAAATGTTTTCGAAATATCCAGTGCAACAATTTTGCTTTCACCTGCTTGGTGAAGCGAGTGATTCCACTTTTCAGCGAGATATGCCATCAAATCACCAGTGGATCTGTTGCTGCGGAAACCGTATTGGCGGTCATATTTCATAAGCTGACGGTTAATCAGCGTTTCCATGACCTTGGAAAGAAGGGACGTTAGGGCAATGGGTCGGTAGTTGGAGGGAGAAGATGATTCGCCTTGTTTGGGTATATGCTGGACCAATGCTGTTTTCCACCTACTCGGAGAGAGCCCAGAGGTGTAGGAAAGGTGAAAAAGCTTACGCAGTGGTTTTGCAAGCGGAGAAGAACACCTCTTCAGAACTATTGGGGCAATACCATCTGGACCAGCGGATTTGTGTATGTCGAGGTCTTTGAGAACCCTGCGACTGTACGAGTGCGGAAGTGGATTAGTCCCATGGTGGAATTGACGCACTCTAGTACAGGCGGAGACAAAGTACAAGCTGGCAGCTGAGAACTGGTTGCCAAATGGGCAGCAAGTAGGTTAGCTTTGTCTAAGGGGGTGACAGCTGGAATGTCATTGTGGATGAGCGTCGGTATAGACGACTTAGTTGAGTTTTTTATGTTTTTTACAAACGACCAGAAACTTTTGCTACCTTTGGGACATTGAAGGATTTTACGCCTTAATTTTTGGTCGGATTGGAATTTAATCCGTCGAATGTGGGAGTTGCAGTCATTTCTGGCTCGTATGTACTTTTTTCGGTTTTCCTCAGAACTGTTTGCCTTGTAGGCCCGAAAACTTAGCTCCCTGAGCCTAATAGCCTCTTTGCAGCTCAAGTCAAACCACGAATTATCCTTAGGCCTGGTGCTTTTAATTTTGCTTTAAATTTGCCATGCCGATTCGGATAATGTTTGCGATAGTATCAGTTGCGGCGTCCACGTCGTTGTCGAGGAAGCACAACGACCAGTTAAAGATCCGAAAGAAGTTGTTAAGGCCGCACCAGTTGGCTTTCTCGTATAGCCAACTCTCTTAGGAGCTTTTTTTTTTAACTGGATGGTGAGAGTTCGAGAATTTTGCTGATATCATGCAGTGGTCAGACGAGCCTAGGGGTTCCAATACATCGATCGTGTATTTGTCAGGCTGACAGGTAAGAAACAAGTCCAGTGTGTTGGCGGTATGACCAGCAACATCGGGGATACGTGATGGCTCATTCATAAGTTGAGTTAGTTGATTTAACTCAGCTAAAATTTCAACATACCTTCCTTCGGGTGTTGTCTGTCCAGAATGTCGAAGCCACTGAGAATTGTGTACATTGAAATCGCCCGCTAAAACGATTTCAGTGCGAGGGAACAGGGAAACAATTCTTTGGATGGAATCAGACAGTGCGTCGAATGCATCAAATGTTGCATTCCTGTCTAGATTGGGGCTTCTATAAAGAAAACAGTAGTGAATGGAGTGCTTACGGAATATGAATTTAAGCCATATGAAATTAAATTCCGGGGTGGATGTTTGGCTATACTGTGGAAGTAACTGGTAAGCAATGTCACTACAGACATAAATGGCGAGACCGCGGTGAGAAACGAATAATGGCACTAAGCTATATCCAGGAAGACTGAAATCCGAAGGATCAGACTTTTCATCGACCTGTGTTTCACAAAGCTGAAAAAAATAATGCGAACATCGAAAGAGAGGCACTGGCTATAGCTTGGGCTTGTGGAAAACTTAGGAACTATCTCATTGGGAAGCGTTTTGATATACAAACAGATCATAAACCCCTCTTGCAAATTCTGCAAACTAAAAACCTTGATGATTTGTCACCAAGGCTACAACGGATTCGGATGAGAATGTTAAGGTATGATTATTCAATTTCTTACATACCAGGGAAGAATTTGGTAGTTGCAGATCAACTCTCAAGAGCACCGTTGGAAACTGATGTGGAACCGGCAGGATTAGAGGAGGAGATAAGCGCTTACGTTCATCAGATAGCACTCCAAAATATACACATGAAAGACCATAATATAATTGAAATTATAAAGGCACAACTGGTTGATCCCGAATGTCAGAAACTTAAGGTATATGTTGAACAAGAATGGCCAGCCAAAAATGAAATAAGTTCGGAATTAAGAGACTACTACTCAGTGAGGAATGAGCTAACGTTCATTGATAATATGCTTTTACGGAACAACCGGATAATAATTCCCAAAATGTTAAGAAATATGATGTTGGCGAAGCTGCATGAGGGACATTTAGGCATCACAAAAACGAGAATAAGAGCTCAAAGAACTATGTGGTGGCCTGGAATTTCAAAGGAAATTGAGAAGAAAATCAAATGTTGTCCAATATGTGTTCAGCACAAAAGCCACTTTTGGTCTCTGATTTTCCAGACTACCCGTGGCAAAAAGTTGCAATGGACCTGTTTAAACTAGAAAAGAAATGGTACATGGTGATTACGGACTGTTATTCAAGGTTTTTTTGAAATTGGAGAACTAATTCGCATGCGGATGAAGGATATAATAAAACTCTGCAAGTTAACATTTAGTCGCTACGGAATATCGCAGGTGGTCTACACCGATAGTGGAACTCAATTTCAAAATTTAAGTTCATCAGAGTTTCGACGATTCGCCAAGGACTGGTCTTTTACTGTCGTCACAAGCAGTCCACACCACCATCAGGCTAATGGGGCAGCAGAAGCGGCGGTGAAAATAGCAAAAATCATCTTAAAGAAAAACAAAGAAAACATTGACATGGCATTGTTAGCGTATCGTAATACACCAACAATAACCAATGGATATAGCCATGCGGGCCTCAATTTCGGATATACATTTAAAGGAAAAACCCAACCTACGAAACCTGAAAAAGAGGGAAGAAGAGTATAAGAGCAGGTATAAACGAAACTATGACAGGAGACATAGAGTAGGGGAATCAAGCGAATTAGAATCCGGAGATTTTGTGTAGATAACAGACCTAAGGCGACATGGAAGGGTTCTAAAGAAAGTTCAGAATAGGTCTTATCTTATTGAAACAGATAAAAGGGTTGTTCGAAGAAATAGGTTCCATTTAATTAAGGTCTCGTACTTAGACTCGTTCCACACACAACCCATTGATGAAGTACCCGTGAGCGAGGAAGCTGAAAGATGCCCAACGATATCCAGAGTTTCGAGATAAAGCAACAGAGGAAGATGAGACACCTAGACGAGATTCAACGAATGCCTTAATAACAAGATCTGGAAAACGGATATATCGAATATTACCGGCTATAAACTGTAGGTCCCTCTCACCTATGGGAAAATGAAATCACACACAACATGGGTGATTGAGAGAAGCTCGGCTCAGGTTCTTCATGGACTGTAACGCCAACACACATACATACATACACAGAAAGCTTATTCGCTTTTGTTAAACCCAGGCCACGTGAATTCTCTTACCATCTAGTTGAAATGCTGTTCAATAGAATTTCAAGTCAAACCTTACCTTCTCGTTGATAATACACTCCAGATCCTCCTGCGAAGGTGAACCCAGTACGCCCAGAATATGATTTAATTGATCCAAATAATGTTTACCGGGGAATATGGGTCGATTACTCAGCATCTCAGCCAATATACAGCCAACCGACCACATGTCGATTGATTTCGTATAGCCCTGAAAAAACACCAATCAATCAATTACGTTTGTGTACCTCTATACTTGACTTACTTTTGAATTTAGCATAATTTCGGGTGCTCGATACCATCGTGTGGCAACGTACTCTGTTAAGAATCCTGTGTGATCGTGCTCGGGATCAGCTACACGTGCCAAACCAAAATCACAAATCTAAAGAAAAAAGAAAGGTTTTTTAAAAGAGCTTGGAGTGATGGGAGTGGGGAATATACCTTTAGATCGCATGTTGTGTTCAGTAACAGATTGCTAGGTTTCAAGTCCCGATGTAAGACATTTGCCGAATGAATATACTTTAAGCCACGTAGAATTTGGTACAAGAAATAACATATGTGATCGTTACTTAGCCTCTGTGAATGAAAGAAATAGGTTTTGTTAAGTAATTGAAATGGATTGCAGGCAGTAAAGGTAGTGGCATTTAAAACTCTTTCAGATAGAAACGTCTTTCGTGTAGTTCCACATAAACTGTTACAGCAGATCGGGTAACGCACGGGTAAACGACTGCGTAGTCCATAAGATCAGGAAGAATTCGTACCCACCCTGGTGGAACGCAACTCTAAGCAAGCTCAGCAAGGACTGTCGTAGGCTCGTTAACAAAGCAAAGAGAACTTAAAACGACAGGGACTGGAGCCCGTATAAACAATCACTCAGGGCGTATAAGCAAACTCTGAGAAAAGAACAAGAGAAATCATGGAAACTCTTCTGCAGCAATGTGGAGAGACGCCTCCAGATTGAGAACAAACCTCTCGGAAGATCCACTAACTCCGAGACGCCTCTTAACAAATGGAGTATGGACAACGTCAGAAGAAGAAGCCCTTGATCTTCTCCTCAATACGCACTTCCTAGGCGGTTCTGAGACGCGGAACTCAGTGTAAACGCGGAGAACTCGTACCTATCCCGCGATAGAGTGACAGTACGATCATATAATCTCTAAAGAGAAAATTACTTGGGCGAATCTACCCCATCGAACTTACACAAACTACGGAGTGGATAATACCATACTAGAGACTATTTTTAAAGGTTGCCTAGCTTGGAGACACATTCCAGAAAAGTGGAAATGCACAAGGGCACTCTTCATCCCCAACACCGGCAGGAACTCTGACACCTCCCCCAAGGATCTAAGGCCTATTTGTCTATCATCCCTTGCATTAAAACCCCTAGAAAGGCTGATGGACTTACATATACGCCATAACTTCGATCCATCCCTAATCTCTGAGGCACAGCACGCCTACTGCAAGGGTAGATCTGTCGAAACAGCCTTGCATACACTGGAGAGAAAAATTGAGAGATCAATCCATCTTAAAGAATACACTTTAACAGCCTTCCTAGACATAGAGGGCGCTTTCAACAACGTCACTTCGAACGCAATAATAGAAGGGCTAGAAGCGGAGAGGACTTTGATAGAGTTGATTAGCGAGTTACTCTCAACACGCACAATCTACTCTAATGAGGAAGCCAAGTAACCACTAGATCGGTTACCAGAGACACTCCACAAGGGAGATCCTCTCTCCTCTTCTCTCGAATGTAGTTGCAAATGAACTACTAACCAAACTGGAGAAAGAAGGCCTCGATGTTATTGCCTACGCAGACGACACTACTACTACCATCTCGGGCAAATATCTACCTACACTGAATGACCGTATGTGTACGACATTCTCCATACTGTGCAAATGGGCACAACACAATGGGTTCGAAGTAAGCCCACAGAAGACGGAGCTTGTGCTATTCACCAGAAAGCATACAATTCCGGAAACTTGCCCCATCACTTTACTTGGCACCAAGTTAACCTACTCCTCCAGTGCTAAATACCTTGGCATTGTACTAGATAGGAAACTAACTTGGAAAAAGCAACTATAGCTCTCTATACCTGTAAGAAATCCATAGGGAAAAATGGGGGTTCCAATCCTAAGCTTACACTATGGCTTTACATTACAGTCGTTAGACCTATTCTAATGTACGGAGTGGTAGTCTGGTGGACTGCACTGGACAAAACAACATACCATAAACTATTCGAAAAGGTACAAAGGCTGGCATGCATGTGCATCACCGGGACCCTAGGTCCACCCCAACGGCAGCGCTCAACATGATACTCCACTTTACACCACTCGATATACACGGCAACCAGACTAAAAGCCAGCTCCAAATGAACGAGCTATATTACTGGCCACTCCTCCAACCTGAACAACAGGATAACCTTGGCTGAAAACTCTGACTACATAGAGCCCACCACCGTCTTTGATACGGACAGACGGAAGAGCTGAATGAACAGTGGAGTATTCTGCAAACAATTAAACCTGAGTCAAGCTCTAAAATTACCGGATCATTGCAGCGTTTTTCAGGCAGAGCTGTTGGCAATAAAGGAGGCCTTGTCTTGGCTGAAATGGAACGTAATATTTACTACGGATATTCGAATTCTCCAAGACAGTCAAGCAGCCTTGAAATCGCTGGAGTCGTATGTGTACACTTCAAAAATAAGCCTTGACTGTCGCCTATCTCTTAACGAAATGACTGAACAGTTTAATATACATCTCCTATGGGTACCAGGACACAGCGACATCTCAGGAAATGAAAGAGACGACACACTCGTCAGACAAGGAACGACGCAACAATCAAACATGGCATGTGCAGGTCTACCTTTAGAAGCCATTGAACTTAAACTTAAAAAACTCGCCATGGCTGAGATGAAACTGAGATGGGGCCACCTGGCTCGTCACATGGCAAATCTGGCCTCGGCTTGACAGTCAACGGACCAAGGGACTAATCTCCCTAAAACGAACTGACATCTATAAAATGATTAGTGTCATCACCGGTCACTGTCCCATTTGCAGTCACGCATAAAAACTAGGGCAAGTTCCAAATGACTTCTGCAGAAACCGCTTAGACGAAGAGGCCGAATCCATTCATCACCTATTATGCGTCTGGTCGGCTCTCTGATTAATCAGGAAACTTTCTTAGTCGGGTATTATACGATTCAATACTTTCGAGCAACTTTTGTTTAATCTCTTTAGCGATGTCTGTTCGTGTTGCTCGAAATAATACACGATTCAATACAGAATTCACCACAAAGTGACACTTGGCACGCATTTTGACTTTGTGTGTGTGGATTTTACGTTTTGCTGACAGACAGCGCACAACACACTCGCAAAAAATGAGAAAAGGAAAAATAGAAATGTCAAAGTATTGACTCAAATCTCCGGTACAGGCAACACGACCTTCCCCGGACGCTTTCCACTTCTCGCACTCTCAAGTTCGTGTTGCTCGAGAGAGAGTTGAATCGTATAATACCCGACTTAACGACTTGACTGATGTTCAGCGGGTAATGATAACTGACCTTCTTAACTATTTAAGACGCACTAAGTGGTTGCTTGAATAGAGGGTCAACCCCCTCGTACAACGGGCCTCGATGGCCTAAGTGGCCACTCTAGGGAGGTTACAGCAGATCGAAATGTGTACATATGTAAGGGGGCGGGCCATCTAGTTATTTTGAAACTGACAGCTGTTTCCCGCTCGAAATCTTGACAGAAAGTCAATGTCATACCTCCGCGGAACGAAATGAGTCGCTTTACGCCTGAACGTTGGGAAATATTGAAAACTTATTTCCAAAGTGAGTGCTGTGTAACCCAACCAGTGGGTTTTTTGAAAATAAGTTTTGACCGAAATGAAGTACCCAGCGCGACTGCTGTACGCAAGTTTGTGCAAAAAGTGCATGAGACTGGTATGTTAGTGGACAACACTCATCATCCCCGTCGTCGTACGGTGCGCACGGATGAAAATATGGCTGCTGTGGCCGAGAGTGTGAGACTCAGTTCACGAACATCAACCCGCCATTGATCTCGACAGCTCAACATTTCACGCACTAGCCTGAGGAGAATTCTGGACAAAGATCTCGGATTATTCGCTCACAAGGTCCAATTGACTCCGCAATTGAAGGCGCGCGACCATCCGCTTCGTTATCGCTTCGCAGTTTGCGCCTTAGAGCAGCTTGAATTGGACAACGATTTTGATCATCTTTTCTGACGAGGCGCATTTTCATCTCGGCGACTACGTTAACAAACGAAATTGCCGCATCTGGGGATCGGAAAACCCGCACGTTATTGTTGAGAAGCCAATGGATCCACAGACAGTGACAATTTGGTGCGGATTGTGAAGTGGTGGCATCATTTGACCATTTTTCTTCGAAAATGAGGCTGGGAACAACGTTTCGGTCAACGATGGGCGTTACAGAGCCATGTTAACCGACTTTTTCTTTTTACTGAAATTGAAGACATGGATTTGGACGGCCTCTGGTTAATTGTGTTATCAGCCGTCTTGGTGATGTCAATTGGCCGCCTCGGAGCTGCGGCTTGACCCGTTTGGACTTCTTTTTGTGGGGAACCGTGAAGGACCGATGTTAATCCAACAATCTGGAAACGATTCAAACACTTAAGGCCAATATCATGGAAGCAGTCCGTGAGCTACAGCCGGAAACTATCAACAAGGTCTTGGAAAATTGGGGTGACAGAATGCGCCACTGCGAAGCCAGCCAAGGCGGCCACTTGAACGACGTTGTATTTCATAATTAATGGGAATATTTGTTCTTACTAATAAAGCCATAACACATGGAATTCATTTTGTTGTATTTGGCCCACCCTGTACATACTGTGAATATTTAAATTTTCATCTAAAAGGGTTTATCACCTACCCTTCGGGCTACGTCAACTATCGAAACATTAAACTCCATGATCCATGACCCTCGGTTTCATGTTCGAAACCGAAGACATCTCATACACCCGCAAGCAGTAGAGCTTCCATCGTGACCTTATTATCAAATTTCCTCGAAATGGAAAACAAGCAAAAATAGAAAACATATCCCCGCATTGAAAAGAGAGAACTAACCTCGAATGCCGCCTTGGAGCTGCGATGTAAACAACAACGCACCTATGCATAATCACTTGCTCTCACTGCCTGGCCAACCAACCTGGCTCCCATCCACACCCGCCCTTGCCAACTCGACTGTGTTCATTTTCTTCTTCGTTCCGTCGCGTCGCTACTAAAATTGGCCGGCTTGTGTCAGACGGTAAACTGGCATGGAATGGTATCTTCCATCATGAGAAAATGTATATTTTAGTCCATACTTATCAGATATATGTACAATATCATGCTATCCATGGCATAACAAATACACACACCCAATGTCAATGCGTATCAGCAGGTCAGGAGCGTATTCGTAGCAGTGTATCCATGTCGTTAAATAGAAACCTACTCTATGCATCATCACTTCTGACTGCTATCACCAAGTTGTTATCGCATTCGCGAATGAAAAACAACACAACTGTTTACTTCATTCTAATTACTGGAATATAAGTATGACATCACAGTGATTCTTCGAATGGTGGTGAAGGATGAACGGCAGGTGGTCATGGTCACACTCTGATGTGTTCCGTGTGGTTTTCTTCATTCGATGTGATTCATTTTCTTGCTCGAGCACTGTTCATATCATTTTCTCCGCTAGCAGCAATTGCCTCAATCAAGACAAACAAATAAGAAAAAACAAGAAAAAGACAAGCACCAAATGGAGCAGGAATGTACATCGAATGTGTGTACCTAGTGGGGCCCCTCGGGCGGTAACAGGTCGTTTATTGCCTATGAGACACGGGGAGTATTTTACTATTTACAAATGGTTTAATTGACGAATTTCTAGGCAGTAAACCTATTTTTCCACCGTCCCTATCTGTATTCGCCTTTTGTTTGTGAGCTTGGAAAGGCATGGGATTACGTATGAAAACTGTCGTGGTTTCTCTGACGCCAAACGAGAGGGATTTATGGCAGAAACCATGTGCGAGAGTTCTGTTTCTGTTCTGTTGTCTTTTCGTTTTGTTGGGCTCTGTAGAGGGGTTCATCAAAACAGGTTTCGCATATGAGGTTAGTCATTATCCATTTGGCCCGTGTATGGTGTCGATGTGACGCAGATGAAATGCGATGAGCAAGTGAATAGATTTACATTAATCAGTTGAGTTTGGGGGGGGTAATTGAAATATGTTAAAACCGAAACGAAAACTTGCTCGGATGGACTTGCAAATCAATGCAAGAAGACGAAAAGGATCGTAGGGTTTGAGGTTTTAACTTGTGCGATGTAGGGGTTGTTGTTTATGAAGTTTTGTTTATTGAGAGAGAGAGAGAGAGAGAGCTCAGGTTTTTGCGTTAGTTGGGAGTGACGAAAACAACTTTGATGGATAATGATATCTAATTGGGTACCATGGCGTGATGTTCGAAAGTTTTATCAACAGATAAAGCGAACATGCCAAGGTTATAAAGCCAGAACGGAAGCCTGCAGGGATGAGAACGGACACCTAGTAGTAGAACCGCAGTCAATGCTGAGAATATGGAAAAACCACTTCTCCAGACGGTATAACGGCGATGTTAGTCAATATATCGCTGTCAGGCAGAATGATCCATTTCTAATCGCCCGAGACCGTAGAGAGTTCTGTCCCCCTAACCTCGACGAAGTTAAGATTGCCATATCGAAGCTCAAGTCGAATAAAGCTGCTGGCGCAGACGGACTGTCTGCTGAGCTCTTCAAGGCAGCTGGGGATGACCTGGTTGGGAGCATGCATCAGCTCATCCGTAAGATATGGTTAGAGAAAAGCATGCCCGAGGAATGGAGTCTCAGCATCGTATGCCCGATCCACAAGAAAGGAGACCCCTCTGATTGCGCCAACTATAGAGGAATAAGTCTCCTTAACATCGCCTACAAAATCTTCTCTGCCGTTTTGTGTGAACGCCTGAAGCCTTTTGTAAATAAGCTGATAGGTCCTTATCAGTGCGGATTCAGGCCAGGGAAGTCCACCATCGACCAAATCTTCACACCACGGCAGATCCTGGAAAAAACCAATGAATTTCAAGTCGACACTCACCACCTATTTGTCGACTTCAAAGCCGCATATGACAGCGTAATTAGAGACGAGCAATACAGCGCTATGTCCATCTATGAAGGATGACTTTGGAGAATGCTCGCTGCTCCATCCGAATCGGTAAACACCTTACCGATAGTTTTGATGTCAAAAAAGGATTTAGGCAGGGCGATGCGCTGTCGTGTGATTTCTTCAACATCGTATTGGAAATGATTGTGCAAAAATCACAGGCCAATACAAGAGGCACAATCTATTTCAAATCCTCGCAACTCCTTGCATACGCCGACGACATTGACATAATAGGTAGATCGCAGCGAGATGTCAATGAGGCGTTTGCGAGTATTGAGATGGAGGCGGCAAAAATTGGTTTGGCAATTAATGAGGGCAAGACCAAATATCTGCTGTCATCGAAAAAGGACATTTACCACCGACGTCTTGGCCAGAACGTTTGTATTGGCAGATATAGGTTTGAGGTAGTTAAGGACTTCGTCTGCCTTGGCTCCGCAGTGACCTGGAACAACGACATCAGTTCCGAAATCAAACGCAGAAGAACTCTTTCCATTCGCTGTTTCTTTGGGCTCAGGAGGCAACTGAGTAATAGAGCCCTCTCCCAACGACAAAGTTGACTCTATATAAGACCCTTATCATCCCGATCCTGTTGTACGGCGCAGAAGCATGGACACTATCAAAAGCGGATGAGGAGGCCCTTGGTCGGTTCGAGAGAAAGATTTTGCGCGTGATTTTTGGGCCTATAAACGCAGACGGGGGATAGAGGAGAATATTCAACCACGCACTTTACGGGCTGTACAGCGACATGAGTCTAGTCAGACGTCCACGGATTCAACGCCTAAGATGGCTGGGCCATGTAGAGCGAATGGACACCACAGCTCCAGCCCGGCGAGTCTTTAAATCCAACCCCGAGGGACGAAGAAGCAGAGGACGGCCGCATTTAAGATGGCGCACACAGGTGAAAGGGGACCTCAGCCAACTGGGTGTGCGGCAATGGACAAGGCTAGCGAAAGATCGTGCTAGATGGAGGGGCATGTTGGTTGAGGCCCAGGTTCACCCCGAACTGTAGCGCCCACTAAGAAGAAGAAGAATTGGATACCATGCCATTGGTTATTTGTTAGGTAAAAGGAGGTTCATATTTAAGGGACCAACGCTTCTGTCACGAGGATTTTAATGATTAAACGATGGAGCTTAGTTTAAGCTTGTTAAAACACTTATTTCGCGGGCTTGGAAGCGAAAGTCAGGTCACTAGGACGCTCTTGGCTTCTCTGCCCTTATGTCTTAGAGTTAAAACACAGCGTAGAAGGGATTTTAGGAAGGAAAAAAAAGGGAATGACTTTTAAGGAATATGCTCCTTTTTTGGGCTAGTGCCGGGCATTCTTTGGGCTCAAGAGGCAATTGAGAAGTAGAGCCCATTCTCGTAAGACCCCAGTTGCGCTGTACAAAACCTTAATCATCCCGGTCGTCGTTTATAGCGCAGATGCCTAGACTTTAACGAAAGGGGATAAGGGGGCCCTTGGTCGTTTCGAGTGGAAAATTCTGCGTTCAGTCTATGGTCTCGTTTGTATAAACGGTGAGTGGAGAAGAAGATAAAACAACGAACTATACGGGCTGTACAGCGATATCGACCTAGTACGACGTTTACGGATCCAACGTCTAAGATGGTTAGGCCATGTAGAGTAATTGGATAGCACAGCTCCGGCCTGAAGAGTCGTCGAGTCTAACCCCGAGGGCCGGCCGAATCTTAGGTGGCGTAGACAGGTGAAAGGGGACCTTAACCAACTGGGAATGCATCGCTGGAAACGGTTGGAAAAATACCGTTTCAGCTGGAGAAATTTGTTGGTTGAGGCCCAGATTCACACCGGACTGTAGCGCCACCTAAGTTAGTAAGTATGGCGGGCATTCGCGCAGTAGGCGATGAATGGAATCAATTTCATCTTCGTCCCTGCAACTTCTGTAGAAGACATTGTGGGGCTGGGCTAGTCTGGCTGCATGGTAGGATATCATGCAATGACCAGTGAGGGCACTGACTGCCGATCGAATATTCCCACGACTGAACTTTAGCAGACTTTGTCCTTTTCTTATCATAGACGGGTCATGTTGACCTTGCCGTTGCGCATGTATCTAATTGATACCATCGTTTATTGGCTTTCACTTATAGCTCCGTCTCTATTTCCCCGAAAAGTGTACTGTGCGGCGTTTAATCCTCAGTTGTGATCTGCGTGGATTTTGCGCCTGACCCTAATCTAGCTAGTTCAACCCCTTCTCACTTCCCGAAATGTTTATATGGCCCGGTACCCAGAAGAGGATAACCTTATTGTCATCTGACATCCCCTCTAGCCTCTTTCTGCAGTTTTATGAGTTTGGATCTTATCCATGTTACCTGCAGAGTCTTGATGGCCGCCAACATAGATGTTGATCCTTTTACCTGACAGGACAGGACGAGTCTTTGAATCCAACCCCGAGGGACGAAGAAATAGAGGACGGCCGCACCTAAGGTGGAAAGGGACCAGCCCGTAGAGTCTTTGAATCCAACCCCGAGAGACGAAGAAATAGAGGACGGCCGTACCTAAGGTGGAAAGGCACCTCAACCAACTGGGCGTGCGGCATTGGAAAAGACTAGCGAAAGATCGTGCTGGGTGGAGAGGCATGTTGGTTGAGGCCCAGGTTCACCCCGAACTCTAGCGCCCGTTAAGTAAGTAAGATAGCTAATGGTTTAATGTGGTTGAAAGCTCCTTCAATGTCGAGAAAGGCAATCACTGCGAATTCTTTGGTGGAAATCATTAGATCCGATGGAATATATCTTGCTTTTCTCTGTTTTATTGATACTTCCTCCAAAAAAAAAGAAAAAAAGGATATCCCTCCACGAATGCTCATCAATATACCCTGAAGACTACTTTCGAACGTACCGTCAATAATAGAGAATCTTTCTTTAATCGAACCACACGAATCTGGAATTCCTTGCTGAATTCGGTCTTCCTCCCTCAGTAAAACACACAAGCATTTAAGATCAATGTCCATCGTTATCTCTACTCTCTTTACTCGTTGACATAATAAGATGGTAAGCCTTGAGTGCGCGTACGAAGTTCCTATTCCTTTTGGTTCTTTTCGATCTAATTCTAGAACTCACCTGAGTTTTGAGTAGTTTATATAGATCAGTCTCCATTAAACACTGTACAATATATACATCTTTCATTTGTTCTATGCTATCTACCCGCAGGATGTCTCGTATATCGATTATCTGAAAATGCACACAAGAAGAAAAACACCATTTCATTGAGCATCACAACTACACAAAACCACACGACAACTATACTTACATTCTCATGCCTAAAACGTGTTAAAATCTTGATCTCTCGCAATGTTCGCTGACAATAGGTCTGATGCTCGAACGGGGAGATTTTCTTGATTGCCACCTTAGTGTTTGTCCTAGTGTCCAGAGCGGATCTGTATAATTAAAAGTCAACACGAACAGCAAATGAACACAGTGACTTTCTTACTAAACCAATCAAGATGTGTTCGGCATAGACAAAGTGTGTACTTACACAACCATTCCGTATGCTCCTTCGCCAATATACGCCAGATCCTTATATCGAGGGCCGACTTCGAACACTTGACCTCTAATCACTTCGGCGTTTGGATTTGATGGTGGGGCAACACCATTATTGTTTGTGTTGTTTGGCGCCGCTTCAGCCATGATGTGATACGATAGTGCGGTGTAGTTATTCCTTCTTCGACTAGTGCAATTGCACGTTGATTATTTTGACGACCGTCGAGTGGTCGAGCGAGTGTGGCAACGAGAGAGGCGTTGATACGAACGATAAATTTTGTTACGAGATGTTGAGAGTTAGGTTAGGAGAAGAGAATAAGCACAACAACAGCACGGATATAGTATGTATGTATGTAGGTAGGTAGGCACACTATCAGAGCACACGATTGAATTGCAAAGAAGCACCAACAGGTCCTATATTCTGTTTTGTATTGAGTAGAGGTGGGTCAATACTAATATATTGAGATATTACCTGATATGAATATATTCGTTATTGAGTATTATAATATCTAAAGCGATACGAAATATCACTAATATCAAAATATCATGATATCCAAGATATTCGTATTAGTTGGATTCACATGGTATTCGGTGTGTTGACGAATATCGAAATATCATGATATCCAAGATATTCGTATTAGTTGGATTCACATGGTATTCGGTGTGTTGACGAATATCGAAATATCATGATATCCAAGATATTCGTATTAGTAGGACTTGGATTCACATGGTATTCGGTGTGTCGACGAATATCAAAATATCATGATATCCAAGATATTCGTATTAGTAGGACTTGGATTCACATGGTATTCGGTGGGTTGACGAATATCGAAATATCATGATATCCAAGATATTCGTATTAGTAGGACTTGGATTCACATGGTATTCGGTGGGTTGACGAATATCGAAATATCATGATATCCAAGATATTCGTATTAGTAGGACTTGGATTCACATGGTATTCGGTGTGTTGACGAATATCAAAATATCATGATATCCAAGATATTCATATTAGTAGGACTTGGATTCACATGGTATTCGGTGGGTTGACGAATATCGAAATATCATGATATCCAAGATATTCGTATTAGTAGGACTTGGATTCACATGGTATTCGGTGTGTTGACGAATATCAAAATATCATGATATCCAAGATATTCGTATTAGTAGGACTTGGATTCACATGGTATTCGGTGTGTCGACGAATATCAAAATATCATGATATCCAAGATATTCGTATTAGTAGGACTTGGATTCACATGGTATTCGGTGGGTTGACGAATATCGAAATATCATGATATCCAAGATATTCGTATTAGTAGGACTTGGATTCACATGGTATTCGGTGTGTTGACGAATATCAAAATATCATGATATTCAAGATATTCGTATTAGTAATACCTAATATGGGGAAATATTAGTAATATCTTGATGAATACTAATATATTCGTCTCATCTCTAGTATTGAGTGTGAGAGTTGTCGTTGGGCTGTCGTGTAGTGTCGTATGGGGCGCGTCTTTTGATTTTGCTTTGTTCTTACTTTCTCTCTTTACTTGTATCTATAAGAAACGTAATGTACGAGATTTGGGGGCCGACTGGGGAGAAGCGCTGGAGGTGGTTGTGGTTGCGAAGAGCCGAGGGCACCTTTGATTACGCTTTTTACTCCTTTTTCACGAATATAACGTGTTTTTTTAATTCTTGATTCCTTCTATTCCTTCCAATTATTCTCACGCCGGCTGCTAGGAAGAAAAAAGGGGGAGAAGAGAAAAGAAAAAAACACAAAAAGGCGGAAACTGGTGAGACAGTGAGCACAAAAAGCAACAGTCAAAATAAGAATAAAAAAATATAGGCCCATTCCAATGTAATGCACACAAGTTCGGTACGAAAATATCTTGTCGAAGGATTCTTTGTGGTTTTTTTCTATTTTCCTCCCTCCGTTCACCCTTTTCCCGTATTATCTTTCAACATTACGCACGCAGCGAGCTTGATATTGTGCCTCGCGTTTTATTTTGCGTGTAGTCTCATCTGTTTTAAAGGTGTAACTGGAAAAGGACGAACGAAGACGTAAAGGGAAAACAGAAAATAAAATAAAAAAATCATGTGTTTGGTAGATACATTCTTCGCCGGCGCTGTGTCCCTATGGCTTGGTCGTTTCGGCGCTGTGGCACATCATGGAGGGTGTTGAATCGACCCCATCGAACAAAAAGGACGAAGGGATGCGATTCAAGTGTTGCTGAGAGGTGGAATGTTATGACATTGTAAAATGGTACTTCAGCGGGACGCTTGCGGTCGGTAGCACTTTGTGGATGAACGTTTTTATTTTCTCTTGTTTTTCTGGGATCAAGTGATGAAGAGCCGGCTTGTTATTGTTGACGTGTTTTGTATGCGAAATATTTCTTTTATTGATTTTTTCTAGTCGGACGAAGGCTTGGTAAATATTTGGGAGAAGACATCGTTTCATGGTGTAGTAAAAAGGCTACACCAGGAAGTAAAGTATTTTCCGATGTTTGTGCGCGAAAGTAATCGAAATTTCATTTGTGCTAGCTAATAAAGACGGAGCTGCTGGTATGTAATTAGGGAAGCCCTGTCTTGGCTGAAGTTGGACGTGATGTCTACTTCTTTTTCTTCCTAATGGGCGTTACAGTTCGGGGTAAACCTGGGCCTCAACCAACATGCCCCTCCAACTAGCGCGATCTTTTGCTAGCCTTTTCCATTGCCGCACACCCAGTTGGCTGAGGTCCCTTGCCACCTGTGTGCGCCATCTTAAGTGCGGCCGTCCTCTGCTTCTTCGTCCCTCGGGGTTGGATTCAAAGCATATCCGGGCTGGAGCTGCAGTGTCCATTCGCTCTACATGGCCCAGCCATCTTAGGCGTTGAATCCGTAGACGCCCGACTAGACTCATGTCGCTGTACAGCCCGTAAGGTTCGTGGTTAAATCTTTTCCTCCATTCCCCGTCTGCCTTTATAGGCCCGAAAATCACGCGCAAAATCTTTCTCTCGAAACGACCAAGGGCCTCCTCATCCGCTTTTGATAGTGTTCATGCTTCTGCGCCGTACAATAGGGTTGATAAGGCTCTTATATAGAGTCAACTTTGTCGTTCGGGAGAGGGCTCTATTACTCAATTGCCTCCTTAGCCCAAAGAAACAGCGAATGGCAAGAGTGATTCTGCGTTTGATTTCGGAACTGATGTCGTTGTTCCACGTAACTGCGGAGCCAAGGTAGACGAAGTCCTTAACTTACTTACTTACTTATCAGGCCAGCGATCCATGGAGTATCTGAGCCTGAGCTATAGCTGCCTTCCATCCTTGACGGTCCCGGGCACGCTACTTCCAGTTGTCAAGACCAAGATGTCTTACATCCGCGATTACTTGGTCTTTATACCGGAGGTTCGGTCTTCCCCTTCTTCTCGAACCAGAAGGCTCGGAGTCGAAGACCCTCTTAGCTGGAGCGTTGATGTCCATGCGCTCGATGTGGCCGAGCCAGTGTAGTCGACGGATCCTTGCCTTCCGGACTACATTCACATCTTGGTACAGCTCATAGAGTTCGCGGTTGTCTCTTCTTCTCCATTCACCTGCCTCACAGACAGGACCAAATATCCGGCGCAGAATTTTTCTTTCGAAAGAACCCAAAATCAGCTCCGCTCTCCTGCCTATCGTCCAGCTTTCGGCTCCGTACAGCAAGACTGGCAGAATGAGCGTTTTGTAAAGCATGACTTTGGTCTTTCGAGTGAGGAGTTTTGACCCCAGTTGTTTGGACAAGCCGAAGTAGCAGCGGTTGCCAAGGGCGATTCTATGCCGGATCTCCACGTTTGCCCCGAGGTACACAAACTCCTTAACTACCTCGAAATTGTAGCTGTCGAGCTGGTTTTTGCTTGACAGCATGTATTTCGTTTTGTCCTCATTGATCTTAAGACCAACTCGTTCCGCCTGTTCTTCAATCGCCGTGAATGCTTCCACAATGCCACGGCGAGAACACGCGATGATGTCGATATCATCCGCGTATCCTAGCAGCTGGATGGACTTGTAAAAGATAGTGCTTTCCCTGTTGACACCTGCCCGTTGCACTATCTGCTCCAGCACCAGGTTGAAGAAGTCACATGACAGCGCATCTCCTTGCCGAAATCCGGTGCATGTTTCGAATGGTTCCGAGGTCCTAGAACCGAATTGCACGATGCATCGCGTGTTTTTCAGCGTGGCGCGACACAACTGGATCAGTTTTACCGGGATCCCGAATTCGGCCATCGCACCAAACAGTTCTTCACGATGAATGCTGTCGTATCCGGCTTTGAAATCGATGAAAAGATGGTGTGTATCGATTCGAAACTCGTTGGTCTTTTCCAGGATTTGTCGAAGTGTGAAAATTTGGTCTATAGTTGAAGTCCCTAATTACCTCGAACTTATATCTGCCAATACAAACGTTCTGGCCAAGACGTCGTTGGTGAGCGTCCTTTTTTGATGACAGCATATAATTAGTTTTGCCCTCGTTTACCGCCAAACCAATTTTCGGCGCCTCCTTCTCAATACTAGCAAACGCCTCATTGACATCTCGCTGCGATCTACCTATTATGTCAATATCGTCGGCGTATGCAAGGAGTTGCGAGGATTTGAAATAGATTGTGCCTCTTGTATTCGCCAGTGATTTTTGCACAATCATTTCCAATATGATGTTGAAGAAATCACACGGCAGCACATCGCCCTGCCTAAATCCTTTTTTGACATCAAAACTATCGGTAAGGTATTCACCGATTCGGATGGAGCAGCGAGCATTCTCCAAAGTCATCCTGCGTAGTCTGACGAGTTTAGCAGGTATGTCAAAGGTAGACATAGCGTTGTATAGCTCGTCTCTAATTACGCTGTCGTATGCGGCTTTGAAGTCGACAAATGGGTGGTGAGTGTCGACTTGAAATTCATTGGTTTTTTGTCCAGGATCTGCCGTAGCGTGAAGATTTGGTCGATGGTGAACTTTCCTGGCCTGAATCCGCGCTGATAAGGACCTATAAGCTTATTCACAAAAGGCTTCAGGCGTTCACGCAAAACGGCAGAGAAGATTTTGTAGGCAATGTTAAGGAGACTTATCCCTCTATAGTTGGCGCAATCAGAGGGGTCTCCTTTCTTGTGGATCGGGCATACGATGCTGAGACTCCATACCTCGGACATGCTTTCCTCTGACCATATCTTTCAGATGGGCTGGTGCATGCTTCTAACCAGGTTATCCCCAGCTGCCTTGAAGAGCTCAGGGGACAGTCCGTCTGCGCCAGCAGCTTTATTCGACTTGAGCTTCGATATGGCAATCTTAACTCCGTCGAGGTCAGGGGGATGGAATTCTCTGCGGTCTTCGTCAATTAGAAAGGGATAATTCTGTCTGACAGCGGTATATTGACTAACATCGCCGTTATACAGTCTGCAGATGTGGTTTTTCCATATTCTCAGCATCGACTGCTGTTCTACTACTAGGTGTCCGTTCTCATCCCTGCAGGCTTCCGTTCTGGCTTTATAACCTTGGCATGTTCGCTTTATCTGTTGATAAAACTTTCGAACGTCACGCCTGCAGTAACACCTCTCCAAATCCTCAATCGCACGCTTCTCGTGCTCTTTCTTCTGAGAAGCTTATGCTCCTCCCTTCTTTTTAACTCGTAGTGCTCACGAGCTGCTCTTGTTCTTTTATGCAGCGAGACCTTATATGCATCCTGCTTCGCTGTGTGAATCCTCCTGCACTCGTCATCGAACCAGGTGTTTCTTCGTGGTGGAACCTTGAAACCCAGGACTTCAGATGCAGAGCTTTTCAGGGCTTGTTTGCAAAGGCTCCACTGCTGTTCTATTGATAGCGTGGAGGATTGAGGTGTATTGGAGAGCTTAAGGGAGACGCGATCGGTAAAAGCACGAGCGGTTTCTGGCGATAGCAGCTTTCCGACGTCATAACCTTGTATTCTTACTCTACTCCGCTGCGTTCGTGATATCCGTAAGCGCATCTTAGCTATTAGAAAATAGTGGTCAGAGTCGATGTTAGCCCCTCGGAAAGTTCGAACATCAAGAATAGTGGAGGACTGTCTGACGTCGATCGCGATGTGATCAATCTGGTTGGTAGTCGATTGATAATAAGACCGCCAGGTGTCTTCGTGTATATCGAGGTGCGGGAAGCGCATACTGGCGAGAAAGAGATTTTGCCCCGTAGCAAGATCAATCAGCCTGTGTCGCGTAGGCTATGTTTGCCGATGACTCGTGCAAAGATGCTTTCCTTACCCAGCTTAGCATTGAAGTCTCCTAGTACAATTTTGATGTCATAGCTGGGACATTGGGCATACGCTCTGTCTAGGAGATCGTAGAACTCATCTTTGACGTAGTCGTCCTTGTCTTCCGTGGGGGCGTGGACGCAGGCTGATGTTAAAAAATTTTGCTTTGATACGGATCGTTATGAGGCGTTCGCTCACATGCCGAAAGCTTAGGACTTTTTGCCTTAGTCCACCTCGAACAACAAATCCGCATCCAAACAATCGTTGCCCTCTCTCCCTATAGCAGTCGCCGTAGTAAATATCGCAGTTTTTCATCCGTTTATACCCGGTCCATTCCATGGCGGTCTAGGGCGTCCGCAAGTTGTTCGGCTGCACGTGGCCTGTTTAGGGACCTAACATTCCACGTACAAAGCCTAAGATCATTGTCCTTTTTTCGTTTTTTGCAAGGATCGTCAACATAAATCCGGTCCGTTATATCCGGGGCTTGTGGTTTTTTTTACTAATCCTGTTTTTTGGCGCAGAACGCTCGCCATTTGCCCTTACCAGTCTGCAATTTCCATAGGAAATCTCCAGGTGGCACCACGAGGAGGTGGGGATGGGACTTACTAACAGTGCCGCAAGATGTTCGACTGCGATGGCTCTTCTCGCTTTTTAGCAGGCAAGCATCCGTCGGATAGATGCTACCCCTATGAGGCCTTTGTTAGTCCTTTGATGTCTACTACTCGTATAAATATTCATGCTCACTGACACTCAAGTTGCCCTGAAATCGCTGGAGTCATATGTATGTGTACATTTCTAAACAAGCCTGAACGGCAGCCTATCTATTGACGAGATGGCCAGACCCAGCCATATTTCAGTAAATTAAAGTGCTGACATGCTCGCCACACAAGAAACGATGCAACAAAAAAACCACTAGCTGCCATAAACAAAAACTAACAAATCAAGCCACGGCTGAGACGAACCTGAGATGGACTCAAGGGCATATGTTATGTATGCACCTGTCTACAGAAAATATTGACGAAAGGATCAAAAAGGCCTACGTGACACTACATTCGTGCAAAGTAGTCTTTGGAAAGACATGGGGCCTCAGACCGAATTTAGTACATTGGTTATACACTGCGGTGGTAAGACGTATTCTAGTCTACGGCTCGGTTGTCTGGTGGAAAGCGCTTGAGAGGAAATATCATCTTCAAAGTGTATCAAAGGTTCAAAGGGCAGGCTGTCTGGCGGTGGCGGGATCTATATAGTCCACACATACAGCGACTCTTGAAGTTATACTGAACCTCCCACCCTTGGACGTATACTGCGAGAGCGTCGCAGCCAGAACTGCGCTAAGACTACAAGAATCCGGTCTCTGGAAAGGAGTCTTCACGGATACGCATCAGAACACTAGGATTCTTATCCTCGTCTGGATGGTTCAGCTCAACGGTAAATGTCTAGGTCTCAATGGGTTAAAAATTAATTGGGCACAATGGACTCTACGTAGTCTACGTGAGCCTTGACTTTTCGTCAGTAGGGCAGCCACTTACCTAACCTAACCTATGTATGTACATACCTGTCTAACCACCAGGCAAATCTGACCACGACTTGATCGTCAACGAACCAAGGGACTAATCTTCCTAAAACGGACTGGCATCAACGAAATTGTTGCTGTCATCACTGGTCACTGTCTTATTGGCAGTCATACTTCTGCCGAAGCTGCAGACGAAGAGGAGGATGAATCTATTCGACATCTGCTCTGCGCTTGTCCGGCACTCTGTCAAAACAGGAAACTATACCTGTGATCATACTTCCTTAACGACCTGACTGTCGTTCAGCATATAAGGATAACTGACCTCCTTAACTACGTACGTAAGAAGTCCAATGTGGTTCCATGAATAGGGGACCAACCCCCCTCGTAGCAACAAAAAGGTCCTCTCTCTGGTCTAAGTGTATACTCCCTGTTTAGGCTACGGACAATCTAACCTAATCTAGATATTATATTCTATGGAGGTCAATATTAAAACGCATTTTAACGAATTTGGAAAGGACTCAAGCAGGTTTGGATCTCCGGTTTTCAAGCCCCATCGAATATGTTTAATATCTCAGGAAGGAATGCGACGACTCTTATTTCCCTCCCCACTTCTGTCAGGTTAAAAACGCAATCACCCACTCGCTTCCCTACTGCCCATCAAAAAGTGCTAAAACTATAGAAAACGATATCTTTCCTTTCTTTTGGTGACGTTACAGCCCATGAAGGACCTGAGCCAAGCTTCTGTTCAATCATCCATGTTGTGTGTGATTTATTTATCACCCCAATAGAATTAGGTTTTGCATTAAGCAAATTGAAAAGGAAAACTTCCGCTAATGAGCGTATCCCCTACCTTACCCCAGCCTCTAAAAATAAGAGTCCTCAGCCTATATAACAATATCCTTCAGAGCAACATTACACAGCAATTTAAAAACAGCAACATAGACCCCATTCTCAAACCTACATAACTCTAACAAAACCCTTACTAAATCGTACAGATTTATCCCCTGCTGCGCTAGAGTGCTTGGCAAAATAATTGCCAATAGACTCTGGTGGTTTGTCAGCTATAACAAATTCCTCGGTAGTCACCAGATGGGCTTTAAAAAAGGCAAATCTGTTACCGAGACTCTACTGTTCTTAGGCCATCAAATTACCAGTTCCTTAAACAGAAAAAGCGACATCTCCCTTGATTCTGTCAAAGCCTTGACACGGGATCGAATCCCGACGCAGCCATGTCATCGAACCTGTTTTCAAGGTGTTTATCCTCAGCGGGGTTCTGACAAAACCCCCTGTAGTCAAATTGTCATGAAAAGCTTCTCGAAATTCGCCGTTGGGAACCGGCAATGAACTGTAGGTCCCTTTCACCTATGGGAACATGATATCACACACAACATGGGTGATTTAGAGAGGCTCGGCTTTGGTCCGCCTTCATGGACTGTAACGCCAACATACACACATACATACTTTGACAAAATAGGTATCCTCACTTTTATCAACCAACTTAAAGCATGGAAGTTTGGTTCCAACATCATTAGATACATACATATATCTTCTAATTCATGTCTAACCGGAGAATCTCTGTCCGCATTGGCAACACCATCTTATTCCCATATCTCCTCTTCAATGGCATTCCCCAAGGTTCATCACCTTCGTACCTCACGTCGTCATAGCTTTCAACAGTCTCTGTGAAACTGTCTTCGTCCACAAACAAAACAATTTCTGTTCATAGGTCGATGACTTCACAATAAATAAAATTTGAGCCCCATTTTCCAAGAAATTCTTTCTTGGTGTGAATACTCAGGGGATAAGCTATCCCTCGAAAAGAGCAAACACCTCCACATCTGCAGAAAACACAACTGCTAAAGTGACATCCTGATCAACAACATCACCTTGGAAAAAGTCGATGAACTCAAAATCTTCGGTATCGTTTTTCAAAGAAAAACTACAAGTGAAACGCCCACATCGATCATTTACGTCTAGCCCTGGGAAAAAATGGGACATCATCAAAGCCGTCTCCTGCAACAAGTACAATTGCATTCCACTTTTCCTAACCTCCATCATCCAGTCCATTATCACCAGCTACATTCGATATGGTCTTTCCGTATACGTTTACTCTGCCAATTCACACTTGAACGAAATCAAGTACCTGCATAGCATAGACCACGCACAAATCCTCTTTCTCGCTTCCATCCTCTTGGCTCTTCCCGCCCTCCTCTATCATCCCAAATCTACGCTCTTATAACAAATCCCACACTGCTCCAGAAGTACATATACATATAAGACGCTTATCCTCCCGGTTCTGCTTTATGACGCAGAGACATGAACCTTAGCGAAAGCGTTTTGAGAGAAAAATTCTGCGTACGATTTTCGGCCCGACCTGCATAAAAGGGGAGTGGAGGAGGAAACTTAATAGTAAATTGTATGGACTGTACAGCGACATGAACGTAGCATGACGTCTGTGGATCCAACGCCTAAGATGGCTAGGTCTTGTAGAGCGCATGGAAATCACAGCTCCGGCCCGGAAGGTCTTTGAATCCAACCCTGAGGAGTGACGCGGTCGAGCACGGCCAAATTTAAGGTGACGCACGCAAGTGAAAGCCAGGTTCGCCATGAACTGTAGCGTCGAAAAATAAGAAGAAGGCCCAAGTCACGACGCAAAATTCGTCAAGTTGTGGTCTGCGAAAGGACGAGTTCTTGTAAATGACGGTAAATCGATTGTCTCGGATTCTTCCGCACAATCTCACGAGCAGCGGCGATGTTTTTGGAGGATCTTGCGTTTCGTCTACGTACGGGTGTTGGTTTATCGTTTACAGAACTAGTGGACTAAAATCTATCCACCAGACTGCGAATAGTCCTCTCGGTAGGATGATTATGGCGACCGTAAATGGGCCAAGCGCGTGGAACGTTGGCCGAGCACAAGACCAATTTTGATAAAACAATTTTACCATTTACACTTGTTACGCTTTGTCTGTCCATGGTGAATACTGATTTGGCAAAACAGACTGAATAAATGACAGGTAATTTGACAGATGTAGCATCAACAATATGGTCGCTATCAACTGTCAAAATTCGGAAGTCCCTATATATAAGAGAATAAGTGGGTATAACACAACATCCGACAACGGATTTAGGCTAATCGGCTTCCTTACGGGGCGTAACCTCCGTGTAGCAAACACACGATTCACCCATCTCAACATCCACAAGGGTACATGGCGGCCTCCTGATCAATCGACCACCAACCAGATTGATCACATTGCGATCGACGCCAGACACTCCTCCAGTATTCTCGACGTACAAACCTTCCGAGGAGCCAACATCGACTCGGACCACTACCTTGTTGTAGCCAAGGTACGAATGAGGATATCAAGGATGCTTAGAAGTCGAGTAGAACAACGTAAGTTTGACGTCGGAGTGCTACAATCGCAAGAGACTGCCAGAACCTTTGCCGATCGTGTCTCCTTCAAGCTCTCTCAAGATCCGCCCACAGCAGCGCAAACAATAGAGCAGGAATGGGCGTATTGCCAGAGCGCCGTCAGAGACGCTGCCTCAGAGGTGCTGGGTTTCAAATCGCCACCACCTAGAAACCCCTGGTTCGACGAACAATGCGAACAAGCCCAAGCAGCCCAACGACGGACGAGAGCTGCTCGCGAAATCTATGAGCAGTAGAGAAGAGAGGAACACACGCTTCTCAGAAGAAAGAAGAGAGAACACGGAAAGCATGAGATCGAGGGGATGGAGAGATGCTCCCGCAGGAATGACGCCCGGAAGTTTTACCACAAGGTAAGCGAACATGCCATGGCTACAAAGCCAGAGCGGAGGCCTGCAGGGATGAAAATGGAGAACTGGTAGTGGAATCACAATCGATGTTGAGGATATGGCAAGACCACTTCTGCAGACTATATAACGGCGATGACAGACAAGATACCGCTGTCAGTCAGAACGATCCATTCGTAATGCACGACGATGTAAGAGCATTTTGTCCACCCGACCTAGACGAAGTCAAAATAGCGATATCAAGACTTAAGTCTAATAAAGCCGCGGGCGCAGACGGCCTGTCAGCTGAGCTTTTTAAGGCGGCTGGAGATTAGCTGGTAAGGTGCATGCATCATCTCATTTGCAAGGTATGGTCGGAGGAAACCACGCCCGACGAATGGAATCTCAGTATCGTTTGCCCGATCCATAAGAAAGGAGACCCCTATAACTGCGCCAACTATAGGGGAATAAGTCTCCTTAACATCGCATATAAGATCTTCTCTGCCGTATTGTGTGAACGCCTGAAACCGTTTCTAGATAACCTGATCGTCTCAGGTACGGCAGATCTTGGAGAAAACTCTTACCACCACACTCACCACCTTTTCGTCGACTTCAAGGCCGCGTATGACAGCTCGTTTAAAGACGAGCTATACAAAGCCATGTCTAGTTTTAACATCCCTGCCAAACTTGTCCGACTGTGCAGGATGACAATGAAGAACTCTCGCTGCGCCATTAAGGTAATGAACAAGCCGAGACCTTTGATGTTAAAAAAGGATTCAGGCAGGGTGACGCGCTGTCATGTAACTTTTTCAACAACGTGATTGAGTCACTGGCCAAGACAAGAGCTACGATTTATTTCAAGTCTACGCAATTGGTTGCGTACGCCGACGACATTGCCGTGATTGGACGGAGACAGCGAGACGTCAATGAGGGCTTTGTAAACATTGATGTAGAAGCGGCTAAGATGGGTCTTAAGGTTAATGAGGGTAAAACCACATATCTGCTTTCATCGAAAAGAGACGGCAACACCGACGTATTGGCCAGAACGTCACCATGGGCAAATATAACCTTGAAGTGGTCAAGGAATTCGTCTACCTGGGCTCACTGATGACCGGCGACAATAACACCAGCGTTGAGATAGAACGCAGAATCACTCTTGCCAATCGCTGTTTCTTTAGGCTCAAAAGGCAATTGAGGCAATTGTCTACGGATACAGCGTCTAAGGTGGCTAAACCACTTAGAGCGCATGGAAAATACAGCCCCGACCCGAAGAGTCTTTTAATCCACCCCGAAAGGAAGGCGCGGCAGAGGACGGCCGCATCTACGGTGGCGCACGCACGTGGAAGGGGACCTTAACCAACCTCGTGCGTGCGGCGCTGGACACAGCTGGCCAAATACCGTGCCAGCTGGAGACGATTGTTGGTTGAGGCTCAGGTTCACCACGAACTGTAGCGCCACCTAAGTAAGTGGATATTATAACTTGCGTCTTAAGGCAGCTACTATTGCTAAAGTTGAATGTGCGAGACGTGTAAAAGTAAAATGGAGAGCTAAACAGACAACATTGACATTTACAGCACGAAGAAATGTTGAACCTCCGTCTGGACGATACTGACATTTTGATTCAGTGATTCTGGTCCTTATCGTATGTGGAAAAGATACGTGTACGGATCTATTTTTAGCTGCAACGCCCAGTTTAAATGAAAAACAGGATTCCAACATCAAAGATCCGTAGGAAAATTAATCCATACGATCGGCACTTAATGATCAACAAGAACTGGGTAGTAACAAGCTGTAAGCAAGCTGTTATCAAAACCGGTAACTCCTACTTTATAGATGATACACGAGCACATACTAGATATGTCTTGATGGCTTGCTCAAGAGCATGTGACAAATTCCAGATATTTGTCATATCCCAAGTTAAGTCATGATCAAATGATCAGGCAGGCCGCACAGGCATTTATGAAATAATTATCTATCGTTTGAGTGAATCAAAATTGGGTTAGTAATAGAAGGATTCATTCTCACAAACAACTCTCGCCACATGCCCTCTCTACACCGACGACGTGATAAGGCAATTACATCTGGTATCTGTTCGCCGATGACTCAAGACCATTTAATACCTAATCAAAAGCGCAAAAACGCTCGTTGCCTTCGCGCCCGACCGCCCTTACAAACCAATTGCTGCCTTTATAAATTATACAAATAACAATCAATTTAAGATTAGATTAAAGCAGATATTACGTGATTGCACATTCATTTGCCACAAACACTCCCTCGGAGGGTGGGGACAGTGTTGGACAAGAAAACATGTTGTCCACCGGCGTGGATGTTGTTTTACTAGTAAAATATGCCCAGAAGACATCGAAACACTGGTTGGGATTGTACCTACTATTGGAATTTATATAAGTAACTCGTCAGCGTATGACCAGTTTGTTCCAGGTATGTACCTACATAGTTGACAACGAAGTGATTGTTTGTTGTTTTCGAGTGTAATTCCTGTTTCTTCTATTTGTTTGCTGATAAATATTGGCTGTATCTGCAGAAACAAGTATGCGAAGCCGGTAATGGGCAATCAGGGCGGTTGTTATCAGGGATATCATGCAAAACACAAATCATCAATTATAAGAATGCCGAATGCAACTTCCCTTCAATGGACGTACAGTGGACCGGCCGAGAGAACAAAGAAACTTGATAGTCGGCCGGAGAACCACCTGTCGTAGCGAAACACCTGCTGTTGTACCACTTGAACTACATAGTAGCATCCACGCCTAATACCGTAATGTTGTTCATCACCGAATCACAACCGAATCGACAAGATATTTCGTACAAAAACAACAAACACACACTACAATACATACAAGAATGATACCAAAACTTACCAAGTATTAGATGTACTCGTGCGTATCTCGATGACAACACTGTTCACACGGGCTCCTCACCTCTCGTTATATGGGAAGCTGCATGAAACATGAGGACAAAATGAATAATACCAATAATAACAACAACAACAAGACAAAAAACAATTTGTTTTCTTTTTTCTAAATAGAAATCTCCTGCTTTTCGGTGCTGCTCTCCTGAAAAGGAATCAAGTTTGAGAGTTTTGTTTTGGTGGTGGCGGTGTAAAAGACGACCGATGCACACACACACGTAGACAGAACGCTGGCTGATAAAGGAGTTGACGCAGGAAGATTGTGCGATGAGAGGAGAATTTTAATTCCAATCCAATGGGCGGATTCGTCGAGCACCACGGCCAGCAGCAGAGTAGCACAAGTGTTGCATGCAAAAAGGAATGCGAAATGCGATTTTTTCAATATTTTCCTTTTTGTTCTTTCGCCTCCTTCCTGTCGTCGATTCCTCCGTCTCTCTTTTGACTGCTTGTCTGGCTTTCAGTCTCACGATTTCGATTCCGATTCGCGTTCTTTTTGTTTTCTTCCTTTTCGATTTAATCTGATTTTAATTCCTTCCACCTATCGACAGGGTACTATGTAGGAATTGATTAGAGGCAGCACTTTTTTAAAAATAAACCACACACACGGCAGACGACCGTGAATTACAAGTTCACTTTTTCCCAATCATTTATCAAGCAGCACCAAGCACCAGGGAGAAGACAGATATCAGATACCACATCGCATCGATCAACACGGTCGCGTCGATGAATACATGAATACAACAACCAACAAAAGGAAAGAAAAATTCCGATTTCCGATTCTTGGAAAACACTGAACGACAGATGACTACATAGACGACCGCCGCCGCGGGAGACGGTTATGATAAACTTGTTCTATCTAGAGTGCTTGGGGATACTTTTTCACGCAACACAGAAAAACACCTCACCTAGACGGGAGCACTATCGGGGTCTAGTGACGAAGCGGCTGTGAACTAATTTAACTGGACGCTTCGCACTTAATATGACGGTGGATTGAAGTTGATTTTTGATTTTAATAAAAGAGGATGCGTTTAAGAAAATCAATCACTACATCGCAATATGTCAACCAACTCAACAACTTGCTAAACTCGTTACACAGTGTTCCTTTCCGCGATGGGTCGCATGAGGTAGACAGCAATAGTGAGTGGAATCGAATGGTAGAAGAAACGTTCGTGTGTTTCGATTTTGGATTTTGATGTGATCGGAATGAAATGGTAAATGGGGATTTGGTAGCCGAATGGAGCTGATGATGTTCTGCGAGAGAAGTGTCATTGGAACACTAGGGGTGTGTCCGGTGATTGTAACGTCGGATAACGAGCGCTGGTTGGGCCAAGGCTAATTATTTCTTTGGTTGAGTGCATAGATAAATGAACAATATGGAAAACCTTCGTACGTCTGCCCTGTGATCCCCGCAGGAATTGGTTTTTTTGTTTTTAATACACCGATACTATGCGTGTTATTCTCCGTTCAAAAACGACGCTTTTGACTAAAGCGCGGTTCACATTGAACGATTTATCAAGCGATTTGCTTGACAACCGTGTTTTTTTTTTTTTTTTAATACAATATCAAATATCGCACAATATTATTAAGCGTCTAGGGGCCGCTTTATATTACAAAAACAACATCCAACCCTTGCGGGGATCAAAGGGCAGACGTACGAAGGCCTCCCAACTTGTTCATTTATCTATGGTCTGGACTCTACACATCGTCTTCTTGAGACTATCATTAGGCGTTTTTTATTATGCATCCAGATCCCGATCCGGATCATGGTTCAAAATAAAACAGTACGGATCAACGAGTAGCATTCTTGACATTTCGTCTCATTCAGTTCTGTCAAAGATCTGATATTTGAAAACAAAGTAAGTGTGGAACTGCCATGTCAAAGAAAATATTTGTTTTCATACAAATTTGATAAGGCCGATTTAAATGTTGATGATAATATTTTTTATCGATGTACACACATTGGGGTAATATAACCCCGATTCACCCAAGGTTTTTAGAAATTTTAATTAATACACACATTTTATAGTATTATGAGGACAAATTCTTAATACGGAAGGTAAAACTGTTTAACCAAATCCCGGTCACAATTTAATATGTTCTTCAGGCAATGATCTTCTTAATTTCAATGCGAAACTAGTGAGAAATAGTTGAACTAATTTGCGGATCATGAAAATTGAACCAGATCAAGGAGGTGGTTCACCTGTTGTTATTGTAATGCGTGTAAGTCGTGATCCGGAGCGGGATCTCGATGCATAATAAAAAACACCTATTGTGTTAGGCGAAAGCGTCATTTTTAAACGGAGAATAACACGTATAGTATCGGTGTGTATTACAAAAGTAACAACCAAACCCCGCGGGGATCAACGGGCAAACGTACGAAAGATTGGTATCTCATTGTTTATCCCTGGTAGCACTACTACTACTACTCTGGTTCTGTCAAAGATTTGATTATTAATTTTAACATTGAATGATGGAGTTGCCATGCCAACGAAAATAATTCTTCATATAAACTTTAAAGGTGTTCGTTTTTAAAACTGATGTGTACTTTTTTTATTGACACACACTAAATAGCGATAATTCACACACAATTCTGCCAAGGCTTTTAAAACATTTTATTAATTTACACATAACATATTGATCTGAGCAAAATATTACCCATAGTATACATTTAGTACTATTAAACTAAATTCCATCAAGTCAGCAATATTTTTTATGCTTACGTGGCAATGACGTAAGTTGACATTTTTTGTACACGTACCAAATTAACTCAATCAATTAAAAACTCAGTTGTGAATGAGTGAACTCACTTTTCGGATCAAGAAATTGATCCAGATAAAAAGCTGGATCACGTACTGTTGTTGTAATGCATGTAATCAATGATCTGGGGTGGTTCAAGTGGGCATAATAAAGAACACCTAAAGCGAACCTCTAACTTCACGAACTAAAATGGTGTGACAACTTTTGGAAATTGTTTTTTCATATATTATTGCTGCGATTGCATACTATTCAGTCTTTCGAGTTCAGCCCGCTTTAGTAAGAACGCTGGCTTGGAATTGATTCCCAACAAATTTTGGGATGGAAAACTTGGATCGAAGAGGATTCCATCGAACACGCAACGTAGGCCAACCCGGCACTAAATTCACTTATCCCTAAGTCCACAACTGCTTTGTCCAATGTAATTCCTTGCGAACTGTGAATACTAATGCCGTAAGACAACGATAACGGAAATTGCTCCCTCGTGCCATTGACTGCTTCCTTTTTGAATGACTTTACGACCTGCGTTATAGGAATAACGCCTGAAGCGAAAGTCGGTCCCGTGTAAGTTTCAAACTTGACCATGATGCAGATAGGAGCTTCGCCTGGTATGGAGTTCTCGACTCTGTTTTCGGTCGGACCGTAAAAAATGTTAATGACTGTGCTCATCGAGCCATTGCACTGTCCGCAAGAGGTCCACAGGTTCTGGCGTAACATCAGTCCCAGCGCTTCGTCATCTGATGCTTGAGCGGCTGTTGCATTATTGTTTGAGGCATTTATTCGAGTCACTGGGCATCCAAGCGATCGTAAGGCGTTCAGTAAGGCCATCAATCGTGTCGCGTCCTTGAAATCTCCAGTCGATCCTGGATTATTGTCGACAAAGCGTTGTGATCAGAATTCATAGTGCGAGAGGTTGTTCTTGCCTAGGGCAAGAGTTTCGCAGGGAAAACTCATCCGACTCTTTAGGTACGCCATACAGAGTCTTGACAGGGTTTTTAGCGCAGTAATGGCAGATGACTTCATGATGGCTGAGTTGTAGCCGTGAACAGTTGTCGCAGAGTCTGAACACGTGCTTGTCGAGATTCTGGGTGAATGTTCTGATAGATTCAGTGTCTCCAAAATGTGTTGTTTCTATGTTTGAGTTTCGAAGAGGGTCGTCGATAATGTTTTGGCGAATGTTCCTCATTCTGGCTGCGTCTCTGGTCAATCGTGCTAAGTTCCGGGATCGTTTAGCAGGAGGTGGCATATTGTCTCAAACTGTTTTTTTGTAGACATCAGTTGATATACGAGATTTATTGTTAGGGTTCCGTACCGTAAAACGGAACCCTATTACTAAGACTTCGCTGTCCGTCCCTCCGTCTGTCACCAGGCTGTATCTCATGAACCGTGATAGCCAGACAGTTGAAATTTTCACAGATTTCTGTTGCCGCTACCACCACAAATACTAAAAACAGAACAAAATGAATATTTAGGGGGGGGGCTCCCATATGAGTTTCATCCAAAAAATCCTGCCTGCAACCGTTCGTGCGCGAGTCCCACTCGCACTTGGCCGGTTTTTGTTATTATGTTTTTTATCAGTAGTTTTGCTTCACGTATATCCAGTTTTGATGATGAATATAGCCGTATTCTTACTTACTTATCAGGCCAGCGATCCATGGAGGATCTGGGCCTGAGCTATAGCTGCCTTCCATCCTTGACGGTCTTGATGTCTTACATCCGCGATTACTTGGTCCTTATACCGGAGGTTCGGTCTTCCTCTTCTTCTCGAACCAGGAGGCTCGGAGTTGAAGACCCTCTTAGCTGGAGCGTTGATGTCTATGCGCTCGATGTGGCCGAGCCGGTGTAGTCGACGGATCCTTGCCTTCCGGACTACATCCACATCTTGGTACAGCTCGTAGAGTTCGCGGTTGTGTCTTCTTCTCCCTTCACCTTCCTCACAGACGGGACCAAATATCCGGCGCAGAATTTTTCTTTCGAAAGAACCCAAAATCAGCTCCGCTGTCCTGCTTATCGTCCAGCTTTCGGCTCCGTACAGCAAGACTGGCAGGATGAGCGTTTTGTAATGACTTTGGTCTTTCGAGTGAGGAGTTTTGACCCCAGTTGTTTGGACAAGCCGGAGAAGCAGCGGTTGCCAAGGGCGATTCTATGCGGGATCTCCACGTTTGCCCCGAGGTAGACAAACTCCTTAACTACCTCGAAATTGTAGCTGTCAATTGTTATATTTTGTCCCAGGTGGTGAGGTGGTGTATTTCGTTTTGTCCTCATTGATCTTAAGACCAACTCGTTTCGCCTATTCTTCAATCGCCGTGAATGCTTCCACAATGCCACGGCGAGAACACGCGATGATGTCGATATCATCCGCGTATCCTAGCAGCTGGATGGACTTGTAAAAGATAGTGCCTTCCCTGTTGACGCCTGCCTGTCGCACTATCTGCTCCAGCACCAGGTTGAAGAAGTCACATGAGAGCGCATCTCCTTGCCAAAATCCGGTAGCCGTATTCAGTTATGCAAAATTCTTTAAGAAAAATGACGTGACTTGGGGGCGAAAAGCGTCAAAAATGGATTTTTTGTTGTTTGCGCGCGCAAAATTGTTTTCGAATATTTTAATTTTTTCTAGATTTAATTTGGTTTTTAATTTTTTACATTTAAACTAAATCGAAATTCAAAATTCCGGCTTCGTCATGACTCGATTTATATGGTCCACTAATAGTGTAAAAAATTTCATCTCTCTAACATGTCAGGAAGTGGTCCAAAAACGCGAACAACATTTTGAGTCCGAGTCAGCACAAAGAAAGCTCACCTTCGGTTCGCTTTGATTATAGGTGTTATTCTCGTTTAAAACGACGCTTTTGACTTATCATTGTGTTAGTCTCAAGACGTCGATGTGTAGAGTCAATACGTCGATCTGTCAAAATGCCTGTCAAAGCCATCGGATTGCCATCTCATTCATAATCCTTGGAATTAAGCTTCTCATTGGTTTCTATCCAGTATCTCTGTATGTCGACATAGATTTCTATTTATAAGTATCAATGCCGCCTTGTTCTGAGCAAGCCTTCAAAACTGGAACGTTTGCTGCAATTGCTCATGGTGCCAATACTATCAACATCTGACGGCTGGACAAGTGACACACTGTCCGATTTTTCAATGAGATTGTTCTACGTATTCATTGAGAAAATCTGTCCGAAAGTGTTCTGCTTTGTGTTCAGTGCGGCTCCCCCTCCGGGTAGGGGTTAGAATATACCCGGGGTAAGGCGAATAGTTATAAGAAGTAGATAAGATTCCTAAAGTGTTCTAAAATCCAAGCACACTCAGTCTTGAAAGGAAGTAAGTTGTCAGGCTTAAGTATTTGGGGAAGGTTAACTGAAAGTGACTTGGTTTAGTTGCGGAGTGAAAACCAAAGCACTTTAAAAATGATTGGTTCCACGGGGACAGGAAGCCCCCGGAGTGAACTAGGTGAGTGAGTTTGTGACTGAACTAAAACAAAATACAGCAAAAGAGGCACATAGTGCCAATGATGAAAATTTGGCTAATGCCGAGTCAAAAGTTGGTGATAGTAGCAAGCAATGCACACTCATTAGCCAAAATTCGCTCCGATCCTGTCAGTTGAGGTAGGCCCCCTTGTGGGAGCATCGTGGTGGCTGTGGTTATCCTAGAGGAGTCTGGTGCAAGAGGTGTTAGATAGGCCTCGGCCCCCATCAGGACAGTGAACATGTCCCCAAGCATGCTCCCCAATGAACCAGAGTATTCGTGCTCTGGGGCATTGACCAATGCATTCTTGGTTCCGATTGTGGGTAGGCCCATCGTGGAAATAAGCCGTAATTTGGCAGGTGTCCACGTAAAGCCAATTCATAATTTCTGTTCAGTGAGGCTGTTGCGAACAGATTGGAGCAGAATTTTCTGCACCCACCCATTAGGTAGAACGGTGTACTTGACAGTTTGCTTTAATTCCTGCGTTTTCTGATAACACATGTTTCGATTTTTAGCGTATAACATAAGGCTGTACTTTTCTGTTCTAACTTGATCTGACATTTCTCACAAATGTGTGCTGTTCTTCTTTGTCCTGTTCTGCTGTTTTCCTCATTGAACACACCTTTTATCATGATTGGTATGTCGTATTAAAAATGATTGCTAAGTAGGGATGTGCTCATAGACGCAAGACATTCAGAGTGCCAAAAGTCAGCTCTGGCCATTTCCCAATGGCAGTAAGACTCAGAACCCGACTTGCCAATGTTAGAAAGCTGCATCAGATCACCAAAATGAGGTTCATCATTGGAAGCCTGAGCACCTCAGAGATCGCCAGAAACTACAGAGTGCAACTATGTAGACTTGCAAGTATACATACGTCGGACACAAACGCCAAAAATATGTGGCTCCATTGCTGCTCAGCCATCAAGGAAGCAGCTGAAACTACAATAGGCTACGCGCCACCACCGATAAGAAACCCGGGATATGATGACGAGTGTGAGCAGAAAAAGCAAGCGACCGACGAGGTGTACTAAAAAGTGCTGCAAAAGAGAGGTGCGCGAGGAATACCGAGAAAGCAAAAAGACGCTGCGGCAAAAGAAAAGAATTTTTGCAAGCTCCCAGCTCAAAGATATCGAAGAGTCCAGGGATAAAAACGTGTTAGAAGCCATTTACAAAAAAAGCCAAAGGATTCGCTTTTAAAATGGCACCCAGGCTCTTTGAAATTGCGAAGACAATCTTGTTACCGATCCGCAGAGAATAGTGGATGTTTTCAATCAGCATTTCCAGCGGCTGCTCAACGAGCTTGGAGAAGAGAAAGCGGTAGTCAACAAAGAGATCCCACCTCCAGTCGACGAAGTTGTCCCTCCCCCCCAGCATTTAAGAAGTAGGCATAGCTATTACAGATCCTGTCCAGTGGATCCGTCAAATCGACTACATAGACAAAATCTTCACGCTGCGAGAAATCCTGGACAGGACCAGCCAGTTTCAAATCAATACCCACCACCATCACCTAGGACAAGACATAACAATCATCTTCTTCATCTTCTTTTGTGGCGTTACAGCCCATGAAGGACCAGAGCCAAGCTTCTCCCAATCTCCCATGTGTGTGTGTGATTTATTCTGATAGGTTCTTATCAGTGCGGTTTCAGGCCAGGTAAGTCCATAATAGACCAGATATTCCCACTGCGGCAGATCTTGGAGAAGACCCAAGAATACCAAATCGACACTCATCACCTTTTCGTCGATTTCAAGGCCACGTATGACAGTGTGCATAGAGGTTAGCTAAAAAGCGCCATGTCTAGTTTTGACATCCCTGCCAAACTCGTTAATATCCTTAACATCGTGCTTGAAAAGATCAAACGAGACTCACTGGCCAACACAAGAGGTACGATCTATTTCAAATCTGCGCAACTGCTTTCATACGCGGATGACATTGACGTTATTGGATGAACACAGCGGGACGTCAATGAAGCGTTCGAAAGCATTGGAGCAGAAGCGGCTAAAATGGATCGAGGGTAAAACGAAATATGTATATGCTGTCAACCAAAATAGACGCGCAACACCGACGTCTCGGTCAGAATGTCACAATTGGCTGTACAAAACCTGAATCATCTCGGTCCTCCTCTATGGTGCAGAAGCCTGGACTCTAACGAAAGCGGATGAAGAGGCCCTTGATCTGTTCGAGAGGAAAATTCTGCGTTCAATCTATGGCCCCTTTTGTATAAACGGGAGTGGAGGGGAAGATACAACGACGAACTATACGGGTTGTACAGCGACATTGGCCTGGTACGACGCCTGCGGATCCAACGTCTAAGATGGCTAAGACGGCCCGAAGAGTTCTCGAGTCCAACCCGTCCAAGACTGTGCCAGGTGGAGAAGTTTGTTGGTTGAGGCCCAGGTTCACACCGGACTGTAGCGCCACCTAAGTAATTAAGTAAGCTGACAGTCCTCCCGAAATGATCTTCAAATTTCGATTGAAGAGATAAAAAAGCCACACATTGGTCACAGCCTGGGAGCTAGTGCGATCGGTCTGCTCTGACTGCCAACTTCTCATTGGATGCTCTTAGAAATTGGACTTTTCTTTTTTCAAAAGCTTAATAGACATTTTGCATGGGTCGTCAGCTTTGTATCCGTCCGTATCCAAGGCATGTTGTTGTTTCGGTCCATAAGAAAGGACACCCCTATAACTGCGCCAACTATAGGGGAATAAGTCTCCTTAACATCGCATATAAGATCTTCTCTGCCGTATTGTGTGAACGCCTGACACCGTTGGTGGATAACCTGATCGGCTCTTATCAGTGTGGTTTCAGGCCAGGTAATTCCACAATAGACCAAATATTTACGCTGCGGCAGATCTTGGAGTTATACAAAGCCATGTCTAGTCTTGACATCCCTGCCTAACTCGTCCGACTGTGCAGGATGACAATGGAGAATTCTCGCTGCTCCATTTAGGTCGGTAATAAGCAAACCGAGACCTTTGATGTTAAAAAAGGATTTAGGCAAGGTGACGCGCTGTCATGCAACCTTTTCAACATCGTGCTTGAAAAGATCGTGCAAGAGTCACTGGCCTACACAAGAGCTACGATTTATTTCAAGTCTACGCAATGGCTTGCGTACGCCAACGACATTGACGTGATTGGACGGACACAGCGAGACGTCAATGAGGCCTTTGTAAGCATTGAGGTAGAAGCGGCTACGATGGGTCTCAAGGTTAATGAGGGTAAAACCAAATATCTGCTTCCATCTAAAAGAGAACGTCACCATGGGCGGATATAACTTTTAAGTGGTCAAGGAAGTCGTCTACCATAGCTCACTGATGACCAGCGACAGCAACACCAGCGCTGAGATAAAACGCAGAATCGCTCTTGCCAACCGCTGTTTCTTTGGGCTCAAGAGGCAATTGAGAAGTAGAGCCCTCTCTCGGAAAACCAAGGTGACACTATATAAGACCTTAATCATCCCAGTCCTCCTTTACGGCGCAGAGGCTTGGACCTTAACAAAAGCGGATGAACATGCCCTTGGTCCCGTTTGTTCAAACATCGGCCTGTCGTTTGTATAGCGACATCGGCCTGGTATGACGTCTACGGATACAGCGTCTAAGGTGGCTAGGCCATGTAGAGCGCATGGAAAATACAGCTCCCACCCGAAGAGTCTTCGAATCCACTCCGGAAGGAAGGCGCGGCAGAGGACGGCCGCATCATCGGTGGCGCACGCAGGTGGAAGGGGACGTTAACCAACTGGGCGTGTGGCGCTGGAAACAGCTGGCAAAAGACCGTGCCAGCAGGACACGCTTGTTGGTTGAGGCCCAGGTTCACCACGGACTGTAGCGCCACCTAAGTAAGTAAGTAATAGACATTTTAGGCAACAACTTTTTGTGTTTTCTTTTTTATTTTTATTTATGACGCTTTACAAACCAAATCTTTTACGCAGAAGTGCAATAATGCTCTTTTGCTGCCTTTTTCAGTATTAAAAGAAATAGCGGCTACCTACCCAGCTACATATCTCCTTTCCACGTAGAATGCAAAAGCTAGACCAAGCGCTTAGCAAACGATTTGGTACTTCATTCGCTAGGACATCTGTTGGATTTCTTTTCTAATATTCAACGAAAGTTCAACACTTTGGTTTAGGTACCAGCCACAAAAGTTTACATGAGCGCTTTTCTCTATGCGCAAGTCTCATTATCATACATGACCGTTAAATAGTAAGCTTATTTTAAAAAATTAGAATTGTGGTAACATTTTTCCATTAAAAGAAATTAATTTTTGTGCGGTAAGACTATTAGGGAGACTGAAGATACGTTAAAATGACGACACGACGGAAGAAATGGTCTACAAAGTCCACGATATTGTGTTGAACTATCGGGTCAAGGGATAGTGGGGCTTGTGGCAATTTGGAATGACACAGTCATTCGAATCTTGAAAATGACAGTTTACTTACCTATTTTGATGGCGCTACAGTCCGGGGTGAACCAGGCCCTCAATCAACAAGCCTGTCTAGCCGGCCCGATCTTTGGCCTGCCGCTTCCAGTGCCGCACGCCCAATTGGTTGAGGTCCCTTTCCACCTGTGCTTACTTACTTAGGTGGCGCTACAGTCCGCGGTGAACCTGGGCCTCAATCAACAAGCGTCTCCAGCTGACACGGTCTCTGGCCAGCTGTTTCCAGCCCCGCACAGTGGGGCAGTAAAGCCATTTAACTGGCAGAAAATGAAATTTCGAAGGTGACTTTGGTATTAAACTAACTGTTTATTTCTCTTTCTAATATGACAGAGAATTAGAAATGAGAAAGAGAGCTTTCATTTGAGTCATGTGATCTTCCGCAGATCGTCTCAAATGAGCAATGCATTCAGTTTTTACATCGAATACGGACGTGTTTTTTTGCGTTTGAAGCGTTTTAGTTAATTGTGTGTGATTTTTTTACCGTTACTTGGATCAAAATACATTTTTGTGTCATGGAATCAGCAAGCTCAAGTGTGATTTTTAAGTTTTCAGTTAACAAAAAGAATATTTTTTTGTTGTCTTAGTTTGCGGTTGAAAATAGAAAAAAGTGTAGGAAGATGTATTATTTTTGCATTTATCTAACACAACTTAAGCTTTAAGTTGCGTTAGCCGCGAGTTGCTGCAAAGTGTTATATACCGTTGTATTCGGCGTTTTGTCTACTTTTAGAATTTAGAATCTTTGTTTGCTCCAATTTGCTCCCTTCCGAGTAGCATACATTTTTCATATCTCCTTTAAGGCCGAACACCTTCCAAAACGTTGTCTATCACAAGGCAAAACATGTATGATATAATGAAGAGTTAAAATTAGCCAGGGTTCGATAGTCAAGTAGAGTTTTTAAGACAAGAAATTGAAAGACGGGTAAGAGGCAGTGGAGGTTTTGAACATGAAATTAATAAAAAAAATTGCGATTTTAAATCAAAATTTAAATCCCGCTGGTATAAAGCTTGTCGAATAGAGGCATGGTTTTTAAAAACCAATAGTACTTGGCTTGAGAGCACCGTGGCGCAGTGGGTAGTGTGTTGGCCTCTGACGCCGATGACACGGGATCGAATCCCGACACAGCCATGTCATCGAAGGTGTTTTTCACGGTGTTTCTCCTCAGCGGGGTTCTGACAAAACCCCCTGTAGTAAAATTGTCATGAAAAGCTTCTCGAAATTCGCCGTTCGGAACCGGCAATAAATTGTAGGTCCCTTTCACCTATGGGAAAATGAAATCACACACAACATGGGTGATTGAGAGAAGCTCGGCTCAGGTTCTTCATGGACTGTAACGTCAACATACATACATACATACTTGGCTTAAAACGCCTATTCTTTTTACCTGTTCTGCAAATTTTAAGCGTGGTCGTCCGAAAATTTTTTCCGGTTCCTGCTTTGCATTGGCTAGGGGAGAATTGCTGACGCTTTCCATATTGAATCCATTCACGATACAAGCAACTTGCGATCCTACAACTGTCCCCATGGGATGGAGAGGAACTTTGATTTCAACAGATGTTTTCCAAAGTTTAAAATTTATAACATGACCCACATATGAGTATGAGTATAGGAGGACATGTGTATTATTGTGCTGAGAGACGAGTCGAGAAGGACATGATTTCATTAGACTAAAGTGTTTTGTGAAGGTTGCCAGTTTTTGAGTGCTTGGAAACCGAATGGGATGGGAAGAAACTATCTTCTGGGTATTCGTAGACACGACGGCGAGCTATTGGATTTGAAATAATCAAATGGCTGGCTGTGTTCTTAAACATAAACTTGACCTTCGGAGCTGCTCCGGACAAATTGGTATGGCCTGCAGGTGAATCAATTCAAACTGGAAGGTTGATGGGGTGATGATATATCGCTTTCTTTTGTTTCCTCCACGTATAACTTCATTAGCATTCATTCATTCCATCATTTCAACATGTCGCATCACATGCTTCCGTATAGGACTTACTTCTAACTTCAATTTGCACCAGTTCCATCGGGCGAAATGAGATTTCCTTAGCTTCGCTTGCACAAAAGAATCGCATGAATGGACTTTGAAGGAAATGAAAGGACCTTCCATAGCCGGTCTGCTACCTATCTGTTGTTGACTGTGAAAGGGACCGTTGAGCATTTAGTCCAACCGGAACGACGTCGGAGAACCAAAGGAATGTGAAATTGGTATTGAGTTCCAGAGGTAGAAAATACGAGGAAAGTCCAAGAAAGCTGATAAACAAACAAACTTCACCCCATGGGATATGTATATCTTCCTTCGCTGTTTGGGTATAATATGTTGGTGCAACTTGGTTGTAACAACTTAATTGAAGAAAGTTCCTTTCAAAATTGCTACGTGGGAGAGAATGAAAGAAAGGAGAACTGACTAGGGGTTCTTTTGGGGGCTTAATGAAACATTAAACGGTTGTCGTTTAAGGAGGAATGTAACTAGATGACTGAAGACGTGGGTCGCCTCTAGAATGACCCCTTGAACAAATAGTTAAAGAAACATTGTCTGTGAAGGCAGCAAGTGATAAGGATAACACGCGCCAAACAGCTTCTTTTTGTTTTCGATCAAGACTTATAACCTCTAACACACCATGCTTACCTCCAAATCATATACAGATGCGACAAGAAGCTCTATACTTCCAACATTGTTAGAAGTACATTTGTGTAATTGCAAAACTCCTAAAGTCAGCAATGCCAGTTCGCCAGAAGTTAATTCCCAAAAAGTTCATTTCAAACAGAACCTTACACTCGTAGATTGTGGTCGTGCAAAGGAGTACACAAAAGTTTTCTTGGCAAGGACTTTTACTTACATGTTCTCTTCTACACGTGGTGTTATGGTGTTTATAAGTTTTCGTCCATATTTTGTGCATAAAGGCATAAAGTGCCTAATAGCTTTCCTGGTTAGTTTCTTTGTTAATAATTATTGCTATGCAGCTACGCACATGACTGAGATAGAGCCACGAACTTTGGCAAATGGCAAGTTCAAAAGGTTATGAGACAGATCGCGTTTCCCTTCTCCTACACATATTTCAAAAAAAGTTTTTTTTTAACTTCCCTGTGGGAAGTCATTGTAATGGGACCGATTTTGCGAATTCCAAATTTTTACATTTCTCCATGCTTCAAGGTCACAAGAATTCAGGTGTGTATGTACGCATGTGCGTATGTGCGGACAGGTAATGTTGAGAACCAAAGACGGTATTGACATGGAACTGATTTCATTCGACGCGCAATTACGTAACTTTGAACTGATTAACTGTTTTTTATCGGTCCAGCCGTTTTTGTTATAAATTAAATAACTAGGTAGGTTGGTTAGTATGTTAGGTTAGGTAAGGTCCTTAAACAGGCCACGTGCAGCCGGACAACTTGCGGACGCCCTAGACCGCTATAAAGCGGAAATGCGATGGAATGGACCGGGTATAAAGCAAATGAAAAACTGCGATATTTACTACGGCGACTGCTATAGGGAGAGAGGGCAACGATTGTTTGGATGCGGATTTGTTGTTCGAGGTGGATTAAGGCAAAAAGTCCTAAGCTTGCGGCATGTGAGCGAACGCCTCATAATAATCCGTATCAAGGCTACATTTTTTAACATCAGCCTGATCTGCGTCCACGCCCCCACGGAAGACAAGGATGACTCAGCCAAAGATGAGTTCTACGATCTCCTAGACAGAACGTATGCCCAATGTCCCAGCTATGACACCAAAATTGTACTAGGAGACTTCAATGCTAAGCTGGGTAAGGAAAGCATATTTGAGCGAGTCATCGGCAAACATAGCCTACACGACACCACCTCCGATAACGGACACAGGCTGATTGATCTTGCTACGGGGCGAAATCTCCTTCTAGCTAGTACGCGCTTCCCGCACCTCGATATACACAAAGGCACCTGGCGGTCTTTTGATCAATAGACTACCAACCAGATTGATCACATCGCGATCGACGTCAGACACTCCTCCACTATTCTTGATGTTCGAACTTTCCGAGGGGCTAACATCGACTCGGGCCACTATCTTGTAGTAGCCAAGATGCGCTTACGGATATCACGAACGCAACGGAGTAGAGTAAGAATACAAAGTTATGACGTCGGAAAGCTACTATCGCCAGAAACCGCTCGTGCTTTTACCGATCGCGTCTCCCTTAAGCTCTCCAATACACCTCAATCCTCCACGCTATCAAGAGAACAGCACTGGAGCCTTTGCAAACAAGCCCTGAAAAGCTCTGCATCCGAAGTTTTGGGTTTCAACGCTCCACCACGAAGAAATACCTGGTTCGATGACGAGTGCAGGAGGATTCATACAGCGAAGCAGGATGCATATATGGCCTCGATGCATAAAAGAGCAAAAGCAGCTCGTGAGCTCTACGAGTTAAAAAGAAGGGAGGAGCATAAGCTTCTCAGAAGAAAGAAGAAAGAGCACGGGAAGCGTGCGATTGAGGATTTGGAGAGGTGTTACTGCAGGCGTTCGAAAGTTTTATCAACAGATAAAGCGAACATGCCAAGGTTATAAAGCCAGAACGGAAGCCTGCAGGGATGAGAACGGACACCTAGTAATAGAACCGCAGTCGATGCTGTGAATATTTCTAATCGACGGAGACCGCAGAGAATTCTGTCCTCCTGACCTCGACGAAGTTAAGATTGCCATATCGAAGCTCATATAAAGCTGCTGGTGCAGACGGACTGTCTGCTGGGCTCTTCAAGGTAGCTGGAGATGACCTGGTTGGGAGCATGCACCAGCTCATCTGTAAGATATGTTCAGAGGAAAGCATGCCCGAGGAATGGAGTCTCAGCATCGTATGCCCGATCCACAAGAAAGGAGACCCCTCTGATTGCGCCAACTATAGAGGAATAAGTCTCCTTAACATCGCCTACAAAATCTTCTCTGTCGTTTTGTGTTAACGCCTGAAGCCTTTTGTAAATAAGCTGATAGGTCCTTATCAATGCGGTTTCAGTCCAGGGAAGTCCACCATCGACCAAATCTTCACACTACGGCAGATCCTGGAAAAAACCAATGAATTTCAAGTCGACACTCACCACCTCTTTGACGACTTCAAAGCCGCATACGACAGAGAAATCAGAGACGAGCTATACAACGCTATGTCTACCTTTGACATACCTGCTAAGCTCGTCAGACTATGCAGAATGACGCTCGCTGCTCCACCCGAATCGGTAAACACCGTACCGATAGTTTTGATGTCAAAAAAGGATTTAGGCAGGGCGATGCGCTGTCGTGTGATTTCTTCAACATCATATTGGAAATGATTGTGCAAAAATCACTGGCCAATACAAGAGGCACAATCTATTTCAAATCCTCGCAACTCCTTGCATACGCCGACGATATTGACATAATAGGTAGATCACAGCGAGATGTCAATGAGGCATTTGCGAGTATTGAGTTCGAGGCGGCGAAAGTTGGTCTGGCGGTAAACGAGGGCAAAACTAAATACATGCTGTCATCAAAAAAGTACGCTCACCAACGACGTCTTGACCAGAATGTTTGTATTGACAGAGATAAGTTCGAAGTAGTTAAGGACTTCGTCTACTTTGGCTCCGCAGTGACCTGGAACAACGACGTCAGTTCCGAAATCAAACGCAGAATCACTCTTGCCAATCGCTGGGCTCAGAAGGCAACTGAGTAATAGAGCCCTCTATTGAACGACAAAGTTGACTCTATATAAGATCCTTATCATCCTGGTCCTGTTGGGATTTTTGGGCCTATAAACGCAGACGGGGGATGGAGGAGAAGATTCATCCACGAACTTTACGGGCTGTACAGCGACATGAGCCAGGATTCAACGCCTAAGATGGCTGGGCCATGTAGAGCGAATGGACACCACAGCTCCAGCCCGGACAGCCTTTGAATCCAACCCCGAGGGACGAAGAAGCAGAGGACGGCCGCCTTTAAGATGGCGCACACAGGTGGAAGGGGACCTCAGCCAACTGGGTGTGCGGCAATGGAAAAGGCTAGCGAAAGATCGTGCTAGATGGAGGGGTATGTTGGTTGAGGCCCAGGTTCACCCCGAACTGTAGCGCCCACTAAGGAGAAGAAGAAGTCTGCGCCCACGGCTTTATTAGATTTAGACTTAGTCTTGATATCGCTATTTTGACTTCGACTAGGTCGGGTGGACGGAATTCTCTTACATCGTCGTCATTCTTACATAATGGATCATTCTGCCTGTCAGCGGTATCTTGTCTGTCATCGCCGTTATACGGTCTGCAGAAGTGGTCTTTTCAAATTCTCAGCATCGACTGTGACTATACTACCAGTTCCCCATTTTCATTCCTGCGGAATCATCTCTCCATCTCCTCGATCTCACGCTTTCCATTCTCTCTCTTCTTTCTTCTGAGAAGCGTGTGTTCCTTCCTTCCCTTCTGCTCATAGAATTCGCGAGGAGCTCTCCTTCGTCGTTGCAGCGTGGCTTTATCTATTGTTGAGTTGAACGTGTGTCTATTGGAAAACGATAGATATTTCACTTCAATCCTTTACTAAAAAGGATGAGAAAGGCGCTTATGAACCGTGTATATTATTCCCTTATATCCTGAAGTTTCTGAATATGTAAAATGATGAAGTTCAGTCCACTGAATAAGTAAGGCACTGACAGAGTGAGCACTTAAGGGCAAGTGCTCACAAGTGAATTTGTAAAATTAGTAAAAACTTTACTCTCATCTCAATTTTCCCAGCACTCTATGCGACCTTATGCAGAGTGCACTACATACAGTATAAAATTGGACACGGTACTGTGGACTTGGGGTGAACCCAAAGAAGACCGATCTAGTACTGTTCACTAACAAATATAAAATTCCGCCCCTCAACCCACCGAGGCTGGGTGGAACTCAACTAACAATCAAAGAACAGGCTAAATATCTAGGCCTAGTCCTTGACAGGAGGCTGAATTGGAAACTCAACATTCTTGATCGGGTCAAGAAAGCAACTGTTGTCCTCTACAGCTGTAAGAAAGTAGTGGGCAGGAGGTGGGGTCTCCAACCAAGCATTATGTACTGGCTTTACACAGCAGTCATAAGGCCTATCCTCCTGTATGGCGTTGTAGTCTGGTGGACTGCTCTGGACAAAGCAGTCAATCGAAACCTTCTGGGGAAGGTACAAAGATCGGCCAGCTTATATATAAGCGGAGCGGTCAGATCAACCCCCACGGAAGCCTTAAATGTTCTACTACATCTTCCACCATTAAACCTTTTCAGCAAGCAAGTTGCTGCATGCGCGGCCCTAAGGATGAGGAGCATAAGAAAATGGCCCGCATCTCAAAAAGGCCACACCTCTATTCTAAAACACTTCAAAATACCCATGGACACTGACTACATCAACCCGCAGAATGTGTTCACCAGGAACTTCGAAGTTGTCTTTCCATCCAGGGAGGAATGGGCTGAAGGGAAAGTCATACCAAAGGACTCGATCTCCCTCAATACCGATGGCTCTAAGATGGAGTCGGGTGTAGGCAGTGGGGTCTACTCCAAGGAACTTAACCTCAACCTATCATTTAGACTCCCAAATTACTGTAGTGTGTTTCAGGCAGAAATAACTGCGATAACGGAGGCCCTGGCATGGCTCAGGATCAATGTAATATCCACAAAGGATATTATCATTTGCACGGATAGCCAATCTGCGATAAAATCCCTGGCAGCGTTAACCCACAAATCAAAAACGTCCACTAACTGTCGCCTATCTCTAGATGAGATGGCTGAACAGTTCAACATTAAAATACTGTGGGTTCCCGGGCATAGGGATATTCCAGGAAACTGCGCGGCCGACGAACTCGCAAAGTTAGGGTCAAGCACACTCAGCATACCTACCCTCGGGTACCTAGAAACACCAATAAGCACGGTAAAGCACATGATAAAGCTTCAAACCATAGAGGAGACCAATCTCCAAAGGAATGAGAGCAATATCGGCTTTATCACCAAACAATTGTGGCCTAAGTTAAACTTAGGACGAACCAGGGACCTGGTGGCAACCAAAAGGGCAACCTTAAGCACTTTAGTGGGTGTCATTACAGGTCACTGCACCATTGGAAAACACGCCGCCAGACTGGGGCTACCCTACAATGACTTCTGTCGCGGCTGCATGGACGAGGAGGAGGAGGAATCAATAAACCACCTCCTCTGCTCATGTCCCTCTTTTGCGAATCGCAGGAGGATTTACCTCGGCGCGCCCTTCTTCGACAATCTGAGTGAGCTAGCAAACCCAAAAATAGCTCAACTCCACCGCTTTATTAGAAGCATCGGTTGGTTCCCAGGTAGCGGATCAGGGTAACCTGGTCCAGGTGGTATCACAATGGGCCGGTTTCGGCCTAACCTTACTCTCACATCGGATTTTGCTAAGCTTCGAAAAGGTGGTTTCTGCAAAATGAATAAAAGCATGAGATACGAAAACCTTGTCATATCCCTTTACATTAACCCTAATCCTGTGACGAACTTCCTCATGCAGTTTTCGTTGCATTCAAATAGCAATTTAGAATGAAAACCCATTTTCCTTAAAGCAGCTTATTACGATAAGCACTTAAAGCCTTGCGTAAATGATGAACCACCCCATGTCACACGAAGCAAATGTATCACTCGTATGTACATATGAGTATCTCTGCATCTTGCCACTCCTCAGTGCCAAAGTCAATTAGTAAAATTTAATTGAATAGTTACTCGTAGACTTAAGATGTGATATCTCTGGCTGATGCTTCCTTGTTTATCTTTAAGCTTTGTTTGTTATTAGTGTCGCCTCGTGCTGAGTTGTCGCAGTACTTGTATTTGCATTACTCCAAGTTGGGATGAAATTTATGGATTAAACCCCCACAGTGCTCATGTGGTTCTACATGCCTGTTTACATGACGGGTTTTCGTCAACCAGTGACCGTAGAGACGACAACAGCATGTTGTGGTTCGACTTCTTCAAGTATCAGATAGATTTGGAAATGCTGATTATGGAAAGGACAAATGTGTAGGAGGTTCCTTTGCATGCTGATGGGGAAGGAGTACCTTGCATCGTAGTGCGTTCTGGCAAGTAAATCGATTCACTGCATGTTAAATGCAAAAGGATGGTCGGAAATCCTTACAAGGAGGAGAGTGCTTACTCAATCAAATATAGACTGTGATATGCAAGTACAAAACAACGGATACCAATCAGATATCGTAACGACATCAGTTGGAGAATCATTTCAAGAAATCGGCATTGCAAAGAATGTTGATTGCACCACCATAAGACCATAAATGCAAACATAATCACTTCGAGACCCAAAGCAATCCCCGAAGCAATTTACAGGCAAACCACAACATCCTCATGTATTTCATTGTGACAAATCACCAATCATTCAATTACTCAGTTACTTAATGTCATCTCATTTAGCCGGCATTTAAGCCTTGTACCTTATGTAACCGCTATTGTGGCTTTTAAGAAACCAGTATTCATGGTGCCTATGAGACGCCCATTACCATTGACATCGTTGCCTTAGTCGACGTTATGACAGGAACAGGTGGGGCGTAATTACCTCTTTTATGAATGGAAATATGGAGTTGTCTACCTGCGGGCACTTGGTCGGCTATTAGGGTAATGATATCGAATGGGAGGCGGGGTACCGGCGAACAAGTCTTGACATATTTAGAACGTGATGAGGGTTTCGTGAATGGTGTATATCGTAACTAGCAAGTGGGAACAACCTCTCCATACCAGCATCTGTCGTTAATAAAGTCGTTTTCAATCCGTCATCCGGGTTTCGCATTATGAAATCTCTACCAAAGTATCCTGTCTGTCTCAGCACTTATCCGCAGCAATGCGCAATCATACTTCACACTTTCTTTTCTTCCCCTTTTGAGTCAGATGCATAACTATCTTTCGTTTAAGTTTTTCCTACACTGATGTACATAAACACAATTCTTGTTAATTAGTTTTTGGATTTTGGTAATTAGCCTCGTTGGGAAAGTACTAGGAAACATTAGACGAGATGCGAGTATAGTTTAAACTGCAGCAGGTTAACTTTAAGTTATTCATTGACAGTCATGTGGAAGATGATTCTCTGATGCTATGGTCTATGGAACTTTGATAGAATGCACTGTGACTCAAGGATTGACACATTTCCTTGAGTGCTATCCGGATTCGATAACTTACTAAATCTAATCTTGCAGAGACCGGATGTCGGTCTCTCTGACTTCTCTGATCGAGGAAGATTTCTTTTGTTTTTTGCGAGGGTTGGTGAAAGTCTTAAAAGACACTATGAGGACCGACAGCACGTTCTCATAGTCGTGGGAGATTTGACTCACTGAAAACCCCACCCTTCGAGTTTTTTTTTTTTTGCTACAACTGAGTCAATTGACTGGATGGTAAAAGACTAACAAAGGCCTCGTAGGAGTAGTATAAGAGCCCCTGTAGCCGAACCCGTCGCAGCTCTGTTAGCCAGGTCCTACGTCTACCTCCTTGTGGTGCCATCTGAAAATTTCCTGACCATGGACTGCTCTAATGGAAGAGGACGAACGGCGAGTATCCTGCGCCCCAAAACATGGTTAATGTCGGTTGGGCTAGGGTCCAGCAAACCATAACCGGAAAACCCCACGATGCTCAGAGACAACGATAAGCCTCGGATAAAACGGACCGTATTAATGTTGTGATCTTCGGTTCTGTATGTGGAATGTTAGGTCGATAAACAGGCCACGTGCAGCCAAACAACTTGCGGATGCCCTAGACCGCTATAAAGCGGACATAACCGCCATCCAGGAAATGAGAGGGAATGAATCCGGTATAAAGCGGATGAAAAACTGCGATATTTACTACGGCGACCGCTATAGGGAGAGAGGGCAACGATTGTTTGAATGCGGATTTGTTGTTCAAGGTGGACTAAGGCAAAAAGTCCTAAGCTTTCGGCATGTGAGCGAACGCCTCGTAACAATCCGTATCAAGACTACATTTTTTAACATTAGCCTGATCTGCGTCCACGCCCCCACGGAAGACAAGGATGACCAGCTATGACATCGAAATTGCACCATATGAGACTTCAATGCTAAGCTGGGTAAAGAAAGCATCTTTGAATGAGTCATCGACAATCACAGCCTACACGACACCACACTCGATAACGAACAGAGGCTGATCGATCTGTTTACACGAAATCTCCTTCTAGCCTGTACGCGCTTCCCGCACCTCGATATACACAAAGCCCCTGATAGATCAATCAATCACTAACCTGATTGATCACATCGCGATCGACGTCAGACACTCCTCCACCATTCTTGATGTTCGAACTTTCTGAGGAGCTAACATCGAATCGGATGACTATCTTGTAGTAGCCAAGATGCGCCTACGATATCACGAACGCAGCGGAGTAGGGTAAGAATACAAAGTTATGACGTCAAAAAGCTACTATCATCAGTAACCGCTCATGCTTTTACCGACCGCGTCTCCCTAAGCTCTCTCATACACCTCAACCCTCCACGCAGTCAATAAAACAGCAGCGAAACCTTTGCAAACAAGCCCTCAAAAGCACTGCACTACGAAGAAACACCTGGTTCAATGACGAATGCAGGAAGCAGGAGGTATATAAAGCATCGCTGCATAGTTAAAGAGCTCGTGAGCTCTACGAGTTAAAAAGAAGGGAGGAGCAGGAAAAAGAGGAAAGAGCACGACAAGCGCGCAGTTGAGGACTTGAAGAGGTGTTACTGCTGGTATGACCTTTGAAAGTTTTATCAAAAAGGTCATGAAGCCAGAACGGAAACTTATAGGCATGAGAACGGACAGCTAGTAGTAGAATCGCAGTCGATGCTGAGAATATTGAAAAACCACTTCTGCAGGCTGTATATGGAGGTATTAGTCATTATCCCGCTATCAGGAAGAATGGTCGATTTCTTAACGACGAAGATCGCACAGGATTTCGTGTCCCGTGTCGCAGACGGACTGTATGCTAAGCTCTTCATGGCAGATGGGGACGACCTGATTAGGAGCATGCACCAGCTCATCTGTAAGACATGGTCAGACATGGTCCATGCCCGAGGAATGGAATCCTAGCATCGTTCGCCCGATCCACAAGAAAGGAGATCCCTATGACTGCGCCCACTACAAAGTCTTCTCTGCCGTTTCGTGTGAACGCTTGATGCCTTTTGTAAATACTCGTAAGCTGACAGGTCCTTATCAGTGCGGTCTGAAACCAGGGAAGTCCACAATAGACCAAGTGTTCACACTGCGGCAGATCCTAGAAAAGATCGACCTATTAGTCGATTTCAAGGCGGCATATGATAGCGTGCATAGAGACGAGCTATGTAGGTACAGAGCCATGTTTTGGCATCCCTACCAAACTCGTCAGATTATGTAGGATGACAATAGAAAACCCTCACTACTGCATCAAGGTCGATAGTGAACTTTTTTTTTTTTTTTTTGGTTGCGCCAATCGTATGTGAAATCTTCAAAAGTGTACTATTCGCGAACCTGAATAATCGATGCCAGGAATACGCGTACGTACTAAACCACACCCTGCACCGTGCAACCATTCTTCCCGCGGGACTGTCGTTAGGAATTACATCGCGGACCTGGTTTGCACTTTATGCTCTTCTTTCTCTAATTGGTGTTTCCTGTTCCAAGGGAGCTGCCGTTTGGTTTTGGTTGCTCTCCCTGTTTCTCTCCAGACGCCGGAGTTCCTTCATGACTCTCGTTGCGGTTTGTTTCACAGCACCCCATATTTGGCTCGATGCCAGCATATGTTTTATGATGTTCTCGGGAGTCGGTGTTTCTCCAATTTAATCCTCGAGATATTTGATTTCTGCCTCGAAATGTGGGCACTGAAAAAATACATGTTCTGCATCTTCTCTAGCCTCTTCACCCATAAGTCGATGGGTCCATCCATCTCCTGCCATATTCCAATGCTATGCTGTCTTTCTTCCAGTTTAATATCTCTGATTGAGGCAAAGGGTTCCTGAATTTTGGCATCGTAGGACCACTCTTGACAAAACTAGTATCCCTTGCTGTTTGGGTCCTCCGATATTTGCCATTATTCTGGCTAAGGCGGCACTCACCTGAGCTGCTTTATCGCACTTTATTTCAAGGTGTTCCATGTAGCTGAACCTAGGGTCAATCATCACACCTAAGTATCTGATTGACGGTTTCGATATATATTTTGATCGCCCACCCTTACAGTGATTGTTTCCCTTTTCTTACGGCTCGTTAGTATCGTAGAAAAGATATTGTTTCTCGAAATAGCTTTCAATTATTTTGCTGAGGAACCCTGGCACCATCGTTTCTCTAAGTGAGTGTACAATTTGTCCCATCGGTAATGAACTTACCGAGACCTTCAATGCCAAAAGAGATTTTATGTTAGGCGAGGCGCTATCCATTGACCAACGCTTTTAGCCGTTCACACAAAACAGCAGAGAGGATTTTGTATACAATGCTAAGGAGACTTGTCCCTCTGTCAGTCAAAGGGGTCTCCTTTCTTGTGGATCAGGAAAACGACACCGAGATTTCACTCGTCGAGCATCGCTTCGGAAGTCGTGATGATGGCGACATTAGTCTCACGTGACCAAACCATCGAAGCTTAGCCCTTTCCTGCTGCTTTCGGAGAAGCAGCTGCTCAACATTGAGCTCCCCGCGCACTGCCGTGTTTCTTAGCCTATCCCAGCGAGTAACTCCCACCACAGCACAAAGAAATCTCATTTCGGCAGCTTGTATTCGCGATCTTATTCTTTCGGTCAATACCCAAATTTCATGACCATAGGTGAGAGTTGGAACAAATACTGAGCTAAAAACTGCTAACTTGGCTTTTACAACAAGCTCGGTCTTCCTGATTACAGATCTTCCAAGCTGTTCCAAAATTGACCCAGCTTGGCCAGTCCTGCAGGAAAGCTCAGTATTACTCCTCCAATCGCTCGTGAAGAAGACCCCGAGATACTTAAACTTCTCCACCTGCTTTAATAGGACTCCACTAACATGTAGAGTGCATTGGACAGGTGTTCTGGAAATAACCATAACCTCGGATTTGTCTACATTAACCCTCATTCCAGCATCAGCACATACGGCCTATCTAGCGCGCGCCGAGTTCAGTCTGGAAGGATGTGAGGACAACTAAGTCATCTGCAAAAAGAAGATGGCGCTGCAACATTCAGTCCATATATATAACGAAAAGGAGATGTGACAAGACGCACCCTTGGCGAAGTCCAACGCCCATGATGAAAGGTGTTGATTTACTACCGTTATCTTGAATACAGGAGAGCACCGTGGCGCAGTGGGTAGTGTGTTGGCCTCTGACGCCGATGACACGGGATCGAATCCCGACACAGCCATGTCATCGAACGTGTTTTTCACGGTGTTTCTCCTCAGCGGGGCTCTGACAAAACCCCCTGTAGTAAAATTGTCATGAAAAGCTTCTCGAAATTCGCCGTTCGGAACCGGCAATAAACTGTAGGTCCCTTTCACCTATGGGAAAATGAAATCACACACAACATGGGTGACTGAGAGAAGCTCGGCTCAGGTTCTTCATGGACTGTAACGCCAACATACATACATCTTGAATACAGCTGCTACAGTTTGTGTATAGAGACTGAATTGCCCTCAACAGGGGAATATTTGTCCCATACTCCTGGATTCGACCATAGCTCTAGAACGCGCCTCCAGCACCTTAGCGTAGACTTTACAGGAGGCACATAAAATAGATATGCCCCTATAGTTGGAGCACTTTTTTATCCCCCTTTTTGAAAAGGCCACCTTAATGTCACGAGAGAGCCGTAATTCTCCCTCTTTACCCATTGCCTTAAGGATTTCTGGCCAAACTTCATCCACACTGGCGGATTTGCTAACTTGGCTTGGCTTCCTCCACCGTTGAACTATTCTCTGCCTCACTCAAGACTATAGGTCTGTCCCAGAAACATTTCATCAATTTCCCAGTATCGAATGCTACTCAGTATCGACCTCTCAGACTCACCTCTTACAAAAAACTACCCACTGTTTGTCCCACAAAAGCTGTTTTGCCACTTTGGACTTGTCAAGTAAAACAACGACACTTCAGAATCACATCCGTGAAGATGTTTGCTTCCTACTGCTTAATTGTATGAACACAAGTGTAGATTAAAGCGTCATAGTTGTAAGAAAAAGCTTCTCGACTCACCCTTTCACCTATGTGAAAAATAAATCACACACAACATGGGTGATTGAGAGAAGCTTCGCTCTGGTCTTTCATGGGCTGTAACGCCACCAAAGAAGAAAGAAGAAGTCGTAAGACAACAAGCCTCGGATACGGACAGATACAAAGCTGACGAGCCCTGCAAATGACTAACGGACTTGAGAGTCTGCACCTGGAATGTGAGGTCCCTTAACAGACCGGGTGCAGAAGATCAATTGGAGCAAACCCTCAACTGCTATAAAGCAGATATAACCGCACTCCAAGAAGTGCGATGGGATGGCCCAGGGAAAAGACGGATGAAAAACTGTGACATCTACTACGGGAACTGCTACAAGGAGAACAAACAGCGCCTATTCGGGTGTGGATTTGTTATTAGAGGAAGACTCCGACAAAACGTCTTAGGCTTCCGAGATATAAGCGAACGTCATAACAATCCGCATCAAAGCTAAATTTGGAAAAATTAGTTTAATATGCGCTCACGCCCCAACGGAAGAAAAGGACGATCGACTCAAAAAAGAATTCTACGATCTCCTAGACAGAACCTATGCCCGATGCCCCAGCTACGACACAAAAATCGTTCTAGGAGATTTTAATGCAAAACTGGGCAAAGAGGACATATTTGAGTCGATCATAGGAAAGCATAGCCTTCATAACGCCACATCCGACAACGGACTCAGGCTAATCGATTTCCTAACGGGGCGTAACCTCCTTGTAGCAAGCACGCGATTCCCCCATCTCAAGATCTACAAGGGTACCTGGCGGTCTCCTGATCAATCGACCACCAACCAGATTGATCACATTGCGATCGACGCCAGACACTCCTCCAGTATTCCCGACGTACAAACCTTCAGAGGAGCCAACATCGACTCGGGCCACTACCTTGTTGTAGCCAAGGTACGAATGAGGATATCAGGAATGCTTAGGAGTCGAGTAGAACTACGTAAGTTTGACGTCGGAAAGCTACAATCGCAAGAGACTGCCAGAATCTTTGCCGATCGTGTCCGCCTATAGCAGCACAAACAATAGAGCAGGAATGGGCGCACTGTCAGAGCGCCGTCAGAGACGCTGCCTTAGAGGTGTTGGGTTCCAACCGCCACCACCTAGAAACCCCTGGTTTTGCCCATGAGGCAAAACAAGAGGCATATAAAGCCATGCTGCAACGACGGACGAGAGCTGCTCGCGAAATCTATGAGCAGAAGAGAAGAGAGTAACACACGCTTCTCAGAAGAAAGAAGAGAGAGCACGGAAAGCGTGAGATCGAGGAGAAGGAGAGATGCTTCCGCAGGAATGACGCCCGTAAGTTTTACAATGAGATAAAACGAACATGCCATGGATGGCAAGACCACTTCTGAAGACTATATAATGGCGATGACAGACAAGATACCGCTGTCAGGTAGAACGTAATGGATGACGATGTAAGAGAATTCCGCCCACCCGACCTAGACGAAGTTAAAATAGCGATATCAAGACTTAAGTCTAATAAAGGAGCGGGCGCAGACGGCCTGTCTGCGGAGCTTCTTAAGGTGGCTGGAAATGAGCTGGTAAGGTGCATGCACCATGTCATTTGCAAGGTATGGTCGGAGGAAACCACGCCCGACGAATGGAATCTCAGTATCGTTTGCCCGATCCATAAGAAAAGAGACCCCTATAACTGCGCCAACTATAGGGGAATAAGCCTCCTTAACATCTGCCGTATTGTGTGAACGCCTGAAACCCTCTGTGGATAACCTGATCGGCTCTTATCAGTGTGTTTTCAGGGCATGTAAATCCACAATAGACCACATATTTACGCTACGGCAGATCTTAGAGAAGACCCAGGAATACCAAATCGACACTCACCACCCCTTCGTTGACTTCAAAGTCGCGTATGACAGCTCGTATAGAGACGAGCTATACAAAGCCATGTCTAGTTTTAACATCCCTGCCAAACTCGTCCGACTGTGCAGGATGATAATGGAGAATTCTCGCTGCTCCATTAAGGTCGGTAATGACCAAACCGAGCCCTTTGATGTTAAAAAGGGATTTAGGCAAAGTGACGCGCTGTCATGTAATTTTTTCAACATCGTGCTTGAAAAGATCGTGCAAGAGTCGCTGGCCAACACAAGAGGTACGATTTATTTCAAGTCTACGCAATTGCTTGCATACGCCGACGACATTGACGTGATTGGACGGACACAGCGAGACGTCAATGAGGCCTTTGTAAGCATTGAGGTAGAAGCGGCTAAGATGGGTCTCAAAGTTAATGAGGGTAAAACCAAATATCTGCTTTCATCTAAAAGAGACGGACAACACCGACGTATTGGCCAGAACGTCACCATGGGCGGATATAACTTTTAAGTGGTCAAGGAATTCGTCTACCTTGGCTCACTGATGACCAGCGACAACAACACCAGCGCTGAGATAAAACGCAGAATCACTCTTGCCAACCGCTGTTTCTTTGGGCTCAAGAGGCAATTGAGAAGTAGAGCCCTCTCTCGGAAAACCAAGGTGACACTATATAAGACCTTAATCATCCCAGTCCTCCTTTACGGCGCAGAGGCTTGGACCTTAACGAAAGAGGATGAAGATGCCCTTGGTCGTTTCGAGAGGAAAATTCTGCGCTCCATCTACGGTCCCGTTTATTCAAACGGAGTATGGAGGAGAAGATTTAACGTAGAACGTACGATGTCTACGCCACCTAAGTAAGTAAGTAAGTTGTAAGACATATTGTTGCGGAGACACAAACCGACGGTTGAGTTCGAATTTCGCTGTCGAAGTTCGAAAGCTCTCTGGAAGCGGGGATTGGAATGATGTCAACTATCAATGGCGTAATGCTAATTGTCAGAGCATTCTAGAGATTTCCGAAGGGGAACTTCCAACGGCGAACATTCGAGAAGGTGCACCGAGAGCTATATAAGCGCGAACGCTCGTCGTCGACATGCATTCAGTTTGTGGTATTTAACAGCGTGTGACAAGTCGGTGTGATCAAACAGTGTGAAACTAAAAGCTTCCAATAAAGGGTTGTTTGTGTAATAAAGTTTAAAGTGGATAGTATTGGATAATAAAGAAAAGTGGTGAAGCTGCACAGATAATTGATCTGTGGTGGAAAGGGACAAGTGTGTGTGTGCTTTTAATTCGGATAAAAAGGACAATTGTAGTTTATCGCAATCCAGTGGTGCGAACCCTATTTGGTGTGGGGATTGAATATTTCGTAACAATATTTCAAAGTTTTTCCGTACAATTTTAAGAACGAATCAATGTATGCCACCAATGGCAACACTACTTGCCAACGTACTATTTCGCTTCCACTCTCACAAGTAGTATCATGAGTTTCCCTATGTCAGCAACATATGAGTGCTCAGCAACATGTTTCACTCATTCTCTCTTTCACGCAGGCCACCCTCGTCAACAGCTTATCCCCATGCTGCTCTCTTTGCAGAGCAACATCATCGGCTACGCAACATTTTCAGTTGCAAACGTTTCACTCATCCGATGGGTTGTCGTCAGTTGATAATCCGGAGAATAACGGTCATTATCTGTCTGTCGTAATTTCCCACCTCCCCGTAAACCGCCTCGTTAAACGTAATTCAATAAAATGCGAGTAAATGAAGTGTTGCACGTTAAAATCAAGCGGCAAATGCCATCTAATTGCGTTCAAGTAATAAGTAGTAGCAGAACGTGGCCTTAATGGGTCGTAAAGGCTTTTATTTGAAAATGAATTTTCTAAATTGCTAACAAATGGCAAATAGCGAATTAACATATCTACATTGCAAATGGCTCCTTGAGCTATTTGGGAAGGTAGTTATGAGATGCTCAATCCACCCATCGGGGTGGTGAATGACGAACGACGAATGACGGGCTAATCTCATTAGTGACATATGATCTACGTTTGCTGTATCATTGCACAACACTCCAGTCTAATCTTGATCCTTTTTCACAAGACTAAACCTTCGCATCCTACATATCCCTTCCCAAAACGTGATTATCGCAACGATTGCAACGATGTCTGGTATCATAGTTAGCTCTAAAGTACAATGTATGTACATGACGGACCGCCTCAGTCGAATGCTTTTTGCATACAATTTATCTGCCAGCACCATGACGAGTTCCAATCGCTACGAGAATCACCGAAAAGAAAAACAAAACACACGAAAGCTAAAGCACAGTGAAAAGAATTAAGACACGGATACAGGCACGTATGCGTTCATCCACTAGCTGCATCGGTACGGATCTTTACGTGGCTTCATTCGGATCACATGTACTCGTACAGTTTCATTAAATTATTTAGACTCTCCTCCTATCTGACTTAGTCGACACGGTTGGCAACCTCATTCCCAATGCCAGTGCGAGATGCACCGCTATTGAATGCATCGTGCGAAGGTGTATTCGTTGTTGCTTTGCACAGTCTAAATCCTGCTAAATGGTTAAATCTATTTGCTTTAGATGAATCAACCTAATTGATTCGGGGCGATAACCAAACTCAGTTTCCAGGGAGTGGTAGCACGTGCTTTTTGACTTTGATAGGAGTATTGTTCATCCAGATACAATACAATAGGAACACAAATAGTCCTGGATGTTTTGCAGGGGTATCCAATCAGAACACCTTTCATGGGAGTCCTTTCAAGCAAACATTTAATTTTCAGCCTACACTGTTATCCTTTATCCTATTCGAAGGTGGTTAGCTTCGTGCCAGTTTGTAAGGCGAGCGAAAGAAGATTAAAACTGAATAGAACAGCGCGGATAGAGGTGGGGATGTTGAAACAATGCCTGATTGTATCTGAAAGTGTTATCTGAATTGTAGGTCGAGTTTGGAATATTTAGGCAATGACGTTTAATGGAATGTTTTCCAGATGAAAGGCATCAAGGAATAAGCCTTTGAGCTAGAGGCCGTGGGCTATAAGAAGACATAAAGTGGCAAAGTGCTCTTTCAAATTGCTTTATGGAATATCGTTTATACTACGACTGGCAGGGAAAATGTTCCCTGATTGGAGAGGCTAGGTTATGTTAGGTAAATGGGTGCTCTATTGACGAGAGGTCAAGGCTCACTTAGACTACAGGGAATCCATTGTACCCAGTTACCCGTTGAGCTAGACCACCTAGATGCAGACGGAAATCCCAGTAGTCTGTTCAGCCTAATGTTACTTACCTCTTCTAAGGTGACTTCCGAGGTAGGTAGGTAGGATCGTAGCCTTCCCAGAATTGAGAAGAATGCACATAGCCCAGGGAGGCCCGTTTTTCCCCCTATTCATGGAACCATTTTGTGCTTCTTAAGAAGTTAAGAAGATCAGGTATCCCTACTTTCTGAACATCTGTCAGACTGTTAAGGAAGTAAGAGCCTAGGTAGCGTTTCCTGATATTGCAAAATGCTGGACAGGCACAGAGAAGGTCGTGAATGGATTCGACCTCCTCCTCGTACTGACAGCTTCTGCAGAAATCATTCGGAACTATTCCTAGTTTTTGTGCGTGACTGCCAATGAGGCAGTGTCCTGTGATGACATCGATGACCTTGTAGATGTCAGTCCTTTTTAGGGAGATTATACTCCTTGTTCGTCGACTGTCAAGCCGAGGCCAGATTTGCCTGGTGATGACGCAGGTATGTCCCTGGGTCCATCTCAGGTTCGTCTCGGCCCTGGCGAGATTGGTCAGATTATGTTTAATGGTTGTAAGGGGTACTCCCTCACAAGCCACGATTGATTGTAGCGTCGTTCCTTGTTTGGCGAGTGTGTCGGCTTTTTCATTTCCTGTAATGTCGCTGTGTCCCGGTACCCAGATAAGCTGTATGCTGAACTGTTCTGCCATCTCGTTAAGAGATAGGCGACAGTCGAGACTAGACTTTGATGTGTACACATAGGACTCCAACGACTTTAAGGCTGCTTGACTGTCTGTGGGAATACGAATATCCGTGGTGGATATTACGTTCCACTTCAGCTAAGACAAGGCCTCTTTTATTGCCAACAGTTCCGCCTGGAGAACGCTGAAGTGATCTGGTAATTTAAGAGCTTTATACAGTTTAAGTTGTTTGCAGAATACTCCACTGCCCACCCCGTCTTTGGTTTTAGACCCGTCAGTGTAAAAATCCACGCATTTTCTGCGGGGTTGAGTTTGGCGAGTCCAGTTTTGTCTGTCTGGGTATATCGTCGTAAAGTTTTTGTCCAAGACTATGGTGGGTTCTGTGTGGTCCAAGTTTTCTGCCATAGTTATCCTGTTTTGCAGGATGGAGGAGTGGCCATTGACATAGCTCGACCATTTTGAGTTGGCTTTCGAGTTGGAGAATTCTCGCTGCTCCATTAAGGTCGGTAATGAGCAAACCGAGACCTTTGATGTTAAAAAGGGATTTAGGCAAGGTGACGTGCTGTCACGCAACTTTTCCAACATCGTGCTTGAAAAGATCGTGCAAGAGTCGCTGGCCAACACAAGAGCTACGATTTATTTCAAGTCAACGCAATTTGTTGCGTACGCCGTACATGCGTACATTGACGTGATGGGACGAATACAGCGAGACGTCAATGAGGTCTTTATAAGCATTGAGGTAGAAGCGGCTAAGATGGGTCTTAAGATTAATGGGGGTAAGACCAAATATTTGCAGAACGTCACCATGGGCAGATATAGCTTTGAAGTGGTCAAGGAATTCGCCTACCTTGGCTCACTGATGACCAGCGACAACAACACCAGCGCTGAGATAAAACGCAGAATCACTCTTGCCAACCGCTGTTTCTTTGGGCTCAAGAGGCAATTGAGAAGTAGAGCCCTCTCTCGGAAAACCAAGATGACACTGTATAAGACCTTGTCCTCCTTTACGGTGCAGAGGCTTAAACCTTAACAAAAGCGAATGAAGATGTCCTTGGTCGTTTCGAGTGGAAAATTCTGCGCACTATCTACGGTCCAGTTTTAGGCCATGTAGAGTGCATGGAAAATACAGCTTCGACCCGAAGAGTCTTCGAATCCACCCCACGCAGGTGGAAGGGGACCTTAACCACTGGGCTTGCCGCGCTGGAAACAGCTGGCCAGAGACCGTGCCAGCTGGAGACGCTTGTGGGTTGAGGCGCAGATTTACCACGGACTGTAGCGCCGCCTAAGTAAGTAAGTAAGCCTATTTTCTTCGACTGTCGTGGTGTTTTACATTTCGAGTTCTTTCTGTCGGGCCATCAAGTCAACAAAGAATGTTATTTGAGCGTTATACGTCGTTTGCGTGGTGCTTTTCGCCTAAAGGGGCTTGTTCATATTAAATTAGGTTCAGCTCTTCTCAGACAATCAACAATTCATACCAAAAACCGGATGTAAGTGTACGCCACCTTCTAGGAAAAAAGGTCTCCCCGTCCCCTATTAACTCGAACTTAATCTTTCTCCCATCTTTCTCGCTGTCGCTTTAATAAAATCTCATGAAAAAAAAACCAAATCCGTCGGATGATAATTCTCACAAACTTTTCTAATAAGTAATTCCCAACTCCCTATGCAAGAAACAAGTCAATAAGGCCCGGAAATACAAAAAAAAAAAAGGAAATACGCAGCAGCGTCTGTTCCTGTCGGTTATTAACTTTACTCCTTACGAACTCATACCAATAACATATAGTTTTGCAAATTTCTTCCGATGGCTACAGCGAATCCCTTGACTACAACCCCTCATTCGCACTCAGTAGTTCAGCTTTCCCAAGGTGTTGGAGTATATAATTCGCGCCGTTCCGTCGAGGATAAGGAGCAGTTTTTAAATAAATTTCAGTCAACTCAAGCGTATATTCTCCACCCGAAGGTTTTCGAAAAAACCATCGAGCAAAGTTGTTTAGTCCTACACCCTAGGCCGGTTTTGTTCGATGCATTTTTCAAGAGCTACTCGTACCGAAAGTGATAAAATGGGAAATTGTCTTCCGCTTGGATTGCCCTTCCTTCGGAATCAGCTTTAAATTAAATTTTTCGGTTTTCTCGGAGGAAATGCGATTGGGTCGACCGTATGAGTTGCCTTTGGCCGGATACGAAGAATGACATCTGAAAGTATGCAATACTTTCATGCTGCACTTGATTTCCGCTCGCTGTTCAACCGGAAGGAGCAATGTAATATCCTGCCAATCGGAACATTGTACATAGTTTGTGGTGATGTGGTGAAGGAATTCAAGTTCGCTTGCTTGCTTTTCGTTCCTTAATCAATTTCATTTGGGGTTTTGGGAAGTTTGAAATTTGTTTGTCATATTCTGGAAGTAAGTCCTTGTGCACGTGAAGGTTGGCACGTACGATGGTAAGTGCGAAACCCTAATGGCTGACTGTGTGCGGTGCAAGTATGATAGTACGTGTTACCTGCAGCTGGTGCTCCTTGTACGAATTGTAACAATGTTCATAAAGGTGATTTACAACGTTTGGTGATAACTGGAATGCTACTTGCGGAAGTTTGCTCTGCGCAGCTAATGCTAGTGTTATGCAGTGGTACGTGCAAGTTGGGCATGGACTGTAGGTGACTGTTGTAGTGTGTATGGCACGCATACATTCCAACAATTAAGTACAGATGACAAAGAAGAAGTTGTATCCGTGAGAGTTGACCGACATTACTTGGGGTGCATTTTGAAATGTCTTCATTTTAACAACGACAATGTCGAGGTATTTCAGTACTCGAGAAGCACATTTTTCAATAATCCAATTGTACGACTTTTTCGGCGAAATTACTTTATTTTCAGGCCAGCAACCCACTAAGTGTCTGGGCTTGAGTTAATACAGCCTTCCATCCTCGGCAATCCCGGTCACGCTGTTTACAGTCGGAGGGACCAAGTTGTCTTACGTCCGCGATCACGTTAGACAACCGGAGGTTCGGTCTTCCTCTTCTTCTCGAACCAGGAGGCTCGAAGTCGAAAACCCTCTTAGCTGGAGCGTTGGTGTTCATGCACTCGATGTGGCCGAGCCAATGTATTCGACGGATCTTTGCGTTCCGGACTATATCCACATCTATGTACAGCTCGTAGAGTTCGCGAGGTTCGGTCTCGAAGTCGAAGACCCTCTTAGCTGGAGCGTTAGTGTCCATGCGGTTCATGTGGCCGAGCCATTGCAGTCGATGGATTTTTGCCTTCCGGTTATGTCTTCCCTTCCATTCACCTTCCTCGCAGACAGGACCGAATATCTGTCGCAGAATTCTTCTTTCAAAGAAGCCAACGATCGGCTTTGTTGCCCTGTCTGACTCCTACATAAGACTTTTGTAGAGCATAACCTTGGTTCTTCGGGGTAGGAGCTTGGACCCTAGCTGTTTTGATGAAGTAGCAATGGTTGCCGAGGGTGATTGATGGTGTCATTCGTGGAGTTTATGTTTGCGGCGAGGTATGTGAACACCTTCACTACCTCGAAATTACAGCTGTCGATCGTTATACTTGGTCGTAAGCGATGGTTGACAGAGCGCTTTTCTCGTTGACAGCATATATTTCGTCTTCGATTCATTGATATGAAGACCAGCTCATTTCGCCAGACCTACAATCGTCGTGAAGGCTTTCACAATGGTGCGCTGGGAACTTGCGCCAATTTTAATATCGTCTGTGTAGCTTAGCAACTGAACCGATTTGTTCGCCGCACTATTTGTTCCAACACTAGATTGAGGACAGCGCTCGGAGGTTCTGGAGCCGAACTGCACGGTGTATCGGGTATTTATAAGCGTGGCTCAATACATCTGTATCAGTTTTCCTGGGATCCCGAATTCGGATATCGCATCAAACAATTCTTTTCGATGAATGCTGTATTATGCGGCTTCAAAATCGATAAAGAGGTGGTGTGTATCGATTCGAAACTCGCTGGTCTTTTCCAGGATTTGTCGAAGTGTGAATATTTGATCTATCCATCTGCGTGGCCGAAAGCCGCACTGATACATATGTGCCGTATAGTAAGAGACATTGGGCAAGGAGTTCTTGCAAAAGATATTATCGCCCTTTTTGTGGATCGGGCATATAGAGCTGGTATTCTAGTCGTCGGGCATGCTTACATCTTTCTAAATTCGACAGTGTTCCGGTGCATACTCCCTTTAAGAACTTCGCCTCCAGCTTTGAAGAGCTCTGATGGTAGTTCATTCGAGCCTGCGGCCTTGTTGTTCTTCAGCTTTTTGATAGCTACGTCTACTTCTATGTCTACAACTTCGTCGACTGGAAGCGGGATCTATTCATCTACTACCACTCTCTCTTCTTCATGCCGCTGGAAATGTTACTTGAAAACATCCACTATTCCCTGCGGGTCGGTAACAAGATTGTTCTCGCAATTTCAAAGAGCCTAGGTGCCGTTTTTAAAGCCCGCTGCGAGGCTTTTGGCTTTTTTTTATAAAAGTTTCTTACCGCGTGTTTGTCCTGGACCCTTCGATATCCGCGAGCTGGGAGGCTGCTAAGATTCTCGTTTGGCGATCTCTGAGGTGCTCAGGCTTCCAATGTTGAACCTCCTGTTGGTGGGCTGATGCAGAATTCTAGCATTGGAAAGTTGGTCTCTGAGTTTCGCTGCCACTAGGAAATAGCCAGAGCCGACGTTTGCCCCGTTAAACGTTCTAACAACCAGGATATTTGAAGTATGTCTTGCGTTTATGAGCGCATGGTCAATTTGATCGGCAGTTCGACCATTTGGACACCGCCAGATTGCTGTGTGGATCTTCTTTTGAAGAAATCTTGTACTACTTATTATCGCATTAAGAGTCGCCGCAAAGTCCGTAAGTCCAAAGCCGTTGTCTGTTGCCGTATCGTGGAGGCTGTATTTTCCAACTGCTTTGCCAAGGATGTTCTCCTTACCGATTTTGGCGTTGAAGTCTTCGAGTTCGATTTTGATGCCCTACTCCGGACGAGCTCCGTAGGCGTCGTCCAATAGATCGTAGAAAGCGTCTTTGATGAGTTCTTCAGCCTAGTTAGTAGGGGGGTGTGCGCAAATGAGGCTGATGTTGCAAATTCTGCCTTCGATGCGGATCACAGCAGGTCGATGACTTTCTACCTTACCCTTTTTCCAAGACGAATATTCATCCCAATGAGTGCAGCTTTTTGTGCCAACTGTAATAATTGTCGCACGCCTTCTTCTTTATCATTCCTTGTCCTATCCAGCGTACTTCCTGGATCGCAGTAATATCCCCTTTATACTGCTTGAGGGTCTTTTCTGGTTGATGAGTAGCTCCAGGAGTGTAGAGAGTTCTCACGTTCCAGGAACATAAACGCAAATTGTGGGCTTTTCATTCTGTGTCTACGTTGGGTATCAGTCTTTGTATCCGAGGCCATATTCTCATTCATAACAAGTTTTCGTTTTACATGGGCGGGTTGTTAGCCCTTCGCATAGCCGTCATCCTGGTCGGGTTGGGTCCTCTTGCCTAAGGCGGTAGCTGCATACATCAGTTCAAGAGGCTGTATGTCAACTTGACCTAAGCAGTAGCTAGGAAAAGTCTCGCCATTTTGACTGCAATCAGCAACCTTGCCCTACATGCCCAGGCCCTATCTAATGAAATGGTCCGGAAGATTCAATGCAGTGCGAGACGGTACTTTATCGTGGTGCATGCATAACGTTAAAATAATATTCTTTGTTGACAGTTGGACCTGGCGGAAGTGCACAAGAATCGACACTCGAAGCGTCTGAAACCTAAAACATCCCTTAAAACGTTATTGACTGATCCTTTTGAAATGCCACCATCATCAGAGAGATGCTTAATTGTATTGACGGTTTGCATGCACCGAGTCTTTGATTTATTTGACGTGAGCTTCGTCAGTTGAGGCTGATGGTCGTCCGGGACGCTCTTGTAGACGTTTTTTTCGAAAAAGCCTCATCACCAAAGGCTTTCTGTACCATCCCCAACGAATCAGCAGCAGAACATTCAACCCGCAAACAAAATTTAATACAAATTCTTTGCTCAAAAAATTTATATATGGAAATCGAAAAATTCACTTTTACTTGTAAAACATGGCACGGATGTCAATAACAGTTCTTACTTACTTACTTTGATGGCGCTACAGTTCGGGGTGAACCAGGGCCTCAACCAACAAGCCTCTCCAGCCGGCCCGATCTTCGGCCAGCCGCTTCCAGTGCCGAACGCCCAGTTGGTTGAGGTCCCCTTCCACCTGTGCGCGCCACCTTAAATGCGGTCGTCCTCTGCTGCATCGTCCCTCGGGGTTGGAGTCGAAGACTCATCGGGCCAAAGCGTTAATGTCCATTCGCTCTACATAGCCTAGCCATCTTAGACGTTGGAGCCGAAGACTTCTAATCAGGCCGATGTCGCTGTACAGTCCGTACAGTTCTTGGTTGAATCTCCTCCTCCATTCTCCGTTTACACAAACGGGACCAAAGATTACACGCAGAATTTTCCTCTCGAAACGTCCAAGAGCCTCTTCATCCGCTTTTGACAACGTCCAAGCCTCAGCGCCGTAGAGGAGGACCGGGATGATTACGGTTTTGTAGAGGGAAACCTTAGTTTTTCGAGAGAGGGCTCTACTACTCAATTGCCTCTTGAGCCCGAAGAAGCAGCGATTGGCAAGAGTTATTCTGCGTTTTATCTCAGCGCTGGTGTCGTTGCTGCTTGTCACTACCGAGCCAAGGTAGACGAAGTCCTTGACTACTTCAAAAATATAGCTGCCGAAGGTGACGTTCTGACCAAGACGTCGGTGTTGTGCGTCTTTCTTGGATGACAGCATATATTTGGTCTTGTCCCCATTTACCCTTAGACCCACTTTCGCCGCTTCTGCTTCAATGCTTGTGAACGCCTCATTGGCGTCTCGCTTTGTTCGTCCAATAACATCAATGTCATCTACGTAGGCAAGCAATTGTGTGGACTTGAAGTTGATCGTACCTCTTGTATTGGCCGCAGAGTCCCGCACGATCTTTTCAAGAATAATGTTGAAGAAATCACATCACAGTGCGTCACCCTGTCTAAAACCTTTTTTAACATCAAAGGGGTCGGTTAGTTCACCTCCGACCTTAATGGAGCAGCGAGAATTCTCCATAGTCATCCTGCATAGTCTGACGAGTTTGGCGGGAATGTTAAAACATGACATGGCTCCGTATAGCTCGTCTCTATAAACACTGTCATACGCGGCTTTAAAGTCGACGAAAAGAGTGTGCGTGTCGACCTGGAATTCATTGGTCTTCTCCAAGATCTGCCGTAGTGTAAATATTTGGTCTTTCACCTATCAGATTGCCCACGAACGGATTCAGGTACTTACACAGTACGGCAGAGAGGATCTTGTAGGCGATGTTCAGGAGGCTTATCGCTCTGTAATTGGCGCAGTCATAGGGGTCTCCTTTCTTATGGACCGGGCAAACGATACTGAGATTCCATTCATCGGGCATGCGTTCTTCCGACCATATCTTGCAGATGAGTTGGTGCATGTTCCTAACCAGCTCATCGCCAGCTGCTTTAAGCAGCTCCGCGGGGAGTCCGTCTGCTCCAGCAGCTTTATAAGACTTAAGTATCGATATCGCTATCTTAACATCGTCTAGGTCGGGTGGACGGGATTCTCCTTCGTCTTCTTCCATTGTGAATGGTTCGCTCTGCCTGATGGCGGCAATAACAGTTCTACCAACCTAAAAATAAAAGTATTTCCCCAGCTGCATTCAAATGTCACCTTACTTTTTGGACAGAGTTATAAATCAAGAAAGTCTCTACTACTACCGTAAACTAGAGGCAGGATACCATTTTCTACGTTTAAGCAAGTACTTTTATCACTCGACCTTGTTCGTCAAGAACCCCAGGGAGCTAGTCGAATTGCCGCTTGTGCTTCGTCGAAAACTCTCAGACTCAGATGTAGAAAATCAAGAAGTCAAATACCACCAATAGCACTGTGGAACCAAATACTATAGTCTAAATTAGGCGAATCAGCTTGATAACCTAGCCTTGTCGTCCTGCTTCCATTCTGAACATGCCTCGGCAGGACAAATCACCCACGAACATACTAAGTGGGATAGCCCATCTAATTAACATTCTACCACGTTCCTTCACCTAAGCGTTACACAAATGGTGATTTGCCAAAAACACGTTCCCGTGATTATCCCACGTAATGAATAGGACTACGTACATCATCCCCAATAACCAAAACCACCCCAGCATTCCTGGACGACAACCTTCGTATGCGAAGGAACAATATCTTCAAGTGGATACGAGTGTCACGACCAAATAGAAATGATTTTTATAAATGACTTTCAATACGTCGCCTAACCTCACCCGCTAACTACCGGTAATATCGATAAATGTTTGCTTTAAGAATCACCGAATTCTCGGATTAGGGCAATCCCTAATGGGTTCATACTGTTAGATGTCATCGGACAGAAATTACTTTTTCATGCCACCCGCAGTGGCAGGCATCATAAATCACCGGTTAGACCCTGTCAGGTACTCAGTAGTACTTTTGGAGGTACACGTGCATTCGAAGGATGCAAGGTTCTGTGGATTTCGCCAGAATCCATTTATTCGATCCGATGGAGTTTCGCATGGTTGGAGGGAATTTAATAATTTTTTCCTTTTTCACGTTAGGCCGGCGAAAGGAAAGGCTTTAAGGTTTTTGAATTTGGTTGCACGCCTTAAGGTGTATCAGTAATGGTACGCCATGAAGTACCTATCTAAATAAACATATGCACAGTGAAGACCATGCCTCTGGTCGGAGTGAAATACTGATAGCATTTCGGAGCAGAGCTTATGAACGTCGTCTACTGAAATAGAGATGGATTCCAGTGGGAGGATGGAAACAGAGAAGATAATTCGAAAGGAAAACTTATTGAGATTCCTCGGAGTGGACGGAAAGTTGAAAATTTATTACGACGCACCAGAAATGTGTATGGGACGCCGGTGCTCTCAGTTGTGGTACATGTACTTTAAGATGGAGTAAGAAAAATGTTTGCAGATGGAATTTGGTAGATGTGCTCAGATGTCACATCGTAGAATTATGTACTCCCCCAAGTCTTATGCTCGTTTGCAAACATGTATCCTTGAACTTGTGCCCTGCTATTAGGCACTTGAAAATGTAAGGTTGTGGGCAGTTATGCTGGTTGGTCCTGACAGCATGAGTTCAAGGAAAAAAGGACTTCTTCTTCTTCTTAGCGGGTGATACAGTTCGGGGTGAACCTGGGCCTCAACCAACATGCCCCTCCATCTAGCACGATCTTTTGCTAGCCTTTTCCATTGCCGCACACCCCCAGGTGGTCCCCTGTGTGCGCCATCTTAAGTGCGGCCGTCCTCTACTTCTTCGTCCCTCGGGGTTGGATTCAAAGACTATCCGGGCTGGAGATGTGGTGTCCATTCGCTCTACTTACTTACTTATCAGGCCTGCGATCCATGGAGGATCTGAGCCTGAGCTATAGCTGCCTTCCATCCTTGACGGTCCCGGGCACGCTGCTTCCAGTTGTCAAGACCAAGATGTCCTACATCCGCGATTACTCGCTCTACATGACCCAGATATCTTAGGCGTTCAATCCGTAGACGCCTGACTAGACTCATGTCGCTGTACAGCCCGTAAAGTTCGTGGTTGAATCATCTCCTCCATCCTCCGTCTGCGTTTATAGGCCCAAAAGTCACGCGCAAAATCTTTCTCTTGAACCAACCAAGGGCCTCCTCATCCGCTTTTGATAGCGTCCATGCTTCTGCGCCATACAACAGGACCGGGATGATAAGGGTCTTATATAGAGTCAACGTTGTCGATCGGGAGAGGGCTCTATTACTCAATTGCCTCCTGAGCCCAAAGAAACAGCGATTGGCAAGAGTGATTCTGCTTTTGATTTCGGAACTGATGTTGTTCCAGGTCACTGCGGCGAAGTCCTTAACTACCTCGAACTTATATCTGCCTATACAAACGTTCTGGCCAACACGTCGGTGGTGAGCGTCCTTTTTATCGATGACAGCATACATATATTTAGTTTTGCCCACGTTTACCGCCAAACCAATTTTCGCCGCCTCCATCTCAATACTCGCAAGCGCCTCATTGACATCTCGCTTTGATCTACCTATTATATCAATATCGTCGGCGGATGCAAGGAGTTGCGAGGATTTGAAATAGATTGTGCCTCTTGTATTGGCCAGTGATTTTTGCACAATCATTTCCAATATGATGTTGAAGAAATCACACGACAGCGCATCGCCCTGCCTAAATCCTTTTTTGACATCAAAACTATCGGTGAGGTGTTTACCGATTCGGATGGAGCAGCGAGCGTTTTCCAAAGTCTTCCTGCATAGTCTGACGAGCTTAGCAGGTATGTCAAAGGTAGACATAGCGTTGTATAGCTCGTCTCTAATTACGCTGTCGTATGCGGCTTTGAAGTCGACAAATCGTAGAACTCATCTTTGGCGGAGTCATCCTTGTCTTCCGTGGGGGCGTAGACGCAGATCAGGCTAATGTTAAAAAATGTAGCCTTGATACGGATTGCCGAAAGCTTAGGACTTTTTGCCTTAGTCCACCTTGAACAACAAATCCGCATCCAAACAATAGTTGCCCTCTCTCCCTATAGCAGTCGCCGTAGTAGATATCGCAGTTTTTCATCCGCTTTATACTCGGTCCATTCAATCGCATTTCCTGGATGGCGGTTATGTCCGCTTTGTAGCGGTCTAGGGCGTCTGCAAGTTGTTCGGCTGCACGTGGCCTGTTTAGGGACCTAACATTCCACGTACAAAGCCTAAGAACTGTGTCCTTTTCTCGTTTTTTGCAAGGGTCGTCAACATATATCTGGTCCGTTATATCCGAGGCTTGTGGTTGTTTCGGAGTTTGTGGTTTTTTTACGGTTACGGCTTACTAGGCTATAGCCCAACCGACTAATCCTGTTTTTCGGCGCAGGAGGCTCACCATTCGCCCTTCCCCGTCTGCAATTTCCAGATGGCACCACGAGGATGTGGGGATAGGACTTACTAACAGTGCCGCAAGTACGGCAGTACAGGCCAGCATCCGTCGGATAGATGCTACCCTTACGAGGCCTTTGTTAGTCCTTTGCCAGGATTTACAGTCCTATTATTCCACGTTCTACATACCCCAATGAGCCATAGGACCGTAAGTGCTCTTCCTCGCCGAAGCATACCAATTTCATTTCAAAGTAATCCAAAGAACCATTACATTTCTGGTTGCCATAAATCACGCGTAACTATTTTAACATAATCCCAAAGTTCGTATACTACCCGCTTTACCACAATCCCTAAATCCATCAAATCGCATTCTATCCTCCACAAGCTGTATGTGCACTTCGTCCGAGCCGCGGAATAGTACACATTTGATTGGCAGCGTATTGCGTTAATATCACACGCTCATTGACACCTCTTGACATTCATCCCACAAATTTACTCGAAACCTATCCATTAGCCCGGGATTGATGAAGCACAATATGGGCCGGAGCTCGTATCTGCATTCGTAACCCAATTACGTATCTGAAATAAATCACAACGAATTCAGTACATATACCTACTACTCGGGCTACAGATTTATGAATCTAAATTCGCACATGTGAAGCGCATAAATGAAGCAAGCACTACACAATTGTGTAATCATTTTTCCTGGTATCGCGAGGATAATCAGGACGAAGTGATGGGATGGAGGCGGTATGGATTTCAATTAAGCCTCATTCATAATTCACTCAACAAAACTCGGAATAGTCAAGCGAAGCAGGGAAGCTATACGATGGAATAGAATATATCACGTAACACGACCAAAACGTATGTACATAAGTCGAGCAGTTCAGTAGCTCTGGCAAGGATAATTTAGAGGCGCGAAAATCGATATTTAAATTTTGGTTAAACACTCTTGAAGGATCTCGAAGAATATTCGCTGCAACCCTGAAGAGTACTTACTTAAAATTCCACTTCGTGTCATTACACTACTTTACATCACACTAAGAGCCTCTTATCCCTTTATCAGCCTTCACTTCTCTTGATTTAAGATCAGAGTAAGACAAATATCAAGAAAAACTTCTCCCATAAACCGTGAGATAAGAACTTACCCAAACTATGTAGTACATGAACGCCTGACCGGAAAGAAAAAACTTGCTCCTTAGATCCTCCTTGCTCCTTGTTACTTCCTGGTCAAGGGTCGTTTAGGGAAGCATAGCTACGTATATGGGTCATGGAATGTAATGCTATCGAAGCACACTTTGTGAATCAACTTTATACCACTAATGACCCGGTCGGTGTGTCGGTGATACAATTAATCAAAAGCAAACCATTCCACCTATGGTAGAGATACGGACCACACACAAGCCACCGATAGACTTTTTGAAGGTTGTTGTCGAACGACCGAGGTGCCTTTTCGTGATGCTATTCCTCGTCGTGTTTGCTAATGTGTTTCGCAGGCAATTGAATGGCTAGAAATATGATGTGGTCGATGGCAATGGTAATGGCAGTTGGTTGTGATCACGAACATGTAATTCGCACGACCAAGGAACGCGGCTGAAAGATAATTATAAAAGGTGCCCTTGTTCTGGAACACGGAAGGATACGAGTGAATTATCTTGTAGGCGACCGTCTTTAGAGTCTTTTTATTATACCCGTATATTGGACTCATCCATCTATGGGTGCGATTAGCGTCGTTGTATCCTTAGGCTTCGGTTTTATGGTCTTTAAGGATTGTAAGATCCTTCGTGCTCGGAAGTAATGCTACTTCGACTCTTAAAGTAACAGTTTTTGGTTTTCCAAAAATCATTTTTATCCAACTCAACTCGTGTCTGTTGACATATTATTTTCCAGCCGAGTGAGTAAGTAATATCGTTTACTTGGCTAAAGCCTTTCCCACGACGTTCGGATAGTATAGTCTAGTTCTATTCACGTGTCTTGCTTCAACCTTGTAGTATGCAACCTTGAGGTGAAAATGTTTTGCTTTATTAATAGATCGAAACCCGGAGCTGATAGTGGACATCAAAAAGACTCGAGAGACAGTACGGCCTCACTCCAGCTGTTTTCTCCTCGATATATGTATACCGGATGGTAGAGGACTAACAAAGGCCTTGTAGGACTAGCATCTGCCGACGGGGCTGGCTCGCTAAAAACACCGAGTAAAAGCCTCTGTAGCCGAATACCTTGCAGCTCTGTTAGCTAGGTCCTACTTCCACTTCCTCGTGGTACCATCTGGAAATTTCCTGACTATGGAGATTACTATTAGAAGAGGACGAATGGCGAGTATGCTGCGCCACAAAACAGGAATGATCCTTGCAAAAAACGAAAAAAGGACAACGATCTTCGGCTCTGTACGTGGAATGTTAGGTCCCTAGACGGACCACGTGCAGCTGAACAACTTGCGGACACACTAGACTGCTATAAAGCGGACCTAGCCACCATCCAAGAAATGCTGTCAAATGGACCGGTCATAAAACGGATGAAAGACTGCGACATCTACTACGGTGACTGCGAAGAGAGGACAACGATTGTTCGGGTGGATCTTTTGTTCAGTGGGTTAAGGTGGACTAAGGAAAAAAGTCCTAAGCCACGAAGACAAGGATGACCCCTCCAAAGATGAGTTCTGCGATCTCCCAGACAGAAAGGTATGCTCAATGTACTAGGAGACCCCAACGCTATGCTGGGTAAGGAAAGCATTTTTGAACGAGTCATCACAGCCTACACGACACCACATCCGATAGCGGACACAGGCTGATTGATCTTGCTACGGGGCGAAATCTCCTTCTAGCCAGTACGCGCTTCCCGCAACTCGATATACACAAAGGCACCTGGCGGTCGCCAGATCAATCAATCACTAACAAGATTGATCACATCGCGATCGACGTCAGTCACTCCTCCACTATTCTTGATGTTCGATCTTTCCGAGGAGCTAACATCGACTCGGACCACTATCCTGTAGTAGCCAAGATGTGCCTACGGATATCACGAACGCAGCGGAGTATAGTAAGAATACAAAGTTATGACGTCGGAAAGCTACTACGGCCAGAAACCGCTCATGCTATTACCGATCGCGACTCCCTTAAACTCTCTTCACACCTCAACCCTCCACGCAGTCAATAGAACAACAATGGAACCTTTGCAAATAAGCCCTGAAAAGCACTGTATCTAAAGTTTGGGACTTTCAGGCTCCACCGCGAAGGAACACCTGGTGCGATTACGAGTGCAGGATGATTCACATAGCGAACCAGGAGGCAGATAGAGCGTCGCTGCATAGAAGAAGAGCAGCTCGTGAGCTCTACGAGTTAAAAAGAAGGGAGGGGCATGTTGAGTCAAAAACCACCAAAGCGCTGTCAGCTTTTTGGCAATGCAAAGGAGCTTTTGGCAAAACAAGAGGTTTATCGCCGGCAAAGTTCCTCCTAATCTACGTGGCAATGATAAGACCTATAATCTCATATGCATCGGTTGTAAAATGGAACAGGCTAACACGCAAAGATGTCGTAGCCTCTTTCATCAAACTCCAAGGAACGGTTTGTCTCAGCTGTACAGGAGCTTTCCCTAGTACGCCGGGCGCTGCTCTAAATGCTATGATGAACCTTCCATCCCTTGATATATTTATCAGAGGGTATACTCTGAAAGCCATGTCTCGTCTCAAGAGAAATGACTTTATAGGAATAACAGTCCTGCGACCGCTGTCTCATGGACATGCCTTCTGATAAACTGACGCCCGTTATCCTACTGCGCCGTAATTTCACAGTTGAGTTTGAATGGCGTCAGGATTGGCTTTAGCTGGACACTGAACCTGGAACCTTCTTTTCAAGGATGGGTTAAGGTTCAGGCGGAGGTCCGGTGCTGAGGTCTTTTTGAGCGCGAAAACATCCGACTGCACTTCTCCTTAGGAAAATATGCGTCTGTGTTTCAGTCAGAGATATACGCAATCCTAATGGCCATGCACTATGTTGTGAAGCACAGATGGAGGGGGAAAGCATATGCGTCTGCAGTGACAGCCAAACTGCACTCAACCCCTTAACTAGCTCCAAATTAGTGCTTGAACTTAAGTCCTTCTTGAACAGAGTCGGTAGACTAAATTTATTAAGGTTTGAGTGGGTTCCAGGCCACTCTCGAATCCCAGGAAATGAGATATCTGATGAAGTCGCCAGAATGGGTTCAGAGGAGAGGGATTGTCCGTAGGTGGAGGGATTGTCCATGTTGCAGGATGTCTGCAGCATTCCTCCTGTCTTTAAGGAGAATCGACTGCAGAAGGCTTGTGGGAGTCATCACGGGCCATTACACTTTTGCTAAGCATCTCTGCGTGCTTGGCATCAGTGAGACGCCTACCTGTGCTGCATGTTGCGAGGAGGATGACACTGCTGAGCATTTCCTCTTTTATTGTCCCTCCTTTGCTTGCGCACGATGGCGCAACCTTGGCGCCGACGTAGTGTGTACCGAATCCCTCAGCTCTACATCACTGAAGCTTCTCAAATTTTTCTCCGGAAAACGGGGCAAATACACTAATGTAAGGTGTCTGTCTGGAGTACAATGGACCAGTGCTTGCGTCTGAGTGCTCCAACAGATAGCAGAAGCCGCCAAAAAAAAAAAAAAAAAAAACAACACGGCCACAGATCACAGATCACACGGCCACAAACACAGAGTGATTGACTGTATGACAAGTATCTGTCTATTCGCTACAATTTTGGTATTCTGGTGTTCCACTAGCAAATACCGCCTCCAGTCACTGTACAAGAACCGTGCAACAGGTGCAACACTTGAATCACAAGAATTATTCAATAGTTGAATAAACTAAGAGTCAGAAGTCATTCGACATGGATAAGGCAGCCGCCCAGCAACAAGCGACGGGCTCGAAGATCGAGCAAATCATACCCAACTATCGTAAGGATTCAAAGATCCGAAAGACGTTGAGCTATTATCAGGAACGTTTGAAGAGACTCACCGAGCAGTGGGATATCTTCGAACAAACCGACACCGAGATTAGGGAAGCATTCCCTACACATCTGAAGCATCCATACTTCGCCAGTGAGTATTACGATGCTGTAAAACAGGTGTATGATCAGTCCAGCGACGAATTCCGTAAGAACATTGAAAGACTAGAACAAGCAGAGAATGTTACGGAGGAGGAGTCCGACGATCATCATCAGCAGGAGAATCAGCATCCACCATCAGGTGATAACAACGAGTGCACAAGGCAAATGAGGAGACAACAATCGACTATAGACTCGCTGCAGCGAGTATTAGCCACGATAGATGAGAATGGGCTTTCTAAGCACTACTACGAGGTGAAGGAAAGAACCATCAACCGATACTGGACTCAAATTGAAGGTATCCATAATTCAATTCAGGAGTCAACCAATGATGTCGAAAGCATTGGATATGACATCGAAAGGAAAAAGTACAACAAGCACTCATTTTCTTGGCTGAGATGATCGAAAAGCATACTGCACCCCAGCAGTACGCTGAATCAACCAACTCCAAGATTAACCTGCCGAATATCGGTCTTTCTAAGTTCAATGGAGATCATTTGAATTGGACGCAGTTTCACGACTGCTCACAGTCCAACGATGGTAAATGGTGTTGGACAATCAACACGAAATTCACATCGTAGAACTAACATCAAGGTGGTCCTTGAAGCAACACATTTTTCCACAAGAATGGAGGCACTCATCATAACACAAATAGTGTCTCCACAACCTTCACAAATGTTTGAAGTATCCATATGAGCCCGGATATCAGCCCAAACGAACAAATTGGGCTCGGTTCCAAGCTCAACTCGCCGCTAAAGAGGATATACTTCTTAAGTCGATTGAATCGACAGACGACATCGACGAAGCGGCTTACCAGCTCAATGCAGCACTCATCTCATCCTTCGGAGACAGCTGTACACCCAGGATAACTACACACACGCTTGAGTCCCTAAGGAAGCAGGTGAGATCGCTGTTTAACAGAGCTAAACTGTATAATAGTTGGACTGATTATAGATCTGCTCTAACTAAATACAACCTCGAATTGGGGAAATCCAAGAGAATGTCTTGGAGGAAACATGGCGAGCACATAGACTCGCTGTCAATTGCGGCCCGACTCCACAAAGCACTATCTCGAGAGCACACAAATGGGCTCGGGCTGCTTCGCAAATCAGACGGCACTTTTACCGTCAATCGCAGGGAAACGCTGGAGACTTTGCTCGAGATGCACTTCCCTGGTTCTACTTCTTACTCGATGTCCTCTGACGATCAAATAAACGTCATAGGTAACATTGACAGTAGACCAAATAGCCTCTCTGGTAGACTCTTTAGCCCTGACAGGGTCGAATGGGCAATTGGTTCATTCAAACCCTACAAGGCTCCAGGCAAAGACGGTGTCTTTCCTGCAATCTTACAGAAAGGCTTGAATACAATTCTACCATCACTGATAGTTCTTTTTAGGTCTTGCTTCAACCTGGGATACATACCCCAAAATTGGAGAGAGGTCAATCTTGTCTTCATCCCCAAGATTGGGAAACCAAGTGAGCAACCTAAGTCCTATCGCCCTATCAGTTTGACGTCGTTCTTTTTAAAAACAATGGAGAAACTGATAGAGCTCCATATTAGAGGTATCCTGGAAAACCAGATACCTCTGCATCCGAACCAGTATGCATGTCGCAAAGAGCGATCTACCGATAATGCACTACACCACTTGGTGACGCACATTGAAAATAGTTTCATACAAAAGGAGATCGCAATCTGCGCCTTCCTCGATATAGAGGGAGCTTTCGATAATACTGGCTATGATTCGATCACCACTGCACTATCCTGCAGGGGTGTAGACCATCCCACTAATCACTGGATCAGGGCGATGCTAAATAGCCGTTTTTTATCAGCCACATGCGGAGAGGTCTCAGTGACAGTATCGGCGGTTAGAGGATGCCCACAAGGGGGAGTCCTCTCACCACTGCTTTGGTCGATAGTCATTGACGATCTACTACGCAAGCTAACCACTCGGGGCTATGAGGTCATCGGGAGGTCATCGGATATGCTGATGACCTAGTGGTCATCGGATATGCTGATGACCTAGTAGTCATTGTTACGGGCAAGTGCGAGATCACTGCCTGTGAGCGCATGCAGCTTGCGCTCCAATTTATCTCTGACTGGTGTGGCAGAGAGGGTTTATCTATTAACCCAAATAAGACGATCTTAGTCCCATCTACAAAGAGGAGAAAGGTACAACCCTGCTCAATCTTACTAAATGGCACACGCATAGGATTTTCAGAGGAAGTAAAGTATCTAGGTATTGACCTAGACCGTAGACTCAACTGGAACTCCAATATGAGAAATAAACTCATGAAAGCGACCAAGGCCATGTGGGCCTGTCGACGCACCTACGGTAAAACCTGGGAACTTAAACCTAAGGTAGTCCACTGGCTATATACCGCGATAGTTAGACCTATCGTCATTTACGGGTCCACCGTATGGTGGTCAAAAGTTGAGCAAAAAACTACTATTATTAAGCTTCAACGCCTTCAGAGACTAGCGTGTCTCGGCATCACAGGCGCTATGCCAACCTGCCCCACGGCAGCCCAAGAAGCACTCATTGGACTCACTCCACTGCACCTTTTGACGTGACAACGTCTATTAAATCGGTTAGCGCTGAAATATGGGATGCCGAAACGCAAAAAACGCAGAAAAATGTAGACTAACTAACTAACTAACTAACGAGTAGTGAGCTCGCGCGAAAATTATCAACATGTCGGATAAAAAAAAAATTCGGCGTCGTTTAGTGGAATTAAATCAAATAAAATCATATCAAAGACCTATTGTTGATAGAATATTAGAAATAAAGAACACTTAAGCGTTTGAGTTTAAGTGTTTAAGTGTCTTATTCAATTAAATACATGTATAATACTGTAATATGAAAATAAAACATTGCAATCAATAAAAAAATTATATGTAATTGTTGAATATATAATATTTATACCTCATTCATAAAATCGTATAATAGACGTTGTCACGAAATAATGGATTTGGCTAGTAACAGTCAATCTAATAACAGTTTTTATCAAAAAGGTGGCATTACGCAGTGCAATCAGAATCCTCTGCTCGGGAACAAATATGCCATGTAGAACCGCAGGCCACATGTCCATATTACAACACCTTCCCGAGCTGGATATGATTACTACAGTCTCGGACGCACTGCCACACACCTTCACCTTTGACAAGAGATTTGAGATACTGATCCCAAACTGCTCAGCATGGGAAAACAGTGATCCCCTGCTAAATGTCAAAGGCCTTAGGTGGTACACGGATGGCTCCAAGATGGCTTCCGGCGTTGGCGCCGGCATCTTTGGACCAAAACGCAAAATCTCGAAGGCACTGGGAATAAGTCCCGGCATCTTCCATGCAGAGCTGCATGCCATCCTAACATGCGTAGATCTAAATCTCGAGACTGGCATCAGAGGAGTAACCATCAACATACTCTCTGATAGCCAAGCAGCACTTAAAGCGCTGGGTTCGTACAGCACGAACTCAAAAATCGTCAAGGAATGCCATGACGCCCTACAAGACCTCGCCAAAAGAAACAATGTTAAACGTTGGTGGGTGCCAGGCCATAAAGGTATCAAGGGCAATGAAATTGCCGACCAACTTGCCAGGAAGGGCTCCAGTGACAAGTATATAGGTCCGGAACCATTCTGCGGCATTCCCGCGTCTATGGTAAATTACTTCTTAGACAAGTGGGAAAAATTACAACACCTGTCCTTTTGGAACAGCGTTCGGGGACTCCGTCAATCTAAACGACTTATACGACCTCTGAACAAGCACCCTATTGACATACTCAAACTCAATAGGATGGATATCAGAAGACTAGTCAGCTATCTAACGGGACACTGCGGTCTGAGATATCATTTAAACAAAATTAGCCTCTCGTCTGAAACTGAGTGTCGGCTCTGTCTTGAGGACGAAGAGACGGCAGAACACATACTGTCTGAGTGTGCTGCTCTCTGCCAAGCGTATCCTTCTCAGTGAAGTTATGACTCCTGAGGGGATCACCCTGGCTCCTACGAGAAGCATTCTCAACTTCATTATAGAAGTGGAGAGGCTACTCGGCTAAATCGGCTAGCAGGCACAATAGATCTGCAAAGGTCGCAGTGCCGCATTGCTATTGATAGCACTAGCCCTATATGTAAAACAAAAAAAAAAAAAAAAATGCACATGGCAAATACCAGGTAAAATCAAATTAGCAGACCCACAATTCAACAAGCCAAGCCGAATTGATCTACTAATCGGAGCAGAATACTACCACCAGAGTATCGGACAACTAAAGTTAGGAGAGAATCTACCATTACTGCAAAACACAATTCTTGAATGGATTGTCACCGGAAAGGTTTGTGGAATATCTTCGTTAGCTGCTACATGTGGCATCTACACGGAGGACGATTCTCTTGAGCAATCAATGGAAAGATTTTGGGAATTAGAAAAATGACCAGAAGTCCAGTCCAACCACACATTGGCAGAACAACGATGCGAAGAAATATTCAATCACACCATTGAGCGAGATACGACTGGAAGATTCATTGTAAGTTTACTATTTGCAGAAGATCCAGAAAGGCTAGGTGCCTCGATGGACATTGCGTTAAGTAGGATCTATGCATTAGAACGGAAGTTAGCGAAGGATTCTGACTCATCTAACTTATTTTTCGATAATTTTTAGGATGGATGGCAAAACATCGAAAATAGAAAAAACTTCCTAACTCGAATCTGGAGATCAAGAAACCTACGTACTATATGCTATAAGGGATTCACGAAGCCGAGGCATGTCAAACTACCATTCGATTTAATATCTTCGCTCAAAACATACGTTTCACGACGTCTACTTTCCCCAACAACCCTTTAAGCAGCCCTTTCCCGAAACCCTTACCGTGTATGAAAAAAAAAAAGAATGAAAAATGTGGGCTTAGAAGGAAAAGCCAAAAACCCCAATAGCTTCTCCCAAAATATTTTAGCAAATAATTATATCCCAACACATGAGGGAAGAGAAAGGAAGACCTCCAAGCCCAAGCTCCCAAAACCATGAAATAAATCGACTTCCCCGTACGGGCGAGGCACAAACATAAATTACATCATTACCCTCGCCCAAGTCGGTATCAATGAATCGACATTCAAATGCGAATCAAAAGTAATGAAATTCATTTAAACCGAATTAACGACAATCGCTCCGTTCGCCCTACGAGCCGATATCGATTTTATGCGTCTGAAAGCAGTCGCATCACTCACCAATTGATGAGCCTTGAGACGTGCGAGCATAAAGGATCCGCTTCCATGTTTTTTTGCTTTTTTTTTTTTTTTTTCTATCTCATCTGAATTTGTAATTTGTCTGGGTTGTGTGTTTTATCTGGAATTAAGCTAAGTACGAGTTATTGATTCAATCTTCGTTCCAATGAAGCAAATGCCATTACCGTTGAAATTGAGCTTTACATCCTGCCTATTGTTTCGTTAAGTCCTTGTCGTGTTTTGGTATTCAATGTGCTCCTAACAATCGCTGTTAAATCGGTTCGATGGATTGATAACAGGTTCGTGTAAAGCTGTCACTTGCAAAATGCGTTTTTCCTGCCCCTGCACTTGTGGCAGCCACTCATATCCGTGAAAACCGGAAATGGTTATGCAAATCCCCGGTATTGTGTGTTATCTTGATTTGCAGGCAGATAGATCCTCGCACACCTGACAATATTGCGCGTTGTGCGTCTTATTTATATTCGGATGGTGTGTCAGCAGGCGAAGGGGTTATATTATGCTCGTTCCGACTGTGGTAGAAACCACGATATGGAATTTTATGACGGAATTTTGTCGTGCAGCCTGCGTTCCACATTTTCAATCTAAATCGAGTTAAGCGAAGGGCTCAACTGAATCCGTCGTGTTGTTCCTTTTCTGATATTTTATTTTCCTTTCTTTATTGTCCCTCTATGAAATAAACTTCGTCTGTGGTATGTACATTGCAAACTACGGGTTTTTATTTTTTTCAAAGCTTTTGCCATTTTGCGAACATATTGGTGGAGCAAGGAAAAGGGGTTCCTTCACCTATTAACTGCTTTCTCTTGCCTACAAGCTGTCATATGCAAATCTTGTAGCTATGGCAATTGAGCGAAGTGGCGTTTCAGTTGTCTGCCTTTGATGGTAGGAATTTACATAAAACCTGTGTTTGACAGGTGATTAATCAAATTATGTTTTAATAGAGACAAATGAGGCAATAATAAGCAAACACGCGTATTGACAATAGGCAAAATTCAAAAAAATGGAAATCGATGGAATTTCAATCCAATATATGTACCAATAGAAGGGGGAGGGAGCGAGCAAACAGAGCAAAGAAGTTGATCGCGTTTAACATGGCAAACGCCAGCTTCGATCTCTGTCCCTGCTCAATCCAAGTTGACACACAGCCTCCGCGTGGCCCCCCTGGATAGCTACCCTGGCACCCGCCAGATAGTGAACCAATGTGTGCAGCGACCCAACCCTTGTTCCTGGGGAAAGAGGAACCTGGCCCTCCAGGTTGGGGGTTGTGCTTAGGGGTAACATCCCTATCACGTAAAAACTTAATTGTTCCGAAACGACAACAAACCTCGGATACGGACGGATACAATGCTGACGAACCCTGCAAACGACTAACGGACTTGGGAGTCTGCACCTGGAATGCGGGGTCCCTTAACAGACCGGGTGCAGGCGATCAATTGGAGCAAACCCTTAACTGCTATAAAGCAGATATAACCGCACTCCAAGAAGTGCGATGGGATGGACCAGGCAAAAGACGGATGAAAAACTGCAACATCTACTACGGGAACTGCTACAAGGAGAACAAACAGCGCCTATTCGGGTGCGGATTCGTTATTCGAGGAAGACTCCGACAAAAAGTCTTAAGCTTCCGGGATATAAGCGAACACCTCATAACAATCCGCATCAAAGCTAAATTTGGACACATTAGCTTAATATGCGCTCATGCCCCAACGGAAGAAAAGGACGATCGACTCAAAGAAGAATTCTACGATCTCCTAGACAGAACATATGCCCAATGTCCAAGCTACGACACAAAAATAGTCCTAGGAGATTTTAATGCAAAACTGGGCGAAGAGGATATATTTGAGTCGATCATAGGAAAGCATAGTCTCCATAACACCACATCCGACAACGGACATAGGCTAATCGATTTCCTAGCGGGGCGTAACATCCTTGTAGCCAGCACGCGATTCCCCCATTTCACCATCCACAAGGGTACCTGGCGGTCCTTTGATCAATCGGCCACCAACCAGATTGATCACATTGCGATCGACGCCAGACACTCCTCCTGTATTCTCGAAGTACGAACCTTCCGAAGGGCCAACATCGACTCGGACCACTACCTTGTTGTAGCCAAGGTACGAAAGAGGATATCAAGAATGCTTAGGAGTCGAGTAGAACTACGTAAATTTGACGTCGGAAAGCTACAATCGCAAGAGACTGCCAGAATCTTTGCCGATCGTGTCTCCTCCAAGCTCTCTCAAAATCCGCCCACAGCAGCACAAACAATAGAACAGGAATGGGCTCATTGCCAGAGCGCCGTCAGAAATGCTGCTTCAGAGATGATGGGTTTCAAACAGCCACCACCTGGAAACTCCTGGTTCGATGAACAATGCGAACAAGCCCATGCAGCAAAACAAGAGGCATATAGAGCCATGCTGCAACGACGGACGAGAGCTGCTCGCGAAATCTATGAGCAGAAGAGAAGAGAGGAACACACGCTTTTCAGAAGAAAGATGAGAGAGCACGGAAATTCGAGGAGATGGAGAGATGCTTCCGCAGGAATGACGCTTGTAAGTTTTAAAATAAAGTGAAACAAACATGCCATTTTTTTTTTTTTTTTAGAGACTCGCGCAGGTTCAAGAGTTTTTATATTCTCTTATGATGTGTTTACACACACAACCTGAACGGAGTGCAGTGGTTGGGATCGTTGATGTTCGTTCACTACTCTCAGGGGTGGTTGTCCTAGACCTAGATAGGACGAGAGCCGACCAAATTCCGCGTTGGTTATAGTCCGTAGTAATTCGTTCGAGCACTTTAGTATCACATACGCAGAGGATGAATTTGGGTTGACCATATACTGTGAGTGTTATGCCTGCAGCAGTACGTCTGGTCACTTTCCATTCACAACTGCGTTGCATACTTTTTGTCCGTATAGGAATTACTTTTTCTTGGCTATGAAGCAAATTTGAACCATAGACCTTCCGCTTGGCGGTCGATGATGTTAACCACTGCACCACGGCTACCCCATTCTGCGTTCAATCTATGGTCCCGTTTGTATAAGCGGAGTGTGGGAAAGAAGATACGAACTATACGGGCTGTACAGCGACATGGGCCTAGTACGGCGTCTACGGATTCATCCTCTAAGGTGGCTAGGCCATGTAGAGCGAATGGATAACACAGCTTCGTCCCTAAGGGTCTGCGAGTCCAACCCTGAGGGACGACGCAGCAGAGGATGGGGTCTTAACCAACTGGGAGCGTGCCGCTTGAAACAAATGCTGGCAAAAGACCATGCCAGCTGGAGAAGCTTGTTGGTTGAGGCCCAGGTTCACACCGGACTGTAGCGCCATTAAAGGAGGTATTGTAAAGGTCGAGAATTAAATGTTGCGACAAACGTAATTTGCTTGTGTTTTTGTTTACAAATTCCCGGAACTTAATTGCCACACCTCGTACAGAGACTGGAGTCTAAACGCAGGGGTGATACTTAGTTTCAACAACATGGTGCAACTTGTCAGACTACGCGTTATACTGTCAACGAATTGCGAGGATTCTTCGAAAATCGCTTAATTTCGCGTCGTGGAAATGTAATTAACCCCACAATTACTTACTTACTTATCAGGTCAGCGATCCATGGAGGATCTGAGCCTGAGCTATAGCTGCCTTCCATCCTTGACGGTCCCGGGCACGCTGCTTCCAGTTGTCAAGACCATGATGTCTTACATCCGCGATTACTTGGTCTTTATACCGGAGGTTCGATCTTCCTCTTCTTCTCGAACCAGGAGGCTCGGAGTCGAAGACCCTCTTAGCTGGAGCGTTGATGCCCATGCGCTCGATGTGGTCGAGCCAGTGTAGTCGACGGATCCTTGCCTTCCGGACTACATCCACATCTTGGTACAGCTCGTAGAGTTCGCGGTTGTGTCTTCTTCTCCATTCACCTTCCTCACAGACAGGACCAAATATCCGGCGCAGAATTTTTCTTCCGAAAGAACCCAAAATCAGCTCCGCCGCCCTGCTTATCGTCCAGCTTTCGGCTCCGTACAGCAGGACTGGCAGAATGAGCGTTTTTAAAGCATGACTTTGGTCTTTCGAGTGAGCAGTTTTGACCCCAGTTGTTTGGACAAGCCGAAGTAGCAGCGGTTGCCAAGGGCGATTCTATGCCGGATCTCCACTGTGGCGTCATTTGTGGAACTTACGTTTGCCCCGAGGTAGACAAACTCCTTAACTACCTCGAAATTGTAGCTGTCAATTGTTATATTTTGTCCGAGGTGGTGAGGTGGTGTATTTCGTTTTGTCCTCATTGATCTTAAAACCAACTGGTTTCGCCTGTTCTTCAATCGCTGTGAATGCTTCCACAATGCCACGGCGGGAACACGCGATGATGTCGATATCATCCGCGTATCCTAGCAGCTGGATGGACTTGTAAAAGATAGTGCCTTCCCTGTTGACGCCTTCCCGTCGCACTATCTGCTCCAGCACCAGGTCGAAGAAGTCACATGACAGCGCATCTCCTTGACGAAATCCGGTGCATGAACCGAGTTGCACGGTGCGTGTTTTATAGTGTGGCGCGACACAACTGGATCAGTTTTCTCGGGATCCCGAATTTGGCCATCGCAATAAACAGTTTTTCACGATGAATGCTGTCGTATGCGGCTTTGAAATCGATGAAAAGATGGTGTGTATCGATTCGAAACTCTTTGAAAATTTGGTCTATAGTCGATTTTCCGGGCCGGAAGCCCCACTGGTAGCTGCCGATTAGTGCGGTGCAAATTGGCTTTAGACGTTCACACAATACGCTGGAAAGGATCTTGTATTCGACATTGAGCAGGGATATACCTCTATAGTTCTTGCAAGATCTAGGATCGCCTTTTTTGTGGATGGGGCATATAGGATGGGGCAAATTCTGCAGATGATCTGGTGCATGCTCCCTACCAGAACATCGCCGCCAGCCTTGAAGAGCTCTGATGGCAAGCCATCTGAGCCTGCGGCCTTGTTGTTCTTCAGCTACTGAATAGCTGTGCCGACTTCTTCGATGCTGGGTGGGAGGACTACTTCAGCGGCTGGAGTTGGGATTTCCTCGGTCCCTACCACTCTATCTTGGTCATGCTCGTTAAGCAGCTGCTGGAAATGCTGCTTAAATACATCCACTATTCCCTGAGTCGGTGACAAGATTAGCCTCGGAGTTTCGAAGAGTCTGGGTGCCCTTTTTGACGCCTCCTGCAAGGCCTTTGGCTTTCTTGTAAAAGGCTCGTGCTTTATGATTATCCCTAGACTCCTCGATATCCTTTAGCTGGGAGGCTGCGAAGATTCTTTTCTTTTGTCGCAGTAGTTTTTTCTCCTCCCTTCTTCTAGCTCGGTACTCTTCTTGCGCTGCCCTAGTTTTCCTCTGCAGCGCCTTTTGGTACGCCTCGTCGGTTGCTGCCTTTTTCTGCTCACACTCGCCATCATACCACGGGTTTCTTGTCGGGGGTGGTAGGTATCCTAAGGTGGTTTCGGCTACTTCCTGAATGGCTGAGCGGCAATGTAGCCACATATTATTGGCATTGGTGTTCGACGTAGGCATACCGTAGAGTCTTTCGCTCAGCTGCTCCCTGTAGACTCTGGCAACCTCCGGTGTGCTCAGGCGCCCAATGTCGAACCTCCGAGCTCTGAATCTTGCTGCTACGAGGAAGTGGTCAGAGTCGACATTTGCCCCTCTGAATGTTCGCACATCCAGGATGTTTGACGAGTGCCTTGCGTCAATGAGCACATGGTCGATTTGGTTGGCGGTTCGACCGTCTGGAGATCGCCAGGTTGCTGTGTGGATTCGCTTGCGAGGGAATCTTGTGCTACTTATCACCGCATTACGAGCTGTCGCGAAGTCAGAGAGTCGGAAGCCGTTATCTGTTGTCGTATCGTGGAGGCTGTGCTTTCCGGTCACTCCGCCAAGGGTGTTCTTACCGATTTTGGCGTTAAAGTCCCCGAGCACGATTTTTACATCGTACTCCGGACAAGCTCCGTAGGCGTTGTTCAGGAGGTCATAGAAGTCCTCCTTGATAGGGTCTTCAGCCTCGTCGGTAGGGGCGTGTGCACATATAAGGCTGATGTTATAAAAACTGCCTCTGATGCGGATCACAGCCTGGCGATCACTTATAGGTTTAAAGTCGACGACCTTCGACCTTAACCGCTTTCCCACGACAAATCCGCATCCCAGTAAGTGCAACCTTTTGTGACAGCTGTAATAACCCCACAATACCGTGCGATTTTACGAAATAGAATACTTATCTACCTCGCGTACGTACAATATTCAACTAAGATAGCTATGGAGGAATCAAATTATTGTCACTGTAATTGCCCATTATGTTTACGCCAGACAAATTCAAACGTAATGAGATGCAAATTGGGCAGCACGATAAGCTGAAAACAACCATGACCGCCAGAGAGCCCACGCACCCACCTCCATCCAAAATTAATCTACAGCAAGAAGCAAGAGCGTAGTACCTAAAACCTTCATTTGTACAAGATACAAATTTAATGATAAAATACAGACATGTTTCTAAAACAGAATTGTTCCGTAGTCAGGTCCAGGTGTGCTTTCGAGGTCTAATGAGCATGAGAATTTAATAAGGCACTTCTGAAGGAAAATACCATTTACAAGAATAGATACTCGTAGCGTCCTGAAGTTGTATTAAAATGTTGAATTGATGGACCATAAAGATACAGAGTCAAAATCGATTTCAAATCAAACCCGAAGCAGATGTAAGCAGTCGTCAGAGCTATGGCAAGCTGGCAGAGAGAACTAATTTAATTAAAACATCTGCAGCAAGCAAAGCTACGAATGTAACGTGAATGGTAACATACCGAATACGTGTGCAGTTGGACGATTGAGAATATAAATTGCGCATGAAATGAAACATTTGAAGAAAACTTCTCGACCAAAGAGTCGACTGTCCAAAGGACTACTTCCACTCTTTGCGGTGTCTGCACATCAAGACGTCTTCCTCTCCGTTCCTTCGTTTGATCAAATATACAAAATCTCACAGAACCATTGCTACATCTACTGCACTTCCTATGCAATACTCTGTCCAACGGACAATTGTATCTCGATGTGGCAATCTTTTCAACTTGCAAAATTCATTCATTTCTGATATCATACCAATACCAGTGGTCGTATCTGCACTACGTACATAACTGTGTATAACTTCATTTGAGTAGATATGCAGTATATCGCCACAGCTACTCGGGCCTTTGTTCGAGCTAAACTATCTATTTTTGCACTTGAGGTACACTCGGTTCGTTTCGCGAACGTTTCTGCTGCATGCAGTACACTGCATGCTATTGTTATCGTTTTGATACATGTTGTGGGTGCGGATAGTGTCAGTGGATTATAGTGTCAAAAAGGAGATGAAGGAGGAAAAGATAGCATACTGCTATGGCTCGTGGAGCTATTGATTGCAAAGCGGAAAAGAAAGCAGATCAGATGTAACACCAGCCAGTGTTTGACCAACAAACACATTTGTTTTTCTTTTCTTTTCTGTTAAGTTAAGCTTTGTCTTGCATCTGAATCGAGTCATTTTCTGTTTTGTATCATGATCCATGGATGCAGAGTAGGATTAGGAGAGCCTTTACAACAGGAACAAACGTCGCATGGCTTCTCGGCTGATTGTCGTGTTAGTAGGAAGTCTTTTTCAGACTTGACAGCTTCATTACTTCTTGTTTAGGAAGTAAATCCTAGAAACTGTTACTCGTCAAGTGATGGCAAAGGATGGTAAACGTCCAACAACGGCCTTGTAGAGCCAGTCTGTTCATGGAATGCATAAGAGCAAAGTACAACAACACTTGCTTAACTTGCGTGTACGACCCCGCGGAGGATAAGGACTACATCACAAAAGACCTGATTATACCTTATGCTTACTGCCCAATAGTCAGTTTTGACACCAAAACTGTGTTGTACGACAATTCATCAGAAAATAGGTTTAGACTAATCGACTTCACGACGGGACGGGATCTCACTGTAGCAAGCACGCGATTACCACGTCTCAGTATCCATTAAGAGACCTGGCGGTCAGCGAATTAATCAACAATTGGCCAGGTAGACGCCAGAAGATCAACAGAGACTCGGAACACTATCTTGTTGCAGCCCAGATGTAGGTAGGTAGGTTTGTAGCCTTCCCAGAATTGAGAAGAATGCACATAGGCCAGGGAGGCCCGTTGTGCAGCTACGAGGGGGCTTAGCCCCCCTATTCGTGGAACCATTTTGTGCTTCTTAAGAAGTTAAGAAGGTCAGGTATCCCTACTTTTTGAACATCTGTCAGACCGTTAAGGAAGTAAGAGCCTATGCAACGTTTCCTGATTTTGCAAAATGCTGGACAGGCACAGAGAAGGTGGTGAATGAGTTCGACCTCCTCCTCGTCCTGACAGCTTCTGCAGAAATCATTCGGAACTATTCCTAGTTTTGTGCGTGACTGCCAATGAGGCAGTGTCCTGTGATGACACCGATGATTTTGTAGATGTCAGTTCTTTTTAGGGAGATTATACTCCTTGTTCGTTGACTGTCAAGCCGAGGCCAGATTTGCCTGGTGATGATGCAGGTATGTCCCTGGGTCCATCTCAGGTTCGTCTCGGCCCTGGTGAGATTGGCTAGATTATGTTTAATGGTTGTAAGGGGTACTCCCTCACAAGCCACGATTGATTGTAGCGTCGTTCCTTGTTTGGCTAGTGTGTCGGCTTTTTCATTACCTGCAATGTCGCTGTGTCCCGGTACCTAGATAAGCTGTATGTTGAACTGTTTTGCCATCTCGTTAAGAGATCGGCGACAGTCGAGGCTGCTTGACTGTCTGTGAGAATTCGAATATCCGTGGTGGATATTACGTTCCACTTCAGCCAAAACAAGGCCTCTTTTATTGCCAACAGTTCCGCCTGGAAAACGCTGCAGTGATCTGGTAATTTTAGAGCTTTATACAGCTTAAGTTGTTTGCAGAATACTCCATTGCCCACCCCGTCTTTGGTTTTAGACCCGTAAGTGTAGAAATCCACGCATTTTCTGCGGGGTTGAGTTTGACGAGTCCAGTTCTGTCTGTCCGGATATATGGTCGTGAAACTTTTGTTTTGGTCCAAGTTTTCTGCCACAGTTATCCTGTTTTGCAGGATGGAGGAGTGGCTTTTAGTCTTATGGCCGTGTGCGTGGCAGTTTGCTTACCGAAAATATCAAGTGGTGTAAGGTCTAGTATCATGTTAAGCACAGCCGTTGGTGTGGACCTAAGGGCCCCGGTAATGCACATACATGCCATCCTTTGTACCTTCTCGAGTTGTTTGTGGTATGTTGTCTTGTCCAGTGCAGTCCACCAGACTATCACTCTTTACATTAGTAGGGATCTAACGACCGTGATGTAGAGCCATAGGGTGATCTTGGGGCTGAATCCCCATTTTTTTCCTTGAGCTTTCTTACATGTGTAGAGAGCTATTGTTGCTTTTTTTTGCTCTTTCAATTGTGTTGCTCTTCCAAGTTAATTTCCTATCGAGTATAATGCCAAGGAATTTGGCACTAGAGGAATAGGTTAGCCTGGTATCGAGCAGAGTGATAGGGCAGCTTTACGGGATTCTATGCTTCTTGGTAAATAGCACGAGCTCCGTTTTCCTGGGATTAACCCTGAGTCCGTTACTATTCGCCCATTTGCACAGAAATGAGAATGCCGATTGCATGCGGTCATTCAGTGTGGATAGGTATTTGCCTGAGATTGAGATGGCCACGTCATCGGCGTAGGCAACAACGTCCGGGCCTTCTTTCTCCAGTTTGATTAGTAGTTCGTTCACAACTACATTCCAGAGAATAGGTGAAAGGACCCCACCTTGCGTGGTTCCCTTGGTAACCACTCTGGTAGTTACTAGGCTTCTCCACTTAGAGTGAATCTTGCGCGTTAGTAACAACTCGCTGATCAGCTCAATCAGAGTCCTCTCCACCTTTAGCTTTTCTAGCCCTTCTATTATTTCTTTCGGTGTGACGTTCTTAAAAGCGCCCTCTATGTCTAGGAAGGCTGTTAGAGTATATTCTTGGAGATGGATTGATCTTTCGATTTTCCTCACTAATGTGTGAAGGGCTGTTTCAACCGATCTACCCTTACAGTAGGCGTACTGTGCCTTAGAAATTAGGGAGGGATCCAAGCTGTGCCGTATGTGTAAGTCTATCAGCGTTTCTAAGGTTTTTAGAACTAAGGATGATAGACAGAAAGGCCTTAGATCCTTGGGGGAGGTATGAGAGTTCCTGCCGGCTTTGGGGATGAAAAGTACGAAACCATCAACGTTCGAAGTTGTTTAGCTGCAATCGCAAGAGATTTCCAGAACCTTCGTCGATCCCGATTCCCACAAACTCGGTATTCATGTGGTTTCCATGAGAAGCGGAGAAATACATGTCCGCCGGGGCAGAGATCCGCAATACCCAGGTAAGGCTAGCTGATCCGGAGGGCGCCAGGTATCCGGATACACCGTTGGCGACTGAGCTATTTTTGGTCTGGGCTCTCAGCCTGGTCGACATCTTGGCACGGTACGGTTGACACCTTATGTCCAGTCCAGGGGATGGGGAGTGGATAGGTGGGCTGTGATGGGAGAAAAGGAATGGGATGGGAATAGGGTTGGTAAGAGGGAATGACGGGGTCGATTACCCTTTGGTGGGAGGCCCCCACACCACATCAAGGTAGATATAATCAGGAAAAAAAGGTTAACCTTTTACAACGTTTTCTATTTCCTTTTCTTTACGAATTCAATAAACAATAATATTGATCTTATTCAATATTTGAAGAAAATTCGAATTTAAGAAATTAAATTCATTTTAGAAAAAAAAAACCATAAAAGTTCAAAGTTGCCATTCCATTAACTTTTCAACTTGCGTGGGTTTTAGGGCACTCGTTATATTGCAAGGGGCTTCATCCAATTCTCTTCGCACAATCAGAAAATGAGAATATTATTCTGTAGGACATTGAAGATTAAGTCATAATGGCTTTCACTTTTAAACCAGACGAGTCGGCCAACCTTATTCCCTCCATAGCCGGAAGGCTATAAAATTAAATCCTTAATCGAGTCTCTTAATCCAGCTCCATTGTGAAATACCACTCAACGTATCCCTATTACTGGCTACTAAATGAAATTTATTAAGGTGAATCCCCAACCTTGCCTCTTCATGCTCCTTAAACTGACCACGAAACCACCGCGACAACCAGAAACAATAATAAAAAACCAAAAAAAAAAAAAAAAAGGAAGACAAACAACCTTGATCCACATTCAAGCTATGGCGCTAAAACAATATTTCTCTCAATGCACCACTTCTCAACCACCGGCCACATTGCATACTTTAGTTCACGTCCATTGCCCCCAAGTCAGCCAACAACAAAACAGTAGCTCCAAACTATGTACATAAATTATTCGCGCCCTTCCTACGCATTCATAATAACAAAGCTTCCCGCATTGCATAAATATACATACATACCTGACAAAACGCTTCCTTTTTCGTCCTTGTTGTTGTTAAAGAAATATAAATTCCTGCCTTCCTATGCGCTGCGCTCTTTTGCTCGACGTTCAAGCATTCCAACACGACAGCATGGCGAAATGAGTATGCACAGGACCTCTCCACTCGGTCGTTTTGTTTGTGTTCTAAAATCCAGGATATAGGACAACAAAATGTTCGAGTAAACGAATGAACGAGTGAACGTCGGGTCTTGTGGTTACCGCTACATCACGGCTAGGGGGGAAATGCAAAAAAGGACTAAAACGAAATGAAGCGAATGAATTTTTTGCAACACCTCTCGTGTCCTTTTTTTTTTTTTTTGAAAAACTACTCGTACGTGAAAAGGATAAACTATGTTAAAAGGAAACAACATACAGAGATTGTGTAACACATTACGCAGGTGGAATGATGATGAACTTCTCTTGATTGTTGTCGTGTGCGGTAGTGGACTATTTGTCCTTTCAAGGTTTCGAGGTTAGAATATCTCATATCGATAGGTCTTGGGGGAATTTTTTCTTTTTTATTCTTCAAGCGCTCAGCATACCAAGTCGCATAACAAGCTTTCAATTGAGGTAACCAGACTCCTTGGTTTCGTGACTAAAAATCCATTAACTTCCTGCAGCCAAGAATTTTGACTAGCCACATTATGCTGGCTTAACGAACCCAACTACCCCGTCCGGTTTAAAGTCAACGTTCAGTTCACTTCCGCCATCCCACAACGTCCGTATGCCAACACCCATCGACCATTCCATGACGACTCATTCGTACATTTCTATTCAAATGATTGCTTGCATTCAAACCTAATGTGACGGAAAACTACCATCCATCAAAGGTCCCTCGAGGACGGACCAAGTTCGAGCCGACTGCCAAGTGATGGTGAATACGAACAATTCTGAAAGCGGAATGGAGTTTCAGTTTTAGTTTTAGTGCATCATGTCAAGTCGTTGGCTTTAGCTCCGTTTAGTCGGTGTCGTTATGAATGAAAGTGGTTTTTAAGAATTTGCATATACAACGGAAGATCCTTCGTAGAGTCCGGGTCTGGGTTTGGGTTTTGACCAGCACTGGAGCTGATAGCTGTAAGTGGAAAGTTTGATTTAAGCAGATGCTTCAAACGAAGCAAACAAGAAAAATTGACAAAACAAAATGAAATTCATAATTTTTGAGTTATTGTGACAAAGAACTCGACGGAGAGGAAGAAACACGATCTGGTGACCCATTTCATCGGACATGGTGTATTGACAATGGTCTGGATGTTTGCTTTCTTCGGTCGAAAGGAGGTTCCATGCGATTTGGTATAGTGCGATGCGCAACAGCTGGTTCTGTAATACTATTTGCTTGGCGAAGTTGAATGAGTGAATAAACGTCACCCAACAAATGGGACTCACAGTTGTGTTTTGATGAATAGTCGATTATCCAAATTAACCACCAACGCCTATTCTACCGTAGCCAACCATGGCCTCGCCCTAACCGTCTTTAATGTCATCCTCCAAATTGGTTAACCTGTTTGCCTGTGCGCCCACTTAAATTTGGCTGGTCTCACTTACGTCGTTTCTTACGGTTAGATTCGAAGATTCTTCAGCCCGGAGCAGTGCCGTCCATTCGCACTCGTTGAATCCGTAGATGCCTCGTTAAACCGACTGAAGAGTTCGTGGTACCTTCTCCATCCCATTACCCTTTGCTAGATAGAACTGAGGACCACACGCAGAATTTTTCGCTCAAAACGACCTTCTTCATTTGCCTCTTACGCCATAGAGCAGGAACGGCATGATAAGTACTCCTCGGCGGGGTACTGGCAAAATCCCCCGTAGTATAATTTGCCTTGAAAAAGCTTCTCGACTCACGCCGTTCGGAATCGGCTTTAAACTGTAGGTCCCTTTCACCTGTGTGAAAATTAAATCACACACAACATGGGTGATTGTAGAGAAGCTTGGCTCTGGTCCTTCATGGGCTATAACGCCACCAGAGAAGAAGAAACCATTGTGGAAGAGGGAGCGGGCAAAAAGAGCAAAGAAGCTGATCGCGCTTAACATGAAAAACGACAGCCTCGCCCTCTGTCCCTGCTCAATTCAAGTTGACACAGCCTTCGCGTTGCCTCACCAGAATAGTTGCCCCGGCATCCGTCGGGTAGTGAACCAATTTGTGCAGCAACCCGAACACTTGTTCCTGGGGAAAGAGAAACGTCTCTATCACGAAAAAATAAAATATTTTGAAGCAGCAACAAGCTTCGGATACGGACGGATACAAAGCTGACGACCCCTGTAAACGCCAAACCGACTTGCGGGGTTCCTTAACAGACCGAGTGTGACCAACAATCGGAGCGAACACTCAACTGCTATAAAGCAGATATAATCGCACTCCAAGAAGTGCTATGGGATGGACCAGCAAAAGACGGATTAAAAACTGCGACATCTACTACGGGAATCGGTGCCGCGGAAAACTCCGACAAAAAGTCTTAAGCATTCGGGATGTAAGCGAACGCTTCATAACAATCCGCATTAAAACTCATTTCGGGAACATTTGCTTGATATGCGCTCACGCCCCAACCGAAGAAAAGGACGATCGACTCAAAGACGACTTCTACGACAATGTCCCAGCTACGATACAAAAATGCGTAACTGGGCAAAGAGGACACAATTGAGTCGATCACGGGGAAGTATAGCGTACACGACACCACGTCTGAAAGCGGACATCGGCTACTTGACTTCCTGGCGGGTCGTAATCTCCTTCTAGCTAGCACACGATTTCCGCATCTTAACATCTGCAAAGGAACCTGGCGATCACCTGATCAGTCGACCGTCAGATTGATCATATTCCGATTGAGCATCCTAGATGTATGAACCTTTCGAAGAGCCAATATCGACTCGAATCACTACCTTGTTGTAGCCAAGGTACGAATGAGGATATCAAGGATGCTACGGAGTCGAGCTGAACAACGAAAGTTTGTCGTCGGAAAGCTACAATAGCCGGAGACCGCTTCCAAACTGAAATTGCAATATCATCGGCCAGCATAGCGCTATCCGTTTGTGTTACGTCTCTGGTATACAGTAGGTAAAGCAGCGGACCCAACGATTCCTGTTTAAATGCCCGGGTCAAGTTGACATACGGCCTCCTCGCGGCGCCCTCTGGATAGCCTCTTCAACAACCGTTGGGAGGTGAACAAACCCACGTAAAAAACCCCAAAGTTATGAATGAGCAAGATGCCTCGGATACACGGACGGATACTCGACGACGACAACGCACGAAAAAGGAACACGATTTGCGAGTATGCTCCTGGAATGTCAGAACCCTGTACACTCCCGGAGCTGCTCATAAACTAGAAGGAATCCTCACGCAGTACAAGGCGGATATTACTGCGGTCCAGGAAATACGCTGGATAGGAAACGGTATGATTAGGAAGAAAAATTGCGACATTTATTACAGCTGTCACAAAAGGTTGCACTTACTGGGATGCGCATTTGTCGTGGGAAAGCGGTTAAGGTCGAAGGTCATCGACTTTAAACCTATAAGTGATCGCCTGGCTGTGATCCGCATCAGAGGCAGATTTTATAACATCAGCCTTATATGTGCACACGCCCCTACCGACGAGGCTGAAGACCCTATCAAGGAGGACTTCTATGACCTCCTGGACAACGCCTACGGAGCTTGTCCGGAGTACGATGTAAAAATCGTGCTCGGGGACTTCAACGCCAAAATCGGAAAGGAAAACACCCTTGGCGGAGTGATCGGAAAGCACAGCCTCCACGATACAACAACAGATAACGGCTTCCGACTCGCTGACTTTGCGACAGCTCGTAATGCGGTGATAAGTAGCACAAGATTCCCTCGCAAGCGAATCCACACAGCAACCTGGCGATCTCCGGACGGTCGAACCGCCAACTAAATCGACCATGCGCTCATTGACGCAAGGCACTCGTCAAACATCCTGGATGTACGAACATTCAGAGGGGCAAATGTCGACTCTGACCACTTCCTCGTAGCAGCAAGATTCAGAGCTCGACTGTCCAATGTCAGAAAGCTGCACCAGCCCATCAGGAGGAGGTTCGACATTGGGCGCCTGAGCACACCGGAGGTTGCCAGAGTCTACAGGGAGCAGCTGAGCGAAAGACTCTACGGCATGCCTACGTCGAACACAAATGCCAATAATATGTGGCTGCATTGCCGCTCAGCCATTCAGGAAGTAGCCGAAACCACCTTAGGATACCTACCACCCCCGAAAAGAAACCCGTGGTATGATGGCGAGTGTGAGCAGAAAAAGGCAGCAACCGACGAGGCGTACCAAAAGGCGCTGCAGAGGAAAACCAGGGCAGCGCAAGAAGATTACCGAGCAAGAAGAAGGGAGGAGAAAAAACTACTGCGACAAAAGAAAAGAATCATCGCAGCCTCCCAGCTCAAGGATATCGAGGAGTCTAGGGATAGACATAAAATACGAGCCTTTTACCAGAAAGCCAAAGGCCTTGCAGAAGGCTTCAAAAAGGGCACCCTGGCTCTTCGAAACTGCGAGGGTAATCTTGTCACCGACCCGCAGGGAATAGTGGATGTATTTAAGCAGCACTTCCAGCAGCTGCTTAACGAGCATGACCAAGAGAGAGTGGTAGGGACTGAGGAAATCCCAACTCCAGCCGCTGAAGTAGTTCTCCCACCCAGCATAGAAGAAGTCGGCACAGCTATTCAGAAGCTGAAGAACAACAAGGCCGCAGGCTCAGATGGCTTGCCATCAGAGCTCTTCAAGGCTGGCGGCGATGTTCTGGTAGGGAGCATGCACCAGATCATCTGCAGAATTTGGGAAGATGAGAGCATGCCCGACGACTGGAATACCAGCTCTATATGCCCCATCCACAAAAAAGGCGATCCTACCTCTTGTAAGAACTATAGAGGTATATCCCTGCTCAATGTCGCATACAAGATCCTGTCCAGCGTATTGTGTGAACGTCTAAAACCATTTTGCACCGCACTAATCGGCAGCTACCAGTGCGGCTTCCGGCCCGGCAAATCAACTATAGACCAAATTTTCACACTTCGACAAATCCTGGAAAAGACCAACGAGTTTCAAATCGATACACACCATCTTTTCATCGATTTCAAAGCCGCATACGACAGCATTCATCGTGAAGCACTGTTTGGGGCGATGGCCGAATTCGGGATCCCGGTAAAACTGATCCAGTTGTGTCGCGCCACGCTAAAAAACACGCGATGCACCGTGCAACTCGGTTCTAGGACCTCGGAACCATTCGAAACATGCACCGGATTTCGGCAAGGAGATGCGCTGTCATGTGACTTCTTCAACGTGGTGCTGGAGCAGATAGTGCGACGGGCAGGCGTCAACAGGGAAGGCACTATCTTTTACAAGTCCATCCAGCTGCTAGGATACGCGGATGACATCGACATCATCGCGTGTTCTCGCCGTGGCATTGTGGAAGCATTCACGGCGATTGAAGAACAGGCGAAACGAATTGGCCTTAAGATCAATGAGGACAAAACGAAATACATGCTGTCAAGCAAAAACCAATCCGTCGCTCACCACCTGGGACAAAACATAACAATTGACAGCTACAATTTCGAGGTAGTTAAGGAGTTTGTCTACCTCGGGGCAAACGTAAATTCCACAAATGACACCACAGTGTAGATCCGGCGTAGAATCGCCCTTGGCAACCGCTGTTACTTCGGCTTGTCCAAACAACTGGGGTCAAAACTCCTCACTCGAAAGACCAAGGTCATGCTTTACAAAACGCTCATTCTGCCAGTCTTGCTGTACGGAGCCGAAAGCTGGACGATAAGCAGGACAGCGGAGCTGATTTTGGGTTCTTTCGAAAGAAAAATTCTGCGCCGGATATTTGGTCCTGTCTGTGAGGAAGGTGAATGGAGAAGAAGACACAACCGCGAACTCTACGAGCTGTACCAAGATGTGGATGTAGTCCGGAAGGCAAGGAGCCGTCGACTACACTGGCTCGGCCACATCGAGCGCATGGACATCAACGCTCCAGCTAAGAGGGTCTTCGACTCCGAGCCTCCTGGTTCGAGAAGAAGAGGAAGACCGAACCTCCGGTATAAAGACCAAGTAATCGCGGATGTAAGACATCTTGGTCTTGACAACTGGAAGCAGCGTGCCCGGGACCGTCAAGGATGGAAGGCAGCTATAGCTCAGGCTCAGATCCTCCATGGATCGCAGGCCTGATAAGTAAGTAAGTAAGTAAAGCAGCGGACCAAGTACGTTTCCCTGCGGAACGCCAGCCGCGATTGCTCTAAAATTTGAGCATTCGTTCCCGTGTTTAACACGAAAAAGTCTATTAGAAAATTGGGTTTCCAGAACGTTCGACAGTTGTTCGGTGAAAACTTATCTCGGTTTATATCCCAAGCCTTCGGGCCACACTTTGTCAAAGGCTTGGGAGACGTCAAGAAATGCTCTTGAACATATTAGCTTATGTTCGAGTGCTTTTTCGATCGGGAAAAAGATGCTTTGACAGTGCGTTACCTTGTCTAAATCCATTTTTAACATCAGAGATCTCGGTTAATTCGTTACCGACCTTAATGAAGCAGCGAGAGTTCTCCATTGTCACTCTGCACGATCTGACGAGTTTGGCAGGGATGTCAAAACCAGACATGGCACTGTACAGTTCGTCTCTACGCACATGAGACATCGACGTGCCTTGAAATCGACGAAAAGGTGATGGGTGTCGATTTGGTATTCTTGGATCTCGTCTATTGTGGACTTACCTGGCCTGAAACCACACTGATAAGAGCCTGTCAGATTATGCACAAAGGTTTTCAGCGTTTACACAGTACGGCAGAGAAGATGTTGTATGCGATGTTAAGGGAACTTATTCCCCTGTAGTTGGGGTCTCCTTTCCTGTGGATTGCGCAAACAATGCTGAGATTCCATTCGTCGGGCATGCTTTCTTCCCACCATATTTTACAGATAAGCTGGTGCATGCGCCCTATCAGATCATCTCCAGCTGCTTTAAATAGCTCGGCAGACAGCCCGACTTTGCCCGCGGCTTTATTGTTGTTGAGCTTTGAAATTACTACCTTAACTAGGTCCGAAATTGTCTTACATCTTGGTCCGTTGCGAATGGATCATTCTGCCTGACAGCGGTATTAAATCATTCGTCTCCATCTACAGTTTTGCTTGCTGAAAAGCGTGTGTTCCTCTCTCCGTTTTTGCTCGTAGTGTTCACAAGTGGCTCTCGTCCATCTATGTAGCATAGCTTTGTAGGCGTTTTGCTTTGATACATGGACTTGCCAGCATTGTTGATCAAACCAGAGGTTTCAGCTGACGGTGGCTTGAAACTTAACACATCAGAGGCAGCGTCTCTGATGGCATGCTGGCAATGCTCTCACTCTTGTCCTGTGGGTTGCTCCGGTGTCATTGGAGTTTGCGAAAGGTTGAGGGAAACTCGATCAGCAATGGTCCTAGCTTTCCGACGTCAAACTTTCATTGTCCAGCTCGACTCCGTGACGTCCTTGATATTTTCATTCGTACCTTGGTTACAACAAGGTATTTATCCGAGTCGATATTGGCTCCTCGGAAGGTTCGTACATCTAGGATGCTGGAGGAGTGTCTGGCGTCGATTGCACCGTGATCGACCTGAGTGGTGGCAGACTGATTAGGTGATCGCCAGGTTCCTTTGTGAACATTGAGATGCGGGAATCGTGTGCTAGCCAGAAGAAGATTGCGCCCCGCCAGGAAGTGGAATAGCTGATGTCCGTTTTGCCCGATCGACGGGAACTATTTTTGTGTCGTAGGTGGGACATTGGGCATAGGTTCTGTTTAGGAGAACGTAGAATTCTTACTTTAGCCGGTCGCCCTTTTCTTCGGTTGGCGCGTGAGCTTATATCAAGCTTATGTTTCCAAACTTAGCTTTGATGCGGATTGTCATGACGCGTTCGCTTTCATCCCGAAAGCTTGAGATTTTTGTCCGAGTCTTCCTTGAATAAAGGATCCCCATGCGAATAAGCGCTGTTTGTTCTCCTTGTAGCAGTTCCCGTAGTAGATGTCGAAGTTTTTCATACGTCCTTTGCCTGGTCCATCCCATCGCACTTCTTGGAGTGCGGTTATATCTGCTTTATAGCAGTTGAAGGTTTGCTCCAATTTATTGCCTGCACCCGGTCTGTTAAGGGACCTCACATTCCAAGTGCAGACTCTCAAGTCCTTTAGTCGTTTGCAGGGGTCGTCAGCTGTTAATCCGTCCGTATCCGAGGCTTGTGGTTGTTTCGGCACAAGTGTTTTTTTCCGTGATAGGGATGTTACCCCTAAGCATAACCCCCAACCTGGAGGGCCAGGTTCCTTTTTCCCAAGGAACAAGCGGTTGGGTCGCTGCACACATTGCGCACTACCTGGCGGGGCCAGGTCAGCTATCCAGGAGAAGCCACGTGGAGGCTGTGTGTCAACTTGGATTGAGCAGGGACAGAGATCGAAGCTGACTTTTGCCATGTTAAACGCGATCAAGTTCTTTGCTCTGTTTGCTCGCTCTCTCCCCCCTTTTTAAGGACATCTCCTGTATCCGGATGCTCTATTTGGCTTGAGGGATTTTATGATATTTTCCAGCTCGGAAAGCGTAGCTCGCGTCATTCTATATTTTGCGGTCATTTCGGGAGTAGCCGTTGTCCTCTGAACGTTTCAACAAGATATACAGGAAGGACTTCATCCCTTTCTTAAATCGCCCTTCGCACATTAATTTTGATGTTTGTTTACAAATACCCAGAACTTAATTTCCACACCTCGTGTGGTGATGTGGCGATTTCCACGCCACTGGCGATGGTTATTGTACCTTCCGCATTTGTGTACCAGCTGAGTCGCGTCAGTCCATTTCCTTCTTCGCGCGATAGAACTACTTCATCTTTCAAGTGATTGACTAAAAGCCCATTACACATAAATCTATACACATTTAATGGCTTATGTTTTCCCGCCCACAGGACGAACTACAAGTACGATCCACCCATACAACGCATTGTCGTTTACTTTTTTGTTTGCTTACCCAGAGACACACTAACGCGCTCCCTTCGTTCGTCTTTATCTTTCCTTCGGATTGTTATTTTTCGGATGCTAAACTCCCATTTAACGTCGTCAACAAATGACAAAAAATACGACGTTTCCCGTCAATCCACGGCTTGGTAGACATGCTCCATGACTTCCTCTCTCACATTCATTATCAAATTTCCATACAGCACTCAAGTACATGGAATACACCCCAGGAGTCCGCTTTTCGGTAGCTTTCATTAATTCCATGTCACGGGTGCAGAAATGTGTAGCATTGACGCGGGATAGTAAATTTTCCAGAAAATTAAAGTTCTCCCTCCTAGGAGCCGTGCTATAGGAGTAGGCTTTCAGCCCAGCATTTCGTGCGTAACTCACGATGTTTGCCTTCATCACCAATCTCCCGCCAAATCGGCGTCGGCCCTTTAAGATCTGTTTCCGGTGTCGCAGCACTAGAGCCATTAGTCTAACCTAGCTTAGTGTCAACCGTACGTATATGTAGTACGCCACACACGCACTCTAGCGTGCATTCTAGTGGAAGGCGGAAGATCTAAGGAATTTATTAAATTTATTTATGGGCGCGCGGGAACTCTCTACCAAAAGATGTGCCGGCGAATTGACACACACAACAGAAAGGAGGCTTCCCGTCTCCTTTTGGTCCCTTTTTTATGCTTCACTTTAACTAAAGATTTTTAGATTTAAGTTGAAAGTTGTCGTCGCCATTCGTGGGAGGACCACGAACAAATTACAACGAAGCGAAGAAAAATGGCGCCCATAAGCGGAAGGCATTAGCGGGAGATTTAGTAAAAGGAATTCCGGCGAAAATGACTTCAATTTGCCGCTTAACTGGAAAAAAAAACATGAAAACTCTCCACCACGCGAAGGAGAGAGCGATGAACAATTCAAGTGCAAGTACTAATTCGAGATTTCGTTGGATTCGTCGTCTAGTCGCACATGGATCTCCGTTGGTACGAGCAAAAGGAACCACAAGGGTAGATGGAATGAATGTTCTTTTGATGGCACTAAATCGCATCAGATGACAGAAGGTCTCAATCCCACGACAATGAGCTGACGAAGGGGCGGAAGATGGGTATTATGCTGATGAGCTGAACAAAGGATTGGCTTGCTGTGGCTTTGAGAGTCCTTCTGTTCTGTTTTACTAAAGAAAAGCCAGCGGGATGTAAGTAGAATGGAAGAGGGATTTTTGGATTTTGAAATATGATTTCATTGTTTTCCATTGAGATGGGAATGAATGCTGGTTGTCTTGGTGATCCAATTTTTTTTTCTGCTCCATCCTCGGATCAAACTGATTGATTTGGAAAATCGGCTTTATGTGTATTCCGAACACATGCCTTTCGTAAAATCCGAGTAGAGTTAATCAAAGTATTTATGTGCACAACGTGCTCCAGTGAAGCAGGCGTGAGTGTTTTCTACGATGATACCCTTTAAGGGAGGCTTATAAAGTAATCGGTTCCATACTGCAAATGGATATAGGAGTATGTAGAAGGATAGGGAGCCCCACAAAGGTGGATTGCAAAAAAAAGACAAGAAGATCAGAGACCCACAAGACCAAATACTAAATCTTTAGTAAAATATTAGGATGGCAAAGGGCTAACAAAGGCCTCGTAGGGGTAGCACCAATCCGATAGATGCTGGCCTGCTAAAAAGCGAGAAGAGCCACCGCAGTCGAACATCTTGCGGCACTGTTAGTAAGTCCTATCCCCACCTCCTCGTGGTGCCATCTGGAGATTTTCTATGGAAATTGCAGACGGGGAAGGGTGAATGGCGAGCCTCCTGCGCCAAAAACAGGATTAGTCGTATGGGCTACGGCCTAGTAAACCGTAACCGTAAAAAAACCACAAACTCCGAAACAACGACAAGCATCGGATATAACGGACCGGATTTATGTTGACAACCCTTGCAAAAAACGAAAAAAGGACAATGATCTTCGGCTTTGTACGTGGAATGTTGGGTCCCTAAACAGGCCACGTGCAGCCGAACCACTTGAGGACGCCCAAGACCGCTATATGGAACCGCGATGGAATGGACCGGGTACAAAGCGGATGAAAAACTGCGACATTTACTACGGCAACTGCTATAGGGAGAGAGAACAACGATTGTTCGGATGCGGATTTGCTGTTCAAGATGGACTAAGGTAAAAAGTCGTATGCTTTCGGCATGTGAGCGAACGATCCGTATTAAGGCAAAATTTTTTAACCTCAGCCTGATCTGCGTCCACACCCCCACGGAATACAAGGATGACTCCACCAAAGATGATTTCTACGATCTCCTAAACAGAATGTATGTCCAATGTCCCACCTATGACATCAAAATTGTGCTAGGAGACTTCAATGCTAAGCTGGGTAAGGAAAGCATCTTTGAACAAGTCATCGGCAAACATAGCCTACACGACACCACCTCCAATAACGGACACAGGCGGGGCTAAGGGGTGAAATCTCCTTCTAGCCAGTATGCGCTTCCCGCACCTCGATATATACAAAGGCACCTGGCGGTCTTTTGATCAATCGACTACCAACCAGATTGATCACATCGCGATCGACGTCAGACACTCTTGCACTATTCTTGATGTTCGAAATTTCCGAGGGGCTAACATCGACTCGGACCACTATCTTGTAGTAGCCAAGATGCGCTTACGGATCACACGAGCGCAACGGAGTAGAGTAAGAATACAAAGTTATGACGTCGGAAAGCTACTATCGCCAGAAACCGCTCGTGCTTTTACCGATCGCGTCTGCCTTAAGCTCTCCAATCCTCTGGATCTACACGGCAATGATAAGACCTATAATCTCATATGCATCGGTTGTCTGGTGGAACAGACTAAAACGCAAACACGTCGTAGCCTCTTTCACCAAACTCCAAAGAACGGTTTGCCTCAGCTGCACGGGGGCTTTCCCCAGCACGCCGGGCGCTGCTCTAGATGTTATGATGAACTTTCCACCTCTTGATATATGTGTTTATCAGAGGGTGTGCTCTAAAAGCCATGTCTCGTCTGAAGAGAAATGGCTTTTGGTACAACTTACATACGAATAACGGTGTGCTTGCGCAAGAATTGTCCTGCGACCCCTGTCTCATGGACATGCCTTCTGACGCACTGACGCCCGTTATCCTATTGCGTCGTAATTTCACATTCGAGTTTCGATGGCGTCAGGATTGGTTATGGCTGGATACTGAACCTGGAAAGGATAGTCTTCGCATTTTCACGGATGGCTCCAGGTCTGGGCAGGGGTCCAGTGCTGGAGTCTTCTTTGAGCGCGAAAACATCCGACTGCACTTCTTGTTAGGAAAGTATGCGTCTGTCTTCCAATCAGAGATATACGCAATCCTAATGGCCATGCACTATGTTGTGAAGCACAGGGGGAAGGGGGAAAGCATATGCGTCTGTAGTGACAGCCAAGCTGCACTAAAAGCTGTGTGTAACTCCTTAATTAGCTCCAAATTAGTGCTTGAACTCAAGTCCTTCTTGAACGGAGTCGGCAGACTAAATTCACTAAGGCTTGTATGGGTTCCAGGCCACTCTGGGACCCCAGCAAATGGGATCTCTGATGAGCTCGCTAGAATGGGTTCAGAGGAGAGCTTCTCAGGACCTGAACCCACTCTAGGTCTACCTGCGTCCACGGTAAATTCCTACATTAACGATTGTGTATTTAATACACCTAACCGTAGATGGAGGGATTTTCCAGGTTGCAGGATGACTAAGCGCGTATGCCCTGATGTCTGCAAAAAATCTGCAGCATTTCTCCTGTCTTTAAGGAGAATCGACTGCAGAAGGCTTGTGGGAGTCATCACGGGCCATTACACTTTTGCCAGGCACCTTCACGTGCTTGGCATCAGTGAGACGCCTACCTGTGCTGCATGTGGCGTGGAGGAGGATGACACTGCAGAGCATTTCCTCTGTGATTGTCTTTGCTCGCGCACGGTGGCGCACCTTTGGAGCCGACGTGGTGTGTGCCGAATCCCTTAGCTCTACATCACTAAAGCTCCTTCAAATTTTTCTCCGGAAAACGGAGAAAATACAGTAATGCAAGGTGTCTGTCTGGAGTACAATGGACCAGTAATTGCGTCTGAGTGCTCCAGCGGATAGCAGAAGCCTTCAACAGAAAAAAAAAAAAAAAGCAAAGCGAGATCACTACGGACATAGATGGCGAGACCGCGGTGAGAAACGAATAATGGCACTAAGCTATATCCAGGAAGACTAAAATCCGAGGGATCGGACTTTTCATCAACCTGTGTTTCACAAACTGCCAAAACGGCCGGTTTGTGGAGAAAGACATGGGCATACGTGGCTAAGAATTTTTTTCTTAGCCCACGAATGTTGCAGAACTGTATGCCGAATTCCCCCATCAATACAGCATGCATGTATACCTATTCGTTTGATGGACAATTGAATGCCTTGGAGCCATTAGTCGGAGATTGGTTACAACTTCCACTGATATACTCCCTAATAAAACAGGATCACCCACTAAGCTTGAATAAGCCATCGAGAAGAGGATATCAACATCTATAATCACGGCTGATAAACCATAATTCTTAAGGTCAGTCATATGGCCTTGACTCATGGCTCTGTACTATCCATTCGAGGTAAGATAAAGAATGAATGCTGTCTGGCGGCGCCTCAAAGGTTACATTCTCCACCCAACTTAAGTATGAATCCCCTGTGACAAGTAGTACTCAAGCTTTAGTCTTACAATTTTTACATTGTGTCAGTCTTCCAAAGCTGAAGAGAACACCACATATTGCAAAGAGGCAAGTGTAAATGGTCAATACCAGTATGCTCAAGTGATTACTCAAACCTCTGCCACAGTCACGGCATTTCATCCTTTAGTGTCTCAAGAACTATCCCCTTCGCGTTGATTCAACCATATCTACACCAATTCCAAGCCCACAAATCCATTTTTTGTAGAGGTTGTGAACATATCGAAAGCTTCTCTAGCGGAAAGGTTCTAACCTACATCTTCCCAGTGACGTTTTCAGGATTTTAAGATTAATACCGTCAGCACCAGTAGCATGTGTGACAAAACTAAACCAAAAAAAAAAAGGAAAAAAGAACAAAACGCAACCTCACGCTGCCATAAATCAAATAAGATTGATTGCAATGTCAATATCTAAAATAGCTACCCTAGCTTAGCTACCGTACAACATTTGAATCCTTCGAGTTGTGCTGTGCCGGCACGTGGGAGTTACCGATCTGATTGGCACACTACGGTTCCTGCACCATCGTTCCTCCCGTGTACCGGACTTAAAATCGTCTGGCATCGATAAAAGAATGTCGAATGCTGTGCTTTAACAAGTGAGAACAATGCATGAGATGTGGTTGAATGGAAACCTTTATTGAGATACTTCCATAGCACGCAAGCATACCTACGTGAACTGGTTGCAGGAATCGTTGTTATGTGGCATCTCTTCGTTATCATCGTATTTCTATTGTTTTCCTCCTTGGTATTGGATATCGATGTTAAACGCCAATTTCTGTTGAAATACCCTACTGCACACGACTACACTATCAATGGTGCATTCTTAATGGGGAAAGTATCATCGTCGACTGAAGGCAATCGACCATTAAGCTTACAAGTGAAGAAAACTTCTCGGAACGGCTCTCATAGTCGACGTGATTTCGAAACTGGATTTTTTCCAACTTTCCGAACAAACAAAACTTAAGACAAAATCTAAGGCTTGAAGTTACCAAAAACTTTACTCTCTCTTCCGCCTGCTTGCTTCGTCTTCCGGTCTTTGAAGGACATTCCAATAGACACTATGTGAGTGTACGTGTGCATGTCTCTGGCTGAGGAATTTGAAATGGAAATAATGTTTGCTTCTCGAGATTTACTCCGCTTCTTGTGCACTTCAAGTATCTTGCCATTGCACACTGCCGCTTTCATAATTTAGCGGAAAGGGAAGAGCAAAAACCTCGCCCTTTAGCTGTTAGTAGGTAATAGGGTAAAGTGGGATAAAACTCTTTCGGTTCAAATACATTAACTCGATACTCATGAATTTCTTATTGGTGAGGGATGGAACTGAAATTATTTCCTCATAAATCACGAGAAGCTGGAAGTGGAAATTCTCCTTGGATCATACGACTTTATGTGGAAGGTCAGATGTAAGGAATGGGATTTGAAAAGGCTTAAGTCATTCCGATACATGGATTCGAGGGCTTTTGCTGTTGAAGAAAATTCATTTTTTTAACTAGGGTGATGACAGGTAAGCTCTAAAAAGTGCGGTAAAGGAGAGGAAATTGGATAAGAAATCAGATGAGAAGTGAGTGTTACAGTGTTATCGTGGTAATCTCAAATGGGAGCTGTAGTGGCACACGAGGCGAAGCCTGAGAACATCAAGGCTGGGTCTCTATCGTATACATTCGATGGGAAATCTAGTTACCTGCGTACAACATCTATACTTCTTCTTCTTAACGGGCGCTACAGTTCGGGGTGAACTCGGGCCTCAACCAACATGCCCCTCCAACTAGCACGATATTTTGCTAGCCTTTTCCATTGCCGCACATCCAGTTGGCCGAGATCCCTTTCCACCTGTGTGCGCCATCTTATGTGAGACCGTGCTCTGTTTCTTTGTCCCTCGGGGTTGGATTCAAATACTCTCCGACCTTGAGCTGTGGTGTCCATTCGCTCTACATGGTCTAGCCATCCTAGGCGTTGAATCCATAGACACTTGACTAGACTCAGATTCGTGGTTGAATCTTTTCCTCCATCCACCGTCTGCGTTTATAGGCCCGAAAATCACGCGCAAAATCTTTCTCTCGAACCGACCAAGGGCCTCCTCATCCGCTTTTGATACTGTCCATGCTTCTGCGCCATACAGCAGAACTGGGTTGATAAGGGTCTTACATAGAGTCAACTTTGTCGTTCGGGAGAGGGCTCTACCACTCAATGAGCCTCCTGAGCCCAAAGAAACAGCGAATGGCAAGAGTGATTCTGCGTTTGATTTCGGAACTAATGTCGTTGTTCCAGGTCACTGCGGGGCCAAGCTAGACAAAGTCCTTAACTACCTCAAACTCATATCTGCCAATACAAGCGCTGTGGCCAAGACGTCGGTGGTGAGCGTCCTTTTTTGATGATAGCACATATGTATTTAGTATTGCCCTCGTTTACTGCCAAGCCAATTTACGCCGCCTCTATCTCATTGTCCGCAAACGCCTCATTGACATCTCGCTGTGATCTACCTATTATGTCAATATCGTCGGCGTATGCAAGGAGTTGCGAGGATTTGAAATAGATTGTGCCTCTTGTATTGGCCAGTGATTTTTGCACAATCATTTCCAATATGATGTTGAAGAAATAACACGACAGCGCATCGCCCTGCCTAAATCCTTTTTTGACATCGAAACTATCGGTAAGGTGTTCAGCGATTCGGATGGAGCAGCGAGCATTCTCCAAAGTCACCCTGCATAGTCCAACGAGTTTAGCAGTTCTGGTGACCGCCAGGTGCTTTGTGTGTGTATTTGTGCATAGTGGCTTTGAACGAGATTTCGTCCCGTAGCAAGATCAATCAGCCTTTGTCCTTTATCGGATGTGGTGTAGTGTAGGCTACGTTTGCCGATGACTTGTTCAAAGATGCTTTCCTTACCCAGCTTAGCATTGAAGTCTCCTGGTACAATTTTGATGTCATAGCTGGGACATTGGACATACATTCTGTCTAGGAGATCGTAGAAATCATCTTTGGTGGAGTCATCCTTGTCTTCCGTGGGGGTGTGGACGCAGATCAGGCTTATGTTAAAAAAATTAGCCTTAATACGGATCGTTCGCTCACATGACGAAAGCATAGGACTTTTTACCTTAGTCCACCTTGAACGGCAAATCCGCATCCGAACAATCGTTGTTCTCTCTCCCTATAGCAGTTGTCGTAGTAAATGTCGCAGTTTTTCATCCGCTTTGTACCCGGTCCATTCCATCGCATTACATGGATGGCGGTTATGTCCGCATTATAGCGGTCTAGGGCGTCCGCAAGTTGTTCGGCTGCACGTGGCCTGATTAGGAACCTAACATTCCACGTACAGAGCCGAAGATCACTGTCCTTTTTTCGGTTTTTGCAGGGGTCGTCAATATTAATCCGGTCCACTTTATCTGAGGCTTGAGGTTGTTTCGGAGTTTGGGTTTTTTTTTTTTTTCGGTTACGGCTTACTAGCCCGTAGCCCAAACCGACTAGTCCTGTTTTTGGCGCAGGAGGCAATTTCCATAAAAAATCTCCAGATTGCACCACGAGGAGGTGAGGATGGGACTTACTAACAGTGCCGCAAGATTTTCGTCTACGGTGACTCTCCTCGCATTTAAGCAGGCCAGCATCCGTGGGATAGATGCTACCCCTACGAGGCCCTTATTAATCCTTGCCACCATCAACTTGTTTACAGTAGACTAAAAGACTAAAAAAACAACGAACTGGTGGCATCTGTAACCACTATAGACTCCATAGTACTACCCAAGGACATTACTCTTTAACCGACTCCCATTCTTCCAACTCACATCAATTAAAATACCCTCAGAAGTACTATGGGCACCTTTAAAGCATTCTGTCTCCTCAAGAATCAATTATGCCCTACTCCATGTCTTTTTCCTTTCGTATTTTCCAAGAGCTGTTAACATCCAATAAGTGCCTTTTGCATTCCTCCAGACTTCCATCAAACTTGATGGGTTAATCAAGAAATGTTTATAGATACTTTGCGGAATATCATGACGTGAATGAAACTTTGTTGATGATGTTGTAGGTAATTTATTTGGTTTCAGGATACTATAGGACTGTTCAATAAAGTATATCGGAACGATGTGCTTCAAAGGGCAAGTGAATGATTTTGAGCACTGTTAAGGATCGAGGCATTTACTAATGAGATTCGTCCTCAAAGTTAAGTCTCTCAAAAAGGATATAACGACTCTGAAAGTAAAACCGAGAGACTTCCGGGAATACACAAGACGACAATGAGAACGGACCTTTAGTGAATCAGCCAAATGATGGTTTTGAGAGTAGGGTTTTGCTCCTGATATCGAACACCGGCTTTTAGGGTAAATAGTGACATCGCAAGTGACGAAGGTCGAACTCCATGTGCTTGTCGACTGAAAGTTACAAAAAATCTTTAAGTATCAGCGGAATTCTGTCAGAGTTTAAAAAGCACTGTCCGATACCTGAGGTTCAAGAGAGCGTAAGCTAATTTAAGACGCTATTGGCTACCTGTAGTCCGTAGCTTCTTCCTCTTTTTCGGCGCTACAGTTCATGGCGAACCTGGGACTCCTTAGAAAAACCTCTCCAACTGGCACGGCCTTTCGCCAGCAGTATCCAGTGCCGCACACCTAGTTTGTTGAAGTCTTCTTCCACTTGCGTGCGCCATCTTAAATTTGGCCGTCCTCGACCTCGTCGGCTCTCAGGGTTGAACTCAAAGACATAGGTTATGTGCTCTACATAACCTAGCTATCTTAGGCGTTGGATTCGCACACGCCGTGCTACGTTCATGTCGCTGTACAACCCGTACAATTCACTATTCAGCCTTATCCTCCACTCCACATTTATGCAGATTGGGCCTAAAATCTCAAAACGACCATCTATCTCCTCATCCGCATTCGATAAGGTTCATGTCTCTGCGCCATAAAGCAGGACCTCGACGATAAGTGTTTTGTATATGGTCACTTTGGTTTTCCGAGAGAAGGCTCTGCTTCTCAGTTGCCTCCCTGCGGAGCCTAGGAAGGTAAGGTGCTTGATTACCCCGAAATTATACCTACCTATATGTGCGCACTGGCTAAGACGCCGGTGGTTTGTGTCCATTTTCGACGACAGCAATCTTAGCCGCTTCCACTTCAATGCTCGTAAAGGCCTCAATGACATCTCGCTGACTTTATCCAATTACGTCAATGTCATCGGTATATGCGAGCAGTTCGACGGTCTTGAAAAGGATACATACACCCTCGTATCGACCAGTCCTTTTGAGGACGATGTTGAAAAAGTCACACGATAGCGTGCGCCCTGTCCAAAACCTTTTTTGACATAAAAGGTATCGATCGCTTCCGACCCTGATGGAGCAGCGAGAGTTTTCCAATGGCACAATCAGACGAGTTTGGCAGGGATGTCAAAACTAGACTTGGCGTTGTATAGCTCGTCTCTATTTATACTGTTGTTTGCAGTCGACAAACAGATGGTGGGTGTCGATCTGGAACTCGTTCGTTTTTTTTCAGGATCTGCCGCAGTGTGAATAGTTGATCAATAGTGAACTTCCCGGGCCACACTGATATCGACCAATCAGTTTATTAAGGAACGATTTCAGGCGCTCACACAGTGCAGCAGAGAAGATTTTACAAGCGATGTTCAGGAGATCTATACCTCTGTAATTGGGGCAGACAAAGAAGTCCCCTTTCTAATGGATCCGGCAAACGATACTAAGATTCCATTCATCGGGCATGCATTCCTCTGACCATATCTCACAGATGATCTGGTGCATACTCCCAACCTGGTCATCTCCACCTGCCTTAAAGAGCTCGGCAGGTAGTCCGTCTACTCCAGCAGCTTTGTTGGACTTAAACTTAGAAAAAGCATTCCTAATTTCATCCAGGTCAGGGGGACGGAATTCTCTTCTATCATCGTCCGTTGTGAATGGATCATTCTGCCTGACAGCTGGATCTGTTTTGTCATCGCCGTTATACAATCTGTAGAAGTAGTCTTTCTAGATTCTTAGTTCCGAGTGTGAATCTACTACTAGGTTTGCATTTTCGTCTCCGCAGGCTTCCATTCTGGCCTTATATCCCTGGCATGTTTGTTTTATTCGTTGATTAAACCTCCGAACGTCGTTTCTGCGATAGCATCTCTCCATCTCTACGATCGCGGGCTACTGATGTTCCCTTTTTTTGTTTTGAGAAGCTTATTTTCCTCCTTCCTCTTCTGCTCATAATGCTCACGAGCAGCTCTCGTCCTTCTACGCAGCACCTCTTGATAGGCTTGCTGCCTGGCTGCGCGTGCCCTCCTACACTCGTCGTCAAACCATGGGCTTCTTGTTGATGGTGTTTTGAAGCCCAGTACCTCCGAAGCAGCACTCTCTAAGGCTTGCTGACAACGGGTCTATTGGTGTTGTACGGTTTGAGCAGGTGTTGGAGGGTTTCCCGTGAGCTTGAGGGAGACGCGACTGGCATAGGCTCTGGCGGTCTCTTGCGATTGTAGCATTGCGGCGTTGTATGTCGCTGGCCTTACTCGATTTTTCTGGGTCAGGCATATTCGTATACCCGATCTACGGTTGAGGTACTAGGCACCCAGGAGCCACCTCGTTGAGGTGAGAGTAGGAGTTGGTAGACAGAGGCTGGAGTGTCCACGCTTGCGCCTTCATATATTCGCATAGTCTGTCCCCTTTAGCACCTTTTATACGGGGTCACTGACCTTTTATACGTTGTACGGTTGGTAGAAGGGTTGACTGGCTAGTGGCCACGTTGGCTGGCTGGAAACTAAGGTGGCTGGCTGGAAGCTAGGGTGGCTGGCTGGTATCCAGCTTAGCTAGTTGGTGGCCCGGTTAGCTGGCTGGTGGCCAAGTTGGCTGGCTGATGGCTAGGTTGGCTGGCTGGTGGCAAGGTTGGTCGACTGGTGGCCAGGTTGGCCGGGTTTTATTCAGGTGGCTGCCTGGTGACCTGGTTGGCTGGCTGGTGATCAGGTTGGCTGGCTGGTGATCAGGTTGGCAAACTGGTAACCAGTTTGGCTGGGATTTATTCAGGTTGGCTGCCTGGTGACCTGGTTGGCTGGCCGGTGACCAGGTTGGCTGGCCGGTGACCAGGTTGGCTGACTGGGGGTCAGGTTGGCTGGTGGCTAGTTTGATTTTGTAGTGGACAGATTGGCTGGCAGGGTGCCAGGTTGGCTGACTAGTGGCAAGGTTGCCTGGCTGGTATCCGGGTTGGCTGACTGGTCTTCAAGTTGGTTGGCTGGGGGCTAGAATAGCCAGCTGGTGTCCAAATGTGCTGGCTGGTAACTAAGTTGAATAGCTAGTGGAGTCAGATTGGCTGACTCGTGGCCAGGTTAGCTGGTTGGTGGCCAAGTTAGCTGGCTGATGGCAGAGTTTGTTGACTGGCGGCCACGTTGAATGGCTGTTGGCAAGTTTGGCTGGCTGATGGCAAGATTGGCTGTCTGGTGGCAAGGTTGGATGGCTAGTACGTGGTTGGCTGGCTGGGTGGATGTTAGTTTGACTGGCAGGTGGCCAGGTTTTTTGGGTTGGGGACAGGTTTTCTGGCTGGTCTGGTGGCCAGGTTAGCTAGCTGGTGGCCAGAATGGCTGTCTGGTGGCAGGGTTGGTTGCCTGGTGGCCAAGCTGCCTGGCTACTGGCAAGTTTGGCTCATTGATGGCAAGGTTAGCTGTCTGGTGGCAAGGTTGGCTGGCTGGTTCAAGATTGGCTGGCTGGTGGCTATGTTGGCTGGTTGGAGGCCAGACTGACTAGCTGGTCTCCTGGTGATAAGTTGCTGGCTGGTGGCAAGGTTGGTTAGCTGGCGGCTACGTGCAATGCTGCCACGTTTCACGTTGCACGCTGCTTGCCCATGTAACGTTGGCGGTTGCATTTTTCATGTCCTACGTGCTATCAACCAGCTAATCTTGCCACTAGACAGCCAACCTGGCCACCATCCAGCCGATCTGGACACCAGCAAGTCAACATGACCACCAGGTAGCCAAACTTGCCTTCAACCACCACCTGGCCTCCAGCCAGCGAACCTACATATAGCTTTGATTTAGTCAAGGATTTCGTTTACCTTGGCTCACTAGTTACAAGCGGCTATGACACCAGAGCTGAGATCATACGCAGAATAACTTTGGCCAACTGTAGTTTCCTCGGAAAACTAGTGTGAACCTCTATACAACCTTCATCGCCCCGATCCGGCGCAGAGGATTGGACCTTATCAAAAATTAATGAAGAGGGCCTTGGTCGTTTCGAGTGTCAAATTTCATTCATTCGTTGGGGCCCAGGTTCTCCCCGAACTGTGGCGCCACCTAAGTAAATAAATGACTCATCGAGACAGATATCTGTACGGCACCAACGGGCAGAGTCGTGAAGTGAAACTCTGTTGCCGGTTTTGCAAGAACACTAGCTTCTCTAGGTGTTATCCACCAGTTGAGAGCAACAACCATGGCCCACTATGTGCCAGATTTGCTTGCACTCGATCGTGTGTTCACCACAGGACGCATGAGGGACATGAACTGATGAGGAATGTGACTCGACGCAAATGCCGCAATTTGTAGGAGGTGGCATATTTTTTTTTTATTGCGTTTTTACTATATATGCATTTGAAAATGTGCATGGGTTTATTCCATATCACGTACTGTATTGCTCACATTTGTAGTTCTCTCCGACAAAGCAAATGACGGGTATCGCACCAAACAAGACTAGCATTCAATTAGATCTGTTCCTCAGTACTCCAGCAGTTGTTATTGACATGAACCACTCGATTAGTACGTACGGAGCCCCTATACCAATTTTTACTTATTATCTTTAGCCTAGGGATAGACTTTTCTGTGCACATCTGTCCCGGATACTGTGCTCACTTGCACAATTCACTTCCGTATGCATCATCTTTTCAAATAGATACAATACTCCTTCCGCTTTCTCCATTCAGCAGCAATGAAAAGTAAAGAACAAGAAAGGAAAAATCCATACGAATCCGTGACTTCCGGCGGAAAGCTCAACGAGTACAATCATTCCTCCTCACAATGTTCAATGGAATTTCCCATAAAATTGTATTTATTGCGCCCTCTAGCACCTTATAACCTCTTTTCTATAACACCACGATGAGCAAACGAATGGAAGGATGTACATAGAGCGAATGGTGGAAAAATGTGAGAATGGAGGAAAAGTCAAACACCAAATGTCCTCGAAATTTTATGTTGCCATTAAGTATCCGCGTCAATTGGCCACTTAAAGCGTCGACTCTACTCTGTTCCCTATTTGTCGTACAGCCATTCTACACTACACTATGCTCTCTATGTACTACTCCTGTATCTAGTCCGCCGGCAGTGGTGGTTATATTGCTCAAAACCAACAGGAAAAAAAGATGAGGAAAAGGATATTTAATTTTCGTCCATTTCAACCGCCAGCCAATAACCGTTTATGCCATAGCTTAATGCTATTGGTTACAAGGATGTTAGCATACTTCCGTGCTATACCACATCCCCCACACTGTCTGTTGAAATACATAAATAAATTTATTGAAATTATCAGGTTCAGGGAATTAGACTTGTATTACCACAAAAAAAAAGGACGAACAAGGGAAGAAAGAGGAAAGCAGAAGGACGAAGAAATGGATTTACTGAAAGGATTCTTCACAAGAAGACGGAGTGCTGTCGGGCATTTTCCCCTCCGTTTTGTTGCTAGCCAATGGTTTGAGGTACAAATCGGTGTTAACGTAATGGTGTTATTCAATTTGTGAACGCGAATCCAAAGGATTCTCTCCTTCCTTTTCTTATAGCTCCCTGTAACAGTGAAAAATTAAAAGGGCATTTAAGTGGACTTTAACGAGGAAAATTAAATGGCAAAGGAAAGGATTCCACTAAAGGAGCGAGAAGCGAAGAAAGGACACTTAAGGAGCATTGTTTTCTCGAACAGAAGGGAACATCGATTTGAAATTGCTTCAAATAAAGGGCGAAATGAAACCTTTTTAATAAATCACGGAAATGCCATCGTATTCTAGCACCAAAAGGACACGCAGATTTGTAATGACGTTATAACAAAACTTTCTCTATCATCCCCATTAAAGGCCACATAACTGCTTGTTTTCTTAAATAGATTTCCACTTCCTTCTCGCATTAGGTGGATATCTTTATAAGGCAACAAAAGGACATGATGATTAACTGAAATTAACTTTTATTTTGATCTCTATCATTGCCCAAGACAATATCATAAGGGGAGAACCTCAAGCATGAGCTGTCCACACCAGGTTGGGGCACCCGTCAACCGAATGAGTTGGGAATACGAAGAATCAGGACGAAAGGACGAATAATGGAATTTTACACAAACGCATTAAGCGTAATGAACGAAGTCTAATCGTTTTATAGTGAATACCTAGGAGGCCTCTTGCTCTTCTATGGACATACATATTTGCTTTGGTTTGACTTGGGTTTTGATGGGAAGACGATAGGGATATGGTTCTTGTTAGGGTTATTTTGAAGTTAACACATTCTTTAAGATGTTTACCTTTGAAGAGGGCTGACATGCGTTAGTTTGGGAACATGATGGTAAGAATTGGTGCTGACCTTTTTGGGATTGAATTTTTTTTTTTCGTTTTGACTTTTTTACCCTTCAATCTATGTAGATTGAACTTTGATATGGTAGTCCACTTGTAGATCACGAAAGACACTGGTTGACTGCTTTTGCATGTACAAGTAACTTTAAAGAGACGAGCTACGGTGGAAGTCAGTTCATTCGACATTAAGAAATGAACGTGCATGGCGCGCTAGTGGTTGGTTACATGACATAGAAGCTTGTAAATTGCGCATGGAAGTGAACATACAGTGAGTTTCACAGTCACAATTATCCTTTAGACCTACCGGATTTACAGGGATAGAGGAGAAGAGAAAATGTGAATACCTCAACGACGACGAGTACTAATGGGTCTATCTTATAGATGACCATAGAGATCATAGTCTAAGCACCGTTCTACAGATCACATTACTTCCTTACTTACTTACTTGTGTGACGCTACAGTTCGGGGTGAACTTGGGCCTCAACCAACAAGCCGTTCCAGCTAGAACGAACGTTTTCTACCTGTTTCCAGTGTCGCACACCCAGTTGGTTGAGGTTAGCTTCCACCTGTGTGCGCCACCTTAGATGCCGCCGTCCTCTGCAATGATGGACTCTGAGCTGTGGTGTCCATTCGCCCTACATGGCCTAACCTTCTTAGACGTTGGATCCGTAGGCATCATACTGTCGCTGACAGCCCTTATAATTCTTGGTTGCATCTCCTCCTCCACTCTCCCTCAACGCAAATGGGACCGAAGATTGTATGCAACATTTTGCTCTCGAAACGACCAAGGCCTCTTTATCCATTTTTCATAAGTTCCAAACCTCTGTGCCGTAGAGTAAGACCGGGAAGGCAAAGTTTTTATAAAGGGGCATCTTAGTTTTCCGAGAGAGGGCCCTACATACTTCCCAATTGCCTTTGGAGCCCGATGAAATAGCGGTTGACAAAAGTTATTCTGTCTCAAATCTCAGCGCTGGTGTCATTGCCGCCTGTTACAGGTGAGCCAAAGTAGTCGAAATCCTTGATTACATCAAAGTTATAGCTGCCAATAATGGCGCTCGGGCCAAGACGTCGGTTTTGTGCATTTTTCTATCACGACAGCAAATATTTCACTTCCGCCGCTTCTGCCTCAATGCTCACAAAAGCTTCATTGACGTCTTGCTGTGTTCTCCCAAATCACGTTTATGTCGTCAGCGCACGTGAGCAAATGTACGGACTTAAAGTAGATCGTGCCTTTTGTATAGGCGAGTAAATCCCGCACGATGTTGAAAATCACATGACAGTGCGTCGCCCTGTCTGAAACCTTTTTTCAGATCGAAGGTGTGGATTAACTCCTTACCGACCTTAATAGAGTAGCGAGAATTCTCCGTTGTCATCTTGCACAACCTGACCGGCTTAGCAGGAAACGGCTAAATTTGACAAGCTTTTCTTGACAACTATACTACAGGGGATTTTGTCATTACCCCGCTGAGTAGAAGCACCGTGAAAAACACGTTCGATGACATGGCTGTTGTCGGGATTCGATCCCGTGTCATGGGCATCAGAGGCCAACACACTACTCACTGCGCCACGGCTTAGCAGGGATGTCAAAACAAAACATGGCGATATAAAGCTCTTCCCTACAGACACTGTCATATGCGGCTTTAAAATCGGCCTCAAATTCAAGGGTGAATATTTGGTAATTCGTGGGTTTTCCTGGCCTGAAGCCACATTGATAAGAACCTATCAAATTGTCCACAAATGATTTCAGGCGTTCACACAGCACGGCAGAAACGAACTTATACGCGATATTAAGGAGACCTTTCCCCCTTTTGTTGGCGTTATAGGGGTCTCCGTTTTTATGAACGGGGCAAACGATATTGAGATTCCATTCATAGGGAACGCTTTCTTCCGACCATATCTTACAGATGAGGTGGTGTATGTTCCCAACCAACTCATCTCCATCTGCTTGAAACTGCTCAGCAGGCAGGCCATTGCGCCTGCAGCTTTATTAGACTTCAGTTTTTATATCGCTATCTTAACCTCGTCTAAGTTGAGTCGAGTGGACGGCATCTTGACATCGACTGTGATTCAACTGCTTGCTTCCGCTGTGGCTTTATAACCATGGCATATTCGTTTTACTCTCTGGTAAAACCTTCAAACGTCGTTCCAGCGCTAACATCTCTTTCTTTTTCCTTTTGTGAAGCGCATGCTCCTCGTCGATGCAACGTGGCCAGGCCATGTATGCATTCAGTTTTTCTGCACGTAACTGTGTGCACTCGTCATTAAACCAAGAGTTTTTCCTAGCTGATGGCTAGAAACCTAATACGTTAAAGGGGGCATCCCCGATGGGTTTCTGCAGTTTCCATTGGCTCTTAAGTGAGCTTGGGGAGATACGATTAGCGAACATGCCTGCAGTCTCTTGCGATTCGCTTTCCGGCATCAAATTTTGCTGGTCCTGCTCGACCAGCAAGTAGAGAACACCGTGGCGCAGTGGGCAGCTATCGGCCTCTGACGCCGATGACACGGGTTCGAATTCCGGCAATAGCTATGTATTCCAACGTGTTTTCACGGTGCTTCTCCTCAGCGGGGTTCTGACGGAATCGGCAATAAACTGTAGGTCTCTGGGTTTTGGTCCTTCGTGAACTGTAACACTAACATACCTATGTACATACTCGACTCCGCAGTGTTCGTGATATGCACATACGTACCTTGGCTGCAACAAGGTAATGATCTGAGTTAACATTGACTCCTCGGAAGGCTTGGTCATCTTATATGCTGAAGGAGTGTCTGACGTCGATCGCATTGTGATCGATTTGACTAACAGATCATTGATCAGGAGACCTCCAGGTCCCCTTAGGGACATTGAAATGTAGAAATCGTGTGCTAGCTACTAGGAGATTACGACCCGTCGCAAAGTCTATCAGCCTGAGTCCGTTTCCGGACATGGTGTCATGTAGGCTGGGCTTTCATACGACTCGTTCCAAGATGTCCTCCTTACCCAGCTTCGCGTTGAAATCTCCTAGAATAATCTTGGTGTCATAGCTGGGACAGTGAGCGTATGTTCTATCTAGGAGGTCATAGAAGTCATCTTTGACACTGTCGTCTTTTTTTTCGGTGGGGGCATGAAAGCATATCAAGCTGATGTTCCCGATGGTAGCTTTGATGCGGATTGTTATGAGGCGTTCACTCATATGCTGAAAGCATAGGAGTTTTTACCTGAGTCCACCTCGAACAATAGATCCGCATTGTTCCACTTGTTGCAGTTTCCGTAGTAAATGTCCAATATTTTCATCTTCTTTTTGCCCGGTGCATCCCATCGCACTTCTTGGAGTGCGGTAATGTCTCCTTTATAGCAACTTGGGGCTTTTTCTAACTGTTCGGCCGCACTCGGCCTGTTAAGGGACCTAAATTCCAGATGCAGACCCGATACTCCTGTCCCTTATACGCTTGCGGGGGTTGTCAACATGTAGTCCGTCCGTTAAATTCGAGGCTTGTGGTTGTCTCTGAGTTTATGATTTTTTTATTGTTACCGCTTACTAGACCCTATCCTAACCGACTAACCTGTTTTTTGGCGCAGGAAACTCGACATTCGAGGGCGCCGTGGCTTAGTGGTTAGTGTGTTGGACTCTGGCGCACGATGAGCGAGTTCGGATCCCGATAACACCAACACCATCTAATGTTTATTTCACGACGTTCCTCCTCGACGGGGTACTGGCAAAACCCCCCGTATTAAACTTGCCATGAAAAAGCTTCTCGACTCACGCCGTTCGGAATCGGCATTAAACTGTAGGTCCCTTTCACCTGTGTGAAAGATAAATCACACACAACATGGGTGATTGAGAGAAGCTTGGCTCTGGTCCCTCATGGGCTGTAACGCCACCAAAGAAGAAGAAGAAGAAACTCGCGATTCGCCCTTCCCCGTCTGTAATTTCCTGGTGGAATGGGGACTTACTAGCAGTGCCGCAAGGTGGTTCTTCTCGCTTTTTATCAGGCCAGCGTCCGTCAGATTTTTGTTTTTTATCAGTTCGCGCAGGTCCAGGAGTCATACTCATATTACGGTTGTAACACAATCTCAACGGAGTGCATATGGTTTGGGTCGTAGATGTTCGTTCACTACTCTCCAGGGGTGGCTGTCCTAGATAAGATTTGAGAGGAACTCTACTGAATCTTCAAGTTGGTTGTAGTTCCCAGGAATTGTTCCATGGCATTATGATGCTATACTAGAACTGCACATACAGAGTATGAAATTGAAGTGACCATGTACTGTGAGTGTTATGCCTTCATCAGTATTTTTGATCACTTCCCATTGACAATAGCTGTGTCGCTGTGAACATACTTTGAACTAGAGGCCTTCCGCTCGACAGTCAGTAAAGTCACTTATACGTCGGATAGATACTTCCCCTACGAGGCGTTTTTTAGTCCTTTGCCATCTAAAGGTATCTGTAGGTATGTTAACAGGTACACTGCCATCTAAAATATACTTCTGGGTCGTTTCTATTGTAGTGTAAGTGTCCCTGTGTTGAATAGTAGTGAAAAGCTTATAGAAAATGAATAACGTCCAAGTAGTGCAAGAACTTGGATCCAGTACTGGTAAAAGCCGCTTTAAGCCTGACATTTATTTATTCTGTCCATTCACTCCACAACTGAGTAAGTAGGACTTAAAAAAAATTGAAAAACTTTATCCATTAGTGCTGAATTGTATTTCTAAGTTTCACCACTCGGCTTTTCTCCTCCATTCCCTGGCACACGCCACACCAGTAATTCATATCTCAAACTACGACTATAATGCAACGCGAACGAGTTATGAACTGCTGGCCTGGAGCACGGTGCGTACATCTGCGGTGCTGGGGTTGTTGATAAATACTATTTTCCTTCGCACTAATATCTAAAGTTTTCGGTTTGCTCATTGTGGATTTTGAGCGAATTTCCATCGTCCTTGGGGGAGGATTTCAAGCTGACTGCTGAAAGACGGCTGGCGTCAAGAGACTTTGAGGAAACTCAGGGACCCTTGCTTGATCTCCTCTGTCACGAAGTCACTTTCGATTCACTGAATCAGATTTGTACCATTACGACAACTCTATTTACAACCTTCTAATGAATGTGTGTACGAATTCATGTGGTTTACTTTTGACATGTGACAACAGATAAAGATGTACGGTCTGCTGAGCATCCACCTGAAATTGCACCTTCTTTCTTCAAGTCCAAGAAAACCAACCTGCCGGGTAATTTACTCGTAAAATTAACGAACCACAGCGCCCATTCCGTCAGGTTTCCAGAACGAACGAAATTACAAAGAAGCCATCCGTAATAATAAGAAGCAGTTGAGTGGAAACTATTCAACACTCGTAGATACATTCTCGTAGTTCTAATTTCCAATTATTTTGACGGTCTATGAACGAATTTGAAGCCATTAGGTGTGGACGGATGAGTCGGAAGATACAATGGAATTCATTTTCGGTAAACTAGCGGTGTAGAATTGACTCATTATGATGCGCAAAGGTCCTGTTGGAATTTCACGCTATCAGCAGGCCACTGAGTCGTGTTGAATGTTGTTCTACTGTGATGATTACCATTTAATTGATCACGGGTTTGACCTTGAACTGGAGGGTCCCACAGCCCATATGGTGCTCGGTCATTAATTGTCAATCAATCCACGGTTGTATTATCCCGTCGTATGACAGATAATGACAAGTTAATCCGAAAATCGTTGATGTTCAGCTGTACTCGTTTGCGTTTGTTGGTTGATGTTGTTTGCGTTTGCAGCTGATATGGGGTGTACGTACGTAGCAAGGACTGGGATGGACAATGAGATGGATACACATATTTATGTAAAGGTGCGCGGATTTGATATACGGAAATCCTTTCAATTTGCTGCTGGAGTAGATAATGTGGCGGGCAGATGTCTACACAGAAGGCACTACCTTCTATAAGTCCGTTCAGCTGCTGTGATACGCAGACGATATTGACATCATTGAGCGGTCATAGTGTGACGTTGTAGAAGCTCTCACGATGACTGAAGAACAACCGAAACGAGTTGGCCTTAAAGTCAACGAGGATAAGACAAGGCACATGCTGTCAAGCAAAAACCGATCCGTCGCTAATCACCTGGGGCAAAATATAACTGTTGACAGTTATAATTTCCAGGTGGTTAAGGAGTTCGTCTACGTAAACTTCACAAACGACACTACAGTGGAGTCTCTGCCATAGAATCGCCCCTGGCAATCACTGCTACTTCGGTTTGTCCAAACAACTTGGGTCAAAACTCCTCACTCGAAGTCATGCCCGAATTCGGCCATCGCACCAAACAGTTCTTCATGATGAATGCTGTCGTATGCGGCTTTGAAATCGATGAAAAGATGGTGTGTATCGGTTCGAAACTCTTTGAAAATTTGGTCTATAGTCGGTTTTCCGGGCCGGAAGCCCCACTGGTAGCTGCCGATTAGTGCGGTGCAAAATGGCTTTAGACGTTCACAAAATACGCTGGACAGGATCTTGTATGCGACATTGAGCAGGGATATACCTCTATAGTTCTTGAAAGAGCTAGGATCGCCTTTTTTGTGGATGGGGCATATAGAGCTGGTATTCCAGTCGTCGGGCATGCTTTCATCTTCCCAAATTCTGCAGATGATCTGGTGCATGCTCCCTACCAGAACATCGCCGCCAGCCTTGAAGAGCTCTGATGGCGAGCCATCTGAGCCTGCGGCCTTGTTGTTCTTCAGCTTCTGAATAGCTGTGCTGACTTCTTCGATGCTGGGTGGGAAGACTACTTCAGCGGCTGGAGTTGGGATTTCCTCGGTCCCTACCACACTCTCTTGGTCATGCTCGTTAAGCAGCTGCTGGAAATGCTGCTTAAATACATCCACTATTCCCTGCGGGTCGGTGAAAAGATTACCGACCCGCAGGGAATAGTTTCAAAGAGCCTGGGTGCCCTTTTTGAAGCCTCCTGCAAGGCCTTTGGCTTTCTTGTAAAAGGCTCATGTTTTATGTCCATCCCTAGACCCCTCGATATCCTTGAGCTGGGAGGCTGCGAAAATTCTTTTCTTTTGTCGCAGTAGTTTTTTCTCCTCTCTTTTTCTGGCTCGGTACTCTTCTTGCGCTGCCCTGGTTTTCCTCTGCAGCGCCTTTTGGTACGCCTCGTCCGTTGCTGCCTTTTTCTGCTCACACTCGCCCTTGCAGTATAGTTGCCATAAAAAGCTTTTCGAAATTCGCCGTTCGGAATCGGCAATAAACTGTAGGTCCCCTTCACGCATGGAAGGTTCTCCAGCCAGTGGAGATCGCTGGGAACGCATCGATGCCGAGCCCGAAAAAAACGTTACGTATACGCCTCCGTGTGCGGTGCAAATTTATTAAAATCAGCTGTAACACGCCACCCTGAGAATAAGACGCGTCCGTTTCTTAAAGGCCTTCAAAAGCACAGCTTCCTCTGGCAGAGCCTGAAAGAAAACACCCAGGAGCTGTTGAAAACAGAACAGGGAAAACCAAGCAGTAACAAAACTAGACATTTTTTATGCATTTCGTGAGCCTTCCCCGCCTGCTCGTAAAAATGTGTGTACACGCGCCTGGACGCTTGTGTCCCTCAATATAAAATGCGTTATTTCCCATCAAGGAAATGAATAATGGTCACTCAGCAGCCAGTGGAGAACGCTGAAAACGCATCGATGTCGAGCCCGAAAAAAACGTTACGAATGTGCCCCCGTCTGCGGTCCAAAGTCATTAAAATCAGCTGCAACACGCCACCCTCAGAATAAAATGCTTCCCTTTGTTAAAGGCCTTCAAAAGCACAGCTTCCTCTTGCAGAGCCTGAAAGAAAACACCCAGGAGCTGTTGAAAACAGAACAGTGAAAAACCAAGCAGTAACAAAACTAGACGTTTTTTATGCATTTCGTGTGCCTTTCCCGCCTGCTGGTAAAAATGTATGTACACGCGCCTGGACGCTTGTGTCCCTCAATATGAAATGCGTTATTTCCCATCAAGAGAACGTATAATGGTCACTCAGCAGCCAGTGGAGAACGCTGGAAACGCATCGATGTCGAGCCGGAAAAATGTTACGTATACGCCCCCGTGTGCGGTCCAAAGTCATTAAAATCAGCTGCAACACGCCACCCTCAGAATAAAATGCTTCCGTTTGCTAAAGGCCTTCAAAAGCACAGCTTCCTCTTGCAGAGCCTGAAAGAAAACACCCAGGAGCTGTTGAAAACAGAACAGTGAAAAACCAAGCAGTAACAAAACTAGACATTTTTTATGCATTTCGTGTTCCTTCCTCGCCTGCTGGTAAAAATGTATGTACACGCGCCTGGACGCTTGTGTCCCTCAATATGAAATGCGTTATTTCCCATCAAGAGAACGTATAATGGTCACTCAGCAGCCAGTGGAGAACGCTGAAAACGCATCGATGTCGAGCCCGAAAAAAGTGTAACGTATACGCCTCCGTGTGCGGTGCAAATTCATTAAAATCAGCTGTAACACGCCACCCTGAGAATTAGACGCGTCCGTTTCTTAAAGGCCTTCAAAAGCACAGCTTCTTCTTGCAGAGCCTGAAAGAAAACACCCAGGAGCTGTTGAAAACAGAACAGTGAAAAACCAAGCAGTAACAAAACTAGACATTTTCAACGCCTGCTGTTCCGTCCAGTCCAGTTCCGTCAAGTCCAGTCCAGCCCCACCCAGTCCCGTCCAGTCCAACCCGTTCGAGTCCGTGCCAGTCCTAGTACAGTCCCGTCCAGGCCAGTCCGAGCCAGCCCCGTCAAGTCCGTCCAGTCCCGTCCAGTCCCGTCCAGTCCCGTCCAGTCCTATCCAGTCCCGTCCAGTCCCGTCCAGTCCCGTCCAGTCCCGTTAAGTCCCGTCCAGTCCCATCCAGTCCCGTCCATTTCGGTCCCGCCCAGTCCAGTTCCGTCCAGTCCACTTCCGTCCAGTCCAGTCCCGTCTCGTACAGTCCCGTCCATTCCAGTCCGAGCCAGCCCCGTGACGTCCGTCCCGTCCAGTCTCGTCCAGTACCGTCCAGTCCCGTCCAGTCCCGTCCAGTCCCGTCCAGTCCCGTCCAGTCCCGTCCAGTCCAGCCCAGTCTAATCCGTGCCGGCCCGGTCAAGTCCAATCCCGTCCAGTCCAGTCCCGTCAAGTCCAGTCCCGTCCACTCCAGTTCTGTCCAGTCCGGCCCAGTCCAGTCCGTGCCAGCCCCGTCAAGTCCAGTCCCGTCCAGTCCAGTCCCGACCAGTCCGGTCCCGTCCAGTACAATCCTGTCCAGTCCAGTCCGGGCCAGGGCCGTCAAGGCCACCGACCTTTTCAACAAGGTCACTGACATTTTCAACAAGGTCACTGACCTTTTCAACAAGGTCACTGAACTTTTAGACAAGGTCACTGACCTTTTAGACAAGGTCACTGAACTTTTAGAGAAGGTCACTGAACTTTTAGATAAGGTCACTGAACTTTTCAACAAGGTCACTGACCTTTTCAACAAGGTCACTGACCTTTCGAACAAGGTCACTGACCTTTCGAACAAGGTCACTGACCTTTCGAACAAGGTCACTGACCTTTTGAACAAGGTCACTGACCTTCTAGACAAGGTCACAGGTTCATTGAACTTTCAAACAAGGTCACTTGGACGGGACTGGACGGGACTGGACGGGACTGGACGGGACTGGACGGGACATGACGGGACAGGACAGGACTGGACCGGGCAGGACTGGACCGGACGGGACGGGGCTGGTTTTGACGGGACTGGACTGGACTTCACAGGACTGGTATGGACGATACCGAACTGGACAGGACTGGACGGGACCGGACGGGACTGAACGGGACTGGACGGGACTGGACGGGACTGGACGGGACTGGACGGGGCTGGAAGGAAATGGACAGGACTGGACTGGACGGACTTGACGGGGCTGGCTCGGACTGGCCTGGATGGGACTGTACTAGACGGGACTGGACTGGACGGGGCTAGACTTGACGGAGCTAGGCTTTACGGGACTTAATTTGATGGGACTGGCACGGACTCGAAAGGGCTAGACTGGACGAAACTGGACTAGACGGGACTGGACTCGACAGGACTGTACTGGACGGGACCGGACTGGTCGGGACTGTACTGGACGGGACTGGACTTGACGGGGCTGGACGGGACTGGACGGGACTGGACGGGACTGGACGGGACTGGACGGTACTGGACGAGACTGGACGGGACGGACGTCACGGGGCTGGCTCGGACTGGAATGGACGGGACTGTACGAGACGGGACTGGACTGGACGGAAGTGGACTGGACGGAACTGGACTGGGCGGGACCGAAATGGACGGGACTGGATGGGACTGGACGGGACTTAACGGGACTGGACGGGACTGGACGGGACTGGACGGGACTGGATGGGACTGGACGGGACTGGACGGGACTGGACGGGACTGGACGGGACTGGACGGGACTGGACGGGACTGGACGGGACTGGACGGGACTGGACAGGACTGGCCTGGACGGACTTGACGGGGCTGGCTCGGACTGGCCTGGACGGGACTGTACTAGACGGGACTGTTCTTGACGGCGCTGGCCTGGACTGGACTGGACGGACCTGGGCCGGACTGGACTGGAGAGGACTGGCGGGAACGGCACTGGACTGGGTAGGGCTTGGCTGGACGGGACTGGACTTGACGGAACTGGACTGAACGGGACTGGACTGGACGGGGCTGGCCTGGACGGGACTGGAACGGGCGGGACTGGAACGGACGGGACTGGAACGGACGGGACTGGAACGGACGGGACTGGAACGGACGGGACTGGAACGGAGGGACTGGAACGGACGGGACTGGAACGGACGGGAATGGAACGGACAGGGTTGGACGGAACCGGACTGGATAGATGTTCGGGACTGGTGTGGACCAGATTGGATTTGACTGGACTGGTCGGGGCTCGACCTGACGGGACTGGACGGGACTAAACTTGACCGGACTTATTTTGACGGGCCTGGACTTGGCAGGACTGGTACGGACTCGACTGGGCTCGACTGGCCTGGACTGGACTTGACGGACCTGGGCCGGACTGGACTGGAGAGGACTGAACTGGACGGAACTGGACTAGACGGGACTGGACTGAACGGGGCTGGTCTGGACCGGATTGTATGGGACTGGACTGGGTGGGACTGGACTCGACTAGACTCGACGGGGCTGGCCTGTCCAGTCCCGTCCGTTCCAGTCCCATCCGTTTCAATCCCGCCCGTTCCAGTCCCGTCCATTCCAGTCCCGTCCATTCCAGTCCCGTCCGTTCCAGTCGCGTCCGTTTCAGTCCCGCCCGTTCCAGTCCCGCCCGTTCCAGTCCCGTCCGTTCCATTCCCGTCCGTTCCAGTCCCGTCCGTTCCATTCCCGTCCGTTCCATTCCCGTCCGTTCCAGTCCCGTCCGTTCCAGTCCCGTCTGTTCCAGTCCTGTCCGTTCCAGTCCCGCCCGTTCCATTCCCGTCCGTTCCAGTCCTGTCCGTTCCAGTCCCGTCCGTTCCAGTCCCGTCCGTTCCGGTCCCGTCCGTTCCAGTCCCGTCCGTTCCAGTCCCGTCCGTTCCAGTCCCGTCCGTTCCAGTCCCGTCCGTTCCAGTCCCATCCGTTCCAGTCCGTTCCGCTCCAGTCCCGTCTGTTCCAGTCCCGTCCGTTCCAGTCCCGTCCGTTCCATTCCTGTCCGTTCCGGTCCCGTGCGTTCCAGTCCCGTCCGTTCCATTCCCGTCCGTTCCAGTCCTGTCCGTTCCAGTCCCGTCCGTTCCAGTCCCGTCCGTTCCGGTCCCGTCCGTTCCAGTCCCGTCCGTTCCAGTCCCGTCCACTCCAGTTCTGTCCACTCCAGTTCTGTCCAGTCCGGCCCAGTCCAGTCCGTGCCAGCCCCGTCAAGTCCAGTCCCGTCCAGTCCAGTCCCGACCAGTCCGGTCCCGTCCAGTACAGTCCTGTCGAGTCCAGTCCCGTCTAATCGAGTTTCGTCCAGTCCAGCCTTTTCGAGTCCGTGCCAGTCCCATCAAACTAAGTCCCGTAAAGCCTAGCTCCGTCAAGTCTAGCCCCGTCCAGGCCAGTCCCGTCTAGTACAGTCCCGTCCAGGCCAGTCGGAGCCAGCCCCGTCAAGTCCGTCCAGTCCCGTTCAGTTCACTATCGTCCATACCAGTCCTGTGAAGTCCCGTCCAGTCCCGTCAAGACCAACCCCGTCCCGTCCAGTCCAGCCCTACCCAGTCCAGTCGCGTCTAATCCAGTTTCTTCCAGTCCAGCCCTTTCGAGTCCGTGCCAGTCCCATCAAACTAAGTCCCGTAAAGCCTAGCTCCGTCAAGTCTAGCCCCGTCCAGTCCAGTCCCGTCTAGTACAGTCCCATACAGTCCTGTCCAGTCCCGTCCAGTCCCGTCCAGTCCCGCCCAGTCCCGTTCAGTTCACTATCGTCCATACCAGTCCTGTGAAGTCCCGTCCAGTCCCGTCAAGACCAACCCCGTCCTGTCCAGTCCAGCCCTACCCAGTCCAGTCCCGTCTAATCCAGTTTCTTCCAGTCCAGCCCTTTCGAGTCCGTGCCAGTCCCATCAAATTAAGTCCCGTAAAGCCTAGCTCCGTCAAGTCTAGCCCCGTCCAGTCCAGTCCCGTCTAGTACAGTCCCGTCCAGGCCAGTCGGAGCCAGCCCCGTCAAGTCCGTCCAGTCCAGTCCTGTCCATTCCCGTCCAGTCCCGTCCAGTCCCGTCCAGTCCCATCCAGTCCCGTCCAGCCCCGTCCAGTACAGTCCCGTCCAGGCCAGTCCGAGCCAGCCCCGTCAAGTCCGTCCAGTCCAGTCCCGTCTAGTCCCGTCCAGTCCCGTCCAGTCCCGTCCAGTCCCATCCAGACCCGTCCAGTCCCGTCCAGCCCCGTCCAGTCTCGTCCAGTCCCGTTAAGTCACGTCCAGTCCGGTCCAGTTTCATCCAGTCCTGTCCAGTCCCGTCCAGTCCCGTCCAGTCCAGTCCCGTGCAGTCCAGTTCTGTCCAGTCCAGCTTCGTCCATTCCAGTCCCGTCCAGTCCCGTCCAGAAAAGCCCCATCCCGTCCAGTCCCGACCAATCCAATTCCGTCTAGTCCCGTTCCGTCCATTCCAGTCCCGTCCTGTCCCGTCCAGTCCCGTCCAGTCCCATCCAGTCCCGCCCAGTCCCGTCCAGTCCCGTCAACTCCAGTTCTGTCCAGTCCGGCCCAGACCAATCCGTGCCAGCCCCGTCAAGTCCAGTCCCGTCCAGTCCAGTCCCGACCAGTCCTGTCCCGTCCAGTACAGTCCTGTCGAGTCCAGTCCCGTCTAATCCAGTTTCGTCCAGCCCAGCCCTTTCGAGTCCGTGCCAGTCCCATCAAATTAAGTCCCGTAAAGCCTAGCTCCGTCAAGTCTAGCCCCGTCCATTCCAGTCCCGTCTAGTACAGTCCCATCCAGGCAAGTCCGAGCCAGCCCCGTCAAGTCCGTCCAGTCCAGTCCCGTCCATTTCCGTCCATTTCCGTCCAGCCCCGTCCAGTCCCGTCCAGTCCCGTCCAGTCCCGTCCAGTCCCGTCCAGTCCCGTCCAGTCCCGTCCAGTCCCGTCCAGTCCCGTTCAGTCCCGTCCAGTCCCGTCCAGTCCCGTCCGGTCCCGTCCAGTCCCGTCCAGTCCCGTCCAGTCCAGTCCCGTCCAGTCCCGTCCAGTCCCGTCCAGTCCCGCCCAGTCCCGTCCAGTCCCGTCCGGTCCCGTCCAGTCCCGTCCAGTCCGTCCAGTCCCGTCCAGTTCGGTATCGTCCATACCAGTCCTGTAAAGTCCCGTCCTGTCCCGTCAAAACCTGCCCCGTCCCGTCCGGTCCAGTCCTGCCCAGTCCAGTCCTGTCCAGTCCCGTCATGTCCCGTCCAGTCCCGTCCGTTCCAGTCCCGTCCGTTCCAGTCCCGTCCGTTCCAGTCCCGTCCGTTCCAGTCCCGTCCGTTCCAGTCCCGTCCGTTCCAGTCCCGTCCGTTCCAGTCCCGTCCGTTCCAGTCCCGTCCGTTCCGGTCCCGCCCGTTCCAGTCCCGTCCAGGCCAGCCCCGTCCAGTCCAGTCCCGTTCAGTCCAGTTCCGTCCAGTCCAGTTCCGTCAAGTCCAGTCCCGCCCGTTCCAGTCCCGTCCATTACAGTCCCGTCCGTTCCAGTCCCGTCCGTTCCATTCCCGTCCGTTCCAGTCCCGTCCGTTCCATTCCCCTCCGTTCCAGTCCCGTCCGTTCCAATCCCGGCCGTTCCAGTCCCGTCCGTTCCATTCCCGTCCGTTCCATTCCCGTCCGTTCCAGTCCCGTCCGTTCCAGTCCCGTCCGTTCCAGTCCCGTATGTTCCAGTCCCATCTGTTCCAGTCCCGTCCGTTCCAGTCCCGTCCGTTCCATTCCCGTCCGCTCCAGTCCCGCCCGTTCGAGTCCCGTCCGTTCAAGTCCTTTCCGTTCCAGTCCTGTCCGTTCCAGTCCCGTCCGTTCCAGTCCCGTCCGTTTCAGTCCCATCCAGGCCAGCCCCGTCCAGTCCAGTCCCGTCCAGTCCAGTTCCGTCAAGTCCAGTCCCGTCAAGTCCAGTCCCGTCCAGTCCAGCCCCACCCAGTCCCGTCCAGTCCAGCCCGTTCGAGTCCGTGCCAGTCCTAGTACAGTCCCATCCAGGCCAGTCCGAGCCAGCCCCGTCAAGTCCGTCCAGTCCATTCCTGTCCAGTCCCGTCCAGTCCCGTCCAGTCCCGTCCAGTCCCGTCCGGTCCCGTCCCGTCCCGTCCAGTCCCGTCCAGTCCCTTCCAGTCCCGTCCAGTCCCGTCCAGTCCCGTCCATTCCCGTCCAGTCCCGTCAAGTCCCGTCAAGTCCCGTCCAGTCACGTCCAGTCCCATCCAGTCCTGTCCAGTCCCGTACAGTCCCGTCCAGTCCCGCCCAGTCCCGTCCAGTCCCGCCCAGTCCCGTTCAGTTCAGTATCGTCCATACCAGTCCTGTGAAGTCCCGTCCAGTCCCATCAAGACCAACTCCGTCCCGTCCAGTCCAGTCCTACCCAGTCCAGCCCCGTTCATTTCAGTCCCGTCCAGTCCAGTCCCGTCCATTCCAGTCCCGTCCGTTCCAGTCCCGTCCATTCCAGTGCCGTCCGTTCCAGTCCCGTCTGTTCCAGTCCCGTCCGTTCCAGTCCCGTCCGTTCCATTCCCGTCCGTTCCGGTCCCGTCCGTTCCAGTTCCGTCCAGGCCAGCCCCCTCCAGTCAAGTCCCGTCCAGTCCACTTCCGTCCAGTCCAGTCCCGTCCAGTACAGTCCCGACATGTCCATTCTCGTCCAGTCCAGTCCTCTCCACTACAGTCCCCTCCTGTTTAGTCCAGCCCAGGTCCGTCGACTCCAGTCGGGACCAGCCCCGTCAGGCCCAATTCAGTCCCGTCCATTTCGGTCCCGTCCAGTCCCGTCCAATCCCGTCCAGTCCCGTCCAAACCAGCCCCGTCCAGTTCAGTCCCGTCCAGTCCCATCCAGTCCTGTCAGTCCCGTCCAGTCCCGTCCAGTCCCGCCCAGTCCCGTTCAGTTCACTATCGTCCATACCGGTCCTGTGAAGTCCCGTCCAGTCCCGTCAAGACCAACCCCGTCCCGTCCAGTCCAGTCCTACCCAGTCCAGCCCCGTTCAGTTCAGTCCCGTCCAGTCCAGTTCCGTCGAGTCCAATTTCGTCCAGTCCAGTCCTACTCAGTCCAGTCCTACCCAGTCCAGTCCTACCCAGTCCAGTTCCGTTCAGTCCAGTTCCGTCCAGTCCCGTCCCGTCCTGTTAAGTCCAGTCCAGGCCCGTGCAGCCCAGTCCCGTCCAGTCCAGTCCCGTCCAGTCCAGTCCCGCCCAGTCCAGTTCCGTCCAGTCCACTTCCGTCCAGTCCAGTCCCGTCCAGCACAGTCCCGTCCAGTACAGTCCCGACATGCCCAGTCCCGTCCAGTCCAGTCCTCTCCAGTACAGCCCCCTCCTGTTCAGTCAAGCCCAGGTCCGTCGAGTCCAGTCGGGACCAGCCCCGTCAAGTCCAATTCAGTCCCGTCCATTTCGGTCCCGTCCAGTCCCGTCCAATCCCTTCCAGTCCCGTCCAGACCAGCCCCGTTCAGTCCAGTCCCGTCCAGTCCAGTTCCGTCCAGTCTAATTTCGTCCAGTCCAATCCCGTCCAGTCCAGTCCTACCCAGTCCAGTGCCGTTCACGCCAGTCCTCTCCAGTCCAGTCCGGCCCAGGTCCGTCCCGTCCAGTCCAGTCCCGTCCAGTTCAGTCCCGTCCAGTCCAGCCCAGTCTAATCCGTGCCGGCCCGGTCAAGTCCAATCCCGTCCAGTCCAATCCCGTCAAGTCCAGTCCCGTCCACTCCAGTTCTGTCCAGTCCGGCCCAGTCCAGTCCGTGCCAGCCCCGTCAAGTCCAGTCCCGTCCAGTCCAGTCCCGACCAGTCCGGTCCCGTCCAGTACAATCCTGTCCAGTCCAGTCCGGGCCAGGGCCGTCAAGTCCACCGACCTTTTAAACAAGGTCACTGACCTTTTAGACAAGGTCACTGAACTTTTAGACAAGGTCACTGAACTTTTAGACAAGGTCACTGAACTTTCAACAAGGTCACTGACCTTTTGAACAAGGTCACTGACCTATTAGACAAGGTCAGCGACCTTTTCAACAAGGTCACTGAACTTTTAAACAAGGTCACTGACCTATTAGACAAGGTCACTGACCTTTTCAACAAGATCACTGAACTTTTAAACAAGGTCACTGACCTTTTAGACAAGGTCACTGAACTTTTCAACAAGGTCACTGACCTTTTCAACAAGGTTACTGACCTTTTCAACAAGGTCACTGACCTTCTAGACAAGGTCACAGGTTCATTGAACTTTCAAACAAGGTCACTTGGACGGGACTGGACGGGACTGGACGGGACTGGACGGGACATGACGGGACTGGACAGGACTGGACTGGGCAGGACTGGACCGGACGGGACGGGGCTGGTTTTGACGGGACTGGACGGGACTTTACAGGACGGGTATGGACGATACCGAACTGGACGGGACTGGGCGGGACTGGACGGGACTGGACGGGACTGGACGGGACTGGACGGGACTGGACGGGACTGGACGGGACTGGACGGGACTGGACGGGACTGGACGGGACTGGACTTGACGGGGCTGGCACGGACTGGACTGGGCCGGACTGGACAGAACTGGACTGGACGGGACTGGACTTGACGGGGCTGGCACGGACTGGACTGGGCCGGACTGAACAGAACTGGAGTGGACGGGACTGGACGGGACTGGACGGGACTGGACGGGGCTGGACGGGACAGGACGGGACTGGAACGGACGGACTGCAATGGACGGGACTGGAATGGACGGATCTGCATTGGACGGGCCTGAGCTGGACGGGGCTGGTCTGGGCGGGACTGGACGGGACTGGACGGGACTTAACGGAACTGGAATGAACGGAACTGGACTGGACGGGACTGGACTGGACGGGACTTTTCTGGACGGGACTGGAATGGACGGAACGGGACTAGACGGAATTGGATTGGTCGGGACTGGACGGGATGGGGCTTTTCTGGACGGGACTGGACGGGACTGGACGGGACTGGAATGGACGAAGCTGGACTGGACAGAACTGGACTGCACGGGACTGGACTGGACGGGACTGGACAGGACTGGAATGGACGGTACTGAACTGAACGGAACTGGACTCAACGGAGCCGGTCCGGAACGGATTGTATGATGCTGAACTGGGTGGGACTGGACTGGACATGGCTGGTCTGGACAGGATTGGATGGGACTGGACTTGGTGTGACTGGATTCGACGGAACCGGACTGGATAGATGTTCGGGACTGGTGTGGACCGGATTGGATTTGACTGGACTGGTCGGGGCTCGACCTGACGGGACTGGACGGGACTAAACTTGACCGGACTTATTTTGACGGGCCTGGACTTGGCAGGACTGGTACGGACTCGACTGGGCTCGACTGGCCTGGACTGGACTTGACGGACCTGGGCCGGACTGGACTGGAGAGGACTGAACTGGACGGAACTGGACTAGACGGGACTGGACTGAACGGGGCTGGTCTAGACCGGATTGTATGGGACTGGACTGGGTGGGACTGGACGGGACTGGACGGGACATGACGGGACTGGACAGGACTGGACTGGGCAGGACTGGACCGGACGGGACGGGGCTGGTTTTGACGGGACTGGACGGGACTTCACAGGACTGGTATGGACGATACCGAACTGGACGGGACTGGACGGACTGAACGGGACTGGACGGGACTGGATGGGACTGGGCGGGACTGGACGGGACTGGGCGGGACTGGACGGGACTGGACGGGACTGGACGGGACTGGACGGGAATGGACGGGACTGGACGGGACTGGACGGGACTGGACGGGACTGGACGGGACTGGACGGGACTGGACGGGACTGGACGGGACTGGACGGGACTGGACGGGACTGGACGGGACTGGACGGGACTGGACGGGACTGGACGGGACTGGACGGGAAAGGACGGGACTGAACGGGACTGGACGGGACCGGACGGGACTGGACGGGACTGGACGGGACTGGACGGGGCTGGACGGAAATGGACAGGACTGGACGGGACTGAACGGGACTTGACAGGGCTGGCTCGGACTGGCCTGGATGGGACTGTACTAGACGGGACTGGACGGGACTGGACGGGACTGGACGGGACTGAACGGGACTTGACAGGGCTGGCTCGGACTGGCCTGGATGGGACTGTACTAGACGGGACTGGACTGGACGGGGCTAGACTTGACGGAGCTAGGCTTTACGGGACTTAATTTGATGGGACTGACACCGACTCGAAAGGGCTGGACTGGACGGGAATGGATTAGACGGGGCTGGCACGGACTGGACTGGGCCGGACTGGACAGAACAGGAGTGGACGGGACTGGACTTGACGGGACTGGACTGGACGGAATTGGACTTGACCGGGCCGGCACGAATTAGACTGGGCTGGACTGGACGGGACTGGGCTGGACGGGACTGTTCTTGACCGCGCTGGCCTGGACTGGACTGGACGGACCTGGGCCGAACTGGACTGGAGAGGACTGGAGTGAACGGCACTGGACTGGGTAGGACTGGACTGGACGGGATAGGACTAGACGAAATTGGACTGGGCGGGACTGGACTGGACGGGACTGGACTGGACGGACGTGACGGGGCTGGCTCGGACTGGCCTGGACGGGACTGTACCAGACGGGACTGGACTGGACGGAAGTGGACTGGACGGAACTGGACTGGGCGGGACCGAAATGGACGGGACTGGTTGGGACTGGACGGGACTTAACGGGACTGGACGGGACTGGACGGGACTGGACGGGACTGGACGGGACTGGACGGGACTGGACGGGACTGGACGGGACTGGACGGGACTGGACGGGACTGGACGGGACTGGACGGGACTGGACGGGACTGGACGGGACTGGACAGGACTGGACTGGACGGACTTGACGGGGCTGGCTCGGACTGGCCTGGACGGGACTGTACTAGACGGGACTGGACTGGACGGGGCTAGACATGACGGGACTGGACGGGACTAAACTTGACCGGACTTATTTTGACGGGCCTGGACTTGGCAGGACTGGCACGGTCTCGAATGGGCTGGACTGGACGGGAATGGATTAGACGGGACTGGACTGGGTAGGGCTTGGCTGGACGGGACCGGAATTGACGGAACTGGACTGGACGAAACCGGACTGAACGGGACTGGACTGGACGGGGCTGGCCTGCACGGGACTGGAACGGGCGGGACTGGAACGGACGGGACTGGAACGGAATGGACTGGAACGGAGGGGACTGGAACGGACGGGAATGGAACGGACAGGATTGGACGGAACCGGACTGGATAGATGTTCGGGACTGGTGTGGACCGGATTGGATTTGACTGGACTGGTCGGGGCTCGACCTGACGGGACTGGACGGGACTAAACTTGACCGGACTTATTTTGACGGGCCTGGATTTGGCATGACTGGTACGGACTCGACTGGGCTCGACTGGCCTGGACTGGACTTGACGGACCTGGGCCGGACTGGACTGGAGAGGACTGAACTGGACGGAACTGGACTAGACGGGACTGGACTGAACGGGGCTGGTCTGGACCGGATTGTATGGGACTGGACTCGACTAGACTCGACGGGGCTGGCCTGTCCAGTCCCGTCCGTTCCAGTCCCGTCCGTTCCAGTCCCGTCCGTTCCAGTCCCGTCCATTCCATTCCCGTCCGTTCCATTCCCGTCCGTTCCAGTCCCGTCCGTTCCAGTCCCGTCCGTTCTAGTCCCTTCCGTTCCAGTCCCGTCTGATCCAGTTCCATCCGTTCCAGTCCCGTCCGTTCCATTCCCGTCCGTTCCAGTCCTGTCCGTTCCAGTCCCGTCCATTCCAGTCCCGTCCGTTCCAGTCCCGTCCGTTCCAGTCCCGCCCCGTCCCAGTCCCGCCCGTTCCAGTCCCGTCCGTTCCATTTCCGTCCGTTCCATTCCCGTCCTTTCCAGTCCCGTCCGTTCTAATCCCGCCCGTTCCAGCCCCGTCCGCTCCAGTCCCGTCCGTTCCTTTCCCGTCCGTTCCATTCCCGTCCGTTACAGTCCCGTCCGTTCCAGTCCCGTCCGTTCCAGTCCCGTCCGTTCCAGTCCCGTCCGTTCCATTCCCGTCCGTTCCATCCCCGTCCGTTCCAGTCCCGTCCGTTCCAGTCCCGTCCGTTCTAGTCCCTTCCGTTCCAGTCCCGTCTGATCCAGTTCCATCCGTTCCAGTCCCGTCCGTTCCATTCCCGTCCGTTCCAGTCCTGTCCGTTCCAGTCCCGTCCGTTCCAGTCCCGTCCGTTCCGGGCCCGTCCGTTCCAGTCCCGTCCGTTCCAGTCCGTCCGTTCCAGTCCCGTCCGTTCCAGTCCCTTCCGTTCCAGTCCCGTCCGTTCCAGTCCCGTCCGTTCCAGTCCCGTCCATTCCAGTCCCGTCCGTTCCAGTCCCGTCCGTTCCAGTCCCGTCCGTTCCAGTCCCGTCCGTTCCGGTCCCGTCCGTTCCAGTCCCGTCCAGGCCAGCCCCGTCCAGTCCAGTCCCGTTCAGTCCAGTTCCGTCCAGTCCTGTTCCGTCAAGTTCAGTCCCGTCCAGTCCAGCCCTACCCAGTCCAGTCCCGTCTAATCCATTCCCGTCCAGTCCCGCCCAGTCCCGTTCAGTCCCGTCCAGTCCCGTCCAGTCCCGTCCAGTCCCGTCCAGTCCTGTCCAGTCCCGTCTAGTCCCGTCCAGTCCCGTCCAGTCCCGTCCAGTCCAGTCCCGCCCATTCCAGTGCCGTCCGTTCCAGTCCCGTCCAGGCCAGCCCCGTCCAGTCCAGTCCCGTTCAGTCCAGTTCCGTCCGTTCCAATCCCGCCCGTTCCAGTCCCGTCCATTACAGTCTCGTCCGTTCCAGTCCCGTCCGTTCCAGACCCGTCCGTTCCAGTCCCGTCCGTTCCAGTCCCGTCCGTTCCAGTCCCGTCCGTTCCAATCCCGCCCGTTCCAGTCCCGTCCATTACAGTCCCGTCCGTTCCAGTCCCGTCCGTTCCAGTCCCGTCCGTTCCAGTCCCGTCTGTTCCAGTCCCGTCCAGGCCAGCCCCGTCCAGTCCAGTCCCGTTCAGTCCAGTTCCGTCCAGTCCTGTTCCGTCAAGTTCAGTCCCGTCCAGTCCAGCCCTACCCAGTCCAGTCCCGTCTAATCCAGTTTCTTCCAGTCCAGCCCTTTCGAGTCCGTGCCAGTCCCATCAAATTAAGTCCCGTAAAGCCTAGCTCCGTCAAGTCTAGCCCCGTCCAGTCCAGTTCCGTCTAGTACAGTCCCGTCCAGGCCAGTCGGAGCCAGCCCCGTCAAGTCCGTCCAGTCCAGTCCTGTCCATTCCCGTCCAGTCCCGTCCAGTCCTGTCCAGTCCCGTCTAGTCCCGTCCAGTCCCGTCCAGTCCCGTCCAGTCCCGTCCAGTCCAGTCCCGTCCATTCCAGTGCCGTCCGTTCCAGTCCCGTCCAGGCCAGCCCCGTCCAGTCCAGTCCCGTTCAGTCCAGTTCCGTCCGTTCCAATCCCGCCCGTTCCAGTCCCGTCCATTACAGTCCCGTCCGTTCCAGTCCCGTCCGTTCCAGACCCGTCCGTTCCAGTCCCGTCCGTTCCAGTCCCGTCCGTTCCAGTCCCGTCCGTTCCAATCCCGCCCGTTCCAGTCCCGTCCATTACAGTCCCGTCCGTTCCAGTCCCGTCCGTTCCAGTCCCGTCCGTTCCAGTCCCGTCTGTTCCAGTCCCGTCCAGGCCAGCCCCGTCCAGTCCAGTCCCGTTCAGTCCAGTTCCGTCCAGTCCTGTTCCGTCAAGTTCAGTCCCGTCCAGTCCAGCCCTACCCAGTCCAGTCCCGTCTAATCCAGTTTCTTCCAGTCCAGCCCTTTCGAGTCCGTGCCAGTCCCATCAAATTAAGTCCCGTAAAGCCTAGCTCCGTCAAGTCTAGCCCCGTCCAGTCCAGTTCCGTCTAGTACAGTCCCGTCCAGGCCAGTCGGAGCCAGCCCCGTCAAGTCCGTCCAGTCCAGTCCTGTCCATTCCCGTCCAGTCCCGTCCAGTCCCGTCCAGTCCCGTCCAGACCCGTCCAGTCCCGTCCAGTCCCGTCAAGTCCCGTCCAGTTCCGTTCAGTCCCATCCAGTCCCGTCCAGCCCCGTCCAGTACAGTCCCGTCCAGGCCAGTCCGAGCCAGCCCCGTCAAGTCCGTCCAGTCCAGTCCTGTCCAGTCCCGTCTAGTCCCGTCCAGTCCCGTCCAGTCCCGTCCAGTCCCATCCAGACCCGTCCAGTCCCGTCCAGCCCCGTCCAGTCCCGTCCGATCCCGTCCAGTCCCGTCCAGTCCCGTTAAGTCACGTCCAGTCCGGTCCAGTTCCATCCAGTCATGTCCAGTCCCGTCCAGTCCCGCCCGGTCCCGTTCAGTTCACTATCGTCCATACCAGTCCTGTGAAGTCCCGTCCAGTCCCGTCAAGATCAACTCCGTCCCGTCCAGTCCAGTCCTACCCAGTCCAGCCCCGTTCAGTTCAGTCCCGTCCAGTCCAGTCCCGTCCATTCCAGTCCCGTCCGTTCCAGTCCCGTCCATTCCAGTGCCGTCCGTTCCAGTCTCGTCTGTTCCAGTCCCGTCCGTTCCAGTCCCGTCCGTTCCAGTCCCGTCCGTTCCATTCCCGTCCGTTCCGGTCCCGTCCGTTCCAGTCCCGTCCGTTCCAGTCCCGTCCGTTCCAGTCCCGTCCAGGCCAGACCCGTCCGTTCCAGTCCCGTCCGTTCCAGTCCCGTCCGTTCCAGTCCCGTCCGTTCCAATCCCGCCCGTTCCAGTCCCGTCCATTACAGTCCCGTCCGTTCCAGTCCCGTCCGTTCCAGTCCCGTCCGTTCCAGTCCCGTCTGTTCCAGTCCCGTCCAGGCCAGCCCCGTCCAGTCCAGTCCCGTTCAGTCCAGTTCCGTCCAGTCCTGTTCCGTCAAGTTCAGTCCCGTCCAGTCCAGCCCTACCCAGTCCAGTCCCGTCTAATCCAGTTTCTTCCAGTCCAGCCCTTTCGAGTCCGTGCCAGTCCCATCAAATTAAGTCCCGTAAAGCCTAGCTCCGTCAAGTCTAGCCCCGTCCAGTCCAGTTCCGTCTAGTACAGTGCCGTCCAGGCCAGTCGGAGCCAGCCCCGTCAAGTCCGTCCAGTCCAGTCCTGTCCATTCCCGTCCAGTCCCGTCCAGTCCCGTCCAGTCCCGTCCAGACCCGTCCAGTCCCGTCCAGTCCCGTCAAGTCCCGTCCAGTTCCGTTCAGTCCCATCCAGTCCCGTCCAGCCCCGTCCAGTACAGTCCCGTCCAGGCCAGTCCGAGCCAGCCCCGTCAAGTCCGTCCAGGCCAGTCCTGTCCAGTCCCGTCTAGTCCCGTCCAGTCCCGTCCAGTCCCGTCCAGTCCCGTCCAGTCCCATCCAGACCCGTCCAGTCCCGTCCAGCCCCGTCCAGTCCCGTCCGATCCCGTCCAGTCCCGTCCAGTCCCGTTAAGTCACGTCCAGTCCGGTCCAGTTCCATCCAGTCATGTCCAGTCCCGTCCAGTCCCGCCCGGTCCCGTTCAGTTCACTATCGTCCATACCAGTCCTGTGAAGTCCCGTCCAGTCCCGTCAAGATCAACTCCGTCCCGTCCAGTCCAGTCCTACCCAGTCCAGCCCCGTTCAGTTCAGTCCCGTCCAGTCCAGTCCCGTCCATTCCAGTCCCGTCCGTTCCAGTCCCGTCCATTCCAGTGCCGTCCGTTCCAGTCTCGTCTGTTCCAGTCCCGTCCGTTCCAGTCCCGTCCGTTCCATTCCCGTCCGTTCCGGTCCCGTCCGTTCCAGTCCCGTCCGTTCCAGTCCCGTCCGTTCCAGTCCCGTCCAGGCCAGACCCCTCCAGTCTAGTCCCGTCCAGTCCACTTCCGTCCAATCCAGTCCCGTCCAGTACAGTCCCGACATGTCCAGTCTCGTCCAGTCCAGTCCTCTCCAGTACAGTCCCCTCCTGTTCAGTCCAGCCCAGGTCCGTCGAGTCCAGTCGGGACCAGCCCCGTCAGGCCCAATTCAGTCCCGTCCATTTCGGTCCCGTCCAGTCCCGTCCAATCCAGTCCAGTCCCGTCCAAACCAGCACCGTCCAGTTCAGTCCCGTCCAGTCCCATCCAGTCCTGTCCAGTCCCGTCCAGTCCCGTCCAGTCCCGTCCAGACCCGTCCAGTCCCGTCCAGTCCCGTCAAGTCCCGTCCAGTTCCGTTCAGTCCCATCCAGTCCCGTCCAGCCCCGTCCAGTACAGTCTCGTCCAGGCCAGTCCGAGCCAGCCCCGTCAAGTCCGTCCAGTCCAGTCCTGTCCAGTCCCGTCTAGTCCCGTCCAGTCCCGTCCAGTCCCGTCCAGTCCCATCCAGACCCGTCCAGTCCCGTCCAGCCCCGTCCAGTCCCGTCCGATCCCGTCCAGTCCCGTCCAGTCCCGTTAAGTCACGTCCAGTCCGGTCCAGTTCCATCCAGTCCTGTCCAGTCCCGTCCAGTCCCGCCCGGTCCCGTTCAGTTCACTATCGTCCAAGCCAGTCCTGTGAAGTCCCGTCCAGTCCCGTCAAGACCAACCCCGTCCCGTCCAGTCCAGTCCTACCCAGTCCAGCCCCGTTCAGTTCAGTCCCGCTCAGTCCAGTTCCGTTGAGTCCCATTTCGTCCAGTCCAGTCCTACTCAGTCCAGTCCTACCCAGTCCAGTCCTACCCAGTCCAGTTCCGTTCAGTCCAGTTCCGTCCAGTCCAGTCCCGTCCTGTTAAGTCCAGTCCAGGCCCGTGCAGCCCAGTCCCGTCCAGTCCAGTCCCGTCCAGTCAAGTCCCGCCCAGTCCAGTTCCGTCCAGTCCACTTCCGTTCAGTCCAGTCCCGTCCAGTACAGTCGCGTCCAGTACAGTCCCGACATGTCCAGTCCCGTCCAGTCCAGTCCTCTCCAGTACAGTCCCCTCCTATTCAGTCCAGCCCAGGTCCGTCGAGTCCAGTCGGGACCAGCCCCGTCAAGTCCAATTCAGTCCCGTCCATTTCGGTCCCGTCCAGTCCCGTCCAATCCCTTCCAGACCCGTCCAGACCAGCCCCGTCCAGTCCAGTCCCGTCCAGTCCAGTTCCGTCCAGTCCAATTTCGTCCAGTCCAATCCCGTCCAGTCCAGTCCTACCCAGTCCAGTGCCGTCCACGCCAGTCCTCTCCAGTCCAGTCCGGCCCAGGTCCGTCCAGTCCAGTCCAGGCCAGCGCCGTCAAGAACTGTCCCGTCCAGTCCAGTCCCGTCCAGTCCAGTCCCGTCCAGTCCAGCCCAGTCTAATCCGTGCCGGCCCGGTCAAGTCCAATCCCGTCCAGTCCAGTCCCGTCAAGTCCAGTCCCGTCCACTCCAGTTCTGTCCAGTCCGGCCCAGTCCAGTCCGTGCCAGCCCCGTCAAGTCCAGTCCCGTCCAGTCCAGTCCCGACCAGTCCGATCCCGTCCAGTACAATCCTGTCCAGTCCAGTCCGGGCCAGGGCCGTCAAGTCCACCGACCTTTTAAACAAGGTCACTGACCTTTTAGACAAGGTCACTGAACTTTTAGACAAGGTCACTGAACTTTTAGACAAGGTCACTGAACTTTCAACAAGGTCACTGACCTTTTGAACAAGGTCACTGACCTATTAGACAAGGTAAGCGATCTTTTCAACAAGGTCACTGAACTTTTAAACAAGGTCACTGACCTATTAGACAAGGTCACTGAACTTTTCAGCAAGGTCATTGACATTTTCATCAAGGTCACTGACCATTTCAACAAGGTCACTGACCTTTTCAACAAGGTCACTGACCTTTTCAACAAGGTCACTGACCTTTTCAACAAGGTCACTGACCTTTTCAACAAGGTCACTGACCTTTTCAACAAGGTCACTGACCTTTTCAACAAGGTCACTGAACTTTTAAACAAGGTCACTGACCTTTTAGACAAGGTCACTGAACTTTTAGACAAGGTCACTGAACTTTTAGACAAGGTCACTGAACTTTCAACAAGGTCACTGACCTTTTGAACAAGGTCACTGACCTATTAGACAAGGTAAGCGATCTTTTCAACAAGGTCATTGAACTTTTAAACAAGGTCACTGACCTATTAGACAAGGTCACTGAACTTTTCAGCAAGGTCATTGACCTTTTCATCAAGGTCACTGACCATTTCAACAAGGTCACTGACCTTTTCAACAAGGTCACTGACCTTTTCAACAAGGTCACTGACCTTTTCAACAAGGTCACTGACCTTTTCAACAAGGTCACTGACCTTTTCAACAAGGTCACTGAACTTTTAAACAAGGTCACTGACCTTTTAGACAAGGTCACTGAACTTTTAGAGAAGGTCACTGAACTTTTAGATAAGGTCACTGAACATTTCAACAAGGTCACTGACCTTTTCAACAAGGTCACTGACCTTTTCAACAAGGTCACTGACCTTTCGAACAAGGTCACTGACCTTTCGAACAAGGTCACTGACCTTTTGAACAAGGTCACTGACCTTCTAGACAAGGTCGCAGGTTCATTGAACTTGCAAACAAGGTCACTTGGACGCGACTGGACGGGACTGGACGGGACTGGACGGGACTGGACGGGACTGGACGGGACTGGACGGGACTGGACGGGACTGGACGGGACTGGACGGGACTGGACGGGACATGACGGGACTGGACAGGACTGGACTGGGCAGGACTGGACCGGACGGGACGGGGCTGGTTTTGACGGGACTGGACGGGACTTCACAGGACTGGTATGGACGATACCGAACTGGACGGGACTGGACGGAGTGGACGGGACTGGACGGGACCGGACGGGACTGTACGGGACTGGACGGGACCGGACGGGACTGGACGGCACTGGACGGGAGTGGACGGGAAGGGACTGGACGGGACTGGACGGGACTGGACGGGACTGGACGGGACTGGAGGGACTGGACGGGACTGGACGGGACTGGACGGGACTGGACGGGACTGGACGGGACTGGACGGGACTGGACGGGACTGGACGGGACTGAACGGGACTGGACGGGACTGGACGGGACTGGACGGGACTGGACGGGACTGGACGGGACTGGACGGGACTGGACGGGACTGGACGGGTCTGGACGGGACTGGACGGGACTGGACGGGACTGGACGGGACTGGACGGGACTGGACGGGACTGGACGGGACTGGACGGGACTGGACGGGACTGGACGGGACTGGACGGGACTGGACGGGACTGAACGGGACTGGACGGGACTGGACGGGACTGGACGGGACTGGACTGGACGGGACTGGGCTGCACGGGCCTGGACTGGGCTTAACAGGACGGGACTGGACTGGACGGAACTGGACTGAACGGAACTGGACTGGGTAGGACTGGACTGGAACGGACGGGAATGGAACGGACGGGACTGGAACGGACGGGACTGGAACAGACGGGACTGGAACGGACGGGACTGGAACGGACGGGACTGGAACGGATGGGAATGGAACGGACTGGACGGGACTGGACGGGACTGGATGGGACTGAACGGAACTGGACGGGACTTGACGGGACTGGACGGGACTGGACGGGTCTGGACGGGACTGGACGGGACTGGACGGGACTGGACGGGACTGGACGGGACTGGACGGGACTGGACGCGACTGGACGGGACTGAACGGGACTGGACGGGACTGGACGGGACTGGACGGGACTGGACGGGACTGGACTGGACGGGACTGGGCTGCACGGGCCTGGACTGGACTTAACAGGACGGGACTGGACTGGACGGAACTGGACTGAACGGAACTGGACTGGGTAGGACTGGACTGGGTAGGACTGGACTGAGTAGGACTGGACTGGACGAAATGGGACTCGACGGAACTGGACTGGACGGGACTGAACTGAACGGGGCTGGACTGGGTAGGACAGGACTGGACGGGACGGGGTTGGTTTTGACGGGACTGGACGGGACTTCACAGGACTGGTATGGACGATACCGAACTGGACGGGACTGGACGGACTGGACGGGACTGGACGGGACCGGACTGGACTGGACGGGACCGGACTGGACTGGCTCCGACTGGCCTGGACGGGACTGTACTAGACGGGACTGGACTGGACGGGGCTAGACTTGACGGAGCTAGGCTTTACGGGACTTAATTTGATGGGACTGGCACGGACCCGAAAGGGCTGGACTGGAAGAAACTGGATTAGACGGGACTGGGCTGGGTAGGGCTGGACTGGACGGGACTGAACTTGACGGAACAGGACTGGACGGAACTGGACTAGACGGAACTGGACTGAACGGGGCTGGTCTGGACCGGATTGTACGGGACTGGACTGGGTGGGACTGGACTCGACTAGACTCGACGGGGCTGGCCTGTCCAGTCCCATCCTTTCCAGTCCCGTCCGTTCCAGTCCCGTCCGTTCCAATCCCGCCCGTTCCAGTCCCGTCCATTCCAGTCCCGTCCGTTCCAGTCCCGCCCGTTCCAGTCCCGCCCGCTCCAGTCCCGTCCGTTCCAGTCCCGTCCGTTCCAGTCCCGTCCGTTCCAGTCCCGTCCGTTCCTTTCCCGTCCGTTCCAGTCCCGTCCGTTCCAGTCCCGTCCGTTCCAGTCCCATCCAGTCCAGTCCCGTCTGTTCCAGTCCCGTCCGTTCCAGTCCCGTCCGTTCCTTTCCCGTCCGTTCCAATCCCGCCCGTTCCAGTCCCGTCCATTCCAGTCCCGTCCGTTCCAGTCCCGCCCGTTCCAGTCCCGCCCGTTCCAGTCCCGTCCGTTCCAGTCCCGTCCGTTCCAGTCCCGTCCGTTCCTTTCCCGTCCGTTCCATTCCCGTCCGTTCCAGTCCTGTCCGTTACAGTCCCTCCGTTCCAGTCCCGTCCGTTCCGGGCCCGTCCGTTCCATTCCCGTCCGTTCCAGTCCTGTCCGTTACAGTCCCTCCGTTCCAGTCCCGTCCGTTCCGGGCCCGTCCGTTCCATTCCCGTCCGTTCCAGTCCTGTCCGTTACAGTCCCTCCGTTCCAGTCCCGTCCAGTCCTGTTCCTTCAAGTTCAGTCCCGTCCATTCCAGTCCCGTCCGTTCCTTTCCCGTCCGTTCCAGTCCCGTCCAGGCCAGCCTCGTCCAGTCCAGTCCCGTTCAGTCCAGTTCCGTCCAGTCCTGTTCCTTCAAGTTCAGTCCCGTCCAGTCCAGCCCTACCCAGTCCAGTCCCGTCTAATCCAGTTTCTTCCAGTCCAGCCCTTTCGAGTCCGTGCCAGTCCCATCAAATTAAGTCCCGTAAAGCCTAGCTCCGTCAAGTCTAGCCCCGTCCAGTCCAGTCCCGTCTAGTACAGTCCCGTCCAGGCCAGTCGGAGCCAGCCCCGTCAAGTCCGTCCAGTCCAGTCCTGTCCATTCCCGTCCAGTCCCGTCCAGTCCCGTCCAGTCCCGTCCAGTCCCGTCCAGACCCGTCCAGTCCCGTCCAGTCCCATCAAGTCCCGTCCAGTTCCGTTCAGTCCCATCCAGTCCCGTCCAGCCCCGTCCAGTACAGTCCCGTCCAGGCCAGTCCGACCCAGCCCCGTCAAGTCCGTCCAGTCCAGTCCTGTCCAGTCCCGTCTAGTCCCGTCCAGTCCCGTCCAGTCCAGTTCCGTCCAGTCCAATTTCGTCCAGTCCAATCCCGTCCAGTCCAGTGCCGTTCACGCCAGTCCTCTCCAGTCCAGTCCGGCCCAGGTCCGTCCAGTCCAGTCCAGGCCAGCACCGTCAAGAGCAGTCCCGTCCAGTCCAGTCCCGTCCAGTCCAGCCCAGTCTAATCCGTGCCGGTGCGGTCAAGTCCAATCCCGTCCAGTCCAGTCCCGTCAAGTCCAGTACCGTCCAGTCCAGTCCCGTCCAGTCCAGCCAGTCTAATCCGTGCCGGCCCCATCAAGTCCAGTCCCGTCCAGCCCAGTCCCGACCAGTCCAGTCCCGTCCAGTACAATCCTGTCCAGTCCAGTCCGGGCCAGGGCAGTCAAGTCCACCGACCTTTTAAACAAGGTCACTGACCTTTTAGACAAGGTCACTGAAGTTTTAGACAAGGTCACTGAACTTTCAACAAGGTCACTGACCTTTTGAACTAGGTCACTGACCTATTAGACAAGGTCAGCGGCCTTTTCAACAAGGTCACTCAACTTTTAAACAAGGTCACTGACCTATTAGACAAGGTCACTGACCTTTTCAACAAGATCACTGAACTTTTCAACAAGGTCACTGACCTTTTCAACAAGGTCCCTGAACTTTTCAACAAGGTCACTGACCTTTTCATCAAGGTCACTGACCATTTCAACAAGGTCACTGACCTTTTCAACAAGGTCACTGACCTTTTCAACAAGGTCACTGACCTTTTCAACAAGGTCACTGACCTTTTCAACAAGGTCACTGACCTTTTCAACAAGGTCACTGACATTTTCAACAAGGTCACTGACCTTTTCAACAAGGTCATTGAACTTTTAAATAAGGTCACTGACCTTTTAGACAAGGTCACTGAACTTTTAGAGAAGGTCACTGAACTTTTAGATAAGGTCACTGACCTTTTAGACAAAGTCACTGACCTTTTCATCAAGGTCACTGACCTTTTCAACAAGGTCACTGACCTTTTCAACAAGGTCACTGAACTTTTAAACAAGGTCACTGACCTTTTAGACAAGGTCACTGAACTTTTAGACAAGGTCACTGAACTTTCAACAAGGTCACTGACCTTTTGAACAAGGTCACTGACCTATTAGACAAGGTAAGCGATCTTTTCAACAAGGTCACTGAACTTTTAAACAAGGTCACTGACCTATTAGACAAGGTCACTGAACTTTTCAGCAAGGTCATTGACCTTTTCATCAAGGTCACTGACCATTTCAACAAGGTCACTGACCTTTTCAACAAGGTCACTGACCTTTTCAACAAGGTCACTGACCTTTTCAACAAGGTCACTGACCTTTTCAACAAGGTCACTGACCTTTTCAACAAGGTCACTGACCTTTTCAACAAGGTCACTGAACTTTTAGACAAGGTCACTGACCTTTTAGACAAGGTCACTGAACTTTTAGAGAAGGTCACTGAACTTTTAGATAAGGTCACTGAACATTTCAACAAGGTCACTGACCTTTTCAACAAGGTCACTGACCTTTCGAACAAGGTCACTGACCTTTTGAACAAGGTCACTGACCTTCTAGACAAGGTCACAGGTTCATTGAACTTGCAAACAAGGTCACTTGGACGCGACTGGACGGGACTGGACGGGACTGGACGGGACTGGACGGGACTGGACGGGACTGGACGGGACTGGACAGGACTGGACTGGGCAGGACTGGACCGGACGGGACGGGGCTGGTTTTGACGGGACTGGACGGGACTTCACAGGACTGGTATGGACGATACCGAACTGGACGGGACTGGACGGAGTGGACGGGACTGGACGGGACCGGACGGGACTGTACGGGACTGGACGGGACCGGACGGGACTGGACGGCACTGGACGGGAGTGGACGGGAAGGGACTGGACGGGACTGGACGGGACTGGACGGGACTGGACGGGACTGGAGGGACTGGACGGGACTGGACGGGACTGGACGGGACTGGACGGGACTGGACGGGACTGGACGGGACTGGACGGGACTGGACGGGACTGAACGGGACTGGACGGGACTGGACGGGACTGGACGGGACTGGACGGGACTGGACGGGACTGGACGGGACTGGACGGGACTGGACGGGTCTGGACGGGACTGGACGGGACTGGACGGGACTGGACGGGACTGGACGGGACTGGACGGGACTGGACGGGACTGGACGGGACTGGACGGGACTGGACGGGACTGAACGGACTGGACGGGACTGGACGGGACTGGACGGGACTGGACTGGACGGGACTGGGCTGCACGGGCCTGGACTGGGCTTAACAGGACGGGACTGGACTGGACGGAACTGGACTGAACGGAACTGGACTGGGTAGGACTGGACTGGAACGGACGGGAATGGAACGGACGGGACTGGAACGGACGGGACTGGAACAGACGGGACTGGAACGGACGGGACTGGAACGGACGGGACTGGAACGGATGGGAATGGAACGGACTGGACGGGACTGGACGGGACTGGATGGGACTGAACGGAACTGGACGGGACTTGACGGGACTGGACGGGACTGGACGGGTCTGGACGGGACTGGACGGGACTGGACGGGACTGGACGGGACTGGACGAGACTGGACGGGACTGGACGCGACTGGACGGGACTGAACGGGACTGGACGGGACTGGACGGGACTGGACGGGACTGGACGGGACTGGACGGGACTGGACTGGACGGGACTGGGCTGCACGGGCCTGGACTGGACTTAACAGGACGGGACTGGACTGGACGGAACTGGACTGAACGGAACTGGACTGGGTAGGACTGGACTGGGTAGGACTGGACTGAGTAGGACTGGACTGGACGAAATGGGACTCGACGGAACTGGACTGGACGGGACTGAACTGAACGGGGCTGGACTGGGTAGGACTGGACTGGACGGGACGGGGTTGGTTTTGACGGGACTGGACGGGACTTCACAGGACTGGTATGGACGATACCGAACTGGACGGGACTGGACGGACTGGACGGGACTGGACGGGACCGGACTGGACTGGACGGGACCGGACTGGACTGGCTCCGACTGGCCTGGACGGGACTGTACTAGACGGGACTGGAGTGGACGGGGCTAGACTTGACGGAGCTAGGCTTTACGGGACTTAATTTGATGGGACTGGCACGGACTCGAAAGGGCTGGACTGGAAGAAACTGGATTAGACGGGACTGGGCTGGGTAGGGCTGGACTGGACGGGACTGAACTTGACGGAACAGGACTGGACGGAACTGGACTAGACGGGACTGGACTGAACGGGGCTGGTCTGGACCGGATTGTACGGGACTGGACTGGGTGGGACTGGACTCGACTAGACTCGACGGGGCTGGCCTGTCCAGTCCCATCCTTTCCAGTCCCGTCCGTTCCAGTCCCGTCCGTTCCAATCCTGCCCGTTCCAGTCCCGTCCATTCCAGTCCCTTCCGTTCCAGTCCCGCCCGTTCCAGTCCCGCCCGCTCCAGTCCCGTCCGTTCCAGTCCCGTCCGTTCCAGTCCCGTCCGTTCCAGTCCCGTCCGTTCCTTTCCCGTCCGTTCCAGTCCCGTCCGTTCCAGTCCCGTCCGTTCCAGTCCCATCCAGTCCAGTCCCGTCTGTTCCAGTCCCGTCCGTTCCAGTCCCGTCCGTTCCTTTCCCGTCCGTTCCAATCCCGTCCGTTCCAGTCCCGTCCGTTCCAGTCCCATCCAGTCCAGTCCCGTCTGTTCCAGTCCCGTCCGTTCCAGTCCCGTCCGTTCCAGTCCCGTCCGTTCCTTTCCCGTCCGTTCCATTCCCGTCCGTTCCAGTCCTGTCCGTTACAGTCCCTCCGTTCCAGTCCCGTCCGTTCCGGGCCCGTCCGTTCCAGTCCCGTCCGTTCCAGTCCCGTCCGTTCCAGTCCCGTCTGTTCCAGTCCCGTCCAGGCCAGCCCCGTCCAGTCCAGTCCCGTTCAGTCCAGTTCCGTCCAGTCCTGTTCCTTCAAGTTCAGTCCCGTCCATTCCAGTCCCGTCCGTTCCAGTCCCGCCCGTTCCAGTCCCGCCCGTTCCAGTCCCGTCCGTTCCAGTCCCGTCCGTTCCAGTCCCGCCCGTTCCAGTCCCGCCCGTTCCAGTCCCGTCCGTTCCAGTCCCGTCCGTTCCAGTCCCGTCCGTTCCTTTCCCGTCCGTTCCAATCCCGCCCGTTCCAGTCCCGTCCATTCCAGTCCTGTCCGTTCCAGTCCCGCCCGTTCCAGTCCCGCCCGTTCCAGTCCCGTCCGTTCCAGTCCCGTCCGTTCCAGTCCCGTCCGTTCCTTTCCCGTCCGTTCCATTCCCGTCCGTTCCAGTCCTGTCCGTTACAGTCCCTCCGTTCCAGTCCCGTCCGTTCCGGGCCCGTCCGTTCCAGTCCAGCCCTACCCAGTCCAGTCCCGTCTAATCCAGTTTCTTCCAGTCCAGCCCTTTCGAGTCCGTGCCAGTCCCATCAAATTAAGTCCCGTAAAGCCTAGCTCCGTCAAGTCTAGCCCCGTCCAGTCCAGTCCCGTCTAGTACAGTCCCGTCCAGGCCAGTCGGAGCCAGCCCCGTCAAGTCCGTCCAGTCCAGTCCTGTCCATTCCCGTCCAGTCCCGTCCAGTCCCGTCCAGTCCCGTCCAGTCCCGTCCAGACCCGTCCAGTCCCGTCCAGTCCCGTCAAGTCCCGTCCAGTTCCGTTCAGTCCCATCCAGTCCCGTCCAGCCCCGTCCAGTACAGTCCCGTCCAGGCCAGTCCGACCCAGCCCCGTCAAGTCCGTCCAGTCCAGTCCTGTCCAGTCCCGTCTAGTCCCGTCCAGTCCCGTCCAGTCCCGTCCAGTCCCATCCAGACCCGTCCAGACCCGTCCAGCCCCGTTCAGTCCCGTCCGATCCCGTCCAGTCCCGTCCAGTCCCGTTAAGTCACGTCCAGTCCGGTCCAGTTCCATCCAGTCCTGTCCAGTCCCGTCCAGTCCCGCCCGGCCCCTTTCAGTTCACTATCGTCCATACCAGTCCTGTGAAGTCCCGTCCAGTCCCGTCAAGACCAACTCCGTCCCGTCCAGTCCAGTCCTACCCAGTCCAGCCCCGTTCAGTTCAGTCCCGTCCAGTCCAGTCCCGTCCATTCCAGTCCCGTCCGTTCCAGTCCCGTCCATTCCAGTGCCGTCCGTTCCAGTCCCGTCTGTTCCAGTCCCGTCCGTTCCAGACCCGTCCGTTCCATTCCCGTCCGTTCCGGTCCCTCCGTTCCAGTCCCGTCCGTTCCAGTCCCGTCCGTTCCAGTCCCGTCCAGGCCAGACCCCTCCAGTCAAGTCCCGTCCAGTCCACTTCCGTCCAGTCCAGTCCCGTCCAGTACAGTCCCGACATGTCCAGTCTCGTCCAGTCCAGTCCTCTCCAGTACAGTCCCCTCCTGTTCAGTCCAGCCCAGGTCCGTCGAGTCCAGTCGGGACCAGCCCCGTCAGGCCCAATTCAGTCCCGTCCATTTCGGTCCCGTCCAGTCCCGTCCAATCCAGTCCAGTCCCGTCCAAACCAGCACCGTCCAGTTCAGTCCCGTCCAGTCCCATCCAGTCCTGTCCAGTCCCGTCCAGTCCCGTCCAGTCCCGCCCGATCCCGTTCAGTTCACTATCGTCCATACCAGTCCTGTGAAGTCCCGTCCAGTCCCGTCAAGACCAACCCCGTCCCGTCCAGTCCAGTCCTACCCAGTCCAGCCCCGTTCAGTTCAGTCCCGTCCAGTCCAGTTCCGTCGAGTCCCATTTCGTCCAGTCCAGTCCTACTCAGTCCAGTCCTACCCAGTCCAGTCCGTGCCAGCCCCGTCAAGTCCAGTCCCGTCCAGTCCAGTCCCGACCAGTACAATCCTGTCCAGTCCAGTCCGGGCCAGGGCCGTCAAGTCCACCGACCTTTTAAACAAGGTCACTGACCTTTTAGACAAGGTCACTGAACTTTTAGACAAGGTCACTGAACTTTTAGACAAGGTCACTGAACTTTCAACAAGGTCACTGACCTTTTGAACAAGGTCACTGACCTTTTGAACAAGGTCACTGACCTATTAGACAAGGTCACTGACCTATTAGACAAGGTCAGCGATCTTTTCAACAAGGTCACTGAACTTTTAAACAAGGTCACTTTTAAACAAGGTCACTGACCTTTTAGACAAGGTCACTGACCTTTTCAACAAGGTCACTGACCATTTCAACAAGGTCACTGACCTTTTCAACAAGGTCACTGACCTTTTCAACAAGGTCACTGACCTTTTCAACAAGGTCACTGACCTTTTCAACAAGGTCACTGACCTTTTCAACAAGGTCACTGACCTTTTCAACAAGGTCACTGACCTTTTCAACAAGGTCACTGAACTTTTAAACAAGGTCACTGACCTTTTAGACAAGGTCACTGAACTTTTAGAGAAGGTGACTGAACTTTTAGATAAGGTCACTGAACTTTTCAACAAGGTCACTGACCTTTTCAACAAGGTCACTGAACTTTCGAACAAGGTCACTGACCTTTTGAACAAGGTCACTGACCTTCTAGACAAGGTCACAGGTTCATTGAACTTTCAAACAAGGTCACTTGGACGGGACTGGATGGGACTGGACGGGACTGGACGGGACTGGACGGGACTGGACGGGACATGACGGGACTGGACAGGACTGGACTGGGCAGGACTGGACCGGACGGGACGGGGCTGGTTTTGACGGGACTGGACGGGACTTCACAGGACTGGTATGGACGATACCGAACTGGACGGGACTGGGCGGGATTGGACGGGACTGGGCGGGACTGGACGGGACTGGACGGGACTGGACGGGACTGGACGGGAGTGGACGGGAAGGGACTGGACGGGACTGGACGGGACTGGACGGGACTGGACGGGACTGGACGGGACTGGACGGGACTGGACGGGACTGGACGGGACTGGACGGGACTGGACGGGACTGGACGGGACTGGACGGCACTGGACGGGAGTGGACGGGAAGGGACTGGACGGGACTGGACGGGACTGGACGGGACAGGACGGGACTGGAGGGACTGGACGGGACTGGACGGGACTGGACGGGACTGGACGGGACTGGACGGGACTGGACGGGACTGGACGGGACTGGACGGGACTGAACGGGACTGGACGGGACTGGACGGGACTGGACGGGACTGGACGGGACTGGACGGGACTGGACGGGACTGGACGGGACTGGACGGGTCTGGACGGGACTGGACGGGACTGGACGGGACTGGACGGGACTGGACGGGACTGGACGGGACTGGACGGGACTGGACGGGACTGGACGGGACTGGACGGGACTGGACGGGACTGGACGGGACTGAACGGGACTGGACGGGACTGGACGGGACTGGACGGGACTGGACTGGACGGGACTGGGCTGCACGGGCCTGGACTGGGCTTAACAGGACGGGACTGGACTGGACGGAACTGGACTGAACGGAACTGGACTGGGTAGGACTGGACTGGAACGGACGGGAATGGAACGGACGGGACTGGAACGGACGGGACTGGAACAGACGGGACTGGAACGGACGGGACTGGAACGGACGGGACTGGAACGGATGGGAATGGAACGGACTGGACGGGACTGGACGGGACTGGATGGGACTGAACGGAACTGGACGGGACTTGACGGGACTGGACGGGACTGGACGGGTCTGGACGGGACTGGACGGGACTGGACGGGACTGGACGGGACTGGACGGGACTGGACGGGACTGGACGCGACTGGACGGGACTGAACGGGACTGGACGGGACTGGACGGGACTGGACGGGACTGGACGGGACTGGACTGGACGGGACTGGGCTGCACGGGCCTGGACTGGACTTAACAGGACGGGACTGGACTGGACGGAACTGGACTGAACGGAACTGGACTGGGTAGGACTGGACTGGGTAGGACTGGACTGAGTAGGACTGGACTGGACGAAATGGGACTCGACGGAACTGGACTGGACGGGACTGAACTGAACGGGGCTGGACTGGGTAGGACTGGACTGGACGGGACGGGGTTGGTTTTGACGGGACTGGACGGGACTTCACAGGACTGGTATGGACGATACCGAACTGGACGGGACTGGACGGACTGGACGGGACTGGACGGGACCGGACTGGACTGGACGGGACCGGACTGGACTGGCTCCGACTGGCCTGGACGGGACTGTACTAGACGGGACTGGACTGGACGGGGCTAGACTTGACGGAGCTAGGCTTTACGGGACTTAATTTGATGGGACTGGCACGGACTCGAAAGGGCTGGACTGGAAGAAACTGGATTAGACGGGACTGGGCTGGGTAGGGCTGGACTGGACGGGACTGAACTTGACGGAACAGGACTGGACGGAACTGGACTAGACGGGACTGGACTGAACGGGGCTGGTCTGGACCGGATTGTACGGGACTGGACTGGGTGGGACTGGACTCGACTAGACTCGACGGGGCTGGCCTGTCCAGTCCCATCCTTTCCAGTCCCGTCCGTTCCAGTCCCGTCCGTTCCAATCCCGCCCGTTCCAGTCCCGTCCATTCCAGTCCCTTCCGTTCCAGTCCCGCCCGTTCCAGTCCCGTCCGTTCCAATCCCGTCCGTTCCAGTCCCGTCCGTTCCAGTCCCGTCCGTTCCAGTCCCATCCAGTCCAGTCCCGTCTGTTCCAGTCCCGTCCGTTCCAGTCCCGTCCGTTCCTTTCCCGTCCGTTCCTTTCCCGTCCGTTCCAATCCCGCCCGTTCCAGTCCCGTCCATTCCAGTCCCGTCCGTTCCAGTCCCGCCCGTTCCAGTCCCGCCCGTTCCAGTCCCGTCCGTTCCAGTCCCGTCCGTTCCAGTCCCGTCCGTTCCAGTCCCGTCCGTTCCTTTCCCGTCCGTTCCATTCCCGTCCGTTCCATTCCCGTCCGTTCCAGTCCTGTCCGTTACAGTCCCTCCGTTCCAGTCCTGTCCGTTACAGTCCCTCCGTTCCAGTTCCGTCCGTTCCGGGCCCGTCCGTTCCATTCCCGTCCGTTCCAGTCCTGTCCGTTACAGTCCCTCCGTTCCAGTCCCGTCCGTTCCGGGCCCGTCCGTTCCAGTCCCGTCCGTTCCTTTCCCGTCCGTTCCATTCCCGTCCGTTCCAGTCCTGTCCGTTACAGTCCCTCCGTTCCAGTCCCGTCCGTTCCGGGCCCGTCCGTTCCAGTCCCGCCCGTTCCAGTCCCGTCCGTTCCAGTCCCGTCTGTTCCAGTCCCGTCCGTTCCAGTCCCGTCCAGTCCAGCCTCGTCCAGTCCAGTCCCGTTCAGTCCAGTTCCGTCCAGTCCTGTTCCTTCAAGTTCAGTCCCGTCCAGTCCAGCCCTACCCAGTCCAGTCCCGTCTAATCCAGTTTCTTCCAGTCCAGCCCTTTCGAGTCCGTGCCAGTCCCATCAAATTAAGTCCCGTAAAGCCTAGCTCCGTCAAGTCTAGCCCCGTCCAGTCCAGTCCCGTCTAGTACAGTCCCGTCCAGGCCAGTCGGAGCCAGCCCCGTCAAGTCCGTCCAGTCCAGTCCTGTCCATTCCCGTCCAGTCCCGTCCAGTCCCGTCCAGTCCCGTCCAGTCCCGTCCAGACCCGTCCAGTCCCGTCCAGTCCCGTCAAGTCCCGTCCAGTTCCGTTCAGTCCCATCCAGTCCCGTCCAGCCCCGTCCAGTACAGTCCCGTCCAGGCCAGTCCGACCCAGCCCCGTCAAGTCCGTCCAGTCCAGTCCTGTCCAGTCCCGTCTAGTCCCGTCCAGTCCCGTCCAGTCCCGTCCAGTCCCATCCAGACCCGTCCAGACCCGTCCAGCCCCGTTCAGTCCCGTCCGATCCCGTCCAGTCCCGTCCAGTCCCGTTAAGTCACGTCCAGTCCGGTCCAGTTCCATCCAGTCCTGTCCAGTCCCGTCCAGTCCCGCCCGGTCCCGTTCAGTTCACTATCGTCCATACCAGTCCTGTGAAGTCCCGTCCAGTCCCGTCAAGACCAACTCCGTCCCGTCCAGTCCAGTCCTACCCAGTCCAGCCCCGTTCAGTTCAGTCCCGTCCAGTCCAGTCCCGTCCATTCCAGTCCCGTCCGTTCCAGTCCCGTCCATTCCAGTGCCGTCCGTTCCAGTCCCGTCTGTTCCAGTCCCGTCCGTTCCAGACCCGTCCGTTCCATTCCCGTCCGTTCCGGTCCCTCCGTTCCAGTCCCGTCCGTTCCAGTCCCGTCCGTTCCAGTCCCGTCCAGGCCAGACCCCTCCAGTCAAGTCCCGTCCAGTCCACTTCCGTCCAGTCCAGTCCCGTCCAGTACAGTCCCGACATGTCCAGTCTCGTCCAGTCCAGTCCTCTCCAGTACAGTCCCCTCCTGTTCAGTCCAGCCCAGGTCCGTCGAGTCCAGTCGGGACCAGCCCCGTCAGGCCCAATTCAGTCCCGTCCATTTCGGTCCCGTGCAGTCCCGTCCAATCCAGTCCAGTCCCGTCCAAACCAGCACCGTCCAGTTCAGTCCCGTCCAGTCCCATCCAGTCCTGTCCAGTCCCGTCCAGTCCCGTCCAGTCCCGCCCGGTCCCGTTCAGTTCACTATCGTCCATACCAGTCCTGTGAAGTCCCGTCCAGTCCCGTCAAGACCAACCCCGTCCCGTCCAGTCCAGTCCTACCCAGTCCAGCCCCGTTCAGTTCAGTCCCGTCCAGTCCAGTTCCGTCGAGTCCCATTTCGTCCAGTCCAGTCCTACTCAGTCCAGTCCTACCCAGTCCAGTCCGTGCCAGCCCCGTCAAGTCCAGTCCCGTCCAGTCCAGTCCCGACCAGTACAATCCTGTCCAGTCCAGTCCGGGCCAGGGCCGTCAAGTCCACCGACCTTTTAAACAAGGTCACTGACCTTTTAGACAAGGTCACTGAACTTTTAGACAAGGTCACTGAACTTTTAAACAAGGTCACTGAACTTTCAACAAGGTCACTGACCTTTTGAACAAGGTCACTGACCTATTAGACAAGGTCACTGACCTATTAGACAAGGTCAGCGATCTTTTCAACAAGGTCACTGAACTTTTAAACAAGGTCACTTTTAAACAAGGTCACTGACCTTTTAGACAAGGTCACTGACCTTTTCAACAAGGTCACTGACCATTTCAACAAGGTCACTGACCTTTTCAACAAGGTCACTGACCTTTTCAACAAGGTCACTGACCTTTTCAACAAGGTCACTGACCTTTTCAACAAGGTCACTGACCTTTTCAACAAGGTCACTGACCTTTTCAACAAGGTCACTGACCTTTTCAACAAGGTCACTGACCTTTTCAACAAGGTCACTGAACTTTTAAACAAGATCACTGACCTTTTAGACAAGGTCACTGAACTTTTAGAGAAGGTGACTGAACTTTTAGATAAGGTCACTGAACTTTTCAACAAGGTCACTGACCTTTTCAACAAGGTCACTGAACTTTCGAACAAGGTCACTGACCTTTTGAACAAGGTCACTGACCTTCTAGACAAGGTCACAGGTTCATTGAACTTTCAAACAAGGTCACTTGGACGGGACTGGATGGGACTGGACGGGACTGGACGGGACTGGACGGGACTGGACGGGACTGGACGGGACTGGACGGGACATGACGGGACTGGACAGGACTGGACTGGGCAGGACTGGACCGGACGGGACGGGGCTGGTTTTGACGGGACTGGACGGGACTTCACAGGACTGGTATGGACGATACCGAACTGGACGGGACTGGGCGGGATTGGACGGGACTGGGCGGGACTGGACGGGACTGGACGGGACTGGACGGGACTGGACGGGACTGGACGGGACTGGACGGGAGTGGACGGGAAGGGACTGGACGGGACTGGACGGGACTGGACGGGACTGGACGGGACTGGACGGGACTGGATGGGACTGGACGGGACTGGACGGGACTGGACGGGACTGGACGGGACTGGACGGGACTGAACGGGACTGGACGGGACTGGACGGGACTGGACGGGACTGGACGGGACTGGACGGGGCTGGACGGAAATGGACAGGACTGGACTGGACGGACTTGACGGGGCTGGCCTGGACGGGACTGGAACGGGCGGGACTGGAACGGACGGGACTGGAACGGACGGGACTGGAACGGAAGGGACTGGAACGGACGGGACTGGAACGGACAGGATTGGACGGAACCGGACTGGATAGATGTTCGGGACTGGTGTGGACCGGATTGGATTTGACTGGACTGGTCGGGGCTCGACCTGACGGGACTGGACGGGACTAAACTTGACCGGACTTATTTTGACGGGCCTGGACTTGGCAGGACTGGTACGGACTCGACTGGGCTCGACTGGCCTGGACTGGACTTGACGGACCTGGGCCGGACTGGACTGGAGAGGACTGAACTGGACGGAACTGGACTAGACGGGTCTGGACTGAACGGGGCTGGTCTGGACCGGATTGTGTGGGACTGGACTGGGTGGGACTGGACTCGATTAGACTCGACGGGGCTGGCCTGTCCAGTCCCGTCCGTTCCAGTCCCGTCCGTTCCAGTCCCGTCGTTCCAATCCCGCCCGTTTCAGTCCCGTCCATTCCAGTCCCGTCCGTTCCAGTCCCGCCCGTTCCAGTCCCGCCCGTTCCAGTCCCGTCTGTTCCAGTCCCGTCCGTTCCAGTCCCGTCCGTTCCTTTCCCGTCCGTTCCATTCCCGTCCGTTCCAGTCTCGTCCGTTCCAGTCCCGTCCGTTCCAGTCCCGTCCGTTCCAGTCCCGTCCGTTCCATTCCCGTCCGTTCCAGTCCTGTCCGTTCCAGTCCCGTCCGTTCCAGTCCCGTCCGTTCCGGGCCCGTCCGTTCCAGTCCCGTCCGTTCCATTCCCGTCCGTTCCAGTCCCGTCCGTTCCAGTCCCGTCCGTTCCAGTCCCGTCCGTTCCAGTCCCGTCCGTTCCAGTCCCATCCGTTCCAGTCCCGTCTGTTCCAGTCCCGTCCGTTCCAGTCCCGTCCAGGCCAGCCCCGTCCAGTCCAGTCCCGTTCAGTCCAGTTCCGTCCAGTCCTGTTCCGTCAAGTTCAGTCCCGTCCAGTCCAGCCCTACCCAGTCCAGTCCCGTCTAATCCACTTTCTTCCAGTCCAGCCCTTTCGAGTCCGTGCCAGTCCCATCAAATTAAGTCCCGTAAAGCCTAGCTCCGTCAAGTCTAGCCCCGTCCAGTCCAGTCCCGTCTAGTACAGTCCCGTCCAGGCCAGTCGGAGCCAGCCCCGTCAAGTCCGTCCAGTCCAGTCCTGTCCATTCCCGTCCAGTCCCGTCCAGTCCCGTCCAGTCCCGTCCAGTCCCGTCCAGACCCGTCCAGTCCCGTCCAGTCCCGTCAAGTCCCGTCCAGTTCCGTTCAGTCCCATCCAGTCCCGTCCAGCCCCGTCCAGTACAGTCCCGTCCAGGCCAGTCCGAGCCAGCCCCGTCAAGTCCGTCCAGTCCAGTCCTGTCCAGTCCCGTCTAGTCCCGTCCAGTCCCGTCCAGTCCCGTCCAGTCCCATCCAGACCCGTCCAGTCCCGTCCAGCCCCGTTCAGTCCCGTCCGATCCCGTCCAGTCCCGTCCAGTCCCGTTAAGTCACGTCCAGTCCGGTCCAGTTCCATCCAGTCCTGTCCAGTCCCGTCCAGTCCCGCCCGGTCCCGTTCAGTTCACTATCGTCCATACCAGTCCTGTGAAGTCCCGTCCAGTCCCGTCAAGACCAACTCCGTCCCGTCCAGTCCAGTCCTACCCAGTCCAGCCCCGTTCAGTTCAGTCCCGTCCAGTCCAGTTCCGTCAAGTCCAGTCCCGTCCAGCCAAGCCCTACCCAGTCCAGTCCCGTCTAATCCATTCCCATTCAGTCCAGCCCATTCGAGACCGTGCCAGTCCTGCCAAGTCCAGGCCCGTCAAAATAAGTCCGGTCAAGTTTAGTCCCATCCAGTCCTGTCCAGTCCCGTCCAGTCCCGTCCAGTCCCGTCCAGTCCCGTCCAGTCCCGTCCAGTCCCGTCCAGTCCCGTCCAGTCCCGTCCAGTCCCGTTAAGTCCCGTCCAGTCCCATCCAGTCCCGTACATTTCGGTCCCGCCCAGTCCAGTTCCGTCCAGTCCACTTCCGTCCAGTCCAGTCCCGTCTAGTACAGTCCCGTCAAGGCCAGTCCGAGCCAGCCCCGTCACGTCCGTCCAGTCCAGTCCCGTCCAGTCCAGTCCCGCCCAGTCCAATTTCGTCCAGTCCTATCCCGTCCAGTCCAGTCCTACCCAGTCCAGTGCCGTTCACGCCAGTCCTCTCCAGTCCAGTTCGGCCCAGGTCCGTCCAGTCCAGTCCAGGCCAGCGCCGTCAAGAACAGTCCCGTCCAGCCCAGTCCCGTCCAGTCCAGCCCAGTCTAATCCGTGCCGGCCCGGTCAAGTCCAATCCCGTCCGTTCCAGTCCCGTCTGTTCCAGTCCCGTCCGTTCCAGTCCCGTCCAGTCCAGCCTCGTCCAGTCCAGTCCCGTTCAGTCCAGTTCCGTCCAGTCCTGTTCCTTCAAGTTCAGTCCCGTCCAGTCCAGCCCTACCCAGTCCAGTCCCGTCTAATCCAGTTTCTTCCAGTCCAGCCCTTTCGAGTCCGTGCCAGTCCCATCAAATTAAGTCCCGTAAAGCCTAGCTCCGTCAAGTCTAGCCCCGTCCAGTCCAGTCCCGTCTAGTACAGTCCCGTCCAGGCCAGTCGGAGCCAGCCCCGTCAAGTCCGTCCAGTCCAGTCCTGTCCATTCCCGTCCAGTCCCGTCCAGTCCCGTCCAGTCCCGTCCAGTCCCGTCCAGACCCGTCCAGTCCCGTCCAGTCCCGTCAAGTCCCGTCCAGTTCCGTTCAGTCCCATCCAGTCCCGTCCAGCCCCGTCCAGTACAGTCCCGTCCAGGCCAGTCCGACCCAGCCCCGTCAAGTCCGTCCAGTCCAGTCCTGTCCAGTCCCGTCTAGTCCCGTCCAGTCCCGTCCAGTCCCGTCCAGTCCCATCCAGACCCGTCCAGACCCGTCCAGCCCCGTTCAGTCCCGTCCGATCCCGTCCAGTCCCGTCCAGTCCCGTTAAGTCACGTCCAGTCCGGTCCAGTTCCATCCAGTCCTGTCCAGTCCCGTCCAGTCCCGCCCGGTCCCGTTCAGTTCACTATCGTCCATACCAGTCCTGTGAAGTCCCGTCCAGTCCCGTCAAGACCAACTCCGTCCCGTCCAGTCCAGTCCTACCCAGTCCAGCCCCGTTCAGTTCAGTCCCGTCCAGTCCAGTCCCGTCCATTCCAGTCCCGTCCGTTCCAGTCCCGTCCATTCCAGTGCCGTCCGTTCCAGTCCCGTCTGTTCCAGTCCCGTCCGTTCCAGACCCGTCCGTTCCATTCCCGTCCGTTCCGGTCCCTCCGTTCCAGTCCCGTCCGTTCCAGTCCCGTCCGTTCCAGTCCCGTCCAGGCCAGACCCCTCCAGTCAAGTCCCGTCCAGTCCACTTCCGTCCAGTCCAGTCCCGTCCAGTACAGTCCCGACATGTCCAGTCTCGTCCAGTCCAGTCCTCTCCAGTACAGTCCCCTCCTGTTCAGTCCAGCCCAGGTCCGTCGAGTCCAGTCGGGACCAGCCCCGTCAGGCCCAATTCAGTCCCGTCCATTTCGGTCCCGTGCAGTCCCGTCCAATCCAGTCCAGTCCCGTCCAAACCAGCACCGTCCAGTTCAGTCCCGTCCAGTCCCATCCAGTCCTGTCCAGTCCCGTCCAGTCCCGTCCAGTCCCGCCCGGTCCCGTTCAGTTCACTATCGTCCATACCAGTCCTGTGAAGTCCCGTCCAGTCCCGTCAAGACCAACCCCGTCCCGTCCAGTCCAGTCCTACCCAGTCCAGCCCCGTTCAGTTCAGTCCCGTCCAGTCCAGTTCCGTCGAGTCCCATTTCGTCCAGTCCAGTCCTACTCAGTCCAGTCCTACCCAGTCCAGTCCGTGCCAGCCCCGTCAAGTCCAGTCCCGTCCAGTCCAGTCCCGACCAGTACAATCCTGTCCAGTCCAGTCCGGGCCAGGGCCGTCAAGTCCACCGACCTTTTAAACAAGGTCACTGACCTTTTAGACAAGGTCACTGAACTTTTAGACAAGGTCACTGAACTTTTAGACAAGGTCACTGAACTTTCAACAAGGTCACTGACCTTTTGAACAAGGTCACTGACCTTTTGAACAAGGTCACTGACCTATTAGACAAGGTCACTGACCTATTAGACAAGGTCAGCGATCTTTTCAACAAGGTCACTGAACTTTTAAACAAGGTCACTTTTAAACAAGGTCACTGACCTTTTAGACAAGGTCACTGACCTTTTCAACAAGGTCACTGACCATTTCAACAAGGTCACTGACCTTTTCAACAAGGTCACTGACCTTTTCAACAAGGTCACTGACCTTTTCAACAAGGTCACTGACCTTTTCAACAAGGTCACTGACCTTTTCAACAAGGTCACTGACCTTTTCAACAAGGTCACTGACCTTTTCAACAAGGTCACTGACCTTTTCAACAAGGTCACTGAACTTTTAAACAAGATCACTGACCTTTTAGACAAGGTCACTGAACTTTTAGAGAAGGTGACTGAACTTTTAGATAAGGTCACTGAACTTTTCAACAAGGTCACTGACCTTTTCAACAAGGTCACTGAACTTTCGAACAAGGTCACTGACCTTTTGAACAAGGTCACTGACCTTCTAGACAAGGTCACAGGTTCATTGAACTTTCAAACAAGGTCACTTGGACGGGACTGGATGGGACTGGACGGGACTGGACGGGACTGGACGGGACTGGACGGGACTGGACGGGACTGGACGGGACATGACGGGACTGGACAGGACTGGACTGGGCAGGACTGGACCGGACGGGACGGGGCTGGTTTTGACGGGACTGGACGGGACTTCACAGGACTGGTATGGACGATACCGAACTGGACGGGACTGGGCGGGATTGGACGGGACTGGGCGGGACTGGACGGGACTGGACGGGACTGGACGGGACTGGACGGGACTGGACGGGACTGGACGGGAGTGGACGGGAAGGGACTGGACGGGACTGGACGGGACTGGACGGGACTGGACGGGACTGGACGGGACTGGATGGGACTGGACGGGACTGGACGGGACTGGACGGGACTGGACGGGACTGGACGGGACTGAACGGGACTGGACGGGACTGGACGGGACTGGACGGGACTGGACGGGACTGGACGGGGCTGGACGGAAATGGACAGGACTGGACTGGACGGACTTGACGGGGCTGGCCTGGACGGGACTGGAACGGGCGGGACTGGAACGGACGGGACTGGAACGGACGGGACTGGAACGGAAGGGACTGGAACGGACGGGACTGGAACGGACAGGATTGGACGGAACCGGACTGGATAGATGTTCGGGACTGGTGTGGACCGGATTGGATTTGACTGGACTGGTCGGGGCTCGACCTGACGGGACTGGACGGGACTAAACTTGACCGGACTTATTTTGACGGGCCTGGACTTGGCAGGACTGGTACGGACTCGACTGGGCTCGACTGGCCTGGACTGGACTTGACGGACCTGGGCCGGACTGGACTGGAGAGGACTGAACTGGACGGAACTGGACTAGACGGGTCTGGACTGAACGGGGCTGGTCTGGACCGGATTGTGTGGGACTGGACTGGGTGGGAATGGACTCGATTAGACTCGACGGGGCTGGCCTGTCCAGTCCCGTCCGTTCCAGTCCCGTCCGTTCCAGTCCCGTCGTTCCAATCCCGCCCGTTTCAGTCCCGTCCATTCCAGTCCCGTCCGTTCCAGTCCCGCCCGTTCCAGTCCCGCCCGTTCCAGTCCCGTCTGTTCCAGTCCCGTCCGTTCCAGTCCCGTCCGTTCCTTTCCCGTCCGTTCCATTCCCGTCCGTTCCAGTCTCGTCCGTTCCAGTCCCGTCCGTTCCAGTCCCGTCCGTTCCAGTCCCGTCCGTTCCATTCCCGTCCGTTCCAGTCCTGTCCGTTCCAGTCCCGTCCGTTCCAGTCCCGTCCGTTCCGGGCCCGTCCGTTCCAGTCCCGTCCGTTCCATTCCCGTCCGTTCCAGTCCCGTCCGTTCCAGTCCCGTCCGTTCCAGTCCCGTCCGTTCCAGTCCCGTCCGTTCCAGTCCCATCCGTTCCAGTCCCGTCTGTTCCAGTCCCGTCCGTTCCAGTCCCGTCCAGGCCAGCCCCGTCCAGTCCAGTCCCGTTCAGTCCAGTTCCGTCCAGTCCTGTTCCGTCAAGTTCAGTCCCGTCCAGTCCAGCCCTACCCAGTCCAGTCCCGTCTAATCCACTTTCTTCCAGTCCAGCCCTTTCGAGTCCGTGCCAGTCCCATCAAATTAAGTCCCGTAAAGCCTAGCTCCGTCAAGTCTAGCCCCGTCCAGTCCAGTCCCGTCTAGTACAGTCCCGTCCAGGCCAGTCGGAGCCAGCCCCGTCAAGTCCGTCCAGTCCAGTCCTGTCCATTCCCGTCCAGTCCCGTCCAGTCCCGTCCAGTCCCGTCCAGTCCCGTCCAGTCCCGTCCAGACCCGTCCAGTCCCGTCCAGTCCCGTCAAGTCCCGTCCAGTTCCGTTCAGTCCCATCCAGTCCCGTCCAGCCCCGTCCAGTACAGTCCCGTCCAGGCCAGTCCGAGCCAGCCCCGTCAAGTCCGTCCAGTCCAGTCCTGTCCAGTCCCGTCTAGTCCCGTCCAGTCCCGTCCAGTCCCGTCCAGTCCCATCCAGACCCGTCCAGTCCCGTCCAGCCCCGTTCAGTCCCGTCCGATCCCGTCCAGTCCCGTCCAGTCCCGTTAAGTCACGTCCAGTCCGGTCCAGTTCCATCCAGTCCTGTCCAGTCCCGTCCAGTCCCGCCCGGTCCCGTTCAGTTCACTATCGTCCATACCAGTCCTGTGAAGTCCCGTCCAGTCCCGTCAAGACCAACTCCGTCCCGTCCAGTCCAGTCCTACCCAGTCCAGCCCCGTTCAGTTCAGTCCCGTCCAGTCCAGTTCCGTCAAGTCCAGTCCCGTCCAGCCAAGCCCTACCCAGTCCAGTCCCGTCTAATCCATTCCCATTCAGTCCAGCCCATTCGAGACCGTGCCAGTCCTGCCAAGTCCAGGCCCGTCAAAATAAGTCCGGTCAAGTTTAGTCCCATCCAGTCCTGTCCAGTCCCGTCCAGTCCCGTCCAGTCCCGTCCAGTCCCGTCCAGTCCCGTCCAGTCCCGTCCAGTCCCGTCCAGTCCCGTCCAGTCCCGTCCAGTCCCGTCCAGTCCCGTTAAGTCCCGTCCAGTCCCATCCAGTCCCGTACATTTCGGTCCCGCCCAGTCCAGTTCCGTCCAGTCCACTTCCGTCCAGTCCAGTCCCGTCTAGTACAGTCCCGTCAAGGCCAGTCCGAGCCAGCCCCGTCACGTCCGTCCAGTCCAGTCCCGTCCAGTCCAGTCCCGCCCAGTCCAATTTCGTCCAGTCCTATCCCGTCCAGTCCAGTCCCGCCCAGTCCAATTTCGTCCAGTCCTATCCCGTCCAGTCCAGTCCTACCCAGTCCAGTGCCGTTCACGCCAGTCCTCTCCAGTCCAGTTCGGCCCAGGTCCGTCCAGTCCAGTCCAGGCCAGCGCCGTCAAGAACAGTCCCGTCCAGCCCAGTCCCGTCCAGTCCAGCCCAGTCTAATCCGTGCCGGCCCGGTCAAGTCCAATCCCGTCCAGTCCAGTCCCGTCAAGTCCAGTCCCGTCCACTCCAGTTCTGTCCAGTCCAGCCCAGTCTAATCCGTGCCGGCCCGGTCAAGTCCAATCCCGTCCAGTCCAGTCCCGTCAAGTCCAGTCCCGTCCACTCCAGTTCTGTCCAGTCCGGCCCAGTCCAGTCCGTGCCAGCCCCGTCAAGTCCAGTCCCGTCCAGTCCAGTCCTGACCAGTCCGGTCCCGTCCAGTACAATCCTGTCCAGTCCAGTCCGGGCCAGGGCCGTCAAGTCCACCGACCTTTTAAACAAGGTCACTGACCTTTTAGACAAGGTCACTGAACTTTTAGACAAGGTCACTGAACATTTAGACAAGGTCACTGAACTTTCAACAAGGTCACTGACCTTTTGAACAAGGTCACTGACCTATTAGACAAGGTCACTGACCTATTAGACAAGGTCAGCGATCTTTTCAACAAGGTCACTGAACTTTTAAACAAGGTCACTGACCTATTAGACAAGGTCACTGACCTTTTCAACAAGGTCACTGAACTTTTCAACAAGGTCACTGACCTTTCCAACAAGGTCACTGAACTTTTCAGCAAGGTCACTGACCTTTTCATCAAGGTCACTGACCATTTCAACAAGGTCACTGACCTTTTCAACAAGGTCACTGACCTTTTCAACAAGGTCACTGACCTTTTCAACAAGGTCACTGACCTTTTCAACAAGGTCACTGACCTTTTCAACAAGGTCACTGACCTTTTCAACAAGGTCACTGAACTTTTAAACAAGGTCACTGACCTTTTAGACAAGGTCACTGACCTTTTAGACAAGGTCACTGAACTTTTAGATAAGGTCACTGAACTTTTCAACAAGGTAACTGACCTTTTCAACAAGGTCACTGACCTTTCGAACAAGGTCACTGACCTTTTGAACAAGGTCACTGACCTTCTAGACAAGGTCACAGGTTCATTGAACTTTCAAACAAGATCACTTGGACGGGACTGGACGGGACTGGACGGGACTGGACGGGACATGACGGGACTGGACTGGACTGGACTGGGCAGGACTGGACGGGACCGGACGGGACTGGACGGGACTGGACGGGAGTGGACGGGAAGGGACTGGACGGGACTGGACGGGACTGGACGGGACTGGACGGGACTGGACGGGACTGGACGGGACTGGACGGGACTGGACGGGACTGGACGGGACTGGACGGGACTGGACGGGACTGGACGGGACTGGACGGGACTGGACGGGACTGTTCGGGACTGGACGGGACTGGACGGGACTGGACGGGACTGGACGGGACTGGACGGGACTGGACGGGACTGGACGGAAATGGACAGGACTGGACTGGACGGACTTGACGGGGCTGGCTCGGACTGGCCTGGACGGGACTGTACTAGACGGGACTGGACTGGACGGGGCTAGACTTGACGGAGCTAGGCTTTACGGGACTTAATTTGATGGGACTGGCACGGACTCGAAAGGGCTGGACTGGACGAAACTGGATTAGACGGGACTGGACTCGACAGGACTGTACTGGACGGGACCGGACTGGTCGGGACTGGACTGGACGGGACTGGACTTGACGGGGCTGGCACGGACTGGACTGGGCCGGACTGGACAGAACTGGAGTGGACGGGACTGGACTTGACGGGACTGGACTGGACGGGATTGGACTTGACCGGGCCGGCACGGATTAGACTGGGCTGGACTGGACAGAACTGGAGTGGACGGGACTGGACTTGACGGGACTGGACTGGACGGGATTGGACTTGACCGGGCCGGCGCGGATTAGACTGGGCTGGACTGGACAGAACTGGAGTGGACGGGACTGGACTTGACGGGACTGGACTGGACGGGATTGGACTTGACCGGGCCGGCACGGATTAGACTGGGCTGGACTGGACGGGACTGGGCTGGACGGGACTGTTCTTGACGGCGCTGGCCTGGACTGGACTGGACGGACCTGGGCCGAACTGGACTGGAGAGGACTGGCGTGAACGGCACTGGACTGGGTAGGACTGGACTGGACGGGATAGGACTGGACGAAATTGGACTGGGCGGGACTGGACCGGACGGGACTGAACTGGACGGACGTGACGGGGCTGGCTCGGACTGGCCTGGACGGGACTGTACTAGACGGGACTGTACTAGACGGGACTGGACTGGACGGAAGTGGACTGGACGGAACTGGACTGGGCGGGACCGAAATGGACGGGACTGGATGGGACTGGACGGGACTTAACGGGACTGGACGGGACTGGACGGGACTGGACGGGACTGGACGGGACTGTTCGGGACTGGACGGGACTGGACGGGACTGGACGGGACTGGACGGGACTGGACGGGACTGGACGGGACTGGACGGGACTGGACGGGACTGGACGGGACTGGACGGGACTGGACGGGACTGGACGGGACTGGACGGGACTGGACGGGACTGGACGGGACTGGACAGGACTGGACTGGACGGACTTGACGGGGCTGGCTCGGACTGGCCTGGACGGGACTGTACTAGACGGGACTGGACTGGACGGGGCTAGACTTGACGGGACTGAACGGGACTAAACTTGACCGGACTTATTTTGACGGGCCTGGACTTGGCAGGACTGGCACGGTCTCGAACGGGCTGGACAGGACGGGACTGGATTAGACGGGACTGGACTGGGTAGGGCTTGGCTGGACGGGACTGGACTTGACGGAACTGGACTGGACGGAACTGGACTGAACGGGACTGGACTGGACGGGGAAGGCCTGGACGGGACTGGAACGGGCGGGACTGGAACGGGCGGGACTGGAACGGGCGGGACTGGAACGGACGGGACTGGAACGGAACGGACAGGTTTGGACGGAACCGGACTGGATAGATGTTCGGGACAGGTGTGGACCGGATCGGATTTGACTGGACTGGTCGGGGCTCGACCTGACGGGACTGGACGGGACTAAACTTGACCGGACTTATTTTGACGGGCCTGGACTTGGCAGGACTGGTACTAACTCGACTGAACTGGACTGGCCTGGACTGGACTTGACGGACCTGGGCCGGACTGGACTGGAGAGGACTGAACTGGACGGAACTGGACTAGACGGGACTGGACTGGACGGGGCTGGCCTGGACGGGACTGAAACGGGCGGGATTGGAACGACGGGACTGGAACGGACGGGACTGGAACGGACGGGACTGGACAGGCCAGCCCCGTCGAGTCTAATCGAGTCCAGTCCCACCCAGTCCAGTCCCACACAATCCGGTCCAGACCAGCCCCGTTCAGTCCAGACCCGTCTAGTCCAGTTCCGTCCAGTTCAGTCCTCTCCAGTCCAGTCCGGCCCAGGTCCGTCAAGTCCAGTCCAGGCCAGTCGAGCCCAGTCGAGTCCGTACCAGTCCTACCAAGTCCAGGCCCGTCAAAATACATAAGTCCGGTCAAGTTTAGTCCCGTCCAGTCCCGTCAGGTCGAGCCCCGACCAGTCCAGTCAAATCCAATCCGGTCCACACCAGTCCCGAACATCTATCCAGTCCGGTTCCGTCCAATCCTGTCCGTTCCAGTCCCGTCCGTTCCAGTCCCTTCCGTTCCAGTCCCGTCCGTTCCAGTCCCGTCCGTTCCAGTCCCGTCAGTTCCAGTCCCGTCCGTTCCAATCCCGCCCGTTCCAGTCCCGTCCGTTCCAGTCCCGCCCGTTCCAGTCCCGCCCGTTGCAGTCCCGTCCGTTCCATTCCCATCAGTTCCAGTCCCGTCCGTTCCAATCCCGCCCGTTCCAGTCCCGTCCGTTCCAGTCCCGTCTGTTCCATTCCCGTCCGTTCCATTCCCGTCCGTTCCAGTCCCGTCCATTCCAGTCCCGTCCGTTCCAGTCCCGTCTGTTCCAGTCCCATCTGTTCCAGTCCCGTCCGTTCCAGTCCCGTCCGTTCCATTCCCGTCCATTCCAGTCCCGCCCGCTCCAGTCCCGTCCGTTCAAGTCCTTTCCGTTCCAGTCCTGTCCGTTCCAGTCCTGTCCGTTCCAGTCCCGTCCGTTCCAGTCCCGTCCGTTCCGGTCCCGGCCGTTCCAGTCCCGTCCGTTACAGTCCCTCCGTTCCAGTCCCGTCCGTTCCAGTCCCGTCCGTTCCAGTCCCGTCCGCTCAGGTCCCGTCCGTTCCAGTCCCGTCCGTTCCAGTCCCGTCCGTTCCAGTCCCGTCCGTTCCAGTCCCGTCCGTTCCAGTCCCGCCCGTTCCAGTCCCGTCCAGGTCAGCCCCGTCCAGTCCAGTCCCGTTCAGTCCAGTTCCGTCCAGTCCAGTTCCGTCCAGTCCCGTCCCGTCCCGTCCAGTCCCGTCCAGTCCCTTCCAGTCCCGTCCAGTCCCGTCCAGTCCCGTCCAGTCCCGTCAACTCCCGTCCAGTCACGTCCAGTCCCATCCAGACCTGTCCAGTCCCGTACAGTCCCGTCCAGTCCCGCCCAGTCCCGTTCAGTTCAGTATCGTCCATACAAGTCCTGTGAAGTCCCGTCCAGTCCCGTCAAGACCAACTCCGTCCAGTCCAGCCCAGTCCTACCCAGTCCAGCCCCGTTCAGTTCAGTCCCGTCCAGTCCAGTCCCGTCCATTCCAGTCCCGTCCGTTCCAGTCCCGTCCATTCAAGTGCCGTCCGTTCCAGTCACGTCTGTTCCAGTCCCGTCCGTTCCAGTCCCGTCCGTTCCATTCCCGTCCGTTCCGGTCCCGTCCGTTCCAGTCCCGTCCGTTCCAGACCCGTCCAGGCCAGCCCCCTCCAGTCAAGTCCCGTCCAGTCCACTTCCGTCCAGTCCAGTCCCGTCCAGTACAGTCCCGACATGTCCAGTCTCGTCCAGTCCAGTCCTCTCCAGTACAGTCCCCTCCTGTTCAGCCCAGCCCAGGTCCGTCGAGTCCAGTCGGGACCAGCCCCGTCAGGCCCAATTCAGTCCCGTCCATTTCGGTCCCGTCCAGTCCCGTCCAATCCCGTCCAGTCCCGTCCGTTCCAGTCCCGTCCGTTCCAGTCCCGTCCAGGCGAGCCCCGTCCAGTCCAGTCCCGTACAGTCCAGTTCCCTCCAGTCCAGTTCCGTCAAGTCCAGTCCCGTCCAGTCCAGCCCCACCCAGTCCCGTCCAGTCCAGCCCGTTCGAGTCCGTGCCAGTCCTAGTACAGTCCCGTCCAGGCCAGTCCGAGCCAGCCCCGTCAAGTCCGTCCAGTCCATTCCTGTCCAGTCCCGTCCAGTCCCGTCCAGTCACGTCCAGTCCCATCCAGACCTGTCCAGTCCCGTACAGTCCCGTCCAGTCCCGCCCAGTCCTGAGTGGCTATGTTTAAGTTTCTGTCGTTCACAATTATAGCAGTATCATCAGCATACTGGAGTCCAGTACTATCTCGCAACACTGACAGCATATCATTCACATATATAACAAAGAGGAGAGGTCCTAAGATCGAGCCTTGTGGTACTCCCGTCTCAGCGTTTGTAAGGTTACTGAAGCTGTTGGATATTTTGACCTGGAAGCTTCTGTCGCATAGATAACTGGCAAACCAGTCCAATATGTGACCTCGAATACCAATCTTTTCAAGCATTAATATAATTCTTCTATGACAAAGTGTGTCAAACGCCTTTTTGAAATCAATAAAAATCACTAGCGAGTGATGGTTTTTGTTCAGGTTGACGTTTATAATGTTTGCAAATTCCCTGAGCAATTGGTTTACATTCCTGTTTCTCATGAACCCGTACTGACTTTTATTGATTATCTTATACTTGGAAAGGTAGTCTTGTAGTCTCTTCGCCATTACTTCTTCTATTACCTTATCTAACGCGGGTAGGATGGAAATGGGGCGATAGTTAGCAACATCATCTTTTTTCCCCGCTTTGTATATAGGCCGAACGATTGCAATTTTGAGCTTTCTTGGGAATTGACTTTGTTCGAGTGACTTGTTCACCAGCTGGGTTATTGGTGATGTTAACATACTTAAGTATTCTTTCAGGTCTTTGACTCGGACGTTGTCTACTCCAGGTGATTTACTGGTATTCATCTTGCTTATTATACTGCTTATTTCGTCTTCCGCTACGCTTCCAAGGAACATTGATTGACTAGTGGTTGATTCTATGGCACCATAGGTTTTTATGTCGCATCTGTGTATAATAGACTTGATTTCTTTAGTAAACTGTGTGGCGAATTTGTTTGGTATACTGTCTATACTTAAGCCTGAGGGGAAATTTCTGGTTACTACTTCATCTATATTATAAGAGGTCCTTCCTAGAATGCTGTTTATGAGCCTCCAGGTATTCTTGGGATCCTTTCGGTAGTTTATAAATTTATACTTATAATAAGATGTTTTTATCTCTTTTATTCGTTTGTTGGCGTAATTTCTAAAAGTTTTGTACTCCTGTTCAAAATGTAAGCACCGTCTATTGTTTTTCCATTTGTTGTAAAGTTTGTCTCTTTCTTTACAAAGAGCTAAAGTCTCTGCATTTATCCATGGATTTTCCCTTTTTCTGGCTTTAATTTGAATATTTACGAAGGACTTTCTATAGACGTCATTGAAAATTTCTACTATCTTTCCATAAAGATCATCGACGCTTGTCGCATTATCCAAAATACCCCAGTCAATTGTCGACATATGTTCCCGAATTCTATTTTCACTTAGGATTGTTTTTTGAGTGATTTTATTTTGGGTTCTTGTGTCCTTTGGTATTCCATACATAATGGCATAATGGTCTGATATATTTGACTCCACTGTTGATGCATGGATATTATTGCGATCGGTTCTAACCAGACAATGGTCAATTATGGTATTCGATCCTCTGTTTACATCGACTCTAGTATTCGATAATGCAACATTTTGCAAACCTTTCGAATTGATCATTTCGAGATACCTTATAGCGTATGCATTTTCATTATTCTGCACATCTATGTTCATGTCTCCCATAACTATAATACCATGTTTTTTGTAGACAGAATCAATATGTGTTTCGATTTCTTCTATGAAAAGGTGTTCGTTGTGATTTGGTGGTCGATATATTCCTAAGAGAGAAAATTCTTTCCCGTACAACTTGGTTTTAATGTGTACGTTTTCGTAATGTTTTGAGCAATAATCATTTCTTATATATTTTATTTCCTTTCTTATATATAATGCAATCCCACCACCACGTCGATTCTGCCTATTTAAAAATTCCGCGTTAAAGCCACTAAGTTGATAGAGACAGTTTTCTTCGTCAGATATGTTTGTTTCTACTAATATGATGACTTTAATATACTTAATTATTTTATCAATACTGCATACCAGCAAATCCCAATTCTTCCTCATAGATCTAATGTTTAGATACACACATAAAAATTCTAGATGACTCACGTCGTTTATATTGATATCATTAAACGTTTTGTACACTCTGTAATCTATAGTTGACATTTGGACACACTCATTTTCATTTCCATCGTTCTTGATATTCATATTGGTTGTTGTTTTTTATGCAATAAGTGTCAAAGAGATTAATGCTTAGACGATTTTGTTTACGTCTTCAGCATCAGCGATTCGTAGTACAGGTGTACCTTCACCCTTACGAGTTAATATTCGTCCGTCTCTCATCCAGACAAACTGCCATCCCGCAGCTCTGGCTTTTGTTTTGGTTTGCCACAGAAGTGCTCGGTTTGCTGGCGTTAGCTGGAGATTCACGTAGATTCTACTCGTAAGTATTTCCGTCTTTTGGCTTTCGCTGATGTTGTGCATATTCAGTTTGTTTTTAATACTTTCATTTTTCAGTGGTCCATTCACCTTGACGCAGTGCAAAAGATTTGCTTTACACCTCGAGTTCGTGAGTGATACCACTATTTTCGGTGCCTTTGTTCTTTGTTTTGTGTTGATGCGGTAAACGGTATCTATATCGGTGTTATTTATTTCGGTACCAACCGCTTTTCCCACTTCCTTTACCACTTCCAGCAAGTTTTCGTCTTTTGTATGCGGTATATTTGTGATTTCAACATTGTGTTTTATTAACTCTTGTTCCATTCTGTTAATTTGGTTTCGCATTGTTTGTATGATTGTGTCTTTGTGTTCGCATTGTGTTTTTAATTCGTTGATCTGTCCCGTCAATACATTTAGAAGTTCGTTGTTTTTCTTTATTGTCTCCTTCATGTCGTCGTATCCTTTAGATAGAAACTCTACTGACCTCAGGTACTCTTTCAGGGTCATCTTTATATCAGCGATGTCCTTCTTGACTTCCTCCCCGAGAAGATTAGTGGTGTTTCTGGGGTCTGCGGATATTTCCTCGACGGAGGCTTGGTCACTTGGGGCTGCGGCACGAGAACGGCAGTACTGACATCTCCAGGATTTTTTTTGATCATTGGACATCCCTCTAAATGTTCTGGCGGAGATGGTTGTGCAGCCAAAATGCAGCTTCCTTGCGCAGGAAGTGCACTTTACACAATCACTGTCGCTGACAATGTCTTCCTCGCAGTTTCCGCACCGAACCATCCTACTAAAAAGTGCAATTACAACTCACCTCCAAAGTATGATAAATAAACACTTTAGGTTTTGTTGTTTTATCTTTTTTTTTGAATATTAGCAGCAGAACGAATTTAAACACGGACACACTTTCAACACGTCTTCACTGCACGGTGGTCTAATGACAAGTCCCGCCCAGTCCCGTTCAGTTCAGTATCGTCCATATAAGTCCTGTGAAGTCCCGTCCAGTCCCGTCAAGACCAACTACGTCCCGTCCAGCCCAGTCCTACCCAGTCCAGCCCCGTTCAATTCAGTCCCGTCCAGTCCAGTTCCGTCGAGTCCAATTTCGTCCAGTCCAGTCCTACCCAGTAAAGTACCGTCCAGTCCGGTCCAGTCCCGTCCGATCCAGTCCCGTCCAGTCCTGTCCAGACCATTCCGGGCCAGCCCCGTCAAGTCCAGTCCAGTCCCGTCCATTCTAGTCCCGTCCAATCCCGTCCAGACCAGCCCCGTCCAGTCCAGTCCCGTTCAGTCCCGTCCAGTCCAGTCCCGTCCATTCCAGTCCCGTCCATTCAAGTGCCGTCCGTTCCAGTCACGTCTGTTCCAGTCCCGTCCGTTCCAGTCCCGTCCGTTCCATTCCCGTCCGTTCCGGTCCCGTCCGTTCCAGTCCCGTCCGTTCCAGACCCGTCCAGGCCAGCCCCCTCCAGTCAAGTCCCGTCCAGTCCACTTCCGTCCAGTCCAGTCCCGTCCAGTACAGTCCCGACATGTCCAGTCTCGTCCAGTCCAGTCCTCTCCAGTACAGTCCCCTCCTGTTCAGTCCAGCCCAGGTCCGTCGAGTCCAGTCGGGACCCGCCCCGTAAGGCCCAATTCAGTCCCGTCCATTTCGGTCCCGTCCAGTCCCGTCCAATCCCGTCCAGTCCCGTCCAAACCAGCCCCGTCCAGTTCAGTCCCATCCAGTCCTGTCCAGTCCCGTCCAGTCCCGTCCAGTCCCGTCCAGTCCCGTCCAATCCCGCCCAGTCCCGTTCAGTTCACTATCGTCCATACCAGTCCTGTGAAGTCCCGTCCAGTCCCGTCAAGACCAACCCCGTCCCGTCCAGTCCAGTCCTACCCAGTCCAGCCCCGTTCAGTTCAGTCCCGTCCAGTCCAGTGCCGTCGAGTCCAATTTCGTCCAGTCCAGCCCTACTCAGTCCAGTCCTACCCAGTCCAGTCCTACCCAGTCCAGTTCCGTTCAGTCCAGTTCCGTCCAGTCCAGGCCCGTGCAGCCCAGTCCCGTCCAGTCCAGTCCCGTCCAGTCCATCCCCGCCCAGTCCAGTTCCCCCGTCCAGTCCAGGCCTCTCCAGTACAGTCCCCTCCTGTTCAGTCCAGCCCAGGTCCGTCGAGTCCAGTCGGGACCAGCCCCGTCAAGTCCAATTCAGACCCGTCCATTTCGGTCCCGTCCAGTCCCGTCCAATCCTTTCCAGTCCCGTCCAGACCAGCCCCGTCCAGTTCAGTCCCGTCCAGTCCAGTTCCGTCCAGTCCAATTTCGTCCAGTCCAATCCCGTCCAGTCCAGTCCTACCCAGTCCAGTGCCGTTCACGCCAGTCCTCTCCAGTCCAGTCCGGCCCAGGTCCGTCCAGTCCAGTCCAGGCCAGCGCCGTCAAGAACAGTCCCGTCCAGTCCAGTCCCGTCCAGTCCAGCCCAGTCTAATCCGTGCCGGCCCGGTCAAGTCCAATCCCGTCCAGTCCAGTCCCGTCAAGTCCAGTCCCGTCCAGTCCAGTCCCGTCCAGTCCAGTCCCGTCCAGTCCACCCAGTCTAATCCGTGCCGGCCCCGTCAAGTCCAGTCCCGTCCAGTCCAGTCCCGACCAGTCCGGTCCCGTCCAGTACAATCCTGTCCAGTCCAGTCCGGGCCAGGGCAGTCAAGTCCACCGACCTTTTAAACAAGGTCACTGACCTTTTAGACAAGGTCACTGAACTTTTAGACAAGGTCACTGAACTTTTAGACAAGGTCACTGAACTTTCAACAAGGTCACTGACCTTTTGAACAAGGTCACTGACCTATTAGACAAGGTCAGCGACCTTTTCAACAAGGTCACTGAACTTTTAAACAAGGTCACTGACCTATTAGACAAGGTCACTGACCTTTTCAACAAGATCACTGAACTTTTCAACAAGGTCACTGACCTTTTCAACAAGGTCACTGAACTTTTCAACAAGGTCACTGACCTTTTCATCAAGGTCACTGACCATTTCAACAAGGTCACTGACCTTTTCAACAAGGTCACTGACCTTTTCAACAAGGTCACTGACCTTTTCAACAAGGTCACTGACCTTTTCAACAAGGTCACTGACCTTTTCAACAAGGTCACTGACCTTTTCAACAAGGTCACTGACCTTTTCAACAAGGTCACTGAACTTTTAAACAAGGTCACTGACCTTTTAGACAAGGTCACTGAACTTTTAGAGAAGTTCACTGAACTTTTAGATAAGGTCACTGACTTTTTAGACAAGGTCACTGAACTTTTCAACAAGGTCACTGACCTTTTAGACAAGGTCACTGACCTTTTGAACAAGGTCACTGACCTTCTAGACAAGGTCACAGGTTCATTGAACTTTCAAACAAGGTCACTTGGACGGGACTGGACGGGACTGGACGGGACTGGACGGGACTGGATGGGACTGGACGGGACTGGACGGGACTGGACGGGACATGACGGGACTGGACAGGACTGGACTGGGCAGGACTGGACCGGACGGGACGGGGCTGGTTTTGACGGGACTGGACGGGACTTCAGAGGACTGGTATGGACGATACCGAACTGGACGGGACTGGACGGACTGGACGGGACTGGACGGGACCGGACGGGACTGGACGGGACTGGGCGGGACTGGACGGGACTGGACGGGACTGGACGGGACTGGACGGGACGGGACTGGACGGGACTGGACGGGACTGGACGGGACTGGACGGGACTGGACGGGACTGGACTGGACTGGACGGGACTGGACGGGACTGGACGGGACTGGACGGGACTGGACGGGACTGGACGGGACTGGACGGGACTGGACGGGACTGGACGGGACTGGACGGGACTGGACGGGGCTGGACGGAAATGGACAGGACTGGACTGGACGGACTTGACGGGGCTGGCTCGGACTGGCCTGGATGGGACTGTACTAGACGGGACTGGACTGGACGGGGCTAGTCTTGACGGAGCTAGGCTTTACGGGACTTAATTTGATGGGACTGGCACGGACTCGAAAGGGCTGGACTGGACGAAACTGTATTAGACGGGACTGGACTCGACAGGACTGTACTGGACGGGACCGGACTGGTCGGGACTGGACTGGACGGGACTGGACTTGACGGGGCTGGCACGGACTGGACTGGGCCGGACCGGACAGAACTGGAGTGGACGGGACTGGACTTGACGGGACTGGACGGAAGTGGACGGGACTGGACGGGACTGGACGAGACTCGACGGGACTGGACGGGACTGGACGGGACTGGACGGGACTGGACGGAACTGGACGGGGCTGGACGGGACTGGACGGGACTGGACGGGACTGGACGGGACTGGACGGGGCTGGACAGGACTGGACTGGACGGACTTGACGGGGCTGGCTCGGACTGGCCTGGACGGGACTGTACTAGACGGGATTGGACTGGACGCGGCTAGACTTGACGGAGCTAGGCTTTACGGGACTTAGTTGGATGGGACTGGCACGGTCTCGAACGGGCTGGACTGGACGGGACTGGATTAGACGGGACTGGATTTGGGAAGGGCTTGGCTGGGCGGGACTGGACTTGACGGAACTGGACTGGACGGAACTGGACTGAACGGGACTGGACTGGACGGGGCTGGCCTGGACGGGACTGGAACGGACGGGAATGGAACGAACAGGATTGGACGGAACCGGACTGGATAGATGTTCGGGACTGGTGTGGACCGGATTAGATTTGACTGGACTGGTCGGGGCTCGACCTGACGGGACTGGACGGGACTAAACTTGACCGGACTTATTTTGACGGGCCTGGACTTGGCAGGACTGGTACGGACTCGACTGGGCTGGACTGGCCTGGACTGGACTGGACGGACCTGTGCCGGACTGGACTGGAGAGGACTGAATTGGACGGAACTGGACTAGACGGGACTGGACTGAACGGGGCTGGTCTCGACCGGATTGTATAGGACTGGACTGGGTGGGACTGGACTCGACTAGACTCGACGGGGCTGGCCTGTCCAGTCCCGTCCGTTCCAGTCCCGTTCGTTAGTGTCCCGTCCGTTCCAGTCCCACCCGTTCCAGCCCCGTCCGTTCCATTCCCGTCCGTTCCATTCCCGTCCGTTCCAGTCCCGTCCGTTCCAGTCCCGTCCATTCCAGTCCCGTCCGTTCCAGTCCCGTCCGTTCCAGTCCCGTCTGTTCCAGTCCCGTCCGTTCCAGCCCCGTCCATTCCAGTTCCGTCCGTTCCAGTCCCGTCCGTTCCAGTCCCGTCCGTTCCAGTCCCGTCCGTTCCAGTCCCGTCCGTTCCAGTCCCGTCCGTTCCAGTCCCGTCCGTTCCAGTCCCTCCCGTTCCAGTCCCGCCCGTTCCAGTCCCGCCCATTCCAGTCCCGTCCGTTCCATTTCCGTCCGTTCCAGTCCCGTCCGTTCCAGTCCCGTCCGTTCCATTCCCGTCCGTTCCATTCCCGTCCGTTCCAGTCCCGTCCGTTCCAGTCCCGTCCGTTCCAATCCCGCCCGTTCCAGTCTCGCCCGTTCCAGTCCCGTCCGTTCCATTCCCGTCGATTCCATTTCCGTCCGTTCCAGTCCCGTCCGTTCCAGTCCCGTCCGTTCCAGTCCCGTATGTTCCAGTCCCATCTGTTCCAGTCCCGTCCGTTCCATTCCCGTCCGCTCCAGTCCCGCCCGTTCGAGTCCCGTCCGTTCAAGTCCTTTCCGTTCCAGTCCTGTCCGTTCCAGTCCCGTCCGTTCCAGTCCCGTCCTTTCCAGTCCCATCCAGGCCAGCCCCGTCCAGTCCAGTCCCGTTCAGTCCAGTTCCGTCCAGTCCAGTTCCGTCAAGTCCAGTCCCGTCCAGTCCAGCCGCACCCAGTCCCGTCCAGTCCAGCCCGTTCGAGTCCGTGCCAGTCCTAGTACAGTCCCGTCCAGGCCAGTCCGAGCCAGCCCCGTCAAGTCCGTCCAGTCCATTCCTGTCCAGTCCCGTCCAGTCCCGTCCAGTCCCGTCCAGTCCCGTCCAGTCCCGTCCCGTCCCGTCCAGTCCCGTCCAGTCCCTTCCAGTCCCGTCCAGTCCCGTCCATTCCCGTCCAGTCCCGTCAAGTCCCGTCCAGTCCCGTCCCGTCCCGTCCAGTTCCGTCCAGTCCCTTCCAGTCCCGTCCAGTCCCGTCCATTCCCGTCCAGTCCCGTCAAGTCCCGTCCAGTCCCGCCCAGTCCCGTCCAGTCCCGCCCAGTCCCGTTCAGTTCAGTATCGTCCATACCAGTCCTGTGAAGTCCCGTCCAGTCCCATCAAGACCAACTCCGTCCCGTCCAGTCCAGTCCTACCCAGTCCAGCCCCGTTCAGTTCAGTCCCGTCCAGTCCAGTCCCGTCCATTCCAGTCCCGTCCGTTCCAGTCCCGTCCATTCCCGTCCCGTTCCAGTCCCGTCTGTTCCAGTCCCGTCCTTTCCAGTCCCGTCCGTTCCATTCCCGTCCGTTCCGGTCCCGTCCGTTCCAGTCCCGTCCGTTCCAGTCTCGTCCAGGCCAGCCCCCTCCAGTCAAGTCCCGTCCAGTCCACTTCCGTCCATTTCAGTCCCGTCCAGTACAGTCCCGACATGTCCATTCTCGTCCAGTCCAGTCCTCTCCAGTACAGTCCCCCCCTGTTCAGTCCAGCCCAGGTCCGTCGAGTCCAGTCGGGATCAGCCCCGTCAGGCCCAATGCAGTCCCGTCCATTTCGGCCCCGTCCATTTCGGTCCCGTCCAGTCCCGTCCAATCCCGACCAGCCCCGTCCAGTTCAGTCCCGTCCAGTCCCATCCAGTCCTGTCCAGTCCCGTCCAGTCCCGTCCAGTCCCGCCCAGTCCCGTTCAGTTCACTATCGTCCATACCAGTCCTGTGAAGTCCCGTCCAGTCCCGTCAAGACCAACCCCGTCCCGTCCAGTCCAGTCCTACCCAGTCCAGCCCCGTTCAGTTCAGTCCCGTCCAGTCCAGTTCCGTCGAGTCCAATTTCGTCCAGTCCAGTCCTACTCAGTCCAGTCCTACCCAGTCCAGTCCTACCCAGTCCAGTTCCGTTCAGTCCAGTTCCGTCCAGTCCCGTCCCGTCCTGTTAAGTCCAGTCCAGGCCCGTGCAGCCCAGTCCCGTACAGTCCAGTCCCGTCCAGTCCAGTCCCGCCCAGTCCAGTTCCGTCCAGTCCACTTCCGTCCAGTCCACTTCCGTCCAGTCCAGTCCCGTCCAGTACAGTCCCGTCCAGTACAGTCCCGTCCAGTACAGTCCCGACATGTCCAGTCCCGTCCAGTCCAGTCCTCTCCAGTACAGCCCCCTCCTGTTCAGTCCAGCTCAGGTCCGTCGAGTCCAGTCGGGACCTGCCCCGTCAAGTCCAATTCAGTCCCGTCCATTTCGGTCCCGTCCAGTCCCGTCCAATCCCTTCCAGTCCCGTCCAGACCAGCCCCGTCCAGTCCAGTCCCGTCCAGTCCAGTTCCGTCCAGTCCAATTTCGTCCAGTCCAATCCCGTCCAGTCCAGTCCTACCCAGTCCAGTGCCGTTCACGCCAGTCCTCTCCAGTCCAGTCCGGCCCAGGTCCGTCCAGTCCAGTCCAGGCCAGCGCCGTCAAGAACAGTCCCGTCCAGTCCAGTCCCGTCCAGTTCAGTCCCGTCCAGTCCAGCCCAGTCTAATCCGTGCCGGCCCGGTCAAGTCCAACCGAGTCCAGTCCAGTCCCGTCAAGCCCAGTCCCGTCCACTCCAGTTGTGTCCAGTCCGGCCCAGTCCAGTCCGTGCCAGCCCCGTCAAGTCCAGTCCCGTCCAGTCCAGTCCCGACCAGTCCGGTCCCGTCCAGTACAATCCTGTCCAGTCCAGTCCGGGCCAGGGCCGTCATGTCCACCGACCTTTTAAACAAGGTCACTGACCTTTTAGACAAGGTCACTGAACTTTTAGACAAGGTCACTGAACTTTTAGACAAGGTCACTGAACTTTCAACAAGGTCACTGACCTTTTGAACAAGGTCACTGACCTATTAGACAAGGTCAGCGACCTTTTCAACAAGGTCACTGAACTTTTAAACAAGGTCACTGACCTGTTAGACAAGGTCACTGACCTTTTCAACAAGATCACTGAACTTTTAAACAAGGTCACTGACCTTTTAGACAAGGTCACTGAACTTTTCAACAAGGTCACTGACCTTTTCAACAAGGTCACTGAACTTTTCAACAAGGTCACTGACCTTTTCATCAAGGTCACTGACCATTTCAACAAGGTCACTGACCTTTTCAACAAGGTCACTGAACTTTTCAACAAGGTCACTGACCTTTTCATCAAGGTCACTGACCATTTCAACAAGGTCACTGACCTTTTCAACAAGGTCACTGACCTTTTCAACAAGGTCACTGAACTTTTAAACAAGGTCACTGACCTTTTAGACAAGGTCACTGAACTTTTAGATAAGGTCACTGAACTTATAAACAAGGTCACTTGGAAGGGGCTGGACGGGACTGGACGGGACATGACGGGACTGGACAGGACTGGACTGGGTAGGACTGGACCGGACGGGACGGGGATGGTTTTGACGGGACTGGACGGGACTTCACAGGACTGGTATGGACGATACCGAACTGGACGGGACTGGACGGACTGGACGGGACTGGACGGGACCGGACGGGACTGGACGGGACTGGGCGGGACTGGACGGGACTGGACGGGACTGGACGGGACTGGACGGGACTGGACGGGACGGGACTGGACGGGACTGGACGGGACGGGACGGGGCTGGTTTTGACGGGACTGGACAGGACTTCACAGGACTGGTATGGACGATACCGAACTGGACGGGACTGGACGGACTGGACGGGACTGGACGGGACCGGACGGGACTGGACGGGACTGGGCGGGACTGGACGGGACTGGACGGGACTGGACGGGACTGGACGGGACTGGACGGGACGGGACTGGACGGGACTGGACGGGACTGGACGGGACTGGACGGGACTGGACGGGACTGGACGGGACTGGACGGGACTGGACGGGACTGGACGGGACGGGACTGGACGGGACTGGACGGGACTGGACGGGACTGGACGGGACTGGACGGGACTGGACGGGACTGGACGGGACTGGACGGGACTGGACGGGACTGGACGGGACTGAACGGGACTGGACGGGACTGGACGGGACTGGACGGGACTGGACGGGACTGGATGGGGCTGGACGGAAATGGACAGGAATGGACTGGACGGACTTGACGGGGCTGGCTCGGACTGGCCTGGATGGGACTGTACTAGACGGGACTGGACTGGACGGGGCTAGACTTGACGGAGCTAGGGTTTACGGGACTTAGTTTGATGGGACTGGCACGGACTCGAAAGGGCTGGACTGGACGAAACTGGATTAGACGGGACTGGACTCGACAGGACTGTACTGGACGGGACCGGACTGGTCGGGACTGGACTGGACGGGACTGGACTTGACGGGGCTGGCACGGACTGGACTGGGCCGGACTGGGCAGAACTGGAGTGGACGGGACTGGACTTGACGGGACTGGACTGGACGAGATTGGACTTGACCGGGCCGGCACGGATTAGACTGGGCTGGACTGGACGGGACTGGACTGGACGGGACTGGACTGGACGGGACTGGACTGGACGGGACTGGACTGGACGGGACTGTTCTTGACGGCGCCGGCCTGGACTGGACTGGACGGACCTGGGCCGAACTGGACTGGAGAGGACTGGCGTGAACGGCACTGGACTGGGTAGGACTGGACTGGACGGGATAGGACTGGACGAAATTGGACTGGGCGGGACTGGACTGGACGGGACTGGACTGGACGGACGTGACGGGGCTGGCTCGGACTGGCCTTGACGGGACTGGACTGGACGGAAGTGGACTGGACGGAACTGGACTGGGCGGGACCGAAATGGACGGGACTGGATGGGACTGGACGGGACTTAACGTGACTGGACGGGACTGGACGGGACTGGACGGGACTGGACGGGACTGGACGGGACTGGACGGGACTGGACGGGACTGGACGGGACTGGACGGGACTGGACGGGACTGGACGGGACTGGACGGGACTGGACGGGACTGGACAGGACTGGACTGGACGGACTTGACGGGGCTGGCTCGGACTGGCCTGGACGGGACTGTACTAGACGGGACTGGACTGGACGGGGCTAGACTTGACGGGACTGAACGGGACAGTCCAGTTCCGTCCAGTCCAATTTCGTCCAGTCCAATCCCGTCCAGTCCAGTCCTACCCAGTCCAGTGCCGTTCACGCCAGTCCTCTCCAGTCCAGTCCGGCCCAGGTCCGTCCAGTCCAGTCCAGGCCAGCGCCGTCAAGAACAGTCCCGTCCAGTCCAGTCCCGTCCAGTTCAGTCCCGTCCAGTCCAGCCCAGTCTAATCCGTGCCGGCCCGGTCAAGTCCAACCGAGTCCAGTCCAGTCCCGTCAAGCCCAGTCCCGTCCACTCCAGTTGTGTCCAGTCCGGCCCAGTCCAGTCCGTGCCAGCCCCGTCAAGTCCAGTCCCGTCCAGTCCAGTCCCGACCAGTCCGGTCCCGTCCAGTACAATCCTGTCCAGTCCAGTCCGGGCCAGGGCCGTCATGTCCACCGACCTTTTAAACAAGGTCACTGACCTTTTAGACAAGGTCACTGAACTTTTAGACAAGGTCACTGAACTTTTAGACAAGGTCACTGAACTTTCAACAAGGTCACTGACCTTTTGAACAAGGTCACTGACCTATTAGACAAGGTCAGCGACCTTTTCAACAAGGTCACTGAACTTTTAAACAAGGTCACTGACCTGTTAGACAAGGTCACTGACCTTTTCAACAAGATCACTGAACTTTTAAACAAGGTCACTGACCTTTTAGACAAGGTCACTGAACTTTTCAACAAGGTCACTGACCTTTTCAACAAGGTCACTGAACTTTTCAACAAGGTCACTGACCTTTTCATCAAGGTCACTGACCATTTCAACAAGGTCACTGACCTTTTCAACAAGGTCACTGAACTTTTCAACAAGGTCACTGACCTTTTCATCAAGGTCACTGACCATTTCAACAAGGTCACTGACCTTTTCAACAAGGTCACTGACCTTTTCAACAAGGTCACTGAACTTTTAAACAAGGTCACTGACCTTTTAGACAAGGTCACTGAACTTTTAGATAAGGTCACTGAACTTATAAACAAGGTCACTTGGAAGGGGCTGGACGGGACTGGACGGGACATGACGGGACTGGACAGGACTGGACTGGGTAGGACTGGACCGGACGGGACGGGGATGGTTTTGACGGGACTGGACGGGACTTCACAGGACTGGTATGGACGATACCGAACTGGACGGGACTGGACGGACTGGACGGGACTGGACGGGACCGGACGGGACTGGACGGGACTGGGCGGGACTGGACGGGACTGGACGGGACTGGACGGGACTGGACGGGACTGGACGGGACGGGACTGGACGGGACTGGACGGGACGGGACGGGGCTGGTTTTGACGGGACTGGACAGGACTTCACAGGACTGGTATGGACGATACCGAACTGGACGGGACTGGACGGACTGGACGGGACTGGACGGGACCGGACGGGACTGGACGGGACTGGGCGGGACTGGACGGGACTGGACGGGACTGGACGGGACTGGACGGGACTGGACGGGACGGGACTGGACGGGACTGGACGGGACTGGACGGGACTGGACGGGACTGGACGGGACTGGACGGGACTGGACGGGACTGGACGGGACTGGACGGGACGGGACTGGACGGGACTGGACGGGACTGGACGGGACTGGACGGGACTGGACGGGACTGGACGGGACTGGACGGGACTGGACGGGACTGGACGGGACTGGACGGGACTGAACGGGACTGGACGGGACTGGACGGGACTGGACGGGACTGGACGGGACTGGATGGGGCTGGACGGAAATGGACAGGAATGGACTGGACGGACTTGACGGGGCTGGCTCGGACTGGCCTGGATGGGACTGTACTAGACGGGACTGGACTGGACGGGGCTAGACTTGACGGAGCTAGGGTTTACGGGACTTAGTTTGATGGGACTGGCACGGACTCGAAAGGGCTGGACTGGACGAAACTGGATTAGACGGGACTGGACTCGACAGGACTGTACTGGACGGGACCGGACTGGTCGGGACTGGACTGGACGGGACTGGACTTGACGGGGCTGGCACGGACTGGACTGGGCCGGACTGGGCAGAACTGGAGTGGACGGGACTGGACTTGACGGGACTGGACTGGACGAGATTGGACTTGACCGGGCCGGCACGGATTAGACTGGGCTGGACTGGACGGGACTGGACTGGACGGGACTGGACTGGACGGGACTGGACTGGACGGGACTGGACTGGACGGGACTGTTCTTGACGGCGCCGGCCTGGACTGGACTGGACGGACCTGGGCCGAACTGGACTGGAGAGGACTGGCGTGAACGGCACTGGACTGGGTAGGACTGGACTGGACGGGATAGGACTGGACGAAATTGGACTGGGCGGGACTGGACTGGACGGGACTGGACTGGACGGACGTGACGGGGCTGGCTCGGACTGGCCTTGACGGGACTGGACTGGACGGAAGTGGACTGGACGGAACTGGACTGGGCGGGACCGAAATGGACGGGACTGGATGGGACTGGACGGGACTTAACGTGACTGGACGGGACTGGACGGGACTGGACGGGACTGGACGGGACTGGACGGGACTGGACGGGACTGGACGGGACTGGACGGGACTGGACGGGACTGGACGGGACTGGACGGGACTGGACGGGACTGGACGGGACTGGACAGGACTGGACTGGACGGACTTGACGGGGCTGGCTCGGACTGGCCTGGACGGGACTGTACTAGACGGGACTGGACTGGACGGGGCTAGACTTGACGGGACTGAACGGGACTAAACTTGACCGGACTTATTTTGACGGGCCTGGACTTGGCAGGACTGGCACGGTCTCGAACGGGCTGGACAGGACGGGACTGGATTAGACGGGACTGGACTGGGTAGGGCTTGGCTGGACGGGACTGGACTTGACGGAACTGGACTGGACGGAACTGGACTGAACGGGACTGGACTGGACGGGGAAGGCCTGGACGGGACTGGAACGGGCGGGACTGGAACGGACGGGACTGGAACGGAACGGACAGGATTGGACGGAACCGGACTGGATAGATGTTCGGGACTGGTGTGGACCGGATTGGATTTGACTGGACTGGTCGGGGCTCGACCTGACGGGACTGGACGGGACTAAACTTGACCGGACTTATTTTGACGGGCCTGGACTTGGCAGGACTGGTACTAACACGACTGAACTGGACTGGCCTGGACTGGACTTGACGGACCTGGGCCGGACTGGACTGGAGAGGACTGAACTGGACGGAACTGGACTAGACGGGACTGGACTGAACGGGGCTGGTCTCGACCGGATTGTATAGGACTGGACTGGGTGGGACTGGACTCGACTAGACTCGACGGGGCTGGCCTGTCCAGTCCCGTCCGTTCCAGTCCCGTTCGTTAGTGTCCCGTCCGTTCCAGTCCCACCCGTTCCACCCCGTCCGTTCCAGTCCCGTCCGTTCAAGTCCTTTCCGTTCCAGTCCTGTCCGTTCCAGTCCCGTCCGTTCCAGTCCCGTCCGTTCCGGTCCCGGCCGTTCCAATCCCGCCCGTTGCAATCCCGTCCGTTCCATTCCCATCAGTTCCAGTCCCGTCCGTTCCAATCCCGCCCGTTCCAGTCCCGTCCGTTCCAGTCCCGCCCGTTCCAGTCCCGCCCGTTGCAGTCCCGTCCGTTCCATTCCCATCAGTTCCAGTCCCGTCCGTTCCAATCCCGCCCGTTCCAGTCCCGTCCGTTCCAGTCCCGTCTGTCCCATTCCCGTCCGTTCCATTCCCGTCCGTTCCAGTCCCGTCCGTTAGAGTCCCGTCCGTTCCAGTCCCGCCCGTTCCAGTCCCGCCCGTTGCAGTCCCGTCCGTTCCATTCCCATCAGTTCCAGTCCCGTCCGTTCCAATCCCGCCCGTTCCAGTCCCGTCCGTTCCAGTCCCGTCCGTTCCAGTCCCGTCCGTTCCATTCCCGTCCATTCCAGTCCCGCCCGTTCCAGTCCCGTCCGTTCAAGTCCTTTCCGTTCCAGTCCTGTCCGTTCCAGTCCTGTCCGTTCCAGTCCCGTCCGTTCCAGTCCTTTCCGTTCCAGTCCTGTCCGTTCCAGTCCTGTCCGTTCCAGTCCCGTCCGTTCCAGTCCCGTCCGTTCCGGTCCCGGCCGTTCCAGTCCCGTCCGTTACAGTCCCGTCCGTTCCAGTCCCGTCCGTTCCAGTCCCGTCCGTTCCAGTCCCGTCCGCTCAGGTCCCGTCCGTTCCAGTCCCGTCCGTTCCAGTCCCGTCCGTTCCAGTCCCGTCCGTTCCAGTCCCGCCCGTTCCAGTCCCGTCCAGGCCAGCCCCGTCCAGTCCAGTCCCGTTCAGTCCAGTTCCGTCCAGTCCAGTTCCGTCCAGTCCGGTCCCGTCCCGTCCAGTCCCGTCCAGTCCCTTCCAGTCCCGTCCAGTCCCGTCCAGTCCCGTCAACTCCCGTCCAGTCACGTCCAGTCCCATCCAGACCTGTCCAGTCCCGTACAGTCCCGTCCAGTCCCGCCCAGTCCCGTTCAGTTCAGTATCGTCCATACAAGTCCTGTGAAGTCCCGTCCAGTCCCGTCAAGACCAACTCCGTCCCGTCCAGCCCAGTCCTACCCAGTCCAGCCCCGTTCAGTTCAGTCCCGTCCAGTCCAGTCCCGTCCATTCCATGTCCAGTCTCGTCCAGTCCAGTCCTCTCCAGTACAGTCCCCTCCTGTTCAGCCCAGCCCAGGTCCGTCGAGTCCAGTCGGGACCAGCCCCGTCAGGCCCAATTCAGTCCCGTCCATTTCGGTCCCGTCCAGTCCCGTCCAATCCCGTCCAGTCCCGTCCGTTCCAGTCCCGTCCAGTCCAGTCCCGTACAGTCCAGTCCCGTACAGTCCAGTTCCGTCCAGTCCAGTTCCGTCAAGTCCAGTCCCGTCCAGTCCAGCCCCACCCAGTCCCGTCCAGTCCAGCCCGTTCGAGTCCGTGCCAGTCCTAGTACAGTCCCGTCCAGGCCAGTCCGAGCCAGCCCCGTCAAGTCCGTCCAGTCCATTCCTGTCCAGTCCCGTCCAGTCCCGTCCAGTCACGTCCAGTCCCATCCAGACCTGTCCAGTCCCGTACAGTCCCGCCCAGTCCCGTTCAGTTCAGTATCGTCCATATAAGTCCTGTGAAGTCCCGTCCAGTCCCGTCAAGACCAACTACGTCCCGTCCAGCCCAGTCCTACCCAGTCCAGCCCCGTTCAGTTCAGTCCCGTCCAGTCCAGTCCCGTCCATTCCAGTCCCGTCCATTCAAGTGCCGTCCGTTCCAGTCACGTCTGTTCCAGTCCCGTCCGTTCCAGTCCCGTCCGTTCCATTCCCGTCCGTTCCGGTCCCGTCCGTTCCAGTCCCGTCCGTTCCAGACCCGTCCAGGCCAGCCCCCTCCAGTCAAGTCCCGTCCAGTCCACTTCCGTCCAGTCCAGTCCTCTCCAGTACAGTCCCCTCCTGTTCAGTCCAGCCCAGGTCCGTCGAGTCCAGTCGGGACCCGCCCCGTAAGGCCCAATTCAGTCCCGTCCATTTCGGTCCCGTCCAGTCCCGTCCAATCCCGTCCAGTCCCGTCCAAACCAGCCCCGTCCAGTTCAGTCCCATCCAGTCCTGTCCAGTCCCGTCCAGTCCCGTCCAGTCCCGTCCAGTCCCGCCCAGTCCCGTTCAGTTCACTATCGTCCATACCAGTCCTGTGAAGTCCCGTCCAGTCCCGTCAAGACCAACCCCGTCCCGTCCAGTCCAGTCCTACCCAGTCCAGCCCCGTTCAGTTCAGTCCCGTCCAGTCCAGTGCCGTCGAGTCCAATTTCGTCCAGTCCAGCCCTACTCAGTCCAGTCCTACCCAGTCCAGTCCTACCCAATCCAGTTCCGTTCAGTCCAGTTCCGTCCAGTCCAGGCCCGTGCAGCCCAGTCCCGTCCAGTCCAGTCCCGTCCAGTCCATCCCCGCCCAGTCCAGTTCCGTCCAGTCCACTTCCGTCCAGTCCAGTCCCGTCCAGTACAGTCCCGACATGTCCAGTCCCGTCCAGTCCAGGCCTCTCCAGTACTGTCCCCTCCTGTTCAGTCCAGCCCAGGTCCGTCGAGTCCAGTCGGGACCAGCCCCGTCAAGTCCAATTCAGTCCCGTCCATTTCGGTCCCGTCCAGTCCTTTCCAGTCCCGTCCAGACCAGCCCCGTCCAGTTCAGTCCCGTCCAGTCCAGTTCCGTCCAGTCCAATTTCGTCCAGTCCAATCCCGTCCAGTCCAGTCCTACCCAGTCCAGTGCCGTTCACGCCAGTCCTCTCCAGTCCAGTCCGGCCCAGGTCCGTCCAGTCCAGTCCAGGCCAGCGCCGTCAAGAACAGTCCCGTCCAGTCCAGTCCCGTCCAGTCCAGCCCAGTCTAATCCGTGCCGGCCCGGTCAAGTCCAATCCCGTCCAGTCCAGTCCCGTCCAGTCCAGTCCCGTCCAGTCCACCCAGTCTAATCCGTGCCGGCCCCGTCAAGTCCAGTCCCGCCCAGTCCAGTCCCGACCAGTCCGGTCCCGTCCAGTACAATCCTGTCCAGTCCAGTCCGGGCCAGGGCAGTCAAGTCCACCGACCTTTTAAACAAGGTCACTGACCTTTTAGACAAGGTCACTGAACTTTTAGACAAGGTCACTGAACTTTTAGACAAGGTCACTGAACTTTCAACAAGGTCACTGACCTTTTGAACAAGGTCACTGACCTATTAGACAAGGTCAGCGACCTTTTCAACAAGGTCACTGAACTTTTAAACAAGGTCACTGACCTATTAGACAAGGTCACTGACCTTTTCAACAAGATCACTGAACTTTTCAACAAGGTCACTGACCTTTTCAACAAGGTCACTGAACTTTTCAACAAGGTCACTGACCTTTTCATCAAGGTCACTGACCATTTCAACAAGGTCACTGACCTTTTCAACAAGGTCACTGACCTTTTCAACAAGGTCACTGACCTTTTCAACAAGGTCACTGACCTTTTCAACAAGGTCACTGACCTTTTCAACAAGGTCACTGAACTTTTAAACAAGGTCACTGACCTTTTAGACAAGGTCACTGAACTTTTAGAGAAGTTCACTGAACTTTTAGATAAGGTCACTGACTTATTAGACAAGGTCACTGAACTTTTCAACAAGGTCACTGACCTTTTAGACAAGGTCACTGACCTTTCGAACAAGGTGACTGACCTTTTGAACAAGGTCACTGACCTTCTAGACAAGGTCACAGGTTCATTGAACTTTCAAACAAGGTCACTTGGACGGGACTGGACGGGACTGGACGGGACTGGACGGGACTGGATGGGACTGGACGGGACTGGACGGGACTGGACGGGACATGACGGGACTGGACAGGACTGGACTGGGCAGGACTGGACCGGACGGGACGGGGCTGGTTTTGACGGGACTGAACGGGACTTCACAGGACTGGTATGGACGATACCGAACTGGACGGGACTGGACGGACTGGACGGGACTGGACGGGACCGGACGGGACTGGACGGGACTGGGCGGGACTGGACGGGACTGGACGGGACTGGACGGGACTGGGCGGGACTGGACGGGACTGGACGGGACTGGACGGGACTGGACGGGACTGGACGGGACGGGACTGGACGGGACTGGACGGGACTGGACGGGACTGGACGGGACTGGACTGGACGGGACGGGACTGGACGGGACTGGACGGGACTGGACGGGACTGGACGGGACTGGACGGGACTGGACGGGACTGGACGGGACTGGACGGGACTGGACGGGACTGGACGGGACGGGACTGGACGGGACGGGACTGGACGGGACTGGACGGGACTGGACGGGACTGGACGGGACTGGACGGGACTGGACGGGACTGGACGGGACTGGACGGGACGGGACTGGACGGGACTGGACGGGACTGGACGGGACTGGACGGGACTGGACGGGACTGGACGGGACTGGACGGGACTGGACGGGACTGGACGGGACTGGACGGGACTGAACGGGACTGGACGGGACTGGACGGGACTGGACGGGACTGGACGGGACTGGATGGGGCTGGACGGAAATGGACAGGAATGGACTGGACGGACTTGACGGGGCTGGCTCGGACTGGCCTGGATGGGACTGTACTAGACGGGACTGGACTGGACGGGGCTAGACTTGACGGAGCTAGGGTTTACGGTACTTAGTTTGATGGGACTGGCACGGACTCGAAAGGGCTGGACTGGACGAAACTGGATTAGACGGGACTGGACTCGACAGGACTGTACTGGACGGGACCGGACTGGTCGGGACTGGACTGGACGGGACTGGACTTGACGGGGCTGGCACGGACTGGACTGGGCCGGACTGGGCAGAACTGGAGTGGACGGGACTGGACTTGACGGGACTGGACTGGACGAGATTGGACTTGACCGGGCCGGCACGGATTAGACTGGGCTGGACTGGACGGGACTGGACTGGACGGGACTGGACTGGACGGGACTGGACTGGACGGGACTGTTCTTGACGGCGCCGGCCTGGACTGGACTGGACGGACCTGGGCCGAACTGGACTGGAGAGGACTGGCGTGAACGGCACTGGACTGGGTAGGACTGGACTGGACGGGATAGGACTGGACGAAATTGGACTGGGCGGGACTGGACTGGACGGGACTGGACTGGACGGACGTGACGGGGCTGGCTCGGACTGGCCTTGACGGGACTGGACTGGACGGAAGTGGACTGGACGGAACTGGACTGGGCGGGACCGAAATGGACGGGACTGGATGGGACTGGACGGGACTTAACGTGACTGGACGGGACTGGACGGGACTGGACGGGACTGGACGGGACTGGACGGGACTGGACGGGACTGGACGGGACTGGACGGGACTGGACGGGACTGGACGGGACTGGACGGGACTGGACGGGACTGGACGGGACTGGACGGGACTGGATGGGACTGGACAGGACTGGACTGGACGGACTTGACGGGGCTGGCTCGGACTGGCCTGGACGGGACTGTACTAGACGGGACTGGACTGGACGGGGCTAGACTTGACGGGACTGAACGGGACTAAACTTGACCGGACTTATTTTGACGGGCCTGGACTTGGCAGGACTGGCACGGTCTCGAACGGGCTGGACAGGACGGGACTGGATTAGACGGGACTGGACTGGGTAGGGCTTGGCTGGACGGGACTGGACTTGACGGAACTGGACTGGACGGAACTGGACTGAACGGGACTGGACTGGACGGGGAAGGCCTGGACGGGACTGGAACGGGCGGGACTGGAACGGACGGGACTGGAACGGAACGGACAGGATTGGACGGAACCGGACTGGATAGATGTTCGGGACTGGTGTGGACCGGATTGGATTTGACTGGACTGGTCGGGGCTCGACCTGACGGGACTGGACGGGACTAAACTTGACCGGACTTATTTTGACGGGCCTAGACTTGGCAGGACTGGTACTAACTCGACTGAACTGGACTGGCCTGGACTGGACTTGACGGACCTGGGCCGGACTGGACTGGAGAGGACTGAACTGGACGGAACTGGACTAGACGGGACTGGACTGAACGGGGCTGGTCTCGACCGGATTGTATAGGACTGGACTGGGTGGGACTGGACTCGACTAGACTCGACGGGGCTGGGCTGTCCAGTCCCGTCCGTTCCAGTCCCGTTCGTTAGTGTCCCGTCCGTTCCAGTCCCACCCGTTCCACCCCGTCCGTTCCAGTCCCGTCCGTTCAAGTCCTTTCCGTTCCAGTCCTGTCCGTTCCAGTCCCGTCCGTTCCAGTCCCGTCCGTTCCGGTCCCGGCCGTTCCAATCCCGCCCGTTGCAGTCCCGTCCGTTCCATTCCCATCAGTTCCAGTCCCGTCCGTTCCAATCCCGCCCGTTCCAGTCCCGTCCGTTCCAGTCCCGCCCGTTCCAGTCCCGCCCGTTGCAGTCCCGTCCGTTCCATTCCCATCAGTTCCAGTCCCGTCCGTTCCAATCCCGCCCGTTCCAGTCCCGTCCGTTCCAGTCCCGTCTGTCCCATTCCCGTCCGTTCCATTCCCGTCCGTTCCAGTCCCGTCCGTTAGAGTCCCGTCCGTTCCAGTCCCGCCCGTTCCAGTCCCGCCCGTTGCAGTCCCGTCCGTTCCATTCCCATCAGTTCCAGTCCCGTCCGTTCCAATCCCGCCCGTTCCAGTCCCGTCCGTTCCAGTCCCGTCTGTCCCATTCCCGTCCGTTCCATTCCCGTCCGTTCCAGTCCTGTCCGTTCCAGTCCCGTCCGTTCCAGTCCCGTCTGTTCCAGTCCCATCTGTTCCAGTCCCGTCCGTTCCAGTCCCGTCCGTTCCATTCCCGTCCATTCCAGTCCCGCCCGTTCCAGTCCCGTCCGTTCAAGTCCTTTCCGTTCCAGTCCTGTCCGTTCCAGTCCTGTCCGTTCCAGTCCCGTCCGTTCCAGTCCCGTCCGTTCCGGTCCCGGCCGTTCCAGTCCCGTCCGTTACAGTCCCGTCCGTTCCAGTCCCGTCCGTTCCAGTCCCGTCCGTTCCAGTCCCGTCCGCTCAGGTCCCGTCCGTTCCAGTCCCGTCCGTTCCAGTCCCGTCCGTTCCAGTCCCGTCCGTTCCAGTCCCGCCCGTTCCAGTCCCGTCCAGGCCAGCCCCGTCCAGTCCAGTCCCGTTCAGTCCAGTTCCGTCCAGTCCAGTTCCGTCCAGTCCCGTCCCGTCCCGTCCAGTCCCGTCCAGTCCCTTCCAGTCCCGTCCAGTCCCGTCCAGTCCCGTCAACTCCCGTCCAGTCACGTCCAGTCCCATCCAGACCTGTCCAGTCCCGTACAGTCCCGTCCAGTCCCGCCCAGTCCCGTTCAGTTCAGTATCGTCCATACAAGTCCTGTGAAGTCCCGTCCAGTCCCGTCAAGACCAACTCCGTCCCGTCCAGCCCAGTCCTACCCAGTCCAGCCCCGTTCAGTTCAGTCCCGTCCAGTCCAGTCCCGTCCATTCCAGTCCCGTCCGTTCCAGTCCCGTCCATTCAAGTGCCGTATGTTCCAGTCACGTCTGTTCCAGTCCCGTGTTGTTCCAGTCCCGTCCGTTCCAGTCCCGTCCGTTCCATTCCCGTCCGTTCCGGTCCCGTCCGTTCCAGTCCCGTCCGTTCCAGACCCGTCCAGGCCAGCCCCCTCCAGTCAAGTCCCGTCCAGTCCACTTCCGTCCAGTCCAGTCCCGTCCAGTACAGTCCCGACATGTCCAGTCTCGTCCAGTCCAGTCCTCTCCAGTACAGTCCCCTCCTGTTCAGCCCAGCCCAGGTCCGTCGAGTCCAGTCGGGACCAGCCCCGTCAGGCCCAATTCAGTCCCGTCCATTTCGGTCCCGTCCAGTCCCGTCCAATCCCGTCCAGTCCCGTCCGTTCCAGTCCCGTCCAGGCAAGCCCCGTCCAGTCCAGTCCCGTACAGTCCAGTTCCGTCCAGTCCAGTTCCGTCAAGTCCAGTCCCGTCCAGTCCAGCCCCACCCAGTCCCGTCCAGTCCAGCCCGTTCGAGTCCGTGCCAGTCCTAGTACAGTCCCGTCCAGGCCAGTCCGAGCCAGCCCCGTCAAGTCCGTCCAGTCCATTCCTGTCCAGTCCCGTCCAGTCCCGTCCAGTCACGTCCAGTCCCATCCAGACCTGTCCAGTCCCGTACAGTCCCGTCCAGTCCCGCCCAGTCCCGTTCAGTTCAGTATCGTCCATATAAGTCCTGTGAAGTCCCGTCCAGTCCCGTCAAGACCAACTACGTCCCGTCCAGCCCAGTCCTACCCAGTCCAGCCCCGTTCAGTTCAGTCCCGTCCAGTCCAGTCCCGTCCATTCCAGTCCCGTCCAGTCAAGTCCCGTCCAGTCCACTTCCGTCCAGTCCAGTCCCGTCCAGTACAGTCCCGACATGTCCAGTCTCGTCCAGTCCAGTCCTCTCCAGTACAGTCCCCTCCTGTTCAGTCCAGCCCAGTTCCGTCGAGTCCAGTCGGGACCCGCCCCGTAAGGCCCAATTCAGTCCCGTCCATTTCGGTCCCGTCCAGTCCCGTCCAATCCCGTCCAGTCCCGTCCAAACCAGCCCCGTCCAGTTCAGTCCCATCCAGTCCTGTCCAGTCCCGTCCAGTCCCGTCCAGTCCCGTCCAGTCCCGCCCAGTCCCGTTCAGTTCACTATCGTCCATACCAGTCCTGTGAAGTCCCGTCCAGTCCCGTCAAGACCAACCCCGTCCCGTCCAGTCCAGTCCTACCCAGTCCAGCCCCGTTCAGTTCAGTCCCGTCCAGTCCAGTGCCGTCGAGTCCAATTTCGTCCAGTCCAGCCCTACTCAGTCCAGTCCTACCCAGTCCAGTCCTACCCAATCCAGTTCCGTTCAGTCCAGTTCCGTCCAGTCCAGGCCCGTGCAGCCCAGTCCCGTCCAGTCCAGTCCCGTCCAGTCCATCCCCGCCCAGTCCAGTTCCGTCCAGTCCAGTTCCGTCAAGTCCAGTCCCGTCCAGCCAAGCCCTACCCAGTCCAGTCCCGTCTAATCCAGTCCCGTCCAGTCCAGCCCGTTCGAGACCGTGCCAGTCCCATCAAACTAAGTCCCGTAAAGCCTAGCTCCGTCAAGTCTAGCCGCGTCCAGTCCAGTCCCGTCTAGTACAGTCCCGTCCAGGCCAGTCCGAGCCAGCCCCGTCAAGTCCGTCCAGTCCAGTCCTGTCCAGCCCCGTCCAGTCCCGTCCAGTCCCGTCCAGTCCCGTCCAGTCCCGTCCAGTCCCGTCCAGTCCCGTCCAGTTCCGTCCAGTCCCGTCCAGTCCCGTCCAGTCCCGTCCAGTCCCGTCCAGTCCCGTCCAGTCCCGTCCAGTCCCGTCCAGTCCCGTCCAGTCCCGTCCAGTCCCGTCCAGTCACGTTCAGTCCCGTCCAGTCCCGTTAAGTCCCGTCCAGTCCCATCCAGTCCCGTCCATTCCGGACCCGCCCAGTCCAGTTCCGTCCAGTCCACTTCCGTCCAGTCCCGTCTAGTACAGTCCCGTCCAGGCCAGTCCGAGCCAGCCCCGTCAAGTCCGTCCAGTCCAGTCCCATCCAGTCCAGTCCCGCCCAGTCCAATTTCGTCCAGTCCTATCCCGTCCAGTCCAGTCCTACCCAGTCCAGTGCCGTTCACGCCAGTCCTCTCCAGTCCAGTTCGTCCCAGGTCCGTCCAGTCCAGTCCAGGCCAGCGCCGTCAAGAACAGTCCCGTCCAGTCCAGTCCCGTCCAGTCCAGTCCCGTCCAGTCCAGCCCAGTCTAATCCGTGCCGGCCCGGTCAAGTCCAATCCCGTCCAGTCCAGTCCCATCCAGTCCCGTCCATTCCGGACCCGCCCAGTCCAGTTCCCCGTCCAGTCCAGTCCCGTACAGTCCAGTTCCGTCCAGTCCAGTTCCGTCAAGTCCAGTCCCGTCCAGTCCAGCCCCACCCAGTCCCGTCCAGTCCAGCCCGTTCGAGTCCGTGCCAGTCCTAGTACAGTCCCGTCCAGGCCAGTCCGAGCCAGCCCCGTCAAGTCCGTCCAGTCCATTCCTGTCCAGTCCCGTCCAGTCCCGTCCAGTCACGTCCAGTCCCATCCAGACCTGTCCAGTCCCGTACAGTCCCGTCCAGTCCCGCCCAGTCCCGTTCAGTTCAGTATCGTCCATGTAAGTCCTGTGAAGTCCCGTCCAGTCCCGTCAAGACCAACTACGTCCCGTCCAGCCCAGTCCTACCCAGTCCAGCCCCGTTCAGTTCAGTCCCGTCCAGTCCAGTCCCGTCCATTCCAGTCCCGTCCATTCAAGTGCCGTCCGTTCCAGTCACGTCTGTTCCAGTCCCGTCCGTTCCAGTCCCGTCCGTTCCATTCCCGTCCGTTCCGGTCCCGTCCGTTCCAGTCCCGTCCGTTCCAGACCCGTCCCGGCCAGCCTCCTCCAGTCAAGTCCCGTCCAGTCCACTTCCGTCCAGTCCAGTCCCGTCCAGTACAGTCCCGACATGTCCAGTCTCGTCCAGTCCAGTCCTCTCCAGTACAGTCCCCTCCTGTTCAGTCCAGCCCAGGTCCGTCGAGTCCAGTCGGGACCCGCCCCGTAAGGCCCAATTCAGTCCCGTCCATTTCGGTCCCGTCCAGTCCCGTCCAATCCCGTCCAGTCCCGTCCAAACCAGCCCCGTCCAGTTCAGTCCCATCCAGTCCTGTCCAGTCCCGTCCAGTCCCGTCCAGTCCCGTCCAGTCCCGCCCAGTCCCGTTCAGTTCACTATCGTCCATACCAGTCCTGTGAAGTCCCGTCCAGTCCCGTCAAGACCAACCCCGTCCCGTCCAGTCCAGTCCTACCCAGTCCAGCCCCGTTCAGTTCAGTCCCGTCCAGTCCAGTGCCGTCGAGTCCAATTTCGTCCAGTCCAGCCCTACTCAGCCCAGTCCTACCCAGTCCAGTCCTACCCAATCAATTCAATTCAATTCAATTCAATTCACTTTTATTAGTATGCTATTTGTTTTGTACTTTACAATATAAAATATCTGCAAAGCCTGAGATGCTTGTCTGCAGAAGACTGAATACGAACATGTACATTGATTTTATGTGCAAGTGAATTACTATTAACATAGTTTAAAATAGAAATATTAATAACTATACATGTGATCAGTGGGAATTAAGATACATTTCTTTTACATTTCTTAACAGTTGAGTTTTGGACATACTATTGAAGCTTACAGGTAACTCGTTGAAAATCATCGGTACCACCACTGCGAATCTTCTCTGACCGTAATTGTTACTGGATCTTGGAATCTCGTAACGTCTTTGTTGCCTACGCCGTGTGTTGAAAGCTTGTTGAGTGTTTAGCTTGTAGTTGGTGTCATTCCAGTAAGTAGAGATTACCTCGAGTTTATAAATTTCCGTTAAGCTCAGCATTCTTCTTTCCTTATCCATTCGTAGCCCCTCATACCGTGGCACCTCATATGCTTTTTGAATTATCCTTTGGGTAGTCCTTACCGTTGAGTGAAGATTTGCCATTTGTGGTGCCCTTCCTTGAGGTGGGACTCAACCAGCCCAAAATAACACTGACGTAGCACTGGTGCTGGGCAGTAATTGCTCAAATGGTATAAGGCATATGCGGACTGTCGAATTTTTTTTAAAAGACCCTCAATGTGGTAGCTCCATTTGAAATTATAATCGACGATAACGCCGAGGTATTTGAATGTCGATACATTTTCAATTATCTCGCAACAGTCATCATCCTTCTGTAGCTGTTGATGACACCCTGATATATGAAGACACCTTCGATCATGCATTTTTAACGATATATTGCCTTTTGGAATATGCGGAGGACGTATATGCATAGCTTGGGTTTTTTTCACATTGATGACTAGGCCATGATCGTGACACCAAGCCGTTATCGCATTGAATTCCTTTTGCATAATTTCTGCTGCTTTGTTAACATCTTTGTGGCTGACAATTATGGCAGTATCATCCGCATACGCATACACAGTGCTTTGTTGAAGGATGGAAAGCATCTCATTCATGTAAATTATGAAGATCAGTGGTCCCAGTTTTGATCCTTGTGGGACTCCGTACTCTACTTTTCCTACTTCACTGAATTCATCTCTTATTCGTACCTTAAAGTGTCTATTGGTTAGATAGTTTTGGAACCAGCATAAGATACCTCCTCGGACACCGATTTTTTCTAACTGTTCCAGGATTCTTTTGTGACTCAGTGTGTCAAACGCTTTTTTAAAATCAATAAATAATACAATAGAGCTGTGATTTTTATCTAGACTATTGTATATTCTGTTTGCAAAATCTCCGAGTAGTTTACTTGTACTTTTGTTTTTACGAAATCCAAATTGTTTGTCATGTAGGATTCTATATTTTTCGACATACTCGTATAGTCTTCGCGTCATCATCTCTTCCATTACCTTATCCACAACTGATAGTAATGAGATCGGCCTATAGTTTGCAATTTCATTTTTCCTACCGCTTTTGTAAATCGGTCGCACAATTGACATTTTTAGCGAATTCGGGACCGAAGATTGACTAAAACTCAAACCAATTAATCTGGTGATTACAGGCGCTAATGTTGTTGCGTTCATTTTGAGGTCTCTTGGGCGAATACCATCAGTACCTGGTGGTTTATTATCTTTGAGTGCTCGAAGAGTGTTTTCGACTTCTTTTACGGTTACTTCTTCCAGAAACATAGACCTTGCTACACAGCTTGATGTTCGGCACAATGTTTTCTTGTCGCATTCATGAACAATGTTCTTTATTTCGGATGAGAGCGTATTTGCAAATTTATTAGCTAAAACACTTAAGCTTGCTTCATTCCCAAAGTTCGTTCTCAGAAATTCATCAAGGTTACCCGATTTCCGTCCTAGAATTCCATTCACCAGTTTCCAGGTTTCCTTAGGATTATTTTTAAACTTTTGGAACTGCTGTTGATAATACTGGGTTTTCGTGTACAGAATTCTTTTGTTGAGATCATTACGAAACTTCTTATATGTTTTAGCATATTCTTCATTAGCCCTATTATTTTTGTATCGCCGGTATAATCTATCTCGCTCTCTGCATTCGTTTCTCAATACAGTTGTCATCCATCTATGTTCATTATTTCTATGTTTGTATTGTCGTGTTACCGTCGCTGACTCTACAATCCTAGAAAAAGCATTTTTGAAGCCTTCATAGAAGTCATTGGCGTTGCTATATTGATTTAGCTCGGCCCAGTTATACTTTCTTATTTTCGTAGTAAGCAGGCTATTTGAAACATATTGTTGGCTAGTACGGTTTTCTATGTGATCTATCTGCTTCTCCGACTCAATTCCACAGTATATCGCATAGTGATCCGAGATGTTCATTTCTATTACTGCTGACATTATGTTCTCGTCTGTGACTCGTATTAGGCAATGATCGATCAGGGACTCTGTGTTTCTGTCAACATCTACTCGTGTACAGGATGAGATTGTATTTAAGAGGCCTTTCGAAGCTATCATCGTCAGGTACTTTGCTACGTATGTTTCATTCAGTTTAACGTTAATATTAACATCTCCTATAACCATCAGATTCTTATACCTATGAAATTGATCAATGTGGTCACTCAGTTCTTCCGTAAAGTGATGCACATTTCCTTGGGGTGGTCTGTAGACTGCAATGACTGAATATTTCTCTTTGCTTAACTGAATGGTGACTGATAAGCTCTCGTATGCTATTGTTTTCCTGTTGTGGATATCATACGGTAAGTTTTCCCTTATATACATAGCTACACCACCACCTTGTCTAATACTTCTATTAAAAAATTCACAATGGAAACCTTGCATTTTGTAGAATGTATTTTCATGCTCAAAAATATTTATTTCAGAGAGTATTATCATATGGATTTTGTGTATATCTTTTTGGATGTATAACATAAACGCATCCCAGTTTTTTCTGAAAGATCGTATATTCAGAAAGAGACACGAAAACGAACAATTGTTTTTAATATAATAATTCATTTCTTCACTTGATTTTATGTTTTTAAAATTTACTCGTAACAACTCATTCATTTTTTAATTTTTTTATTTTGCGTTCAATTTGTGGGCCGTTACTGTATTTTTCTTTATTGCAAGTTATTAATGTCGTGCTCTGTATTAAGTTCTGTTATACGATCGCCATCACTTTTCCTTGCCAACACCTTGTAGTTCTTGAACCACACATACTTCCACCCAACTGTCTTCGCTTTTGTTTTTGCGAGCCACAGTAGTTTCTTGAAGTATGGTGAGAGGTGGTCATTGATGTAAACATTGGTATTGGCATACGGGGAGCTGTCAAGTTTATGAAGCTTTTGCAATTCAGAGAATCTAATGTTTTTCTTCGACTTAGCTTTCTCAATAAATGCTTGTTTTATTTGTTTTTTAGTAAAGCGTATAATGAAAGTTCTCATTTGCCGATTCTTTTTATCGGGATATGAGTATATGTCTTCTACATCCCCTTCATTTACACTTATTCCTAATGCCTCGGCTGTATAAGAAACAACATCGAAAACATTATTAACGGCAGTGTTCGGGATGTTTTTGATTTCTATGTTTTTGTCAATTTGTTTTTGTTCCAAAATGTTAACTTGAGCTTGTAAATTTGAAATAAGTGAATCTTTTGCTTCTAATTGTATCTTGTATTCGTTAATTTCCTTCATGAGTGTTTCAATTAGGGCGTTGTTTCTCGTAAGTGAGTTATTCAATTCGTCATACTTCGCACTTGTGAAGTCAACAGCTTTTGCATATTCTTTAATTAATGCTTTGATTTCTTGTAACTCTTTGTTTATGTTAGGACTATGAGAGAGGCATTGCTCGGATTGTTGGGGAGAGTCAGTCGGACGAGCCCTTTTTACTTTTTGCGTGTTATCTTCCTCTCGTTCCTTCTCTTTTCCCCGACAGAAGGTGCACTCCCAAGTTCTTTTTGCTTGTGCAGACATTTTGCGGTATGTGGTCATCGATAATGGACAACATTCAAAATGCAGTTTCCCCTTGCATTTTCCGCAAGTGACGAATTCCCCATCTATGGGCAACGGATCCTCACAACGCAAGCATTTATTCATATTGCTGATTTTCCTTTTTGTATTTTAAATGACAATAAAAGTGCAACTTACTGTGAATTTCTTGAATTGCTGCTGTAATGCTTTAATGATTCACTTCACTTTCAGCCAAATGCTGTTGATTAATTTTTATTTGTATTTTCTGTAAGTTGGTTTAGAGCAGCCCACGAAAACACGTCTTCACTTTGTAATGCCACTGCACACTCCACACTCCAGTTCCGTTCAGTCCAGTTCCGTCCAGTCCAGGCCCGTGCAGCCCAGTCCCGTCCAGTCCAGTCCCGTCCAGTCCATCCCCGCCCAGTCCAGTTCCGTCCAGTCCACTTCCGTCCAGTCCAGTCCCGTCCAGTACAGTCCCGACATGTCCAGTCCCGTCCAGTCCAGGCCTCTCCAGTACTGTCCCCTCCTGTTCAGTCCAGCCCAGGTCCGTCGAGTCCAGTCGGGACCAGCCCCGTCAAGTCCAATTCAGTCCCGTCCATTTCGGTCCCGTCCAGTCCTTTCCAGTCCCGTCCAGACCAGCCCCGTCCAGTTCAGTCCCGTCCAGTCCAGTTCCGTCCAGTCCAATTTCGTCCAGTCCAATCCCGTCCAGTCCAGTCCTACCCAGTCCAGTGCCGTTCACGCCAGTCCTCTCCAGTCCAGTCCGGCCCAGGTCCGTCCAGTCCAGTCCAGGCCAGCGCCGTCAAGAACAGTCCCGTCCAGTCCAGTCCCGTCCAGTCCAGCCCAGTCTAATCCGTGCCGGCCCGGTCAAGTCCAATCCCGTCCAGTCCAGTCCCGTCCAGTCCAGTCCCGTCCAGTCCACCCAGTCTAATCCGTGCCGGCCCCGTCAAGTCCAGTCCCGCCCAGTCCAGTCCCGACCAGTCCGGTCCCGTCCAGTACAATCCTGTCCAGTCCAGTCCGGGCCAGGGCAGTCAAGTCCACCGACCTTTTAAACAAGGTCACTGACCTTTTAGACAAGGTCACTGAACTTTTAGACAAGGTCACTGAACTTTTAGACAAGGTCACTGAACTTTCAACAAGGTCACTGACCTTTTGAACAAGGTCACTGACCTATTAGACAAGGTCAGCGACCTTTTCAACAAGGTCACTGAACTTTTAAACAAGGTCACTGACCTATTAGACAAGGTCACTGACCTTTTCAACAAGATCACTGAACTTTTCAACAAGGTCACTGACCTTTTCAACAAGGTCACTGAACTTTTCAACAAGGTCACTGACCTTTTCATCAAGGTCACTGACCATTTCAACAAGGTCACTGACCTTTTCAACAAGGTCACTGACCTTTTCAACAAGGTCACTGACCTTTTCAACAAGGTCACTGACCTTTTCAACAAGGTCACTGACCTTTTCAACAAGGTCACTGACCTTTTCAACAAGGTCACTGAACTTTTAAACAAGGTCACTGACCTTTTAGACAAGGTCACTGAACTTTTAGAGAAGTTCACTGAACTTTTAGATAAGGTCACTGACTTATTAGACAAGGTCACTGAACTTTTCAACAAGGTCACTGACCTTTTAGACAAGGTCACTGACCTTTCGAACAAGGTGACTGACCTTTTGAACAAGGTCACTGACCTTCTAGACAAGGTCACAGGTTCATTGAACTTTCAAACAAGGTCACTTGGATGGGACTGGACGGGACTGGACGGGACTGGACGGGACTGGATGGGACTGGACGGGACTGGACGGGACTGGACGGGACATGACGGGACTGGACAGGACTGGACTGGGCAGGACTGGACCGGACGGGACGGGGCTGGTTTTGACGGGACTGAACGGGACTTCACAGGACTGGTATGGACGATACCGAACTGGACGGGACTGGACGGACTGGACGGGACTGGACGGGACCGGACGGGACTGGACGGGACTGGGCGGGACTGGACGGGACTGGACGGGACTGGACGGGACTGGACGGGACTGGACGGGACGGGACTGGACGGGACTGGACGGGACGGGACTGGACGGGACTGGACGGGACTGCACGGGACTGGACGGGACTGGACGGGACTGGACGGGACTGGACTGGACGGGACTGGACGGGACTGGACGGGACTGGACGGGACTGGACGGGACTGGACGGGACTGGACGGGACTGGACGGGACTGGACGGGACTGGACGGGACTGGACGGGACTGGACGGGACTGGACGGGACTGGACGGGGCTGGACGGAAATGGACAGGACTGGACTGGACGGACTTGACGGGGCTGGCTCGGACTGGCCTGGATGGGACTGTAATAGACGGGACTGGACTGGACGGGGCTAGTCTTGACGGAGCTAGGCTTTACGGGACTTAATTTGATGGGACTGGCACGGACTCGAAAGGGCTGGACTGGACGAAACTGGATTAGACGGGACTGGATTCGACAGGACTGTACTGGACGGGACCGGACTGGTCGGGACTGGACTGGACGGGACTGGACTTGACGGGGCTGGCACGGACTGGACTGGGCCGGACCGGACAGAACTGGAGTGGACGGGACTGGACTTGACGGGACTGGACGGAAGTGGACTGGACGGAACTGGACTGGGCGGGTCCGGAATGGACGGGACTGGATGGGACTGGACTGGACGGGATTGGACTTGACCGGGCCGGCACGGATTAGACTGGGCTGGACTGGACGGGACTGGACTGGACGGGACTGGACTGGACGGGACTGTTCTTGACGGCGCTGGCCTGGACTGGACTGGACGGACCTGGGACGAACTGGACTGGAGAGGACTGGCGTGAACGGCACTGGACTGGGTAGGACTGGACTGGACGGGATAGGACTGGACGAAATTGGACTGGGCGGGACTGGACTGGATGGGACTGGACTGGACGGACTTGACGGGGCTGGCTCGGACTGGCCTGGACGGGACTGTACTAGACGGGACTGGACGGAAGTGGACTGGACGGAACTGGACTGGGCGGGTCCGGAATGGACGGGACTGGATGGGACTGGACGGGACTTAACGGGACTGGACGGGACTGAACGGGACTGGACGGGACTGGACGGGACTGGACGGGACTGGACGGGACTGGACGGGACTGGACGGGACTGGACGGGACTGGACGGGACTGGACGGAACTGGACGGGACTGGACGGGACTGGACGGGACGCGACGGGACTGGACGGGACTGGACGGGACTGGACGGGGCTGGACAGGACTGGACTGGACGGACTTGACGGGGCTGGCTCGGACTGGCCTGGACGGGACTGTACTAGACGGGACTGGACTGGACGCGGCTAGACTTGACGGAGCTAGGCTTTACGGGACTTAGTTTGATGGGACTGGCACGGTCTCGAACGGGCTGGACTGGACGGGACTGGATTAGACGGGACTGGACTGGGTAGGGCTTGGCTGGACGGGACTGGACTTGACGGAACTGGACTGGACGGAAATGGACTGAACGGGACAGGACGGGGCTGGCCTGGACGGGACTGGAACGGACGGGAATGGAACGGACAGGATTGGACGGAACCGGACTGGATAGATGTTCGGGACTGGTGTGGACCGGATTGGATTTGACTGGACTGGTCGGGGCTCGACCTGACGGGACTGGACGGGACTAAACTTGACCGGACTTATTTTGACGGGCCTGGACTTGGCAGGACTGGTACGGACTCGTCTGGGCTGGACTGGACTGGACGGACCTGTGCCGGACTGGACTGGAGAGGACTGAATTGGACGGAACTGGACGGAACACCCGTTCCAGCCCCGTCCGTTCCATTCCCGTCTGTTCCATTCCCGTCCGTTCCAGTCCCGTCCGTTCTAGTCCCGTCCATTCCAGTCCCGTCCGTTCCAGTCCCGTCCGTTCCAGTCCCGTCTGTTCCAGTCCCGTCCGTTCCAGCCCCGTCCATTCCAGTTCCGTCCGTTCCAGTCCCGTCCGTTCCAGTCCCGTCCGTTCCAGTCCCGTCCGTTCCAGTCCCGTCCGTTCCAGTCCCGTCCGTTCCAGTCCCGTCCGTTCCAGTCCCTCCCGTTCCAGTCCCGCCCGTTCCAGTCCCGCCCATTCCAGTCCCGTCCGTTCCATTCCCGTCCGTTCCAGTCCCGTCCGTTCCAATCCCGCCCGTTCCAGTCCCGTCCGTTCCATTCCCGTCCGTTCCATTCCCGTCCGTTCCAGTCCCGTCCGTTCCAGTCCCGTCCGTTCCAATCCCGCCCGTTCCAGTCTCGTCCGTTCCATTCCCGACCGTTCCATTCCCGTCCGTTCCAGTCCCGTCCGTTCCAGTCCCGTCCGTTCCAGTCCCGTCCGTTCCAGTCCCGTCCGTTCCAGTCCCGTATGTTCCAGTCCCGTATGTTCCAGTCCCATCTGTTCCAGTCCCGTCCGTTCCATTCCCGTCCGCTCCAGTCCCGCCCGTTCAAGTCCTTTCCGTTCCAGTCCTGTCCGTTCCAGTCCCGTCCGTTCCAGTCCCGTCCGTTCCAGTCCCATCCAGGCCAGCCCCGTCCAGTCCAGTCCCGTTCAGTCCAGTTCCGTCCAGTCCAGTTCCGTCAAGTCCAGTCCCGTCCAGTCCAGCCCCACCCAGTCCCGTCCAGTCCAGCCCGTTCGAGTCCGTGCCAGTCCTAGTACAGTCCCGTCCAGGCCAGTCCGAGCCAGCCCCGTCAAGTCCGTCGAGTCCATTCCTGTCCAGTCCCGTCCAGTCCCGTCCAGTCCCGTCCAGTCCCGTCCAGTCCCGTGCAGTCCCGTCCCGTTCCGTCCAGTCCCGTCCAGTCCCTTCCAGTCCCGTCCAGTCCCGTCCATTCCCGTCCAGTCCCGTCCAGTCCCGTCAAGTCCCGTCCAGTCCCGTCCAGTCCCGTCCAGTCCCGTCCAGTCCCGTCCAGTCCCGTCCAGTCCCGTCCAGTCCCGTCCAGTCCCGTCCAGTCCCGTCCAGTCCCGTCCAGTCCCGTCCGTTCCAGTCCCGTCCAGGCCAGCCCCGTCCAGTCCAGTCCCGTTCAGTCCAGTTCCATCCAGTCCTGTTCCGTCAAGTTCAGTCCCGTCCAGTCCAGCCCTACCCAGTCCAGTCCCGTCTAATCCACTTTCTTCCAGTCCAGCCCTTTCGAGTCCGTGCCAGTCCCATCAAATTAAGTCCCGTAAAGCCTAGCTCCGTCAAGTCTAGCCCCGTCCAGTCCAGTCCCGTCTAGTACAGTCCCGTCCAGGCCAGTCGGAGCCAGCCCCGTCAAGTCCGTCCAGTCCAGTCCTGTCCATTCCCGTCCAGTCCCGTCCAGTCCCGTCCAGTCCCGTCCAGTCCCGTCCAGACCCGTCCAGTCCCGTCCAGTCCCGTCAAGTCCCGTCCAGTTCCGTTCAGTCCCATCCAGTCCCGTCCAGCCCCGTCCAGTACAGTCCCGTCCAGGCCAGTCCGAGCCAGCCCCGTCAAGTCCGTCCAGTCCAGTCCTGTCCAGTCCCGTCTAGTCCCGTCCAGTCCCGTCCAGTCCCGTCCAGTCCCATCCAGACCCGTCCAGTCCCGTCCAGCCCCGTTCAGTCCCGTCCGATCCCGTCCAGTCCCGTCCAGTCCCGTTAAGTCACGTCCAGTCCGGTCCAGTTCCATCCAGTCCTGTCCAGTCCCGTCCAGTCCCGCCCGGTCCCGTTCAGTTCACTATCGTCCATACCAGTCCTGTGAAGTCCCGTCCAGTCCCGTCAAGACCAACTCCGTCCCGTCCAGTCCAGTCCTACCCAGTCCAGCCCCGTTCAGTTCAGTCCCGTCCAGTCCAGTTCCGTCAAGTCCAGTCCCGTCCAGCCAAGCCCTACCCAGTCCAGTCCCGTCTAATCCATTCCCATTCAGTCCAGCCCATTCGAGACCGTGCCAGTCCTGCCAAGTCCAGGCCCGTCAAAATAAGTCCGGTCAAGTTTAGTCCCATCCAGTCCTGTCCAGTCCCGTCCAGTCCCGTCCAGTCCCGTCCAGTCCCGTCCAGTCCCGTCCAGTCCCGTCCAGTCCCGTCCAGTCCCGTCCAGTCCCGTCCAGTCCCGTCCAGTCCCGTCCAGTCCCGTTAAGTCCCGTCCAGTCCCATCCAGTCCCGTACATTTCGGTCCCGCCCAGTCCAGTTCCGTCCAGTCCACTTCCGTCCAGTCCAGTCCCGTCTAGTACAGTCCCGTCAAGGCCAGTCCGAGCCAGCCCCGTCACGTCCGTCCAGTCCAGTCCCGTCCAGTCCAGTCCCGCCCAGTCCAATTTCGTCCAGTCCTATCCCGTCCAGTCCAGTCCTACCCAGTCCAGTGCCGTTCACGCCAGTCCTCTCCAGTCCAGTTCGGCCCAGGTCCGTCCAGTCCAGTCCAGGCCAGCGCCGTCAAGAACAGTCCCGTCCAGCCCAGTCCCGTCCAGTCCAGCCCAGTCTAATCCGTGCCGGCCCGGTCAAGTCCAATCCCGTCCAGTCCAGTCCCGTCAAGTCCAGTCCCGTCCACTCCAGTTCTGTCCAGTCCAGCCCAGTCTAATCCGTGCCGGCCCGGTCAAGTCCAATCCCGTCCAGTCCAGTCCCGTCAAGTCCAGTCCCGTCCACTCCAGTTCTGTCCAGTCCGGCCCAGTCCAGTCCGTGCCAGCCCCGTCAAGTCCAGTCCCGTCCAGTCCAGTCCTGACCAGTCCGGTCCCGTCCAGTACAATCCTGTCCAGTCCAGTCCGGGCCAGGGCCGTCAAGTCCACCGACCTTTTAAACAAGGTCACTGACCTTTTAGACAAGGTCACTGAACTTTTAGACAAGGTCACTGAACATTTAGACAAGGTCACTGAACTTTCAACAAGGTCACTGACCTTTTGAACAAGGTCACTGACCTATTAGACAAGGTCACTGACCTATTAGACAAGGTCAGCGATCTTTTCAACAAGGTCACTGAACTTTTAAACAAGGTCACTGACCTATTAGACAAGGTCACTGACCTTTTCAACAAGGTCACTGAACTTTTAAACAAGGTCACTGACCTTTTAGACAAGGTCACTGAACTTTTCAACAAGGTCACTGACCTTTTCAACAAGGTCACTGAACTTTTCAGCAAGGTCACTGACCTTTTCATCAAGGTCACTGACCATTTCAACAAGGTCACTGACCTTTTCAACAAGGTCACTGACCTTTTCAACAAGGTCACTGACCTTTTCAACAAGGTCACTGACCTTTTCAACAAGGTCACTGACCTTTTCAACAAGGTCACTGAACTTTTAAACAAGGTCACTGACCTTTTAGACAAGGTCACTGACCTTTTAGACAAGGTCACTGAACTTTTAGATAAGGTCACTGAACTTTTCAACAAGGTCACTGACCTTTTCAACAAGGTCACTGACCTTTCGAACAAGGTCACTGACCTTTTGAACAAGGTCACTGACCTTCTAGACAAGGTCACAGGTTCATTGAACTTTCAAACAAGATCACTTGGACGGGACTGGACGGGACTGGACGGGACTGGACGGGACATGACGGGACTGGACTGGACTGGACTGGGCAGGACTGGACCGGACGGGACGGGGCTGGTTTTGACGGGACTGGACGGGACTTCACAGGACTGGTATGGACGATACCGAACTGGACGGGACTGGACGGACTGGACGGGACTGGACGGGACCGGACGGGACTGGACGGGACTGGACGGGAGTGGACGGGAAGGGACTGGACGGGACTGGACGGGACTGGACGGGACTGGACGGGACTGGACGGGACTGGACGGGACTGGACGGGACTGGACGGGACTGGACGGGACTGGACGGGACTGGACGGGACTGGACGGGACTGGACGGGACTGTTCGGGACTGGACGGGACTGGACGGGACTGGACGGGACTGGACGGGACTGGACGGGACTGGACGGAAATGGACAGGACTGGACTGGACGGACTTGACGGGGCTGGCTCGGACTGGCCTGGATGGGACTGTACTAGACGGGACTGGACTGGACGGGGCTAGACTTGACGGAGCTAGGCTTTACGGGACTTAATTTGATGGGACTGGCACGGACTCGAAAGGGCTGGACTGGACGAAACTGGATTAGACGGGACTGGACTCGACAGGACTGTACTGGACGGGACCGGTCTGGTCGGGACTGGACTGGACGGGACTGGACTTGACGGGGCTGGCACGGACTGGACTGGGCCGGACTGGACAGAACTGGAGTGGACGGGACTGGACTTGACGGGACTGGACTGGACGGGATTGGACTTGACCGGGCCGGCACGGATTAGACTGGGCTGGACTGGACAGAACTGGAGTGGACGGTACTGGACTTGACGGGACTGGACTGGACGGGATTGGACTTGACCGGGCCGGCGCGGATTAGACTGGGCTGGACTGGACAGAACTGGAGTGGACGGGACTGGACTTGACGGGACTGGACTGGACGGGATTGGACTTGACCGGGCCGGCACGGATTAGACTGGGCTGGACTGGACGGGACTGGGCTGGACGGGACTGTTCTTGACGGCGCTGGCCTGGACTGGACTGGACGGACCTGGGCCGAACTGGACTGGAGAGGACTGGCGTGAACGGCACTGGACTGGGTAGGACTGGACTGGACGGGATAGGACTGGACGAAATTGGACTGGGCGGGACTGGACCGGACGGGACTGGACTGGACGGACGTGACGGGGCTGGCTCGGACTGGCCTGGACGGGACTGTACTAGACGGGACTGTACTAGACGGGACTGGACTGGACGGAAGTGGACTGGACGGAACTGGACTGGGCGGGACCGAAATGGACGGGACTGGATGGGACTGGACGGGACTTAACGGGACTGGACGGGACTGGACGGGACTGGACGGGACTGGACGGGACTGTTCGGGACTGGACGGGACTGGACGGGACTGGACGGGACTGGACGGGACTGGACGGGACTGGACGGGACTGGACGGGACTGGACGGGACTGGACGGGACTGGACGGGACTGGACGGGACTGGACGGGACTGGACGGGACTGGACGGGACTGGACAGGACTGGACTGGACGGACTTGACGGGGCTGGCTCGGACTGGCCTGGACGGGACTGTACTAGACGGGACTGGACTGGACGGGGCTAGACTTGACGGGACTGAACGGGAATAAACTTGACCGGACTTATTTTGACGGGCCTGGACTTGGCAGGACTGCCACGGTCTCGAACGGGCTGGACAGGACGGGACTGGATTAGACGGGACTGGACTGGGTAGGGCTTGGCTGGACGGGACTGGACTTGACGGAACTGGACTGGACGGAACTGGACTGAACGGGACTGGACTGGACGGGGAAGGCCTGGACGGGACTGGAACGGGCGGGACTGGAACGGGCGGGACTGGAACGGGCGGGACTGGAACGGACGGGACTGGAACGGAACGGACAGGATTGGACGGAACCGGACTGGATAGATGTTCGGGACAGGTGTGGACCGGATCGGATTTGACTGGACTGGTCGGGGCTCGACCTGACGGGACTGGACGGGACTAAACTTGACCGGACTTATTTTGACGGGCCTGGACTTGGCAGGACTGGTACTAACTCGACTGAACTGGACTGGCCTGGACTGGACTTGACGGACCTGGGCCGGACTGGACTGGAGAGGACTGAACTGGACGGAACTGGACTAGACGGGACTGGACTGAACGGGGCTGGTCTGGACCGGATTATATGGGACTGGACTGGGTGGGACTGGACTCGACTAAACTCGACGGGGCTGGCCTGTCCAGTCCCGTTCGTTCCAATCCCGCCCGTTGCAGTCCCGTCCGTTCCATTCCCGTCAGTTCCAGTCCCGTCCGTTCCAATCCCGCCCGTTCCAGTCCCGTCCGTTCCAGTCCCGCCCGTTCCAGTCCCGCCCGTTGCAGTCCCGTCCGTTCCATTCCCATCAGTTCCAGTCCCGTCCGTTCCAATCCCGCCCGTTCCAGTCCCGTCCGTTCCAGTCCCGTCTGTTCCATTCCCGTCCGTTCCATTCCCGTCCGTTCAAGTCCCGTCCGTTCCAGTCCCGTCCGTTCCAGTCCCGTCTGTTCCAGTCCCATCTGTTCCAGTCCCGTCCGTTCCAGTCCCGTCCGTTCCATTCCCGTCCATTCCAGTCCCGCCCGCTCCAGTCCCGTCCGTTCAAGTCCTTTCCGTTCCAGTCCTGTCCGTTCCAGTCCTGTCCGTTCCAGTCCCGTCCGTTCCAGTCCCGTCCGTTCCGGTCCCGGCCGTTCCAGTCCCGTCCGTTACAGTCCCTCCGTTCCAGTCCCGTCCGTTCCAGTCCCGTCCGTTCCAGTCCCGTCCGCTCAGGTCCCGTCCGTTCCAGTCCCGTCCGTTCCAGTCCCGTCCGTTCCAGTCCCGTCCGTTCCAGTCCCGCCCGTTCCAGTCCCGTCCAGGTCAGCCCCGTCCAGTCCAGTCCCGTTCAGTCCAGTTCCGTCCAGTCCAGTTCCGTCCAGTCCCGTCCCGTCCAGTCCCGTCCAGTCCCTTCCAGTCCCGTCCAGTCCCGTCCAGTCCCGTCCAGTCCCGTCAACTCCCGTCCAGTCACGTCCAGTCCCATCCAGACCTGTCCAGTCCCGTACAGTCCCGTCCAGTCCCGCCCAGTCCCGTTCAGTTCAGTCCATACAAGTCCATACAAGTCCTGTGAAGTCCCGTCCAGTCCCGTCAAGACCAACTCCGTCCAGTCCAGCCCAGTCCTACCCAGTCCAGCCCCGTTCAGTTCAGTCCCGTCCAGTCCAGTCCCGTCCATTCCAGTCCCGTCCGTTCCAGTCCCGTCCATTCAAGTGCCGTCCGTTCCAGTCACGTCTGTTCCAGTCCCGTCCGTTCCAGTCCCGTCCGTTCCATTCCCGTCCGTTCCGGTCCCGTCCGTTCCAGTCCCGTCCGTTCCAGACCCGTCCAGGCCAGCCCCCTCCAGTCAAGTCCCGTCCAGTCCACTTCCGTCCAGTCCAGTCCCGTCCAGTACAGTCCCGACATGTCCAGTCTCGTCCAGTCCAGTCCTCTCCAGTACAGTCCCCTCCTGTTCAGCCCAGCCCAGGTCCGTCGAGTCCAGTCGGGACCAGCCCCGTCAGGCCCAATTCAGTCCCGTCCATTTCGGTCCCGTCCAGTCCCGTCCAATCCCGTCCAGTCCCGTCCGTTCCAGTCCCGTCCGTTCCAGTCCCGTCCAGGCGAGCCCCGTCCAGTCCAGTCCCGTACAGTCCAGTTCCCTCCAGTCCAGTTCCGTCAAGTCCAGTCCCGTCCAGTCCAGCCCCACCCAGTCCCGTCCAGTCCAGCCCATTCGAGTCCGTGCCAGTCCTAGTACAGTCCCGTCCAGGCCAGTCCGAGCCAGCCCCGTCAAGTCCGTCCAGTCCATTCCTGTCCAGTCCCGTCCAGTCCCGTCCAGTCACGTCCAGTCCCATCCAGACCTGTCCAGTCCCGTACAGTCCCGTCCAGTCCCGTTCAGTTCAGTATCGTCCATATAAGTCCTGTGAAGTCCCGTCCAGTCCCGTCAAGACCAACTACGTCCCGTCCAGCCCAGTCCTACCCAGTCCAGCCCCGTTCAGTTCAGTCCCGTCCAGTCCAGTCCCGTCCATTCCAGTCCCGTCCATTCAAGTGCCGTCCGTTCCAGTCACGTCTGTTCCAGTCCCGTCCGTTCCAGTCCCGTCCGTTCCATTCCCGTCCGTTCCGGTCCCGTCCGTTCCTGTCCCGTCCGTTCCAGACCCGTCCAGGCCAGCCCCCTCCAGTCAAGTCCCGTCCAGTCCACTTCCGTCCAGTCCAGTCCCGTCCAGTACAGTCCCGACATGTCCAGTCTCGTCCAGTCCAGTCCTCTCCAGTACAGTCCCCTCCTGTTCAGTCCAGCCCAGGTCCGTCGAGTCCAGTCGGGACCCGCCCCGTAAGGCCCAATTCAGTCCCGTCCATTTCGGTCCCGTCCAGTCCCGTCCAATCCCGTCCAGTCCCGTCCAAACCAGCCCCGTCCAGTTCAGTCCCATCCAGTCCTGTCCAGTCCCGTCCAGTCCCGTCCAGTCCCGTCCAATCCCGCCCAGTCCCGTTCAGTTCACTATCGTCCATACCAGTCCTGTGAAGTCCCGTCCAGTCCCGTCAAGACCAACCCCGTCCCGTCCAGTCCAGTCCTACCCAGTCCAGCCCCGTTCAGTTCAGTCCCGTCCAGTCCAGTGCCGTCGAGTCCAATTTCGTCCAGTCCAGCCCTACTCAGTCCAGTCCTACCCAGTCCAGTCCTACCCAGTCCAGTTCCGTTCAGTCCAGTTCCGTCCAGTCCAGGCCCGTGCAGCCCAGTCCCGTCCGGTCCAGTCCCGTCCAGTCCATCCCCGCCCAGTCCAGTTCCGTCCAGTCCACTTCCGTCCAGTCCAGTCCCGTCCAGTACAGTCCCGACATGTCCAGTCCCGTCCAGTCCAGGCCTCTCCAGTACAGTCCCCTCCTGTTCAGTCCAGCCCAGGTCCGTCGAGTCCAGTCGGGACCAGCCCCGTCAAGTCCAATTCAGACCCGTCCATTTCGGTCCCGTCCAGTCCCGTCCAATCCTTTCCAGTCCCGTCCAGACCAGCCCCGTCCAGTTCAGTCCCGTCCAGTCCAGTTCCGTCCAGTCCAATTTCGTCCAGTCCAATCCCGTCCAGTCCAGTCCTACCCAGTCCAGTGCCGTTCACGCCAGTCCTCTCCAGTCCAGTCCGGCCCAGGTCCGTCCAGTCCAGTCCAGGCCAGCGCCGTCAAGAACAGTCCCGTCCAGTCCAGTCCCGTCCAGTCCAGCCCAGTCTAATCCGTGCCGGCCCGGTCAAGTCCAATCCCGTCCAGTCCAGTCCCGTCAAGTCCAGTCCCGTCCAGTCCAGTCCCGTCCAGTCCAGTCCCGTCCAGTCCACCCAGTCTAATCCGTGCCGGCCCCGTCAAGTCCAGTCCCGTCCAGTCCAGTCCCGACCAGTCCGGTCCCGTCCAGTACAATCCTGTCCAGTCCAGTCCGGGCCAGGGCAGTCAAATCCACCGACCTTTTAAACAAGGTCACTGACCTTTTAGACAAGGTCACTGAACTTTTAGACAAGGTCACTGAACTTTTAGACAAGGTCACTGAACTTTCAACAAGGTCACTGACCTTTTGAACAAGGTCACTGACCTATTAGACAAGGTCAGCGACCTTTTCAACAAGGTCACTGAACTTTTAAACAAGGTCACTGACCTATTAGACAAGGTCACTGACCTTTTCAACAAGATCACTGAACTTTTCAACAAGGTCACTGACCTTTTCAACAAGGTCACTGAACTTTTCAACAAGGTCACTGACCTTTTCATCAAGGTCACTGACCATTTCAACAAGGTCACTGACCTTTTCAACAAGGTCACTGACCTTTTCAACAAGGTCACTGACCTTTTCAACAAGGTCACTGACCTTTTCAACAAGGTCACTGACCTTTTCAACAAGGTCACTGACCTTTTCAACAAGGTCACTGACCTTTTCAACAAGGTCACTGACCTTTTCAACAAGGTCACTGAACTTTTAAACAAGGTCACTGACCTTTTAGACAAGGTCACTGAACTTTTAGAGAAGTTCACTGAACTTTTAGATAAGGTCACTGACTTTTTAGACAAGGTCACTGAACTTTTCAACAAGGTCACTGACCTTTTAGACAAGGTCACTGACCTTTTGAACAAGGTCACTGACCTTCTAGACAAGGTCACAGGTTCATTGAACTTTCAAACAAGGTCACTTGGACGGGACTGGACGGGACTGGACGGGACTGGACGGGACTGGACGGGACTGGATGGGACTGGACGGGACTGGACGGGACTGGACGGGACATGACGGGACTGGACAGGACTGGACTGGGCAGGACTGGACCGGACGGGACGGGGCTGGTTTTGACGGGACTGGACGGGACTTCAGAGGACTGGTATGGACGATACCGAACTGGACGGGACTGGACGGACTGGACGGGACTGGACGGGACCGGACGGGACTGGACGGGACTGGGCGGGACTGGACGGGACTGGACGGGACTGGACGGGACTGGACGGGACTGGACGGGACGGGACTGGACGGGACTGGACGGGACTGGACGGGACTGGACGGGACTGGACGGGACTGGACTGGACTGGACGGGACTAGACGGGACTGGACGGGACTGGACGGGACTGGACGGGACTGGACGGGACTGGACGGGACTGGACGGGACTGGACGGGACTGGACGGGACTGGACGGGACTGGACGGGGCTGGACGGAAATGGACAGGACTGGACTGGACGGACTTGACGGGGCTGGCTCGGACTGGCCTGGATGGGACTGTACTAGACGGGACTGGACTGGACGGGGCTAGTCTTGACGGAGCTAGGCTTTACGGGACTTAATTTGATGGGACTGGCACGGACTCGAAAGGGCTGGACTGGACGAAACTGTATTAGACGGGACTGGACTCGACAGGACTGTACTGGACGGGACCGGACTGGTCGGGACTGGACTGGACGGGACTGGACTTGACGGGGCTGGCACGGACTGGACTGGGCCGGACCGGACAGAACTGGAGTGGACGGGACTGGACTTGACGGGACTGGACGGAAGTGGACTGGACGGAACTGGACTGGGCGGGTCCGGAATGGACGGGACTGGATGGGACTGGACTGGACGGGATTGGACTTGACCGGGCCGGCACGGATTAGACTGGGCTGGACTGGACGGGACTGGACTGGACGGGACTGGACTGGACGGGACTGTTCTTGACGGCGCTGGCCTGGACTGGACTAGACGGACCTGGGACGAGCTGGACTGAAGAGGACTGGCGTGAACGGCACTGGACTGGGTAGGACTGGACTGGACGGGATAGGACTGGACGAAATTGGACTGGGCGGGACTGGACTGGACGGCACTGGACTGGACGGACTTGACGGGGCTGGCTCGGACTGGCCTGGACGAGACTGTACTAGACGGGACTGGACGGAAGTGGACTGGACGGAACTGGACTGGGCGGGTCCGGAATGGACGGGACTGGATGGGACTGGACGGGACTTAACGGGACTGGACGGGACTGAACGGGACTGGACGGGACTGGACGGGACTGCACGGGACTGGACGGGACTGGACGGGACTGGACGGGACTGGACGGGACTCGACGGGACTGGACGGGACTGGACGGGACTGGACGGGACTGGACGGAACTGGACGGGGCTGGACGGGACTGGACGGGACTGGACGGGACTGGACGGGACTGGACGGGGCTGGACAGGACTGGACTGGACGGACTTGACGGGGCTGGCTCGGACTGGCCTGGACGGGACTGTACTAGACGGGATTGGACTGGACGCGGCTAGACTTGACGGAGCTAGGCTTTACGGGACTTTGTTGGATGGGACTGGCACGGTCTCGAACGGGCTGGACTGGACGGGACTGGATTAGACGGGACTGGACTGGGTAGGGCTTGGCTGGACGGGACTGGACTTGACGGAACTGGACTGGACGGAACTGGACTGAACGGGACTGGACTGGACGGGGCTGGCCTGGATGGGACTGGAACGGACGGGAATTGAACGAACAGGATTGGACGGAACCGGACTGGATAGATGTTCGGGACTGGTGTGGACCGGATTGGATTCGACTGGACTGGTCGGGGCTCGACCTGACGGGACTGGACGGGACTAAACTTGACCGGACTTATTTTGACGGGCCTGGACTTGGCAGGACTGGTACGGACTCGACTGGGCTGGACTGGCCTGGACTGGACTGGACGGACCTGTGCCGGACTGGACTGGAGAGGACTGAATTGGACGGAACTGGACTAGACGGGACTGGACTGAACGGGGCTGGTCTCGACCGGATTGTATAGGACTGGACTGGGTGGGACTGGACTCGACTAGACTCGACGGGGCTGGCCTGTCCAGTCCCGTCCGTTCCAGTCCCGTTCGTTAGTGTCCCGTCCGTTCCAGTCCCACCCGTTCCAGCCCCGTCCGTTCCATTCCCGTCCGTTCCATTCCCGTCCGTTCCAGTCCCGTCCGTTCCAGTCCCGTCCATTCCAGTCCCGTCCGTTCCAGTCCCGTCCGTTCCAGTCCCGTCTGTTCCAGTCCCGTCCGTTCCAGCCCCGTCCATTCCAGTTCCGTCCGTTCCAGTCCCGTCCGTTCCAGTCCCGTCCGTTCCAGTCCCGTCCGTTCCAGTCCCGTCCGTTCCAGTCCCGTCCGTTCCAGTCCCTCCCGTTCCAGTCCCGCCCGTTCCAGTCCCGCCCATTCCAGTCCCGTCCGTTCCATTTCCGTCCGTTCCAGTCCTGTCCGTTCCAATCCCGCCCGTTCCAGTCCCGTCCGTTCCAGTCCCGTCCGTTCCATTCCCGTCCGTTCCATTCCCGTCCGTTCCAGTCCCGTCCGTTCCAGTCCCGTCCGTTCCAATCCCGCCCGTTCCAGTCTCGCCCGTTCCAGTCCCGTCCGTTCCATTCCCGTCCATTCCATTTCCGTCCGTTCCAGTCCCGTCCGTTCCAGTCCCGTCCGTTCCAGTCCCGTTTGTTCCAGTCCCATCTGTTCCAGTCCCGTCCGTTCCATTCCCGTCCGCTCCAGTCCCGCCCGTTCGAGTCCCGTCCGTTCAAGTCCTTTCCGTTCCAGTCCTGTCCGTTCCAGTCCCGTCCGTTCCAGTCCCGTCCGTTCCAGTCCCGTCCGTTCCAGTCCCGTCCATTCCAGTCCCGTCCGTTCCAGTCCCGTCCGTTCCAGTCCCGTCTGTTCCAGTCCCGTCCGTTCCAGCCCCGTCCATTCCAGTTCCGTCCGTTCCAGTCCCGTCCGTTCCAGTCCCGTCCGTTCCAGTCCCGTCCGTTCCAGTCCCGTCCGTTCCAGTCCCGTCCGTTCCAGTCCCTCCCGTTCCAGTCCCGCCCGTTCCAGTCCCGCCCATTCCAGTCCCGTCCGTTCCATTTCCGTCCGTTCCAGTCCTGTCCGTTCCAATCCCGCCCGTTCCAGTCCCGTCCGTTCCAGTCCCGTCCGTTCCATTCCCGTCCGTTCCATTCCCGTCCGTTCCAGTCCCGTCCGTTCCAGTCCCGTCCGTTCCAATCCCGCCCGTTCCAGTCTCGCCCGTTCCAGTCCCGTCCGTTCCATTCCCGTCCATTCCATTTCCGTCCGTTCCAGTCCCGTCCGTTCCAGTCCCGTCCGTTCCAGTCCCGTTTGTTCCAGTCCCATCTGTTCCAGTCCCGTCCGTTCCATTCCCGTCCGCTCCAGTCCCGCCCGTTCGAGTCCCGTCCGTTCAAGTCCTTTCCGTTCCAGTCCTGTCCGTTCCAGTCCCGTCCGTTCCAGTCCCGTCCTTTCCAGTCCCATCCAGGCAAGCCCCGTCCAGTCCACACCCGTTCAGTCCAGTTCCGTCCAGTCCAGTTCCGTCAAGTCCAGTCCCGTCCAGTCCAGCCGCACCCAGTCCCGTCCAGTCCAGCCCGTTCGAGTCCGTGCCAGTCCTAGTACAGTCCCGTCCAGGCCAGTCCGAGCCAGCCCCGTCAAGTCCGTCCAGTCCATTCCTGTCCAGTCCCTTCCAGTCCCGTCCAGTCCCGTCCATTCCCGTCCAGTCCCGTCAAGTCCCGTCCAGTCCCGTCCCGTCCCGTCCAGTTCCGTCCAGTCCCTTCCAGTCCCGTCCAGTCCCGTCCATTCCCGTCCAGTCCAGTCAAGTCCCGTCCAGTCCCGCCCAGTCCCGTCCAGTCCCGCCCAGTCCCGTTCAGTTCAGTATCGTCCATACCAGTCCTGTGAAGTCCCGTCCAGTCCCATCAAGACCAACTCCGTCCCGTCCAGTCCAGTCCTACCCAGTCCAGCCCCGTTCAGTTCAGTCCCGTCCAGTCCAGTCCCGTCCATTCCAGTCCCGTCCGTTCCAGTCCCGTCCATTCCCGTCCCGTTCCAGTCCCGTCTGTTCCAGTCCCGTCCTTTCCAGTCCCGTCCGTTCCATTCCCGTCCGTTCCGGTCCCGTCCGTTCCAGTCCCGTCCGTTCCAGTCCCGTCCAGGCCAGCCCCCTCCAGTCAAGTCCCGTCCAGTCCACTTCCGTCCATTTCAGTCCCGTCCAGTACAGTCCCGAAATGTCCATTCTCGTCCAGTCCAGTCCTCTCCAGTACAGTCCCCCCCTGTTCAAGCCAGCCCAGGTCCGTCGAGTCCAGTCGGGATCAGCCCCGTCAGGCCCAATGCAGTCCCGTCCATTTCGGCCCCGTCCATTTCGGTCCCGTCCAGTCCCGTCCAATCCCGACCAGCCCCGTCCAGTTCAGTCCCGTCCAGTCCCATCCAGTCCTGTCCAGTCCCGTCCAGTCCCGTCCAGTCCCGCCCAGTCCCGTTCAGTTCACTATCGTCCATACCAGTCCTGTGAAGTCCCGTCCAGTCCCGTCAAGACCAACCCCGTCCCGTCCAGTCCAGTCCTACCCAGTCCAGCCCCGTTCAGTTCAGTCCCGTCCAGTCCAGTTCCGTCGAGTCCAATTTCGTCCAGTCCAGTCCTACTCAGTCCAGTCCTACCCAGTCCAGTCCTACCCAGTCCAGTTCCGTTCAGTCCAGTTCCGTCCAGTCCCGTCCCGTCCTGTTAAGTCCAGTCCAGGCCCGTGCAGCCCAGTCCCGTCCAGTCCAGTCCCGTCCAGTCCAGTCCCGCCCAGTCCAGTTCCGTCCAGTCCACTTCCGTCCAGTCCACTTCCGTCCAGTCCAGTCCCGTCCAGTACAGTCCCGTCCAGTACAGTCCCGTCCATTACAGTCCCGTCCAGTACAGTCCCGACATGTCCAGTCCCGTCCAGTCCAGTCCTCTCCAGTACAGCCCCCTCCTGTTCAGTCCAGCTCAGGTCCGTCGAGTCCAGTCGGGACCAGCCCCGTCAAGTCCAATTCAGTCCCGTCCATTTCGGTCCCGTCCAGTCCCGTCCAATCCCTTCCAGTCCCGTCCAGACCAGCCCCGTCCAGTCCAGTCCCGTCCAGTCCAGTTCCGTCCAGTCCAATTTCGTCCAGTCCAATCCCGTCCAGTCCAGTCCTACCCAGTCCAGTGCCGTTCACGCCAGTCCTCTCCAGTCCAGTCCGGCCCAGGTCCGTCCAGTCCAGTCCAGGCCAGCGCCGTCAAGAACAGTCCCGTCCAGTCCAGTCCCGTCCAGTTCAGTCCCGTCCAGTCCAGCCCAGTCTAATCCGTGCCGGCCCGGTCAAGTCCAACCGAGTCCAGTCCAGTCCCGTCAAGTCCAGTCCCGTCCACTCCAGTTGTGTCCAGTCCGGCCCAGTCCAGTCCGTGCCAGCCCCGTCAAGTCCAGTCCCGTCCAGTCCAGTCCCGACCAGTCCGGTCCCGTCCAGTACAATCCTGTCCAGTCCAGTCCGGGCCAGGGCCGTCATGTCCACCGACCTTTTAAACAAGGTCACTGACCTTTTAGACAAGGTCACTGAACTTTTAGACAAGGTCACTGAACTTTTAGACAAGGTCACTGAACTCTCAACAAGGTCACTGACCTTTTGAACAAGGTCACTGACCTATTAGACAAGGTCAGCGACCTTTTCAACAAGGTCACTGAACTTTTAAACAAGGTCACTGACCTGTTAGACAAGGTCACTGACCTTTTCAACAAGATCACTGAACTTTTAAACAAGGTCACTGACCTTTTAGACAAGGTCACTGAACTTTTCAACAAGGTCACTGACCTTTTCAACAAGGTCACTGAACTTTTCAACAAGGTCACTGACCTTTTCATCAAGGTCACTGACCATTTCAACAAGGTCACTGACCTTTTCAACAAGGTCACTGAACTTTTCAACAAGGTCACTGACCTTTTCATCAAGGTCACTGACCATTTCAACAAGGTCACTGACCTTTTCAACAAGGTCACTGACCTTTTCAACAAGGTCACTGAACTTTTAAACAAGGTCACTGACCTTTTAGACAAGGTCACTGAACTTTTAGATAAGGTCACTGAACTTATAAACAAGGTCACTTGGAAGGGGCTGGACGGGACTGGACGGGACATGACGGGACTGGACAGGACTGGACTGGGTAGGACTGGACCGGACGGGACGGGGCTGGTTTTGACGGGACTGGACGGGACTTCACAGGACTGGTATGGACGATACCGAACTGGACGGGACTGGACGGACTGGACGGGACTGGACGGGACCGGACGGGACTGGACGGGACTGGGCGGGACTGGACGGGACTGGACGGGACTGGACGGGACTGGACGGGACTGGACGGGACGGGACTGGACGGGACTGGACGGGACGGGACGGGGCTGGTTTTGACGGGACTGGACGGGACTTCACAGGACTGGTATGGACGATACCGAACTGGACGGGACTGGACGGACTGGACGGGACTGGACGGGACCGGACGGGACTGGACGGGACTGGGCGGGACTGGACGGGACTGGACGGGACTGGACGGGACTGGACGGGACTGGACGGGACGGGACTGGACGGGACTGGACGGGACTGGACGGGACTGGACGGGACTGGACGGGACTGGACGGGACTGGACGGGACTGGACGGGACGGGACTGGACGGGACTGGACGGGACTGGACGGGACTGGACGGGACTGGACGGGACTGGACGGGACTGGACGGGACTGGACGGGACTGGACGGGACTGAACGGGACTGGACGGGACTGGACGGGACTGGACGGGACTGGACGGGACTGGATGGGGCTGGACGGAAATGGACAGGAATGGACTGGACGGACTTGACGGGGCTGGCTCGGACTGGCCTGGATGGGACTGTACTAGACGGGACTGGACTGGACGGGGCTAGACTTGACGGAGCTAGGGTTTACGGGACTTAGTTTGATGGGACTGGCACGGACTCGAAAGGGCTGGACTGGACGAAACTGGATTAGACGGGACTGGACTCGACAGGACTGTACTGGACGGGACCGGACTGGTCGGGACTGGACTGGACGGGACTGGACTTGACGGGGCTGGCACGGACTGGACTGGGCCGGACTGGGCAGAACTGGAGTGGACGGGACTGGACTTGACGGGACTGGACTGGACGAGATTGGACTTGACCGGGCCGGCACGGATTAGACTGGGCTGGACTGGACGGGACTGGACTGGACGGGACTGGACTGGACGGGACTGGACTGGACGGGACTGGACTGGACGGGACTGTTCTTGACGGCGCCGGCCTGGACTGGACTGGACGGACCTGGGCCGAACTGGACTGGAGAGGACTGGCGTGAACGGCACTGGACTGGGTAGGACTGGACTGGACGGGATAGGACTGGACGAAATTGGACTGGGCGGGACTGGACTGGACGGGACTGGACTGGACGGACTTGACGGGGCTGGCTCGGACTGGCCTTGACGGGACTGGACTGGACGGAAGTGGACTGGACGGAACTGGACTGGGCGGGACCGAAATGGACGGGACTGGATGGGACTGGACGGGACTTAACGTGACTGGACGGGACTGGACGGGACTGGACGGGACTGGACGGGACTGGACGGTACTGGACGGGACTGGACGGGACTGGACGGGACTGGACGGGACTGGACGGGACTGGACGGGACTGGACGGGACTGGACGGGACTGGACAGGACTGGACTGGACGGACTTGACGGGGCTGGCTCGGACTGGCCTGGACGGGACTGTACTAGACGGGACTGGACTGGACGGGGCTAGACTTGACGGGACTGAACGGGACTAAACTTGACCGGACTTATTTTGACGGGCCTGGACTTGGCAGGACTGGCACGGTCTCGAACGGGCTGGACAGGACGGGACTGGATTAGACGGGACTGGACTGGGTAGGGCTTGGCTGGAAGGGACTGGACTTGACGGAACTGGACTGGACGGAACTGGACTGAACGGGACTGGACTGGACGGGGAAGGCCTGGACGGGACTGGAACGGGCGGGACTGGAACGGACGGGACTGGAACGGAACGGACAGGATTGGACGGAACCGGACTGGATAGATGTTCGGGACTGGTGTGGACCGGATTGGATTTGACTGGACTGGTCGGGGCTCGACCTGACGGGACTGGACGGGACTAAACTTGACCGGACTTATTTTGACGGGCCTGGACTTGGCAGGACTGGTACTAACTCGACTGAACTGGACTGGCCTGGACTGGACTTGACGGACCTGGGCCGGACTGGACTGGAGAGGACTGAACTGGACGGAACTGGACTAGACGGGACTGGACTGAACGGGGCTGGTCTCGACCGGATTGTATAGGACTGGACTGGGTGGGACTGGACTCGACTAGACTCGACGGGGCTGGCCTGTCCAGTCCCGTCCGTTCCAGTCCCGTTCGTTAGTGTCCCGTCCGTTCCAGTCCCACCCGTTCCACCCCGTCCGTTCCAGTCCCGTCCGTTCAAGTCCTTTCCGTTCCAGTCCTGTCCGTTCCAGTCCCGTCCGTTCCAGTCCCGTCCGTTCCGGTCCCGGCCGTTCCAATCCCGCCCGTTGCAATCCCGTCCGTTCCATTCCCATCAGTTCCAGTCCCGTCCGTTCCAATCCCGCCCGTTCCAGTCCCGTCCGTTCCAGTCCCGCCCGTTCCAGTCCCGCCCGTTGCAGTCCCGTCCGTTCCATTCCCATCAGTTCCAGTCCCGTCCGTTCCAATCCCGCCCGTTCCAGTCCCGTCCGTTCCAGTCCCGTCTGTCCCATTCCCGTCCGTTCCATTCCCGTCCGTTCCAGTCCCGTCCGTTAGAGTCCCGTCCGTTCCAGTCCCGCCCGTTCCATTCCCATCAGTTCCAGTCCCGTCCGTTCCAATCCCGCCCGTTCCAGTCCCGTCCGTTCCAGTCCCGTCTGTCCCATTCCCGTCCGTTCCATTCCCGTCCGTTCCAGTCCTGTCCGTTCCAGTCCCGTCCGTTCCAGTCCCGTCTGTTCCAGTCCCATCTGTTCCAGTCCCGTCCGTTCCAGTCCCGTCCGTTCCATTCCCGTCCATTCCAGTCCCGCCCGTTCCAGTCCCGTCCGTTCAAGTCCTTTCCGTTCCAGTCCTGTCCGTTCCAGTCCTGTCCATTCCAGTCCCGTCCGTTCCAGTCCCGTCCGTTCCGGTCCCGGCCGTTCCAGTCCCGTCCGTTACAGTCCCGTCCGTTCCAGTCCCGTCCGTTCCAGTCCCGTCCGTTCCAGTCCCGTCCGCTCAGGTCCCGTCCGTTCCAGTCCCGTCCGTTCCAGTCCCGTCCGTTTCAGTCCCGTCCGTTCCAGTCCCGCCCGTTCCAGTCCCGTCCAGGCCAGCCCCGTCCAGTCCAGTCCCGTTCAGTCCAGTTCCGTCCAGTCCAGTTCCGTCCAGTCCCGTCCCGTCCCGTCCAGTCCCGTCCAGTCCCTTCCAGTCCCGTCCAGTCCCGTCCAGTCCCGTCAACTCCCGTCCAGTCACGTCCAGTCCCATCCAGACCTGTCCAGTCCCGTACAGTCCCGTCCAGTCCCGCCCAGTCCCGTTCAGTTCAGTATCGTCCATACAAGTCCTGTGAAGTCCCGTCCAGTCCCGTCAAGACCAACTACGTCCCGTCCAGCCCAGTCCTACCCAGTCCAGCCCCGTTCAGTTCAGTCCCGTCCAGTCCAGTCCCGTCCATTCCAGTCCCGTCCGTTCCAGTCCCGTCCATTCAAGTGCCGTATGTTCCAGTCACGTCTGTTCCAGTCCCGTCCGTTCCAGTCCCGTCCGTTCCAGTCCCGTCCGTTCCATTCCCGTCCGTTCCGGTCCCGTCCGTTCCAGACCCGTCCAGGCCAGCCCCCTCCAGTCAAGTCCCGTCCAGTCCACTTCCGTCCAGTCCAGTCCCGTCCAGTACAGTCCCGACATGTCCAGTCTCGTCCAGTCCAGTCCTCTCCAGTACAGTCCCCTCCTGTTCAGCCCAGCCCAGGTCCGTCGAGTCCAGTCGGGACCAGCCCCGTCAGGCCCAATTCAGTCCCGTCCATTTCGGTCCCGTCCAGTCCCGTCCAATCCCGTCCAGTCCCGTCCGTTCCAGTCCCGTCCAGGCAAGCCCCGTCCAGTCCAGTCCCGTACAGTCCAGTTCCGTCCAGTCCAGTTCCGTCAAGTCCAGTCCCGTCCAGTCCAGCCCCACCCAGTCCCGTCCAGTCCAGCCCGTTCGAGTCCGTGCCAGTCCTAGTACAGTCCCGTCCAGGCCAGTCCGAGCCAGCCCCGTCAAGTCCGTCCAGTCCATTCCTGTCCAGTCCCGTCCAGTCCCGTCCAGTCACGTCCAGTCCCATCCAGACCTGTCCAGTCCCGTACAGTCCCGTCCAGTCCCGCCCAGTCCCATTCAGTTCAGTATCGTCCATATAAGTCCTGTGAAGTCCCGTCCAGTCCCGTCAAGACCAACTACGTCCCGTCCAGCCCAGTCCTACCCAGTCCAGCCCCGTTCAGTTCAGTCCCGTCCAGTCCAGTCCCGTCCATTCCAGTCCCGTCCATTCAAGTGCCGTCCGTTCCAGTCACGTCTGTTCCAGTCCCGTCCGTTCCAGTCCCGTCCGTTCCATTCCCGTCCGTTCCGGTCCCGTCCGTTCCAGTCCCGTCCGTTCCAGACCCGTCCAGGCCAGCCCCCTCCAGTCAAGTCCCGTCCAGTCCACTTCCGTCCAGTCCAGTCCCGTCCAGTACAGTCCCGACATGTCCAGTCTCGTCCAGTCCAGTCCTCTCCAGTACAGTCCCCTCCTGTTCAGTCCAGCCCAGGTCCGTCGCGTCCAGTCGGGACCCGCCCCGTAAGGCCCAATTCAGCCCCGTCCATTTCGGTCCCGTCCAGTCCCGTCCAATCCCGTCCAGTCCCGTCCAAACCAGCCCCGTCCAGTTCAGTCCCATCCAGTCCTGTCCAGTCCCGTCCAGTCCCGTCCAGTCCCGTCCAGTCCCGCCCAGTCCCGTTCAGTTCACTATCGTCCATACCAGTCCTGTGAAGTCCCGTCCAGTCCCGTCAAGACCAACCCTGTCCCGTCCAGTCCAGTCCTACCCAGTCCAGCCCCGTTCAGTTCAGTCCCGTCCAGTCCAGTGCCGTCGAGTCCAATTTCGTCCAGTCCAGCCCTACTCAGTCCAGTCCTACCCAGTCCAGTCCTACCCAATCCAGTTCCGTTCAGTCCAGTTCCGTCCAGTCCAGGCCCGTGCAGCCCAGTCCCGTCCAGTCCAGTCCCGTCCAGTCCATCCCCGCCCAGTCCAGTTCCGTCCAGTCCACTTCCGTCCAGTCCAGTCCCGTCCAGTACAGTCCCGACATGTCCAGTCCCGTCCAGTCCAGGCCTCTCCAGTACTGTCCCCTCCTGTTCAGTCCAGCCCAGGTCCGTCGAGTCCAGTCGGGACCAGCCCCGTCAAGTCCAATTCAGTCCCGTCCATTTCGGTCCCGTCCAGTCCTTTCCAGTCCCGTCCAGACCAGCCCCGTCCAGTTCAGTCCCGTCCAGTCCAGTTCCGTCCAGTCCAATTTCGTCCAGTCCAATCCCGTCCAGTCCAGTCCTACCCAGTCCAGTGCCGTTCACGCCAGTCCTCTCCAGTCCAGTCCGGCCCAGGTCCGTCCAGTCCAGTCCAGGCCAGCGCCGTCAAGAACAGTCCCGTCCAGTCCAGTCCCGTCCAGTCCAGCCCCGCCCAGTCCAGTTCCGTCCAGTCCACTTCCGTCCAGTCCAGTCCCGTCCAGTACAGTCCCGACATGTCCAGTCCCGTCCAGTCCAGGCCTCTCCAGTACTGTCCCCTCCTGTTCAGTCCAGCCCAGGTCCGTCGAGTCCAGTCGGGACCAGCCCCGTCAAGTCCAATTCAGTCCCGTCCATTTCGGTCCCGTCCAGTCCTTTCCAGTCCCGTCCAGACCAGCCCGGTCAAGTCCAATCCCGTCCAGTCCAGTCCCGTCCAGTCCAGTCCCGTCCAGTCCACCCAGTCTAATCCGTGCCGGCCCCGTCAAGTCCAGTCCCGCCCAGTCCAGTCCCGACCAGTCCGGTCCCGTCCAGTACAATCCTGTCCAGTCCAGTCCGGGCCAGGGCAGTCAAGTCCACCGACCTTTTAAACAAGGTCACTGACCTTTTAGACAAGGTCACTGAACTTTTAGACAAGGTCACTGAACTTTTAGACAAGGTCACTGAACTTTCAACAAGGTCACTGACCTTTTGAACAAGGTCACTGACCTATTAGACAAGGTCAGCGACCTTTTCAACAAGGTCACTGAACTTTTAAACAAGGTCACTGACCTATTAGACAAGGTCACTGACCTTTTCAACAAGATCACTGAACTTTTCAACAAGGTCACTGACCTTTTCAACAAGGTCACTGAACTTTTCAACAAGGTCACTGACCTTTTCATCAAGGTCACTGACCATTTCAACAAGGTCACTGACCTTTTCAACAAGGTCACTGACCTTTTCAACAAGGTCACTGACCTTTTCAACAAGGTCACTGACCTTTTCAACAAGGTCACTGACCTTTTCAACAAGGTCACTGACCTTTTCAACAAGGTCACTGAACTTTTAAACAAGGTCACTGACCTTTTAGACAAGGTCACTGAACTTTTAGAGAAGTTCACTGAACTTTTAGATAAGGTCACTGACTTATTAGACAAGGTCACTGAACTTTTCAACAAGGTCACTGACCTTTTAGACAAGGTCACTGACCTTTCGAACAAGGTGACTGACCTTTTGAACAAGGTCACTGACCTTCTAGACAAGGTCACAGGTTCATTGAGCTTTCAAACAAGGTCACTTGGACGGGACTGGACGGGACTGGACGGGACTGGACGGGACTGGATGGGACTGGACGGGACTGGACGGGACTGGACGGGACATGACGGGACTGGACAGGACTGGACTGGGCAGGACTGGACCGGACGGGACGGGGCTGGTTTTGACGGGACTGAACGGGACTTCACAGGACTGGTATGGACGATACCGAACTGGACGGGACTGGACGGACTGGACGGGACTGGACGGGACCGGACGGGACTGGACGGGACTGGGCGGGACTGGACGGGACTGGACGGGACTGGACGGGACTGGACGGGACTGGGCGGGACTGGACGGGACTGGACGGGACTGGACGGGACTGGACGGGACTGGACGGGACTGGACGGGACGGGACTGGACGGGACTGGACGGGACTGGACGGGACTGGACGGGACTGGATTGGACGGGACGGGACTGGACGGGACTGGACGGGACTGGACGGGACTGGACGGGACTGGACGGGACTGGACGGGACTGGACGGGACTGGACGGGACTGGACGGGACTGGACGGGACTGGACGGGACTGGACGGGACGGGACTGGACGGGACTGGACGGGACTGGACGGGACTGGACGGGACTGGACGGGACGGGACTGGACGGGACTGGACGGGACTGGACGGGACTGGACGGGACTGGACGGGACTGGACGGGACTGGACGGGACTGGACGGGACTGGACGGGACTGAACGGGACTGGACGGGACTGGACGGGACTGGACGGGACTGGACGGGACTGGACGGGACTGGATGGGGCTGGACGGAAATGGACAGGAATGGACTGGACGGACTTGACGGGGCTGGCTCGGACTGGCCTGGATGGGACTGTACTAGACGGGACTGGACTGGACGGGGCTAGACTTGACGGAGCTAGGGTTTACGGGACTTAGTTTGATGGGACTGGCACGGACTCGAAAGGGCTGGACTGGACGAAACTGGATTAGACGGGACTGGACTTGACAGGACTGTACTGGACGGGACCGGACTGGTCGGGACTGGACTGGATGGGACTGGACTTGACGGGGCTGGCACGGACTGGACTGGGCCGGACTGGGCAGAACTGGAGTGGACGGGACTGGACTTGACGGGACTGGACTGGACGAGATTGGACTTGACCGGGCCGGCACGGATTAGACTGGGCTGGACTGGACGGGACTGGACTGGACGGGACTGTACTGGACGGGACTGGACTGGACGGGACTGTTCTTGACGGCGCCGGCCTGGACTGGACTGGACGGACCTGGGCCGAACTGGACTGGAGAGGACTGGCGTGAACGGCACTGGACTGGGTAGGACTGGACTGGACGGGATAGGACTGGACGAAATTGGACTGGGCGGGACTGGACTGGACGGGACTGGACTGGACGGACGTGACGGGGCTGGCTCGGACTGGCCTTGACGGGACTGGACTGGACGGAAGTGGACTGGACGGAACTGGACTGGGCGGGACCGAAATGGACGGGACTGGATGGGACTGGACGGGACTTAACGTGACTGGACGGGACTGGACGGGACTGGACGGGACTGGACGGGACTGGACGGGACTGGACGGGACTGGACGGGACTGGACGGGACTGGACGGGACTGGACGGGACTGGACGGGACTGGACGGGACTGGACGGGACTGGACAGGACTGGACTGGACGGACTTGACGGGGCTGGCTCGGACTGGCCTGGACGGGACTGTACTAGACGGGACTGGACTGGACGGGGCTAGACTTGACGGGACTGAACGGGACTAAACTTGACCGGACTTATTTTGACGGGCCTGGACTTGGCAGGACTGGCACGGTCTCGAACGGGCTGGACAGGACGGGACTGGATTAGACGGGACTGAACTGGGTAGGGCTTGGCTGGACGGGACTGGACTTGACGGAACTGGACTGGACGGAACTGGACTGAACGGGACTGGACTGGACGGGGAAGGCCTGGACGGGACTGGAACGGGCGGGACTGGAACGGACGGGACTGGAACGGAACGGACAGGATTGGACGGAACCGGACTGGATAGATGTTCGGGACTGGTGTGGACCGGATTGGATTTGACTGGACTGGTCGGGGCTCGAACTGACGGGACTGGACGGGACTAAACTTGACCGGACTTATTTTGACGGGCCTGGACTTGGCAGGACTGGTACTAACTCGACTGAACTGGACTGGCCTGGACTGGACTTGACGGACCTGGGCCGGACTGGACTGGAGAGGACTGAACTGGACGGAACTGGACTAGACGGGACTGGACTGAACGGGGCTGGTCTCGACCGGATTGTATAGGACTGGACTGGGTGGGACTGGACTCGACTAGACTCGACGGGGCTGGCCTGTCCAGTCCCGTCCGTTCAAGTCCTTTCCGTTCCAGTCCCGTCCGTTCCAGTCCCGTCCGTTCCAGTCCCGTCCGTTCCGGTCCCGGCCGTTCCAATCCCGCCCGTTGCAGTCCCGTCCGTTCCATTCCCATCAGTTCCAGTCCCGTCCGTTCCAATCCCGCCCGTTCCAGTCCCGTCCGTTCCAGTCCCGCCCGTTCCAGTCCCGCCCGTTGCAGTCCCGTCCGTTCCATTCCCATCAGTTCCAGTCCCGTCCGTTCCAATCCCGCCCGTTCCAGTCCCGTCCGTTCCAGTCCCGTCTGTCCCATTCCCGTCCGTTCCATTCCCGTCCGTTCCATTCCCGTCCGTTCCAGTCCCGTCCGTTAGAGTCCCGTCCGTTCCAGTCCCGCCCGTTCCAGTCCCGCCCGTTGCAGTCCCGTCCGTTCCATTTCCATCAGTTCCAGTCCCGTCCGTTCCAATCCCGCCCGTTCCAGTCCCGTCCGTTCCAGTCCCGTCTGTCCCATTCCCGTCCGTTCCATTCCCGTCCGTTCCAGTCCTGTCCGTTCCAGTCCCGTCCGTTCCAGTCCCGTCTGTTCCAGTCCCATCTGTTCCAGTCCCGTCCGTTCCAGTCCCGTCCGTTCCATTCCCGTCCATTCCAGTCCCGCCCGTTCCAGTCCCGTCCGTTCAAGTCCTTTCCGTTCCAGTCCTGTCCGTTCCAGTCCTGTCCGTTCCAGTCCCGTCCGTTCCAGTCCCGTCCGTTCCGGTCCCGGCCGTTCCAGTCCCGTCCGTTACAGTCCCGTCCGTTCCAGTCCCGTCCGTTCCAGTCCCGTCCGTTCCAGTCCCGTCCGCTCAGGTCCCGTCCGTTCCAGTCCCGTCCGTTCCAGTCCCGTCCGTTCCAGTCCCGTCCGTTCCAGTCCCGCCCGTTCCAGTCCCGTCCAGGCCAGCCCCGTCCAGTCCAGTCCCGTTCAGTCCAGTTCCGTCCAGTCCAGTTCCGTCCAGTCCCGTCCCGTCCCGTCCAGTCCCGTCCAGTCCCTTCCAGTCCCGTCCAGTCCCGTCCAGTCCCGTCAACTCCCGTCCAGTCACGTCCAGTCCCATCCAGACCTGTCCAGTCCCGTACAGTCCCGTCCAGTCCCGCCCAGTCCCGTTCAGTTCAGTATCGTCCATACAAGTCCTGTGAAGTCCCGTCCAGTCCCGTCAAGACCAACTCCGTCCCGTCCAGCCCAGTCCTACCCAGTCCAGCCCCGTTCAGTTCAGTCCCGTCCAGTCCAGTCCCGTCCATTCCAGTCCCGTCCGTTCCAGTCCCGTCCATTCAAGTGCCGTATGTTCCAGTCACGTCTGTTCCAGTCCCGTCCGTTCCAGTCCCGTCCGTTCCAGTCCCGTCCGTTCCATTCCCGTCCGTTCCGGTCCCGTCCGTTCCAGTCCCGTCCGTTCCAGACCCGTCCAGGCCAGCCCCCTCCAGTCAAGTCCCGTCCAGTCCACTTCCGTCCAGTCCAGTCCCGTCCAGTACAGTCCCGACATGTCCAGTCTCGTCCAGTCCAGTCCTCTCCAGTACAGTCCCCTCCTGTTCAGCCCAGCCCAGGTCCGTCGAGTCCAGTCGGGACCAGCCCCGTCAGGCCCAATTCAGTCCCGTCCATTTCGGTCCCGTCCAGTCCCGTCCAATCCCGTCCAGTCCCGTCCGTTCCAGTCCCGTCCAGGCAAGCCCCGTCCAGTCCAGTCCCGTACAGTCCAGTTCCGTCCAGTCCAGTTCCGTCAAGTCCAGTCCCGTCCAGTCCAGCCCCACCCAGTCCCGTCCAGTCCAGCCCGTTCGAGTCCGTGCCAGTCCTAGTACAGTCCCGTCCAGGCCAGTCCGAGCCAGCCCCGTCAAGTCCGTCCGGTCCATTCCTGTCCAGTCCCGTCCAGTCCCGTCCAGTCCCGTCCAGTCACGTCCAGTCCCATCCAGACCTGTCCAGTCCCGTACAGTCCCGTCCAGTCCCGCCCAGTCCCGTTCAGTTCAGTATCGTCCATATAAGTCCTGTGAAGTCCCGTCCAGTCCCGTCAAGACCAACTACGTCCCGTCCAGCCCAGTCCTACCCAGTCCAGCCCCGTTCAGTTCAGTCCTGTCCTTTCCAGTCCCGTCTATTCCAGTCCCGTCCATTCAAGTGCCGTCCGTTCTAGTCACGTCTGTTCCAGTCCCGTCCGTTCCAGTCCCGTCCGTTCCATTCCCGTCCGTTCCGGTCCCGTCCGTTCCAGTCCCGTCCGTTCCAGACCCGTCCAGGCCAGCCCCCTCCAGTCAAGTCCCGTCCAGTCCACTTCCGTCCAGTCCAGTCCCGTCCAGTACAGTCCCGACATGTCCAGTCTCGTCCAGTCCAGTCCTCTCCAGTACAGTCCCCTCCTGTTCAGTCCAGCCCAGGTCCGTCGAGTCCAGTCGGGACCCGCCCCGTAAGGCCCAATTCAGTCCCGTCCATTTCGGTCCCGTCCAGTCCCGTCCAATCCCGTCCAGTCCCGTCCAAACCAGCCCCGTCCAGTTCAGTCCCATCCAGTCCTGTCCAGTCCCGTCCAGTCCCGTCCAGTCCCGTCCAGTCCCGCCCAGTCCCGTTCAGTTCACTATCGTCCATACCAGTCCTGTGAAGTCCCGTCCAGTCCCGTCAAGACCAACCCCGTCCCGTCCAGTCCAGTCCTACCCAGTCCAGCCCCGTTCAGTTCAGTCCCGTCCAGTCCAGTGCCGTCGAGTCCAATTTCGTCCAGTCCAGCCCTACTCAGTCCAGTCCTACCCAGTCCAGTCCTACCCAATCCAGTTCCGTTCAGTCCAGTTCCGTCCAGTCCAGGCCCGTGCAGCCCAGTCCCGTCCAGTCCAGTCCCGTCCAGTCCATCCCCGCCCAGTGCAGTTCCGTCCAGTCCAGTTCCGTCAAGTCCAGTCCCGTCCAGCCAAGCCCTACCCAGTCCAGTCCCGTCTAATCCAGTCCCGTCCAGTCCAGCCCGTTCGAGACCGTGCCAGTCCCATCAAACTAAGTCCCGTAAAGCCTAGCTCCGTCAAGTCTAGCCGCGTCCAGTCCAGTCCCGTCTAGTACAGTCCCGTCCAGGCCAGTCCGAGCCAGCCCCGTCAAGTCCGTCCAGTCCAGTCCTGTCCAGCCCCGTCCAGTCCCGTCCAGTCCCGTCCAGTCCCGTCCAGTCCCGTCCAGTCCCGTCCAGTCCCGTCCAGTTCCGTCCAGTCCCGTCCAGTCCCGTCCAGTCCCGTCCAGTCCCGTCCAGTCCCGTCCAGTCCCGTCCAGTCCCGTCCAGTCCCGTCCAGTCCCGTCCAGTCCCGTCCAGTCACGTTCAGTCCCGTCCAGTCCCGTTAAGTCCCGTCCAGTCCCATCCAGTCCCGTCCATTCCGGACCCGCCCAGTCCAGTTCCGTCCAGTCCACTTCCGTCCAGTCCCGTCTAGTACAGTCCCGTCCAGGCCAGTCCGAGCCAGCCCCGTCAAGTCCGTCCAGTCCAGTCCCATCCAGTCCAGTCCCGCCCAGTCCAATTTCGTCCAGTCCTATCCCGTCCAGTCCAGTCCTACCCAGTCCAGTGCCGTTCACGCCAGTCCTCTCCAGTCCAGTTCGTCCCAGGTCCGTCCAGTCCAGTCCAGGCCAGCGCCGTCAAGAACAGTCCCGTCCAGTCCAGTCCCGTCCAGTCCAGTCCCGTCCAGTCCAGCCCAGTCTAATCCGTGCCGGCCCGGTCAAGTCCAATCCCGTCCAGTCCAGTCCCATCCAGTCCCGTCCATTCCGGACCCGCCCAGTCCAGTTCCCCGTCCAGTCCAGTCCCGTACAGTCCAGTTCCGTCCAGTCCAGTTCCGTCAAGTCCAGTCCCGTCCAGTCCAGCCCCACCCAGTCCCGTCCAGTCCAGCCCGTTCGAGTCCGTGCCAGTCCTAGTACAGTCCCGTCCAGGCCAGTCCGAGCCAGCCCCGTCAAGTCCGTCCAGTCCATTCCTGTGCAGTCCCGTCCAGTCCCGTCCAGTCACGTCCAGTCCCATCCAGACCTGTCCAGTCCCGTACAGTCCCGTCCAGTCCCGCCCAGTCCCGTTCAGTTCAGTATCGTCCATATAAGTCCTGTGAAGTCCCGTCCAGTCCCGTCAAGACCAACTACGTCCCGTCCAGCCCAGTCCTACCCAGTCCAGCCCCGTTCAGTTCAGTCCCGTCCAGTCCAGTCCCGTCCATTCCAGTCCCGTCCATTCAAGTGCCGTCCGTTCCAGTCACGTCTGTTCCAGTCCCGTCCGTTCCAGTCCCGTCCGTTCCATTCCCGTCCGTTCCGGTCCCGTCCGTTCCAGTCCCGTCCGTTCCAGACCCGTCCAGGCCAGCCCCCTCCAGTCAAGTCCCGTCCAGTCCACTTCCGTCCAGTCCAGTCCCGTCCAGTACAGTCCCGACATGTCCAGTCTCGTCCAGTCCAGTCCTCTCCAGTACAGTCCCCTCCTGTTCAGTCCAGCCCAGGTCCGTCGAGTCCAGTCGGGACCCGCCCCGTAAGGCCCAATTCAGTCCCGTCCATTTCGGTCCCGTCCAGTCCCGTCCAATCCCGTCCAGTCCCGTCCAAACCAGCCCCGTCCAGTTCAGTCCCATCCAGTCCTGTCCAGTCCCGTCCAGTCCCGTCCAGTCCCGTCCAGTCCCGCCCAGTCCCGTTCAGTTCACTATCGTCCATACCAGTCCTGTGAAGTCCCGTCCAGTCCCGTCAAGACCAACCCCGTCCCGTCCAGTCCAGTCCTACCCAGTCCAGCCCCGTTCAGTTCAGTCCCGTCCAGTCCAGTGCCGTCGAGTCCAATTTCGTCCAGTCCAGCCCTACTCAGTCCAGTCCTACCCAGTCCAGTCCTACCCAATCCAGTTCCGTTCAGTCCAGTTCCGTCCAGTCCAGGCCCGTGCAGCCCAGTCCCGTCCAGTCCAGTCCCGTCCAGTCCATCCCCGCCCAGTCCAGTTCCGTCCAGTCCACTTCCGTCCAGTCCAGTCCCGTCCAGTACAGTCCCGACATGTCCAGTCCCGTCCAGTCCAGGCCTCTCCAGTACTGTCCCCTCCTGTTCAGTCCAGCCCAGGTCCGTCGAGTCCAGTCGGGACCAGCCCCGTCAAGTCCAATTCAGTCCCGTCCATTTCGGTCCCGTCCAGTCCTTTCCAGTCCCGTCCAGACCAGCCCCGTCCAGTTCAGTCCCGTCCAGTCCAGTTCCGTCCAGTCCAATTTCGTCCAGTCCAATCCCGTCCAGTCCAGTCCTACCCAGTCCAGTGCCGTTCACGCCAGTCCTCTCCAGTCCAGTCCGGCCCAGGTCCGTCCAGTCCAGTCCAGGCCAGCGCCGTCAAGAACAGTCCCGTCCAGTCCAGTCCCGTCCAGTCCAGCCCAGTCTAATCCGTGCCGGCCCGGTCAAGTCCAATCCCGTCCAGTCCAGTCCCGTCCAGTCCAGTCCCGTCCAGTCCACCCAGTCTAATCCGTGCCGGCCCCGTCAAGTCCAGTCCCGCCCAGTCCAGTCCCGACCAGTCCGGTCCCGTCCAGTACAATCCTGTCCAGTCCAGTCCGGGCCAGGGCAGTCAAGTCCACCGACCTTTTAAACAAGGTCACTGACCTTTTAGACAAGGTCACTGAACTTTTAGACAAGGTCACTGAACTTTTAGACAAGGTCACTGAACTTTCAACAAGGTCACTGACCTTTTGAACAAGGTCACTGACCTATTAGACAAGGTCAGCGACCTTTTCAACAAGATCACTGAACTTTTCAACAAGGTCACTGACCTTTTCAACAAGGTCACTGAACTTTTCAACAAGGTCACTGACCTTTTCATCAAGGTCACTGACCATTTCAACAAGGTCACTGACCTTTTCAACAAGGTCACTGACCTTTTCAACAAGGTCACTGACCTTTTCAACAAGGTCACTGACCTTTTCAACAAGGTCACTGACCTTTTCAACAAGGTCACTGACCTTTTCAACAAGGTCACTGAACTTTTAAACAAGGTCACTGACCTTTTAGACAAGGTCACTGAACTTTTAGAGAAGTTCACTGAACTTTTAGATAAGGTCACTGACTTATTAGACAAGGTCACTGAACTTTTCAACAAGGTCACTGACCTTTTAGACAAGGTCACTGACCTTTCGAACAAGGTGACTGACCTTTTGAACAAGGTCACTGACCTTCTAGACAAGGTCACAGGTTCATTGAACTTTCAAACAAGGTCACTTGGACGGGACTGGACGGGATTGGACGGGACTGGACGGGACTGGATGGGACTGGACGGGACTGGACGGGACTGGACGGGACATGACGGGACTGGACAGGACTGGACTGGGCAGGACTGGACCGGACGGGACGGGGCTGGTTTTGACGGGACTGAACGGGACTTCACAGGACTGGTATGGACGATACCGAACTGGACGGGACTGGACGGACTGGACGGGACTGGACGGGACCGGACGGGACTGGACGGGACTGGGCGGGACTGGACGGGACTGGACGGGACTGGACGGGACTGGACGGGACTGGACGGGACGGGACTGGACGGGACTGGACGGGACGGGACTGGACGGGACTGGACGGGACTGGACGGGACTGGACGGGACTGGACGGGACTGGACGGGACTGGACGGGACTGGACGGGACTGGACGGGACTGGACTGGACGGGACTGGACGGGACTGGACGGGACTGGACGGGACTGGACGGGACTGGACGGGACTGGACGGGACTGGACGGGACTGGACGGGACTGGACGGGACTGGACGGGACTGGACGGGACTGGACGGGACTGGACGGGACTGGACGGGGCTGGACGGAAATGGACAGGACTGGACTGGACGGACTTGACGGGGCTGGCTCGGACTGGCCTGGATGGGACTGTAATAGACGGGACTGGACTGGACGGGGCTAGTCTTGACGGAGCTAGGCTTTACGGGACTTAATTTGATGGGACTGGCACGGACTCGAAAGGGCTGGACTGGACGAAACTGGATTAGACGGGACTGGATTCGACAGGACTGTACTGGACGGGACCGGACTGGTCGGGACTGGACTGGACGGGACTGGACTTGACGGGGCTGGCACGGACTGGACTGGGCCGGACCGGACAGAACTGGAGTGGACGGGACTGGACTTGACGGGACTGGACGGAAGTGGACTGGACGGAAGTGGACTGGACGGAACTGGACTGGGCGGGTCCGGAATGGACGGGACTGGATGGGACTGGACTGGACGGGATTGGACTTGACCGGGCCGGCACGGATTAGACTGGGCTGGACTGGACGGGACTGGACTGGACGGGACTGGACTGGACGGGACTGTTCTTGACGGCGCTGGCCTGGACTGGACTGGACGGACCTGGGACGAACTGGACTGGAGAGGACTGGCGTGAACGGCACTGGACTGGGTAGGACTGGACTGGACGGGATAGGACTGGACGAAATTGGACTGGGCGGGACTGGACTGGATGGGACTGGACTGGACGGACTTGACGGGGCTGGCTCGGACTGGCCTGGACGGGACTGTACTAGACGGGACTGGACGGAAGTGGACTGGACGGAACTGGACTGGGCGGGTCCGGAATGGACGGGACTGGATGGGACTGGACGGGACTTAACGGGACTGGACGGGACTGAACGGGACTGGACGGGACTGGACGGGACTGGACGGGACTGGACGGGACTGGACGGGACTGGACGGGACTGGACGGGACTGGACGGGACTGGACGGGACTGGACGGAACTGGACGGGACTGGACGGGACTGGACGGGACTGGACGGGACTGGACGGGACTGGACGGGACTGGACGGGGCTGGACAGGACTGGACTGGACGGACTTGACGGAGCTGGCTCGGACTGGCCTGGACGGGACTGTACTAGACGGGACTGGACTGGACGCGGCTAGACTTGACGGAGCTAGGCTTTACGGGACTTAGTTTGATGGGACTGGCACGGTCTCGAACGGGCTGGACTGGACGGGACTGGATTAGACGGGACTGGACTGGGTAGGGCTTGGCTGGACGGGACTGGACTTGACGGAACTGGACTGGACGGAAATGGACTGAACGGGACTGGACGGGGCTGGCCTGGACGGGACTGGAACGGACGGGAATGGAACGGACAGGATTGGACGGAACCGGACTGGATAGATGTTCGGGACTGGTGTGGACCGGATTGGATTTGACTGGACTGGTCGGGGCTCGACCTGACGGGACTGGACGGGACTAAACTTGACCGGACTTATTTTGACGGGCCTGGACTTGGCAGGACTGGTACGGACTCGTCTGGGCTGGACTGGCCTGGACTGGACTGGACGGACCTGTGCCGGACTGGACTGGAGAGGACTGAATTGGACGGAACTGGACGGAACACCCGTTCCAGCCCCGTCCGTTCCATTCCCGTCTGTTCCATTCCCGTCCGTTCCAGTCCCGTCCGTTCCAGTCCCGTCCATTCCAGTCCCGTCCGTTCCAGTCCCGTCCGTTCCAGTCCCGTCTGTTCCAGTCCCGTCCGTTCCAGCCCCGTCCATTCCAGTTCCGTCCGTTCCAGTCCCGTCCGTTCCAGTCCCGTCCGTTCCAGTCCCGTCCGTTCCAGTCCCGTCCGTTCCAGTCCCTCCCGTTCCAGTCCCGCCCGTTCCAGTCCCGCCCATTCCAGTCCCGTCCGTTCCATTCCCGTCCGTTCCAGTCCCGTCCGTTCCAATCCCGCCCGTTCCAGTCCCGTCCGTTCCATTCCCGGCCGTTCCATTCCCGTCCGTTCCAGTCCCGTCCGTTCCAGTCCCGTCCGTTCCAATCCCGCCCGTTCCAGTCTCGTCCGTTCCATTCCCGACCGTTCCATTCCCGTCCGTTCCAGTCCCGTCCGTTCCAGTCCCGTCCGTTCCAGTCCCGTCCGTTCCAGTCCCGTCTGTTCCAGTCCCATCTGTTCCAGTCCCGTCCGTTCCATTCCCGTCCGCTCCAGTCCCGCCCGTTCGAGTCCCGTCCGTTCAAGTCCTTTCCGTTCCAGTCCTGTCCGTTCCAGTCCCGTCCGTTCCAGTCCCGTCCGTTCGAGTCCCATCCAGGCCAGCCCCGTCCAGTCCAGTCCCGTTCAGTCCAGTTCCGTCCAGTCCAGTTCCGTCAAGTCCAGTCCCGTCCAGTCCAGCCCCACCCAGTCCCGTCCAGTCCAGCCCGTTCGAGTCCGTGCCAGTCCTAGTACAGTCCCGTCCAGGCCAGTCCGAGCCAGCCCCGTCAAGTCCGTCGAGTCCATTCCTGTCCAGTCCCGTCCAGTCCCGTCCAGCCCCGTCCAGTCCCGTTCAGTCCCGTCCAGTCCCGTCCCGTCCCGTCCAGTCCCGTCCAGTCCCTTCCAGTCCCGTCCAGTCCCGTCCATTCCCGTCCAGTCCCGTCCAGTCCCGTCAAGTCCCGTCCAGTCCCGTCCCGTCCCGTCCAGTTCCGTCCAGTCCCTTCCAGTCCCGTCCAGTCCCGTCCATTCCCGTCCAGTCCCGTCAAGTCCCGTCCAGTCCCGCCCAGTCCCGTCCAGTCCCGCCCAGTCCCGTTCAGTTCAGTATCGTCCATACCAGTCCTGTGAAGTCCCGTCCAGTCCCATCAAGACCAACTCCGTCCCGTCCAGTCCAGTCCCGTCCGTTCCAGTCCCGTATGTTCCAGTCCCATCTGTTCCAGTCCCGTCCGTTCCATTCCCGTCCGCTCCAGTCCCGCCCGATCGAGTCCCGTCCGTTCAAGTCCTTTCCGTTCCAGTCCTGTCCGTTCCAGTCCCGTCCGTTCCAGTCCCGTCCGTTCCAGTCCCATCCAGGCCAGCCCCGACCAGTCCAGTCCCGTTCAGTCCAGTTCCGTCCAGTCCAGTTCCGTCAAGTCCAGTCCCGTCCAGTCCAGCCCCACCCAGTCCCGTCCAGTCCAGCCCGTTCGAGTCCGTGCCAGTCCTAGTACAGTCCCGTCCAGGCCAGTCCGAGCCAGCCCCGTCAAGTCCGTCCAGTCCATTCCTGTCCAGTCCCGTCCAGTCCCGTCCAGTCCCGTCCAGTCCCGTCCAGTCCCGTCCAGTCCCTCCCAGTCCCGTCCAGTCCCGTCCGGTCCCGTCCAGTCCCGTCCAGTCCGTGCAGTCCCGTCCAGTTCAGTATCGTCCATATAAGTCCTGTGAAGTCCCGTCCAGTCCCGTCAAGACCAACTACGTCCCGTCCAGCCCAGTCCTACCCAGTCCAGCCCCGTTCAGTTCAGTCCCGTCCAGTCCAGTCCCGTCCATTCCAGTCCCGTCCATTCAAGTGCCATCCGTTCCAGTCACGTCTGTTCCAGTCCCGTCCGTTCCAGTCCCGTCCGTTCCATTCCCGTCCGTTCCGGTCCCGTCCGTTCCAGTCCCGTCCGTTCCAGACCCGTCCAGGCCAGCCCCCTCCAGTCAAGTCCCGTCCAGTCCACTTCCGTCCAGTCCAGTCCCGTCCAGTACAGTCCCGACATGTCCAGTCTCGTCCAGTCCAGTCCTCTCCAGTACAGTCCCCTCCTGTTCAGTCCAGCCCAGGTCCGTCGAGTCCAGTCGGGACCCGCCCCGAAAGGCCCAATTCAGTCCCGTCCATTTCGGTCCCGTCCAGTCCCGTCCAATCCCGTCCAGTCCCGTCCAAACCAGCCCCGTCCAGTTCAGTCCCATCCAGTCCTGTCCAGTCCCGTCCAGTCCCGTTCAGTCCCGTCCAGTCCCGCCCAGTCCCGTTCAGTTCACTATCGTCCATACCAGTCCTGTGAAGTCCCGTCCAGTCCCGTCAAGACCAACCCCGTCCCGTCCAGTCCAGTCCTACCCAGTCCAGCCCCGTTCAGTTCAGTCCCGTCCAGTCCAGTGCCGTCGAGTCCAATTTCGTCCAGTCCAGCCCTACTCAGTCCAGTCCTACCCAGTCCAGTCCTACCCAGTCCAGTTCCGTTCAGTCCAGTTCCGTCCAGTCCAGGCCCGTGCAGCCCAGTCCCGTCCAGTCCAGTCCCGTCCAGTCCATCCCCGCCCAGTCCAGTTCCGTCCAGTCCACTTCCGTCCAGTCCAGTCCCGTCCAGTACAGTCCCGACAAGTCCAGTCCCGTCCAGTCCAGGCCTTTCCAGTACAGTCCCCTCCTGTTCAGTCCAGCCCAGGTCCGTCGAGTCCAGTCGGGACCAGCCCCGTCAAGTCCAATTCAGTCCCGTCCATTTCGGTCCCGTCCAGTCCCGTCCAATCCTTTCCAGTCCCGTCCAGACCAGCCCCGTCCAGTTCAGTCCCGTCCAGTCCAGTTCCGTCCAGTCCAATTTCGTCCAGTCCAATCCCGTCCAGTCCAGTCCTACCCAGTCCAGTGCCGTTCACGCCAGTCCTCTCCAGTCCTGTCCGGCCCAGGTCCGTCCAGTCCAGTCCAGGCCAGCGCCGTCAAGAACAGTCCCGTCCAGTCCAGTCCCGTCCAGTCCAGCCCAGTCTAATCCGTGCCGGCCCGGTCAAGTCCAATCCCGTCCAGTCCAGTCCCGTCAAGTCCAGTCCCGTCCAGTCCAGTCCCGTCCAGTCCAGTCCCGTCCAGTCCACCCAGTCTAATCCGTGCCGGCCCCGTCAAGTCCAGTCCCGTCCAGTCCAGTCCCGACCAGTCCGGTCCCGTCCAGTACAATCCTGTCCAGTCCAGTCCGGGCCAGGGCAGTCAAGTCCACCGACCTTTTAAACAAGGTCACTGACCTTTTAGACAAGGTCACTGAACTTTTAGACAAGGTCACTGAACTTTTAGACAAGGTCACTGAACTTTCAACAAGGTCACTGAACTTTTCAACAAGGTCACTGAACTTTTAAACAAGGTCACTGACCTATTAGACAAGGTCACTGACCTTTTCAACAAGATCACTGAACTTTTCAACAAGGTCACTGACCTTTTCAACAAGGTCACTGAACTTTTCAACAAGGTCACTGACCTTTTCATCAAGGTCACTGACCATTTCAACAAGGTCACTGACCTTTTCAACAAGGTCACTGACCTTTTCAACAAGGTCACTGACCTTTTCAACAAGGTCACTGACCTTTTAAACAAGGTCACTGACCTTTTCAACAAGGTCACTGAACTTTTAAACAAGGTCACTGACCTTTTAGACAAGGTCACTGAACTTTTAGAGAAGTTCACTGAACTTTTAGATAAGGTCACTGACTTTTTAGACAAGGTCACTGAACTTTTAGACAAGGTCACTGAACTTTTAGACAAGGTCACTGAACTTTCAACAAGGTCACTGAACTTTTCAACAAGGTCACTGAACTTTTAAACAAGGTCACTGACCTATTAGACAAGGTCACTGACCTTTTCAACAAGATCACTGAACTTTTCAACAAGGTCACTGACCTTTTCATCAAGGTCACTGACCATTTCAACAAGGTCACTGACCTTTTCAACAAGGTCACTGACCATTTCAACAAGGTCACTGACCTTTTCAACAAGGTCACTGACCTTTTCAACAAGGTCACTGACCTTTTCAACAAGGTCACTGACCTTTTAAACAAGGTCACTGACCTTTTCAACAAGGTCACTGACCTTTTCAACAAGGTCACTGAACTTTTCAACAAGGTCACTGACCTTTTAGACAAGGTCACTGACCTTTCGAACAAGGTGACTGACCTTTTGAACAAGGTCACTGACCTTCTAGACAAGGTCACAGGTTCATTGAACTTTCAAACAAGGTCACTTGGACGGGACTGGACGGGACTGGACGGGACTGGACGGGACTGGATGGGACTGGACGGGACTGGACGGGACTGGACGGGACATGACGGGACTGGACAGGACTGGACTGGGCAGGACTGGACCGGACGGGACGGGGCTGGTTTTGACGGGACTGAACGGGACTTCACAGGACTGGTATGGACGATACCGAACTGGACGGGACTGGACGGACTGGACGGGACTGGACGGGACCGGACGGGACTGGACGGGACTGGGCGGGACTGGACGGGACTGGACGGGACTGGACGGGACTGGACGGGACTGGACGGGACGGGACTGGACGGGACTGGACGGGACGGGACTGGACGGGACTGGACGGGACTGGACGGGACTGGACGGGACTGGACGGGACTGGACGGGACTGGACGGGACTGGACGGGACTGGACGGGACTGGACTGGACGGGACTGGACGGGACTGGACGGGACTGGACGGGACTGGACGGGACTGGACGGGACTGGACGGGACTGGACGGGACTGGACGGGACTGGACGGGACTGGACGGGACTGGACGGGACTGGACGGGACTGGACGGGACTGGACGGGACTGGACGGGACTGGACGGGACTGGACGGGGCTGGACGGAAATGGACAGGACTGGACTGGACGGACTTGACGGGGCTGGCTCGGACTGGCCTGGATGGGACTGTAATAGACGGGACTGGACTGGACGGGGCTAGTCTTGACGGAGCTAGGCTTTACGGGACTTAATTTGATGGGACTGGCACGGACTCGAAAGGGCTGGACTGGACGAAACTGGATTAGACGGGACTGGATTCGACAGGACTGTACTGGACGGGACCGGACTGGTCGGGACTGGACTGGACGGGACTGGACTTGACGGGGCTGGCACGGACTGGACTGGGCCGGACCGGACAGAACTGGAGTGGACGGGACTGGACTTGACGGGACTGGACGGAAGTGGACTGGACGGAACTGGACTGGGCGGGTCCGGAATGGACGGGACTGGATGGGACTGGACTGGACGGGATTGGACTTGACCGGGCCGGCACGGATTAGACTGGGCTGGACTGGACGGGACTGGACTGGACGGGACTGGACTGGACGGGACTGTTCTTGACGGCGCTGGCCTGGACTGGACTGGACGGACCTGGGACGAACTGGACTGGAGAGGACTGGCGTGAACGGCACTGGACTGGGTAGGACTGGACTGGACGGGATAGGACTGGACGAAATTGGACTGGGCGGGACTGGACTGGATGGGACTGGACTGGACGGACTTGACGGGGCTGGCTCGGACTGGCCTGGACGGGACTGTACTAGACGGGACTGGACGGAAGTGGACTGGACGGAACTGGACTGGGCGGGTCCGGAATGGACGGGACTGGATGGGACTGGACGGGACTTAACGGGACTGGACGGGACTGAACGGGACTGGACGGGACTGGACGGGACTGGACGGGACTGGACGGGACTGGACGGGACTGGACGGGACTGGACGGGACTGGACGGGACTGGACGGGACTGGACGGAACTGGACGGGACTGGACGGGACTGGACGGGACTGGACGGGACTGGACGGGACTGGACGGGACTGGACGGGGCTGGACAGGACTGGACTGGACGGACTTGACGGAGCTGGCTCGGACTGGCCTGGACGGGACTGTACTAGACGGGACTGGACTGGACGCGGCTAGACTTGACGGAGCTAGGCTTTACGGGACTTAGTTTGATGGGACTGGCACGGTCTCGAACGGGCTGGACTGGACGGGACTGGATTAGACGGGACTGGACTGGGTAGGGCTTGGCTGGACGGGACTGGACTTGACGGAACTGGACTGGACGGAAATGGACTGAACGGGACTGGACGGGGCTGGCCTGGACGGGACTGGAACGGACGGGAATGGAACGGACAGGATTGGACGGAACCGGACTGGATAGATGTTCGGGACTGGTGTGGACCGGATTGGATTTGACTGGACTGGTCGGGGCTCGACCTGACGGGACTGGACGGGACTAAACTTGACCGGACTTATTTTGACGGGCCTGGACTTGGCAGGACTGGTACGGACTCGTCTGGGCTGGACTGGCCTGGACTGGACTGGACGGACCTGTGCCGGACTGGACTGGAGAGGACTGAATTGGACGGAACTGGACGGAACACCCGTTCCAGCCCCGTCCGTTCCATTCCCGTCTGTTCCATTTCCGTCCGTTCCAGTCCCGTCCGTTCCAGTCCCGTCCATTCCAGTCCCGTCCGTTCCAGTCCCGTCCGTTCCAGTCCCGTCTGTTCCAGTCCCGTCCGTTCCAGCCCCGTCCATTCCAGTTCCGTCCGTTCCAGTCCCGTCCGTTCCAGTCCCGTCCGTTCCAGTCCCGTCCGTTCCAGTCCCGTCCGTTCCAGTCCCGTCCGTTCCAGTCCCGTCCGTTCCAGTCCCTCCCGTTCCAGTCCCGCCCGTTCCAGTCCCGCCCATTCCAGTCCCGTCCGTTCCATTCCCGTCCGTTCCAGTCCCGTCCGTTCCAATCCCGCCCGTTCCAGTCCCGTCCGTTCCATTCCCGTCCGTTCCATTCCCGTCCGTTCCAGTCCCGTCCGTTCCAGTCCCGTCCGTTCCAATCCCGCCCGTTCCAGTCTCGTCCGTTCCATTCCCGACCGTTCCATTCCCGTCCGTTCCAGTCCCGTCCGTTCCAGTCCCGTCCGTTCCAGTCCCGTCCGTTCCAGTCCCGTATGTTCCAGTCCCATCTGTTCCAGTCCCGTCCGTTCCATTCCCGTCCGCTCCAGTCCCGCCCGTTCGAGTCCCGTCCGTTCAAGTCCTTTCCGTTCCAGTCCTGTCCGTTCCAGTCCCGTCCGTTCCAGTCCCGTCCGTTCGAGTCCCATCCAGGCCAGCCCCGTCCAGTCCAGTCCCGTTCAGTCCAGTTCCGTCCAGTCCAGTTCCGTCAAGTCCAGTCCCGTCCAGTCCAGCCCCACCCAGTCCCGTCCAGTCCAGCCCGTTCGAGTCCGTGCCAGTCCTAGTACAGTCCCGTCCAGGCCAGTCCGAGCCAGCCCCGTCAAGTCCGTCGAGTCCATTCCTGTCCAGTCCCGTCCAGTCCCGTCCAGCCCCGTCCAGTCCCGTCCAGTCCCGTCCAGTCCCGTCCCGTCCCGTCCAGTCCCGTCCAGTCCCTTCCAGTCCCGTCCAGTCCCGTCCATTCCCGTCCAGTCCCGTCCAGTCCCGTCCAGTCCCGTCAAGTCCCGTCCAGTCCCGTCCCGTCCCGTCCAGTTCCGTCCAGTCCCTTCCAGTCCCGTCCAGTCCCGTCCATTCCCGTCCAGTCCCGTCAAGTCCCGTCCAGTCCCGCCCAGTCCCGTCCAGTCCCGCCCAGTCCCGTTCAGTTCAGTATCGTCCATACCAGTCCTGTGAAGTCCCGTCCAGTCCCATCAAGACCAACTCCGTCCCGTCCAGTCCAGTCCCGTCCGTTCCAGTCCCGTATGTTCCAGTCCCATCTGTTCCAGTCCCGTCCGTTCCATTCCCGTCCGCTCCAGTCCCGCCCGATCGAGTCCCGTCCGTTCAAGTCCTTTCCGTTCCAGTCCTGTCCGTTCCAGTCCCGTCCGTTCCAGTCCCGTCCGTTCCAGTCCCATCCAGGCCAGCCCCGACCAGTCCAGTCCCGTTCAGTCCAGTTCCGTCCAGTCCAGTTCCGTCAAGTCCAGTCCCGTCCAGTCCAGCCCCACCCAGTCCCGTCCAGTCCAGCCCGTTCGAGTCCGTGCCAGTCCTAGTACAGTCCCGTCCAGGCCAGTCCGAGCCAGCCCCGTCAAGTCCGTCCAGTCCATTCCTGTCCAGTCCCGTCCAGTCCCGTCCAGTCCCGTCCAGTCCCGTCCAGTCCCGTCCAGTCCCTCCCAGTCCCGTCCAGTCCCGTCCGGTCCCGTCCAGTCCCGTCCAGTCCGTGCAGTCCCGTCCAGTTCAGTATCGTCCATATAAGTCCTGTGAAGTCCCGTCCAGTCCCGTCAAGACCAACTACGTCCCGTCCAGCCCAGTCCTACCCAGTCCAGCCCCGTTCAGTTCAGTCCCGTCCAGTCCAGTCCCGTCCATTCCAGTCCCGTCCATTCAAGTGCCATCCGTTCCAGTCACGTCTGTTCCAGTCCCGTCCGTTCCAGTCCCGTCCGTTCCATTCCCGTCCGTTCCGGTCCCGTCCGTTCCAGTCCCGTCCGTTCCAGACCCGTCCAGGCCAGCCCCCTCCAGTCAAGTCCCGTCCAGTCCACTTCCGTCCAGTCCAGTCCCGTCCAGTACAGTCCCGACATGTCCAGTCTCGTCCAGTCCAGTCCTCTCCAGTACAGTCCCCTCCTGTTCAGTCCAGCCCAGGTCCGTCGAGTCCAGTCGGGACCCGCCCCGAAAGGCCCAATTCAGTCCCGTCCATTTCGGTCCCGTCCAGTCCCGTCCAATCCCGTCCAGTCCCGTCAAAACCAGCCCCGTCCAGTTCAGTCCCATCCAGTCCTGTCCAGTCCCGTCCAGTCCCGTTCAGTCCCGTCCAGTCCCGCCCAGTCCCGTTCAGTTCACTATCGTCCATACCAGTCCTGTGAAGTCCCGTCCAGTCCCGTCAAGACCAACCCCGTCCCGTCCAGTCCAGTCCTACCCAGTCCAGCCCCGTTCAGTTCAGTCCCGTCCAGTCCAGTGCCGTCGAGTCCAATTTCGTCCAGTCCAGCCCTACTCAGTCCAGTCCTACCCAGTCCAGTCCTACCCAGTCCAGTTCCGTTCAGTCCAGTTCCGTCCAGTCCAGGCCCGTGCAGCCCAGTCCCGTCCAGTCCAGTCCCGTCCAGTCCATCCCCGCCCAGTCCAGTTCCGTCCAGTCCACTTCCGTCCAGTCCAGTCCCGTCCAGTACAGTCCCGACAAGTCCAGTCCCGTCCAGTCCAGGCCTTTCCAGTACAGTCCCCTCCTGTTCAGTCCAGCCCAGGTCCGTCGAGTCCAGTCGGGACCAGCCCCGTCAAGTCCAATTCAGTCCCGTCCATTTCGGTCCCGTCCAGTCCCGTCCAATCCTTTCCAGTCCCGTCCAGACCAGCCCCGTCCAGTTCAGTCCCGTCCAGTCCAGTTCCGTCCAGTCCAATTTCGTCCAGTCCAATCCCGTCCAGTCCAGTCCTACCCAGTCCAGTGCCGTTCACGCCAGTCCTCTCCAGTCCTGTCCGGCCCAGGTCCGTCCAGTCCAGTCCAGGCCAGCGCCGTCAAGAACAGTCCCGTCCAGTCCAGTCCCGTCCAGTCCAGCCCAGTCTAATCCGTGCCGGCCCGGTCAAGTCCAATCCCGTCCAGTCCAGTCCCGTCAAGTCCAGTCCCGTCCAGTCCAGTCCCGTCCAGTCCAGTCCCGTCCAGTCCACCCAGTCTAATCCGTGCCGGCCCCGTCAAGTCCAGTCCCGTCCAGTCCAGTCCCGACCAGTCCGGTCCCGTCCAGTACAATCCTGTCCAGTCCAGTCCGGGCCAGGGCAGTCAAGTCCACCGACCTTTTAAACAAGGTCACTGACCTTTTAGACAAGGTCACTGAACTTTTAGACAAGGTCACTGAACTTTTAGACAAGGTCACTGAACTTTCAACAAGGTCACTGAACTTTTCAACAAGGTCACTGAACTTTTAAACAAGGTCACTGACCTATTAGACAAGGTCACTGACCTTTTCAACAAGATCACTGAACTTTTCAACAAGGTCACTGACCTTTTCAACAAGGTCACTGAACTTTTCAACAAGGTCACTGACCTTTTCATCAAGGTCACTGACCATTTCAACAAGGTCACTGACCTTTTCAACAAGGTCACTGACCTTTTCAACAAGGTCACTGACCTTTTCAACAAGGTCACTGACCTTTTCAACAAGGTCACTAACCTTTTCAACAAGGTCACTGACATTTTCAACAAGGTCACTGACCTTTTCAACAAGGTCACTGAACTTTTAGACAAGGTCACTGACCTTTTAGACAAGGTCACTGAACTTTTAGAGAAGTTCACTGAACTTTTAGATAAGGTCACTGACTTTTTAGACAAGGTCACTGAACTTTTCAACAAGGTCACTGACCTTTTAAACAAGGTCACTGACCTTTTAGACAAGGTCACTGAACTTTTAGAGAAGTTCACTGAACTTTTAGATAAGGTCACTGACTTTTTAGACAAGGTCACTGAACTTTTCAACAAGGTCACTGACCTTTTAAACAAGGTCACTGACCTTTTAAACAAGGTCACTGACCTTTTCAACAAGGTCACTGAACTTTTAAACAAGGTCACTGACCTTTTAAACAAGGTCACTGACCTTTTAAACAAGGTCACTGACCTTTTCAACAAGGTCACTGACCTTTTCAACAAGGTCACTGAACTTTTCAACAAGGTCACTGACCTTTTCAACAAGGTCACTGAACTTTTCAACAAGGTCACTGACCTTTTCATCAAGGTCACTGACCATTTCAACAAGGTCACTGACCTTTTCAACAAGGTCACTGACCTTTTCAACAAGGTCACTGACCTTTTCAACAAGGTCACTGACCTTTTAAACAAGGTCACTGACCTTTTCAACAAGGTCACTGACCTTTTCAACAAGGTCACTGAACTTTTAAACAAGGTCACTGACCTTTTAAACAAGGTCACTGACCTTTTAAACAAGGTCACTGACCTTTTCAACAAGGTCACTGACCTTTTCAACAAGGTCACTGAACTTTTAAACAAGGTCACTGACCTTTTAGACAAGGTCACTGAACTTTCAGAGAAGTTCACTGAACTTTTAGATAAGGTCACTGACTTTTTAGACAAGGTCACTGAACTTTTCAACAAGGTCACTGACCTTTTAGACAAGGTCACTGACCTTTTGAACAAGGTCACTGACCTTCTAGACAAGGTCACAGGTTCATTGAACTTTCAAACAAGGTCACTTGGACGGGACTGGACGGGACTGGACGGGACTGGACGGGACTGGATGGGACTGGACGGGACTGGACGGGACTGGACGGGACATGACGGGACTGGACAGGACTGGACTGGGCAGGACTGGACCGGACGGGACGGGGCTGGTTTTGACGGGACTGGACGGGACTTCACAGGACTGGTATGGACGATACCGAACTGGACGGGACTGGACGGACTGGACGGGACTGGACGGGACCGGACGGGACTGGACGGGACCGGACGGGACTGGACGGGACTGGACGGGACTGGGCGGGACTGGACGGGACTGGACGGGACTGGACGGGACTGGACGGGACTGGACGGGACGGGACTGGACGGGACTGGACGGGACTGGACGGGACTGGACGGGACTGGACGGGACTGGACGGGACTGGACGGGACTGGACGGGACTGGACGGGACTGGACTGGACTGGACGGGACTGGACGGGACTGGACGGGACTGGACGGGACTGGACGGGACTGGACGGGACTGGACGGGACTGGACGGGGCTGGACGGAAATGGACAGGACTGGACTGGACGGACTTGACGGGGCTGGCTCGGACTGGCCTGGATGGGACTGTACTAGACGGGACTGGACTGGACGGGGCTAGTCTTGACGGAGCTAGGCTTTACGGGACTTAATTTGATGGGACTGGCACGGACTCGAAAGGGCTGGACTGGACGAAACTGGATTAGACGGGACTGGACTCGACAGGACTGTACTGGACGGGACCGGACTGGTCGGGACTGGACTGGACGGGACTGGACTTGACGGGGCTGGCACGGACTGGACTGGGCCGGACCGGACAGAACTGGAGTGGACGGGACTGGACTTGACGGGACTGGACGGAAGTGGACTGGACGGAACTGGACTGGGCGGGTCCGGAATGGACGGGACTGGATGGGACTGGACTGGACGGGATTGGACTTGACCGGGCCGGCACGGATTAGACTGGGCTGGACTGGACGGGACTGGACTGGACGGGACTGGACTGGACGGGACTGGACTGGACGGGACTGGACTGGACGGGACTGTTCTTGACGGCGCTGGCCTGGACTGGACTGGACGGACCTGGGACGAACTGGACTGGAGAGGACTGGCGTGAACGGCACTGGACTGGGTAGGACTGGACTGGACGGGATAGGACTGGACGAAATTGGACTGGGCGGGACTGGACTGGACGGGACTGGACTGGACGGACTTGACGGGGCTGGCTCGGACTGGCCTGGACGGGACTGTACTAGACGGGACTGGACGGAAGTGGACTGGACGGAACTGGTCTGGGCGGGTCCGGAATGGACGGGACTGGATGGGACTGGACGGGACTTAACGGGACTGGACGGGACTGAACGGGACTGGACGGGACTGGACGGGACTGCACGGGACTGGACGGGACTGGACGGGACTGGACGGGACTGGACGGGACTGGACGGGACTGGACGGGACTGGACGGGACTGGATGGGACTGGACGGGACTGGACGGAACTGGACGGGACTGGACGGGACTGGACGGGACTGGACGGGACTGGACGGGACTGGACGGGACTGGACGGGGCTGGACAGGACTGGACTGGACGGACTTGACGGGGCTGGCTCGGACTGGCCTGGACGGGACTGTACTAGACGGGATTGGACTGGACGCGGCTAGACTTTGCGGAGCTAGGCTTTACGGGACTTAGTTTGATGGGACTGGCACGGTCTCGAACGGGCTGGACTGGACGGGACTGGATTAGACGGGACTGGACTGGACGGAACTGGACTGAACGGGACTGGACTGGACGGGGCTGGCCTGGACGGGACTGGAACGGACGGGAATGGAACGAACAGGATTGGACGGAACCGGACTGGATAGATGTTCGGGACTGGTGTGGACCGGATTGGATTTGACTGGACTGGTCGGAGCTCGACCTGACGGGACTGGACGGGACTAAACTTGACCGGACTTATTTTGACGGGCCTGGACTTGGCAGGACTGGTACGGACTCGACTGGGCTGGACTGGCCTGGACTGGACTGGACGGACCTGTGCCGGACTGGACTGGAGAGGACTGAATTGGACGGAACTGGACTAGACGGGACTGGACTGAACGGGGCTGGTCTCGACCGGATTGTATAGGACTGGACTGGGTGGGACTGGACTCGACTAGACTCGACGGGGCTGGCCTGTCCAGTCCCGTTCGTTCCAGTCCCGTTCGTTAGTGTCCCGTCCGTTCCAGTCCCACCCGTTCCAGCCCCGTCCGCTCCATGCCCGTCCGTTCCAGTCCCGTCCGTTCCAGTCCCGTCCATTCAAGTCCCGTCCGTTCCAGTCCCGTCCGTTCCAGTCCCGTCTGTTCCAGTCCCGTCCGTTCCAGCCCCGTCCATTTCAGTTCCGTCCGTTCCAGTCCCGTCCGTTCCAGTCCCGTCCGTTCCAGTCCCGTCCGTTCCAGTCCCGTCCGTTCCAGTCCCGTCCGTTCCAGTCCCGTCCGTTCCAGTCCCGTCCGTTCCAGTCCCGTCCGTTCCAGTCCCGTCCGTTCCAGTCCCGTCCGTTCCAGTCCCTCCCGTTCCAGTCCCGCCCGTTCCAGTCCCGCCCATTCCAGTCCCGTCCGTTCCATTCCCATCCGTTCCAGTCCCGTCCGTTCCAATCCCGCCCGTTCCAGTCCCGTCCGTTCCAGTCCCGTCCGTTCCATTCCCGTCCGTTCCATTCCCGTCCGTTCCAGTCCCGTACGTTCCAGTCGCGTCCGTTCCAATCCCGCCCGTTCCAGTCTCGTCCGTTCCAGTCCCGTGCGTTCGATTCCCGTCCGTTCCAATCCCGTCCGTTCCGGTCCCGTCCGTTCCAGTCCCGTCCGTTCCAGTCCCGTATGTTCCAGTCCCATTTTTTCCAGTCCCGTCCGTTCCATTCCCGTCCGCTCCAGTCCCGCCCGTTCGAGTCCCGTCCGTTCAAGTCCTTTCCGTTCCAGTCCTGTCCGTTCCAGTCCCGTCCGTTCCAGTCCCGTCCGTTCCAGTCCCATCCAGGCCAGCCCCGTCCAGTCCAGTCCCGTTTAGTCCAGTTCCGTCCAGTCCAGTTCCGTCAAGTCCAGTCCCGTCCAGTCCAGCCCCACCCAGTCCCGTCCAGTCCAGCCCGTTCGAGTCCGTGCCAGTCCTAGTACAGTCCCGTCCAGGCCAGTCCGAGCCAGCCCCGTCAAGTCCGTCCAGTCCATTCCTGTCCAGTCCCGTCCAGTCCCGTCCAGTCCCGTCCAGTCCCGTCCAGTCCCGTCCAGTCCCGTCCCGTCCCGTCCAGTCCCGTCCAGTCTCTTCCAGTCCCGTCCAGTCCCGTCCATTCCCGTCCAGTCCCGTCAAGTCCCGTCCAGTCCCATCCCGTCCCGTCCAGTTCCGTCCAGTCCCTTCCAGTCCCGTCCAGTCCCGTCCATTCCCGTCCAGTCCCGTCAAGTCCCGTCCAGTCCCGCCCAGTCCCGTCCAGTCCCGCCCAGTCCCGTTCAGTTCAGTATCGTCCATACCAGTCCTGTGAAGTCCCGTCCAGTCCCATCAAGACCAACTCCGTCCAGTCCAGTCCAGTCCTACCCAGTCCAGCCCCGTTCAGTTCAGTCCCGTCCAGTCCAGTCCCGTCCATTCCAGTCCCGTCCGTTCCAGTCCCGTCCATTCCAGTGCCGTCCGTTCCAGTCCCGTCTGTTCCAGTCCCGTCCTTTCCAGTCCCGTCCGTTCCATTCCCGTCCGTTCCGGTCCCGTCCGTTCCAGTCCCGTCCGTTCCAGTCCCGTCCAGGCCAGCCCCCTCCACTCAAGTCCCGTCCAGTCCACTTCCGTCCAGTCCAGTCCCGTCCAATAAAGTCCCGACATGTCCATTCTCGTCCAGTCCAGTCCTCTCCAGTACAGTCCCCCCCTGTTCAGTCCAGCCCAGGTCCGTCGAGTCCAGTCGGGATCAGCCCCGTCAGGCCCAATTCAGTCCCGTCCATTTCGGTCCCGTCCAGTCCCGTCCAATCCCGTCCAGTCCCGTTCAGTTCACTATCGTCCATACCAGTCCTGTGAAGTCCCGTCCAGTCCCGTCAAGACCAACCCCGTCCCGTCCAGTCCAGTCCTACCCAGTCCAGCCCCGTTCAGTTCAGTCCCGTCCAGTCCAGTTCCGTCGAGTCCAATTTCGTCCAGTCCAGTCCTACTCAGTCCAGTCCTACCCAGTCCAGTCCTACCCAGTCCAGTTCCGTTCAGTCCAGTTCCGTCCAGTCCCGTCCCGTCCTGTTAAGTCCAGTCCAGGCCCGTCCGTTCCAGTCCCGTCCATTCCAGTGCCGTCCGTTCCAGTCCCGTCTGTTCCAGTCCCGTCCTTTCCAGTCCCGTCCGTTCCATTCCCGTCCGTTCCGGTCCCGTCCGTTCCAGTCCCGTCCGTTCCAGTCCCGTCCAGGCCAGGCCCCTCCAGTCAAGTCCCGTCCAGTCCACTTCCGTCCAGTCCAGTCCCGTCCAGTACAGTCCCGACATGTCCAGTCTCGTCCAGTCCAGTCCTCTCCAGTACAGTCCCCTCCTGTTCAGTCCAGCCCAGGTCCGTCGAGTCCAGTCGGGACCAGCCCCGTCAAGTACAATTCAGTCCCGTCCATTTCGGTCCCGTCCAGTCCCGTCCAATCCCTTCCAGACCCGTCCAGACCAGCCCCGTCCAGTCCAGTTCCGTCCAGTCCAATTTCGTCCAGTCCAATCCCGTCCAGTCCAGTCCTACCCAGTCCAGTGCCGTTCACGCCAGTCCTCTCCAGTCCAGTCCGGCCCAGGTCCGTCCAGTCCAGTCCAGGCCAGCGCCGTCAAGAACAGTCCCGTCCAGTCCAGTCCCGTCCAGTTCAGTCCCGTCCAGTCCAGCCCAGTCTAATCCGTGCCGGCCGGGTCAAGTCCAATCGAGTCCAGTCCAGTCCCGTCAAGTCCAGTCCCGTCCACTCCAGTTCTGTCCAGTCCGGCCCAGTCCAGTCCGTGCCAGCCCCGTCAAGTCCAGTCCCGTCCAGTCCAGTCCCGACCAATCCGGTCCCGTCCAGTACAATCCTGTCCAGTCCAGTCCGGGCCAGGGCCGTCAAGTCCACCGACCTTTTAATCAAGGTCACTGACCTTTTAGACAAGGTCACTGAACTTTAAGACAAGGTCACTGAACTTTTAGACAAGGTCACTGAACTTTCAACAAGGTCACTGACCTTTTGAACAAGGTCACTGACCTATTAGACAAGGTCAGCGACCTTTTCAACAAGGTCACTGAACTTTTAAACAAGGTCACTGACCTATTAGACAAGGTCACTGACCTTTTCAACAAGATCACTGAACTTTTAAACAAGGTCACTGACCTTTTAGACAAGGTCACTGAACTTTTCAACAAGGTCACTGACCTTTTCAACAAGGTCACTGAACTTTTCAACAAGGTCACTGACCTTTTCATCAAGGTCACTGACCATTTCAACAAGGTCACTGACCTTTTCAACAAGGTCACTGAACTTTTCAACAAGGTCACTGACCTTTTCATCAAGGTCACTGACCATTTCAACAAGGTCACTGACCTTTTCAACAAGGTCACTGACCTTTTCAACAAGGTCACTGAACTTTTAAACAAGGTCACTGACCTTTTAGACAAGGTCACTGAACTTTTAGATAAGGTCACTGACCTTTTCAACAAGGTCACTGACCTTTTCAACAAGGTCACTGACCTTTCGAACAAGGTCACTGACCTTTTGAACAAGGTCACTGACCTTCTAGACAAGGTCACAGGTTCATTGAACTTTCAAACAAGGTCACTTGGACGGGACTGGACGGGACTGGACGGGACATGACGGGACTGGACAGGACTGGACTGGGCAGGACTGGACCGGACGGGACGGGGCTGGTTTTGACGGGACTGGACGGGACTTCACAGGACTGGTATGGACGATACCGAACTGGACGGGACTGGACGGACTGGACGGGACTGGACGGGACCGGACGGGACTGGACGGGACTGGGCGGGACTGGACTTGACTGGACGGGACTGGACGGGACTGGACGGGACTGGACGGGACTGGATGGGACTGGACGGGACTGGACGGGACTGGACGGGACATGACGGGACTGGACAGGACTGGACTGGGCAGGACTGGACTAGACGGGACGGGGCTGGTTCTGACGGGACTGGACGGGACTTCACATTACTGGTATGGACGATACCGAACTGGACGGGACTGGACGGACTGGACGGGACTGGACGGGACCGGACGGGACTGGACGGGACTGGGCGGGACTGGACGGGACTGGACGGGACTGGACGGGACTGGACGGGACTGGACGGGACGGGACTGGACGGGACTGGACGGGACTGGACGGGACTGGACGGGACTGGACGGGACTGGACTGGACTGGACTGGACGGGACTGGACGGGACTGGACGGGACTGGACGGGACTGGACGGGACTGGACGGGACTGGACGGGACTGGACGGGACTGGACGGGACTGGACGGGACTGGACGGGACTGGACGGGACTGGACGGGACTGGACGGGACTGGACGGGACTGGACGGGGCTGGACGGAAATGGACAGGACTGGACTGGACGGACTTGACGGGGCTGGCTCGGACTGGCCTGGATGGGACTGTACTAGACGGGACTGGACTGGACGGGGCTAGTCTTGACGGAGCTAGGCTTTACGGGACTTAATTTGATGGGACTGGCACGGACTCGAAAGGGCTGGACTGGACGAAACTGGATTAGACGGGACTGGACTCGACAGGACTGTACTGGACGGGACCGGACTGGTCGGGACTGGACTGGACGGGACTGGACTTGACGGGGCTGGCACGCACTGGACTGGGCCGGACTGGACAGAACTGGAGTGGACGGGACTGGACTTGACGGGACTGGACGAAAGTGGACTGGACGGAACTGGACTGGGCGGGTCCGGAATGGACGGGACTGGATGGGACTGGACTGGACGGGATTGGACTTGACCGGGCCGGCACGGATTAGACTGGGTTGGACTGGACGGGACTGGACTGGACGGGACTGTTCTTGACGGCGCTGGCCTGGACTGGACTGGACGGACCTGGGACGAACTGGACTGGAGAGGACTGGCGTGAACGGCACTGGACTGGGTAGGACTGGACCGGACGGGATAGGACTGGACGAAATTGGACTGGGCGGGACTGGACTGGACGGGACTGGACTGGACGGACTTGACGGGGCTGGCTCGGACTGGCCTGGACGGGACTGTACTAGACGGGACTGGACGGAAGTGGACTGGACGGTGCTGGACTGGGCGGGTCCGGAATGGACGGGACTGGATGGGACTGGACGGGACTTAACGGGACTGGACGGGACTGAACGGGACTGGACGGGACTGGACGGGACTGGACGGGACTGGACGGGACTGGACGGGACTGGACGGGACTGGACGGGACTGGACGGGACTGGACGGGACTGGACGGGACTGGACGGGACTGGACGGAACTGGACGGGACTGGACGGGACTGGACGGGACTGGACGGGACTGGACGGGACTGGACGGGACTGGACGGGGCTGGACAGGACTGGACTGGGCGGACTTGACGGGGCTGGCTCGGACTGGCCTGGACGGGACTGTACTAGACGGGACTGGACTGGACGCGGCTAGACTTGACGGAGCTAGGCTTTACGGGACTTAGTTTGATGGGACTGGCACGGTCTCGAACGGGCTGGACTGGACGGGACTGGATTAGACGGGACTGGACTGGGTAGGGCTTGGCTGGACGGGACTGGACTTGACGGAACTGGACTGGACGGAACTGGACTGAACGGGACTGGACTGGACGGGGCTGGCCTGGACGGGACTGGAACGGACGGGAATGGAACGGACAGGATTGGACGGAACCGGACTGGATAGATGTTCGGGACTGGTGTGGACCGGATTGGATTTGACTGGACTGGTCGGGGCTCGACCTGACGGGACTGGACGGGACTAAACTTGACCGGACTTATTTTGACGGGCCTGGACTTGGCAGGACTGGTACGGACTCGTCTGGGCTGGACTGGCCTGGACTGGACTGGACGGACCTGTGCCGGACTGGACTGGAGAGGACTGAATTGGACGGAACTGGACAAGACGGGACTGGACTGAACGGGGCTGGTCTCGACCGGATTGTATAGGACTGGACTGGGTGGGACTGGACTCGACTAGACTCGACGGGGCTGGCCTGTCCAGTCCCGTCCGTTCCAGTCCCGTTCGTTAGCGTCCCGTCCGTTCCATTCCCGTCCGTTCCAGTCCCGTCCGTTCCAGTCCCGTCCATTCCAGTCCCGTCCGTTCCAGTCCCGTCCGTTCCAGTCCCGTCTGTTCCAGTCCCGTCCGTTCCAGTCCCGTCCATTCCAGTTCCGTCCGTTCCAGTCCCGTCCGTTCCAGTCCCGTCCGTTCCAGTCCCGTCCGTTCCAGTCCCGTCCGTTCCAGTCCCTCCCGTTCCAGTCCCGCCCGTTCCAGTCCCGCCCATTCCAGTCCCGTCCGTTCCCTTCCCGTCCGTTCCAGTCCCGTCCGTTCCAATCCTGCCCGTTCCAGTCCCGTCCGTTCCAGTCCCGTCCGTTCCAGTCCCGTCCGTTCCATTCCCGTCCGTTCCATTCCCGTCCGTTCCAGTCCCGTCCGTTCCAGTCCCGTCCGTTCCAATCCCGCCCGTTCCAGTCTCGTCCGTTCCAGTCCCGTCCGTTCCACTCCCGTCCGTTCCATTCCCGTCCGTTCCAGTCCCGTCCGTTCCACTCCCGTCCGTTCCAGTCCCGTATGTTCCAGTCCCATCTGTTCCAGTCCCGTCCGTTCCATTCCCGTCCGCTCCAGTCCCGCCCGTTCGAGTCCCGTCCGTTCAAGTCCTTTCCGTTCCAGTCCTGTCCGTTCCAGTCCCGTCCGTTCCAGTCCCGTCCGTTCCAGTCCCATCCAGGCCAGCCCCGTCCAGTCCAGTCCCGCTCAGTCCAGTTCCGTCCAGTCCAGTTCCGTCAAGTCCAGTCCCGTCCAGTCCAGCCCCACCCAGTCCCGTCCAGTCCAGCCCGTTCGAGTCCGTGCAAGTCCTAGTACAGTCCCGTCCAGGCCGGTCCGAGCCAGCCCCGTCAAGTCCGTCCAGTCCATTCCTGTCCAGTCCCGTCCAGTCCCGTCCAGTCCCGTCCAGTCCCGTCCAGTCCCGTCCAGTCCCGTCCAGTCCCGCCCAGTCCCGTCCAGTCCCGTCCGGTCCCGTCCAGTCCCGTCCAGTCCGTCCAGTCCCGTCCAGTTCAGTATCGTCCATATAAGTCCTGTGAAGTCCCGTCCAGTCCCGTCAAGACCAACTACGTCCCGTCCAGCCCAGTCCTACCCAGTCCAGCCCCGTTCAGTTCAGTCCCGTCCAGTCCAGTCCCGTCCATTCCAGTCCCGTCCATTCAAGTGCCATCCGTTCCAGTCACGTCTGTTCCAGTCCCGTCCGTTCCAGTCCCGTCCGTTCCATTCCCGTCTGTTCCGGTCCCGTCCGTTTCAGTCCCGTCCGTTCCAGACCCGTCCAGGCCAGCCCCCTCCAGTCAAGTCCCGTCCAGTCCACTTCCGTCCAGTCCAGTCCCGTCCAGTACAGTCCCGACATGTCCAGTCTCGTCCAGTCCAGTCCTCTCCAGTACAGTCCCCTCCTGTTCAGTCCAGCCCAGGTCCGTCGAGTCCAGTCGGGACCCGCCCCGTAAGGCCCAATTCAGTCCCGTCCATTTCGGTCCCGTCCAGTCCCGTCCAATCCCGTCCAGTCCCGTCCAAACCAGCCCCGTCCAGTTCAGTCCCATCCAGTCCTGTCCAGTCCCGTCCAGTCCCGTCCAGTCCCGTCCAGTCCCGCCCAGTCCCGTTCAGTTCACTATCGTCCATACCAGTCCTGTGAAGTCCCGTCCAGTCCCGTCAAGACCAACCCCGTCCCGTCCAGTCCAGTCCTACCCAGTCCAGCCCCGTTCAGTTCAGTCCCGTCCAGTCCAGTGCCGTCGAGTCCAATTTCGTCCAGTCCAGCCCTACTCAGTCCAGTCCTACCCAGTCCAGTCCTACAGAGTCCAGTTCCGTTCAGTCCAGTTCCGTCCAGTCCAGGCCCGTGCAGCCCAGTCCCGTCCAGTCCAGTCCCGTCCAGTCCATCCCCGCCCAGTCCAGTTCCGTCCAGTCCACTTCCGTCCAGTCCAGTCCCGTCCAGTACAGTCCCGACATGTCCAGTCCCGTCCAGTCCAGGCCTTTCCAGTACAGTCCCCTCCTGTTCAGTCCAGCCCTGGTCCGTCAAGTCCAGTCGGGACCAGCCCCGTCAAGTCCAATTCAGTCCCGTCCATTTCGGTCCCGTCCAGTCCCGTCCAATCCTTTCCAGTCCCGTCCAGACCAGCCCCGTCCAGTTCAGTCCCGTCCAGTCCAGTTCCGTCCAGTCCAATTTCGTCCAGTCCAATCCCGTCCAGTCCAGTCCTACCCAGTCCAGTGCCGTTCACGCCAGTCCTCTCCAGTCCAGTCCGGCCCAGGTCCGTCCAGTCCAGTCCAGGCCAGCGCCGTCAAGAACAGTCCCGTCCAGTCCAGTCCCGTCCAGTCCAGCCCAGTCTAATCCGTGCCGGCCCGGTCAAGTCCAATCCCGTCCAGTCCAGTCCCGTCAAGTCCAGTCCCGTCCAGTCCAGTCCCGTCCAGTCCAGTCCCGTCCAGTCCACCCAGTCTAATCCGTGCCGGCCCCGTCAAGTCCAGTCCCGTCCAGTCCAGTCCCGACCAGTCCGGTCCCGTCCAGTACAATCCTGTCCAGTCCAGTCCGGGCCAGGGCAGTCAAGTCCACCGACCTTTTAAACAAGGTCACTGACCTTTTAGACAAGGTCACTGAACTTTTAGACAAGGTCACTGAACTTTTAGACAAGGTCACTGAACTTTCAACAAGGTCACTGACCTTTTGAACAAGGTCACTGACCTATTAGACAAGGTCAGCGACCTTTTCAACAAGGTCACTGAACTTTTAAACAAGGTCACTGACCTATTAGACAAGGTCACTGACCTTTTCAACAAGATCACTGAACTTTTCAACAAGGTCACTGACCTTTTCAACAAGGTCACTGAACTTTTCAACAAGGTCACTGACCTTTTCATCAAGGTCACTGACCATTTCAACAAGGTCACTGACCTTTTCAACAAGGTCACTGACCTTTTCAACAAGGTCACTGACCTTTTCAACAAGGTCACTGACCTTTTCAACAAGGTCACTGACCTTTTCAACAAGGTCACTGACCTTTTCAACAAGGTCACTGAACTTTTAAACAAGGTCACTGACCTTTTAGACAAGGTCACTGAACTTTTAGAGAAGTTCACTGAACTTTTAGATAAGGTCACTGACTTTTTAGACAAGGTCACTGAACTTTTCAACAAGGTCACTGACCTTTTAGACAAAGTCACTGACCTTTTGAACAAGGTCACTGACCTTCTAGACAAGGTCACAGGTTCATTGAACTTTCAAACAAGGTCACTTGGACGGGACTGGACGGGACTGGACGGGACTGGACGGGACTGGACGGGACTGGATGGGACTGGACGGGACTGGACGGGACTGGACGGGACATGACGGGACTGGACAGGACTGGACTGGGCAGGACTGGACCGGACGGGACGGGGCTGGTTTTGACGGGACTGGACGGGACTTCACAGGACTGGTATGGACGATACCGAACTGGACGGGACTGGACGGACTGGACGGGACTGGACGGGACCGGACGGGACTGGACGGGACTGGGCGGGACTGGACGGGACTGGACGGGACTGGACGGGACTGGACGGGACGGGACTGGACGGGACTGGACGGGACTGGACGGGACTGGACGGGACTGGACGGGACTGGACGGGACTGGACGGGACTGGACGGGACTGGACGGGACTGGACTGGACTGGACGGGACTGGACGGGACTGGACGGGACTGGACGGGACTGGACGGGACTGGACGGGACTGGACGGGACTGGACGGGACTGGACGGGACTGGACGGGACTGGACGGGACTGGACGGGGCTGGACGGAAATGGACAGGACTGGACTGGACGGACTTGACGGGGCTGGCTCGGACTGGCCTGGATGGGACTGTACTAGACGGGACTGGACTTGACGGGACTGGACGGAAGTGGACTGGACGGAACTGGACTGGGCGGGTCCGGAATGGACGGGACTGGATGGGACTGGACTGGACGGGATTGGACTTGACCGGGCCGGCACGGATTAGACTGGGCTGGACTGGACTGGACGGGACTGGACGGGACATGACGGGACTGGACAGGACTGGACTGGGCAGGACTGGACCGGACGGGACGGGGCTGGTTTTGACGGGACTGGACGGGACTTCACAGGACTGGTATGGACGATACCGAACTGGACGGGACTGGACGGACTGGACGGGACTGGACGGGACCGGACGGGACTGGACGGGACTGGGCGGGACTGGACTTGACTGGACGGGACTGGACGGGACTGGACGGGACTGGACGGGACTGGATGGGACTGGACGGGACTGGACGGGACTGGACGGGACATGACGGGACTGGACAGGACTGGACTGGGCAGGACTGGACTAGATGGGACGGGGCTGGTTTTGACGGGACTGGACGGGACTTCACAGGACTGGTATGGACGATACCGAACTGGACGGGACTGGACGGACTGGACGGGACTGGACGGGACCGGACGGGACTGGACGGGACTGGGCGGGACTGGACGGGACTGGACGGGACTGGACGGGACTGGACGGGACTGGACGGGACGGGACTGGACGGGACTGGACGGGACTGGACGGGACTGGACGGGACTGGACGGGACTGGACTGGACTGGACTGGACGGGACTGGACGGGACTGGACGGGACTGGACGGGACTGGACGGGACTGGACGGGACTGGACGGGACTGGACGGGACTGGACGGGACTGGACGGGACTGGACGGGACTGGACGGGACTGGACGGGACTGGACGGGACTGGACGGGACTGGACGGGACTGGACGGGGCTGGACGGAAATGGACAGGACTGGACTGGACGGACTTGACGGGGCTGGCTCGGACTGGCCTGGATGGGACTGTACTAGACGGGACTGGACTGGACGGGGCTAGTCTTGACGGAGCTAGGCTTTACGGGACTTAATTTGATGGGACTGGCACGGACTCGAAAGGGCTGGACTGGACGAAACTGGATTAGACGGGACTGGACTCGACAGGACTGTACTGGACGGGACCGGACTGGTCGGGACTGGACTGGACGGGACTGGACTTGACGGGGCTGGCACGGACTGGACTGGGCCGGACTGGACAGAACTGGAGTGGACGGGACTGGACTTGACGGGACTGGACGAAAGTGGACTGGACGGAACTGGACTGGGCGGGTCCGGAATGGACGGGACTGGATGGGACTGGACTGGACGGGATTGGACTTGACCGGGCCGGCACGGATTAGACTGGGCTGGACTGGACGGGACTGGACTGGACGGGACTGTTCTTGACGGCGCTGGCCTGGACTGGACTGGACGGACCTGGGACGAACTGGACTGGAGAGGACTGGCGTGAACGGCACTGGACTGGGTAGGACTGGACCGGACGGGATAGGACTGGACGAAATTGGACTGGGCGGGACTGGACTGGACGGGACTGGACTGGACGGACTTGACGGGGCTGGCTCGGACTGGCCTGGACGGGACTGTACTAGACGGGACTGGACGGAAGTGGACTGGACGGTGCTGGACTGGGCGGGTCCGGAATGGACGGGACTGGATGGGACTGGACGGGACTTAACGGGACTGGACGGGACTGAACGGGACTGGACGGGACTGGACGGGACTGGACGGGACTGGACGGGACTGGACGGGACCGGACGGGACTGGACGGAACTGGACGGGACTGGACGGGACTGGACGGGACTGGACGGGACTGGACGGGACTGGACGGGACTGGACGGGGCTGGACAGGACTGGACTGGACGGACTTGACGGGGCTGGCTCGGACTGGCCTGGACGGGACTGTACTAGACGGGACTGGACTGGACGCGGCTAGACTTGACGGAGCTAGGCTTTACGGGACTTAGTTTGATGGGACTGGCACGGTCTCGAACGGGCTGGACTGGACGGGACTGGATTAGACGGGACTGGACTGGGTAGGGCTTGGCTGGACGGGACTGGACTTGACGGAACTGGACTGGACGGAACTGGACTGAACGGGACTGGACTGGACGGGGCTGGCCTGGACGGGACTGGAACGGACGGGAATGGAACGGACAGGATTGGACGGAACCGGACTGGATAGATGTTCGGGACTGGTGTGGACCGGATTGGATTTGACTGGACTGGTCGGGGCTCGACCTGACGGGACTGGACGGGACTAAACTTGACCGGACTTATTTTGACGGGCCTGGACTTGGCAGGACTGGTACGGACTCGTCTGGGCTGGACTGGCCTGGACTGGACTGGACGGACCTGTGCCGGACTGGACTGGAGAGGACTGAATTGGACGGAACTGGACAAGACGGGACTGGACTGAACGGGGCTGGTCTCGACCGGATTGTATAGGACTGGACTGGGTGGGACTGGACTCGACTAGACTCGACGGGGCTGGCCTGTCCAGTCCCGTCCGTTCCAGTCCCGTTCGTTAGCGTCCCGTCCGTTCCAGTCCCACCCGTTCCAGCCCCGTCCGTTCCATTCCCGTCCGTTCCATTCCCGTCCGTTCCAGTCCCGTCCGTTCCAGTCCCGTCCATTCCAGTCCCGTCCGTTCCAGTCCCGTCCATTCCAGTCCCGTCTGTTCCAGTCCCGTCCGTTCCAGTCCCGTCCATTCCAGTTCCGTCCGTTCCAGTCCCGTCCGTTCCAGTCCCGTCCGTTCCAGTCCCGTCCGTTCCAGTCCCGTCCGTTCCAGTCCCGTCCGTTCCAGTCCCGTCCGTTCCAGTCCCGTCCGTTCCAGTCCCTCCCGTTCCAGTCCCGCCCGTTCCAGTCCCGCCCATTCCAGTCCCGTCCGTTCCCTTCCCGTCCGTTCCAGTCCCGTCCGTTCCAATCCCGCCCGTTCCAGTCCCGTCCGTTCCAGTCCCGTCCGTTCCAGTCCCGTCCGTTCCATTCCCGTCCGTTCCATTCCCGTCCGTTCCAGTCCCGTCCGTTCCAGTCCCGTCCGTTCCAATCCCGCCCGCTCCAGTCTCGTCCGTTCCAGTCCCGTCCGTTCCATTCCCGTCCGTTCCATTCCCGTCCGTCCCAGTCCCGTCCGTTCCACTCACGTCCGTTCCAGTCCCGTATGTTCCAGTCCCATCTGTTCCAGTCCCGTCCGTTCCATTCCCGTCCGCTCCAGTCCCGCCCGTTCGAGTCCCGTCCGTTCAAGTCCTTTCCGTTCCAGTCCTGTCCGTTCCAGTCCCGTCCGTTCCAGTCCCGTCCGTTCCAGTCCCATCCAGGCCAGCCCCGTCCAGTCCAGTCCCGTTCAGTCCAGTTCCGTCCAGTCCAGTTCCGTCAAGTCCAGTCCCGTCCAGTCCAGCCCCACCCAGTCCCGTCCAGTCCAGCCCGTTCGAGTCCGTGCCAGTCCTAGTACAGTCCCGTCCAGGCCGGTCCGAGCCAGCCCCGTCAAGTCCGTCCAGTCCATTCCTGTCCAGTCCCGTCCAGTCCCGTCCAGTCCCGTCCAGTCCCGTCCAGTCCCGTCCAGTCCCGTCCAGTCCCGTCCAGTCCCGCCCAGTCCCGTCCAGTCCCGTCCGGTCCCGTCCAGTCCCGTCCAGTCCGTCCAGTCCCGTCCAGTTCAGTATCGTCCATATAAGTCCTGTGAAGTCCCGTCCAGTCCCGTCAAGACCAACTACGTCCCGTCCAGCCCAGTCCTACCCAGTCCAGCCCCGTTCAGTTCAGTCCCGTCCAGTCCAGTCCCGTCCATTCCAGTCCCGTCCATTCAAGTGCCATCCGTTCCAGTCACGTCTGTTCCAGTCCCGTCCGTTCCAGTCCCGTCCGTTCCATTCCCGTCCGTTCCGGTCCCGTCCGTTTCAGTCCCGTCCGTTCCAGACCCGTCCAGGCCAGCCCCCTCCAGTCAAGTCCCGTCCAGTCCACTTCCGTCCAGTCCAGTCCCGTCCAGTACAGTCCCGACATGTCCAGTCTCGTCCAGTCCAGTCCTCTCCAGTACAGTCCCCTCCTGTTCAGTACAGCCCAGGTCCGTCGAGTCCAGTCGGGACCCGCCCCGTAAGGCCCAATTCAGTCCCGTCCATTTCGGTCCCGTCCAGTCCCGTCCAATCCCGTCCAGTCCCGTCCAAACCAGCCCCGTCCAGTTCAGTCCCATCCAGTCCTGTCCAGTCCCGTCCAGTCCCGTCCAGTCCCGTCCAGTCCCGCCCAGTCCCGTTCAGTTCACTATCGTCCATACCAGTCCTGTGAAGTCCCGTCCAGTCCCGTCAAGACCAACCCCGTCCCGTCCAGTCCAGTCCTACCCAGTCCAGCCCCGTTCAGTTCAGTCCCGTCCAGTCCAGTGCCGTCGAGTCCAATTTCGTCCAGTCCAGCCCTACTCAGTCCAGTCCTACCCAGTCCAGTCCTACCCAGTCCAGTTCCGTTCAGTCCAGTTCCGTCCAGTCCAGGCCCGTGCAGCCCAGTCCCGTCCAGTCCAGTCCCGTCCAGTCCATCCCCGCCCAGTCCAGTTCCGTCCAGTCCACTTCCGTCCAGTCCAGTCCCGTCCAGTACAGTCCCGACATGTCCAGTCCCGTCCAGTCCAGGCCTTTCCAGTACAGTCCCCTCCTGTTCAGTCCAGCCCTGGTCCGTCAAGTCCAGTCGGGACCAGCCCCGTCAAGTCCAATTCAGTCCCGTCCATTTCGGTCCCGTCCAGTCCCGTCCAATCCTTTCCAGTCCCGTCCAGACCAGCCCCGTCCAGTTCAGTCCCGTCCAGTCCAGTTCCGTCCAGTCCAATTTCGTCCAGTCCAATCCCGTCCAGTCCAGTCCTACCCAGTCCAGTGCCGTTCACGCCAGTCCTCTCCAGTCCAGTCCGGCCCAGGTCCGTCCAGTCCAGTCCAGACCAGCGCCGTCAAGAACAGTCCCGTCCAGTCCAGTCCCGTCCAGTCCAGCCCAGTCTAATCCGTGCCGGCCCGGTCAAGTCCAATCCCGTCCAGTCCAGTCCCGTCAAGTCCAGTCCCGTCCAGTCCAGTCCCGTCCAGTCCAGTCCCGTCCAGTCCACCCAGTCTAATCCGTGCCGGCCCCGTCAAGTCCAGTCCCGTCCAGTCCAGTCCCGACCAGTCCGGTCCCGTCCAGTACAATCCTGTCCAGTCCAGTCCGGGCCAGGGCAGTCAAGTCCACCGACCTTTTAAACAAGGTCACTGACCTTTTAGACAAGGTCACTGAACTTTTAGACAAGGTCACTGAACTTTTAGACAAGGTCACTGAACTTTCAACAAGGTCACTGACCTTTTGAACAAGGTCACTGACCTATTAGACAAGGTCAGCGACCTTTTCAACAAGGTCACTGAACTTTTAAACAAGGTCACTGACCTATTAGACAAGGTCACTGACCTTTTCAACAAGATCACTGAACTTTTCAACAAGGTCACTGACCTTTTCAACAAGGTCACTGAACTTTTCAACAAGGTCACTGACCTTTTCATCAAGGTCACTGACCATTTCAACAAGGTCACTGACCTTTTCAACAAGGTCACTGACCTTTTCAACAAGGTCACTGACCTTTTCAACAAGGTCACTGACCTTTTCAACAAGGTCACTGACCTTTTCAACAAGGTCACTGACCTTTTCAACAAGGTCACTGAACTTTTAAACAAGGTCACTGACCTTTTAGACAAGGTCACTGAACTTTTAGAGAAGTTCACTGAACTTTTAGATAAGGTCACTGACTTTTTAGACAAGGTCACTGAACTTTTCAACAAGGTCACTGACCTTTTAGACAAAGTCACTGACCTTTTGAACAAGGTCACTGACCTTCTAGACAAGGTCACAGGTTCATTGAACTTTCAAACAAGGTCACTTGGACGGGACTGGACGGGACTGGACGGGACTGGACGGGACTGGATGGGACTGGACGGGACTGGACGGGACTGGACGGGACATGACGGGACTGGACAGGACTGGACTGGGCAGGACTGGACCGGACGGGACGGGGCTGGTTTTGACGGGACTGGACGGGACTTCACAGGACTGGTATGGACGATACCGAACTGGACGGGACTGGACGGACTGGACGGGACTGGACGGGACCGGACGGGACTGGACGGGACTGGGCGGGACTGGACGGGACTGGACGGGGCTGGACGGGACTGGACGGGACTGGACGGGACGGGACTGGACGGGACTGGACGGGACTGGACGGGACTGGACGGGACTGGACGGGACTGGACGGGACTGGACGGGACTGGACGGGACTGGACGGGACTGGACGGGACTGGACTGGACTGGACGGGACTGGACGGGACTGGACGGGACTGGACGGGACTGGACGGGACTGGACGGGACTGGACGGGACTGGACGGGACTGGACGGGACTGGACGGGACTGGACGGGGCTGGACGGAAACGGACAGGACTGGACTGGACGGACTTGACGGGGCTGGCTCGGACTGGCCTGGATGGGACTGTACTAGACGGGACTGGACTGGACGGGGCTAGTCTTGACGGAGCTAGGCTTTACGGGACTTAATTTGATGGGACTGGCACGGACTCGAAAGGGCTGGACTGGACGAAAATGGATTAGACGGGACTGGACTCGACAGGACTGTACTGGACGGGACCGGACTGGTCGGGACTGGACTGGACGGGACTGGACTTGACGGGGCTGGCACGGACTGGACTGGGCCGGACCGGACAGAACTGGAGTGGACGGGACTGGACTTGACGGGACTGGACGGAAGTGGACTGGACGGAACTGGACTGGGCGGGTCCGGAATGGACGGGACTGGATGGGACTGGACTGGACGGGATTGGACTTGACCGGGCCGGCACGGATTAGACTGGGCTGGACTGGACGGGACTGGACTGGACGGGACTGGACTGGACGGGACTGTTCTTGACGGCGCTGGCCTGGACTGGACTGGACGGACCTGGGACGAACTGGACTGGAGAGGACTGGCGTGAACGGCACTGGACTGGGTAGGACTGGACTGGACGGGATAGGACTGGACGAAATTGGACTGGGCGGGACTGGACTGGACGGGACTGGACTGGACGGACTTGACGGGGCTGGCTCGGACTGGCCTGGACGGGACTGTACTAGACGGGACTGGACGGAAGTGGACTGGACGGAACTGGACTGGGCGGGTCCGGAATGGACGGGACTGGATGGGACTGGACGGGACTTAACGGGACTGGACGGGACTGAACGGGACTGGACGGGACTGGACGGGACTGCACGGGACTGGACGGGACTGGACGGGACTGGACGGGACTGGACGGGACTGGACGGGACTGGACGGGACTGGACGGGACTGGACGGAACTGGACGGGACTGGACGGGACTGGACGGGACTGGACGGGACTGGACGGGACTGGACGGGACTGGACGGGGCTGGACAGGACTGGACTGGACGGACTTGACGGGGCTGGCTCGGACTGGCCTGGACGGGACTGTACTAGACGGGATTGGACTGGACGAGGCTAGACTTGACGGAGCTAGGCTTTACGGGACTTAGTTTGATGGGACTGGCACGGTCTCGAACGGGCTGGACTGGACGGGACTGGATTAGACGGGACTGGACTGGGTAGGGCTTGGCTGGACGGACTGGACTTGACGGAACTGGACTGGACGGAACTGGACTGAACGGGACTGGACTGGACGGGGCTGGCCTGGACGGGACTGGAACGGACGGGAATGGAACGAACAGGATTGGACGGAACCGGACTGGATAGATGTTCGGGACTGGTGTAGACCGGATTGGATTTGACTGGACTGGTCGGGGCTCGACCTGACGGGACTGGACGGGACTAAACTTGACCGGACTTATTTTGACGGGCCTGGACTTGGCAGGACTGGTACGGACTCGACTGGGCTGGACTGGCCTGGACTGGACTGGACGGACCTGTGCCGGACTGGACTGGAGAGGACTGAATTGGACGGAACTGGACTAGACGGGACTGGACTGAACGGGGCTGGTCTCGACCGGATTGTATAGGACTGGACTGGGTGGGACTGGACTCGACTAGACTCGACGGGGCTGGCCTGTCCAGTCCCGTCCGTTCCAGTCCCTCCCGTTCAGTCCAGTTCCGTCCAGTCCAGTTCCGTCAAGTCCAGTCCGTCCAGCCAAGCCCTACCCAGTCCAGTCCCGTCCATTCCAGTCCCGTCCGTTCCAGTCCCGTCCGTTCCAGTCCCGTCTGTTCCAGTCCCGTCCGTTCCAGCCCCGTCCATTTCAGTTCCGTCCGTTCCAGCTCCGTCCGTTCCAGTCCCTCCCGTTCCAGTCCCGCCCGTTCCAGTCCCGCCCATTCCAGTCCCGTCCGTTCCATTCCCATCCGTTCCAGTCCCGTCCGTTCCAATCCCGCCCGTTCCAGTCCCGTCCGTTCCAGTCCCGTCCGTTCCATCCCCGTCCGTTCCATTCCCGTCCGTTCCAGTCCCGTCCGTTCCAGTCGCGTCCGTTCCAATCCCGCCCGTTCCAGTCTCGTCCGTTCCAGTCCCGTCCGTTCCATTCCCGTCCGTTCCATTCCCGTCCGTTCCGGTCCCGTCCGAACCAGTCCCGTCCGTTCCAGTCCCGTATGTTCCAGTCCCATTTGTTCCAGTCCCGTCCGTTCCATTCCCGTCCGCTCCAGTCCGACCCGTTCGAGTCCCGTCCGTTCAAGTCCTTTCCGTTCCAGTCCTGTCCGTTCCAGTCCCGCCCGTTCCAGTCCCGTCCGTTCCAGTCCCATCCAGGCCAGCCCCGTCCAGTCCAGTCCCGTTTAGTCCAGTTCCGTCCAGTCCAGTTCCGTCAAGTCCAGTCCCGTCCAGTCCAGCCCCACCCAGTCCCGTCCAGTCCAGCCCGTTCGAGTCCGTGCCAGTCCTAGTACAGTCCCGTCCAGGCCAGTCCGAGCCAGCCCCGTCAAGTCCGTCCAGTCCATTCCTGTCCAGTCCCGTCCAGTCCCGTCCAGTCCCGTCCAGTCCCGTCCAGTCCCGTCCCGTCTCGTCCAGTCCCGTCCAGTCTCTTCCAGTCCCGTCCAGTCCCGTCCATTCCCGTCCAGTCCCGTCAAGTCCCGTCCAGTCCCGTCCCGTCCCGTCCAGTTCCGTCCAGTCCCTTCCAGTCCCGTCCAGTCCCGTCCATTCCCGTCCAGTCCCGTCAAGTCCCGTCCAGTCCCGCCCAGTCCCGTCCAGTCCCGCCCAGTCCCGTTCAGTTCAGTATCGTCCATACCAGTCCTGTGAAGTCCCGTCCAGTCCCATCAAGACCAACTCCGTCCAGTCCAGTCCAGTCCTACCCAGTCCAGCCCCGTTCAGTTCAGTCCCGTCCAGTCCAGTCCCGTCCATTCCAGTCCCGTCCGTTCCAGTCCCGTCCATTCCAGTGCCGTCCGTTCCAGTCCCGTCTGTTCCAGTCCCGTCCTTTCCAGTCCCGTCCGTTCCATTCCCGTCCGTTCCGGTCCCGTCCGTTCCAGTCCCGTCCGTTCCAGTCCCGTCCAGGCCAGGCCCCTCCACTCAAGTCCCGTCCAGTCCACTTCCGTCCAGTCCAGTCCCGTCCAATAAAGTCCCGACATGTCCATTCTCGTCCAGTCCAGTCCTCTCCAGTACAGTCCCCCCCTGTTCAGTCCAGCCCAGGTCCGTCGAGTCCAGTCGGGATCAGCCCCGTCAGGCCCAATTCAGTCCCGTCCATTTCGGTCCCGTCCAGTCCCGTCCAATCCCGTCCAGTCCCGTTCAGTTCACTATCGTCCATACCAGTCCTGTGAAGTCCCGTCCAGTTCCGTCAAGACCAACCCCGTCCCGTCCAGTCCAGTCCTACCCAGTCCAGCCCCGTTCAGTTCAGTCCCGTCCAGTCCAGTTCCGTCGAGTCCAATTTCGTCCAGTCCAGTCCTACTCAGTCCAGTCCTACCCAGTCCAGTCCTACCCAGTCCAGTTCCGTTCAGTCCAGTTCCGTCCAGTCCCGTCCCGTCCTGTTAAGTCCAGTCCAGGCCCGTCCGTTCCAGTCCCGTCCATTCCAGTGCCGTCCGTTCCAGTCCCGTCTGTTCCAGTCCCGTCCTTTCCAGTCCCGTCCGTTCCATTCCCGTCCGTTCCGGTCCCGTCCGTTCCAGTCCCGTCCGTTCCAGTCCCGTCCAGGCCAGCCCCCTCCAGTCAAGTCCCGTCCAGTCCACTTCCGTCCAGTCCAGTCCCGTCCACTCCAGTTCTGTCCAGTCCGGCCCAGTCCAGTCCGTGCCAGCCCCGTCAAGTCCAGTCCCGTCCAGTCCAGTCCCGACCAATCCGGTCCCGTCCAGTACAATCCTGTCCAGTCCAGTCCGGGCCAGGGCCGTCAAGTCCACCGACCTTTTAATCAAGGTCACTGACCTTTTAGACAAGGTCACTGAACTTTAAGACAAGGTCACTGAACTTTTAGACAAGGTCACTGAACTTTCAACAAGGTCACTGACCTTTTGAACAAGGTCACTGACCTATTAGACAAGGTCAGCGACCTTTTCAACAAGGTCACTGAACTTTTAAACAAGGTCACTGACCTATTAGACAAGGTCACTGACCTTTTCAACAAGATCACTGAACTTTTAAACAAGGTCACTGACCTTTTAGGCAAGGTCACTGAACTTTTCAACAAGGTCACTGACCTTTTCAACAAGGTCACTGAACTTTTCAACAAGGTCACTGACCTTTTCATCAAGGTCACTGACCATTTCAACAAGGTCACTGACCTTTTCAACAAGGTCACTGAACTTTTCAACAAGGTCACTGACCTTTTCATCAAGGTCACTGACCATTTCAACAAGGTCACTGACCTTTTCAACAAGGTCACTGACCTTTTCAACAAGGTCACTGACCTTTTCAACAAGGTCACTGAACTTTTAAACAAGGTCACTGACCTTTTAGACAAGGTCACTGAACTTTTAGATAAGGTCACTGACCTTTTCAACAAGGTCACTGACCTTTTCAACAAGGTCACTGACCTTTCGAACAAGGTCACTGACCTTCTAGACAAGGTCACAGGTTCATTGAACTTTCAAACAAGGTCACTTGGACGGGACTGGACGGGACTGGACGGGACATGACGGGACTGGACAGGACTGGACTGGGCAGGACTGGACCGGACGGGACGGGGCTGGTTTTGACGGGACTGGACGGGACTTCACAGGACTGGTATGGACGATACCGAACTGGACGGGACTGGACGGACTGGACGGGACTGGACGGGACCGGACGGGACTGGACGGGACTGGGCGGGACTGGACTTGACTGGACGGGACTGGACGGGACTGGACGGGACTGGATGGGACTGGACGGGACTGGACGGGACTGGACGGGACATGACGGGACTGGACAGGACTGGACTGGGCAGGACTGGACTAGACGGGACGGGGCTGGATTTGACGGGACTGGACGGGACTTCACAGGACTGGTATGGACGATACCGAACTGGACGGGACTGGACGGACTGGACGGGACTGGACGGGACCGGACGGGACTGGACGGGACTGGGCGGGACTGGACGGGACTGGACGGGACTGGACGGGACTGGACGGGACTGGACGGGACGGGACTGGACGGGACTGGACGGGACTGGACGGGACTGGACGGGACTGGACGGGACTGGACGGGACTGGACTGGACTGGACTGGACGGGACTGGACGGGACTGGACGGGACTGGACGGGACTGGACGGGACTGGACGGGACTGGACGGGACTGGACGGGACTGGACGGGACTGGACGGGACTGGACGGGACTGGACGGGACTGGACGGGACTGGACGGTACTGGACAGGACTGGACTGGACGGACTTGACGGGGCTGGCTCGGACTGGCCTGGACGGGACTGTACTAGACGGGACTGGACTGGACGCGGCTAGACGATATTGGACTGGGCGGGACTGGACTGGACGGGACTGGACTGGACGGACTTGACGGGGCTGGCTCGGACTGGCCTGGACGGGACTGTACTAGACGGGACTGGACTGGACGGAAGTGGACTGGACGGTGCTGGACTGGGCGGGTCCGGAATGGACGGGACTGGATGGGACTGGACGGGACTTAACGGGACTGGACGGGACTGAACGGGACTGGACGGGACTGGACGGGACTGGACGGGACTGGACGGGACTGGACGGGACTGGACGGGACTGGACGGGACTGGACGGGACTGGACGGGACTGGACGGGACTGGACGGAACTGGACGGGACTGGACGGGACTGGACGGGACTGGACGGGACTGGACGGGACTGGACGGGACTGGACGGGGCTGGACAGGACTGGACTGGACGGACTTGACGGGGCTGGCTCGGACTGGCCTGGACGGACCTGTGCCGGACTGGACTGGAGAGGACTGAATTGGATGGAACTGGACTAGACGGGACTGGACTGAACGGGGCTGGTCTCGACCGGATTGTATAGGACTGGACTGGGTGGGACTGGACTCGACTAGACTCGACGGGGCTGGCCTGTCCAGTCCCGTCCGTTCCAGTCCCGTTCGTTAGTGTCCCGTTCGTTCCAGTCCCACCCGTTCCAGCCCCGTCCGTTCCATTCCCGTCCGTTCCAGTCCCGTCCGTTCCATTCCCGTCCACTCCAGTCCCGCCCGTTCGAGTCCCGTCCGTTCAAGTCCTTTCCGTTCCAGTCCTGTCCGTTCCAGTCCCGTCCGTTCCAGTCACGTCCGTTCCAGTCCCGTCCGTTCCAGTCCCATCCAGGCCAGCCCCGTCCAGTCCAGTCCCGTTCAGTCCAGTTCCGTCCAGTCCAGTCCCGTCAAGTCCCGTCCAGTCCCGTCCCGTCCCGTCCAGTTCCATCCAGTCCCTTCCAGTCCCGTCCAGTCCCGTCCATTCCCGTCCAGTCCCGTCAAGTCCCGTCCAGTCCCGCCCAGTCCCGTCCAGTCCCGCCCAGTCCCGTTCAGTTCAGTATCGTCCATACCAGTCCTGTGAAGTCCCGTCCAGTCCCATCAAGACCAACTCCGTCCCGTCCAGTCCAGTCCTACCCAGTCCAGCCCCGTTCAGTTCAGTCCCGTCCAGTCCAGTCCCGTCCATTCCAGTCCCGTCCGTTCCAGTCCCGTCCATTCCAGTGCCGTCCGTTCCAGTCCCGTCTGTTCCAGTCCCGTCCTTTCCAGTCCCGTCCGTTCCATTCCCGTCCGTTCCGGTCCCGTCCGTTCCAGTCCCGTCCAGGCCAGCCCCCTCCACTCAAGTCCCGTCCAGTCCACTTCCGTCCAGTCCAGTCCCGTCCAGTACAGTCCCGACATGTCCATTCTCGTCCAGTCCAGTCCTCTCCAGTACAGTCCCCCCCTGTTCAGTCCAGCCCAGGTCCGTCGAGTCCAGTCGGGATTATTTATTATTTATTATTATTTATTTATTATTATTATTTATTATTCACAAGTGTTGTATGACAATGTATATGTATCTGCAAAGCCTTAAGGGCTTGTCTGCAGAAGACTGGTTACAAATAAATTTACAATAAACTGTGAGTCGATTGATCTTCGTTTACAAATGAGTGCAGATATTAAAATGGGACATAGACGATAAAAGGAAAATAATGCTAAGAGGAACAAATTTTTTACACGCTTTGAAAATTTTTTTACAATTGGATTGAATTAATGTACATTTCTTTGGCTTTTTTTATTATTTCTGTTTTTGACATGTTGCCCAAACCAGGCGGGAGCTCGTTAAATATCGTAGGGACTACAACTTTGTATGTTTTGCGTCCATACTCGTTCCAAGATCTTGGTATCGCATGGCGTCCTTGTTGTCTTCGTCGCGTATTGTGGATTTGTTGGGTTGGTGTTTTAAAGCTGTTGTCATTCCAAAACTGGGAGATGATCTCGAGTTTGTAGAGATGATGAATGCTCAGCATCTTGAAATCATTTGTTACTTGTCGCTGTTGATAGTTATATCCATATTGTGCTCGGTAAACCATCTTCTGGAGCGTCTTTTGAGTGGATTGAAGTTCGGTTATTTGTGAGGCTTTACCCCAAGCTAAGATCCCGTATCTTAAATGAGCTTCAACTAAACCAAGATAGCATTGGCGTAGTACTGATGCTGGACAAAAGTTGCTCAGATGGTAAAGAGCATACGCTGCCTGCCTCAATTTCTTCGTTATCATTTCAATGTGGTACCTCCATTTAAAATTATAGTCCACATAGATCCCAAGATATTTGTAAATCGATACGTTTTCTATAATATCGCTGCATTTGTCGTCGTCTTGTAGCTGCAGGTGACATCCTGAATCATGGAGGCACTTCCAATTATGCATTTTAAGCGAGATTTTTGCTTTTGGAATGTGAGGTGGGCGTATGTGCATAACTTTAGTCTTACTTGCATTTATTACTAGACCATTATCATGACACCATGCAGTAATTGCATTGAAGTCTCTTTGCATCATTTTAACCGCGTTCTCAATATGTTTGTGGCTTACGACAATGGCTGTGTCATCAGCGTAGGCATATCCAATGCTTTGTTGAAGAACTGAGAGCATGTCGTTAGTGTATAGGATAAAAATGAGCGGTCCCAATTTTGACCCTTGTGGAACTCCGTACTCAACCTTTTCTTCTTCACTCCATTCATGTTCAATTTTCACTTTGAAATGTCTGTTTCTTAAATAGCTCTCAAACCAGGATAAGATACTGCCCCTAACACCAATTTTATCTAGCTTTTTCAGGATATTTGAGTGGCTCAACGTATCGAACGCCTTTTTAAAGTCTATGAAAAGAGCGATGGAGTTGTGGTTCTTATCAAGACTGTTATTTATCCTGTCTGCAAACTGTCCTAGCAATTTGCCTGTGCTTTTATTTTTTCGGAAACCAAACTGCCTTTCGTGTAGGATTTTATATTTTTCAACATAATTGTAAAGTCTCTTTGTGAGAACTTCTTCTAACACCTTATCTACAACCGAGAGTATCGATATGGGTCTGTAGTTCTTAATGTCGGTTTTCTTTCCGCTCTTGTAAATTGGTCGAATAATTGACGTTTTTAAATATTCTGGAACTGCGGATTGATCCATACTCATGTTGATTAATCTTGTCATCACAGGCGCTAACACTTTTGCGTTCGCTTTTAGATCTATTGCTCTAATTCCATCTATGCCGGGGGATTTGTTATCTTTCAGTGTTCTAAGGATATTTTCGGTTTCTATAATTGAGACTTCTTCTAAGTACATTGATCTTTCTATGCCGCCGATTCTTGGTTTATAAATCGTCCGGTTACATTCGTGAACAATTGCTTTGACTTCTGTGGAGAGAATGCTTGCAAACCTGTTGGCTAGGTCTTTCCGATTGCACTTATTTCCAAAATTCACCTTTAGAACACAATCAACATTATTAGATCTCTTGCCTAAAATAGCATTGACAACTTTCCAAGTTTCTTTTGGATTGGTTTTAGCATTTTGAAACTGCTGCTTGAAAAATTGAGCTTTTGTGTAAAAAATTCTTTTGTTGAGATCGTTTCGAAATGTTTTATATTCTATCGCATATTCTTCATTCCTTCGGTTATTTTTGTATCTCCTATACAATCTATCTCTTTCCTTACATGCGTTTCTCAGTTCGTTTGTCATCCACTTATGTTCCTTCTTCCTTCGCTTACGCGGCCGTGTTACTGTTGAATTTTGCACAATTGTGGTGAGTGCATTCTTGAAGCCTTCGTAGAATTCATTGACATCACTGTACCTTCTTAGATCTTCCCAATTATAGTTCGTAATGTAGTTTGATACTATATCATTCCTGACATATTGATGGTTATTACTTATTTCGGGTATTTTATTGTCTTTTGATTTTATTCCGCAATATATTGCGTAATGATCCGAGATGTTCATTTCTATTACTCCGGACATAATCTCTTGGTCTGTAACTCGTATTAAGCAATGATCAATTAATGTGCTAGTGTTTCGACCTATATCTATTCGCGTGGGGGATGTTATCGTATTTAAAAGACCTTTCGATGCTATCATAGTCATGTAGTTACTAACATACAGCTCATTCGACTGATCATTAATATTAACGTCTCCGATTACAATCACGTTTTTGTATTTATTGTGAAGATCAATGTGGTCACTCAGTTCATTGACAAAATCGCGTACGTTGCCCTTGGGTGGTCTATATACTGCAAGAATTGACGCTTTAAGCCCATCACGTTGGATATTGACAGATATATTCTCGTAAACATTGCTCTCTCTATTGTACCTTTCGTATAAAATATCTTCCCTCAAGTACATTGCTATTCCACCACCTTGGTTTCTGTTTCGATTATAAAATTCATTGTGAAACCCTTCAATTTTGTAAAAACTATTTTCACTTGAGAGTATATTTATTTCTGAGAGTATTAGTATGTCTATTTTTCTTAAAAGATTTTCAACATGTAACATAAGTGCATCCCAGTTCTTTCGTATTGATCTAATATTTAAAAATATACATGGTAATTTGCATTTATTTTCTATGTAATTATTCATTTCCTCCATTGTTTTCATGTCTTTATAGCTTATATTTATAAAGTCAACCATTCTGTTTTAAAGTTTTTGTGCTTTTATCTTGGCCGCTACTGTATTTCTTATTGTATTTTATTTAAATCATATTCCGCTTCAATTTCTATGATGCTCTCCCCATCATTTCTTCTGGCTAATATTTTGCAGTTACGGTACCAGACGTATCTCCATCCAGCGGTCTTTGCCTTTGTTTTTGTAAGCCAGAGAAGTTTTTTGAAATGAGGAGACAAGTGATCATTGACATAAACATTCTGATCAGCCCCGTCAGGCCCAATGCAGTCCCGTCCATTTCGGTCCCGTCCATTTCGGTCCCGTCCAGTCCCGTCCAATCCCGTCCAGCCCCGTCCAGTTCAGTCCCGTCCAGTCCCATCCAGTCCTGTCCAGTCCCGTCCAGTCCCGTCCAGTCCCGCCCAGTCCCGTTCAGTTCACTATCGTCCATACCAGTCCTGTGAAGTCCCGTCCAGTCCCGTCAAGACCAACCCCGTCCCGTCCAGTCCAGTCCTACCCAGTCCAGCCCCGTTCAGTTCAGTCCCGTCCAGTCCAGTTCCGTCGAGTCCAATTTCGTCCAGTCCAGTCCTACTCAGTCCAGTCCTACCCAGTCCAGTCCTACCCAGTCCAGTTCCGTTCAGTCCAGTTCCGTCCAGTCCCGTCCCGTCCTGTTAAGTCCAGTCCAGGCCCGTGCAGCCCAGTCCCGTCCAGTCCAGTCCCGTCCAGTCCAGTCCCGCCCAGTCCAGTTCCGTCCAGTCCACTTCCGTCCAGTCCAGTCCCGTCCAATACAGTCCCGTCCAGTACAGTCCCGACATGTCCAGTCCCGTCCAGTCCAGTCCTCTCCAGTACAGCCCCCTCCTGTTCAGTCCAGCTCAGGTCCGTCGAGTCCAGTCGGGACCAGCCCCGTCAAGTCCAATTCAGTCCCGTCCATTTCGGTCCCGTCCAGTCCCGTCCAATCCCTTCCAGTCCCGTCCAGACCAGCCCCGTCCAGTCCAGTCCCGTCCAGTCCAGTTCCGTCCAGTCCAATTTCGTCCAGTCCAATCCCGTCCAGTCCAGTCCTACCCAGTCCAGTGCCGTTCACGCCAGTCCTCTCCAGTCCAGTCCGGCCCAGGTCCGTCCAGTCCAGTCCAGGCCAGCGCCGTCAAGAACAGTCCCGTCCAGTCCAGTCCCGTCCAGTTCAGTCCCGTCCAGTCCAGCCCAGTCTAATCCGTGCCGGCCCGGTCAAGTCCAACCGAGTCCAGTCCAGTCCCGTCGAGTCCAGTCCCGTCCACTCCAGTTCTGTCCAGTCCGGCCCAGTCCAGTCCGTGCCAGCCCCGTCAAGTCCAGTCCCGTCCAGTCCAGTCCCGACCAGTCCGGTCCCGTCCAGTACAATCCTGTCCAGTCCAGTCCGGGCCAGGGCCGTCAAGTCCACCGACCTTTTAAACAAGGTCACTGACCTTTTAGACAAGGTCACTGAACTTTTAGACAAGGTCACTGAACTTTTAGACAAGGTCACTGAACTTTCAACAATGTCACTGACCTTTTGAACAAGGTCACTGACCTATTAGACAAGGTCAGCGACCTTTTCAACAAGGTCACTGAACTTTTAAACAAGGTCACTGACCTGTTAGACAAGGTCACTGACCTTTTCAACAAGATCACTGAACTTTTAAACAAGGTCACTGACCTTTTAGACAAGGTCACTGAACTTTTCAACAACGTCACTGACCTTTTCAACAAGGTCACTGAACTTTTCAACAAGGTCACTGATCTTTTCATCAAGGTCACTGACCATTTCAACAAGGTCACTGACCTTTTCAACAAGGTCACTGAACTTTTAGACAAGGTCACTGAACTTTCAACAATGTCACTGACCTTTTGAACAAGGTCACTGACCTATTAGACAAGGTCAGCGACCTTTTCAACAAGGTCACTGAACTTTTAAACAAGGTCACTGACCTGTTAGACAAGGTCACTGACCTTTTCAACAAGATCACTGAACTTTTAAACAAGGTCACTGACCTTTTAGACAAGGTCACTGAACTTTTCAACAACGTCACTGACCTTTTCAACAAGGTCACTGAACTTTTCAACAAGGTCACTGATCTTTTCATCAAGGTCACTGACCATTTCAACAAGGTCACTGAACTTTTAAACAAGGTCACTGACCTTTTAGACAAGGTCACTGAACTTTTAGATAAGGTCACTGAACTTTTAAACAAGGTCACTTGGAAGGGGCTGGACGGGACTGGACGGGACATGACGGGACTGGACAGGACTGGACTGGGTAGGACTGGACCGGACGGGACGGGGCTGGTTTTGACGGGACTGGACGGGACTTCACAGGACTGGTATGGACGATACCGAACTGGACGGGACTGGACGGACTGGACGGGACTGGACGGGACCGGACGGAACTGGACGGGACTGGACGGGACTGGACGGGACTGGAACGGACGGACTGGAGTGGACGGGACTGGAATGGACGGATCTGCACTGGACGGGACTGAGCTGGACGGGGCTGGTCTGGGCGGGACTGGACGGGACTGGACGGGACTGGACGGGACTTAACGGGACTGGAATGAACGGAACTGGACTGGACGGGACTGGACTGGACGGGGCTTTTCTGGACGGGACTGGAATGGACGGAACGGGACTAGACGGAATTGGATTGGTCGGGACTGGACGGGACTGGAATGGACGGTACTGAACTGAACGGAACTGGACTCGACGGAGCTGGTCCGGAACGGATTGTATGATGCTGAACTGGGTGGGACTGGACTGGACATGGCTGGTCTGGACAGGATTGGATGGGACTGGACTGGGTGTGACTGGATTGGACGGAACCGGACTGGATAGATGTTCGGGACTGGTGTGGACCGGATTGGATTTGACTGGACTTTTCGGGGCTCGACCTGACGGGACTGGACGGGACTAAACTTGACCGGACTTATTTTGACGGGCCTGGACTTGGCAGGACTGGTACGGACTCGACTGGGCTGGACTGGCCTGGACTGGACTTGACGGACCTGGGCCGGACTGGACTGGAGAGGACTGAACTGGACGGAACTGGACTAGACGGGACTGGACTGAACGGGGCTGGTCTGGACCGGACTGTATGGGACTGGACTGGGTGGGACTGGACTGGGTGGGACTGGACTGGGTGGGACTGGACTCGTCTAGACTCGACGGGGCTGGCCTGTCCAGTCCCGTCCGTTACAGTCCCGTCCGTTCCAATCCCGCCCGTTCCAGTCCCGTCCATTCCAGTCCCGTCCGTTCCAGTCCCGTCCGTTCCAGTCCCGTCCGTTCCAGTCCCGCCCGTTCCAGTCCCGCCCGTTCCAGTCCCGTCCGTTCCATTCCCGCCCGTTCCAGTCCCGTCCGTTCCAATCCCGCCCGTTCCAGTCCCGTCCGTTCCAGTCCCGTCCATTCCATTCCCGTCCGTTCCATTCTCGTCCGTTCCAGTCCCGTCCGTTCCAGTCCCGTCCGTTCCAGTCCCGTCTGTTCCAGTCCCATCTGTTCCAGTCCCGTCCGTTCCAGTCCCGTCCGTTCCATTCCCGTCCGTTCCAGTCCCGCCCGTTCCAGTCCCGTCCGTTCAAGTCCTTTCCGTTCCAGTCCTGTCCGTTCCAGTCCCGTCCGTTCCAGTCGCGTCCGTTCCAGTCCCGTCCGTTCCAGTCCCGTCCAGGCCAGTCCCGTCCAGTCCAGTCCCGTACAGTCCAGTTCCGTCCAGTCCAGTTCCGTCAAGTCCAGTCCCGTCCAGTCCAGCCCCACCCATTCCCGTCCAGTCCAGCCCGTTCGAGTCCGTGCCAGTCTTAGTACAGTCCCGTCCAGGCCAGTCCGAGCCAGCCCCGTCAAGTCCGTCCAGTCCATTCCTGTCCAGTCCCGTCCAGTCCCGTCCAGTCCCGTCCAGTCCCGTCCAGTCCCGTCCAGTCCCGTCCCGTCCCGTCCAGTCCCGTCCAGTCCCTTCCAGTCCCGTCCAGTTCAGTCCCGTCCAGTCCCATCCAGTCCTGTCCAGTCCCGTCCAGTCCCGTCCAGTCCCGTCCAGTCCCGCCCAGTCCCGTTCAGTTCACTATCGTCCATACCAGTCCTGTGAAGTCCCGCCCAGTCCCGTCAAGACCAACCCCTTCCCGTCCAGTCCAGTCCTACCCAGTCCAGCCCCGTTCAGCTCAGTCCCGTCCAGTCCAGTCCCGTCCAGTCCAGTCCCGTCCAATCCAGTCCCGTCCAGGCCAATCCGGGCCAGCCCCGTCAATTCTAGTCCCGTCCAATCCCGTCCAGACCAGCCCCGTCCAGTGCAGTCCCGTCCATTCCAATCCCGTCCAGTCCCGTCCAGTATTTTGTATTTGTATTTTATTTATTGCCTCTATTGTTTAGTTACAGAGCTATTTTATAGGTGCATGTCGGCTTATTATATCCCCATGGAGTTATCTCTTCAGTGCTGGATGAACCTTGAAGCGGTGGGAGAGAGTCCATGTGAGATATAGGTCCACCTTACATGATTTGCTTAATACAGAAGTAACAATCTATATATATAAAAGAGTTCCGTGACTGATTGACTGACAGACAACGCACCGGCCAAACCGCTGAACCTATAAGGCTGAAATTTTGACAGTGTATTCTTATAGTGACATAGATATCCGCTAAGAAAGGATTTTTCAAAATTCCACTCCTAAGTCAGGTATTATTTGATTCAATTATTTGAGTCAATTTTTGTTTCTTCTCTTTTGGGCTCTCTGTTCGTATTCGATGAATACACGATTCAATAGGGAGCTCACCACAAAGTGACACTTAGCCCGTATTTTGTCTTTGTGTTTGTGGATTTTACGTTATGCTGAGAGACACCGCACAAATACTCGCAAAAAAAGATAAAAAGAAAATGAGAAATGTCAAAGTATTGAATCAAATTCCCAGTATAGGCAATGCAATATAGAGATGCGCAAAATAGTTCCAACCGCGGAACGAACATGGAACCGATCTTTTCCTGATCGGAACTACAATACATATGTATGTACATATGTGTTTAGCTTTTTTGTTACTGAATTCAATGGCAAAATGAAAAGTTACGATAGTTTTTTTAAAAACATGTTTTATTATCATTTCAAACCAAAAGCAACCATAAAAAATTAGTTTAGTTTATTTCATTTATTTGTTTCAGAAACTGAGAAAATAACAAATAAAATATGTACATAAATCATGCATGCATACTCGCACCGATATGGAACTAGCAAACCATGTCCATGTCCGAACCTGTAGGCGTACTCGCACCGATATTGAACTAGCAATCCATGTCCATGTCCGGACCTGAATGCATACATACATGTATGATATTCGTTCACGAAATGCGGAGCGGGCATTATATTCTTTCATTTCTTTTCTTCATTTCAGTTCAAGTGTGCTGTACAGTGTACACCAACTGTTCGAGCTTTATCGCCACATCTCCATACTTTTGGGTTTCTTGAAAACTACGGGGTATAACTCATACCGTATGAGAAGCATGTTCGTTGCATTTACGATTTTTTTTTTTCGTTTTTTACATATGTGATTGATGAATATGGGTTGAATGGAACTATGGAACTATTCTCGTTCAATTTGCGGAACGAGAGGACATGTGTCCGAGAGAGGACATAGTTCCGTGAACTATACATGTCCGGAACTACCCAAATCTACAATGCAACCTACCCCGGACGCTTCTCACTTCTCTATCCAAATGTTCCTGTTTCGGGAGAGAGAATTGAATCGTATAATATCCGACTAAGGGGGTAAAATGAGATGTAAATGTTCATATGCAAAATCGTATTCGCTGCGACTGTTTTCAGCGTCTCCTCTTTATGCGGATCTTCGTATACTTTGGGAGTGACCATTGTTTAATTGGGTTAGTGTTTTCATTTTTCTGACGTTTCATTTGATAGAGATATGGCCAGGTGTCAAAAAAGACCACGCTTTAGGTAGAGTTTACACGATGCATCCCAATAATACAGAGTGTTATTATCTCCGTATGTTGCTTCATGAAGTACGTGGCCCAACTTCTTTTGAAGCATTAAGAACGGTAAATAATGTGGTATATCCGACTTTTCAATCTGCTTGCAAGAGTTTGGGCTTGCTTGAAGACGATCAGCACTGGTATGCCACTCTGGAAGAGGCCGTACTTTGTAAATCACCATTTAGGATTCGCGAACTGTTTACAATAATGTTAGTATTTTGTCAAGTATCAGATCCACTAAGCTTATGGGAGAAATTCAAAGAATATTTATCTGAGGATTTCAAACGACAAGTAGAAAGACAAATTAAAGATAATATTGAGCAGTTTTTTGATGAAGTGTACAATGAATGCTTATATGTTATTGAAGAAATTGTCTTGGCATTAGGTGGACGTGCCCTCAAAGAAGATGGCTTGCCGCAGCCAAACAGACCATAAGATTTAGGCAATGTACAATACTTGAGAGAAACTAACTATGACGTTGAAACTCTGGACCGGTTTGTCATGGAAAATCAGGGTACATTAACCGCAGAACAAAAGTTAGCGTATGATGAAATTATAACCAGTGTTGAGAAAAATGAGGGACGACTTTTCTTTCTAGACGCTCCGGCTGGCACTGGAAAAACCTACCTTATTAACTTGATCTTAGTAAAAGTAAGGAGTGGTCGTAGCATCGCCTTAGCTGTCGCGTCTTCCGGAATCGCTGCCACGCTTCTAGAGGGTGGTCGAACTGCGCATGCCGCTTTTAAGTTGCCACTTGGCCTTACACGTGTAGAGACGCCTATATGCAGTATATCAAAACAAAGCAATCTGGCCGAGGTATTAAAAAATACTAAAATAATTGTCTGGGATGAAATTACAATGGCACACAAGAGAAGCGTTGAGGCTATCAATAGGTCTCTACAGGATATTCGTAGTAATAAGAACCTGATGGGTGGTGTGACAGTACTATTGGCAGGAGATTTTCGTCAAACATTACCTATGGTACCTAAAGGAACACGAGCTGATGAAATTAAAGCCTGTCTGAAAAAATCAGTTTTATGGCCGCCAGTAGAAATCCTCAAGCTAACCAAAAATATGAGAGTATATCTGAAAGACGATATATCAGCTGCTAAATTTTCAGATATTTTAATGAAAATAGGGAACGGTGATTATCCATCAACGGATAACATGATTGTTGTCCCGGATGAGTTGTGTACATTCGTAACTACTTCTCAAGAACTGATAGATCGCATTTATCCAGGAATTGCTCAAATACAGGAGAAAAGTATCGAATGGTTTTGTGAGCGGGCAATTTTAACTCCAAAAAACGATCAAGCCGCGCTTATTAATGACATGTTACTGAAGTTCTTTGACGCGGAAGAAATGGTCTACAGGTCGATAGATACTGTGTGTAACGCAGATGAAGCTGTAAATTATCCGGTAGAATTTTTGAATTCGCTTAAACCACCGGGAATTCCATACCACAGGCTTATTTTGCGGAAGGGCACACCGGTAATGCTACTTCGAAACCTACAGCCACCGAAACTGTGTAATGGTACTAGGTTACAAGTCAAAGCAATGCATAAAAATTTAATCGAAGCTATTATTCTGACCGGATGTGCTCGAGGAGATACAGTGTTGATTCCACGTAATCCTTTAATACCCAATGATCTTCCATTCGACTTCAAAAGACTACAGTTCCCCCTGAAAAATGCTTCGCCATGACGATTATATGTTTCGCCATGACGATTAATAAATCGCAGGGCCAAACTTTGAAATACGCTGGCATATATTTAAGGGAAGGTTGTTTTTCCCACGGACAGTTCTACGTAGCTTGCTCGCGTATAAGTTTGCCTAAGAACTTGGTGATGTTGGTGCCACCCAATAAAGAAACAAAAAATATAGTTTATAAGGAAATACATTGAAAAGATCAAAATACGACCCTACTGGAGCTAGACCCTAACCAATGCCCGATACCGTGACCAATGTCTTGGACCCTAGCCAATGCCCCGCGAGCCAAGCCGCGGGTAAGGAAGCTATATATTTATGCCAGAGTATTTTTTATTCATGATCTTTCGAGACGCAAGAAAATTTTTACTTCAATCAGATACGATTTGAAAGACAGTACAATAAGATCGGGAGTTAATTTGAACGGTTTCAGTTGAGCAAAAAAGAAAAAGGAAGTAAATAGTATTGAGGTTGTGTTTTTTATTACACATAATTAAAATTATAATTATACCATGGAAATTTGACCTCTAAGTGTGCAAACGCGGACGAAGTCGCGGGTAAAAGCTAGTATAATATAAAGAGAACAGAGTAGGCAATGTTTGAAGGAGATCTGCGAAGCCCTAAGGGCTTTTCTGCAGAAGATTATACATATTAAGTTGATCCTACTATTTCCGTGCAGTGGGTTTTTTTCTTTTTTCTTTTTTTTGAATGGGTGAGTCTAATGTACATGTATTGGATTACATAAGATGTACTATTTTAATTTCCGTTTCCTGGTCTGAATTGATTGTATGTTCCATAAATGCCTTGGCAGTTGATTGAAGACTACGGGAACCACATAAGCAAGCTGCTGTCTTCCATACGAGTTGTGGGTCCATGGTATCTTGAGCACACCGTCCGTCCTTTGCCTCGTATTGATGTTGTGGTCAGTTGGATGTTTAAACCGAACATCGGTGTATGAGTCCATAGCCATGTTAAAGACAAAAAGTTTTTGTACAGTTAATAAGTTTAAGTCTGCACTTGGATCAATAGAATGTACATACCTGTTGCCATATTTTGCCCGTAGAAGAATTTTAAATATCCTATTCTGTGCCCTTTGCAGTTCCTGTACCCTGTATCATGCCGTATTACCCCATGCCAATATGCCGTACTGCAGTATTGACTCCACCAAGGAGAAGTAAACTTGCTTAAGAACTGTGAAAGACGTGAAGTTGCTCAGATGATAAAGAGCATATGTAGACGTCGCAGCCGCGTGCAGAGATACTTTATGTGGTAGTCCCACTTGAAGTTCGAATCTACTTCCACACCAAGGTATCGATAGACGTTCACAGTATCTATACGGTTCACGCAATCATCTGTACAGTTTGAATAGTTTTGGTTAAAACTGTTTTTGTGCAGACATTCGAAACTGTGCAACCGAATGTTGATTGGTGTTCTTATTACGTGGCTCGGCCGAATATGCATTAACTTCGTTTTCTTTGCATTAATGATAAGTCCACTATCATGGCACCAACGTGCAATGTTGTCGATTTTAGATTGCATTCTCTGAGTGGCTATGTTTAAGTTTTTGTCGTTCACAATTATAGCAGTATCATCAGCATATTGGAGTCCAGTACTATTTCGCAACACTGACAGCATATCATTCACATATATAACAAAGAGGAGAGGTCCTAAGATCGAGCCTTGTGGAACTCCCGTCTCAGCGTTTGTAAGGTTACTGAAGCTGTTGGATATTTTGACCTGGAAGCTTCTGTCGCATAGATAACTGGCAAACCAGTCCAATATGAGACCTCAAATACCAATCTTTTCAAGCATTAATATAATTCTCCTATGACAAAGTATGTCAAACGCCTTTTTGAAATCAATAAAAATCACTAGCGAGTGATGGTTTTTGTTCATGTTGACGTTTATAATGTTTGCAAATTCCCTGAGCAATTGGTTTACATTCCTGTTTCTCATGAACCCGTACTGACTTTTATTGATTATCTTATACTTGGAAAGGTAGTCTTGTAATCTCTTTGCCATTACTTCTTCTATTACCTTATCTAACGCGGGTAGGATGGAAATGGGGCGATAGTTAGCAACATCATCTTTCTTCCCCGATTTGTATATAGGCCGAACGATTGCAATTTTGAGCTTTCTTGGGAATTGACTTTGTTCGAGTGACTTGTTCACCAGCTGGGTTATTGGTGATGTTAACATATTTAAGTATTCTTTCAGGTCTTTGACTCGGACGTTGTCTACTCCAGGTGATTTATTGGTATTCATCTTGCTTATTATAATCCTTATTTCGTCTTCCGCTACGCTTCCAAGGAACATTGATTGACTAGTGGTTGATTCTATGGCACCATAGGTTTTTATGTCGCATCTGTGTATAATAGACTTGATTTCTTTAGTAAACTGTGTGGCGAATTTGTTTGGTATACTGTCTATACTTAAGCCTGAGGTGAAATTTCTGGCAACTACTTCATCTATATTATAAGAGGTCCTTCCTAGAATGCTGTTTATGAGCCTCCAGGTATTCTTGGGATCCTTTCGGTAGTTTATAAATTTACACTTATAATAAGATGTTTTTATCTCTTTTAATCGCTTGTTGGCGTAATTTCTAAAAGTTTTGTACTCCTGTTCAAAATGTAAGCACCGTCTATTGTTTTTCCATTTGTTGTAAAGTTTATCTCTTTCTTTACAAAGAGCTAAAGTCTCTGCATTTATCCATGGATTTTCCCTTTTTCTGGCTTTAATTTGAATATTTACGAAGGACTTTTCATAGACGTCATTGAAAATGTCTACTTTCTTTCCATAAAGATCATCGACGCTTGTCGCATTATCCAAAATACCCCAGTCAATTGTCGACATATGTTCCCGAATTCTATTTTCACTTAGTATTGTTTTTTGAGTGATCTTATTTTGGGTTCTTATGTCCTTTGGTATTCCATACATAATGGCATAATGGTCTGATATATTTGACTCCACTGTTGACGCATGAATCTTATTGCGATCGGTTCTAACCAGACAATGATCAATGATGGTATTCGACCCTCTGTTTAAATCGACTCTAGTATTCGATAATGCAACATTTTGTAAACCCTTCGAATTGATCATTTCGAGATACCTTATAGCGTATGTATTTTCATTATTCTGCACATCTATGTTCATGTCTCCCATAACTATAATACCATGTTTGTTGAAGACAGAATAAATATGTGTTTCGATTTCTTCTATGAAAAGGCGTTCGTTGTGAATTGGTGGTCGATATATTCCAAAGAGAGAAAATTCTTTCCCGTACAACTTGGTTTTAATATGTACGTTTTCGTAATGTTTTGAGCAATAATCATTTCTTATATATTTTATTTCCTTTCTTACATATAATGCAATCCCACCACCACGTCGATTCTGCCTTTTTAAAAATTCCGCGTTAAAGCCACTAAGTTGATAGAGACAGTTTTCTTCGTCAGATATGTTTGTTTCTACTAATACGATGACATTAATATACATAATTATTTTATCAATACTGCATACCAGCAAATCCCAATTCTTCCTCAGAGACCTAATGTTTAGATACACACATAAAAATTCTAGATGACTCACGTCGTTTATATTGATATCATTAAACGTTTTGTACACTCTGTAATCTATAGTTGACATTTGGACACACTCATTTTCATTTCCATCGTTCTTGATATTCATATTGGTTGTTGTTTTTTATGCAATAAGTGTCAAAGAGATTAATGCTTAGACGATTTTGTTTTCGTCTTCAGCATCAGCGATTCGTAGTACAGGTGCACCTTCACCCTTACGAGTTAATATTCCCGTCCAGTCCCGTCCAGTCCCGTCCAGTCCCCTTCAGTCCCGTCCAGTCCCGTCCAGTCCCGTCCAGTCCCGTCCAGTCCCGTCCAGTCCCGTGCAGTCCCGTCCAGTCCCGTCCAGTCCCGTCCAGTCCCGTCCAGTCCCGTCCAGTCCCGTTAAGTCCCGTCCAGTCCCATCCAGTCCCATCCAGGCCTGTCCAGTCCCGTCCAGTCCCGTCAAGTTCCGTCCAGTCCCGGCCAGAAAAGCCCCGTCCAGTCCAGTTCCGTTCAGTCAAGTTCCGTCCAGTCCAGTCCCATCCTGTTAAGTCCAGTCCAGGCCCGTGCAGCCCAGTCCCGTCCAGTCCAGTCCCGTCCAGTCCAGTCCCGCCCAGTCCAGTTCCGTCCAGTCCACTTCCGTCCAGTCCAGTCCCGTCCAGTACAGTCCCGTCCAGTACAGTCCCGACATGTCCAGTCTCGTCCAGTCCAGTCCTCTCCAGTACAGTCCCCTCCTGTTCAGTCCAGCCCAGGTCCGTCGAGTCCAGTCGGGACCAGCCCCGTCAAGTACAATTCAGTCCCGTCCATTTCGGTCCCGTCCAGTCCCGTCCAATCCCGTCCAATCCCGTCCAGTCCCGTCCAGACCAGCCCCGTCCAGTGCAGTCCCGTCCACTCCAGTTTTGTCCAGTCCGGCCCAGTCCAGTCCGTGCCAGCCCCGTCAAGTCCAGTCCCGTCCAGTCCAGTCCCGACCAGTCCGGTCCCGTCCAGTACAGTCCTGTACAGTCCAGTCCGGGCCAGGGCCGTCAAGTCCACAGACTTCTTAAGCAAGGTCACTGACCTTTTAGACAAGGTCACTGAACTTTTAGACAAGGTCACTGAACTTTTAGACAAGGTCACTGAACTTTCAACAAGGTCACTGACCTTTTGAACAAGGTCACTGACCTATTAGACAAGGTCACCGACCTTTTCAACAAGCACACTGAACTTTTAAACAAGGTCACTGAACTTTTAAACAAGGTCACTGACCTATTAGACAAGGTCACTGACCTTTTCATCAAGGTCACTGAACTTTTAAACAAGGTCACTGACCTTTTAGACAAGGTCACTGAACTTTTCAACAAGGTCACTGATCTTTTCAACAAGGTCACTGACCTTTTCAACAAGGTCACTGACTTTTTCAACAAGGTCACTGACCTTTTCAACAAGGTCACTGACATTTTCAACAAGGTCACTGACCTTTTCAACAAGGTCACTGAACTTATAGACAAGGTCACTGACCTTTTAGACAAGGTCACTGAACTTTTAGAGGTCACTGAACTTTTAGATAAGGCTACTGAACTTTTCAACAAGGTCACTGACCTTTTCAACAAGGTCGCTGACCTTTTCAACAAGGTCACTGACCTTTTGGACAAGGTCACTGACCTTTTGAACAAGGTCACTGACCTTTTGAACAAGGTCACTGACCTTTTAGACAAGGTCACAGGTTCATTGAACTTTCAAACAAGGTCACTTGGACGGGACTGGACGGGACTGGACGGGACTGGACGGGACTGGACGGGACTGGACGGGACTGGACGGGACTGGACTGGACTGGACGGGACTGGACGGGACTGGACGGGACTGGACGGGACTGGACAGGACTGGACGGGACTGGACGGGACTGGACGGGACTGAACGGGACTGGACTGGACGGAACTGGACGGGACTGGACGGGACTGGACGGGACTGGACGGGACTGGACAGGACTGGACGGGACTGGACGGGACTGGACGGGACTGAACGGGACTGGACTGGACGGAACTGGACGGGACTGGACGGGACTGGACGGGACTGGACGGGACTGGACAGGACTGGACGGGACTGGACGGGACTGGACGGGACTGGACGGGACTGAACGGGACTGGACTGGACGGAACTGGACGGGACTGGACGGGACTGGACGGGACTGGACGGGACTGGACAGGACTGGACGGGACAGGACGGGACTGGACAGGACTGGACGGGACTGGACGGGACTGGACGGGACTGAACGGGACTGGACTGGACGGAACTGGACTAGACGGGACGGAACTGGACTAGACTGACCTTTTCAGCAAGGTCACTGACATTTTCAACAAGGTCACTGACCTTTTCAGCAAGGACACAGGCCTTCAAAAGCACAGCTTCCTCTTGCAGAGCCTGAAAGAAAACACCCAGGAGCTGTTGAAAACAGAACAGTGAATAACCAAGCAGTAACAAAACTAGACATCTTTTATGCATTTCGTGTGCCTTCCCCGCCTGCTGGTAAAAACGTTTGTACGCTCGCCTGGACGCTTGTATCCCTCAATATAAAATGCGTTATTTCCCATCAAGGGAACGTATGATGGTCACTCAGCAGCCAGTGGAGATCGCTGGAAACGCATCGATGTCGAGCCCGGAAAAAATGTTACGTATACGCCTCCGTGTGCGGTGCAAATTCATTAAAATCAGCTGTAACACGCCACCCTGAGAATAAAATGCTTCCGTTTGTTAAACGCCATCAAAAGCACAGCTTCCTCTTGCAGAGCCTGAAAGAAAACACCCAGGAGCTGTTGAAAACAGAACAGTGAAAAACCAAGCAGTAACAAAACTAGACATCTTTTATGCATTTCCTGTGCCTTCCCCGCCTGCTGGTAAAAATGTACGTACACGCGCCTGGACGCTTGTGTCTCTTAATATATAATGCGTTATTTCCCATCAGGAGAACGTATAACGGTCACTCAGCAGCCAGTGGAGAACGCTGGAAACGCATCATTGTCGAGCCCGAAAAAAATGTTACGTTTACGCCTCCGTGTGCGGTGCAAATTCGCCACCCTCAGAAAAAGACGCGTCCGTTTCTTAAAGGCCTTCGAAAGCACAGCTTCCTCCTGCAGAGCCTGAAGGAAAACACCCAGGAGCTGTTGAAAACAGAACAGTGAAAAACCAAGCAGTAACAAAACTAGACATTTTTTATGCATTTCGTGTGCTTTCCTCGCCTGCTGGTAAGAATGTATGTACACGCGGCTGGACGCCTGTGTCCCTCAATATGAAATGCGTTATTTCCCATCAAGACAACTTATAATGGTCACTCAGCAGCCAGTGGAGAACGCATCGATGTCGAGCCCGAAAAAAAAGTTACGTATACGCCTCCGTGTGCGGTGCAAATTCATTAAAATCAGCTGTAACACGTCACCCTGAGAATAAGACGCGTCCGTTTCTTAAAGGCCTTCAAAAGCACAACTTCCTCTTGCAGAGCCTGAAAGAAAACACCCAGGAGCTGTTGAAAACAGACCAGTGAAAACCCAAGCAGTAACAAAACTAGACATTTTTCATGCATTTCGTGTGCTTTCCTCGCCTGCTGGTAAACATGTATGTATGTACACGCGCCTGGACGCTTGTGTCCCTCGATACAAAATGCGTTATTTCCCATCAAGGGAACGTATAATGATCACTCAGCAGCCAGTGGAGAACGCTGGAAATGCATCGATGTCGAGCCGGAAAAAATGTCACGTATACGCCCCCATGTGCGGTGCAAGGTCATTAAAAGCAGCCGTAAGATGCCACCTTCAGAATAAAACGCGTCCGTTTCTTAAAGGCATTCAGAGCCTGAAAGAAAACACCCAGGAGCTGTTGAAAACAGAACAGTGAAAAACCAAGCAGTAGCAAAACTAGACATTTTTTATGCATTTCGTGTGCCTTCCCCGCCTGCTGGTAAAAATGTATGTACACGCGCCTGGACGCTTGTATCCCTCAATATAAAATGCGTTATTTCCCATCAAGAGAACGTATAATAGCCACTCAGCACCCAGTGGAGAACGCTGGAAACGCATGGATGTCGAGCCCGGAAAAAATGTTACGTATACGCCTCCGTGTGCGGTGCAAATTCATTAAAATCAGCTGTAACACGCCACCCTGAGAATAAAACGCGCCCGTTTCTTAGAGGCCTTCAAAAGCACAGCTTCCTCTTGCAGAGCCTGAAAGAAAACACCCAGGAGCTGTTGAAAACACAACAGTGAAAAACCAAGCAGTGGCAAAACTAGACATTTTTTATGCATTTCGTGTGCCTTCCCCGCCTGCTGGTAAAAACGTATGTACACGCGCCTGGACGCTTATATCCCTCAATATGAAATGCGTTATTTCCCATCATGAGAGCGTATAATGGTCACTCAGCAGCCAGTGGAGAACGGTGGAAACGCATCGATGTCAATCCGAAAAAAATGTTACGTATACGCCCCCGTGTGCGGTGCAAAGTCATTAAATTCAGCCGTACAATGCCATCCTCAGAATAAAACGCGTCCGTTTCTTAAAGGCCTTCAGAGCCTGAAAGAAAACACCCAGGAGCTGTGGTAAACCGAACAGTGAAAAACCAAGCAGTAACAGAACTAGACATTTTTATGCGACTCGTTTGCTTTCCTCGCCTGCTGGTAAAAATGAATGTACACGCGCCTGGCGCTTGTGTCCCTCAATATAAAATGCGTTGTTTCCAATCAAGACAACGTATAATGGTCACTCAGCAGCCAGTGGAGAACGCTGGAAACGCATGGAGGTCGAGCCGGAAAATATGTTACGTATACGCCCCCGTGTGCTTTCCAAAGTCATTAAAATCAGCTGCAACACGCCACCCTCAGAATAAAATGCTTCCGTTTGTTGAAGGCCATCAAAAGCACAGCTTCCTCTTGCAGAGCCTGAATGAAAACACCCAGGAGCTGTTGAAAACAGAACAGTGAAAAACCAAGCAGTAAAAAAACTACACATTTTTCACGCATTTCGTGTGCTTTCCTCGCCTGCTGGTAAAAACGTATGTACACGCGCCTGGTCACTTGTGTCCCTCAATATAAAATGCGTTATTTCCCATCGAGAGAACGTATAATGGTCACTCAGCAGCCAGTGAAGAACGCTGGAAACGCATCGATGTCGAGCCGGAAAATATGTTACGTGTACGCCCCCGAGTGCGGTCCAAAGTCACTAAAATCAGCTGCAATACGCCACCCTCAGAATAAAACTCTTCGGTTTGTTAAAGGCTTTCAAAAGCAAGGCTTCCTCTTGCTGAGCCTGAAAGAAAACACACAGGAGCTGTTGAAATCAGAACAGTGAAAAACCAAGCAATAACAAAATTAGACATATTTCATGCATTTCGTGTGCTCTCCTCGCCTGCTGGTAAAATGTGTCTACACGCGCCTTTACGCTTGTGTCCCTCAATATAAAATGCGTTATTTTCCATCGAGGGAAGGTATAATTGTCACTCAGCAGCCAGTCGAGAACGCTGGAAACGCATCGATGTCAAACCGGAAAAAAATGTTACGTATTCGCCCCCGTGTGCGGTGCAAAGTCACTAAAATCAGCCGTAACATGCCACCTTCAGAATACAACGCGTCCGTTTCTTAAAGGCCTTCAGAGCCTGAAAGAAAACACCCAGGAGCTGTTGAAAACAGAACAGTGAAAAACCAAGCAGTAACAGAACTAGACAATTTTATGCGACTCGTTTGCTTTCCTCGCCTGCTGGTAAAAATGAATGTACACGCGCCTGGACGCTTGTGACCCTCAATATAAAATGCGTTATTTCCAATCAAGACAACGTATAATGGTCACTCAGCAGCCAGTGGAGAACGCTGGAAACGCATGGAGGTCGAGCCCGAAAAAAATGTTACGTATACGCCTCCGTGTGCGGTACAAATTCTTTAAAATCAGCTGTAACACGCCACCCTGAGAATAAGACGCGTCGAAAACTGAACAGTGAAAAACCAAGCAGTAGCGAAACTAGACATTTTTATTTTTATGTATTTCGTGTGCTTTCCTCGCCTGCTGGTAAAAATGTATGTACACGTGCCTAGACGCTTGTGTCCCTCAATATAAAATGCGTTATTTCCCATCAAGAGAACGTATGATGGTCACTCAGCAGCCAGTGGAGAACGTTGGAAACGCATCGATGTCGAGCCCGAAAAAAATGTTACGTATACGCCTCCGTGTGCGGTCAAATTCATTAAAATCAGTTGTAACACGCTACCCTGAGAATAAGACGCGCCCGTTTCTTAAAGGCCTTCAGAGCCCGAAAGAAAACACCCGGGAGCTGTTGAAAACAGAACAGTGAAAAATCAAGCAGTAACAAAACTAGACATTTTTTATGTATATCGTGTGCCTTCCCCGCCTGCTGGTAAAAATGTATGTACACGTGCCTGGACGCTTGTGTCCCTCAATATAAAATGCGTTATTTCCCATCAAGAGAACGTATAATGGTCACTCAGCAGCCAGTGGGGAACGCTGGAAACGCATCGATGTCGAGCCCGAAAAAAATGTTACGTATACGCCTCCGGGTGCGGTGCAAATTCATTAAAATCAGCTGCAACACGCCACCCTCAGAATAAAACACTTCCATTTGTAAAGGCCTTCAAAAGCATAGCTTCCTCTTGCAGAGCCTGAAAGAAAACACCCGGGAGCTGTTGAAAACAGAACAGTGAAAAATCAAGCAGTAACAAAACTAGACATTTTTTATGTATATCGTGTGCCTTCCCCGCCTGCTGGTAAAAATGTATGTACACGTGCCTGGACGCTTGTGTCCCTCAATATAAAATGCGTTATTTCCCATCAAGGGAACGTATAATGGTCACTCAGCAGCCAGTGGAGAACGCTGGAAACGCATCGATGTCGAGCCCGAAAAAAACGTTACGTATACGCCTCCGGGTGCGGTGCAAATTCATTAAAATCAGCTGCAACACGCCACCCCCAGAATAAAACACTTCCGTTTGTAAAGGCCTTCAAAAGTATAGCTTCCTCTTGCAGAGCCTGAAAGAATACACCCAGGAGCTGTTGAAAACAGAACAGTGAAAAACCAAGCAGTAACAAAACTAGACATTTTTATGCATTTAAAAAAAAAAAAATGTATGTACACGCGCCTGGACACTTGTGTCCCTCAATATATAATGCGTTATTTCCCGTCAAGAGAACGTATAATGGTCACTCAGCAGGCAGTGGAGAACGCTGGAAACGCATCGATGTCGAACCGGAAAAAAATGTTACGTATACGCCTCCGTGTGCGGTACAAATTCATTAAAATCAGGTGTAACACGTCACCCTGAGAATAAGACGCGTCCGTTTCTTAGAGGCCTGCAAAGGCACAGCTTCCTCTTGCAGAGCCTGAAAGAAAACACCCAGGAGCTGTTGAAAACAGAACAGTGAAAAACCAAGCAATAACAATATTAGACATTTTTTATGCATTTCGTGTTCCTTCCTCGCCCGCTGATAAAAATGTATGTACACGCGCCTGGACGCTTGTGTCCCTCAATATAAAATGCCTTATTTCCCATCGAGAGAACGTATAATTGTCACTCAGCAGCCAGTCGAGAACGCTGGAAACGCATCGATGTCAAACCGGAAAAAAATGTTACGTATTCGCCCCCGTGTGCGGTGCAAAGTCCCTAAAATCAGCCGTAACATGCCACCTTCAGAATACAACGCGTCCGTTTCTTAAAGGCCTTCAGAGCCTGAAAGAAAACTCCCAGGAGCTGTTGAAAACAGAACAGTGAAAAATCAAGCAGTAACAAAACTAGACATTTTTCATGCATTTCGTGTGCTTTCCTCGCCAGCTGGTAAAAATGTATGTACACGCGCCTGGACGCTTGTGTCCCTAAATATAAAATGCGTTGTTTCGCATCAAGAGAACGTATAATGGTCACTCAGCAGCCAGTGGAGAACGCTGGAAACGCATCGATGTCGAGTCCGAAAAAAATGTTACGTATACGCCCCCGTGTCCGGTGCAAAGTCATTAAAATCAGCTGCAACACGCCACCCTCAGAATAAAACGCTTCGGTTTGTTAAAGGCTTTCAAAAGTACGGCTTCCTCTTGCAGATCCTGAAAGAAAACACCCAGGAGCTGTTGAAAACAGAACAGTGAAAAACCAAGCAGTAACAAAACTAGACATCTTTTATGCATTTCCTGTGCCTTCCCCGCCTGCTGGTAAAAATGTACGTACACGCGCCTGGACGCTTGTGTCTCTTAATATATAATGCGTTATTTCCCATCAGGAGAACGTATAACGGTCACTCAGCAGCCAGTGGAGAACGCTGGAAACGCATCGATGTCGAGCCCGAAAAAAATGTTAAGTTTACGCCTCCGTGTGCGGTGCAAATTCACTAAAATCACCTGCAACACGCCACCCTCAGAAAAAGACGCGTCCGTTTCTTAAAGGCCTTCGAAAGCACAGCTTCCTCCTGCAGAGCCTGAAGGAAAACACCCAGGAGCTGTTGAAAACAGAACAGTGAAAAACCAAGCAGTAACAAAACTAGACATTTTTTATGCATTTCGTGTGCTTTCCTCGCCTGCTGGTAAGAATGTATGTACACGCGGCTGGACGCCTGTGTCCCTCAATATGAAATGCGTTATTTCCCATCAAGACAACTTATAATGGTCACTCAGCAGCCAGTGGAGAACGCATCGATGTCGAGCCCGAAAAAAAAGTTACGTATACGCCTCCGTGTGCGGTGCAAATTCATTAAAATCAGCTGTAACACGTCACCCTGAGAATAAGACGCGTCCGTTTCTTAAAGGCCTTCAAAAGCACAGCTTCCTCTTGCAGAGAATGAAAGAAAACTCCCGGGAGCTGTTGAAAACAGAACAGTGAAAAACCAAGCAGTAACAAAACTCGACATTTTTTATGCATTTCGTGTGCCTTCCCCGCGTGCTGGTAAAAATGTATGTACACGCGCCTAGACGCTTTAGTCCCTCAATCAAAAATGCGTTATTTCCCATCAAGAGAACGTATAATGGTCACTCAGCAGACAGTGGAGAACGCAGAAAACGCATCGATGTCGAGCCAGAAAAAATGGTACGTATGCGGCCCCGTGTGCTGTCCAAAGTCATTAAAATCAGCTGCAACACGCCGCCCTCAGAATAAAACGCTTCCGTTTGTAAGGGCCTTCAAAGCACAGCTTCCTCTTGCAGAGCCTGAAAGAAAACACCCGGGAGCTGTTGAGAACAGAACAGTGAAAAACCAAGCAGTAACGAAACAAGACATCTTATATGCATTTCGTGTGCCTTCCCCGCCTGCTGGTAAAAATGCATGTACACGCGCCTGGACGCTTGTGTCCCTCAATATAAAATGCGTTATTTCCCATCAAGAGAACTTATAATGGTCACTCAGCAGCCAGTGGAGAACGCTGGAAACGTATCGATGTCGATCCGAAAAAAAATGTTAAGTATACGCCCCCGTGTGCGGTGCAAAGTCATTAAAATCAGCTGTAACACGTCACCCTGAGAATAAGACGCGTCCGTTTCTTAAAGGCCTTCAAAAGCACAACTTCCTCTTGCAGAGCCTGAAAGAAAACACCCAGGAGCTGTTGAAAACAGACCAGTGAAAACCCAAGCAGTAACAAAACTAGACATTTTTCATGCATTTCGTGTGCTTTCCTCGCCTGCTGGTAAACATGTATGTATGTACACGCGCCTGGACGCTTGTGTCCCTCGATACAAAATGCGTTATTTCCCATCAAGGGAACGTATAATGGTCACTCAGCAGCCAGTGGAGAACGCTGGAAATGCATCGATGTCGAGCCGGAAAAAATGTCACGTATACGCCCCCATGTGCGGTGCAAGGTCATTAAAAGCAGCCGTAAGATGCCACCTTCAGAATAAAACGCGTCCGTTTCTTAAAGGCATTCAGAGCCTGAAAGAAAACACCCAGGAGCTGTTGAAAACAGAACAGTGAAAAACCAAGCAGTAGCAAAACTAGACATTTTTTATGCATTTCGTGTGCCTTCCCCGCCTGCTGGTAAAAATGTATGTACACGCGCCTGGACGCTTGTATCCCTCAATATAAAATGCGTTATTTCCCATCAAGAGAACGTATAATAGCCACTCAGCACCCAGTGGAGAACGCTGGAAACGCATGGATGTCGAGCCCGGAAAAAATGTTACGTATACGCCTCCGTGTGCGGTGCAAATTCATTAAAATCAGCTGTAACACGCCACCCTGAGAATAAAACGCGCCCGTTTCTTAGAGGCCTTCAAAAGCACAGCTTCCTCTTGCAGAGCCTGAAAGAAAACACCCAGGAGCTGTTGAAAACACAACAGTGAAAAACCAAGCAGTGGCAAAACTAGACATTTTTTATGCATTTTGTGTGCCTTCCCCGCCTGCTGGTAAAAACGTATGTACACGCGCCTGGACGCTTATATCCCTCAATATGAAATGCGTTATTTCCCATCATGAGAGCGTATAATGGTCACTCAGCAGCCAGTGGAGAACGGTGGAAACGCATCGATGTCAATCCGAAAAAAATGTTACGTATACGCCCCCGTGTGCGGTGCAAAGTCATTAAATTCAGCCGTACAATGCCATCCTCAGAATAAAACGCGTCCGTTCCTTAAAGGCCTTCAGAGCCTGAAAGAAAACACCCAGGAGCTGTGGTAAACCGAACAGTGAAAAACCAAGCAGTAACAGAACTAGACATTTTTATGCGACTCGTTTGCTTTCCTCGCCTGCTGGTAAAAATGAATGTACACGCGCCTGGCGCTTGTGTCCCTCAATATAAAATGCGTTGTTTCCAATCAAGACAACGTATAATGGTCACTCAGCAGCCAGTGGAGAACGCTGGAAACGCATGGAGGTCGAGCCGGAAAATATGTTACGTATACGCCCCCGTGTGCTTTCCAAAGTCATTAAAATCAGCTGCAACACGCCACCCTCAGAATAAAATGCTTCCGTTTGTTGAAGGCCATCAAAAGCACAGCTTCCTCTTGCAGAGCCTGAATGAAAACACCCAGGAGCTGTTGAAAACAGAACAGTGAAAAACCAAGCAATAAAAAAACTACACATTTTTCACGCATTTCGTGTGCTTTCCTCGCCTGCTGGTAAAAATGAATGTACACGCGCCTGGCGCTTGTGTCCCTCAATATAAAGTGCGTTGTTTCCAATCAAGACAACGTATAATGGTCACTCAGCAGCCAGTGGAGAACGCTGGAAACGCATGGAGGTCGAGCCGGAAAATATGTTACGTATACGCCCCCGTGTGCTTTCCAAAGTCATTAAAATCAGCTGCAACACGCCACCCTCAGAATAAAATGCTTCCGTTTGTTGAAGGCCATCAAAAGCACAGCTTCCTCTTGCAGAGCCTGAATGAAAACACCCAGGAGCTGTTGAAAACAGAACAGTGAAAAACCAAGCAATAAAAAAACTACACATTTTTCACGCATTTCGTGTGCTTTCCTCGCCTGCTGGTAAAAACGTATGTACACGCGCCTGGTCGCTTGTGTCCCTCAATATAAAATGCGTTATTTCCCATAGAGAGAAAGTATAATTGTCACTCAGCAGCCAGTCGAGAACGCTGGAAACGCATCGATGTCGAGCCGGAAAAAATGTTACGTATACGCCCCCGTGTGCGCTCTAAAGTCATTAAAATCAGCTGCAACACGCCACCCTCAGAATAAAATGCTTCCGTTTGTTGAAGGCCATCAAAAGCACAGCTTCCTCTTGCAGAGCCTGAATGAAAACACCCAGGAGCTGTTGAAAACAGAACAGTGAAAAACCAAGCAGTAAAAAAACTACACATTTTTCACGCATTTCGTGTGCTTTCCTCGCCTGCTGGTAAAAACGTATGTACACGCGCCTGGTCACTTGTGTCCCTCAATATAAAATGCGTTATTTCCCATCGAGAGAACGTATAATGGTCACTCAGCAGCCAGTGAAGAACGCTGGAAACGCATCGATGTCGAGCCGGAAAATATGTTACGTGTACGCCCCCGAGTGCGGTCCAAAGTCACTAAAATCAGCTGCAATACGCCACCCTCAGAATAAAACTCTTCGGTTTGTTAAAGGCTTTCAAAAGCAAGGCTTCCTCTTGCTGAGCCTGAAAGAAAACACACAGGAGCTGTTGAAATCAGAACAGTGAAAAACCAAGCAATAACAAAATTAGACATATTTCATGCATTTCGTGTGCTCTCCTCGCCTGCTGGTAAAATGTGTCTACACGCGCCTTTACGCTTGTGTCCCTCAATATAAAATGCGTTATTTTCCATCGAGGGAAGGTATAATTGTCACTCAGCAGCCAGTCGAGAACGCTGGAAACGCATCGATGTCAAACCGGAAAAAAATGTTACGTATTCGCCCCCGTGTGCGGTGCAAAGTCACTAAAATCAGCCGTAACATGCCACCTTCAGAATACAACGCGTCCGTTTCTTAAAGGCCTTCAGAGCCTGAAAGAAAACACCCAGGAGCTGTTGAAAACAGAACAGTGAAAAACCAAGCAGTAACAGAACTAGACAATTTTATGCGACTCGTTTGCTTTCCTCGCCTGCTGGTAAAAATGAATGTACACGCGCCTGGACGCTTGTGACCCTCAATATAAAATGCGTTATTTCCAATCAAGACAACGTATAATGGTCACTCAGCAGCCAGTGGAGAACGCTGGAAACGCATGGAGGTCGAGCCCGAAAAAAATGTTACGTATACGCCTCCGTGTGCGGTACAAATTCTTTAAAATCAGCTGTAACACGCCACCCTGAGAATAAGACGCGTCGAAAACTGAACAGTGAAAAACCAAGCAGTAGCGAAACTAGACATTTTTATTTTTATGTATTTCGTGTGCTTTCCTCGCCTGCTGGTAAAAATGTATGTACACGTGCCTAGACGCTTGTGTCCCTCAATATAAAATGCGTTATTTCCCATCAAGAGAACGTATGATGGTCACTCAGAAGCCAGTGGAGAACGTTGGAAACGCATCGATGTCGAGCCCGAAAAAAATGTTACGTATACGCCTCCGTGTGCGGTCAAATTCATTAAAATCAGTTGTAACACGCTACCCTGAGAATAAGACGCGCCCGTTTCTTAAAGGCCTTCAGAGCCCGAAAGAAAACACCCGGGAGCTGTTGAAAACAGAACAGTGAAAAATCAAGCAGTAACAAAACTAGACATTTTTTATGTATATCGTGTGCCTTCCCCGCCTGCTGGTAAAAATGTATGTACACGTGCCTGGACGCTTGTGTCCCTCAATATAAAATGCGTTATTTCCCATCAAGAGAACGTATAATGGTCACTCAGCAGCCAGTGGGGAACGCTGGAAACGCATCGATGTCGAGCCCGAAAAAAATGTTACGTATACGCCTCCGGGTGCGGTGCAAATTCATTAAAATCAGCTGCAACACGCCACCCTCAGAATAAAACACTTCCATTTGTAAAGGCCTTCAAAAGCATAGCTTCCTCTTGCAGAGCCTGAAAGAAAACACCCGGGAGCTGTTGAAAACAGAACAGTGAAAAATCAAGCAGTAACAAAACTAGACATTTTTTATGTATATCGTGTGCCTTCCCCGCCTGCTGGTAAAAATGTATGTACACGTGCCTGGACGCTTGTGTCCCTCAATATAAAATGCGTTATTTCCCATCAAGGGAACGTATAATGGTCACTCAGCAGCCAGTGGAGAACGCTGGAAACGCATCGATGTCGAGCCCGAAAAAAACGTTACGTATACGCCTCCGGGTGCGGTGCAAATTCATTAAAATCAGCTGCAACACGCCACCCCCAGAATAAAACACTTCCGTTTGTAAAGGCCTTCAAAAGTATAGCTTCCTCTTGCAGAGCCTGAAAGAATACACCCAGGAGCTGTTGAAAACAGAACAGTGAAAAACCAAGCAGTAACAAAACTAGACATTTTTATGCATTTAAAAAAAAAAAATGTATGTACACGCGCCTGGACACTTGTGTCCCTCAATATATAATGCGTTATTTCCCGTCAAGAGAACGTATAATGGTCACTCAGCAGGCAGTGGAGAACGCTGGAAACGCATCGATGTCGAACCGGAAAAAAATGTTACGTATACGCCTCCGTGTGCGGTACAAATTCATTAAAATCAGGTGTAACACGTCACCCTGAGAATAAGACGCGTCCGTTTCTTAGAGGCCTGCAAAGGCACAGCTTCCTCTTGCAGAGCCTGAAAGAAAACACCCAGGAGCTGTTGAAAACAGAACAGTGAAAAACCAAGCAATAACAATATTAGACATTTTTTATGCATTTCGTGTTCCTTCCTCGCCCGCTGATAAAAATGTATGTACACGCGCCTGGACGCTTGTGTCCCTCAATATAAAATGCCTTATTTCCCATCGAGAGAACGTATAATTGTCACTCAGCAGCCAGTCGAGAACGCTGGAAACGCATCGATGTCAAACCGGAAAAAAATGTTACGTATTCGCCCCCGTGTGCGGTGCAAAGTCCCTAAAATCAGCCGTAACATGCCACCTTCAGAATACAACGCGTCCGTTTCTTAAAGGCCTTCAGAGCCTGAAAGAAAACTCCCAGGAGCTGTTGAAAACAGAACAGTGAAAAATCAAGCAGTAACAAAACTAGACATTTTTCATGCATTTCGTGTGCTTTCCTCGCCAGCTGGTAAAAATGTATGTACACGCGCCTGGACGCTTGTGTCCCTAAATATAAAATGCGTTGTTTCGCATCAAGAGAACGTATAATGGTCACTCAGCAGCCAGTGGAGAACGCTGGAAACGCATCGATGTCGAGTCCGAAAAAAATGTTACGTATACGCCCCCGTGTGCGGTGCAAAGTCATTAAAATCAGCTGCAACACGCCACCCTCAGAATAAAACGCTTCGGTTTGTTAAAGGCTTTCAAAAGTACGGCTTCCTCTTGCAGATCCTGAAAGAAAACACCCAGGAGCTGTTGAAAACAGAACAGTGAAAAACCAAGCAGTAACAAAACCAGACATTTTTTATGCATTTTGTGTGTCTTCCCCGCCTGCTGGTAAAAATGTATGTACACGCGCCTGGACGCTTGTGTCCCTCTATATAAAATGCGTTGTTTCCCATCAAGATAACGTATAATGGTCACTCAGCAGCCAGTGGAGAACGCTGTAAACGCATCGATGTTGAGCCGGAAAAAAATGTTTCGTATACGCCTCCGTGTGCGGTGCAAATTCATAAAAATCAGCTTTAACACGCCACCCTGAGAATAGGACGCGTCCGTTTCTTAGGGGCCAGCAAAAGCACAGCTTCCACTTGCAGAGCCTGAAAGAAAGCACCCAGGAGCTGTTGAAAACAGAATAGTGAAAAACCAAGCAGTAACAAAACTAGACATTTTTTATGCATTTCGTGTGCGTTCCCCGCCTGCTGGTAAAAATGTATGTACACGCGCCTGGACGCTTGTGTCCCTCAATATAAAATGCGTTATTTCCCATCAAGAGAACGTATAATGGTCACTCAGCAGCCAGTGGAGAACGCTGGAAACGCATCGACGTCGAGCCGGAAAAAATGTTACGTATACGCCCCCGTGTTCAGTCCAAAGTCATTAAAATCAGCCGTAACATGCCACCCTCAGAATAAAACGCTTCGGTTTGTTAAAGGCTTCCAAAAGTACGGCTTCTTCTTGCAGAGCCTGAAAGAAAACACTCAGGAGCTGTTGAAAACAGAACAGTGAAAAACCAAGCAGCAACAAAACTAGACATTTCTTGTGCATTTCGTGTGCCTTCCCCGCCTGCTGGTAAAAATGTATGTACACGCGCCTGGACGCTTGTGTCCCTCAATATAAAATGCGTTATTTCCCATCAAGAGAACGTATATTGGTCACTCAGCAGCCAGTGGAGAACGCTGAAAACGCATCGATGTCGAGTCCGAAAAAAATGTTACGTATACGCCCTCGTGTGCAGTCCAAGGTCATTAAAATCAGCCGTAACATGCCACCTTCAGATTAAGACGCGTCCGTTTCTTAAAGGCCTTCAGAGCCTGAAAGAAAACACCCAGGAGCTCTTGAAAACAGAACAGTGAAAAATCAGGCACTAACAAAACTAGACATTTTTTATGCATTTCGTGTGCTTTCCTCGCGCGCTGATAAAAATGTATGTACACGCGCCTGGACGCTTGTGTCCCTCAATATAAAATGCGTTATTTCCCATCAAGAGAACGTATATTGGTCACTCAGCAGCCAGTGGAGAACGCTAAAAATGCATCGATGTCGAGTCCGAAAAAAATGTTACGTATACGCCCTCGTGTGCAGTCCAAGGTCATTAAAATCAGCCGTAACATGCCACCTTCAGATTAAGACGCGTCCGTTTCTTAAAGGCCTTCAGAGCCTGAGAGAAAACACCCAGGAGCTGTTGAAAACAGAACAGTGAAAAACCCAGCAGTAACAAAACTAGACATTTTCGTGTGCCTTCCTCGCCCGCTGGTAAAAATGTATGTACATGCGCCTGGACGCTTGTGTCCCTCAATATAAAATGCGTTATTTCCCATCAAGTTAACGTATAATTGTCACTCAGCAGCCAGTAGAGAACGCTGAAAACGCATCGATGTCGATCCGAAAAAAAATGTTAAATATACGCCCCGTGTGCGGTGCAAAGTCATTAAAATCAGCTGCAACACGCCTCCCTCAGAATAAAACGCTTCGGTTTGTTAAAGGCTTTCAAAAGCACGGCTTCCTCTTGCAGAGCCTGAAAGAAAGCACCCAGGAGCTTTTGAAAACAGAACAGTGAAAAACGAAGCAGTAACAAAACAAGTGATTTTATATGCAGTTCGTGGGCCTTCCCCGCCTGCTGGTAAAAATGTATGTACTCGCGCCTGGTCGCTTGTGTCCCTCAATATAAAATGCATTGTTTCCCATCAAGAGAACGTATAATGGTCACTCAGCAGCCAGTGGAGAACGCTGGAAACGCATCGATGTCGAATCCGAAAAAAATGTTACGTATACGCCTTTGTGTGCGGAACAAATTCATTAAAATCAGCTTTAACACGCCACCCTGAGAATAAGACGCGTCCGTTTCTTAAAGGCCTGCAAAAGCACAGCTTCCACTTGCAGAGCCTGAAAGAAAACACCCAGGAGCTGTTGAAAACAGAACAGTGAAAAACCAAGCAGTAACAAAACTAGACATTTTTATGCATTTCGTGTACTTTCCTCGCCTGCTGGTAAAAATGTATGTACACGCGCCTGGAGGCTTGTGTCCCTCAATATAAAATGCGTTATTTCCCATCAAGAGAACGTATAATGGTCACTCAGCAGCCAGTGGAGAACGCTGGAAACGCATCGATGTCGAACCCGAAAAAAATGTTACGTATACGCCTCCGTGTGCGGTACAAATTCATTAAAATCAGCTGTAACACGCCACCCTGAGAATAAGACGTGTCCGTCTTTTTAAAGGCCTGCAAAAGCACAGCTTACTCTTGCAGAGCCTGAAAGAAAACACCCAGGAGCTGTTGAAAACAGAACAGTGAAAAACCAAGCAGTAACAAATTTAGACATTTTTTATGCATTTCGTGTGCCTTCCTCGCCCGCTGATAAAAATGTATGTACACGCGCCTGGACACTTGTGTCCCTCATTATAAAATGCGTTAATTCCCATCGAGAGAACTTATAATTGTCACTCAGCAGCCAGTCGAGAACGCTGGAAACGCATCGATGTTGAACCGGAAAAAAATGTTACGTATACGCCTCCGTGTGCGGTGCAAAGTCATTAAAATCAGCCGTAACATGCCCTCTTCAGAATAAAATGCGTCCATTTCTTAAAGGCCTTCAGAGCCTTAAAGAAAACACCCGGGAGCTGCTGAAAACAGAACAGTGAAAAACCAAGCAGTAACAAAACTAGACATTTTATATGCATTTCGTGTGCCTTCCCCGCCTGCTGGTAAAAATGTATGTACACGCGCCTGGACGCTTGTGTACCTCAATATAAAATACGTTATTTCCCATCAAGAGAACGTATAATGGTCACTCAGCAGCCAGTGGAGAACGCTGGAAACGCATCGATGTCGAACCCGAAAAAAATGTTACGTATACGCCCCCGTGTGCGGTTCAAAGTCCTTAAAATCAGCCGTAACATGCCACCTTCAGAATAAAACGCGTCCGTTTCTTAAAGGCCTTCAGAGCCTGAAAGAAAACACCCAGGAGCTCTTGAAAAAAGAACAGTGAAAAATCAAGCAGTAACAAAACTAGACATTTTTCAAGCATTTCGTGTGCTTTCCTCGCCAGCTGGTAAAAATGTATGTACACGCGCCTGGACGCTTGTGTCCCTAAATATAAAATGCGTTGTTTCGCATCAAGAGAACGTATAATGGTCACTCAGCAGCCAGTGGAGAACGCTGGAAACGCATCGATGTCGAGTCCGAAAAAAATGTTACGTATACGCCCCCGTGTGCGGTGCAAAGTCATTAAAATCAGCTGCAACACGCCACCCTGAGAATAAGACGCATCCGTTTCTTAAAGGCCTTCAAAAGCACAGCTTCCTCTGGCAGAGCCTGAAAGAAAACACCCAGGAGCTGTTGAAAACAGAACAGTGAAAAACCAGGCAGTAACAAAACTAGACATTTTTTATGCATTTCGTGTGCCTTCCCCGCCTGCTGGTAAAAATGTATGCACACGCGCCTGGACGCTTGTATCCCTCAATATAAAATGCGTTGTTTCCCATCAAGAGAACTTGTAATGGTCACTCAGCAGCCGGTGGAGAACGCTGGAAACGCATCGATGTCGATCCGAGAAAAAATGTTAAGTATACGCCCCCGTGTGCGGTGCAAAGTCATTAAAATCAGCTGCAACACGCCACCCTCAGAATAAAACGCTTCCCTTTGTTAAAGGCCTTCAAAAGCACGGCTTCCTCTTGCAGAGCCTGAAAGAAAGCACCCAGGAGCTGTTGAAAACAGAACAGTGAAAAACAAAGCAGTAACAAAACTAGACATTTTTTATGCATTTCGTGTGCCTTCCCCGCCTGCTGGTAAAAATGTATGTACACGCGCTTGGACGCTTGTGTCCCTCAATATAAAATGCGTTGTTTCCCATCAAGAGAACGTATAATGGTCACTCAGCAGCCAGTGGAGGACGCTGGAAACGCATCGATGTCGAACCCGAAAAAAAATGTTACGTACACGCCTCCGTGTGCGGTGCAAAGTCATTACAATCAGTTGCAACACACCTCCCATTGAATAAAATGCTTTCGGTTTGTTAAAGGCTTTCAAAAGCACGGCTTCCTCTTGCAGAGCCTGAAAGAAAACACCCAGGAGCTGTTGAAAACAGAACAGTGAAAACCAAGCAGTAACAAAAATAGACATTTTTTATGCATTTCGTGTGCCTTCCTCGCCCGCTGATAAAAACGTATGTACACGCGCCTGGACGCTTGTGTCCTCAATATAAAATGCGTTATTTCCCATCGAGAGAACGCATAATTGTCAATCAGCAGCCAGTGGAGAACGCTGGAAACGCATCGATGTCGATCCGAAAAAAAAAGTTAAGTATACGCCTCCGTATGCGGTGCAAATTCATTAAAATCAGCTCTAACACGCCACCCTGAGAATAAGACGCGTCCGTTTCTTTGAGGCCTGCAAAAGCACCGCTTCCTCTGGCAGAGCCTGAAAGAAAGCACCCAGGAGCTGTTGAAAACAGTATAGTGAAAAACCAAGCAGTAACAAAACTAGACATTTTTTATGCATTTCGTGTGCCTTCCTCGCCTGCTGGTAAGAATGTATGTACACGCGGCTGGACGCTTGTGTCCCTCAATATAAAATGCGTTATTTCCCATCAAGAGAACGTATAATGGTCACTCAGCAGCCAGTGGAGAACGCATCGATGTCGAGCCCGAAAAAAAAGTTACGTATACGCCTCCGTGTGCGGTGCAAATTCATTAAAATCAGCTGTAACACGTCACCCTGAGATTAAGACGCGTCCGTTTCTTAAAGGCCTTCAAAAGCACAGCTTCCTCTGGCAGAGCCTGAAAGAAAGCACCCAGTAGCTGTTGAAAACAGAATAGTGAAAAACCAAGCAGTAACAAAACTAGACATTTTTTATGCATTTCGTGTGCCTTCCCCGCCTGCTGGTAAAAATGTATGCACACGCGCCTGGACGCTTGTGTCCCTCAATATAAAATGCGTTGTTTCCCATCAAGAGAACTTGTAATGGTCACTCAGCAGCCGGTGGAGAACGCTGGAAACGCATCGATGTCGATCCGAGAAAAAATGTTAAGTATACGCCCCCGTGTGCGGTGCAAAGTCATTAAAATCAGCTGCAACACGCCACCCTCAGAATAAAACGCTTCCCTGTGTTAAAGGCCTTCAAAAGCACGGCTTCCTCTTGCAGAGCCTGAAAGAAAGCACCCAGGAGCTGTTGAAAACAGAACAGTGAAAAACAAAGCAGTAACAAAACTAGACATTTTTTATGCATTTCGTGTGCCTTCCTCGCCTGCTGGTAAAAATGTATGTACACGCGCTTGGACGCTTGTGTCCCTCAATATAAAATGCGTTGTTTCCCATCAAGAGAACGTATAACGGTCACTCAGCAGCCAGTGGAGGACGCTGGAAACGCATCGATGTCGAACCCGAAAAAAAATGTTACGTATACGCCTCCGTGTGCGGTGCAAAGTCATTACAATCAGTTGCAACACACCTCCCATAGAAATAAACGCTTTCGGTTTGTTAAAGGCTTTCAAAAGCACGGCTTCCTCTTGCAGAGCCTGAAAGAAAACACCCAGGAGCTGTTGAAAACAGAACAGTGAAAAACCAAGCAGTAACAAAACTAGAAATTTTTTATGCATTTCGTGTGCCTTCCCCGCCTGCTGGTAAAAATGTATGTACACGCGCCTGGACGCTTGTGTCCCTCAATATAAAATGCGTTATTTCCCATCGAGAGAACGTATAATTGTCACTCAGCAGCCAGTGGAGAACGCTGGAAACGCATCGATGTCGATCCGAAGAAAAAAGTTAAGTATACGCCCCCGTGTGCGGTGCAAAGTCATTAAAATCAGCTGCAACACGCCACCCTCAGAATAAGACGCTTCCCTTTGTTAAAGGCCTTCAAAAGCACGGCTTCCTCTTGCAGAGGCTGAAAGAAAGCACCCAGGAGCTGTTGAAAACAGAACAGTGAAAAACAAAGCAGTAACCAAACTAGACTTTTTTTATGCATTTCGTGTGCCTTCCCCGCCTGCTGGTAAAAATGTATGCACACGCGCCTGGACGCTTGTGTCCCTCAATATAAAATGCGTTATTTCCCATCAAGAGAACTTGTAATGGTCACTCAGCAGCCGGTGGAGAACGCTGGAAACGCATCGATGTCGATCCGAGAAAAAATGTTAAGTATACGCCCCCGTGTGCGGTGCAAAGTCATTAAAATCAGCTGCAACACGCCACCCTCAGAATAAAACGCTTCCCTGTGTTAAAGGCCTTCAAAAGCACGGCTTCCTCTTGCAGAGCCTGAAAGAAAGCACCCAGGAGCTGTTGAAAACAGAACAGTGAAAAACAAAGCAGTAACAAGACTAACATTTTTTATGCATTTCGTGTGCCTTCCCCGCCTGCTGGTAAAAATGTATGTACACGCGCTTGGACGCTTGTGTCTCTCAATATAAAATGCGTTGTTTCCCATCAAAAGAACGTATAATGGTCACTCAGCAGCCAGTGGAGGACGCTGGAAACGCATCGATGTCGAACCCGACAAAAATGTTACGTATACGCCTCCGTGTGCGGTGCAAAGTAATTAAAATCAGTTGCAACACACCTCCCACAGAATAAAACGCTTCGGTTTGTTAAAGGCTTTCAAAAGCACGGCTTCCTCTTGCAGAGCCTGAAAGAAAACACCCAGGAGCTGTTGAAAACAGAACAGTGAAAAACCAAGCAGTAACAAAACTGGACATTTCTTATGCATTTCGTGTGCCTTCCTCGCCTGCTGGTAAGAATGTATGTACACGCGGCTGGACGCTTGTGTCCCTCAATATAAAATGCGTTATTTCCCATCAAGAGAACGTATAATGGTCACTCAGCAGCCAGTGGAGAACGCATCGATGTCGAGCCCGAAAAAAAAGTTACGTATACGCCTCCGTGTGCGGTGCAAATTCATTAAAATCAGCTGTAACACGTCACCCTGAGAATAAGACGCGTCCGTTTCTTAAAGGCCTTCAGAAGCACAGCTTCCTCTGGCAGAGCCTGCAAAGTAATTAAAATCAGTTGCAACACACCTCCCACAGAATAAAACGCTTCGGTTTGTTAAAGGCTTTCAAAAGCACGGCTTCCTCTTGCAGAGCCTGAAAGAAAGCACCCAGGAGCTGTTGAAAACAGAATAGTGAAAAACCAAGCAGTAACAAAACTAGACATTTTTTATGCATTTCGTGTGCTTTCCCCGCCTGCTGGTAAAAATGTATGTACACGCGCCTGGACGCTTGTGTCCCTCAATATAAAATGCGTTATTTCCCATCAAGAGAACTCGTAATGGTCACTCAGCAGCCGGTGGAGAACGCTGGAAACGTATCGATGTCGATCCGAGAAAAAATGTTAAGTATACGCCACCGTGTGCGGTCCAAAGTCATTAAAATCAGCTGCAACACGCCACCCTCAGAATAAAACGCTTCCCTTTGTTAAGGGCCTTCAAAAGCACGGCTTCCTCTTGCAGAGCCTGAAAGAAAGCACCCAGGAAATGTTGAGAACAGAACAGTGAAAAACAAAGCTGTAGCAAAACTAGACATTTTTTATGCATTTCGTGTGCCTTCCCCGCCTGCTGGTAAAAATGTATGTACACGCGCCTGGACGCTTGTGTCCTTCAATATAAAATGCGTTATTTCCCATCAAGAGAACGTATAATGGTCACTCAGCAGCCAGTGGAGATCGCTGGAAACGCATCGATGTCGAACCCGAAAAAAATGTTACGTATACGCCTCCGTGTGCGGTGCAAAGTCATTAAAATCAGTTGCAACACACCTCCCACAAGATAAAACGCTTCGGTTTGTTAAAGGCTTTCAAAAGCACGGCTTCCTCTTGCAGAGCCTGAAAGAAAACACCCAGGAGCTGTTGAAAACAGAACAGTGAAAAACCAGGCAGTAACAAAACTAGTATTTTTTTATGCATTTCGTGTGCCTTCCCCGCCTGCTGGTAAATATGTATGCACACGCGCCTGGACGCTTGTGTCCCTCAATATAAAATGCGTTATTTGCCATCAAGAGAACTTGTAATGGTCTCTCAGCAGCCGGTGGAGAACGCTGGAAACGCATCGATGTCGATCCGAGAAAAAATGTTAAGTATACGCCCCCGTGTGCGGTGCAAAGTCATTAAAATCAGCTGCAACACGCCACCCTCAAAATAAAACGCTTCCCTTTGTTAAAGGCCTTCAAAAACACGGCTTCCTCTTGCAGAGCCTGAAAGAAAGCACCCAGGAGCTGTTGAAAACAGAACAGTGAAAAACAAAGCAGTAACAAAACTAGACATTTTTTATGCATTTCGTGTGCCTTCCCCGCCTGCTGGTAAAAATGTATGTACACGCGCCTGGACGCTTGTGTCCCTCAATATAAAATGCGTTATTTCCCATCAAGAGAACGTATAATGGTCACTCAGCAGCCAGTGGAGAACGCTGGAAACGCATCGACGTCGAGCCGGAAAAAATGTTACGTATACGCCCACGTGTGCAGTCCAAAGTCATTAAAATTAGCCGTAACATGCCACCTCCAGATTAAAACGCGTCCGTTTCTTAAAGGCCTTCAGAGCCTGAGAGAAAACACCCAGGAGCTCTTGAAAACAGAACAGTGAAAAATCAAGCACTAACAAAACAAGACATTTTTTATGCATTTCGTGTGCTTTCATCGCCCGCGGATAAAAATGTATGTACACGCGCCTGGACGCTTGTGTCCCTCAATATAAAACGTGTTATTTCCCATCAAGTAAACGTATAATTGTCACTCAGCAGCCATTGGAGAACGCTGAAAACGCATCGATGTCGAACAAAAAAATGTTACGTATACGCCTCTGTGTGCGGTGCAAAGTCATTAAAATCAGTTGCAACACACCTCCCACAGAATAAAACGCTTCGGTTTGTTAAGGGCTTTCAAAAGCACGGCTTCCTCTTGCAGAGCCTGAAAGAAAACACCCAGGAGCTGTTGAAAACAGTATAGTGAAAAACCAAGCAGTAACAAAACTAGACATTTTTCATGCATTTCGTGTGCCTTCCTCGCCCGCTGATAAAAATGTATGTACACGCGCCTGGACGCTTGTGTGCCTCAATATAAAATGCGTTATTTCCCATCGAGAGAACGCATAATTGTCACTCAGCAGCCAGTGGAGAACGCTGGAAACGCATCGATGTCGATCCGAAAAAAAAAGTTAAGTATACGCCTCCGTATGCGGTGCAAATTCATTAAAATCAGCTCTAACACGCCACCCTGAGAATAAGACGCGTCCGTTTCTTAGAGGCCTGCAAAAGCACAGCTTCCTCTGGCAGAGCCTGAAAGAAAGCACCCAGGAGCTGTTGAAAACAGAATAGTGAAAAACCAAGCAGTAACAAAACTAGACATTTTTTATGCATTTCGTGTGCCTTCCCCGCCTGCTGGTAAAAATGTATGTACACGCGCCTGGACGCTTGTATCCCTCAATATAAAATGCGTTATTTCCCATCAAGAGAACGTATAATGGTCACTAAGCAGCCAGTGGAGAACGCTGGAAACGCATCGACGTCGAACCGGAAAAAATGTTACGTATACGCCCCCGTGTGCAGTCCAAAGTCATTTAAGTCAGCCGTAACATGCCACCTTCAGAATAAAACGCGTCCGTTCCTTAAAGGCCTTCTGAGCCTGAAAGAAAACACCCAGGAGCTCTTGAAAACAGAACAGTGAAAAACCAAGCAGTAACAAAACTGGACATTTCTTATGCATTTCGTGTGCCTTCCTCGCCTGCTGGTAAGAATGTATGTACACGCGGCTGGACGCTTGTGTCCCTCAATATAAAATGCGTTATTTCCCATCAAGAGAACGTATAATGGTCACTCAGCAGCCAGTGGAGAACGCATCGATGTCGAGCCCGAAAAAAAAGTTACGTATACGCCTCCGTGTGCGGTGCAAGTTCATTAAAATCAGCTGTAACACGTCACCCTGAGATTAAGACGCGTCCGTTTCTTAAAGGCCAACAAAAGCGCAGCTTCCACTTGGAGAGCCTGAGAGAAAACACCCAGGAGCTGTTGAAAACAGAACAGTGAAAAACAAAGCAGTAGCAAAACTAGACATTTTTTATGCATTTCGTGTGCCTTCCCCGCCTGCTGGTAAATATGTAGCCACACGCGCCTGGACGCTTGTGTCCCTCAATATAAAATGCGTTATTTCCCATCAAGAGAACTTGTAATGGTCACTCAGCAGCCGGTGGAGAACGCTGGAAACGCATCGATGTCGATCCGAGAAAAAATGTTAAGTATACGCCCCCGTGTGCGGTGCAAAGTCATTAAAATCAGCTGCAACACGCCACCCTCAAAATAAAACGCTTCCCTTTGTTAAAGGCCTTCAAAAACACGACTTCCTCTTGCAGAGTCTGAAAGAAAGCACCCAGGAGCTGTTGAAAACAGAACAGTGAAAAACAAAGCAGTAACAAAACTAGACATTTTTTATGCATTTCGTGTGCCTTCCCCGCCTGCTGGTAAAGATGTATGTACACGCGCCTGGACGCTTGTGTCCCTCAATATAAAATGCGTTATTTCCCATCAAGAGAACGTAAAATGGTCACTCAGCAGCCAGTGGAGAACGCTGGAAACGCATCGACGTCGAGCCGGAAAAAATGTTACGTATACGCCCTCGTGTGCAGTCCAAAGTCATTAAAATTAGCCGTAACATGCCACCTCCAGATTAAAACGCGTCCGTTTCTTAAAGGCCTTCAGAGCCTGAGAGAAAACACCCAGGAGCTCTTGAAAACAGAACAGTGAAAAATCAAGCACTAACAAAACAAGACATTTTTTATGCATTTCGTGTGCTTTCATCGCCCGCGGATAAAAATGTATGTACACGCGCCTGGACGCTTGTGTCCCTCAATATAAAATGCGTTATTTCCCATCAAGAGAACGTATAATGGTCACTCAGCAGCCAGTGGAGATCGCTGGAAACGCATCGATGTCGAACCCGAAAAAAAATGTTACGTATACGCCTCCGTGTGCGGTGCAAAGTCATAAAAATCAGTTGCAACACACCTCCCACAAAATAAAACGCTTCGGTTTGTTAAAGGCTTTCAAAAGCACGGCTTCCTCTTGCAGAGCCTGAAAGAAAACACCCAGGAGCTGTTGAAAACAGAACAGTGAAAAACCAGGCAGTAACAAAACTAGTATTTTTTTATGCATTTCGTGTGCCTTCCCCGCCTGCTGGTAAATATGTAGCCACACGCGCCTGGACGCTTGTGTCCCTCAATATAAAATGCGTTATTTCCCATCAAGAGAACTTGTAATGGTCACTCAGCAGCCGGTGGAGAACGCTGGAAACGCATCGATGTCGATCCGAGAAAAAATGTTAAGTATACGCCCCCGTGTGCGGTGCAAAGTCATTAAAATCAGCTGCAACACGCCACCCTCAAAATAAAACGCTTCCCTTTGTTAAAGGCCTTCAAAAACACGACTTCCTCTTGCAGAGTCTGAAAGAAAGCACCCAGGAGCTGTTGAAAACAGAACAGTGAAAAACAAAGCAGTAACAAAACTAGACATTTTTTATGCATTTCGTGTGCCTTCCCCGCCTGCTGGTAAAGATGTATGTACACGCGCCTGGACGCTTGTGTCCCTCAATATAAAATGCGTTATTTCCCATCAAGAGAACGTAAAATGGTCACTCAGCAGCCAGTGGAGAACGCTGGAAACGCATCGACGTCGAGCCGGAAAAAATGTTACGTATACGCCCTCGTGTGCAGTCCAAAGTCATTAAAATTAGCCGTAACATGCCACCTCCAGATTAAAACGCGTCCGTTTCTTAAAGGCCTTCAGAGCCTGAGAGAAAACACCCAGGAGCTCTTGAAAACAGAACAGTGAAAAATCAAGCACTAACAAAACAAGACATTTTTTATGCATTTCGTGTGCTTTCATCGCCCGCGGATAAAAATGTATGTACACGCGCCTGGACGCTTGTGTCCCTCAATATAAAACGTGTTATTTCCCATCAAGTAAACGTATAATTGTCACTCAGCAGCCATTGGAGAACGCTGGAAACGCATCATTGTCGAGCCCGAAAAAAATGTTACGTTTACGCCTCCGTGTGCGTTGCAAATTCACTAAAATCACCTGCAACACGCCACCCTCAGAAAAAGACGCGTCCGTTTCTTAACGGCCTTCAAAAGCACAGCATCCTCCTGCAGAGCCTGAAGGAAAACACCCAGGAGCTGTTGAAAACAGAACAGTGAAAAACCAAGCAGTAACAAACTAGACATTTCTTATGCATTTCGTGTGCCTTCCTCGCCTGCTGGTAAGAATGTATGTACACGCGGATGGACGCTTGTGTCCCTCAATATAAAATGCGTTATTTCCCATCAAGAGAACGTATAATGGTCACTCAGCAGCCAGTGGAGAACGCATCGATGTCGAGCCCGAAAAAAAAGTTACGTATACGCCTCCGTGTGCGGTCAAATTCAGTAAAATCAGCTGTAACACGTCACCCTGAGAATAAGACGCGTCCGTTTCTTAAAGGCCTTCAAAAGCACAGCTTCCTCTTGCAGAGGCTGAAAGAAAGCACCCAGGAGCTGTTGAAAACAGAATAGTGAAAAACCAGGCAGTAACACAACTAGACATTTTTTATGCATTTCGTGTGCCTTCCCCGCCTGCTGGCAAAAATTTATGTACACGCGCCTGGACGCTTGTGTCCCTCAATATAAAATGCGTTAATTCCCATCAAGAGAACTTATAATGGTCACTCAGCAGCCAGTGGAGAACGCTGGAAACGCATCGATGTCGAGCCCGAAAAAAATGTTACGTATACGCCTTTGTGTGCGGTGCAAATTCATTAAAATCAGCTGTAACACGCCACCCTGAGAATAAGAGCGTCCGTTCCTTAAAGGCCTTCAAAAGCACAGCTTCCTCTTGCAGAGCCTGAAAGAAAGCACCCAGGAACTGTTGAAAACAGAACAGTGAAAAACCCAGCAGTAACAAAACTAGACATTTTTTATGCATTTAGTGTGCCTTCCCCGCCTGCTGGTAAAAATGTATGTACACGCGCCTGGACGCTTGTGTCCCTCAATATAAAATGCGTTAATTCCCATCAAGAGAACTTATAATGGTCACTCAGCAGCCAGTGGAGAACGCTGGAAACGCATCGATGTCGATCCGAAGAAAAATGTTAAGTATACGCCCCCGTGTGCGGTGCAAAGTCATTAAAATCAGCCGCAACACGCCACCCTCAGAATAAAACGCTTCGGTTTGCTAGGGGCTTTCAAAAGCACGGCTTCCTCTTCCAGAGCCTGAAAGAAAACACCCAGGAGCTGTTGAAAACAGAACAGTGAAAAACCAAGCAGTAACAAAACTAGACATTTTTTATGCATTTCGTGTGCCTTCCCCGCCTGCTGGTGAAAATAAATGTACACGCGCCTGGACGCTTGTGTCCCTCAGTATAAAATGCGTTATTTCCCATCAAGGAAATGAATAATGGTCACTCAGCAGCCAGTGGAGAACGCTGAAAACGCATCGATGTCGAGCCCGAAAGAAATGTTACGTATACGCCCCCGTGTGCTGTGCAAAGTCATTAAAATCAGTTGCAACACACCTCCCACAGAATAAAACCCTTCGGTTTGTTAAAGGCTTTCAAAAGCACGGCTTCCTCTTGCAGAGCCTGAAAGAAAACACCCAGGAGCTGTTGAAAACAGAACAGTGAAAAACCAGGCAGTAACAAAACTAGACATTTTTTATGCATTTCGTGTGCCTTCCCCGCCTGCTGGTAAAAATGTATGCACACGCGCCTGGACGCTTGTGTCCCTCAATATAAAATGCGTTATTTCCCATTAAGAGAACTTGTAATGGTCACTCAGCAGCCGGTGGAAAACGCTGGAAACGCATCGATGTCGATCCGAGAAAAAATGTTAAGTATACGCCCCGTGTGCGGTGCAAAGTCACTAAAATCAGCTGCAACACGCCACCCTCAGAATAAAACGCTTCCCATTGTTAAAGGCCTTCAAAAGCACGGCTTCCTCTTGCAGAGCCTGAAAGAAAGCAACCAGGAGCTGTTGAAAACAGAACAGTGAAAAACAAAGCAGTAACAAAACTAGACACTTTTTATGCAATTCGTGTGCCTTCCCCGCCTGCTGGTAAAAATGTATGTACACGCGCCTGGACGCTTGTGTCCCTCAATATAAAATGCGTTATTTCCCATCAAGAGAACGTATAATGGTCACTCAGCAGCCAGTGAAGAACGCTGGAAACGCATCGACGTCGAGCCGGAAAAAATGTTACGTATACGCCCTCGTGTGCAGTCCAAAGTCATTAAAATCAGCCGTAACATGCCACCTTCAGATTAAAACGCGTCCGTTTCTTAAAGGCCTTCAGAGCCTGAAAGAAAACACCCAGGAGCTCTTGAAAACAGAACAGTGAAAAATCAAGCACTAACAAAACAAGACATTTTTTATGCATTTCGTGTGATATCATCGCCCGCGGATAAAAAAGTATGTACACGCGCCTGGACGCTTGTGTCCCTCAATCTAAAATGCGTTATTTCCCATCAAGTAAACGTATAATTGTCACTCAGCAGCCAGTGGAGAACGCTGAAAACGCATCGATATCGAACCCGAAAAAAATGTTACGTATACGCCTCCGTGTGCGGTGCAATGTCATTAAAATCAGTTGCAACACACCTCCCACTGAATAAAACGCTTCGGTTTGTTAAAGGCTTTCAAAAGCACGGCTTCCTCTTGCAGAGCCTGAAAGAAAACACCCAGGAGCTGTTGAAAACAGAACAGTGAAAAACCAAGCAGTAACAAAAATAGACATTTTTTATGCATTTCGTGTGCCTTCCTCGCCCGCGCCTGGACGCTTGTGTCCCTCAATATAAAATGCGTTATTTCCCATCGAGAGAACGTATAATTGTCACTCAGCAGCCAGTGGAGAACGCTGGAAACGCATCGATGTCGATCCGAAAAAAAAAGTTAAGTATACGCCCCCGTGTGCGGTGCAAAGTCATTAAAATCAGCTGCAACACGCCACCCTCAGAATAAAACGCTTCCCTTTGTTAAAGGCCTTCAAGAGCACGGCTTCCTCTTGCAGAGCCTGAAAGAAAGCACCCAGGAGCTGATGAAAACCGAACAGTGAAAAACCAAGCAGTAACAAAACTAGACATTTTTTATGCATTTCGTGTGCCTTCCCCGCCTGCTGGTAAAAATGTATGTACACGCGCTTGGACGCTTGTGTCCCTCAATATAAAATGCGTTGTTTCCCATCAAGAGAACGTATAATGGTCACTCAGCAGCCAGTGGAGAACGCTGGAAACGCATCGATGTCGAACCCGAAAAAAATGTTACGTATACGCATCCGTGTGCGGTACAAATTCATTAAAATCGGCTTTAACACGCCACCCGGAGAATAAGACGCGTCCGTTTCTTAAAGGCCTTCAAAAGCACAGCTTCCTCTGGCAGAGCCTGAAAGAAAACACCCAGGAGCTGTTGAAAACAGAATAGTGAAAAACCAGGCAGTAACACAACTAGACATTTTTTATGCATTTCGTGTGCCTTCCCCGCCTGCTGGCAAAAATGTATGTACACGCGCCTGGACGCTTGTGTCCCTCAATATAAAATGCGTTATTTCCCATCAAGAGAACGTATAATGGTCACTCAGTAGCCAGTGGAGAACGCTGAAAACGCATCGATGTCGAGTCCGAAAAAAATGTTACGCATACGCCCCCATGTGCTGTGCAAAGTCATTAAAATCAGCTACAACACGCCACCCTCAGAATAAAACGCTTCGGTTTGTTAAAGGCTTTCAAAAGCACGGCTACCTCTTGCATAGCCTGAAAGAAAACACCCAGGAGCTGTTGAAAACGGAACAGTGAAAAACCAAGCAGTAACAAAACTAGACATTTTTTATGCATTTCGTGTGCCTTCCCCGCCTGCTGGTAAAAATGCATGTACACGCGCCTGGACGCTTGTGACCTACAATACAAAATGCGTTATTTCCCATCAAGAGAACTTATAATGGTCACTCAGCAGCCGGTGGAGAACGCTGGAAACGCATAGATGTCGATCCGAGAAAAAATGTAAAGTATACGCCTCCGTGTGCGGTGCAAAGTCACTAGAATCAGCTGCAACACGCCACCCTCAGAATAAAACGCTTCCCTTTGTTAAAGGCCTTCAAAACCACGGCTTCCTCTTGCAGAGCCTGAAAGAAAGCACCCAGGAGCTGTTGAAAACAGAACAGTGAAAAACAAAGCAGTAACAAAACTAGACGTTTTTTATGCATTTCGTGTGCCTTCCCCGCCTGCTGGTGAAAATGTATGTACACGCGCCTGGACGCTTGTGTCCCTCAATATAAAATGCGTTATTTCCCATCAAGAGAACGTATAATGGTCACTCAGCAGCCAGTGGAGAACGCTGGAAACGCATCGATGTCGAACCCGAAAAAAATGTTACGTATACGCCTCCGTGTGCGGTGCAAAGTCATTAAAATCAGTTGCAACACACCTCCCACAGAATAAAACGCTTCGGTTTGTTAAAGGCTTTCAAAAGCACGGCTTCCTCTTGCAGAGCCTGAAAGAAAACACCCAGGAGCTGTTGAAAACAGAACAGTGAAAAAACAGGCAGTAACAAAACTAGACTTTTTTTATGCATTTCGTGTGCCTTCCCCGCCTGCTGGTAAAAATGTATGCACACGCGCCTGGACGCTTGTGTCCCTCAATATAAAATGCGTTATTTTCCATCAAAAGAACTTGTAATGGTCACTCAGCAGCCAGTGGAGAACGCTGGAAACGCATCGATGTCGATCCGAGAAAAAATGTTAAGTATACGCCCCCGTGTGCGGTGCAAAGTCATTAAAATCAGCTGCAACACACCACCCACAGAATAAAACGCTTCGGTTTGTTAAAGGCTTTCAAAAGCACGCTTCCTCTTGCAGAGCCTGAGAGAAAACACCCAGGAGCTGTTGAAAACAGAACAGTGAAATACCAAGCAGTAACAAAACTAGAAATTTTTTATGCATTTCGTGTGCCTTCCCCGCCTGCTGGTAAAAATGTATGTACACGCGCCTGGACGCTTGTGTCCCTCAATATAAAATGCGTTATTTCCCATCAAGAGAACGTATAATGGTCACTCAGCAGCCAGTGGAGAACGCTGAAAACGCATCGATGTCGAGTCTGAAAAAAATGTTACGCATACGCCCCCGTGTGCTGTGCAAAGTCATTAAAATCACCTACAACACGCCACCCTCAGAATAAAACGCTTCGGTTTGTTAAAGGCTTTCAAAAGCACGGCTTCCTCTTGCAGAGCCTGAGAGAAAACACCCAGGAGCTGTTGAAAACAGAATAGTGAAAAACCAGGCAGTAACACAACTAGACATTTTTTATGCATTTCGTGTGCCTTCCCCGCCTGCTGGCAAAAATGTATGTACACGCGCCTGGACGCTTGTGTCCCTCAATATAAAATGCGTTATTTCCCATCAAGAGAACGTATAATGGTCACTCAGTAGCCAGTGGAGAACGCTGAAAACGCATCGATGTCGAGTCCGAAAAAAATGTTACGCATACGCCCCCATGTGCTGTGCAAAGTCATTAAAATCAGCTACAACACGCCACCCTCAGAATAAAACGCTTCGGTTTGTTAAAGGCTTTCAAAAGCACGGCTACCTCTTGCATAGCCTGAAAGAAAACACCCAGGAGCTGTTGAAAACAGAACAGTGAAAAACCAAGCAGTAACAAAACTAGACATTTTTTATGCATTTCGTGTGCCTTCCCCGCCTGCTGGTAAAAATGCATGTACACGCGCCTGGACGCTTGTGACCCTCAATACAAAATGCGTTATTTCCCATCAAGTAAACATATAATTGTCACTCAGCAGCCAGTGGAGAACGCTGAAAACGCATCGCTGTCGATCCGAAAAAAAATGTTAAGTATACGTCCCCGTGTGCGGTGCAAAGTCATTAAAATCAGCTTTAACACGCCACCCTGAGAATAAGACGCGTCCGTTTCTTAAAGGCCAGCAAAAGCACAGCTTCCACTTGCAGAGCCTGAGAGAAAACACCCAGGAGCTCTTGAAAACAGAACAGTGAAAAACCAAGCAGTAACGAAACTAGACATTTTTTATGCATTTCGTGTGCCTTCCCCCGCCTGCTGGTAAAAATGTATGTACACGCGCTTGGACGCTTGTGTCCCTCAATATAAAATGCGTTATTTCCCATCGAGAGAACGTATAATTGTCACTCAGCTGCCAGTGGAGAACGCTGAAAACGCATGGATGTTGAGCCCGAAAAAAATGTTACGTATACGCCCCCGTGTGCTGTGCAAAGTCATTAAAATCAGCTGCAACACGCCACCCTCAGAATAAAACGCTTCGGTTTGTTAAAGGCTTTCAAAAGCACGGCTTCCTCTTGCAGAGCCTGAAAGAAAACACCTAGGAGCTGTTTGAAAACAGAACAGTGAAAAACCAAGCAGTAACAAGAATAGACATTTTTTATGCATTTCGTGTGCCTTCCCCGCCTGCTGGTAAAAATGTATGTACACGCGCCTGGACGCTTGTGTCCCTCAATACAAAATGCGTTATTTCCCATCAAGAGAACGTATAATGGTCACTCAGCTGCCAGTGGAGAACGCTGAAAACGCATCGATGTCGAGCCCGAAAGAAATGTTACGTATACGCCCCCGTGTTCTGTGCAAAGTCATTAAAATCAGCTGCAACACACCACCCACAGAATAAAACGCTTCGGTTTGTTAAAGGCTTTCAAAAGCACGGCTTCCTCTTGCAGAGCCTGAAAGAAAAAACCCAGAAGCTGTTGAAAACAGAACAGTGAAAGACCAAGCAGTAACAAAACTAGGCATTTTTCATGCATTTCGTGTGCTTTCCTCGCCTGCTGGTAAAAATGTATATACACGCGCCTGGACGCTTGTGTCCCTCAATACAAAATGCGTTATTTCCCATCAAGAGAACGTATAATGGTCACTCAGCTGCCAGTGGAGAACGCTGAAAACGCATGGATGTTGAGCCCGAAAGAAATGTTACGTATACGCCCCCGTGGGCGGTACAAAGTCATCAAAATCAGCTGCAACACGCCACCCTCAGAATAAAACGCTTCGGTTTGTTAAAGGCTTTCAAAAGCACGGCTTCCTCTTGCAGAACCTGAAAGAAAACACCCAGGAGCTGTTGAAAACAGAACAGTGAAAAACCAAGCAGTAACAAGACTAGACATTTTTTATGTATTTTGTGTGCCTTCCCCCGCCTGCTGGTAAAAATGTATGTACACGCGCCTGGACGCTTGAGTCCCTCAATATAAATTGCGTTATTTCCCATCAAGAGAACGTATAATGGTCACTCAGCAGCCAGTGGAGAACGCTGGAAACGCATCGATGTCGAACCCGAAAAAAATGTTACGTATACGCCCCCCTGTGCGGTGCAAATTCATTAAAATCAGCTGCAACACGCCACTCTCAGAATAAAACGCTTCGGTTTGTTAAAGGCTTTCAAAAGTACGGCTTCCTCTTGCAGAGCCTGAAAGAAAACACCCAGAAGCTGTTGAAAACAGAACAGTGAAAGACCAAGCAGTAACAAAACTAGACATTTTTCATGCATTTCGTGTGCTTTCCTCGCCTGCTGGTAAAAATGTATGTACACGCGCCTGGACGCTTGTGTCCCTCAATACAAAATGCGTTATTTCCCATCAAGAGAACGTATAATGGTCACTCAGCTGCCAGTGGAGAACGCTGAAAACGCATGGATGTTGAGCCCGAAAAAAATGTTACGTATACGCCCCCGTGTGCTGTGCAAAGTCATTAAAATCAGCTGCAACACGCCACCCTCAAAATAAAACGCTTCGGTTTATTAAAGGCTTTCAAAAGCACGGCTTCCTCTTGCAGAGCCTGAAAGAAAACACCCAGGAGCTGTTGAAAACAGAACAGTGAAAAACCAAGCAGTAACAAGACTAGACAATTTTTATGCATTTCGTGTGCCTTCCCCCGCCTGCTGGTAAAAATGTATGTACACGCGCTTGGACGCTTGTGTCCCTCCATATAAAATGCGTTATTTCCCATCGAGAGAACGTATAATTGTCACTCAGCTGCCAGTGGAGAACGCTGAAAACGCATGGATGTTGAGCCCGAAAAAAATGTTACGTATACGCCCCCGTGTGCTGTGCAAAGTCATTAAAATCAGCTGCAACACGCCACCCTCAGAATAAAACGCTTCGGATTGTTAAAGGCTTTCAAAAGCACGGCTTCCTCTTGCAGAGCCTGAAAGAAAACACCCCGGAGCTGTTGAAAACAGAACAGTGAAAAACCAAGCAGTAACAAGAATAGACATTTTTTATGCATTTCGTGTGCCTTCCCCGCCTGCTGGTAAAAATGTATGTACACGCGCCTGGACGCTTGTGTCCCTCAATACAAAATGCGTTATTTCCCATCAAGAGAACGTATAATGGTCACTCAGCTGCCAGTGGAGAACGCTGAAAGCGCATCGATGTCGAGCCCGAAAGAAATGTTACGTATACGCCCCCGTGTGCTGTGCAAAGTCATTAAAATCAGCTGCAACACACCACCCACAGAATAAAACGCTTCGGTTTGTTAAAGGCTTTCAAAAGCACGGCTTCCTCTTGCAGAGCCTGAGAGAAAACACCCAGGAGCTGTTGAAAACAGAACAGTGAAATACCAAGCAGTAACAAAACTAGACATTTTTTATGCATTTCGTGTGCCTTCCCCGCCTGCTGGTAAAAATGTATGTACACGCGCCTGGACGCTTGTGTCCCTCAATATAAAATGCGTTATTTCCCATCAAGAGAACGTATAATGGTCACTCAGCAGCCAGTGGAGAACGCTGAAAACGCATCGATGTCGAGTCTGAAAAAAATGTTACGCATACGCCCCCGTGTGCTGTGCAAAGTCATTAAAATCAGCTACAACACGCCACCCTCAGAATAAAACGCTTCGGTTTGTTAAAGGCTTTCAAAAGCACGGCTTCCTCTTGCAGAGCCTGAGAGAAAACACCCAGGAGCTGTTGAAAACAGAATAGTGAAAAACCAGGCAGTAACACAACTAGACATTTTTTATGCATTTCGTGTGCCTTCCCCGCCTGCTGGCAAAAATGTATGTACACGCGCCTGGACGCTTGTGTCCCTCAATATAAAATGCGTTATTTCCCATCAAGAGAACGTATAATGGTCACTCAGTAGCCAGTGGAGAACGCTGAAAACGCATCGATGTCGAGTCCGAAAAAAATGTTACGCATACGCCCCCATGTGCTGTGCAAAGTCATTAAAATCAGCTACAACACGCCACCCTCAGAATAAAACGCTTCGGTTTGTTAAAGGCTTTCAAAAGCACGGCTACCTCTTGCATAGCCTGAAAGAAAACACCCAGGAGCTGTTGAAAACAGAACAGTGAAAAACCAAGCAGTAACAAAACTAGACATTTTTTATGCATTTCGTGTGCCTTCCCCGCCTGCTGGTAAAAATGCATGTACACGCGCCTGGACGCTTGTGACCCTCAATACAAAATGCGTTATTTCCCATCAAGTAAACATATAATTGTCACTCAGCAGCCAGTGGAGAACGCTGAAAACGCATCGCTGTCGATCCGAAAAAAAATGTTAAGTATACGTCCCCGTGTGCGGTGCAAAGTCATTAAAATCAGCTTTAACACGCCACCCTGAGAATAAGACGCGTCCGTTTCTTAAAGGCCAGCAAAAGCACAGCTTCCACTTGCAGAGCCTGAGAGAAAACACCCAGGAGCTCTTGAAAACAGAACAGTGAAAAACCAAGCAGTAACGAAACTAGACATTTTTTATGCATTTCGTGTGCCTTCCCCCGCCTGCTGGTAAAAATGTATGTACACGCGCTTGGACGCTTGTGTCCCTCAATATAAAATGCGTTATTTCCCATCGAGAGAACGTATAATTGTCACTCAGCTGCCAGTGGAGAACGCTGAAAACGCATGGATGTTGAGCCCGAAAAAAATGTTACGTATACGCCCCCGTGTGCTGTGCAAAGTCATTAAAATCAGCTGCAACACGCCACCCTCAGAATAAAACGCTTCGGTTTGTTAAAGGCTTTCAAAAGCACGGCTTCCTCTTGCAGAGCCTGAAAGAAAACACCTAGGAGCTGTTTGAAAACAGAACAGTGAAAAACCAAGCAGTAACAAGAATAGACATTTTTTATGCATTTCGTGTGCCTTCCCCGCCTGCTGGTAAAAATGTATGTACACGCGCCTGGACGCTTGTGTCCCTCAATACAAAATGCGTTATTTCCCATCAAGAGAACGTATAATGGTCACTCAGCTGCCAGTGGAGAACGCTGAAAACGCATCGATGTCGAGCCCGAAAGAAATGTTACGTATACGCCCCCGTGTTCTGTGCAAAGTCATTAAAATCAGCTGCAACACACCACCCACAGAATAAAACGCTTCGGTTTGTTAAAGGCTTTCAAAAGCACGGCTTCCTCTTGCAGAGCCTGAAAGAAAAAACCCAGAAGCTGTTGAAAACAGAACAGTGAAAGACCAAGCAGTAACAAAACTAGGCATTTTTCATGCATTTCGTGTGCTTTCCTCGCCTGCTGGTAAAAATGTATATACACGCGCCTGGACGCTTGTGTCCCTCAATACAAAATGCGTTATTTCCCATCAAGAGAACGTATAATGGTCACTCAGCTGCCAGTGGAGAACGCTGAAAACGCATGGATGTTGAGCCCGAAAGAAATGTTACGTATACGCCCCCGTGGGCGGTACAAAGTCATCAAAATCAGCTGCAACACGCCACCCTCAGAATAAAACGCTTCGGTTTGTTAAAGGCTTTCAAAAGCACGGCTTCCTCTTGCAGAACCTGAAAGAAAACACCCAGGAGCTGTTGAAAACAGAACAGTGAAAAACCAAGCAGTAACAAGACTAGACATTTTTTATGCATTTTGTGTGCCTTCCCCCGCCTGCTGGTAAAAATGTATGTACACGCGCCTGGACGCTTGAGTCCCTCAATATAAATTGCGTTATTTCCCATCAAGAGAACGTATAATGGTCACTCAGCAGCCAGTGGAGAACGCTGGAAACGCATCGATGTCGAACCCGAAAAAAATGTTACGTATACGCCCCCCTGTGCGGTGCAAATTCATTAAAATCAGCTGCAACACGCCACTCTCAGAATAAAACGCTTCGGTTTGTTAAAGGCTTTCAAAAGTACGGCTTCCTCTTGCAGAGCCTGAAAGAAAACACCCAGAAGCTGTTGAAAACAGAACAGTGAAAGACCAAGCAGTAACAAAACTAGACATTTTTCATGCATTTCGTGTGCTTTCCTCGCCTGCTGGTAAAAATGTATGTACACGCGCCTGGACGCTTGTGTCCCTCAATACAAAATGCGTTATTTCCCATCAAGAGAACGTATAATGGTCACTCAGCTGCCAGTGGAGAACGCTGAAAACGCATGGATGTTGAGCCCGAAAAAAATGTTACGTATACGCCCCCGTGTGCTGTGCAAAGTCATTAAAATCAGCTGCAACACGCCACCCTCAAAATAAAACGCTTCGGTTTATTAAAGGCTTTCAAAAGCACGGCTTCCTCTTGCAGAGCCTGAAAGAAAACACCCAGGAGCTGTTGAAAACAGAACAGTGAAAAACCAAGCAGTAACAAGACTAGACATTTTTTATGCATTTCGTGTGCCTTCCCCCGCCTGCTGGTAAAAATGTATGTACACGCGCTTGGACGCTTGTGTCCCTCCATATAAAATGCGTTATTTCCCATCGAGAGAACGTATAATTGTCACTCAGCTGCCAGTGGAGAACGCTGAAAACGCATGGATGTTGAGCCCGAAAAAAATGTTACGTATACGCCCCCGTGTGCTGTGCAAAGTCATTAAAATCAGCTGCAACACGCCACCCTCAGAATAAAACGCTTCGGATTGTTAAAGGCTTTCAAAAGCACGGCTTCCTCTTGCAGAGCCTGAAAGAAAACACCCCGGAGCTGTTGAAAACAGAACAGTGAAAAACCAAGCAGTAACAAGAATAGACATTTTTTATGCATTTCGTGTGCCTTCCCCGCCTGCTGGTAAAAATGTATGTACACGCGCCTGGACGCTTGTGTCCCTCAATACAAAATGCGTTATTTCCCATCAAGAGAACGTATAATGGTCACTCAGCTGCCAGTGGAGAACGCTGAAAGCGCATCGATGTCGAGCCCGAAAGAAATGTTACGTATACGCCCCCGTGTGCTGTGCAAAGTCATTAAAATCAGCTGCAACACACCACCCACAGAATAAAACGCTTCGGTTTGTTAAAGGCTTTCAAAAGCACGGCTTCCTCTTGCAGAGCCTGAGAGAAAACACCCAGGAGCTGTTGAAAACAGAACAGTGAAATACCAAGCAGTAACAAAACTAGACATTTTTTATGCATTTCGTGTGCCTTCCCCGCCTGCTGGTAAAAATGTATGTACACGCGCCTGGACGCTTGTGTCCCTCAATATAAAATGCGTTATTTCCCATCAAGAGAACGTATAATGGTCACTCAGCAGCCAGTGGAGAACGCTGAAAACGCATCGATGTCGAGTCTGAAAAAAATGTTACGCATACGCCCCCGTGTGCTGTGCAAAGTCATTAAAATCAGCTACAACACGCCACCCTCAGAATAAAACGCTTCGGTTTGTTAAAGGCTTTCAAAAGCACGGCTTCCTCTTGCAGAGCCTGAGAGAAAACACCCAGGAGCTGTTGAAAACAGAACAGTGCAATACCAAGCAGTAACAAAACTAGACATTTTTCATGCATTTCGTGTGCTTTCCTCGCCTGCTGGTAAAAATGTATATACACGCGCCTGGACGCTTGTGTCCCTCAATATAAAATGCGTTATTTCCCATCAAGAGAACGTATAATGGTCTCTCAGCAGCCAGTGGAGAACGCTAGAAACGCATCGATGTCGAGTCTGAAAAAAATGTTACGCATACGCCCCCGTGTGCTGTGCAAAGTCATTAAAATCAGCTACAACACGCCACCCTCAGAATAAAACGCTTCGGTTTGTTAAAGGCTTTCAAAAGCACGGCTTCCTCTTGCAGAGCCTGAGAGAAAACACCCAGGAGCTGTTGAAAACAGAACAGTGAAAAATCAAGCAGTAACAAAACTAGACATTTTTTATGCATTTCGTGTGCCTTCCCCGCCTGCTGGTAAAAATGCATGTACACGCGCCTGGACGCTTGTGACCCTCAATACAAGATGCGTTATTTCCCATCAAGAGAACGTATAATGGTCACTCAGCAGCCAGTGGAGAACGCTGGAAACGCATCGATGTCGAGCCGGAAAAAATGTTACGTATACGCCCCCGTGTGCGGTCTAAAGTCATTAAAATCAGCCGTAACACGCCACCTTTAGAATAAAACGCGTCCGTTTCTTAAAGGCCCTCAGAGCCTGAAAGGAAACACACAGGAGCTGTTGAAAACAGAACAGTGAAAAACCAAGCAGTAACAAAACTAGACATTTTTTATGCATTTCGTGTGCCTTCCCCGCTGCTGGTAAAAATGCATGTACACGCGCCTGGACGCTTGTGACCCTCAATACAAAATGCGTTATTTCCCATCAAGTAAACATATAATTGTCACTCAGCAGCCAGTGGAGAACGCTGAAAACGCATCGCTGTCGATCCGAAAAAAAACGTTAAGTATACGCCCCCGTGTGCGGTGCAAGGTCATTAAAATCAGCTTTAACACGCCACCCTGAGAATAAGACGCGTCCGTTTCTTAAAGGCCAGCAAAAGCGCAGCTTCCACTTGCAGAGCCTGAGAGAAAACACCCAGGAGCTGTTGAAAACAGAACAGTGAAAAACCAAGCAGTAACGAAACTAGACATTTTTATGCATTTCGTGTGCCTTCCCCGCCTGCTGGTAAAAATGTATGTACACGCGCCTGGACGCTTGTGTCCCTCAATACAAAATGCGTTATTTCCCATCAAGAGAACGTATAATGGTCACTCAGCTGCCAGTGGAGAACGCTGAAAACGCATCGATGTCGAGCCCGAAAGAAATGTTACGTATACGCCCCCGTGGGCGGTGCAAAGTCATTAAAATCAGCTGCAACACGCCACCCTCAGAATAAAATGCTTCGGTTTGTTAAAGGCTTTCAAAAGCACGGCTTCCTCTTGCAGAGCCTGAAAGAAAAAACCCAAAAGCTGTTGAAAACAGAACAGTGAAAGACCAAGCAGTAACAAAACTAGACATTTTTCATGCATTTCGTGTGCTTTCCTCGCCTGCTGGTAAAAATGTATATACACGCGCCTGGACGCTTGAGTCCCTCAATATAAATTGCGTTATTTCCCATCAAGAGAACGTATAATGGTCACTCAGCAGCCAGTGGAGAACGCTGGAAACGCATCGATGTCGAACCCGAAAAAAATGTTACGTATACGCCCCGTGTGCGGTGCAAAGTCATTAAAATCAGCTGCAACACGCCACTCTCAGAATAAAACGCTTCGGTTTGTTAAAGGCTTTCAAAAGTACGGCTTCCTCTTGCAGAGCCTGAAAGAAAACACCCAGAAGCTGTTGAAAACAGAACAGTGAAAGACCAAGCAGTAACAAAACTAGACATTTTTCATGCATTTCGTGTGCTTTCCTCGCCTGCTGGTAAAAATGTATATACACGCGCCTGGACGCTTGTGTCCCTCAATACAAAATGCGTTATTTCCCATCAAGAGAACGTATAATGGTCACTCAGCTGCCAGTGGAGAACGCTGAAAACGCATGGATGTTGAGCCCGAAAGAAATGTTACGTATACGCCACCGTGGGCGGTGCAAAGTCATTAAAATCAGCTGCAACACGCCACCCTCAGAATAAAACGCTTCGGTTTGTTAAAGGCTTTCAAAAGCACGGCTTCCTCTTGCAGAGCCTGAAAGAAAAAACCCAGAAGCTGTTGAAAACAGAACAGTGAAAGACCAAGCAGTAACAAAACTAGACATTTTTCATGCATTTCGTGTGCTTTCCTCGCCTGCTGGTAAAAATGTATATACACGCGCCTGGACGCTTGTGTCCCTCAATATAAAATGCGTTATTTCCCATCAAGAGAACGTATAATGGTCACTCAGCAGCCAGTGGAGAACGCTGGAAACGCATCGATGTCGAGTCTGAAAAAAATGTTACGCATACGCCCCCGTGTGCTGTGCAAAGTCATTAAAATCAGCTACAACACGCCACCCTCAGAATAAAACGCTTCGGTTTGTTAAAGGCTTTCAAAAGCACGGCTTCCTCTTGCAGAGCCTGAGAGAAAACACCCAGGAGCTGTTGAAAACAGAACAGTGAAAAACCAAGCAGTAACAAAACTAGACATTTTTTATGCATTTCGTGTGCCTTCCCCGCCTGCTGGTAAAAATGTATGTACACGCGCCTGGACGCTTGTGTCCCTCAATACAAAATGCGTTATTTCCCATCAAGAGAACGTATAATGGTCACTCAGCTGCCAGTGGAGAACGCTGAAAGCGCATCGATGTCGAGCCCGAAAGAAATGTTACGTATACGCCCCCGTGTGCTGTGCAAAGTCATTAAAATCAGCTGCAACACACCACCCACAGAATAAAACGCTTCGGTTTGTTAAAGGCTTTCAAAAGCACGGCTACCTCTTGCATAGCCTGAAAGAAAACACCCAGGAGCTGTTGAAAACAGAACAGTGAAAAACCAAGCAGTAACAAAACTAGACATTTTTTATGCATTTCGTGTGCCTTCCCCGCCTGCTGGTAAAAATGCATGTACACGCGCCTGGACGCTTGTGACCCTCAATACAAAATGCGTTATTTCCCATCAAGTAAACATATAATTGTCACTCAGCAGCCAGTGGAGAACGCTGAAAACGCATCGCTGTCGATCCGAAAAAAAATGTTAAGTATACGTCCCCGTGTGCGGTGCAAAGTCATTAAAATCAGCTTTAACACGCCACCCTGAGAATAAGACGCGTCCGTTTCTTAAAGGCCAGCAAAAGCACAGCTTCCACTTGCAGAGCCTGAGAGAAAACACCCAGGAGCTCTTGAAAACAGAACAGTGAAAAACCAAGCAGTAACGAAACTAGACATTTTTTATGCATTTCGTGTGCCTTCCCCCGCCTGCTGGTAAAAATGTATGTACACGCGCTTGGACGCTTGTGTCCCTCAATATAAAATGCGTTATTTCCCATCGAGAGAACGTATAATTGTCACTCAGCTGCCAGTGGAGAACGCTGAAAACGCATGGATGTTGAGCCCGAAAAAAATGTTACGTATACGCCCCCGTGTGCTGTGCAAAGTCATTAAAATCAGCTGCAACACGCCACCCTCAGAATAAAACGCTTCGGTTTGTTAAAGGCTTTCAAAAGCACGGCTTCCTCTTGCAGAGCCTGAAAGAAAACACCTAGGAGCTGTTTGAAAACAGAACAGTGAAAAACCAAGCAGTAACAAGAATAGACATTTTTTATGCATTTCGTGTGCCTTCCCCGCCTGCTGGTAAAAATGTATGTACACGCGCCTGGACGCTTGTGTCCCTCAATACAAAATGCGTTATTTCCCATCAAGAGAACGTATAATGGTCACTCAGCTGCCAGTGGAGAACGCTGGAAACGCATCGATGTCGAACCCGAAAAAAATGTTACGTATACGCCCCCCTGTGCGGTGCAAATTCATTAAAATCAGCTGCAACACGCCACTCTCAGAATAAAACGCTTCGGTTTGTTAAAGGCTTTCAAAAGTACGGCTTCCTCTTGCAGAGCCTGAAAGAAAACACCCAGAAGCTGTTGAAAACAGAACAGTGAAAAACCAAGCAGTAACAAAACTAGACATTTTTTATGCATTTCGTGTGCCTTCCCCCGCCTGCTGGTAAAAATGTATGTACACGCGCTTGGACGCTTGTGTCCCTCAATATAAAATGCGTTATTTCCCATCGAGAGAACGTATAATTGTCACTCAGCTGCCAGTGGAGAACGCTGAAAACGCATGGATGTTGAGCCCGAAAAAAATGTTACGTATACGCCCCCGTGTGCTGTGCAAAGTCATTAAAATCAGCTGCAACACGCCACCCTCAGAATAAAACGCTTCGGTTTGTTAAAGGCTTTCAAAAGCACGGCTTCCTCTTGCAGAGCCTGAAAGAAAACACCTAGGAGCTGTTTGAAAACAGAACAGTGAAAAACCAAGCAGTAACAAGAATAGACATTTTTTATGCATTTCGTGTGCCTTCCCCGCCTGCTGGTAAAAATGTATGTACACGCGCCTGGACGCTTGTGTCCCTCAATACAAAATGCGTTATTTCCCATCAAGAGAACGTATAATGGTCACTCAGCTGCCAGTGGAGAACGCTGAAAACGCATCGATGTCGAGCCCGAAAGAAATGTTACGTATACGCCCCCGTGTTCTGTGCAAAGTCATTAAAATCAGCTGCAACACACCACCCACAGAATAAAACGCTTCGGTTTGTTAAAGGCTTTCAAAAGCACGGCTTCCTCTTGCAGAGCCTGAAAGAAAAAACCCAGAAGCTGTTGAAAACAGAACAGTGAAAGACCAAGCAGTAACAAAACTAGGCATTTTTCATGCATTTCGTGTGCTTTCCTCGCCTGCTGGTAAAAATGTATATACACGCGCCTGGACGCTTGTGTCCCTCAATACAAAATGCGTTATTTCCCATCAAGAGAACGTATAATGGTCACTCAGCTGCCAGTGGAGAACGCTGAAAACGCATGGATGTTGAGCCCGAAAGAAATGTTACGTATACGCCCCCGTGGGCGGTACAAAGTCATCAAAATCAGCTGCAACACGCCACCCTCAGAATAAAACGCTTCGGTTTGTTAAAGGCTTTCAAAAGCACGGCTTCCTCTTGCAGAACCTGAAAGAAAACACCCAGGAGCTGTTGAAAACAGAACAGTGAAAAACCAAGCAGTAACAAGACTAGACATTTTTTATGCATTTTGTGTGCCTTCCCCCGCCTGCTGGTAAAAATGTATGTACACGCGCCTGGACGCTTGAGTCCCTCAATATAAATTGCGTTATTTCCCATCAAGAGAACGTATAATGGTCACTCAGCAGCCAGTGGAGAACGCTGGAAACGCATCGATGTCGAACCCGAAAAAAATGTTACGTATACGCCCCCCTGTGCGGTGCAAATTCATTAAAATCAGCTGCAACACGCCACTCTCAGAATAAAACGCTTCGGTTTGTTAAAGGCTTTCAAAAGTACGGCTTCCTCTTGCAGAGCCTGAAAGAAAACACCCAGAAGCTGTTGAAAACAGAACAGTGAAAGACCAAGCAGTAACAAAACTAGACATTTTTCATGCATTTCGTGTGCTTTCCTCGCCTGCTGGTAAAAATGTATGTACACGCGCCTGGACGCTTGTGTCCCTCAATACAAAATGCGTTATTTCCCATCAAGAGAACGTATAATGGTCACTCAGCTGCCAGTGGAGAACGCTGAAAACGCATGGATGTTGAGCCCGAAAAAAATGTTACGTATACGCCCCCGTGTGCTGTGCAAAGTCATTAAAATCAGCTGCAACACGCCACCCTCAAAATAAAACGCTTCGGTTTATTAAAGGCTTTCAAAAGCACGGCTTCCTCTTGCAGAGCCTGAAAGAAAACACCCAGGAGCTGTTGAAAACAGAACAGTGAAAAACCAAGCAGTAACAAGACTAGACATTTTTTATGCATTTCGTGTGCCTTCCCCCGCCTGCTGGTAAAAATGTATGTACACGCGCTTGGACGCTTGTGTCCCTCCATATAAAATGCGTTATTTCCCATCGAGAGAACGTATAATTGTCACTCAGCTGCCAGTGGAGAACGCTGAAAACGCATGGATGTTGAGCCCGAAAAAAATGTTACGTATACGCCCCCGTGTGCTGTGCAAAGTCATTAAAATCAGCTGCAACACGCCACCCTCAGAATAAAACGCTTCGGATTGTTAAAGGCTTTCAAAAGCACGGCTTCCTCTTGCAGAGCCTGAAAGAAAACACCCCGGAGCTGTTGAAAACAGAACAGTGAAAAACCAAGCAGTAACAAGAATAGACATTTTTTATGCATTTCGTGTGCCTTCCCCGCCTGCTGGTAAAAATGTATGTACACGCGCCTGGACGCTTGTGTCCCTCAATACAAAATGCGTTATTTCCCATCAAGAGAACGTATAATGGTCACTCAGCTGCCAGTGGAGAACGCTGAAAGCGCATCGATGTCGAGCCCGAAAGAAATGTTACGTATACGCCCCCGTGTGCTGTGCAAAGTCATTAAAATCAGCTGCAACACACCACCCACAGAATAAAACGCTTCGGTTTGTTAAAGGCTTTCAAAAGCACGGCTTCCTCTTGCAGAGCCTGAGAGAAAACACCCAGGAGCTGTTGAAAACAGAACAGTGAAATACCAAGCAGTAACAAAACTAGACATTTTTTATGCATTTCGTGTGCCTTCCCCGCCTGCTGGTAAAAATGTATGTACACGCGCCTGGACGCTTGTGTCCCTCAATATAAAATGCGTTATTTCCCATCAAGAGAACGTATAATGGTCACTCAGCAGCCAGTGGAGAACGCTGAAAACGCATCGATGTCGAGTCTGAAAAAAATGTTACGCATACGCCCCCGTGTGCTGTGCAAAGTCATTAAAATCAGCTACAACACGCCACCCTCAGAATAAAACGCTTCGGTTTGTTAAAGGCTTTCAAAAGCACGGCTTCCTCTTGCAGAGCCTGAGAGAAAACACCCAGGAGCTGTTGAAAACAGAACAGTGCAATACCAAGCAGTAACAAAACTAGACATTTTTCATGCATTTCGTGTGCTTTCCTCGCCTGCTGGTAAAAATGTATATACACGCGCCTGGACGCTTGTGTCCCTCAATATAAAATGCGTTATTTCCCATCAAGAGAACGTATAATGGTCTCTCAGCAGCCAGTGGAGAACGCTAGAAACGCATCGATGTCGAGTCTGAAAAAAATGTTACGCATACGCCCCCGTGTGCTGTGCAAAGTCATTAAAATCAGCTACAACACGCCACCCTCAGAATAAAACGCTTCGGTTTGTTAAAGGCTTTCAAAAGCACGGCTTCCTCTTGCAGAGCCTGAGAGAAAACACCCAGGAGCTGTTGAAAACAGAACAGTGAAAAATCAAGCAGTAACAAAACTAGACATTTTTTATGCATTTCGTGTGCCTTCCCCGCCTGCTGGTAAAAATGCATGTACACGCGCCTGGACGCTTGTGACCCTCAATACAAGATGCGTTATTTCCCATCAAGAGAACGTATAATGGTCACTCAGCAGCCAGTGGAGAACGCTGGAAACGCATCGATGTCGAGCCGGAAAAAATGTTACGTATACGCCCCCGTGTGCGGTCTAAAGTCATTAAAATCAGCCGTAACACGCCACCTTTAGAATAAAACGCGTCCGTTTCTTAAAGGCCCTCAGAGCCTGAAAGGAAACACACAGGAGCTGTTGAAAACAGAACAGTGAAAAACCAAGCAGTAACAAAACTAGACATTTTTTATGCATTTCGTGTGCCTTCCCCGCTGCTGGTAAAAATGCATGTACACGCGCCTGGACGCTTGTGACCCTCAATACAAAATGCGTTATTTCCCATCAAGTAAACATATAATTGTCACTCAGCAGCCAGTGGAGAACGCTGAAAACGCATCGCTGTCGATCCGAAAAAAAATGTTAAGTATACGCCCCCGTGTGCGGTGCAAGGTCATTAAAATCAGCTTTAACACGCCACCCTGAGAATAAGACGCGTCCGTTTCTTAAAGGCCAGCAAAAGCGCAGCTTCCACTTGCAGAGCCTGAGAGAAAACACCCAGGAGCTGTTGAAAACAGAACAGTGAAAAACCAAGCAGTAACGAAACTAGACATTTTTATGCATTTCGTGTGCCTTCCCCGCCTGCTGGTAAAAATGTATGTACACGCGCCTGGACGCTTGTGTCCCTCAATACAAAATGCGTTATTTCCCATCAAGAGAACGTATAATGGTCACTCAGCTGCCAGTGGAGAACGCTGAAAACGCATCGATGTCGAGCCCGAAAGAAATGTTACGTATACGCCCCCGTGGGCGGTGCAAAGTCATTAAAATCAGCTGCAACACGCCACCCTCAGAATAAAATGCTTCGGTTTGTTAAAGGCTTTCAAAAGCACGGCTTCCTCTTGCAGAGCCTGAAAGAAAAAACCCAAAAGCTGTTGAAAACAGAACAGGGAAAGACCAAGCAGTAACAAAACTAGACATTTTTCATGCATTTCGTGTGCTTTCCTCGCCTGCTGGTAAAAATGTATATACACGCGCCTGGACGCTTGAGTCCCTCAATATAAATTGCGTTATTTCCCATCAAGAGAACGTATAATGGTCACTCAGCAGCCAGTGGAGAACGCTGGAAACGCATCGATGTCGAACCCGAAAAAAATGTTACGTATACGCCCCGTGTGCGGTGCAAAGTCATTAAAATCAGCTGCAACACGCCACTCTCAGAATAAAACGCTTCGGTTTGTTAAAGGCTTTCAAAAGTACGGCTTCCTCTTGCAGAGCCTGAAAGAAAACACCCAGAAGCTGTTGAAAACAGAACAGTGAAAGACCAAGCAGTAACAAAACTAGACATTTTTCATGCATTTCGTGTGCTTTCCTCGCCTGCTGGTAAAAATGTATATACACGCGCCTGGACGCTTGTGTCCCTCAATACAAAATGCGTTATTTCCCATCAAGAGAACGTATAATGGTCACTCAGCTGCCAGTGGAGAACGCTGAAAACGCATGGATGTTGAGCCCGAAAGAAATGTTACGTATACGCCACCGTGGGCGGTGCAAAGTCATTAAAATCAGCTGCAACACGCCACCCTCAGAATAAAACGCTTCGGTTTGTTAAAGGCTTTCAAAAGCACGGCTTCCTCTTGCAGAGCCTGAAAGAAAAAACCCAGAAGCTGTTGAAAACAGAACAGTGAAAGACCAAGCAGTAACAAAACTAGACATTTTTCATGCATTTCGTGTGCTTTCCTCGCCTGCTGGTAAAAATGTATATACACGCGCCTGGACGCTTGTGTCCCTCAATATAAAATGCGTTATTTCCCATCAAGAGAACGTATAATGGTCACTCAGCAGCCAGTGGAGAACGCTGGAAACGCATCGATGTCGAGTCTGAAAAAAATGTTACGCATACGCCCCCGTGTGCTGTGCAAAGTCATTAAAATCAGCTACAACACGCCACCCTCAGAATAAAACGCTTCGGTTTGTTAAAGGCTTTCAAAAGCACGGCTTCCTCTTGCAGAGCCTGAGAGAAAACACCCAGGAGCTGTTGAAAACAGAACAGTGAAAAACCAAGCAGTAACAAAACTAGACATTTTTTATGCATTTCGTGTGCCTTCCCCGCCTGCTGGTAAAAATGCATGTACACGCGCCTGGACGCTTATGACCCTCAATACAAAATGCGTTATTTCCCATCAAGAGAACGTATAATGGTCACTCAGCAGCCAGTGGAGAACGTTGGAAACGCATCGATGTCGAGCCGGAAAAAATGTTACGTATACGCCCCCGTGTGCGGTCTAAAGTCATTAAAATCAGCCGTAACACGCCACCTTTAGAATAAAACGCGTCCGTTTCTTAAAGGCCCTCAGAGCCTGAAAGGAAACACCCAGGAGCTGTTGAAAACAGAACAGTGAAAAACCAAGCAGTAACAAAACTAGACATTTTTTATGCATTTCGTGTGCCTTCCCCGCTGCTGGTAAAAATGCATGTACACGCGCCTGGACGCTTGTGACCCTCAATACAAAATGCGTTATTTCCCATCAAGTAAACATATAATTGTCACTCAGCAGCCAGTGGAGAACGCTGAAAACGCATCGCTGTCGATCCGAAAAAAAATGTTAAGTATACGCCCCCGTGTGCGGTGCAAAGTCATTAAAATCAGCTTTAACACGCCACCCTGAGAATAAGACGCGTCCGTTTCTTAAAGGCCAACAAAAGCGCAGCTTCCACTTGCAGAGCCTGAGAGAAAACACCCAGGAGCTGTTGAAAACAGAACAGTGAAAAACCAAGCGGTAACGAAACTAGACCATTTTATGCATTTCGTGTGCCTTCCCCGCCTGCTGGTAAAAATGTATGTACACGCGCCTGGACGCTTGTGTCCCTCAATACAAAATGCGTTATTTCCCATCAAGAGAACGTATAATGGTCACTCAGCTGCCAGTGGAGAACGCTGAAAACGCATCGATGTCGAGCCCGAAAGAAATGTTACGTATACGCCCCCGTGGGCGGTGCAAAGTCATTAAAATCAGCTGCAACACGCCACCCTCAGAATAAAATGCTTCGGTTTGTTAAAGGCTTTCAAAAGCACGGCTTCCTCTTGCAGAGCCTGGAAGAAAAAACCCAAAAGCTGTTGAAAACAGAACAGTGAAAGACCAAGCAGTAACAAAACTAGACATTTTTCATGCATTTCGTGTGCTTTCCTCGCCTGCTGGTAAAAATGTATGTACACGCGCCTGGACGCTTGTGTCCCTCAATACAAAATGCGTTATTTCCCATCAAGAGAACGTATAATGGTCACTCAGCTGCCAGTGGAGAACGCTGAAAACGCATGGATGTTGAGCCCGAAAAAAATGTTACGTATACGCCCCCGTGTGCTGTGCAAAGTCATTAAAATCAGCTGCAACACGCCACCCTCAATATAAAACGCTTCGGTTTATTAAAGGCTTTCAAAAGCACGGCTTCCTCTTGCAGAGCCTGAAAGAAAACACCCAGGAGCTGTTGAAAACAGAACAGTGAAAAACCAAGCAGTAACAAGACTAGACATTTTTTATGCATTTCGTGTGCCTTCCCCCGCCTGCTGGTAAAAATGTATGTACACGCGCTTGGACGCTTGTGTCCCTCAATATAAAATGCGTTATTTCCCATCGAGAGAACGTATAATTGTCACTCAGCTGCCAGTGGAGAACGCTGAAAACGCATGGATGTTGAGCCCGAAAAAAATGTTACGTATACGCCCCCGTGTGCTGTGCAAAGTCATTAAAATCAGCTGCAACACGCCACCCTCAGAATAAGACGCTTCGGTTTGTTAAAGGCTTTCAAAAGCACGGCTTCCTCTTGCAGAGCCTGAAAGAAAACACCCCGGAGCTGTTGAAAACAGAACAGTGAAAAACCAAGCAGTAACAAGAATAGACATTTTTTATGCATTTCATGTGCCTTCCCCGCCTGCTGGTAAAAATGTATGTACACGCGCCTGGACGCTTGTGTCCCTCAATATAAAATGCGTTATTTCCCATCAAGAGAACGTATAATGGTCACTCAGCAGCCAGTGGAGAACGCTGAAAACGCATCGATGTCGAGTCTGAAAAAAATGTTACGCATACGCCCCCGTGTGCTGTGCAAAGTCATTAAAATCAGCTACAACACGCCACCCTCAGAATAAAACGCTTCGGTTTGTTAAAGGCTTTCAAAAGCACGGCTTCCTCTTGCAGAGCCTGAGAGAAAACACCCAGGAGCTGTTGAAAACAGAACAGTGAAAAACCAAGCAGTAACAAAACTAGACATTTTTTATGCATTTCGTGTGCCTTCCCCGCCTGCTGGTAAAAATGTATGTACACGCGCCTGGACGCTTGTGTCCCTCAATACAAAATGCGTTAATTCCCATCAAGAGAACGTATAATGGTCACTCAGCTGCCAGTGGAGAACGCTGAAAACGCATCGATGTCGAGCCCGAAAGAAATGTTACGTATACGCCCCCGTGTGCTGTGCAAAGTCATTAAAATCAGCTGCAACACACCACCCACAGAATAAAACGCTTCGGTTTGTTAAAGGCTTTCAAAAGCACGGCTTCCTCTTGCAGAGCCTGAGAGAAAACACCCAGGAGCTGTTGAAAACAGAACAGTGAAATACCAAGCAGTAACAAAACTAGACATTTTTTATGCATTTCGTGTGCCTTCCCCGCCTGCTGGTAAAAATGTATGTACACGCGCCTGGACGCTTGTGTCCCTCAATATAAAATGCGCTATTTCCCATCAAGAGAACGTATAATGGTCACTCAGCAGCCAGTGGAGAACGCTGAAAACGCATCGATGTCGAGTCTGAAAAAAATGTTACGCATACGCCCCCGTGTGCTGTGCAAAGTCATTAAAATCAGCTACAACACGCCACCCTCAGAATAAAACGCTTCGGTTTGTTAAAGGCTTTCAAAAGCACGGCTTCCTCTTGCAGAGCCTGAGAGAAAACACCCAGGAGCTGTTGAAAACAGAACAGTGAAAAACCAAGCAGTAACAAAACTAGACATTTTTTATGCATTTCGTGTGCCTTCCCCGCCTGCTGGTAAAAATGCATGTACACGCGCCTGGACGCTTGTGACCCTCAATACAAAATGCGTTATTTCCCATCAAGAGAACGTATAATGGTCACTCAGCTGCCAGTGGAGAACGCTGAAAACGCATCGATGTCGAGCCCGAAAGAAATGTTACGTATACGCCCCCGTGGGCGGTGCAAAGTCATTAAAATCAGCTGCAACACGCCACCCTCAGAATAAAATGCTTCGGTTTGTTAAAGGCTTTCAAAAGCACGGCTTCCTCTTGCAGAGCCTGAAAGAAAAAACCCAAAAGCTGTTGAAAACAGAACAGTGAAAGACCAAGCAGTAACAAAACTAGACATTTTTCATGCATTTCGTGTGCTTTCCTCGCCTGCTGGTAAAAATGTATATACACGCGCCTGGACGCTTGTGTCCCTCAATACAAAATGCGTTATTTCCCATCAAGAGAACGTATAATGGTCACTCAGCTGCCAGTGGAGAACGCTGAAAACGCATGGATGTTGAGCCCGAAAAAAATGTTACGTATACGCCCCCGTGTGCTGTGCAAAGTCATTAAAATCAGCTGCAACACGCCACCCTCAAAATAAAACGCTTCGGTTTATTAAAGGCTTTCAAAAGCACGGCTTCCTCTTGCAGAGCCTGAAAGAAAACACCCAGGAGCTGTTGAAAACAGAACAGTGAAAAACCAAGCAGTAACAAGACTAGACATTTTTTATGCATTTCGTGTGCCTTCCCCCGCCTGCTGGTAAAAATGTATGTACACGCGCTTGGACGCTTGTGTCCCTCAATATAAAATGCGTTATTTCCCATCGAGAGAACGTATAATTGTCACTCAGCTGCCAGTGGAGAACGCTGAAAACGCATGGATGTTGAGCCCGAAAAAAATGTTACGTATACGCCCCCGTGTGCTGTGCAAAGTCATTAAAATCAGCTGCAACACGCCACCCTCAGAATAAAACGCTTCGGTTTGTTAAAGGCTTTCAAAAGCACGGCTTCCTCTTGCAGAGCCTGAAAGAAAACACCCCGGAGCTGTTGAAAACAGAACAGTGAAAAACCAAGCAGTAACAAGAATAGACATTTTTTATGCATTTCATGTGCCTTCCCCGCCTGCTGGTAAAAATGTATGTACACGCGCCTGGACGCTTGTGTCCCTCAATATAAAATGCGTTATTTCCCATCAAGAGAACGTATAATGGTCACTCAGCAGCCAGTGGAGAACGCTGAAAACGCATCGATGTCGAGTCTGAAAAAAATGTTACGCATACGCCCCCGTGTGCTGTGCAAAGTCATTAAAATCAGCTACAACACGCCACCCTCAGAATAAAACGCTTCGGTTTGTTAAAGGCTTTCAAAAGCACGGCTTCCTCTTGCAGAGCCTGAGAGAAAACACCCAGGAGCTGTTGAAAACAGAACAGTGAAAAACCAAGCAGTAACAAAACTAGACATTTTTTATGCATTTCGTGTGCCTTCCCCGCCTGCTGGTAAAAATGTATGTACACGCGCCTGGACGCTTGTGTCCCTCAATACAAAATGCGTTATTTCCCATCAAGAGAACGTATAATGGTCACTCAGCTGCCAGTGGAGAACGCTGAAAACGCATCGATGTCGAGCCCGAAAGAAATGTTACGTATACGCCCCCGTGTGCTGTGCAAAGTCATTAAAATCAGCTGCAACACACCACCCACAGAATAAAACGCTTCGGTTTGTTAAAGGCTTTCAAAAGCACGGCTTCCTCTTGCAGAGCCTGAGAGAAAACACCCAGGAGCTGTTGAAAACAGAACAGTGAAATACCAAGCAGTAACAAAACTAGACATTTTTTATGCATTTCGTGTGCCTTCCCCGCCTGCTGGTAAAAATGTATGTACACGCGCCTGGACGCTTGTGTCCCTCAATATAAAATGCGTTATTTCCCATCAAGAGAACGTATAATGGTCACTCAGCAGCCAGTGGAGAACGCTGAAAACGCATCGATGTCGAGTCTGAAAAAAATGTTACGCATACGCCCCCGTGTGCTGTGCAAAGTCATTAAAATCAGCTACAACACGCCACCCTCAGAATAAAACGCTTCGGTTTGTTAAAGGCTTTCAAAAGCACGGCTTCCTCTTGCAGAGCCTGAGAGAAAACACCCAGGAGCTGTTGAAAACAGAACAGTGAAAAACCAAGCAGTAACAAAACTAGACATTTTTTATGCATTTCGTGTGCCTTCCCCGCCTGCTGGTAAAAATGCATGTACACGCGCCTGGACGCTTGTGACCCTCAATACAAAATGCGTTATTTCCCATCAAGAGAACGTATAATGGTCACTCAGCTGCCAGTGGAGAACGCTGAAAACGCATCGATGTCGAGCCCGAAAGAAATGTTACGTATACGCCCCCGTGGGCGGTGAAAAGTCATTAAAATCAGCTGCAACACGCCACCCTCAGAATAAAACGCTTCGGTCTGTTAAAGGCTTTCAAAAGCACGGCTTCCTCTTGCAGAGCCTGAGAGAAAACACCCAGGAGCTGTTGAAAACAGAACAGTGAAAAACCAAGCAGTAACAAAACTAGACATTTTTTATGCATTTCGTGTGCCTTCCCCGCCTGCTGGTAAAAATGCATGTACACGCGCCTGGACGCTTGTGACCCTCAATACAAAATGCGTTATTTCCCATCAAGAGAACGTATAATGGTCACTTAGCAGCCAGTGGAGAACGCTGGAAACGCATCGATGTCGAGCCGGAAAAAATGTTACGTATACGCCCCCGTGTGCGGTCTAAAGTCATTAAAATCAGCCGTAACACGCCACCTTTAGAATAAAACGCGTCCGTTTCTTAAAGGCCCTCAGAGCCTGAAAGGAAACACCCAGGAGCTGTTGAAAACAGAACAGTGAAAAACCAAGCAGTAACAAAACTAGACATTTTTTATGCATTTCGTGTGCCTTCCCCGCTGCTGGTAAAAATGCATGTGCACGCGCCTGGACGCTTGTGACCCTCAATACAAAATGCGTTATTTCCCATCAAGTAAACATATAATTGTCACTCAGCAGCCAGTGGAGAACGCTGAAAACGCATCGCTGTCGATCCGAAAAAAAATGTTAAGTATACGCCCCCGTGTGCGGTGCAAAGTCATTAAAATCAGCTTTAACACGCCACCCTGAGAATAAGACGCGTCCGTTTCTTAAAGGCCAGCAAAAGCGCAGCTTCCACTTGCAGAGCCTGAGAGAAAACACCCAGGAGCTGTTGAAAACAGAACAGTGAAAAACCAAGCAGTAACGAAACTAGACATTTTTATGCATTTCGTGTGCCTTCCCCGCCTGCTGGTAAAAATGTATGTACACGCGCCTGGACGCTTGTGTCCCTCAATACAAAATGCGTTATTCCCCATCAAGAGAACGTATAATGGTCACTCAGCTGCCAGTGGAGAACGCTGAAAACGCATCGATGTCGAGCCCGAAAGAAATGTTACGTATACGCCCCCGTGGGCGGTGCAAAGTCATTAAAATCAGCTGCAACACGCCACCCTCAGAATAAAATGCTTCGGTTTGTTAAAGGCTTTCAAAAGCACGGCTTCCTCTTGCAGAGCCTGAAAGAAAAAACCCAAAAGCTGTTGAAAACAGAACAGTGAAAGACCAAGCAGTAACAAAACTAGACATTTTTCATGCATTTCGTGTGCTTTCCTCGCCTGCTGGTAAAAATGTATATACACGCGCCTGGACGCTTGTGTCCCTCAATACAAAATGCGTTATTTCGAATCAAGAGAACGTATAATGGTCACTCAGCTGCCAGTGGAGAACGCTGAAAACGTATGGCTGTTGAGCCCGAAAGAAATGTTACGTATACGCCACCGTGGGCGGTGCAAAGTCATTAAAATCAGCTGCAACACGCCACCCTCAGAATAAAACGCTTCGGTTTGTTAAAGGCTTTCAAAAGCACGGCTTCCTCTTGCAGAGCCTGAAAGAAAAAACCCAAAAGCTGTTGAAAACAGAACAGTGAAAGACCAAGCAGTAACAAAACTAGACATTTTTCATGCATTTCGTGTGCTTTCCTCGCCTGCTGGTAAAAATGTATATACACGCGCCTGGACGCTTGTGTCCCTCAATATAAAATGCGTTATTTCCCATCAAGAGAACGTATAATGGTCACTCAGCAGCCAGTGGAGAACGCTGGAAACGCATCGATGTCGAGTCTGAAAAAAATGTTACGCATACGCCCCCGTGTGCTGTGCAAAGTCATTAAAATCAGCTACAACACGCCACCCTCAGAATAAAACGCTTCGGTTTGTTAAAGGCTTTCAAAAGCACGGCTTCCTCTTGCAGAGCCTGAGAGAAAACACCCAGGAGCTGTTGAAAACAGAACAGTGAAAAACCAAGCAGTAACAAAACTAGACATTTTTTATGCATTTCGTGTGCCTTCCCCGCCTGCTGGTAAAAATGCATGTACACGCGCCTGGACGCTTGTGACCCTCAATACAAAATGCGTTATTTCCCATCAAGAGAACGTATAATGGTCACTCAGCAGCCAGTGGAGAACGCTGGAAACGCATCGATGTCGAGCCGGAAAAAATGTTACGTATACGCCCCCGTGTGCGGTCTAAAGTCATTAAAATCAGCCGTAACACGCCACCTTTAGAATAAAACGCGTCCGTTTCTTAAAGGCCCTCAGAGCCTGAAAGGAAACACCCAGGAGCTGTTGAAAACAGAACAGTGAAAAACCAAGCAGTAACAAAACTAGACATTTTTTATGCATTTCGTGTGCCTTCCCCGCTGCTGGTAAAAATGCATGTACACGCGCCTGGACGCTTGTGACCCTCAATACAAAATGCGTTATTTCCCATCAAGTAAACATATAATTGTCACTCAGCAGCCAGTGGAGAACGCTGAAAACACATCGCTGTCGATCCGAAAAAAAATGTTTAGTATACGCCCCCGTGTGCGGTGCAAAGTCATTAAAATCAGCTTTAACACGCCACCCTGAGAATAAGACGCGTCCGTTTCTTAAAGGCCAACAAAAGCGCAGCTTCCACTTGCAGAGCCTGAGTGAAAACACCCAGGAGCTGTTGAAAACAGAACAGTGAAAAACCAAGCAGTAACGAAACTAGACATTTTTATGCATTTCGTGTGCCTTCCCCGCCTGCTGGTAAAAATGTATATACACGCGCCTGGACGCTTGTGTCCCTCAATACAAAATGCGTTATTTCCCATCAAGAGAACGTATAATGGTCACTCAGCTGCCAGTGGAGAACGCTGAAAACGCATGGATGTTGAGCCCGAAAAAAATGTTACGTATACGCCCCCGTGTGCTGTGCAAAGTCATTAAAATCAGCTGCAACACGCCACCCTCAAAATAAAACGCTTCGGTTTATTAAAGGCTTTCAAAAGCACGGCTTCCTCTTGCAGAGCCTGAAAGAAAACACCCAGGAGCTGTTGAAAACAGAACAGTGAAAAACCAAGCAGTAACAAGAATAGACATTTTTTATGCATTTCGTGTGCCTTCCCCCGCCTGCTTGTAAAAATGTATGTACACGCGCTTGGACGCTTGTGTCCCTCAATATAAAATGCGTTATTTCCCATCGAGAGAACGTATAATTGTCACTCAGCTGCCAGTGGAGAACCCTGAAAACGCATGGATGTTGAGCCCGAAAAAAATGTTACGTATACGCCCCCGTGTCCTGTGCAAAGTCATTAAAATCAGCTGCAACACGCCACCCTCAGAATAAAACGCTTCGGTTTGTTAAAGGCTTTCAAAAGCACGGCTTCCTCTTGCAGAGCCTGAAAGAAAACACCCCGGAGCTGTTGAAAACAGAACAGTGAAAAACCAAGCAGTAACAAGAATAGACATTTTTTATGCATTTCGTGTGCCTTCCCCGCCTGCTGGTAAAAATGCATGTGCACGCGCCTGGACGCTTGTGACCCTCAATACAAAATGCGTTATTTCCCATCAAGTAAACATATAATTGTCACTCAGCAGCCAGTGGAGAACGCTGAAAACGCATCGCTGTCGATCCGAAAAAAAATGTTAAGTATACGCCCCCGTGTGCGGTGCAAAGTCATTAAAATCAGCTTTAACACGCCACCCTGAGAATAAGACGCGTCCGTTTCTTAAAGGCCAGCAAAAGCGCAGCTTCCACTTGCAGAGCCTGAGAGAAAACACCCAGGAGCTGTTGAAAACAGAACAGTGAAAAACCAAGCAGTAACGAAACTAGACATTTTTATGCATTTCGTGTGCCTTCCCCGCCTGCTGGTAAAAATGTATGTACACGCGCCTGGACGCTTGTGTCCCTCAATACAAAATGCGTTATTTCCCATCAAGAGAACGTATAATGGTCACTCAGCTGCCAGTGGAGAACGCTGAAAACGCATCGATGTCGAGCCCGAAAGAAATGTTACGTATACGCCCCCGTGGGCGGTGCAAAGTCATTAAAATCAGCTGCAACACGCCACCCTCAGAATAAAATGCTTCGGTTTGTTAAAGGCTTTCAAAAGCACGGCTTCCTCTTGCAGAGCCTGAAAGAAAAAACCCAAAAGCTGTTGAAAACAGAACAGTGAAAGACCAAGCAGTAACAAAACTAGACATTTTTCATGCATTTCGTGTGCTTTCCTCGCCTGCTGGTAAAAATGTATATACACGCGCCTGGACGCTTGTGTCCCTCAATACAAAATGCGTTATTTCGAATCAAGAGAACGTATAATGGTCACTCAGCTGCCAGTGGAGAACGCTGAAAACGTATGGCTGTTGAGCCCGAAAGAAATGTTACGTATACGCCACCGTGGGCGGTGCAAAGTCATTAAAATCAGCTGCAACACGCCACCCTCAGAATAAAACGCTTCGGTTTGTTAAAGGCTTTCAAAAGCACGGCTTCCTCTTGCAGAGCCTGAAAGAAAAAACCCAAAAGCTGTTGAAAACAGAACAGTGAAAGACCAAGCAGTAACAAAACTAGACATTTTTCATGCATTTCGTGTGCTTTCCTCGCCTGCTGGTAAAAATGTATATACACGCGCCTGGACGCTTGTGTCCCTCAATATAAAATGCGTTATTTCCCATCAAGAGAACGTATAATGGTCACTCAGCAGCCAGTGGAGAACGCTGGAAACGCATCGATGTCGAGTCTGAAAAAAATGTTACGCATACGCCCCCGTGTGCTGTGCAAAGTCATTAAAATCAGCTACAACACGCCACCCTCAGAATAAAACGCTTCGGTTTGTTAAAGGCTTTCAAAAGCACGGCTTCCTCTTGCAGAGCCTGAGAGAAAACACCCAGGAGCTGTTGAAAACAGAACAGTGAAAAACCAAGCAGTAACAAAACTAGACATTTTTTATGCATTTCGTGTGCCTTCCCCGCCTGCTGGTAAAAATGCATGTACACGCGCCTGGACGCTTGTGACCCTCAATACAAAATGCGTTATTTCCCATCAAGTAAACATATAATTGTCACTCAGCAGCCAGTGGAGAACGCTGAAAACACATCGCTGTCGATCCGAAAAAAAATGTTTAGTATACGCCCCCGTGTGCGGTGCAAAGTCATTAAAATCAGCTTTAACACGCCACCCTGAGAATAAGACGCGTCCGTTTCTTAAAGGCCAACAAAAGCGCAGCTTCCACTTGCAGAGCCTGAGTGAAAACACCCAGGAGCTGTTGAAAACAGAACAGTGAAAAACCAAGCAGTAACGAAACTAGACATTTTTATGCATTTCGTGTGCCTTCCCCGCCTGCTGGTAAAAATGTATGTACACGCGCCTGGACGCTTGTGACCCTCAATACAAAATGCGTTATTTCCCATCAAGAGAACGTATAATGGTCACTCAGCAGCCAGTGGAGAACGCTGGAAACGCATCGATGTCGAGCCGGAAAAAATGTTACGTATACGCCCCCGTGTGCGGTCTAAAGTCATTAAAATCAGCCGTAACACGCCACCTTTAGAATAAAACGCGTCCGTTTCTTAAAGGCCCTCAGAGCCTGAAAGGAAACACCCAGGAGCTGTTGAAAACAGAACAGTGAAAAACCAAGCAGTAACAAAACTAGACATTTTTTATGCATTTCGTGTGCCTTCCCCGCTGCTGGTAAAAATGCATGTACACGCGCCTGGACGCTTGTGACCCTCAATACAAAATGCGTTATTTCCCATCAAGTAAACATATAATTGTCACTCAGCAGCCAGTGGAGAACGCTGAAAACACATCGCTGTCGATCCGAAAAAAAATGTTTAGTATACGCCCCCGTGTGCGGTGCAAAGTCATTAAAATCAGCTTTAACACGCCACCCTGAGAATAAGACGCGTCCGTTTCTTAAAGGCCAACAAAAGCGCAGCTTCCACTTGCAGAGCCTGAGTGAAAACACCCAGGAGCTGTTGAAAACAGAACATTGAAAAACCAAGCAGTAACGAAACTAGACATTTTTATGCATTTCGTGTGCCTTCCCCGCCTGCTGGTAAAAATGTATGTACACGCGCCTGGACGCTTGTGTCCCTCAATACAAAATGCGTTATTTCCCATCAAGAGAACGTATAATGGTCACTCAGCTGCCAGTGGAGAACGCTGAAAACGCATGGATGTTGAGCCCGAAAAAAATGTTACGTATACGCCCCCGTGTGCTGTGCAAAGTCATTAAAATCAGCTGCAACACGCCACCCTCAAAATAAAACGCTTCGGTTTATTAAAGGCTTTCAAAAGCACGGCTTCCTCTTGCAGAGCCTGAAAGAAAACACCCAGGAGCTGTTGAAAACAGAACAGTGAAAAACCAAGCAGTAACAAAACTAGACATTTTTTATGCATTTCGTGTGCCTTCCCCGCTGCTGGTAAAAATGCATGTACACGCGCCTGGACGCTTGTGACCCTCAATACAAAATGCGTTATTTCCCATCAAGTAAACATATAATTGTCACTCAGCAGCCAGTGGAGAACGCTGAAAACACATCGCTGTCGATCCGAAAAAAAATGTTTAGTATACGCCCCCGTGTGCGGTGCAAAGTCATTAAAATCAGCTTTAACACGCCACCCTGAGAATAAGACGCGTCCGTTTCTTAAAGGCCAACAAAAGCGCAGCTTCCACTTGCAGAGCCTGAGTGAAAACACCCAGGAGCTGTTGAAAACAGAACAGTGAAAAACCAAGCAGTAACGAAACTAGACATTTTTATGCATTTCGTGTGCCTTCCCCGCCTGCTGGTAAAAATGTATGTACACGCGCCTGGACGCTTGTGACCCTCAATACAAAATGCGTTATTTCCCATCAAGAGAACGTATAATGGTCACTCAGCAGCCAGTGGAGAACGCTGGAAACGCATCGATGTCGAGCCGGAAAAAATGTTACGTATACGCCCCCGTGTGCGGTCTAAAGTCATTAAAATCAGCCGTAACACGCCACCTTTAGAATAAAACGCGTCCGTTTCTTAAAGGCCCTCAGAGCCTGAAAGGAAACACCCAGGAGCTGTTGAAAACAGAACAGTGAAAAACCAAGCAGTAACAAAACTAGACATTTTTTATGCATTTCGTGTGCCTTCCCCGCTGCTGGTAAAAATGCATGTACACGCGCCTGGACGCTTGTGACCCTCAATACAAAATGCGTTATTTCCCATCAAGTAAACATATAATTGTCACTCAGCAGCCAGTGGAGAACGCTGAAAACACATCGCTGTCGATCCGAAAAAAAAATGTTTAGTATACGCCCCCGTGTGCGGTGCAAAGTCATTAAAATCAGCTTTAACACGCCACCCTGAGAATAAGACGCGTCCGTTTCTTAAAGGCCAACAAAAGCGCAGCTTCCACTTGCAGAGCCTGAGTGAAAACACCCAGGAGCTGTTGAAAACAGAACAGTGAAAAACCAAGCAGTAACGAAACTAGACATTTTTATGCATTTCGTGTGCCTTCCCCGCCTGCTGGTAAAAATGTATGTACACGCGCCTGGACGCTTGTGTCCCTCAATACAAAATGCGTTATTTCCCATCAAGAGAACGTATAATGGTCACTCAGCTGCCAGTGGAGAACGCTGAAAACGCATGGATGTTGAGCCCGAAAAAAATGTTACGTATACGCCCCCGTGTGCTGTGCAAAGTCATTAAAATCAGCTGCAACACGCCACCCTCAAAATAAAACGCTTCGGTTTATTAAAGGCTTTCAAAAGCACGGCTTCCTCTTGCAGAGCCTGAAAGAAAACACCCAGGAGCTGTTGAAAACAGAACAGTGAAAAACCAAGCAGTAACAAGAATAGACATTTTTTATGCATTTCGTGTGCCTTCCCCCGCCTGCTTGTAAAAATGTATGTACACGCGCTTGGACGCTTGTGTCCCTCAATATAAAATGCGTTATTTCCCATCGAGAGAACGTATAATTGTCACTCAGCTGCCAGTGGAGAACCCTGAAAACGCATGGATGTTGAGCCCGAAAAAAATGTTACGTATACGCCCCCGTGTCCTGTGCAAAGTCATTAAAATCAGCTGCAACACGCCACCCTCAGAATAAAACGCTTCGGTTTGTTAAAGGCTTTCAAAAGCACGGCTTCCTCTTGCAGAGCCTGAAAGAAAACACCCCGGAGCTGTTGAAAACAGAACAGTGAAAAACCAAGCAGTAACAAGAATAGACATTTTTTATGCATTTCGTGTGCCTTCCCCGCCTGCTGGTAAAAATGCATGTGCACGCGCCTGGACGCTTGTGACCCTCAATACAAAATGCGTTATTTCCCATCAAGTAAACATATAATTGTCACTCAGCAGCCAGTGGAGAACGCTGAAAACGCATCGCTGTCGATCCGAAAAAAAATGTTAAGTATACGCCCCCGTGTGCGGTGCAAAGTCATTAAAATCAGCTTTAACACGCCACCCTGAGAATAAGACGCGTCCGTTTCTTAAAGGCCAGCAAAAGCGCAGCTTCCACTTGCAGAGCCTGAGAGAAAACACCCAGGAGCTGTTGAAAACAGAACAGTGAAAAACCAAGCAGTAACGAAACTAGACATTTTTATGCATTTCGTGTGCCTTCCCCGCCTGCTGGTAAAAATGTATGTACACGCGCCTGGACGCTTGTGTCCCTCAATACAAAATGCGTTATTTCCCATCAAGAGAACGTATAATGGTCACTCAGCTGCCAGTGGAGAACGCTGAAAACGCATCGATGTCGAGCCCGAAAGAAATGTTACGTATACGCCCCCGTGGGCGGTGCAAAGTCATTAAAATCAGCTGCAACACGCCACCCTCAGAATAAAATGCTTCGGTTTGTTAAAGGCTTTCAAAAGCACGGCTTCCTCTTGCAGAGCCTGAAAGAAAAAACCCAAAAGCTGTTGAAAACAGAACAGTGAAAGACCAAGCAGTAACAAAACTAGACATTTTTCATGCATTTCGTGTGCTTTCCTCGCCTGCTGGTAAAAATGTATATACACGCGCCTGGACGCTTGTGTCCCTCAATACAAAATGCGTTATTTCGAATCAAGAGAACGTATAATGGTCACTCAGCTGCCAGTGGAGAACGCTGAAAACGTATGGCTGTTGAGCCCGAAAGAAATGTTACGTATACGCCACCGTGGGCGGTGCAAAGTCATTAAAATCAGCTGCAACACGCCACCCTCAGAATAAAACGCTTCGGTTTGTTAAAGGCTTTCAAAAGCACGGCTTCCTCTTGCAGAGCCTGAAAGAAAAAACCCAAAAGCTGTTGAAAACAGAACAGTGAAAGACCAAGCAGTAACAAAACTAGACATTTTTCATGCATTTCGTGTGCTTTCCTCGCCTGCTGGTAAAAATGTATATACACGCGCCTGGACGCTTGTGTCCCTCAATATAAAATGCGTTATTTCCCATCAAGAGAACGTATAATGGTCACTCAGCAGCCAGTGGAGAACGCTGGAAACGCATCGATGTCGAGTCTGAAAAAAATGTTACGCATACGCCCCCGTGTGCTGTGCAAAGTCATTAAAATCAGCTACAACACGCCACCCTCAGAATAAAACGCTTCGGTTTGTTAAAGGCTTTCAAAAGCACGGCTTCCTCTTGCAGAGCCTGAGAGAAAACACCCAGGAGCTGTTGAAAACAGAACAGTGAAAAACCAAGCAGTAACAAAACTAGACATTTTTTATGCATTTCGTGTGCCTTCCCCGCCTGCTGGTAAAAATGCATGTACACGCGCCTGGACGCTTGTGACCCTCAATACAAAATGCGTTATTTCCCATCAAGAGAACGTATAATGGTCACTCAGCAGCCAGTGGAGAACGCTGGAAACGCATCGATGTCGAGCCGGAAAAAATGTTACGTATACGCCCCCGTGTGCGGTCTAAAGTCATTAAAATCAGCCGTAACACGCCACCTTTAGAATAAAACGCGTCCGTTTCTTAAAGGCCCTCAGAGCCTGAAAGGAAACACCCAGGAGCTGTTGAAAACAGAACAGTGAAAAACCAAGCAGTAACAAAACTAGACATTTTTTATGCATTTCGTGTGCCTTCCCCGCTGCTGGTAAAAATGCATGTACACGCGCCTGGACGCTTGTGACCCTCAATACAAAATGCGTTATTTCCCATCAAGTAAACATATAATTGTCACTCAGCAGCCAGTGGAGAACGCTGAAAACACATCGCTGTCGATCCGAAAAAAAATGTTTAGTATACGCCCCCGTGTGCGGTGCAAAGTCATTAAAATCAGCTTTAACACGCCACCCTGAGAATAAGACGCGTCCGTTTCTTAAAGGCCAGCAAAAGCGCAGCTTCCACTTGCAGAGCCTGAGAGAAAACACCCAGGAGCTGTTGAAAACAGAACAGTGAAAAACCAAGCAGTAACGAAACTAGACATTTTTATGCATTTCGTGTGCCTTCCCCGCCTGCTGGTAAAAATGTATGTACACGCGCCTGGACGCTTGTGTCCCTCAATACAAAATGCGTTATTTCCCATCAAGAGAACGTATAATGGTCACTCAGCTGCCAGTGGAGAACGCTGAAAACGCATCGATGTCGAGCCCGAAAGAAATGTTACGTATACGCCCCCGTGGGCGGTGCAAAGTCATTAAAATCAGCTGCAACACGCCACCCTCAGAATAAAATGCTTCGGTTTGTTAAAGGCTTTCAAAAGCACGGCTTCCTCTTGCAGAGCCTGAAAGAAAAAACCCAAAAGCTGTTGAAAACAGAACAGTGAAAGACCAAGCAGTAACAAAACTAGACATTTTTCATGCATTTCGTGTGCTTTCCTCGCCTGCTGGTAAAAATGTATATACACGCGCCTGGACGCTTGTGTCCCTCAATACAAAATGCGTTATTTCGAATCAAGAGAACGTATAATGGTCACTCAGCTGCCAGTGGAGAACGCTGAAAACGTATGGCTGTTGAGCCCGAAAGAAATGTTACGTATACGCCACCGTGGGCGGTGCAAAGTCATTAAAATCAGCTGCAACACGCCACCCTCAGAATAAAACGCTTCGGTTTGTTAAAGGCTTTCAAAAGCACGGCTTCCTCTTGCAGAGCCTGAAAGAAAAAACCCAAAAGCTGTTGAAAACAGAACAGTGAAAGACCAAGCAGTAACAAAACTAGACATTTTTCATGCATTTCGTGTGCTTTCCTCGCCTGCTGGTAAAAATGTATATACACGCGCCTGGACGCTTGTGTCCCTCAATATAAAATGCGTTATTTCCCATCAAGAGAACGTATAATGGTCACTCAGCAGCCAGTGGAGAACGCTGGAAACGCATCGATGTCGAGTCTGAAAAAAATGTTACGCATACGCCCCCGTGTGCTGTGCAAAGTCATTAAAATCAGCTACAACACGCCACCCTCAGAATAAAACGCTTCGGTTTGTTAAAGGCTTTCAAAAGCACGGCTTCCTCTTGCAGAGCCTGAGAGAAAACACCCAGGAGCTGTTGAAAACAGAACAGTGAAAAACCAAGCAGTAACAAGAATAGACATTTTTTATGCATTTCGTGTGCCTTCCCCCGCCTGCTTGTAAAAATGTATGTACACGCGCTTGGACGCTTGTGTCCCTCAATATAAAATGCGTTATTTCCCATCGAGAGAACGTATAATTGTCACTCAGCTGCCAGTGGAGAACCCTGAAAACGCATGGATGTTGAGCCCGAAAAAAATGTTACGTATACGCCCCCGTGTCCTGTGCAAAGTCATTAAAATCAGCTGCAACACGCCACCCTCAGAATAAAACGCTTCGGTTTGTTAAAGGCTTTCAAAAGCACGGCTTCCTCTTGCAGAGCCTGAAAGAAAACACCCCGGAGCTGTTGAAAACAGAACAGTGAAAAACCAAGCAGTAACAAGAATAGACATTTTTTATGCATTTCGTGTGCCTTCCCCGCCTGCTGGTAAAAATGTATGTACACGCGCCTGGACGCTTGTGTCCCTCAATACAAAATGCGTTATTTCCCATCAAGAGAACGTATAATGGTCACTCAGCTGCCAGTGGAGAACGCTGAAAACGCATCGATGTCGAGCCCGAAAGAAATGTTACGTATACGCCCCCGTGGGCGGTGCAAAGTCATTAAAATCAGCTGCAACACGCCACCCTCAGAATAAAATGCTTCGGTTCGTTAAAGGTTTTCAAAAGCACGGCTTCCTCTTGCAGAGCCTGAAAGAAAAAACCCAAAAGCTGTTGAAAACAGAACAGTGAAAGACCAAGCAGTAACAAAACTAGACATTTTTCATGCATTTCGTGTGCTTTCCTCGCCTGCTGGTAAAAATGTATATACACGCGCCTGGACGCTTGAGTCCCTCAATATAAATTGCGTTATTTCCCATCAAGAGAACGTATAATGGTCACTCAGCAGCCAGTGGAGAACGCTGGAAACGCATCGATGTCGAACCCGAAAAAAATGTTACGTATACGCCCCCGTGTGCGGTGCAAAGTCATTAAAATCAGCTGCAACACGCCACTCTCAGAATAAAACGCTTCGGTTTGTTAAAGGCTTTCAAAAGTACGGCTTCCTCTTGCAGAGCCTGCAAGAAAACACCCAGAAGCTGTTGAAAACAGAACAGTGAAAGACCAAGCAGTAACAAAACTAGACATTTTTCATGCATTTCGTGTGCTTTCCTCGCCTGCTGGTAAAAATGTATGTACACGCGCCTGGACGCTTGTGTCCCTCAATACAAAATGCGTTATTTCCCATCAAGAGAACGTATAATGGTCACTCAGCTGCCAGTGGAGAACGCTGAAAACGCATGGATGTTGAGCCCGAAAAAAATGTTACGTATACGCCCCCGTGTGCTGTGCAAAGTCATTAAAATAAGCTGCAACACGCCACCCTCAAAATAAAACGCTTCGGTTTATTAAAGGCTTTCAAAAGCACGGCTTCCTCTTGCAGAGCCTGAAAGAAAACACCCAGGAGCTGTTGAAAACAGAACAGTGAAAAACCAAGCAGTAACAAGACTAGACATTTTTTATGCATTTCGTGTGCCTTCCCCCGCCTGCTGGTAAAAATGTATGTACACGCGCTTGGACGCTTGTGTCCCTCAATATAAAATGCGTTATTTCCCATCGAGAGAACGTATAATTGTCACTCAGCTGCCAGTGGAGAACCCTGAAAACGCATGGCTGTTGAGCCCGAAAAAAATGCTACGTATACGCCCCCGTGTCCTGTGCAAAGTCATTAAAATCAGCTGCAACACGCCACCCTCAGAATAAAACGCTTCGGTTTGTTAAAGGCTTTCAAAAGCACGGCTTCCTCTTGCAGAGCCTGAAAGAAAACACCCCGGAGCTGTTGAAAACAGAACAGTGAAAAACCAAGCAGTAACAAGAATAGACATTTTTTATGCATTTCGTGTGCCTTCCCCGCCTGCTGGTAAAAATGTATGTACACGCGCCTGGACGCTTGTGTCCCTCAATACAAAATGCGTTATTTCCCATCAAGAGAACGTATAATGGTCACTCAGCTGCCAGTGGAGAACGCTGAAAACGCATCGATGTCGAGCCCGAAAGAAATGTTACGTATACGCCCCCGTGTGCTGTGCAAAGTCATTAAAATCAGCTGCAACACACCACCCACAGAATAAAACGCTTCGGTTTGTTAAAGGCTTTCAAAAGCACGGCTTCCTCTTGCAGAGCCTGAGAGAAAACACCCAGGAGCTGTTGAAAACAGAACAGTGAAATACCAAGCAGTAACAAAACTAGACATTTTTTATGCATTTCGTGTGCCTTCCCCGCCTGCTGGTAAAAATGTATGTACACGCGCCTGGACGCTTGTGTCCCTCAATATAAAATGCGATATTTCCCATCAAGAGAACGTATAATGGTCACTCAGCAGCCAGTGGAGAACGCTGAAAACGCATCGATGTCGAGCCCGAAAGAAATGTTACGTATACGCCCCCGTGGGCGGTGCAAAGTCATTAAAATCAGCTGCAACACGCCACCCTCAGAATAAAACGCTTCGGTTTGTTAAAGGCTTTCAAAGGCACGGCTTCCTCTTGCAGAACCTGAAAGAAAAAACCCAGAAGCTGTTGAAAACAGAACAGTGAAAGACCAAGCAGTAGCAAAACTAGACATTTTTCATGCATTTCGTGTGCTTTCCTCGCCTGCTGGTAAAAATGTATATACACGCGCCTGGACGCTTGTGTCCCTCAATATAAAATGCGTTATTTCCCATCAAGAGAACGTATAATGGTCACTCAGCTGCCAGTGGAGAACGCTGAAAACGCATCGATGTCGAGCCCGAAAGAAATGTTACGTATACGCCCCCGTGGGCGGTGCAAAGTCATTAAAATCAGCTGCAACACGCCACCCTCAGAATAAAATGCTTCGGTTTGTTAAAGGCTTTCAAAAGCACGGCTTCCTCTTGCAGAGCCTGAAAGAAAAAACCCAAAAGCTGTTGAAAACAGAACAGTGAAAGACCAAGCAGTAACAAAACTAGACATTTTTCATGCATTTCGTGTGCTTTCCTCGCCTGCTGGTAAAAATGTATGTACACGCGCCTGGACGCTTGTGTCCCTCAATACAAAATGCGTTATTTCCCATCAAGAGGACGTATAATGGTCACTCAGCTGCCAGTGGAGAACGCTGAAAACGCATGGATGTTGAGCCCGAAAAAATGTTATATATACGCCCCCGTGTGCGGTGCAAAGTCATTAAAATCAGCTGCAACACGCCACCCTCAGAATAAAACGCTTCGGTTTATTAAAGGCTTTCAAAAGCACGGCTTCCTCTTGCAGAGCCTGAAAGAAAACACCCAGGAGCTGTTGAAAACAGAACAGTGAAAAACCAAGCAGTAACAAGACTAGACATTTTTTATGCATTTCGTGTGCCTTCCCCGCCTGCTGGTAAAAATGTATGTACACGCGCCTGGACGCTTGTGTCCCTCAATACAAAATGCGTTATTTCCCATCAAGAGAACGTATAATGGTCACTCAGCTGCCAGTGGAGAACGCTGAAAACGCATCGATGTCGAGCCCGAAAGAAATGTTACGTATACGCCCCCGTGGGCGGTGCAAAGTCATTAAAATCAGCTGCAACACGCCACCCTCAGAATCAAACGCTTCGGTTTGTTAAAGGCTTTCAAAAGCACGGCTTCCTCTTGCAGAGCCTGAAAGAAAAAACCCAGAAGCTGTTGAAAACAGAACAGTGAAAGACCAAGCAGTAACAAAACTAGACATTTTTTATGCATTTCGTGTGCCTTCCCCGCCTGCTGGTAAAAATGCATGTACACGCGCCTGGACGCTTGTGACCCTCAATACAAAATGCGTTATTTCCCATCAAGAGAACGTATAATGGTCACTCAGCAGCCAGTGGAGAACGCTGGAAACGCATCGATGTCGAGCCAGAAAAAATGTTACGTATACGCCCCCGTGTGCGGTCTAAAGACATTAAAATCAGCTACAACACGCCACCCTCAGAATAAAACGCTTCGGTTTGTTAAAGGCTTTCAAAAGCACGGCTTCCTCTTGCAGAGCCTGAGAGAAAACACCCAGGAGCTGTTGAAAACAGAACAGTGGAAAACCAAGCAGTAACAAAACTAGACATTTTTTATGCATTTCGTGTGCCTTCCCCGCCTGCTGGTAAAAATGCATGTACACGCGCCTGGACGCTTGTGACCCTCAATACAAAATGCGTTATTTCCCATCAAGAGAACATATAATGGTCACTCAGCAGCCAGTGGAGAACGCTGGAAACGCATCGATGTCGAGCCGGAAAAAATGTTACGTATACGCCCCCGTGTGCGGTCTAAAGTCATTAAAATCAGCCGTAACACGCCACCTTTAGAATGAAACGCGTCCGTTTCTTAAAGGCCCTCAGAGCCTGAAAGAAAACACCCAGGAGCTGTTGAAAACAGAACAGTGAAAAACCAAGCAGTAACAAAACTAGACATTTTTTATGCATTTCGTGTGCCTTCCCCGCTGCTGGTAAAAATGCATGTAGACGCGCCTGAACGCTTGTGACCCTCAATACAAAATGCGTTATTTCCCATCAAGTAAACATATAATTGTCACTCAGCAGCCAGTGGAGAACGCTGAAAACGCATCGCTGTCGATCCGAAAAAAAATGTTAAGTATACGCCCACGTGTGCGGTGCAAAGTCATTAAAATCAGCTTTAACACGCCACCCTGAGAATAAGACGCGTCCGTTTCTTGAAGGCCAGCAAAAGCACAGCTTCCACTTGCAGAGCCTGAGAGAAAACACCCAGGAGCTGTTGAAAACAGAACAGTGAAAAACCAAGCAGTAACGAAACTAGACAAGACATTTTTATGCATTTCGTGTGCCTTCCCCGCCTGCTGGTAAAAATGTATGTACACGCGCCTGGACGCTTGTGTCCCTCAATACAAAATGCGTTATTTCCCATCAAGAGAACGTATAATGGTCACTCAGCTGCCAGTGGAGAACGCTGAAAACGCATCGATGTCGAGCCCGAAAGAAATGTTACGTATACGCCCCCGTGGGCGGTGCAAAGTCATTAAAATCAGCTGCAACACGCCACCCTCAGAATAAAATGCTTCGGTTTGTTAAAGGCTTTCAAAAGCACGGCTTCCTCTTGCAGAGCCTGAAAGAAAAAACCCAAAAGCTGTTGAAAACAGAACAGTGAAAGACCAAGCAGTAACAAAACTAGACATTTTTCATGCATTTCGTGTGCTTTCCTCGCCTGCTGGTAAATATGTATATACACGCGCCTGGACGCTTGTGTCCCTCAATACAAAATGCGTTATTTCCCATCAAGAGAACGTATAATGGTCACTCAGCTGCCAGTGGAGAACGCTGAAAACGCATGGATGTTGAGCCCGAAAGAAATGTTACGAATACGCCCCCGTGGGCGGTGCAAAGTCATTAAAATCAGCTGCAACACGCCACCCTCAGAATAAAACGCTTCGGTTTGTTAAAGGCTTTCAAAAGCAAGGCTTCCTCTCGCAGAGCCTGAAAGAAAACACCCCGGAGCTGTTGAAAACAGAACAGTGAAAAACCAAGCAGTAACAAGAATAGACATTTTTTATGCATTTCGTGTGCCTTCCCCGCCTGCTGGTAAAAATGTATGTACACGCGCTTGGACGCTTGTGTCCCTCAATATAAAATGCGTTATTTCCCATCAAGAGAACGTATAATGGTCACTCAGCTGCCAGTGGAGAACGCTGAAAACGCATCGATGTCGAGCCCGAAAGAAATGTAACGTATACGCCCCCGTGGGTGGTGCAAAGTCATTAAAATCAGCTGCAACACGCCACCCTCAGAATAAAATGCTTCGGTTTGTTAAAGGCTTTCAAAAGCACGGCTTCCTCTTGCCGAGCCTGAAAGAAAACACCCCGGAGCTGTTGAAAACAGAACAGTGAAAAACCAAGCAGTAACAAGAATAGACATTTTTTATGCATTTCGTGTGCCTTCCCCGCCTGCTGGTAAAAATGTATGTACACGCGCTTGGACGCTTGTGTCCCTCAATATAAAATGCGTTGTTTCCCATCAAGAGAACGTATAATGGTCACTCAGCAGCCAGTGGAGAACGCTGAAAACGCATGGATGTCGAGCCCGAAAAAAATTTACGTATACGCCCCCGTGTGCGGTGCAAAGTCATTAAAATCAGCTGCAACACGCCACCCTCAGAATAAAACGCTTCGGTTTGTTAAAGGCTTTCAAAAGCACGGCTTCCTCTTGCAGAGCCTGAAAGAAAACACCCCGGAGCTGTTGAAAACAGAACAGTGAAAAACCAAGCAGTAACAAGAATAGACATTTTTTATGCATTTCGTGTGCCTTCCCCGCCTGCTGGTAAAAATGTATGTACACGCGCTTGGACGCTTGTGTCCCTCAATATAAAATGCGTTGTTTCCCATCAAGAGAACGTATAATTGTCACTCAGCAGCCAGTGGAGAACGCTAAAAACCCATCGATGTCGAGTCCGAAAAAAATGTTACGTATACGCCCCCGTGTGCGGTGCAAAGTCATTAAAATCAGCTGCAACACGCCACCCTCAGAATAAAACGCTTCGGTTTGTTACAGGCTTTCAAAAGCACGGCTTCCTCTTGCAGAGCCTGAAAGAAAACACCCAGGAGCTGTTGAAAACAGAACAGTGAAAAACCAAGCAGTAACAAGACTAGACATTTTTTATGCATTTCGTGTGCCTTCCCCGCCTGCTGGTAAAAATGTATGTACAACGCGCTTGGACGCTTGTGTCCCTCAATATAAAATGCGTTGTTTCCCATCAAGGGAACGTATAATGGTCACTCAGCTGCCAGTGGAGGACGCTGAAAACGCATTGATGTCGAGCCCGAAAGAAATGTTATGTATACGCCCCCGTGGGCGGTGCAAAGTCATTAAAATCAGCTGCAACACGCCACCCTCAGAATAAAACGCTTCGGTTTGCTAAAGGTTTTCAAAAGCCCGGCTTCCTCTTGCAGAGCCTGAAAGAAAACACCCAGGAGCTGTTGAAAACAGAACAGTGAAAAACCAAGCAGTAACAAGACTAGACATTTTTTATGCATTTCGTGTGCCTTCCCCGCCTGCTGGTAAAAATGTATGTACAACGCGCTTGGACGCTTGTGTCCCTCAATATAAAATGCGTTGTTTCCCATCAAGGGAACGTATAATGGTCACTCAGCTGCCAGTGGAGGACGCTGAAAACGCATTGATGTCGAGCCCGAAAGAAATGTTATGTATACGCCCCCGTGGGCGGTGCAAAGTCATTAAAATCAGCTGCAACACGCCACCCTCAGAATAAAACGCTTCGGTTTGCTAAAGGTTTTCAAAAGCCCGGCTTCCTCTTGCAGAGCCTGAAAGAAAACACCCAGGAGCTGTTGAAAACAGAACAGTGAAAAACCAAGCAGTAACAAGACTAGACATTTTTTATGCATTTCGTGTGCCTTCCCCGCCTGCTGGTAAAAATGTATGTACACGCGCTTGGACGCTTGTGTCCCTCAATATAAAATGCGTTGTTTCCCATAAAGAGAACGTCACTCAGCAGCCAGTGGAGAACGCTGAAAACGCATCTATGTCGAGTCCGAAAAAAATGTTACGTATACGCCCCTGTGTGCGGTGCAAAGTCATTAAAATCAGCTGCAACACGCCACCCTCAGAATAAAACGCTTCGGTTTGTTACAGGCTTTCAAAAGCACGGCTTCCTCTTGCAGAGCTTGAAAGAAAACACCCAGGAGCTGTTGAAAACAGAACAGTGAAAAACCAAGCAGTAACAAAACTAGACATTTTTTGTGCATTTCGTGTGCCTTCCCCGCCTGCTGGTAAAAATTTATGTACACGCGCTTGGTCGCTTGTGTCCCTCAATATAAAATGCGTTGTTTCCCATCAAGAGAACGTATAAAGGTCGTTCAGCAGCCAGTGGAGAACGCTGGAAAGCATCGATGTCGAACCCGAAAAAAATGTTACGTATACGCCTCCGTGTGCGGTACAAATTCATTGAAATCAGCTTTAACACGCCACCCTGAGAATAAGACGCGTCCGTTTCTTAAAGGCCAGCAAAAGCACAGCTTCCACTTGCAGAGCCTGAGAGAAAACACCCAGGAGCTGTTGAAAACAGAACAGTGAAAAACCAAGCAGTAACAAAACTAGACATTTTTTATGCATTTCGTGTGCCTTCCCCGCCTGCTGGTAAAAATGCATGTACACGCGCCTGGACGCGTGTGACCCTCAATACAAAATGCGTTATTTCCCATCAAGAGAACGTATAATGGTCACTCAGCTGCCAGTGGAGAACGCTGAAAACGCATCGATGTCGAGCCCGAAAGAAATGTTACGTATACGCCCCCGTGTGCGGCGCAAAGTCATTAAAGTCAGCTGCAACACGCCACCCTCAGAATAAAACGCTTCGGTTTGTTAAAGGCTTTCAAAAGTACGGCTTCCTCTTGCAGAGCCTGAATGAAAACACCCCGAAGCTGTTGAAAACAGAACAGTGAAAGACCAAGCAGTAACAAAACTAGACATTTTTCATGCATTTCGTGTGCTTTCCTCGCCTGCTGGTAAAAATGTATGTACACGCGCCTGGACGCTTGTGTCCCTCAATACAAAATGCGTTATTTCCCATCAAGAGAACGTATAATGGTCACTCAGCTGCCAGTGGAGAACGCTGAAAACGCATCGATGTCGAGCCCGAAAGAAATGTTACGTATACGCCCCCGTGGGCGGTGCAAAGTCATTAAAATCAGCTGCAACACGCCACCCTCAGAATAAAACGCTTCGGTTTGTTAAAGGCTTTCAAAAGCACGGCTTCCTCTTGCAGAGCCTAAAAGAAAACACCCAGGAGCTGTTGAAAACAGAACAGTGAAAAACCAAGCAGTAACAAGACTAGACATTTTTTATGCATTTCGTGTGCCTTCCCCGCCTGCTGGTAAAAATGTATGTACAACGCGCTTGGACGCTTGTGTCCCTCAATATAAAATGCGTTGTTTCCCATCAAGGGAACGTATAATGGTCACTCAGCTGCCAGTGGAGAACGCTGAAAACGCATTGATGTCGAGCCCGAAAGAAATGTTATGTATACGCCCCCGTGGGCGGTGCAAAGTCATTAAAATCAGCTGCAACACGCCACCCTCAGAATAAAACGCTTCGGTTTGTTAAAGGCTTTCAAAAGCACGGCTTCCTCTTGCAGAGCCTAAAAGAAAACACCCAGGAGCTGTTGAAAACAGAACAGTGAAAAACCAAGCAGTAACAAGACTAGACATTTTTTATGCATTTCGTGTGCCTTCCCCGCCTGCTGGTAAAAATGTATGTACACGCGCTTGGACGCTTGTGTCCCTCAATATAAAATGCGTTGTTTCCCATCAAGAGAACGTATAATGGTCACTCAGCTGCCAGTGGAGAACGCTGAAAACGCATCGATGTCGAGCCCGAAAGAAATGTTACGTATACGCCCCCGTGGGCGGTGCAAAGTCATTAAAATCAGCTGCAACACGCCACCCTCAGAATAAAACGCTTCGGTTTGCTAAAGGTTTTCAAAAGCCCGGCTTCCTCTTGCAGAGCCTGAAAGAAAACACCCAGGAGCTGTTGAAAACAGAACAGTGAAAAACCAAGCAGTAACAAGACTAGACATTTTTTATGCATTTCGTATGCCTTCCCCGCCTGCTGGTAAAAATGTATGTACACGCGCTTGGACGCTTGTGTCCCTCAATATAAAATGCGTTGTTTCCCATCAAGAGAACGTATAATGGTCACTCAGCTGCCAGTGGAGAACGCTGAAAACGCATTGATGTCGAGCCCGAAAGAAATGTTACGTATACGCCCCCGTGGGCGGTGCAAAGTCATTAAAATCAGCTGCAACACGCCACCCTCAGAATAAAACGCTTCGGTTTGTTAAAGGCTTTCAAAAGCACGGCTTCCTCTTGCAGAGCCTGAAAGAAAACACCCAGGAGCTGTTGAAAACAGAACAGTGAAAAACCAAGCAGTAACAAGACTAGACATTTTTTATGCATTTCGTGTGCCTTCCCCGCCTGCTGGTAAAAATGTATGTACACGCGCTTGGACGCTTGTGTCCCTCAATATAAAATGCGTTGTTTCCCATAAAGAGAACGTCACTCAGCAGCCAGTGGAGAACGCTGAAAACGCATCTATGTCGAGTCCGAAAAAAATGTTACGTATACGCCCCTGTGTGCGGTGCAAAGTCATTAAAATCAGCTGCAACACGCCACCCTCAGAATAAAACGCTTCGGTTTGTTACAGGCTTTCAAAAGCACGGCTTCCTCTTGCAGAGCTTGAAAGAAAACACCCAGGAGCTGTTGAAAACAGAACAGTGAAAAACCAAGCATTAACAAAACTAGACATTTTTTGTGCATTTCGTGTGCCTTCCCCGCCTGCTGGTAAAAATGTATGTACACGTGCTTGGACGCTTGTGTCCCTCAATATAAAATGCGTTGTTTCCCATCAAGAGAACGTATAAAGGTCGTTCAGCAGCCAGTGGAGAACGCTGGAAACGCATCGATGTCGAACCCGAAAAAAATGTTACGTGTGCGGTACAAATTCATTAAAATCAGCTTTAACAAGCCACCCTGAGAATAAGACGCGTCCGTTTCTTAAAGGCCGGCAAAAGCACAGCTTCCACTTGCAGAGCCTGAGAGAAAACACCCAGGAACTGTTGAAAACAGAACAGTGAAAAGCCAAGCAGTAACAAAACTAGACATTTTTTATGCATTTCGTGTGCTTTCCTCGCCTGCTGGTAAAAATGTACGTACACGCGCCTGGACGCTTGTGTCCCTCGATACAAAATGCGTTATTTCCCATCAAGAGAACGTATAATGGTCACTCAGCTGCCAGTGGAGAACGCTGAAAACGCATCGATGTCGAGCCCGAAAGAAATGTTACGTATACGCCCCCGTGGGCGTTGCAAAGTCACTAAAATCAGCTGCAACACGCCACCCTCAGAATAAAACGCTTCGGTTTGTTAAAGGCTTTCAAAAGCACGGCTTCCTCTTGCAGAGCCTGAAAGAAAACACCCAGGAGCTGTTGAAAACAGAACAGTGAAAAACCAAGCAGTAACAAGACTAGACATTTTTTATGCATTTCGTGTGCCTTCCCCGCCTGCTGGTAAAAATGTATGTACACGCGCCTGGACGCTTGTGTCCCTCAATATAAAATGCGTTGTTTCCCATCAAGAGAACGTATAATGGTCACTCAGCAGCCAGTGGAGAACGCTGGAAACGCATCGATGTCGAGCCCGAAAAAAATGTTACGTATACGCCCCCGTGTGCTGTGCAAAGTCATTAAAATCAGCTGCAACACGCCACCCTCAGATTAAAACGCTTCGGTTTGTTAAAGGCTTTCAAAAGCACGGCTTCCTCTTGGAGAGCTTGAAAGAAAACACCCAGGAGCTGTTGAAAACAGAACAGTGAAAAACCAAGCAGTAACAAAACTAGACATTTTTTGTGCATTTCGTGTGCCTTCCCCGCCTGCTGGTAAACATTTATGTACACGCGCTTGGTCGCTTGTGTCCCTCAATATAAAATGCGTTGTTTCCCATCAAGAGAACGTATAAAGGTCGTTCAGCAGCCAGTGGAGAACGCTGGAAAGCATCGATGTCGAACCCGAAAAAAATGTTACGTATACGCCTCCGTGTGCGGTACAAATTCATTGAAATCAGCTTTAACACGCCACCCTGAGAATAAGACGCGTCCGTTTCTTAAAGGCCAGCAAAAGCACAGCTTCCACTTGCAGAGCCTGAGAGAAAACACCCAGGAGCTGTTGAAAACAGAACAGTGAAAAACCAAGCAGTAACAAAACTAGACATTTTTTATGCATTTCGTGTGCCTTCCCCGCCTGCTGGTAAAAATGCATGTACACGCGCCTGGACGCTTGTGACCCTCAATACAAAATGCGTTATTTCCCATCAAGAGAACGTATAATGGTCACTCAGCTGCCAGTGGAGAACGCTGAAAACGCATCGATGTCGAGCCCGAAAGAAATGTTACGTATACGCCCCCGTGTGCGGCGCAAAGTCATTAAAGTCAGCTGCAACACGCCACCCTCAGAATAAAACGCTTCGGTTTGTTAAAGGCTTTCAAAAGTACGGCTTCCTCTTGCAGAGCCTGAATGAAAACACCCAGAAGCTGTTGAAAACAGAACAGTGAAAGACCAAGCAGTAACAAAACTAGACATTTTTCATGCATTTCGTGTGCTTTCCTCGCCTGCTGGTAAAAATGTATGTACACGCGCCTGGACGCTTGTTTCCCTCAATACAAAATGCTTTATTTCCCATCAAGAGAACGTATAATGGTCACTCAGCTGCCAGTGGAGAACGCTGAAAACGCATCGATGTCGAGCCCGAAAGAAATGTTACGTATACGCCCCCGTGGGCGGTGCAAAGTCATTAAAATCAGCTGCAACACGCCACCCTCAGAATAAAACGCTTCGGTTTGTTAAAGGCTTTCAAAAGCACGGCTTCCTCTTGCAGAGCCTGAAAGAAAACACCCTGGAGCTGTTGAAAACAGAACAGTGAAAAACCAAGCAGTAACAAGACTAGACATTTTTTATGCATTTCGTGTGCCTTCCCCGCCTGCTGGTAAAAATGTATGTACAACGCGCTTGGACGCTTGTGTCCCTCAATATAAAATGCGTTGTTTCCCATCAAGGGAACGTATAATGGTCACTCAGCTGCCAGTGGAGAACGCTGAAAACGCATTGATGTCGAGCCCGAAAGAAATGTTATGTATACGCCCCCGTGGGCGGTGCAAAGTCATTAAAATCAGCTGCAACACGCCACCCTCAGAATAAAACGCTTCGGTTTGTTAAAGGCTTTCAAAAGCACGGCTTCCTCTTGCAGAGCCTAAAAGAAAACACCCAGGAGCTGTTGAAAACAGAACAGTGAAAAACCAAGCAGTAACAAGACTAGACATTTTTTATGCATTTCGTGTGCCTTCCCCGCCTGCTGGTAAAAATGTATGTACACGCGCTTGGACGCTTGTGTCCCTCAATATAAAATGCGTTGTTTCCCATCAAGAGAACGTATAATGGTCACTCAGCTGCCAGTGGAGAACGCTGAAAACGCATCGATGTCGAGCCCGAAAGAAATGTTACGTATACGCCCCCGTGGGCGGTGCAAAGTCATTAAAATCAGCTGCAACACGCCACCCTCAGAATAAAACGCTTCGGTTTGCTAAAGGTTTTCAAAAGCCCGGCTTCCTCTTGCAGAGCCTGAAAGAAAACACCCAGGAGCTGTTGAAAACAGAACAGTGAAAAACCAAGCAGTAACAAGACTAGACATTTTTTATGCATTTCGTGTGCCTTCCCCGCCTGCTGGTAAAAATGTATGTACACGCGCCTGGACGCTTGTTTCCCTCAATACAAAATGCTTTATTTCCCATCAAGAGAACGTATAATGGTCACTCAGCTGCCAGTGGAGAACGCTGAAAACGCATCGATGTCGAGCCCGAAAGAAATGTTACGTATACGCCCCCGTGGGCGGTGCAAAGTCACTAAAATCAGCTGCAACACGCCACCCTCAGAATAAAACGCTTCGGTTTGTTAAAGGCTTTCAAAAGCACGGCTTCCTCTTGCAGAGCCTGAAAGAAAACACCCTGGAGCTGTTGAAAACAGAACAGTGAAAAACCAAGCAGTAACAAGACTAGACATTTTTTATGCATTTCGTGTGCCTTCCCCGCCTGCTGGTAAAAATGTATGTACAACGCGCTTGGACGCTTGTGTCCCTCAATATAAAATGCGTTGTTTCCCATCAAGGGAACGTATAATGGTCACTCAGCTGCCAGTGGAGAACGCTGAAAACGCATTGATGTCGAGCCCGAAAGAAATGTTATGTATACGCCCCCGTGGGCGGTGCAAAGTCATTAAAATCAGCTGCAACACGCCACCCTCAGAATAAAACGCTTCGGTTTGTTAAAGGCTTTCAAAAGCACGGCTTCCTCTTGCAGAGCCTAAAAGAAAACACCCAGGAGCTGTTGAAAACAGAACAGTGAAAAACCAAGCAGTAACAAGACTAGACATTTTTTATGCATTTCGTGTGCCTTCCCCGCCTGCTGGTAAAAATGTATGTACACGCGCTTGGACGCTTGTGTCCCTCAATATAAAATGCGTTGTTTCCCATCAAGAGAACGTATAATGGTCACTCAGCTGCCAGTGGAGAACGCTGAAAACGCATCGATGTCGAGCCCGAAAGAAATGTTACGTATACGCCCCCGTGGGCGGTGCAAAGTCATTAAAATCAGCTGCAACACGCCACCCTCAGAATAAAACGCTTCGGTTTGCTAAAGGTTTTCAAAAGCCCGGCTTCCTCTTGCAGAGCCTGAAAGAAAACACCCAGGAGCTGTTGAAAACAGAACAGTGAAAAACCAAGCAGTAACAAGACTAGACATTTTTTATGCATTTCGTGTGCCTTCCCCGCCTGCTGGTAAAAATGTATGTACACGCGCTTGGACGCTTGTGTCCCTCAATATAAAATGCGTTGTTTCCCATCAAGAGAACGTATAATGGTCACTCAGCTGCCAGTGGAGAACGCTGAAAACGCATTGATGTCGAGCCCGAAAGAAATGTTACGTATACGCCCCCGTGGGCGGTGCAAAGTCATTAAAATCAGCTGCAACACGCCACCCTCAGAATAAAACGCTTCGGTTTGTTAAAGGCTTTCAAAAGCACCGCTTCCTCTTGCAGAGCCTGAAAGAAAACACCCAGGAGCTGTTGAAAACAGAACAGTGAAAAACCAAGCAGTAACAAGACTAGACATTTTTTATGCATTTCGTGTGCCTTCCCCGCCTGCTGGTAAAAATGTATGTACACGCGCTTGGACGCTTGTGTCCCTCAATATAAAATGCGTTGTTTCCCATAAAGAGAACGTCACTCAGCAGCCAGTGGAGAACGCTGAAAACGCATCTATGTCGAGTCCGAAAATAATGTTACGTATACGCCCCTGTGTGCGGTGCAAAGTCATTAAAATCAGCTGCAACACGCCACCCTCAGAATAAAACGCTTCGGTTTGTTAAAGGCTTTCAAAAGTACGGCTTCCTCTTGCAGAGCCTGAAAGAAAACACCCAGAAGCTGTTGAAAACAGAACAGTGAAAAACCAAGCAGAAACAAAACTAGACATTTTTTATGCATTTCGTGTGCTTTCCTCGCCTGCTGGTAAAAATGTATGTACACGCGCCTGGACGCTTGTGTCCCTCAATACAAAATGCGTTACTTCCCATCAAGGGAACGCATAATGGTCACTCAGTTGCCAGTGGAGAACCCTGAAAACGCACTGATGTCGAGCCCGAAAGAAATGTTACGTATACGCCCCCGTGGGCGGTGCAAAGTCATTAAAATCAGCTGCAACACGCCACCCTCAGAATAAAACGCTTCGGTTTGTTAAAGGCTTTCAAAAGCACGGCTTCCTCTTGCAGAGACTGAAAGAAAACACCCAGGAGCTGTTGAAAACAGAACAGTGAAAAACCAAGCAGTAACAAGACTAGACATTTTTTATGCATTTCGTGTGCCTTCCCCGCCTGCTGGTAAAAATGTATGTACACGCGCTTGGACGCTTGTGTCCCTCAATATAAAATGCGTTGTTTCCCATCAAGAGAACGTATAATGGTCACTCAGCTGCCAGTGGAGAACCCTGAAAACGCACTGATGTCGAGCCCGAAAGAAATGTTACGTATACGCCCCCGTGTGCGGTGCAAAGTCATTAAAATCAGCTGCAACACGCCACCCTCAGAATAAAACGCTTCGGTTTGTTAAAGGCTTTCAAAAGCACGGCTTCCTCCTGCAGAGCCTGAAAGAAAACACCCAGGAGCTGTTGAAAACAGAACAGTGAAAAACCAAGCAGTAACAAGACTAGACATTTTTTATGCATTTCGTGTGCCTTCCCCGCCTGCTGGTAAAAATGTATGTACACGCGCTTGGACGCTTGTGTCCCTCAATATAAAATGCGTTGTTTCCCATCAAGAGAACGTATAATGGTCACTCAGCAGCCAGTGGAGAACGCTGGAAACGCATCGATGTCGAACCCAAAAAAAATGTTACGTATACGCCTCCGTGTGCGGTTCAAATTAATTAAAATCAGCTTTAACACGCCACCCTGAGAATAAGACGCGTCCGTTTCTTAAAGGCCTGCAAAAGCACAGCTTCCACTTGCAGTGGAAGTAACAAAACTAGACATTTTTTGCATTTCGTGTGCTTTCCTCGCCTGCTGGTAAAAACGTATGTACACGCGCCTGGACGCTTGTGTCCCTCAATACAAAATGCGTTATTTCAGATCAAGAGAACGTATAATGGTCACTCAGCTGCCAGTGGAGAACGCTGGAACCGCATCGACGTCGAGCCGGAAAAAATGTTACGTATACGCCCCCGTGTCCAGCCCAAAGTCATTAAAATTAGCCGTAACATGCCACCTTCAGAACAATACGCGTCCGTTTCTTAAAGGCCTTCAGAGCCTGAAAGAAAACTCCCAGGAGCTGTTGAAAACAGAACAGTGAAAAATCAAGCAGTAACAAAACTAGGCATTTTTTATGCATTTCGTGTGCTTTCCTCGCCTGCTGATAAAAATGTATGAACACGCGCCTGGACGCTTGTGTTCCTCAGTATAAAATGCGTTATTTCCCATCAAGTGAACGTATAATGGTCAATGAGCAGCCGGTGGAGAACGCTGAAAACGCATCGATGTCGAGTCCGAAAAAAATGTTACGTATACGCCCCGTGTGCGATGCAAAGTCATTAAAATCAGCTGCAACACACCACCCACAGAACAAAACGCTTCGGTTTGTTAAAGGCTTTCAAAAGCACGGCTTCCTCTTGCAGAGCTTGAAAGAAAACACCCAGGAGCTGTTGAAAACAGAACAGTGAAAAACCAAGCGTTAACAAAACTAGACATTTTTTGTGCATTTCGTGTGCCTTCCCCGCCTGCTGGTAAAAATGTATGTACACGCGCCAGGACGCTTATGTCCCTCAATATAAAATGCATTATTTCCCATCAAGAGTACGTATAATGATCACTCAGCAGCCAGTGGAAAACGCTGGAAACGCATCGATGTCGAACCCGAAAAAAATGTTACGTATACGCCCCCGTGGGCGGTGCAAAGTCATTAAAATCAGCTGCAACACGCCACCCTCAGAATAAAACGCTTCGGTTTGTTAAAGGCTTTCAAAAGCACGGCTTCCTCTTGCAGAGCCTGAAAGAAAACACCCAGGAGCTGTTGAAAACAGAACAGTGAAAAACCAAGCAGTAACAAAAAAAGACATTTTTTATGCATTTCGTGTGCCTTCCCCGCCTGCTGGTAAAAATGTATGTACACGCGCTTGGACGCTTGTGTCCCTCAATATAAAATGCGTTATTTCCCATCAAGAGAACGTATAATGGTCACTCAGCTGCCAGTGGAGAACGCTGAAAACGCATCGATGTCGAGCCCGAAAGAAATGTTACGTATACGCCCCCGTGGGCGGTGCAAAGTCATTAAAATCAGCTGCAACACGCCACCCTCAGAATAAAACGCTTCGGTTTGTTAAAGGCTTTCAAAAGCACGGCTTCCTCTTGCAGAGCTTGAAAGAAAACACCCAGGAGCTGTTGAAAACAGAACAGTCAAAAACCAAGCATTAACAAAACTAGACATTTTTTGTGCATTTCGTGTGCCTTCCCCGCCTGCTGGTAGAAATGTATGTACACGCGCCAGGACGCTTGTGTCCCTCAATATAAAATGCATTATTTCCCATCAAGAGTACGTATAATGATCACTCAGCAGCCAGTGGAAAACGCTGGAAACGCATCGATGTCGAACCCGAAAAAAATGTTACGTATACGCCCCCGTGGGCGGTGCAAAGTCATTAAAATCAGCTGCAACACGCCAACCTCAGAATAAAACGCTTCGATTTGTTAAAGGCTTTCAAAAGCACGGCTTCCTCTTGCAGAGCCTGAAAGAAAACACCCAGGAGCTGTTGAAAACAGAACAGTGAAAAACCAAGCAGTAACAAGACTAGGCATTTTTTATGCATTTCGTGTGCTTTCCTCGCCTGCTGATAAAAATGTATGAACACGCGCCTGGACGCTTGTGTTCCTCAGTATAAAATGCGTTATTTCCCATCAAGTGAACGTATAATGGTCAATGAGCAGCCGGTGGAGAACGCTGAAAACGCATCGATGTCGAGTCCGAAAAAAATGTTACGTATACGCCCCGTGTGCGATGCAAAGTCATTAAAATCAGCTGCAACACACCACCCACAGAACAAAACGCTTCGGTTTGTTAAAGGCTTTCAAAAGCACGGCTTCCTCTTGCAGAGCCTGAGAGAAAACACCCAGGAGCTGTTGAAAACAGAACAGTGAAAAACCAAGCAGTAACAAAACTAGACATTTTTTATGCATTTCGTGTGCCTTCCCCGCCTGCTGGTAAAAATGCATGTACACGCGCCTGGACGCTTGTGACCCTCAATACAAAATGCGTTATTTCCCATCAAGAGAACGTATAATGGTCACTCAGCTGCCAGTGGAGAACGCTGAAAACGCATCGATGTCGAGCCCGAAAGAAATGTTACGTATACGCCCCCGTGTGCGGCGCAAAGTCATTAAAGTCAGCTCCAACACGCCACCCTCAGAATAAAACGCTTCGGTTTGTTAAAGGCTTTCAAAAGTACGGCTTCCTCTTGCAGAGCCTGAATGAAAACACCCAGAAGCTGTTGAAAACAGAACAGTGAAAGACCAAGCAGTAACAAAACTAGACATTTTTCATGCATTTCGTGTGCTTTCCTCGCCTGCTGGTAAAAATGTATGTACACGCGCCTGGACGCTTGTTTCCCTCAATACAAAATGCGTTATTTCCCATCAAGAGAACGTATAATGGTCACTCAGCTGCCAGTGGAGAACGCTGAAAACGCATCGATGTCGAGCCCGAAAGAAATGTTACGTATACGCCCCCGTGGGCGGTGCAAAGTCATTAAAATCAGCTGCAACACGCCACCCTCAGAATAAAACGCTTCGGTTTGTTAAAGGCTTTCAAAAGCACGGCTTCCTCTTGCAGAGCCTGAAAGAAAACACCCAGGAGCTGTTGAAAACAGAACAGTGAAAAACCAAGCAGTAACAAGACTAGACATTTTTTAAACATTTCGTGTGCCTTCCCCGCCTGCTGGTAAAAATGTATGTACAACGCGCTTGGACGCTTGTGTCCCTCAATATAAAATGCGTTGTTTCCCATCAAGGGAACGTATAATGGTCACTCAGCTGCCAGTGGAGAACGCTGAAAACGCATTGATGTCGAGCCCGAAAGAAATGTTATGTATACGCCCCCGTGGGCGGTGCAAAGTCATTAAAATCAGCTGCAACACGCCACCCTCAGAATAAAACGCTTCGGTTTGTTAAAGGCTTTCAAAAGCACGGCTTCCTCTTGCAGAGCCTAAAAGAAAACACCCAGGAGCTGTTGAAAACAGAACAGTGAAAAACCAAGCAGTAACAAGACTAGACATTTTTTATGCATTTCGTGTGCCTTCCCCGCCTGCTGGTAAAAATGTATGTACACGCGCTTGGACGCTTGTGTCCCTCAATATAAAATGCGTTGTTTCCCATCAAGAGAACGTATAATGGTCACTCAGCTGCCAGTGGAGAACGCTGAAAACGCATCGATGTCGAGCCCGAAAGAAATGTTACGTATACGCCCCCGTGGGCGGTGCAAAGTCATTAAAATCAGCTGCAACACGCCACCCTCAGAATAAAACGCTTCGGTTTGCTAAAGGTTTTCAAAAGCCCGGCTTCCTCTTGCAGAGCCTGAAAGAAAACACCCAGGAGCTGTTGAAAACAGAACAGTGAAAAACCAAGCAGTAACAAGACTAGACATTTTTTATGCATTTCGTGTGCCTTCCCCGCCTGCTGGTAAAAATGTATGTACACGCGCTTGGACGCTTGTGTCCCTCAATATAAAATGCGTTGTTTCCCATCAAGAGAACGTATAATGGTCACTCAGCTGCCAGTGGAGAACGCTGAAAGCGCATTGATGTCGAGCCCGAAAGAAATGTTACGTATACGCCCCCGTGGGCGGTGCAAAGTCATTAAAATCAGCTGCAACACGCCACCCTCAGAATAAAACGCTTCGGTTTGTTAAAGGCTTTCAAAAGCACGGCTTCCTCTTGCAGAGCCTGAAAGAAAACACCCAGGAGCTGTTGAAAACAGAACAGTGAAAAACCAAGCAGTAACAAGACTAGACATTTTTTATGCATTTCGTGTGCCTTCCCCGCCTGCTGGTAAAAATGTATGTACACGCGCTTGGACGCTTGTGTCCCTCAATATAAAATGCGTTGTTTCCCATAAAGAGAACGTCACTCAGCAGCCAGTGGAGAACGCTGAAAACGCATCTATGTCGAGTCCGAAAATAATGTTACGTATACGCCCCTGTGTGCGGTGCAAAGTCATTAAAATCAGCTGCAACACGCCACCCTCAGAATAAAACGCTTCGGTTTGTTAAAGGCTTTCAAAAGTACGGCTTCCTCTTGCAGAGCCTGAAAGAAAACACCCAGAAGCTGTTGAAAACAGAACAGTGAAAAACCAAGCATAAACAAAACTAGACATTTTTTATGCATTTCGTGTGCTTTCCTCGCCTGCTGGTAAAAATGTATGTACACGCGCCTGGACGCTTGTGTCCCTCAATACAAAATGCGTTACTTCCCATCAAGGGAACGCATAATGGTCACTCAGTTGCCAGTGGAGAACCCTGAAAACGCACTGATGTCGAGCCCGAAAGAAATGTTACGTATACGCCCCCGTGGGCGGTGCAAAGTCATTAAAATCAGCTGCAACACGCCACCCTCAGAATAAAACGCTTCGGTTTGTTAAAGGCTTTCAAAAGCACGGCTTCCTCTTGCAGAGACTGAAAGAAAACACCCAGGAGCTGTTGAAAACAGAACAGTGAAAAACCAAGCAGTAACAAGACTAGACATTTTTTATGCATTTCGTGTGCCTTCCCCGCCTGCTGGTAAAAATGTATGTACACGCGCTTGGACGCTTGTGTCCCTCAATATAAAATGCGTTGTTTCCCATCAAGAGAACGTATAATGGTCACTCAGCTGCCAGTGGAGAACCCTGAAAACGCACTGATGTCGAGCCCGAAAGAAATGTTACGTATACGCCCCCGTGTGCGGTGCAAAGTCATTAAAATCAGCTGCAACACGCCACCCTCAGAATAAAACGCTTCGGTTTGTTAAAGGCTTTCAAAAGCACGGCTTCCTCCTGCAGAGCCTGAAAGAAAACACCCAGGAGCTGTTGAAAACAGAACAGTGAAAAACCAAGCAGTAACAAGACTAGACATTTTTTATGCATTTCGTGTGCCTTCCCCGCCTGCTGGTAAAAATGTATGTACACGCGCTTGGACGCTTGTGTCCCTCAATATAAAATGCGTTGTTTCCCATCAAAAGAAAGTGTAATGGTCACTCAGCAGCCAGTGGAGAACGCTGGAAACGCATCGATGTCGAACCCAAAAAAAATGTTACGTATACGCCTCCGTGTGCGGTTCAAATTAATTAAAATCAGCTTTAACACGCCACCCTGAGAATAAGACGCGTCCGTTTCTTAAAGGCCTGCAAAAGCACAGCTTCCACTTGCAGTGGAAGTAACAAAACTAGACATTTTTTGCATTTCGTGTGCTTTCCTCGCCTGCTGGTAAAAATGTATGTACACGCGCCTGGACGCTTGTGTCCCTCAATACAAAATGCGTTATTTCAGATCAAGAGAACGTATAATGGTCACTCAGCTGCCAGTGGAGAACGCTGGAACCGCATCGACGTCGAGCCGGAAAAAATGTTACGTATACGCCCCCGTGTGCAGCCCAAAGTCATTAAAATCAGCCGTAACATGCCACCTTCAGAACAATACGCGTCCGTTTCTTAAAGGCCTTCAGAGCCTGAAAGAAAACTCCCAGGAGCTGTTGAAAACAGAACAGTGAAAAATCAAGCAGTAACAAAACTAGGCATTTTTTATGCATTTCGTGTGCTTTCCTCGCCTGCTGATAAAAATGTATGAACACGCGCCTGGACGCTTGTGTTCCTCAGTATAAAATGCGTTATTTCCCATCAAGTGAACGTATAATGGTCAATGAGCAGCCGGTGGAGAACGCTGAAAACGCATCGATGTCGAGTCCGAAAAAAATGTTACGTATACGCCCCGTGTGCGATGCAAAGTCATTAAAATCAGCTGCAACACACCACCCACAGAACAAAACGCTTCGGTTTGTTAAAGGCTTTCAAAAGCACGGCTTCCTCTTGCAGAGCTTGAAAGAAAACACCCAGGAGCTGTTGAAAACAGAACAGTGAAAAACCAAGCGTTAACAAAACTAGACATTTTTTGTGCATTTCGTGTGCCTTCCCCGCCTGCTGGTAAAAATGTATGTACACGCGCCAGGACGCTTGTGTCCCTCAATATAAAATGCATTATTTCCCATCAAGAGTACGTATAATGATCACTCAGCAGCCAGTGGAAAACGCTGGAAACGCATCGATGTCGAACCCGAAAAAAATGTTACGTATACGCCCCCGTGGGCGGTGCAAAGTCATTAAAATCAGCTGCAACACGCCACCCTCAGAATAAAACGCTTCGGTTTGTTAAAGGCTTTCAAAAGCACGGCTTCCTCTTGCAGAGCCTGAAAGAAAACACCCAGGAGCTGTTGAAAACAGAACAGTGAAAAACCAAGCAGTAACAAAAAAAGACATTTTTTATGCATTTCGTGTGCCTTCCCCGCCTGCTGGTAAAAATGTATGTACACGCGCTTGGACGCTTGTGTCCCTCAATATAAAATGCGTTATTTCCCATCAAGAGAACGTATAATGGTCACTCAGCTGCCAGTGGAGAACGCTGAAAACGCATCGATGTCGAGCCCGAAAGAAATGTTACGTATACGCCCCCGTGGGCGGTGCAAAGTCATTAAAATCAGCTGCAACACGCCACCCTCAGAATAAAACGCTTCGGTTTGTTAAAGGCTTTCAAAAGCACGGCTTCCTCTTGCAGAGCTTGAAAGAAAACACCCAGGAGCTGTTGAAAACAGAACAGTCAAAAACCAAGCATTAACAAAACTAGACATTTTTTGTGCATTTCGTGTGCCTTCCCCGCCTGCTGGTAGAAATGTATGTACACGCGCCAGGACGCTTGTGTCCCTCAATATAAAATGCATTATTTCCCATCAAGAGTACGTATAATGATCACTCAGCAGCCAGTGGAAAACGCTGGAAACGCATCGATGTCGAACCCGAAAAAAATGTTACGTATACGCCCCCGTGGGCGGTGCAAAGTCATTAAAATCAGCTGCAACACGCCAACCTCAGAATAAAACGCTTCGATTTGTTAAAGGCTTTCAAAAGCACGGCTTCCTCTTGCAGAGCCTGAAAGAAAACACCCAGGAGCTGTTGAAAACAGAACAGTGAAAAACCAAGCAGTAACAAAAAAAGACATTTTTTATGCATTTCGTGTGCCATCCCCGCCTGCTGGTAAAAATGTATGTACACGCGCTTGGACGCTTGTGTCCCTCAATATAAAATGCGTTATTTCCCATCAAGAGAACGTATAATGGTCACTCAGCTGCCAGTGGAGAACGCTGAAAACGCATCGATGTCGAGCCCGAAAGAAATGTTACGTATACGCCCCCGTGTGCGGTGCAAAGTCATTAAAATCAGCTGCAACACGTCACCCTCAGAATAAAACGCTTCGGTTTGTTAAAGGCTTTCAAAAGCACGGCTTCCTCTTGCAGAGCCTGAAAGAAAACACCCAGGAGCTGTTGAAAACAGAACAGTGAAAAACCAAGCAGTAACAAAAAAAGACATTTTTTATGCATTTCGTGTGTCTTCCCCACCTGCTGGTAAAAATGTATGTACACGCGCTTGGACGCTTGTGTCCCTCAATATAAAATGCGTTATTTCCCATCAAGAGAACGTTTAATTGTCACTCAGCTGCCAGTGGAGAACGCTGGAAACGCATCGATGTCGAGCCCGAAAGAAATGTTACGTATACGCCCCCGTGGGCGGTGCAAAGTCATTCAAATCAGCTGCAACACGCCACCCTCAGAATAAAACGCTTCGGTTTGTTAAAGGCTTTCAAAAGCACGGCTTCCTCTTGCAGAGCTTGAAAGAAAACACCCAGGAGCTGTTGAAAACAGAACAGTGAAAAACCAAGCATTAACAAAACTAGACATTTTTTGTGCATTTCGTGTGCCTTCCCCGCCTGCTGGTAAAAATGTATGTACACGCGCCTGGACGCTTGTGTCCCTCAATATAAAATGCGTTGTTTCCCATAAAGAGAACGTCACTCAGCAGCCAGTGGAGAACGCTGAAAACGCATCTATGTCGAGTCCGAAAAAAATGTTACGTATACGCCCCTGTGTGCGGTGCAAAGTCATTAAAATCAGCTGCAACACGCCACCCTCAGAATAAAACGCTTCGGTTTGTTAAAGGCTTTCAAAAGTACGGCTTCCTCTTGCAGAGCCTGAAAGAAAACACCCAGAAGCTGTTGAAAACAGAACAGTGAAAAACCAAGCAGAAACAAAACTAGACATTTTTTATGCATTTCGTGTGCTTTCCTCGCCTGCTGGTAAAAATGTATGTACACGCGCCTGGACGCTTGTGTCCCTCAATACAAAATGCGTTATTTCCCATCAAGGGAACGCATAATGGTCACTCAGTTGCCAGTGGAGAACCCTGAAAACGCACTGATGTCGAGCCCGAAAGAAATGTTACGTATACGCCCCCGTGGGCGGTGCAAAGTCTTTAAAATCAGCTGCAACACGCCACCCTCAGAATAAAACGCTTCGGTTTGTTAAAGGCTTTCAAAAGCACGGCTTCCTCTTGCAGAGACTGAAAGAAAACACCCAGGAGCTGTTGAAAACAGAACAGTGAAAAACCAAGCAGTAACAAGACTAGACATTTTTTATGCATTTCGTGTGCCTTCCCCGCCTGCTGGTAAAAATGTATGTACACGCGCTTGGACGCTTGTGTCCCTCAATATAAAATGCGTTGTTTCCCATCAAGAGAACGTATAATGGTCACTCAGCTGCCAGTGGAGAACCCTGAAAACGCACTGATGTCGAGCCCGAAAGAAATGTTACGTATACGCCCCCGTGTGCGGTGCAAAGTCATTAAAATCAGCTGCAACACGCCACCCTCAGAATAAAACGCTTCGGTTTGTTAAAGGCTTTCAAAAGCACGGCTTCCTCCTGCAGAGCCTGAAAGAAAACACCCAGGAGCTGTTGAAAACAGAACAGTGAAAAACCAAGCAGTAACAAGACTAGACATTTTTTATGCATTTCGTGTGCCTTCCCCGCCTGCTGGTAAAAATGTATGTACACGCGCTTGGACGCTTGTGTCCCTCAATATAAAATGCGTTGTTTCCCATCAAGAGAACGTATAATGGTCACTCAGCAGCCAGTGGAGAACGCTGGAAACGCATCGATGACGAACCCAAAAAAAATGTTACGTATACGCCTCCGTGTGCGGTTCAAATTAATTAAAATCAGCTTTAACACGCCACCCTGAGAATAAGACGCGTCCGTTTCTTAAAGGCCTGCAAAAGCACAGCTTCCACTTGCAGTGGAAGTAACAAAACTAGACATTTTTTGCATTTCGTGTGCTTTCCTCGCCTGCTGGTAAAAATGTATGTACACGCGCCTGGACGCTTGTGTCCCTCAATACAAAATGCGTTATTTCAGATCAAGAGAACGTATAATGGTCACTCAGCTGCCAGTGGAGAACGCTGGAACCGCATCGACGTCGAGCCGGAAAAAATGTTACGTATACGCCCCCGTGTGCAGCCCAAAGTCATTAAAATCAGCCGTAACATGCCACCTTCAGAACAATACGCGTCCGTTTCTTAAAGGCCTTCAGAGCCTGAAAGAAAACTCCCAGGAGCTGTTGAAAACAGAACAGTGAAAAATCAAGCAGTAACAAAACTAGGCATTTTTTATGCATTTCGTGTGCTTTCCTCGCCTGCTGATAAAAATGTATGAACACGCGCCTGGACGCTTGTGTTCCTCAGTATAAAATGCGTTATTTCCCATCAAGTGAACGTATAATGGTCAATGAGCAGCCGGTGGAGAACGCTGAAAACGCATCGATGTCGAGTCCGAAAAAAATGTTACGTATACGCCCCGTGTGCGATGCAAAGTCATTAAAATCAGCTGCAACACACCACCCACAGAACAAAACGCTTCGGTTTGTTAAAGGCTTTCAAAAGCACGGCTTCCTCTTGCAGAGCTTGAAAGAAAACACCCAGGAGCTGTTGAAAACAGAACAGTGAAAAACCAAGCGTTAACAAAACTAGACATTTTTTGTGCATTTCGTGTGCCTTCCCCGCCTGCTGGTAAAAATGTATGTACACGCGCCAGGACGCTTGTGTCCCTCAATATAAAATGCATTATTTCCCATCAAGAGTACGTATAATGATCACTCAGCAGCCAGTGGAAAACGCTGGAAACGCATCGATGTCGAACCCGAAAAAAATGTTACGTATACGCCCCCGTGGGCGGTGCAAAGTCATTAAAATCAGCTGCAACACGCCACCCTCAGAATAAAACGCTTCGGTTTGTTAAAGGCTTTCAAAAGCACGGCTTCCTCTTGCAGAGCCTGAAAGAAAACACCCAGGAGCTGTTGAAAACAGAACAGTGAAAAACCAAGCAGTAACAAAAAAAGACATTTTTTATGCATTTCGTGTGCCTTCCCCGCCTGCTGGTAAAAATGTATGTACACGCGCTTGGACGCTTGTGTCCCTCAATATAAAATGCGTTATTTCCCATCAAGAGAACGTATAATGGTCACTCAGCTGCCAGTGGAGAACGCTGAAAACGCATCGATGTCGAGCCCGAAAGAAATGTTACGTATACGCCCCCGTGGGCGGTGCAAAGTCATTAAAATCAGCTGCAACACGCCACCCTCAGAATAAAACGCTTCGGTTTGTTAAAGGCTTTCAAAAGCACGGCTTCCTCTTGCAGAGCTTGAAAGAAAACACCCAGGAGCTGTTGAAAACAGAACAGTCAAAAACCAAGCATTAACAAAACTAGACATTTTTTGTGCATTTCGTGTGCCTTCCCCGCCTGCTGGTAGAAATGTATGTACACGCGCCAGGACGCTTGTGTCCCTCAATATAAAATGCATTATTTCCCATCAAGAGTACGTATAATGATCACTCAGCAGCCAGTGGAAAACGCTGGAAACGCATCGATGTCGAACCCGAAAAAAATGTTACGTATACGCCCCCGTGGGCGGTGCAAAGTCATTAAAATCAGCTGCAACACGCCACCCTCAGAATAAAACGCTTCGATTTGTTAAAGGCTTTCAAAAGCACGGCTTCCTCTTGCAGAGCCTGAAAGAAAACACCCAGGAGCTGTTGAAAACAGAACAGTGAAAAACCAAGCAGTAACAAAAAAAGACATTTTTTATGCATTTCGTGTGCCATCCCCGCCTGCTGGTAAAAATGTATGTACACGCGCTTGGACGCTTGTGTCCCTCAATATAAAATGCGTTATTTCCCATCAAGAGAACGTATAATGGTCACTCAGCTGCCAGTGGAGAACGCTGAAAACGCATCGATGTCGAGCCCGAAAGAAATGTTACGTATACGCCCCCGTGTGCGGTGCAAAGTCATTAAAATCAGCTGCAACACGTCACCCTCAGAATAAAACGCTTCGGTTTGTTAAAGGCTTTCAAAAGCACGGCTTCCTCTTGCAGAGCCTGAAAGAAAACACCCAGGAGCTGTTGAAAACAGAACAGTGAAAAACCAAGCAGTAACAAAAAAAGACATTTTTTATGCATTTCGTGTGTCTTCCCCACCTGCTGGTAAAAATGTATGTACACGCGCTTGGACGCTTGTGTCCCTCAATATAAAATGCGTTATTTCCCATCAAGAGAACGTTTAATTGTCACTCAGCTGCCAGTGGAGAACGCTGGAAACGCATCGATGTCGAGCCCGAAAGAAATGTTACGTATACGCCCCCGTGGGCGGTGCAAAGTCATTCAAATCAGCTGCAACACGCCACCCTCAGAATAAAACGCTTCGGTTTGTTAAAGGCTTTCAAAAGCACGGCTTCCTCTTGCAGAGCTTGAAAGAAAACACCCAGGAGCTGTTGAAAACAGAACAGTGAAAAACCAAGCATTAACAAAACTAGAAATTTTTTGTGCATTTCGTGTGCCTTCCCCGCCTGCTGGTAAAAATGTATGTACACGCGCTTGGACGCTTGTGTCCCTCAATATAAAATGCGTTGTTTCCCATCAAGAGAACGTATGAAGGTCGTTCAGCAGCCAGTGGAGAACGCTGGAAACGCATCGATGTCGAACCCGAAAAAAATGTTACGTATACGCCTCCGTGTGCGGTACAAATTCATTAAAATCAGCTTTAACACGCCACCCTGAGAATAAAACGCTTCGGTTTGTTAAAGGCTTTCAAAAGCACGGCTTCCTCTTGCAGAGCCTGAAAGAAAACACCCAGGAGCTGTTGAAAACAGAACAGTGAAAAACCAAGCAGTAACAAGACTAGACATTTTTTATGCATTTCGTGTGCCTTCCCCGCCTGCTGGTAAAAATGTATGTACACGCGCTTGGACGCTTGTGTCCCTCAATATAAAATGCGTTGTTTCCCATAAAGAGAACGTCACTCAGCAGCCAGTGGAGAACGCTGAAAACGCATCTATGTCGAGTCCGAAAAAAATGTTACGTATACGCCCCTGTGTGCGGTGCAAAGTCATTAAAATCAGCTGCAACACGCCACCCTCAGAATAAAACGCTTCGGTTTGTTAAAGGCTTTCAAAAGTACGGCTTCCTCTTGCAGAGCCTGAAAGAAAACACCCAGAAGCTGTTGAAAACAGAACAGTGAAAAACCAAGCAGAAACAAAACTAGACATTTTTTATGCATTTCGTGTGCTTTCCTCGCCTGCTGGTAAAAATGTATGTACACGCGCCTGGACGCTTGTGTCCCTCAATACAAAATGCGTTATTTCCCATCAAGGGAACGCATAATGGTCACTCAGTTGCCAGTGGAGAACCCTGAAAACGCACTGATGTCGAGCCCGAAAGAAATGTTACGTATACGCCCCCGTGGGCGGTGCAAAGTCTTTAAAATCAGCTGCAACACGCCACCCTCAGAATAAAACGCTTCGGTTTGTTAAAGGCTTTCAAAAGCACGGCTTCCTCTTGCAGAGACTGAAAGAAAACACCCAGGAGCTGTTGAAAACAGAACAGTGAAAAGCCAAGCAGTAACAAGACTAGACATTTTTTATGCATTTCGTGTGCCTTCCCCGCCTGCTGGTAAAAATGTATGTACACGCGCTTGGACGCTTGTGTCCCTCAATATAAAATGCGTTGTTTCCCATCAAGAGAACGTATAATGGTCACTCAGCTGCCAGTGGAGAACCCTGAAAACGCACTGATGTCGAGCCCGAAAGAAATGTTACGTATACGCCCCCGTGTGCGGTGCAAAGTCATTAAAATCAGCTGCAACACGCCACCCTCAGAATAAAACGCTTCGGTTTGTTAAAGGCTTTCAAAAGCACGGCTTCCTCCTGCAGAGCCTGAAAGAAAACACCCAGGAGCTGTTGAAAACAGAACAGTGAAAAACCAAGCAGTAACAAGACTAGACATTTTTTATGCATTTCGTGTGCCTTCCCCGCCTGCTGGTAAAAATGTATGTACACGCGCTTGGACGCTTGTGTCCCTCAATATAAAATGCGTTGTTTCCCATCAAGAGAACGTATAATGGTCACTCAGCAGCCAGTGGAGAACGCTGGAAACGCATCGATGTCGAACCCAAAAAAAATGTTACGTATACGCCTCCGTGTGCGGTTCAAATTAATTAAAATCAGCTTTAACACGCCACCCTGAGAATAAGACGCGTCCGTTTCTTAAAGGCCTGCAAAAGCACAGCTTCCACTTGCAGTGGAAGTAACAAAACTAGACATTTTTTGCATTTCGTGTGCTTTCCTCGCCTGCTGGTAAAAATGTATGTACACGCGCCTGGACGCTTGTGTCCCTCAATACAAAATGCGTTATTTCAGATCAAGAGAACGTATAATGGTCACTCAGCTGCCAGTGGAGAACGCTGGAACCGCATCGACGTCGAGCCGGAAAAAATGTTACGTATACGCCCCCGTGTGCAGCCCAAAGTCATTAAAATCAGCCGTAACATGCCACCTTCAGAACAATACGCGTCCGGTTCTTAAAGGCCTTCAGAGCATGAAAGAAAACTCCCAGGAGCTGTTGAAAACAGAACAGTGAAAAATCAAGCAGTAACAAAACTAGGCATTTTTTATGCATTTCGTGTGCTTTACTCGCCTGCTGATAAAAATGTATGAACACGCGCCTGGACGCTTGTGTTCCTCAGTATAAAATGCGTTATTTCCCATCAAGTGAACGTATAATGGTCAATGAGCAGCCGGTGGAGAACGCTGAAAACGCATCGATGTCGAGTCCGAAAAAAATGTTACGTATACGCCCCGTGTGCGGTGCAAAGTCATTAAAATCAGCTGCAACACACCACCCACAGAACAAAACGCTTCGGTTTGTTAAAGGCTTTCAAAAGCACGGCTTCCTCTTGCAGAGCTTGAAAGAAAACACCCAGGAGCTGTTGAAAACAGAACAGTGAAAAACCAAGCGTTAACAAAACTAGACATTTTTTGTGCATTTCGTGTGCCTTCCCCGCCTGCTGGTAAAAATGTATGTACACGCGCCAGGACGCTTGTGTCCCTCAATATAAAATGCATTATTTCCCATCAAGAGTACGTATAATGATCACTCAGCAGCCAGTGGAAAACGCTGGAAACGCATCGATGTCGAACCCGAAAAAAATGTTACGTATACGCCCCCGTGGGCGGTGCAAAGTCATTAAAATCAGCTGCAACACGCCACCCTCAGAATAAAACGCTTCGGTTTGTTAAAGGCTTTCAAAAGCACGGCTTCCTCTTGCAGAGCCTGAAAGAAAACACCCAGGAGCTGTTGAAAACAGAACAGTGAAAAACCAAGCAGTAACAAAAAAAGACATTTTTTATGCATTTCGTGTGCCTTCCCCGCCTGCTGGTAAAAATGTATGTACACGCGCTTGGACGCTTGTGTCCCTCAATATAAAATGCGTTATTTCCCATCAAGAGAACGTATAATGGTCACTCAGCTGCCAGTGGAGAACGCTGAAAACGCATCGATGTCGAGCCCGAAAGAAATGTTACGTATACGCCCCCGTGGGCGGTGCAAAGTCATTAAAATCAGCTGCAACACGCCACCCTCAGAATAAAACGCTTCGGTTTGTTAAAGGCTTTCAAAAGCACGGCTTCCTCTTGCAGAGCTTGAAAGAAAACACCCAGGAGCTGTTGAAAACAGAACAGTCAAAAACCAAGCATTAACAAAACTAGACATTTTTTGTGCATTTCGTGTGCCTTCCCCGCCTGCTGGTAGAAATGTATGTACACGCGCCAGGACGCTTGTGTCCCTCAATATAAAATGCATTATTTCCCATCAAGAGTACGTATAATGATCACTCAGCAGCCAGTGGAAAACGCTGGAAACGCATCGATGTCGAACCCGAAAAAAATGTTACGTATACGCCCCCGTGGGCGGTGCAAAGTCATTAAAATCAGCTGCAACACGCCACCCTCAGAATAAAACGCTTCGATTTGTTAAAGGCTTTCAAAAGCACGGCTTCCTCTTGCAGAGCCTGAAAGAAAACACCCAGGAGCTGTTGAAAACAGAACAGTGAAAAACCAAGCAGTAACAAAAAAAGACATTTTTTATGCATTTCGTGTGCCATCCCCGCCTGCTGGTAAAAATGTATGTACACGCGCTTGGACGCTTGTGTCCCTCAATATAAAATGCGTTATTTCCCATCAAGAGAACGTATAATGGTCACTCAGCTGCCAGTGGAGAACGCTGAAAACGCATCGATGTCGAGCCCGAAAGAAATGTTACGTATACGCCCCCGTGTGCGGTGCAAAGTCATTAAAATCAGCTGCAACACGTCACCCTCAGAATAAAACGCTTCGGTTTGTTAAAGGCTTTCAAAAGCACGGCTTCCTCTTGCAGAGCCTGAAAGAAAACACCCAGGAGCTGTTGAAAACAGAACAGTGAAAAACCAAGCAGTAACAAAAAAAGACATTTTTTATGCATTTCGTGTGTCTTCCCCACCTGCTGGTAAAAATGTATGTACACGCGCTTGGACGCTTGTGTCCCTCAATATAAAATGCGTTATTTCCCATCAAGAGAACGTTTAATTGTCACTCAGCTGCCAGTGGAGAACGCTGGAAACGCATCGATGTCGAGCCCGAAAGAAATGTTACGTATACGCCCCCGTGGGCGGTGCAAAGTCATTCAAATCAGCTGCAACACGCCACCCTCAGAATAAAACGCTTCGGTTTGTTAAAGGCTTTCAAAAGCACGGCTTCCTCTTGCAGAGCTTGAAAGAAAACACCCAGGAGCTGTTGAAAACAGAACAGTGAAAAACCAAGCATTAACAAAACTAGACATTTTTTGTGCATTTCGTGTGCCTTCCCCGCCTGCTGGTAAAAATGTATGTACACGCGCTTGGACGCTTGTGTCCCTCAATATAAAATGCGTTGTTTCCCATCAAGAGAACGTATGAAGGTCGTTCAGCAGCCAGTGGAGAACGCTGGAAACGCATCGATGTCGAACCCGAAAAAAATGTTACGTATACGCCTCCGTGTGCGGTACAAATTCATTAAAATCAGCTTTAACACGCCACCCTGAGAATGAGACGCGTCCGTTTCTTAAAGGCCGGCAAAAGCACAGCTTCCACTTGCAGAGCCTGAGAGAAAACACCCAGGAACTGTTGAAAACAGAACAGTGAAAAACCAAGCAGTAACAAAACTAGACATTTTTTATGCATTTCGTGTGCCTTCCCCGCCTGCTGGTAAAAATGTATGTACACGCGCTTGGACGCTTGTGTCCCTCAATATAAAATGCGTTGTTTCCCATCAAGAGAACGTATAAAGGTCGTCAAGCAGCCAGTGGAGAACGCTGGAAGCGCATCGATGTCGAACCCGATAAATATGTTACGTATACGCCTCCGTGTGCGGTACAAATTTCATTAAAATCAGCTTTTACACGCCACCCTGAGAATAAGACGCGTCCGTTTCTTAAAGGCCAGCAAAAGCACAGCTTCCACTTGCAGAGCCTGAGAGAAAACACCCAGGAGCTGTTGAAAACAGAACAGTGAAAAACCAAGCAATAACAAAACTAGACATTTTTAATGCATTTCGTGTGCTTTCCTCGCCTACTGGTAAAAATGTATGTACACGCGCCTGGACGCTTGTGTCCCTCAATATAAAATGCGTTGTTTCCCATCAAGAGAACGTATAATGGTCACTCAGCAGCCAGTGGAGAACGCTGAAAACGCATCTATGTCGAGTCCGAAAAAAATGTTACGTATACGCCCCCGTGTGCGGTGCAAAGTCATTAAAATCAGCTGCAACACGCCACCCTCAGAATAAAACGCTTCGGTTTGTTAAGGCTTTCAAAAGTACGGCTTCCTCTTGCAGAGCCTGAAAGAAAACACCCAGAAGCTGTTAAAAACAGAACAGTGAAAAACCAAGCAGTAACAAAACTAGACATTTTTAATGCATTTCGTGTGCTTTCCTCGCCTGCTGGTAAAAATGTATGTACACGCGCCTGGACGCTTGTGTCCCTCAATACAAAATGCGTTATTTCCCATCAAGAGAACGTATAATGGTCACTCAGCTGCCAGTGGAGAACGCTGAAAACGCATCGATGTCGAGCCCGAAAGAAATGTTACGTATACGCCCCTGTGTGCGGTGCAAAGTCATTAAAATCAGCTGCAACACGCCACCCTCAGAATAAAACGCTTCGGTTTGTTAAAAGCTTTCAAAAGCACGGCTTCCTCTTGCAGAGCCTGAAAGAAAACACCCAGGAGCTGTTGAAAACAGAACAGTGAAAAACCAAGCAGTAACAAAAAAAGACATTTTTTATGCATTTCGTGTGCCTTCCCCGCCTGCTGGTAAAAATGTATGTACACGCGCCAGGACGCTTGTGTCCCTCAATATAAAATGCATTATTTCCCATCAAGAGTACGTATAATGATCACTCAGCAGCCAGTGGAAAACGCTGGAAACGCATCGATGTCGAACCTGAAAAAAATGTTACGTATACGCCCCCGTGGGCGGTGCAAAGTCATTAAAATCAGCTGCAACACGCCACCCTCATAATAAAACGCTTCGGTTTGTTAAAGGCTTTCAAAAGCACGGCTTCCTCTTGCAGAACTTGAAAGAAAACACCCAGGAGCTGTTGAAAACAGAACAGTGAAAAACCAAGCATTAACAAAACTAGACATTTTGTGTGCATTTCGTGTGCCTTCCCCGCCTGCTGGTAAAAATGTATGTACACGCGCTTGGACGCTTGTGTCCCTCAATATAAAATGCGTTGTTTCCCATCAAGAGAACGTATAAAGGTCGTTCAGCAGCCAGTGGAGAACGCTGGAAGCGCATCGATGTCGAACCCGATAAAAATGTTACGTATACGCCTCCGTGTGCGGTACAAATTCATTAAAATCAGCTTTTACACGCCACCCTGAGAATAAGACGCGTCCGTTTCTTAAAGGCCAGCAAAAGCACAGCTTCCACTTGCAGAGCCTGAGAGAAAACACCCAGGAGCTGTTGAAAACAGAACAGTGAAAAACCAAGCAGTAACAAAACTAGACATTTTTATGCATTTCGTGTGCCTTCCCCGCCTGCTGGCAAAAATGTATGTACACGCGCCTGGACGCTTGTGTCCCTCAATACAAAATGCGTTATTTCCCATCAACAGAACGTATAATGGTCACTCAGCTGCCAGTCGAGAACGCTGAAAACGCATCGATGTCGAGCCCGAAAGAAATGTTACGTATACGCCCCCGTGGGCGGTGCAAAGTCATTAAAATCAGCTGCAACACGCCACCCTCAGAATAAAACGCTTCGGTTTGTTAAAGGCATTCAAAAGCACGGCTTCCTCTTGCAGAGCCTGAAAGAAAACACCCAGGAGCTGTTGAAAACAGAACAGTGAAAAACCAAGCATTAGCAAAACTAGACATTTTTTGTGCATTTCGTGTGCCTTCCCCGCCTGCTGGTAAAAATGTATGTACACGCGCTTGGACGCTTGTGTCCCTCAATATAAAATGCGTTGTTTCCCATCAAGAGAACGTACAAAGGTCGTTCAGCAGCCAGTGGAGAACGCTGGAAACGCATCGATGTCGAACCCGAAAAAAATGTTACGTATACGCCTCCGTGTGCGGTACAAATTCATTAAAATCAGCTTTAACACGCCACCCTGAGAATAAGACGCGTCCGTTTCTTAAAGGCCGGCAAAAGCACAGCTTCCACTTGCAGAGCCTGAGAGAAAACACCCAGGAACTGTTGAAAACAGAACAGTGAAAAACCAAGCAGTAACAAAACTAGACAATTTTTATGCATTTCGTGTGCCTTCCCCGCCTGCTGGTAAGAATGTATGTACACGCGCTTGGACGCTTGTGTCCCTCAATATAAAATGCGTTGTTTCCCATCAAGAGAACGTATAATGGTCACTCAGCAGCCAGTGGAGAACGCTGAAAACGCATCTATGTCGAGTCCGAAAAAAATGTTACGTATACGCCCCCGTGTGCGGTGCAAAGTCATTAAAATCAGCTGCAACACGCCACCCTCAGAATAAAACGCTTCGGTTTGTTAAAGGCTTTCAAAAGCACGGCTTCCTCTTGCAGAGCCTGAAAGAAAACACCCAGGAGCTGCTGAAAACAGAACAGTGAAAAACCCAGCAGTAACAAGACTAGACATTTTTTATGCTTTTCGTGTGCCTTCCCGGCCTGCTGGTAAAAACGTATGTACACGCGCCTGGACGCTTGTGTCCCTCAATACAAAATGCGTTATTTCCCATCAAGAGAACGTATAATGGTCACTCAGCTGCCAGTGGAGTACGCTGAAAACGCATCGATGTCGAGCCCGAAAGAAATGTTACGTATACGCCCCCGTGTGCGGTGCAAAGTCATTAAAATCAGCTGCAACACGCCACCCTCAGAATAAAACGCTTCGGTTTGTTAAAGGCTTTCAAAAGCACGGCTTCCTCTTGCAGAGCCTGACAGAAAACACCCAGGAGCTGCTGAAAACAGAAGAGTGAAAAACCCAGCAGTAACAAGACTAGACATTTTTTATGCTTTTCGTGTGCCTTCCCGGCCTGCTGGTAAAAACGTATGTACACGCGCTTGGACGCTTGTGTCCCTCAATATAAAATGCGTTATTTCCCATCGAGAGAACGTATAATTGTCACTCAGCTGCCAGTGGAGAACGCTGAAAACGCATGGATGTTGAGCCCGAAAAAAATGTTACGTATACGCCTCCGTGTGCGGTACAAATTCATTAAAATCAGCTTTAACACGCCACCCTGAGAATAAGACGCGTCCGTTTCTTAAAGGCCGGCAAAAGCACAGCTTCCACTTGCAGAGCCTGAGAGAAAACACCCAGGAACTGTTGAAAACAAAACAGTGAAAAACCAAGCAGTAACAAAACTAGACATTTTTTATGCATTTCGTGTGCCTTCCCCGCCTGCTGGTAAAAATGTATGTACACGCGCTTGGACGCTTGTGTCCCTCAATATAAAATGCGTTGTTTCCCATCGAGAGAACGTATAATGGTCACTCAGCAGCCAGTGGAGAACGCTGAAAACGCATCTATGTCGAGTCCGAAAAAAATGTTACGTATACGCCCCCGTGTGCGGTGCAAAGTCATTAAAATCAGCTGCAACACGCCACCCTCAGAATAAAACGCTTCGGTTTGTTAAGGCTTTCAAAAGTACGGCTTCCTCTTGCAGAGCCTGAAAGAAAACAGCCAGAAGCTGTTGAAAACAGAACAGTGAAAAACCAAGCAGTAACAAAACTAGACATTTTTAATGCATTTCGTGTTCTTTCCTCGCCTGCTGGTAAAAATGTATGTACACGCGCCTGGACGCTTGTGTCCCTCAATACAAAATGCGTTATTTCCCATCAAGAGAACGTATAATGGTCACTCAGCTGCCAGTGGAGAACGCTGAAAACGCATCGATGTCGAGCCCGAAAGAAATGTTACGTATACGCCCCCGTGTGCGGTGCAAAGTCATTAAAATCAGCTGCAACACGCCACCCTCAGAATAAAACGCTTCGGTTTGTTAAAGGCTTTCAAATGCACGGCTTCCTCTTGCAGAGCCTGAAAGAAAACACCCAGGAGCTGTTGAAAACAGAACAGTGAAAAACCAAGCAGTAACAAAAAAAGACATTTTTTATGCATTTCGGGTGCCTTCCCCGCCTGCTGGTAAAAATGTATGTACACGCGCCAGGACGCTTGTGTCCCTCAATATAAAATGCATTATTTCCCATCAAGAGTACGTATAATGATCACTCAGCAGCCAGTGGAAAACGCTGGAAACGCATCGATGTCGAACCCGAAAAAAATGTTACGTATACGCCCCCGTGGGCGGTGCAAAGTCATTAAAATCAGCTGCAACACGCCACCCTCAGAATAAAACGCTTCGGTTTGTTAAAGGCTTTCAAAAGCACGGCTTCCTCTTGCAGAACTTGAAAGAAAACACCCAGGAGCTGTTGAAAACAGAACAGTGAAAAACCAAGCATTAACAAAACTAGACATTTTGTGTGCATTTCGTGTGCCTTCCCCGCCTGCTGGTAAAAATGTATGTACACGCGCTTGGACGCTTGTGTCCCTCAATATAAAATGCGTTGTTTCCCATCAAGAGAACGTATAAAGGTCGTTCAGCAGCCAGTGGAGAACGCTGGAAGCGCATCGATGTCGAACCCGATAAAAATGTTACGTATACGCCTCCGTGTGCGGTACAAATTCATTAAAATCAGCTTTTACACGCCACCCTGAGAATAAGACGCGTCCGTTTCTTAAAGGCCAGCAAAAGCACAGCTTCCACTTGCAGAGCCTGAGAGAAAACACCCAGGAGCTGTTGAAAACAGAACAGTGAAAAACCAAGCAGTAACAAAACTAGACATTTTTATGCATTTCGTGTGCCTTCCCCGCCTGCTGGCAAAAATGTATGTACACGCGCCTGGACGCTTGTGTCCCTCAATACAAAATGCGTTATTTCCCATCAACAGAACGTATAATGGTCACTCAGCTGCCAGTCGAGAACGCTGAAAACGCATCGATGTCGAGCCCGAAAGAAATGTTACGTATACGCCCCCGTGGGCGGTGCAAAGTCATTAAAATCAGCTGCAACACGCCACCCTCAGAATAAAACGCTTCGGTTTGTTAAAGGCTTTCAAAAGCACGGCTTCCTCTTGCAGAGCCTGAAAGAAAACACCCAGGAGCTGTTGAAAACAGAACAGTGAAAAACCAAGCATTAGCAAAACTAGACATTTTTTGTGCATTTCGTGTGCCTTCCCCGCCTGCTGGTAAAAATGTATGTACACGCGCTTGGACGCTTGTGTCCCTCAATACAAAATGCGTTATTTCCCATCAAGAGAACGTATAATGGTCACTCAGCTGCCAGTGGAGTACGCTAAAAACGCATCGATGTCGAGCCCGAAAGAAATGTTACGTATACGCCCCCGTGTGCGGTGCAAAGTCATTAACCCTCTGATGCATGATTTTTTTTTTTTCAAAATAAAAAATATTTCGGGAAAGGAAATCGCTCAAAAAACAAAGTTTGTTTTGGAAAAATTCACACAATTGAGATTTAGTATTAAAAAAACCGAAAAAACGTAGTGATTCATATATGCATCACCATGCATTAAGACCATCTTTTCTCAAATAAACACTTTGGATCAGAAATTCTTTTTGTTTTCATAAATAAGTAGAAGTAAGACAAAATTGAGTATTAAGTAACTTAAAAATTAAATAAATTAAATACTTACTTACTTACTTATCAGGCCAGCGATCCATGGAGGATCTGAGCCTGAGCTATAGCTGCCTTCCATCCTTGACGGTCCCGGGCACGCTGCTTCCAGTTGTCAAGACCAAGATGTCTTACATCCGCGATTACTTGGTCTTTATACCGGAGGTTCGGTCTTCCTCTTCTTCATGAACCAGGAGGCTCGGAGTCGAAGACCCTCTTAGCTGGAGCGTTGATGTCCATGCGCTCGATGTGGCCGAGCCAGTGTAGTCGACGAATCCTTGCCTTCCGGACTACATCCACATCTTGGTACAGCTCGTAGAGTTCGCGGTTGTGTCTTCTTCTCCATTCACCTTCCTCACAGACAGGACCAAATATCCGGCGCAGAATTTTTCTTTCGAAAGAACCCAAAATCAGCTCCGCTGTCCTGCTTATCGTCCAGCTTTCGGCTCCGTACAGCAAGACTGGCAGACTTTGGGTCTTTCGAGTGAGGAGTTTTGACCCCAGTTGTTTGGAAAAGCCGAAGTAGCAACGGTTGCCAAGGGCGATTCTATGCCGGATCTCCACAGTGGTGTCATTTGTGGAATTTACGTTTGCCCCGAGGTAGACAAACTCCTTAACTACCTCGAAATTGTAGCTGTCAATGGTTATGTTTTGTCCCAGGTAGTGAGCGACGGATTGGTTTTTGCTTGACAGCATGTATTTCGTTTTGTCCTCATTGATCTTAAGACCAATTCGTTTCGCCTGTTCTTCAACCGCCGTGAATGCTTCCACAATGTCACGGCGAAAACACGCTATGATGTCGATATCATCCGCGTATCCTAGCAGCTGGATGGACTTGTAAAAGATAGTGCCTTCCCTGTTGACGCCTGCCCGTCGCACTATCTGCTCCAGCACCAGGTTGAAGAAGCCACATGGCAGCGCATCTCCTTGCCGAAATCTGGTGCATGTTTCGAATGGTTCCGAGGTCCTAGAACCGAATTGCACGGTGCATCGCGTGTTTTTTAGCGTAGCGCGACACAACTGGATCAGTTTTAACGGGATCCCGAATTCGGCCATCGCACCAAACAATTCTTCACAACAGTTCTTCTTCTGTCGTAAGCGGCTTTGAAATCGATGAAAAGATGGTGTGTATCGATTCGAAACTCGTTGGTCTTTTCCAGGATTTGTCGATGTGTGAAAATTTGGTCTATAGTTGATTTGCCGGGCCGGAAGCCGCACTGGTACCTGCCGATTAGTGCGGTGCAAAATGGTCTAAGACGTTCACATAATACGCTTGACAGGATCTTGTATGCGACCTTGAGCAGGGATATACCTCTATAGTTCTTGCAAGAGGTAGGATCGCCTTTTTTATGGATGGGGCATATAAATTAAACAGATTCAGAAAATAAGGAAGTAATTCATTATCAAAGAAAGAACAAACTCCATGCAAAATAAGTAGAAGAAAAAGATAAGTACAAGTTAAAATAAATAAAATAAATGTTACACTAAAAGCTCGGATCTCAAAGTATTTCAAATTAAAAATTTAAATTAATATCTTTAAGAGAAAATTACTATAACCAGGTTGAACATACATATATACGCATAAATAAGGCGTGTAAGAATGCATGTAATACACTACAAGTATAAGAACACAAATACATAACAACAAAAGAGTACAGAAAACCAACACCCCCTAATGCATGGTGATTCATATATGAATCACTACTATTAATCAGTATTGCACAGATACATCATTCTCAATCTATAAACAATAAAAGTAAGTCAACAGCCAAGAATCCAAAGAATATGAAAATATTTTTTTTACTCACTTTTTTAAATAAATTATTACTTTTTTTTGCTCCCAAAAGAATATGTTTTTCACTTATTCACATCACATGCGCCACGCACTAAACTTATCACAAAATTAAAAGGAATGTGTGTTCTCGGAATCCGTAAATAACCATACTTGGAAGAGGAAAGTTCAATGAATCAAAGACAGAATACCGTTTTTCATTCTGGCTAATAGTTCAAAAGAAATCGTTAAAAAAATGTAACGATTCATATATGAATCACCATGCATCAGAGGGTTAAAATCAGCTGCAACACGCCACCCTCAGAATAAAACGCTTCGGTTTGTTAAAGGCTTTCAAAAGCACGGCTTCCTCTTGCAGAGCCTGAAAGAAAACACCCAGGAGCTGCTGAAAACAGAACAGTGAAAAACCCAGCAGTAACAAGACTAGACATTTTTTATGCTTTTCGTGTGCCTTCCCGGCCTGCTGGTAAAAACGTATGTACACGCGCTTGGACGTTTGTGTCCCTCAATATAAAATGCGTTATTTCCCAACGAGAGAACGTATAATTGTCACTCAGCTGCCAGTGGAGAACGCTGAAAACGCATGGATGTTGAGCCCGAAAAAAATTTTACGTATACGCCTCCGTGTGCGGTACAAATTCATTAAAATCAGCTTTAACACGCCACCCTGAGAATAAGACGCGTCCGTTTCTTAAAGGCCGGCAAAAGCACAGCTTCCACTTGCAGAGCCTGAGAGAAAACACCCAGGAACTGTTGAAAACAAAACAGTGAAAAACCAAGCAGTAACAAAACTAGACATTTTTTATGCATTTCGTGTGCCTTCCCCGCCTGCTGGTAAAAATGTATGTACACGCGCTTGGACGCTTGTGTCCCTCAATATAAAATGCGTTGTTTCCCATCAAGAGAACGTATAATGGTCACTCAGCAGCCAGTGGAGAACGCTGAAAACGCATCTATGTCGAGTCCGAAAAAAATGTTACGTATACGCCCCCGTGTGCGGTGCAAAGTCATTAAAATCAGCTGCAACACGCCACCCTCAGAATAAAACGCTTCGGTTTGTTAAGGCTTTCAAAAGTACGGCTTCCTCTTGCAGAGCCTGAAAGAAAACAGCCAGAAGCTGTTGAAAACAGAACAGTGAAAAACCAAGCAGTAACAAAACTAGACATTTTTAATGCATTTCGTGTTCTTTCCTCGCCTGCTGGTAAAAATGTATGTACACGCGCCTGGACGCTTGTGTCCCTCAATACAAAATGCGTTATTTCCCATCAAGAGAACGTATAATGGTCACTCAGCTGCCAGTGGAGAACGCTGAAAACGCATCGATGTCGAGCCCGAAAGAAATGTTACGTATACGCCCCCGTGTGCGGTGCAAAGTCATTAAAATCAGCTGCAACACGCCACCCTCAGAATAAAACGCTTCGGTTTGTTAAAGGCTTTCAAATGCACGGCTTCCTCTTGCAGAGCCTGAAAGAAAACACCCAGGAGCTGTTGAAAACAGAACAGTGAAAAACCAAGCAGTAACAAAAAAAGACGTTTTTTATGCATTTCGGGTGCCTTCCCCGCCTGCTGGTAAAAATGTATGTACACGCGCCTGGACGCTTGTGTCCCTCAATACAAAATGCGTTATTTCCCATCGAGAGAACGTATAATTGTCACTCAGCTGCCAGTGGAGAACGCTGAAAACGCATGGATGTTGAGCCCGAAAGAAATGTTACGTATACGCCCCCGTGTGCGGTGCAAAGTCATTAAAATCAGCTGCAACACGCCACCCTCAGAATAAAACGCTTCGGTTTGTTAAAGGCTTTCAAAAGCACGGCTTCCTCTTGCAGAGCCTGAAAGAAAACACCCAGGAGCTGTTGAAAACAGAACAGTGAAAAACCAAGCAGTAACAAGACTAGACATTTTTTATGCATTTCGTGTGCCTTCCCGGCCTGCTGGTAAAAATGTATGTACACGCGCTTGGACGCTTGTGTCCCTCAATATAAAATGCGTTATTTCCCATCAAGAGAACGTATAATGGTCACTCAGCTGCCAGTGGAGAACGCTGAAAACGCATCGATGTCGAGCCCGAAAGAAATGTTACGTATACGCCCCGTGTGCGGTGCAAAGTCATTAAAATCAGCTGCAACACGCCACCCTCAGAATAAAACGCTTCGGTTTGTTAAGGGCTTTCAAAAGCACGGCTTCCTCTTGCAGAGCTTGAAAGAAAACACCCAGGAGCTGTTGAAAACAGAACAGTGAAAAACCAAGCATTAACAAAACTAGACATTCTTTGTGCATTTCGTGTGCCTTCCCCGCCTGCTGGTAAAAATGTATGTACACGCGCTTGGACGCTTGTGTCCCTCAATATAAAATGCGTTGTTTCCCATCAAGAGAACGTATAATGGTCACTCAGCAGCCAGTGGAGAACGCTGAAAACGCTTCTATGTCGAGTCCGAAAAAAATGTTACGTATACGCCCCCGTGTGCGGTGCAAAGTCATTAAAATCAGCTGCAACACGCCACCCTCAGAATAAAACGCTTCGGATTGTTAAAGGCTTTCAAATGTACGGCTTCCTCTTGCAGAGCCTGAAAGAAAACACCCAGAAGCTGTTGAAAACAGAACAGTGAAAAACCAAGCAGTAACAAAACTAGACATTTTTTATGCATTTCGTGTGCCTTCCCGGCCTGCTGGTAAAAATGTATGTACACGCGCTTGGACGCTTGTGTCCCTCAATATAAAATGCGTTATTTCCCATTGAGAGAACGTATAATTGTCACTCAGCTGCCAGTGGAGAACGCTGAAAACGCATGGATGTTGAGCCCGAAAGAAATGTTACGTATACGCCCCCGTGTGCGGTGCAAAGTCATTAAAATCAGCTGCAACACGCCACCCTCAGAATAAAACGCTTCGGTTTGTTAAAGGCTTTCAAAAGCACGGCTTCCTCTTGCAGAGCCTGAAAGAAAACACCCAGGAGCTGTTGAAAACAGAACAGTGAAAAACCAAGCAGTAACAAGACTAGACATTTTTTATGCATTTCGTGTGCCTTCCCGGCCTGCTGGTAAAAATGTATGTACACGCGCCTGGACGCTTGTGTCCCTCAATATAAAATGCGTTGTTTCCCATCAAGAGAACGTATAAAGGTCGTTCAGCAGCCAGTGGAGAACGCTGGAAACGCATCGATGTCGAACCCGAAAAAAATGTTACGTATACGCCTCCGTGTGCGGTGCAAATTCATTAAAATCAGCTTTAACACGCCACCCTGAGAATAAGACGCGTCCGATTCTTAAAGGCCGGCAAAGGCACAGCTTCCACTTGCAAAGCCTGAGAGAAAACACCCAGGAACTGTTGAAAACAGAACAGTGAAAGACCAAGCAGTAACAAAACTAGACATTTTTTATGCATTTCGTGTGCCTTCCCCGCCTGCTGGTAAAAATGTATGTACACGCGCTTGGACGCTTGTGTCCCTCAATATAAAATGCGTTGTTTCCCATCAAGAGAACGTATAATGGTCACTCAGCAGCCAGTGGAGAACGCTGAACACGCATCGATGTCGAGCCCGAAAGAAGTGTTACGTATACGCCCCCGTGTGCGGTGCAAAGTCATTAAAATCAGCTGCAACACGCCACCCTCAGAATAAAACGCTTCGGTTCGTTAAAGGCTTTCAAAAGCACGGCTTCCTCTTGCAGAGCCTGAGAGAAAACACCCAGGAACTGTTGAAAACAGAACAGTGAAAGACCAAGCAGTAACAAAACTAGACATTTTTTATGCATTTCGTGTGCCTTCCCCGCCTGCTGGTAAAAATGTATGTACACGCGCTTGGACGCTTGTGTCCCTCAATATAAAATGCGTTGTTTCCCATCAAGAGAACGTATAATGGTCACTCAGCAGCCAGTGGAGAACGCTGAACACGCATCGATGTCGAACCCGAAAAAAATGTTACGTATACGCCCCCGTGTGCTGTGCAAAGTCATTAAAATCAGCTGCAACACGCCACCCTCAGATTAAAACGCTTGGGTTTGTTAAAGGCTTTCAAAAGCACGGCTTCCTCTTGGAGAGCTTGAAAGAAAACACCCAGGAGCTGTTGAAAACAGAACAGTGAAAAACCAAGCAGTAACAAAACTAGACATTTTTTGTGCATTTCGTGTGCCTTCCCTGCCTGCTGGTAAAAATTTATGTACACGCGCTTGGTCGCTTGTGTCCCTCAATATAAAATGCGTTGTTTCCCATCAAGAGAACGTATAAAGGTCGTTCAGCAGCCAGTGGAGAACGCTGGAAACGCATCGATGTCGAACCCGAAAAAAATGTTACGTATACGCCTCCGTGTGCGGTACAAATTCATTGAAATCAGCTTTAACACGCCACCCTGAGAATAAGACGCGTCCGTTTCTTAAAGGCCAGCAAAAGAACAGCTTCCACTTGCAGAGCCTGAGAGAAAACACCCAGGGGCTGTTGAAAACAGAACAGTGAAAAACCAAGCAGAAACAAAACTAGACATTTTTTATGCATTTCGTGTGCCTCCCCCGCCTGCTGGTAAAAATGTATGTACACGCGCTTGGACGCTTGTGTCCCTCAATATAAAATGCGTTGTTTCCCATCAAGAGAACGTATAATGGTCACTCAGCAGCCAGTGGAGAACGCTGGAAACGCATCGATGTCGAGCCCGAAAAAAATGTTACGTATACGCCCCGTGTGCGGTGCAAAGTCACTAAAATCAACTGCAACACGCCACCCTCAGAATAAAACGCTTCCCTTTGTTAAAGGCCTTCAAAAGCACGGCTTCCTCTTGCAGAGCCTGAAAAAAGCACCCAGGAGCTGTTGAAAACAGAACAGTGAAAAACCAAGCAGTAACAAAACTAGACTTTTTTTATGCATTTCGTGTGCCTTCCCCGCCTGCTGGTAAAAATGTATGTACACGCGCCTGGACGCTTGTGTCCCTCAATATAAAATGCGTTATTTCCCATCGAGAGAACGTATAATGGTCACTCAGCAGCGAGTGGAGAACGCTGGAAACGCATCGATGTCGAGCCGGAAAAAATGTTACGTATACGCCCCCGTGTGCGGTGCAAAGTCATTAAAAACAGCTGCAACACAACACCCTCAGAATAAAACGCTTCGGTTTGTTAAAGGCTTTCAAAAGCACGGCCTCCTCTTGCAGAGCCTGAAAGAAAACACCCAGGAGCTTTTGAAAACAGAACAGTGAAAAACCAAGCAGTAACAAAACTAGACATTTTTTTATGCATTTCGTGTGCCTTCCTCGCCCGCTGATAAAAATGTATGTACACGCGCCTGGACGCTTGTGTCCCTCAATATAAAATGCGTTATTTCCCATCGAGAGAACGTATAATGGTCACTCAGCAGCGAGTGGAGAACGCTGGAAACGCATCGATGTCGAGCCGGAAAAAATGTTACGTATACGCCCCCGTGTGCGGGGCAAAGTCATTAGAATCAGCTGCAACACGCCACCCTCAGAATAAAACGCTTCGGTTTGTTAAAGGCTTTCAAAAGCACGGCTTCCTCTTGCAGAGCCTGAAAGAAAACACCCAGGAGCTGTTGAAAACAGAACAATGAAAAACCAAGCAGTAACAAAACTAGACATTTTTTATGCATTTCGTGTGCCTTCCCCGCCCGCTGGTAAAAATGTATGTACACGCGCCTGGACGCTTGTGTCCCTCAATACGAAATGCGTTATTTCCCATCAAGAGAACGTATAATGGTCACTCAGCTGCCAGTGGAGAACGCTGAAAACGCATCGATTTCGAGCCCGAAAAAAATGTTACGTATACGCCCCCGTGTGCGGTGCAAAAGTCATTAAAATCAGCTGCAACACGCCACCCTCAGAATAAAACGCTTCGGTTTGTTAAAGGCTTTCAAAAGCACGGCTTCCTCTTGCAGAGCCTGAAAGAAAACACCCAGAAGCTGTTGAAAACAGAACAGTGAAAAACCAAGCAGTAACAAAACTAGACATTTTTTAGGCATTTCGTGTTCCTTCCCCGCCTGCTGGTAAAAATGTATGTACGCGCGCCTGGACGCTTCTGTCCCTCAATACAAAATGCGTTATTTCCCATCAAGAGAACGTATAATGGTCACTCAGCTGCCAGTGGAGAACGCTGAAAACGCATCGATGTCGAGCCCGAAAAAAATGTTACGTATACGCCCCCGTGTGCGGTGCAAAGTCATTAAAATCAGCTGCAACACGCCACCCTCAGAATAAAACGCTTCGGTTTGTTAAAAGCTTTCAAAAGCACGGCTTCCTCTTGCAGAGCCTGAAAGAAAACACCCAGGAGCTGTTGAAAACAGAACAATGAAAAACCAAGCAGTAACAAAACTAGACATTTTTTATGCATTTCGTGTGCCTTCCCCGCCCGCTGGTAAAAATGTATGTACACGCGCCTGGACGCTTGTGTCCCTCAATACGAAATGCGTTATTTCCCATCAAGAGAACGTATAATGGTCACTCAGCTGCCAGTGGAGAACGCTGAAAATGCATCGATTTCGAGCCCGAAAAAAATGTTACGTATACGCCCCCGTGTGCGGTGCAAAAGTCATTAAAATCAGCTGCAACACGCCACCCTCAGAATAAAACACTTCGGTTTGTTAAAGGCTTTCAAAAGCATGGCTTCCTATTGCAGAGCCTGAAAGAAAACACCCAGGAGCTGTTGGAAACAGAACAGTGAAAAACCAAACAGTAACAAAACTAGACATTTTTTATGCATTTTGTGTGCCTTCCCCGCCCGCTTGTAAAAATGCATGTACACGCGCCTGGACGCTTGTGTCCCTCAATACAAAATGCGTTATTTCCCATCATGAGAACGTATAATGGTCACTCAGCTGCCAGTGGAGAACGCTGAAAACGCATCGATGTCGAGCCGGAAAAAATGTTACGTATACGCCCCCGTGTGCGGTGCAAAGTCATTAAAATCAGCTGCAACACGCCACCCTCAGAATAAAACGCTTCGGTTTGTTAAAGGCTTTCAAAAGCACGGCTTCCTCTTGCAGAGCCTGAAAGAAAACACCCAGGAGCTGTTGAAAACAGAACAATGAAAAACCAAGCAGTAACAAAACTAGACATTTTTTATGCATTTCGTGTGCCTTCCCCGCCCGCTGGTAAAAATGTATGTACACGCGCCTGGACGCTTGTGTCCCTCAATACGAAATGCGTTATTTCCCATTAAGAGAACGTATAATGGTCACTCAGCTGCCAGTGGAGAACGCTGAAAACGCATCGATTTCGAGCCCGAAAAAAATGTTACGTATACGCCCCCGTGTGCGGTGCAAAAGTCATTAAAATCAGCTGCAACACGCCACCCTCAGAATAAAGCGCTTCGGTTTGTTAAAGGCTTTCAAAAGCACGGCTTCCTCTTGCAGAGCCTGAAAGAAAACACCCAGAAGCTGTTGAAAACAGAACAGTGAAAAACCAAGCAGTAACAAAACTAGACATTTTTTAGGCATTTCGTGTTCCTTCCCCGCCTGCTGGTAAAAATGTATGTACACGCGCCTGGACGCTTGTGTCCCTCAATATAAAATGCGTTATTTCCCATCGAGAGAACGTATAATGGTCACTCAGCAGCGAGTGGAGAACGCTGGAAACGCATCGATGTCGAGCTGGAAAAAATGTTACGTATACGCCCCCGTGTGCGGGGCAAAGTCATTAGAATCAGCTGCAACACGCCACCCTCAGAATAAAACGCTTCGGTTTGTTAAAGGCTTTCAAAAGCACGGCTTCCTCTTGCAGAGCCTGAAAGAAAACACCCAGGAGCTGTTGAAAACAGAACAATGAAAAACCAAGCAGTAACAAAACTAGACATTTTTTATGCATTTCGTGTGCCTTCCCCGCCCGCTGGTAAAAATGTATGTACACGCGCCTGGACGCTTGTGTCCCTCAATACGAAATGCGTTATTTCCCATCAAGAGAACGTATAATGGTCACTCAGCTGCCAGTGGAGAACGCTGAAAACGCATCGATTTCGAGCCCGAAAAAAATGTTACGTATACGCCCCCGTGTGCGGTGCAAAAGTCATTAAAATCAGCTGCAACACGCCACCCTCAGAATAAAGCGCTTCGGTTTGTTAAAGGCTTTCAAAAGCACGGCTTCCTCTTGCAGAGCCTGAAAGAAAACACCCAGAAGCTGTTGAAAACAGAACAGTGAAAAACCAAGCAGTAACAAAACTAGACATTTTTTAGGCATTTCGTGTTCCTTCCCCGCCTGCTGGTAAAAATGTATGTACACGCGCCTGGACGCTTCTGTCCCTCAATACAAAATGCGTTATTTCCCATCAAGAGAACGTATAATGGTCACTCAGCTGCCAGTGGAGAACGCTGAAAACGCATCATTGTCGAGCCCGAAAAAAATGTTACGTATACGCCCCCGTGTGCGGTGCAAAGTCATTAAAATCAGCTGCAACACGCCACCCTCAGAATAAAACGCTTCGGTTTGTTAAAAGCTTTCGAAAGCACGGCTTCCTCTTGCAGAGCCTGAAAGAAAACACCCAGGAGCTGTTGAAAACAGAACAATGAAAAACCAAGCAGTAACAAAACTATACATTTTTTATGCATTTCGTGTGCCTTCCCCGCCCGCTGGTAAAAATGTATGTACACGCGCCTGGACGCTTGTGTCCCTCAATACGAAATGCGTTATTTCCCATCAAGAGAACGTATAATGGTCACTCAGCTGCCAGTGGAGAACGCTGAAAACGCATCGATTTCGAGCCCGAAAAAAATGTTACGTATACGCCCCTGTGTGCGGTGCAAAAGTCATTAAAATCAGCTGCAACACGCCACCCTCAGAATAAAACACTTCGAATTGTTAAAGGCTTTCAAAAGCATGGCTTCCTATTGCAGAGCCTGAAAGAAAACACCCAGGAGCTGTTGGAAACAGAACAGTGAAAAACCAAACAGTAACAAAACTAGACATTTTTTATGCATTTTGTGTGCCTTCCCCGCCCGCTTGTAAAAATGCATGTACACGCGCCTGGACGCTTGTGTCCCTCAATACAAAATGCGTTATTTCCCATCATGAGAACGTATAATGGTCACTCAGCTGCCAGTGGAGAACGCTGAAAACGCATCGATGTCGAGCCGGAAAAAATGTTACGTATACGCCCCCGTGTGCGGTGCAAAAGTCATTAAAATCAGCTGCAACACGCCACCCTCAGAATAAAGCGCTTCGGTTTGTTAAAGGCTTTCAAAAGCACGGCTTCCTCTTGCAGAGCCTGAAAGAAAACACCCAGGAGCTGTTGAAAACAGAACAACGAAAAACCAAGCAGTAACAAAACTAGACATTTTTTATGCATTTCGTGTGCCTTCCCCGCCCGCTGGTAAAAATGTATGTACACGCGCCTGGACGCTTGTGTCCCTCAATACGAAATGCGTTATTTCCCATCAAGAGAACGTATAATGGTCACTCAGCTGCCAGTGGAGAACGCTGAAAACGCATCGATTTCGAGCCCGAAAAAAATGTTACGTATACGCCCCCGTGTGCGGTGCAAAAGTCATTAAAATCAGCTGCAACACGCCACCCTCAGAATAAAACACTTCGGTTTGTTAAAGGCTTTCAAAAGCATGGCTTCCTATTGCAGAGCCTGAAAGAAAACACCCAGGAGCTGTTGGAAACAGAACAGTGAAAAACCAAACAGTAACAAAACTAGACATTTTTATGCATTTTGTGTGCCTTCCCCGCCCGCTTGTAAAAATGCATGTACACGCGCCTGGACGCTTGTGTCCCTCAATACAAAATGCGTTATTTCCCATCAAGAGAACGTATAATGGTCACTCAGCTGCCAGTGGAGAACGCTGAAAACGCATCGATGTCGAGCCCGAAAAAAATGTTACGTATACGCCCCCGTGTGCGGTGCAAAGTCATTAAAATCAGCTGCAACACGCCACCCTCAGAATAAAACGCTTCGGTTTGTTAAAGGCTTTCAAAAGCACGGCTTCCTCCTGCAGAGCCTGAAAGAAAACACCCAGGAGCTGTTGAAAATAGAACAGTGAAAAACCAAACAGTAACAAGACTAGACATTTTTTATGCATTTCGTGTGCCTTCCTCGCCCGCTGATAAAAATGTATGTACACGCGCCTGGACGCTTGTGTCCCTCAATATAAAATGCGTTGTTTCCCATCGAGAGAACGTATAATCGCCACTCAGCAGCCAATGGAGAACGCTGGAAACGCATCGATGTCGAACCGAAAAAAAATGTTAAGTATACGCCCCCGTGTGCGGTGCAAAGTCATTAAAATCAGCTGCAACACGCCACCCTCAGAATAAAACGCTTCGGATTATTAAAGGCTTTCAAAAGTACGGCTTCTTCTTGCAGAGCCTGAAAGAAAACACCCAAGAGCTGTTGAAAACAGAACAGTGAAAAACCAAGCAGTAACAAAACTAGACATTTTTTATGCATTTTGTGTGCCTTCCCCGCCTGCTGGTAAAAATGTATGTACACGCGCCTGGACGCTTGAGTCCCTCAATATAAAATGCGATATTTCCCATCAAGAGAACGTATAATGGTCACTCAGCAGCCAGTGGAGAACGCTGGAGACGCATCGATGTCGAGCGGGAAAAAATGTTACGTATACGCCCCCGTGTGCGATCTAAAGTCATTAAAATCAGCCGTAACATGCCACCTTTAGAATAAAACGTGTCCGTTTCTTAAAGGCCCTCAGAGCCTGAAAGTAAACACCCAGGAGCTGTTGAAAACAGAACAGTGAAAAACCAAGCCGTAACAAAACTAGACATTTTTCATGCATTTCGTTTGCTTTCCTCGCCTGCTGGTAAAAATGTATGTACACGCGCCTGGACGCTTGTGTCCCTCAATACAAAATGCGTTATTTCCCATCAAGAGAACGTATAATGGTCACTCAGCTGCCAGTGGAGAGCGCTGAAAACGCATGGATGTTGAGCCCGAAAAAAATGTTACGTATACGCCCCCGTGTGCGATCTAAAGTCACTAAAACCAGCTGTAACATGCCACCTTTAGAATAAAACGTGTCCGTTTCTTAAAGGCCCTCAGAGCCTGAAAGAAAACATCCAGGAGCTGTTGAAAACAGAACAGTGAAAAATCAAGCAGTAACAAAACTAGACATTTTTCATGCATTTCGTGTGCTTTCCTCGCCTGCTGGTAAAAATGTATGTACACGCGCCTGGACGCTTGTGTCCCTCAATACAAAATGCGTTATTTCCCATCAAGAGAACGTATAATGGTCACTCAGCTGCCAGTGGAGAACGCTGAAAACGCATGGATGTTGAGCCCGAAAAAAATGTTACGTATACGCCCCCGTGTGCGGTGCAAAGTCATTAAAATCAGCTGCAACACGCCACCCTCAGAATAAAACGCTTCGGTTTGTTAAAGGCTCTCAAAAGCATGGCTTCCTCTTGCAGAGCCTGAAAGAAAACACCCAGGAGCTGTTGAAAACAGAACAGCGAAAAACCAAGCAGTAACAAAACTAGACATTTTTTATGCATTTTGTGTGCCTTCCCCGCCTGCTGGTAAAAATGTATGTACACGCGCCTGGACGCCTGTGTCCCTCAATATAAAATGCGTTGTTTCCCATCAAGAGAACGTATAATGGTCGTTCAGCAGCCAGTGGAGAACGCTGGAAACGCATCGATGTCGAACCCGAAAAAAATGTTACGTATACGCCCCCGTGGGCGGTGCAAAGTCACTAAAATCAGCTGCAACACGACACCCTCAGAATAAAACGCTTCGGTTTGTTAAAGGCTTTCAAAAGCACGGCTGCCTCTTGCAGAGCCTGAAAGAAAACACCCAGGAGCTGTTGAAAAGAGAACAGTGAAAAACCAAGCAGTAACAAAACTAGACATTTTTTATGCATTTCGTGTGCCTTCCCCGCCCGCTGGTAAAAATGTATGTACACGCGCCTGGAAGCTTGTGTCCCTCAATACGAAATGCGTTATTTCCCATCAAGAGAACGTATAATGGTCACTCAGCTGCCAGTGAAGAGCGCTGAAAACGCATGGATGTTGAGCCCGAAAAAAATGTTACGTATACGCCCCCGTGTGCGATCTAAAGTCACTAAAACCAGCTGTAACATGCCACCTTTAGAATAAAACGTGTCCGTTTCTTAAAGGCCCTCAGAGCCTGAAAGAAAACATCCAGGAGCTGTTGAAAACAGAACAGTGAAAAATCAAGCAGTAACAAAACTAGACATTTTTCATGCATTTCGTGTGCTTTCCTCGCCTGCTGGTAAAAATGTATGTACACGCGCCTGGACGCTTGTGTCCCTCAATACAAAATGCGTTATTTCCCATCAAGAGAACGTATAATGGTCACTCAGCTGCCAGTGGAGAACGCTGAAAACGCATGGATGTTGAGCCCGAAAAAAATGTTACGTATACGCCCCCGTGTGCGGTGCAAAGTCATTAAAATCAGCTGCAACACGCCACCCTCAGAATAAAACGCTTCGGTTTGTTAAAGGCTTTCAAAAGCATGGCTTCCTCTTGCAGAGCCTGAAAGAAAACACCCAGGAGCTGTTGAAAACAGAACAGCGAAAAACCAAGCAGTAACAAAACTAGACATTTTTTATGCATTTTGTGTGCCTTCCCCGCCTGCTGGTAAAAATGTATGTACACGCGCCTGGACGCCTGTGTCCCTCAATATAAAATGCGTTGTTTCCCATCAAGAGAACGTATAATGGTCGTTCAGCAGCCAGTGGAGAACGCTGGAAACGCATCGATGTCGAACCCGAAAAATATGTTACGTATACGCCCCCGTGGGCGGTGCAAAGTCACTAAAATCAGCTGCAACACGACACCCTCAGTATAAAACGCTTCGGTTTGTTAAAGGCTTTCAAAAGCACGGCTGCCTCTTGCAGAGCCTGAAAGAAAACACCCAGGAGCTGTTGAAAAGAGAACAGTGAAAAACCAAGCAGTAACAGGACTAGACATTTTTTATGCATTTCGTGTGCCCTCCCCGCCTGCTGGTAAAAATGTATGTACACGCGCTTGGACGCTTGTGTCCCTCAATATAAAATGCGTTGTTTCCCATCAAGAGAACGTATAATGGTCACTCAGCAGCCAGTGGAGGACGCTGGAAACGCATCGATGTCGAGCCCGAAAAAAATGTTACGTATACGCCCCCGTGTGCGGTGCAAAGACATTAAAATCAGCTGCAACACGCCACCCTCAGAATAAAACGCTTCGGTTTGTAAAAGGCTTTCAAAAGCACGGCTTCCTCCTGCAGAGCCTGAAAGAAAACACCCAGGAGCTGTTGAAAATAGAACAGTGAAAAACCAAACAGTAACAAGACTAGACATTTTTTATGCATTTCGTGTGCCTTCCTCGTCCGCTGATAAAAATGTATGTACACGCGCCTGGACGCTTGTGTCCCTCAATATAAAATGCGTTATTTCCCATCGAGAGAACGTATAATGGTCACTCAGCAGCGAGTGGAGAACGCTGGAAACGCATCGATGTCGAGCCGGAAAAAATGTTACGTATACGCCCCCGTGTGCGGTGCAAAGTCATTAAAATCAGCTGCAACACGCCACCCTCAGAATAAAACGCTTCGGTTTGTTAAAGGCTTTCAAAAGCACGGCTTCCTCCTGCAGAGCCTGAGAGAAAACACCCAGGAGCTGTTGAAAACAGAACAGTGAAAAACCAAGCAGTAACAAAACTAGACATTTTTTATGCATTTTGTGTGCCTTCCCCGCCTGCTGGTAAAAATGTATGTACACGCGCCTGGACGCTTGTGTCCCTCAATATAAAATGCGTTATTTCCCATCGAGAGAACGTATAATTGTCACTCAGCAGCCAGTGGAGAACGCTGGAAACGTATCGATGTCGAGCCCGAAAAAAAATGTTACGTATACGCCCCCGTGTGCGGTGCAAAGTCATTAAAATCAGCTGCAACACGCCACCCTCAGAATAAAACGCTTCGGTTTGTTAAAGGCATTCAAAAGCACGGCTTCCTCTTGCAGAGCCTGAAAGAAAACACCCAGGAGCTGTTGAAAACAGAACAGTGAAAAACCAAGCAGTAAAAAAACTAGACATTTTTTATGCATTTCGTGTGCCTTCCTCGCCCGCTGATAAAAATGTATGTACACGCGCCTGGACGCTTGTGTCCCTCAATATAAAATGCGTTATTTCCCATCGAGAGAACGTATAATTGTCACTCAGCAGCCAGTGGAGAACGCTGGAAACGCGTCGATGTCGAACCGAAAAAAAATGTTAAGTATACGCCCCCGTGTGCGGTGCAAAGTCATTAAAATCAGCTGCAACACGCCCCCCTCAGAATAAAACGCATCGGATTGTTAAATGCTTTCAAAAGTACGGCTTCTTCTTGCAGAGCCTGAAAGAAAACAACCAGGAGCTGTTGAAAACAGAACAGTGAAAAACCAAGCAGTAACAAAACTAGACATTTTTTATGCATTTTGTGTGCCTTCCCCGCCTGCTGGTAAAAATGTATGTACACGCGCCTGGACGCTTGAGTCCCTCAATATAAAATGCGATATTTCCCATCAAGAGAACGTATTATGGTCACTCAGCAGCCAGTGGAGAACGCTGGAAACGCATCGATGTCGAGCCGGAAAAAATGTTACGTATGCGCCCCGTGTGCGGTCTAAAGTCATTAAAATCAGCCGTAACATGCCATCTTTAGAATAAAACGTGTCCGTTTCTTAAAGGCCCTCAGAGCCTGAAAGAAAACATCCAGGAGCTGTTGAAAACAGAACAGTGAAAAATCAAGCAGTAACTAAACTAGACATTTTTCATGCATTTCGTGTGCTTTCCTCGCCTGCTGGTAAAAATGTATGTACACGCGCCTGGACGCTTGTGTCCCTCAATACAAAATGCGTTATTTCCCATCAGGAGAACGTATAATGGTCACTCAGCTGCCAGTGGAGAACGCTGAAAACGCATGGATATTGAGCCCGAAAAAACTGTTACGTATACGCCCCCGTGTTCGGTGCAAAGTCATTAAAATCAGCTGCAACACACCACCCTCAGAATAAAACGCTTCGGTTTGTTAAAGGCTTTCAAAAGCACGGCTTCCTCTTGCAGAGCTTGAAAGAAAACACCCAGGAGCTGTTGAAAACAGAACAGTGAAAAACCAAGCAGTAGCAAAACTAGACATTTTTTATGCATTTCGTGTGCCTTCCTCGCCCGCTGATAAAAATGTATGTACACGCGCCTGGACGCTTGTGTCCCTCAATATAAAATGCGTTATTTCCCATCGAGAGAACGTATAATTGTCACTCAGCAGCGAGTGGAGAACGCTGGAAACGCATCGATGTCGAGCCGGAAAAAATGTTACGTATACGCCCCCGTGTGCGGTGCAAAGTCATTAAAATCAGCTGCAACACAACACCCTGAGAATAAAACGCTTCGATTTGTTAAAGGCTTTCAAAAGCACGGCTTCCTCTTGCAGAGCTTGAAAGAAAACACCCAGGAGCTGTTGAAAACAGAACAGTGAAAAACCGAGCAGTAACAAAACTTGACATTTTTTGTGCATTTCGTGTGCCTTCCCCGCCCGCTGATAAAAATGTATGTACACGCGCCTGGACGCTTGTGTCCCTCAATATAAAATGCGTTATTTCCCATCGAGAGAACGTATAATTGTCACTCAGCAGCGAGTGGAGAACGCTGGAAACGCATCGTTGTCGAGCCGGAAAAAATGTTACGTATACGCCCCCGTGTGCGGTGCAAAGTCATTAAAATCAGCTGCAACACAACACCCTCAGAATAAAACGCTTCGATTTGTTAAAGGCTTTCAAAAGCACGGCCTCCTCTTGCAGAGCCTGAAAGAAAACACCCAGGAGCTGTTGAAAACAGAACAGTGAAAAACCAAGCAGTAACAAAACTAGAAATTTTTTATGCATTTCGTGTGCCTTCCTCGCCCGCTGATAAAAATGTATGTACACGCGCCTGGACGCTTGTGTCCCTCAATATAAAATGCGTTATTTCCCATCGAGAGAACGTATAATGGTCACTCAGCAGCGAGTGGAGAACGCTGGAAACGCATCGATGTCGAGCCGGAAAAAATGTTACCAATACGCCCCCCTGTGCGGTGCAAAGTCATTAAAATCAGCTGCAACACACCACCCTCAGAATAAAACGCTTCGGTTTGTTAAAGGCTTTCAAAAGCACGGCCTCCTCTTGCAGAGCCTGAAAGAAAACACCCAGGAGCTGTTGAAAACAGAACAGTGAAAAGCCAAACAGTAACAAGACTAGACATTTTTTATGCATTTCGTGTGCCTTCCCCGCCTGCTGGTAAAAATGTATGTACACGCGCCTGGACGCTTGTGTCCCTCAATATAAAATGAGTTATTTCCCATCGAAAGAACGTATAATTGTCACTCAGCAGCCAGTGGAGAACGCTGGAAACGTATCGATGTCGAGCCCGAAAAAATGTTACGTATACGCCCCCGTGTGCGGTGCAAAGTCATTAAAATCAGCTGCAACACGCCACCCTCAGAATAAAACGCTTCGGTTTGTTAAAGGCATTCAAAAGCACGGCTTCCTCTTGCAGAGCCTGAAAGAAAACACCCAGGAGCTGTTGAAAACAGAACAGTGAAAAACCAAGCAGTAAAAAAACTAGACATTTTTTATGCATTTCGTGTGCCTTCCTCGCCCGCTGATAAAAATGTATGTACACGCGCCTGGACGCTTGTGTCCCTCAATATAAAATGCGTTATTTCCCATCGAGAGAACGTATAATTGTCACTCAGCAGCCAGTGGAGAACGCTGGAAACGCATCGATGTCGAACCGAAAAAAAATGTTAAGTATACGCCCCCGTGTGCGGTGCAAAGTCATTAAAATCAGCTGCAACACGCCCCCCTCAGAATAAAACGCATCGGATTGTTAAATGCTTTCAAAAGTACGGCTTCTTCTTGCAGAGCCTGAAAGAAAACAACCAGGAGCTGTTGAAAACAGAACAGTGAAAAACCAAGCAGTAACAAAACTAGACATTTTTTATGCATTTTGTGTGCCTTCCCCGCCTGCTGGTAAAAATGTATGAACACGCGCCTGGACGCTTGAGTCCCTCAATATAAAATGCGATATTTCCCATCAAGAGAACGTATTATGGTCACTCAGCAGCCAGTGGAGAACGCTGGAAACGCATCGATGTCGAGCCGGAAAAAATGTTACGTATGGGCCCCGTGTGCGGTCTAAAGTCATTAAAATCAGCCGTAACATGCCAACTTTAGAATAAAACGTGTCCGTTTCTTAAAGGCCCTCAGAGCCTGAAAGAAAACATCCAGGAGCTGTTGAAAACAGAACAGTGAAAAATCAAGCAGTAACTAAACTAGACATTTTTTATGCATTTCGTGTGCTTTCCTCGCCTGCTGGTAAAAATGTATGTACACGCGCCTGGACGCTTGTGTCCCTCAATACAAAATGCGTTATTTCCCATCAAGAGAACGTATAATGGTCACTCAGCTGCCAGTGGAGAACGCTGAAAACGCATGGATATTGAGCCCGAAAAAACTGTTACGTATACGCCCCCGTGTTCGGTGCAAAGTCATTAAAATCAGCTGCAACACACCACCCTCAGAATAAAACGCTTCGGTTTGTTAAAGGCTTTCAAAAGCACGGCTTACTCTTGCAGAGCCTGAAAGAAAACACCCAGGAGCTGTTGAAAACAGAACAGTGAAAAACCAAGCAGTAACAAAACTAGACATTTTTTATGCATTTCGTGTGCCTTCCTCGCCCGCTGATAAAAATGTATGTACACGCGCCTGGACGCTTGTGTCCCTCAATATAAAATGCGTTATTTCCCATCGAGAGATCGTATAATTGTCACTCAGCAGCGAGTGGAGAACGCTGGAAACGCATCGATGTCGAGCCGGAAAAAATGTTACGTATACGCCCCCGTGTGCGGTGCAAAGTCATTAAAATCAGCTGCAACACAACACCCTCAGAATAAAACGCTTCGATTTGTTAAAGGCTTTCAAAAGCACGGCTTCCTCTTGCAGAGCTTGAAAGAAAACACCCAGGAGCTGTTGAAAACAGAACCGTGAAAAACCGAGCAGTAACAAAACTTGACTTTTTTTGTGCATTTCGTGTGCCTTCCCCGCCCGCTGATAAAAATGTATGTACACGCGCCTGGACGCTTGTGTCCCTCAATATAAAATGCGTTATTTCCCATCGAGAGAACGTATAATTGTCACTCAGCAGCGAGTGGAGAACGCTGGAAACGCATCGATGTCGAGCCGGAAAAAATGTTACGTATACGCCCCCGTGTGCGGTGCAAAGTCATTAAAATCAGCTGCAACACAACACCCTCAGAATAAAACGCTTCGATTTGTTAAAGGCTTTCAAAAGCACGGCCTCCTCTTGCAGAGCCTGAAAGAAAACACCCAGGAGCTGTTGAAAACAGAACAGTGAAAAACCAAGCAGTAACAAAACTAGAAATTTTTTATGCATTTCGTGTGCCTTCCTCGCCCGCTGATAAAAATGTATGTACACGCGCCTGGACGCTTGTGTCCCTCAATATAAAATGCGTTATTTCCCATCGAGAGAACGTATAATGGTCACTCAGCAGCGAGTGGAGAACGCTGGAAACGCATCGATGTCGAGCCGGAAAAAACGTTACGTATACGCCCCCGTGTGCGGTGCAAAGTCATTAAAATCAGCTGCAACACACCACCCTCAGAATAAAACGCTTCGGTTTGTTAAAGGCTTTCAAAAGCACGGCCTCCTCTTGCAGAGCCTGAAAGAAAACACCCAGGAGCTGTTGAAAACAGAACAGTGAAAAACCAAGCAGTAACAAAACTAGACATTTTTTATGCATTTCGTGTGCCTTCCCCGCCCGCTGGTAAAAATGTATGTACACGCGCCTGGACGCTTGTGTCCCTCAATACGAAATGCGTTATTTCCCATCAAGAGAACGTATAATGGTCACTCAGCTGCCAGTGGAGAACGCTGAAAACGCATCGATTTCGAGCCCGAAAAAAATGTTACGTATACGCCCCCGTGTGCGGTGCAAAAGTCATTAAAATCAGCTGCAACACGCCACCCTCAGAATAAAACGCTTCGGTTTGTTAAAGGCTTTCAAAAGCAAGGCTTCCTCTTGCAGAGCCTGAAAGAAAACACCCAGGAGCTGTTGAAAACAGAACAGTGAAAAACCAAGCAGTAACAAAACTAGACATTTTTTATGCATTTCGTGTGCCTTTCCCGCCTGCTGGTAAAAATGTATGTACACGCGCCTGGACGCTTCTGTCCCTCAATACAAAATGCGTTATTTCCCATCAAGAGAACGTATAATGGTCACTCAGCTGCCAGTGGAGAACGCTGAAAACGCATCGACGTCGAGCGCGAAAAAAATGTTACCAGTACGCCCCCGTGTGCGGTGCAAAGTCATTAAAATCAGCTTCAACACGCCCAACTCAGAATAAAACACTTCGGTTTGTTAAAGGCTTTCAAAAGCATGGCTTCCTATTGCAGAGCCTGAAAGAAAACACCCAGGAGCTGTTGGAAACAGAACAGTGAAAAAGCAAGCAGTAACAAAACTAGACAATTTTTATGCATTTCGTGTGCCTTCCCCGCCCGCTGGTAAAAATGCATGTACACGCGCCTGGACGCTTGTGTCCCTCAATACAAAATGCGTTATTTCCCATCAAGAGAACGTATAATGGTCACTCAGCTGCCAGTGGAGAACGCTGAAAACGCATCGATGTCGAGCCCGAAAAAAATGTTACCTATACGCCCCCGTGTGCGGTGCAAATTCATTAAAATCAGCTGCAACACGCCACCCTCAGAATAAAACGCTTCGGTTTGTTAAAGGCATTCAAAAGCACGACTTCCTCTTGCAGAGCCTGAAAGAAAACACCTAGGAGCTGTTGAAAACGGAACAGTGAAAAACCGAGCAGTAACACTACTAGACATTTTTTATGCATTTCGTGTGCCTTCCTCGCCCGCTGATAAAAATGTATGTACACGCGCCTGCACGCTTGTGTCCCTCAATATAAAATGCGTTGTTTCCCATCGAGAAAACGTATAATCGTCACTCAGCAGCCAGTGGAGAACGCTGGAAACGCATCGATGTCGAACCGAAAAAAAATGTTAAGTATACGCCCCCGTGTGCGGTGCAAAGTCATTAAAATCAGCTGCAACACGCCACCCTCAGAATAAAACCCTTCGGATTGTTAAAGGCTTTCAAAAGTACGGCTTCTTCTAGCAGAGCCTGAAAGAAAACACCCAAGAGCTGTTGAAAACAGAACAGTGAAAAACCAAGCAGTAACAAAACTAGACATTTTTTATGCATTTTGTGTGCCTTCCCCGCCTGCTGGTAAAAATGTATGTACACGCGCCTGGACGCTTGAGTCCCTCAATATAAAATGCGATATTTCCCATCAAGAGAACGTATAATGGTCACTCAGCAGCCAGTGGAGAACGCTGGAAACGCATCGATGTCGAGCCGGAAAAAATGTTACGTATACTCCCCCGTGTGCGATCTAAAGTCATTAAAATCAGCCGTAACATGCCACCTTTAGAATAAAACGTGTCCGTTTCTTAAAGGCCCTCAGAGCCTGAAAGAAAACACCCAGGAGCTGTTGAAAACAGAACAGTGAAAAGCCAAGCAGTAACAAAACTAGACATTTTTCATGCATTTCGTGTGCTTTCCTCGCCTGCTGGTAAAAATGTATGTACACGCGCCTGGACGCTTGTGTCCCTCAATACAAAATGCGTTATTTCCCATCAAGAGAACGTACAATGGTCACTCAGCTGCCAGTGGAGAGCGCTGAAAACGCATCGATGTCGAGCCGGAAAAAATGTTACGTATACTCCCCCGTGTGCGATCTAAAGTCATTAAAATCAGCCGTAACATGCCACCTTTAGAATAAAACGTGTCCGTTTCTTAAAGGCCCTCAGAGCCTGAAAGAAAACACCCAGGAGCTGTTGAAAACAGAACAGTGAAAAACCAAGCAGTAACAAAACTAGACATTTTTCATGCATTTCGTGTGCTTTCCTCGCCTGCTGGTAAAAATGTATGTACACGCGCCTGGACGCTTGTGTCCCTCAATATAAAATGCGTTTTTTCCCATCAGGAGAACGTATAATGGTCACTCAGCAGCCATTGGAGAACGCTGGAAACGCATCCATCTCGAGCCGGAAAAAATGTTACGTATACGCCCCCGTGTGCGGTGCAAAGTCATTAAAATCAGCTGCAACACGCCACCCTCAGAATAAAACGCTTCGGTTTGTTAAAGGCTTTCAAAAGCACGGCTTCCTCTTGCAGAGCCTGAAAGAAAACACCCAGGAGCTGTTGAAAACCGAACAGTGAAAAACCAAGCAGTAACAAAACTAGACATTTTTTATGCATTTCGTGTGCCTTCCCCGCCTGCTGGTAAAAATGTATGTACACGCGCCTGGACGCTTCTGTCCCTCAATACAAAATGCGTTATTTCCCATCAAGAGAACGTATAATGGTCACTCAGCTGCCAGTGGAGAACGCTGAAAACGCATCGACGTCGAGCGCGAAAAAAATGTTACCAATACGCCCCCGTGTGCGGTGCAAAGTCATTAAAATCAGCTTCAACACGCCCAACTCAGAATAAAACACTTCGGTTTGTTAAAGGCTTTCAAAAGCATGGCTTCCTATTTCAGAGCCTGAAAGAAAACACCCAGGAGCTGTTGGAAACAGAACAGTGAAAAAGCAAGCAGTAACAAAACTAGACAATTTTTATGCATTTCGTGTGCCTTCCCCGCCGGCTGGTAAAAATGCATGTACACGCGCCTGGACGCTTGTGTCCCTCAATACAAAATGCGTTATTTCCCATCAAGAGAACGTATAATGGTCACTCAGCTGCCAGTGGAGAACGCTGAAAACGCATGGATGTTGAGCCCGAAAGAAATGTTACGTATACGCCCCCGTGTGCGGTGCAAAGTCATTAAAATCAGCTGCAACACGCCACCCTCAGAATAAAACGCTTCGGTTTGTTAAAGGCTTTCAAAAGCACGGCTTCCTCTTGCAGAGCCTGAAAGAAAACACCCAGGAGCTGTTGAAAACAGAACAGCGAAAAACCAAGCAGTAACAAAACTAGACATTTTTTATGCATTTTGTGTGCCTTCCCCGCCTGCTGGTAAAAATGTATGTACACGCGCCTGGACGTCTGTGTCTCTCAATATAAAATGCGTTGTTTCCCATCAAGAGAACGTATAATGGTCGTTCAGCAGCCAGTGGAGAACGCTGGAAACGCATCGATGTCGAGCCCGAAAAAAATGTTACGTATACGCCCCCGTGTGCGGTGCAAAGTCATTAAAATCAGCTGCAACACGCCACCCTCAGAATAAAACGCTTCGGTTTGTTAAAGGCTTTCAAAAGCACGGCTTCCTCCTGCAGAGCCTGAAAGAAAACACCCAGGAGCTGTTGAAAACAGAACAGTGAAAAACCAAACAGTAACAAGACTAGACATTTTTTATGCATTTCGTGTGCCTTCCCCGCCTGCTGGTAAAAATGTATGTACACGCGCCTGGACGCTTGTGTCCCTCAATATAAAATGCGTTATTTCCCATCGAGAGAACGTATAATTGTCACTCAGCAGCCAGTGGAGAACGCTGGAAACGCATCGATGTCGAACCGAAAAAAAATGTTAAGTATACGCCCCCGTGTGCGGTGCAAAGTCATTAAAATCAGCTGCAACACGCCCCCCTCAGAATAAAACGCATCGGATTGTTAAATGCTTTCAAAAGTACGGCTTCTTCTTGCAGAGCCTGAAAGAAAACAACCAGGAGCTGTTGAAAACAGAACAGTGAAAAACCAAGCAGTAACAAAACTAGACATTTTTTATGCATTTTGTGTGCCTTCCCCGCCTGCTGGTAAAAATGTATGAACACGCGCCTGGACGCTTGAGTCCCTCAATATAAAATGCGATATTTCCCATCAAGAGAACGTATTATGGTCACTCAGCAGCCAGTGGAGAACGCTGGAAACGCATCGATGTCGAGCCGGAAAAAATGTTACGTATGGGCCCCGTGTGCGGTCTAAAGTCATTAAAATCAGCCGTAACATGCCAACTTTAGAATAAAACGTGTCCGTTTCTTAAAGGCCCTCAGAGCCTGAAAGAAAACATCCAGGAGCTGTTGAAAACAGAACAGTGAAAAATCAAGCAGTAACTAAACTAGACATTTTTTATGCATTTCGTGTGCTTTCCTCGCCTGCTGGTAAAAATGTATGTACACGCGCCTGGACGCTTGTGTCCCTCAATACAAAATGCGTTATTTCCCATCAAGAGAACGTATAATGGTCACTCAGCTGCCAGTGGAGAACGCTGAAAACGCATGGATATTGAGCCCGAAAAAACTGTTACGTATACGCCCCCGTGTTCGGTGCAAAGTCATTAAAATCAGCTGCAACACACCACCCTCAGAATAAAACGCTTCGGTTTGTTAAAGGCTTTCAAAAGCACGGCTTCCTCTTGCAGAGCCTGAAAGAAAACACCCAGGAGCTGTTGAAAACAGAACAGTGAAAAACCAAGCAGTAACAAAACTAGACATTTTTTATGCATTTCGTGTGCCTTCCTCGCCCGCTGATAAAAATGTATGTACACGCGCCTGGACGCTTGTGTCCCTCAATATAAAATGCGTTATTTCCCATCGAGAGATCGTATAATTGTCACTCAGCAGCGAGTGGAGAACGCTGGAAACGCATCGATGTCGAGCCGGAAAAAATGTTACGTATACGCCCCCGTGTGCGGTGCAAAGTCATTAAAATCAGCTGCAACACAACACCCTCAGAATAAAACGCTTCGATTTGTTAAAGGCTTTCAAAAGCACGGCTTCCTCTTGCAGAGCTTGAAAGAAAACACCCAGGAGCTGTTGAAAACAGAACAGTGAAAAACCGAGCAGTAACAAAACTTGACTTTTTTTGTGCATTTCGTGTGCCTTCCCCGCCCGCTGATAAAAATGTATGTACACGCGCCTGGACGCTTGTGTCCCTCAATATAAAATGCGTTATTTCCCATCGAGAGAACGTATAATTGTCACTCAGCAGCGAGTGGAGAACGCTGGAAACGCATCGATGTCGAGCCGGAAAAAATGTTACGTATACGCCCCCGTGTGCGGTGCAAAGTCATTAAAATCAGCTGCAACACAACACCCTCAGAATAAAACGCTTCGATTTGTTAAAGGCTTTCAAAAGCACGGCCTCCTCTTGCAGAGCCTGAAAGAAAACACCCAGGAGCTGTTGAAAACAGAACAGTGAAAAACCAAGCAGTAACAAAACTAGAAATTTTTTATGCATTTCGTGTGCCTTCCTCGCCCGCTGATAAAAATGTATGTACACGCGCCTGGACGCTTGTGTCCCTCAATATAAAATGCGTTATTTCCCATCGAGAGAACGTATAATGGTCACTCAGCAGCGAGTGGAGAACGCTGGAAACGCATCGATGTCGAGCCGGAAAAAACGTTACGTATACGCCCCCGTGTGCGGTGCAAAGTCATTAAAATCAGCTGCAACACACCACCCTCAGAATAAAACGCTTCGGTTTGTTAAAGGCTTTCAAAAGCACGGCCTCCTCTTGCAGAGCCTGAAAGAAAACACCCAGGAGCTGTTGAAAACAGAACAGTGAAAAACCAAGCAGTAACAAAACTAGACATTTTTTATGCATTTCGTGTGCCTTCCCCGCCCGCTGGTAAAAATGTATGTACACGCGCCTGGACGCTTGTGTCCCTCAATACGAAATGCGTTATTTCCCATCAAGAGAACGTATAATGGTCACTCAGCTGCCAGTGGAGAACGCTGAAAACGCATCGATTTCGAGCCCGAAAAAAATGTTACGTATACGCCCCCGTGTGCGGTGCAAAAGTCATTAAAATCAGCTGCAACACGCCACCCTCAGAATAAAACGCTTCGGTTTGTTAAAGGCTTTCAAAAGCACGGCTTCCTCTTGCAGAGCCTGAAAGAAAACACCCAGGAGCTGTTGAAAACAGAACAGTGAAAAACCAAGCAGTAACAAAACTAGACATTTTTTATGCATTTCGTGTGCCTTTCCCGCCTGCTGGTAAAAATGTATGTACACGCGCCTGGACGCTTCTGTCCCTCTATACAAAATGCGTTATTTCCCATCAAGAGAACGTATAATGGTCACTCAGCTGCCAGTGGAGAACGCTGAAAACGCATCGACGTCGAGCGCGAAAAAAATGTTACCAGTACGCCCCCGTGTGCGGTGCAAAGTCATTAAAATCAGCTTCAACACGCCCAACTCAGAATAAAACACTTCGGTTTGTTAAAGGCTTTCAAAAGCATGGCTTCCTATTGCAGAGCCTGAAAGAAAACACCCAGGAGCTGTTGGAAACAGAACAGTGAAAAAGCAAGCAGTAACAAAACTAGACAATTTTTATGCATTTCGTGTGCCTTCCCCGCCCGCTGGTAAAAATGCATGTACACGCGCCTGGACGCTTGTGTCCCTCAATACAAAATGCGTTATTTCCCATCAAGAGAACGTATAATGGTCACTCAGCTGCCAGTGGAGAACGCTGAAAACGCACCGATGTCGAGCCCGAAAAAAATGTTACCTATACGCCCCCGTGTGCGGTGCAAATTCATTAAAATCAGCTGCAACACGCCACCCTCAGAATAAAACGCTTCGGTTTGTTAAAGGCATTCAAAAGCACGACTTCCTCTTGCAGAGCCTGAAAGAAAACACCTAGGAGCTGTTGAAAACGGAACAGTGAAAAACCGAGCAGTAACACTACTAGACATTTTTTATGCATTTCGTGTGCCTTCCTCGCCCGCTGATAAAAATGTATGTACACGCGCCTGCACGCTTGTGTCCCTCAATATAAAATGCGTTGTTTCCCATCGAGAAAACGTATAATCGTCACTCAGCAGCCAGTGGAGAACGCTGGAAACGCATCGATGTCGAACCGAAAAAAAATGTTAAGTATACGCCCCCGTGTGCGGTGCAAAGTCATTAAAATCAGCTGCAACACGCCACCCTCAGAATAAAACGCTTCGGATTGTTAAAGGCTTTCAAAAGTACGGCTTCTTCTAGCAGAGCCTGAAAGAAAACACCCAAGAGCTGTTGAAAACAGAACAGTGAAAAACCAAGCAGTAACAAAACTAGACATTTTTTATGCATTTTGTGTGCCTTCCCCGCCTGCTGGTAAAAATGTATGTACACGCGCCTGGACGCTTGAGTCCCTCAATATAAAATGCGATATTTCCCATCAAGAGAACGTATAATGGTCACTCAGCAGCCAGTGGAGAACGCTGGAAACGCATCGATGTCGAGCCGGAAAAAATGTTACGTATACTCCCCCGTGTGCGATCTAAAGTCATTAAAATCAGCCGTAACATGCCACCTTTAGAATAAAACGTGTCCGTTTCTTAAAGGCCCTCAGAGCCTGAAAGAAAACACCCAGGAGCTGTTGAAAACAGAACAGTGAAAAGCCAAGCAGTAACAAAACTAGACATTTTTCATGCATTTCGTGTGCTTTCCTCGCCTGCTGGTAAAAATGTATGTACACGCGCCTGGACGCTTGTGTCCCTCAATACAAAATGCGTTATTTCCCATCAAGAGAACGTACAATGGTCACTCAGCTGCCAGTGGAGAGCGCTGAAAACGCATCGATGTCGAGCCGGAAAAAATGTTACGTATACTCCCCCGTGTGCGATCTAAAGTCATTAAAATCAGCCGTAACATGCCACCTTTAGAATAAAACGTGTCCGTTTCTTAAAGGCCCTCAGAGCCTGAAAGAAAACACCCAGGAGCTGTTGAAAACAGAACAGTGAAAAACCAAGCAGTAACAAAACTAGACATTTTTCATGCATTTCGTGTGCTTTCCTCGCCTGCTGGTAAAAATGTATGTACACGCGCCTGGACGCTTGTGTCCCTCAATATAAAATGCGTTTTTTCCCATCAGGAGAACGTATAATGGTCACTCAGCAGCCATTGGAGAACGCTGGAAACGCATCCATCTCGAGCCGGAAAAAATGTTACGTATACGCCCCCGTGTGCGGTGCAAAGTCATTAAAATCAGCTGCAACACGCCACCCTCAGAATAAAACGCTTCGGTTTGTTAAAGGCTTTCAAAAGCACGGCTTCCTCTTGCAGAGCCTGAAAGAAAACACCCAGGAACTGTTGAAAACCGAACAGTGAAAAACCAAGCAGTAACAAAACTAGACATTTTTTATGCATTTCGTGTGCCTTCCCCGCCTGCTGGTAAAAATGTATGTACACGCGCCTGGACGCTTCTGTCCCTCAATACAAAATGCGTTATTTCCCATCAAGAGAACGTATAATGGTCACTCAGCTGCCAGTGGAGAACGCTGAAAACGCATCGACGTCGAGCGCGAAAAAAATGTTACCAATACGCCCCCGTGTGCGGTGCAAAGTCATTAAAATCAGCTTCAACACGCCCAACTCAGAATAAAACACTTCGGTTTGTTAAAGGCTTTCAAAAGCATGGCTTCCTATTTCAGAGCCTGAAAGAAAACACCCAGGAGCTGTTGGAAACAGAACAGTGAAAAAGCAAGCAGTAACAAAACTAGACAATTTTTATGCATTTCGTGTGCCTTCCCCGCCGGCTGGTAAAAATGCATGTACACGCGCCTGGACGCTTGTGTCCCTCAATACAAAATGCGTTATTTCCCATCAAGAGAACGTATAATGGTCACTCAGCTGCCAGTGGAGAACGCTGAAAACGCATCGATGTCGAGCCCGAAAAAAATGTTACGTATACGCCCCCGTGTGCGGTGCAAATTCATTAAAATCAGCTGCAACACGCCACCCTCAGAATAAAACGCTTCGGTTTGTTAAAGGCATTCAAAAGCACGACTTCCTCTTGCAGAGCCTGAAAGAAAACACCTAGGAGCTGTTGAAAACGGAACAGTGAAAAACCGAGCAGTAACAAAACTAGACATTTTTTATGCATTTCGTGTGCCTTCCCCGCCTGCTGGTAAAAATGTATGTACACGCGCCTGGATGCTTGAGTCCCTCAATATAAAATGCGATATTTCCCATCAAGAGAACGTATAATGGTCACTCAGCAGCCAGTGGAGAACGCTGGAAATCTAAAGTCATTAAAATCAGCCGTAACATGCCACCTTTAGAATAAAACGTGTCCGTTTCTTAAAGGCCCTCAGAGCCTGAAAGAAAACACCCAGGAGCTGTTGAAAACAGAACAGTGAAAAACCAAGCAGTAGCAAAACTAGACATTTTTCATGCATTTCGTGTGCTTTCCTCGCCTGCTGGTAAAAATGTATGTACACGCGCCTGGACGCTTGTGTCCCTCAATACAAAATGCGTTATTTCCCATCAAGAGAACGTATAATGGGCACTCAGCTGCCAGTGGAGAGCGCTGAAAACGCATGGATGTTGAGCCCGAAAAAAATGTTACGTATACGCCCCCGTGTGCGATCTAAAGTCACTAAAATCAGCCGTAACATGCCACCTTTAGAATAAAACGTGTCCGTTTCTTAAAGACCCTCAGAGCCTGAAAGAAAACATCCAGGAGCTGTTGAAAACAGAACAGTGAAAAATCAAGCAGTAACAAAACTAGACATTTTTCATGCATTTCGTGTGCTTTCCTCGCCTGCTGGTAGAAATGTATGTACACGCGCCTGGACGCTTGTGTCCCTCAATACAAAATGCGTTATTTCCCATCAAGAGAACGTATAATGGTCACTCAGCTGCCAGTGGAGAACGCTGAAAACGCATGGATGTTGAGCCCGAAAGAAATGTTACGTATACGCCCCCGTGTGCGGTGCAAAGTCATTAAAATCAGCTGCAACACGCCACCCTCAGAATAAAACGCTTCGGTTTGTTAAAGGCTTTCAAAAGCACGGCTTCCTCTTGCAGAGCCTGAAAGAAAACACCCAGGAGCTGTTGAAAACAGAACAGCGAAAAACCAAGCAGTAACAAAACTAGACATTTTTTATGCATTTTGTGTGCCTTCCCCGCCTGCTGGTAAAAATGTATGTACACGCGCCTGGACGTCTGTGTCTCTCAATATAAAATGCGTTGTTTCCCATCAAGAGAACGTATAATGGTCGTTCAGCAGCCAGTGGAGAACGCTGGAAACGCATCGATGTCGAGCCCGAAAAAAATGTTACGTATACGCCCCCGTGTGCGGTGCAAAGTCATTAAAATCAGCTGCAACACGCCACCCTCAGAATAAAACGCTTCGGTTTGTTAAAGGCTTTCAAAAGCACGGCTTCCTCCTGCAGAGCCTGAAAGAAAACACCCAGGAGCTGTTGAAAACAGAACAGTGAAAAACCAAACAGTAACAAGACTAGACATTTTTTATGCATTTCGTGTGCCTTCCCCGCCTGCTGGTAAAAATGTATGTACACGCGCCTGGACGCTTGTGTCGCTCAATGTAAAATGAGTTATTTCCCATCGAGAGAACGTATAATTGTCACTCAGCAGCCAGTGGAGAACGCTGGAAACGTATCGATGTCGAGCCCGAAAAAAATGTTACGTATACGCCCCCGTGTGCGGTGCAAAGTCATTAAAATCAGCTGCAACACGCCACCCTCAGAATAAAACGCTTCGGTTTGTTAAAGGCATTCAAAAGCACGGCTTCCTCTTGCAGAGCCTGAAAGAAAACACCCAGGAGCTGTTGAAAACAGAACAGTGAAAAACCAAGCAGTAACAAAACTAGACATTTTTCACGCATTTCGTGTGCCTTCCTCGCCCGCTGATAAAAATGTATGTACACGCGCCTGGACGCTTGTGTCCCTCAATATAAAATGCAATATTTCCCATCAAGAGAACGTATTATGGTCACTCAGCAGCCAGTGGAGAACGCTGGAAACGCATCGATGTCGAGACGGAAAAAATGTTACGTATACGCTCCGTGTGCGGTCTAAAGTCATTAAAATCAGCCGTATCATGCCACCTTTAGAATAAAACGTGTCCGTTTCTTAAAGGCCCTCAGAGCCTGAAAGAAAACATCCAGGAGCTGTTGAAAACAGAACAGTGAAAAATCAAGCAGTAACTAAACTAGACATTTTTCATGCATTTCGTGTGCTTTCCTCGCCTGCTGGTAAAAATGTATGTACACGCGCCTGGACGCTTGTGTCCCTCAATACAAAATGCGTTATTTCCCATCAAGAGAACGTATAATGGTCACTCAGCTGCCAGTGGAGAACGCTGAAAACGCATGGATATTGAGCCCGAAAAAAATGTTACGTATACGCCCCCGTGTTCGGTGCAAAGTCATTAAAATCAGCTGCAACACGCCACCCTCAGAATAAAACGCTTCGGTTTGTTAAAGGCTTTCAAAAGCACGGCTTCCTCTTGCAGAGCTTGAAAGAAAACACCCAGGAGCTGTTGAAAACAGAACAGTGAAAAACCGAGCAGTAACAAAACTTGACATTTTTTGTGCATTTCGTGTGCCTTCCCCGCCTGCTGGTAAAAATGTATGTACACGCGCTTGGACGCTTGTGTCCCTCAATATAAAATGCGTTGTTTCCCATCAAGAGAACGTATAATGGCAGCCAGTGGAGAACGCTGGAAACGCATCGATGTCGAGCCGGAAAAAATGTTACGTGTACGCCCCCGTGTGCGGTGCAAAGTCATTAAAATCAGCTGCAACACGCCACCCTCAGAATAAAACGCTTCGGTTTGTTAAAGGCTTTCAAAAGCACGGCTTCCTCCTGCAGAGCCTGAAAGAAAACACCCAGGAGCTGTTGAAAACAGAACAGTGAAAAACCAAGCAGTAACAAAACTAGACATTTTTTATGCATTTCGTGTGCCTTCCTCGCCCGCTGATAAAAATGTATGTACACGCGCCTGGACGCTTGTGTCCCTCAATATAAAATGCGTAGTTTCCCATCGAGAGAACGTATAATCGTCGCTCAGCAGCCAGTGGAGAACGCTGGAAACGCATCGATGTCGAACCGAAAAAAAATGTTAAGTATACGCCCCCGTGTGCGGTGCAAAGTCATTAAAATCAGCTGCAACACGCCACCCTCAGAATAAAACGCTTCGGATTGTTAAAGGCTTTCAAAAGTACGGCTTCTTCTTGCAGAGCCTGAAAGAAAACACCCAAGAGCTGTTGAAAACAGAACAGTGAAAAACCAAGCAGTAACAAAACTAGACATTTTTTATGCATCTTGTGTGCCTTCCCCGCCTGCTGGTAAAAATGTATGTACACGCGCCTGGACGCTTGAGTCCCTCAATATAAAACGCGATATTTCCCATCAAGAGAACGTATAATGGTCACTCAGCAGCCAGTGGGAACGCTGGAAACGCATCGATGTCGAGCCGGAAAAAATGTTACGTATACGCCCTCGTGTGCGATCTAAAGTCATTAAGTTCAGCCGTAACATGCCACCTTTAGAATAAAACGTGTCCGTTTCTTAAAGGCCCTCAGAGCCTGAAAGAAAACACCCAGGAGCTGTTGAAAACAGAACAGCGAAAAACCAAGCAGTAACAAAACTAGACATTTTTTATGCATTTTGTGTGCCTTCCCCGCCTGCTGGTAAAAATGTATGTACACGCGCCTGGACGCCTGTGTCCCTCAATATAAAATGCGTTGTTTCCCATCAAGAGAACGTATAATGGTCGTTCAGCAGCCAGTGGAGAACGCTGGAAACGCATCGATGTCGAGCCCGAAAAAAATGCTACGTATACGCCCCCGTGTGCGATCTAAAGTCACTAAAATCAGCCGTAACATGCCACCTTTAGAATAAAACGTGTCCGTTTCTTAAAGGCCCTCAGAGCCTGAAAGAAAACACCCAGGAGCTGTTGAAAACAGAACAGTGAAAAACCAAGCAGTAACAAAACTAGATATTTTTCATGCATTTCGTGTGCTTTCCTCGCCTGCTGGTAAAAATGTATGTACACGCGCCTGGACGCTTGTGTCCCTCAATACAAAATGCGTTATTTCCCATCAAGAGAACGTATAATGGTCACTCAGCTGCCAGTGGAAAGCGCTGAAAACGCATGGATGTTGAGCCCGAAAAAAATGCTACGTATACGCCCCCGTGTGCGATCTAAAGTCACTAAAATCAGCCGTAACATGCCACCTTTAGAATAAAACGTGTCCGTTTCTTAAAGGCCCTCAGAGCCTGAAAGAAAACACCCAGGAGCTGTTGAAAACAGAACAGTGAAAAATCAAGCAGTAACAAAACTAGATATTTTTCATGCATTTCGTGTGCTTTCCTCGCCTGCTGGTAAAAATGTATGTACACGCGCCTGGACGCTTGTGTCCCTCAATACAAAATGCGTTATTTCCCATCAAGAGAACGTATAATGGTCACTCAGCTGCCAGTGGAAAGCGCTGAAAACGCATGGATGTTGAGCCCGAAAAAAATGCTACGTATACGCCCCCGTGTGCGATCTAAAGTCACTAAAATCAGCCGTAACATGCCACCTTTAGAATAAAACGTGTCCGTTTCTTAAAGGCCCTCAGAGCCTGAAAGAAAACACCCAGGAGCTGTTGAAAACAGAACAGTGAAAAACCAAGCAGTAACAAAACTAGATATTTTTCATGCATTTCGTGTGCTTTCCTCGCCTGCTGATAGAAATGTATGTACACGCGCCTGGACGCTTGTGTCCCTCAATACAAAATGCGTTATTTCCCATCAAGAGAACGTATAATGGTCACTCAGCTGCCAGTGGAGAACGCTGAAAACGCATGGATGTTGAGCCCGAAAAAAATGTTACGTATACGCCCCCGTGTGCGGTGCAAAGTCATTAAAATCAGCTGCAACACGCCACCCTCAGAATAAAACGCTTCGGTTTGTTAAAGGCTTTCAAAAGCACGGCTTCCTCTTGCAGAGCCTGAAAGAAAACACCCAGGAGCTGTTGAAAACAGAACAGCGAAAAACCAAGCAGTAACAAAACTAGACATTTTTTATGCATTTTGTGTGCCTTCCCCGCCTGCTGGTAAAAATGTATGTACACGCGCCTGGACGCCTGTGTCCCTCAATATAAAATGCGTTGTTTCCCATCAAGAGAACGTATAATGGTCGTTCAGCAGCCAGTGGAGAACGCTGGAAACGCATCGATGTCGAACCCGAAAAAAATGTTACGTATACGCCCCCGTGGGCGGTGCAAAGTCATTAAAATCAGCTGCAACACGACACCCTCAGAATAAAACGCTTCGGTTTGTTAAAGGCTTTCAAAAGCACGGCTTCCTCTTGCAGAGCCTGAAAGAAAACCCCCAGGAGCTGTTGAAAACAGAACAGCGAAAAACCAAGCAGTAACAAAACTAGACATTTTTTATGCATTTTGTGTGCCTTCCCCGCCTGCTGGTAAAAATGTATGTACACGCGCCTGGACGCCTGTGTCCCTCAATACAAAATGCGTTGTTTCCCATCAAGAGAACGTATAATGGTCGTTCAGCAGCCAGTGGAGAACGCTGGAAACGCATCGATGTCGAGCCCGAAAAAAATGTTACGTATACGCCCCCGTGTGCGGTGCAAAGTCATTAAAATCAGCTGCAACACGCCACCCTCAGAATAAAACGCTTCGGTTTGTTAAAGGCTTTCAAAAGCACGGCTTCCTCCTGCAGAGCCTGAAAGAAAACACCCAGGAGCTGTTGAAAACAGAACAGTGAAAAACCAAACAGTAACAAGACTAGACATTTTTTATGCATTTCGTGTGCCTTCCCCGCCTGCTGGTAAAAATGTATGTACACGCGCCTGGACGCTTGTGTCCCTCAATATAAAATGAGTTATTTCCCATCGAGAGAACGTATAATTGTCACTCAGCAGCGAGTGGAGAACGCTGGAAACGCATCGATGTCGAGCCGGAAAAAATGTTACGTATACGCCCCCGTGTGCGGTGCAAAGGCATTAAAATCAGCTGCAACACAATACCCTCAGAATAAAACGCTTCGATTTGTTAAGGGCTTTCAAAAGCACGGCCTCCTCTTGCAGAGCCTGAAAGAAAACACCCAGGAGCTGTTGAAAACAGAACAGTGAAAAACCAAACAGTAACAAGACTAGACATTTTTTATGCATTTCGTGTGCCTTCCCCGCCTGCTGGTAAAAATGTATGTACACGCGCTTGGACGCTTGTGTCCCTCAATATAAAATGCGTTGTTTCCCATCAAGAGAACGTATAATGGCAGCTAGTGGAGAACGCTGGAAACGCATCGATGTCGAGCCGGAAAAAATGTTACGTATACGCCCCCGTGTGCGGTGCAAAGTCATTAAAATCAGCTGCAACACAACACCCTCAGAATAAAACGCTTCGATTTGTTAAAGGCTTTCAAAAGCACGGCCTCCTCTTGCAGAGCCTGAAAGAAAACACCCAGGAGCTGTTGAAAACAGAACAGTGAAAAACCAAGCAGTAACAAAACTAGACATTTTTTATGCATTTCGTGTGCCTTCCTCGCCCGCTGATAAAAATGTATGTTCACGCGCCTGGACGCTTGTGTCCCTCAATATAAAATGCGTTATTTCCCATCGAGAGAACGTATAATGGTCACTCAGCAGCGAGTGGAGAACGCTGGAAACGCATCGATGTCGAGCCGGAAAAAATGTTACGTATACGCCCCCGTGTGCGGTGCAAAGTCATTAAAATCAGCTGCAACACACCACCCTCAGAATAAAACGCTTCGGTTTGTTAAAGGCTTTCAAAAGCACGGCTTCCTCTTGCAGAGCCTGAAAGAAAACACCCAGGAGCTGTTGAAAACAGAACAGTGAAAAACCAAGCAGTAACAAAACTAGACATTTTTTATGCATTTCGTGTGCTTTCCCCGCCCGCTGGTAAAAATGTATGTACACGCGCCTGGACGCTTGTGTCCCTCAATACGAAATGCGTTATTTCCCATCAAGAGAACGTATAATGGTCACTCAGCTGCCAGTGGAGAACGCTGAAAACGCATCGATTTCGAGCCCGAAAAAAATGTTACGTATACGCCCCCGTGTGCGGTGCAAAGTCATTAAAATCAGCTTCAACACGCCCAACTCAGAATAAAACACTTCGGTTTGTTAAAGGCTTTCAAAAGCATGGCTTCCTATTGCAGAGCCTGAAAGAAAACACCCAGGAGCTGTTGAAAACAGAACAGTGAAAAACCAAGCAGTAACAAAACTAGACAATTGTTATGCATTTCGTGTGCCTTCCCCGCCCGCTGGTAAAAATGCATGTACACGCGCCTGGACGCTTGTGTCCCTCAATACAAAATGCCTTATTTCCCATCAAGAGAACGTATAATGGTCACTCAGCTGCCAGTGGAGAACGCTGAAAACGCATCGATGTCGAGCCCGAAAAAAATGTTACGTATACGCCCCCGTGTGCGGTGCAAATTCATTAAAATCAGCTGCAACACGCCACCCTCAGAATAAAACGCTTCGGTTTGTTAAAGGCATTCAAAAGCACGGCTTCTTCTTGCAGAGCCTGAAAGAAAACACCTAGGAGCTGTTGAAAACAGAACAGTGAAAAACCGAGCAGTAACAAAACTAGACATTTTTTATGCATTTCGTGTGCCTTCCTCGCCCGCTGATAAAAATGTATGTACACGCGCCTGCACGCTTGTGTCCCTCAATATAAAATGCGTTGTTTCGAATCGAGAAAACGTGTAATCGTCACTCAGCAGCCAGTGGAGAACGCTGGAAACGCATCGATGTCGAACCGTAAAAAAATGTTAAGTATACGCCCCCGTGTGCGGTGCAAAGTCATTAAAATCAGCTGCAACACGCCACCCTCAGAATAAAACGCTTCGGATTGTTAAAGGCTTTCAAAAGTACGGCTTCTTCTAGCAGAGCCTGAAAGAAAACACCCAAGAGCTGTTGAAAACAGAACAGTGAAAAACCAAGCAGTAACAAAACTAGACATTTTTTATGCATTTTGTGTGCCTTCCCCGCCTGCTGGTAAAAATGTATGTACACGCGCCTGGACGCTTGAGTCCCTCAATATAAAATGCGATATTTCCCATCAAGAGAACGTATAATGGTCACTCAGCAGCCAGTGGAGAACGCTGGAAACGCATCGATGTCGAGCCGGAAAAAATGTTACGTATACTCCCCCGTGTGCGATCTAAAGTCATTAAAATCAGCCGTAACATGCCACCTTTAGAATAAAACGTGTCCGTTTCTTAAAGGCCCTCAGAGCCTGAAAGAAAACACCCAGGAGCTGTTGAAAACAGAACAGTGAAAAACCAAGCAGTAACAAAACTAGACATTTTTCATGCATTTCGTGTGCTTTCCTCGCCTGCTGGTAAAAATGTATGTACACGCGCCTGGACGCTTGTGTCCCTCAATACAAAATGCGTTATTTCCCATCAAGAGAACGTATAATGGTCACTCAGCTGCCAGTGGAGAGCGCTGAAAACGCATGGATGTTGAGCCCGAAAAAAATGTTACGTATACGCCCCCGTGTGCGATCTAAAGTCACTAAAATCAGCCGTAACATGCCACCTTTAGAATAAAACGTGTCCGTTTCTTAAAGGCCCTCAGAGCCTGAAAGAAAACATCCAGGAGCTGTTGAAAACAGAACAGTGAAAAATCAAGCAGTAACAAAACTAGACATTTTTCATGCATTTCGTGTGCTTTCCTCGCCTGCTGGTAAAAATGTATGTACACGCGCCTGGACGCTTGTGTCCCTCAATACAAAATGCGTTATTTCCCATCAAGAGAACGTATAATGGTCACTCAGCTGCCAGTGGAGAACGCTGAAAACGCATGGATGTTGAGCCCGAAAAAAATGTTACGTATACGCCCCCGTGTGCGGTGCAAAGTCATTAAAATCAGCTGCAACACGCCACCCTTAGAATAAAATGCTTCGGTTTGTTAAAGGCTTTCAAAAGCACGGCTTCCTCCTGCAGAGCCTGAAAGAAAACACCCAGGAGCTGTTGAAAACAGAACAGCGAAAAACCAAGCAGTAACAAAACTAGACATTTTTTATGCATTTTGTGTGCCTTCCCCGCCTGCTGGTAAAAATGTATGTACACGCGCCTGGACGCCTGTGTCTCTCAATATAAAATGCGTTGTTTCCCATCAAGAGAACGTATAATGGTCGTTCAGCAGCCAGTGGAGAACGCTGGAAACGCATCGATGTCGAGCCCGAAAAAAATGTTACGTATACGCCCCCGTGTGCGGTGCAAAGTCATTAAAATCAGCTGCAACACGCCACCCTCAGAATAAAATGCTTCGGTTTGTTAAAGGCTTTCAAAAGCACGGCTTCCTCCTGCAGAGCCTGAAAGAAAACACCCAGGAGCTGTTGAAAACAGAACAGTGAAAAACCAAACAGTAACAAGACTAGACATTTTTTTATGCATTTCGTGTGCCTTCCCCGCCTGCTGGTAAAAATGTATGTACACGCGCCTGGACGCTTGTGTCCCTCAATATAAAATGAGTTATTTCCCATCGAGAGAACGTATAATTGTCACTCAGCAGCCAGTGGAAAACGCTGGAAACGTATCGATGTCGAGCCCGAAAAAAATGTTACGTATACGCCCCCGTGTGCGGTGCAAAGTCATTAAAATCAGCTGCAACACGCCACCCTCAGAATAAAACGCTTCGGTTTGTTAAAGGCATTCAAAAGCACGGCTTCCTCTTGCAGAGCTTGAAAGAAAACACCCAGGAGCTGTTGAAAACAGAACAGTGAAAAACCAAGCAGTAAAAAAACTAGACATTTTTTATGCATTTCTTGTGCCCTCCTCGCCCGCTGATAAAAATGTATGTACACGCGCCTGGACGCTTGTGTCCCTCAATATAAAATGCGTTATTTCCCATCAAGAGAACGTATAATGGCAGCCAGTGGAGAACGCTGGAAACGCATCGATGTCGAGCCGGAAAAAATGTTACGTATACGCCCCCGTGTGCGGTGCAAAGTCATTAAAATCAGCTGCAACACGCCCCCCTCAGAATAAAACGCATCGGATTGTTAAAGGCTTTCAAAAGTACGGCTTCTCCTTGCAGAGCCTGAAAGAAAACAACCAGGAGCTGTTGAAAACAGAACAGTGAAAAACCAAGCAGTAACAAAACTTGACATTTTTTGTGCATTTCGTGTGCCTTCCCCGCCTGCTGGTAAAAATGTATGTACACGCGCTTGGACGCTTGTGTCCCTCAATATAAAATGTGGTGTTTCCCATCAAGAGAACGTATAATGGCAGCCAGTGGAGAACGCTGGAAACGCATCGATGTCGAGCCGGAAAAAATGTTACGTATACGCCCCCGTGTGCGGTGCAAAGTCATTAAAATCAGCTGCAACACGCCCCCCTCAGAATAAAACGCATCGGATTGTTAAAGGCTTTCAAAAGTACGGCTTCTCCTTGCAGAGCCTGAAAGAAAACAACCAGGAGCTGTTGAAAACAGAACAGTGAAAAACCAAGCAGTAACAAAACTAGACATTTTTCATGCATTTCGTGTGCTTTCCTCGCCTGCTGGTAAAAATGTATGTACACGCGCCTGGACGCTTGTGTCCCTCAATATAAAATGAGTTATTTCCCATCGAGAGAACGTATAATTGTCACTCAGCAGCCAGTGGAGAACGCTGGAAACGCATCGATGTCGAACCGAAAAAAAATGTTAAGTATACGCCCCCGTGTGCGGTGCAAAGTCATTAAAATCAGCTGCAACACGCCCCCCTCAGAATAAAACGCATCGGATTGTTAAAGGCTTTCAAAAGTACGGCTTCTCCTTGCAGAGCCTGAAAGAAAACAACCAGGAGCTGTTGAAAACAGAACAGTGAAAAACCAAGCAGTAACAAAACTTGACATTTTTTGTGCATTTCGTGTGCCTTCCCCGCCTGCTGGTAAAAATGTATGTACACGCGCTTGGACGCTTGTGTCCCTCAATATAAAATGCGTTGTTTCCCATCAAGAGAACGTATAATGGCAGCCAGTGGAGAACGCTGGAAACGCATCGATGTCGAGCCGGAAAAAATGTTACGTATACGCCCCCGTGTGCGGTGCAAAGTCATTAAAATCAGCTGCAACACGCCACCCTCAGAATAAAACGCTTCGGTTTGTTAAAGGCTTTCAAAAGCACGGCTTCCTCCTGCAGAGCCTGAAAGAAAATACCCAGGAGCTGTTGAAAACAGAACAGTGAAAAACCAAGCAGTAACAAAACTAGACATTTTTTATGCATTTCGTGTGCCTTCCTCGCCCGCTGATAAAAATGTATGTACACGCGCCTGGACGCTTGTGTCCCTCAATATAAAATGCGTTATTTCCCATCGAGAGAACGTATAATTGTCACTCAGCAGCGAGTGGAGAACGCTGGAAACGCATCGATGTCGAGCCGGAAAAAATGTTACGTATACGCCCCCGTGTGCGGTGCAAAGTCATTAAAATCAGCTGCAACACACCACCCTCAGAATAAAACGCTTCGGTTTGTTAAAGGCTTTCAAAAGCACGGCTTCCTCTTGCAGAGCCTGAAAGAAAACACCCAGGAGCTGTTGAAAACAGAACAGTGAAAAACCAAGCAGTAACAAAACTAGACATTTTTTATGCATTTCGTGTGCCTTCCCCGCCCGCTGGTAAAAATGTATGTACACGCGCCTGGACGCTTGTGTCCCTCAATACGAAATGCGTTATTTCCCATCAAGAGAACGTATAATGGTCACTCAGCTGCCAGTGGAGAACGCTGAAAACGCATCGATTTCGAGCCCGAAAAAAATGTTACGTATACGCCCCCGTGTGCGGTGCAAAAGTCATTAAAATCAGCTGCAACACGCCACCCTCAGAATAAAACGCTTCGGTTTGTTAAAGGCTTTCAAAAGCACGGCTTCCTCTTGCAGAGCCTGAAAGAAAACACCCAGAAGCTGTTGAAAACAGAACAGTGAAAAACCAAGCACTAACAAAACTAGACATTTTTTAGGCATTTCGTGTTCCTTCCCCGCCTGCTGGTAAAAAGTATGTACACGCGCCTGGACGCTTCTGTCCCTCAATACAAAATGCGTTATTTCCCATCAAGAGAACGTATAATGGTCACTCAGCTGCCAGTGGAGAACGCTGAAAACGCATTTATGTCGAGCGCGAAAAAAATGTTACCAATACGCCCCCGTGTGCGGTGCAAAGTCATTAAAATCAGCTTCAACACGCCCAACTCAGAATAAAACACTTCGGTTTGTTAAAGGCTTTTAAAAGCATGGCTTCCTATTGCAGAGCCTGAAAGAAAACACCCAGGAGCTGTTGGAAACAGAACAGCGAAAAACCAAGCAGTAACAAAACTAGACATTTTTTATGCATTTCGTGTGCCTTCCCCGCCCGCTGGTAAAAATGCATGTACACACGCCTGGACGCTTGTGTCCCTCATTACAAAATGCGTTATTTCCCATCAAGAGAACGTATAATGGTCACTCAGCTGCCAGTGGAGAACGCTGAAAACGCATCGATGTCGAGCCCGAAAAAAATTGTACGTATACGCCCCGTGTGCGGTGCAAAGTCATTAAAATCAGCTGCAACACGCCACCCTCAGAATAAAACGCTTCGGTTTGTTAAAGGCATTCAAAAGCACGGCTTCCTCTTGCAGAGCCTGAAAGAAAACACCTAGGAGCTGTTGAAAACAGAACAGTGAAAAACCAAGCAGTAACAAAACTAGACATTTTTTATGCATTTCGTGTGCCTTCCTCGCCCGCTGATAAAAATGTATGTACACGCGCCTGGACGCTTGTGTCCCTCAATATAAAATGCGTTGTTTCCCATCGAGAGAACGTATAATCGTCACTCAGCAGCCAGTGGAGAACGCTGGAAACGCATCGATGTCGAACCGAAAAAAAATGTTAAGTATACGCCCCCGTGTGCGGTGCAAAGTCATTAAAATCAGCTGCAACACGCCACCCTCAGAATAAAACGCTTCGGATTGTTAAAGGCTTTCAAAAGTACGGCTTCTTCTTGCAGAGCCTGAAAGAAAACACCCAAGAGCTGTTGAAAACAGAACAGTGAAAAACCAAGCAGTAACAAAACTAGACATTTTTTATGCATCTTGTGTGCCTTCCCCGCCTGCTGGTAAAAATGTATGTACACGCGCCTGGACGCTTGAGTCCCACAATATAAAACGCGATATTTCCCATCAAGAGAACGTATAATGGTCACTCAGCAGCCAGTGGAGAACGCTGGAAACGCATCGATGTCGAGCCGGAAAAAATGTTACGTATACGCCCCCGTGTGCGATCTAAAGTCATTAAGTTCAGCCGTAACATGCCACCTTTAGAATAAAACGTGTCCGTTTCTTAAAGGCCCTCAGAGCCTGAAAGAAAACATCCAGGAGCTGTTGAAAACAGAACAGTGAAAAACCAAGCAGTAACAAAACTAGACATTTTTCATGCATTTCGTGTGCTTTCCTCGCCTGCTGGTAAAAATGTATGTACACGCGCCTGGACGCTTGTGTCCCTCAATACAAAATGCGTTATTTCCCATCAAGAGAACGTATAATGGTCCTTCAGCTGCCAGTGGAAAGCGCTGAAAACGCATGGATGTTGAGCCCGAAAAAAATGCTACGTATACGCCCCCGTGTGCGATCTAAAGTCACTAAAATCAGCCGTAACATGCCACCTTTAGAATAAAACGTGTCCGTTTCTTAAAGGCCCTCAGAGCCTGAAAAAAAAACATCCAGGAGCTGTTGAAAACAGAACAGTGAAAAATCAAGCAGTAACAAAACTAGACATTTTTCATGCATTTCGTGTGCTTTCCTCGCCTGCTGGTAGAAATGTATGTACACGCGCCTGGACGCTTGTGTCCCTCAATACAAAATGCGTTATTTCCCATCAAGAGAACGTATAATGGTCACTCAGCTGCCAGTGGAGAACGCTGAAAACGCATGGATGTTGAGCCCGAAAAAAATGTTACGTATACGCCCCCGTGTGCGGTGCAAAGTCATTAAAATCAGCTGCAACACGCCACCCTCAGAATAAAACGCTTCGGTTTGTTAAAGGCTTTCAAAAGCACGGCTTCCTCTTGCAGAGCCTGAAAGAAAACACCCAGGAGCTGTTGAAAACAGAACAGCGAAAAACCAAGCAGTAACAAAACTAGACATTTTTTATGCATTTTGTGTGCCTTCCCCGCCTGCTGGTGAAAATGTATGTACACGCGCCTGGACGCCTGTGTCCCTCAATATAAAATGCGTTGTTTCCCATCAAGAGAACGTATAATGGTCGTTCAGCAGCCAGTGGAGAACGCTGGAAACGCATCGATGTCGAACCCGAAAAAAATGTTACGTATACGCCCCCGTGGGCGGTGCAAAGTCATTAAAATCAGCTGCAACACGACACCCTCAGAATAAAACGCTTCGGTTTGTTAAAGGCTTTCAAAAGCACGGCTACCTCTTGCAGAGCCTGAAAGAAAACACCCAGGAGCTGTTGAAAACAGAACAGTGAAAAACCAAGCAGTAACAGGACTAGACATTTTTTATGCATTTCGTGTGCCCTCCCCGCCTGCTGGTAAAAATGTATGTACACGCGCTTGGGCGCTTGTGTCCCTCAATATAAAATGCGTTGTTTCCCATCAAGAGAACGTATAATGGTCACTCAGCAGCCAGTGGAGAACGCTGGAAACGCATCGATGTCGAGCCCAAAAAAAATGTCACGTATACGCCACCGTGTGCGATGCAAAGTCATTAAAATCAGCTGCAACACGCCACCCTCAGAATAAAACGCTTCGGTTTGTTAAAGGCTTTCAAAAGCACGGCTTCCTCCTGCAGAGCCTGAAAGAAAACACCCAGGAGCGGTTGAAAACAGAACAGTGAAAAACCAAACAGTAACAAGACTAGACATTTTTTATGCATTTCGTGTGCCTTCCCCGCCTGCTGGTAAAAATGTATGTACACGCGCCTGGACGCTTGTGTCCCTCAATATAAAATGCGTTATTTCCCATCGAGAGAACGTATAATTGTCACTCAGCAGCCAGTGGAGAACGCTGGAAACGTATCGATGTCGAGCCCGAAAAAAATGTTACGTATACGCCCCCGTGTGCGGTGCAAAGTCATTAAAATCTGCTGCAACACGCCACCCTCAGAATAAAACGCGTCGGTTTGTTAAAGGCATTCAAAAGCACGGCTTCCTCTTGCAGAGCCTGAAAGAAAACACCCAGGAGCTGTTGAAAACAGAACAGTGAAAAACCAAGCAGTAACAAAACTAGACATTTTTTATGCATTTTGTGTGCCTTCCCCGCCTGCTGGTAAAAATGTATGTACACGCGCCTGGACGCTTGTGTCCCTCAATATAAAATGCGATATTTCCCATCAAGAGAACGTATTATGGTCACTCAGCAGCCAGTGGAGAACGCTGGAACCGCATCGATGTCGAGCCAGAAAAAATGTTACGTATACGCCCCGTGTGCGGTCTAAAGTCATTAAAATCAGCCGTAACATGCCACCTTTAGAATAAAACGTGTCCGTTTCTTAAAGGCCCTCAGAGCCTGAAAGAAAACATCCAGGAGCTGTTGAAAACAGAACAGTGAAAAATCAAGCAGTAACTAAACTAGACATTTTTCATGCATTTCGTGTGCTTTCCTCGCCTGCTGGTAAAAATGTATGTACACGCGCCTGGACGCTTGTGTCCCTCAATACAAAATGCGTTATTTCCCATCAAGAGAACGTATAATGGTCACTCAGCTGCCAGTGGAGAACGCTGAAAACGCATGGATGTTGAGCCCGAAAAAAATGTTACGTATACGCCCCCGTGTGCGGTGCAAAGTCATTAAAATCAGCTGCAACACGCCACCCTCAGAATAAAACGCTTCGGTTTGTTTTAGGCTTTCAAAAGCACGGCTTCCTCTTCCAGAGCTTGAAAGAAAACACCCAGGAGCTGTTGAAAACAGAACAGTGAAAAACCAAGCAGTAACGAAACTAGACATTTCTTGTGCATTTCGTGTGCCTTCCCCGCCTGCTGGTAAAAATGTATGTACACGCCCTTGGACGCTTGTGTCCCTCAATATAAAATGCGTTGTTTCCCATCAAGAGAACGTATAAAGGTCGTTCAGCAGCCAGTGGAGAACGCTGGAAACGCATCGATGTCGAGTCCGAAAAAAATGTTACGTATACGCCCCCGTGTGCGGTGCAAGGTCATTAAAATCAGCTGCAGCACGCCACCCTCAGAATAAAACGCTTCGGTTTGTTAAAGGCTTTCAAAAGCACGGCTTCCTCTTGCAGAGCCTGAAAGAAAACACCCAGGTGCTGTTGAAAACAGAACAGTGAAAAACCAAGCAGTAACAGGACTAGACATTTTTTTATGCATTTCGTGTGCCCTCCCCGTCGAGCCCGAAAAAAATGTTACGTATACGCCCCCGTGTGCGGTGCAAAATCATTAAAATCAGCTGCAACACGCCACCCTCAGAATAAAACGCTTCGGTTTGTTAAAGGCTTTCAAAACCACGGCTTCCTCCTGCAGAGCCTGAAAGAAAACACCCAGGAGCTGTTGAAAACAGAACAGTGAAAAACCAGACAGTAACAAGACTAGACATTTTTTATGCATTTCGTGTGCCTTCCCCGCCTGCTAGTAAAAATGTATGTACACGCGCTTGGGCGCTTGTGTCCCTCAATATAGAATGCGTTGTTTCCCATCAAGAGAACGTATAATGGCAGCCAGTGGAGAACGCTGGAAACGCATCGATGTCGAACCCGAAAAAAATGTTACATATACGCCTCCGTGTGCGGTTCAAATTCATTTAAATCAGCTTTAACACGCCACCCAGAGAATAAGACGCGTTCGTTTCTTAAAGGCCTGCAAAAGCACAGCTTCCACTTGCAGAGCCTGAAAGAAAACACCCAGGAGCTGTTGAAAACAGAACAGTGAAAAACCAAGCAGTAATAAAACTAGACTTTTTATGCATTTCGTGTGCTTTCCTCGCCTGCTGGTAAAAATGTATGTACACGCGCCTGAACGCTTGTGTCCCTCAATACATCAATTATTTCCCATCAAGAGAACGTATAATGGTCACTCAGCTGCCAGTGGAGAACGCTGAAAACGCATGGATGTCGAGCCCGAAAAAAATGTTACGTATACGCCCCGTGTGCGGTGCAAAGTCATTAAAATCAGCTGCAACACGCCACCCTCAGAATAAAATGCTTCGGTTTGTTAAGGGCTTTCAAAAGCACGGCTTCCTCTTGCAGAGCTTGAAAGAAAACACCCAGGAGCTTTTGAAAACAGAACAGTGAAAAACCAAGCAGTAACAAAACTAGACATTTTTTATGCATTTCGTGTGCCTTCCCCGCCTGCTGGTAAAAATGTATGTACACGCGCTTGGACGCTTGTATCCCTCAATACAAAATGCGATATTTCCCATCATGAGAACGTATAATGGTCACTCAGCTGCCAGTGGAGAACGCTGAAAACGCATCGATGTCGAGCCCGAAAAAAATGTTACGTATACGCCCCGTGTGCGGTGCAAAGTCATTAAAATCAGCTGCAACACGCCACCCTCAGAATAAAACGCTTCGGACTGTTAAAGGCTTTCAAAAGTACGGCTTCTTCTTGCAGAGCCTGAAAGAAAACACCCAGGAGCTCTTGAAAACAGAACAGCGAAAAACCAAGCAGTAACAAAACCAGACATTTTTTATGCATTTCGTGTGCCTTCCCCGCCCGCTGGTAAAAACGTATGTACACGCGCCTGGACGCTTGTGTCCCTCAATACAAAATGCGTTATTTCCCATCAAGAGAACGTATAATGGTCACTCAGCTGCCAGGAGAACGCTGAAAACGCATCGATGTCGAGCCCGAAAAAGATGTTACGTATAAGCCCCCGTGTGCGGTGCAAATTCATTAAAATCAGCTGCAACACGCCACCCTCAGAATAAAACGCTTCGGTTTGTTAAAGGCTTTCAAAAGCACGGCTTCATCTTGCAGAGCCTGAAAGAAAACACCCAGGAGCTGTTGAAAACAGAACAGTGAAAAACCAAGCAATAACAAAACTAGACATTTCTTATGCATTTCGTGTGCCTTCCTCGCCCGCTGATAAAAATGTATGTACACGCGCCTGGATGCTTGTGTCCCTCAATATAAAATGCGTTATTTCCCATCGAGAGAACGTATAATTGTCACTCAGTAGCCAGTGGAGAACGCTGGAAACGCATCGATGTCGAGCCCGAAAAAGATGTTACGTATACGCCCCCGTGTGCGGTGCAAAGTCATTAAAATCAGCTGCAACACGCCACCCTCAGAATAAAACGCTTCGGTTTGTTAAAGGCTTTCAAAAGCACGGCTTCATCTTGCAGAGCCTGAAAGAAAACACCCAGGAGCTGTTGAAAACAGAACAGTGAAAAACCAAGCAATAACAAAACTAGACATTTCTTATGCATTTCGTGTGCCTTCCTCGCCCGCTGATAAAAATGTATGTACACGCGCCTGGATGCTTGTGTCCCTCAATATAAAATGCGTTATTTCCCATCGAGAGAACGTATAATTGTCACTCAGTAGCCAGTGGAGAACGCTGGAAACGCATCGTTGTCGAGCCCGAAAAAGATGTTACGTATACGCCCCCGTGTGCGGTGCAAAGTCATTAAAATCAGCTGCAACACGCCACCTTCAGAATAAAACGCTTCGGTTTGTTAAAGGCTTTCAAAAGCACGGCTTCCTCTTGCAGAGCCTGAAAGAAAACACCCAGGAGCTGTTGAAAACAGAACAGTGAAAAACCAAGCAGTAACAGGACTAGACATTTTTTATGCATTTCGTGTGCCCTCCCCGCCTGCTGGTAAAAATGTATGTACACGCGCTTGGGCGCTTGTGTCCCTCAATATAAAATGCGTTGTTTCCCATCAAGAGAACGTATAATGGTCACTCAGCAGCCAGTGGAGAACGCTGGAAACGCATCGATGTCGAGCCCAAAAAAAATGTCACGTATACGCCACCGTGTGCGATGCAAAGTCATTAAAATCAGCTGCAACACGCCACCCTCAGAATAAAACGCTTCGGTTTGTTAAAGGCTTTCAAAAGCACGGCTTCCTCCTGCAGAGCCTGAAAGAAAACACCCAGGAGCGGTTGAAAACAGAACAGTGAAAAACCAAGCAGTAACAGGACTAGACATTTTTTATGCATTTCGTGTGCCCTCCCCGCCTGCTGGTAAAAATGTATGTACACGCGCTTGGGCGCTTGTGTCCCTCAATATAAAATGCGTTGTTTCCCATCAAGAGAACGTATAATGGTCACTCAGCAGCCAGTGGAGAACGCTGGAAACGCATCGATGTCGAGCCCAAAAAAAATGTCACGTATACGCCACCGTGTGCGATGCAAAGTCATTGAAATCAGCTGCAACACGCCACCCTCAGAATAAAACGCTTCGGTTTGTTAAAGGCTTTCAAAAGCACGGCTTCAGAACAGTGAAAAACCAAACAGTAACAAGACTAGACATTTTTTATGCATTTCGTGTGCCTTCCCCGCCTGCTGGTAAAAATGTATGTACACGCGCCTGGACGCTTGTGTCCCTCAATATAAAATGCGTTATTTCCCATCGAGAGAACGTATAATTGTCACTCAGCAGCCAGTGGAGAACGCTGGAAACGTATCGATGTCGAGCCCGAAAAAAATGTTACGTATACGCCCCCGTGTGCGGTGCAAAGTCATTAAAATCTGCTGCAACACGCCACCCTCAGAATAAAACGCGTCGGTTTGTTAAAGGCATTCAAAAGCACGGCTTCCTCTTGCAGAGCCTGAAAGAAAACACCCAGGAGCTGTTGAAAACAGAACAGTGAAAAACCAAGCAGTAACAAAACTAGACATTTTTTATGCATTTTGTGTGCCTTCCCCGCCTGCTGGTAAAAATGTATGTACACGCGCCTGGACGCTTGTGTCCCTCAATATAAAATGCGATATTTCCCATCAAGAGAACGTATTATGGTCACTCAGCAGCCAGTGGAGAACGCTGGAAACGCATCGATGTCGAGCCAGAAAAAATGTTACGTATACGCCCCGTGTGCGGTCTAAAGTCATTAAAATCAGCCGTAACATGCCACCTTTAGAATAAAACGTGTCCGTTTCTTAAAGGCCCTCAGAGCCTGAAAGAAAACATCCAGGAGCTGTTGAAAACAGAACAGTGAAAAATCAAGCAGTAACTAAACTAGACATTTCTTGTGCATTTCGTGTGCCTTCCCCGCCTGCTGGTAAAAATGTATGTACACGCCCTTGGACGCTTGTGTCCCTCAATATAAAATGCGTTGTTTCCCATCAAGAGAACGTATAAAGGTCGTTCAGCAGCCAGTGGAGAACGCTGGAAACGCATCGATGTCGAGTCCGAAAAAAATGTTACGTATACGCCCCCGTGTGCGGTGCAAGGTCATTAAAATCAGCTGCAGCACGCCCCCCTCAGAATAAAACGCTTCGGTTTGTTAAAGGCTTTCAAAAGCACGGCTTCCTCCTGCAGAGCTTGAAAGAAAACACCCAGGAGCTGTTGAAAACAGAACAGTGAAAAACCAGACAGTAACAAGACTAGACATTTTTTATGCATTTCGTGTGCCTTCCCCGCCTGCTAGTAAAAATGTATGTACACGCGCTTGGGCGCTTGTGTCCCTCAATATAGAATGCGTTGTTTCCCATCAAGAGAACGTATAATGGCAGCCAGTGGAGAACGCTGGAAACGCATCGATGTCGAACCCGAAAAAAATGTTACATATACGCCTCCGTGTGCGGTTCAAATTCATTTAAATCAGCTTTAACACGCCACCCAGAGAATAAGACGCGTTCGTTTCTTAAAGGCCTGCAAAAGCACAGCTTCCACTTGCAGAGCCTGAAAGAAAACACCCAGGAGCTGTTGAAAACAGAACAGTGAAAAACCAAGCAGTAATAAAACTAGACTTTTTATGCATTTCGTGTGCTTTCCTCGCCTGCTGGTAAAAATGTATGTACACGCGCCTGAACGCTTGTGTCCCTCAATACAAAATGCGTTATTTCCCATCAAGAGAACGTATAATGGTCACTCAGCTGCCAGTGGAGAACGCTGAAAACGCATGGATGTCGAGCCCGAAAAAAATGTTACGTATACGCCCCGTGTGCGGTGCAAAGTCATTAAAATCAGCTGCAACACGCCACCCTCAGAATAAAATGCTTCGGTTTGTTAAGGGCTTTCAAAAGCACGGCTTCCTCTTGCAGAGCTTGAAAGAAAACACCCAGGAGCTTTTGAAAACAGAACAGTGAAAAACCAAGCAGTAACAAAACTAGACATTTTTTATGCATTTCGTGTGCCTTCCCCGCCTGCTGGTAAAAATGTATGTACACGCGCTTGGACGCTTGTATCCCTCAATACAAAATGCGATATTTCCCATCATGAGAACGTATAATGGTCACTCAGCTGCCAGTGGAGAACGCTGAAAACGCATCGATGTCGAGCCCGAAAAAAATGTTACGTATACGCCCCGTGTGCGGTGCAAAGTCATTAAAATCAGCTGCAACACGCCACCCTCAGAATAAAACGCTTCGGACTGTTAAAGGCTTTCAAAAGTACGGCTTCTTCTTGCAGAGCCTGAAAGAAAACACCCAGGAGCTCTTGAAAACAGAACAGCGAAAAACCAAGCAGTAACAAAACCAGACATTTTTTATGCATTTCGTGTGCCTTCCCCGCCCGCTGGTAAAAACGTATGTACACGCGCCTGGACGCTTGTGTCCCTCAATACAAAATGCGTTATTTCCCATCAAGAGAACGTATAATGGTCACTCAGCTGCCAGGAGAACGCTGAAAACGCATCGATGTCGAGCCCGAAAAAGATGTTACGTATAAGCCCCCGTGTGCGGTGCAAAGTCATTAAAATCAGCTGCAACACGCCACCCTCAGAATAAAACGCTTCGGTTTGTTAAAGGCTTTCAAAAGCACGGCTTCATCTTGCAGAGCCTGAAAGAAAACACCCAGGAGCTGTTGAAAACAGAACAGTGAAAAACCAAGCAATAACAAAACTAGACATTTCTTATGCATTTCGTGTGCCTTCCTCGCCCGCTGATAAAAATGTATGTACACGCGCCTGGATGCTTGTGTCCCTCAATATAAAATGCGTTATTTCCCATCGAGAGAACGTATAATTGTCACTCAGTAGCCAGTGGAGAACGCTGGAAACGCATCGATGTCGAGCCCGAAAAAGATGTTACGTATACGCCCCCGTGTGCGGTGCAAAGTCATTAAAATCAGCTGCAACACGCCACCCTCAGAATAAAACGCTTCGGTTTGTTAAAGGCTTTCAAAAGCACGGCTTCATCTTGCAGAGCCTGAAAGAAAACACCCAGGAGCTGTTGAAAACAGAACAGTGAAAAACCAAGCAATAACAAAACTAGACATTTCTTATGCATTTCGTGTGCCTTCCTCGCCCGCTGATAAAAATGTATGTACACGCGCCTGGATGCTTGTGTCCCTCAATATAAAATGCGTTATTTCCCATCGAGAGAACGCATAATTGTCACTCAGTAGCCAGTGGAGAACGCTGGAAACGCATCGATGTCGAGCCCGAAAAAGATGTTACGTATACGCCCCCGTGTGCGGCGCAAAGTCATTAAAATCAGCTGCAACACGCCACCTTCAGAATAAAACGCTTCGGTTTGTTAAAGGCTTTCAAAAGCACGGCTTCCTCTTGCAGAGCCTGAAAGAAAACACCCAGGAGCTGTTGAAAACAGAACAGTGAAAAACCAAGCAGTAACAGGACTAGACATTTTTTATGCATTTCGTGTGCCCTCCCCGCCTGCTGGTAAAAATGTATGTACACGCGCTTGGGCGCTTGTGTCCCTCAATATAAAATGCGTTGTTTCCCATCAAGAGAACGTATAATGGTCACTCAGCAGCCAGTGGAGAACGCTGGAAACGCATCGATGTCGAGCCCAAAAAAAATGTCACGTATACGCCACCGTGTGCGATGCAAAGTCATTAAAATCAGCTGCAACACGCCACCCTCAGAATAAAACGCTTCGGTTTGTTAAAGGCTTTCAAAAGCACGGCTTCCTCCTGCAGAGCCTGAAAGAAAACACCCAGGAGCGGTTGAAAACAGAACAGTGAAAAACCAAACAGTAACAAGACTAGACATTTTTTATGCATTTCGTGTGCCTTCCCCGTCTGCTGGTAAAAATGTATGTACATCCGCCTGGACGCTTGTGTCCCTCAATATAAAATGCGTTATTTCCCATCGAGAGAACGTATAATTGTCACTCAGCAGCCAGTGGAGAACGCTGGAAACGTATCGATGTCGAGCCCGAAAAAAATGTTACGTATACGCCCCCGTGTGCGGTGCAAAGTCATTAAAATCTGCTGCAACACGCCACCCTCAGAATAAAACGCCTCGGTTTGTTAAAGGCATTCAAAAGCACGGCTTCCTCTTGCAGAGCCTGAAAGAAAACACCCAGGAGCTGTTGAAAACAGAACAGTGAAAAACCAAGCAGTAACAAAACTAGACATTTTTTATGCATTTTGTGTGCCTTCCCCGCCTGCTGGTAAAAATGTATGTACACGCGCCTGGACGCTTGTGTCCCTCAATATAAAATGCGATATTTCCCATCAAGAGAACGTATTATGGTCACTCAGCAGCCAGTGGAGAACGCTGGAAACGCATCGATGTCGAGCCAGAAAAAATGTTACGTATACGCCCCGTGTGCGGTCTAAAGTCATTAAAATCAGCCGTAACATGCCACCTTTAGAATAAAACGTGTCCGTTTCTTAAAGGCCCTCAGAGCCTGAAAGAAAACATCCAGGAGCTGTTGAAAACAGAACAGTGAAAAATCAAGCAGTAACTAAACTAGACATTTTTGATGCATTTCGTGTGCTTTCCTCGCCTGCTGGTAAAAATGTATGTACACGCGCCTGGACGCTTGTGTCCCTCAATACAAAATGCGTTATTTCCCATCAAGAGAACGTATAATGGTCACTCAGCTGCCAGTGGAGAACGCTGAAAACGCATGGATGTTGAGCCCGAAAAAAATGTTACGTATACGCCCCCGTGTGCGGTGCAAAGTCATTAAAATCAGCTGCAACACGCCACCCTCAGAATAAAACGCTTCGGTTTGTTTTAGGCTTTCAAAAGCACGGCTTCCTCTTCCAGAGCTTGAAAGAAAACACCCAGGAGCTGTTGAAAACAGAACAGTGAAAAACCAAGCAGTAACGAAACTAGATATTTTTTGTGCATTTCGTGTGCCTTCCCCGCCTGCTGGTAAAAATGTATGTACACGCCCTTGGACGCTTGTGTCCCTCAATATAAAATGCGTTGTTTCCCATCAAGAGAACGTATAAAGGTCGTTCAGCAGCCAGTGGAGAACGCTGGAAAGGCATCGATGTCGTGTCCGAAAAAAATGTTACGTATACGCCCCCGTGTGCGGTGCAAGGTCATTAAAATCAGCTGCAACACGCCACCCTCAGAATAAAACGCTTCGGTTTGTTAAAGGCTTTCAAAAGCACGGCTTCCTCTTGCAGAGCCTGAAAGAAAACACCCAGGTGCTGTTGAAAACAGAACAGTGAAAAACCAAGCAGTAACAGGACTAGACATTTTTTTATGCATTTCGTGTGCCCTCCCCGTCGAGCCCGAAAAAAATGTTACGTATACGCCCCCGTGTGCGGTGCAAAATCATTAAAATCAGCTGCAACACGCCACCCTCAGAATAAAACGCTTCGGTTTGTTAAAGGCTTTCAAAACCACGGCTTCCTCCTGCAGAGCCTGAAAGAAAACACCCAGGAGCTGTTGAAAACAGAACAGTGAAAAACCAGACAGTAACAAGACTAGACATTTTTTATGCATTTCGTGTGCCTTCCCCGCCTGCTAGTAAAAATGTATGTACACGCGCTTGGGCGCTTGTGTCCCTCAATATAGAATGCGTTGTTTCCCATCAAGAGAACGTATAATGGCAGCCAGTGGAGAACGCTGGAAACGCATCGATGTCGAACCCGAAAAAAATGTTACATATACGCCTCCGTGTGCGGTTCAAATTCATTTAAATCAGCTTTAAAACGCCACCCTGAGAATAAGACGCGTTCGTTTCTTAAAGGCCTGCAAAAGCACAGCTTCCACTTGCAGAGCCTGAAAGAAAACACCCAGGAGCTGTTGAAAACAGAACAGTGAAAAACCAAGCAGTAATAAAACTAGACTTTTTATGCATTTCGTGTGCTTTCCTCGCCTGCTGGTAAAAATGTATGTACACGCGCCTGAACGCTTGTGTCCCTCAATACAAAATGCGTTATTTCCCATCAAGAGAACGTATAATGGTCACTCAGCTGCCAGTGGAGAACGCTGAAAACGCATGGATGTCGAGCCCGAAAAAAATGTTACGTATACGCCCCGTGTGCGGTGCAAAGTCATTAAAATCAGCTGCAACACGCCACCCTCAGAATAAAATGCTTCGGTTTGTTAAGGGCTTTCAAAAGCACGGCTTCCTCTTGCAGAGCTTGAAAGAAAACACCCAGGAGCTTTTGAAAACAGAACAGTGAAAAACCAAGCAGTAACAAAACTAGACATTTTTTATGCATTTCGTGTGCCTTCCCCGCCTGCTGGTAAAAATGTATGTACACGCGCTTGGACGCTTGTATCCCTCAATACAAAATGCGATATTTCCCATCATGAGAACGTATAATGGTCACTCAGCTGCCAGTGGAGAACGCTGAAAACGCATCGATGTCGAGCCCGAAAAAAATGTTACGTATACGCCCCGTGTGCGGTGCAAAGTCATTAAAATCAGCTGCAACACGCCACCTTCAGAATAAAACGCTTCGGATTGTTAAAGGCTTTCAAATGTACGGCTTCTTCTTGCAGAGCCTGAAAGAAAACACCCAGGAGCTGTTCAAAACAGAACAGTGAAAAACCAAGCAGTAACAAAACTAGACATTTTTTATGCATTTCGTGTGCCTTCCCCGCCTGCTCGTAAAAATGTATGTACACGCGCCTGGACGCTTGTATCCCTCAATACAAAATGCGTTATTTCCCGTCAAGAGAACGTATAATGGTCACTCAGCAGCCAGTGGAGAACGCTGGAAACGCATCGATGTCGAGCCGGAAAAAATGTTACGTATACGCCCCCGTGTGCGGTCTAAAGTCATTAAAATCAGCCGTAACATGCCACCTTTAGAATAAAACGTGTCCGTTTCTTAAAGGCCCTCAGAGCCTGAATGAAAACATCCAGGAGCTGTTGAAAACAGAACAGTGAAAAATCAAGCAGTAACAAAACTAGACATTTTTCATGCATTTCGTGTGCTTTCCTCGCCTGCTGGTAAAAATGTATGTACACGCGCCTGGACGCTTGTGTCCCTCAATACAAAATGCGTTATTTCCCATCAAGAGAACGTATAATGGTCACTCAGCTGCCAGTGGAGAACGCTGAAAACGCATGGATCTTGAGCCCGAAAAAAATGTTACGTATACGCCCCCGTGTGCGGTGCAAAGTCATTAAAATCAGCTGCAACACGCCACCCTCAGAATAAAACGCTTCGGTTTGTTTTAGGCTTTCAAAAGCACGGCTTCCTCTTCCAGAGCTTGAAAGAAAACACCCAGGAGCTGTTGAAAACAGAACAGTGAAAAACCAAGCAGTAACGAAACTAGACATTTTTTGCGCATTTCGTGTGCCTTCCCCGCCTGCTGGTAAAAATGTATGTACACGCCCTTGGACGCTTGTGTCCCTCAATATAAAATGCGTTGTTTCCCATCAAGAGAACGTATAAAGGTCGTTCAGCTGCCAGTGGAGAACGCTGGAAACGCATCGATGTCGAGTCCGAAAAAAATGTTACGTATACGCCCCCGTGTGCGGTGCAAGGTCATTAAAATCAGCTGCAACACGCCACCCTCAGAATAAAACGCTTCGGTTTGTTAAAGGCTTTCAAAAGCACGGCTTCCTCTTGCAGAGCCTGAAAGAAAACACCCAGGTGCTGTTGAAAACAGAACAGTGAAAAACCAAGCAGTAACAGGACTAGACATTTTTTTATGCATTTCGTGTGCCCTCCCCGTCGAGCCCGAAAAAAATGTTACGTATACGCCCCCGTGTGCGGTGCAAAATCATTAAAATCAGCTGCAACACGCCACCCTCAGAATAAAACGCTTCGGTTTGTTAAAGGCTTTCAAAACCACGGCTTCCTCCTGCAGAGCCTGAAAGAAAACACCCAGGAGCTGTTGAAAACAGAACAGTGAAAAACCAGACAGTAACAAGACTAGACATTTTTTATGCATTTCGTGTGCCCTCCCCGTCGAGCCCGAAAAAAATGTTACGTATACGCCCCCGTGTGCGGTGCAAAATCATTAAAATCAGCTGCAACACGCCACCCTCAGAATAAAACGCTTCGGTTTGTTAAAGGCTTTCAAAACCACGGCTTCCTCCTGCAGAGCCTGAAAGAAAACACCCAGGAGCTGTTGAAAACAGAACAGTGAAAAACCAGACAGTAACAAGACTAGACATTTTTTATGCATTTCGTGTGCCTTCCCCGCCTGCTAGTAAAAATGTATGTACACGCGCTTGGGCGCTTGTGTCCCTCAATATAGAATGCGTTGTTTCCCATCAAGAGAACGTATAATGGCAGCCAGTGGAGAACGCTGGAAACGCATCGATGTCGAACCCGAAAAAAATGTTACATATACGCCTCCGTGTGCGGTTCAAATTCATTTAAATCAGCTTTAAAACGCCACCCTGAGAATAAGACGCGTTCGTTTCTTAAAGGCCTGCAAAAGCACAGCTTCCACTTGCAGAGCCTGAAAGAAAACACCCAGGAGCTGTTGAAAACAGAACAGTGAAAAACCAAGCAGTAATAAAACTAGACTTTTTATGCATTTCGTGTGCTTTCCTCGCCTGCTGGTAAAAATGTATGTACACGCGCCTGAACGCTTGTGTCCCTCAATACAAAATGCGTTATTTCCCATCAAGAGAACGTATAATGGTCACTCAGCTGCCAGTGGAGAACGCTGAAAACGCATGGATGTCGAGCCCGAAAAAAATGTTACGTATACGCCCCGTGTGCGGTGCAAAGTCATTAAAATCAGCTGCAACACGCCACCCTCAGAATAAAATGCTTCGGTTTGTTAAGGGCTTTCAAAAGCACGGCTTCCTCTTGCAGAGCTTGAAAGAAAACACCCAGGAGCTTTTGAAAACAGAACAGTGAAAAACCAAGCAGTAACAAAACTAGACATTTTTTATGCATTTCGTGTGCCTTCCCCGCCTGCTGGTAAAAATGTATGTACACGCGCTTGGACGCTTGTATCCCTCAATACAAAATGCGATATTTCCCATCATGAGAACGTATAATGGTCACTCAGCTGCCAGTGGAGAACGCTGAAAACGCATCGATGTCGAGCCCGAAAAAAATGTTACGTATACGCCCCGTGTGCGGTGCAAAGTCATTAAAATCAGCTGCAACACGCCACCTTCAGAATAAAACGCTTCGGATTGTTAAAGGCTTTCAAATGTACGGCTTCTTCTTGCAGAGCCTGAAAGAAAACACCCAGGAGCTGTTCAAAACAGAACAGTGAAAAACCAAGCAGTAACAAAACTAGACATTTTTTATGCATTTCGTGTGCTTTCCTCGCCTGCTGGTAAAAATGTATGTACACGCCCTTGGACGCTTGTGTCCCTCAATATAAAATGCGTTGTTTCCCATCAAGAGAACGTATAAAGGTCGTTCAGCTGCCAGTGGAGAACGCTGGAAACGCATCGATGTCGAGTCCGAAAAAAATGTTACGTATACGCCCCCGTGTGCGGTGCAAGGTCATTAAAATCAGCTGCAACACGCCACCCTCAGAATAAAACGCTTCGGTTTGTTAAAGGCTTTCAAAAGCACGGCTTCCTCTTGCAGAGCCTGAAAGAAAACACCCAGGTGCTGTTGAAAACAGAACAGTGAAAAACCAAGCAGTAACAGGACTAGACATTTTTTTATGCATTTCGTGTGCCCTCCCCGTCGAGCCCGAAAAAAATGTTACGTATACGCCCCCGTGTGCGGTGCAAAATCATTAAAATCAGCTGCAACACGCCACCCTCAGAATAAAACGCTTCGGTTTGTTAAAGGCTTTCAAAACCACGGCTTCCTCCTGCAGAGCCTGAAAGAAAACACCCAGGAGCTGTTGAAAACAGAACAGTGAAAAACCAGACAGTAACAAGACTAGACATTTTTTATGCATTTCGTGTGCCTTCCCCGCCTGCTAGTAAAAATGTATGTACACGCGCTTGGGCGCTTGTGTCCCTCAATATAGAATGCGTTGTTTCCCATCAAGAGAACGTATAATGGCAGCCAGTGGAGAACGCTGGAAACGCATCGATGTCGAACCCGAAAAAAATGTTACATATACGCCTCCGTGTGCGGTTCAAATTCATTTAAATCAGCTTTAACACGCCACCCTGAGAATAAGACGCGTTCGTTTCTTAAAGGCCTGCAAAAGCACAGCTTCCACTTGCAGAGCCTGAAAGAAAACACCCAGGAGCTGTTGAAAACAGAACAGTGAAAAACCAAGCAGTAACAAAACTAGACTTTTTATGCATTTCGTGTACTTTCCTCGCCTGCTGGTAAAAATGTATGTACACGCGCCTGAACACTTGTGTCCCTCAATACAAAATGGGTTATTTCCCATCAAGAGAACGTATAATGGTCACTCAGCTTCCAGTGGAGAACGCTGAAAACGCATGGATGTCGAGCCCGAAATAAATGTTACGTATACGCCCCGTGTGCGGTGCAAAGTCATTAAAATCAGCTGCAACACGCCACCCTCAGAATAAAATGCTTCGGTTTGTTAAGGGCTTTCAAAAGCACGGCTTCCTCTTGCAGAGCTTGAAAGAAAACACCCAGGAGCTGTTGAAAACAGAACAGTGAAAAACCAAGCAATAACAAAACTAGACATTTTTTATTCATTTCGTGTGCCTTCCTCGCCCGCTGATAAAAATGTATGTACACGCGCCTGGATGCTTGTGTCCCTCAATATAAAATGCGTTATTTCCCATCGAGAGAACGTATAATTGTCACTCAGTAGCCAGTGGAGAACGCTGGAAACGCATCGATGTCGAGCCCGAAAAAGATGTTACGTATACGCCCCCGTGTGCGGTGCAAAGTCATTAAAATCAGCTGCAACACGCCACCTTCAGAATAAAACGCTTCGGATTGTTAAAGGCTTTCAAATGTACGGCTTCTTCTTGCAGAGCCTGAAAGAAAACACCCAGGAGCTGTTCAAAACAGAACAGTGAAAAACCAAGCAGTAACAAAACTAGACATTTTTTATGCATTTTGTGTGCCTTCCCCGCCTGCTCGTAAAAATGTATGTACACGCGCCTGGACGCTTGTATCCCTCAATACAAAATGCGTTATTTCCCGTCAAGAGAACGTATAATGGTCACTCAGCAGCCAGTGGAGAACGCTGGAAACGCATCGATGTCGAGCCGGAAAAAATGTTACGTATACGCCCCCGTGTGCGGTCTAAAGTCATTAAAATCAGCTGCAACACACCACCCTCAGAATAAAACGCTTCGGATTGTTAAAGGCTTTCAAAAGTACGGCTTCTCCTTGCAGAGCCTGAGAAAAAACACCAAGGAGCTGTTGAAAACAGAACAGTGAAAAACCAAGCAGTAACAAAACTAGACATTTTTTATGCGTTTCGTGTGCCTCCCCCGCCTGCTGGTAAAAATGTATGTACACGAGCCTGGACGCTTGTGTCCCTCAATATAAAATGCGTTATTTCCCGTCAAGTAAACTTTTAATGGTCACTCAGCAGCCAGAGGAGAACGCTGAAAACGCATCGATGTCGAGCCCCAAAAAAAAAATTTTACGTATACGCCTCCGTGTCCGGTGCAAATTCATTAAAATCAGCTGTAACACGCCACCCTGAGAATAAGACGCGTCCGTTTCTTAAAGGCCTTCAAAAGCACAGCTTCCCTATGCAGAGCCTGAAAGAAAACACCAAGGAGCTGTTGAAAACAGAACAGTGAAAAACCAAGCAGTAACAAAACTAGACATTTTTTATGCGTTTCGTGCGCCTCCCCCGCCTGCTGGTAGAAACGTGTGTACACGCGCCTGGACGCTTGTGTCCCTCAATATAAAATGCGTTATTTCCCATCAAGAAAACGTAAGATGGTCCCTCAGCAGCCAGTGGAGAACGCTGGAAACCCATCGATGTCGAGCTGGAAAAAATGTTACGAATACGCCCCCGTGTGCTGTGCAAATTCATTAAAATCAGCTGTAACACGCCACCCTGAGAATAAGACGCGTCCGTTTCTTAAAGGCCTTCAAAAGCACAGCTTCTCCTTGCAGAGCCCTAAAGAAAACACCAAGGAGCTGTTGAAAACAGAACAGTGAAAAACCAGGCAGTAACAAAACTAGACATTTTTTATGCGTATCGTGTGCCTCCCCCGCCTGCTGGTAAAAATGTATGTACACGAGCCTGGACGCTTGTGTCCCTCAATATAAAATGCGTTATTTCCCGTCAAGTAAACTTTTAATGGTCACTCAGCAGCCAGTGGAGAACGCTGGAAACGCATCGATGTCGAGCTGGAAAAAATGTTACGTATACGCCCCCGTGTGCGGTCCAGAGTCATTAAAATCAGCCGTAACATGCCACCTTCAGAACAAAACGCGTCCGATTCTTAAAGGCCTTTAGAGCCTGAAAGAAAACACCCAGAAGCCGTTGAAATCAGAACAGTGAAAAACCAAGCAGTAACAAAACTAGACATTTTTTATGCATTTTGTGTGCCTTCCCCGCCTGCTGGTAAAAATGTATGTACACGCGCCTGGACGCTTGAGTCCCTCAATATAAAATGCGATATTTCCCATCAAGAGAACGTATTATGGTCACTCAGCAGCCAGTGGAGAACGCTGGAAACGCATCGATGTCGAGCCGGTAAAAATGTTACGTATACGCCCCCGCGTGCGGTCCAAAGTCATTAAAATCAGGCGTAACATGCCACCTTCAGAACAAAACGCGTCCGTTTCTTAAAGGCCCTCAGAGCCTGAAAGAAAACACCCAGGAACTGTTGAAAACAGAACAGTGTAAAATCAAGCAGTAACAAAACTAGACATTTTTTATGTATTTCGTGTGCCTTCCCCGCCTGCTGGTAAAAATGTATGTACACGCGCCTGGACGCTTGTGTCCCTCAATATAAAGTGCGTTATTTCCCATCAAGAGATCGTATAATGGTCACTCAGCAGCCAGTGGAGAACGCTGGAAACGCATCGATGTCGAGCCGGTAAAAATGTTACGTATACGCCCCCGCGTGCGGTCCAAAGTCATTAAAATCAGGCGTAACATGCCACCTTCAGAACAAAACGCGTCAGTTTCTTAAAGGCCTTCAGAGCCTGAAAGAAAACACCCAGAAGCTGTTGAAAACAGAACAGTGAAAAACCAAGCAGTAACAAAACTAGACATTTTTTATGTATTTCGTGTGCCTTCCCCGCCTGCTGGTAAAAATGTATGTACACGAGCCTGGACGCTTGTGTCCCTCAATATAAAATGCGTTATTTCCCACCAAGTAAACGTATAATGGTAACTCAGCAGGCAGTGGAGAACGCTGAAAACGCATCGATGTCGAGCCCGACAAAAATGTTACGTATACGCCTCCGTGTGCGCTGCAAATTCATTAAAATCAGCTGTAACACGCCACCCTGAGAATAAGATGCGTCCGTTTCTTAAAGCCCGTCAAAAGCACAGCTTCCTCTTGGAGAGGCTGAAAGAAAACACCCAGGAACTGTTGAAAACAGAACAGTGAAAAACCAAGCAGTAACAAAACTAGATATTTTTTATGCATTTAGTGTGCCTTCCCCGCCTGCTGGTAATAATGTATGTACACGCGCCTGGACGCTCGTGTCCCTCAATATAAAATGCGTTATTTCCCATCAAGAGATCGTATAATGGTCACTCAGCGACCAGTGGAGAACGCTGAAAACGCATCGATGTCGATCCGAAAAAAAAATGTTAAGTATACGCCCCCGTGTGCGGTGCAAAGTCATTAAAATCAGCTGCAACACGCCACCCTCACAATAAATCGCATCGGTTTGTTAAAAGCTTTCAAAAGCACGGCTTCCGCTTGCAGAACCTGAAAGAAAACACCCAGGAGCTGTTGAAAACAGAACAGTGAAAAGCCAAGCAGTAACAAAACTAGACATTTTTTATGCATTTCGTGTGTCTTCCCCGCCTGCTGGTAAAGATGTATGTACACGCGCCTGGACGCTTGTGTCCCTCAATATAAAGTGCGTTATTTCCCATCAAGAGATCGTATAATGGTCACTCAGCAGCCAGTGGAGAACGCTGAAAACGCATCGATGTCGAGCCCGAAAAAAATGTTACGTATACGCCTCCGTGTGCGGTGCAAATTCATTAAAATCAGCTCTAACACGCCATCCTGAGAATAAGACGCGTCCGTTTCTTAAAGGCCTTGAAAAGCACAGCTTCCTCTTGGAGAGGCTGAAAGAAAACGCCCAGGAGCTGTTGAAAACAGAACAGTGAAAAACCAAGCAGTAACGAAACTAGACATTTTTTGTGCATTTCGTGTGCCTTCCCCGCCTGCTGGTAAAAATGTATGTACACGCCCTTGGACGCTTGTGTCCCTCAATATAAAATGCGTTGTTTCCCATCAAGAGAACGTATAAAGGTCGTTCAGCTGCCAGTGGAGAACGCTGGAAACGCATCGATGTCGAGTCCGAAAAAAATGTTACGTATACGCCCCCGTGTGCGGTGCAAGGTCATTAAAATCAGCTGCAACACGCCACCCTCAGAATAAAACGCTTCGGTTTGTTAAAGGCTTTCAAAAGCACGGCTTCCTCTTGCAGAGCCTGAAAGAAAACACCCAGGTGCTGTTGAAAACAGAACAGTGAAAAACCAAGCAGTAACAGGACTAGACATTTTTTTATGCATTTCGTGTGCCCTCCCCGTCGAGCCCGAAAAAAATGTTACGTATACGCCCCCGTGTGCGGTGCAAAATCATTAAAATCAGCTGCAACACGCCACCCTCAGAATAAAACGCTTCGGTTTGTTAAAGGCTTTCAAAACCACGGCTTCCTCCTGCAGAGCCTGAAAGAAAACACCCAGGAGCTGTTGAAAACAGAACAGTGAAAAACCAGACAGTAACAAGACTAGACATTTTTTATGCATTTCGTGTGCCTTCCCCGCCTGCTAGTAAAAATGTATGTACACGCGCTTGGGCGCTTGTGTCCCTCAATATAGAATGCGTTGTTTCCCATCAAGAGAACGTATAATGGCAGCCAGTGGAGAACGCTGGAAACGCATCGATGTCGAACCCGAAAAAAATGTTACATATACGCCTCCGTGTGCGGTTCAAATTCATTTAAATCAGCTTTAACACGCCACCCTGAGAATAAGACGCGTTCGTTTCTTAAAGGCCTGCAAAAGCACAGCTTCCACTTGCAGAGCCTGAAAGAAAACACCCAGGAGCTGTTGAAAACAGAACAGTGAAAAACCAAGCAGTAACAAAACTAGACTTTTTATGCATTTCGTGTGCTTTCCTCGCCTGCTGGTAAAAATGTATGTACACGCGCCTGAACACTTGTGTCCCTCAATACAAAATGGGTTATTTCCCATCAAGAGAACGTATAATGGTCACTCAGCTGCCAGTGGAGAACGCTGAAAACGCATGGATGTCGAGCCCGAAATAAATGTTACGTATACGCCCCGTGTGCGGTGCAAAGTCATTAAAATCAGCTGCAACACGCCACCCTCAGAATAAAATGCTTCGGTTTGTTAAGGGCTTTCAAAAGCACGGCTTCCTCTTGCAGAGCTTGAAAGAAAACACCCAGGAGCTTTTGAAAACAGAACAGTGAAAAACCAAGCAGTAACAAAACTAGACATTTTTTATGCATTTCGTGTGCCTTCCCCGCCTGCTGGTAAAAATGTATGTACACGCGCTTGGACGCTTGTGTCCCTCAATACAAAATGCGATATTTCCCATCATGAGAACGTATAATGGTCACTCAGCTGCCAGTGGAGAACGCTGAAAACGCATCGATGTCGAGCCCGAAAAAAATGTTACGTATACGCCCCGTGTGCGGTGCAAAGTCATTAAAATCAGCTGCAACACGCCACCCTCAGAATAAAACGCTTCGGATTGTTAAAGGCTTTCAAAGTACGGCTTCTTCTTGCAGAGCCTGTAAGAAAACACCCAGGAGCTCTTGAAAACAGAACAGCGAAAAACCAAGCAGTAACGAAACCAGACATTTTTTATGCATTTCGTGTGCCTTCCTCGCCCGCTGATAAAAATGTATGTACACGCGCCTGGATGCTTGTGTCCCTCAATATAAAATGCGTTATTTCCCATCGAGAGAACGTATAATTGTCACTCAGTAGCCAGTGGAGAACGCTGGAAACGCATCGATGTCGAGCCCGAAAAAGATGTTACGTATACGCCCCCGTGTGCGGTGCAAAGTCATTAAAATCAGCTGCAACACGCCACATTCAGAATAAAACGCTTCGGATTGTTAAAGGCTTTCAAATGTACGGCTTCTTCTTGCAGAGCCTGAAAGAAAACACCCAGGAGCTGTTCAAAACAGAACAGTGAAAAACCAAGCAGTAACAAAACTAGACATTTTTTATGCATTTTGTGTGCCTTCCCCGCCTGCTCGTAAAAATGTATGTACACGCGCCTGGACGCTTGTATCCCTCAATACAAAATGCGTTATTTCCCGTCAAGAGAACGTATAATGGTCACTCAGCAGCCAGTGGAGAACGCTGGAAACGCATCGATGTCGAGCCGGAAAAAATGTTACGTATACGCCCCCGTGTGCGGTCTAAAGTCATTAAAATCAGCTGCAACACACCACCCTCAGAATAAAACGCTTCGGATTGTTAAAGGCTTTCAAAAGTACGGCTTCATCTTGCAGAGCCTGAAAGAAAACACCCAGGAGCTGTTGAAAACAGAACAGTGAAAAACCAAGCAATAACAAAACTAGACATTTTTTATTCATTTCGTGTGCCTTCCTCGCCCGCTGATAAAAATGTATGTACACGCGCCTGGATGCTTGTGTCCCTCAATATAAAATGCGTTATTTCCCATCGAGAGAACGTATAATTGTCACTCAGTAGCCAGTGGAGAACGCTGGAAACGCATCGATGTCGAGCCCGAAAAAGATGTTACGTATACGCCCCCGTGTGCGGTGCAAAGTCATTAAAATCAGCTGCAACACGCCACATTCAGAATAAAACGCTTCGGATTGTTAAAGGCTTTCAAATGTACGGCTTCTTCTTGCAGAGCCTGAAAGAAAACACCCAGGAGCTGTTCAAAACAGAACAGTGAAAAACCAAGCAGTAACAAAACTAGACATTTTTTATGCATTTTGTGTGCCTTCCCCGCCTGCTCGTAAAAATGTATGTACACGCGCCTGGACGCTTGTATCCCTCAATACAAAATGCGTTATTTCCCGTCAAGAGAACGTATAATGGTCACTCAGCAGCCAGTGGAGAACGCTGGAAACGCATCGATGTCGAGCCGGAAAAAATGTTACGTATACGCCCCCGTGTGCGGTCTAAAGTCATTAAAATCAGCTGCAACACACCACCCTCAGAATAAAACGCTTCGGATTGTTAAAGGCTTTCAAAAGTACGGCTTCTCCTTGCAGAGCCTGAGAGAAAACACCAAGGAGCTGTTGAAAACAGAACAGTGAAAAACCAAGCAGTAACAAAACTAGACATTTTTTATGCGTTTCGTGTGCCTCCCCCGCCTGCTGGTAAAAATGTATGTACACGAGCCTGGACGCTTGTGTCCCTCAATATAAAATGCGTTATTTCCCGTCAAGTAAACTTTTAATGGTCACTCAGCAGCCAGAGGAGAACGCTGAAAACGCATCGATGTCGAGCCCCAAAAAAAAAATTTTACGTATACGCCTCCGTGTCCGGTGCAAATTCATTAAAATCAGCTGTAACACGCCACCCTGAGAATAAGACGCGTCCGTTTCTTAAAGGCCTTCAAAAGCACAACTTCCCTATGCAGAGCCTGAAAGAAAACACCAAGGAGCTGTTGAAAACAGAACAGTGAAAAACCAAGCAGTAACAAAACTAGACATTTTTTATGCGTTTCGTGCGCCTCCCCCGCCTGCTGGTAGAAACGTGTGTACACGCGCCTGGACGCTTGTGTCCCTCAATATAAAATGCGTTATTTCCCATCAAGAAAACGTAAGATGGTCCCTCAGCAGCCAGTGGAGAACGCTGGAAACCCATCGATGTCGAGCTGGAAAAAATGTTACGTATACGCCCCCGTGTGCTGTGCAAATTCATTAAAATCAGCTGTAACACGCCACCCTGAGAATAAGACGCGTCCGTTTCTTAAAGGCCTTCAAAAGCACAGCTTCTCCTTGCAGAGCCCTAAAGAAAACACCAAGGAGCTGTTGAAAACAGAACAGTGAAAAACCAGGCAGTAACAAAACTAGACATTTTTTATGCGTATCGTGTGCCTCCCCCGCCTGCTGGTAAAAATGTATGTACACGAGCCTGGACGCTTGTGTCCCTCAATATAAAATGCGTTATTTCCCGTCAAGTAAACTTTTAATGGTCACTCAGCAGCCAGTGGAGAACGCTGGAAACGCATCGATGTCGAGCTGGAAAAAATGTTACGTATACGCCCCCGTGTGCGGTCCAGAGTCATTAAAATCAGCCGTAACATGCCACCTTCAGAACAAAACGCGTCCGATTCTTAAAGGCCTTTAGAGCCTGAAAGAAAACACCCAGAAGCTGTTGAAATCAGAACAGTGAAAAACCAAGCAGTAACAAAACTAGACATTTTTTATGCATTTTGTGTGCCTTCCCCGCCTGCTGGTAAAAATGTATGTACACGCGCCTGGACGCTTGAGTCCCTCAATATAAAATGCGATATTTCCCATCAAGAGAACGTATTATGGTCACTCAGCAGCCAGTGGAGAACGCTGGAAACGCATCGATGTCGAGCCGGAAAAAATGTTACGTATACGCCCCGTGTGCGGTCTAAAGTCATTAAAATCAGCCGTAACATGCCACCTTTAGAATAAAACGTGTCCGTTTCTTAAAGGCCCTCAGAGCCTGAAAGAAAACACCCAGGAACTGTTGAAAACAGAACAGTGTAAAATCAAGCAGTAACAAAACTAGACATTTTTTATGTATTTCGTGTGCCTTCCCCGCCTGCTGGTAAAAATGTATGTACACGCGCCTGGACGCTTGTGTCCCTCAATATAAAGTGCGTTATTTCCCATCAAGAGATCGTATAATGGTCACTCAGCAGCCAGTGGAGAACGCTGGAAACGCATCGATGTCGAGCCGGTAAAAATGTTACGTATACGCCCCCGCGTGCGGTCCAAAGTCATTAAAATCAGGCGTAACATGCCACCTTCAGAACAAAACGCGTCAGTTTCTTAAAGGCCTTCAGAGCCTGAAAGAAAACACCCAGAAGCTGTTGAAAACAGAACAGTGAAAAACCAAGCAGTAACAAAACTAGACATTTTTTATGTATTTCGTGTGCCTTCCCCGCCTGCTGGTAAAAATGTATGTACACGAGCCTGGACGCTTGTGTCCCTCAATATAAAATGCGTTATTTCCCACCAAGTAAACGTATAATGGTAACTCAGCAGGCAGTGGAGAACGCTGAAAACGCATCGATGTCGAGCCCGACAAAAATGTTACGTATACGCCTCCGTGTGCGCTGCAAATTCATTAAAATCAGCTGTAACACGCCACCCTGAGAATAAGATGCGTCCGTTTCTTAAAGCCCGTCAAAAGCACAGCTTCCTCTTGGAGAGGCTGAAAGAAAACACCCAGGAACTGTTGAAAACAGAACAGTGAAAAACCAAGCAGTAACAAAACTAGATATTTTTTATGCATTTAGTGTGCCTTCCCCGCCTGCTGGTAATAATGTATGTACACGCGCCTGGACGCTCGTGTCCCTCAATATAAAATGCGTTATTTCCCATCAAGAGATCGTATAATGGTCACTCAGCGACCAGTGGAGAACGCTGAAAACGCATCGATGTCGATCCGAAAAAAAAATGTTAAGTATACGCCCCCGTGTGCGGTGCAAAGTCATTAAAATCAGCTGCAACACGCCACCCTCAGAATAAATCGCATCGGTTTGTTAAAAGCTTTCAAAAGCACGGCTTCCGCTTGCAGAGCCTGAAAGAAAACACCCAGGAGCTGTTGAAAACAGAACAGTGAAAAGCCAAGCAGTAACAAAACTAGACATTTTTTATGCATTTCGTGTGTCTTCCCCGCCTGCTGGTAAAGATGTATGTACACGCGCCTGGACGCTTGTGTCCCTCAATATAAAGTGCGTTATTTCCCATCAAGAGATCGTATAATGGTCACTCAGCAGCCAGTGGAGAACGCTGAAAACGCATCGATGTCGAGCCCGAAAAAAATGTTACGTATACGCCTCCGTGTGCGGTGCAAATTCATTAAAATCAGCTCTAACACGCCATCCTGAGAATAAGACGCGTCCGTTTCTTAAAGGCCTTGAAAAGCACAGCTTCCTCTTGGAGAGGCTGAAAGAAAACACCAAAGGCACAGATGAAAACAGAACAGTGAAAAACCAAGCAGTAACAAAACTAGAAATTTTTTATGCATTTATTGTGCCTTCCCCGCCTGCTGGTAAAAATGCAAGTACACGCGCCTGGACGCTTGTGTCCCTCAATATAAAATGCGTTATTTCCCATCGAGAGAACGTTTAGTTGTCACTCAAAACGTTACGTATACGCCCCCGTGTGCCGTGCAAACTCATTAAAATCAGCTGTAACACGCCACCCTCAGAAAAAGATGCTTCCATTTCTTAAAGGCCTTCAAAAGCACGACTTCCTCTTGCAGAGCCTGAAAGAAAACACCCAGGAGCTCTTGAAAACAGAACAGTGAAAAACCAAGCAGTAACAAAATTAGACATATTCTATGCATTTCGTGTGCTCTCCTCGCCTGCTGGTGAAAATGTATGTACACGCGCCTGGACGCTGGTGTCCCTCAATATAAAATGCGTTATTTCCCATCAAGAGAACGTATAATGGTCACTCAGCAGCCAGTGGAGAACGCTGGAAACTCATCGATGTCGAGCTGGAAAAAATGTTACGTATAAGCCCCCGTGTGCGGTCCAAAGTCATTAAAATCAGCCGTAACATGCCACCTTCAGAATAAAACGCGTCCGTTTCTTAAAGGCCTTCAGAGCCTCAAAGAAAACACCCAGGAACTGGTGAAAACAGAACAGTGAAAAACCAAGCAGTAGCAAAATTAGACATTTTTTATGCATTTCGTGTGCCTTTCCCGCCTGCTGGTAAAAAAAAAGGCTTTCAAAAGCACGGCTAGCGAGCCTGAAAGAAAACACCCAGGAGCTGTTGAAAACAGAACAGTGTAAAACCAAGCAGTAACAAAACTAGACATTTATTATGCATTTCGTGTGCCTTCCCCGCCTGCTGGTTAAAATGTATGTACACGAGCCTGGACTCTTGTGTCCCTCAATATAAAATGCGTTATTTCCCATCAAGTAAACGTATAATGGTAACTCAGCAGGCAGTGGAGAACGCCGAAAACGCGTCGATGTCGAGCCCGAAAAAAGTGTTACGTATACGCCTCCGTTGTGCGGTGCAAATTCATTAAAATCAGCTGTAACACGTCACCCTGAGAATAAGATGCGTCCGTTTCTTAAAGGCCGTCAAAAGCACAGTTTCCTCTTGGAGAGGCTGAATGAAAACACCCAGGAACTGTTGAAAACAGAACAGTGAAAAACCAAGCAGTAACAAAACCAGAAATTTTTTATGCATTTAGTGTGCCTTCCCCGCCTGCTGGTAATAATATATGTACACGCGCCTGGACGCTTGTGTCCCTCAATATAGAATGCGTTATTTTCCATCAAGAGAACTTATAATGGTCACTCAGCAGCCAGTGGAGAACGCTAGAAACGCATCGATGGCGATCCGAAAAAAAAAGTTAAGTATACGCCCCCGTGTGCGGTGCAAAGTCATTAAAATCAGCTGCAACACGCCAACCTCTGAATAAAACGCTTCGGTTTGTTAAAGGCTTTCAAAAGCACGGCTTCCTCTTGCAGAGCCTGAAAGAAAACAACCAGGAGCTGTTGAAAACAGAGCAGTGAAAAACCAAGCAGTAACAAAAGTAGACATTTTTTATGCATTTCGTGTGCCTTCCCCGCCTGCTGGTAAAAATGTATGTACACGCGCCTGGACGCTTGTGTCCCTCAATATAAAATGCGTTATTTCCCATCAGGAGAACTTATAATGGTCACTCAGCAGCCAGTGGAAAACGCTGGAAACGCATCGATGTCGATCCGAAAAAAAATGTTAAGTATACGCCCCCGTGTGCGGTGCAAAATCATTAAAATCATTCAAAAGCGCAGCTTCCTCTTGCAGAGCCTGAAAGAAAACACCCAGGAGCTGTTGAAAACAGAACAGTGAAAAACCAGGCAGTAACAAAACTAGACATTTTTTATGCGTATCGTGTGCCTCCCCCGCCTGCTGGTAAAAATGTATGTACACGAGCCTGGACGCTTGTGTCCCTCAATATAAAATGCGTTATTTCCCGTCAAGTAAACTTTTAATGGTCACTCAGCAGCCAGTGGAGAACGCTGGAAACGCATCGATGTCGAGCTGGAAAAAATGTTACGTATACGCCCCCGTGTGCGGTCCAGAGTCATTAAAATCAGCCGTAACATGCCACCTTCAGAACAAAACGCGTCCGATTCTTAAAGGCCTTTAGAGCCTGAAAGAAAACACCCAGAAGCTGTTGAAATCAGAACAGTGAAAAACCAAGCAGTAACAAAACTAGACATTTTTTATGTATTTCGTGTGCCTTCCCCGCCTGCTGGTAAAAATGTATGTACACGAGCCTGGACGCTTGTGTCCCTCAATATAAAATGCGTTATTTCCCATCAAGAGATCGTATAATGGTCACTCAGCAGCCAGTGGAGAACGCTGGAAACGCATCGATGTCGAGCCGGTAAAAATGTTACGTATACGCCCCCGCGTGCGGTCCAAAGTCATTAAAATCAGGCGTAACATGCCACCTTCAGAACAAAACGCGTCAGTTTCTTAAAGGCCTTCAGAGCCTGAAAGAAAACACCCAGAAGCTGTTAAAAACAGAACAGTGAAAAACCAAGCAGTAACAAAACTAGACATTTTTTATGTATTTCGTGTGCCTTCCCCGCCTGCTGGTAAAAATGTATGTACACGAGCCTGGACGCTTGTGTCCCTCAATATAAAATGCGTTATTTCCCACCAAGTAAACGTATAATGGTAACTCAGCAGGCAGTGGAGAACGCTGAAAACGCATCGATGTCGAGCCCGACAAAAATGTTACGTATACGCCTCCGTGTGCGCTGCAAATTCATTAAAATCAGCTGTAACACGCCACCCTGAGAATAAGATGCGTCCGTTTCTTAAAGCCCGTCAAAAGCACAGCTTCCTCTTGGAGAGGCTGAAAGAAAACACCCAGGAACTGTTGAAAACAGAACAGTGAAAAACCAAGCAGTAACAAAACTAGATATTTTTTATGCATTTAGTGTGCCTTCCCCGCCTGCTGGTAATAATGTATGTACACGCGCCTGGACGCTCGTGTCCCTCAATATAAAATGCGTTATTTCCCATCAAGAGATCGTATAATGGTCACTCAGCGACCAGTGGAGAACGCTGAAAACGCATCGATGTCGATCCGAAAAAAAAATGTTAAGTATACGCCCCCGTGTGCGGTGCAAAGTCATTAAAATCAGCTGCAACACGCCACCCTCAGAATAAATCGCATCGGTTTGTTAATAGATTTCAAAAGCACGGCTTCCGCTTGCAGAGCCTGAAAGAAAACACCCAGGAGCTGTTGAAAACAGAACAGTGAAAAGCCAAGCAGTAACAAAACTAGACATTTTTTATGCATTTCGTGTGTCTTCCCCGCCTGCTGGTAAAGATGTATGTACACGCGCCTGGACGCTTGTGTCCCTCAATATAAAGTGCGTTATTTCCCATCAAGAGATCGTATAATGGTCACTCAGCAGCCAGTGGAGAACGCTGAAAACGCATCGATGTCGAGCCCGAAAAAAATGTTACGTATACGCCTCCGTGTGCGGTGCAAATTCATTAAAATCAGCTCTAACACGCCATCCTGAGAATAAGACGCGTCCGTTTCTTAAAGGCCTTGAAAAGCACAGCTTCCTCTTGGAGAGGCTGAAAGAAAACACCAAAGGCACAGATGAAAACAGAACAGTGAAAAACCAAGCAGTAACAAAACTAGAAATTTTTTATGCATTTATTGTGCCTTCCCCGCCTGCTGGTAAAAATGCAAGTACACGCGCCTGGACGCTTGTGTCCCTCAATATAAAATGCGTTATTTCCCATCGAGAGAACGTTTAGTTGTCACTCAAAACGTTACGTATACGCCCCCGTGTGCCGTGCAAACTCATTAAAATCAGCTGTAACACGCCACCCTCAGAAAAAGATGCTTCCATTTCTTAAAGGCCTTCAAAAGCACGACTTCCTCTTGCAGAGCCTGAAAGAAAACACCCAGGAGCTCTTGAAAACAGAACAGTGAAAAACCAAGCAGTAACAAAATTAGACATATTCTATGCATTTCGTGTGCTCTCCTCGCCTGCTGGTGAAAATGTATGTACACGCGCCTGGACGCTGGTGTCCCTCAATATAAAATGCGTTATTTCCCATCAAGAGAACGTATAATGGTCACTCAGCAGCCAGTGGAGAACGCTGGAAACTCATCGATGTCGAGCTGGAAAAAATGTTACGTATAAGCCCCCGTGTGCGGTCCAAAGTCATTAAAATCAGCCGTAACATGCCACCTTCAGAATAAAACGCGTCCGTTTCTTAAAGGCCTTCAGAGCCTCAAAGAAAACACCCAGGAACTGGTGAAAACAGAACAGTGAAAAACCAAGCAGTAGCAAAACTAGACATTTTTTATGCATTTCGTGTGCCTTTCCCGCCTGCTGGTAAAAAAAAAAGGCTTTCAAAAGCACGGCTAGCGAGCCTGAAAGAAAACACCCAGGAGCTGTTGAAAACAGAACAGTGTAAAACCAAGCAGTAACAAAACTAGACATTTATTATGCATTTCGTGTGCCTTCCCCGCCTGCTGGTTAAAATGTATGTACACGAGCCTGTACTCTTGTGTCCCTCAATATAAAATGCGTTATTTCCCATCAAGTAAACGTATAATGGTAACTCAGCAGGCAGTGGAGAACGCCGAAAACGCGTCGATGTCGAGCCCGAAAAAAGTGTTACGTATACGCCTCCGTTGTGCGGTGCAAATTCATTAAAATCAGCTGTAACACGTCACCCTGAGAATAAGATGCGTCCGTTTCTTAAAGGCCGTCAAAAGCACAGTTTCCTCTTGGAGAGGCTGAATGAAAACACCCAGGAACTGTTGAAAACAGAACAGTGAAAAACCAAGCAGTAACAAAACTAGATATTTTTTATGCATTTAGTGTGCCTTCCCCGCCTGCTGGTAATAATGTATGTACACGCGCCTGGACGCTCGTGTCCCTCAATATAAAATGCGTTATTTCCCATCAAGAGATCGTATAATGGTCACTCAGCGACCAGTGGAGAACGCTGAAAACGCATCGATGTCGATCCGAAAAAAAAATGTTAAGTATACGCCCCCGTGTGCGGTGCAAAGTCATTAAAATCAGCTGCAACACGCCACCCTCAGAATAAATCGCATCGGTTTGTTAATAGCTTTCAAAAGCACGGCTTCCGCTTGCAGAGCCTGAAAGAAAACACCCAGGAGCTGTTGAAAACAGAACAGTGAAAAGCCAAGCAGTAACAAAACTAGACATTTTTTATGCATTTCGTGTGTCTTCCCCGCCTGCTGGTAAAGATGTATGTACACGCGCCTGGACGCTTGTGTCCCTCAATATAAAGTGCGTTATTTCCCATCAAGAGATCGTATAATGGTCACTCAGCAGCCAGTGGAGAACGCTGAAAACGCATCGATGTCGAGCCCGAAAAAAATGTTACGTATACGCCTCCGTGTGCGGTGCAAATTCATTAAAATCAGCTCTAACACGCCATCCTGAGAATAAGACGCGTCCGTTTCTTAAAGGCCTTGAAAAGCACAGCTTCCTCTTGGAGAGGCTGAAAGAAAACACCAAAGGCACAGATGAAAACAGAACAGTGAAAAACCAAGCAGTAACAAAACTAGAAATTTTTTATGCATTTATTGTGCCTTCCCCGCCTGCTGGTAAAAATGCAAGTACACGCGCCTGGACGCTTGTGTCCCTCAATATAAAATGCGTTATTTCCCATCGAGAGAACGTTTAGTTGTCACTCAAAACGTTACGTATACGCCCCCGTGTGCCGTGCAAACTCATTAAAATCAGCTGTAACACGCCACCCTCAGAAAAAGATGCTTCCATTTCTTAAAGGCCTTCAAAAGCACGACTTCCTCTTGCAGAGCCTGAAAGAAAACACCCAGGAGCTCTTGAAAACAGAACAGTGAAAAACCAAGCAGTAACAAAATTAGACATATTCTATGCATTTCGTGTGCTCTCCTCGCCTGCTGGTGAAAATGTATGTACACGCGCCTGGACGCTGGTGTCCCTCAATATAAAATGCGTTATTTCCCATCAAGAGAACGTATAATGGTCACTCAGCAGCCAGTGGAGAACGCTGGAAACTCATCGATGTCGAGCTGGAAAAAATGTTACGTATAAGCCCCCGTGTGCGGTCCAAAGTCATTAAAATCAGCCGTAACATGCCACCTTCAGAATAAAACGCGTCCGTTTCTTAAAGGCCTTCAGAGCCTCAAAGAAAACACCCAGGAACTGGTGAAAACAGAACAGTGAAAAACCAAGCAGTAGCAAAACTAGACATTTTTTATGCATTTCGTGTGCCTTTCCCGCCTGCTGGTAAAAAAAAAAGGCTTTCAAAAGCACGGCTAGCGAGCCTGAAAGAAAACACCCAGGAGCTGTTGAAAACAGAACAGTGTAAAACCAAGCAGTAACAAAACTAGACATTTATTATGCATTTCGTGTGCCTTCCCCGCCTGCTGGTTAAAATGTATGTACACGAGCCTGGACTCTTGTGTCCCTCAATATAAAATGCGTTATTTCCCATCAAGTAAACGTATAATGGTCACTCAGCAGGCAGTGGAGAACGCCGAAAACGCGTCGATGTCGAGCCCGAAAAAAGTGTTACGTATACGCCTCCGTTGTGCGGTGCAAATTCATTAAAATCAGCTGTAACACGTCACCCTGAGAATAAGATGCGTCCGTTTCTTAAAGGCCGTCAAAAGCACAGTTTCCTCTTGGAGAGGCTGAATGAAAACACCCAGGAACTGTTGAAAACAGAACAGTGAAAAACCAAGCAGTAACAAAACCAGAAATTTTTTATGCATTTAGTGTGCCTTCCCCGCCTGCTGGTAATAATATATGTACACGCGCCTGGACGCTTGTGTCCCTCAATATAGAATGCGTTATTTTCCATCAAGAGAACTTATAATGGTCACTCAGCAGCCAGTGGAGAACGCTAGAAACGCATCGATGGCGATCCGAAAAAAAAAGTTAAGTATACGCCCCCGTGTGCGGTGCAAAGTCATTAAAATCAGCTGCAACACGCCAACCTCTGAATAAAACGCTTCGGTTTGTTAAAGGCTTTCAAAAGCACGGCTTCCTCTTGCAGAGCCTGAAAGAAAACAACCAGGAGCTGTTGAAAACAGAGCAGTGAAAAACCAAGCAGTAACAAAAGTAGACATTTTTTATGCATTTCGTGTGCCTTCCCCGCCTGCTGGTAAAATGTATGTACACGCGCCTGGACGCTTGTGTCCCTCAATATAAAATGCGTTATTTCCCATCAGGAGAACTTATAATGGTCACTCAGCAGCCAGTGGAAAACGCTGGAAACGCATCGATGTCGATCCGAAAAAAAATGTTAAGTATACGCCCCCGTGTGCGGTGCAAAATCATTAAAATCAGCTGTAACACGCCACCCTGAGAATAGGACGCGTCCGTTTCTTAAAGGCCTTCAAAAGCGCAGCTTCCTCTTGCAGAGCCTGAAAGAAAACACCCAGGAGCTGTTGAAAACAGAACAGTGAAAAACCAAGCAGTAACAAAACTAGACATTTTTTATGCATTTCGTGTGGCTTCCCCGCCTGCTGGTAAAAACGTATGTACATGCGCCTGGACGCTTGTGTCCCTCAATATAAAATGCGATATTTCCCATCAAGAGATCGTATAATGGTCACTCAGCAGCCAGTGGAGAACGCTGCATAACGCATCGATGTCGAGCTGGAAAAAATGTTACGTATACGCCCCCGTGTGCGGTTCAAAGTCATTAAAATCAGCCGTAACATGCCACCTTCAGAATAAAACGCGTCCGTTTCTTAAAGGCCTTCAGAGCCTGAAAGAAAACCCCCAGGAACTGTTGAAAACAGAACAGTGAAAAATCAAGCAGTAACAAAACTAGACATTTTTCATGCATTTCGTGTGCCTTCCCCGCCTGCTGGTAAAAACGTATGTACACGCGCCTGGACGCTTGTGTCCCTCAATATAAAATGCGTTATATCCCATCAAGAGAACGTATAATGGTCACTCAGCAGCCAGTGGAGTACGCTGGAAACGCATCGATGTCGATCCGAAAAAAAATGTTAAGTATACGCCCCCGTGTGCTTTGCAAAGTCACTAAAATCAGCTGTAACACGCCACCCTGAGAATAAGACGCGTCCGATTCTTAAAGGCTTTCAAAAGCACAGCTTCCTCTTGCAGAGCCTGAAAGAAAACACCCAGGAGTTGTTCAAAACAGAACAGTGAAAAACCAAGCAGTAACAAAACCAGACATTTTTTATGCGTTTCGTGTCCCTCAATATAAAATGCGATATTTCCCATCAAGAGATCGTATAATGGTCACTCAGCAGCCAGTGGAGAACGCTGGAAACGCATCGATGTCGAGCTGGAAAAAATGTTACGTATACGCCTCCGTGTGCGGTACAAATTCATTAAAATCAGCCGTAACATGCCACCTTCAGAATAAAACGCGTCCGTTTCTTAAAGGCCTTCAGAGCCTGAAAGAAAACACCCAGGAGCTGTTGAAAACAGAACAGTGAAAAACCAAGCAGTAACAAAACTAGACATTTTTTATGCATTTCGTGTGCCTTCCCCGCCTGCTGGTAAGAATGTATGTACACGCGCCTGGACGCTTGTGTCCCTCAATATAAAGTGCGTCATTTCCCATCAAGAGAACGTAAAACGGTCACCCAGCAGCCAGTGGAGAACGCTGGAAACGCATCGATGTCGAGCCGCAAAAAATGTTACGTATACGCCCCCGTGTGCGGTGCAAAGTCATTAAAATCAGCTGCAACACGCCACCCTCCGAATAATACGCTTCGGTTTGTTAAAGGCTTTCAAAAGCACGGCTTCCTCTTGCAGAGCCTGAAAGAAACCACCCAGGAGCTGTTGAAAACAGAACAGTGAAAAACCAAGCAGTGACAAAACTAGACATTTTTTATGCATTTCGTGTGCCTTCCCCGCCTGCTGGTAAAAACGTATGTACACGCGCCAGGACGCTTGTGTCCCTCAATATAAAATGCGTTATTTCCCGTCAAGTAAACTTTTATTGGTCACTCAGCAGCCAGAGGGGAACGCTGGAAACGCATCGATGTCGAGCCGGAAAAAATGTTACGTATACGCCCCCGTGTGTGGCCCAAAGTCATTAAAATCAGCCGTAACATGCCACCATCAGAATAAAATGCTTCCGTTTCTTAAAGGCCTTCAGGGCCTGAAAGAAAACACCCAGGAGCTGTTGAAAACAGAACAGTGAAAAACCAAGCAGTAACAAAACTAGACATTTTTTATGCATTTCGTGTGCTTTCCTCGCCTGCTGGTAAAAATGTATGTACACGAGCTTGGACGCTTGTGTCCCTCAATATAAAATGCGTTATTTCCCGTCAAGTAAACTTTTAATGGTCACTCAGCAGCCAGAGGAGAACGCTGAAAACGCATCGATGTCGAGCCCCAAAAAAAAATGTTACGTATACGCCTCCGTGTGCGGTGCAAATTCATTAAAATCAGCTGTAACACGCCACCCTGAGAATAAGACGCGTCCGTTTCTTAAAGGCTTTCAAAAGCACAGCTTCTCCTTGCAGAGCCTGAAAGAAAACACCAAGGAGCTGTTGAAAACAGAACAGTGAAAAACCAAGCAGTAACAAAACCAGACATTTTTTATGCGTTTCGTGTGCCTCCCCCGCCTGCTGGTAAAAACGTATGTACATGCGCCTGGACGCTTGTGTCCCTCAATATAAAATGCGTTATTTCCCATAAAGAAAACGTAAGATGGTCACTCAGCAGCCAGTGGAGAACGCTGCATAACGCATCGATGTCGAGCTGGAAAAAATGTTACGTATACGCCCCCGTGTGCGGTTCAAAGTCATTAAAATCAGCCGTAACATGCCACCTTCAGCATAAAACGCGTCCGTTTCTTAAAGGCCTTCAGAGCCTGAATGAAAACCCCCAGGAACTGTTGAAAACAGAACAGTGAAAAATCAAGCAGTAACAAAACTAGACATTTTTCATGCATTTCGTGTGCCTTCCCCGCCTGCTGGTAAAAACGTATGTACACGCGCCTGGACGCTTGTGTCCCTCAATATAAAATGCGTTATATCCCATCAAGAGAACGTATAATGGTCACTCAGCAGCCAGTGGAGTACGCTGGAAACGCATCGATGTCGATCCGAAAAAAAATGTTAAGTATACGCCTCCGTGTGCTCTGCAAAGTCACTAAATTCAGCTGTAACACGCCACCCTGAGATTAAGACGCGTCCGATTCTTAAAGGCTTTCAAAAGCACAGCTTCCTCTTGCAGAGCCTGAAAGAAAACACCCAGGATTTGTTGAAAACAGAACAGTGAAAAACCAAGCAGTAACAAAACCAGACATTTTTTATGCATTTCGTGTGCCTTCCCCGCCTGCTGGTATAAGTGTATGTACACGAGCCTGGACGCTTGTGTCCCCCAATATAAAATGCGTTATTTCCCGTCAAGAGAAGGTATAATGGTCACTCAGCAGCCAGTGGAGAACGCTGAAAACTCATCGATGTCGTGCCCGAAAAAAATGTTACGTATACGCCTCCGTGTGCGGTACAAATTCATTAAAATCAGCCGTAACATGCCACCTTCAGAATAAAACGCGTCCGTTTCTTAAAGGCCTTCAGAGCCTGAAAGAAAACACCCAGGAGCTGTTGAAAACAGAACAGTGAAAAACCAAGCAGTAACAAAACTAGACATTTTTTATGCGTTTCGTGTCCCTCAATATAAAATGCGTTACTTCCCATCAAGAAAACGTAAGATGGTCACTCAGCAGCCAGTGGAGAACGCTGGAAACGCATCGATGTCGAGTGGGAAAAATGTTACGTATACGCCCCCGTGTGCGGTCCGAAGTCATTAAAATCAGCCGTGACATGCCACCTTCAGAATAAAACGCGTCTGTTTCTTAAAGGCCTTCAGAGCCTGAAAGAAAACACCCAGGAGCTGTTGAAAACAGAACAGTGAAAAACCAAGCAGTAACAAAACTAGACATTTTTTATGCATTTCGTGTGCCTTCCACGCCTGCTGGTAAAAATGTATGTACACGCGCCTGGACGCTTGTGTCCCTCAATATAAAATGCGTTATTTCCCATCAAGAGAACGTATAATGGTCACTCAGCAGCCAGTGGAGAACGCTGGAAACGCATCGTTGTCGAGTGGGAAAAATGTTACGTATACGCCCCCGTGTGCGGTCCGAAGTCATTAAAATCAGCCGTGACATGCCACCTTCAGAATAAAACGCGTCTGTTTCTTAGAGGCCTTCAGAGCCTGAAAGAAAACACCCAGGAGCTGTTGAAAACAGAACAGTGAAAAACCAAGCAGTAACAAAACTAGACATTTTTTATGCATTTCGTGTGCCTTTCCCGCCTGCTGGTATAAGTGTATGTACACGAGCCTGGACGCTTGTGTCCCCCAATATAAAATGCGTTATTTCCCGTCAAGAGAACGTATAATGGTCACTCAGCAGCCAGTGGAGAACGCTGAAAACTCATCGATGTCGTGCCCGAAAAAAATGTTACGTATACGCCTCCGTGTGCGGTACAAATTCATTAAAGTCAGCCGTAACATGCCACCTTCAGAATAAAACGCGTCCGTTTCTTAAAGGCCTTCAGAGCCTGAAAGAAAACACCCAGGAGCTGTTGAAAACAGAACAGTGAAAAACCAAGCAGTAACAAAACTAGACATTTTTTATGCGTTTCGTGTCCCTCAATATAAAATGCGTTATTTCCCATCAAGAAAACGTAAGATGGTCACTCAGCAGCCAGTGGAGAACGCTGGAAACGCATCGATGTCGAGCTGGAAAAAATGTTACGTATACGCCCCCGTGTGCGGTGCAAATTCATTAAAATCAGCTGTAACACGCCACCCTGAGAATAAGGCGCGTCCGTTTCTTAAAGGCCTTCAAAAGCACAGTGTGCTTTCCTCGCCTGCTGGTAAAAATGTATCTACACGAGCCTGGACGCTTGTGTCCCTAAATATAAAATGAGTTATTTCCCACCAAGTAAACGAATAATGGTAACTCAGCAGGCAGTGGAGAACGCTGAAAACGCATCGATGTCGAGCCCGACAAAAATGTTACGTATACGCCTCCGTGTGCGCTGCAAATTCATTAAAATCAGCTGTAACACGCCACCCTGAGAAAAAGATGCGTCCGTTTCTTAAAGGCCGTCAAAAGCACGGCTTCCTCTTGGAGAGGCTGAAAGAAAACACCCAGGAACTGTTGAAAACAGAACAGTGAAAAACCAAGCAGTAACAAAACTAGATATTTTTGATGCATTTAGTGTGCCTTCCCCGCCTGCTGGTAATAATGTATGTACACGCGCCTGGACGCTTGTGTCCCTCAATATAAAATGCGTTATTTCCCATCAAGAGAACGTATAGTGGTCACTCAGCAGCCAGTGGAGAACGCTGGAAACGCATCGATGTCGAGCTGGAAAAAATGTTACGTATACGCCCCCGTGTGCGGTCCAAACTCATTAAAATCAGCCGTAACATGCCACCTTCAGAATAAAACGCGTCCGTTTCTTAAAGGCCTTCAGAGCCTGAAAGAAACCTCCCAGGAGCTGTTGAAAACAGAACAGTGAAAAACCAAGCAGTAACAAAACTAGACATTTTTTATGCATTTCGTGTGCCTTCCCCGCCTGCTGGTAAAAATGTATGTACACGTGCCTGGACGCTTGTGTCTCTCAATATAAAATGGGTTATTTCCCATCAAGAGAACGTATAATGGTCACTCAGCAGCCAGTGGAGAACGCTAGAAACGCATCGATGTCGAGCCGGAAAAAATGTTACGTATACGCCCCCGTGTGCGGTCCAAAGTCATTAAAATCAGCCGTAACATGCCACCTTCAGAATAAAACGCATCCGTTTCTAAAGGCCTTCAGAGCCTGAAAGAAAACATCCAGGAGCTGTTGAAAACGGAACAGTGAAAAATCAAGCAGTAACAAAACTAGACATTTTTTATGCATTTCGTGTGCTTTCCTCGCCTGCTGGTAAAAATGTATGTACACGAGCCTGGACGCTTGTGTCCCTTAATATAAAATGCGTTATTTCCCTTCAAGTAAACTTTTAATGGTCACTCAGCAGCCAGAGGAGAACGCTGAAAACGCATCGATGTCGAGCCCCAAAAAATAATGTTACGTATACGCCTCCGTGTGCGGTGCAAATTCATTAAAATCAGCTATAACACGCCACCCTGAGAATAAGACGCGTCCGTTTCTTAAAGGCCTTCAGAGCCTAAAAGAAAACACCCAGGAGCTGTTGAAAACAGAACAGTGAAAAATCAAGCAGTAACAAAACTAGACATTTTTTATGCATTTCGTGTGCTTTCCTCGCCTGCTGGTAAAAATGTATGTACACGAGCCTGGACGCTTGTGTCCCTCAATATAAAATGCGTTATTTCCCATCAAGGGAACGTATGATGGTCACTCAGCAGCCAGTGGAGAACGCTGGAAACGCATCGATGTCGAGCCGGAAAAAATGTTACGTATACGCCCCCGTTTGCGGTCCAAAGTCATTAAGATCAGCCGTAACATGCCACCTTCAGAATAAAACGCATCCGTTTCTTAAAGGCCTTCAGAGCCTGAAAGAAAACATCCAGGAGCTGTTGAAAACAGAACAGTGAAAAACCAAGCAGTAACAAAACTAGACATTTTTTATGCATTTCGTGTGCCTTCCCCGCCTGCTGGTAAGAATGTATGTACACGCGCCTGGACGCTTGTGTCCCTCAATATAAGATGCGTTATCTCCCATCAAGAGAACTTATAATGGTCAGTCAGCGGCCAGCGAAGAACGCTGGAAACGCATCGATGTCGAGCCGGAAAAAATGTTACGTATACGCCCCCGTGTGCGGTCCAAAGTCATTAAAATCAGCCGTAACATGCCACCTTCAGAATAAAACGCGTCCGTTTCTTAAAGGCCTTCAGAGCCTGAAAGGAAAGACCCAGGAGCTGTTGAAAACAGAACAGTGAAAAACCAAGCAGTAACAAAACTAGACATTTCGTGTGCCTTTCCCGCCTGCTGCTAAAAATGTATGTACACGCGCCTGGACGCTTGTGTCCCTCAATATAGGATGCGTTATTTCCCATCAAGAGAACTTATAATGGTCAGTCAGCGGCCAGCGAAGAACGCTGGAAACGCATCGATGTCGAGCCGGAAAAAATGTTACGTATACGCCCCCGTGTGCGGTCCAAAGTCATTAAAATCAGCCGTAACATGCCACCTTCAGAATAAAACGCGTCCGTTTCTTAAAGGCCTTCAGAGCCTGAAAGGAAAGACCCAGGAGCTGTTGAAAACAGAACAGTGAAAAACCAAGCAGTAACAAAACTAGACATTTTTTATGCATTTCGTGTGCCTTCCCCGCCTGCTGGTAAGAATGTATGTACACGCGCCTGGACGCTTGTGTCCCTAAATATAAAGTGCGTTATTTCCCATCAAGAGAACGTAAAACGGTCACCCAGCAGCCAGTGGAGAACGCTGGAAACGCATCGATGTCGAGCCGCAAAAAATGCTACGTATACGCCCCCGTGTGCGGTGCAAAGTTATTAAAATCAGCTGCAACACGCCACCCTCCGAATAATACGCTTCGGTTTGTTAAAGGCTTTCAAAAGCACGGCTTCCTCTTGCAGAGCCTGAAAGAAACCACCCAGGAGCTGTTGAAAACAGAACAGTGAAAAACCAAGCAGTGACAAAACTAGACATTTTTTATGCATTTTGTGTGCCTTCCCCGCCTGCTGGTAAAAACGTATGTACACGCGCCAGGACGCTTGTGTCCCTCAATATAAAATGCGTTATTTCCCGTCAAGTAAACTTTTATTGGTCACTCAGCAGCCAGAGGGGAAAGCTGGAAACGCATCGATGTCGAGCCGGAAAAAATGTTACGTATACGCCCCCGTGTGTGGTCCAAAGTCATTAAAATCAGCCGTAACATGCTACCATCAGAATAAAATGCTTCCGTTTCTTAAAGGCCTTCAGAGCCTGAAAGAAAACCCCCAGGAACTGTTGAAAACAGAACAGTGAAAAATCAAGCAGTAACAAAACTAGACATTTTTTTTGCATTTCGTGTGCCTTCCCCGCCTGCTGGTAAAAACGTATGTACACGCGCCTGCACGCTTGTGTCCCTCAATATAAAATGCGTTATATCCCATCAAGAGAACGTATAATGGTCACTCAGCAGCCAGTGGAGAACGCTGGAAACGCATCGATGTCGATCCGAAAAAAAATGTTAAGTATACGCCCCCGTGTGCTGTGCAAAGTCACTAAAATCAGCTGTAACACGCTACCCTGAGAATAAGACGCGTCCGATTCTTAAAGGCTTTCAAAAGCACAGCTTCCTCTTGCAGAGCCTGAAAGAAAACACCCAGGAGCTGTTGAAAACAGAACAGTGAAAAACCAAGCAGTAACAAAACCAAACATTTTTTATGCATTTCGTGTGCCTTCCCCGCCTGCTGGTATAAGTGTATGTACACGAGCCTGGACGCTTGTGTCCCCCAATATAAAATGCGTTATTTCCCGTCAAGAGAACGTATAATGGTCACTCAGCAGCCAGTGGAGAACGCTGAAAACTCATCGATGTCGTGCCCGAAAAAAATGTTACGTATACGCCTCCGTGTGCTGTACAAATTCATTAAAATCAGCCGTAACATGCCACCTTCAGAATAAAACGCATCCGTTTCTTAAAGGCCTTCAGAGCCTGAAAGAAAACATCCAGGAGCTGTTGAAAACGGAACAGTGAAAAATCAAGCAGTAACAAAACCAGACATTTTTTATGCATTTCGTGTGCTTTCCTCGCCTGCTGGTAAAAATGTATGTACACGAGCCTGGACGCTTGTGTCCCTTAATATAAAATGCGTTATTTCCCGTCAAGTAAACTTTTAATGGTCACTCAGCAGCCAGAGGAGAACGCTGAAAACGCATCGATGTCGAGCCCCAAAAAATAATGTTACGTATACGCCTCCGTGTGCGGTGCAAATTCATTAAAATCAGCTATAACACGCCACCCTGAGAATAAGACGCGTCCGTTTCTTAAAGGCCTTCAGAGCCTAAAAGAAAACACCCAGGAGCTGTTGAAAACAGAACAGTGAAAAATCAAGCAGTAACAAAACTAGACATTTCTTATGCGTTTCGTGTGCCTCCCCCGCCTGCTGGTAAAAACGTATGTACACGCGCCTGGACGCTTGTGTCCCTCAATATAAAATGCGTTATATCCCATCAAGAAAACGTAAGATGGTCACTCAGCAGCCAGTGGAGAACGCTGGAAACGCATCGATGTCGAGTGGGAAAAATGTTACGTATACGCCCCCGTGTGCGGTCCGAAGTCATTAAAATCAGCCGTGACATGCCACCTTCAGAATAAAACGCGTCTGTTTCTTAAAGGCCTTCAGAGCCTGAAAGAAAACACCCAGGAGCGGTTGAAAACAGAACAGTGAAAAATCAAGCAGTAACAAAACTAGACATTTTTTATGCATTTCGTGTGCCCTCCCCGCCTGCTGGTAAAAATGCATGTACACGCGCCTGGACGCTTGTGTCCCTCAATATAAAATGCGTTATATCCCATCAAGAGAACGTATAATGGTCACTCAGCAGCCAGTGGAGAACGCTGGAAACGCATCGATGTCGATCCCGAAAAAAATGTTACGTATACGCCTCCGTGTGCGGTGCAAATTCATTAAAATCAGCTGTAACACGCCACCCTGAGAATAAGACGCGTCCGTTTCTTAAAGGCCTTCAAAAGCACAGCTTCCTCTTGCAGAGCCTGAAAGGAAACACCCAGGAGCTGTTGAAAACAGAACTGTGAAAAACCAAGCAGTAACAAAACTAGACATTTTTTATGCATTTCGTGTGCCTTCCCCGCCTGCTGGTAAAAATGTATGTACACGCGCCTGGACGCTTGTGTCCATGCGTTATTTCCCATCAAGAGAACGTATAATGGTCACCCAGCAGCCAGTGGAGAACGCTGGAAACGCATCGATGTCGATCCCGAAAAAAATGTTACGTATACGCCTCCGTGTGCGGTGCAAATTCATTCAAATCAGCTGTAACACGCCACCCTGAGAATAAGACGCGTTCGTTTCTTAAAGGCCTTCAAAAGCACAGCTTCCTCTTGCAGAGCCTGAAAGGAAACACCCAGGAGCTGTTGAAAACAGAACTGTGAAAAACCAAGCAGTAACAAAACTAGACATTTTTTATGCATTTCGTGTGCCTTCCCCGCCTCCTGGTGAAAATGTATGTGCACGAGCCTGGACGCTTGTGTCCCTCAATATAAAATGCGCTATTTCCCGTCAAGTAGCCTTTTAATGGTCACTCAGCAGCCAGAGGAGAAGGCTGAAAACGCATCGATGTCGAGCCCCAAAAAAAAAATGTTACGTATACGCCCCCGTGTGCGGTCCAAAGTCAATAAAATCAGCAGTAACATGCCACCTTCAGAATAAAATGCTTCCGTTTCTTAAAGGCCTTCAGGGCCTGAAAGAAAACACCCAGGAGCTGTTGAAAACAGAACAGTGAAAAACCAAGCAGTAACAAAACTAGACATTTTTTATGCATTTCGTGTGCTTTCCTCGCCTGCTGGTAAAAATGTATGTACACGAGCCTGGACGCTTGTGTCCCTCGATATAAAATGCGTTATTTCTCATCAAGTAAAACTATAATGGTCTCTCAGCAGCCAGTGGAGAACGCTGAAAACGCATCGATGTCGAGCCCAAAAAAAACGTTACAAATACGCCTCCGTGTGCGGTTCAAATCCATTAAAATCAGGTGTAACACGCCACCCTGAGAATAAGACGCGTCCGTTTCTTAAAGGCCTTCAGAGCCTGAAAGAAAACACCCCGGAGCTGTTGAAAACAGAACAGTAAAAAATCAAGCAGTAACAAAACTAGACATTTTTTATGTATTTCGTGTGCCTTCCCCGCCTGCCGCTAAAAATGTATGTACACGCGCCTGGACGCATGTGTCCCTCAATATAAAATGCGTTATTTCCCATCAAGAGAACTTATAATGGTCACTCAGCAGCCAGTGGAGGACGCTGGAATCGCATCGATGTCTATCCGAAAAAAAATATTAAGTTTACGCCCCCGTGTGCGGTGCAAAGTCATTAAAATCAGCTGCAACACGCCACCCTCAGAAGAAAACGCGTCCGTTTCTTAAAGGCCTTCAGAGCCTGAAAGAAAACACCCCGGAGCTGTTGAAAACAGAACAGTAAAAAATCAAGCAGTAACAAAACTAGACATTTTTTATGTATTTCGTGTGCCTTCCCCGCCTGCCGCTAAAAATGTATGTACACGCGCCTGGACGCATGTGTCCCTCAATATAAAATGCGTTATTTCCCATCAAGAGAACTTATAATGGTCACTCAGCAGCCAGTGGAGGACGCTGGAAACGCATCGATGTCGAGCCGGAAAAAATGTTACGTATACGCCCCCGTGTGCGGTCCGAAGTCATTAAAATCAGCCGTGACATGCCACCTTCAGAATAAAACGCGTCTGTTTCTTAAAGGCCTTCAGAGCCTGAAAGAAAACACCCAGGAGCTGTTGAAAACAGAACAGTGAAAAATCAAACAGTAACAAAACTAGACATTTTTTATGCATTTCGTGTGCCTTCCCCGCCTGTTGGTAAAAATGCATGTACACGCGCCTGGACGCTTGTGTCCCTCAATATAAAATGCGTTATATCCCATCAAGAGAACGTATAATGGTCACTCAGCAGCCAGTGGAGAACGCTGAAAACGCATCGCTGTCGATCCGAAAAAAAATGTTAAGTATACGCCCCCGTGTGCGGTGCAAAGTCATTAAAATCAGCTTTAACACGCCACCCTGAGAATAAGACGCGTCCGTTTCTTAAAGGCCAGCAAAAGCGCAGCTTCCACTTGCAGAGCCTGAGAGAAAACACCCAGGAGCTGTTGAAAACAGAACAGTGAAAAACCTAGCAGTAACAAAACTAGACATTTTTTATGTATTTCGTGTGCCTTCCCCGCCTGCTGGTAAAAATGTATGTACACGCGCCTGGAAGCATGTGTCCCTCAATATAAAATGCGTTATATCCCATCAAGAGAACGTATAATGGTCACTCAGCAGCCAGTGGAGAACGCTGGAATCGCATCGATGTCTATCCGAAAAAAAATATTAAGTTTACGCCCCCGTGTGCGGTGCAAAGTCATTAAAATCAGCTGTAACACGCCACCTTGAGAATAAGACGCGTCCGATTCTTAAAGGCCTTCAAAAGCACAGCTGCCTCTTGCAGAGCCTGAAAGAAAACACACAGGAGCAGTTGAAAACAGAACAGTGAAAAACCTAGCAGTAACAAAACTAGACATTTTTTATGTATTTCGTGTGCCTTCCCCGCCTGCTGGTAAAAATGTATGTACACGCGCCTGGAAGCATGTGTCCCTCAATATAAAATGCGTTATATCCCATCAAGAGAACGTATAATGGTCACTCAGCAGCCAGTGGAGAACGCTGAAAACGCATCGCTGTCGATCCGAAAAAAAATGTTAAGTATACGCCCCCGTGTGCGGTGCAAAGTCATTAAAATCAGCTTTAACACGCCACCCTGAGAATAAGACGCGTCCGTTTCTTAAAGGCCAGCAAAAGCGCAGCTTCCACTTGCAGAGCCTGAAAGAAAACACCCAGGAGCTGTTGAAAACAGAACAGTGAAAAATCAAACAGTAACAAAACTAGACATTTTTTATGCATTTCGTGTGCCTTCCCCGCCTGTTGGTAAAAATGCATGTACACGCGCCTGGACGCTTGTGTCCCTCAATATAAAATGCGTTATATCCCATCAAGAGAACGTATAATGGTCACTCAGCAGCCAGTGGAGAACGCTGAAAACGCATCGCTGTCGATCCGAAAAAAAATGTTAAGTATACGCCCCCGTGTGCGGTGCAAAGTCATTAAAATCAGCTGTAACACGCCACCTTGAGAATAAGACGCGTCCGATTCTTAAAGGCCTTCAAAAGCACAGCTGCCTCTTGCAGAGCCTGAAAGAAAACACACAGGAGCAGTTGAAAACAGAACAGTGAAAAACCTAGCAGTAACAAAACTAGACATTTTTTATGTATTTCGTGTGCCTTCCCCGCCTGCTGGTAAAAATGTATGTACACGCGCCTGGAAGCATGTGTCCCTCAATATAAAATGCGTTATATCCCATCAAGAGAACGTATAATGGTCACTCAGCAGCCAGTGGAGAACGCTGGAATCGCATCGATGTCTATCCGAAAAAAAATATTAAGTTTACGCCCCCGTGTGCGGTGCAAAGTCATTAAAATCAGTTGCAACACGCCGCCCTCAGAACAAAACGCGTCCGTTTCTTAAAGGCCTTCAGAGCCTGAAAGAAAACACCCCGGAGCTGTTGAAAACAGAACAGTAAAAAATCAAGCAGTAACAAGACTAGACATTTTTTATGCATTTCGTGTGCTTTCCTCGCCTGCTGGTTAAAATGTATGTACACGCGCCTGGACGCTTGTGACCCTCAATATAAAATGCGTTATTTCCCATTAAGAGAACTTAAAATGGTCACTCAGCAGCCAGTGGAGGACGCTGGAAACACATCGATGTCGAGCCGGAAAAAATGTTACGTATACGCCTCCGTGTGCGGTGCAAATTCATTCAAATCAGCTGTAACACGCCACCCTGAGAATAAGATGCGTCCGTTTCTTAAAGGCCTTCAAAAGCACAGCTTCCTCTTGCAGAGCCTGAAAGAAAACCCCCAGGAGCTGTTGAAAACAGAACAGTGAAAAACCAAGCAGTAACAAAACTTGACATTTTTTATGCATTTAGTGTGCCTTCCCCGCCTGCTGGTAAAAATGTATGTACACGCGCCTGGACGCTTGTGTCCCTCAATATAAAATGCGTTAATTCCCATCAAGAGAACTTATAATGGTCACTCAGCAGCCAGTGGAGAACGCTGGAAACGCATCGATGTCGAGCCCGAAAAAAATGTTACGTATACGCCTTTGTGTGCGGTGCAAATTCATTAAAACCAGCTGTAACACGCCACCCTGAGAATAAGAGCGTCCGTTCCTTAAAGGCCTTCAAAAGCACAGCTTCCTCTTGCAGAGCCTGAAAGAAAGCACCCAGGAACTGTTGAGAACAGAACAGTGAAAAACCCAGCAGTAACAAAACTAGACATTTTTTATGCATTTAGTGTGCCTTCCCCGCCTGCTGGTAAAAATGTATGTACACGCGCCTGGACGCTTGTGTCCCTCAATATAAAATGCGTTAATTCCCATCAAGAGAACTTATAATGGTCACTCAGTAGCCAGTGGAGAACGCTGGAAACGCATCGATGTCGATCCGAAGAAAAATGTTAAGTATACGCCCCCGTGTGCGGTGCAAAGTCATTAAAATCAGCCGCAACACGCCACCCTCAGAATAAAACGCTTCGGTTTGCTAGGGGCTTTCAAAAGCACGGCTTCCTCTTCCAGAGCCTGAAAGAAAACACCCAGGAGCTGTTGAAAACAGAACAGTGAAAAGCCAAGTAGTAACAAAACTAGACATTTTTTATGCATTTCGTGTGCCTTCCCCACCTGCTGGTAAAAATGTATGTACACGCGCCTGAACGCTTGTGTCCCTCAATATAAGATGCGTTATTTCCCATTAAGAGAACGTATAATGGTCACTCAGCAGCCAGTGGAGAACGCTGGAAGCGCATCGATGTCGAGCCCGAAAAATATGTTACGTATACGCTCCCGTGTGCGGTCCAAAGTCATTAAAATCAGCCGTAACATGCCACCTTCAGAATAAAACGCGTCCGTTTCTCAAAGGCCTTCAGAGCCTGAAAGAAAACACCCAGGAGCTGTTGAAAACAGAACAGTGAAAAATCAAGCAGTAACAGGACTAGACATTTTTTATGCATTTCGTGTGCTTTCCTCGCCTGCTGGTTAAAATGTATGTACACGCGCCTGGACGCTTGTGACCCTCAATATAAAATGCGTTATTTCCCATTAAGAGAACTTAAAATGGTCACTCAGCAGCCAGTGGAGGACGCTGGAAACACATCGATGTCGAGCCGGAAAAAATGTTACGTATACGCCTCCGTGTGCGGTGCAAATTCATTCAAATCAGCTGTAACACGCCACCCTGAGAATAAGATGCGTCCGTTTCTTAAAGGCCTTCAAAAGCACAGCTTCCTCTTGCAGAGCCTGAAAGAAAACCCCCAGGAGCTGTTGAAAACAGAACAGTGAAAAACCAAGCAGTAACAAAACTAGACATTTTTTATGCATTTAGTGTGATTCCCCGCCTGCTGGTAAAAATGTATGTACACGCGCCTGGACGCTTGTGTCCCTCAATATAAAATGCGTTAATTCCCATCAAGAGAACTTATAATGGTCACTCAGCAGCCAGTGGAGAACGCTGGAAACGCATCGATGTCGAGCCCGAAAAAAATGTTACGTATACGCCTTTGTGTGCGGTGCAAATTCATTAAAATCAGCTGTAACACGCCACCCTGAGAATAAGAGCGTCCGTTCCTTAAAGGCCTTCAAAAGCACAGCTTCCTCTTGCAGAGCCTGAAAGAAAGCACCCAGGAACTGTTGAAAACAGAACAGTGAAAAACCCAGCAGTAACAAAACTAGACATTTTTTATGCATTTAGTGTGCCTTCCCCGCCTGCTGGTAAAAATGTATGTACACGCGCCTGGACGCTTGTGTCCCTCAATATAAAATGCGTTAATTCCCATCAAGAGAACTTATAATGGTCACTCAGCAGTCAGTGGAGAACGCTGGACACGCATCGATGTCGATCCGAAGAAAAATGTTAAGTATACGCCCCCGTGTGCGGTGCAAAGTCATTAAAATCAGCCGCAACACGCCACCCTCAGAATAAAACGCTTCGGTTTGCTAGGGGCTTTCAAAAGCACGGCTTCCTCTTCCAGAGCCTGAAAGAAAACACCCAGAAGCTGTTGAAAACAGAACAGTGAAAAATCAAGCAGTAACAAAACAAGACATTTTTTATGCATTTCGTGTGCTTTCCTCGCCTGCTGGTAAAAATGTATGTACACGAGCCTGGACGCTTGTGTCCCTCAATACAAAATGCGTTATTTCCCATCAAGAGAACTTATAATGGTCACTCAGCAGCCGGTGGAGAACGCTGGAAACGCGTCGATGTCGATCCGAAGAAAAATGTTAAGTATACGCCCCCGTGTGCGGTGCAAAGTCATTAAAATCAGCCGCAACACGCCACCCTCGGAATAAAACGCTTCGGTGTTTAAAGGCTTTCAAAAGCACGGCTTCCTCTTGCAGATCCTGAGAGAAAACAGCCAGGAGCTGTTGAAAACAGAACAGTGAAAAACCAAGCAGTAACAAAATTAGACATTTTTTATGCATTTCGTGTGCCTTCTCCGCCTGCTGGTAAAAATGTATGTACACGCGCCTGAACCCTTGTGTCCCTCAATATAAAATGCGTTATTTCCCATCAAGTAAACGTATAATGGTCTATCAGCAACCAGTGGAGAACGCTGAAAACGCATCGATGTCGAGCCCGAAAAAAATGTTACGTATACGCCTTTGTGTGCGGTGCAAATTCATTAAAATCAGCTGTAACACGCCACCCTGAGAATAAGAGCGTCCGTTTCTTAAAGGCCTTTAAAAGCACAGCTTCCTCTTGCAGAGCCTGAAAGAAAACACCCAGGAGCTGTTGAAAACAGAACAGTGAAAAACCAAGCAGTAACAAAACTAGACATTTCTTATGCATTTCCTGTGCCTTCCCCGCCTGCTGGTAAAAATGTGTGAACATGCGCCTGGACGCTTGTGTCCCTCAATATAAAATGCATTATTTCCCATCAAGTAAACAAATAATGGTCACTCAGCAGCCAGTGGAGAACGCTGAAAACGCATCGATGACGATCCGAAAAAAAATGTTAAGTATACGCCCCCGTGTGCGGTGCAATGTCACTAAAATCAGCTGCAACACGCCACCCTGAGAACAAAACGCTTCGGTTTGTTAAAGGCTTTCAAAAGCACGGCTTCCTCTTGCAGAGCCTGAAAGAAAACAGCCAGGAGCTGTTGAAAACAGAACAGTGAAAAACCAAGCAGTAACAAAACTAGACATTTTTTATGCATTTCGTGTGCCTTCCCCGCCTGCTGGTAAAAATGTATGTACACGCGCCTGGACGCTTGTGTCTCTCAATATAAAATGCGTTATTTCCCATCAAGAGAACTTATAATGATCACTCAGCAGCCAGTGGAGAACGCTGGAAACACATCGATGTCGAGCCGGAAAAAATGTTACGTATACGCCCCCGTGTGCGGTCCAAAGTCATTAAAATCAGCCGTAACATGCCACCTTCAGAGTAAAACGCGTCCGTTTCTTAAAGGCCTTCAGAGCCTGAAAGAAAACACCCAGGAGCTGTTGAAAACAGAACAGTGAAAAATCAAGCAGTAACAAAACTAGACATTTTTTATGCATTTCGTAGGCTTTCCTCGCCTGTTGGTAAAAATGTATGTACACGCGCCTGGACGCTTGCGTCTCTCAATATAAAATGCTTTATTCCCCATCAAGAGAACTTATAATGATCACTCAGCAGCCAGTAGAGAACGCTGGAAACACATCGATGTCGAGCCGGAAAAAATGTTACGTATACGCCCCCGTGTGCGGTCCAAAGTCATTAAAATCAGCCGTAACATGCCACCTTCAGAGTAAAACGAGTCCGTTTCTTAAAGGCCTTCAGAGCCTGAAAGAAAACACCCAGGAACTGTTGAAAACAGAACAGTGAAAAATCAAGAAGTAACAAAACTAGACATTTTTTATGCATTTCGTGTGTCTTCCCCGCCTGCTGGTAAAAACGTATGTACACGCGCCTAGACGCTTGTGTCCCTCAATATAAAATGCGTTATTTCCCATTAAGAGAACGTATAATGGTCACTCAACAGCCAGGGGAGAACGCTGAAAACGCATCGATGTCGAGCCCGAAAAAAATGTTACGTATACGCCTCCATGTGCGGTACAAATTCATTAAAATCAGCTGTAACACGCCACCCTGAGAATAAGAGCGTCCGTTTCTTAAAGGCCTTCAAAAGTACAGCTTCCTCTTGCAGAGCCTGAAAGAAAACCCCCAGGAGCTGTTGAAAACAGAACAGTGAAAAACCAAGCAGTAACAAAACTAGACATTTTTTATGCATTTCGTGTGCCTTCCCCGCCTGCTGGTAAAAATGTATGTAAGTTAATCAGCAGTATCCATAACCCCAAGCATTCGCACTTTGCCCGAAAACAACGTTATCATTTCCTGCACAAGTCACAACCCAGCACGATCACCCGAAAAATTCGCACTTTGCCCGAACCCAACGTCGTCATTTCCTGCACAAGTCACAACCCAGCACGAACACCCCAAACATTCGCATTTTGCTAAAACGCAGCGTCATTTCCTGAACAAGCCATAGCCCAGCACGATCACTCCAACTGTTTGCACTTTGCCCAAACGCAGCGTCATCATTTCCCGAACACGCAATACCCCAGCACGATTAATCCACAGCACAATCACCTTTGATATTATTTACTTAGGTTATTTCGTTATTGTTAAGGTAGGTTATGTTAAGATAGAATACGAAAAATAAAGGCAGTCAAGAGTAGACCGGAAAGAAAGACAGAAGTCTTTTAACTGGCGCCCAACTTTTCCTTTTTGTGTCTTTTTTTTTTTCTCGTGAAGTATTTGTGTGCTCCAAAAATCTTCATAAGAAGATAATAGAGCAAAAACTAAGTAAACTCGTCACCCACCCGTGACCCTGAAAGTGTAAAAGTGATATCCGGCTGGACAAACATTAACTAAGAAACTAAGCGGAAGGATGAGCGTGATCTTTGTGTGAGTGGATAGTAATTATTAAGAAAATTGATTGTTAAACGTCTAAGCTAAACTACTTTTTGTCAAAAATTATAAAATCATTTCTTTTCCTTTTCCTTATTGTAAAATACAAAATAAGAAATATGGCCACTAACAATTTACCGGAGTCGATTCCGTCTAGTGTTCAATTGAGATTGCTGTTGAATCAGCGTGCGAAAATATTCTTAAACATATGACCGAAGTTTCAAGCAGGAACACGGTAAAACACGATGAGCTGTCTGCTCAAATAAACACGTTAGCAGAAAAGTTAAGATCTATTGAGCCCATTCACCAAACCGCAATAATTAGTTACCAACCTATTGCAATAACATCCTCAGCTATTTGTTCAATTTCATTGGACTTAGTCAAGTCACTCCCTAAGTTTTCAGGCGTGCAAGCACGTTATCTCTCATGGCGAGAAGCAGCTCACACTGCCATGGAATTATTTGAAAATTACGTAGGCACCGAAAGGTACTACCAAGCAGTAGCGGTAATTAGGAATAAAATAACAGGCCCTGCGGACCTGATCATTTCTTCTTTTAACACAGTTCTAAATTTTGATGCTATTATAGCTAGGCTAGATAATACGTACAGTGATAAAAGACCGCTCCACATTCTCGAAAATCAAATGAGTGTTTTATGCCAGGGAAGAATGTCTATCGCAGATTATTATGATCAAATAGAGAAAAACCTGGCCTTGATCATAAATAAGATCACGATGGAGTACTCTGGTAATAATGAATTAATTTCTTCGTTAGGAGCCAAATATCGAACCGATGAATTACGTGTCCTTATTTCGGGCCTTAATAAGCCCATATGCAACATTCTCTTCTCTGCTCGTTGCGAAGACTTGCCTTCTGCATTAGCTAAAGCTCAAGAACTCGAAGCAAACCAAAATAGGTATAATTTCGCTAGAGCCTTTGACCGCAGCCTTTATGCTGGTTCTAAATCAAACGATATTCCCCAACGTAGGAATCCTCATTACATAAGAGTACCACAAACGTTACCGATGAGTAGTCAACAGAAACATAGCCAACAACCAACGATGGCAGATGATCACATGAGTGTTGATAACTCGTCGAGATTCCGATACAATTCAAGACGAACGGCACAAACCCACAATCCATCACAGTATCTTAGAGCAACAAGCAGTAAACAAACATACAGACAACAACCGCAGACTGTAGAAACGAACAGAGCCTTCAAACGCCCATTGGAATCCGATAGAGCCCCCTTCCCAAAAACTCAGCGTATTAATTTTTTGAAATCCAAAAATACTGATCTAGAAACGAGAAATCGTCACGAAGTGGAACTCGAAAATGAAAATGAATATCAAGCCCCTAATAGCTCTGAATACGATGACCAGATTCATTTTTTAGAGTAAAGTCGGCTCTCCCTTATGTTGAAAAGAAGCTCGATAATAAAATTGTTATGAGAATTCTAGTAGACACGGGGGCAGCCAAAAACTATATTAAAGATATACCTTATTTAAAAGCCATTCCCAATAATAAACCGTTTAAAGTAAGAACTCTGAATGGTGACAACATAGTAACTCATAAATGCAAAATACATTTATGTGGTAAAGTCACCGATTTCTTCCTTCTTCCCAACTTAAAAACCTTTGATGCAATAGTTGGATATGACTTCCTCTCACAAATAAAAGCACAGATCGACACCAAGAGGTCATTGTTAATTTATGAAAATGGTGAAATGCAAATTAAGTTCTTTAAATGTGAACAAGTGAATAACCTTGACATCGATACAGATTCAGTTCCAGAGAATATCAAGAGTGAGTTTAAAAATTTGATAAAAGAGTATTCAAACGTTTTTGCTCAACCTGATGAAAAGTTACCCTTTAATACAAACATAAAAGCAACCATAAGAACATTCAATTCTGAACCAATCTACTCAAAACCAAGACCATACAATATGGCGGCTGCTCCGTTTGTAAATAGGGAAATTAAAAAAATGATTAATGACGGAATCATTCGGCCATCACATTCCCCGTATAATTCCCCAATATTGGTGGTAGGGAAAAAAGGAACAAACGAAGACGGTACTCAAAAATCTAGGTTGGTGTTTGACTACAGGAAGTTAAACGAGCAAACTATTGCAGACCGTTATCCCATCCCCGAAAGTTCTGTCATTTTATCAAATTTAGGCCAAGCCAAATATTACACAACCATTGACCTAAAATCCGGCTTCCACCAGATTCTCCTAGAAGAAAAAGACCGGGAAAAAACTGCATTTTCCATCAACAATGGAAAATATGAATTTTGTAGATTACCATTTGGCTTGAAAAATGCTCCCAGCACATTTCAACGAGCAATCGACGACGTTTTACGAAGTGAAATAGGAAAAAACTGTAATGTCTACATTGGCGACGTAATCATATTTTCGAAAACTGAAAAAGAGCATTTAGAACACATTAGAACAATTTTTGCAAAACTTTTTCACGCCAACATGCGAATATCCCCTGAAAAATGTAAATTTTTTAAGATTGAGGTAGAATTTCTGGGCTTCCTTGTATCCGGAGAAGGTATAAAAACCTGTCCCAATAAAGTAAAGGACATTGTTAATTATGAAATACCAAAATCCCTTCGTGCCTTAAGATCATTCCTTAGACTCTCCGGCTATTATCGGCATTTTATAAAAGACTACGCCCAAATAGCCAAGCCCTTAACGAAATACCTCAGAGGGGAAAATGGAAACATTGGAACAAATAAATCCAAGAACATTAAAATTCAACTAAATTCAGAAGCAATATGTGCTTTCAACCGAATAAAAAATATATTAGCTTCGGGAGATGTCTTGTTATTATACCCGGACTTTCGAAAACCTTTCGATTTGACCACCGATGCATCATCTCAAGCTGTAGGTGCGGTTCTTTCCCAAGGTGATAGACCAATCACAATGATATCTCGAACTCTGAGTAGAGCCGAGGAGAATTACGCTACTAATGAACGTGAAATGTTAGCGATAATCTGGGCACTAAAAAGTCTTCGAAACTACTTGTATGGCGCCCCTTATATTAATATATTTACCGATCATCAACCACTCACCTTTGCGATATCCGACAAAAATCCTAATACCAAACTGAAAAGATGGAGAGCTTTCATTGAGAATATTCTCCTAACTTTTTTTATAAACCGGGTAAAGAAAACAAACTAGCAGATGCACTATCTCGCCAACATATTAACACATTCTCTACCTACGGGCAAACCGTTCACAGTGAACGCTCATTAACAAAAGTTATACCTGCAGTCGAAAATCCCATCAATTGCTTCAAGAATCAAATCTTTATTACTGAAGGTTTGGAGAAAAGCCAAAAAGTAAAAATTATGTTCCAAAAACAAGTTAGACATACTATAATATTTCGATCAATGACAGAACTTATAAACACAATTAAGAATGTGGTAAATGTAGATATTAGTAATGGTATTTATTGCAGCCTCGAAACTTTAGGAAAAATACAGAATGAGCTTGTGGAAGCGTTCCCCAAAGTTAAAATGAGATATACAAAAAAATTTGTTCAGGACGTATTTAATAAGAATGACCAAGAGAATATTATTGCAAATTAACATGAAAGAGCACATAGGGGACCACAGGAGAACTACAAACAAATATTCACAGAATATTACTTTCCAAACATAAAAAAATTGTGCAAAACCTATGCCTCTAAATGTAAGATATGCAAGGAAAATAAATATAAGCGTAGACCAGATCATCATCCAATTGGCGAAACACCAATCCCCACCCATGTTGGAGAAATCCTACACATAGATATTTACAACACAGGAAAAAAATACTTCATCGCATGTGTTGATAAATTTTCAAAGTTCGAAATTATTAAGCATATTGCCTCCAGAAACTCTGTGGATGTAAGAAATGCGTTGATAGAAATAATCTCACATTTCAGAAATTCGAAAATAATAGTAACAGATAATGAAGGTGATTTCACATCAATTGCAACGCAGGCTCTTTTAGAAAACGAGTTCAATATCTCAACACACACATAATCCCAGCATTACATAGCCAAAGTAACGGTAAAGTTGAGCGATTTCACTCAACCCTGGCTGAAATAGCCAGATGCACAAAAGACTCAACTACCGATATTATTGAACTTCTGCTCCTTTCGACATTTAAATATAATCGTACAATCCACTCTGTAACAGGTTATAAGCCCATAGACATCTTTTCTGGCACCTCTGATGAAATAAAAAACGAAATCATTAAAAAACTCAAAACTAAACAAATTAGAGATCTAAGCTATCATAATATTAGAACCAAATACAAAAAATATAAACCCGGGGATAAGGTTTATCTTAAAACTAATAAAATAATAAGGAACAAATTTTCAAAATTCAGGCAGATTTAGGTACCGCAGTCGTAATCGACGGAAGAAAAGTACACAAAAATAGCCTTAGATAAATTTCCTCTTTTGCAGATTATTTCTTTTCGCTTTCACGCAAGCAAAAATTACTGATTATATAACCGCAGAATTTATCCCAGTCCCCATGGGAAATGTAGCAATATTTGACGAATATTTTTATTTAAAACACTCAACCAACTTATCAGGCATCAACACCATTATTTTCGAGAATATGAAGCTGATAAATACCGTAGGAGACGAAAATATCAGGGAAATTTTACAGCGGGATGTTAATGAAATAAAGCGGTTATTGCGTATATTTAAAGCTCCTGGTAAATCTCGCAGATCTATAGACTTTATTGGATCAGCGATAAGATTCGTTGCAGGAACACCAGATAATCAAGATTTCCAAATATTAAAAATGCAAGAAAATGAATTAGTAAGACAAAATAATAGGCAAATAGAGATAAACAAAGCCATTCAAGCTAAAATTAACGAATTAACAGAAAGCATAAACAATATAACTAACATAACCAATTATCAATTACCAGTAAGTTATCAAATATTAACCAAGTTAATGGAAAATAGAAATAGAATAATTATAGATAATTTACGTAACAATGTGCACGCCCTTGTATTAGCAAAAAACAATATTGTAAATCCTTTGTTATTGAATATTGATGAAATATATTCAATAATTATGAAAGAAAATTATGTAACTTCTATAAACGAACCACTTTTCATTGCTGATGTTAAAATGTATTTCCTTAACGAAACTCTAGTTTATTTAATCAAAATACCTTTGGTTTTAAAAGATTGTCAACTTGTTGAAATATCCCCTGTTGCGCATAATAAAAAAGTAATAGATTTAATAAACAATTTAACAGCTAATTGTAATGAACACCACTTTCCTCTCATGAATTGTAAAAGAGCCATATCCTACACTTATTGCCAAATTAACCACAACGACACTTGCCTCGATCAACTTCTCAACAATCACACAGCCATCTGCCCAAGAACATCAGCCGACCATCTGGACAAAATAAAAGTCATCAAGGATGGACTAATCATAGCCCGTGACAATCTTACAGTGCAAGATAATGGCCAGAATTTTATCATTAACGCAACATTCCTTATAACCTTCCAGAACAGCATAACCATAAATGGAAGGCAGTTCAGCACAACCAATTATGTCGAAGTAATCCATTTACCTGCGCCCAAAAAGACGATTTTGATTGAAAGCGAATTCGAACATAAAATGTCGCTACCGTTTTTGCACAAACTTCAAATCATTAACAACGAAAGAATCGATCAATTTAAAGTCACATTGGAAAATAGCAAACGGACATGGTATTGCGTTAGCGTGGTTCTCGTATTTGTAGTCATATTACTACTGTACGTGAAAATACGCCCGAGAAAAGTAGAAGTCCAAACTACGCAACTGGAAACTGGAGAGCGATACGTAGACAAAGAGGCAAATCGTCTCCAGGTGCTAAAAATCTTGAACAGGGACGTTCAAACTTAAGAAAGGGGGGAGTTAATCAGCAGTATCCATAACCCCAAGCATTCGCACTTTGCCCGAACCCAACGTTATCATTTCCTGCACAAGTCACAACCCAGCACGATCACCCGAAACATTCGCACTTTGCCCGAACCCAACGTCATCATTTCCTGCACAAGTCACAACCCAGCACGATCACCCCAAACATTCGCATTTTGCTAAAACGCAGCGTCATTTCCTGCACAAGCCATAGCCAAGCACGATCACTCCAACTGCTTGCAATTTGCCCAAACGCAGCGTCATCATTTCCCGAACATGCAATACCCCAGCACGATTAATCCACAGCACAATCACCTTTGATATTATTCACTTAGGTTATTTCGTTATTGCTAAGGTAGGTTATGTTAAGATAGAATACGAAAAATAAAGGCAGTCAAGAGTAGATTGGAAAGAAAGACAGAAGTCTTTTAACTTGTACACGCGCCTGGACGCTTGTGTCCCTCAATATAAAATGTGTTATTTCCCATCAAGCGAACTTATAATCTTCACCCGGCAGCCAGTGGAGAACGCTGGAAACGCATTGATGTCGATCCGAAAAAAAAAGTTAAGTATACGCCCCCGTGTGCGGTGCAAAGTCATTAAAATCAGCTGCAACACGCCACCCTCAGAATAAAACGCTTCGGTTTGTTAAAGGCTTTCAAAAGCACGGCATCCTCTTGAAGAGCCTGAAAGAAAACACCCAGGAGCTGTTGAAAACAGAACAGTGAAAAACCAAGCAGTAACAAAACTTGACATTTTTTATCCATTTCGTGTGCCTTCCCCGCCTGCTGGTAAAAATGTATGTACACGCACCTGGACCCTTGTGTCCCTCAATATAAAATGCGTTATTTCCCATCAAGAAAACGTATGATGGTCACTCAGCAGCCAGTGGAGAACGCTGGAAACGCATCGATGTCGAGCTGGAAAAATTGTTACGTATACGCCCCCGTGTGCGGTCCAAAGTCATCAAAATCAGCTGTAACATGCCACCTTCAGAATAAAACGCGTCCGTTTCTTAAAGTCCTTCAGAGCCTGAAGGAAAACACCCAGGAGCTGTTGAAAACAGAACAGTGAAAATCCAAGCAGTAACAAAACTAGACATTTTTTATGCATTTCGTGTGCCTTCCCCGCCTGCTGGTAAAAATGTGTGTACACGCGCCTGGACGCTTGTGTCCCTCGATATAAAATGCGTTATATCCCATCAATAAAACGTATGATGGTCACTCAGCAGCCAGTGGAGAACGCTGGAAACGCATCGATGTCTATCCGAAAAAAAAATATTAAGTATACGCCCCCGTGTGCGGTGCAAAGTCATTAAGATCAGCTGCAACACGCCGCCCTCAGAATAAAACGCTTCGGTTTGTTAAAGGCTTTCAAAAGCACGGCTTCCTCTTGAAGAGCCTGAAAGAAAACACCCAGGAGCTGTTGAAAACAGAACAGTGAAAAACCAAGAAGTAACAAAACTTGACATTTTTTATGCATTTCGTGTGCCTTCGCCGCCTGCTGGTAAAAATGTATGTACACGCGCCTGGACGCTTGTGTCCCTCAATATAAAATGCGTTATTTCCCATCAAGAGGACTTATAATGGTCACTCAGCAGCCAGTGGAGAACGCTGGAAACGCATCGATGTCGATCCGAAGAAAAATGTTAAGTATACGCCCCCGTGTGCGGTGCAAAGTCAATAAAATCAGCTGCAACACGCCACCCTCAGAATAAAACGCTTCGGTTTGATAAAGGCTTTCAAAAGCACGGCTTCCTCTTGCAGAGCCTGAAAGAAAACAGCCAGGAGCTGATGAAAACAGAACAGTGGAAAACCAAGCAGTAACAAAACTAGACATTTTTTATGCATTTCGTGTTCCTTCGCCGCCTGCTGGTAAAAATGTATGTACACGCGCCTGGACGCTTGTGTCCCTCAATATAAAATGCGTTTTTTCCCATCAGGAGAACGTATAATGGTCACTCAGCAGCCATTGGAGAACGCTGGAAACGCATCCATCTCGAGCCGGAAAAAATGTTACGTATACGCCCCCGTGTGCGGTGCAAAGTCATTAAAATCAGCTGCAACACGCCACCCTCAGAATAAAACGCTTCGGTTTGTTAAAGGCTTTCAAAAGCACGACTTCCTCTTGCAGAGCCTGAAAGAAAACACCCAGGAGCTGTTGAAAACCGAACAGTGAAAAATCAAGCAGTAACAAAACTAGACATTTTTTATGCATTTCGTGTGCCTTCCCCGCCTGCTGGTAAAAATGTATGTACACGCGCCTGGACGCTTGTGTCCCTCAATATAAAATGCGTTATTTCCCATCAAGAGAACGTAAAACGGTCACTCAGCAGCCAATGGAGAACGCTGAAAACGCATCGATGTCGAGCCCGAAAAAAATGTTACGTATACGCCCCCGTGTGCGGTCCAAAGTCATTAAAATCAGCCGTAACATGCCACCCTCAGAATAAAACGCTTCGGTTTGTTAAAGGCTTTCAAAAGCACGGCATCCTCTTGAAGAGCCTGAAAGAAAACACCCAGGAGCTGTTGAAAACAGAACAGTGAAAAACCAAGCAGTAACAAAACTTGACATTTTTTATCCATTTCGTGTGCCTTCCCCGCCTGCTGGTAAAAATGTATGTACACGCACCTGGACCCTTGTGTCCCTCAATATAAAATGCGTTATTTCCCATCAAGAAAACGTATGATGGTCACTCAGCAGCCAGTGGAGAACGCTGGAAACGCATCGATGTCGAGCCGGAAAAAATGTTACGTATACGCCCCCGTGTGCGGTCCAAAGTCATTAAAATCAGCCGTAACATGCCCCCTTCAGAATAAAACGCGTCCGTTTCTTAAAGGCCTTCAGAGCCTGAAAGAAAACACCCAGGAGCTGTTGAAAACAGAATAGTGAAAACCCAAGCAGTAACAAAACTAGACATTTTTTATGCATTTCATGTGCCTTCCCCGCCTGCTGGTAAAAATATTTGTACACGCGCCCGGACGCTTGTGTCCCTCAATATAAAATGCGTTATTTCCCATCAAGAGAACGTATGATGGTCACTCAGCAGCCAGTGGAGAACGCTGGAAACGCTTCGATGTCGAGCCGGAAAAAATGTTACGTATACGCCCCCGTGTGCGGTCCAAAGTCATTAAATCAGCCGTAACATGCCACCTTCAGAATAAAACGCGTCCGTTTCTTAAAGGCCTTCAGAGCCTGAAAGAAAACACCCAGGAGCTGTTGAAAACAGAACAGTGAAAATCCAAGCAGTAACAAAACTAGACATTTTTTATGCATTTCATGTGCCTTCCCCGCCTGCTGGTAAAAATATTTGTACACGCGCCCGGACGCTTGTGTCCCTCAATATAAAATGCGTTATTTCCCATCAAGAGAACGTATGATGGTCACTCAGCAGCCAGTGGAGAACGCTGGAAACGCTTCGATGTCGAGCCGGAAAAAATGTTACGTATACGCCCCCGTGTGTGGTCCAAAGTCATTAAAATCAGCCGTAACATGCCACCTTCAGAATAAAACGCGTCCGTTTCTTAAAGGCCCTCAGAGCCTGAAAGAAAACACCCAGGAGCTGTTGAAAACAGAACAGTGAAAATCCAAGCAGTAACAAAACTAGACATTTTTTATGCATTTCTTGTGCTTTCCTCGCCTGCTTTTAAAAATGTATGTACACGAGCCTGGACGCTTGTGTCCCCCAATATAAAATGCGTCATTTCCCATCAAGTAAACGTATAATGGTCACTCAGTAGCCAGTGGAGAACGCTGAAAACGCATCGATGTCGAGCCCGAAAAAAATGTTACGTATACGCCTCCGTGTGCGGTGCAAATTCACTAAAATCAGCTGTAACACGCCACCCTGAGAATAAGACGCGTCCGTCTCTTAAAGGCTTTCAAAAGCACAGCTTCCTCTTGCAGAGCCTGAAAAAAAACACCCAGGAGCTGTTGAAAACAGAACAGTGAATAATCAAGCAGTAACAAAACTAGACATTTTTTATGCATTTCGTGTGCCTTCGCCGCCTGCTGGTAAAAATGTATGTACACGCGCCTGGACGCTTGTGTCCCTCAATATAAAATGCGTTATTTCCCATCAAGAGAACGTATAATGGTCACTCAGCAGCCAGTGGAGAACGCTGGAAACGCATCGATGTCTATCCGAAAAAAAATATTAAGTATACGCCCCCGTGTGCGGTGCAAAGTCATTAAGATCAGCTGCAACACGCCACCCTCAGAATAAAACGCGTCCGTTTCTTAAAGGCCTTCAAAATCACAGCTTCCTCTTGCAGAGCCTGAAAGAAAACACCCAGGAGCTGTTGAAAACAGAACAGTGAAAAACCAAGCAGTAACAAAACTAGACATTTCGTGTGCCTTTCCCGCCTGCTGCTAAAAATGTATGTACACGCGCCTGGACGCTTGTGTCCCTCAATATAAGATGCGTTATTTCCCATCAAGAGAACTTATAATGGTCAGTCAGCGGCCAGCGAAGAACGCTGGAAACGCATCGATGTCGAGCCGGAAAAAATGTTACGTATACGCCCCCGTGTGCGGTCCAAAGTCATTAAAATCAGCCGTAACATGCCACCTTCAGAATAAAACGCGTCCGTTTCTTAAAGGCCTTCAGAGCCTGAAAGAAAACACCCAGGAGCTGTTGAAAACAGAACAGTGAAAATCCAAGCAGTAACAAAACTAGACATTTTTTATGCATTTCATGTGCCTTCCCCGCCTGCTGGTAAATATATTTGTACACGCGCCCGGACGCTTGTGTCCCTCAATATAAAATGCGTTACTTCCCATCAAGAGAACGTTTAATGGTCACTCAGCAGCCAGTGGAGAACGCTGAAAACGCATCGATGTCGAGCCCGAAAAAAATGTAACGTATACGCCTCCGTGTGCGGTGCAAATTCACTAAAATCAGCTGTAACACGCCACCCTGAGAATAAGACGCGTCCGTCTCCTAAAGGCTTTCAAAAGCACAGCTTCCTCTTGCAGAGCCTGAAAGAAAACACCCTGGAGCTGTTGAAAACAGAACAGTGAATAATCAAGCAGTAACAAAACTAGACATTTTTTATGCATTTCGTGTGCTTTCCTCGCCTGCTGGTAAAAATGTGTGTACACGAGCTTGGACGCGTGTGTCCCTCAATATAAAATGCGTCATTTCCCATCAAGTAAACGTATAATGGTCCCTCAGCAGCCAGTGGAGAACGCTGAAAACGCATCGATGTCGAGCCCGAAAAAAATGTTAGGTATACGCCTCCGTGTGCGGTGCAAATTCATTAAAATCATCAATGTAACACGCCACCCTGAGAATAAGACGCGTCCGTTTCTTAAAGGCCTTCAAAAGCACAGCTTCCTCTTGCAGAGCCTGAAGAAAACACCCAGGAGCTGTTGAAAACAGAACAGTGAAAAAACAAGCAGTAACAAAACTAGACATTTTTTATGCATTTCGTGTGCCTTCGCCGCCTGCTGGTAAAAATGTATGTACACGCGCCTGGACGCTTGTGTCCCTCAATATAAAATGCGTTATTTCCCATCAAGAGGACTTATAATGGTCACTCAGCAGCCAGTGGAGAACGCTGGAAACGCATCGATGTCGATCCGAAGAAAAATGTTAAGTATACGCCCCCGTGTGCGGTGCAAAGTCAATAAAATCAGCTGCAACACGCCACCCTCAGAATAAAACGCTTCGGTTTGATAAAGGCTTTCAAAAGAACGGCTTCCTCTTGCAGAGCCTGAAAGAAAACACATAAGGAGCTGTTGAAATCAGAACAGTGAAAAACCAAGCACTAACAAAACTAGACATTTTTTATGCATTTCGTGTTCCTTCGCCGCCTGCTGGTAAAAATGTATGTACACGCGCCTAGGCGCTTGTGTCCCTCAATATAAAATGCGTTATTTCCCATCAAGTAAACGTATAATGGTCACTCAGCAGCCAGTGGAGAACGCTGAAAACGCATCAATGTCGAGGCCGAAAAAAATTTAAAAATGTATGTACGCGAGCCTGGACGCTTGTGTCCCTCAATATAAAATGCGTTATGTCCCATCCAGTAAACGTATAATGGTCTCCCAGCAGCCAGTCGAGAACGCTGAAAACGCATCGATGTCGAGCCCGAAAAAAATGTTACGCATACGCCCCCGTGTGCGGTCCAAAGTTATTAAATTCAGCCGTAACATGCCACCTTCAGAATAAGACGCGTCCGTTTCTTAAAGGCCTTCAGAGCCTGAAAGAAATCACCCAGGAGCTGTTGGAAACAGAACAGTGAAAAATCAAGCAGTAACAAAACTAGACATTTTTTATGCATTTCGTGTGCTTTCCTCGCCTGCTGGTAAGAATGTATGTACACGCGCCTGGACGCTTGTGTCCCTCTATATAAAATGCGTTATTTCCCATCAAGAGAACGTATAATGGTCACTCAGCAGCCAGTGGAGAACGCTGGAAACGCATCGATGTCGAGCCCGAAAAAAATGTTACGTATACGCCTCCGTGTGCGGTGCAAATTCACTAAAATCAGCTGTAACACGCCACCCTGAGAATAAGACGCGTCCGTTTCTTAAAGGCCTTCAAAAGCACAGCTTCCTCTTGCAGAGCCTGAAAGAAAACACCCAGGAGCTGTTGAAAACAGAACAGTGAATAATCAAGCAGTAACAAAACTAGACATTTTTTACGCATTTCGTGTGCTTTCCTCGCCTGCTGGTAAAAACGTGTGTACACGAGCCTGGACGCGTGTGTCCCTCAATATAAAATGCGTCATTTCCCATCAAGTAAACGTATAATGGTCACTCAGCAGCCAGTGGAGAACGCTGAAAACGCATCGATGTCGAGCCCGAAAAAAATGTTACGTATACGCCTCCGTGTGCGGTGCAAATTCATTAAAATCATCAATGTAACACGCCACCCTGAGAATAAGACGCGTCCGTTTCTTAAAAGCCTTCAAAAGCACAGCTTCCTCTTGCAGAGCCTGAAAGAAAACACCCAGGAGCTGTTGAAAACAGAACAGTGAAAAAACAAGCAGTAACAAAACTAGACATTTTTTATGCATTTCGTGTGCCTTCGCCGCCTGCTGGTAAAAATGTATGTACACGCGCCTGGACGCTTGTGTCCCTCAATATAAAATGCGTTATTTCCCATCAATAGGACTTATAATGGTCACTCAGCAGCCAGTGGAGAACGCTGGAAACGCATCGATGTCGATCCGAAGAAAAATGTTAAGTATACGCCCCCGTGTGCGGTGCAAAGTCAATAAAATCAGCTGCAACACGCCACCCTCAGAATAAAACGCTTCGGTTTGATAAAGGCTTTCAAAAGCACGGCTTCCTCTTGCAGAGCCTGAAAGAAAACAGCCAGGAGCTGATGAAAACAGAACAGTGAAAAACCAAGCAGTAACAAAACTAGACATTTTTTATGCATTTCGTGTTCCTTCGCCGCCTGCTGGTAAAAATGTATGTACACGCGCCTGGACGCTTGTGTCCCTCAATATAAAATGCGTTTTTTCCCATCAGGAGAACGTATAATGGTCACTCAGCAGCCATTGGAGAACGCTGGAAACGCATCCATCTCGAGCCGGAAAAAATGTTACGTATACGCCCCCGTGTGCGGTGCAAAGTCATTAAAATCAGCTGCAACACGCCATCCTCAGAATAAAACGCTTCGGTTTGTTAAAGGCTTTCAAAAGCACGGCTTCCTCTTGCAGAGCCTGAAAGAAAACACCCAGGAGCTGTTGAAAACCGAACAGTGAAAAATCAAGCAGTAACAAAACTAGACATTTTTTATGCATTTCGTGTGCCTTCCCCGCCTGCTGGTAAAAATGTATGTACACGCGCCTGGACGCTTGTGTCCCTCAATATAAAATGCGTTATTTCCCATCAAGAGAACGTAAAACGGTCACTCAGCAGCCAATGGAGAACGCTGAAAACGCATCGATGTCGAGCCCGAAAAAAATGTTACGTATACGCCCCCGTGTGCGGTCCAAAGTCATTAAAATCAGCCGTAACATGCCACCCTCAGAATAAAACGCTTCGGTTTGTTAAAGGCTTTCAAAAGCACGGCATCCTCTTGAAGAGCCTGAAAGAAAACACCCAGGAGCTGTTGAAAACAGAACAGTGAAAAACCAAGCAGTAACAAAACTAGACATTTTTTATGCATTTCGTGTTCCTTCGCCGCCTGCTGGTAAAAATGTATGTACACGCGCCTGGACGCTTGTGTCCCTCAATATAAAATGCGTTTTTTCCCATCAGGAGAACGTATAATGGTCACTCAGCAGCCATTGGAGAACGCTGGAAACGCATCCATCTCGAGCCGGAAAAAATGTTACGTATACGCCCCCGTGTGCGGTGCAAAGTCATTAAAATCAGCTGCAACACGCCACCCTCAGAATAAAACGCTTCGGTTTGTTAAAGGCTTTCAAAAGCACGGCATCCTCTTGAAGAGCCTGAAAGAAAACACCCAGGAGCTGTTGAAAACAGAACAGTGAAAAACCAAGCAGTAACAAAACTTGACATTTTTTATCCATTTCGTGTGCCTTCCCCGCCTGCTGGTAAAAATATTTGTACACGCGCCCGGACGCTTGTGTCCCTCAATATAAAATGCGTTATTTCCCATCAAGAGAACGTATGATGGTCACTCAGCAGCCAGTGGAGAACGCTGGAAACGCTTCGATGTCGAGCCGGAAAAAATGTTACGTATACGCCCCCGTGTGCGGTCCAAAGTCATTAAAATCAGCCGTAACATGCCACCTTCAGAATAAAACGCGTCCGTTTCTTAAAGGCCTTCAGAGCCTGAAAGAAAACACCCAGGAGCTGTTGAAAACAGAACAGTGAAAATCCAAGCAGTAACAAAACTAGACATTTTTTATGCATTTCACGTGCCTTCCCCACCTGCTGGTAAAAATATTTGTACACGCGCCCGGACGCTTGTGTCCCTCAATATAAAATGCGTTATTTCCCATCAAGAGAACGTATGATGGTCACTCAGCAGCCAGTGGAGAACGCTGGAAACGCTTCGATGTCGAGCCGGAAAAAATGTTACGTATACGCCCCCGTGTGCGGTCCAAAGTCATTAAAATCAGCCGTAACATGCCACCTTCAGAATAAAACGCGTCCGTTTCTTAAAGGCCCTCAGAGCCTGAAAGAAAACACCCAGGAGCTGTTGAAAACAGAACAGTGAAAATCCAAGCAGTAACAAAACTAGACATTTTTTATGCATTTCTTGTGCTTTCCTCGCCTGCTTTTAAAAATGTATGTACACGAGCCTGGACGCTTGTGTCCCCCAATATAAAATGCGTCATTTCCCATCAAGTAAACGTATAATGGTCACTCAGTAGCCAGTGGAGAACGCTGAAAACGCATCGATGTCGAGCCCGAAAAAAATGTTACGTATACGCCTCCGGGTGCGGTGCAAATTCACTAAAATCAGCTGTAACACGCCACCCTGAGAATAAGACGCGTCCGTCTCTTAAAGGCTTTCAAAAGCACAGCTTCCTCTTGCAGAGCCTGAAAGAAAACACCCAGGAGCTGTTGAAAACAGAACAGTGAATAATCAAGCAGTATCAAAACTAGACATTTTTTATGCATTTCGTGTGCCTTCGCCGCCTGCTGGTAAAAATGTATGTACACGCGCCTGGACGCTTGTGTCCCTCAATATAAAATGCGTTATTTCCCATCAAGAGAACGTATAATGGTCACTCAGCAGCCAGTGGAGAACGCTGGAAACGCATCGATGTCTATCCGAAAAAAAATATTAAGTATACGCCCCCGTGTGCGGTGCAAAGTCATTAAGATCAGCTGCAACACGCCACCCTCAGAATAAAACGCGTCCGTTTCTTAAAGGCCTTCAAAATCACAGCTTCCTCTTGCAGAGCCTGAAAGAAAACACCCAGGAGCTGTTGAAAACAGAACAGTGAAAAACCAAGCAGTAACAAAACTAGACATTTTTTATGCATTTCATGTGCCTTCCCCGCCTGCTGGTAAAAATATTTGTACACGCGCCCGGACGCTTGTGTCCCTCAATATAAAATGCGTTATTTCCCATCAAGAGAACGTATGATGGTCACTCAGCAGCCAGTGGAGAACGCTGGAAACGCTTCGATGTCGAGCCGGAAAAAATGTTACGTATACGCCCCCGTGTGCGGTCCAAAGTCATTAAATCAGCCGTAACATGCCACCTTCAGAATAAAACGCGTCCGTTTCTTAAAGGCCTTCAGAGCCTGAAAGAAAACACCCAGGAGCTGTTGAAAACAGAACAGTGAAAATCCAAGCAGTAACAAAACTAGACATTTTTTATGCATTTCATGTGCCTTCCCCGCCTGCTGGTAAAAATATTTGTACACGCGCCCGGACGCTTGTGTCCCTCAATATAAAATGCGTTATTTCCCATCAAGAGAACGTATGATGGTCACTCAGCAGCCAGTGGAGAACGCTGGAAACGCTTCGATGTCGAGCCGGAAAAAATGTTACGTATACGCCCCCGTGTGTGGTCCAAAGTCATTAAAATCAGCCGTAACATGCCACCTTCAGAATAAAACGCGTCCGTTTCTTAAAGGCCCTCAGAGCCTGAAAGAAAACACCCAGGAGCTGTTGAAAACAGAACAGTGAAAATCCAAGCAGTAACAAAACTAGACATTTTTTATGCATTTCTTGTGCTTTCCTCGCCTGCTTTTAAAAATGTATGTACACGAGCCTGGACGCTTGTGTCCCCCAATATAAAATGCGTCATTTCCCATCAAGTAAACGTATAATGGTCACTCAGTAGCCAGTGGAGAACGCTGAAAACGCATCGATGTCGAGCCCGAAAAAAATGTTACGTATACGCCTCCGTGTGCGGTGCAAATTCACTAAAATCAGCTGTAACACGCCACCCTGAGAATAAGACGCGTCCGTCTCTTAAAGGCTTTCAAAAGCACAGCTTCCTCTTGCAGAGCCTGAAAAAAAACACCCAGGAGCTGTTGAAAACAGAACAGTGAATAATCAAGCAGTAACAAAACTAGACATTTTTTATGCATTTCGTGTGCCTTCGCCGCCTGCTGGTAAAAATGTATGTACACGCGCCTGGACGCTTGTGTCCCTCAATATAAAATGCGTTATTTCCCATCAAGAGAACGTATAATGGTCACTCAGCAGCCAGTGGAGAACGCTGGAAACGCATCGATGTCTATCCGAAAAAAAATATTAAGTATACGCCCCCGTGTGCGGTGCAAAGTCATTAAGATCAGCTGCAACACGCCACCCTCAGAATAAAACGCGTCCGTTTCTTAAAGGCCTTCAAAATCACAGCTTCCTCTTGCAGAGCCTGAAAGAAAACACCCAGGAGCTGTTGAAAACAGAACAGTGAAAAACCAAGCAGTAACAAAACTAGACATTTCGTGTGCCTTTCCCGCCTGCTGCTAAAAATGTATGTACACGCGCCTGGACGCTTGTGTCCCTCAATATAAGATGCGTTATTTCCCATCAAGAGAACTTATAATGGTCAGTCAGCGGCCAGCGAAGAACGCTGGAAACGCATCGATGTCGAGCCGGAAAAAATGTTACGTATACGCCCCCGTGTGCGGTCCAAAGTCATTAAAATCAGCCGTAACATGCCACCTTCAGAATAAAACGCGTCCGTTTCTTAAAGGCCTTCAGAGCCTGAAAGAAAACACCCAGGAGCTGTTGAAAACAGAACAGTGAAAATCCAAGCAGTAACAAAACTAGACATTTTTTATGCATTTCATGTGCCTTCCCCGCCTGCTGGTAAAAATATTTGTACACGCGCCCGGACGCTTGTGTCCCTCAATATAAAATGCGTTATTTCCCATCAAGAGAACGTATGATGGTCACTCAGCAGCCAGTGGAGAACGCTGGAAACGCTTCGATGTCGAGCCGGAAAAAATGTTACGTATACGCCCCCGTGTGCGGTCCAAAGTCATTAAAATCAGCCGTAACATGCCACCTTCAGAATAAAACGCGTCCGTTTCTTAAAGGCCTTCAGAGCCTGAAAGAAAACACCCAGGAGCTGTTGAAATCAGAACAGTGAAAAACCAAGCACTAACAAAACTAGACATTTTTTATGCATTTCGTGTTCCTTCGCCGCCTGCTGGTAAAAATGTATGTACACGCGCCTAGGCGCTTGTGTCCCTCAATATAAAATGCGTTATTTCCCATCAAGTAAACGTATAATGGTCACTCAGCAGCCAGTGGAGAACGCTGAAAACGCATCAATGTCGAGGCCGAAAAAAATTTAAAAATGTATGTACGCGAGCCTGGACGCTTGTGTCCCTCAATATAAAATGCGTTATGTCCCATCCAGTAAACGTATAATGGTCTCCCAGCAGCCAGTCGAGAACGCTGAAAACGCATCGATGTCGAGCCCGAAAAAAATGTTACGCATACGCCCCCGTGTGCGGTCCAAAGTTATTAAATTCAGCCGTAACATGCCACCTTCAGAATAAGACGCGTCCGTTTCTTAAAGGCCTTCAGAGCCTGAAAGAAATCACCCAGGAGCTGTTGGAAACAGAACAGTGAAAAATCAAGCAGTAACAAAACTAGACATTTTTTATGCATTTCGTGTGCTTTCCTCGCCTGCTGGTAAGAATGTATGTACACGCGCCTGGACGCTTGTGTCCCTCTATATAAAATGCGTTATTTCCCATCAAGAGAACGTATAATGGTCACTCAGCAGCCAGTGGAGAACGCTGGAAACGCATCGATGTCGAGCCCGAAAAAAATGTTACGTATACGCCTCCGTGTGCGGTGCAAATTCACTAAAATCAGCTGTAACACGCCACCCTGAGAATAAGACGCGTCCGTTTCTTAAAGGCCTTCAAAAGCACAGCTTCCTCTTGCAGAGCCTGAAAGAAAACACCCAGGAGCTGTTGAAAACAGAACAGTGAATAATCAAGCAGTAACAAAACTAGACATTTTTTACGCATTTCGTGTGCTTTCCTCGCCTGCTGGTAAAAATGTGTGTACACGAGCCTGGACGCGTGTGTCCCTCAATATAAAATGCGTCATTTCCCATCAAGTAAACGTATAATGGTCACTCAGCAGCCAGTGGAGAACGCTGAAAACGCATCGATGTCGAGCCCGAAAAAAATGTTACGTATACGCCTCCGTGTGCGGTGCAAATTCATTAAAATCATCAATGTAACACGCCACCCTGAGAATAAGACGCGTCCGTTTCTTAAAAGCCTTCAAAAGCACAGCTTCCTCTTGCAGAGCCTGAAAGAAAACACCCAGGAGCTGTTGAAAACAGAACAGTGAAAAAACAAGCAGTAACAAAACTAGACATTTTTTATGCATTTCGTGTGCCTTCGCCGCCTGCTGGTAAAAATGTATGTACACGCGCCTGGACGCTTGTGTCCCTCAATATAAAATGCGTTATTTCCCATCAATAGGACTTATAATGGTCACTCAGCAGCCAGTGGAGAACGCTGGAAACGCATCGATGTCGATCCGAAGAAAAATGTTAAGTATACGCCCCCGTGTGCGGTGCAAAGTCAATAAAATCAGCTGCAACACGCCACCCTCAGAATAAAACGCTTCGGTTTGATAAAGGCTTTCAAAAGCACGGCTTCCTCTTGCAGAGCCTGAAAGAAAACAGCCAGGAGCTGATGAAAACAGAACAGTGAAAAACCAAGCAGTAACAAAACTAGACATTTTTTATGCATTTCGTGTTCCTTCGCCGCCTGCTGGTAAAAATGTATGTACACGCGCCTGGACGCTTGTGTCCCTCAATATAAAATGCGTTTTTTCCCATCAGGAGAACGTATAATGGTCACTCAGCAGCCATTGGAGAACGCTGGAAACGCATCCATCTCGAGCCGGAAAAAATGTTACGTATACGCCCCCGTGTGCGGTGCAAAGTCATTAAAATCAGCTGCAACACGCCACCCTCAGAATAAAACGCTTCGGTTTGTTAAAGGCTTTCAAAAGCACGGCTTCCTCTTGCAGAGCCTGAAAGAAAACACCCAGGAGCTGTTGAAAACCGAACAGTGAAAAATCAAGCAGTAACAAAACTAGACATTTTTTATGCATTTCGTGTGCCTTCCCCGCCTGCTGGTAAAAATGTATGTACACGCGCCTGGACGCTTGTGTCCCTCAATATAAAATGCGTTATTTCCCATCAAGAGAACGTAAAACGGTCACTCAGCAGCCAATGGAGAACGCTGAAAACGCATCGATGTCGAGCCCGAAAAAAATGTTACGTATACGCCCCCGTGTGCGGTCCAAAGTCATTAAAATCAGCCGTAACATGCCACCCTCAGAATAAAACGCTTCGGTTTGTTAAAGGCTTTCAAAAGCACGGCATCCTCTTGAAGAGCCTGAAAGAAAACACCCAGGAGCTGTTGAAAACAGAACAGTGAAAAACCAAGCAGTAACAAAACTAGACATTTTTTATGCATTTCGTGTTCCTTCGCCGCCTGCTGGTAAAAATGTATGTACACGCGCCTGGACGCTTGTGTCCCTCAATATAAAATGCGTTTTTTCCCATCAGGAGAACGTATAATGGTCACTCAGCAGCCATTGGAGAACGCTGGAAACGCATCCATCTCGAGCCGGAAAAAATGTTACGTATACGCCCCCGTGTGCGGTGCAAAGTCATTAAAATCAGCTGCAACACGCCACCCTCAGAATAAAACGCTTCGGTTTGTTAAAGGCTTTCAAAAGCACGGCATCCTCTTGAAGAGCCTGAAAGAAAACACCCAGGAGCTGTTGAAAACAGAACAGTGAAAAACCAAGCAGTAACAAAACTTGACATTTTTTATCCATTTCGTGTGCCTTCCCCGCCTGCTGGTAAAAATATTTGTACACGCGCCCGGACGCTTGTGTCCCTCAATATAAAATGCGTTATTTCCCATCAAGAGAACGTATGATGGTCACTCAGCAGCCAGTGGAGAACGCTGGAAACGCTTCGATGTCGAGCCGGAAAAAATGTTACGTATACGCCCCCGTGTGCGGTCCAAAGTCATTAAAATCAGCCGTAACATGCCACCTTCAGAATAAAACGCGTCCGTTTCTTAAAGGCCTTCAGAGCCTGAAAGAAAACACCCAGGAGCTGTTGAAAACAGAACAGTGAAAATCCAAGCAGTAACAAAACTAGACATTTTTTATGCATTTCACGTGCCTTCCCCACCTGCTGGTAAAAATATTTGTACACGCGCCCGGACGCTTGTGTCCCTCAATATAAAATGCGTTATTTCCCATCAAGAGAACGTATGATGGTCACTCAGCAGCCAGTGGAGAACGCTGGAAACGCTTCGATGTCGAGCCGGAAAAAATGTTACGTATACGCCCCCGTGTGCGGTCCAAAGTCATTAAAATCAGCCGTAACATGCCACCTTCAGAATAAAACGCGTCCGTTTCTTAAAGGCCCTCAGAGCCTGAAAGAAAACACCCAGGAGCTGTTGAAAACAGAACAGTGAAAATCCAAGCAGTAACAAAACTAGACATTTTTTATGCATTTCTTGTGCTTTCCTCGCCTGCTTTTAAAAATGTATGTACACGAGCCTGGACGCTTGTGTCCCCCAATATAAAATGCGTCATTTCCCATCAAGTAAACGTATAATGGTCACTCAGTAGCCAGTGGAGAACGCTGAAAACGCATCGATGTCGAGCCCGAAAAAAATGTTACGTATACGCCTCCGGGTGCGGTGCAAATTCACTAAAATCAGCTGTAACACGCCACCCTGAGAATAAGACGCGTCCGTCTCTTAAAGGCTTTCAAAAGCACAGCTTCCTCTTGCAGAGCCTGAAAGAAAACACCCAGGAGCTGTTGAAAACAGAACAGTGAATAATCAAGCAGTATCAAAACTAGACATTTTTTATGCATTTCGTGTGCCTTCGCCGCCTGCTGGTAAAAATGTATGTACACGCGCCTGGACGCTTGTGTCCCTCAATATAAAATGCGTTATTTCCCATCAAGAGAACGTATAATGGTCACTCAGCAGCCAGTGGAGAACGCTGGAAACGCATCGATGTCTATCCGAAAAAAAATATTAAGTATACGCCCCCGTGTGCGGTGCAAAGTCATTAAGATCAGCTGCAACACGCCACCCTCAGAATAAAACGCGTCCGTTTCTTAAAGGCCTTCAAAATCACAGCTTCCTCTTGCAGAGCCTGAAAGAAAACACCCAGGAGCTGTTGAAAACAGAACAGTGAAAAACCAAGCAGTAACAAAACTAGACATTTCGTGTGCCTTTCCCGCCTGCTGCTAAAAATGTATGTACACGCGCCTGGACGCTTGTGTCCCTCAATATAAGATGCGTTATTTCCCATCAAGAGAACTTATAATGGTCAGTCAGCGGCCAGCGAAGAACGCTGGAAACGCATCGATGTCGAGCCGGAAAAAATGTTACGTATACGCCCCCGTGTGCGGTCCAAAGTCATTAAAATCAGCCGTAACATGCCACCTTCAGAATAAAACGCGTCCGTTTCTTAAAGGCCTTCAGAGCCTGAAAGAAAACACCCAGGAGCTGTTGAAAACAGAACAGTGAAAATCCAAGCAGTAACAAAACTAGACATTTTTTATGCATTTCATGTGCCTTCCCCGCCTGCTGGTAAATATATTTGTACACGCGCCCGGACGCTTGTGTCCCTCAATATAAAATGCGTTACTTCCCATCAAGAGAACGTTTAATGGTCACTCAGCAGCCAGTGGAGAACGCTGAAAACGCATCGATGTCGAGCCCGAAAAAAATGTAACGTATACGCCTCCGTGTGCGGTGCAAATTCACTAAAATCAGCTGTAACACGCCACCCTGAGAATAAGACGCGTCCGTCTCCTAAAGGCTTTCAAAAGCACAGCTTCCTCTTGCAGAGCCTGAAAGAAAACACCCTGGAGCTGTTGAAAACAGAACAGTGAATAATCAAGCAGTAACAAAACTAGACATTTTTTATGGATTTCGTGTGCTTTCGTGTGCTTTCGAGCTTGGACGCGTGTGTCCCTCAATATAAAATGCGTCATTTCCCATCAAGTAAACGTATAATGGTCCCTCAGCAGCCAGTGGAGAACGCTGAAAACGCATCGATGTCGAGCCCGAAAAAAATGTTAGGTATACGCCTCCGTGTGCGGTGCAAATTCATTAAAATCATCAATGTAACACGCCACCCTGAGAATAAGACGCGTCCGTTTCTTAAAGGCCTTCAAAAGCACAGCTTCCTCTTGCAGAGCCTGAAAGAAAACACCCTGGAGCTGTTGAAAACAGAACAGTGAAAAAACAAGCAGTAACAAAACTAGACATTTTTTATGCATTTCGTGTGCCTCCGCCGCCTGCTGGTAAAAATGTATGTACACGCGCCTGGACGCTTGTGTCCCTCAATATAAAATGCGTTATTTCCCATCAAGAGGACTTATAATGGTCACTCAGCAGCCAGTGGAGAACGCTGGAAACGCATCGATGTCGATCCGAAGAAAAATGTTAAGTATACGCCCCCGTGTGCGGTGCAAAGTCAATAAAATCAGCTGCAACACGCCACCCTCAGAATAAAACGCTTCGGTTTGATAAAGGCTTTCAAAAGAACGGCTTCCTCTTGCAGAGCCTGAAAGAAAACACATAAGGAGCTGTTGAAATCAGAACAGTGAAAAACCAAGCACTAACAAAACTAGACATTTTTTATGCATTTCGTATTCCTTCGCCGCCTGCTGGTAAAAATGTATGTACACGCGCCTAGGCGCTTGTGTCCCTCAATATAAAATGCGTTATTTCCCATCAAGTAAACGTATAATGGTCACTCAGCAGCCAGTGGAGAACGCTGAAAACGCATCAATGTCGAGGCCGAAAAAGATTTAAAAATATATGTACGCGAGCCTGGACGCTTGTGTCCCTCAATATAAAATGCGTTATGTCCCATCCAGTAAACGTATAATGGTCTCCCAGCAGCCAGTCGAGAACGCTGAAAACGCATCGATGTCGAGCCCGAAAAAAATGTTACGCATACGCCCCCGTGTGCGGTCCAAAGTTATTAAATTCAGCCGTAACATGCCACCTTCAGAATGAGACGCGTCCGTTTCTTAAAGGCCTTCAGAGCCTGAAAGAAATCACCCAGGAGCTGTTGGAAACAGAACAGTGAAAAATCAAGCAGTAACAAAACTAGACATTTTTTATGCATTTCGTGTGCTTTCCTCGCCTGCTGGTAAGAATGTATGTACACGCGCCTGGACGCTTGTGTCCCTCTATATAAAATGCGTTATTTCCCATCAAGAGAACGTATAATGGTCACTCAGCAGCCAGTGGAGAACGCTGGAAACGCATCGATGTCGAGCCCGAAAAAAATGTTACGTATACGCCTCCGTGTGCGGTGCAAATTCACTAAAATCAGCTGTAACACGCCACCCTGAGAATAAGACGCGTCCGTTTCTTAAAGGCCTTCAAAAGCACAGCTTCCTCTTGCAGAGCCTGAAAGAAAACACCCAGGAGCTGTTGAAAACAGAACAGTGAATAATCGAGCAGTAACAAAACTAGACATTTTTTACGCATTTCGTGTGCTTTCCTCGCCTGCTGGTAAAAATGTGTGTACACGAGCCTGGACGCGTGTGTCCCTCAATATAAAATGCGTCATTTCCCATCAAGTAAACGTATAATGGTCACTCAGCAGCCAGGCTCTGCCGCATCGATGTAGAGCCCGAAAAAAATGTTACGTATACGCCTCCGTGTGCGGTGCAAATTCATTAAAATCATCAATGTAACACGCCACCCTGAGAATAAGACGCGTCCGTTTCTTAAAGGCCTTCAAAAGCACAGCTTCCTCTTGCAGAGCCTGAAAGAAAACACCCAGGAGCTGTTGAAAACAGAACAGTGAAAAAACAAGCAGTAACAAAACTAGACATTTTTTATGCATTTCGTGTGCCTTCGCCGCCTGCTGGTAAAAATGTATGTACACGCGCCTGGACGCTTGTGTCCCTCAATATAAAATGCGTTATTTCCCATCAATAGGACTTATAATGGTCACTCAGCAGCCAGTGGAGAACGCTGGAAACGCATCGATGTCGATCCGAAGAAAAATGTTAAGTATACGCCCCCGTGTGCGGTGCAAAGTCAATAAAATCAGCTGCAACACGCCACCCTCAGAATAAAACGCTTCGGTTTGATAAAGGCTTTCAAAAGCACGGCTTCCTCTTGCAGAGCCTGAAAGAAAACAGCCAGGAGCTGATGAAAACAGAACAGTGAAAAACCAAGCAGTAACAAAACTAGACATTTTTTATGCATTTCGTGTTCCTTCGCCGCCTGCTGGTAAAAATGTATGTACACGCGCCTGGACGCTTGTGTCCCTCAATATAAAATGCGTTTTTTCCCATCAGGAGAACGTATAATGGTCACTCAGCAGCCATTGGAGAACGCTGGAAACGCATCCATCTCGAGCCGGAAAAAATGTTACGTATACGCCCCCGTGTGCGGTGCAAAGTCATTAAAATCAGCTGCAACACGCCACCCTCAGAATAAAACGCTTCGGTTTGTTAAAGGCTTTCAAAAGCACGGCTTCCTCTTGCAGAGCCTGAAAGAAAACACCCAGGAGCTGTTGAAAACCGAACAGTGAAAAATCAAGCAGTAACAAAACTAGACATTTTTTATGCATTTCGTGTGCCTTCCCCGCCTGCTGGTAAAAATGTATGTACACGCGCCTGGACGCTTGTGTCCCTCAATATAAAATGCGTTATTTCCCATCAAGAGAACGTAAAACGGTCACTCAGCAGCCAATGGAGAACGCTGAAAACGCATCGATGTCGAGCCCGAAAAAAATGTTACGTATACGCCCCCGTGTGCTATACAAGGTCATTAAAATCAGCCGTAACATGCCACCTTCAGAATAAAACGCGTCCGTTTCTTAAAGGCCTTCAGAGCCTGAAAGAAAGCACCCTGGAGCTGTTGAAAACCGAACAGTGAAAAATCAAGCAGTAACAAAACTAGACATTTTTTATGCATTTCGTGTGCCTTCCCCGTCTGCTGGTAAAAATGTATGTACACGCGCCTGGACGCTTGTGTCTCTCAATATAAAATGCGTTATTTCCCATCAAGTAAACGTATAATGATCACTCAGCAGCCAGTGGAGAACGCTGAAAACGCACCGATGTCGAGCCCTACAAAATGTTAAGTATACGCCCCCGTGTGCGGTGTAAAGTCATTAAAATCAGCTGCAACACGCCACCCTCAGAACAAAACGCTTCGGTTTGTTAAAGGCTTTCAAAAGCACGGCTTCCTCTTGCAGAGCCTGAAAGAAAACACCCAGGAGCTGTTGAAAACAGAACAGTGGAAAACCAAGCAGTAACAGAACTAGACATTTTTTATGCATTTCGTGTGCCATCCCCGCCTGCCGGTAAAAATGTATGTACACGAGCCTGGACGCTTGTGTCCCTCACAATATATTTTTATTTCCTTTATAAGGAAATAAAAATACCCACACCATGGGTGATTGAGAGAAGCTCTGCTTTGGTCCTTTATAGACTGTAACGCCAGCATACATAGGATGGGCCAGATATAAGTTCCTTTTTATAAATGCAGTAAAATGAACAAAATTAACCTTTTTCCATGTATTATAGTTTTGTTGGTAAGAACAAATATTCCCATTAATTATAAAGTACAACTTCGTTCAAGTGGCTGTCTCAGCTGGCTTCGCAGTAGCGCATTCCGTCACCCCAATTTTTCAAGACCTTGTTGATGGTTTCCGGCTGTAGCTCACGGATTGCTTTGATGATATTGGCCTTAGGTGCATGAATGTCTTCCAGATTGTTGGCATAACATCGATTTTTTACGGTTTCTACAAAAAAAAAGTCCAAAGGGGTCATATCGCAGCTTCGAGAGGCCAATTAACATCGCCAAGGCGACTGAGGCCCAGGTTCACCACGGACTGTAGCGCCACCTAAGTAAGTAAGTAAGTAAGTAAGGCGACTGATAACATGATATGGGAATTTGGTCGTCCAAGTCCCCATCTTCAAATTCGGTAAAAAAAAAAGTCGGTTAACATGGCTCTGTAACGCCCACCGTTGACCAAACCGTTCTTCCCAGCCAAATTTTCGAAGAAAAATGGTCCAATAATGCCACCACTCCACAATCCGCACCCAACTGTCACTCCCTGTGGATGCATTGGCTTCTCAGCAATAACATGCGGGTTTTCCGCGCAAGCTGTCCTGAGGCCCAAACTGCGAAGCGATAACGAACGGATGGTCGCGGACTTCAATATTTGCTAAGTTAATTGGACCTCGTAAGCGAATAATCTTTATGCAGATTTCACCTCAGGCTAGTGCCCGAAATGTTGAGCTGTTAAGATCGATAGCAAGTTGGGTTAAGTTAGTTGGGTTCCCTATTGATACGAGGTCAAGGCTCACTTAGACTACGAGGAGTCCATTGTCCCCAGTTTAAAAGTCTAACCTGAAGGGAACCTATGGATTCTACGAATGGATTCTATTTCCTATTCGTCAGCTTGTGCAAAAATCGTTTTAGGGCTGACCTAGTCTAGCTGCATGATATGATATCATGCAGTGCCCAGTGAGGGCACCGACTACCAGTCGCATATTCCCTCTACTAAGATTTAGCAGACTGTCCGTCCTTTTCTTGTCATGGACGAGCAATATTAACCTTACCGCGGCGCATGTGTCTAATTGACACCATCGCCTGTTGGCTTTTTCTAGTGGTTCCGCCTCTATTTCTCTGAATAGTATGCTGAGTGACGTTCTAGCCTCCGTTGTGATTTGCGTAGTATCTGCGTCTGATCCCAGTCTAACTAGTTCGTCCGCTATGTCATTCCCGGGAATATTAACATGCCCTAGTATTCAGCAGATGGTCACCTCATTGACATCCGATATGTATCTCTTCTAGTCGCTCCTTACCGAGTCTTACGAGTTTGGAACTTATCCATGTTGCTTGTAGAGCTTTACTGGCTGCCTGTCTGTCAGCATAGGTTTTGATTCTCTTACCTAAGAGATTCTCCCTAAGAATCAGATCCGCAGCTTGTTTAACTGTAAAGATCTCAGCCTGGAAGTCTGTAGGAGTGATATGCTTTCGAAGTAGACTCTGGCTCCTGTACCGGTATCCGTTTTGGATCCATCGATATGGATTGCCAGTTCCTCCGTGTTTACCATACCACTGGCCCATTCCTCCCTGGAGGGAATCCTGATAGAGAATCTTCCCTCGTAGCAAGATAATGGGGTGGGGTGGCGCGTTGATGTTCATGAATTAAGTCTCACAGTGCATAGATCTCAGCGTATTTCATAACACATAAACACCATAAGGTGTAGAATTAAATTTCATTAATTTCTCGTCACAATTGCATAAGTATATAAATAGCTCGGACATCAGCTCTACTTTCGAGACAGCAACCAGCATTCGGTATAATATGACTTTCCTGAAAAAGACCTGCATAAAGCAGTCCTTCCTACTCACTTCACCTAATCATCTTCAGTAAACAGTATCTCCCACCCAGAACTACGTCAGCCAACATTTCCCAATTCCTATACAACCTTCAGTAAAAACCGAAACAAACTTTTCTTCAACTCCAGCGAGGAGCGCCCGGATCCAAAGTGGAACGCCCGATTCCACAACCTCTTGCAAATATGTGCGGTGCATTATGGAAACCACATTTTTGGTGTCATAATTAAATGGAGCATTCCTTTTCTGCTCTTTTCCCTCTGCTCCTTCGTAGCTTGGAGCAAGGAAGCTCCAACCAGGATGTGGGCATTGTAAGTGGGCTTTTTTTGGGGGAGAATTGTTGTTGTTGTTGTTTACAAATAAAGCTGTGCATGGACAAAATTGAAGGAGTTTTGCGGTTTATTTTGGAGATATTTTCGGATTTATGTATCCCTAGGGCGGGAAACCAAAAAACAGTCGCTTATAAGCATCCAACACACGGAACGTACACATACGGATATGGTTTTTCCGTAATAACTGGTAGAAAGGAAGTAAAGTCGAAAAGGAGTGTTACTCGTAAATAGTTTTATCGCTTCCCACCACCTAGTTGATTTCCCACCAGATGACCCTGGTCTTAAACGGCAGTTAGGAGCGAGACTCCAGGAAACAATAGAAAAAATGTTTAATGTATTCCCCCAGCAGCTATTGTGTAACCTATTTCTCTAAGTAAATTCGCATTGGTATGGGTTTAATTAAAAGATAAAACCAACGAATGGAAAAGGATAAGTAACGAGCGAATGCCATGAACTTGAACTAAAGATTGCATCCGTTCTTCGAGCTATTCACAACCTCGTTTGTGAAACTTTTATTCAAGTTGGAAAATTCATAAGCGTGTAGGGAAAGAAAGAGAAATTCCTTATCCTTCCCATTCCGCCATCATCACCACCACCACCACCACCGCCAAGTACATCTCATTCTGCTCGTCCTGTCATCTGCAATTCGCACGCAATCTTTTTGTTTGGGCCGCAAACAAAGTTAGTGGTCGTTATCATTCCTGTCGCAATGGCCGTCGCTTATACTCGCTCTCCTTCCTCTCGACTCCATATCCTTTGTGTCACATTACTTCTTCTTTTTCTTTGAACATTCATAAGGAATGGAAATGGTTGTTTGTGGAATGCAGGATGTGAAATATGAAGGAAAAAGAAAAGCATTTTCCTGACATCGTTGTCACTTTTATGTGAACACCACCACATGCATATTCATGTTGCATGGTTCCTGCCACCACTCTGCGTGGTTATCCGTATAGGTACATGCTCATAGGACTCCCGTCGAGCGAGAGTCCTGCAGAATAGAAAATTGTTCGCTCCAGCGGTCGGGGGAGACGTTGCTAAAGTCTAAAATCTATCGGGTGAAATGTAAATTGGCCGGGCTAGAGACACTCTTGAAAAATGCATGACTTACTTTTGTGACTGTTGGCATTGGTTGTGTTATACGAGTTGAGTGAGTTCCGGAATTGAATTATTAACGCGTCGATTTGTAAAGAGCAGAGGCAGGGACCCATGTCTTACTGCTGTTGACAATGGCATTAATAGTTAAAAAGTGGTTAGCTTTCTTGGAGATTGTGCTATTTAAATCTTTAACAGATTTCGTCGGCAAATGCCTTAAATGATGTAATAAATCGTCAATTGGATGGCGAATAAGAAGGGCTTCTTAAGGACTTCCTATTCCTGCTCATAGTTACTGAAGCGTGCATCAACCCTCAGCCCAAGTCTGCCACAAGTCCGTACGGACCTTTTGTAGGCTTCTGCTATCTGTTGGAGCACTCAGGCGCAAATACTGGTCCATTGTTCTACTAGTACTGTATTTGCCCCCGTCCTCCGAACAAAAATTAGAAGGAGCTTCAGTAGTGTAGAGCTAAGAGATTCGGCACACACCTCATCGTCCACAAGGGTGCACCACTGTGCGCGAGCATAGGCGGGACAGTCACAGAGACACACAGGTAGGCGTCTTACTGATGCCGATCATACAGAGATGCTTGGCAAAAGTGTAATGGCACGTACTGATGCCCGTAAGTCTTCCGCAGTCAATTCTCCTTAAGGATAGCAAGAATGCGGCGGATTCTTTGCGGATCCATCAATTAATGTTTCATAATTATAAGGTACTGGATTCTGTGCACTTGCAGGACGTTGTACATTGTTCGGGCCCTGCTGTATATGACCACCAATCATACTGTGCGGCTTCCGGCCCGGCAAATCAACTATAGACCAAATTTTCACACTTCGACAAATCCTGGAAAAGACCAACGAGTCTTGAATCTAAACACACCATCTTTTCATCGATTTCAAAGCCGCATACGACAGCATTCATCGTAAAGAACTGTTTGGTGCGATGGCCGAATTCGGGATCCCGGGAAAACTGATCCAGTTGTGTCGCGCCACGCTAAAAAACACGCGATGCACCGTGCAACTCGGTTCTAAGACCTCGGAACCATTCGAAACATGCACCGGATTTCGGCAAGGAGATGCGCTGTCATGTGACTTCTTCAACCTGGTGCTGGGGCAGATAGTGCGACGGGCAGGCGTCAACAGGGAAAGCACTATCTTTTACAAGTCCATACAGCTGCTAGGATATACGGATGATATCGTCATCATCGCGTGTTCTCGCCGTGGCATTGTGGAAGCTTTCACGGCGATTGAAGAACAGGCAAAACGAGTTGGTCTTAAGGTCAATGAGGACAAAACGAAGTACATGCTGTCAAGCAAGAACCAATCCCTCGCTCACCACCTGGGGCAAAATATAACAATTGACAGCTACAATTTCGAGGTAGTTAAGGAGTTTGTCTACCTCGGGGCAAACGTAAGTTCCACAAATGACACCACAGTGGAGATCCGGCATAGAATCGCCCTTGGCAACCGCTGCTACTTCGGCTTGTCCAAACAACTGGGGTCAAAACTCCTCACTCGAAAGACCAAAGTCATGCTTTACAAAACGCTCATTCTGCCAGTCTTGCTGTACGGAGCCGAAAGCTGGACGATAAGCAGGACAGCGGAGCTGATTTTGGGTTCTTTCGAAAGAAAAATTCTGCGCCGGATATTTGGTCCTGTCTGTGAGGAAGGTGAATGGAGAAGAAGACACAACCGCGAACTCTACGAGCTGTACCAAGATGTGGATGTAGTCCGGAAGGCAAGGATCCGTCGACTACACTGGCTCGGCCACATCGAGCGCATGGACATCAACGCTCCAGCTAGGAGGGTCTTCGACTCAGAGCCTCCTGGTTCGAGAAGAAGAGGAAGACCGAACCTCTGGTATGAAGACCAAGTAATCGCGGATGTAAGACATCTTGGTCTTGACAACTGGAAGCAGCGTGCCCGGGACCGTCAAGGATGGAAGGCAGCTATAGCTCAGGCTTAGATCCTCCATGGATCGCTGGCCTGATAAGTAAGTAAGTAATCATACTGTGAGTATTATACACAACCTGAGAAGTACCACTAGCTGTTACATTGACCTAGTGGCAATGTATTATCAGCTCCTGGCGTCACGTAAACATGTTCCGAATGATCTGCCGTAGTATCCTCATGACCAGCGGAATGAATTATTATTGCAGAACTATTTGTACAGACAATGTGCTCCACTTCGTCTGAGCAGGGATTTAGAGATGCATATGCTTGAGTTCGCAACCAAACGTAGTCTAGATTTTTCGCCCGGAAACGATACATTAACGAAAACATCTGACCCTTCTGTCTAAGCACTTGTTCGAAGCTCTCTTTCATATGACTGTGATCCTCCGGATGATAGAAATCATAGCAGCTCTTCCCCAATAGATCTGTCGGTGTGTAGCCAAGAATGTTCAATACACGCTGATCGACAAAGGTAAATTTCCCATCTATGGCATGTCGCCAAATGAATTCCGATTGATTGTTTGCCGCCGGTAAATCAGTAGATGCTGTCGAAGTAACTTACAGGCGACCTATCGCAACCAAACAGCAGTGCGACGAATGAACATCATCGTCCCCGGATCGATCCAAATGAACGGCAGGAAACACATCCGTTGGTGGCCAATTCTTTATGTAGCCTGTGCAGTGAACAACATCGAAATGTTGACCATCACGCGATGGTCCCAATCAATCAATTCAGATGTCCGGCGACCATTGATTCCGAATTAACATTGCCAACATGCATGCGACAAATAAAGCCACGACGTGCTCCCATGCTAAGCCGCATGGGACTGCCTACAGCTGGCTAGCACAAACAGAGTTCATCTCATTTGGATACCTGGACACAGCGGCCATACAGGCAACGAAAAGGCGGACCTACCTACCGTGGCGGATGCCACGGCCTTTCTGCGGCATACCCATCAGCACCACCAAATGCTGCATAAACAATTGGTTAAGGAACACGACGGATCACTACTGGTTACAAACGAAAGGTAGCAGACAAGCCAAGTTGTTCCTCCCAACTACATCTCTCAGTAGAACGAAACAACTCCTCATGCTTTCGAGGAGTCAGATTCGCTTAATCACAGGTTTCCTTACTGGACACTGCCCCGTCAACAAACACCTCAAAACGATGGGCATCATACAAGATGACACTTGCAGAATGTTTAATAAAGACGAAGAAACAGCAGAGCACATACTATGCCACTGTAACTGCCTTGTCAGTACACGTCATCGTCACTTAGGCAAGTATTATCCTGAAGCAGAAGAAATCGCTGCTAGCTCACTCAAAAGCAGACTAAGTTTTATTACTAACTCGGGGGGACATCACAATAGGCCCACTCGTGGCCGCAGTGATCAGGCGACTTTGTCCCACTCCCGTACCCTCTCTAACTATCTACCTCTAAGGCAGAGAGGTTATACATATAACGAGGAATATTGGAAATCTTCCAAAGGACACTCTACAAAAAGGAGAATTTTTTTTAACTCAAAAAAGTGATATCGATTCTGGGATTGACATTCAGAGGGAGTTTATTTCGTTCGTAGTTATTTGCGAATAATTCCTGGAACAAGTAACATCCGACTTCTGTACCCTGGGGCATTCCTCTCATGTTACACCTCTCTCAAAAGCAGGAATAAAAGCAAAGAGCTAATTGAACATTTTTAATTACATGTCAACAAGCTGCTCGATTTCCAAAGACAATGTAACAATTCGCACACTTTTATCCTCATTCATCGCGTCATGTTACATCACATCGTTAACAAGCTTACTTTGTACTATGCTTCCCATCATGCTCTCGCTCCTGAATCTGTAGTTTATAATGCTTCATACCTCCGATCATTAGCCGAGCGCATTAGTAACCTGAAGAATGAAATTTAATTAACATAAGAGCGAATACCTCCGTGTCTAATTAAATTAAACTTGCCATCAGGGAGCTCCCTTTGTATGCGCTGTGCGCTGCAATATTGCCTCTGATACTTGGTGGTAGTGTTTTATACAAATTGGCATAGTGCAAAGTGGGGAGGCCAAATAACTAACTATCTATTCAATAATTCACTTGCACTTCTAGGTTGAAGGAATTTGAAATTACTCTAAACCACCGACTCATATTGGGAGAAGAGGTTTGCTTAAAGGTTGCAGTTGAATGCCAGGAACGGTTTATCAAGAATAGTTATTCAATTCCAAGAAGGGTATACGGAGTGGATATTTGGAAAACCATATTTGGTTTCGACTGAGGAAAACAGCGGTTCAAAGTACCATGAGGAGACCAACTACGTAAATAAAACTTGAGTAACTTCCAGGACCTTTGCCGATCAAGAGCTGTCAGCGAGCTCTATGAACAGAAAAGGAGGGAGGAACATGCGCTTCTGAGAAGGAAAAAGAAGGCGCACGAGAAGCGCGAGATCGAGGAAATGGATAGATGTTACTTTACCAAAAAGTAAACCGAACAAGCCAAGGCTATAAAGCCAGAGCAGAAGCCTGCAGGGATGAGCACGGACAACTAGTAGTGGAGTCACAGTCGATCCTGAGATTGTGGAACGAACCATTCACAACGGGCGAAGACGAAGGAGAATCTCGTCCACCCGACCTAGACGATGTTAAGATAGCGATATCGAAACTTAAGTCTTATAAAGCTGCTGGAGCAGACGGACTCCCCGCAGAACTGTTGAAAGCAGCTGGCGATGAGCTGGTCAGGAACATGCACCAACTCATCTGCAAGATATGGTCGGAAGAACGCATGCCCGATGAATGGAATCTCAGTATCGTTTGCCCAGTCCATAACAAAGGAGACCCCTATGACTGCGCCAATTACAGAGGAATAAGCCTCCTGAACACCGCGTACGAGATCCTCTCTGCCGTACTGTGTAAGTGTCTGAAATCATTCGTGGAAAATCTGATAGGTTCCTACCAGTGTGGTTTCAGTCCAGGAGAATCCACGATAGATCAAATACTTACACTACGGCAGATCTTGGAGAAGACCAGTTCGACACGCACCATCTCTTTGTCGACTTTAAAGCCGCGTATGACAGTGTTTATAGAGACGAGCTATACAGAGCCATGTCAGTTTTAACATTCCTGCCAAACTCGTCAGACTATGCAGGATGACTGTGGAGAACTCTCGCTGCTCCATTAAGGTCGGAGGTGAACAAGCCGACCCCTTTGATGTTAAAAGGGTGACGCACTGTCACGTGATTTCTTTAACATTTTTCTTTAAAAGATCGTTCGGGACTCTGCAGCCAATACAAGAGGTACGATCCACTTCAAGATATTGACGTTATTGGACAGACAAAGCTAGACGTCAATGACGTCAAAGGCGGGTCCAAGGTTACGCGCGCGCAACCCCGACGTCTTGGTCAGAACGTCACCTTCGGCACCTATATTTTTGAATAAGTAAAGGACTTCGTCTACCTTGGCTCGATAGTGACAAGCAGCAATAATACCAGCGCTGAGATAAAACGCAGAATAACTCTTGCCAACCGCCGCTTCTTCGGGATCAAGAGGCAATTGAGTAGTAGAGCCCTATCTCGAATAACTAAGGTATCCCTCTACAAAACCTTAATCATCCCGGTCCTCCTCTACGGCGCTGAGGCTTGGACGTTATCAAAAGCGGAAGAAGAGGCTCTTGGACGTTTCGAGAGGAAAACTCTGCGTTCAATCTTCGGTCCCGTTTGTGTTGTTGCTTGACAGCATGTATTTCGTTTTGTCCTCATTGATCTTAAGACCAACTCGTTTCGCCTGTTCTTCAATCGCCGTGAATGCTTCCACAATGCCACGGCGAGAACACGCGATGATGTCGATATCATCCGCGTATCCTAGCAGCTGGATGGACTGGATCAGCTGGATCTGCTCCAGCACCAGGTTGAAGAAGTCACATGACAGCGCATCTCCTTGCCGAAATCCGGTGCATGTTTCGAATGGTTCCGAGGTCCTAGATCCGAGTTGCACGGTGCATCGCGTGTTTTTTAGCGTGGCGCGACACAATTGGATCAGTATTCCCGGGATCCCGAATTCGGCCATCGCCCCAAACAGTGCTTCACGATGAATGCTATCGTATGCGGCTTTGAAATCGATGAAAAGATGGCGTGTATCGATTCGAAACTCGTTGGTCTTTTCCAGGATTTGTCGAAGTGTGAAAATTTGGTCTATAGTTGATTTGCCGGGCCGGAAGCCGCACTGGTAGCTGCCGATTAGTGCGGTGCAAAATGGCTTTAGACGTTCACACAATACGCTGGACAGGATCTTGTATGCGACATTGAGCGGGGATATACCTCTATAGTTCTTGCAAGAGGTAGGATCGCCTTTTTTGTGGATGGGGCATATAGAGCTGGTATTCCAGTAGTCGGGCATGCTTTCATCTTCCCAAATTCTGCAGATGATCTGGTGCATGCTCCCTACCAGAACATCGCCGCCAGCCTTGAAGAGCTCTGATGGCAAGCCATCTGAGCCTGCGGCCTTGTTGTTCTTCAGCTTCTGAATAGCTGTGCCGACTTCTTCGATGCTGGGTGGGAGGACTACTTCAGCGGCTGGAGTTGGGATTTCCTCGGTCCCTACCATTCTCTCTTGGTCATGCTCGTTAGGCAGCTGCTGGAAGTGCTGCTTAAATACATCCACTATTCCCTGCGGGTCGGTGACAAGATTACCCACGCAGTTTCGAACAGCCTGGGTGCCCTTTTTGAAGCCTCCTGCAAGGCCTTTGGCCTTCTTGTAAAAGGCTCGTGTTTTATGTTTATCCCTAGACTCCTCGATATCCTTGAGCTGTGAGGCTGCGAGGATTCTTTTCTTTTGTCGCAGTAGTTTTTTCTCCTCCCTTCTTCTGACTCGGTACTCTTCTTGCGCTGCCCTGGTTTTCCTCTGCAGCGCCTTTTGGTACGCCTCGTCGGTTGCTGCCTTTTTCTGCTCACACTCGCCATCATACCACGGGTTTCTTGTCGGGGGTGGTAGGTATCCAATGTCGAACCTCCTCCTGATGGGCTGGTGCAGCTTTCTGACATTGGACAGTCGAGCTCTGAATCTTGCTGCTACGAGGAAGTGGTCAGAGTCGACATTGGCCCCTCTGAATGTTCGCACATCCAGAATGTTTGACGAGTGCCATGCGTAAATGAGCACATGGTCGATTTGGTTGGCGGTTCGACCGTCCGGAGATCGCCAGGTTGCTGTGTGGATTCGCTTGCGAGGGAATCCTGTGCTACTTATCACCGCATTACGAGCTGTCGCAAAGTCAGCGAGTCGGAAGCCGTTATCTGTTGTTGTATCGTGGAGGCTGTGCTTTCCGATCACTCCGCCAAGGGTGTTTTCCTTACCGATTTTGGCGTTGAAGTCCCCGAGCACGATTTTTACATCGTACTCCGGACAAGCTCCGTAGGCGTTGTCCAGGAGGTCATAGAAGTCCTCCTTGATAGGGTCTTCAGCCTCGTCGGTAGGGGCGTGTGCACATATAAGGCTGATGTTATAAAATCTGCCTCTGATGCGGATCACAGCCAGGCGATCACTTATAGGTTTAAAGTCGATGACCTTCGACCTTAACCGCTTTCCCACGACAAATCCGCATGCCAGTAAGTGCAACCTTTTGTGACAGCTGTAATAAATGTCGCAGTTTTTCTTCCTAATCATACCGTTTCCTATCCAGCGTATTTCCTGGACCGCAGTAATATCCGCCTTGTACTGCGTGAGGATTCCTTCTAGTTTATGAGCAGCTCCGGGAGTGTACAGGGTTCTGACATTCCAGGAGCATACTCGCAAATCGTGTTCCTTTTTCATGCGTTGTCGTCCTCGAGTATCCGTCCGTGTATCCGAGGCATCTTGCTCATTCATAACATTAGGTTTTTTTAAGTGGGCGGATTGTTAGCCCGCCGCAAAACCGCCATTCTGGTCGGGGTTTTTTTCGCTGCATACGTTTGTTCACCTCCCAATGGTTGTTGAAACGGCTATCCAGAGGGCGCCGCGAGGAGGCCGTATGTCAACTTGACCCGGGCATTTAAACAGGGATCGTTGCTGGCATCTCGCCAGGTTGAGAGCAATCAACAACTTTACCCTGTATGTCCGAGCCCATGCCCTCTCTTACATTTGATCACACAATAAAAATTACAAAATCAATTCCAAACTTCTTCTTTGTCTGGTTTGAGAGTAACATAAAAAACTCAGTATTTCACCTGCAGGCGTTTAAAAAAACTCGTCAGGTAATTAAGCTCTATTCCGAAAAATGGTCACAAAAAACTGATCCGAATCTTGAGTTCACTTCAAACTGCGTGAAAGCATTCAATTAGTTTTTGATCTCCAATCGCATTATCTAATACGTTTGGGTGGCAATCGATAACCAAACTACAGGCGCACGCCTTCCCAATCAACTCAAAAGCAAGGCGAGGGCCCCTATATATGCATTCACCTAAAAGCCATAAAAAAATTCATTAAACTGTTCCAACTGTTATTAATAATGTACAAAAGATAGTTGAGAAATCCCAAGAAAAATATCTTTTACTTCATCTTTCATTGGAACAAACAAAGTCAATGGGTGAAAATTGAATCCCACCGACGATGCGACGTAACCACGTTAGATGCCCCATTGGGCAGTCCTATTGTTATCGGACAGTTGATCTCACCTCACTGCATTGTGTGTCTTTTAAACTAGATCCGCCGAGAAGAGTGAAAGTGAATGTAGTTCAAAAAAAACAAGTTAAAGGAAGACCGTTAACAAGTGAATAAATACAAATTTAATTGAACGTAATCGGATGATGGTGGCTTCAAAGCCAGTCCACACACGTATTACACACGTTTGAGTACTTATGTCAGAAGCGATGATGTATCTATTGTGTCCATCTTGGCAGAAGAGGGAAGATAAGTTGTATTACACAATGACCATTGACCACCGGATCAGTGAAAGTTTACTTCAACAGATTCGTCAGAAAGGATGTGAAACTACATAGTGACCCCTCTACTTTCCGATGACGATTTAAATAAGTTTCCTGCTGCGTGGCAAATGATCATAGTTCTCATGCTACACAGTTTCCGAATGAATTGCAGAAATACAGAATTTTGCATGCAAGACTGCAGAAGCTACGGAAAACCATGAGCAGCACCGAAATCAATGTTCGGAACAGTAACAGTTCTTCCACAGCAATTAGATGGAATCAGAGCACCTCCTGCGGGACTGAATCGAATTCAATTATCGAACAATAACTTTTCTCTCTTGCTTCTATCCCATCCGATGCGCTTAACCTCCTCGCAATGCAACTCCCGCACAAGGCCACGCGAAGGCTTTTGTATCTATGTATGTACGTATGTAGGTGTACAGTCGAGTGAGCGATCATTACTGTCGAACGGCTTCCATCGTACCGGAACATGGTTTTGCCATGCCTCCGATTAATGGCACTACAGAGCCAGATACATGTTCGGTATGTATTTCGATTTCTGCGAACCATGCATTCTACTCAGAGGATGGATGCATAATTATGAATGATGCTTGCGCGAGGGTCCACGGAGTTTCTAGGCCGACTATGGCAGTGAGTAATTAGTGATGGATGACTAACACAAAGCTGAAATGTTGCCGAAGACGAACGAGTGCTCTAGTTCGAGGACGATTATATCGCTGAAATCGGCAGAAGTCAAAATTCAAATGTATTTATCCGTTATGCATAGTACAGGGTGGGCCAAATAGAAGTTTCTTTTTAAAAATGCAATAAAGTGAATAAAATTTCGTTTTTTCCATGCCTGACGGCCTTATTAGTAAGAACAAATATTGCAGTTAATTACGAGATACAACGTCGTTCAGGTGGCTGCCTCGGCTGGGTTCACAGTAGCGCATTCGGTCACTCACATTTTTGACCTTGTTGATGGTTTCGGGCTGTAGCTCACGAATTGCTTGGATGATATTGGCTTTAAGTGTTTGAATCGGTTCCAGATTGTTGGCACAACATCGGTTCTTCACGGTTCTCTACAAAAAAAAAAAAAAAGTCCAAAGGGGTCAAATCGCAGCTCCGAGGCGGCCAATTGTCGCAAGGTCGTTCAAATCCATGTCTTCAATTTCAGTAAAAAAAAAAAGGTCAGTTAACATGGCTCTGTAAAGGCACACCGTTAACCGAAACGTTGTTCCCAGTCTCATTTTCGAAGGAAAATGGTGCAGGGAAGATGGTTTTTCGCCCAAAATCGTTGTCCAACGTCATTCTTCCGATAGCATCTCTCCAGCTCTACGATCGCGAGCTTCTCATGGCAATCCGTTGGCCTTGACAATCATTTTGACAGATTGCACCTACAGACGCTTTGCGATTTTACGGCGTCTTGGCTATGTCATTAAGGTTTGTTCCGACGTCTTGACTCTACACATTGACGTCTTGAGACTAAGCCAATAATAAGTCAAATGCGTCGGTGTATTACAAATGCAACAACCAGCCCCTGCGGGGATCACAGGGCAGACGTACGAAGGTTTTCCATCTCTTTATTTGTCTCTGATACTGACTTCCTAACAAGCGGGAAACAACTGTCAGTGTCAAAATAACCTATGATTTAAAAAAAAAACCACTAGATGGCCCACCCCTTAAATACATACATACATACATACATACATACATACATACATACATACATGAAGGTCTCTATCACTATCAATCGTGGCTGACGTTGACGAGGGACGACGTAGAGATTTGTGTTCGAAATTCCTGAACGGTCAGTTGAATCCCTCGGGACAAGCCCAACAAACCGTCCATCTCATTGCCGAAATGCACATCATTTCGACATAAACACTCGGAATCCTTGACATAAATCAACAAAAGCGACGACATTAGGTACATGTCCGCTACTCAAAGGCATGATATATGTATGTCCTTATGGCCATTCGTCCTTATGGTCCGAGCGTTTTAAATAATTTACTGCCGCTCAGCCGCGCTTGTCCGGCAGTTAGGAATCATCTAAATGGCATTCGAGATGAAACGAATGTCTTATGCACATCGCAGATACGTAGATACGCCAATAGATAACCGTCTACGGTTCTAGTAGGTCGTGTCATAAATTCGTAATAATGCACGAATACGTTGGGCTATTTACCGCACATATCTTGGATATGAATCTCCTGAAATGAGTTTTTTTTTTCGTAGAGGGAGGTCCAGTGTTGATTGAATATCTTTTTGATAAATGTGGTGTAAGCGAAGACAAAAGGAAGCAATCGCTCTCCATGTGTTTCTTCCAGTCTGAAATATATCACTGCCTTCATCTCACTTCCTTTGGGGAGAAGTGATGCGTAAATGATGATAGGTGATGTGGAATCTGTTTGATTTCGTGTACCCAGATCATAAATCTGGTTCTTAAGACAGATACATGGGTCTTGACCCGAAACTCTTGGTCGTCTTGGATTTAATACGTTTCACATCTGACATGGGCGGAATCACCTGTGTTAAAAGGTTTCTTTTCATTGATTTTTATCTGAATGTAGTCCAGGGTGATTGTTTTATGCTGGTTTTCGGTAACATACGTTGGGTTGTAGTGGTTGGCATGTGCCACACGTAAGCCCAAGTCGGCCCATTGTGATACCACATGGATCATATTACCTAGATCCGTCACCTGAAAACCAAGCAGGGCTTATGATGAGGCGATGGAGTTGAGCTTATTTTATATGTACATATCTGCTAGCTCACTTAGAAGGGCACGCCGATGTAGACTCTCCTGCGATTCGCAAAAGAGGGACATGAGCAGAGGAGGTGTCAAATTGATTCCTCTTCCTCCTCATCCATGCAGCCGCGGCAGAAATCTATGGCAGGTAGCCCTCGTTTGACGGCATGTTTTCCAATAGAACAGTGACCTGTGATGACACCCACTAAAGTGCTTAAGAATTCCCTCTTGGTTGTTCCTGGTCCGTCCTAACTTTAGCTTAGGCCACATTTGTTTAGTGATAAAGCCGGTGTTACTTTCGTTCCATTGAAGGTTGGTAGCCTCTATGGTTTGAAGTTTTATCATGTGCCTTACCTTATTGGTGTTTTCAGTTTCCCGAGGGTTGATAGACTGTGTGAGCTTGACCCTAACCTTGCGAGTTCGTCGACCGCGCAATTTCCTGGAATATCCCTATGCCCGTTCAGTTAAGAGCTGTCTTTGATTTGTGGGTTACCGCTGCCAGGGATTTTATCGCAGATTGGCTATCCGTGCAAATCCCTTACGGATATTATGTGGATACTAAGCCTTGCAAGGGCCCCCGTTATTTGCAGTGGTTTGGGAGTCTAAATGATATGCTGAGGTTAAGCTCCTTGAAGAAGACTCCACTACACCCGTCTCCATCCAGGAGCAATCGGTATAGAGGGAAATCGATTCCCTCAGCCCATTTCTCCCGGGATGGAAAGATAACTTCGAAGTTCTTAGTGAACACGTTTCGCGGGATGGTGTAGTCCGTGCCCATGGGTACCTAGAAGTGGTTAATCATGTTAGTATGGCTTTTGTGTAGTGAAGGCCAATTCCCTATGCCCCTGATCCTTAGGGCCGCGCAGGCAGCAACTTGATTTTGATTGACTGCCTTGTCCAGAGCAGTCCACCAAACTACGATGCCCTTCAGAAGGACAGGGCTTATGACTGCTGTATAGAGCCAGTACATAATGCTTGGTTGGAGACCCCACTTTCTGCCCACCAATTTCTTGCAGCTGTAGAGGGCAGTGGTTGCTTTCTTAACACGATCAAGAATGTTGGGTTTCCAATTTAGTTTCCTGTCAAGGACTAGGCCTCAGTATTTGGCCTGATCTTTGATTGTTAATTGGGTTCCATCCAGCCTCGGTGGGTTAAAGGGCGCAATTTTATATTTATTAGTAATCAGTCTTCTTGGGGTTTCCCCAAGTCCACAGTTCTGTGTCCAGTTTACTACTATTTGAAATGATCCCTGTATTAGACCACTTAGAGTGTTGGGAAACCTTCCTGAGACGGCTATAGCTGTATCGTCCGCATAGGCCGTCACAGCCGTACCCTTCCTGTTCTAGCAACAGAAGTAGTTCATTGACTACCACGTTCCAGAGGAGAGGCGAAAGTACTCTACCCCGTGGTGTACCTCTGCTGACCATTCTATTTGAAACTGCACCAGCGAAGTTGGAGTCTCATTGTGTTAGCAGTTGTCATACCAGTTCCATCACTGCTCCCGTTACACCCAGATCAGTCAGCATTTTGGTGACGGCCCATGGTTCAATATTGTTAAAGGCGCCCTCAATATAATAAGTCCGGCATTTAGATAGATAGATATATTTCGTTTAAAAGCATTTGTACAATGAATTTAGTTATCGCACATAGTTAAGTACAGAGATTCGATATGTTATATATCTTTCTTCTGAAAAATAATGGTTTCGATTTTTCAAAGGTATTTTAAAGTTAAAAGAACAAGCAATTCTGAAGGAAATACGATAAAAACCTTCAATATAACAATAAAAACAAAAAAAAAAAAAAAAAAATACAAAAAAAAAAAATAAATAAATAAATAAAAACAACAAAAATAATAATAAATAAATAAATAAATATATAAATAAACGATAAGTAAATAAATAAATAAATAAATAAATATAGAAATAAACAAATAAATAAGTAAATAAATATATAAATTAACAAATAGTAGTATTGACATGAATATATATATAAATAAATACGTAAAATAAATAAATAACGAAAAATAAATAAATTAAATAAATTAACAAGCAAAATTAACTTAATTAACAATAATCATCGATGGCTTGTTGTAGCAAAAATATCATGAACTAGGTCATTATCAGCAAAAACGCAGGAACTAAGAAGCTTATTTGTAAGTTTCGATATCCTCGTTTGAATCAGTTCAACACCCGCTTTTTTGTGAAGGTAAAGAGTAGGATAATCCCATGCGAGATTTAACATAATTTTTAAGATCTTGTTTTGTGACACCTGTAGTTTTTTTATGTGACTCTTAGCACATTTACCCCAAACTGGACAGCCATAAAGAAGTATTGCTTGAAATATTACTTTCATTATTATTATTTTATTAGGTAGCGATAATAATGACTTTCTGTTTATAAATGGATAGAGTGTATTAATTGCAATTTTTACTTTATTAATTGTCGCCCTAATATGTTCTTGAAACGTCAGTTTTTGGTCAAGGTAGATGCCCAGATACTTTACTGACTTCTGAAAGTGGACATTAGTGCCATTAATCTGCAAACTCGAAGATGGTAGAAAACAAGCTTTTCTTTTTCGGGTGAAAAAGATTGCTTGTAACTTGTCTTCGTTTAATTTTATTTTCCATTTATTATAGTAACCATGTAGGATTTCCATCGCATTTTTTAAATTGGTCTCAATATTAAGAGCAAACTCATGCGAAGAAAAGATAGCAGTGTCGTCAGCAAATATAGCTGCTTCACATTCCGGTAATTCTGGAAAGTCTGATGTATACAGATTGTAAAGTATAGGCCCCAAAACCGAACCTTGTGGTACACCTGAATAAAATGTTACAGAACCAGAGACAGCACTATTAACGTGTACTTCAAAACTTCTATCAGACAGAAAGCTTAAAACTATGTTGCACAGATAAAGTGGAAAATTCATATTTATCATTTTGTAGATAAGACCATTATGCCAAACTGAGTCAAAAGCCTTTTCTATATCGAGTAAAATCATGCCCGTTGATTTTCCTATCGAACGATTTCTTTTCACATGGTTACAGATCCTGAGTACTTGATGCGAAGTGCTGTGGAAGCGTCTAAACCCAAATTGTACATTAGGAAGTATACGGTTATTATCGACAAATTTCATGATTTTATCCTTAATGATCCTTTCGTAGATTTTACTTAAGTTGCTAAGCAAACTGATTGGTCGGTAACTATTTGGATTATCTGAAGGCTTACCTACTTTTAATATCGCCGAAACCTTAGCAATCTTCCACATGGAGGGGAAATACTGCATTTTTAAACAAGCATTTATAACGTATGCCACCATTTTTATTCCACTTTTAGGTAGTTCTTTAAGGTATACATTTTTTATTAAGTCTAGTCCTCCAATCTTTCTAGTAACTAAATCATTAATAAGAAACTTAATGTCATCATAACTTGCATACTCGTCTATGGGTAGATGTGTTTCGACTGTTGATAGTGATTGAACCGTACATTCTACCAATGCATTTGTTCGCGAATCACCCAGATTTTGTGATATGTTATGACTACGCTCAAAGGATGTGGCAAGAATCCTGGCTTTTTCGAAATCCGTAAAAGGTATTTGTCCGGCATTTGCTAGCCTTGCATCCTTGATCAAACTCCCCAAGTTTTTTTGTTTAAGGCTTCTGCTATCCGCTGGAGTCCTCGATGCTTAATGCGGTTATGTCTTGATCACTGTAAGATGAGAATAGGAGGGTTTTTTATGTTGGATTTAGTTCAGATACAAGCTCATGACTTACTTGCTTTACGTTCGTAGATTAGCTTGTAGTCTGGTGTTCCGAGTCTACGTACGTACGTAACAGTCCAGAATTATTTTCTTTCCGCTTTTAGTAAGACGTAGCATTAGTGCAACCGAGTGGAGATTAATTTGAAGGATCAGCAATATGAGGGCTGCAGTCTTTTACCTCCACCGCGGTGACATCGGCAAACTCTTCATAGAATTCGAGATAGAGATCCGACTCAGTCTCATCAAGCTCAACCTCGGTAAGGTCTAGGTCGGACAGCAAATTGCCATTGTGCCATCAATAATCATGGCTCCAGGGGAGGGACTTGCTCTGGGTTCGTCGAAGCCTTGGAGTCAGCTGATACTGTTCCAGTAGTTTTTTTTGGATGAGTCCTCCCCGTCTTTCTTATAAATTCTGAGCCTTGCTGAATCAAAGCCCAGAGAAATTGTAGAAGCTAATAATTCTACTAGAGGTGCCAGGGAATCTTGAATAATTATGATGGTAATCAATCTAGAGTATCCCTACACATTCTCCAGATTGGCTTTTTTCCATTCCTTAGTGGGAATTCGTGGGTAGCAGTTCTGGATGTTTATCAAAATCTCCTAAGAATCTTCGGGATAGGCCGGAGTAATGGCTTTAGCCCTTGGTATATTGGGGATTTGGTTTAAGGGTACAGCCTCGAGTTGAGCTCCCTCCAAGGCGTCACCGACTCTGCTGAGTATCAGCTTGAAAAGGTCGATTGACCTTTGGTCCTCGAAGGTTACCAACTTGATCCTGCCTTGATAGTAATCCGCGTGATGGGTAATTGGGAAGGGTACAGGAAATTCTTGGAGCAGTGAGAGGTAGTTTTTTAGCAGCACATTGCTTACTAAAAGCCACTTCGCCGGAGAGATATTCCCATCAACATCGCTTCTATCGACAAGCACAGCACATCGCGATAGGAGAATGGTTTTTGGAAGTTGGGGAGATACTGTGAGGCCGCGTTTTTTTTGAGGTAGAGGGAAGCTCCTTATCCGACCTCTGACGCTTGCCTCTTGCTCTTTACCTGATAAGTTTCCAGGTATACCCTTGATTATGCTTCCCCCCCAATAGAGAGCTTTTTTGCTCCTTTCCGAGAGCTGATCCCTTAGAACGTCACGTAACTTGTCTAATAGCTTGCAGGCCGCGCGACGTTCTTTGTACCATGTTTTGGGGGCGCTCAGGGCTGGGTCTCGAGGAGTGGTCCTCTCCCTATTGCTTCTTGAGGGTACTAGCTCAGACTTTTGAGCGGAGGCCGATGTCGTAGCACCTTGTTTGGTAACATGATGTATCATCGGATTTAAGGGACTTTTAACGCGGCGACAATTTTTATTAATTACTTGAACGTAGCACAGTAGATTGCTGATGTGATAGTTGTTCCTGAATTCTACTATGTCAGACAGAATATATGGACAAGAAAGTTGTTAAAGTAAACCATATGATCCACATTTGGCGGAGCAGTCAAGGGTTCGTGGAAGAGCTATGTATGACGCTTTTCCAAAATGCTATTTTCAATTAATCCCGGTTTTCCTAGAAACCAATTCTACGCTGCCGCAAATACGTTCGGATAACAATAAGCATTTCTAGATTTTCGGCAAAAACATCATCCCCACATCGATTACTCCATATGCATCCGTTTATCTACATATCTCCTCTAAAGTATTAATATCTCACAAATAATTCCCACATCAAATACAGACGTCTTCGTCATCAGGACATACGCGAGTCGTAATAAGGCCTTCCTCTCTCTCACACCCACTAATCCCTTCTTTATTTCGTCATATACGAGGACACAGATTGGATTGTCGTTTCTGAGATTCTTTATTTGTGGAACTCCAATGGTAATGGTGTACGAGTATATGCGATGTTGATTATGCTTGTCCTCGGTTAATTCGATTCATTTACCAGATTAAATGGGAGAATGAAATTCCTTAGAAGGTAGCTAAGACCTTATCGCATGGAATGGCATTCATGACCATTAAGGGTGGTTGGTGGTTGGTGGTAGAAGTCCTTAAGAAAGTTTTATTAATATTTGCTTGGTGATTATTTCAACATATCCAAAATGAAATCCTTTTTTGAGAGATAGGCTCTACTGAAGAGAAAATTGGAATTTCAGAAGTGTACAAATTGAAATAGCAATCTTGTGCAATCTCTAGAATGTAGAAGAGCCGAGGTAGGATGTTATGACGACGTGTAAAGAGGTGTAAAGAAAGCTAAACGGAACAGTCTGCAATTGGGCTCAAAGTGGCGGTAGTTGCACTTTAAATGGTAAGTGTGTTACTGCAACACACCAAAGGTGTATTCTTATTGTAGTAATTTTTTATGCAATTTAAGGGAACTTTCCCATTGGGTTGAGAGTCCAGTGTGTTAACCATTACATCATGTATATTTACTTACTTAAGTGGCGCTACAGTCCATGGTGAACCTGGGTATCAACCAACAAGTGTCTCCAGCTGGCACGGTCTTTGTCCAGCTGTTTCCAGCGCCGCACGCCCAGTTGGTTAAGGTCCCCTTCCACCTGCGTGCGCCACCGTTGATGAGGCCGTCCTCTGCCGCGCCTTCCCTCCGGAGTGGATTCGAAGACTCTTCGGGTCGGAGTTGTATTTTCCATACGCCCTACATGGCCTAGCAACCTTTGACGCCGTACCAGACCTATGTCGCTGTACAACCCGCACAGTTCTTCGTTATATCTTCTCCTCCATACACCGCGTGAACAAACGGGACCGTAGATAGTGCGCAGAGTTTTCCTCTCGAAACGACCAAGGGCATCTTCATCTGCTTTTGTTAAGGTCCAAGCCTCCACGCCGTAAAGGAGGACTGGGATGATTAAGGTTTTCTATAGTGTCACCTTGGTTTTCCGAGAGAGGGCTCTACTTCTCAATGGCCTCTTGAGCCCAAAGAAACAGCGGTTGGCAAGAGTGATTCTGCCTTTTATCTCAGCGCTGGTGTTGTTGTCGCTGTTCATCAGTGAGCCAAGGTAGACGAATTCCTTGACCACTTCAAAGTTGTATCCTCCCATGGTGACGTTCTGGCCAATACGTCGGTGATGTCCGTCTCTTTTAGATGAAAGCAGATATTTTGGTTTTACCCTCATTAACCTTGAGACCCATCTTAGCCGCTTCTACCCCAATGCTTACAAAGGCCTCATTGACGTCTCGCTGTGTCCGTCCAATCACGTCCTAAATCGTACCTCTTGTGTTGGCCAGTGACTCTTGCACGATCTTTTCAAGCACGATGTTGAAAAAGCTGCATGACAGCGCGTCACCTTTCTAAATCCTTTTTTAACTTCAAAAGTCTCGGTTTGCTCATTACCGACCTTAATGGAGCAGCACGAATTCTCTATTGTCATCCTACACAGTCGGACGAGTTTGGCAGGGATGTTAAAACTAGACATGGCTTTGTATAGCTCATATCTATACACGCTGTCATATGCAGTGGGTATCGATTTGGTATTCCTGGGTCTTCTCCGAGATCTGCCGTAGCTTAATATTTGGTCTATTGTGGATTTACCTGGCCTGAAACCACACTGATAAGAGCCGATCAGGTTATCCACAAACGGTTTCAGGCGTTCACACAATACGGCAGAGAAATTGAGATTCCACTCGTCGCGCATGCTTTCCTCCGAAAATACATTGCAAATCAGATAGTGCATCCACCTTACCAGCTCATCTCCAGCCGCCTTAAGGAACTCAGCAGATAGGCCGTCTGCGCCCGCGGCTTTATTAGACTTAAGTCTTGATATCGCTATTTTGACTCGTCTAGGTCGGGTGGACTGAAATCTGTTACATCGTCGTCCATTACGAATGGCTCGTTCTGCCTGACAGCGGTATCTTGTCTATCATTGCTGTTATACAGTCTGCAGAAGCGGTCTTTCCAAATCCTCAGCATCGACTGCGACTCTACTACCAGTTCTCCATTTTCATCCCTGCAGGCCGCCGCTCTGGCTTTGTAGCCATGGCATGTTCGTTTTACCTTATTGTAAAACTAACGGGCGTCATTCCTGCGGAAGCATCTCTCCATCTCCTCGATCTCACGCTTTCCGTGCTCTCTCTGCTTTCTTCTGAAAAGAGTGTGCTCCTCTCTTCTCTTCTGCTCATAGATTTCGGGAGCAGCTCTCGTCCGTCGTTGCAGCATGGCCTTATATGCCTCCTGTTTTGCTGCATGGGCTTATTCGCATTGTTCATCGAACCAGGGGTTTCTTGGTGGTGGCGGTTAGAAACCCAGCACCTCTGAGCCAGCGTCTCTCACAGCGCTCTGGCAATGCACCCATTCCTGCACTATTGTTTGTGCTGCTGTGGGCGGATTTTGAGAGAGCTTGGAGCAGACATGATCGACAAAGATTCTGGCAGTCTCTTGCGATTGTAGCTTTCCGACGTCAAACTTATGTAGTCCTAATCGACGACTAAGCATTCCTCATTCGTGCCTTGGCTACAACAAGGTAGTGGTCCGAGGCGATGTTGGCTCCTCGAAAGGTTCGGACATCTAGGATGCTGGAGGAGTGTCTGCCGTCGATCGCAATATGATCAATTTGGTTGGTTGTCGATTGATCGAAGGACCGCCAGGTCCCCTTATGGATGTTGAGGTGTGGGAATCGTGTACTTGCTACTACCGAGGTTATGTCCCGCCATAAGGTCCACTAGCCTTAGTCCGTTTTCTGACGTGGTGTTGTGTAGGCTGTGTTTTTCAATGACCCGTTCAAAGATAGCTTTCTTACCCAGCCTCGCATTGAAATCTCCTAGAACGATTTTGGTGTCATAGCTGGGACATTGCGCATACGTTCTGCCTAGGAGATCATAGAAGTCGTCTTTATGTCGGTCATCTCCTCTGTGGGGGCGTGGATACATAGTAAGCTTATATAGCCCAGGTTGGCCTTGATGCGGATAGTTATGAGGCGTTCGCTTACATACTGGAAGCTTAAGACTTCTTTCCTGAGTCTGCCGCGAACAACAAATCCGCATCCGAATAAGCGTTGTTTATTTTCTCTGTAGCAGTTTACGTAGTATATATCACAGTTTTTCATCCGCTTTTTGCCTGGCCCATCCCATCGCACTTCTTGGAGCGCGGTAATGTCTGCCTTAGAGCAGTCCAAAGAGTTGACCAGTTGTTCGGCTGCACCTGGGTGCACATATTGGCAGGTATAATTTCGAGGTAGTCAAAGACTTCGTCTACCTAGGCTCCGCAGTGACATGCAGAAATGACATCAGTGCCGAAATCAAACGCAGAATAACTCTTGCCAACCAACTCTTGCAGTCTGCACTCAACTCCTCACGTAATTCTCGACTAGACAGAAAGCAAAAATGGTCCCATCGACAGATCACTTTTCTCCCATTCATCTTGAAATGTCATAAATCACTTGTGACTATCACCGCATTTCATTGAACTCCGGTCATCGCATACATTCACTTTAGCTCTGGTACCGATCTTGACTCCGTAGCCAAACCAAAGCCCTACATGCAATTCCATTCCAAAGCTCTCGTTTTACTTTACGTTCGGTTCGAAACCAGTTCTACCACGACTACACTTCCAATAGTGTCCATCGAAATCTAATTTCTGGCGAACAATACCGCATCCACTTCAATGTGTAGCTAGAGCATAGATACCCTCATTCCAATGGAACATTTAGGTCTCGAAACGGCAAGAAAACATCGACAATTACCGTATTGCACATGAAACCAATTCACATGTCTCGAAGCCGAAATTCATCTGACCCAACCACGTCGCCTGGCTATAAAGTGAAAGGTGCTGACGCCAATGCGGAATTGGATTCGTAAACCTAGTTAAGCGCCATCGGGCAAGGAAAACTAAAGGAAAATTAAAACAACTCCACCAGCACGAACGAGGAGAGTTGGAAAAAAAGGTGCTCCTGCCCGTTCGCCCGGATTTCGTGAAACGAGCAAATAAAAATCGAAAATGGGATTTGCACTTTTAGCAGTTTAATTACTCCGCCCAATAGTGCCTTCGGGCGCCATGGCGTTGTTGCCGAGGTGATGCAGCTTAAAGCCGATGGATTAAGATACTTTAGCGACGGATTAAATGATTTCTCGTATTTGCCCAATTTAGTTTGCTGGACTTGTGCTCGTTTGTCGATATGTCAGGATTGATTGGATAGACGGATTTGATGCATGAATTCGAGACGGAATCCATTTATCATCGATTTGTGGGTGACGAGAAATCTCATTTGCCAGGTGAACGGCAGTAATTGAGTCCATGATGGTCACTGATGGGGGTAATCGGTTCAATGGTTCATACTCTACCTGGAATTATTAACCAGCGTGTCGAGATAATGGACTCACATCCATATTTCCATGAATTATGATGATCTGCATCAGGTGAGAGGTCACCGATTGGGTGTGTCGCTCGTTCAAAGGTGTCATTGAGTGGTTTAGTTAATAAAGCGCATAATAGCCATGTGGAATTGAAATTATGCATAAGTGAAGGGGGGTAGCGTTGCTGGGAATAGAGTTGTCATAGTATGCCGCCCTGGAACAGCACGACAGACAACCCACTTAGAAGCGGTTGGTGGAACAACAGCATGTCTAGGGAGGTACAAGGATATGCAGACGACGCAATAATGGATGACAAGCGGTATACAAATATGTACCTTATTGACGTAAAATGTGAGGGAAAGGTAAACAAAAATAAACGCCACTCGACCCAAGGACCGTCTACTCGTGAATCCTTTTTTCTCATTTCCTGTTCCTCCGCTCGCAATCACCCTTTCTATTTGCATCAAACATTTGTCCAGAACAATGACGAAGGAAGCTAAACACTCCCTCAATCAGACAATGGAATATTTAACCAGTCGACTCTTTGAGTGCTGGAGCGTCAGTATGAATTCCACAGTAATAAGAATTAAAATATCCTAAAGGAAACAGCTTCAGTCAAATCGTCCTGATTCGGTGTCCACCATTGTCATCCATTGAGGTCATTCTGTCTTGTCTTTATCAAGGCGTTTGCAAGCAGTATGAAGTGGAAAAACAACTGATATTTCCATGATTAGTGCGACAGGACGAACAAGGGATATTGCTCATTAAAATTGCAAATTCATTCATTCCCTTGTTGCCGTATCGCTGTGTAGTCCGGTAGTCCGGCAGTCCGTTTGTTGTTATTTTCGTTTCGTAAAGTTGCAAATGTATCTCGATATATTTAGAATCCGTGTTCGTCGTAAATTGTGACGTAGACGGTTGATGAGAGGAAATTTCTTACAGCTTTTTGCACTTGTGATGACGTCACTTTGACGTAAATGAAATCGAAATGTAGAACGGGAAATGCCTGTTTGTGAATAGCGGTCTTGAAAGGATGGTCGTGGGTGGTAAAGAAAAAATGAATTTGGTTGGGTAGACTCGTCTGTAGCAGCTGCTGTCGACAGTAGATGGATAGTCATTTGATTCTCGCTTTAATTGGATTGTAAAAGGACGACAGGTTCTCCATCAAAACTTCTTTTTTTTTTATCACTTCATCGTAGTCATTGAATTTTACTTCTAGTAAGAGACACTTAAAAGAAATCCCATTTAGTTCGTTGGAGTGATACTGTTGGGCGGATTGATTATGTATACGAGTCTATTGCCACTAAGCTGTTCATCAAAGCACTAAAGGCTTGCGTAACACGGCAATTAGTATATGTTCCAAAGTAGGGGCCCTAGCACTGTTCCCTGTGGAATTCCAACAGTTATACATATGATACTGCGTTACACCATCGTTGATGCCATTCGTCTTTTATCTGTACGACTTTATTTCTGTCTGATTACTTACTTATCAGGCCAGCAATCAATGGAAGATTTGAGCCTCAGCTATAGCTGCCTTCCATCTTTGACGGATGCTTCCAGTTATCAATACCAAGAAGTCTTACATCGGCGATTACATGGTCTTTATACCGGAGACCGGAGGTTCGGTCTTCCTCTTCTTCTCGAACCAGGAGATTCGGAGTCAAAGACTCTCTTAGCCGATTCATGTAGTTGACGGATCTTTGCCTTCCGGACTATATCCGCATTTTGTATAGCGTAGAGTTCACGGTAGTGTCTTCTGCTCCGCCGCAGAATTTTTGTTTCGAAATAACCCAAAATCAACTCAGCCGTCCTGCTTTCGGCTCCGTGCAGCAAGACTGGCAGTATCTTTTGCTTCTTAGTGGGCGCTACAGTTCCGGGTGAACCTGGGCCTCAACCAACATGCCCCTCCATCTAGCACGATCTTTCGCTAGCCTTTCCATTGCCGCACACCCAGTTGGCTGAGGTCCCCTTCCACCTGTGTGCGCCATCTTAAGTGCGGCCATCCTCTGCTTCTTCGTACCTCGGGGTTGAATTCAAAGACTCTCCGGGCTGGAGCTGTGGTGTCCATTCACTCTACACGGCCCAGCCATCTTAGGCGTTGAAACCGTAGACGCCTGACTAGGCTCATGTCGCTGTACAGCCCGTAAAGTTCGTGATTGAATCTTCTCCTCCATCCCCCGTCTGCGTTTATAGTTCCACAAATCACGCGCAAAATCTTTCTCCCGAACCGACCAAGGGCCTCCTCATCCGCTTTTGATAGTTTCCATGCTTCTGCGCCGTACAATAGGACCGGGATGATAAGGGTCTTATATACAGTCAACTTCGTCGTTCGGGAGATGGCTCCATTACTCAGTTTCCTCCTGAGCCCAAAGAAACAGCGATTGGCAAGAGTGATTCTGCGTTTGATAGACGAAGTCCTTAACTACCTCGAACTCATATCTGCCTATACAAACGTTCCGGCCGAGACGTCGGTGGTGAGCGTCCTTTTTTGATGACAGCATATATTTAGTTTTGCCCTTGTTTACCGCCAAACAGTTTTTCGCCGCCTCTATCTCATTATTCGCAAACGCCTCATTGACATCTCGCTGTGATCTACCTATTATTTCAATATCGTCGGCGTATGCAAGAAGTTGCGAGGATTTGAAATAGATTGTGCCTCTTGTATTGGCCAGTGATTTTTGCAAATCATTTCCAATATGATGTTGAAGAAATCACACGACAGCGCATCGCCCTGCCTAAATCCTTTTTTGACATCAAGACTATCGGTACAGTGTTTACCGATTCGGATGGAGCAGCGAGCATTCTCCAAAGTCATCCTGCATAGTCTGACGAGTTTAGCAGGTATAGCAAAGGTAGACATAGCGTTGTATAGCTCGTCTCTAATTACGCTGTCGTACGCGGCTTTGAAGTCGACAAATAGGTGATGAGTGCCGACTTGAAATTCATTGGTTTTTTTCCAGGATCTGCCGTAGTGTGAAGATTTGGTCGATTGTGGACTTCCTGGCCTGAATCCGCACTGACAAGGACCTATCAGGTTATTTACAAAAGGCTTCAGGCGTTCACACAAAACGGCAGAGAAGATTTTGTAGGCGATGTTAAGGAGACTTATTCCTCTATAGTTGGCGAAATCAGAGGGGTCTCCTTTCTTGTGGATCTGGCAGGAAGACTGGCAGTATAAGCGTTTTGTAAAACATGACTTTGGTTCTTCGAATGAGGATCTTTGACCCAAATTGTTTGGACAAACTGAAGTAGGCAACCGCTACCAAGGCCGATTCTATGCCGGGTCTCCACTGTGGTGTCGTTTGCGGAGTTTACGTTTGCCCCCAGGTGTGTGACCGCCTTCAAGACCTCGAAATTGTAGGCGCCGATCGTTATGTTTGGTCCTAATGGGTGACGGATCGGTTTCTGCTTGACAGAATGTATTTTGTCTTATCCTCGTTGGCTTTATGACCAACTCGTTCGGCCTGTTCCTCAATCGCCGTGAAAACTTCTACAACGTCACGCTAAGACCGCGTGATGATGTCGATATCATCTGCGTATCTCCAGCAGCTGGATCAGTTTTCGTGGGATCCTGAATTCGGCCATCGCATCAAACAATTATTTGATTCCTTGCGATGAATGCTGTCGTATGCAGCTTTAAAATCGATAAAGAGATGGTGGGTATCGATTTGAGACTCGCTGGTCTTTTCCTGGTTTTGTTAAAGTGTGAATATTAGGTCTAAGGTCGATTTGCCGGGCCAGAAGCCGCACTGGTAACTATCGATTAGCGCGGTGCAAAAGGGCTTTAGCCGTTCACGTAGTACGCTGGACAGTATCTTGTATGCGACATTGAACAAGGATGTACCTCTACAGTTCTTGCAAGGAATATGATCGTATTTCTCGTGGATGGAGTTGATATTTCAGTCGTCGGGCATGCTTTCATCTCCCCAAATTCAGCGGTTGCAGTTGGGATTTCCTCGGTCCCTACCACTCTCTCTTGGTCATGCTCGTTAAGCAGCTGCTGGAAATACTGCTTAAATACATCAACGATTCACTGCGGGTCGGTGACAAGATTACCTTCGCAATTTCGAAGAGCCTGAGTGCCTTTCCTGAAGCCTCCTGCAAGGCTTTTTGCTTTCCTATAAAAGCCCCGTATTTTATGCTTGTCCCTAGACTTCTCGATATCCTTGAGCTGGAAGGCCGCGAAGATTCTCCTCCCTTCTTCTGGCTCGTTAATCCTCTCGCGCTGCCTTGGTTTTTCGCTTCAGCTCCTTTTGGTAAGCCTCGTCGGTTGCTGCCTTTTTCTGCTCACACTCGCCATCATACGGTGGTCTTGGATAGTTTCTGAATACCTGAGCGGCAAGTGTAGCCCCATATTGTTGGCATAAGTATGTGCTCGACGTAGGCATACCGGAAAGGCTTTAGCTCAGTTGCTCCCTGTAGACTCCCTGTAGACTCTGGCGTCCAATGTCGAACCTCCTCATGGTGGGCTGGTGCAGCTTTCTGACATTGGACAGTCGAACCAAACGATGGTCTGAACCTTGCTGCTATTAGGAAATGGTCAGAGTCGACGTTTGCCCCCCTGAATGTTCGCACATCCAGGATGTTTGACGATCGTCTTGCGTCAATGAGCATATGCTCGATTTGGTTGGCGGTTCGACCACCCGGAGATCACCAGGTCGCTGTGTGAATTCGCTTGCGGGGAAATTTTGTGTTACTTATCACCGCATTACGAGATGTCGCAAAGTCCGTGAGTCGGAATTCGTTATTTGTTGTTGTATCGTGGAGGCTGTGCTTTCCGACCACTCCACCAAAGGTGTACTCCGCGAGGAGTCTGTATGTTAACTTGACCGGGGCATTGAAACTGGCATCGTTGCAGGCCTCTCACCAAATTGAGAGTAATCGGTAACCTTACGCAGTTTGTTCGAGCCCATGCCCTCCCTTTCCATCTGATTAGTGCCCTTAATTCGTCTAAATTGATCTACTCATCGCGCGCTGCTTAATAGAATTCTAGCTCATAAATATTGCGAATTTACAGCCAACTGTTTGACAATTAGACTGTACCTTTCTCTGGAACCTTTCCTAGCGATTTGATCGACGGCAGTTTCCTTGTCCTTAAGGCCCTTGTGCCCTGGTAACTACCAGGGGACCTTATTTCTATTAGCTAAGTCCTGTAGGGCATTATGGCATTCCTTAACGGACGTTGAGTTCGTGCTGTACGAGCTTAACGCTTTGAGGGGTGCTTGACTATCAAAGGGTATATTGATGGTTACATCTCTTCTGCGAGCCTCTCAGTTTAGGTTAACGCACGTCGGGATGGCGGCTAATTTGAGTTTGGAGGATACTGGGACTCATTTCCAGAGTCTTCAATATGTTTCATTTTGGTTCAAAGATGCCAGGTCCAAAGATGGAGCCATCTGTGTACCCCCTAAGGCCCTTGACATTGAGCAAGGGATTGCCGCTTTCCCCAGCTGTACAGTTTGGGTCAGTATTTTGACAAGGTAAGAGTGACAGACCCATAGTGCCTTAGTCGCCTTTGTGAGTTTGTTTTTGATGTTGGAGTTCTAGTTATGTTTGCGATCAAGGTAAACACCGAGGTACTTAACTTCTTCCTAAATCCTATGTTTGTACCAATTAGAGAGACGGACCATTTAAGAATGATGTTGGACTGATAGGGCAATGGGATTTAGGTTGTTCACATGGTTCACTTCTCTCTAGATTTAAGGCCCAAGTTGAAACGGGACCTAAGAGCTATCAGTGGTACTAGTATAATATTTAGGCTTTTCTGTAGAATAGCCTCTCTGGGAGTATGCACCAGCTCGTCTGTAAGATATGGTCAGAGGAATACACGCTCGATGAATAGAATCTTAGTATCGTTTGCCCGATCCACAATGGAGACTCCTTTGTCTGCGCAACTACAGGGGTAGGACTTCATCTACCTAAGCTCCGCAGTAACATGCAACAATGACATCAAACGCACAATAACTCTTGTCAACTGCTGTTGGGCTCGGGAGGCAATTGAGAAGCAGAGCCCTCTTTCGAAAAACCAAGGTGACCATATACAATGCCCTTATCATCCCGGTCCTGCTTTATGGCGCAGAGACACGGACCTTATCGAAAGCGAATGGGGAGCCCTGGGTCGTTTTGAGAGAAAAATTCTGCGTACGATTTTCGGCCCGACCTGCATAAATGGGGGGTGGAGGAGAAGACTTAATAGTGAACTGTACGGGTTGTACAGCGACATGAACGTAGCACGGCGTCTTCGGCGTCTTAGAATCCAACCCCGTGGGGCGACGAGGTTGAGGACGGCCAAATTTAAGGTGGTGCAACCAAGTGGAAGAGGACCTTAACCAACTAGGCGTGCGGCACTGGAGATTGCTGGCGAAAGATCGTGCCAGTTAGAAAGGTATTTTAAAGGAGGCCCAGGTTCGCCATGAACTGTAGCGCCGGAACAAAGAAAGAAAGATTTGACTGTTAGACTACACTGTTACAAGTCTTGCTCATAACTTGAGAAGTAGGCTGTTTTTCGACAATCGCCGCGTGACCATTTAGAATACGAGTGAAAGCGCATTTGAGAGTGTTCGCGATAGCATGCCATGTATCGACTCCAAAGCTTTTTTGACTCTGTTAGATCCAGATACCGATGGGACGTGACAAATTTATCAAATACCACTCCGAATTGTTTGCATCGCACGTGAGTCAACTGTTTAATTTTCATTTATCTACGTGTAGGCGGCATAACTCATCCGCTCATGAACCACGAGACAGCGAAGAGATAAATCTTCGGGGAAATTTATGATTTTTGTCAACAGATGTCTTTGGTTTTATGGCGCAATTAAAACCCATAATTACCGAACACTTGTTAAGGAAGCTTGAGGTGACTTTGAGCTCTATCCCCCATTATTCGACTGCTCTAGGATTTGAGTCTTCCATTAGATACGTTTTCCCTCGAACATGCACTTGCACCTATCTAGTCGTGTGATGTGTGTATTATAAAAACATTTTTGCTTTTTATGTTTATGGGTCGTAGATACAAAAAGTTTATTGTTCGAGTTAGGGACGCTTATCCGTCAGCTACATGTGTACCATTCGTAAAGGTACGTTATAGGTACATATACGTATTCAGTAAATAGCTGGTGCTTTGCCAAAGGTACATGCTTTTGTATCTTTACCAGATTAGTGTGAGTTCGTTACACTTTCTCTGTTTGCAGAGAGAAGCAAGTGTGACGGTGTAGTCTCACGGAAATCGTGTTGTAAAACTCAAGGTCTGGAATAGGATCGACACCTGCGGGTCGTAAAGAGATTGGATTAATTAGTGGTCGTGGAGGTGAAATGAAATTGAATGCAGTGAAACTCAGACATCTTATGATTGTAGCGCGAAATTACTTGAGATGTTTACTGGCTTGCTTTTAATAAACTTTTCATTTTCATCTTTCGATTGATGGTAGAAACGTGTAGGTCAGTTTTATTTCTCACTGTTGTGTAAGTGTTTTAAAACTGTGGTGCAGTGGTGAACCTTACTGGCTATCGAGCGGAAGGTAGTTCAGAATCTGTCCATAGTCAAGAAATATAACTCCTAAACGAAAAAACTGTGCAAGGCACAACACTCACAGTATATAATCACTTCAAGTTCATACTTTGTGTGTGCAGTTCTAACATAACGCCACAGTGGCATGGAATATTTGCTGCGAACTACAACCGACATGAAAATTCAGTCAATTTCCTCTCGAAGCCTATCAATGACAACCACCCCTGGAAAGTAGTGAACAAACATCTACGACCCGAACCATCTGCACTCCGCCCAGGTGGTTGTGTGACAAACATGACTCTTGAACCTGCGCGAGTCAGTTGATGACTAATCCACTATATTTCAAGAAGAAACTGACGATTGTCCTATTCCACAGGTCTATTCCGTGAAATTCATGGCTGGATTCATGGTTGGAGCACACGAACAACAAAACTCAATGGAGCAGCAATTCTGAAATGGCAACGGTTTTCGACACTTGTGTTTTTACTTTTTATATCGTTTGATTTGGATTATTAATTGGCAAAAAGTGTTCCGCATTTTTATTTGAGTTGATAGATGAGCCAATTACGATTACAGATTGTTCCCTGTAAATGTTGACCAAGACTACGTATTCTGGTATGAGCCATGCTTAATGCATCAACAAGCCTTTCCAGCTGCCATGATTTCTTGCTATCTATCCAGTGTTGCATGTCCAGCTGGCTGAGGTCCCTTTCCAGCTATATGCGCCACCTTAGATGCAGCCATCCTGCAACGTGGTTGGACTCGAAAACTCTTCGGGCCGGGGCTGTGCTGCTCAATCGCTGGCCTGACCATCTTAGACGACGTTGCTGTACAGCCTGCACAGTTCTTGATTGAACTTTCTCCTCCACTACTAAGATTCCTCACAAATTGACCAAGGGCCGCCTCCTTCATGTTTGATAAGGTCCAAGCGGACCAGGATGACTAAGGTTCTATAGAGTGTCACCTTGATTTTCCGAGAGAGGGCTCTACTACTTAATTGCCTCTTGAGCCCGAAGAAAAATCGGTTGGCAAGAGATATTCTGCGTCTAACCTCAGCACTGGTGTCGTCGTCGCTTGTTACCAGTGTGCCAAATATCAAATATGTAGCTGCCAATGGTGACGCCGATGTTGTGCGTCTTCTTTGATGACAGCATATATTCGGTCTTGCCTTCGTTTACCTTCAGACCCACCTTAGCCGCTTCTGCTTCAATTCTCACAAAAGGTTCACTGACTTCTCGCTACGTTCTACTAATCGACGTTAATGTCGTCAGCGTATGCGAGCAATTGTGCAGGCTTGAAGTAGATTGTGCCTCTTGTATTGGCCACTGAATTCCACATCATTTTTTCAAGCATGTGTTCAAAAAGTTAAAAAGTTTTTTGACTTCCAAGGTCTCGGTTAGCTTCCTACCGATCTTAACAAAGCAGCGAGAAATCTCTATCGTCATCCTGCACAACCTGACGAGTCTGGCAGGAACATGGCTTTAAGACAGACAAACTGGTTGTGTATGTCGTCCAGGAATTCACGGGCCTTCTACGACATCTGCCGCAGTCTGAAACCATATTTATAGAAACCTATCAAATTTCCCAAGAATAGTTGGCGCAGCTATAGGGGTCCCCTTTCTAATGGAGTAAGCGATGCTGAGATTCATTTATTGGGCATGCTTTCCTCCGACCATATCTTAGAGATGAGCTGGTCCATACTCCCAGCCAGTTCTTCTCCAGCTGCCCTAAAGAGCTCGGCAGGTAGTCCGTCTGCTCCAAGAGCTTTGTTGGACTTAAGCTTACCTAACCTCGGCCAAGTCAGGGGACGGAATTCTCTCCTATCATTGTCCGTTGTGAATGGATCATTCTCTCTGACAGTGGAATCTGTTTCGTCATCGCCGTTATAGAGTGTGCAGAAGTAGTCTTCCTAAATCTACTAGGTTTCCATGTTCGTCCCTTCAGGCTTCCGTTCTGGCTTTATGTCCCTGGCATGCTTGTTTTATTTGTTGATAAAACCTCCTCTTCTATCATGAGCTTCTCATGCTCTCGTTTTTTGTTTTTTTTTTGTTGTTTGTTTTGAGAAGCTCTTCTTCTGCTCATAATGCTCACGAGCTTCTCTCGTCTTTCTGTGCTGCGCCGCTTAATAGGCTTGCTGCTTGGCTGTGAGTGCCCTTCTACACTCGTCGTCAAACCATGGGGGTCTTGTTGCTGGCGTTTTGAAGTCCAGTACCTCAGAATTAGCACTCTCTAAGGCTTGTTGACAATGGGTCCATTGGTGTTGTACGGTCTGAGCAGGTGTTGGAGGTTTTCCGAGAGCTTGAGGGTGAAGCGACAACACATTACGACGTTATATGCCGCTCGCCGTACTCGGTTTTTTCTAGGCCAGGCAGTTGCAACCTGGCTGCCACAAGGTAGTGGTTCGAGTCAATGTTGGTTCCTCTAAAAGTTCGTCCATCTAGAAAATCGGACGCGTGCCTGCCATCAATCGCAATGTGGCCAACCTGGTTGACGGTTGATTGATCCGGAGACCGCCAAGTCCCCTTGTGGATGTTGAGATATGGAAAACGCGTGCTAGCAACTAGAATATTTTGGCCCAATGCGAATCTATCTGCCTAAGTTCATTTTCTGGTGTGACGTTGTGTAGGCTGTGCTTGCTAATGACACTGTCGAAAGTGACTTCCTTGCCCAGTTTCGCGTTAAAGTCTCGGCGTACGATTTTAACGTCGTAATTATGACATGGTCCCAATTTCCGCCGAGCTTTTTAAGGCGCCTAGAGCTGAGCTAGTAAGGCGAATACATCAGCTCATCTGTAAAATATGATCAGAGCAAAGCATGCCGGACAAATGGAATATCAGCATCGTCTGCCGAGTCCACAAGAAAGGAGACCTCTTTAACTATGCCAACTACAGGGGAACAAGTCTTATTAACATCGCATACAAGACCTTCTCGTGGACAATTTAATAGGTTCCTATCAATGTGGCTTCAGGCCAGGAAAATCGACGTAAGACGAAATATTCACACTGCGGGAGATCTTGAAGAAGACCCAAGAATACCAAGTCGACACCCACAACTTTTCCGTCGATTTCAAAGCCGCATATGACAGTGTCTTTAGGGGCGAGCTATATATATAAAGCCAGGCTATGTTTTAACCAAACTCGTCAGATTATGTAGGATGACAATGTAGAATTCTCGCGCTACATCAAGGTCGGTAGCGAATTAACCGAGACCCTTAATGTTAAAAAAGGTTTCAGACAAGCTGACGCACTGTCATGAGATTTTTTCATACGAGAATCACCCGCCAGTCCAAGAGACTTTTTCAAGTCTGCACAACTACTTGCGTACGCGGATGATATTGACGTAATTGGAAGAACACAGTGGGACGTCAATGATGCGTTCGAAAGCATTGAAGCGGAAACGTCTAAAATGGGTCTTTCGGTTGAAGAGAGTAAGATATATGCTCTCAACCAAAAAAGGCGCGCAACACTGACGTCTCGGCCAGAATGTCACAACTGGCAGCTGCAAATTCGAGGTGGTTAAGGACTTTGTCTACCTTGGCTCACTAGTAACCAGCGAACAACACCAGCGCTGAAATCAAATGCCGAACTACACTTTGAAAACCGCTGCCTCTTTGAGCTCAATAGGCAACTGAGAAGTAGAGACCACGGTTGCGCTATACAAAGCCCTAATCGTCCCGGTCCTCATCTATTGCGCAAAGGTCTGGACTTTAACGAAAGCACATAAGGAGGCCCTTGGCCGTTTCTGTTTTCAATTTACGGTCCCATTTGTATAAACGGAGAGTGGAGGTCTAATACGTCTTCGGATCCAACGTCTAAGATGGCTAGGCCATGTAGAGTGAGTGGTAATAACAAAACTCCCAAGCGAGCGAACCTTACCCAACTGGCAGTGCGTCGCTGAAAACAGCTGGCGAAGGACCGTGCCAGCTGGAGAAGTTTGTTGGAGGAGGCCCAGGTTCACACCGGATCGTAGCGCCACCTAAGTACTTATTTATTGTCTCGAGCTCTACCTTTATTTTCGAATGGTGTTCGACACAATATCTAATAAACGATGTTGATGCTCGCCGCGCCGTAGATTCCCGCAGCGTTCTTCATGTATTTATTAGAAATGCAATATAGATATTAAGGGAGCTCGCCTTAGGCCCTGTACATTGTTCAGAAGTGTTTTCTTCTTTGATGGCGTTACAGACCATGAAGGACCAGAGCCAAGCTTCTTTCAATCACCCATGTTGTGTGTGATTAATTTTTCACATAGGTGAAAGGGACCTACAGTTTAATGCCGATTCCGAACGGCGTGAGTTGAGAAGCTCTTTCACGGAGGTATACTACGGGGGTTTTGCCAGTACCCCGCCGAGGAGGAACGCCGCGAAATAAACATTCTATGGCGTCGGTGTTATCGGGATCGAACTCGCTCATCGTGCGTCAGAGTCCAACACACTAACCACTGCGCCACGTCGCCCTCGTGCAGAAGTGTTTACTGATCGTTTCTCCCCAATACTCAACTGAAGGGGGAGTTTGATTTAAATTACCCTGCTATTGTCACTGACGGTAAAGGCTAAAGCACTACCCTTTCGGCGCATTAATATGCACGAGAAGCTCAATTGAAGTCCGCTTTAGTCATTCGTTAAAATTGCTTCCACTGAAACCTAGAGGATTCAATGGCTCTCAGCCTTTATACCGAAGCATCCCACTGACACAGATATTTTAATTCTCGATGAAGAAAGTAGCATTCGTGATTGACTTAAAATTAAATCACAAATCAACGATTAAGGGCGCGCAGAATGTATGGGTACACTAGCCCTTCTTCGCAATGGTCGAAAACCGAGTAAAATCACCGGACGCACCATTCTGCAACACTGTATCGCCCGAATGGCCATTGTCGAATCGCAATATACTTTGGAAAACGTGTTTACCAACCGAATGCACTTACTTTTCGCTTTCGTTTTCGACCCTTCATCGGCGTTAATAACTCGAATCCATGCAATGGAAGTGCCGACATTGATTGTCCATAAAGAAAACGCCAGCAGCACGGTATGGATCGGGGCCTGTCCGACTTTTTTGTTCAACTACTTCCTTTTTGCCTTATTCTCGTTTGCCATTGCCATGCCCATAGTCAATTCGAAAAAGTCGACTTTTCTGGTTTTTTTTTTTTTCGTTGCTGTTCCCATTGAAATTAAAATCGACGGGGAAATGCACATGGAATGAATGGCGTTAATGCAATGGAGGAGTTCGGAAACTCGAATGACAATTGGCATGGAATTGAGTCAAATTGGATACTTTTTTGTCTCGACACACGACAGATGCAAATTCAATTGGTGACTTGTAATTGTCTACGTAAATTTTCGCTTTCGAAACTGATTACCGAAGAACGACTGAAATACGTCGACAGGCAACCGTTATTTCGTAACGCATAAATACAAATCAAAAAATCAATTAGAGAACATTGCCAAAGCCGCGCTCCGGTAAACAGGAAACAAAGTAATTATCATCTCTTGACCCAGTTCATCGCATGTTTAAATGACACACAAGTACCTGTGCAACGCCACTTAACCTCAGACATCTGCCACAGTCGAAACAACACACTGTTCATGCCCCATCGATGGTATCCACTTCAGATTAGGTTTACTAGTGGATTAATTGATTTATTTGTCGTAATCTCAGCCTGAAGCCCAGAAAGTTGTTGAATCTTGCAAACTCATGGTCTCAGACAGCCTCCTTTAGGCGAACTTGGTATCTCGGGTGCTAATGTGCTAATCTCGCCCCCATTCACCTTCTCCTTCTGATCTCATTCGTATATCACACCTCAAGGGTTCATCTGTCATTTGCCATTTGACTCCAAGAGCTAGAACAGATTACACTTCTAGTGCTTCAGCTCCTTGACTTGTACCTATGTAATTGCATCGTTCAATCCACAATGACGACGGCTAAGTGGAAAAGTGACACGCACTCACTTTGGAAATCAATATTTAATCTAACCCGTTCTTCAACCCTTCACCTAATGGCCTCGATTGCGTGCCAATAGCAGACCATTCGCACGGCATCTACCATGAAATCATATTCGAACGATTTCTATCAATAGTGCATTAGCTCCTTATAGAAAAAGTAGAAACGAATACTATGCACGTACCAACTACCCCTTTATGAGAGGCTTTAAGAGGGCGCATGACAGAACTACTGTCACTTTGACATTTCGCAAATTCTCTGTTTACAAAACGTGCGAGAAGCTCTTCTTCATATCCTGATGGAAAAGAGATACATTCGTCAATGTAATAGTGAATGCTCACCACCTTCCTCAGGGGTTGTGAAATGTCAGTCAATTAGTCTGTGAAAAACACCACCGCAAGGGTGTTGTACTCGCTGTACTATCGGGTTTCTCGTACTAAATTCGTCAACTTCCTGTCAAACGTTAACACTGTGTTTTACGGTCTACCGCTATTTCGTTTCGCTATCGGTTTTCCTTATCCGTAGTTGTCGCAGTCCAAAGTGCAATTCTAGTTTTAAGTCGGCCATATGATAGTTAACAAATGTGCAATAGTCATAAGCAATAAATACTTGACATTTGTTCAGCATAACCTCAAACGAGTCTGACACGACAATAAGGGAATTGTCCATTTTGTTTTGCTTTTTTTCCGTGACAATTGCGGTTGAAGTTTTGTTCAAAGTTTTGTAGTTTTATGGTAACGAATTGAGTGAAAAATCGACAAAATCAAAAAAGTAGTGAAGAAGATAAATGTTTGGCGAAACTGGGTGGGATTCTGTCATCGATGACAGGCGACGTTTGACAATTCACTCTCTTTCGTCTGGCATTCTCTTCAAGAACATGCTAAGAGAGCAGGGCTAAAGTGAATTGGGGGTACTTGCCTCGTGGTTGATTCCTATAAACATCTTACAAGACCAATGTTTGCGCCCCAAACGTGGTTAAGGCTGACTTGCACTCTCGCAAGATGTTGACCAAGGTGCGAAAACATACATAAGTGGGGAGTGGGTCCATTGCATGGTTATACATATGATTCCCCAGTGACAAGTCGCGTTAAAAATAAAAATGGGGCTCTCGAAGTTTACATCATCTTGGTGTTGATGACCTAATGGATGAAGAGTGCCTCGGAGTGAGTGAGTGCCATTCGTATTCATGAATCTGTCAAATTGAAGATTAGAAAAGAAAGAGTGAACTAATGAATAAAGTGATGACGATGACGATGACGGGTGTGAATATATTGTCAATGAGCCGGAAAATTTAAACAATTTGCCCTGCTCTTAGACCAGTAGCTAAACATGTCTGTGGAGCGGTCTTAGAGTTGCCACTGAGTTTTTCCCGGTCATTTTTTTCTTCTATAGTAATGTGTTTCTCCTCATGGAAGAAGGAAGTTACTTACTTACTTACTTATCAGGCCAGCGATCCATGGAGGATCTGAGCCTGAGCTATAGCTGCCTTCCATCCTGATGGTCCCGGGCACGCTGCTTCCAGTTGTCAAGACCAAGATGTCTTACATCCGCGATTACTTGGTCTTAATACCGGAGGTTCGGTCTTCCTCTTCTCCTCGAACCAGGAGATTCGGAGTCGAGGACCCTCTTGGCTGGAGCACTGATGTCCATGCGCTCGATGAGGCCGAACCAGTGTAGTCGACGGATCCTTGCCTTCCGGACTACATCCACATTTTGGTACAGCTCGTAGAGTTCGCGGTTGTGTCATCTTCTCCATTCACCATCCTCACAGACAGAACCAAATATCCGGCGCAGTATTTCTTTCGAAAGAACCCAAAATCAGCTCCGCCGTCCTGCTCATCGTCCAGCTTTCGGCTCCGTACAGAAAGACTGGCAGTATGAGCGTTTTGTAAAGCATGACTTTGGTCTTTCGAGTGAGGAGTTTTGACCCCAGTTGTTTGAACAAGACGAAGTAGCAGCGGTTGCCAAGGGCGATTCTATGCCGGATCTCCACTGTGGTATCATTTGTGGAATTTACGTTTGCCCCGAGGTAGACAAACTTCTTAACTACCTCGAAAATGTAGCTGTCAATTGTTATATTTTGTCCCTGGTGGTGAGCGACGGATTGGTTCTTGCTTGACAGCATGTATTTCGTTTTTTCCTCATTGATCTTAAGACCAACTCGTTTCGCCCGTTCTTCAATCGCCGTGAATGCTTCCACAATGCCACGGCGAGAACACGCGATGATGTCGATATCATCCGCATATCCTAGCAGCTGGACAGACTTTTAGGAGATAGTGCCTTCCCTGTTGACGCCTGCCCGTCGAACTATCTGTTCCAGCACCAGGTTGAAGAAGTCACATGACAGCGCATTTCCTTGCCGAAATCCGGTGCATGTTTCGAATGGTTTCGAGGTCCTAGAACCGAATCGCACGGTGCATCGCGTGTTTATTAGCGTGGTGCGACACAACTGGATCAGTTTTACCGGGATCCCGAATTCGGCCATCACACCAAACAGTTCTTCATGATGGGTGCTGTCATATGCGGCTTTGAAATCGATGAAAATCGATGGTTTTAGACGTTCACACAATACGCTGGACAGGATCTTGTATGCGACATTGAGCAAGGATATACCTCTATAGTTCTTGCAAGAGGTAGGGTCGCCTTTTTTGTGGATGGGGCAAATAGAGCTGGTATTCCAGTCGTCGGGCATGCTTTCATCTTCCCAAATTCTGCAGATGATCTGGTGCATGCTCCCTACTAGAACATCGCCGCCAGCCTTGAAGAGCTCTGATGGCAAGCCATCTGAGCCTGCGGCCTTGTTATTCTTCGGCTTCTGAATAGCTGTGCCGACTTCTTCGATGCTAGGTGAGAGGACTACTTCAGCGGCTGGAGTTGGAATTTCCTCGGTCCCTAACACTCTCTCTTGGCCATGCTGGTTATGAAGCTGCTGGAAATGCTGCATAAATATTTACATCCACTATTCCCTGCGGGTCGGTGACGAGATTACCCTCGCAGTTTCGAAGAGCCTGGGTGCCCTTTTTGAAGCCTCCTGCAATGTCTTTGGCTTTCTTGTAAAAGGCTCGTGTTTTATGTTTATCCCTAGACTCCTCGATATCCTTGAGCTGGGAGGCTGCGAAGATTCTTTTCTTTTGTCGCAGTAGTTTTTTCTCCTCCCTTCTTCTGGCTCGGTACTCTTGTTGCGCTGCCCTGGTTTTCTTCTGCAACTCCTTTTGGTAGGTACGCCTCGTCGGTTGTTGCCTTTTTCTACTCACACTCGCCATCATACCACGGGTTTCTTGTCGGGGGTGGTAGGTATCCTAAGGTGGTTTCGGCTACTTCCTGAATGGCTGAGCGGCAATGCAGCCACATATTATTGGCATTTGTGTTCGACGTAGGCATACCGTAGAGTCTTTCGCTTAGCTGCTCCCTGTAGCCTCTGGTAACCTCCGGTGTGCTCAGCCGCCCAATGTCGAACCTCCTCCTGGTGGGCTGGTGCAGCTTTCTGACATTGGACAGACGAGCTCTGAATCTTGCTGGTAAAAGGAAGTGGTCAGAGTCGACATTTGCCCCTCTGAATGTTCGCACAGCCAGTATGTTTGACGAGTGCCTTGCGTCAATGAGCACATTGTCGATTTGGTTGGCGGTTCGACCGTCCGGAGATCGCCAGGTTGCTATGTGGATTCGCTTAAGTCCGTGAGTCGGAAGCCGGAAGAAGGAAGTAAATCACCCAAATTTTTTAAGAATCAGATTACGACTAAGTCAGCATGCTAGTCGTGTTTTTTCCAATTTATTTTGCCTTGTCTGAGGGTTTAAAAGTCTTACAGATCTTGGAGAAGACCCATGAATTCCAGGTCGACACGCACCATCTTTTCGTCGACTTTAAAGCCGCGTATGATAGTGTAGAGACGAGCTATACAGAGCCATGTCATGTTTTAACAGTCCTGCCAAACTCGACAGACTATGCGGGATGACTATGGAGAACTCTCGCTGCTCCATTAAGGTCGGAGGTGAACTAACCGACCCCTTTGATGTTAAAAAAGGTCTTAGACAGGGTGACGCACTGTCATGTGATTTCTTTAACATCAGATTTGAAAAGATCGTGGGGGACTCTGCGGCCAATATAAGAGGTACGATCTACTTCAAGTCCACACAATTGCTTGCCTACGCAGATGACATTGATCTTATTGGACGGACAAAGCGAGACGTCAATGAGGCGTTCGGCAGCATTGAAGCAGAAGTGGCTAAAGGGGGTCTAAGGGTAAATGGGGATAAGACCAAATATATGCTGTCATCCAAGAAAGACGCGCATCACCGACGTCATGGTCAGAACGTCACCTTCGGCAGCTATATTTTTGAAGTAGTCAGGGACTTCGTCTACCTTGGCTCGATAGTAACAAGCAGCAATAATACCAGCGCTGAGATAAAACGCAGAATAACTCTTGCCAATCGCTGCTTCTTCGGGCTCAAGAGGCAATTTAGTAGTAGAGCCCTGTCTCGAAAAACTAAGGTATCCCTCTGCAAAACCTTAATCATCCCGGTCCTCCTCTACGGCGCTGAGGCTTGGACGTTATCAAAGGCGGATGAAGAGGCTCTTGGGCGTTTCGAGAGGAAAATTCTGCGTGCAATCTTGGTCACGTTTCTGCCGTTTGTGTAAACGGAGAGTGGAGAAAGAGACTCAACCAAGAACTGTACAGGCTCTACAGCGACATGGGCCTAGTTGGACGTCTTCCGATCCAACGTCTAAGATGGCTAGGCCATATAGAGCGAATGGACATCATCGCTCTGGCCCGAAGAGTCAATGACTCCAACCCTGAGGTACGACGCAGCAGAGGACAACCGCATCTAAGGTGGCGCGCACAGGTGGAAAGGGAGCTCAACCAACTGGGCGTGCGGCACTGGAAGCGGCTGGCCAAAGATCGGGCCGGCTGGAGAGGCTTGTTGGTTGAGGCCCTGGTTCACCCCGAACTGTAGCGCCATCAAAGTAAGTAAGTAATGACCAACGTGGAATTTGGTCGGCTCTCGCCCTATCTAGGACAAGCACCCCTGAGAGTAAACGAACATCAACGACTCAAACCAATGCACTCCGTTAAGGTTGTGTGTATATAACACATCATAAGAGAACCTGCACGAGTTTCTACGAAAAAGAAAAAACAGAAACCCCTGGATGGCCCACCCATTGAAGAAATAAAATATTATTTAAAAACAGTACTGAAAGCCTGAATACAATGGCAACACTCCTCTCTCAGCATTTTTTCACGAATGCCTGGCATATATCGCGATACATTTCTCGCATATTACACTCTATCAGAAGCATTTTCCCTGCTCTCCTTCTCTCGCTCTCTTCTCTCAAGCTCTCAAGCCATCTTCGTCATCGTAGTAAAGTACCAAGTCCATTGATAAAACCTGGCCTTCTCCCACCAGGGTATTCCCACACCACACACTGACCACACCACTCTCTTTCGCACGTCCAGCAACCACGAAGCGCCACTGTTTACCAACACTTGGTTTCCGAATCCGATTTGCAGACACGACTCAGTGCTGGTATCCAAACTCAAACTCCCCGATACAGTACGACGACGGCCGGGCAAAGAAAGCCAAAGACCCCAGCGTTGTGGGAATCATATGTCGCGCATCGTTTGCAGCAACATTCTTCAGTTGCAAACTTTCAGCCCGTCGGAGCGGTTGGTTGTGCGTAGAGTGCTGTTCGGTTGCTATCGCATTTATAGATAGATTGCTCGTTCGAAGCTTGACTGTTGCTAATTCCTTTGCCCGTGGTCTGTAGCCGTCATCATCGTTGCTGTTGGCGGTCAGTTCTTCGTTCAACGGACTACCACCACCGATGTTTATCTCGGACTGGTCGTGGTCACTCTATCCTGTCGGATTGCTTTGATTACTGCGCTCTCGTGGTTGTGTCATACTACTGCACGCGGTTGTTTACTGCTTTTCCCCCCAATTTTCGCCGCATTCGTATTCGTATTTTGATTCGAATAAATTCAAAAAAATAAAAAATCTAATCACAGTGTCATTGGCGGTTAAGTGCAATTCGCCTTTACGGGTTCGAACTGGAATCTCGTTACGCCTCGACTGCCGTATGGAATGTGCTACTATCACATCAAGTTGAAGGCAAAATAGCTTGAAAGAAGAATATCCGAATCCAGTGGATCCCTGTTACCAACTGTGACGATAGTGACGAGTAAATAGTTAATAAAATCAGTTGGTTGCTCGGAATTGTGTAAGGAAAGGGCTTTGCAAGATGCGACGCAATGTCAAGCTGATTGTGTTCGTGACTGTCATCTGGATGTTCGTTATGGTTTATTATCTGCAGTCCCACACTAGCAAGGTAAGTCCAAGATAACTTATCGCTTTTTTCTTATTTCTTTTTTTGGTTCTGTTTTGTTTTACTTTCATCCGGCAGATGTATGCAGGAGTGAGTTAGTGTGTTGTTTCCTTTGCTTTGCTTTTGATTTCATGCGAACGATGGTGGATGTGTACTCTGCGGAGGCTAGAGGGGAAGTTAAGCCGTTTCTGGGACTGGTAGACGGTTAAGTTGTCTACTGTGGAGGAGTCCTTGATGGCTCATGAATGTTGACTGGCGTTTGTTGTTTGCGTATTCGTTTTTTGTAAATAGTATGTCCGGTAATAAGGGAGTTTTTGAAGCGCTTGGCATTTGTTTGGAAATTTCCTTTGATGGTACGAAATCCTTTCTAAGCGTATTGCAAGGTCTGTCTGGCTTTTCGTTTCAAGGACATTAGTCTTAAAGGATTTATGGAGTTGTTAAATTGGCCACACGTTATGGCGTGGGTTTTCTGGTAGGTGGGTCTGACACGGCGATGAAGGACTCTAACAACTGTATGTACTGACTTGAATTGCAGGTCGGAGCAGGTGACCAAGCCAGTAGCCTGCCCTGTCTAGTATTTGTTTGTAGCTGTTCTGTCCCGGCTGGCAAATAGTGCCCGGAATCTAGCAGTACAATGTCGTTCGCGAAGTTTTGCGATCATTTCCGTTTCAGTGCTAGGGGTGGGAATGTCTTGTGTGAAAATCAGTTAAAGTAGGGGTCCTAATACACTTCCTTGGGGTACTCCAATTTTAATTCGGTAAATATCAGAGTGTTTGTCGTTAGCTCTGACATGGAAACAATGTTGTTCCAAGTAGCTTAGAATTTGCTTATTTCACCTGCAGGCTTCTTAGCAGTAAATTTTCAAAAATCAAAAGTAGGAGTGGAAGGAAACGGATGGGTCTGTATAAGGTTGTTGTTGCTCGGTCTCTTCCTGGCTTAAGTAGGGCCATTATTTCTGTTACTTTCCATAACATTGGTAAGCACTTATCTTATCCTTATCCAAAGGAAGATAAGGATCACATGTGGGGAGTTCTTACAGTAAGTTGCGAGTTAGGAGGTCGAAACCCAGTACTGATGCAAGCTTCTACCTCTTTGGTTGTCATTTTATTTATATATTTCGGAAGGGATATGGTGCTGAGTGCTTGTCTCCATTGAAGCTTGTAAAAGTTGAGTCAAAGTAATTAACTAAGGTTGTTGCCTTGTCGAAATTGTTTCTAGCCCAAGTGCTTCCTTTTTGGGGGATTGTGTTGTATTCTCCTTATCTTGTTCCCTGTTGCCCTCTATAAGGAGTAATTTGTCGTGGAAGTTGGTGTCAGTTTTCTTAAAACCATATGAGTTCTTTCTCCTGCATCCCCCTTACATTCTAGTTTGACAAGATTGGTCATTTTGGTCTGATTTGTTTTTCGGTGGGTGATCTAATTTCGTCAGGTTGTAGCGGCTCATAATGGACAATCCCCTCCAATCCCACCAAACACTCAGTATCATTTTGTTTGCTATCTACCCAGGCTTTGTAGAAGAACACCGGCTCTTAACCATGATCGCTTGCGTTGGATATGTTCCGACTTAGGCCATTTTCCGGCAGTGTTTATGAGTGACGTTACAGTTCGTTGAGGGCCTAGCTTCTATCATTTGTTTATGTTGGGGCCTACTATTTAATGTCGATTCCAAACGGCAATAGACGAGAAGATTTTTTCAAAACAAGCTTACCACGGAGGGTTTTGTTAATTGCCCGCCGAGAAGGGACGTCGCGAAGTACAATAAACAATCGTCGGCGTTGGTGTTTAACAGAATCCGAATTCGCTCGTCGTCCGCCGCATGGAGGGTCTAGTCCTGAATTAATACAGCCTTCCATTCTTGGCGGTCCCGAGCACGCTGCTTCCAGTCGAAAAGATCAAGTTGTCCTGCGTCCGCGATCACATGATCTTCATACCGACTGCTCGGTCTCTCCCTTCTTTTCAAACCAGGAGGCTCTTAGCCTCTCAGCTGGAGCGTTGGTGTCCATTCGCTTGATGTGGCCGAGCCATTGCAGTCGACGGATTTTTGCTTTCGGACTATATTCAGCTCGCGGTTATGTCTTCTCCTCCATTTGCCTTTCTCGCAGATAGGTTCGAATATCCGTTGCAGAATTCTTCTTTCGAAGTAGCCAAGGATCAGCTATGCCGTCCTGTTTATAATCCAGCTTTCGGCTCCTCACTAGTTACACCTGAATGCTTCCACAATGGTGGACTGGGATCTTGCGACAATATCAATATCGTCTGCGTTACCGAGCAACTGGACTTCCGTGTTGATGCTGGCCCGCCGCACTGTTTAATTCAATACGAGATTGAAGAAGTCGCATGACAGCGCATCTTCTTGCCGAAATCCGGTGCAGGTTCCAAAGGGCTCTGAAATTCGGGAGTCGAACTGCACGGTGCATCGAGTGTTTATTAGCGTGGCTCGACACATCCGGATCAGTTTTCCCGGGATCCAAAATTCAGCAAACGTGTTAGACAAGACTGTAATATTGATATGGAGGTGTTGGGTATCGATTTAAAACCTGATGGTCTTCTGCAGGATTTGTCGCACGTCAAGATTTGGTCTATAGTCGATTTGCCGGGCCGGAAGCCGCACTGGTATGTTCCGATTAGTGCGGTGCAAAACGACTTTAGACGTTCACACAATATACTGGATTGGATCTTGTATGCGACATTGAGCAAGTGGTAAGCGTAGTTTCCGCAAGAGGTAGGATCGCCATTCGTCGAGCATTCATTTGTCCTTCCAAATTCTACATATGAACTGATGCATTCTGCCTACCAGAACATCGCCTCCAACTCGAGCTTGGGGCCTAGTTGTTCTTCAGCTTTTAAATAGCTACGTCTACTTCTTCAATGCTGGGAGGGGGACAACGTCGTCGACTGGGAGCGGAATCTCTTCGTCCACTACCACGTTAAGCAGCCGCTGGAAATATTGCTTGAAAACATCCACTATTTCCTGCGGGTGTCTGTAGGGAGGTGGGTAGGTAGGTAGGTTCGTAGCCTTCCCAGAATTGAGAAGAATACACATAGGCCATGGAGGCCCGTTGTGCAGCTACGAGGGGGGCTTATTCCCATATTCGTGGAACCATTTTGTGCTTCTCAAGAAGTTAAGAAGGTCAGATATGCCTGCTTGCTGAACATCTGGGTCGTTAAGGGAGTAAGATCCTAAGTATCGTTTCCTGATTGTGCAAAATGCTGGGCAGGTGCAGAGAAGGTGGTGAAAGGACTCGACCTCCTCCTCATCTAGACAGCTTCTGCAGAAGTCATTCGGAACTATTTCCGAAGTGTCCTGTGACGACACCGATGATTTCGTGGATGTGGATGAGGCAGGTGTGTCCCCGGGTCCATCTCAGCTTCGTCTCGGCCCTGGCGAAGTTCGCAAGATTATGTATAATGGTTGCAAGGGGTATTCCCTCACAAGCCACGATTGATTGTAGCGTCATTCCATGTCTCGCGAGTGTGTCGGCTTTCTCATTCCCTGGAATGTCGCTGTGTCCTGGTACCCAGATAAGTTATATGTTAGACTGTTCGGCTATTTCGTTAAGAGATAGGCGATAGTCGAGACTAGTTCTTAATGTGTACACATAGGACTCCAGCGACTTTAAGGCTGCTTGACTGTCCGTGGGAATACGGATATCCGAAGTAGATATCACGTTCCACTTCAGCCAAGACAAAGCCTCCTTTATTGCCAACAGTTCCGCCCGGAAGGCTTTATTCAGCCTTAGTTGTTTGCAGAATACTCCACTACCCATCTCGTCCTTCGTCAGTGTAAAAATCCACGCAGTTCCTGCGGGGTTTGCGGTTGGCGGGTCCAGTTTTGCCTGTCCGGGTAGATCATCGTAAAACCCTTCTCCAAGACTGTGGTGGGTTCTGTGTGGTCCAAGTTTTCTGTCAAAGGTATCCTGTTATTCAGAATGGAGAAGTGGCCAGTTACATAGCTCGTCCATATCGGCTTAGTCTTATAGCCGTGTGTGTGGCAACTTGCTTGCCGAAAATATCGAGTGGTGTAAGTTGGAGCAGGTGGAGTTAAGCGCAGCCATTGGGGTGGATCTGAGGGCCCCCGTAATGCACATACATACCAGCTTTTGTGCCTTCTCGAGTTGTTTGTGGTGTGTTGTCTTGTCCAGTGCAGTCCACCAGACTATCACTCCATAAATTAGTATGGGTTCTCTGGAGTACAATGGACCAGTGTTTGCGTCTGAGTGTTCCAGCGGATAGCAGAAGCCTTCACCAAAAAAAAAAAAAATAATGGGTCTAACGACCGTAATGTAGAATCATAGGGTGATCTGAGGGTTGAATCCCTATTTTTTCCCTAGGGCTTTCTTGCATGTGTAGAGAGCTATAGCTCTTTTGCTTTTTTGTTGCTCTTCCAGGCTAATTTCCTATCTAGTATAATGCCAAGGTATTTGGCACTGGAGGAATAGGTTAACCTAGTACCAAGTAAAGTGACTGGGTAATATTCCGGAATTTTGTGCTTTTCGATGAATAGCACGAGCGGGTTTCTGTAACAAGATTGTTCCCGCAATTTCGAAAAGCCTGGGTGACATTTTTAAGGATCGCTGCGAGGCTTTTGACTTTTTTATAAGAGGTTCTTGCCGGGATTTTGTCCCCGGACTCTTCGATGTCTTTAGGTGTGGGAGGCTGCGAAAATTCTCTTATTTATTTCCTCCCTCCTTCTGGCTCGGTATTCCTCGCGCGCTGCTCGTGTTCTCCTTTGTAGGATCTTTTGGTACTACTCGTCGGTCGGTCGCTTTTTATGCTCACACTCGCCATCATACCATGGATTTTTTATCGGTGACGGCGCGTAAACTATAGTAATTTCAGCTGCTGGCTTGATGGCTGAGCGGCAATGAAGCACATATTGTTGGGATTTGCGTGCGAAGTATGCCTATAATTGCGAGCACACCAATGCCATCAAATGACAAGAAGCCATGTATACTTTTTATATGACCCAATATATGTCCTAAACCTTACAATTCCACTTTATTTGGTTGGAAAGTTCAGCTGCATGTTGATAAGGTCAGTCCAGTCCCAAGTCCAGAAAAAAATTGTATCTTTACCTTAAGGACACGTTTTCTTTTTTTTTTTTTTTGAAATATCGTTTAAATAGCAAGTATGATTTCCTAATGGTAGAAGTCTTCAGAGGTCTAAAAGGACTTAGTCTTAAAAGCCCTTTAGTCTATTGCACTGGATCCATTTTACCAAAGGACGATACATGGTGCATATATGATTACACTCCGACTCCATATCGAGCGTGACATAAACCATTTAACAAGTCAGAAGTCACACCCTTGTTATGAAACCTTTAGCCCCGTTGGCTCCATAATCCCTTTAAATCCACGATGCAACAGTCTTCCTCTTCTTCTCTATATGAATAATATTAAAAATGCCTCCGAACAATTATATTAGTGTCATTCGACCTACACATTCCACTTCAAGCCTCAACCAAATCAAATCAAAGGGGTCGAACCGGTTGAACCCCATCCCACACAGCAGTCTGCCTCCAATCAACCTCAACTCAATGGCAATCTGAATCAAAATAGATCACTTAGCAATCTAGGTCAAAACAATAGTAGCCTCGATCCACCTTGAAAAGTGACGAAGACGATGAAAAAAAAAAATGGTATCATGACCTCCGCTCATTCCCACTTAGTCATGCAAATATCCAACAATCACTACAACTCAAGCTACCATCCACGCAAAAGGTCAACTTGAAGAGCAAAACTTTTCAGATACATTTTTAATCCCGTAAATATGTACAAACCGCTCGGTATCATCTACGATACACGACAAGTGACAAATGACAAACAACAAAGTTATGACAAATACGTTCCTCCCATGACTAAGGCCAGTGGATTCCCGCAAAAGTTGGTCATTATTTCGGGAAGGAGGCTTTAATTAAATTCTCGCAAGAACAAAACCAAAAAACAAGTTGCGGCAGCAGTGTGGCTAGTGACCTTTAAATTAGTTGACGATTCCCACTTGGGATATATCGCACTCAAAGCTGCTCGGCGCTTTTATTGTAGCGCTCATTGTCCTATCATCAATGTAAGGGAATGTTCCAGATTTTTTTTGTGGTTTTTACGACGCCTGATTGGCTGTTAAATGTTTAGTCATTTTTGATGGTACGGATACCGTGGGTTATGGTATGGTAATGGATAGCGAAGGACGTGGTATGAATTTTTAATCCGTAGTCTGTTAAAACTGGTTATAAAGGTTCACGGTTCTTCAGGATAAAAATATTCAGAGGGAATGGTGGAATCAGGACACTATGTATGAAGCGTTACTTAAAATCGTCCAAGTTCTGGGCAAAATTTTACAATAGGACAAATTATTCATTCATAAACGGTCGAAGCGACGAGAGAATATCACTGTAAATGCTAGTGTATTAAACAACATGCAGCAAGTGTGTCATTCGACACACTTTAAGACTAAGTGTGTCACTTAACACGACTGACCTTTAAAATTGAGACATTTACTTACTTACGTACTTAGATGGCGCTACAGTACAGGGCCTCAACCAACAAGCCTCTCCAGCCGTCACGATCTTTGGCCAGCCGCTTTCAGTGCCGCACGCCCAGTTGGTTGAGGTCCCTTTCCGCCTGTGCGCGCCACCTTAGTGCGGTCGTCCTCTGCGGCGTCGTCCCTCGGGGTTGGTGTCGAAGACTCTACGGACCGGAGCGATGATGCCCATTTGCTCTACATGGCCCAGCCATCATAGACGTTGGATCCGAAGACGTCTAACCAGGCCGATGTCGCTGTACAGCTCGTATAATTCTTGGTTGAATCTCCTCCTCCACTCTCCGTCTACATAAACGGGACAAAAGATTCCACGGAGAATTTTCCTCTCGAAACGCACAAGAGCCTCTTCATCCGCTTTTAATAAAGTCCAAGTCTCAGCGCCGTAGAGGAGGACCGGGATGATTAAGGTTTTTTCGAGAGAGGGCCCTACTACTCAGTTACCTCCTCAGCCCAAGAGGCAGAAGATATTGAGCGCTTTATCTCAGCGCTGGTGTCATTGCTGCTTGTCGCTTTCGAGCCAATGTGTCTGTTTCGAGTCCTTGACTGTTTCAAATATATAGCTGACGTTCTGAGCAAATCGTCGGTGTTGCGCATCTTTTTTTTGATGACAGCATATATTTGGCCTTGTCCCCAGTTACCCTTATACCCACTTAAGGCGCTTCTGCTTCAATTCTTGCGAAAGCCTCATTGACGTCTCGCTTTTTCCGTCCAATAACGTCAATGTCATCTGCGTAGGCAAGCAAATGTGTAGACTTGAAGTAAATCGTGCCTCTTGTATTGGCCGCAGAGTCCCGCACGATCTTTTCGAGAATAATGTTGAAAAAATCACATGACAGTGCGTCACCCTGTCTAAAGCCTTTCTTAACATCAAAGGGGTCGATTAGTTCACCTCCGACCTTAATGGAGCAGCGAGAGTTCTCCATAGTCATCCCCCGCACAGTCTGTCGAGTTTGGCAGGAATGTTTAAACATGACACGGCTCTGTATAGCTCTCATACGCGGCTTTAAAGTCGACGAAAAGATGGTGCGCGTCAACCTGGAATTCATGGGTCTTCTCCAAGATCTGCCGTAGTGTAAGTATTTAGTCTATCGTGGATTTTCCTGGCCTGAATCCACACTAGTAGGAACCAGTGGAACCATTGGTAGATTGTCCACGAAAGGTTTCAGGCGGTTACACAGTACGGCAGAGAGGATCTTGTAGGCAATGTTCAGGAGACTTATCCCTCTGCTATTGGTGCAGTAATAGGCAAATGATGCTGAGATCCCATTCATTGGGCATGCATTCTTCCGACTATATCTTGCACACGAGTTGGTGCATGTTCCTGACCATCTCCTCGCCAGCTGCTTTAAACAGTTCCGCGGAAAGTCCGTCTGCTCCAGCAGCTTCGTAAGACTTAGGTTTCGATATCGCTATCTTATCATCGTCTAGGACGGGTGGACGGGATTCTCTTTCGTCTTCGGTCATTGTGAATAGCTCGTTCTGCCTGACGACGGCATTTTGTCTATCATCGCCGTTATACAGTCTGCAAAAGCAGTTCTTCCACAATCTCAGCATCGACTGTGACTCCACTATTAGCTCTCCGTGCTCATCCCTGCAGGCCTCTGCTCTGGCTTTATAGCCTTGACATGTGCCTTTTACTTTTTGGCAGAACTTTCGAACATCGTTGCTGCAATAGCATCTCTCCATGTCCTCGATCTCGCACTACTCATGCTCCTTTTTTTTTTTTCTTCTCAGAAGCGTATGCTCCTCCCTCCTTTCCTGTTCATAGAGCTCGCGGGCAGCTCTCGTCCGTCGATGCAGTGTAGCCATGTATGCATTCTGTTTCTCTACATGGGCCTGTCTGCACTCCTCATCAAACCAGGGGTTTCTCGAAGGTGTGGGGCGTTCTGACAATGTCTTCATTGCTGTTCTATGATTTGTGAAGATCGCATCGGGACTTTAGAAAGCTTGAGGAAGACTTGAGGTCCTGCCGGTCTCTAGCGATTGCAGCTTTCGGACGTTAAATGTTGGTGTTCTTACTCGACTCCGTTGATTCCGAGGAATTCGCAGCCGTACCTTGGCTGCAACGAAGTAATGATCCGAGTCGATGTTGGATGCGGAGGCTGTGTATCAGCTTGGATTGAGCAGGGACAGAGATCGAAGCTGGCGTTCGCCATGTTAAACGAGATCAACTTCTTTGTCTGTTTGCTCGCTCTGTTTGGTGTTGAAACTATAACACATTTTTATTGCGTGTCATGAATAAAAACTCTAGTGACACTCTAAGTGTGTTACAGCGACGCACTTATTGATAATTAACACACTTTGGGAAACAGAAGGCAAATTTCCTAACTATGTGCAATCTTGCCAGAAAGCTATTTTCGATTAGGATTCATGGCGTAGGTTAGGTTAGGTTGTAGTGGTTGGCATGCGCCACTCGTAGGCCAAAATCGGTCCATTACCACATGAATCATATTACCTAGATCCGCCACCTATAAACCAGTTAGTGCTTTTGATGAAGCGATAGATTTCAGCTGTTTTTATATCTGCTAGCTCACTGAAGTGAGCGGGGTACTGGCAAAAACATCTGTAGTATACTTGCCATGAAAAAGCTCCTCGACTCACGTCGTTTAGAATCGGCATTAAACTGTAGGTCCCTTTCACCCGTGTGAAAAATAAATCACACATAACACAGGTGATTGAGAGAAGCTTGGCCCTGATCCTTTATGGGCTGTAATGCCACAAAAGAAGAAAAATCTAACTTAAGTTATCGTAGAAGGGCGTTCCGAGGTAGATCCTCCTGCGTTTCGCAAAAGAGAGACAGGAGCAAGGAAGGTGGCGAATTGATTCAACTTCCTCCTCATTCATGCAGCCGCGGCAGAAGTCATTTGCAGAAGTCATTTGCAGAAGTCAATGCATAGTTTGACGGCATGTTTTCCAATGACACAGTGACCTGTAATCACACCCACTAAATTGTTTAAGGTTTCCCTTTTGGTTACCACAAGTTCCCTGGTCTGTCCTAAGTTAGGCTTAGGCCAGATTTGTTTAGTGATAAAACCGATGTTTATTTCGTTCCATTGAAGGTTACTAGCCCCTATGGTTAGCATTTCTATCATGTGCTTTACCGAGCTTAATGGTATTTTTAAATTCCTGAGGGTTGGAAGACATAGTGTGCAAATGGTAATTAACGGATATTACATTGATCCTAAGCCGTGCAAGGGCCTCCGTTATCGCTGTTATATAGGCTTAGTACACACTGCAGTGGTTTGAGAGTCTTAATGATAGATTGAGGTTAAACTCTTTGGAGACGACTCCACTAGCTGCACCCGTGTCCATCTTGGAGCCATCGGTATAGAGGGAAATCGAGTCCTTCGGCATGACTTTTCCTTCAGCCCATTTCTCCCGGGATGGCAAGATAAATTCGAAGTTCTTATTGAACACGTGTCCATGGGTACCTCAAAGTGATTAAGGATGCTACGATGGGCTTCGTGTAATGTGGGCCATTTTCCTATGCCCCCGCGCAGGCAGCAACTTGTTGGCTGACGAGGTCCAAGATGTTTAAGGCCTCTGTGGGGGTCGATCTAATCGCACCACTTATGCATATGCTGGCCGATCTTAACACTTTCTCCAGAAGATTTCGACAGACTGCCTTGTCCAGAGAAATCCACCAAGCTACGATGCTGTACAAAAGGATAGGCCTTATGACTGCTATATAGAGCTAGGTTAGAGACCACACTTTTTGTCCACCACTTTCTTGCAGGTCTAGAAGGCAGTGGTTGTTTTCTTGACACGACAAGGAATGTTGGGTTTTCAATTTAGTTTCCTGTCAAGGATTAGGCTTAGGCTTAGGCTTGGAGGGTGGAATCATATTAGTAAACAGTATTAGATCAGTCTTCTTTGGGTTCACCACAGTACTGCGTCCAGTTTACTTCTGTTTGTAATGCTCCCTGCGTTAGATCACTTAGTATGCTAGGAAACTTCCTTGAGACGGCTGTAGAAATATCGTCTGAATAGGCGGTCACAACGTACTCTTCTCGTTCTAGCAGAAATAGAAGTTATTGACTACCACGTTCCAGAGGACAGGGGAAAATATGCCACCCTGTGGTGTACCTCTGCTGACCATTCTAGTTGAAACTGCACCAGTGAAGTGGTGTTAGCAGTTATTGTACCAGTTCTATCACTGATCCCATTACACACAGACTAGTGACCACTAGGACATATTCCTTGTATTCCAATGACCTACTAACTAGTGAGTGGAGTGCTGTTTCCACCGATCTGCCTTGATTCTCCGACAGCCTTCCTAATCTGTTGCTGTGTCGAATGTGTGCATCTATATATCCATGGCGTAACGGTTAACACACTGAACTCTCAACTCAATGATTCGAGTTCAAATCTCAATGTCCGCAGCCATCAAAAAATAAAGACAATCAACCGCTCCTTTCGGATTCTACATTTGCCCTTCGAGCTGGCTAGTATGAACATCATGATGTTCCTTCACAACAGGAAGAAACAATCAATACAATCAAACAAAGAACAATATTTCGAGCTTGATGAGTCTCGAAGCGAGAAATGTCCGGAGAGCGAGAACTAGATGAGTCTTTTTTTTCCTATTCCCTGCGAGAAATGTTCACAGGAACCTTGATACTTGGACACGGGATCAATGTCTTGGGAGCCCAATGTGTTAACCATTACACCATGGATCCGGGTCCCAATTTGCTTTCTGGCAAGGTTGCATATAGTTGCGAATTTCCCATTCGTTGGCTCTGCCGTTGTGTGCTTCAGTGGGTCGTGAAGGTCAAGAGGCTTTATACTCTGTAATTTGCCCGTCACGCGATAAGCCGTTTATAAAGTTAAGCAAGCGGCTTGATAGATACATAGTATTGTTTTAAGGTTCTAATGTCAGTCTTTTATTCAGAGTGAGAAGAGAACTGGTTTCCCTTTTTTTAGCATTTAAAGTCTACTTTTACGCTCATAATTCTTCGGTCCTGAATAAAACCTCTTGTTACCAAACATTGACAGAAGTGTTCCGCTGCAATAATACTATGGCCTCTTCTTCTTATCGAGTGCTATAGTTCGAGTCAGACCTGGGCCTCAACGAACATACCTTTCTAACTAGCACGATATTTTGGCTTGGTTGGTTGAGGTTCTGATTTTTAGTGCGGCCGTTCTCCGTTTCTTCGTCGCTCGGGGTTGGATCCAAGGACTCTCCGGGCTGGAGCTGTGGTGTCCATTCGCTCTATATGCTCTAGCCAAGATTGACAAAGACCTCGTAGGAGTAGCATCCTGCCGACAGGTGCTGTTCCGCTAAAAAAAACGAGTAAGACCTGTTGCAGGCGAACACCTTGCAGCTCTGTTAGCCAAGTCCTACTTTCATTTCCTCGTGGTACAACCTGGAAATTTCCTGACTATGGAAATTACTAACAGATGAAGACGAATGGCGAGTATCCTGCGCCGCAAAACAGGATTAATGTCGTTTGGGCAAAGGTCTAGTAAGCCGTAAATGGAAAACCTCACTAAGGCAAAAAGTCCTAAGATCTCGGAATGTGAGCGAACGCCTAAGAACGAGCCGTATAAAGGCTACATTTTCTAACATAAGCCTGACCTGTGTCCGCGCCCCCACGGAAGACAAGGATGACTCCTCCAAAGATGAGTTCTACGAGCTCCTAGACAGAACATATGCCCATGGCCCCGCTATGACATCAAAATTGTGCTGGGAGACTTCAATGCTAAGCTGGATAAAGAAAGCATCTTTGAACGAGTCATCGGCAAACACAACCTGCACGACACCACATCCGATAACGGACACAGGTTGATTCAGCTTGCTACGGTGCGAAATCTCCTCTTAGCCAGTACGTGCTTCCCGCATCTCGATATACACAACGGCATCTTGTGGTCGCCAGATTAATCAATCACTAACCAGATTGTCCCGACACACCCATGTCATCGAAAGTGTTTTCACGGTGTTTCTCCTCAGCGGGGTTCTGACAAAACCCCCTGTAGTAAAATTGTCATGAAAAGCTTCTCGAAATTCGCCGTTCGGAACCGGCAATAAAACTGTAGGTCCCTTTCACCTTTGGGAAAATTAGATCACACACAACATGGGTGATTGAGAGAAGCTCGGCTCTGGTCCTTCATGGGCTGTAACGCCAACATACATACATACAACCAGATTGTTAACATCGCGATCGACGTCGGACACTCCTCCACTATGATCGAACTTTCCGAGGAGCCAACATCGACTCGGACCACTATCTTGTGCTAGCCATGATGCGACTACGGATAGAGAAAGAATAAGAAGTTATGACGTCGGAAAGCGCCATAGCTCAGTGGTTAGTGTGTTTTGGACTCTGACGTACGATGAGCGGGTTAACACCAATGCCATCGAATATTTATTTCATGGCGTCCCTCCTCGCCGGGATACTGCCAAAACCTTTCCCATGAAAAAGCTTCTCGACTCAAGCCATTCAAAATTGGCATTCAACTGAAGGTCCCTTTCACCTGTGTGAAAAATAAATCACACACAACATGGGTGATTGAGAGGAGCTTGGCTTTGGTCACCAAAATATAAAGACGTCGGAAAGCTACTATCGCCAGAAACCGATTATAAGCTCTCCCATACAACTCAACCCTCAACACACTCAATAGAACAACTTCAAGGCTCCACTACGAAGAAACATCTGATTGGATGACGAGTGCAGGAGGATTCAAACAGCGAAGCAGGAGGCATATAAAGCGTCGCTGCCTAGAAGAGCAGGACGAGCTCGTGAGCTTTCCGCGTTTGAGGGAAGGAGCATAGGCTTCTCAGAAGAAAGAAGAAAGAGCACGGGAAGCGCGCGATTGAGGTATAGCAGAGGTATTACTGCAGGCATGACGCTCGAAGGCTTTGTCAACCGCTAAAGTCAATATGCATGGTTATAAAGTCAGAACGGAAGCCTGTAGGGATGACAACGGACACCTAGTCGTAGAATTGCAGTCGATGCTGAGAATATGGAAAAACTACTTCTGCAGGCTGTACAACGGCGTTGTTAGTCAATATACTACTGTCAGGCTGAATGATCCATTTCTTAACGACGAAGATCACACAAAATTCCGTCCCTCTGACCTCGACGAAGTTAAAATAGTAAGGCTGCCTCTACCTAAAAGGCACGTGTCGCTGATAATGATTTCCAGAACCACAAGCCACAGCAATCTGTCACACTGTTGCAAACTGCTAACCTAGCACGGTCTGTCAGCTTCATTTAAACCGTGAAGTGCATTTTCGTTTGAAACAAATGTTCAGAAAAAATCAAATATTCATTCTACCGATAATGTAAACATCTGCCCACGAGTCTGCGATAGTCAAACGGATGCAGAAAATTCAAGGCGCCGAAGCGGTCAAACTTATCGCAATACGTTTATTGTGTGACTGTTTTCGATGCATGCTAAACGTCACTCACTCATATCAAGTGTCCATAACACTCAGCTAATCTAGACACTGTTTACCGCAGCCACTCTCAAGCTCGCTATCACTTTTCCATGAACCACAAAAGCCCATTCAATGCAGCAGTATGCATGAGTACTATGAATGCGCTGGCATTTGTATCTATCAAGTTGTTGTTTTGACTTAGTGTTTGCTGCTCCAATTGCCCTTGTAATTACTATGATCGTTGATGGTTCCGAAAATGCGCATTCCGATACACATTTTTCTTTGGATAGATGCAATATGTAGATGGATACCCCCAAACCCAATTACGAACCGGCACATGCAGGGAAAAGCGGAATAGATAAGCAATTTATGATGGAAGAGGCACAGTAGAGCGGGTTTGATGCATTCGCCATGCACACATGATTCCGCTGTTACCGTGACGAACATGCTGCCGATTTGACCGGTGCTAATGAAACTCGTGAAATGAAAATGCGGTGAAATGGATTAATAAATGAATCCATGTAGCGGCACTCAAGTGCATCAGGATGAATCGCAGGTGCCGCAGATTTACTGATTCGAACAACTGGCCGACTGGTTCAGAAACTACTTGAGAGCACCCAAGTAGGAGTGCAGTCCAACTTGAAACGACAGTTCCGTTACAGCTTGTCATTCTGTTGCGTCGTTACCGCCGACACCGCCTTTCACTAAACCTACAATAGATACATTGTGCGACATGCTTATACACCGAACCAAATCGAATAGCTATTGCATAACTCACAGTCTAATCAAAGCACCTTTCACTTTGTGATCTCCATCATCCCATTCTCCTGCTTCGGGCACTCTAGACATTTTCATTTTATTAAATTCACTTTCGCATCCATGGCGACACATTGTCAATGGTCTATTGCTCGGTGGCATGGTACTGTTCCAAGTGCACCCGCAACCAGACAACCGCATACTGTTGTTACACCTCCCACGGTGAACAAACCCAACTGGAAGCTGGAAACTGATTTTTTTTGGCAAAAGTAGTAAAGCCGCCAATTAATAGTGGCAAACAACAGATTGTTGGCTCGACACACAAACCGTCGTTTAATTTGTTGAGTGAAGCACCTGAGGCACTAGAGCACTGAACTACCTATCCATCGGTATACCTTGTATACCCACCGTGTCGGTTAAGGCCGCATTCGACGGAATTTTAATTGTAATTCCTGTCAAAAAAAGAAAAAGGAACCAAAGTACCATGTGAACCACTTCGTGTTCTATGGATCTGTGGGTTTCTAACAATTTTCCATCTTTTTTGTGTTAGTTCCACTTTGACAACCCCTCCTGCTCGGCTCTTCACATAGTCTCATTAAAAAATTACGGAAGTATCTCCGTCTTGAATGTGGATTAGTCGAGTTTTTTATGGCAACGGGCGAGTGTTGGGATTGCAATTCATCTACAGTGGGATAGTGAATTGCTCTTTGTCTCTAGCCCATCGGAGGGGAGGCAGAAGAGCTGGGGATAATTAAATTTGTCATTTATTCTGTATTTGCGCTTTTAGCTTTGTCGGGATTAAAGGGCGTGGACGATGTTCTCAGCGTTCGACTGTTGGGGTTTAAGTGTTCTTTTTGCACGTGGTTCTTGTCTATGTACTATACTTAAACGGATAGTACTCCTTACGTTTTCCATCTCTTTTTTTTTTTTTGGATTTTAGTGAAGTGGCAGGTAAATGTTTGAGTTCGTTCCTCACAACCTCTCTAAAAAGCTTACATAAAACGACAAAAAAAAGTTAAAGTCCCAAAGGCGAAGGAACGAAAGTGTTTGGATTTCATTAACAGAAAAAGTTAATTGGCTATTCACGCTTATGAGAGCGGATGCTTGTATCATTCGGTAATTAGCGGTTTCAACTTTCCAACTTTTACATATCGATCGAAATCGAATGCGAGTTTTTGCTGCCTAAGTGCCAAGTTTGTTTAATTATTTTTGACAAGATTTTGACTGAGATTTCATTGGTTCATGGTCCTTAGCGTCGCGAAGGGAGTAGGACGCGATGTGATAGGGAATATTTTCGACTCCCGATGGGATGTCTATATGAAAACCTATCATCTGTTGCCATGAGAATAATTCTGATTCTATTCAGACTATGCGTCAGAACTTGAGGAGTTTTTCATTGAGCGTATCAGTTCGGAAAGTATTTTCGTTTTTTTTATGTCGGAGGCTTCCGCTTTCTGTTGGAGCATTCAGACACAAATACTGGTCCATTGTACTCCAGCCTTCATATCGCTGAAATAAACCTGAGAATATGCAGCTGGACTGGGCTAATACGGAATACTCGTATAATAAACTCCGCGATGGGTAGAGCAGGTTAGGTTAGGTACATGAGTGCCTAATTGACGAAAAGTCAAGGCTCACGTAGACTACGTAGAGTCCATTGTGCCCAATTGATTTATTTAACCCGTTGATACCTAGACATTTACCGTTGAGCTGAGCCACCCAGACAAGGATAAGAATCCCAGTATTCCGTTCAGCCCAATATTACCTACCTCTTCTAGTCCCAAAAGGAAGTATCTTCCTAGGAATATATTCCTTTTTTGGGCTACCGCCGGACATTCGCACAGCAGGTGACGAATAGATTCAATTCCCTCTTCATCCTGCAGCTTCTGCAGAAATTATTGTAGGGCTGGCCTAGTCGAGCTGCATGGTAGGATAGCATGCCGTTCGAATATTCCCACGATTGAACTTCAGCAGATTTTCCGTCCTTTTCTTGTCATACACTGGCCAAGTCGATCTTGCCGTTGCGCATGTATCTAGCGGTACCACCGCTTATTGGCTTTCACTAATAGCTCCGCCTCTATCTCCCTGTAGAGCGCACTGACTGGTGCTTTGGCTTCAGCTTCAGCTGAGATCTGCGCAAGTTTGCACCTAGCCAGCTCGTCCGCCCTCTCGTTTCCTGAGATATTCATATGACCAGGTACCCATCAAAGGGTCACCTCATTTACATTTGATATCTCTTTTAACTTCTCTTTGCAGAGTTTAACGAGTTTTGATCTTATCCATGCTACCTGCAAAGCCTTAATGGCTGCCTGGCTGTCAACACAGATGCTGACCCTTTTTCCTGAGGTATTCTCTTTGCTGATCAGGTCCGCCGCCTGCTTGATAGCGAAGACCTCAGCTTGGAAGACACTACATCCATCATCGAGCCTATAGGAGCGATGCATATCCCGAGGCTCAAAGTAGACTCCGGCACCTGCGCCAACATCCATTTTGGATCCGTCGGTGTAGAATGCCAGTTCACTTTCCGTGCGTACTAAATCACCGCACCATTCCTCCCTAGAGGGAAATCTAATTGAGAATCTCCTCTCCCAGGAAGGAAGTCGGGAGACATAGTCCTTTACGGTTCTGAATCTCGAGACGGCCCATCGATCCAAGACTGATGCTTGTCCGTGAGGACTCCTTTCCAGGGACCTGATTCCTGTAGTCTTAGCGCAGTTCTGGTTGCGGCGCTCTCGCAGTACATATCCAGGGGTGGGAGGTTCAGCATGACTTCAAGAGCCGCCGTTGGTGTGGACTTCATAGATCCCGTCACTGCCAGACAGCCTGCCCTTTGAACCTTTGACACACTCTGAAGATGACACTTTTTCTCAAGCGCCTTCCACCAGACAACCGAGCCATAGACTAGGATAGGTCTTACCACCGCAGTGTACAACCAATGTACTAACCTCGGTTTGAGGGCCCATGTCTTTCCAAAGGCTACCTTGCACGAATATAGTGCCACGTAGGCCTTTTTGATTCTTTCCTCAATATTTTCTCTCCAACTAAGTTTGGAGTCCAGGATTATGCCATTCATACGGGGGTAGGTGTATATTGATACAGATCTTTTCCTTGTAAAGAGTACTACCTCTGTTTTCGCCGGATTTACTCCCAGGCCTCGCCCTTTGACCCAGTTATAAACTAACATCAGTGCAAAGCTTAGTCTATCGCTGAGGACCTGCGGATATTTTCCAGAGAGTAAAATGGCAATGTCATCGGCGTAGACCGTAACATTGAAACCCTCCGTCTCTAGAATCTTGACCATTCCGTCGACTACAAGGAGCCATAGGAGGGGTGACAGAACGCCACCTTGTGGTGTACCTTTACTTATTCTCACCCTTCCGTTTGCTCTCCCCATCGCCGAATTTACTATACGAGTACCCAGCATTTGCCCAATCCAACTGCATACACCCGGGTTTACTTGGGACTAAAGTCCTTTGCAGTAGCATGGTTGACTTGCCCCGACTTGGGTATGAAAACCACCCTAACCTCCCTCCATGCTTGAGGAACATAACCCATCCTGAGGCACCAGGAGCAGATGCGTTTCAGCCACAAGAATGACTTCACAAGGCTCCGCAAACATGACCGGAAAGATCATCCATTCCCGGCGCCTTGTAGGGGTCAAAAGAGTTGATTGCCCACAGGATCTTTTTCTCTGTAACAATCTTATCGACTGTCTCATGTTCAATACATTCCCTTGGCAGCGTGGGCGCCGAATTGAAGATTCCTGCATCCTCGCAGCCAGGAAAATGACACTTCAGTAAAGAATCAAGCACGCTCTCGTTTGAGTTTGTCCAGCTACCATCAGATCTCTTTATAGAGGACATCTGTGTGGGAGCTTTTGCAAAGACCTTCCTCAGACGAGCTTCACCCGTACATGATTGAATAGAGCCACAGAAGCTTCTCCAAGAGTCCTTCTTGGCGAATCTAATTTCTTTTTTGAGCAGCTTAACACTATCTCTATAGGCTGACCATTCGATGGCCCCCTCTTTTGCCAGATTCCAACTAAGTCTAGAGAAACGAAGCCGCTCCGCTATTTTAGCATTCCACCATGGTGGGTGGTTTCTTTTATTGGGTCGTCTGGTAAGACATGCCTTCTCAAATGACCGGTTTAGGTAGCTGGTAAGGTTTAATACCATCTCATCGATATCTTCCGTGGAGCCGGGGTTCCCTTTCGGAGGTCGATTAAGGGTCCCACCCAGCTCCGCGATAAACCTCTGCTAATTTACCTTCCGTGGATTTCGAAAGACTTTCCTGTCCGGCCTGCGGAAATTCAAGTCGAAGAGGATTCAATAGTGATCAGAAAGTGATGCTTTGTCAGATACTATTCAATTTGAGTCTTCCGCAGTACTGTTACCATTTATAAGTGTTATGTTTATGTCTAAGACTTCCCTTCTGTTACTAGTAATAAACGTTGGTGAATTACCCCGATTACATATAACTAGGTTAGTGCTAAGGACAAAACTGAACAAAGCCTCACCCCTACTATTAGTATTAGAGCTACCCCAAGTAGTATGATGGGCGTTAGCATCACACCCTACGACTAAGTTCTTCTTACCTTGTTCGGCCATGGCGATCAATAACCTTGTTTCACCAGAGAGGACGTCCGTGCCTTCGTCGTGCGGTAGGTAGACCGAGGCCATCATTAGTGCACCCTCCTTTCCTGTAACCCGAGCTGAAATTAGTTAGCATTAGTACGTGGAGATCTTTGCTTGCAACGATACAAGATCTAACCTTGCCTTCGCTACTGTTATAGAAGGGGCTGTATTTCGATGACCCTAATCCCTTAACCCGATTATGGAGGATCCATGGTTCTTGGATCAGGGCCATATCAAACTGCTCTCTGTTCAGAAGCAGCATAAGGCTGGCTGATGCGGCCTTATTGTGATGGAGGTTTATTTGCACTACCTTCGTTCGCAGTAGCACTCTCCTTCACCACAGCTGCCGTAACCGCCAGGCTGCACCTTCTTCATGAGTCTCAGAGGAAACCCACCAGCCCCGAAGAATAAGCGCATATGCCTCTCTTTTTTTTTTTGGTATTTCTGGCGCATCCTCGATAACTAAGATTACGCTTTTTGTGCCGTCTTCGTTACTTTCGAGCGCAACTACTTCCCAGTCATCCATAGGGACCGCTGGGTTTTGTGCCTTTAGAAAGCCGAGGATCTCGCTTTTCTCCACTTCCATATCCGGTACGCTCATCTTCTAAATGGACTGCCTTTAGTGCAGCTCCATCCCACAGCTTAAAGGTGGGAACGACCTTCCTCGCAAAATCATGCGATAGCTGGTTCTTGCAGTCCAGCCTACTCATACCTCGCCTCCAGTTAGTGAGACCAAATGTTTGGCGCAGTTTTTGCAGTATTCCCTCGAATCTGGTCGAAGATCGCTCTAGCTAAAGCCTTCTCGATCATCTTCCCCTGTTCGAAAGGCCACTCGGCCTTCCGGAATCTATCACAGTTTGCTGTAAGGCATTCCGAGCAGCCCCTCCGAACTGCACCGTCGTGTTGACCCTCACCCTCTTCGCTGGATTGCCGGCTTCCTACTGGGATCTTACACTCTTCGCCTTGAAATCTTCTCTTTTCTTAGGAGCTGGCACGATTTCTGGCTTGCCTTAACCGGTCTTATCGACCGCGTTAGGGGCTACCTTAATATAACCTGCCTTAGCGGCTACGGTCCTTCCCGTGCCCTTGGTTTTAGGTTCTTACCTTCGCCTAGGGCCTGGGTGCAGCTAGAACCCGCCTTATCGGCTTCGGTTCCATCTGGCCCAGCACTCCGCTCCCTTTTCTTGGTGGGTCTTAGTGTTTTTATCCCTCTTGCGGCGGAACAGTCACAGAGAAAGCTGTCTCGTCCTCTTCGCAGCATGCAGCACAAGTAGGCGTCTCACTGAAGATCTTGTACGCAATGTTAAGGAGACTTATTTCCCTTTACCCCGCAGTTATAGCGGTCTCCTTTCGGGCAAACGATGCTGACTCCATTCCTCGGGCATGATTCCCTCTGACCATATCTTCCAGATGAGCTGGTGCATGGTACTATCCAGGTCATCTCCTGCTCAGAAGACAGTCCGCTGCGCCCGCGACTTTATTCGACTTAAATTTTTCTTTTTAACTCGTAGACCTCACGAGCTGTTCTTGTTCTTCTATGCAGCGAGGCTTTATATGCCTCTTGCTTCGCTGTGTGAATCCTTCTGCACTCGTCTTCGAACCAAGTGTTTCCTTGTGTCGGAGCCTTGAAGCCAAGATCTACAGAAGTAGTGATTTTCAAGGCTTATTTGAAAAGGTTTCACTATTCTATTGACCGCGTGGAGCGTTGAAGTGTATGAGAGAGCTGAAGAGTGACGCGATCGGCACAATCACGTGCGGTTTCTTACTCTACTCCACTGCGTTCGTGATATCCGTAGGCGCATCTTGACCATTGCAAGAAAGTGGTCCAAGTCGACGTTAGCTGATCGGACAGTTCGAACATCAACAATAGTGGAGGAGTGTCTGATGTTGATCGCGATGTGAACAATCTGGTTAGTGGCCGCCACGTGCCTTTGCGTATATCGAGGTACGGAAAACGTGCACTAGCTAGAAGGAGATTTCGCCCCGTAGCAAGATCAATCAGCCTGTGTCCGTGATTTCCTGAAGGCTATGTTTGTCGATAACTCGTTCAAAGATGCCTTCCATACCCAGCCTAGCATTGAAGTCTCCTAGTACAGTTTTGATGTCAAAGCTGGGACATTGGGCATACAATCTGTCTAGGAGATCGTAGAACTCATCGTTGGTGGAGTCTCATCCTTGTCTTCCGTGGGGGCGTGGACGCAGATCGGGCTGATGTTAGAAAACTTAGACTTGATACAGATCGTTCGTTCACATTCCTCAGGATTTTTCGCCTTAGTCTACCTTGAACAACGAATCCGCCTCCGAATATTCGTTGCCCTCTCTCCCTACAGCAGTAGCCGTAGTATATGTCGCAGTTTTTCATCCGCTTTGTACCCGGTCCATTCCATTGCATTTCCTGGATGGTGGTTAAGTCCGCTTTATAGCCGTTTAGGCCGTCCGCAAATTGTTAGGCTGCACGTGGTCTGTTTAGGGACCTATCATTCCACGTACAGAGCCGAAGACATCAGTCCATTTTTCGGGCTTTGCAAGGGTCGTCAGCATTAATCCGGTCCGTTTTATCAGAGACTTGTGGTTGTTTCAGAGCAATTATGGGATTTTCTGGTTACGGTTTGCTAAGCCATAGCCCAGTCGACATTAATCCTGTTTGTGGGGCAGGATACTTACCATTCGTTCTCTTTCGTTGGTAATTTTCGTAGTCAGGAAACTTGCGAATAGTACCACGAAGAGGACGAAGTAGGATCTGGCTAACAGAGCTGCAAGTTGTTCGGTTGCAGAGGCTCTTACTCGCTTTTTTTTTGGTGGACCAGTACCCGTCGGCAGATGCTACTCCTACGAACCCTTTGTTAGTCTTTTGTTATCTTCTTTTTACGTCAGTTGGCCCAAAATTGCAAAAAGGCAAGTTACTGCCGCGGATCAGTTCCCTTATAATTTAAAACTTAAAGTTGCATTCCAGCGTTTCCTGTGTCCAACATACCACCAATTTATTTAAGGCTTAAAGATGAAGCAGTTTGCAGCAAATTTTGCGAACTCAGCCCACAGCTAGCCACATATGTACGCTCTAATTTAAAAGTATCTAGTGATAAATGACTGCAAGAACCGAGTGTCTATGCCTACCATAGACGGTTCATTTCCATGCCAGCACTTGCCCAACCCATTGCGCTATCATACGCACAACGAGAACACTACACCAACCGAATGCGAAAAGAACTGAAAGGAATAAACCACACATACTTACTCTTTGACGCCTCTAGCTTTGCCGTAGTCTCAAGTCGACTCGAGACGTCTGCCGTGCTTGGGTCCAGCAAGTTCATAAATCCTTGTCGTACCATTACACACTTGATTACTCGTCTATCACACTGAAAAGGGATGAAACAAACAGACGCACAGACGATATTAGTGCCATACGCGAGGGTTGGGGCGGAGTGCCTTGAACTCCACTAATGGAGGGAAACGAGATGATATCGATTCCGACTATACGTCGTCGGCCTACCACACTATAACCACCGCCAACGCTAATACCGCTTAAATCATATCCAATTGCACTGAACACTGAACTGCTCAATGTGTAGATTGATAACCCATTCGTGCATACATGGGCTTTGTGGCTGCTCGGTTGGCTGTTTAGCACTATCGCTCACTATCGATATCGACTTTCCAATGGGGCATTTGTACGTGTGCGATTGCAAATGCGGATGAATGAACATGAAGTACTCGTATATAAGCCAGTGGCTGCGGATAATTAGCCTTCAGTTAACCGGTAGTGTTTCACCACTTGCGTACGATTATCTACCGCACCTAAAGCTGATGGATACAACAAATACGCAGTTCATCTCTTGAATACACACGCCCCTTCTCCATGGATCCGATGGAAGTGATCCGTATCAATAGACAGTTTGACACGAACACAATGTAGATACTTGAATGGGCCTTGGTAGTTCTTGCGTTCGACTTGGCAGTATGCCAGATAGTGCGGGACACAGAGAGTGAGAGAGAGAGAATGGAGGTCACACACGTTGGAGTCAGTATTTGTACGCAGTGTCCTTGTTACAGATACTCCGAATTTTAAAACGGAGTTTTTGGCATCGAAATTGGATTATCTGCAGCCATGTGCATTCATGACTACACCCAATAAGCAAGCATACTCATTATCCAATCAATAGTTGGCATATTTAAGAACGAGAACGATTTCAGGCACGAAAACACGAAACGAAGTCAAGCACTTATCGCAAGAAGAAAGATAAAATGAGGAGCAAGTGGGCGAGCTTGGTGGCGGATAGATACAATTGCACACCTCATTCTAGCGATGATTATGTGACCAAGTCGAGCGGAATGCTTCCGTGAAAATAGTTTGCTGCTCCATTTAGCAATCCGGGTGCATTGTTGTCGAAAAAGTTTTTTTTTTTTTTTCTCCATCCAACTATACAGCCATCTACCCATCTCTACCCATCATATGCCCGTCGACGACTCGATACCATGGTATGGGATAACTTACGAATAACTGGGACAACAAACTTTTATCACATCAAGACGCGAGTGAAGTGCAGCGTTGTCGAGTGTGCAGATTCAAATGTAATGGAATGGATCTACGGTGTACTGTTGCAGATGTTGCATGATGAGCCGGAGGGATTCGAAGTGGTTCGTTCGTTCGTTGCTCGTCGGTCGGTTTGGTCGCTGGTATATTGGTCTGCAACTACTGGCTTCGCCGCATTCAACTGTAACGGATAGCCTAGTTATGGCTAGCTAAAGAGGGAAGACGAGACACAAATTCGATTCTTTTCCTTCTTCTTCTAGATGAGTCTTGTCTTCATTTTTTGAATTAGATAGTACAGCGGTAAAGCAACGTGCAGCACGAGCGAGAGCAAATGCAAGTTGCGCACCAACGACGATGACGATGCATCTGAAGTAGATTACGCCATTAGCCGGATACATTCTATGTATAGTAAAACACATCACTTAGCATTTGGATAACAATGCAGCCGCAATAGCAGTAGCGATCTAACGGTAGAGTGAAGAGCAATAATAGAACCGGAAGCATGAGCCCAATTCGTAACAACTTTGGTGGTGAAATTGCTCCAAAAAAGAAGAAGTCCTCATAGACCCAGTAACCGTTGGATACGTATTCCTATCTGCAACTCCTGAGTTAACGTATGACTACATGTGTGCACCTGGGTGGCCGTGAGGGTGGCCAGGGACCTTTTTATCCATCCCTCGATTTATTGCATTCACGTTCGATTCGATGAAAAATCACCAGGTCATACGCTTCAGGGAGATCTGCAACTCGCAGTACTTACATTAGTGACTCACGTGTGTACGGAAACCCTACCCCCGGTGCCGTGTAGGCGACGGATGCACATTTTATTGGTTAGACAGCTAGGTTTGGCTTAACAAGCGAATTAGCATTCTTACATGGAGGTTCGCGGTGGGCGCTATAGTGTTGTTCGATTTTCCGCGGCTTTTTTTCGGATGCAGACTCTAATCGATGCCTGGTGGGAGTAACTTTCGTTTTCAGTTTTCCTACTAAGAGCTGGTTGTTACGGTATTGGTTGAGCATGACTTTGGTTTTGTTCTTATTTTGATATGGCACGCCGGGAAATCGATTTTCACTTTTACCTTTGCCTTGATGGCAGTGCCTCAGCAACTATTGTCATGTGATGATTTATGACTTGAGTTGTCCACATTATTCATTTCTTTAAGGAAGTATTACATGTAGCATTGAACCAGTTTTCGGGAAAACTTTGTTGCAACTCACCTTCACCTGCTGATCTCCAGGTGGTAGACGGCGTTCCCAAATCGTTTTTATGACACACGATGAAGCATTTATTACACATCAGCGAAGAGAAGCCACATTGGCAATTTTCGACACCAACTGTCTACCTGTCAGCATGTCACAGATCACATATAACAATGGCTTACTTATGCCCAGCTGTTTGAGCTTGTAGTTGAGTCTTTCTAACCATACAGTGTCGAAGGTCTTATCCAAGTCAATCAGGCAGGAACCCGTACAATGGTTCTTGCCTTTTTTCCATTTGTTATGCGAAATGATGTTGTCTTAAGCCCATCTAAACAGGGCTCTGTGGGTCACCTTCTCGAAAAATCTTATTGATACTCGAAAGGATGCTTATCGACTGGAGATTCGCTATGTTAGAGAAGTGTTTGTCCCTTTTATGGATCGTTTGCACCACTGTTATTTACCAACTCACTCCGAATGGAGTGCCTTTCTATAGTTGCTGGTGGAAGATGCCTAAGTGTAACATTGAATGTTCCGTCAGTTTCCGCGGGATTTCTTTTACTAGGTGACTTGAAGATGTCGAATCGAAATGATTTCAATGGCGATGGCGGTGTTTGTCTGAAAGCCGTCTGGCCGGCAACCCATGGAGGGTCTGGGCCTGAGTTAATACAGCCCTCCATCCTTAGCGGACACGCCGCTTCCGCGATCACTTGTACTTTATACCGGAGGTTCGGTCTTCCCCTTCTTTTTGAACCAGAGGGATTTGAAGACCCATTTGGCTGGAACGTTGATGATCATTCGACACACTTTAAGATTAAGTGTGTCACTTAGTGTGACACACGTTTAATGTCTGAAATTGAGGTTCTTATTCGTGTTAAAGCTATAACACGTTCTGTTGCATGTCAGGAATAAAAATTCGAACTACACCTTAAGTGTGTTGCAGTGACACACTTATTTATAATTAACACACTTTGGATCAAGCAATAAAACAAAAGGGAAATTTGCAAACTATCTATAAGTTCCTTGCCAGAAAAGAAAATTGCGAATCGGATTCATGCCGTAATGGTTAACACACTGGACTCTCCCAATGATTCAAGTTCAAATCTCAATGTCCGCAGCCAAGCAAAGGCACCCAAACCCTCCTTTCCTATACGACATAGGTGTTTTGAGCCGGTGGCACGATCACCGTGATGGTGCTTCACAACCAAAAGAAACAATCAATTCAATCAAACAAAGAACAATGGTTCGAGCTTGATGAGCCTCGAAGCGACAAAGGCTCGGAGAGCGAGGACGAGATGAGTTCTCGCTTATTGTTCGCTGCGAAAAATGTTCACAGGAACCTTGAAATTTGATCAGGGGATCACTGGGTTGGGAGTCCAATGTGTTGCTTTCTGGCAAGGTTGACAGAAATTTCTTGTTTTCCTTTTTCCTTAAAGTAGTAGTAAAATTGTCACGAAAAGCTTCTCGAAATTCGCCGTTCGAAACCGGCAATAAACTGTAGGCCCTTTCACCTATGGGAATATAAAATCTGGGTTAAATGTGGAAACTTCCAACGCAAGTGACCATAATCGAAGCTGGTGAACTTTACAAACGACTTCAAAGCTTGGATTGACGACGAGGTAATGCTGATTTTTTGGGGGAGTCGAGAAAAATTGTCTATTATGAATTGATATAACTTGGCGAAACGATCTATTCTGTCCTCTACTGTGAACGTCTCAACCATTTGAACAAAGGATTCAAGAAAGAGCAATCAGAACTCGTCAACAGAAAAGGAGTGGTATTCTATCATGATAATGGCAAGCCACACAGTTGGATAGGAAGTTCTGATGATCTGATCTGACTACCATTTCTTGAAATTAATTGAAGCATTTTTGTTCAAGCAATTAATTGTAAGTTCTACTTCGAGAAGGAACGAATTAACTTTCCGAATAATAGGAAATACATTCCTTCTGTAGGGGCCTTTGGTACTTATTTTTGTGGTATGAGTTGTGTAAGTCAACCAATTACCTTCAGCCCTAACCCAGCTTATCTTCAAACAGCTTGAAGCAGTCCAGGCTTTGTGGCGTTATCATATTTCAGTTATTTTGCGCGAAGATTAAATACAAGTAGATAAAGCTTGCCTACGCAGATGACATTGACGTTATTGGACGAACAAAGCGAGACGTCAATAAGGCGTTCCCAAGCATTGAAGCAGAAGCGGCGAAAGTGGGTCTAAGGGTAAATGGGGACAAGACCAAATATGTGCTGTCATCCAAGAAAGACGCACAACACCGACGTCTTGGTCAGAACGTCTACCTTGGCTCGGTAATGATAAGCAGCAACGACACCAGCGCTGAGATAAAACGCAGAATAACTCTTGCCAATCGCTGCTTCTTCGGGCTCAAAAGGCAATTGAGTAGTAGAGCCCTCTCTCGAAAAACTAAGGTTTCCCCCTACAAAACCTTAATCATCCCGGTCCTCCTCTACGGCGCTGAGGCTTGGACGTTGTCAAAAGCGGATGAAGAGGCTCTTGGACGTTTTGAGAGGAAAATTCTGCGTACAATCTTTGGTCCCGTTTGTGTAAACGGAGAATGGAGGAGGAGATTCAACCAAGAACTGTACGGGCTGTACAGCGACATCGGCCTGGTTAGACGTCTTCGGATCCAACGTCTAAGATGGCTAGGCCATGTAGAGCTAATGGACATCAACGCTCCGGCCCGAAGAGTCTTCGACTCCAACCCCGAGGGACGACGCAGCAGAGGACGACTGCATTTAAGGTGGCGCGCACAGGTGGAAGGGGACCTCAATCAACTGGGCGTGCGGGACTAGAAGCGGCTGGCCGAAGATCGGGCCGGCTGGACAGGCTTCTTGGTTGAGGCCTTGGTTCACCCCGAACTGTAGCGCCATCAAAGTAAGTAAGTAAGTAAGTGAGATAATGCTATTAAGTCAAACTATCGAGAGGCTTGGGGTTTGCCTATTTCCATGTATCACTGAGATCTTCACGAAAGCGATTTGACATGGCTAGTTCATCCATGACTCATTAATTTCGGCATGGGTGTAAAAAGCAAAAACCATTTTTGATTCGTGTCAAGGCCCTTTTTATCCAACTGGAAAAGTTCGAGTTTTTTTCGACTTACAAAAATACCGTCATTCCAGAAGACGTTAAATGATTTCTGTGTGAACATTGTTCCTTTCCTGTTAAGTGACAATGCAAATTGAAACTGTCAATCCGGTTCTCCAGACCGTAGCACATTGTAGACGACATTTTTAAGTATAGATAGCTTCATTAATCCCCGGCTTACCAATATCAACTTGTTACAGTTCGTAAACAGCTACCAACCAAGTCACCCTCATCCGAGCTTCCATCTGCCTCCAACTTAGATTAAATGTCAAGTGTCGCTACGCCAGCTGTCAAACTGGTTCCATACCCCAACGCCCGCTGACGTCGTCGTTGCCCAAAATATGTATGCAAATCTACATCGAACTTGACCACATTATAATTTAGTTTCGTATTTTCCCTTCCTATCTGGTTATGTTTTTGAATTCCGAACATTTTTGTTTGCAATTCAAATACACGTTTTTGGGTAAATGTAACAAACCGAAAGTATCTTCTTTTAAATGCGCATAAATTAAATTACCGTCATATATGTACTTGCACATTTTGTGGGAATGGAAATACCAGTTGATGACCTTGAAGCGTCGACATAAATTTACATTCTTAGAGGTGGTCTCAGTCAGGTCTTACTGGGATGATTGTAAATATCAAGAGCTTCTTCGAGCTGAGCTGCCAAACGACTTGATCAATCACATGAGTTACCTTGAATGAATGTGGTGATAAGAAAGTTTTATATGACTTGTCCGTTTGACATTTAAATTTGTATGTAATCAAGAATCAGAATCTTGTGGCAGCCTAACGAAGATTGAGTTTTCGTAATCTGCAGAAGCTTTTTCTGTATTAAATGCATCTTGAAATTGCTTACTTTGGTGGCGCTACAGTCCGCTGTGAACAGTGGCCTCAACTAACAAGCTTCTACAGCTGACACAATATCTTTTCAGCTGCTTAGCGCCGCACGCTCAGTTGATTAAGGTCCCCTTCAACCTGTGTGCGCCACCTTACATTCGGTCGTCCTTTGTTGCATCGCCCCTAGGTTGGACTCGAAGACTCTTAGGGCCGCAGCTGTATTGTTTATTCGCTCTACATGGCCTTGCCTTCTTAGACGTTGGATCCGAAGGCGTCGTACTAGGCCGATATCGCTGTACAGCCCGTACTATTCTCCACTATCGAAACGACTATGGACATCCTCATCCGCCTTCGCTAAAATTCAGACCTCTGCGCCATAGAGGAGGACCGGGATGATTAAGGTTTTGTATAGCGCTACCTTGGTCTTTCGAGAGAGGGCTCTACTTCCCAATTGCCTCTTGAGCCCAAAGAAGCCGCGATTGGCAAGAGTAATTCTGCATTTGATCTCAGCGCTGGCGTTATTGTCGCTGGTCACTAGTGAGCCAAGATAGACGAAGTCCTTGACCACCATTGTAGCTGCCAATTATGAAGTTCTGGCCAAGACGTCGGTATTGTGCGTCTTTTTCGGATTTTTGTTTGGATTTGGTTTTACCCCCATTCACCGAAAGATCCATTTTAGCTGCTGCTGCATCAATGCTATCGAACGCCTCATTGACGTCCCGCTGAGTTCGTCCAATTACGTCAATGTCATCCGCGTACACAAGCAATTGCGCAGACTTGAAATAGATCGGACCTCTTGTGGTGGCCAGTGAGTCTCGATGTGAGGACGGTGTTGAAAAAGTTATACGACAGTGGGTCATCTTGTGTAAAACCTTTTTTAACTTCAAAGGTCTGGGTTGATTCGCTATCGCCCTTAATGAAGTAGCGAGACTTCTCCATCGTCATCCTACACACTCGGACGAGCTTGGTTGGAATGTCAAAACTAGACATGGCGCTGTATAGCTCGTCTCTATGCACACTGTCATACGCGGCCTAGAAGTCGACGAAAAGGTGATGGATGTCGATTTGGTATTCTTGGCTCTTTTTCTAGATCTGCCACAGTGTGCATATTTGGTCTAATGTGGATTTATCTGTAACCTATCAAATTGTCCAGGAATGGCTTCAGGATACTTATTGCCCCATAGTTGGTGCAGTTATAGGGGTCTCCTTTCTTGTGGACCCGGCAAACGGTGCTGAGATTTCATTCATCGAGCATACCTTCCTTCGACCATGTCTTACGGATGAGCTAGCGCATGCACTCTGCCAGATCAGCCCCATGTGCTTTAAACAGTTCCCCGAACACATCGTCCACCGCAGCATATGCATTTGTTTAACTTCAGCCTTGATATTGTTATCTTGACCTCGTCAAAGTTGGGGGGACAGAATTCTTGTCTATCGTCGTCCAAGTTGAGTGGAACATTCTGCCTGACAGCGTAATTTGAGTCTTCTTCGTCGTTTAACTGTCTGCAGAAGTGATTCTTCAAAATTCTCAGTATCTCCAGGCCAGTACTGCCAAGCTTCGGTTCGAAATTTATATCCACTGGATATCTGTTTCTATAAGACTTCATGCTCCTTCTTTTTCTTGCTGGAAAGTCGTTCGAAGAGCTTACGAACAGCTCTCGTCTTGCGATGCAGCATGGCCTTGTAGGCGCCTTGCTTAGCTGCGATGGCATGCCTGCTCTCCTCATCAAACCACGGATTTTTACTGGCCGGTGGTATCGTAAAACCTAGCAAATCGGGGGCAGCATCTTGAATAACTTTTTGATAACGCTTCTTCTTCTATCGTTAGTGCAGATAGCGTCGAACGTTCAGAGAGTTTTTTTGGACTCCGTCGGCAAAGTTCCTAGCGGCCGGATGCGATTGTAGCTATCCGACGTCAAACCTTGGTGTTCTTTCTCGCCTCCGTTGTTTTTTTGATAGCCGTGTTCATACCTTGGCCACAGCAAGGAAATGATCCGAGTCGATGTTGGCTTCTCGGGATGATCGGACATTAAGAATATTGGAAGAGTGTCGGACGTCGATCGTCATGTGATCGTCTAGGTGACGGTTGGTCGATTAGAGGACCGCCAGGTCCCTTTATGGATGTTGGGGACCGCATATTTATTACAGGGGAGATCCGCCCCGAGGTGAAATCCACTAGCCTGTATTGTCGTGTAGGCTGTGTTTCCCGATGACTCTGGCAAAGACTTTTTCCTTTCCCAGCTATGCATTGAAGTTTCCTAGATTGATCTGGGTGTTGTCGCTGGGGCATGTATCGTATGTCCTTTCTAGGAGATCATAGAAGTCATACTTGCTGTTGTCATCCTTGTCCTCTGTTGAGGCGTGGGCGCAAATCAGGCTAATGTTGCCGAAGTTAGTTTTGATGCGGATTGTTATGAGGCACTCGCTTATATAGTCTGCCTCGAACATTAAATTCACATCCAAATAAGCGCTGCCTTTTCCCTCTGTAGCTATCGCCGTAGTAGAAGTCGCAGTTTTTAATTTTCATTTTGCCCGGCCCATCCCATCGCACTTCCTGGATTGCGGTAATAACTGCTTTGTAGCAGTCAAAGGACTCCGCGAGTTCATCGGCTGCACATGGCTGTTAAGGAACCTCACATTTCATTCGCAGAGCCGAAATTCATTGTCCTTTTTTCCTTTTGCTGGGGTCGTCAACAGTAATTCCTTCCTTGCCCGAGGCTTATGGTTGTCTCTGAACCCACTTTGTTTTATGTGGTGAGGGAGTTGCCCCACGCACAGTTCCCCTGGATCGATTATGATGAACATCAAGTAATCGAAGTGCGCGGAAAATATTTTCCACAAATCACGAATTTTGTAATTAAATTCCTACAAGGGACTATTCCTACAAGGACACTGTTTTCTGTGATGAAATGGCAATGCCAGCTGAACATGATTTGCTTTGATGCATGTTGCGAGTCACATGTGAGCTACCAAAAGTGGAACACTAGAAAACCAAACAGTAAAAAAATCACTCAATATTGCTGGAACAGGTTTGGCATATGACGGAAAGTATCGAAAATCCGTACACCCATCTTATGCAAGGAGCTGTATGATATATAATCTATACCTACTGGGCTAGGTTCCAAAGTGTCCTGGAAATCCGGCATTTTTGATCATATCAAGAAAGCATCCGCGGTCGTGATCTGTTTCCGATCGTTGGTAGTAGTTGGCATCTAGTGGATCTAGTGTTCAATATCATCTCCGAACGGAGAATCCAAATGCAAACGGGGAATTTCGAGAAGCTTTCTTCTAACAACTGTATAAGTGGCGAACATCTTGCATCAATCAACAACTTTTGGATATCCTTAGCCTCAGTGGACTAGTTTACTTCATCGCTCTCAATCACTTTCAGTCTTTGCAGATTGGGTCCAGCGTAGAAGCAAATTGCAATATTCTGTTCTGTAGGGAGTGGCCGTGGCGCAGTGGTAAACATCATCGAATTCCGAGCGGAAGGTCTGTAGTTCAAAGTCTCTCCAAAGCCAACGAATTGTTCTTTTCCTCTTTTGGTGGCATTACAGCCCATGAATGACCAGAGTCTTGCTTCTCTCAATCACAGGTGAAAGGGACCGACAGTTTAATGCCAATTCCGATGCCGGCGTGAGTCGAGAAGCTTTTTCAAGGGAAATATACTGCGGGGAGTTTTGCCAGCACCCGCCGAGGAGGCACGCCGCGAAATAGACATTCAATGGTGCTATCGGGATCCGAACTCGTTCAGAGTTGCGCCAGAGTCCAACACATTGACCACTGCGCCCTCATTATATGGTCACTTCAAATTCATGCTCTGTGTGTGCAGTTCTAACATAACACCATAATGGCATGGAAAACTTGCTGAGAACTACACTTACTTACTTATCAGGCTAGCGATCCATGGAGGATCTGAGCCGGGGCTATAGCTGCCTTCCATCCTAGACGGTCCCGAGCACCCTGTTTTCAGTTATCAAGACCAAGATATCATACATCCGAGATTACTTGGTCTTTATACCGGAGGTTCGGTCTTCCTCTTTTTCTCGAATCAGGAGGCTCGGAGTCGAAGACCCTCTTAGCTGGAGCGTTGATGTCCATGCGCTCGATGTGGCCGAGCCAGTGTAGTCGACGGACCTTTGCCTTCCGGACTACATCCACATCTTTGTACAGCTCGTAGTATTCGCGGTTGTGTCTTCTTCTCCATTCACCTTCCTCCCATACAGGCCCAAATATCCGGCGCCGAATTTTTCTTTCGAATGAACCCAAAATCAGCTCCGCCGTCCTGCTCATCGTCCAGCTTTCGGCTCCATACAGCAGGACTGGCAGAATGAGCGTTTTGTAAAGCATGACTTTGGTCTTTCGAGTGAGGAGTTTTGACCCCAGTTGTTTGGACAAGCCGAAGTAGCAGCGGTTGCCAAGGCCGATTCTATGCCGGATCTCCACTTTGGTGTCATTTGTAGAATTTACGTTTGCCCCGAGGTAGGTAGGTACCTCGAAATTGTAGCTGTCAATTGTTATGTTTTGTCCCAGGTGGTGAGCGACGGATTGGTTTTTGCTTGACAGCATGTATTTCGTTTTGTCCTCATTGATCTTAAGACCAACTCGTTTCGCCTGTTCTTCAATCGCCGTGAATGCTTCCACAATGCCACGGCGAGAACACGCGATGATGTCGATATTATCCGCGTATCCTAGCAGCTGGATGGACTTGTAAAAGATAGTGCCTTCCCTGTTGACGCCTGCCCGTCCAACTATCTGCTCCAGCACCAGGTTGAAGAAGTCACATGACAGCGCATCTCCTTGCCGAAATCCGGTGCATGTTTCGAATGGTTCCGAGGTCCTAGAACCAAGTTGCACGGTGCATTGCGTGTTTTTTAACGTGGCGCGACACAACTGGATCACTTTTACCGGGATCCCGAATTCGGCCATCGCCCCAAACAGTTCTTCACGATCAATGCTGTCGTATGCGGCTTTGAAATCGATGAAAAGATGGTGTGTATCGATTCGAAACTCGTTGGTCTTTTCCAGGATTTGTTGAAGTGTGAAAATTCGGTCTATAGTTGATTTGCCGGGTCGGAAACCGCACTGGTAGCTGCCGATTAGTGCGGTGCAAAATGGTTTTAGACGTTCACATAATACGCTGGACAGGATCTTGTATGCGACATTGAGCAGGGATATACCTCTATAGTTCTTGCAAGAGGTAGGATCGCCTTTTTTATGTATGGGGCATATAGAGCTGGTATTCCAGTCGCCGAGCATGCTTTCATCTTCCCGAATTCTGCATGCTCCCTACCAGAACATCGCCGCCGCTCTTGAAGAGCTCTGATCGCAAGCTACTGAGCCTGCGGCCTTGTTATTCTTCAGCTTCTGAATAGCTGTGCCGACTTCTTCGATGCTGAGTGGGAGGATTACTTCAGCGGCTGGAGTTGGGGTTTCCTCGGTCCCTACCACTCTCTCTTGGTCATGCTCGTTAAGCAGCTACTGGAAATGCTGCTTAAATACATCCACTATTCCCTGCGGGTCGGTGACAAGATTACCCTCGCAGTTCGAAGAGCCTAGTGCCCTTTTTGAAGCCTCCTGCAGGGCCTTTGGCTTTCCTGTAAAAGGCTCGTGTTTTATGCTTATCCCTAGCCTCTTCGATATCCTTGAGCTGGGAGGCTGCGAAGATTCTTTCCTTTTGTCACAGTAGTCTATCAATGCTAACACAGGTTACGCGTTATTTCATATAAAGGTTGCGATCACATCCTCAGCGTACACTACCATTGACAATAAACATGTTGTTTACCCCCAATTCAGTCTATCTCACCGAAGAACGATGGAAATTACCATACATTCGGTGATTCCCTTGTCTTATCTATAGAGCTACCATAAAAGCGATTTTTTAAGAACACACTACGAGTAATTGTGTTTGATTGCCTAGAAGAATGTGCGTCGGTCGGTAGTCGGTCGATGATAACGATGCTATCGGAAGCGAAAGCTCGACGAGTGTATTGGCAGAGCAACAATCGGTGACGGAGAATGTAAATTTGGATTTGAACAGAAAATCGTAATTGAGAGTCTTGTTGGTCCTTTGTTCTGTCAACAACAATCAGTTGCGTTTGCCTTGCTTTATTGTTAAAGCCTTGTATTGACATAAGCACCACAAGCACAAGAACCATTTTGACCAATTCCATTCATTACTTTGGACTTGATCTACTGTTGAGTACTTTATAACAAAACGTGGGCGCTGATTGTCGTGGCGCCTACTGAAAATGCAAACAAATTCAGTTTAAACCGACATTCTTAGAAAATGAAAATGAATTCTCAGGCGGAACGTGACAATCACAAAAAATCTTCAAATACCTCGAGTCATTCCAAATCTGTTGTATGAAATGGAACAGTCAAGTCCGCCCAATAATCACATAAGATGCTCCCGAATCCTCTCAATCATTTTTAATTTGACAGCGGCTCTCTACCATAAACGAATAAACACTTGGAATTAGCAACAAAAGTCATTAGTCTTACGGTAATGAACGACTGCTTTTCAGGAGAAACAAAGGGCGAACTCATAAAATTCACCTTTAAAGCTAAGCCCCTTGCTAACTCACCTTTAATCACGTTAAGTAAACAAGTCTAAGCTTCTGTCTTCCGCGTTGATACCTGCAAATAATTTTATCTGATGTTTATCTAAATCAGCCGCTCTGGAGATTGTCCAGTGTCCAGTCCTCTAGATAGTAATTCCAGATAAGGCTTTTGTCATTTCCTTAACTCTCAACCACATGGTTCTATAGCTCCGTACAAAAGGATATTTACATACTTTCCAAATAACCTACGTATGTATATGCACTCAGACGCAAATACTGGTCCATTGTACTCCAGACTTGTTGTGTACTAAACACCCAATCGTTAATGTAAGAATTTACCGTGGACGCAGGTGGACCTAGACCGAGCTCAGGTCCTGAAAAACTCTTCTCTAAACCCATTCTGACGAGTTAATCAGCGATATAATCTCCTGGAATCCCAGAGTCACATGGAACCCATAAAAGCCTTAGTGACTTTAGACTATCGACTCTGTTCATGAAGATCTTGAGTTGCACTAATTCGGTACTAGTTGAAATGTTGTACACAGCTTAGAGTGCAGCTTGGCTGTCACTGCAGACGCATATGCTTTTTCTCTTCCATCAGTGCTTCACATCATAGCGCATTGGCATTAGGATTGCGTGTATCTCTGATTGGAAGACAGAAGAATATTTTCCTAACGAGGAGTGCAGTCGGGTGTTTTCGCGCTCAAAAAAAACCCCAGCTGTGGCCCTCCACCGAGACCGGGAGCCATCCGTAAAAATGCGAAGACTATACAACCGATGCATATGAGATTATAGGTCTTATCAGTGTCGTATAGATCTGGAGAACCTTTGCCGGCGATAAGCCCCATGTTTCGCCAAAAGCTCCCTTGCATTGCCAGGAAGCTGACAATGCTTTGGTGGTTTTTGACTCAACATGGTTTGACCAAAGAAACCATAGATACCAGGATGGTAGTGCTGTTTAGTACTAGCTGAGTGATGTCAGTATTTTTCTTCCTTCTCGTGAAGAGAACTACATCGGTCTTAAGAGAATTAACCGACAGCCCATTTCTTGTACATCAGTCATCGATCACATTTAGCGCCGCCTGTGCTATGAGACGGACAGTTGCTTAGCATGAGCCGAAAGAAAGAACGGCAACATCATCGGCATAGGCCTGGGCATAGGCTCCAGAGGCATTGAGAGCATTAAGCAGGGAGTCGATCACCATGCACCATACAAATGAAACAGGACGCCACTTTGCGGACAGTCCCCGTTTTCGCCCGATTTGACACACTGTTCGAGGCTAGCATAAGCGGCCAATGTCCTATGCAGAAGCATTGCTTTTATCCACAAGACCGGTTCTTCATTTACACGATGCCGTCTAGCAGCGTTACACGTCATCAAAAGCTCCCTCAATGTCGACGAAAATTTCCAGAGTGTACTCATTCCTTTCGAATGCGCATTCTATCCTCCCAACTAAATTTTGAAGCGCAGTCTCACAGGCTTTCCGCGCTTATAAGCATGATGCATCTCCGAATGAGGATGCATTCGAAGGGCAACTTTGCTCTTCATGCCTTTCAGCAGGAAGGATATTAGACTAATTGGTCTTAAACTCTTGGCAAGTTAGTAATTCTCTTTTCCTATTTTGGGAATAAAGACTACTTTCATCGTGCGCCAAGGAATAGCTATGTAGCCAAGTGACAGACTAGCAGTAAAAATTCTTTCGAAAGTAGGAGGCAGCTGCCTTATACCTTTTTGCATCATAGCAGGATATATCGCGTCGGTACCTGGCGATTTAAAGCCATCGAAGGATGCCACAGCAAATTCAATGGCTTAGTCGTTACCGCGCGCTACCCGCTACGCCGAGTTGTTTCAGTTGCTGTTTCCCTTGGAAGAGTAAGTAACGAGCCAGTGTCGATCTGATTTCCCGGGGAAATGAGTCTGAAGGAGTAAACTAAGAGCTTCGACTCAGTAAAGGTACCATCAGATTTTCTAAATGCATCCCGCTTTGTCGTATTGAGGACTTTGAGCAACTTGCTAGTCGCACTTATAGATTTGATCTCTTCGTAGAAGGTCTTATTAGAATCATTCTTCGGTTTACAAATAAGCTGTTTATTCCAGTCATCTTCCGAATTCGATATAAGCGATCTATTCAGGGGACTTCTGGCTTCCCTGCGAAGACATTGGAGCTGGGCATTCCACCAGGGAACCAATTTCCTGCAGGGAGACTTGTTGACAGGACATGCGAGTTAAAAGCAACTGATGATGATGAGATGACGCTATTCAGGTTATGAACGGTGTCCTCTACCAATAGTGGATTTCTCAAACTCCTCTCTAAACCGTACCCAGTCCGCCTTTCCCAGATTCCATCTGGGTTGGATGGGGGAAATCCCATAACTTATTCTGAATTCGATATATCTATGGGCCGATAGCGTAGCATCATAGTCAGTCCGATCACCTCCTGTCGTCTCGCAAAAAAAAAAAACAAAAAAAAAAAAAATGAGGGAAGTCTAAAAGACGGTTCCCACTTGTATTGCATTTGCTTCTGGCCCAAGCAGTGTTTTGGGCATTAGCATTGCAACACAAGATGAGACCAATTTTTCTGGCTTCACAGTACTCTACGAGATCAAAAAGTGCATTCGGTGGTGGAGGGAAGCAGCACCGAGTTGTAGGGAAGGTAGGCAGATGCAGCGACGAGGTGTTCAATTACTCCGTGCGCTTTGTAGCATACTCTGGCTACCACCAGATCCTGTCCACAAAAGCGTCCAAGTTTGGTTGAATATAGTGAGTTCGATATGATGAGGCAGACGCTAGGCCTTTCGTATCGCTCATCATAAAGAATCGTAGCATCATAGCTACGGAGGCAGGAAGAAGCAAGCAAGTCGGTTTCCAGTCCTCTAGATAGTAATTCCAGATAAGGCTTTTGTCATTTCCTTAACTCCCTACCACATGGTCTATAGACCAGTGCAAAAGGAAATTTGCTTTCCATATAACCAGTACCAGTACGTACATACGTCCGGATATCCATTGCGTCACCGATGGGCACAAACGGACAAGAATAGACTGTGTGCTCGTCAACAAAAGATTGATTTCAGCGATACATTGTTGTCACTTTTGAACCAAATACTCGCGACGTAACTCAATGCGCGCCCACGTCCACGTCCTAGAGCTTTCTTGGGGGTAAATGGCCGAAACAGACCAGCATGTAAGGCAAAGTCAAGCAATAAATGACTGAACGAATGAATTATGCAAGCAGATGGAAAAAAGATAATTAATTAAAACGAACCTCAGTGCTTCTGCCACCTTCGCTGCCACGTCGTTATTAATTTATTGTGCCGTCCCACGATTCCATGGACGTCATATTGCAGACTTCCATCTGCTACAATCGCGAGGACTCTTATGAAACAATAGAATTCGGCTACGACCATATTCCCTAAACAGAATGCGTTACTGGTTGACTGCACTACTGCATACTCGTCTAACTTGCCTTAGAATACTAGATGGCATCGCAGTATGGAGAGTAACGCGAATATCTATGGGTGCTGTTAGTGGCCCATGCAAATGTGGATTCATTTGCAGATACGGGCCAGCAATCATGGTTGGAAACTTTTCCATTTTTCTTAGTTTTTTTTTTGTTTCCTTTTCAATTTGAAATTATATTCAATGGATTGCCTGCCCTCACACTAACACAATACTATGAATCCATAGAGGTGTTACATGGGATGGCGCAATAGCGAATGCAAATCCACTATCTGGCAACCGCGGCACGGGTGTCAGCCATACGATTAAAATCCCATTCCAGAACAGTCAGACTGAGCTGATCTAATTGTATAAGCGGTTTTGATCAAAATTTCGGATTTTCCTGGTAATTTATTAGTTATGAGGGCATCCCCGTCGCCTGGGATTTATTTACCAGTATCTACTCGTAGTATATTGGTTTTTCTACCAAATGTTTTTGTACTGAATCGAAGTGGGCAGTTTTAATTCACTTAAGGGCAGGGATAGCCATTAGAATCGCCTTAATGGGCTATAGAACGGGTTGTACTGGAATGGGCTTTCATTTAGTGAGTGTATTTGAATTGGTTTGTGGCACGCGACGTGCATCGGTTAAGTGTTGTATTGAGTGATGACAGATCCAGATACGTGATGTTAGTGCTTGGGTTGTATTGCGTTGTGCTTCTACAGGTTACGTTACAATGAAGTAGTAGCTTAAGAGTTGATTTGCTGTTGACCCAGTTCCAGGAGGCAACAGACAGATCCATTAAAGTTTTAAGCGCAATCAGAGGAATGGTATGCCATTACTTGGCATGCTGTCGTACAAACCTACTACTAGTTTACAGAAGGATTCGAAATAAACGCTTAACGGCCTCAAGTGATTTTTGCTTATATTTTCCAAACTTTTACTTTTGGCCTACAAACATATTTATCCTTAAGCGCAACGCTTAATCACAAGAACCTCGAGAACATGCCTGATAACTTTGACATCCGTTGAATCCTTTGATGACCAAAATATCTACCGCTCGCGCGTCAACCGACAAAGTAGACCAATCTGAATGCAGATAATTCGTCTTGGGAGCATTTTCAAGTGAACGACTAAACATAACCGACGTCCTGGTTTCAGCCAACAAAGCAGCGATGACGATATGAACGAGGTAAGGCACAACAGCGAAACGACAAAAAAAAAAACTGAAAATGAGCTTTGCGCCAGTGCTGCTCATTTGCTACGCCATTTGCCTTTGCCGTTCGTCTTTTTCATCATCACAAATTCCCTATGTCCCATGATGGATGACTTCTATTTGGGGGTATGTGCTCTATCGTTATGAAACTTGAAGGCATAAAAGCCACGCGAACCAGCAGCCGGGTGAGGGAAATGGCTAGCGCTTAGTGGTTCGTGTTGGTTATGGATATTCTGGGTGTCTAGCGCATCAAAGTGGCCCACATTTAATCGAGCATACAACCAACGACCCGATGGATGAATGGTAGTACACTAATGTACGGTATGACGACGAAGGAGGAGGAGAAGTCGAACAAATTTTAGTTTAAACAAATCATATTTGTAAAATAGACCATCTCCACGGTAAAATTTAAGATCAATAACAGCTGGCATCTCAGCGTGAGACTCGCTGGAGCAATAGTTGCTGTCAAAAATATGATTTATGGTTCCAAGCGTGAAAGTATCGCGTGGATTAAGGTATATATAAATAAACGGGGAACACTAAGACGGTCTTGCTTGAGTGACAAAATTTCAATGAGACATTAGAAAAGGGCGATATAGATCTGCAACATTTTTTTACGCCGTGTAGTCTCTTCCCACTTGGTCTTATCTGAATAATTGGAGTAAATGTGTGGGACCTTGACTGTAGGCATATCTTACAAAAATCAAATTATAACAAAAGTGAACTCAAATGACTGGAGTGATATCATCAACTTCTCAGAACGGAAGACAACCAATACTATTTGGTTAATTTAAAAATGATCGCCTTCTTAAAATGCGTTCCTCAAAGTATGTGTGGTTGAACTTTTGGATACAGGTATCGCACAATCTGCGCAAAAGTAATTTTGATAGTCGCCATAAACACAGATTTGAATCCAACGGACGTAGAAATTTCACACCTTCGCTAAACACCTTAGTAGCCTTCTTGGATATAGAGGGCGCCTTTAAAAACGGCACATCGAAAGCAACTACGGGAGGGTTAGAGAATCTAAAAGTCGAGAGGAATCTAGTAGAGCTGATTGGCGAGCTATTTTCAGCACGCAAGATCCTCTCTAAATGAGGAAGCCAAGCAACAACTAGACCGATTACCAGAGGCACTCCACAAGGGAGGATCCACTCTCCTCTTCTCTGGAACGTAGTCAAAAACGATATACTAGTTATATTCGAGAAAGAAGGCTTCGGCGTTATTCCCAACGACGTTGCTATTACCGTCTCAGGCAAATACCTGCCTACACTGAATGACCGTATGCATAAGGCATTCTCCATATCGTGCAGGTGGGCACAATAGACTCGGATAAATCCCCAGAAAACGAAACTTGTACTCTTCAGTAGAAAGTACAAACTCCCGGATATGTATCCAATCACTCTACTCGGTACCAGGCTAACCTATTCTTCTAGTGCCAAGCATCTTGGCGTTGCACTGGACAGGAAATTAGCCTGGAAAGAAAATACTACCGAGCGAGCAAGGAAAGTAACCATAGCTCTCTATACTTGGAAGAGAGCCTTAGGGAAAAAATGGGTCTTCGGCCCAAAACAACCTTATGGTTGTACATCACAGTCGTCAGACCTATTCTATTGTACGGTGTTTATAGTCTGGTGGACTGCACCAGACAAACGACTTACCACAAACAAATCGAGAGAGTACACTGCAAATGCTAGTATGTTGAACAACACGCAGCAAATGTGTCATTCGACACACTTTAAGACTAAGTGTGTCACTTAACCAGTTTGATTGTTGAAATTGAGGCATTTATTCGTGTCAAAACTATAACACGTGTTATTGCGTTTTATGTGTAAAAATTCGAATGACACCTTAAGTGTGTTGCAGCGACACATTTATTAATAATTAACACACTTTTGATCTCCTCGAAAAGGAGCAATCAAACGGAAAACATAGAACACAATATTTCGGCCTTGATGAGCCTCGAAGCGACAAACGCTCGGAGAGCGAGGACACTAGATGAGTTTTTTTTTATTTTTTTTTTGGTTAACCAGAAATCTTTAGATTTGAACACGGGATCACTGGATTGAAGGTCCAATGCCAATCCATTACACCGTGGGTACGTGTCGCAATTGGCTTTCTGGCAAGGTTGCCCGCATGTAGTTGGGAATTTCCCGTTTTGTTGTTGTTGCTATTTTTTATGCAATTTAAAGTGTTATTACTACAATGAAAACACAAACTTTCGTGTGTTACTGCAATACACTACCATTTACAGTTTACAGAGGTTAGCAGGCATGTGCATCACCGGGGCCCAAAGCCGACTCCAACGGCAACGATCAATATGCTACACAATCTAACCCCACTCGATATCCACGGTAAGCACCTAGCCATATACACGGCTACAAGATTAAAGGCCGGCTCAAAATGGACGAGCTATACCGCCGGTTAGGCTTCTATCCTGAACGACAGGATAACTTTGGCAGAGAACTCTGCCTACGTTGAAAAAAAGTCCAAAATAACATACCCAGTAAGACAAAAATGATCCCGACAAACGGGACCCTCCAGGGGCTGCAAGGGCTTTTAGAAGGATGGATCAAAAACTAAGGACAGGATGAATTGCGGATTCTTTTTTGAACAATTTAGACTAAGTCAGGCTCTAATACTGCTAGACTACTGAGGTGTCTTCCACGCGGAGCTGCTAGCAATAAAGGATGTCCTGACTTGGCTAGAGTGAACCGTGATACCTGTCACAGACAGTCAAGCTGCCCTGAAATCGCCTACAGATCCAAGGCAACCCTCGATTGCCGCCTATCTCTTAGCTAGATGGCTGAACAGTTTAACATACAACTCTCATGGAAATGATGAGTTGACATGCTCGCCAGACAAGGAAAGACGCAACGAATAAACATGGCAGACGCTGGTACACCACTAGCAGCTATTAAACTAAGGCCAACAAATCAAGCTATGGCCGAGACGAATCTGAGATGGACGCAAGCGCATACCTGCCTAACCCTCAGGGAAATTTGGCCGCGAATCGATCAACAGCGATCCATGAGACGAACCGGCATCAACAAAATCGTCGGCGTCATCACTAGTGCAAGTTTCGAATGACTACTGCAGGAGCTGTGAAGACGAAGAGGAGGTTGAATCCATTCAACACCTGCTCTACGCCTGACCGGCCCTCTATCATAATATATATTATTTTGATGATCAAAAATCTCCATGATGAGATAGTTGATAGTTGATCGGATATTCGACGACGACAACGTACGAAAAAGGAACACGATTTGCGAGTATGCTCCTGGAATGTCAGAACCCTGTACACTCCCGGAGCTGCTCATAAACTAGAAGGAATCCTCACGCAGTACAACGCGGATATTACTGCGGTCCAGGAAATACGCTGGATAGGAAACGGTATGATTAGGAAGAAAAATTGCGACATTTATTACAGCTGTTACAAAAGGTTGCACTTACTGGGATGCGGATTTGTCGTGGGAAAGCGGTTAAGGTCGAAGGTCATCGACTTTAAACCTATAAGTGATCGCCTGGCTGTGATCCGCATCAGAGGCAGATTTTATAACATCAGCCTTATATGTACACACGTCCCTACCGACGAGGCTGAAGACCCTATCAAGGAGGACTTCTATGACCTCCTGGACAACGCCTACGGAGCTTGTCCGGAGTACGATGTAAAAATCGTTCTCGGGGAACGCCAAAATCGGGAAGGAAAACACCCTTGGCGGAGTGATCGGAAAGCACAGCCTCCACGATACAACAACAGATAACGGCTTCCGACTCGCTGACTTTGCGACAGCTCGTAATGCGGTGATAAGTAGCACAAGATCCCCTCGCAAGCGAATCCACACAGCAACCTGGCGATCTCCGGACAGTCGAACCGCCAACCAAATCGACCATGTGCTCATTGACGCAAGGCACTCGTCAAACATCCTGGATGTGCGAACATTCAGAGGGGCAAATGTCGACTCTGACCACTTCCTCGTAGCAGCAAGATTCAGAGCTCGACTGTCCAATGTCAGAAAGCTGCAGCAGCCCATCAGGAGGAGGTTCGACATTGGGCGCCTGAGCACACCCGAGGTTGCCAGAGTCTACAGGGAGCAGCTGAGCGAAGGACTCAACGGTATGCCTACGTCGAACACAAACGCCAATAATATGTGGCTGCATTGCCGCTCAGCCATTCAGAAAATAGCCGAAACCACCTAAGGATACCTACCACCCCCGACAAGAAACCCGTGGTATGATGGCGAGTGTGAGCAGAAAAAGCAGCAACCGACGAGGCGTACCAAAAGGCGCTGCAGAGGAAGACCAGGGCAGCGCAAGAAGAGTACCGAGCCCGAAGAAGGGAGGAGAAAAAACTACTGCGACAAAAGAAAAGAATCTTCGCAGCCTCCCAGCTCAAGGATATCGAGGAGTCTAGGGATGAACATAAAATACGAGCCTTTTACAAGAAAGCCAAAGGCCTTGCAGGAGGCTTCAAAAAGGGCACCCTGGCTCTTCGAAACTGCGAGGGTAATCTTGTCACCGACCCGCAGGGAATAGCACTTCCAGCAGCTGCTTAACGAGCATGACCAAGAGAGAGTGGTAGGGACCGAGGAAATCCCAACTCCAGCCGCTGAAGTAGTCCTCCCACACAGCATCGAAGAAGTCGGCACAGCTATTCAGAAGCTGAAGAACAACAAGGCCGCAGGCTCAGATGGCTTGCCATCAGAGCACTTCAAGGCTGGCGGCGATGTTCTGGTAGAGAGTATGCACCAGATCATATGCAGAATTTGGGGAGATGAAAGCATGCCCGACGACTGGAATACCAGCTCTATATGCCCCATCCACAAAAAAGGCGAACCTACCTCTTGCAAGAACTATAGAGGTATATCCCTGCTCAATGTCGCATACAAGATCCTGTCCAGCGTATTGTGTGAACGTCTAAAACCATTTTGCACCGCACTAATCGGCAGCTACCAGTGCGGCTTCCGGCCCAGCCGGAAGTATATCAAGTATAGACCAAATTTTCACACTTCGACAAATCCTGGAAAAGACCAACGAGTTTCGAATCGATACACACCATCTTTTCATCGATTTCAAAGCCGCATATGACAGCATTCATCGTGAAGCACTGTTTGGCGCGATGGCCGAAATCGGGATCCCGGTAAAACTGATCCAGTTGTGTCGCGCCACGCTAAAAAATACGCGATGCACCTAGCAACTCGGTTCTAGGACCTCGGAACCATTCGAAACATGCACCGGATTTCGGCAAGGAGATGCGCTGTCATGTGACTTCTTCAACCTGGTGCTGGAGCAGATAGTGCGACGGGCAGGCGTCAACAGGGAAGGCACTATCTTTTACAAGTCCATCCAGCTGCTAGGATACGCGGATGATATCGACATCATCGCGTGTTCTCGCCGTGGCATTGTGGAAGCATTCACGGCGATTGAAGAACAGCCGAAACGAGTTGGTCTTAAGGTCAATGAGGACATGCAAAAACCACCACCACTCACCACCTTGGACAAAATATAACAATTGACAGCTATGATTTCGAGGTAGTTAAGGAGTTTGTCTACCTCGGGGCAAACGTAAATTCCACAAATGATACCACAGTGAAGATCCGGCGTAGAATCGCCCTTGGCAACCGCTGCTACTTCGGCTTGTCCAAACAACTGGGGTCAAAACACCTCACTCGAAAGAACAAAGTCATGCTTTACAAAACGCTCATACTGCCAGTCTTGCTGTACGGAGCCGAAAGCTGGACGATAAGCAGGACAGCGGAGCTGATTTTGGGTTCTTTCGAGAGAAGAAATCTGCGCCGGATATTTGGTCCTGTCTGTGAAGGTGAATGGAGAAGAAGACACAACCGCGAACTCTACGAGCTGTACCATGATGTGGATGTAGTCCGGAAGGCAAGGATCCGTCGACTACACTGGCTCGGCCACATCGAGCGCATGGACATCATCGCTCCAGCTAAGAGGGTCTTCGACTCCGAGCCTCCTGGTTCGAGAAGAAGAGGAAGACCGAACCTCCGGTATAAAGACCAAGTAATCGCGGATGTAAGACATCTTGGTCTTGACAACTGGAAGCAGTGTGCCCGGGACCGTCAAGGATGGAAGGCAGCTATAGCTCAGGCTCAGATCCTCCATGGATCGCAGGCCTGATAAGTAAGTAAGTAAGTTTGATCCCTATTGTGTCCTTGATATATTCATCCTAGCTGCAAACCTTTGTCCCATAATTATTGTTCTTCACTTTTTCACCTACTTGCTGTCAAGTAAGATAACTGATTTGAATTCAATGGACACTTTGATGAACAACTATCTCATCATGGAGATTTTTGATCATCAAGGTAACATAGTATAACCTGCCTGCGTCCAAGATCTGTCATCATGTAAAAAATCATTTCAAACGGCTTAGTCGTTTTAATGTGATCACTGATGAGGTACCATACAACGTCTCTTTCTTATTTTTATATACAGATGGTACGGAACCCTTCGTGCGCGAGTCCGACTCGCATTTGGCCGGTTTTTTTCATATTAAGCTGCTTCTCAGCAATGTATACATAGATACGCGAGCGAAGCCGCGCGGATCAGCTTCTTTTTATTCTTCTTCTTCTTCTTTGATGGCATTACAGCCCACGAAGGAGCAGAGCCAATCTTCTCTCAATCACCCATGCTGTGTGTGATTTATTTTTTACATAGGTGAAAGGGACCTTCAGTTTAATGTTGATTCCGAACGGCGAGAGTCGAGAAGCTTTTTCAGGGCAAGTATACTACGGGGGGTTTTGCCAGTACCCCGCGGGTCTGCTAGTACTTCATAAACCATTTCAATTACAAATGTATTGAATAACTTCAGAGCAATTTTTCCGTCGGGACGACCTACTATGGAATGCTACTGCCCAATCATAGCTCAACGAGTAATGTACAACTTCAAAAAAGAAAAAACCAAACCGCAGGCAAAACACATAAAAACAATTAAGTACTCCACATGCAGATACCTCTCTTACAACTCATAGAACGCAATTTCATCGAAAAGCTGTTAATCTAAATTTGTTACATAACATATCAACCACAATTCGGACCAGTAATTAAACAGCTCAATCTATTGATTTCCCTCATTGAGTACAATAATTATCACACGAACGTTTAAAAAAAAAATGCAATTCCTAGTAACCATCCTGTAACCACCAATCGGATTGGAACTAATTGGTTACGTTGTTAATTACACTTTTTACGGTTGCGTAACTAATGGTGGTTAACGCTTTTCTATTTGAATAATTAACTGTAATGTAAATGCTTTCAAAGCTTTAGGATAAAAGTCAGCCTTGCTCAAAGGGGATTATTTGATTTCAGTTGCGATTTGTTTAAATCGAATAATCGACTCTTTCCAATCGGATGTACTGAAGTTGTGCCTAAATCGCAATATTGCTGATGCCCTACTGCTATATACTGCGGGGGGAGGGAGCGAGCAAACAGAGCAAAGAAGTTAATCGCGTTTAGCATGGCAAACGCCAGCTTCGATCTCTGTCCCTGCGCAATCCAAGTTGACACACAGCCTCCGCGTGGCCCCCCAGGATAGCTACCCTGGCACCCGCCAGGTAGTGGACCAATGTGTGCAGCGACCTAGCCCCTTGTTCCTGGGGAAAAGGAACCTGGCCCACCAGGTTGGGGGTTGTGCTTAGGGGTAACATCCCTATCACGTAAAAACCTACTTGTTCCGAAACGACAACAAGCCTCGGATACGGACGGATACAAAGCTGACGACCCCTGCAAACGACTAACGGACTTGAGAATCTGCACCTGGAATGTGAGGTCCAATGCAAAACTGGGCAAAGAGGACATATTTGAGTCGATCATAGGAAAGCATAGCCTCCATAACACCACATCCGACAACGGACTTAGGCTAATCAATTTCCTAGCGGAGCGTAACCTCCTTGTAGCAAGTACACGATTCCCTCATCTCAACATCCACGGGGTACCTGGCGGTATTTTGATCAATCGACCACCAACCCGATTGATCACACACCTCCAGTATTCTCGACGTACAAACCTTCAGAGGTGCCAACATCGACTCGGGCCACTAGCTTGTTGTAGCCAAGGTACGAATGAGGATATCAGGAATGCTTAGGAGTCGAGTAGAACTACGTAAGTTTGATATCGGAAAGCTACAATCGCAAGAGACTGCCAGAATCTTTGCCGATCGTGTCTCCTCCAAGCTCTCCCAAAATCCGCCCACAGCAGCACAAACAATAGAGCAGAAATGGGCGCATCGCCAGAGCGCCGTCAGAGATGCTGCCTCAGAGGTGCTGGGTTTCAAACCGCCACCACCTAGAAACCCCTGGTTCGATGAACAATGCGAACAAGCCCATGCAGCAAAACAAGAGGCATATAAAGCCATGCTGCAACGACGGACGAGAGCTGCTCGCGAAATCTATGAGCAGAAGAGAAGAGAGGAACACACGCTTTTTGGAAGAAAGAAGAGAGAGCACGGAAAGCGCGAGATCGAGGAGATGCTTCCGCAGGAATGACGCCCGTAAGTTTTACAATAAGGTAAAACGAGCGGCGGCCTGCAGGGATGAAAATGGAGAACTGGTAGTAGAGTCGCAGTCGATGCTGAGGATTTGGAAAGACCACTTCTGCAGACTGTATAACGGCGATGATAGACAAGATACCGCTGTCAAGCAGAACGAGCCATTCGTAATGGACGACGATGTAGCAGAATTCAGTCCACCGGACCTAGACGAAGTCAAAATAGCAATATCAAGACTTAAGTCTAATAAAGCCGCTGGCGCAGACGGCCTGCCTGCTGAGCTTCTTAAGGCGGCTGGAGATGATCTGGTAAGGTGCATGCACCATCTCATTTGCAAGGTATGGTCGGAGGAAAGCATGCCCGACGAATGGAATCTCAGCATCGTTTGCCCGGTCCATAAGAAAGGAGACCCCTATAACTGCGCCAACTATAGCCTGATCGGCTCTTATCAGTGTGGTTTCAAGCCATGTGAATCCACAATAGACCAAATATTTACGCTACGGCAGATCTTGGAGAAGACTCAGGAATATCAAATCGACACTCATCACCTTTTCGTCAATTTCAAAGCTGCATATGACAGCGTTTATAGAGACGAGCTAAGCAAAGCCATGTCTAGTTTTAACATCCTTGCCAAACTCGTCCGACTGTGTAGGATAACAATGGAGAATTCTCGCTGCTCCATTAAGGTCGGTAATGAGCAAACCGAGACCTTTGATGTTAAAATAGGATTTAGGGAAGGTGACGCGCTGTCATGCAACTTTTCATTCATTATCCACTGGCTCTACACAGCAGTCATAAGGCCTATCCTCCTGTATGGCGTCGCAGTCTGGTGGACTGCTCCGGACAAAGCAGTCAATCGAAACCTTCTGGGGAAGGTACAATGAACGGCCAGCTTATATATAAGCAGAGCGATCAGATCAACCCCCACGGAGGCCTTAAATGTTCTACTACATCTTCCACCTTTTCAGCAAGCAAGTTGCTGTATGCGCGGCCCTAAGGATGAGAAGCATAAGAAAATGGCCCACATCTCAAAAAGGCCACACCACTATTCTAAAACATTTCAAAGTACCCATGGACACGGACTACATCACCCCGCATCCAGGAAAGAATGGGCTGAAGGGAAAGTTATACCAAAGGACTCTATCTCCTTCTATACCTATGGCTCTAAGATGGAGTCGGGTGTAGGCAGTGGGGTCTTCTCCAAGGAGCTTAACCTCAGCTTATCCTTTAGACTACCAGATTACTGCAGTGTGTATCAGGCTGAATAACAGCGATAGCGGAGGCCCTTGCATGGCTCAGGATCAATGTAATATCCACAAAGGATGTTATCATTTGCACGGATAGCCAATCTGCGATAAAATCCCTGGCAGCGGTAACCCACAAATCAAAAACATCCCTTAACTGTCGCCTATCTCTAGATGAGATGGTTGAACAGCTCAACATTAAAATACTGTGGGTTCCCGGGCATAGGGATATTCCAGGAAACTGCGCGGCCGACGAACTCGCAAAGTTAGGGTCAAGCACACTCAGCCTACCTACCCTCGGGTACCTAGAAACATCAATGAGTACGGTAAAGCACATGATAAAGCTTCAAATCATAGAGGAGACCAATCTCCAATGCGGTGAGAGCAATATCGGCCTTATCACCAAACAATTGTGGCCTAAGTTAAACTTAGGACGAACCAGGGACCTGGTGGCAACCAAAAGGGCAACCTTAAGCACTCTAGTGGGTGTCATTACAGGTCACTGCACCATTGGAAAACACGCCGCCAGACTGGGGCTACCCTACAATGACTACTGTCGCGGCTGCATGGACGAGGAGGAGGGGGAATCAATACACCACCTCCTCTGCTCATGTCCCTCTTTTGCGAATCGCAGGAGGATTTACCTCGGCGCGCCCTTCTTCGACAATCTGAGTGAGCTAGCAAACCAAGAAATAGCTCAACTCCACCACTTTATTAGAAGCACTGGTTGGTTCCCAGGTAGCGGATCAGGGTAACCTGATCCAGATGGTATCACAATGGGCCGGCTTCGGCCTTAGTGTGGCTTATGCCTACCTCAATCTCATGGGCGATTGAGAGAAGCTCGGCTTAGGTGTGGGGCTGTAGAGCCAACATACATACATCGTTTCCTGTTATGACAGAGGGCCGGACAGGCGCAGAGCAGGTGTTGAATAGATTCAACTTCCTCTTCGTCTTCACACTTCCTGCAGAAGTCATTCGGAACTTGCACTAGTCTTTGTGCATGACTGCCAATAAGGCAGTGACCAGTGATGACACCGACGATTTTGTTGATGTCGGTTCGCCTCAGGGAGAATAGTCTCATGGTTCGCTGTCGGTCAAATCGTGACCAAATTTTCCTGAAGGTTAGGCGTCCATCTCAGATTCTTGATTTGTTAGCATTAGTTTAATGGCTGCTAGTGGTCTACCCGCGTCTTCATGTTTGTTCGTTGCGTCGTTCCTTGTCTGGCGAGCATGTCAACTCTTCATTTTCTGAAATATCGCTTTGTCCTGGTACCCATGAGAGGTGTATGTTAAACTGTTCAGCCGTCTTGTCATAAACGTTAGAGCCGTTGATCTCTCCTACAACGTTGCGTTAAAGCATATTAAGTCCTCTGAGAGCCTGTCTATCTCATTGTGTCTCCTGACGGCGCCTTATAATTAGTATGGGTTTATGATTCACTAACTGGATTTCAGAAGTATGGCTACTTGATAGCTCTTATATCATAATGGTGTCTACAAAATTGGTAGAACACCAAGATTTACGCCTCATGCTCGAAAAGTTTGGATTTATAAGTATCCGGCCGATGACATCAAGACATTGGATTGGCGTCTCTTTACACTAATTGATACAAGTTGTTTCCTCTCAGTTGAATGAAAGTTTCATCTTAAACAAGCACAGAGTATCTTTATGTTTGACATTTCCTTGTGCCCCACAATCTGACAAAAGGAATGAACTTTCACCTCAAACAGACCGAGGCGGAGATATTGTTTTTGTTTTGTTTAGAAAACAAACAATATTTCAAACTTTTTTCCATAATTGCCTCCATTGTGCCTAAAGAGCTCGAATCCAGAAAACAAAACTTTGTCCCTCTGCAAAGCAATTTTCAATTTAAGAACAATAAACAGAACTCATGCCTTGCCACGCTCTTAGCTTCCACTTAAACGTCTTCATCTCATTTGTTTTTTGTGAAGTGAGGGACATCCCCTTTTGGAATGTTCTCAGGAAATACACACATCCTGCGGCTATTTCGCATGACTTAGGAGGCAAGCTCAATAAGTAGGCTGCCATGAAAGATATCACGATGCGAAAACTTTCCTCCCATCCCATTTTTGGCAAATCTCCTTTGACTTTGCCCTGAAATCGATAGCTTGCAACCATCTAACCGACCCAATCACCAGTTACCAGTTACCAGAGGAAAAGTTAAAAATCAATAGAAGGGAGCTTGGCATGTTGCACAATGCAAGTAGCACGGAACTGGTAGCAAATGACATTTTAAGCCTTATCCTTTCGAAGAATGCTCATCAGCTTAGACCCTGACCCGTATCCATGATCCTTTTGGATATTAATTCCACTCGGAAGGAGTATAATCGGCCGACTTTCGAATTCGTGCAAATCGATTTTGGATTTTCTTCTCTAAATTATGACTGCTTCATGGGTATGCCGTCCACAATGCCAACCAACCAAGCCAACTGTTTCCTGTTTCGTCCATCGGATCGATAGAATAGGGGAGCTTAGGGCTTAGGGACATTATTAATTCCTGGAATTGGGTCAAGCAGGAATTTATGATATGAACTCATGTTGCGACAAGGAGTGGCGAGCCCATGATTAGGGAAAGGTGTTCCAAAAAAAAAAAAAAACGGTGAACACATAAATAAGGATGTGGAATACAATCACATCCTCTGGGTTCAATTCAGTTTGTCATATTACCGAATGAATTGATTTGGTCGAAAGGTACAAATTCCAACGTTTCATGCATGAACTCTGGGAATCACATGAATGAAGGGTGCGAACAGTGCCTAAGGAATACGGGTTTCCGGGGAAACTGAGACTTTCCTCTCAGTGCTGGTACGTGTCAATCAGTGTATCGACATTTGATTGCAAGAGATACAATTGGTCACTTGATGGCCGGATAGTGTGGTGTATGACGGTATGGTATAAGTGTGCTCGTTAGGCATTTGTGCCATCAAATCGTGTGAATGGTTGCCTGTATACTTCCTGCTCAGTCGGGTCATGTCGTGTATCCAATTATTGCAATTTCAATTAGAAAGGATGGAGTTTGTAGGAGGAAACGAATATCTCTTATTCATCTGTCGATATATCATTTTGTGACGGGTTTTCCTAGCATCATGCTCCTTAAAGGCTCCTGATCATAACCGAACCGACGGACACGAACCGACGGTTGTGTTTGAATATTGCTGTTAAAGTTTGGAATGCTCTGATGAAGATGAAAAGGAAACGATGGTAACTTCTGGAAACGCCTGACCGGAACATTCGAGAAATCGGACCGAGGGCTATATAAAAGGGAACACTCACCCTCGGGAGCATTCAATATTCGGGGTTCTGTAACCAGTGATCAATCGGTACTCAATGTGAAAGTAATCAAGCCACCTAATGAGTTGTAGAGGTAAAGTGTGTAGAAAGGTGGGTGTAAGCAATAAAGTGTTAAGTATCATAAAAAGTTTGTAATAAATGTAAGGCCCAGATAATTGACCTAAGCTGGAATAATAAAGTGTGTGTATTGACGAAGTTGAGATTGCCATGTCGAAACTCAAGTCGAATAAAGCTGCCGGCGCAGATGGACTGTCTGCTGAGCTCTTCAAAGCGGCTGGGAGTGAGCTGGTTAGGAGCATGCACCGGCTCATCTGTAAGATATGGTCAGAGGAAAGCATGCCCGATCCACAAAAAAAGGAGACCCCTTGGACTGCGCCAACTATAGAAGAATAAGCCTCCCTAATGTCGCATACAAGATCTTTGCTGCCGTTTTCTGTGAACGCCTGAAGCAACAAGCTGATAGGTCCTTATCAGTGTGGCTTCAGGCCAGGGAAGTCCTCCATCGATCAAATCATCACACTACGGCAGATCCTGGAGAAAACCAATGAATTTCAAGTCGATACGCACCATCTATTCGTCGGCTTCAAGGCCGCATACGACAGCGTAATTAGAGACGAGCTACATAACGCCATGTTTATTTTTGACATCCCTGCTAAGCTCGTCAGACTATGCAGGATGACCCTGGAAAATGCCCGATGCTCCATCCGAATCGGTGCAGAACTGACCGATAGTTTCGAAGTCAAGAAAGGATTTAGACAGGGCGATGCGCTGTCGTGTGATTTCTTCAACATCATACTGGAAATGATTGTGCAAAAATCACTGGCCAATACAAGAGGCACAATCTATTTCAAAACCTCGCAACTCCTTGCATACGCCGACGACATTGACATAATAGGTAGATCGCAGCCAGATGTCAATGAGGCGTTTGCGAGTATTGAGATGGAGGCGGCAAAAATTGATTTAGCAGTTAATGAGGGCAAGACTAAATATCTGCTGTCATCGAAAAAGAACATTTACAACCGACGTCTTGGACAGAACGTGCATATTGGCAGGTATAAGTTCGAGATAGTTAAGGACTTCATATACCTCGGCTCCGCAGTGACTTGGAACAGCGGCACCAGTTTCGAAATCAAGCGCAGAATTACTCTTGCCCACCGCTGCTTCTTTGGGCTTAAGAGTCAACTGAGAAGTAGAACCCTCTCTCGTACGACCAAGTTTACCTTATATAAGACCTTAACTATCCCGGTCCTGTTATACGGCGCAGAAACATGGACTTTATCTAAAGCGGGTGAGGGAATCCTAGGTCGTTTCGAGAGAAAGATTCTGCGTTAGATTTTCGGTCCCATAAACACAGAGGAGGGTTGGAGGAGAAGATTCCAGCTCCAGCCGTAGAGTCTTTGATTCCAACCCCGAGGGACGAAGAAATAGAGGACGGCCGCACCTAAGGTGGCGCGCACAGGTGGAAAGGGGCCTCAACCAACTGGGCGTGCGGCATTGGAAAAGACTAGCGAAACATCGTGCTAGGTGGAGAGGCATGTTGGTTGAGGCCCAGATTCACCCCGAACTGTAGCGCCCGTTAAGTAAGTAAGTATTGAATAAGAAGAAGTAGACAGTTGTGGTTTATCGCAATCCAGTGATCGAACCCTTTTCTGAACTAGTAATTTTCGTAGCAATAACTTAAAGCTGAACTAACCAAATGATGTGGCATCGGAATAAGGTGGGTCTACTGTCTTTTCTCACTTTTACTTCTGCTTACCTTCTCGACCAGGTAATATGCAATATGATACACGTCCGTTCTACTTGAAATTAACTTTTGCTCGGTCGTAATCCGTGGGATATCTACTAATTCTTTTGTCCCACATTTACGGCGCCAGCATATCTTGTTTCTGTATGAGGCAAGGGAATAAAAGTGAAAGTCCTCACGTTCATTTGTTTTTATTTCCATCTGCGCAGTTATTTCATTACTCATTCCATCGAGATCAACCAAGACAGCAGCAAATGACAAGAGCAAACGTCCATAACAACGCTGGCAAGGTCAGTGGAATCGTAACTAACCAAACGCAAGCCAAGAAACCAGTTAAGACCGAAGACTAGCGCCCCCGTATCGAATTCCTGCAGTCACTTTGACACGGCATATTCAAGAAAAACACTAAAGATACAACTGGCAGACCGCTTCGGGAGCCAATGATCGTTTTTGTGCAAAAAGCCAAAGCTTAACAGCAAGAACCCATACGAGGTGAGACGTACTAAAGAGTTACCTTCGAACATAGATATGTGAGTAGGCATAGCCTGGAGATACATTACAACAAGGGTAATTCACTTTCAGCTGTGCAACGTTGTTGTATCAGAAGCAACTTCCCAAAGATGGCAAAAAGGTAAATACAAACACGATGACGTGCGAGGAGCTCAGAGCTCATGAACTCACACGACAAGTTCGCTGTCGTCGTTGTGAAAGGAAAATGTATCTTTCTCTCTTTGCTCGGCAGGCAATGTGCTCGGTGGCTACCGTGGGCAAACATTAAACCGATGATGAAGATCCATAGTCACATTCCGGGCTACGAATGTAATCAAAAACATCTTCCGTGGTATTTCGGTGAGGTAGTATGACGTGATGTGATCCGCAGCTTAATTAAGCTTTGATCCATTCACCAGTTACTGCGTAACAAAAGTAAAAGTATCTGAATTCATGAATCCGCAAAGACGATACTAGAAATTGAATATTCGCAGAAGAGGCATGACAGAGGGGTAGCCGTCAATCAACACTGGCAAGATTGTTGTTTATGTTTCGCTGAGTAGCGAGTGACCATCGTAATCGGCCAATGAAGGGATATCAACATTTTATTGACCATTTCGGAATAGATGGAGAGTAATTGAATTGATCGTAGGAAGAGGTTCGCATTGCTCTTCCTATTATGGATGTCTTCTTTTCAATCGTTTCTTTCTTGCTAGTAGTTTTATTAAAAACCGGATAGTAGTCCGATGGTTTGAATGATTTTGCTTCCTTTGCTGAGTGTCTAGCGACTAGTGTATGGTGTTCCTCCTTGAGGTAATGATTTCTCGGGACTTGTTTACGCAAAGAGTTTTGTTCTTTTCTTTCTCGAGTCGTAGAACACGTTTATCTCCTCTTCTTTTCCCTCAGTTGATTACAGACAAAAACCAGATTTTAAAAACTCGTTGCTTGGAAAGAGCAGAACCACACTGCAGTTGAGGTACTCATGATGTAATTGGCGGTTCTTGGTCGCTTGTCTATGGTCTATTTTTGGATAAATATTTTTCTCATTTCAATTGATATTCAAATTTTGTATATGCATACGTAGTCTGTTCCAGAATAAAAGGGAATTTTTTTGTTTCGACAAAAAATGTTTATTTATTCTAAGGGGATTCCCCTTAGGCATGCCATGTACATAGTTGAACCCAGCGGCGTAGCGTGGGTGTCGGCTGCCCGGGCCGGATTCTGTACCCAGTCGATGTCGTCCATTTTCTCGGGGTAATACCCTTCCAAAGATTTTTTAAAGGTAACAATCCGTTTAAAGGAGTAAAACTTAGTAATTCTTTTGGTTAACACATTCTATCCAGAAACCAAGTTTGGTTTAAGGTGAAGATATTTTGTCTTTATCTGTAGGTAGGTAGGTAGGTAGGTACGTAGCCTTCCCAGAGTTGAGAAGAATGCAAATAGGCCAGGGAGGCCCGTTGTGCAGCTACGAGGGGGTTTTACCCCCTATTCGTGGAACCATTTTGTGCTTCTTAAGAAGTTAAGAAGATCAAGTATCCCTACTTTCTGAACATCTGTCAGATCGTTAAGGAAGTAAGAGCCTAGGTAACGTTTCCTGAACTTGCAGAGAGCTGGACAGGCGCAGAGAAAGTGGTAGATGGATTCAACCTCCTCCTCGTCCTGACATCTTCTGCAGAAATCATTTGGAACTATTCCTAGTTTTTGTGCGTGACTGCCAATGAGGCAGTGTCCTGTGATGACACCGATGACTTTGTAGATGTCAGTTCTTTTTAGGGAGATTATACTCCTTGTGCGTTGACTGTCCAACCGAGGCCAGATTTGCCTGGTGATGACGCAGGTATGTCCATGTGTCCATCTCAGGTTCGTCTCGGCCCTGGCGAGATTGGTCAGATTATGTTTAATGGTTGTAAGGGGTACTCCCCCACAAGCCACGATTGATTGTAGCGTCGTTGCTAGTTTAGCGAGTTTGTAGGCTTTTTCATTACCTGTAATGTCGCTGTGTCCTGGTACCCAGATAAGCTGTATGTTGAACTGTTCTGCCATCTCGTTAAGAGATCTGCGACAGTCGAGACTAGATTTTGATGTGTACACATAGGACTCCAGGGACTTTAAGGCTGCTTGACGGTCTGTGAGAATGCGAATATCCGTGGTGGATATTACGTTCCACTTCAGCCAAGACAAAGCCTCTTTTATTGCCAACAGCTCCGCCTGGAAAACGCTGCAGTGATCTGGTAATTTTAGAGCTTTATGTAGCTTGAGTTATTTACAGAAAACTCCACTGCCCGTCAGTATAGAAATCCACACAGTTTCTGCGCGATTGAGTTTGGCGGGTCCAGTTCTTCCTGTCCGGATAAATCATCGTAAAGTTTTTGACCAAGACTATGGTGGGTTCTGTGTGGTCTAGGTTTTCTGTCATAGTTATCCTGTTTTGCTGGGTGGAGGAGTGGCCAGTGACATAGCTCACCCATTTCGAGTTGGCTTTTAGTCTTATGGCCGTGTGTGTGGCAGTTTGCTTGCCGAAAATATCGAGTGGTGTAAGGTCTAGTATCATGTTAAGCGCAGCCGTTGGTGTGGACATGAGGGCCCCGGTAATGCACATACATGCCATCCTTTGTACCTTCTCGAGTTGTTTGTGGTATGTTGTCTTGTCTAGTGCAGTCCGCCAGACTATCACTCCATACATTAGTATGGGTCTAACGACCGTGATGTAGAGCCATAGGGTAATCTTGGGGTTGAATCCCCATTTTTTTCCTTGAGCTTTCTTACATGTGTAGAGAGCTATTGTTGTTTAAAGGAGTAAAACTTTCGTAATTTTTTCGGTTAACACATTCTATCCAGAAACCAAGTTTGGTTTTAAGTAAAGATATTTTGTCTTTAACTGTAAATTTGGTTATGGTTCTTCCCTGTAAGGACTGGCAAATTACGTTGAGCTTATCAAATATATCGACCAAATAAGCCAATTTCACCTACCACTGCTAAATGTGCAAGAGTTCAACAAGCCTACTTACGGATGCAAAAATGGGCTGTCCCATGAAGAGAGTATATCTTGAGCTCGCTGAGCAATTCAAATACTCGGGATAAAACTTTTCCCCTCGAAAGCCATCTCAATTCCGTGTGTAGAAAGATAGATTGATGTTGACTTCCTACATCTTGACACACTTTTTTAAAAAGCCTTGAGTAGAGTGGTCGTGATTTGATGTAATTCACTATTTGTATGGCTTGATCGAGAACTTTTTTTAAGTCGGGTGAAATCTTCTTCGCGACAAGGGCGTGACGATGTAAAACGCAGTGACTGCTACTACATTTCGGTGCGACATTCTTTATCCTTGGCACAGTTCCTTTTATTTTTCCGATCATAGCTGCTGCTCCATCACTGCATACGTCAATACATTTGGTCCATTGAATATGGTGTTTATTCATATAATTATCAATTTCTTTCCCAGTCGTGTTGGTGTCCATAGGTTCAATAGACCCACCGAAGGGGTATCTCACTTGCAAATGAGATGGTGCATGCACCTTACCAGCTCATCTCCAGCCGCCTTAAGAAGCCCAGCAGACAGACCGTCTGCGCCCGCGGCTTTATTAGACCTAAGTCTTGATATCGCTATTTTGACTTCGTCTAGGTCCGCTGGACTGAATTCGGTTACATCGTCGTCCATTACGAATGGCTCGTTCTGCCTGACAGCGGTATCTTGTCTATCATCGCCGTTATACAGTCTGCAGAAGTGGTCTTTCCAAATCATCAGCATTAAATGCGACTCTACTACCAGTTCTCCATTTTCATCCCTGCAGGCCGCCGCTCTAGCTTTGTAGCCATGGCATGTTCGTTTTACCTTATTGAAAAACTTACGGGCGTCATTCCTGCGAAAGCATCTCTCCATCTCCTCGATATCACGCTTTCCGTGCTCTCTCTTCTTTCTTCTGAAAAGCGTGTGTTCCTCTCTTCTTTTCTGCTCATAGATTTCACGAGCAGCTCTCGTCCGTCGTTGCAGCATGGCATTGTTCATCGAACCAGGGGTTTCTAGGTAATGGCGGTTTGAAACCCAGCACCTCTGAGGCAGCGTCTGTGATGGCGCTCTGGCAATGCGCCCATTCCTGCTCTATTGTTTGTGCTGCTGTGGGCGGATTTTGAGAGAGCTTGGAGGAGACACGATCGGCAAAGATTCTGGCAGTCTCTTGCGATTGTAGCTTTCCGACGTCAAACTTACGTAGTCCTACTCGGCTCCTAAGCATTCTTGATATCCTCATTCGTACCTTGGCTACAACAAGGTAGTGGTCCGAGTCGATGTTGGCCCCTCGGAAGGTTCGTACGTCGAGAATACGGGAGAAGTGTCTGGCGTCGATCGCTATGTTGGTGGTCGATTGATCAAAATACCGCCAGGTACCCTTGTGGATGTTGAGATGGGGGAATCGTGCGCTTGCTACAAGGAGGTTACGCTCCGCTAGGAAATCGATTAGCCTAAGTCCGTTGTCGGATGTGGTGTTATGGAGGCTATGCTTTCCTGTGATCGACTCAAATATGTCCTCTTTGCCCAGTTTTGCATTAAAACCTCCTAGGACTATTTTTGTGTCGTAGTTGGGACATTGGGCATAGGTTATATCTAGGAGACCGTCGAATTCTTCTTTGAGTCGATCGCCCTATTCATTCGAATAACGAATCCGCACCCGATTAGGCGCTGTTTGTTCTCCTTGTAACAGTTCCCGTAGTAGATGTCGCAGTTTTTCATCCGTTTTTTGCCTGGTCCATCCCATCGCACTTCTTGGAGTGCGGTTATATCTGCTTTATAATAGTTGAGGATTTGCTCCAATAGATCGCCTGCACCCGGTCTGTTAAGGGACCTAACATTCCAGGTGCAGACTCTGAAGTCCTTTAGTCGTTTGCAGGGGTCGACAGCATTGTATCCGTCCGTATCCGAGGCTTGTTGTTGTTTCGGAACAAGTAGGTTCAAGTAGGAACAAGAGCGTCCATTTATTCTATCGAAAAATGGAATAAATGGAAATGTGGTCATCTGCCGGCGTGCAATAATTTTGTGATTAAAGACGAACTGGAATCAGTCTTTAATACAATTCCCAACAAGTCGTTGAGTTAATTGAAATCTAGATACAATGTGTATGAGCGATATGCTAATGAAGTTTTCCTCTCTCTCTGAGGTTAAATTCATTTCAATGCGTGACATTGTCCAATGGCACAAGTGATACTAATTAAATAATTCATTAATATGGATACGAGTACGCCATGTGATACACGCACACCAAAATGATCCGATTAATAGGAAGTGAATTAAATTAAGGTTCCCTGGTGGGATGGCGAGTTCCAAAGTCTTCGCAGGGAAGCCTGCGAATATATCGCTCAAATTTAATTCGGAAGATGACTGGAACAAGTATTGGTCGAAGCAAAAGGCATATAAGAAGCTTATTCGTAAATCGAAGAATGATTCTTATAAGACCTTCTACGAAGAGATCAAGTCTCTGAGCAAGTTGCTCAGGGTCCTCAAATCGGCAAAGCTAGATGCACTCAGAAAATCTGATGGCACCTTTACTGAGTCTAAGCTCTTAGTTTACTGCTTCAGACTCATTTCCTGGGAAATCGGATCGCTATGGGCTCATTACACACTTTTTCCAGGAAAACTGCAACTAAAACGATGGAAACAACTAGGCGTAGCTGGTAGCGCGTGGTAACGACTAAGCCATTGGATTTGCTGTGGCATTCTTCGATGGCTTTTAATCGCCAAGCACCGATCCATAGGATATAGCCTGTTATGCTGCAAAAGGGTATAATGCAGCTACTTCCTTTTTTGAAAAGAATATTCACTTCTAGTCTGTCACTTGCCTACATAGCCATTCCTTGGCGCACGGTGGAAGAATTCTTTCTTCCCAAAATAGGAAAAGAGGATTACTCACTTGCCAAGAGTTTTAGACCAATCAGTCTAACATCCTTCTTGCTGAAAAGCATGGAGAGAATAGAAGAGTTGCACGTGCGCAAAGTTGCCCCTCGAATACATCCTCTTTCAGAGATGCAACATACTCATCAGCTCGAATAATCTTGCGGGACTTCGCTTCAAAACCTAGTTAAGAGGATAGAATGCGCACTCGGAAGGAAAGAATACGCGCTGGGCATTTTCATCGACATTGATGGAGCTTTTGGTAATGCAACTTTCGATAGCACGTGTAACGCTGCCAGACGACATGGCGGAGATTATGTGGATCAAAGCAATGCTTGTGCAAAGGTCAATGACCGCTGATGCAGCCCTCGACCAATGTGTCGAATTCGGCGTAAAGAGATGTTGCGCGCAAGGCGGCGTCTTGTCTCCGCTGTTGTGGAGAGTCAACTTCCGTGCGACTCTCTGCTCGGTGCTCTCAATGTCTCTGGAATCTATGCCCAGGCTTATGAAGATGATGTCGCCGTCCTCTCTGTTGACTCATGCTTAGCGACTGTACGTCTCAAAGCACGCAAAATGTAAAGCGGCACCAAATGTAATCGATGATTAGTGTTCAAGAAATGGGCTGTCGGTTAATCCTCTTAAGACCGATGTCATTCTCTTCACGAGAGGAGAGGAAATACTGACATGACTCAGCTGGTTCTAAAAGGCACTCCCATCGCGGTGTCCAAGGAAGCTTCCTTGGAAGTACCTGGGAGTCATCTTAAATAGCAAGCTTCTTTGGTCAAAGCTTGTTGAGTCGCTGTCAGCTTTCTGGAAACGCATAGGAGTTTTTGGCAAAACATGGGTAAGACCAATAGTCTCATATGCATCAGTTGTCTGGTGGAACAGGCTAACACGCAAATACGTAGCAGCCTCTTTCACCAAACTCCAAAGAACAGTTTGTCTCAGCTGTACAGGGGCTTTCCCCAGCACGCCCCTGATGCTATGATGAACCTTCCACGCCCTGATATTTATATTTATCGGAGGGTGTGCTCTGAAAGCCATATCTCGTCTCAAGAGAAATGGCTTTTGGTACAACTAGCACAGGAGTAACAGTGTGCTTGCACAAGAAATTTCCCGCGACCCCTGTCGCATGGACATGCATTCCGACGCCTATCCTATGCGCTGTAATTTCACAGAAGAGTTTCCATGGCATCAGGACTGGCTCTGGCTGGATACTAAACCCGGAAAGGATGGCCTTCGCATTTTCCAAGTCTGGACTGGGGTCCGGAGCTAGGGTTTTCTTTGAGCGCAAAAACATCCAACTGCACTTCTCGTTAGGAAATATGCGTCTGCCTTTCAATCAGAGATACATATATGCAATTCTAATGGCTACTCGATTTCCCTCTATACCGGTGGCTTCAAGATAGAGACGGGTTTAGGTAATGGAGTTTTCTCCAATGAGCTATCATTTAGACGGATACCGGTATAGGAGCCGGAGTCTACTTCGAACCTCGCGGAGCATACCACTCCTACAGACTTGATGATGGCTTTAGTGTCTTCCAGGCTGCGGATCTGATTCTTAATGAGAATTTCTCAGGTAAGAGACTCAAAATCTATGATGACAGTCAGGCAGCCATTAAGACTCTCCAACCAACATGGATAAGATCCAAACTCATACAACTCTGTAAAGAGAGACTAGAAGAGATATCGGATGTTAATGAGGTGACCATCTGCTGGGTACCAGAGCATGTAAATATTCTCGGAAATGAGAAGGCGGACGAACTAGATAGATCAGGCGCAAATACTACGCATATCACAACTGAGGCTAGAACGCCACTCAGCACACTATACTTGAATAAGCCAACAAGCGACCAACAAGCGACCCATGCGCCACGGCAAGGTTAACATGGCCTGTCTATGACAAGAAAAGGACGGAAAGTCTGCTAAATTTTAGTAGAGGGTACATACGACTGGTAGTCGGTGCCCTCACTGGGCACTGCGTGATATCATATCATGCAGCTAGACTAGGCCATCTTGGTCTTGATAACTGGAAGCAGAGTGCCCGTTACCGTCAAGGATGGAAGGAAGCTATAGCTCAGGCTCAGATCCTCTATGGATCGCTGGCCTTATAAGTAAGTAAGTAAGACTAGGCCAGCCCTACAACGATTTTTGCAGAAGCTGTAGGGACGAAGAGGAAATAGAATCCGTTCGTCACCTACTGTGCGAATGCTCGGGACTGGCCCGCAAAAGATATGCCTTCCGTGAGAGTTTTTTCTTTTCGGGTTTAGAGGAGGTAAGAGATACTAAGCTAAACAAACTGCTAAGATTCTTAACTGCATCTAGGTGGTTCAGCTCAGCGGGTTAGACTTTCATACTGGGCACAATTGACTCCTCGTTGTCTAAGTTAGCCTTGACATCATGTCAATAAGGCACTCAACTAACCTGACCTTACCTATTATTTAGATTCCCAAATCACTGCAGCATGTACCAAGCAGAAATAACAGCGATACCACAGGCCCTTGCATGGCTTAGGATCAATGTAATATCCGTTAAGGATATTATCATTTGCACGGACAGCCAATCTGCGATAAAATCCCTGGTTGCGGCTGAACAGTTCAACATAAAATTACTGTGAGCTCCCGGGCATAGGGATATTCCAGCAAACTGCGTGGTCGACGAACTCGCAAAGTTAGGGTCAAGCACACTCAGTCTTCCATCCGTCGAATTTGCAGATGATAAAACTTCGAACCATAGAGGCTACCAATCTCAATGGAACGAAAGCAACATCGGTTTTATTACTAAAGAAATCTGGGCTAAGCTAAACTTAGGACGAACCAGGGAAACCTTAAGCATTTTACAGGCCACTGTACCATTGGAAAACATGCCGTCAAACTAGGGCTACCTTCCAATGACTTCTGCCGCGGCTGCATGGATGAGGAGAAAGATGAATCGATTCACCACCTCCTCTGCTCATGGTATTCTTTTGCGAATCGCAGGAGGATCTACCTCGGCGCACCCTTCTATGATCACTTAAGTGATCTAGCAGATATAAAAATAGCTCAACTCCATCGCTTCATCAGAAGCACTGACTGGTTTACAGGTAGCGGACCTAGGTAATATGATCCATGTGGTTTCACAATGGGCCCACTCCGGCCTACGTGTGGCATATGCCAACCATTACAACCTAACCTAACCTAATGGCCATGCACTATATTGTGAAGCACTGGTGGAGGGGAAGAAGCATGTGCGTCAGCAGGGACAGCCAAGCTGAGTGCAGCTGTGTTCAACTCTTTAACCAGCTCCAAATTACTGCATGAACTCAAGCCCTTCTTGGACAGAGTCGGTAAACTAAATTACTTAGGCTTGTATAGGTTCTAAGACACTCTGGGGTCCCAGGAAAGGAGATCTCTGATGAACTCGCCAGAATGAGTTCAGAGGAGAGTTTCTCAAGACCTGAACCCGCTCTAGGTGTACCTGCGTCCACGGAAAAATCTTACATTAACAATTAGATGTTTAATACGCACCACCATGGATGGAGGGATTATCCAGGATGCACGATGACTAAGAGCGTATGCCCTGATGCCTGCAAGAAATCCATAGAATTGCTCCTATCCTTAAGGAGAATTGACTGCAGAAGACCTGTGGGAGTCATTACGGGCCATTGCATTTCTGCGTGCTTGGCATAAGCGAGACACTTACTTGTGCCGCATTTTGCGAGGAAGATGACACGGCAGAGCATTTGCCCCACCTTTGCTCGCGCACGGTGGCGCACCCTTTGACCCGACGTGGGTCCTGAAGCTCGTCTTTGTCGTACACTTACCGCATATCAAATAGTCAAAAGTGATTGAAGTTATGTAACCTCGAAACTTACTTACTTACTTAACGAGCGCTACAGTTCGGGATGAACCTGGGCCTCAACCAACATGCCTCTCCACCTAGCACGATCTTTCGCTAGTCTTTTCCAATGCCGCACGCCCAGTTGGTTGAGGTCCCCTTCCACCTGTGCGCGCCACCTCAGGTGCGGCCGTCCTCTATTTCTTCGTCCCTCGGGGTTGGATTCAAAGACTCTACGGGCTGGAGCTGTGGTGTCCATTCGCTCTACATGGCCTAGCCATCTTAGGCGTTGGATCCGTAGACGCCTGACCAGACTCATGTCGCTGTACAACCCGTACAGTTCGTGATTGAATCTTCTCCTTCAACCATCCTCTGTGTTTATGGGACCGAAAATCGAACGCAGAATCTTTCTCTCGAAACGACCAAGGATTTCCTCATCCGCTTTAGATAAAGTCCATGTTTCTGCGCCGTATAACAGGACCGGGATAATTAAGGTCTTATATAAGGTCAACTTGGTCGTACGAGAGAGGGCTCTACTTCTCAGTTGCCTCTTGAGCCCAAAGAAGCAGCGGTTGGCAAGAGTAATTCTGCGCTTGATTTCGAAACTGGTGTCGTTGTTCCAAGTCACCGCGGAGCCGAGGTATATGAACTCCTTAACTACCTCGAACTTATATCTGCCAATATGCACGTTCTGTCCAAGACGTCGGTGGTAAATGCCCTTTTTCGATGACAGCAGATATTTAGTTTTGCCTTCGTTAGCTGCCAAACCAATTTTTGCCGCCTCCATCTCAATATTCGCAAACGCCTCATTGACATCTCGCTGCGATCTACCTATTATGTCAATGTCGTCGGCGTATGCAAGGAGTTGCGAGGATTTGAAATAGATTGTGCCTCTTGTATTGGCCAGTGATTTTTGCACAATCATTTCTAATATGATGTTAAAAAAATCACACGACAACGCATCGCCCTGTCTAAATCCTTTCTTGACTTCGAAACTATCGGTCAATTCTGCACCGATTCGGATGGAGCAGCGAGCATTTTCCAGGGTCATCCTGCATAGTCTGATGAGCCTTGAAACACTAAAGTGAAAAATGTCTGTGCACAAAGGCATTATCCTGTGGCAGCTCTATTTCACTTTGATATTCGCCGCTGTCCTTGCGATTTCGCTTTGGTCTGTGTAAATAGCTTCCAACCATCGACTACTAATGAAAATATGTCACAACGAAGCAATTATCAGCTGATAAATTGCTACAAGATTCGCAACAAGAGCTCTAATGCTGTTACAATTTTTCAAAAGATCCAATTTCTTACCGCTCACAAATGGCCCTCGCGCAGCTCCAATGACCGCCTTTATGTGGCAGAGTAGGCTGAAGTGATTTATGAAGTGATACATATCACGGGAGTGGAGTATTCCTTGTCATTACCGTAATGATGAAGCACAATTTTGAATGAATGGCTTTTGTAATAGCGTCGAGCTATTGCAAAACAGCGTTGTTGACTCTAAGAATAAAGTATAGAGGTGGATAGGAGTGGATGCACTTCTGTTGGCCATATATTCTGGTCATGCACATATTCTCAGATCTATGGCCATTAAGTGGGTTTCAGTAATTTACTTAATCTTTAAGTCCTGTACCAAAATCCTTATGTACAGATTCGGTTTCGTTACAACAAACTTGCATAATGGTTAATCAAGGCTTTTAGTTACAGTATGGTACATTACGATTCGTCGGAAGCATTTCGTAAAACCAATCATGGAGATAGACCTCAACCAGCAGTTATTTATTATTTACCAATGGATATTGTTGAAAAAGGTACTTGCACATGGCTATTACTTTAAAGAGCTAATTTTGTACAAAAAATGGGACGTGAGAAAGGAATTCACCCGCCTAGTCCTACTTAGACTTAGGGAAAAGATGCTCGGATCAATAACGTATCAAATCTGAATTTAGCAAACTTAATACAACCATTTGCGCTCACGCTCCTATCGAGGACAAGGATGACGCTACAAAAGACGACTTCTACGACCTCCTATATAGGACATATGCCCAATGACCCAGCTATGATGTTAAAATCGTACTGGGAGACTTTAACGCAAAACTGGGCAAGGCAGTCGCCTTTGACTTTGACACCAAATTCGAAAATGGATCTAGGCTGGTAGACTTCGCAACGGGGCGAAATCTTCTAGTTGCGTTTCCCACATCTCAACATCCACAAAGGGACTTGGCGATCCTCAGATCAATCAACCGTCAACCAGATTGGCCACATTCCGATTGATGGCAGGTACGCATCCGACATTCTGGATGTGCGAACTTTTAGAGGAGCCAACATCGACCCGGACCACTATCTTGTGGCAGCCAGGTTGCGACTACGAATATGCCTAGCCCAGAAAAATCGAGTAAGGCCAGCGGCTTACAACGTCGCAGTTCTACAATCGCAAGAGACCGCCAGAGCCTATGCCATTCGCATAGACGGTCAGACCGTACAACACCAATGGATCCGTTGTCAGCAAGCCTTAGAAAGTGCTGCTTTTGAGATACTGGGCTTCAAACTGCCACCAACAAGAAACCCATGATTTGACGACGAGTGTAGGAGGGCACACGCAGCCAAGCAGCAAGCCTATCAAGAGGCGCTGCACAGAAGGACGAGAGCTGCTCGTGAGCATTATGAGCAGAAGAGGAGGGAGGGAATAAAACAAACATGCCAGGGATATAAGACCAGAACGGGACAAAATTGGAAACCTAGTAGTGGATTCACAGTCGCTACTAAGAATCTGGAAAGACTACTTCTTCATACTGTATAACGACTATAACGAAACAGATCCCGCTGTCAGGCAGAATAACCCCTTACCAGCGGACGATGATAGCAGAGAATTCCTTCCCCCTGACCTGGGCGAAGTTAGAAATGGTTTTTCTAAGCTTAAATTCCAACAAAGCTGCTGGAGTAGCCAAGGACATATTGGGAGGTATAATTTCGAGGTAGTCAAGGACTTCGTCTACCCCGGCTCCGCAGAGATATGCAGAAATGACATCAGTGCCGAAATCAAACGCAGAATAACTCTGCCAACCACTGTTTCTTTGGGCTCGGGAGGCACTTGAGAAGCAGCGTCCTCTCTCGAAAAACCAAGGTGACCATATACAAGACCCTTATCATCCCGGTCCTGCTTTATGGCGCAGAGACATGGACCTTATCGAAAGCGGATGAGGAGGCCCTTGGTCGTTTTGAGAGAAAAATTCTGCTTACGATTTTCGGCCCCACCTGCATAAATGGCGAGTGGAGGAGAAGACTTAATAGTGAACTCTACGGGCTGTACAGCGACATGAACGCAGCACGGCGTCCTCGGATCCAACGCCTAAGATGGCTAGATCATGTTGAGCGCATGGAAAACACAGCTCCGCCCGGAAGCTCTTTGAATCCAACCCCGAGGGGTGACGCGGTCGAGGACGGCCTTAACCAACTAGGCGTGCGGCACTGGAGACTGCTGGCGAAAGACCGTGCCAGTTGGAGAGGTTTTTTAAAGGAGGCCCAGGTTCGCCATGGACTGTAGCGCCAAAATAAGAAGAAGCATACCTACATTTCAGTCCATAAAAGAGGAGACCCCTATAACCGGGCCAACTATAAGGGAATAAGTCTCCTTAATATCACGTATACTTGTATACTTGTCCAGAGACAACCAACAGCCTCGGATACGGACGGATTACATGTTGACGATCCCCGCTAATATCTAAAAGGAATCGAATTTCGGATCTGCACCTGGAATGTTAGGTCCCTCAACAGACTAGGTGCGGCCGGACAATTTGTCAACTCATTAGGTTGCTATGAGGCAAACAATTACCGTGCTCCAAGAAGTGCAATGGGATGGGCCAGGCAAACAGCGGATGAAAAACTATGATATTTACTACGGTAACTGCTACAGAGAAAATAAAAAACGCTTATTCGGATGCGGATTTGTTGTTCGAGGCAGACTCAGGAAAAAAGTCTTAAGCTTTCAGTATGTAAGCGAACGCCTCATAACTATCCGCATCAAGACCAATCTCGGCAATATAAGTTTATTATGTGTCCACGCGCAGGTTCACGAGTTTTTATATTCTCTTATGATGTGTTTACACGCACAACCTGAACGGAGTGAAATGGTTTGGGTCATTGATGTTCGTTCACTACCCTCAGGGGTGATTGTCCTAGATAGGACGAGAGCCGACAGAATTCCGCGTTGGTTATAGTCTGTAGTAATTCGTTCGAGCACTTTAGTATTGCATACGCAGAGGATGAATTTCAGTTGACCATATACTGTGTGTTATGCCTGCAGCAGTACGTCTGTCCACTTGCCATTCACAACTGCGTTGCATACTTTTTGTCCGTATAGGAATTATTTTTTCTTAGCTATGAAGTCAATTTGGACTATAGACCTTCCGTTTGGAGGTCGATGATGTTAACCACTGCACCACGGCCACCCCCAAAGATCATGCTGATATTAGAAAATGTAGCCCTGATACGGATCATTCGCTCACATGCCGGAAGCTTAGGACTTTTCCGAACAATCGTTGTCGTCTCTCTCTATAGAGTCGCCGCAGTCGCAGTCGCCGTAGTAGATGTTTTTCATTCGCTTTATGCCCGGTCCATTCCATAGTCTTTCCTGGATGGCGGTTAAGTTTGCTTTATAGCGGTCTAAGGCGTCCATTAGTTGTTCGGCTGCACGTTGTCTGTTTGGTGACCTAGCATTCCACGTACAGAGCCGAAAATGGTTGTCCTCTTTTGTTTCTTGCAAGAGTCGTAAACATTATTCCGGTCCATTTTATCCCAGGCTTGTGGTTGTTTCTGAGCAATTGTGGAGTTTTCTGGTTACGTTTTGCTGGACCATGGCCGAACTGATATTAAACCGGTTTTGTGGTGCAGGAAGCTCGGAATCCGTCCTCTCCCGTTAGTAATTTCCATGCTCAGGAAATTTCCAGATGGTACGACGAGGAGGTGGAAGTAGGACTTTTCTAACAGAGCTGCAAGGTGTTCAGCTTCAGAGGCAGCTGATGCAGATGCTACTCCTACGAGGCCCTTGTTAGTCTTTTACGATCCGCGAAAAGTGATTAGTTAGACGAAATGCGTAATGCATTATTTTATTTTTCACCCCGGAGTGTGCTTATTATAATATTAACCTCGTCACCAAATAGCTAACTATCGTCTTTTTTTTAAACCTCTACCTGCCATTGAAAAAAATAATAGTCAACTCCTAGTACTCCTCCCACTTCAGATGCAGCCAGTGTCTAATATTTCTCAACGCAAACATTAATTCAAATTGATAGTTTGCCAACATAAGAACACCCAAGAGTCCGAAAGCCTAATTAGCCCGTCGAAACTGTTGCTAATTCAAAGCAATCCAACCGCCTACCGCCCCAGTCGTCGCCTGCTCATTACTGAATATAGATACATGTGTACATACGTAGGTTTCTTCTCCGTTTCTGACCTATCGTAGATCTTGCTCGTAACAACTTACCCAATATTGTAAGCCGTTTGCCAAACAGCAACATTAAACACCCCGACGTCTCATTTTCTGCATGCCTCCAACGTAAACTGGGTCAGTCAGTCAGGCTGTCACTATGTTTATCCGTCCATCCATGCATGCATGTATGTATCTTTATGTACGAGTTGTTCTCGGGGAATTAAGTTCACAGCACCTTACGACCTGGTTAGTCTGTAGATACTGTATGCGGGTGATATAATTAATCGCAAACAACTTGTGTTGGCTTTATTGTCAGATGTCGTCATAAAGATGGAGCTGAAAGGGAGAATGGGAGAGTCAGGACAGTGTTGTGGTGGATGTTAATTTAACGGTATTATGCCGAAGCTTAAGCGGAAGTATTTCATGGGTATGTTGTAGCTTGTAGCTCATATGTATGTGCTGAGATAGTAACTTGACGAAACGATTACCTTCCGTTGTCATCGTCGGTGCAACTAAGCAACTCATTGAGTGTTTCGTATTAAGTTTCCGTGAACTGACGACGGCAGTGGGTGTAGTCGGTGTCGGTGTCGCCGTTCACTCGGTTAATAATCCGGGCTAATGCCACTTGGATGCATTCTTGCATATATGCATCTAGATAGTATCTATGTACATTGGCCGCTGCCATGGTGATGAAGAGATGAACGAAAAAGTTCTCGACACTTACTTGCTTACGGGCTATAAGGGTGTCTTTAGTTTCTTCTACTTTTGGGTGAAATAGCGGAGGACTCTAATAGGAAATGTCCTTCGAATATTGTATCTTTTGTTTTTTTGCTGGTCTCGCACCGCCTTGCGCAAAGTTCGGTTGAGTAATTACTTATGAGAGTTGCTTTCGCGTATTTTCTCTTTTTTGTGATAAGCCTCCATTCAATAGATTTCTTTTCCTTCTTTCAGGTAAGCAATACACTAATGGAACGGTTGTCAGATGAAGAATTATCTAAGATGATGGCAGAGAAGCGAAAACAATTCCTGGGGAATTCTGTGGGTATTTATGGTATTAAGTATTTTGACATTTTGACAGTGGCCAGTGTCAGGATTAACCTGGATGGCATCCCATCTATTTTCGGCGCACTCAGATAAAAGAAGAAATAAATTTATAACTTAGTCTAGCGCATTATGTATTTGTAACCTTTATCTGACTGTTCCTAGGGATCAACTTTGTCTCAAAAAACTGAAAAAGGTAGGACTTAGGCTGACAGTCCAGTTGTCATATCTGAATTCATGAGTATAAGAATAAGACACATGGGGCGGAAGAGGCTAAGTTTGGCATTACAAAATGCCACACTTGATACATTAAAGCAATCTTCGAAACAGTTGTTAGAGTCGACTTCCAGGATGGCCTTCAGCCGTCTCTTTGGTGCGGCTTGTATTTCATCTATCAACTTACTTAAAGCGGTGCCCGCGAAGTGGCCAAATACCGTAGTTGTGGAACGGTATGGGTCGAACTTCTGGCGAAATGAGACGGTACATTCGTCGTTTTCGACACGTTTTCGGCCTCCTTGGAACTCTTTATCCCATCACCAAAGGCTTTGTGCGCCATTTTCAACAAATCGGGAGTAGAAACCTTGTTCCCTAAACCAAATCTATTGCAAACTATTTGCTCAACGAATTTAGACATATCTTCTTATTTAGGTGGCACTACAGTCCAGTGTGAATCTGGGCCTCAACCAACAAGCTTCTCCAGCTGCCACGGTCTTTTGCCAGCTGTTTCCAGCAACGCACTCGAAGTTGGTTAAGGACCCTTTCTACCCGTGTGCGCTACCTTAGATTCGGTCGTCCCTCGGGGTTGGACTCGAAGACTCTTCGGGCCAGAGCTGTGATTTCCACTCGGTCAACATGGCCCAGCCATGTTAGATCCGAAGATCAGTGTCCCCCCTATAGCCCGTATAGTTCATTGTTGTGCCTTCTCCTCCACTCTCCGTTTATACAAACGGCCCCACAGATTGAACGCAGAATTTTCCTCTCGAAACGACCAAAGGACTCCTCTTCCGCTTTCGTTAAAGTCCAGGCCTCTGCGCCATAGAGGAGGGCCGTGGATGATTGAGGTTTTGTATAGCGCAACCTTGGTCTTGAGGGTTCTACTGCTCAATTGTCTCTTGGGTCCAAAAAGCAGCAAGAGTGATTCTGCGTTTGATCCCAGCGCTGGTGTTATTGTCGCTGCTCACTAGTGAGCCACGATAGACGAAGTCGTTGACCACTTCTTAGCTGCCAATTGTGACATCCTGGCCCTGACATAGCTGTTGTGCGTCCTTTTTGGTTGGCAGCCTATATTTCGCTTTACCCTCGTTAACCGAAAGACTCATTTTATACGCTTCTGCTTCAATGCTTTCGAACGCATCATTGACGTCCCGCTGTGTTCGTCCAATTGCGTCATTGTCATCCGCGTACACAAGCAGTTGCGCAGACTTGAAATAGATCGTATCTCTTATATTGGCCAATGAGTCTCGTATGATCTTTTCAAGTACGATGTTGAAAAAGTTACATCTCAGTGCGTGACCTTGTCTAAATCCCATCAAAGGTCCCAGTTAGATCGCTACCGACCTTAGTGCAGCAGTGAGAATTGTCCATTGTCATCCTGCACAACATTAAGAGTTTGGCAGGGATGTCAAAGCATAGCATGGCTCTGTATAGCTCGTCCCTATAGACACTGTCATATGCGGCCTTAAAATCGACGAAAATGTGGTGTGTGTCGACCTGAAATTCATGGGTTTTCGCCAAGATCTGCCGCAGTATGAATATCTGGTCTATCATGGATTTTCGTGGCCTGAAGACACATTGATAAGAACCTATCAAACTTTCCACGGATGGTTTCACTCGTTTCCACAGCACAGCAGAGAAGATTTTATACTCGATGTTATGGATATCTTTATTCCCCTTTAGTTGGCACTGTTATAGGCGTCTCCTTTCTCGTGGACTGGGCAAACGATGCTGAGATTCCATTCGTCGGGCATGCTTTCCTCCGACTGTATTTTACAAACGAGCTGGTGTATGCGCCCTACCAGCTAATCTCCAGCCGCTTTAAATAGCTCGGCAGATAGGCCATCTGAGCCCGCGGCTTTATTAGTTTAAGCTTCGAAATTATCAACTGAATTTCATCTAGGTCGGATGAACGGAATTCTCTTGCATCCTCGTTCGTTGCGAATTAATCTTTCTACCTGACCGCTGTATAAGATCTTTCGCCGCCGTTAAACAGTCTACAAAAGTGTGCCTTCCATATATTCACATCGACTCTACTACTAGTTATGCGGCTTCATCCCTACAGGCCTCCGCTCTGGCTTTGTAGCCCTGTCCTGTTCGTTTTGCTTTTTCGGAAAACTTGCGAGGGTCATTCCTGTGATAGCATCTCTGAGAATGAGGGGATATTCTCACGCTCTTCATGTTCTCTTTTCTTTTTCCTTAAAAGCGTGTGTTCCTCTCTCCTTTCCTGCTAGTAGCGTCCACGAGCGGCTCTCGTCCATCTATGTAGCATGGCTTTGTAGGCGTTTTTCTTTGCTACATGGTCTTGCTTCAACACATCAGAGGCAGCGTCTCTGATGGCACTGGCAATGCTCCCACTATTGTGCTGTGGATTGTGCCGGTGTCATCGGAAATTGCGCGAGGTTTAGGAAAACTCGATCGGCAAAGATCCTATGTAGTGGTCTCCTGCGATTGTAGCTTTGCGACGTCAAACTTTCGTTGTCCAACTCGACTCTGTGCCATCCTTGATATCTTCATTCGTACCTTGGGTATAACAAGGTAGTGGTCTGAGTAGATATTGGCTCCTCGAAAGTTTCGTACATCTAGGATGCTGAAGGAGTGTCTGTCGTCGATCGCAATGTGATCAATCTGGTAGGTGTTTGTTGAGATGCGTGAATCGTGTGCTAGACAGAAGGAGATTACCTCCCGCCAGGAACTCAAGTAGCCTGTGTCCGGTTTGGGACGTGGTGTCGTGTAGGCTATACTGATCGACTCAAATATGTCCTCTTTGTCCAGCTTCGCATTCAAATCTCCTCCATACTATTTTAGTATCGTAGCTGAGACAATATGTTGGTTCTACCAAAGGGATCGTAGAAGACGTCTTTAAGTTGATTGTCCTTTTCCTCGGTTTTGGCGTAGACTCATATTAAGTCGCAGTTTTTCATCCATCTTTTGCCTGGTCCATCCCATCGTACTTATTGCAGTGCCGTTATATCCGCTTTATAGCGTATGTGAAGGGACCTCGCATTCCAGGTGCAGGCTCGCAAGACATTGAGGCATTTGCAGGGGTCGTCAGGTTTATATCAGTACGTATCCGAGACTTGTGGTTGCTTTGCAACTATTTTTTCCATGATAGGGATACTACCCCTAAGCACAACTCCCAACCTGGAGGGCCAGGTTTCTCTTTCACCTGGAGCAAGGGGGGCGGTCCGCTGCACACATTGGTTCACTACCTGGCGGATGCCAGGGCAGCTCTCAAGGGGAGGCCACGCGGAGGCTGTGTGTCAACTTGAATTGAGCTTCCTTAAATAGCCTGTTCTTTTTAGATGATTCTAAACTGTCATGGGATTGATTTTTGGTGCCTCCACTATCCCCTCACAGCCAACGTGCTATTCTTGTTCCACCAGCCGCAATATTTTATCGACGGATCAAAGTGCATGTTTGACACCGCGTCTCAATCCCATCTTTCTCACACTTCACAAATTTTTCGGCTTGTTTTTGTTTTTTTCTGATTTGTAAGTGACACGTATCAGAAATTCGTTTACAAATTGGCTACCAGAATTGGTTTTAACCCTGACTGTAACTCGATTGCAGGAATTTCGACATGGAATGCAGGGTCTTCTGGTTCGGTAGCCTGTAGAAGAGTTTGAGTTCAAGTTCATTGAAAAAAAAGACGCCTTCTTCCACACCCATTCCATACCTTCACTAAAATTAAATCACAGTATCTGATGTCAGTTATGTGAAGTGAAGAAGTAGCAACTACAATAAAAAGAAGCGGACGATGACACTGCAGTCATACACCATAACTATATTTCTTCTCCATTTAAAGGACACCCTGACAACTGTAAGTTGTCGCAATGTCCCTACAATACACACATTGTCCAACTGCAATTATGTAAAATCCCCCACCCGATAGACAACAAGCATTAGTCATCTTCATGGATCGGCCACTAAAGCACACAGCCATATTTCATAATTCATATTCCCGAAGCAAAATCCCATCCACCGGAAGTCGGAAATGCTCAATCCCCACTCGACTACGTGTATGTCATATAAACAACATCCAGCATAAGATAGAATCATCTCCTTCACCTTAGCACATTTCGGAAAAGATTCAACGCCAGGTAGATATCAGGATAACATCCAAATCTGAATTTGTGGCATTTCAAGCAAGACCCATTCAAGGATATTTATGATCCATCGCAACACGTGCACATTTGCCTCTGAGTGAGGGCAAATACCCGAAGGGTATGATGAAAAGTCCGGAAAGTTTTCAACAAGCTCGAACGGTCGTAGATATTCCATAGTTTCCTTTTCCACATCTGAACATCGTTAATTAAAACACTCCTGGACCATGTCCAGGCAGGTAATACGATTCCAATGAAATATTCAAGACACACCATCGCTTAAGAGTCCTTCCAATCCATCCTGGTGAATTATTAATGACTGGTTAACCATTAACGGTATCGATTCGTTCTTTTTGTATTTTCCTGCCCCATTGTGAGAAGAGATAGGATGAGGAAATCGAACATTGATTTGCTTTTAACCATTCGGACGAGAGTCGGTGAATCTCGGCCTGAATTTCATGGAAATTTCTGTAATGGGAACATAGTATGAGATTAAAGGAGAATCGATATAAATCAGGATTTCCACTTGACTCTGGTGCTATGTGGAATCACTTCCGTCGGCCCCCCTCGTTTACTGGTACATCCGGCGTTGGTATCGTGTTCATCGCTACTCGTATGGCTTCGAAAAGGACGAAGGAAAAAAGAATGTCATGAGACTTACCCAAGAAATATCGAGTGTGGAGAAAATTCCAGTACCGGACCGGTCGGTGTGGTCCACTTGGATGTGGTACGACATCAAAATCAATAAAGAAACACAAGCAGCTATTGCCTTTTATCATAGGTGCTCTGGGATGCAGTGCAATTGAAGTTTCGACAAGGAATCCACTTAAACAGGGTGTTAACCCCCGAATGAAAACTAATTAGAGATGAGATAAGAGCTGTAGGATATGCTCGAGAATAGATTGGAAAAATTGCTAAAGTGGTTTTCAAATCATGGAATGAGAAGGCTTCTTTGTACTCTTGCCGATTCAATCGCTTTTGTAGACGAGAAGATGAAAGCTATGAGCTTCGATTAAACTCTTATTGGCGATCTCTTGTACGGCCTTTGAAGCAAGGACAAAGAAGATTGCTGTTACGGGCAGTCAGGTAGATATGACTAGTGAGCCTAAGGCTTAGTGGTTTCATTCAATCACTTGATTCTTAAAAGCCTTTTCAATGACGATACGTAGATCTCTTCTATGTCTTAATTGGACGGTCATATTTGTTATATTCACTACACTAAAAAGAGCAGTATTGGTCGGTAATTCGCTTTTCGTTTTTGAATAGGAAAACGTGAAAGTTGGATGATGCATTTGGGGGTTTTTCTTTGCCATGGTAAAACGTAGCCAAATATAGTATGAATGAGTTCAAATCGAGGTGGTCATTGGCCAAGAAGATGGTCATATTTGGCTTATTTGGTAATTAATTAGGAAATAAGTGTTGAGGATTTTACAAAAGATGGCAACACTAGTATTAATTCGTATCCGCTTGTGCTCTTAGCATGTCAACTTATGGACGGTTTGCGTCCGCGACATTAAAGGAGCTTTCAACAACATTGAACCACTAGCCATCACCAATGCTTTAAGCAAGCTAGAGGTTAATGGTAATATAATAATATGGATCAAACAAATGCCCTCAAGAAGGCTGATCCATTCGAAGTTCGGCTGCTACGGGGAGCAAAACGTGGCACACCACAAGGAGGAGTACTATCGCCGCAATTATGGGTGATAGTAGTAAACGGGCTGCTCCTATCCCTAGAGGCCTGCGAGTGCAAAGTAATTGCGTGTGCAAACGATATTGCAGAAGCAATTAGCCGGAAACACCTCCCAATAATCCGATATTGGATGGAGAGAGGCTTAGGAAAGCTTGGCAAATGGGCAGAAAATTGCGGGCTTGGAATGAATCCCTCCAAAACGGAGCTAGTTTTATTCACAAGACACAACGGCAGATACCTTTAATCACTGCACCAAAATTCAATGGGACTTACCTTAGATTCGCAGGTCGGTCACGCCAAATTCCTTGGCGTGATACTCGTTAGGAAGCTCAACTGGAAATTGTATGCGGAAGATGGCATCAGAAAGCATCAACTGCAAACCTCACATCATATACTGGCCGTATACCGCGGTTGTTAAGGCTATACTTACGTACGGCTGTTTAGTCTGGTGGACGGCCCTATGCAGATCGAAGTATGTATGTATGTCAAACCCCCACTGCAGCCCTCGAAACAATGATTCACCAATTTACCTTGCATCTTAAGGAATCAGCTCATTGGAAGTTCTCCGAAATTGGGCACGCTGGTATTCTACGCTAAAACAGTGATTTAAACGAAGTCACGGACTACTAAGTCCCGATCTTGGACTCCAAGATGCTATATAAAACAGCAATTCCCAACCGACGACAATGAAATGGGAATGAATTAACAAACAAAGGCACTACACTGGAAATATACACGGGCGGGTCAAGGACTGGCAACGGTGTGGTGCCGGTGCCTATGCAGCGGCCAATCCCTTAGAAAATCGTGCAGTAAGCCTGGCCGTACATCAACTTTAATGGTCAAACCGAATATTCATGGCAAGAAACTGTGCATCAGGTGGGATCAGCTCGGAGTGATCTACTTTGCGCTACTCTGTCTTAGCGAAATCATCACTGCGGATCGTTTCCAAGAACAATTGATGAAGTAAAACGAGCATTGAAGCTTAGATGCCTCAATATGTCAAAAGATAGGTGGCAATATGGTCACTATTTGCTAAAATCGTCAAAGAAACTTTGGAGGCACTAAACTGAAATGTCTGTCAGTGTACGAGCTCGGATCCCGATAACCCCAACGCCATAGGATACTTATTTCATGGCGTCTCTCCTCGGCGTGGTCCTGGTAAAACCCTCGTAGTATACTTGCCATGAAAAGGCTTCGCGACTTATGCCTTTCGGAATCGGTATTAAACTGTAGGTCCCTTTCACCTGTGTGAAAAATATATCACAAGCAGCATGGCTATTAGAGAAGCTTGGTTCCGGTCTTTCATGGGTTATAACGTCCCCAAAAAAGAAGAAATCGGGATGTCCTATTCCACCCTGCGTATTCTCCAGTCATTACCCCATACAGACTACCATTTATCGGGTCGATGATTCATGACCCAACCGAGTAGCGCTTTACTTCTTACGCATCTTGATAGAAGCCCAAACCTGGACAGAGGTGCCGCCTTCGACGCGTTTGATGTACTGTCCGACTCCATCCAAAGAATTGTTTCCCTGTTTCCTCGCACTGAAATCGTTAAAGCGGGTGATTTCAATGTTCACAATTCTCAGTGGCTTCATCATTCTGGACACACAATACCCGAAGAATGGTATGTCGAAATTTTCGTTGAGTTGAACCACTTAACTCAGCTTGTGAATGAGCCATTCCGTATCACGGATGTTGCCAGTCATGACGCCAACACTCCGGACTTGTTTCTCACCTCTCAACCTGATAAATATACTTCGGATGTAATATCTCCTAGAGGCTCGTCTGATTACTGTGTCATATCAGCTAAATTCCCATACTCACTCCACTCAGTTAAACAATAAGCTCCCAAAAGAATAATATGGGTTTACAAGAAAGCTCATTGGTGCGGCCTCAACAACAGCCTTAACCGGTCGTTGTGCTTCCTCGACAACGACGTGGACGCCGCAGCTGACTTCAACTCCCACATTCGACGAGCCAAATTTTTACGTGATCTTAATCCTGAGCGCAAAATCTTGCAATGTCCCAAAGGTACCAAAGTTTTTGGTCTTTCGTCAAAAACATCAAGAACTCCGTCCCATAGTCTATGCCGACGCTCATTCACAATGACATTACAGTTGTCAAGCCCTCAGATAAAGCCAATCTGCTTGCTGCTCACTTTGCCGCAAGCTCGCATCTCCCAAAATCATCTTTGTCACCGCCAGTTGCAAGTGTTCTTAAAGAACTTGACATACGCAAATCCTCTGGTCCAGGCTTTCTACCTTTCCTACTCTTCTGGGCTCTTTCAGCATTTGTCCAGCTCATTCCCAAAAAAGGTTAATCTTCTTCTCTTACCAATTACCGACCCATTGCACGAAGGTCCCTTCTTTCCAAGGTCATGGAAACGCTGATTAATCATCAGGTAATGAAAAATCTCGAATCGCAGAAACTCCTCAATGACCGACAGATCCACTGGTGATTTGATGGCACATCTCACCGAGAAGTGGAATCGCTCGCTTCACCAGGCGGGTGAGGGCAAAATAGTTGCCCTTGACGGTTCGAAAGTATTTGACAGATTTTGGCATGAAGCTCTTTTGTCGAAAATGCTTGCATTCGGGATCGATGACTCCGGTCTTCTTGATCCTCAGGGTTTCATATTGTCTCCGACATTCTTTCTCATTTTTATGAATGGTCTCTTGCCTGCCACTTCTAATCAAATTCACTCTTTTCGCTAATGACTGTACCCTCAGCTTCTCATATTCGTTCACTTCTTTACGACCCTGCACTTCGGCTGTAGACAGTGAGTGGCAGCGTATGTTAAGCTCATTAAATTCCGATATCGACAGCATCATCCAATGGGGTAAAAACGATAGAATGGAATTGAATGCATCCAAAACACAATGCTTTCTTTTATCGTAAAAGCGTAACATTGACCCAATACCAATATCCATGAATGGCACTTGTATCCCGGAAAGGGACAAGCTTTCAATCCTGGTGTATTAGTAACAACCTTTGTCGGAGCGATCACATATTTGGTGTCTCCAAAAATACCGCGAAATGCCTAGATTTCCTATAAATATAGAAATAAGTTAGGGTTCAATGCTCATGTCTGGTCTGGCGCATCTAAGACCTCATAGCACTTACTAGACCGAATACGAAATCGCGCGATAGAACTCATAGGAGATTCCAGCATTACGAATTCATTAAACTCGCTGGATCAACGCAGGAATTAATGGGCTAGTGCTACCATTAGCATTGGGCACTGCGACGTTTGCAGATCTATTGTGCCTGCTAGCCGATTAGTCGAGGAGCTTCTCCACTCCATAATGAAGTTGAGAATGCTTCTCGTAGGAGCCAAGGTGATCCCCTCAGGAGTCATAACTTCGCTGAGAAGGATACGCTTCCTAAGATGGCAGAGAGCAGCACACTCACACAGTATGTGTTCCGCCGTTTCTTCGTCCTCGAGACAAGGTCGACACTCAGTTTCAGACGAGAGGCTAATTTTGTCAAGATGATATTTCAGACCGGCGTGTCCTGTAGGATAGCTGACTAGTCTTCTGAGACTCACCCTATTGAGTTTGAGTATGTCAATAGAGTGTTTGTTCAGGGGTCGTATAAGTCGTTTCGATTGATGGAGTACCCGAACGCAGTTCTAAAAGGACAGGTGTTGCGATTTTTCCCACTTGTCTAAGAAGAAATTTATCTTAGACTTGGGAGTGCCGCAGAATGGTTCTGGACGTATATATTTATCGCTGGAACCTTTTCTGGCGAGTTGGTCGGTAATTTCATTGCCCTTAATACCTTTGTGCCCTGACACCCAACAAAGTTTGACATTGTATCTTTTGGCGAGGTCTTGTAGGGCATCTATGGCATCCCTTGACGTTTTTTTGATTTTGTGCTGTATGAACTCAGCGCTTTAAGCGCTGCTTGGCTATCAGAGACTATGTTGGCGGTTACTCCTCTTATGTCAGTCTCAAGATTTAGATTGGCGCATGTTAGGATGGCATGCAACTTTGCTTGAAAGATGCTGGGACTCGTTCCCAGGGCCTTCGAGATCTTGCGGTTTTGTCCAAAGCTGCCGGCGCCATCGCCATAAGCCATCTTGGAGCCACCCGTATACCACCTAATGCCTTTGACATTTAGCAAAGGATCACTGTCTTCCCATGCTGAGCGATTTGGGATCAAGATCTCAAATCTCCTGTCAAAAGTGGAGGTATGTGGCAATGCGTCCAAGACCGTGGTAATCATATCCAGCTCGGGAAAGTGTTGTAATATGGACGTCTGACCATCGGGTCTACATGGCATATTTGTTCCCGAACAAAGAAGTCTGATAGCACTGCGTAGTACCACCTTTTTGATAAAAGGGTACAGTGGAGTGGGTCCAATGAGTGCTTCTTGGGCTGCCGTGGGTATAGCGCCTGTAATGCTGAGGCAGGCTAGTCTCTGAAGGCGTTTGAAGTGATCATATACTGTAAGTGTTATGCCTCACGGCATATTTAATTTCTGACAAAAAACGGCTGGACTGATTTTGCTGGAGACTTAATCAGTCTTAAGTTAGGTAATTACGAGTCGAAAAATTAAGAACGCACATACGCACATACGTACATACATACATCTCTATGAAAATCTTGGCTTTGGATTCTGGGGACCTTGAGGCCGCAGGCTCAGATAGCTTGCCATCAGAGCTCTACAAGGCCTGGCGGCGATGTTCTGGTAGGGAGCACGCACCAAAGCATCTGCAGACTTTGGGAAGATGAAAGCATGCCCGACGACTGGAATACCAGCTCTGTTTGCCCCATCCACAAAAAAAGGCGATCATACCTCTTGCGAAAGCTATAGAGGTATATTCCTGCTCAATGTCGCAAACAAGATCCTGTCCAGCGTATTGTGTGAACGTCTAAAACCATTTTGCACCGCACTAATCGGCAGCTACCAGTGCGGCTTCCGGCCCGGCAAATCAACTATAGACCAAATTTTCACACTTCGACAAATCCTGGAACAGACCAACGAGTTTCGAATCGGTACACACCATCTTTTCATCGATTTCAAAGCCGCATACGACAGCATTCATCGTGAAGAACTGTTTGGCGCGATGGCCGAATTCGGGATCCCGGTAAAACTGATCCAGTTGTGTCGCGCCACGCTAAAAAACACGCGATGCACCGTGCAACTCGGTTCTAGGACCTCGGATCCAATCGAAACATGCACCGGATTTCGGCAAGGAGATGCGCTCTCATGTGACTTCTTCAACCTGGTACTGGAGCAGATAGTGCGACGGGCAGGCGTCAACAGGGAAGGCACTATCTCCTACAAGTCCGTCCAGCTGCTAGGATAGGCGGATGATATCGATATCATCGCGTGTTCTCGCCGTGGCATTGTGGAAGTATTCACAAGGATTGAAGAACAGCCGAAACGAGTTGGTCCTAAGGTCAATGAGGACAAGCAAAAACCAATCCGTCCCTCACCACCTTGGACAAAATATAACAATTGACAGCTACGATTTCGTGGTAGTAAAGGAGTTTGTCTACCTCGGGGCAAACGTAAATTCCACAAGTGATACCACAGTGGAGATCCGGCGTAGAAACGCCCTTGGCAACCGCTGCTACTTCTGCTTGTCAAAACAACTGGGGTCAAAATGCCTCACTCGAAAGAACAAAGTCATGCTTTACAAAACGCTCATACTGCCAGTCTTGCTGTACGGAGCCGAAAGCTGGACGATAAGCAGGACAGCTGAGCTGATTTTGGGTTCTTTCGAGAAAAAAATTCTGCGCCGGATATTTGGTCCTGTCTGTGAGAAAGGTGAGTGGAGAAGAAGACACAACCGCGAACTGTACGAGCTGTGGATGTAGTCCGGAAGGCAAAGATCCGTCGACTACACTGGCTCGGCCTCATCGAGCGCATGGACATCAACACTCCAGCTAAGAGGGTCTTCGACTCCGAGCCTCCTGGTTCGAGAAGAAGAGGAAAACCGAACCTCCGGTATAAAGACCAAGTAATCGCGGATGTAAGACATCTTGGTCTTGATAACTGGAAGCAGCGTGCCCGGGACCGTCAAGGATGGAAGGCAGCTATAGCTGGCCTGATAAGTAAGTAAGTAGTGACCTTGAGACGTGGGGATACGTCAACATTTGGAATTCAATAACTCCCCACTGAGAAGTTGACTAACAAATTTGGTTCAACTTTTGCATCGCCCCAGAAGATACGTATCTGTATGCTGCCTGAAAGATGGTCAAAGGTAGTACAAAGCGTCAACCATCAGAGGTGTCATCAACCAACAACCAACATTCCCACTCCCAGACATCCCTCTTTTAAGGTTGTAGCCACGTAATATTACGACTTCTTTCCCCGAGAAAAATTGGGAAAAAATCAAGCAAAAAAATTACTACCCAACATAACCCTTACAGTACTTACTGTAAGCTATGAGCACCATGCTAAGCCGAAAGCGCAGCATGAAACCAGTACAAAGGACAGTAGTGTGAAGAAAACCTTCAGGTTGCACGCTATTACAGATTAATCGCCTTCCCTAATCGCCTAAGGTCGACAAGCATGACAGAAAACAAGTAACACCGAAAAGCAACCAAAAAATTCGTCAATGGGCAGCACCCCGGGGTGACACAAATTACAGATTAAAATGAAATTATATTTGATTAGGGACGCCCTGCAATGCAGACCAGCAAGGTTTAAAGACTGCCAACACCACGGGGACGAAAAACACCACAATACGGATGACCTAAAATCTGCCAGCAACCATAACAGCCATCGGGTGACGCACTAATAGATTTGAATTTGAATCAATTTCGTCCTTGCTGAGTAAGCATATATCTGGGTCTATGGGGGCGCATTCCTGAAAGAAAGCGGCGCAAAACTTGTTTTCTTACCGATACGGAGGAGGAGGAGGAGAATATTAAACACAACGTACGTATGTATGTACGTGTACCCTTTTCCTGGAGCCTATACTATATGTATGTATGTTCTACTGCCTGACAGATTCGATGTTCACTCGACTATCCACAAATCTAACCAATATCCGTGGCACACATCCAAACTTATGCGGAAAAGGAATAAAAAAAAAAAATCAGATAAAGGAATCGATCATCCGAATACGATACGGAACGAAAACGAGTATCTGCACTCGTACATACGAGCATGTATTTGTCGGGTGCGGCGGACGGCTTAAGCATAAAATGTGAACCGATGCGAGCATACATTTTAAGTGAATTAATAGCAACCGTTGTGTGGTGTATAGCAATCCGATACGGTATTGAATTACCACCGACGCGTAAAGGCTTGGCTGAGAGGAACGTCGAATCCGAATGTTTTCCACTTGGTCGAGGTTCCTTCTGTTCCCCACTTTTCTCGAGTAAACTATGTGGCAAATGGACGGGGAGGATTTAATTCGATGGTGAATTTGTTACAAACACACACCAAGTGAATGTGTGATATATGATATCTACGAGTATCTGTGGGAGAATGAATGGATAAAAGACAACTTACTCGTTCTTCAGTTGCCGGAGGGGGAGCTCAAGTGTTATTAGCACCCTTTTCCGATGGCAAATAAATTCCCCTCGAGATTAAGACGTATGTTGGAACGAAAGATACTCGTACGAAACGACGACGAATGAGTACATTAGGTTGTGAGATACTGAATAGACGATAGACCATATTTGCAATGGAGATCGAGTTGATTGCTTTTTGGGGAAACGACTCAAGTCATTGTCCCATAATTACCCATTGATTTTCTGATTCTTTTCCCCCCCTTCACTAATTCATTGGTAGGTATGTATCTTTCATTTTTAGGACGGATTTTTTAATTGAATGCTAATCACATATCGAGTAAATCGCTTGACTACGAGTAAAGCCGAACAGAAAACTCAGCTCACGTTCAGCACCAAGGTCTAATAGCGAACAAAAGCTAATTGAAAGAAAACCAAAGAGATTCGGTTGGAAAAAAAAAAGGAAACTTTCCAAAATCACATGCGGCATGCGGACTGAATGGCCAATAACCATAGAACTGGAGCACAATCGAGAAGTGCATAATAACGAATGAAAGAAAAACGTTCGCAAAGTGATTAAACCGAAGAAATCACTCAAAATGCGATTTCACTATTTGATAACTTGATGTATGCTTGGTATGGATGGAGGGGAGCAAGAAGAAAAATTGACTTCTTCATCGACGCCAACATCCCAAGAATGCCAAATGAATCCGAAATGGGACTCAGTTCGAATAGCTGGAGTACATACTCTTTCGATAGCTATGTTACCCAAATTACTCGTCGTTCGAAATCGAAGGAATTGCCCATGAATTTGTGCCACACTAACTGACTGACTGACTGGCTGGCTATAGTAAGATTAATGAAAAGTGATGAAGGCAATGGTCACCTGTCACATTTGTGTCACAGTAGATTCGTGACAAAAATTTTACTCGAATCGAGTGAATGGCCGAAGAGAGCTCTGTATGGGACTGTAGTCAATTGGACACACATTGTCATGCAAATATGATATTTATGAGTCGAGACGATGAACTTAATTTCTATGGTCATGTTCGACAGACGAATTTTATGTTTGGGTTCTTCCCTAACCCACTTCATTGGACGCTTTTTATTTTAGATATGTTGGGATACGAGAATACTCCATCGAGGCAATGTGAGCTGGGCTAACTAGTTTTGTCTCTACCAAGGATTTCCACCTTACTCGAACTCGTGTTGTAGTTCAACAGTTTCTTTCTGGGTTGTACTCCATGCTGAAGTAAACACTTGCGTGTGATTTTTGCAGTCAGTATATAATTCACAGTAATGTTACTTTCTTTTGTAAGTGAGTAATAAGATGGTGGTTTGGTCATTATAATCTTCTTCTAAGTTTGTCTTATTACTTCTAAGTTTTAACCAATTTACTGGCGATAATCCGAAAAACAAGAAATAATTCTTTGCTGGCGCGACAGCCCATGAAGGACCAGAATCAAGCTGGTGTATAGGTATGATTTATTTTTCACACAGGTGAAAGGAACCTACAGCTTAATACCGATTCCAACCTGCGTGAGTCGAGCCAGTACTCCGCCGAGGAGGGACGCTGCGAAATAAACATTCGATTGCGTTGGTGTTATTAGGATCCGAGTTCGCTCATCAAAGTCCAACACACTAATCACTGCGCCACGGCGTCCTCATATACCAGCAAGGTTGCATTTAGTTGGGAAATTTCCCTTTTGTTTGATTGATTGATATAAAGTGTGCTAATTATTAATAAGTGTGTCGTCGCAACACACTTTTTTTTTTTTTTTTTTTTTGTCGGTTATTTCTGCTATCTATTGGAGCACTCAGCACTCAGCACACAGACAGGCACCTTACATTCATGTATTTGCCCCGTTTTCCGGAGAAAACTGAGAAGGAGCTTGAGTGATTCGGCACACACCACGTCGGCCCCAAGGGTGGGCCACTATGCGCGAGCGAAGGTGGGACAGTCGCAGGGAAAATGCTCTGCCGTGTCCTTCTCCTCGTCACATGCAGCACAGGTAGGCGTTACACTTTTGCCAAGTACGCAGAGATGCTTAGCAAAAGTGTAATGATCCGTAATGACTCCCACAAGCCTTCTAAGGACAGAAAGAATGCTACGGATTTCTTGCATACGCATACGGACATACGCGCTTTGTCATCCTGAATCCTGGATAATCCCTCCATCTGCGGTTGTGTATACTAAACATCCAATGATTAGTGGAATTTACCGTGGACGTAGGTAGACGCAGAGCGAGTTCAGGTCCTGAAAACATCTCCTCTGAATCCATTTTGGCGAGTTTACCAGCGATCTAATTTCCTGGAATCCCAGAGAGACCTGGAACCCATACCAGCCATAGTGAATTTAGTCTACCGACTCCATTCAAGAAGATCTTTAGTTCATGCACTAATTCGGAGCTAGTTCATGGATTGGACACAGCTTTGAGTGCAGCCTTTCTAGCCCTGCAAACGCATAAGCTTTTTCCCCTCCTCCTGTGCTTTCTCTGATTGAAAGACAGACGTATATTTTCCTAACGAGTAGTGCAGTCGGATTTTTTCGCGCTCAAACAAAACCCCAGCTCCGGGCCCCCGCCTTGACCTGGAACCATCCATGAAAATTCGAAGGCTATCCTTTCAAGGTTCAGTATCCAACCAGAGCCAGTCCTGACGCCATGGAAACTCGACCATTTCAGCGAATTAGGATAACGCGGGTATCAATCCGTCAGAAGGCATGTCCATGAGAGAGGTGTCGCTGAACATGTCTTGCGCCGGATATTCCGCTCTGATAACATTGCATATTGTCGGTTATAACCTAAGTTTAGAATCGTTAGCAATATTCTATCGCAATCCTTAGAATGCTGTCTATACCTATATTTTCCATCAATAGGTAGTTAGGTTCTTGGTCCACCGAAATTCTATCCCCGAAATTCCCCTGTCTCCGACTTATCAAAGAGTTGCACACCACAACCTAGTTAATACCGCTTACAACCTTACAAAATTGTCTATCCACGTACCAATTAAGGCATTATTCACTCAAAAGCCAATATTCAGAGGTGGGCGTAAAATTCAGCAAAGAGATGTTAATGTATCTCGCGTTATCTACCCAACTGCATACTCGTAGATTACTTCACAGTAAAACTTGCGGCAGAGTTTACTCGACAAAACTTTTCCTTCAAAACCAACGCGAACTATCTCGTTAACCAATACTTAAAACGCAAACGGTTGCACGTAATTATTACCAATTATTTGTGATCCGTTCATTCGGTAACGTCTTAGATACTTTAATTACACTTGGACTAGTTTCTCCACAGCTCCATGTTGTTTCTCAATTACTCCTAATACAACTTCAATTCATTTATTTCAATAAAGACGGTAAAGTCCATTCATTCGATGACGAATTTGGTGCGATAGAAAGTTTGGTAAAACCGACTGAAATCGAAAAGTTGCCAACTTAGTTGATGCCACTCTTGGTCGCTCTTGTTTCTGTTTACGAATTTAAGTTCTTCAGATACTGGCAAATATGTAGATTCGCATTCCTGACTGGAGTGGATAGTATACGTAACCTGATTTGGGATCTAGTTCAACTGCCCCACTTCACGTTCAAGTACAATCGATACGAAGGTGTGTAAAGACCAAATGTCCCCGACATCAGTTGCCCTCAACTAATCACTTGTTATGCAGAAATCTGTTTCAGTCCATAGCAACCATTCAATCTATTGCCTAAATCTCACTTTCGTTCGCTTCACTTTCAAACCGAAACACTTTGGTATGCTGGAAGCCATTAAGCCCGTCAATAGCAATAGTTATTAACAACTTAAGGCATTCGAACCATTATACAATCGAATAAATAGCCCTGAATGAAAGTGAAGCGAATGCCTAAGCGGTTTCTGTCTCGTCGGTCGTCGGAACCCATCCAAACTAACATGTCGATCATAAATTTATTACCAAAAATGGCCAAAAACGGCGGCAATAACGCCGAAACGTCGAAACGAGTTTCTGTTTTGTTTGTTATGCAAATCAAATCGAGCGACTTGTGGTCCGTGTCTGGTACTATATAAGTCAAGTTCAGAGTCGTGTCAGCTGATGGGTTGATTGAGAAGCTGCCACGAATGCTATAGGCCAGCGGCTATTTATGACTGACAAATGGCAAGCGGGTCGTAAAACATTCCACTAGAGATGCGATGAACTCATGACTCGTCATCGGGCGCCATGGTATTTGAGTACGACGACGTAGTGAAAGGAGATAAAAGGGAATTCGAAAACGGAACTTACTCGGATTGCCATATATATATGACGTAATGCATACATTAGGCACGTCGGTTGGTCTGAAGATGTTTTTGGGGCCACCCGGAGGTGTATCAGATGCTTCAGGTTGGTCTTTTAAATTAATGAAGCGCATCAATAAGCAGTGGATGAGGGAAAGGCAAGTGTTGAGGGTTGCGAATCACTCGACTGTAAAACCAGGAACTGCGGGTTAATGAATGGGATTCATGCGAGGGAGTGCGAAGTAGTGATAGTTCACTGTGACAGTGCCAGTAGTCGCGGTCGGTAGCAACTATCATTCTCATTTGCGCGAGAATTCAACAACAAAAACCCGTAGGTGCAACAGCTCATGAATTGCAAATTTCTGTAGTGTACGAGCGGTGGGTATTGACTTGGTAGTGATTTGAGTGTGGAGGCTACGTTTGAGCATGTTTATCCTCGGGGCTTGTTATTGAGGTTAGACAACTGTTGTTGTTTTATAAGTAATCCGATGGAAATCACATACTGATATTGCGTTGGATTCAAAGGGCGACAACCTTCGCTGGTGGTGGTAGACGTTAGTGACTCGTAGATGAGTTTTTAGAGAAATAGGTGGAGCAATGTGGCAAAGGACTAACAAAGGCCTAGCAAAGCACAGGCGAAGCTAATTGTGATTGATGATTGGTGTACCAGAAAAAGAAGGCCAAAAATACTGACATGACTCAGCTCGTACTAAAAGCCACTCTCATCCCGGTATCCAAGGAAGCAAAATATCCAGGAGTCATCTTACATAGCAAGTTTCTTTGGTCAAAACATGTTGAATCAAAAACCACCAAAGCGCTGTCAGCCTTCTGGCAATGCAAAGGAGCTTTTGGCAAAACAAGGGGTTTCTCGCCGGCAATGATAAGACCTATAATCTCATATGCATCGGTTGTATAGTGGAACAGACTAACACGCAAACACGTCGTAACTTCTTACGCCAAACTCCAAAGAACGGTTTGTCTCAGCTGTACAGGAACTTTCCCCAGTGCGCCGGGCGCTGCTCTAGATGCTATGATCAACCTTCCATCCATTGATATATTTATCAGAGAGTATACTCTGAAGGCCATGTCTCGTCTCAAGAGAAATAACTTTTGATACAACTCGCACAGGAATAACAGTGTGCTTGCGCAAGAATTGTCCTGCGACCGCCATCTCATGGACATGCCTTCTGACGTATTGACATCCGTTATCCTACTGCGCTGTCATTTCACAGTCGAGTTTCCATTGCGTCAGACTTGGTTCTGGATCTGGCTCTTTTTCTCGTTAGGAAAATATGCGTCTGTCTTCCAATCGTAGATACACGCAATCCTAATGGCCATGCACTATGTTGTGAAGCGCAGGTGGAGGAAAAAGTGCATATGCTTCTTCAGTGATAGCCAAGCTGCACTCAAAATTCTGTCTAATCTTTCAACTAGCTCCAAATTAGTGCATGAACTCAAAACCTTGTTGAACAGAGTCGGTAGACTAAATTCACTAGGGCTTGTATAGGTTACAGGTATCTCTGGTTCAGAGGAGAGTTTCTCAGGACCTGAACTCGCTTTAGGTCTACCTGCGTCCACAGTTAATTCCTACATTAACGATTGGGTGTTTAATACACATAACCGTTGATGGAGAGATTATCCAGGTTGCAGGATGACTTAACCCGTATGCCCTGATATCTGCAGGATATCCGCAGCATTCCTCCTGTCTTTAAGGAGAACTGCAAAAGACTTTTGGGAGTCATTACGGGCCAATACACTTTTGCTAAGCATCTCTGCGTGCTTGGCATGAGTGAGACCCCTACCTATGCTGCATGTTGCGAGGAGGATGACACAGCAGATAATTTTTTCTGTGGCTGTCCCGCCTTTGCTCGCGCAAGATCGACGTGGTGTGTGCGGAATCTCTTAGCTCTACATCACTGAAGCTCCGGAAAGAGGGGAAAATACATTAAGGTAAGGTGTCTGTCTGGAGTACAATGGACCAGAATTCGCGTCTGAGTGCTCCAACAGATAGCAGAAGCCTTCAACAAAAAACGAATCACACGCAGGCCTCCTAGGGGTAGCATCTATCCGAGAGTTGCTGGTCTGCTAAAAAACGAGAAGAGCTACTGTAGACGAACACTTTGCGGCACTGTAAGTAAGTCTGATCTCCATCTCAATAGTGATGCCATCTGGAGATTTCCTCTAGAAATTACAGACGGGCAAAGGCGAATGGCGAGATTCCATTTCCAGAAAACAGATTCAGTCAGTTGGGCTAGTTGACCTAGTAATCGGTAACAAGCCTCGGATTTAACTTTGACGACCCTCACAAACGTATAAAAGGACAAGAGTGCCGTTTCTGCGCCTATAATGTTAGGTCCCTTAACAGAGCGGGTGCGGTCGAATAGTTAGAAAATGCCCTAAACTGCTATAAAGCGGACATTACTGCATTCCCAGAAGTGCAATGGAAGACAAGGAGAACAAGCAACGCCTATTTGGATGCGGAGTTGTTATTCGACGTTGACTTATGCAAAAAGTCCTAGGCCTCCGGCAAATGAGCGAACGCCTCATGACAATCCGCATCAAAGCTATATTCGGTAACACCAGCTTGGTATGCGTTCACGCCTCCACAGAAAAAAGAGAAAGAAGACGACAGAGTCAAAGATGACTTCTATGACCTCCTAGAAAGTACATACGCCCAATGTCCCAGCTATGACACCAAGATTGTTCTAAGGGATTTCAACGCGAAGCTGGGTAAAGAAAGCACAGCCTACACTACACCACGCCCGAAAACGGATTCAGGCTAATAGACTTTGTGACGGAGAGTAATCTCCTAGTAACTAACACACTATTCCCACACCTCAATATCCATAAGGGGTCCTGGCGGTCTCCTGATCAATGATCTGTTAATCAAATCGATCATATTGCGGTCGACGCCAAAAATTCCTCCAGCATATTGGATGTCCAAACTTTCCGAGGAAAAAATTTGGGCCCGGATCATTACCTTGTTGCAGTCAAGATACGTATGCGGATATCCGGAACACTGCGGAGTCGAGTAGGTCCATCAAAATTTGACGTCGGGAAGCTGCAATCGCAAGAGACCGCCAGGAACTTCGCCGATCGTATCTCCCTCCAGATCTCTCAAGAGCCGATGCAGACTGCACAAACCATGGAACAACAATAGAGAGAGCTGCTCATGAGGTCTATGAACGGAAAAGAAGAAAGGACCACTCCAGGAAAAAGAAAGAGCATGAGAAGCGCGCGATCTAGGAGATGGAGAGAAGTAATCGCAGCAACGCCGTTCGAAAGTTTTGCCAAAGACTAAAACGAACATGCCAAGGCTATTAAGCTAGAGTGGAAGCTTGCAGGGATGGTCACGGACGCTTCGCAGTTGAGTCACAGTCGATCCTGAGAATATGGAAGGCTATTTCTGCGAACTGTATAACGTCAAAAATTGCCAAGATGCCGCCGTTAGGCAAAACGCACCATTAACACTGGACTTAGACGAGGTTAAGACAGCGATATCGAACTGAAATGGTTGGGTACATAGACTAGGTATGGTCGGAAGAAAGCATTCCTGATGAATGATATCTCAGCATCCTTTGCCTGGTCCATAAAAATGTAGGGGTCTCCTAACTGCGCCAACGTCGTGTATAAGATCTTATCAGCCTGAAGCCATTAGTGGACAACTTGATGGGTTACTGGCAATGTGGTTTCAGGCCGAATACTCACCCGGCGCCAGATCTTGGAGAAGACCCATGAATTTCGGTTTGAGAAACACCACCTTTTTGTCGATTTTAAAGGCGCCGTGGCGAGGTGGTTAGTGTGTTGGACTCTGGCGCACAATGAGCGAGTTCGGATCCCGATAACATGAACGCCATCAAATGTTTATTTTGCGGCGTCCCTCTTCGGCAGGATACTGGCAAAACCCCCTGTAGTACAGTTGCCATAAAAAAGCTTCTCAACTCACGCCGTTCGGTCACGCTGAAGGTCCCTTTCACCCATGTGAAAAATAAATCACACACAACATGGGCGATTGAGACAAGCGTGGCTCTGGTCCTTCATGGGCTGTAACGCCATCAAAAGAAAGATAAGACAGTGTCCATTGGGACGAACTATTTAGAACCATATTATGATTTGACATCCCTGCCAAACTCGTCATGTTGTGCAGGATGACAATGGAGAATTTTCGCTGCTCCGTTAAGGTCGGTCGATGTCAAAAAAGGATTCAAACAGACCAAAAAGGTCGTGTGGGATTCAATGGCCAATACAAGAGGCGCGATCTACTTCAAGTCTGCACAATGGCTCGCATAAGCTGATGCCATTGAGGTGATTGGGAGAACGCAGCCAGACGTCAATTAAGCTTCTGTGAGCATTAAAGCAGAAGCGGTTAAAGTGGATCTGAAGGTAAATTAGGGCAAACCAGCATGTATTTGGTCGTCAAAGAAAGACGCACAACACCGACGTCTTGGCCAGGACGTCACTATTGACAGCTTAAACTTTGATATGGTCAAGGATTTCGTCTTTCCTGGCTCACTGGTAACAAGCGGCTACGACACCAGCAGTGAGAGTAGTCGCAGAATACTCTTACCAGCCGCTGTTTCTCCGGGCTCAATAGGCAATTGAGTAGAAGAGCCCTCTCTAAAGCCTTAATCATGCCGGTCCTCCTCTACGACGCAGAGGCTTGGACCTTATCAAAAACGGATGAAAAGGCCCTTGGTCGGATCGAGGGGAAAATTCTGGGTACAATCTTCGATCCCTTTTGTGTTGACGGAGAGTGGAGGAGAAGATTCAACCACGAACTGTACAGGCAGTATAGCGACATTGGCCTGGTACGACATCTACGAATCCGAAAAGTGTTCGACTTCAACCGCGGGGGACCTCGTTGCAGAGGAAGACCGCCTCTAAGATGGCGGATATTAACTAACTGGGCGTGCGGCGCTGGAAGCGGGAAAGGCTTGCTGGTTGAGGCCCAGGTTCACCCGGAACTGTTGCGTCACCTAAGTAAGTATGTAAGGAAAAGCAAGGGACACCGATTAATGGTAGCTTTTCTATCGTTTTTAAATATATATCATTAGGCTAATCGCGAGCCAGGAAAACCACCTCCAGTTCACTGCTCTTTTCCCAATCGATCGCGCTTTATTGTAATTAGCAATTCATCTCAATCCGGCATGCTCTGATCACACGACCGGTTGTGCTCCAAACCGAAATCGACTCCGTATATCGCTATGATCCGCTTCACTCAATTACAATCCACTGCATGATACCTATCCGTCCATTCTGCCACGTTCACGAGCAATTAATTAAACCCAATTATGGACAAAAACTTGGCCGTGCATTCCGCCTGTCTGTCACTTTCGTTCGTCACCCGAACCTTATCCATTCCTAATCAATTCGAAATGTCATTATGTTCAACCAGCGCCGCCTATGTATCTACGTGCTCGAGCGCTTGTCATAACGTCAAAACTAGTCATTTAGCGCATCATATCGGTATAGGCTCCCTCCCATATGTTCCTCGCTTCAATTGAAAAATGATGAATTCGTTAAAAAAGTGATTACCCGCTGATCAACTGCAGATTGACTGTCATTATAGCGAACATTTTTGTTCTTTTTCAAACTGCTCTTGTGGGAGATTTGAAAAATTGCTTTATGGTTTGTTGGTTTTGAATGAATTTCCTTTTTATTGTTCGGAATAGTCTGTTGTCCGTGGTTTGTTTACTGTCGTTCGTCCGAGCTGACCTTGGTCTCGAGCTGCTTGGTTTTCGTTATCTGTAATCGAGTGTGAACGTTGGTGTTTTGACGAAATTGTTTTTTTTTTTGTAGATCTACATATCTAGATACTGAGTGTGGCGACCTGCACCAGGTTCTCCGGAGAGTGCGGAGAGCGCACCATGCACTGACAGTTCAGAGGAACTATCGTCAGTTGATAAGTGACAGCCGTCTCAACTGGTTGATGTGAACAACAAGTGAATAAATAAACTATTGTTATATTATTACTTCGTTTATCTTTTATTAAACCGTATATACGAGCGTGTGCATACAACAGGGTAGTACATTTGGCGACGAGGATAAAAAAAAAAGAAGGAAAAACAAGAATAGCAATAAATTAAACTCCAAGGGACTCGTAGTCCAAATTAGAATTACAGTAAGTAACCGCATAACAATGTGAGGAGAGATGATTACATTCAATTGTATACAAATTCATGCTTGCACAGGTTAAGAATCCATTCACATTCAATTGTGTAACAGAGAGAGATATAGACTCCACATTCAATTGTGGTGAGGTAAGATAATAAGTCCATTACATTAAATTGTAAAACCGGAAAACAGTAAATTCCGTATTTGACTAGGTCAAGGAAGGTTTCACATTTAATTGTGTTCGCTAGCGCCCAGAACAAAAAGTAGCAGTTGCTTTAAGTGTTCTTGGCACAAAAGCTTTCTTAAGAATGAACGAGAGTGGGATAAGACCATTTCCTTGTGAGACGATTGATAGGGCGATCATTCGATCGGAATGGGAGAAATGGCTCCGCTCATTTGCATTATATTTAGAATCGGAGGAAATCACAGACGCAATCAAAAAGAAGAGTAAGTTGTTACACTTTGGAGGATCGCAATTGCAGGAGGTTATCTTCAATCTTCCCGGAGCCCTTGTCGGAGAAGGTGATGTGTACGGAACTTTGGTCGAGAAATTGAACGAATATTTTTCGCCCCAGCGAAATTCCACCTTCGAAAGGCGCTTGTTCCGTTCCCTCAAGCCAGATGAAGGGGAGGGCCTAAACAAGTTCATCCTTAAATTGAGGAACCAGGCAACAAAATGCTCTTTTGGGCAAAGTGAGGATGAGAGTCGGGAAATAAACTTAAAAGATAAACTAATAGATGACTGGGCACCGAAAGAGTTGAAAAGGCGTTTGCTTGAAAAAGAGTACTCATTGGATGATGTTATAAAAATGTGTCAAGCTCACGAACAGATAACGCAAACTGACACGTTGGTACACGTGCCAACAACATCAAGTTTTATCAACAGAATTATGGCCAATAGAACAGACGATTCTAGAGGAAGCGACGATTGCATAAGATGTGGCCGGAGGGGCCACGCGGGGAATAGCTACTTGTGCCCAGCCAGAAACAAAAAGTGCAGGAAATGTGGTTACCTTGGTCATTTTGCCCTAAAATGCAAGACAGGGAGAAATAAACGCAAAAATGTTAGTGATGACTTGGATGGTAAACGACGTAGACTTGAACCATCAAACATTCGTCATGTAGAGGAGGAATTTGATAACCATCGCGGGAGCCAAAGATCTCAATCAAAGGAGCATGATTGTTTTCAAGTAGAAGAAGAGGTTAACTCAACTACAAATGGAAACATAGACTGCTTCATCGGGGGCTCGAAGATATCGATGGTAATCGATTCTGGCTCACGATTAAACTTATTAGGAGAAGGTGATTGGGAACAACTACATCGGAGTTCCTCGATGTTATGGAATATTCGCAAGGAAACGAGGAACCAGTTCCGTGCTTATGCCGGAAAAGAATTATTAGAAACACTATTAGTGTTTGAAGCGCCTATAAGTGTAGATGGGAAAACTGAAATCGTTTCAACGTTCTATGTTATTAGAAATGGGAGGCATTCTTTACTCGGACGGGAAACAGCTGTACAATTGAAGGTATTAAAACTAGGCTTAGATGTCTGCCAAGTGCATCAAGTTCAACCGTTTCCAAAGATTAAGGGCATCAAAATACAACTGGCTATTAATAAGTGCATTAAACCAATACAGCAACCTCTGCGTCGAATTCCATCAGCGCTTGAAAAGAGATGTGACGAGAAGCTAAGAGAGGCTAGCGAACAAGATATTATTGAACCAGTTGTTGGGCCAAGTTCTTGGATTTCGCCGATCGTAATAGTGTTCAAGGAAACTGGAGATATCCGCCTGTGCATAGATATGCGTTGTGCGAATACGGCTATTCTAAGAGAAAACTTTCCTCTCCCGACATTCGAATCACTGATGACAAAATTGAAAGGATCTGCATATTTCTCTAGATTAGATTTGAAGAACGCATACCACCAATTAGAGTTGGATGAGGAAAGTCGCTATATAACGACGTTTATAACACACAGGGGACTTTTTCGTTACAAACGATTATTATTTGGAGTAAACTCAGCACCCGAAATATTTCAACGTACCATGGAAAATATATTAGCTGCTTGCAGGAACACCGTGAACTATTTGGATGATGTTATTGTGTTTGGGCGGACAGAGGAAGAACATGACAAGGAATTGGAAAGGGTACTAGATATCTTCCACGAAATGAACGTGACGCTTAATAAGGAAAAATGTAGTTGGAAGGTTAAACAGCTAAAGTTTTTAGGGCATATATTGACCACAACCGGCATTAGCGCGGACCCAGAGAAAGTTAGAACGGTATTAGAGTTTCGACCACCAAATAGTAAGGAGGAGATGAGGTCTTTCTTGGGCTTAGTAACTTATTTAGGCAAGTTCATTCCGGACTTAGCTGATATTACGGAGCCACTAAGAGTGCTGATAAATAAAGACATTCGATTCGTTTGGGGTGAAAACCAAGATCGGGCATTTCAGAGGTTAAAGGAATCACTTGCAAGAATACCGTCTCTCTCGTACTTTAATATCAAGAACAGAACACGTTTAGTAGCTGATGCGAGTCCAGTAGCTCTGGGTGCAGTGTTATTACAATTCCAAGACGAGACTCCCCAGGTCATAGCTTTTGCGAGCAAGAGTCTATCCGGAGTGGAAAGGCGGTACTCGCAGACGGAGAAGGAGAGTTTGGCTTTAGTGTGGGCCGTTGAGAGGTTTTACTACTATTTGGCCGGGATTGAATTCGAGTTAGTCACAGACCACAAGCCGTTGGAGGCAATTTTCAAGCCGACATCCAAACCGCCAGCTCGGATAGAGCGATGGGTTCTTCGACTGCAAGCTTTCAAATTTAAGGTAATTTATCGGCCCGGGAAATATAATATCGCAGACTCACTCTCCCGGATGTGCAAAATTCAAGAATCAGATTCATTTGACAGGCATTGTGAATTTAACGTTTGTGCTATAATCGGAAAGGCAGTTCCCCGTGCGCTAACCATTAGCGAAATAGTGCAAAGCAACACCGAAGATGCGGAACTGGGAAAGATAGTAGAAGCGGTAAAAAACGATGACTGGGGTAACGAGATGAAAAGCCGGTACTTTCCATTCCGACACGAGCTATGTACTCTAGGTAACATTGTTTTGCGGGGCTCCAAGATAGTTATACCCGAAACATTACGAGAACGCGTTCTTTGTCTGGCACATGAGGGCCACCCCGGAGAAACTGTGATGAAACGGAGGCTGCGTTCGAAGGTTTGGTGGCCTCTAATCGACCGGGACGTTGAAAGATATGTCAAAAATTGTCGCGAATGTCTTTTGGTATCACGACCAATACGACCAGCGCCTATGGCTCGACACTCCTTTCCGAATAAACCCTGGCAGTGTGTGGCCATAGATTTACTAGGACCTCTACCGAATCACGACTTTGCGTTAGTAATAATCGATTATCATTCACGGTATCAAGAAACGAAATTTCTAAGGAAGACCACCTCAACTGAGATCATCGGTATTTTAGATGAGATCTTTTGTAGACTAGGGTATCCGGAGTCCATTAGGGCTGACAATGGACCTCAATTCATCAGTGAGGAGTTTAAAACTTACTGTCAAACAAATAATATTGATTTAATAACATCTCCCCCGTATTGGCCACAAGCGAACGGAGAAGTGGAGAATATGAACCGTTCCATTTTGAAAAGGCTCCAAATCGCGAATGGTGAAGGTCTCGATTACAAAAAGGAGCTTCAGAAATTTATATTAATGTATAACGTGACACCTCATGGCAGCACAGGAAAGTCGCCATCAGAGCTCCTACTTAACCGAAGAATACGAGATAAGATCCCTTCTGTACATGATATTGATGATAGTATTTTGGATTCAGAAGCGAGAGACTTAGACATAACAACTAAACAGAGAGGAAAGGAAAGAGGAGACAAGGAGCGCGCAGCGAAAGACTGTGATCTCCAAGTGGGTGATATGGTGTTGGTCCGCAATATGGTGCCTCAAAACAAGTTGACACCGACCTTCAGCTCTACCGAATTCGAGATAATCGAACGGAAGCAGAATGAAGTAACGGTTCGATCAGGCGATAGGGTTTTCAGACGCAACATAAGTCATGTGAAGAAAGTGCCAGGTCTTTCAGGAACAGGTTTAGTATTTTAAACGCCTATTGTTTAAAGCTTAATTTCTCTAGCATATAAGATATAACAATAAACTTTATTTCAGAAACAGGAGCATCGTTAACATCGGTCACCACTGAGAGCGATCCGAAAATCTCGAGTCCAGTTGTGGAAGGTAGTACATTTAGGGGATCGCCGAATTTGAGATTGAAGCTGAAGCTGAAGAACATTGGAGGGGTGTGGCGACCTGCACCAGGTTCTCCGGAGAGTGCGGAGAGCGCACCATGCACTGACAGTTCAGAGGAACTATCGTCAGTTGATAAGTGACAGCCGTCTCAACTGGTTGATGTGAACAACAAGTGAATAAATAAACTATTGTTATATTATTACTTCGTTTATCTTTTATTAAACCGTATATACGAGCGTGTGCATACAACAGGGTAGTACACTGAGCGAGACTAGAATGGCAATGGATTATGTTTAGTAGGGGTGAGCTGTTTTTTTTTTTTTTTTTTTGTTGAGTTTATGGAAATCCTATGTCATCATATCACTTATGACGGAAGGAAGTGGCCAGGTCATCAATGGGACAGTATAGCAGACACTGACCAAGCCAGCGTTTTTATTGGAGTCGAAAACAGAAAAATAGGTTTAGGTGGCTTCCCTCCGCAAAGCGGTGGAATAACTTAAACCATTGTGGTCAGTGTTATCCTGAAGGTAATAACCGAAAAAAGGGCAACAACCATAGCATTATGCCAAGCCTAGTGGGACAACACGGCAAAAGGTCGATGCACCTACAAGCTGATCCGCTACGATCGAGGTTTGGGGAAAAAAAGCTCACGGGGATTGCAATTAGGTTAAGTTGGGTTAGGTTATAGTGGTTGGCATACGCCACACGTAGGCCGAAGTCGGCCCATTGTGATACAACATGGATCATACTACATGGATCCGTCTCCTGACAACCCATCAGTGGTTCTGATGAAGCTATAGATTTGAACTTTTTTTATATCTGCTAGCTTACTTAGGTGAGCGAGGTACTGACAAAACCCTCCGTAGCTTCACGACTCACGTCGTTCGGAATCGGCATTAAACTGTTTCGGAATCAGCATTAAACTGTAGGTCCCTTCACCCGTGTTAAAAATAAATCACACATAACATGGGTGATTGAGAGAATCTTGGCTCTGATCCTTCATGGACTGTAATGCCACCAAAGAAGAAAAATCTAACTTAAGTCATCGTAGAAGGGCGCGCCGAGGTAGATCCTCCGGCTTTTCGCAAAAGAGGGACATGAGCAAGGAAGGTGGTGAATTGATTCCTTTTATTCCTCATCCATGCAGCCATGGCAGAAGTCATTCGCAGGTAGCCCTAGTTTGACTACATGTTTACCAATGATAGAGTGACCTGTAGTGACACCCACTAAAGTGCTTAAGGTTTCCCTTTTGGTTGTCACAAGGTCCCTGGTCTGTCCTAAGTTTGGCTTAGACCAGATTTGTTTATTGATAAGGCCGATGTTTATTTCGTTCCATTGAATGTTGATAGCCTCTATGGTTCGAAGTTTTACCGAGCTTATTGGTATTTTTAAATTCCTGAGTGTTGGAAGACCTAGTGTGCTTGGCCTTAACTTGCGAGTTCATCAACCGCGCAGTTTCCTGGAACCCACAGTAGTGGGCTTTGTGTGAGCCGTTCAACCATCTCGTCTAGAGATAGACGGTAGTTAACAGCTGTCTTTGAGTTGTGGGTTACCGCTGCCAGGAACTATATCGCCGATTAGTCTGTGCAAATGATAATTAACGGATATTACTTTAATCCTGAGCCATGCAAGGGCCTCCGTTATCGCTATTATTTCTGCTTGGTACACACTGCTGTGATTTATGAGTCTACATGATAGGCTGAGTTTCAGCTCCTTGTAGAAGACTTCACTACCTTCACCGTCTCCATCTTGGAGCCGTCGGAATGGAGGAATATGGAGTCATTCGGTATGACTTTTCTTTCAGCCCATTCCTCCCAGGATGAAAAGATAACTTCGAAGTTCCTAGTGAACACGTTTTGCGGAATGGTCTACGCCGTGTCCATAGGAGCCTCGAAGTGGTTAAGAATGCTAGTATATCCTTTGTGTGATGTGGGTAGCAACTTGTAGCAGGTAGCAACTTGTTTGCTGAAGAGGTCCAATGGTGGGAGATGTACAGGGTGGGCCAAATATAAGTTTCTTTTTAGAAATGCAATAAAATCAACAAAATTAAATTCTTTCCATGTATTATGGCTCTGTTAGTAAAAACGAACATTCCCATTAATTATGAAATACAACGTCATTCAGGTGGCTGCCTCGCTTGGCTTCGCAGTAGCGCATACTGTTACCCCAATTTTCTGAGACTTTGTTGATGCTTTCGAGCTGTAACTCACGGATTGCTTGGATGATATTGGCCTTAAGTCTTTACATCGTTTCCGTATTGTTGGCATAACATTGGTCCTTCACGGTTCTCTCAAAAAAAAGGTCCAAAGGGGTTAAATCCCAGCCCCGAGGCGGCGAATTGACATCGCCAAGTTGGCTGATAACATAATTAGGGAATTTGGTATGCAAAAGATTGATTGGCGTGCCTTCTTGCATGAACCAGAGGTCGTCCGAATCCATGTCTTCAATTTCAGTAAAAATAAAAAGTCGGTTAACATGTCTCTGTAAGGCCCACCGTTGACCGAAACGTTGTACCCAGCCTCATTTTCGAAGAAAAATGGTCGAATGATGCCACCACTCCACAATCCGCACCAAACTGTCAGTCTCGGTGGCTTCTCGACAATAACATGCGGTTATCCGCCGGGATGAATATGCGCCTCGTCAGAAAAGATGATTTTTCGCCCAAAATCGGTGTTCAACTCAAGCTGCCCTAAGGCCCAAACTGCGAAGCGATAACGAAGCGGATGGACGCGCGCCTTCAAATGCTGAGCCAATTGGACCTTGTTAGCGAATAATCCGAGACTTTTGTGCAGAATTCTCCCCAAGCTAGTGCGTGAAATGTTGAGCTGTCGAGATCGATGGCCAGTTGATGTTCGTGGATTGAGTCCCACACTCTCGGCCACAGCAACCACAGTCCCATCTGTGCACATTGTACGACGACGGTGACCATGAGTGTTGTCCACTAGCGTACCAGTCTCACGAACTTTTTGCACAAACTTGCGTACAGCAGTCACGGTGGGTGCTTCATTGCGGCCAAAACCTTTTCTAAAAAAAAAAAAACGTTTCCAATATTCCCCAACGTAGTTCTACAGTAAGGCGACTTATTTCGTTTCCCGGAGGTATGATACTGACTTTCTGTCAATGAGGCGTTCGCAAGCATTGAAGCAGAAGCGGCTAAAGTGGATCTAAGGGTAAATGGGGACAAGACCAAATATATGCTGTCATCAAAGAAAGACACACAACACCGACGTCTTGGTCAGAACGTCAACTTCGCCAGCTATATTTTTGAAATAGTCAAGGCTTCGTCTACCTTGGCTCGATAGTGACAAGCAGCAACGACACCAGCTCTGAGATAAAACGCAGAATAACTCTTGCCAACCGCTGCTTCTTCGGGCTCAAGAGACAATTGAGTAGTAGAGCCCTCTCTCGAAAAACTAAAGTATCCCTCTACAAAACCTTAATCATCCCGGCCCTCCTCTACGACGCTGAGGCTTGAACGTTATCAAAAGCGGATGAAAAGACTCTTGGGTGTTTCGAGAGGAAAATTCTGCGTGCAATCTTTGGTCCCGTTTGTGTAAACGGAGACTGGAGGAGGAGATTCAACCAAGAACTGTACGGGCTGTACAGCGACATGGGCCTAGTTGGACGTCTTCGGATCCAACGTCTAAGATGGCTAGGACATGTAGAGCAAATGGACATCATCGCTCCGGCCCGAAGAGTATTCGACTCCAACCCTGAGGGACGACGCAGCAGAGGATAACCGCATCTAAGGTGACGCGCACAGGTGGAAAGTGACCTCAACCAACTGCGCGTGCGGCACTGGAGGCGGCTGGCCGAAGATCGGGCCAGCAGAGGAATTCTACCTATTCCAATCGTAATTCTGGCATATATCCCCGTATCCAAATCTAAAATCAAAGCAGCATCGATCCTTTCCTGTGTATTTAATCACATCCCCGGTTCTCGAATATTATCGTTTCATTAAAACATATACTGCCCGGACTGGAATGAAATACAACAGTCTTTCTAGGCCACCAATTACTGGTTCTCTGTTTTCAAATGAAATTAATACGTTTCCTCTCATGATAGAAACAAAACCCAAAATCCTCGTGTCCCTCCCACCAATGTGGTTTTGTTCTTCACCGCAAACAAGCATTTGGAACGAGAAAAAAGTGTTCAAATTCTCGGCATCCGGATTACATCACACAAGTGTCGACAGAAGCTCTAGAATGAACGGACTAACGAATATGCTATGTAAGCCCAACTGTAACCGACAGCGTAAATCCCACGAACACGTGCTCCATACGTATATGGTTTATGGTCATCTTCATAACTACATCCCGTCCCTCGACCATCCAACATTCGAAGATTGTTGTCGTCCCTCATAGAGCAAACAACATTGCACGACATCGCGTGTTGAAGATGATTCCAAAATTGAAAGCTAACAGAGCGGACGTACTCGTAAGTAAGGAAACTGATATAAGCGTCAAATGATAATTCAAGCATTTGTCTATCGTTCAAGCGTTAATTGGCGAATGTCGATTCGAATGCCACCCGGTTGAGTAAACTCCAGATACGTATACTCGTATGAATGTAGTTTGATGGCATTTCAGTTCAAGGCGAAACTATAGATGATATCTAGCGGGGCATAGAGCGAAGATTGATGGGAAGATGAGCGGTTTAAATGGAGATGATGCAGCAAGTGGCACCTCGTTACGAGGCAAAAGTGAGTTGCGGAAAATGCCAGGACAACTTTTTGCTGGTTGTTGCAGTAAATGGAAGTCGTTCGGATTTGTATGAGAGCGATATTGGGGAAAAAATTGGTGTTGAATGCTATGAGATGCTGAAGCGAAGGGTTAAGTCAATCTGATAGATTTCTGCCAGTGAACGGTATGGTTATGTTGTATCGTTCAATATCGTGCCCCTAATTTCGGTCTTCATTTTTACGGTTTTGTCAGTGTTGTTTTTTAATAGTTCAGGAGTCTTGTATTAGGAATAGCAAAATCAGGAGAAAATGCAGAGGAGTATAATCCCCTAAGCATTGACTCCGCCAATGATGACGGTCTATGATAGACCGTGTAGATTTGACCCGTAGAGTCATGGTCGTAAGCATTGTCCTTCTAAGAACATTCCGAGCTTTCAAGTCGTTCATATAGGTGTATGTATGTACATACATATGTATGTTAACACCATTTCCTACTGGATCTGTTTTAACAAAATCATAAAAGCTCACTATTCAACTAAAATAGTTTATAGAGGTATAGAGGTATGACAGGAGTCTCATAGTGCGCTATTACAGGCGCCGCAGCATAAACCATATTTATACGGACTATGCAACCTGCTGCGAAGAGCACAGTGGCACAGTGGGTAGTGTGTTTACCTCTGACGCCAATGACACGGGATCGAATCCCGACACAGCCATGTCATCGAACGTGTTTTCACGGTTGTCATGAAAAGCTTCTCGAAATTCGCCGTTCGGAACGGGCAATAAACTGTAGGTCCCTTTCACCTATGGGAAAATTAAATCACACACAACAAGGGTGATTAAGAGAAGCTCGGCTCTGGTCCTTCATGGACTGTAACGCCAACATATGTACATACATACATGTAACCTTGGCTGAAGTTTTTGCTGAATTTCTTGCTGAAACCTTCAAGCCATTCAGAGGACAACCGCTAACTGACAATAGCAATACTCTGGAAATGACCGGGGAATACAGAATGACGCGAGCTACGCTTCACTTACTTACCTACTTTGATGGCGCTACAGTTCGGGGTGAACCAGGGCCTCAACCAACAAGCCTCTCCAGCCGACCCGATCTTTGGCTAGCCGCTTCCAGTGCCGCACGCTCAGTTGGTTGAGGTCCCTTTCCACCTGTGCGCGCCACCTTAAATGCGATCGTCCACTGCTGCGTCGTCCCTCGGGGTCGGAGTCGAAGACTCTTCGGGCCGAAGCGTTCATGTCGATTCGCTCTCCATGGCCTAGCCATCTTAGACGTTGGATCTGAAGACGTCTAACCAGGCCAATGTCGCTGTATAGCCCATACAGTTCTTGGTTTAATCTCCTCTTCCACTCTCCGTTAACACAAACGGGACCAAAGATTGCACACAGAATTTTCCTCTCGAAACGCCCAAGATCCTCCTCATCCACTTTTGATAACGTCCAGGCCTCAGCGCCGTAGAGGAGGACCGGGATGATTAAGGTCTTGTAGAGGGATACCTTAGTTTTTCGAGGTAGGGCTCTATTATTCAATTGCCTCTTGAGCCCGAAGAAACAGCGGTTGGCAAGAGTTATTCTGCGTTTTATCTCAGCGCTGGTGTCGTTGCTGCTTATCACTATCGAGCCAAGGTAGACGAAGTCCTTGACTACTTTAAAAATATAGCTGCCGAAGGTGACGTCCTGACCAAGACTTTAGTCACTTCTGCTTCAATGCTTGCGAACGCCTCATTGACGTCTCGCTTTGTCCGTCCAATAACGTCAATGTCATCTGCGTAGGCAAGCAATTGTGTAGACTTGAAGTTGATCGTACCTCTTGTGTTGGCGGCAGAGTCCCGCACGATCTTTTCAAGAACAATGTTAAAGAAATCACATGACAGTGCGTCACCCTGTCTAAAACCTTTTTTAACATCAAAGGGGTCGGTTAGTTCACCTCCGACCTTAATGGAGCAGCGAGAGTTGTCCATAGTCATCCTGCACAGTCTGAAGAGTTTGGCAGGAATGTTAAAACATGACATGGCTCTGTATAGCTCGTCTCTATGAACACTGTCATACGCGGCTTTAAAGTCGACAAAAAGATGGTGCGTGTCGAACTGGTCTTCTCCAAGATCTGCCGTAGTGAAAATATTTTGTCTATCGTGGATTTTCCTGGCCTGAAACCACACTGGTAGGAACCTATCAGATTGTCCACGAACGGTTTCAGGCACTTACACAGTACGGCAGTGAGGATCTTGTACGCGATGTTCAGGAGGCTTATCCCTCTGTAATTGGCGCAGTCATAGGGGTCTCCTTTCTTATGGACCGGGCAAACGATACTGAGATTCCATTCATCGGGCATGCGTTCTTCCGACCATATCTTGCAGATGAGTTGGTGCATGTTCCTAACCAGCTCATCGCCAGCTGCTCTAAACAGTTCCGCTGGGAGTCCGTCTGCTCCAGCAGCTTTATAAGACTTAAGTTTCGATATCGCTATCTTAACATCGTCTAGGTCGGGTGGACGGGATTCTCCTTCGTCTTCGTCCATTGTGAATGGTTCGGTCTGCCTGACGGCGGCATTTTGACTATCATCGCCGTTATACAGTCCGCAGAAGTGGTCCTTCCACAACCTCAGCATCGACTGTGACTCCACTACTAGTTGTCCGTGCTCATCCCTGCAGGCTTCTGCTCTGGTTTTATAGCCTTGGCATGTTCGTTTTACTTTCTGGTAAAATTTTCGAAGGTCGTTCCTGCAGTAACATCTCTCCATTTCCTCGATCTCGCGCTTCTCGTGCTCCTTCTTTTTCCTTCTCAGAAGCGCATGCTGCTCCCTCCTTTTCTGTTCATAGAACTCATGGGCAGCCCTCGTCCGTCGATGCAATGTGGCCATGTAGCATTCTGATTCTCTACATGGGCTTGTCTGCACTCATCATCAAACCAGGCGTTTCTCGACGGTGGTGGCTCGAAACCGAGTACATCTGAGGCCGCCTCTCTAATGGCATTTTGACAACGACTCCATTGCTGTTCTATGGTTTCTGCAGATTGCATCGGGACTTGAGAGAGCTTGAGGGAGACTTGATCGGCGAAGTTCCTGGCGGTCTCCTGCGATTGAAGCTTTCCGACGTTAAATTTTGGTGTTCTCACTCGACTCAGTTGATTCCGAGAAATTCGCATCCGTACCTTGGCGAAGTCGATGTTGGCTCCTCGAAAGGTTCGGACATCTAGGATGCTGGAAGAGTGTCTGCCGTCGATCGCAATATGATCAATTTGGTTAGTTGTCGATTGATCGAAAGACCGCCAGGTCCCCTTATGGATGTTGAGGTGTGGAAATCGTGTACTTGCTACTACCACATTATGACCCGCCATAAAGTCCACTAGCCTTAGTCCGTTTTCTGGCGTGGTGTTGTGTAGGCTGTGCTTTCCAATGACCCGTTCAAAGATAGCTTCCCTACCCAGCTTCGCATTGAAATCTCCTAGAACTATGTTGGTGTCATAGCTGGGACATTGCGCATACGTTCTGTCTAGGAGATCAGAGAATTCGTCTTTATGTCGGTCCTCTGTAGGGGCGTGGACACACAATAAACTTATATTGCCGAGATTGGTCTTGACGCGGATAGTTATGAGGCGTTCGCTTTCATACTGGATGGCCCGTCCCATCGCACACCTCGGAGCTCGTTAATGTCTGACTTATAGCAGTCCAAAGAGTTAACCAGTTGTGGGACCCAACGTTTCAGGTGCAGATCCGAAATTCGTTTCCTTTTTGACGTTTGCGGGGGTCGTCAACATATAATCCGTCCGTATCCGAGGCTATTGGTTGTTTCTCAACAAGTTTTTGTTTTACGCGATAGGGATATTAACCCTAAGCGCAACCTCCAATCTGGAGGGCCAGGTTCCTCTTTCCCTAGAAACAAGGGGTCCGGTCGCTGCACACATTGGTTCACTACCCGGCGGGTGCCAGTATAGCTATCCAGGTGAGGCCACGCGGAGGCTGTGTGTCAACTTGGATTGAGCAGGGACAGAGATCGAAGCTGGCGTTTGCCAAGTTAAACGCGATCAACTTCTTTGCTCTCTTTGCTCGCTCCCTTCTCCCCTCGAGCTACGCTTTACGAACTGAAAAATATTGTTACGAAAATTGAATCATTCAAAACAGAGTTCGATCACTGGATTGCGATACACTTCAACTGTTTTCTTGTTTATCCAATACACACTCCACCTCAGATCAAATACATGGGCGCTTCACCTTTATTATAATCTTTGTCTCCACATATGTATGTTACATAATTGTCCACTAGATGGCTTGCTGGCTTCACACTGGATTACCGACTGATCACTGCTTACTGAGTCACTGAATACTGAACGAATACTGAATCACTGAATGCTGAACGAATACTGCATACTGAATGCCCCAGAGGGCGAGCTTTTCCGCTTATAAAGCCGTCGGTCCAATCTTCAACGCCATCAAACGTTGCTCCTTCGGAAGTTTCAGCAGTATGCCGCCGAGAGCTACCATCATTTCCTTTTTAGCTGCATCAGAGCATTCCAAATTTTGACAGCGAAATTCGAACATAACCGGACCGACGGTCCGTAACATTAAAGTTTGAAATGCACTGCTGCAGCTAAAAAGGAAATCATGGCAACTTTCAGCGGCATACTGCTAAATGTCAGAGCATTCCCGAGAACTCCGAAGGGGACGTCTGACGGCGAATATTCGAGAAAGTAGACCGAGGTGGGAGCATTCAGATTTCGGAACTCAATAACGAGCGATCAGTCGGTAAGCCAGTGTGAAAGTAATCAAGTCACCTAGTGAGTTGTAGAAACAAAGTGTGTAATAGCTTGTAATAAAGGTGAATGTAAGCAATAAAGTGTGTAAGTGGTTGGTATAATAAATAAAGTGTGTGTTGAATAAAAAGTCGACAGTTGTAGCTTATCGCAATCCAGTGATTGAACCTTATTCTGGACTCGTATTAATTTTCGTAACATCATAAAACCTCTCAAACCAAATTAGGCACCAAGCTACGGCTGAATTGCAGGAGATGTTCTTTAAAATTTGCCAAAAAATGTTCTGCTCAAACTTTTATATCTTGTTAATACAGCGCCTAGTCTAGAACACGTACGGAGCCAATGGAAGGTTGATGACGGTATTATAGTTCTTAAGCCTGGAAAGGCACCCAAAGTCGCCCAATATAATTGTTGCCGAGAATTGCGAAAGTCTTCAAAGGAAATGTCGAAGAAGAAGCATTCGACTTTAGACCAAGTGCATCGAATACCCGATATAGTCGGGCACTCCAACATAAGCTAATATGGTCGAGTATATTACTTGACGTCTCGCAAGCCTTTGTCAAAGTGTGGCACAAAGGTTTGGGATACAAACTGAGAAAAGTTTTCCCCGAACAACGATGCTCAAATTTTAGTGCAATTATGGCTGGCGTTCCGCAGGGAACCGTAGTTGGTCCGCTGCTTTACCAGCTGTATTCCAGAGACATACCACAAATGGATGGCACTTCGCCGATAAAACTGCAACTTTGACTGTAGGAAAAAAGTCGAAGAATTAACGGCTAAATTACAATATGCCCTGAACCGTATAAGTGACTGGACAAAGACTTGGCGGATCGCGCTGATGAAACCAAATCTTTCCACGTACACTTTACTCATAGAAAAGTAAGTGCACCAGTCGTCTTTGTAAATTAATCCCATTCTCAAACGAGGCATCATATCTAGGTATTATTCTCGACGCGAAGCTCAAATGGAAAGCGCATTTAAAGAAAAAACGTGAGGAGCTTGAATGGAAATATAGGGAAATGTACTGGCTACTAGGAAAACATTCCCCGCTTAGTACTGAAAACAAGCTGCTTTTCTACAAGCAAGAGCTTAGACCTATTTGCGCTTACGGTGTACAACTATGGGGTTGTACCAAGAAGAGTAATTCTTATTATACAAGGGTTTCAAAATATTGCGAGCCGTTGTTAGCGCGCCGTGGTAAATTCGAAACCACATTATTCATCGTGATTTAAACATTGAAAATGACGAAAATGAATCTAAACTTTTCGCCCAAAAACACAGGAATCGACTGGAAGGTCATATCAATAATGCGGCTCCTAAGTTATTTCTTTTATTTTTTTAACTTGCGAATTCCAAATTTTGGTATATCACCACGTTTCAAGGTCACCAGATTCAAGGGTTTCATAGAGATGTATGTGTGTGTATGTACTTATGTGCGCATGTGCGTACCGGAATTTTCGCCTCGATTATTTCGAGAACAACAGATGGTAATGACATGAGATCGGGTTCATTCTAAGCGTAATAATGCGACATAGAACTGAGCAAGTTTTCATCGGTCCAGCCGTTTTTGTTAGAAATCAAATAACTAAAAAATAGGCAAAAAATGAACAACACGTGGTGTTCCCAAGCGGTCCATCATCTAAGTACTAACCGCGCCCGATGCTGGTTGATTGTGGTGATCGGACGAGAACCGATACGTATTGCTCGGACAGTGTTGTGGTTGGGTAAGGAAATGCACACTCATGAGCTGCTCGTGATTGTACACTACCCATCGAGCAAATTTTAAACGCACGCGCTCATGAGTAATTGGCTGTGAGGATTTTTATTTTCGCTCACGAACACGAGTGTGTGTGCTTTTATGGAAGCTCACCCCTGTGCGCACTTCATATGTTCGTTAAAGAAAACGCACACTTATGTGCACTCTGTAGGATGGGTCTTGTTTAACCCACATGTGGAGTGCACACATGGGGTGAGTTTCAATAAATCCACACCCTCGTTCGCGTTCGTGAGCTAAAATGAGCTGTTTTACTGCTCGGGAGTTGTTTGCAGAATGATAAAACATGGAAACATTTCACTTGAACATTTCTATAATATTTTAGTCTAAGATGGCCTCATTTTCTATAAAGTCTAAATTAGAGACTTTCAACAATCGAAATTGCACATGCACGTGAGCAGTTCATGAGCAATAGATTGAATAATGTGCGCACATGAGTGTGCGTTTCCTTACCCTGGGTTACATGGAACGACAGCAAATAGGCGGCTTGATGCCAACAACACGCGATGTTTCCAAGCGGTTCCCCATCTACGTACTGACCGCGCCCCGATGCTGGTTGTTTGCGTCTAAGAATCCTACCGCAGCTAACAAAAAGAGCTAAAGACCTTGACACACAAACAGATCTTCACAAATTATAGCTAAGAACCATTTCGATCACGTTAGCCTTCAAAAAAAAAAAAAAAAAGAAATCATAACCGGATCATTCGTTCAGCAGTTTAGATGCCACAGACAGACACACAGATACCTCAAACTTATACATACACCCCTCTGTTTGCATCGGAGGTAATTTTTCCCACTGGGAAGTAAGTCGTGTGGGCCTTGCGCGTCGCACCTAGACCACTTTTTTTTTATAATTCGCGCAGGTTCGGCAGTCATACTCTTACTATGCTTGTCACACAACCTGAACGGAGTGCAGGTGGTTTGGGTTGTAGAAATTCGTTCACTACTCTCCAGAGGTGGTTGTCCTAGATAGGATTCGAGGGGAACTCGACTGAATTTTCACGTTGGTTGTAGTTCTCAGCAAATTTTCCATGCCATTATGGTGTTATATTAGAATACACATACAGAGTATGAATTTTAAGTGGCCATATACTGCGAGTGTTATGCCTTCATCAGTATTTTGTATTTCTTGGCTATGGATAAACTTTGAACTACAGACCTTCCGCTCGACAGTCGGTAATGTTTACCACTGCACTACGGCGGCGTACCTAAGCCGCACATACTCTGCTAATTGCAGGAACTCTCAATAGAAAGCTGCCTGCTAAATGTGATTACCTCGAGAATGCTAAACTGCTAAATAAGTCAATTGACTTAGTTGTAGTAAAAAAAATATTTAACTCGAAGGATGGTGTTTTTGGTGAGTCAAGTCTCACACTACTATGAGCACGCGCTGTCGGTCCTCATAGTGTCTTTTGAAGATTTTACACACCAACCCTCGCAGAAAAAAAAAACCAAACAAAACCTATTCACCTGTCGATGTTGAGGTCTAAGGATATACATATGTATGTTTATCAACACTGAGCGGTATTGTATAATGAAATCCCTCTACTCCAACTGCTCTAGTAATTAACTGCCAGCTTGATGACGACACTTCATATCACGTCGAACCATCACCCCCGGGAATGGCTCCATTCATGGCTCATTAAAAAATTATCAGCCGCTCCCGCGCACCAATTTCCCTTATTTATAATTCGTGATCTTAATTCAAGGGTATCGTTAACAGCGTTTACACATTGCGTTAATTACCACACCAGGCCACAACGCTTGGAAATCCCTACACACACGTACGTGGAACTTCACGTGAAATCAGAAAACCTCCAAGCGATGACCGAAAATCCCTGGAGCATTCTCCATGTTATACAAATACTTGCTTGGAAAACACATAATTCCATAATGAGATTTCAGCACATAGTATGTAGCTTGCTCTCCGTTCCAGCCATTATTTGGTGTGGGAAAATGAGGACATTAAGTAGCAATCAAACAAGGTGACCTCTCTCGCGTGTCCAATCTGTAATAATATCAACAACCGGTGATTTGTGTCAACAATTTAATCACGGCTTCACTGAATCGGTTGCGACCATTCGAGGTGTCCATGGATTCATTTCCCTCAGGTCGAATGAATGGAAGGTTAACAGGATGTAAGGAGCAGTCATTAGGATCGTTTTACTTTCGTCACTAGTCGTAATGAGACGAATGACGAAAGTTTATCAAATTAATTACACAGGTGGGACTCGCCAGGGCTATCAATGAAACTGACTGATGAGAAAGTCATTCCAATTGCAGGACGTATACACTTGGTATTCATCGAGGCGTTGCATCTTCCCAATTTGTAATTGACCTAACAAGCACAGTCGATAATAAAATAAGCAGTACGCTATGCCATAAGCTATAAGCCGTAAGCCGTAAGCCGCACACGAACGATTTCATTCGATGTAATTAAGTATTTAGCATGCTGTCAATGGCAATTAGCTTGTAAACGTTTTTTATTACCGTCATTATCTTCAGTTCAGGGAGGCGTCAAGTGGGGTCCACTGAGCGAGCAAACATTCGTAAGATATCGTTGAAGCATTTATAGAAGTGTGTCACCCATTCTAATCAATTGGACCGTGAACTTGAATTTCTTCGCAATTGGTCTTGGTTCCGCCAGTTCAATAGTTGCTCTGGCAATGACAGACCGCGGTGATTATGGTAGAATTAATCATCAGTATGATACTGTCTGGAGCGCTAGTGAGACCTGTTATCAGCATAAGGCATATTGCTCATGAATGGATTATTAGCTCGGCAGAGGAATTAGATTCAATAGAGAACCTTAATCAATTGAGTTGGTAGTCATAAGCTTATTAGGTCTCTAACCATAGACACGTATACTAAAATTCAGAAAATCCTTTGTGGTCATTGGCGTTTCCTTCTTTTCTCAAAAGATGACACATAGTTGGACATTGATGGAAGTTGAATGAAATCAGTCTAGAACAAGATTAAAATCCAGTCTAAAACTGAACATTAAAAATTTTAAAGAGTTATCTGGCACATGTACCTGTCAACCTTCGAGAACAGTTTCATATTAGGAATGATAAGCGGATTAGGTTAGCCCCTGATATGCACTGTATTTATAGCTTTGTAAGTTGTTGAGAGATTTCAGTTGCTTGTTTGCTTGGTAAAAATAGGTGGAAACGATTGAGACACATTCAGCAGGGAGTCTTAATACAACTTAAGCGGACTGAATCTGTCGGTATGTGGTTTTGTGGACTTGTGATTTATTATTGGCCTACAGTTCGCCAAGATAATGGAGAACGACCCTGTGTACCCGATAGCTACAGTGATCAGTGTAGCTTGTGAAAAGACAGATAAGAAGTATTAAGAAAATGTAAACGGAGACTAACTAACTCACCCAAAACAGCCCGGCAAACACTGGTTCGCGACCACGCTGCTTAGCTAAGCTCTCTGCCGCGTTTTGTGCTGTCCAAAGACCGTGGCAAACGCTGAACAGGCAGGCAGGCAAATGTGTAAAAAAAAAAGAAGAAAAAAATAAACAAAACATGCTTTAGCCCTTCTACTTGTTAGTTTTAATCAAAGCTAAAAAAAAAAAATAAAAATTAGTCAAATAATGAATGACTTACTTACTTACTTGTCAGGCCAGCGATCCATGGAGGATCTGAGCCTGAGCTATAGCTGCCTTCCATCCTCGACGGTCCCGGGCACGCTGCTTCCAGTTATCAAGACCAAGATGTCTTACATTCGCGATTAGTCGACGGATCTTTGCCTTCCGGACAACATCCACATATTTGTACAGCTCGTAGAGCTCGCGGTTGTGTCTTCTTCTCCATTCACCTTCCTCACAGACAGGACCAAATATCCGGCGCAGAATTTTTCTCTCGAAAGAACCCAAAATCAGCTCCGCTTTCTTGCTTATCGTCCGGCTTTCGGCTCCGTACGGCAGGACTGGCAGTATGAGCGTTTTGTAAAGCATGACTTTGGTCTTTCGAGTGAGGAGTTTTGACCCCAGTTGTTTGGACAAGCCGAAGTAGCAGCGATTACCAAGGGCAATTCTATGCCGCATCTCCACGGTGGTGTCATTTGTGGAATTTACGTTTGCCCCGAGATAAACAAACTCCTTAACTACCTCGAAATTGTAGCTGCCAATTGTTATATTTTGTCCCAGGTGGTGAGCGACGGATTGGTTTTTGCTTGACAGCATGTATTTCGTTTTGTCCTCATTGATCTTAAGACCAACTCGTTTCGCCTGTTCTTCAATCGCTGTGAATGCTTCCACAATGCCACGGCGAGAACACGCGATGATATCGACGGACCTGTTGACGCCTGCCCGTCGCATTATCCGCTCCAGCACCAGGTTGAAGAAATCACATGACAGCGCATCTCCTTGCCGAAATCCGGTGCATGATTCAATCGGTTCCGAAGTCCATGAACCTAGTTGCACGGTGCATCGCGAATTTTTTAGCGTGGCGCGACACGAAATAGCGCGAATAGAAAAACTCTTGAACCTGCGCGAGTCTCTAAACAAAAAATTAAAAATTTGATGGTAAGCCATCTGAGACTGCGGCCTTGGTGTTCTTCAGCTTCAGAATAGCTGTACCGAATTCTTCGATGCTGGGTGGGAGGACTACTTCAGCGGCTGGAGTTGGGATTTCCTCAGTCCCTACCACTCTCTCTTGGTCATGCTCGTTAAGCAGCTGCTGGAAATGCTGCTTAAATACATCCACTATCCCCTGCGGGTCGATGACAAGATTACCCTTGCAGTTTCGAAGAGCCTGGGTGCCCTTTTTGAAGCCTCCTGCAAGGCCTTTGGCTTTCTTGTAAAAGGCTCGTGTTCCAAATATCCAAATATCAGTCTCTCATCAGAAGTAAAAATAATCATGCCTCACGATAAGCCTAGGGATGAATGAAGCCTTTAAATAGTTGAGAAGCCAAAACTTGAAGCGAAGCATATCTGAACGTTTTCAGAACTGCACCACAACGAATTTATTGGTTCTCAGAACAGTTTGTTATTGTTGTCAACCTCCTTTGCATCGCCTTATCATGACTTTAAAAAAAAATCAAAAAGACGCAAACTGAAAAGTAAACAATTTGAAGGTCGCCAGATTAGCTCAATCGCTTCGTCTTGGTTACAGTCTACCACCTTATCGCAAATATTTGCTTTCATTCCTTTTATTTTCCAAGAGATAGAGCGCAGAGTTTCGTTATGAACCAAGGCCACAGACTGGCGTTTCTATTCATAAGGATTTGTAGTTAAATTGCTTTATTCGTATCTAACGCCTTGATGCACGGCATACGTCTCATCTTGGTGAGGGTTAAATGTACAAAATGTTCAAAGAAAAATTCAATAAAAAATGCTTTTAATACATCAACCTACCTTTGTATGAACAAATATAAGTTTGGCTAACTCTCGTACTTCGTCTACCTTGGCTCCGCAGTGACCTGGAACAACGACACCAGTTACGAAATCAAACGCAGAATCACTCTTGCCAATCGCTGTTTCTTTGGGCTCAGGAGGCAATTGAGTAATAGAGCCCTCTCCCGAACGACAAAGTTGACTCTATATAAGAACCTTATCATCCCGGTCCTGTTGTACGGCGCAGAAGCATGGACACTATCAAAAGCGGATGAGGAGGCCCTTGGTCAGTTCGAGAGAAAGATTTTGCGCGTGATTTTTGGGCCTATAAACGCAGACGGGGGATGGAGGAGAAGATTCAACCACGAACTTTACGGGCTGTACAGCGACATGAGCCTAGTCAGGCGTCTACGGATTGAACGCCTAAGATGGTTGGGCCACAGCTCCAGCCCGGAGAGTCTTTGAATCCAACCCCGAGGGACGAAGAAGCAGAAGACGGCCGCACTTAAGGTGGCTCACACAGGTGGAAGGGAACCTCAGCCAACTGGGTGTGCGGCAATGGAAAAGGCTAGCGAAAGATCGTGCTAGATGGAGGGGCATGTTGGTTGAGGCCCAGGTTCACCCCGAACTGTAGCGCCCACTAAGTAGAAGAAGAAGTCTCGTACTAACACCCATTAAAGCCGGCTTGTATCTTTCAGCCACTTGCCATACAACGTCAAGGCCACAAAAATGCTGATGAAGGGTTCCAACCAATGCGGGAGTCCCCTTGTTTAGTCCTCTTAAAAATCGCAATGAAAATCACTTGCCTTAATCCTGCAATAAAAAAGGACTTTCAAACCCTCGCATCGTTATCAAGATGCACTAACCAAGCAGCACCCTCGTGCTTATCCTAGAATCTATGTACAAATAAATTAACCTGACAATACTGCAATTGGAATCCATATCTTTTCACCCCCACTTAAAAAACCGCCACCTGACTTTGCACAAACTAGAAAAGATGAACACGAACCAAACGGGATGTCCTTCGTCTCCAGTGAAGCAAGAACAATGCACAGCAATTTCACTCCCAAGAGATGTAATCTATATTAAGGGTAAACACCAATCCTTGTCCAGGAATCACTTTCGTAAGCTTAGAGTTGTATCTCTGAACGAAGGTTCGTGTCATTTGTCTGTCGTGATCCCAACCATTGACTCGTGTATGCTCCGAGTCAAACGCTCAAGTGTACAGCGTTCCTTCAGCAAACCGTCGCCAAACAGCACCCAGGATCTGTTTCTAATTGCATGTGCTTAATCCTTGAAAGAAAGGAGGAACTTCAGTCCGAAACACATTCATCTTTTAACGTTTTTCTCATTTGTTTCATATTTTTGTTTTGCTCTTCATTCCAGGTGGAGAACCGAGCTCTGCGGCTACGTGAAGTGGCAACGGCACTACAGTATCAGGACGATATTCAACCATCAGCTACAACGCCACCACAACAACGTAATTACGGTGCCGATAAGCCACAAAAACAATATATTTTTCACCGGCAACAAAATGGCATCGCATCCGGTGGTAATAGTGAATCGGCAGTTGGTGTTGGACACGTACCACCACGTGTCGGCGGATTGGGATTGAATGGACTAATGCCGGCAGAGGAGACTTCACCATCTGGTGGTGGTACTGGGTTAGGTGCTGTGGCAAACGGGGAATGGGAGTACTTTGATGAAGTTGGCTACATACGTGGTGGTGCATTGAGACCTGGAGAGGATCCGTATATTCGAAATCGCTTCAATCAGGAGGCAAGTGATGCGTTACCCAGCAATCGGGAAGTTCCAGATACCAGGCATCCCATGTGAGTACTATTGCAATTTGTATGCTTTATACACAGCGCCTCGATTCGATTTTTTGTTCCCAAACCTGATCTAGCGTCTGCTATACCTTGGAGTTTCCACTCTTCCATTCACTATTTAATCAAATCTAGAACCAAAATATAACTCAATCGAGATACAATGACACAGGACGAAATGGCGATAAACTCTGAAACTTACCTCCACATTACGTGTACTGTAGCTCTCAAAATATTTACACATGAAGTGTGAAGGTATAAAGTTTCACAGCTTTGGTCTGGTCTTCAGGGGCACTAGCACGGTCCCATGTGCTCTTCGAAATCGAATTCAGTACAGTATCGCATATAATGTACTCGCATTCCACACAGGGATTTCTCGACAAAGTTTGGTTTCGAAAGTTGTCTCAAAAGCGTTCGATGAAGAAACAACCTTTTTAGTTGATGACTTGTCCTCGATATTCTTGCTGTTCCTCTGAGAATTACATCTTCACGCTCTAGATACACCAAATCCGAATTGTGCGAATTTCCACACAATTACGGTGAGGTTTTAAAATTCATAATTCCCATTCGAACGATCTGGGAATGACAGAAACGAAATACCAATCTTTCTCGGAAGAACGACTTTTGGAAAATGAAAATTTGAAAATCTGAAAAACTCGGTCTGTCAGTCAAGCAATATTGCAATGTTGCCCTGTCCCGCAGTGGGAGACATCGGAACTTGTCCGCCGATTATGTCGGAAGCTGCATCAACTTTTCCTTCACATTCCACTGCATCCCGTAGCGTTGGGCGGACATTGATGACAGAGGAATGACAAGTTGTCATTAAAATGAAGAATATTGTAAGCGTCATGGCTCGTCATAGCCACCGCCAGTGACGTTGGCATTCGAACATTTGAATGTTTTTTTCGCATGTCATTTCAAGGACTTTTGCTTGCTCGTCGACCGATGGTGGAAGAGAGCATGGATGCGTTCTAGATCCATCTCACCGAGAATATTTATAATTCCTGCTTCGCCAAGCGTAGATTTGTGCTTGTTTTGTTCTTTCCTTTTTCGTTTTTTTTTTTTTTTTTTTTAATGAGTGCGAGATACGTATCTCCTTGATCTGTATTTGTTTTTCTATTCATCCACCGTGACCATGATGACAATCTTAGGATACAGTGCTTTGGTTGGATTATGTTCATGTGCTGCTTTTGTAGAAGAGGATATTCGGTTTTAAAGGATATTCTTTCAGTAGATAATGAGCATGGATAATGAGATTCCACATGCAGTTTATGAATGGAATAGACAGGACGGAAATCCTTTGAGCTCACCATCAAGCGATGGTGGCAAAGTGGATTTATAAGCAGTAAACGAAGCATGGCCTTTAAACTATCTGATTTTATGGTGGCCTTGCGCTGGATGTAACATGTTACATATTATGAAGTAGCTTATAGCTTTAGTTGAGTAAAAGTCATTTGAATTATAGTGGACCGTTGGTAGGTCATCTTTGTGTGGCTTTAATGCAGGGTTCACTTTGTAGGAAAAAAATCGTAGGATGAGGCTACGTTCCCCTAGCTGCTTAGTTCGATATCTTCTTGCCATTCTGAATGTGATTCCACTATGCCTTTCTCACAGAAGCATTCGCCCCAGACAGGACCAGGTGGCCATCACTTGGCGCCAAATCGGAGCTTCTATTATACGCATTGCCCTCATGGGACACATTTCCTCTTCTGGACGATTGCTTCCTTCAAAACATCAAATTATTAACAGTACAGGTCTGAATTGAAGACTTCTTCTTAAGGAAGCAGCTGGCAGTAGATGATTCCCTGCCAATCCCACTAAGCAGCAGAAAACCTTTCTGAGACTCAATCTTGGCTATTTTTTTTTTTTTTTTTGTTTTTGAGCTGGTGCTAACAAAGAGTATTGCAACCTGTGTAGATCTATTGTGCCTGCTAGCCAATCAGGAGGAGTTTCTCCACTTTCTCAATTAAGTTAAGAATGTTTCGCGGTAGGAGCTGAGATGATCCCCTCAGGAGTCATAATTTCACCACTCACTTAGGACAGAGTCGACACAAATTTTCAGACGAGAGAGTGGTGGTTCTCTGACCACAGGGTTCCGTAAGGTAGCTGGCCAGTCTTCTGTAGTAATAGGGTATCCGTTCAGGGGCCGTATAAAACTTTTCGATTGGCGGAGTCCTTGAACGCTATTCTAAAAGGACAGGTACTACGATTTTTCTCTCTTGTCTAGGAAAAAGTTAATCTTAGACTTGGGAATAACGCAGAAAAGTTCAGTACCTATGGACCTTTCGCTGGAATCTTTCCTAGCCAGTTGATCGACGATTCCATTGTCTTTAATGACCTTGTGCTCTGACACCCTGCGGTGGCATCATGATATTCCTTAACGGACTTTGAGTTCGTGCTACACGAGCTTAACGCTTTGAGTCTGTTTGACTATCAGAGAGTTAAATGGTGGTTGTATGTATGTTGGCGTTACAGCCCATGAAGGACCAAAGCCGAGCTTCTTTCAATCACCTATGTTGTAGGTAAAAGGGATGCGTGAGTCGAGAAGCTTTTTCATGGCAAGTATATGTATTATGGGGGGTTTTGCCACTACCCCGCCGAGGAGGCACGCCGCGATGTTATCGGGATCCGAACTCGCTCATCGTGCGTCACAGTCCAATACACTAACCACTGAGCCACGGCGCCCTCATTTGAGAGACGAGCAAGGCTGTATCTTTCTCCTCATTGTTAACGGGACTAGGACTGCCTTATTTGGGTTTATCGATAAACCTTCTCTGCCACACCAGTCAGAGATAGACTGAAGTACAAGTTGCAAGCATTCACAGGCAGAAGTTTCGCACCTGCCTGCAACAATAACTACTAGGTCATCGGCATATCCGATGACTTCGTAGCTATCGACCAGAGGAGGGGTGAAACATCATAGATAGTAATGGCTACTACACTGCAAATGCTAGTGTGTTAAACAACACGCAGCAACTGTGCCATTCGACACATTTTAAGATTAAGTTGGCAACTTAACACGTTTGATCTTTGAAATTGAGATACTTATTCGTGTTGAAACTACAACACGTTCTATTGCGTGTCATGAATAATAACACCTTAGGTGTGTTGCAGCGACACACTTATGACTTTTTAGAACACTTTGGATCAATCAATCAAACAAAAGACAAATTTCCCAACTATGTATGCCGCCTTGCCAGAAAGTAGTAGTTTACACATCGGACCCTCAGCCCAGTGATCCGAGTTCAAATTTCAAGGTCCTTCTTCTTATTTTTCGGCGCTACAGTTCATGGCGAACCTGCGCCTCCTTTAAAAAACCTCTCCAACTGGCATGGTCTTTCGCCAGCAGTCTCCAGTGCCGCACGCCTAGTTTGTTGAAATCCTCTTCCACTTGCGTGCGCCATCTTAAATTTGGCCGTCCTCGACCGCGACGCCCCTCGGGATTGGATCCAAATACCTTCTGAACCGGAGCTGTGATTTCCATGCGCCCTACATAACCTAGCCACCATAAGCGTTGGATCCGCAGACGCCGTAAAGGGGTTGGCAAGAGTTGTTCATGTCCACATCTATGAAGATACTTTCGATTAATGATAGCCGCTGTATCCAGGAGAAACTGCGAAAGATGTTTTTGATGTCCCTGTCTCGATAACGGGAATAAGCCTATGCGTCCACCTCCCCTTTGTGGAGGCGTCCCATCTGGATTGCCACATTGCTAAGAATGTTGCCGTTCTTCTACTCTTATACGCTTGGCCTGCTGCCGGTAAGACGCTTGTCTGGTTGAGCTCATCCGCCAGGATGTCGATGGGTAGCATTCCTGAAATGACGAACGTTGCGCCATCTGAGATGGTCCTAAATCCACTGATCGTCCTTCTTATCGCACAGAGTCTATGGGCTGACTTAATCATCCGGTTCAGTCGTCTTACTGCAGCCCAAATTAGGGCAGTGTACAGTAGAACTGAAGTGACTACTCGTGAGAGTAGGATTCTGAGCACATAGCCGGGCCCGCGTAAATTTGGGAGCATTCGTATGAGTACGAATGAGTCTCGATGGCGTATCTTATGTGTTCCCTAAAGGAGGGCCTTATGACCAGCATAACCCCAGATACTTCACTGAATCCTTAGAATTGATCGTCTGATATCCGACTAAGAAGCTCGGATATTCCACCTTCTTGCGGCTGGATATAAGCACAGCCTCCGTTTTGTGGGCCGCTAGTTCCAGGCCGGCATTTACAAGCTAATCATTTACTTTGGAGATAGCTGTGTTTCCGTAGCCACCTCCAGTTCCTCTATGTGCTTGGCGGCTGTGACAATAGCAGTGTCCTCAGCTAAACTGATAACTCGCACACCTTCCTAAAGCGCTAATCGTAAGACGCCACAATAGAGGTCCAATATTTCTTCTCATCTCCTTTCCATCTCTTTCCTTGTATGGCGTCCATGGCGATGTTTGTTACAGATTCTATGGCGTCGACCGTTGAACGTCCTTTTCTGAAGCCGTATTGGTGGGTTGACAGAGCACCATTAGCTTCCGCCACCGCCAGTATTCTATCGTAGATATCCCGTTCAAGTATCTTCCCTAGTGTGTATGTATGTATGTATGTTGGCGTTACAGTCCATGGAGAACCTGAGCCGAGCTTCTCTCAATCACCCATGTTGTGCGTGATTTCAATTTCACATAGGTGAAAGGGACCTACAATTTTATTGCCGGTTCCGAACGGCGAATTTCGAGAAGCTTTTCATGACAATTTTACTACAGAGGCTTTTGTCAGAACCCCTCTGAGGAGAAACACCGTGAAAAACACGTTCGATGTCATGGCTGTGTCGGGATTCGATCCCGAGTCATCGGCGTCAGAGGCCAACACACTACCCACTGCGCCACGGTGCTCTCAAAGTGTGTCCAATAGACAAATTTGGCGATACGAGGACGGTACTCCGGGTGGTTTCTTTCCTTTTGGCAGTAGTACCAGGTGCCGCAGTTTCCACTGTGTGAGGAGGACCCCCTCTTATAGGCTTTTCCAAACGTGTGCTGGAAAGCGTCTGGCCTAGCCATAATCGCCGCTTTGATCACCTAATTTGGAATCCCATCTGGTCCGGGTGCTTTATCAATCTCTACCTCAGAAGAGACAGATTTATGGAGTTCCTCTAAGGTAATTAGAGGAATCTCCACAGTGCTAATCCTCGCCGTGCTGCTGCTACTGACCGGTTGTCCATGTAGGAAGAGGTGTTCCACTATTTGTGTGAACACTTCAGGGTCGGTAATCGGCGGACCTCTATTGCTTTTTATCCTTTTCGTATATAAGTTTTGCCCCAAGGGTCTATGTCGGCCTCCTCGCAAAGTGTTTTAAAGCACCTTGCTTTGCCTTCCTTGATGGCTTTTTCCAGCTCACCTCTCGCTAGCTTGAATTGGAGAAGCCGTTCCTGGAAGTCTGGCCATGGGTCCGGGTCGCAATTGGCTTTCTGGAAAGGTTGCATATATGTAGTTGGGAATTTCATCTTTGTGTGTATAGTTGGGAAATTTCCCATATTGTGTGCTTTTATAGTAACACACTTTAAATTGCATAAAAAAATTACTACACACCTTTTGGTGTGTTGAAGTTACACACTTACCGTTTGCAGTGTATGCATTTCATTAAATTGATTTTCAATAAATAGAAATTGTTGTTTATCAAAACGAGCAAAATGGAATATTCGCATTTGCATTCCCATCTCGATGATTTGTAAATATTTATAGTCAAGCGAAGAGATAAAGCAATTTTTCACTCTCTTACCTGCTACCGCATTTCACTTTGGCAAAGTTCGATGAGTTGTTGATCATAAATTTTAGAAGACACCCGTCCAACATTACACCGAACTAGATTGTGACTTATTCAAATAAGGTATCGACCCCTATGCAAAGATAGATACATATATCATCAATAACGACCCAATTCTACTTTCATAAATTCTGGAAAAACGTGCAAACGATAAACTAGGCCTCCTACCTTGAAACATTCAAACCCACCCCACCGCCCTTGCCCAGCAAATGACAATGCTCAACAATCCTCGAAACCTGATTCCATTTTTCAACTTCAGTTCCGTCCTCCTTCAGTACCGGATCAGGAATTTATCGGGGAACATGTGATTTATAGCAATTCCTGTCGATTCGAAGGTAGTCGAAAGTAGCACGATACTCGTACGAGTATCTGCCTCTTCATCTATAAATTTCACAGATACGAATGCGTTATGGTAATTAAAACAACACACAATTGTTCATGTCCCAAATGTTCTAATTAAACAATTCCGCAAACAACATTGTTAGCATAAGGAATTAATTACGAGTACAATGGCACTGTGTCAGTACCAGTCTCCGTCAAGTCGTTGGTCTTCTATGCTCCCTGGTGCTCACTCTTCCTTGACACAGGATAATATCCGGAACGTGTGTTTGGTGTCTGAAATTAAATTACACACTTAGGTGTGGTTCGCCGTTGATTACTTATATTAGGCACTTCCTTCATCTCTCATTCCTCGTCCCTTTTCATCACCAAAACAGGATACGATTCCATTTGATCTCTCTTGGCTCCTCGACCGCAGTTCGTTTTCACGTTTTCGATTCGATTCCGTGACACTTCAATCTTTCCCCGATAAGATCCTTAATTTAGCGAATAAAACCTTTCTCTGTCCCCTCTGTCATGGGATTTTCGTGATTTTTCCTCATCCTCGAAGGACCTGTATTTCAGGGTTGAGTAGTACGTTCGACCTATACCCAAGACCCGGACGTTCGTTTTTCCTTGTTGACATGTCTAAATTGAATGGAGTTCTCACGGACATATCAATTTTGCCTGCAGAAAGGATAGAATCTTGATGGCGAACCGATGGTGGAATCAAAAGGCTTTCTGCGGTTTTGTTACGGGTAATAAATCCACGTCCATATATTCCCTGCGTAGTTTGGCCAGGCGATAGGGCACTGGTCTCTAATTAGGTACCATTGACATCTTCTTAGGGACGTCTTCGGCATAGAAATCATTTGTATAAAAGTTAATGTATCGCATAAAAGAGAGACAAACCAAAAAATAGATCTAAAGAAACAGAACAATAAGGTTAATGGGAAACATGGAGTGAACCATTCGTTGAGCCACGTCATCATTGACGGCCAAACAGAAGGAAGACCAATAAGGGAAGCACTCGGTAATCGGGTGTCTTATGAATTTGGGAGATTGTCGAGGAAACGGTTAAATGTAGATCAACGAAGGATAAAATTGATTCGTTAAGATGCGACTAACAAACTCGGCCGTTGCGTGGATATTTATCTCGAAATCGTAGTAGAAGTAAGGGTGACCGGAACTACATGGATCGCTAGAGGAGGAGGAGTGTCGTTGGCGATAAACAGAAGTGGGTCGAGGGATAATGGTGATGAGAGTGGGCTTGGTTTTTGAAGTTTGGGTAGAGGAACTTTTTCGATAGAATGCTTTAGAGACAAGTACGAAAAACATATTCCCCCTTCGTGGCTTTGGTTTTAAGAGTTCGTAGAGGTTTTACTGCACCCCGGAGTGCTTTAATGTTCAGTTCTTAGTTTCCTTCTGCTGTTTCGTATTCGAGGCATTAAGTTGTGTAGAGAAATTGTTTCGAAAGGTCAATAGAAGGTCAACAGGAACATATGAACTACTTCCTGAACAGCAATCTAAGTGAAGTCAAAGAAAATGCGATATATACGAGAAGCGATTTTAGGCCAGCATGGGAAGCAGGACGGAACAGAGCTGAATTTGCCTAATTCTATCAACACTCGACTACTTTTTTCATTTTTTTTTTATCGAAGGCTTCTGCTAGCTATTAGAGCACTCAGACGCAAATACTGGTCCATTATGCTCCAGACAGATACCTTCTTCTTCTTTGGTGGCGTTACAGCCCATGAAGGACCAGAGCCAAGCTTCTCTCATTCACCCATGTTGTGTGTGATTTATTTTTCTCACAGGTGAAAGGGACCTACAGTTTAATACCGATTCCGAACGGCGTGAGTCGAGAAGCTTTTTCATGGCCAGTTTACTACGGGGGGTTTTGCGCCAGAGTCCAACACACTAACCATTGCGCCACGGCGCCCTCAGACAGGTACCTTACATTAATGAATTAATTTATGTATAAGAATGAGCTTCAGTGATGTAGAGCTAAGAGATTCGGCACACACCACGTCGGTTTTGCCCAAGCAAAGGCGGGACAATCACAGAGAAAATGCTTTGCAGTGTCTTCCTCCTCGCAACATGCAGCCCAGGTAGGCATCTCCCTCATGTGAAGCACGTAGAGATGCTTGGCAAAAGTGTTATGGCCCGTAATGACTCCCACAAGTCTTCTACAGCGAATTCTCCTTAAGGACAGGAAGAATGCTGCGGATTACTTGCAGACATCAGGGCATAGGCGCTAAGGGTTCTGTATGTTAAACACACAACCGTTAATATAGCAATTTACCGTGAACTCAGGTAGGCCTAGAGCAGGTTCAAGGCCTGAGAACCTCTCCTCTGAACCCATTCTGGCGAGTTCGTCAGGGATCTCCTTTCCTGGGTCCCAGAGTGACCTGGAACCCACACAAGCCTTAGTGAATATAGTTTACCGACTCTGTCCAAGTAGGTCTTGAGTTCATGCACTAATTTGGAGCTAGTTAGGGGGTTGGACACAGGTTTGAGTGCAGCATGGCTGTCACTGCAGACGTATATGCTTTTCCCTTCCACCTGTGCTTTCTCTAATTGAAAACCAGACGCATATTTTTCTGACGAGAAGTGCAGTCGGATGTTTTCGCGCTCAAAGAAAACCCCAGCTCCGGACCCCACCTAGACCTTGAGCCATCCGTGAAAATGCGAATACTATCCTTTTCAGATTCAGTATCCAGCTAGTGCCGGTCCTGATGCCATGGAAACTCGACTGTGAAATTACAGCGCAGTAGGATAACCGGTGTCAATGCGTCAGAAGGCATGTCCATGAGACAGGAGTCGTAGGACATTTCTTGCGCAAGCACACTGTTATTCCTGTGCGAATTGTACCAAAAGCCATTTCTTGAGACGAGACATGGCTATCACAGCACACCATCTGATGAATATACATATATATTAAGGGGTGGAAGGCTCATCATAGCATCTAGAGCAGGGCCCGGCGTACTGGGGAAAGCCCCTGTACAGCTGCGACAAACCGTTCTTTGGAGTTTGGTGAAAGAGACTACAACGTGTTTGCGTGTTAGCCTGTTCCACCAGTCAACCAACGCATATGAGATTATCATTGCCACGTAGATCCAGATGATCTTTTCCGGCGATAAGCCGCATGTTTTGCCAAAAGATCCTTGGCATTGCCAGAAGGGTGACAGGGCTTTGGTGGTTTTTGACTCAACATGCTTTGACCTAAGAAGCTTGCTATTTGAGATGAATCCCAGGTACTTAGCTTCCTTGGATACCGTGATGAGAGTGCCTTTTAGTACAAGCTGAGTCATGTCAGTATTTTTCCTCCTTCTCGTGAACAGAATGACATCGGTCTTAAGAGGATTAACCGACAGCCCATTTCTTGTACACCAATCATCGATCACATTAAGCGCTGCCTGTGCTTTGATATCGACAGTCGCTAAGCATGAACCGACAGAAAGAATGGCGACAACATCCACATAGGCCTGGGCATACATGCCAGATGTATTGAGAGCATCGAGCAGATAGTAGCATGGTGGTCGACTCTCCATAACAGCAGAGACAGGACGCGAAGATCCTGGCGGTCTCTTGTGATTGCAGCCTCCCGACATCAAATTTTGCTGGTCCTACTCAACTCCGCTGTGTTCAAGATATCTCCATACATATGTACCTTGACTTCAACAAAGTAAGGATCTGAGTCAACATTGGCTTCTCGGAAGGTTCGGACATTCAAGATGCTGAAGGAGTGTCTGGTGTCGATCGCAATATGATCGATGTTAATAACAAATATTTGATCAGGAGACCGCCAGCTCCCCTTATGGATATTGAGATGGGGGACCCGGACGGGGTGTCGTGTTGGCTGTGCTTTCCTACGAATTGTTCAAAGATGTCCTCCTTACTCAGCTTCGCATTGAAATCGCCTAGAATAATCTTGGTGTCATTGCTAGGACATTGAAAAGTCATCTTTGACTCTGTCCTCTTTTTCTTCTGTGACGGCCTGAACACATACCAAGATGGTGTTCCCGACGAACAACAAATCCGCATCCAAATAGATGTTGTTTGTTCTCTTTGTAGCAGTTTCCGTAGTAGATATCACAGTCTTTCATCCCATCGTACTTCTTTGAGTGCGGTATTGTCTGCTCAGTAGCAGTTTAGAGCTTTTTCTAACTGGTTTCCAGAGGGCATGGGCTTGGTCATACAGGGTAAAGTTGTTGATTGCTCTCAACCTGGCGAGATGCCAGCAACGATCCCTGTTTAAATGCCCGGGTCAAGTTGACATACGGCCTCCTCGCGGCGCCCTCTGGATAGCCTCTTCAACAACCGTTGGGAGGTGAACAAACGTATGCAGCGACAAAACCCCGACCAGAATGGCGGTTGTGCGGCGGGCTAACAATCCGCCCACGTAAAAAAAGATAAGTTATGAATGAGAAAGATGCCTCGGATACACGGATGGATACTCGACGACGACAACGCACGAAAATGGAACCCGATTTGCGAGTATGCTCCTGGAATGTCAGAACCCTGTACACTCCCGGAGCTGCTCATAAACTGGAAGGAATCCTCACGCAGTACAAGGCGGATATTACTGCGGTCCCGGAAATACGCTGGATAGGAAACGGTATGATTAGGAAGAAAAATTGCGACATTTATTACAGCTGTCACAAAAGGTTGCACTTACTGGGATGCGGATTTGTCGTGGGAAAGCGGTTAGGGTCGAAGGTCATCGACTTTAAACCTATAAGTGATCGCCTGGCTGTGATCCGCATCAGAGGCAGACTTTATAACATCAGCCTTATATGTGCACACGCCCCTACCGACTAGGCTGAAGACCCTATCAAGGAGAACTTCTATGACCTCCTGGACAACGCCTACGGAGCTTGTCCGGAGTACGATGTAAAAATCGGGCTCGGGGACTTCAATGCCAAAATCGGTAAGGAGAACACCCTTGGCGGAGTGATCGGAAGGCACAGCCTCCACGATACAACAACATATAACGACTTCCGACTCGCTGACTTTTCGACAGCTCGTAGTGCGGTGATAAGAAGCACAAGATTCCCTCGCAAGCGAATCTATACAGCAACCTGGCGATATCCGGACGGTCGAAAATCGACCATGTGCTCATTGACGCAAGGCACTCGTCAAACATCCTGGATGTGCGAACATTCAGAGGGGCAAATGTCGACTCTGACCACTTCCTCGTAGCAGCAAGATTCAGAGCTCGACTGTCCAATGTCAGAAAGTTGCACCAGCCCATCAAGAGGAGGTTTGACATTGGGCGCCTGAGCACACCGGAGGTTGCCAGAGTCTACAGGGAGCAGCTGAGCGAAAGACTCTACGGTATGCCTACGTCGAACACAAATGCCAATAATATGTGGCTGCATTGCCGCTCAGCCATTCAGGAAGTAGCCGAAACCACCTTAGGATACCTACCACCCACGAAAAGAAACCCGTGGTATGATGGCGAGTGTGAGCAGAAAAAGGCAGCAATCGACGAGGCGTACCAAAAGGCGCTGCAGAGGAAAACCAGGGCAGCGCAAGAAGAGTACCGAGCCAGAAGAAGGGAGGAAAAAAAACTACTGCGGCAAAAGGAAAGAATCTTCGCAGCCTCCCAGCTCAAGGATATCGAGGAGTCTAGGGATAAACATAAAATACGAGCCTTTTCAAGAAAGCCAAAGGCCTTGCAGGAGGCTTCAAAAAGGGCACCCTGGCTCTTCGAAACTGCGAGGGTAATCTTGTCACCGACCCGCAGGGAATAGTGGATGTATTTAAGCAGCACTTCCAGCAGCTGCTTAACGAGCATGACCAAGAGAGAGTGGTAGGGACCGAGGAAATCCCAACTCCAGCCGCTGAAGTAGTCCTCCCACCCAGCATCGAAGATGTCGGCACAGCAATTCAGAAGCTGAAGAACAACAAGGCCGCAGGCTCAGATGGCTTGCCATCAGAGCTCTTCAAGGCTGGCGGCGATGTTCTGGTAGGGAGCATGCAGCAGATCATCTGCAGAATTTGGGAAGATGAAAGCATGCCCGGCGACTGGAATACCAGCTCTGTATGCCCCATCCACAAAAAAGGCGATCCTACCTCTTTGCCAGAACTATAGAGGTATATCCCTGCTCAATGTCGCATGCAAGATCCTGTCCAGCGTATTGTGTTAACGTCTAAAACCATTTCGCACCGCACTAATCGGCAGCTACCAGTGCGGCTTCCGGCCCGGCAAATCAACTATAGACCAAATTTTCACACTTCGACAAATCCTGGAACAGACCAACGAGTTTCGAATCGATACACACCATCTTTTCATCGATTTCAAAGTCGCATACGACAGCATTCATCGTGAGGAACTGTTTGGGGCGATGGCCGAATTCGGGATCCCGGTAAAACTGATCCAGTTGTGTCGCGCCACTCTAAAAAACACGCGATGCACCGTGCAACTCGGTTCTAGGACCTCGGATCCATTCGAAACATGCACCGGATTTCGGCAAGGAGATGCGCGACGGGCAGGCGTCAACAGGGAAGGCACTATCTTTTACAAGTCCATCCAGCTGCTAGGATACGCGGATGATATCGACATCATCGCGTGTTCTCGCCGTGGCATTGTGGAAGCATTCACGGCGATTGAAGAACAAGCGAAACGAGTTGGTCTTAAGATCAATGAGGACAAAACGAAATACATGCTGTCAAGCAAAAACCAATCCGTCGCTCACCACCTGGGACAAAATATAACAATTGACAGCTACAATTTCGAGGTACCTACCTACCTCGGGGCAAACGTAAATTCCACAAATGACACCACAGTGGAGATCCGGCATAGAATCGCCCTTGGCAACCGTTGCTACTTTGGCTTGTCCAAACAACTGGGGTCAAAACTCCTCACTCGAAAGACCAAAGTCATGCTTTACAAAACGCTCATTCTGCCAGTCTTGCTGTACGGAGCCGAAAGCTGGACGATAAGCAGGACAGCGGAGCTGATTTTGGGTTATTTCGAAAGAAAAATTCTGCGCCGGATATTTGGTCCCGTCTGTGAGGAAGGTGAATGGAGAAGAAGACACAACCGCGAACTCTACGAGCTGTACCAAGATGTGGATGTAGTCCGGAAGGCAAGGATCCGTCGACTACACTGGCTCGGCCACATCGAGCGCATGGACATCAACGCTCCACCTAAGAGGGTCTTCGACTCCGACCAGCAGCGTGCCCGGGACCGTCAAGGATGGAAGGCAGCTATAGCTCAGGCTCAGATCCTCCATGGATCGCTGGCCTGATAAGTAAGTAAGTACTAACTGGTCTCCCGCATCCGGTCTGTTAAGGGACCTAGCATTCCAAGTATTGGACTCCTGTCCTTTTATACAAGGCCTTTGCCATATGAGTGCACACTTACCCCGTAAAATAAAAACGTACAAAGCTGTGTACACGGAAGATGTAGTCCAAAATGTCACTTTTCAAATGCGCGTTCGTTTGACAGACTCGGACCAGTGCTACCCAATATATGAACATGAACCCAATATTTAATGTCCACGTCTTTTTTTAGAACTGTGGGCTAGGTCATCTCGTATATTACTTCCTTCATCCATTCGATGCATGAGTCGAGTCTCTTGCTCGGTAATTTTTAACCTTTTGTTGCGTACACTCTTATTGTTAGTCAGTTTTACCATAATTTAATTCTCTACGGGGGATTCCCCTCGATATGCATAAATAATTAATTCAGCGCTCGAATTAATTAAAAACGAATTCATCGTAACAATACATCGATGGAGTTAAATGTGGCTCCCGCTGATTAATAATTTGTCCAACAGCAACCGATTCTATCAGGACAGAAGCTCCTATTAAATCGGCTACGGTTTTCAGGAATAAGGACTTGGAAGGTTCGTTTTAAAAACAAATGGCAGTTATTGCCATGTGTTTGCTCCGCTCTATAAATAATATCTAATTCAGTATTTAAGTGTAGATACCTCCTATCAAATCAAAGATAGTATGTATATCATTGGCAGCTATTTCCCTCCACAAGGAAGTCCCTAAAAATGCCATCAACGACGTGCTGTAGTATAGCTTATTTTAAATCCAACACCAAAAAAAAGCAAACTATACAAAAGCATCCAACAATACAAAGGATTACACATGTCCCGTATCCTTTAAATTGTCCGAGGAAACGATAGAAATTTTACATGCCAGCGCACCACGGATAGATGTCATCAGGGATAAAACCCTGAGAACATATGCCCATACATCCATGAGGAAGAAGGTCCTTTTCGAAGAAAACCCGAATTTAATAGCCCTACTCCCACGGTCAATTGGATGCGATAATACAATCCCAACAATCCCTTACTTGCTTTTGGATTTCACAATTTCACAGGATTTATTTGCCTACCCAGATTGAGATTGATCCGTGATGGTGTTTGTCGATGCGTATGAGTATTCGGGTGCCGATGCTTAGATCAATTCCATTTTGAGGGTTATAATAAACTTAATCAATAGTTTGTCGAACGAGCAGTGTATGGCATGAATGGGATACACCATTCCAAGAGGGAAAATTAGGATTCGAAGCACGACTCGAGAATTTTGTATTGATGTCGGGGGGCAAATGGATTTTAGAACTACGCTATAAAAAAACCGAAAGCAAAAATATTTTTCAATGACATCGATATCGGGCCTACTTGACACTAGAAGAAACCTCATTCAAGGACAGATTCAAGAACTTACTCCTACGAGCGTAATGAGTATATTCAACTGTAACTAATCCGAAGTATTTCTAAAGAGTTGAGAGCGCCGCCGTGGCTCAGTGGGTTGAGTGTTGGCCTCTGACGCTGATGAAGGATCGAATCCCGACAACAGCCATGTCATCGAACATGTTATCATGGTGCTTCTCCTCAGCGGAATCCGGACAAAACTCCCGGTAGTATAATTGTCATGAAAAGCTACTCGGAATTCGCCTTTCGGAATCGGCAATAAACTGTAGGTCCCTTTCGCCTGTGAGAAAAATAAATCACACACAACATGGGTGATTGAGGGAAGCTTGGCTCTGGTCCTTCATGGGCTGTAACGCCACGAAAAGAAGAAAGAAAGAAGAATGTCTTATAGATTGTAGCCAGATTTTACTTACTAAGGTGGCGCTACAGTTCGAGATGAATCTGGGCCTCAACCAACAAGCCTTTCCAGCTAGCACAATATTTGGTAGTTGTTTTAAATGTCGCACGGCCACGGTTTCTTTCCACCTGTGTGTGCTACCTTAGATGCGGCCATCCTCTGCAAAGTCGTCCCTCTGGGTTAGAGTCGAAGACTCTTCAATCCTTACGTTTTACAAACCCATCTACATAGCCATCTTAGACGTGGGATCCGTAGACGTCATACTAGTCCTGTGTCGCTGTACAGCCCGTACAGTTCGTGGTTGAACCTTCCCCTCCACTCTCCGTCAACACAAACGGGACCGAATATCGTACACAGAATTTTCCTCTCGAAAACACCAAGGGCTTCTTCATCCATTTTTGATGAGTTCCAAGCCTCTGCGCCGTAGAGGAGGACCGGGATGATTAAGGTTTTATAGAGGGTCACTCAGTTTTCCGAGAGAGGGCTCTGCCCTTGAGCCCGAAGAAACAGCGGTTGGCAAGAGTTATTCTGGTCAAATCTCTGCGCTGGTGTCGTCGCCGCTTGTTACCAGTGAGTCAAGGTGGACGAAATCCTTGACTACATCAAAGTTATAGCTGTCAATAGTGACATTCTGGCCAACACGTCGGTGTTGTGCGTATTTCTTTGACGACAGCCTATGGTTAGTTTTGCCCGCACGATAATTTCAAGTGTGACGTTGAATAAAACACACGACAGTGCGTGGCCCTGTCTGAATCCCTTTTTGACATCAAAAGTCTCAGTTAACTCCTTACCGACCTTAATGGAAGCATCGATAATTTTTCATTGTCATCCTGCACAACCTGACGAGCTTGGCAGGGATGTCGAAAAATAACATGGCTCTATATAGCTCGTCACTATAGACTCTGTCAGACACTGTAGCCAGATCTAAGGGTGAGAAATAATTCTCGCATCTGTAGAAGAAGCCTAGGTACTTCGCAGCATTCTTGGAGACACTGAACATGCGGTCGTTCCAATTAGGATTGTGAGCAACACACATGCCCAGTATGGAAAGCTTTTCGGTTTCTCAGATGCATGGCACTTGCATTGTCCATGGATACGGGCTAGTTATTCGCTTCAACGACAGGAGAAAGCATTGTGTTTTGAATGCATTCAATTCCACTCTATTCTTTTTACCCCATGCATCGATGCTGTCGATGTCGGGATTTAATGAGCTTAACATCCGCTGCCGCTCACTGTTTATAACCGAAGAGCAGGGTCGTAAAGTAGTGAGCGAATATGAGAAGCTAAGGGTAAGTGTACTGTTTTCAGCGAAGAAATAGATTGGATTAGAAGTGGCCGACAAGAGATCATTTAAAAAAAGAGTGTAGGAGACAAGACGGAACCCTGAGGAACACCAGCATTTAAGAAATGGATGTCAGACTTGAATCCGTCCGAACAACTTGAATTGATCGATTCGAAAGGTAGCTTCTAATCCATTGAAGGAGAGACTCATCGATCCCGAAAGTACGCATTTTCGACAAAAAGGCCAAACCCTGTCAAAAGCTTTCGAAATATGCAGTGCAACTATTTTGCTTTCACCTGCTTGGTGAAGATATGCCATAAATCATCAGTGGATCTCTTGCTACGGAAACCGTACTGTCGGTCATTGAAAAGTTTCCATGACCTTGGAAAGAAGGGACCTTAGTGCAATGGGTCGGCAGTTGGAGGAAGAAGATGATTCGCATTTTCTGAATATAGGCTGGACAAATGCTGTTTTCTACCTATTAGGAAAGAGCCCAGAAGAGTAGGAAAGGAGAAAGAGCTCACACTGTGGTTAAGCCAGCGTAGAAGAATACCTCTTCAGAATTATGGGGGCAATTCCATCTGGACAAGCGGATTTATGTATGTAGAGGTCTTTAAGAACCCTTGCGGCTGTACGAGTGCGGAATTGACGCACTCTAGTACTGGCGGAGACTAAGTACAAGCTGGGAGCTGGGAACTGCGAAGTGTGCAGCAAGTGTGTAGGTTAGCTTTGTCTAAGGAGATGACAGTTTAAATGTCATTGTGGATGAGCGTTAGTATAGACGACGTAGTTGAGTTTTTTGTGTTTTTTATAAACGACTAGAAACTTTTGCTACCTTTGGGCCATTGAAGGATTTTACGCCTTAATTTTTGATCGGATTGGAAACCAACCCGTCGAATGTGGGTGTTGTACTTTTTCGGTTTTCCTCAAAACTTTTTGCCTCTCCCTGAGCCTAAAAGCCTCTTTGCAGCTCAAATCAAACCACGTATTAGCCTTTGGCCTGGTGCTTTTAGTCTGACTAGGATAATATCATCGGCATCCACGTCGTTGTCGAGGAAGTACAACGGCCTGTTAAAGATCCGAAAAAAGTCGTTAAGGCCGCACCAGTTGGCTTTCTCGTATAGCCCTAATGTTCTCTTAAGAGCTTTTTCTTTAACTGGGTGGTGGGAGTTCGAGAATTTAGCTGATATCACGCATTGGTCGGACGAGCCTGGAGGCGACAATACATCGACCGTGTATTTGTTAGGCTGGGAGGTAAGAAATAAGTCCACCGTGTTGGTACTACGACAACCAACATCGAAGATGCGCAACAGGTCATTCACAAGCTGAGTTTCATCATACCTTCCTTCGCGTGTTGTCTGTCCAAAATGTCGAAGCCATCGAGAACCATTGAAATCGCCCGCTGATTCGATTTCAGTGCGAGTGAATAGGGAAACAATTCTTTGGATGAAATCAAACAGTGCGTCCATTGCGTTCCTGTCTAGGTTGGAGCTTCTATAAAGAAAACAGTAGTGAACGGAGGGCTTGCGTAGTGAATTTAAGCAGCTGGTAAGCAATATCACTTCGAACAAAAATGGCGAGAACACGGTGAGAAAGGAATAATGGCACTAAGCTATATCCAGGAAGACTAAAGACCTTTCATCGTCCTGTGATTCACATAGTGCCAAAACAGCCGGTTTATGGAGGGAAGCGTGGACAGGACATACGTGGAAAATAAATTCTTCCGTAACCCAAGAATGTTGCAAAACTGCCCATAAAAATCCCTCATCGATACTCCCAATAACCAATTCTGGCCTCTGCCACTTCATTTCCGACTGCCACTCTTCAGTGTGTACTCGATTGATCGAAAATCTTGTCAACTGCACCACATTTTGGGCGTGCCATTGAATCTAATTTCAATCCCTCCTGGGGTTATTGTGCATAAGAAAATTGGTTTTTCTCTGAAAACTTTTCCACCTAATCAAATAGAGTTGAATGGGGGGAAAATAGAGAGCGAATAAGGCAAATGGTGCAAGAAATATTTGCTCAAAATAATATGTGTTCCTGTGCGCCGCCTTGAGGGATTCTTTGCTTTCCTTTTCTACATGGAGCAGGTTATTACTTCCGGTTGAGCTGAACACAAATGCATAGAATCCTCCTGTATCGATTGCGAGCTGTTGGCGTTTTCTGTGTTTTCTTATGTATACATGGCCGGGTATTTGATGAAAGGAGAAATCATGCTCGTAAGGATGACACTATTATGGCGGAGGAAGGAAAATGGTGATTTTCTTTTGGTTGCGAAAGTTGGTCAGATGCATACAAAGCAGAGCTGTATTCGGAGATGAGCATTAGCCATAAGCTTATAACAGTCTTGACTGTACACCTATAGAATATGATATAACGAAGAAGATGACACGACTTTATGTGCAGCTTTAAGCGATACCAGTTGTGTTGTCCCAAATTGAATGGACGAACCTGAGGACAACAAGAACAAGTGTGACAATTTGGCTCTCTGTATGTCATTCAGGAGAAGTATTTCATCTCTTGTTTCATAAAATGTACATGCATGACCAAAGGCAACGACGTTCATATGATTGATCCATTAATAGGTATGGCATAAGCCCATGTCATAGGCTTTAAGACACACCCTATGTCAAAACAGCACATTTTCTATCCTGTCATTTGCTTCGGTCAAGGCTCACAAGGGGAGAAGGGAGCGAACAGACAGAGCAAAGAAGTTAATCGCGTTTAACTTGGCAAACGCCAGCTTCGATCTCTGTCCCTGCTCAATCCAAATTGACACACAGCCTCCGCGTGGCCTCCCCTGGATATCTATACTGGCACCCGTCAGGTAGTGAACCAATGTGTGCAGCGACCCGACCCTTTGTTTCAGAGGAAAGAGGAACCTGGCCCTCCCGGTTGGGGGTTACGCCTAGGGCTAACATCCCTATCGCTTAAAAGAAAAATTTTTGATCAGAGACAACCAATAGCCTCGGATATGGTCGGATTACATGTTGACGAACCCCGCAAACGTGAAAAAGGAAACGAATTTCGGTTCTGCACCTGGAACGTTAGGTCCCTCAACAGACCAGGTGCAGCCGAACAACTGGTCAACTCTTTGGACTGCTATAAGGCAGACATTACCGCCAGGCAAAAAGCGGATGAAAAACTGTGATATATACTACGGAAACTGCTACAGAGAAAATAAACAACGCTTATTCGGATGCGGATTTGTTGTTCGAGGCAGACTCAGGAAAAAAGTCTTAAGCTTCCAGTATGTAAGCGAACGCCTCATAGTTATCCGCATCAAGGCCAATCTCGGCAATATAAGCTTACTATGTGTCCACGCCCCCACAGAGGAGAAAGATGACCGACATAAAGACGACTTCTATGACTTCCTAGGCAGAACGTATGCGCAATGTCCCAGCTATGACACCAAAATCGTTCTAGGAGATTTCAATGCGAAGCTGGGTAAGGAAGCTATCTTTGAACGGGTCATTGGAAAGCACAGCCTACACAACACCACGTCAGAAAACGAACTAAGGCTAGTGGACTTTATGGCGGGACATAACCTGGCAGTAGCAAGTACACGATTCCCACACCTCAACATCCATAAGGGGACCTGGCGGTCTTTCGATCAATCGACAACCAACCAAATTGATCATATTGCGATCGACGGCAGACACTCCTCCAGCATCCTAGATGTCCGAACCTTTCGAGGAGCCAACATCGACTCGAGCCTTTCGCAGCTTTTACACTGATTTTGTCATTGCCTGGTGAAGTGCTTATTTTTCTATTACTAAGCATATGTTGAATCCAGTTGCTTGTGGTGTTGTCTACCCCTGTGCTAAGGATGCAGCGTTGTAGTTAGGTGTAGTCGGTGTTGTCGAAAGCACCCTGGATGTCAAGAAAGCAGCCTATCGCAATTTCCTTGCTGATCCAGGATGCTCCTGAGGAGCATACCTAGTTGATTTCCCAGGCTAGAAGACATATTGGTTACTTAGAAGTGGTGATCTTTTCAGAGCACCTTCCCTTACATCCAGTATCCTATCCAGTTTCTTTTCCATAGTTTTTAGGAAGAACTAAGTAAGGCTTATCGGTCGGTAAGAGTTGGGCAGGTCCATAGGTCTACGGCCTATCTAGTACTATCTATTTCGGCGCATGTTCGTTCTGGACGTTTAGGGATGTACTGCTGTATCATCTCTCTCATCTGATTTTGCACTCTGCCTTCCTTAATACTTTTCAATTACTCGGTCCATTTCGGCTCGCCGCTACAGGAGATCAAATTGGTGCGGATTAAGGCTTCGTCTGCCTCCGCTCTTTTCTTGGAAATCGACGCACGACCGTCCTCGAACATCTGAGCAAAAACTCGTAGGCTAACCAATTATCGGGTCAAAATGACAAGTTAAGGTATAGTACTCGTCAGATACTTTTAAATCCACTGTTGTACCCCCGGATTTTTTGGCGGACTGATCAGCAAAAGCTGTTGTGCTTACCCCTGGATACTCTAACTCGTTGATGCCCAATTTCAAATTATTTTTGGCCCAAGTGAGATCGCTACCAGTATCGAGCAAAGCCGTACACTCTTGATCGCACACTTCACCCTGGTGTCGTAACGTCTGGAACAGTCAGCCTATTGACTTTAGCACTCGTCGTCGCCCTGAAGCTCTGCTTTCCCTCAGTGTAATTTTAAGAAATATGTCCAAAGTTGGTACACTTAAAACAACGGGTGCATTTACCCTTACTTGGACAATCTGCTCAATTGTGGGACAGAGCATTACAGTTCCTACATAGCACGTTTGTACCGTCCTTCTTTCTGGATGTTTTCGAAGAGTTCTTATACGCACTTAGGCTTCTAGAGCGCGCTTGCTCGGTCTTCATTCGCTCATACGACTTGAGTGCATCCTTGAGATCGTCCAACGTGGTTGCTTGATAAAGGATAGTATTGCTGATCCCTGGTTATGACTGCCGGCTTCTCTCTCCTCTTTATTTCTTTTGTCATCCACGTTGCCGTCCACATGCATACAGGCGCCTAAAATTAGAGCTGATACAGTGTAGACAATAGATGAAGCTTTTTTGGTTCCATATGAAACTCCAACAATAATTTTCTCCATCTCTTCCAGGTGCCGCAAAAAGAAGTGGCGAACCGACTTACCCGAGACCAGCGTCATCATTACGTTCCACAATGAAGCCCGTTCAACACTGTTGCGCACTATTGTCAGGTAATCCCATCCAAAACCACGTAGTGATTTCATGTAGCAAACGTCAAATCCTTCTCCTTAGTGTTCTGAACCGAAGTCCTGAGCATTTGATCAAAGAAATCATCCTCGTCGACGACTTTAGCGATCATCGTGAGTTACCCCCCATTCATCCAAATTCAATCGGCTGACTCACTTAGTCCCATTTCAGCTGACGATGGTTTGGAGCTAGCGAAAATCGATAAAGTCCGTATCCTGCGTAATGACAAGCGTGAAGGTCTCGTTCGTTCCCGTGTCCGTGGTGCTGACGTTGCCGTAGCCGAGGTGCTTACCTTCCTCGACAGTCACGTGGAATGTAATGAAAATTGGCTCGAACCCCTATTGGAACGTGTAGCCGAAGACCCCACCCGAGTAGTTTGTCCCGTGATCGATGTCATCAGTATGGACAACTTCCAGTACATTGGTGCTTCAGCCGATCTTCGTGGCGGATTCGATTGGAATCTAATTTTCAAGTGGGAATACCTCGGTGCTACGGAACGTGCCGCTCGTCAGCACGATCCAACTGCTGCCATTCGAACGCCCATGATTGCCGGCGGACTGTTTGTCATCAACAAGGCGTACTTTAATAAATTGGGTAAATACGACATGGCAATGGACGTGTGGGGTGGCGAAAACCTTGAAATCTCCTTCCGCGTATGGCAGTGCGGTGGTAGTCTAGAGATTATCCCTTGCAGTCGAGTCGGACATGTTTTTCGTAAACGTCATCCGTATACGTTCCCCGGCGGAAGTGGCAACGTGTTCGCTCGCAACACCCGACGTGCTGCCGAAGTCTGGATGGACGACTACAAGCAATATTACTATGCAGCAGTACCATTGGCCAAAAACATTCCATTCGGCAAGTAAGTTAAAACATCGATTAGCATCTAAGTGGAAGCCAGTGACATATGTACACTCTTGATTCGTAGTATTGCCGACCGACTCGCATTGAAGGAGAAACTCCATTGCAAACCATTCAAATGGTATCTGGAGCACGTCTATCCTGATCTACAGGTGCCCGACACTCAACAATACGGACAGCTTCGTCAAGGACCAAACTGCTTGGATACACTCGGTCATTTAATTGACGGTAGTGTAGGTGAGTCATGATTGATAGACGCACTTTGTCACCTAACCCGGCACTTTTGCCTCATTTACCTCTTTCAGGTATCTACCAGTGTCACAATACCGGTGGCAATCAGGAATGGTCGTTAACGAAGCGTGGACAAGTCAAGCATCATGATCTCTGCCTGACATTGGTCACATTTGCCCGAGGCTCGCAGGTGATAATGAAGATATGCGACGAGTCCGAGAATCAAATGTGGACACTACGCGACGGTGGCTTAATCAAACACTCGAAGATGAATATTTGCCTGGACTCGCGAAACATTCACGAGACGGGCGGCATATCGGCGGAACGATGCAATTCCGCGCTGGACAGTCAGCGATGGACTTTCGTGACAAAATTTGCGTGAACAGACTGACAATAGGAACCCGACGTCATGGTACTCGCTAAATGGATTTAAAACAAGAAAACAACTGAAAAGCGGACATACAGATGTGCGGAAGTGATGGAGTGTGTACGTTGATGACGGTAATGATGATGAAGAGGATATGACGGTGTCCGGCATGTCCTTGTTGTGTGAGTGCTTGATATGTTTAGTATATTAGTCTATCCGAGTGGAGTCTGTTATTTTGTGATGTTTGTTTTCGCTAAAGCAACTTCAGGACGTTTCGGTTTATGGTCCTCCAAGGAGTAGGCCTCTTATCCAGTTTTCGTTTTTCTTTGATTTCCGTTTTATTTCCCTCATCACTGATTGGATGCAAGGATATCGAATTTGCCTTTTCTATTCTACTCTTCTTTGGTGTTTTTTATTTCTTTTATTTTCTGCTTCGTTAATGACCCATCAAGAACGTGACGCGAACTTGATGACGGAAATCCTTGCGGAAGTTCGTCCTATTAGGTACCTTCTTTGTGTATCTTTTTTGTCTTATATTAATCCGATTCGAATTTATAGGTATGTTATACCAGACGTGATCAAGTTTTCCTTTCTTGTTTTCCTGGTTCTATCCCTTGGTTTCTGGAAAAGGCGCAGGGACAAGTTGTTGTTTTCTTTTTGTTTGATGAAACCAATGTTTGATTCAATAAGTGAATGAAGTAGAATGAAGTACACAAAGAAAAAGTGTAGAGTAAACAGGAGTGAAAGAGGATGACGAACGTTAAAGTTAATATCTAGGTATGAAAGTAATTAAGTTTGTGGACATGTAGAGGCGTAGCCTGAACGCTGGATGTACTTAGTCGTGGTTGCCTGTTCAGGGCTATCTTTTGTAAATAGTGATATTGTATTGTATTTAAATCTGTAATTGTAATGTATTGTTCTTTTGTTTTTAAATTGTAGAAACTGTTTAGCATTAAGAGGATGAAAGAAGGTAAGTAGAAGGAGTAGAATCTCAAAATTTTACAAAGTCTTAGCACAGCATTCAGTCTATAAACCGGGTTTTAAGTAGACAACTTAGTTCTTACTTGCCTCTTTTGTACCATTTGAAAAGAAGCTCTTCAAAAAGCTTTTTCTCTATCCATATTGCTACCCTTCTTGCAGGTCTTAGTAGCAAGTGTATCAGTTTAAGTCCTTTAGCTAGGCCTAAAACATGAACAACAGTCGAGGCTAGACTTGTCCTCTCTGCCCTTTCACGCTGTTTAAATGGTTTTCCATACATCGTACAGTAGCTGAGATTGATTCTAAGTAGACCTGGGCCTATCAGTCAGTAGCCTAAGGCTGTGCTAACATGACTTCAGATAGCCTTTTCGAAAAGTCTAATATGAGAGCTACTGACGAAATCTTTTATGATCTCATTCAATATTCTTCTCTTTTGTTAAGGTAATCGAGAGCACCTTTCTCGTTAGTAATTGGAACATGCGGTATATCCTGTTTATGCTGATGTCGTACGCGTAGGACTATAGCATCTCTCTTACTTTTTTGTTCTTTGATTTTCTAATGTCTTTTCGACAATATACCGATTCCGTCCAATAACTTCTGCGTCCCTACGTAAAGATTCCTCAAAATGTCGTTAATATATCCACATCCTTTGTTGATATTGATAGATTCCTTAAGGTCATTCTTCTTCTTCTTCTTAGTGGGCGCTACAGTTCGGGATGAACCTGGGTCTCAACCAACATGCCCCTCTAACTAACACGATCTTTCGCTAGCCTTTTCCATTGCCGCACACTCAGTTGACTGAGGTCCCCTTCCACCTGTGTGCGCCATCTTAAGTGCGGTCGTCCTCTGCTTCTTCGTCCCTCGGGGTTGGATTCAAAGACTCTCCGGGCTCGAGCTGTGGCGTCCATTCGCTCTACATGGCCCAGCCATCTTAGGCGTTGAATCCGTAGACGCCTTACTAGGCTCATGTCGCTGTACAGCCCGTAAAGTTCCTGGTTGAATCTTCTCCTCCATCCCCCGTCTGCGTTTAGGCCCGAAAATCACGCCCAAAATCTTTCTCTCGAACTGACCAACGGCCTTCTCATTCGCTTTTGATAGTGTCCATGTCAACTTTGTCGTTCGGGAGAGGGCTCTATTACTCAGTTGCCTCCTGAGCCCAAAGAAACAGCGATTGGCAAGAGTGATTCTGCGTTTGATTTCGGAATTGATGTGTTGTTCTAGGTCACTGCGGAGCTAAGGTAGGCGAAGTCCTTAACTACCTCGAACTTATATCTGCCTATACAAACGTTCTGACCGAGACGTCGGTGGTGAGCGTCCTTTTTTGATGACAGCATATATTTAGTTTTGCCCTCGTTTACCTTCAAACCAATTTTCGCCGCTTCCATCTCAATACTCGCAAACGCCTCTTTGACATCTCGCTGCGATCTACCTATTATGTCAATATCGTCGGCGTATGCAAGGAGTTGCGGGGATTTGAAATAGATTGTGCCTCTTGTATTGGCCAGTGATTTTTGCACAATCATTTCCAATATGATGTTGAAGAAATCACACGACAGCGCATCGCCCTGCCTAAATCCTTTTTTGACATCAAAACTATCGGTAAGGTGTTCACCGATTCGAATGGAGCAGCGAGATTTCTCCAAAGTCATCCAGCATAGTCTGACGAGTTTAGCAGGTATGTCAAAGGTAGACATAGCGTTGTATAGCTCGTCTCTAATTACGCTGTCGTATGCGGCTTTGAAGTCGACAAATAGGTGGTGAGTGTCGACTTGGAATCCATTGTTTTTTTCCAGGATCTGCCGTTGTGTGAAGATTTGGTCGATGGTGGACTTCCCTGGCCTGAATCCGCACTGATTAGGACCAATCAGCTTATTTACAAAAGTCTTCAGGCGTTCACACAAAACGGGAGAGAAGATTTCGTAGGCGATGTAGGCGCAATTAGAGGGGTCTCCTTTCTTGTGGATCGGGCATACGATGCTGAGACCCTACCAATTGGGCCAAAGGACAATACTAAAATCGCGTTTAACAAGACAGGATAACTGTAGTAATTTTCCTTCCATTCTTCTTCTGACTAAATGCTTGCAAATATTAATTTTTGGCGATAAGATCCCTTAGTCTCCATGTTAATTTTGAAAGCTTTATTTAAGAGTATTTGTAGGATGTACTCGAGATAGCACTTAATGTGATTCAAACAATAATAAAATTACCATGACCATTTGCGTCAATTATAACTTAAAAGGGCTTCCCTCTAACTTTTTTATTAACTTGACCTTTCCATCCAACCTATACTGCCTAACACAAGTCTGACATGATAGCCCCATGAACAGGGGAATTTAAGAATATTTTTGAATACATTTTCCCCTGATTTAAATAAAATCTGGGCAACAAAACAACGAGGTCATTACCGCCACTCTTTGTTCCTCTTCTTTCAAAATTATAATGATTAATTTGGCATCCCACATTGAATATGCTGCTGTCTACCCACTCAGCTCTCAGTAAGACACGCAAGTAATTTTTCGAGTTCCGTACCCAAAAGAGTAAAACTAAGACTACTAAGGCTTCGCTGTCCGTCCGTCCGTCCGTCCGTCTGTGACCAGGCTCTATCTCATGAACCGTGATAGGTAGGCATTAGAAATTTTCATAAATGATGTATTTCTGTTGCCGCTATAACAAAAAATACTAAAAACAGAATAAAATAAATATTTAAGGGAGCTCTCATGCAACAGACATGATTTTCATCCAAAAAATCCCCTTGGTCACATACTGACCTAAACTGACCCAAACTTCCGAGCTTTGATCCCTATTGTGTCTTTGATGTATTAATCCTAGCTTACTTACTTACTTACTTTGATGGCGCTACAGTTCGGGGTGAACCAGGGCCTCAACCAACAAGCCTCTCCCGCCGGCCCGATCTTTGGCCAGCCGCTTCCAGTGCCGCACGCCCAGTTGGTTGAGGTCCCTTTCCACCTGTGCGCGCCACCTTAAATGCGGTCGTCCTCTGCTGTGTCGTCCCTCGGGGTTGGAGTCGAAGACTTTTCGGACCGGAGCGTTGATGTCCATTCGCTCTACATGGCCTAGCCATCTTAGACGTTGGATCCGAAGACGTCTAACCAGGCCGATGTCGCTGCACAGCCCGTACAGTTCTTGGTTGAATCTCCTCTTCCACTCTCCGTTTACACAAACGGGACCAAAGATTGCACGCAGAATTTTTATACGCTTTTGATAACGTCCAAGGCTCAGCGCCGTAGAGGAGGACCAGGATGACTAAAATTTTGTAGAGGGATACCTTATTTTTTCGAGAGAGGGCTCTACTGCTCAATTGCTTCTTGAGCCCGAAGAAGCAGCGGTTGGCAAGAGTTATTCTGCGTTTTATCTCAGCGCGGGTGTCGTTACTGCTTGTCACTATCGAGCCAAGGTAGACGAAGTCCTTGACTACTTCAAAAATATAATTGCCGAATGTGACGTTCTGACCAAGACGTCGGTGTTGTGCGTCTTTCTTGGATGACAGCGTATATTTGGTCTTGTCCCTATTTACCCTTAGACCCACTTAAGCCGCTTCTGCTTCAATGCTTGCGAACGCCTCATTGACGTCTCGCTTTGTTCGTCCAATAACGTCAATGTCATCTGCGTAGGAAAGCAATTGTGTGGACTTGAAGTTGATCCTACCTCTTGTATTGGCCGCAGAGTCCCGCACGATCTTTTCAAGTATGATGTTAAAGAAATCACATGACAGTGCGTCACCCTGTCTAAAACCTTTTCTAACATCAAAGGGAGCAGCAAGAGTTCTGCATAGTCATCCTACACAGTTAGATGAGTTTGGCAGGAATGTTAAAACATGACATGGCTCTGTATAGCTCGTCTCTATAAACACTGTCATACGCGGCTTTAAAGTCGACGAAAAAGATCTTCTCCAAGATCTGCCGTAGTGAAAATATTTGGTCTATCGTGGATTTTTCTGGACTGAAACCACACTGGTAGGAACCAATCAGATTGTCCACGAACGGCTTCAGGCACTTACACAGTACGGCAGAGAGGATCTTGTACGCGATTTTCAGGAGGCTTATCCCTCTGTAATTGGCGCAGTTATAGGGGTCTCCTTTCTTATGGACCGGGCAAACGATACTGAGATTCCATTCATCGGGCATGCGTTCTACCGACCATATCTTGCAGATGAGTTGGTGCATTTTCCTGACCAGCTCATCGCCAGCTGCTTTAAACAGTCGCGCAGACGGACTCCCCGTCTGCTCCAGCAGCTTTATAAAACTTAAGTTTCGATATCGCTATCTTAACGTCGTCTAGGTCGGGTGGACGGGATTCTCCTTCGTCTTCGTCCATTGTGAAAGGTTCGACGGCGGCATTTTAACTATCATCGCCGTTATACAGTCTGCAGAAGTGGTCCTTCCACAATCTCAGCATCGACTGTGACTCCACTACTCGTTGTTACTAGTTAATCCTAGCTGCAACCCTTTTTTCAACAATTACGAACAACCAACAATAAATACCCTTGAATCTTTGATGATCCCTATTGTGTCACTGCTAAGTTAATCCTTGCTGCAAACAATTGCTATTCCCCTCCCTTTCCATCCTGATAGGTTAAGTGTCATGATATCAAATGTTGCAACAAATTCAATTGTAAATTAGCTTTCGATCATATCCCACAACCAATAACGCACTTCTTTGATCCCTATTGTGTCCTGGATATATTAATCCTAGCTGCAAACCTTTTTCTCATAATTATTATTATTCACCTTTTCACCTCCTTGCTGTCAAGTAAGATAATTGATTTGAATTGAATGGACACTCTGATAATCAACTATCTCATAGTGAAGATTTTTGATCATCAAAGTAATATGCCTATAACCTCTGTCATCATGCAAAAAATAATTTTAAGCGGATTAGCCGTTTTAATGTGATGACTGATGAGGTAACATACAACGTCTCTTTTTAGGGTTCCGTACCCAAAGGTAAAACGGAACCCTATTACTAAGATTTCGCTGTCCGTCCGTCCGTCTGTCACCAGGCTTTATCTCATAAATCGTGATAGTTAGTGAGTTGAAATTTTCACAGATGACGTATTTCTGTTGCCGCTACCACGACAAATACTAAAAACAGAACAAAGTGAATACTTAAGGGGGGCTCGCATACAACAGACATGATTTTCATCCAAAAAATCCCCTTGGTTACATACTGAACTAAGGTTAGTCGACAATATCCCACAACCAGTAGCAAACTTCCCAGTTTTGATCTCTTTTGTGTCTTTGATGAATTAATCCTAGCTGCAAACCTTTTTCCCATATTTCCCATATTTCTGCAACCAAGATCTGTCATCATACAAAAAATGTGATTTAATGTGATGACTGATGAGGTAACATACATAGTCTCTTTCATATTTATACAAATATTAACACAGATGGTACGGAACCCTTCGTGCGCGAGTCCGACTCACACTTGGCCGTCATTCCGTACCTTCTTTCATCCACTTAGTCTAGACTATCATACTTATCAGAAACTAAAGCTTTTCACTTTCATCTACCCAACAGCCCGAATATTGGCTGAGAAAGTTAAGATTATTGTTAAATTGCTTAATGTATGTATGAAATTAATTAAATGTATGTAGGTAAATTATATACAATATAAAAATGAAATGAAATTCCAGATTAAATCTAGACAGAAGAAAGGAACTGTCAAAATAAAATAGATATACATATATACACATATGTATATGCATATACAAAGACATTATATCTAGTTACTTGCTCGAAAGTGGCGGAGTAAACATAAAAGAAAATGAAACTTAAATTCTTCATTACAAAAATAAAATATCTATACATATTAAAAGCAGATACAGAACTACAGAACATGAAAAATACTATGCGATAGGACTCCTGTTACTAAGATACACAGATCCAAAGGTATTTTCCAATTCTTGTATTATGTTCTTTTATGAATTCTCATTTTATTTTATTTTATTTTTAACTTATATTAAAATCAATGAATTTATTTTCTAATTTCTGTTAATTGTTTTATATTACAATATTTTTTCTTTTTAAATACAAATCTCAACTAAATGTGTTCCTCGAATAAATCATAGATACAGATAAAAAGATATAAAATTAAAAAATAAAAAACGATCGCAATATTTAGTTTTATATTTTTTTAACTTCTTATTTCACTTATTCTCATATTTCTTGTACGTATTTAAGAAGAACTAAAAACCAAATAGAAATATATAAATCGACGTGAGAATGTTTACATGTAAATGATGGAAAAAAATAGTAAAATTTAATAAAAAGTATTTTTTTTTTTATTCTGTAAATTATACAAATGAATAAAAGAATATATTTACATTTTTTGGTAACTGCTGTTGTTGTTTTCTTTTTCGGGTGTGAGAGTTAAAATATTTGACAGTTGTTCAACACGCATGGTTATTTATTAAAGATGGTATCGAAGTACAGGGCATGGGCTCAGATATACAGGGTAAAGTTGTTGATCGCTCTCAGCCTGGCGAGATGCCACCAACGATCCCTGTTTAACCCTAGAAGGGTAACCTTCCTCGATTCGATAAACATGATGTTCCGCATTGAGAAGAATGGGAAGTAGTAATTTTAGGTATTGTAATATTCTTCTTTATTATTAATAGTTATCAAGTTGGTATAATTGAGTTGAATTGTTGTTCTTGAGATGGCAAGTTGGTACAATTGAGTTGAATTGTTGTTCTTGAGATGGCAAGTTGGTACTACTGAGTTGAATTGTTTTCTTGAGATGGCAAGTTGGTACAATTGAGTTGATATGTTGTTCTTGAGATGGCAAGTTGGTACAATTAAGTTGAATTGTTGTTCTTGAGATGGCAAGTTGGTACAATTGAGTTGAATTGTTGTTCTTGAGATGGCAAGTTGGTACAATTGAGTTGAATTGTTGTTCTTGAGATGGCAAGTTGGTACAATTGAGTTGAATTGTTGTTCTTGAGATGGTAAGTTGGTACTATTGAGGTATTACTTGCCAGGTAATACTTATATTTCAATCTGATCAAAGTGACTGTGAATTATATTATTGATCAAAAAAAAATAAATACGTAAACTACTGCGATCCCCTTTTTTTTCTTTTTTATTTATATTGATTGTTGCCACGTAACACATGAATTTAATTTTTTTAGTTTTCTCCTTAGTCCTCTTACTGATAGGATCCTCTTTTCGTGTAACCCTAGCCATCTCTAAGTGCTTTTATTGTGTGGACGTACGGTGGTGTACCTGCTTGGTTAACTGCATTTTTTATTGAAAAACAGCGCAAATGTTCGTCGAAACGACTAAGGTTACCTTTTACGTAACTTTTAGGGCACGAGCAGATTCTTAATATGCAAGTTAACACCATCTGGGCTGACTATCGGGTTGGCTGTCGCGGCCGCCTTCCGGATCGACGTTTATGTGCAACATTGCGTTGATAATGCAATATCCTGCACATTGTGTTTCTTGCAAGGGTATCATAATATGGCGGTGATCGGGGCGAGCTGGCTTACTATGCGAAACGGGCAGTAGAGTTAGGACTATTCTTTAGCATTTAAGTTCATTCGCATTTAGAATGGCACCGAAACAAAGCGAAGGTATTTCCGTAAATATAATGGGGGGAAAACTCGTAGTACCATGGATGAAGAAACGGTTAGAAGCACCAATTTTCTTCGTCTTCTTTGATGGCGCTACAGTTCGGGGTGAACCAGGGCCTCAACCAACAAGCCCCTCCAGCCGGCCCGATCTTCGGCCAGCCGCCTCCAGTGCCGCACGCTCAGTTGGTTGAGATCCCCTTCTACCTGTGCGCGCCACCTTAAATGCGGTCGTCCTCTGCTGCGTCGTCCCTCGGGGTTGGAGTCAAAGACGTCAAACGCCGGAGCGTTGATGTCCATTCGCTCTACATGGCCTAGCCATCTTAGACGTTGGATCCGCAGACGTCGTACCAGGCCGATGTCGCTGTACAGCCCGTATAGTTCGTCGTTGTATCTTTTCATCCCCTCTCCGTTTATACAAACGGGACCATAGGTTGATCGCATAATTTTCCTCTCGAGACGACCAAGCGCCTCTTCATCCGCGTCCAGGCCTTTGCGCCATAGAGGAGGACCGGGATGATTAAGGAATGGATCATTCTGCCTGCCAGCGGTATTAGATCTTTCATGGCCGTTGAACAGTCTACAGAAGTGTTCTTTCCATATTCTCAGCATCAACTGTGACTCTACTACTAGCTGTCCGTCTTCATCCGTACATGCTTCTGCTCTGGCAGAAGCTCGTAAAACTTGCGAGCATTATTCCTGTGGTAGCATCTCTCCATCTCCTCGATCTCACGTTTTTCATAAAAGCAACAACAACAACAATTTTCGTTGTCCAGCTCGACTCCGTGGCATCCTTGATGCATATCTTCATTCGTACCTTTGTTGAAACAAGGTAGTGATCCGAGTCGATGTTGGCTCTTCGGAAGGTTTGTCAACTAGGATGCTGGAGGAGTATCTGGCGTCGATCGCAACGTTATCAATCTGATTGGTGGTGGACTGATCAGCTGGTCGCCAGGTTTCTTTGTGAATATTGAGATGCGGGAATCGTGTGCTAGCCAGAAGGAGATTGCGCTCCGCCAGGAAGTTGAGTAGCCGTTGTCCGTTTACGGACGTGGTGTCGTGTAGGCTATATTTTCCCGTGATCGACTCAAATGTGTCCTCTTTGCCCAGTTTTGCATTAAAATCACCTAGAAATTTTTTTTCGGTCGTAGCTGGGACATCGGGCATAGGTTCTGTCTAGGAGATCGTAGAATTCTTCTTTGAGTCAATTATCCCTTTCTTCGGTTGGGGCGTGAGCGCATATCAAGCTAATGTTTCCAAACTTAGCTTTGATGCGGATTGTTATGAGGCGTTCGCTTACATCCCGAAAGCTTAAGACTTTTTGTCGGAGTCTTCGAATAACGAATCCGCACCCGAATAAGCGCTGTTTGTTCTCCTTGTAGCAGAGCCCGTAGTAGATGTCGCAGTTTTTCATCTGTGTTTTGCCTGGTCCATCCCATCGCACTTCTTCGAGTGAGGTTATATCTGCTTTATAGCAGCTGAAGGTTTGCTCCAATTGATCGCCTGCATCCGGTCCTCATATTACAGGTGCAGACTGTCAAATCCTTTAGTCGTTTGCAGGGGTCGGTCGTCAGCTTTGTGGTTGTGGTTGCCTCGGAACAAGTAGTTTTTTCCGTGATAGGGATGTTACCCCTAAGCACAACCCCCACACCTGGAGGGTCAGGTTCCTCTTTCCCAGGTACAAGGGGTTGGCTCGCTGCTTACATTGGTTCACTACCTGGTGGGTGCCAGGGCAGGCCACGCAGAGGCTGTGTGTCAACTTAGATTGAGCAGGGACAGAGATTGGAGCGAGCGTTTGCCATGTGAAACGCGATTAACTTTTTGCTCCGTCTGCTCGCCCCCTGTATAAATTTACTCCTGAAAAACCGCGACGATTTAAACGTATGAATTTTCAAGCCAATTCTATGCCAAGTATTTCGCATGCTAGTTCCATAAACGTCTGTTTCGAAAATTCCCTTAGTGAAGTACCAAGCAAGTATCCATATCTCCGTCGTTCGCTGGCATACAACCTTCCCCCATCGTTCACTCGTGAGCCCATCGATCTTTCCTCCGCTTTTTTATTTGCTCCCAAATTTAACATCCACTCTAAATTTCGGATGAAACGAATTCAAACACTTTACCCACGTACGGACATACATATATCGTAACAGCTCCATGGCCCACTTACAAGCACATACAACCTATTCGCTCCCCGTCGTGTCCTTATTCCGCAGCCAAGCTTGTTTTATTGTTAATATAAAATGTTCGACTTCCGGTTTCGCACTCAACATCCAACACCATGTCATGACAAGTGAGAACAAAACAATGGGAATTCGAGGCCTTCGATTTATTTATGTTCAAACTGTGCTTAAACCTTTGAACTGGATGTGTGTAGATAGATGTAGATAGGGCGCTTCTATCATCCATGGTCAGAGCGAGTTCAAAAGTTGTCTCGCCCGCCTCTCAGGCGATTACACTCCATTACGTTAACAAATTCCCCCAAGAGCAGAGGACAGAGCAGAACGTCCACCAATATCGCAGGTGAGTACGGGGTACATTGAACACTTATTGGGTCCACATAGTCATATTGATAAATCGGTAAACATCCCTTAAACGGCTTCATGCAACTGGTAGTGATGACGATGATGATGAACTTTCCCGGGACAGGATGTTAAGCTGAAGTAGACAGATCCACTGTCTGTTCACTGTACCAGTACGAGTGATGTACTAGCGTCGTATGTTGTCACATGCTAAACTTACGTGTCAGCTCATTCTTGTTTGACGGTTTTGGATAGGCACACATCCAAGGATAAGACTCGTATTCCATGTTGTTCCTTGATTTTCCCATCGCAAATACCCATCAACTGAAAGACAGGCAAGTGTATGCTGTCATTACATATACTAGAGACTCGGATTGACTTTATTCTACTAGATCTGTTGTCAATTTGTCAAACTGACAAGCTTGTCTTTCCTCGTAATTCATTTGTTTTTTCCGATGTAATTGGGAGTTTGGGAAAAGTTTCAAGGACATGCCATTCGATTTGACCTTTTAATCGATAACTCAACGGTTTGATTTGAATAGGGACACAAGGACATGCAGTGAAGCTTACTGAACCAAACACTTGTTGTTGACGAAAACTCTCTCTAGTGCCTTTTAGCACTTGAGTTTTGGAAATTTGTAAGCTGTTTATCGGTTCTTTCCAAGGAATTAGGCGTAGGAGAAGGCCATGCTTTGTTTTTTTATTACAGAGTCAACATGGTCTTAATCAGAGATCGGAGTCGCGAATATACATTTACAGACGAGAAGGATTTTTCAAATAGCACACGAATTCTGAGTGATTACTCGTATATGTCAAAAGAATTTTTGTACTTTTAAGGTGCTTGAAACACAGACGATACAACGCCTCATTATATTTCATACTACGTTCGCGCATATCCAAGGGCTGTGAAAGGATGTGGTCTCCTCTAATGACTGACGTTATGACTTGAAATGAGTTAATTAATTATTAGAAATTCGTTCAATAGAGCGCGGACAATCGGATTATTTATTACATGATGAGCGGCATTTTAGTTAATTAGGAGACTAGACAAGTTGACTTTTAATCACGTTGAAAGGTATAGGTCTGACGAAGAGTAGTCAAGCAAAAAAGCCGATTAATATGACCGAAACCATATTGGAACGAAAACTATATGGCAAATTCCAGTTGTGACATATGCATCTTATGGACGACCAGTGAACCCTATTTTCAAGTTCACCTCATCCCACCTTCACCCACTCTATCTACATATTATTTCAGAATAATTAACCTCAAAAGCTCGGGTGTATCACGGTTGCTCTCATGGGAGTGCTCCATCCTTCGGCGAAAACGTGAAGGATAAGAGTGCTTTGTGGAGCTGCTACTTGCTGTTACATAGTATCAGAGTTAACTCCATGAAAGAGGGAACTTTAATTAAGTTTGCTTTGTGGCGTTAAAGTGGCGGGAACAACCTTTTTGTGATATACGTATCTGTAGCGACGTGGTTTGGCTTTGTTTTTCCCTTTTCATGCACACAATGAATTAAAGTATTTTAGCTTTGTGTGTGTAAAAGGGAATGAAAAACTGTGACATATACTACGGAAACTGCTACAAGGAGACCAACAACGCCTGTTTGGATGCAGATTTGTGGTTCGAGATGGACTTAGGCAAAAAATCCTAAGCTTCCGGCATTTGAGCGAAAGCCTCATAACATTCCGTATCAAAGCTATATTTGGGAACACCAGTTTGGTAGGCGTTCATGCCTCCACATCATATTGTTATCGACACCACACACACCTAGAGCATCATTGAAGGCTGATCCTTCCGAGGAGCCAATATTGACTCGGATCATTACCTTGTTGCAGCCAAGGTACGTAAGCGGATATCGCGAACACTGCGGAGTCGAGTAGGTCCATCAAAATTTGACGTCGAGAAGCTGCAATTGCCGATCATGTCTTCCTCCAGCTCCCTCAAGAGCCGATGCACACTGCACAAACCATAGAACCACAATAGAGACGCTGTCAAAGCGCCTTGAGGGATACTACCTCTGATGTATTAGGTTTTCAGTCACCACTTAGGAGAAAACCTTGGTTTGATGACGTGTGCAGACAGGTATACAGAATGCATACATATCTACGTTGCATCGACCAACGAGAGCTGCTCGTGAGCTCTATGAGCAGAAAAAAGGGGATGAGCATGCGCTCTTCAGAAGGAAGGGAAAGAGCACGAGCAACGCACGATCGAGGAGATGGAGAGTTATTATCCCAGGAACGACGCTCGAAGGTTTTATTAACTGATAAACCGAATATGCCAGGGTTAAAAAGCCAGAACGGAAGCCTACAGGGACGAACACGGATACTACGTAGTGAAATCACAGTCGAAGCTCAGAATGTGGAAAGACTATTTCTGCGGACTGTGACTGCAGCGAAGATGGTCAAGATGCCGCTGTAAGGCAGAACGAAGATAAGAGAGGATTCCGTCACCCGACTTAGTCGAAGTTAAGATAGCGATAACAAACTGAAGTCTTATAAAGCTGCTGCCGCAGACGGCCTGCCTGAAAAGATCTTACGGGATTCATTGGCCAGTACAAGAGGCACGATCTACTTCAAGTCTGCACAATTGCTCGATTACGCTGATGGCATTGACATAATTGGGTGAACGCAGCGAGACGTCAATGAAGCTTTTGTGAGCATTAAAATAGAAGCGGCTAGGGTGAGTCTAAAAGTAAACGAGGGCAAAACCAGATATATGCTGTTATAAGAATAACTCTTGCGAACCGCTTCGGGCACAAGAGGCAATTGAGTATTGGAGCCCTCTCTCAAAAAACCAAGGTGACCCACTATAAAATCTTAATCATCCCGATCGTCCTCTACAGCGCGGAGGTTTGAAGCTTGTCAAAAATGGCTGATCTTCGATGCCGTTTGTGTTGACGGAGTGTGGAGGAGAATATACAACGACGAACTATACGGGCTATACAGCGACATCGGCCTAGTACGGCGTCTACGGTTCCATCGTCTAAGGTGGCTAGGCCACCTTAGCGAATGGATAATACAGCTCCAGCTCTTCGAATCCAATCCCGAGGGACGCCGCAGCAAAAGACAACCGTAACCAAGGTCGTGCACACAGGTTTAAGGGGACCTAAAGCAACTGGGAGTGCGTCGCTGGAAACAGCTGGCAAAATACCGTGCCAGCTAGAGAAGTTTGTTGGTTGAGGCCCAGATTCACACCGGACTGTAGCGCCATCTAAGTAAATAAGTAAGCAAGTGTTTAAATATGATGATCGAAGTGAAGTCAGGGACTACTTAATTCCGACCCTAGACTCAAAATTCTTTACAAAACAACAGTTCTCAACCGACGAAAATGGGAGGGGAATAAGTTCCAATGCAAAGGCAGTGCACTGGAAATATACATGGACGGGTTCAGGACAGGCGATGGTGTAGGTACCGTAAAAATCGGTCAATCTTTTAGACTACCGAACCACTGTAGTGTATTCCAAGCTGAATTAACAGCAATTCGTAAGGCCACCGACTTGGTGTCTTTGAGATCGATAATGACTATAATGACATCTACACAGAAAGTGAAGCGGCAATAAAAGCACTCGAATCACAAAGTTAGGCACTGCCGCTTACTTGGAAGAAGAGGCTCACATATCATCGTATGCTATGACGCCAACGCCCACCACACAGCATGGGGAAGCTCGGGTATCAACTAACTACTCCGTTCATATGCAAGTCTATTCTAAACTGGCATGTCTCAACAGAAACATCGATGTCAGACCATCGACAGATCTGTTTCGGCATAAAAGCAGGAGATAGAATTACTAGAACATATAGACAACCGAGAGCGACAGACTGGGACACTTATAGCCTAAAAATCGCAAAAACGATCGGAATCTGTCCAAACAGCATCAGACGCTTGCCCAGAGAAAGTCAAGTCAGGCAACCGTACCACTCCGTGGTGGTACAGCAATCTGGCCAAGCTAAGAGCACTGACCAGAAAACTGTTCAACAGAGCTAAACGGACTGGTGACTGGACGCAGTATCGTGCCTTACTCACCAACTACAACCAAGAGATTAGAAGAGCCAAAGAAACTCATGGAAAAAGTTCTGCAGCAGTCTTTCAGACGTTCAGAGCAGCGCTCGTATCCACAGAGTTCTCGCCAAAGAGCACACTAACCAAATTGGACTGTTGCGGAGAGCAGATGGCAATTATGCGGAAAATGGTACGGAAGTACTCAAATTTCTGACCAGTACGCACTTCCTAGACTCCACCATCATTCCCTCCGATCTCGCTAAAATACCTCCGCAGATCAGGGCAACTAGACCCAACAGTGATCTCTCACGAGGGAAGCATAAAATGGGCCATCAATTCATTTGACCCCTCCGGGGGAGGATGGCATCTTCCCAGCCCTTCTTCAGAAGGGGAGTGCGCAAAACAGCCCCATGCTCATTAACATCTTTAGAAGCACATACCAACAAGCTGGACAGAGGTAATGGTAAAATTCATTCCCAAAGTAGGCCGTAGACCCACAGACCTGCCTAAGTCCTACAGACCGATAAGCCTTACCTCTTTCTTCCTAAAAACAATGGAAAAAATCATGGATAGGCATATCATGGACGGCGCACTGAAAAGATCACCACTTCACAAAAACCAATATGCCTACCAGCCTGGGAAATCGACCACGCATGCTCTTCAGGAACTAACGGCCCGATAGGTTGCTTTCTCGATGTTGAGGGTGCTTTCGACAACACCGACTACACCCGCCACACCACATGCAATTGGATCCAACACATGCTTAGCAATAGGAAAATCAACACCTCACTATGCAATGAGGCGGGGTTCTCTCACCGCTCCTGTGGTCCATCGTGGTTAATGAACTGATCAGCATACTTAGCAACAACGGCTTCTATGTCCAAGGCTACGCTGATGACATAGGGATCCTGGTTGGAGGCAAATTCGAAGACACTGTCTCGGAACTCCTCCAACGGGCATAAGGGTTGCACTAAATGTCAATCCTAGGAAAAGCACCATAGTCGCCTTCACCAAAAGGAGGAATATGCACAAACCTACCAAACCTACCTTTTTTGGTGAAGCGATAGCGTTCCTGAAAGAAGTCAAATATCTAGGGATAACTCTAGACGAAAAGCTCACTTAGAACTCTCACATTACAAAGACCATTGTGAAAGCCAGGATCTCTTTATGGACCAGCAAGATTCTCACTGGCAAAAACTGGGGCACAAACCCCAAAATGTCCCGGTGACCAATAAAACCAATTCTTACATATGCTGCGCCCGTCTGGTGGCATAAAACAAAACAAAACAAGTGTTAGTGCACGCCAAGCTCAACAAATTGCAAAGACTAGCTTGCATCTGTATCACCGGGGCCATGAGAACGACCCCCACAGCAGCACTAGAAGTCATCACAGACCTGACTCCTCTTCATCTCCAACTGAAGAAAGAAGCAATGGTCTTCGCCCATAGACTGATCGTGGAGGATGACTCTAACCGTAGGCTCTTTCACCCTGATATCCTTATCGAAATAAACAGGCATGAAATCCTAAAGATATCTCTCACAGACAACTGTCTCCCCAGATACAACTTCAGCCAAACCTACAAGGTCACATTCCCCAACCGACAAGACTAGGAACAGGATAGACCCTCCTTCAATCGTGGATACTACGTGTGGTACACAGATGGCTCCAAAACGAACAAAGGCATTGGGGCTGGAGCATACGGAGCAAATACAGGCACATGCATCTACGTCAGCATGGACAGATATAACTCCGTTTTTCAAGCAGAGATATTTGCTGAACTTCTGGCCCTAAAGAGCTATGAAATCACCTCCAAACTGGTATGGGACTGCCTACAGCTACTTCACCAGCTGGCCAGCACAGACAGAGTTCACCTCATTTGGATACCTGGACACAGCGGCTATACAGGCAACGAAAAGGCGCACCTACTAGCAAGTAAAGGCTCTGCATCACCATTTATGATGCCACGGCCCTTTTGCGGCATACCCACCAGCACCACCAAATGCTTCATAAACAATTGGTTAGGGAACACGATGGATCACCACTGGTTACAAACAAAAGGTAGCAGACAAACCAAGTTGTTCCTCCCAACTACATCCTTTAAAGGAATGAAACAACTACTCATGCTTTCGAGGAGTCAGATTCGTTTGATCACAGGTTTCCTTACTGGACACTGCCCAGTCAACAAACACCTCAAAACGATGGGCATCATACAAGATGACACTTTGCAGAACGTGTAATGAAGACAAAGAAACAGCAGAGCACATACTATGCCACTGTAACTGCCTGGTCAGTACACGTCATCGTCACCTAGGCAAGTATTATCCTGAAGCAGAAGAAATCGCTGCTAGCTCACTCAAAAGCATACTAAGGTTTATCATGAACTCAGGTTTTCTGAGTGAACTGTAAGTGGGGGACATCACAATAGGCCCACTCGTGGCCGCAGTCATCAGGCGACTCTGTCCCACGCCCTTATCCTATCTATCTAGGCACTGCCGCAAATCTCTAAATGACGTATCGAGTAGCTACGCTGTTACAGGATGGTGGGTACCTGGGCATAGTTATATACCAGGTAACTGTGAAGCATAGGAACTTTCCAAAGTAGTCACCACACTGGAGATCTCGACTGTTAAAGGGAAAATCAATCCACGAATGGAAACGCTAAAACCTGATTTATGCAACGTTTCTTTCGTGGGGTCCCTCCTCGGCGCGGTACCGGCAAACCCCCCCCTAAGTAACCACGCCATGAAATAGGTTCCCAACTAACGCCGTTCGCAATCATCATTAAACTGTAGGTCCCTTTCACCTATGTGAAAAATAAATCGCACACAACTTGGGTGATTGGGAGAAGCTTAGCTCTGGCCCTTCATGGCCTGTTACGCCACCAAAGAAGATGAAGAAGAAGAACTGGTAGCTGTCGATTAGTGTGGTGCAGAAGGGCTTTAGACGTTCACACAGTACTCTGGACAGGATCTTGTATGCGACATTGAGCAGGGTTAAACCTCTATAGTCATCTTCCCAAATTCTACAGGTTATCCGGTGCATGCTCTTTACCAGAACATGGCCGCCAGCCTTGAAGAGCTCTGAGGGCAAGCCTTTGAATAGCTGTGCCGACTTCTTCGATGCTGGGTGGGAGGACTACTTCACCACTCTCTCTTGGTCATGCTCATTAAGCAGCTGTTGGGAATATTGCTTAAATACATCAACTATTCCCTGCAGGTCGGTGACAAGATTACCCGCGAAATTTCGAAGAGACTGGGTGCCTTTTGAAGCCCCCTGCAAGGCTTTTTGCCTTCTTATAAAAGGCCGGAATTTTATTCTTGTCCCTAGAGTTGCACCAGTTTTTTTCTCCTCCCTTCTTCTGCCTCGGTACTCCTCTCACGCTGCCCTTGTTTTTCTTGTCGGGGAAGGTAGGTAGCCTGAGATGGTCTCGGGTACTTCCTGAATGGCTGAGCGGCAATGCAGCCACATTTTGTTGACATTTGTTCTCAACGTAGGCATACCGGAAAGCTTCTCACTCATTTGCTCCCTGTGGACTCTGGTAATCTCTATTGTGCTCAGGTGTTCAATTTCGAACCTCCTCATGATGGGCTGGTGCAGCTTTCTGACATTGGACAGTCGAATGTTCGCACATCCTGGATGTTTGACGAGTGTCTTGCGTCCATGAGCACATGGTCGATTTGAATGCCGGTTCGACCATCCGGAGATCGCAAGGTTGCTGTGTGGATTCGCTTGCGAGGAAATCTTGTGCTACTTATCACCACACTACGAGGTGTCGTAAAGTTCGTGAACCCGTTGTTGTGTCCGCCAAAGGTATTCTCCTTACCGATCTTAACGTTGCAATTCCAGTCGTACGACTTTAGCGACTCCGGACAAGCTCCGTAGGCCTTTTCCAAGAAATCATAGAAGCGCTCGTTGATGGGGTATTCAGCCTCTTCGGTAGGGGCGTGTGTACATATGAGACTGTTGTTGTAAAATCTGCCTTTGATGCGGATTAACAGCCAGGCGATCACTTATAGGCTTATAGTCGATGACCTTCGACCTTAACTGCTTTCCCACCACAAATCCGCACCCCAAGCTATGCAATGTTTTCTGACAGCTGTAATAGGTTGGGTTAGGTTAGGCTAATGTGGTCGGCATAAGCCATACGTAGGCCGAAGTCGGCCCATTGTGATACTACATGGATCGTGTTACCCAGATCCGCTACCAGAGAACCAACCGGTGCTTCTGATGAAGCGATGGAGTTGAGCTATTTTTTGGTCTGCTAGCTCACTTAGATTATCATAGAAGGCCGCGCCGAGGTAGATCCTCCTGCGATTCGCTAAAGAGGGGCATGAGCGGAGGAGGTGATGTATTGATTCCTCTTCCTCCTCGTCCATGCAGCCGCGACAAAAGTCGTTGGAGGGTAGTCCTAGTCTGGCGACGTGTTTCCCAATGATGCAGTGACCTGTAATGACACCCACCAGAGTACTTAAGGTTGCCCTTTTGGTTGCCACTAGATCCCTGATTCGTCCTAGGTTTAATTTAGACCAGAGTTGTTTGGTGATAAAGCCGATATTACTCTCATTCTATTGGAGGTTGGTCGCCTCAATGGTTTGGAGTTTTATCATGTGCTTTCTAGGTACCCGAGGGTAGGTAGGCTGAGTGTGCTAGACCCTAACTTTGCGAGTTCGTCGGCCGCGCAGTTTCCTGGAATATTCCTATGCCCGCGAACGCACAATACTTTAATGTTGAACTGCTCAGCCATCTCATCTAGAGATAGGCGACAGTTAAGAGAAGTCTTTGATTTGTGGGTTAACGTTGCCAGGGACTTTATCGCAGATTGGCTGTCCTTGCAAATGATAATATCCTTGGCGGATATTACATTGATCCTGAGCCATACAAGGGCCTCCGTTATCGCTGTTATTTCAGCCTGATATACACTGCAGTAATTTGGGAGTCTAAAGGATAGGCTGAGGTTACGCTCCTTGGAGAAGACTCCACTGCCTACACCCGACTCCATCTTAGAGCCATCGGTATAGAGGGAGATCGAGTCCTTTGGTATGACTTTCCCTTCAGCCCATTCCTCCCTGGATGGAAAGACAACTTCGAAGTTCCTAGTGAACACGTTCCGCTGGATGATATACACTCCGTTTCTAATCCAGCGTATCCGTCTTGTACTGCGTGAGAATTCTTTCCAGTTTTTGAGCATCCCAGGAGCATACTCGCAAGTCGTGCTCTTCTTTCGCGCTATGTCGTCTTCGATTATCCGCATACATTTGTTCCCTCTCGACTGTTGTTATAGAGCCTATCCAGAGGGCGTCGCGAGGAAGCTGTATGTCAACTTGACCCAGACATTGAAACAGGGATCGTTGCTGGTATCTCTCTAAGTTGAGAGCAATCAACATGTATGTTCGTGCCCATGCCCCCATAATCGCAATAACCATTTCTTAAAATGTTTGTCAGCTATGTGTAGTTATCTACCAGTAGCGCATTCCATTAATGGTGATGGCCATGCTTCGTATTCTAAAATCCAAAAATTCTTGCAATTCCAGGGTTCAACACATTGGTAACACTTGCGAATCTTTGCCTCACTGATTCTCTGCCTTAAGCGTTTGATTGATACTCCCATAAGGACTTTCAAGATTGTTATTTAATCACCTTTGTCCCAACATGTAGCTTCTGCTATCCTTAGATAGACATTGTCTTCAGTCAATAACCACCTTAAGTTGATGAACACATTTTCTACCAAATATCAAATTGATTTCCGATATCTCTGTTTAGAGAACAATTTCGGTCTTTCTAATAGCAAGGTCGATAAATTGTTACAAAATTCCAAGTCAGGTGTTGGTTGATTCCTGGCATTTCTTTAAATTACTCAAAATGTCTTTAATGGAAGTATTAAGGCATCAATCCGTTAAAGTCCAAGAGCCGCTTATCTGAAATTCTATACATGTACCTAACCTATTCTAATGAAACAGATGTCGAGTAAACTGAGTTAACGTTTGCACCCAATGAGCTGTAGTCATCAGACATACACACACCAAACAAAGGACTTATAACCAGACTCCTAATTTTCAATAATTGGAAATGCCCATGCGAATGACTTACCTAAGTGAGTTCATCTCAGGCTCTTGCAAATAGCTCATCGAAACGTATCCCTCCACCAGATATTGGCTTTCCACAATACATCGGAGTTTTGTGTGTGCTGTAAACAGTTTACCCACAATGGTTGTGTTTGCAGAATTTGTTAGTTTGCTCTCATCGTACCAGAGTGCTTACATATGTAAGTGAGAGTCCTTTGAAGGACACTCTGGGCAAAGTTGCTCTTTAACATGTGCTGCATTCACGCGAGAGTGTCCATAACAAACACACTCGGGGCAGTGTTTTCTAAAATATGGTTTTGCATTTCGAACCGGATTGCCTTGGAGCAGGAAATAATTCATTAGATAGTGTCCAATACAGTGCAATCCATAGATCAACATCACTTATTCGCCAATCGACTTTATATTGTTTGGCGGAATTGAAAGCGGGATGCGTCCGCTGTCGACTGAATTAACAACGTCCAAAGCTAGTGGCTAGTTGCCATTATCCCCGGTTCAATGATTGATAAACATCCGTAACCACAGCATACGCAATCCGACCGGACGACCATAGGCATTTTCACAACAACATAAACGCACTAACCAGATGAAACAATAAATATCCGCACCACGAAAATATTAAACGAAATTAAATGCAAACAACCGAGTTTGAGTTGAACAGCAGCAATCCAACAACAGTGACCAGGACGAGCATGGAAACAATGGCAGACAATTGCCGACCGAAAGGTTCCTCTCAATTATTTATTCCCAACAGTGAGGCATCCCGGTTGGTTGGTCATTTTTTTGTTCTGTGCCATAACTTTGCACACAATTTCACTTCCGCAAACAGGAGCCACGCCACATGGACAGGCAAATACACAACACACCGAATACGAGTAACACCCAACTGCTGAACTGTCAGGATATGAGAGTATAAATAAAAATGTCGAAATGGAAATCCTCTACTCTGTGCCAAATGGAACAAGTGTTCCTTTTTATTTTATTTTTTTCCTTTTGTCCTTTCGTCGTGTCCTTTGCTGGCCTTGGTGCAGCAGGTCCAGAACTAATTGCCGATGACAATTGCTCTGCAGTATCCAGTTATAGACACTCAAACGGCGTATACGTGCTCCATGGTGGCAACTCTTTGTGTGTTATGGCCGGTCATCGACAAATGTCCTGCGACAGGATGAAGGACATCCACACCAACCTTTTTTCGTCGTTTCTTTACATAAATTGGGACAAACGGCATGGGGCGGAACTGAGAAACATAAAACCGGATGTGGAAACGGGCGGTCACACGTTATTATGGCGACGATCGTGGCAATGGCGACATTAACGATTCGCGTTCAAGCGTTCCAGAACACACTCGTGTAGTATGTGTGACACAGCGAATGTTCTTAGCACGTTTTCGGCATACAATCGCTTCCTGACGAGGCAATATTATACAATTCGCGTTTATTGCCTCGAAATGTCATAATTACACTTCGAAACGTTTACTGTTTTCCTTTCTCCGCTCTCTTTGTTCGCTTGATTCGCAGGATGCTGTTGGGAATTTGAGTTATGTATGTTCCGAGCGCATTAACGCCACTTTAGTACACAAGAACGTGGCGAGGCTAGGTAGGTTAGGTTAGGTACAAGTGGTTGGCATAAGCCACACGTAGGCCGAGGTCAGCCCATTGTGAAACCACATGGATCATTACCCTGATCCCCTACCTGAGAACCAACCGGTGCTTCTGATGAAGCGATGGAGTTGAGCTATTTTTAGGTTTGCTAGCTCACTTAGATTTTCATAGAAGGGCGCCGGGTTAGATCCTCCTGCGGTTCGCAAAAGAGGGGCACAAGCAGAGAAGGTGATGTATTGATTCCTCTTCCTCCTCGGCCATGTCATTGGAGGGCAGGCCTAGTTTGGCGGCGTGTTTTCCAATGATGCAATGACCTGTAATGACACCCACTAGAGTGCCCAAAGTAGCCCTTTTGGTTACTACTAGGTCCTTTGTTCGTCCTAGGTTTAACTTAGGCCAGATTTGTTTAGTGATAAAGCGGATATTACTTTCATTCCATTGGAGGTTGGTCGCTTCTATGGTTCTTCGAAGTTTTATCATGTGCTTTACCGTACTTATTGATGTTTCAAGGTACCCGAGGGTAGGACGACTGAGTGTGCTTGACCCTAACTTTGCAAGTTCGTCGGCCGCGCAGTTTCCTGGAATATCCCTATGTCCGGGAACCGACAATACTTTAATGTTGAACTGTTCAGCCATCTTGTCTAGAGATAGGCGACAGTTTAGGAATGTCTACCATTTATGGGTTACCGCGGGATTTTATCGCAGATTGGCTATCCATGCAAATGAAAACATCCTTAGCGGATATTACATTGATCCTGAGCCATGCAAGGGACTTTGTTATCGCTGTTAATTCTCCCTGATACACACTGCAGTGATTTGGGAGTCTGAATGAGAAGTTGAGGTTAAGTTCCTTGGAGAAGACTCCACTACCTACACCCGACTCCATCTTGGAGCCATCGGTATAGAGGGAGATCGAGTCCTTTGGTATAAGTTTTCCTTCAGCCCATTCCTCCCTGGATGAAAAGGCAACTTCGAAGTTCCTAGGGAACACATTCTGCGGGATGATGTAGTCTGTGTCCAAGGGTACTTTGTAATGTGGGCCATTTTCCTTTGCCACTAATTCGTAGGGCCGCGCAGGCAGCAACCTGCTTGCTGAAGAAGTCCAACGGTGGAACATGTAATAAGATATTTAGGACCTCCGTGGAGGTTGATCTGATCGTTTCGCTCATATATAAACAGGCCGATCTTTGTACCTTCGCCAGAAGGTTTCGGTAGACTGCCTTGTCCTGATCAGTCCACCAGACTACGATGCCATATAGGAGGTTGGGCCTTATGACTGCTGTGTAGAGCCAGTGCATAATACTTGGTTGGAAACCCCACCTTCTGCCCACCATTTTCTTACAGCTGTAGAGGGCAGAGGTTGGTTTCTTGACACGATCAAGAATGTTAGGTTACCAATTCAGCCTCCTTTCAAGGACTAGGCCTAGGTATTTAGCCTGATCTTTGATTATATGAGTTTGGTCCGATCCAACCTCGGTGGGTTGAAGGGCGGAATTTTATATTTATTGGTAAACAGTACTAGGTCGGTCTTCTTAGGATTGACCCCAATTCCACAGTACTGCGTCCAGGTTTCTAATGTACGTAATGCACCCCGCATTATTTATTTCATTTCATTTATTCATTAATCTACAAGTTACTTACGTACTAACAGATTTTAGAAGTATTATAGTACAGTTTTTTTGTTTTTTAAAGTACTTACAAATGAAAGTTTTAAAAAATAAAAAGACTTAATAAATTCGCTTTAAAATTAGGTCTAGTATCTGATAAATCCAATTGTATTGACAATTCGTTGAAAGCCCTAATTATTCTTGTTAGCGATTCATTTTTCCCATAGGCTGTGTTATGGAATTTTTCGTTTAAGATACGTCGGGCGCGAAGAGGCCTGGGGGGCACATATAATTGAATCGACTCAAGAAGAGAAGAACATTTTATATGATACGATAGAATGTCCCTGGCAAACATTACATCATAAAAAATGCGTCTAGATGACAAAAATTTCAAACCAAGTAATTGACACCTTGCTTTGTAGTCAGGACAGAAACTCCAATGCAGTTTAAAGATTGCGAACTTCGTAACTCGCTTTTGGACCTTTTCAATACGTTCGGAGAAAGTTATGAACCCTGGACTCCATATTACAACAGCATACTCAAGCAATGGTCTGACGAGGGCAGCGTAAAGTGCCACCAAGGAAAATGGGTCAGTGAACCCTTTAGTATTACGCTTAATGAAGCCTATGGCTGAATTGGCTTTAGCCAATATATGGTTCATGTGAGTATGAAAAGAAAAGGAAGCGCTGAGCATAACACCCAAGTCTTTTATACTGTTGACCTTTGAAAGACATGATGAGTTAATGGTGTAATTGAATTCAATATCAAGAACTTTTTTTGTAAATGAAATAGAGTAACACTTGCCTAGATTAAGTCTAATTCCATTAATTATGCACCACTGAAAGATTCTGTTTAAATCTAATTGCAGCAAGTTGCAGTCATTAACATCTTTAATACTCTTGAAAATTTTCATATCGTCAGCATACAGCAGACACTTACTGTGCTTAATCGAGAGTGTAATGTCATTAACAAATATTATAAATAACAAAGGTCCTAAGTGACTACCTTGGGGAACGCCAGAGTAACATTTAATTGGCTTCGATACTGAATTCCCAATTTTAACTCGTTGGGTTCGTTCTAAAATAAAAGAAGATATCCAACGAAGTAACTGAGAGTGAAATCCAAAAGCCTCCAGCTTGTTGATCAATATTAAATGATTAACAGAATCAAACGCCTTACTAAAATCTGTATAAATTGTATCTACTTGATTTTTATTTTCGATTTCATTAATAGCATATGAGGAAAAGATTGACAGGTTGGTAGTTGTCGAGGGACCAGAGATGAACCCATGTTGGGCTTCTAATATATGCTCTTTAGTTAAAAAGTCAAGTTTGTTCTTGACTATTCCCTCAAACAGTTTTGGGACAGCTGACAGCTTGCATATGCCTCTGTAATTTTCAACATTGTTCTTTGATCCAGATTTATGTATAGGAACTAAGAACGACTCTTTCCAGTCATCAAGGAAAATACCTTCTGACAGGGAACAATTAAATATAATTAATAGAGGATGGGAAAGTGTATCAGCACAATATTTAAGAATTATTGGTGGAATTCCATCAGTCCCATAACTGGTGTTTGCCTTTAAATTTTGCAGTGCAGAAGAGACTTCGGTAGAATTTAGAGCTAAGGATCCAAGGTTTATTGAAGTCGGTAAACTATTGCCAGGGATGCGATTGGGGATGAGGTTGGGATTATAAAAGGTTGATTGGAAGAAATCCGCAGATAAATCAAGGGTAGAATCGATATTCTCTGACTCCTTAATCGTTAAAATTCATTAATTTGGGTATTCCTACTGATTTTCTTTTTGAATTAATGAAATGCCAAAATGTCTTGCTGTCTGCTTTAATACTGTTTTCTATTGTGAATATGTACTGTCTGTATAAGAACTTGTTAAGGACAAAAAAGTCTCTACGTAACTTGCTAAAAATTCCATAATCATGGGGATTCTTAGAAATTCTATATCTTCTAAAAGCTTTATTTTTAAGATTTTTAAGGGCCGATAATTGCTTATTATACCAAGGTGGTTTAATTGAAGTGCGTCTTTTAGATAAAGGGATACACTTCGTGAACCCTTTTTTAAGAATTTCAACGAAACGGCAATACATGGAAGTTAAGTTTAAGTTTTGAAATTCGTTAAACCAATTTATACTCCTGTACATATCATTAAGCTTCACAAAATCGATTTTAGAAAAGTTAAATTGCATTTTAGATTTATTTTCCTGTGGTTTAAGATATTTATAGAAAATTAATTCAATCAAGATCTGCTTGTGGCTAAGTGAATCATTTAGAAGTTGCAATGGAACAATAGAGACAGTTGCGTTAATCTCATCGCAACATGTAAAAATTAGATCTAAAATCTTTGAATAGGATTTTGTTATTGAATTAATCTGTTTTAAATTTAAGGAAGTCAATAAATCAAGAAACTTATGTTCATAATCGTGTGTAACATTATCTGGCATTAGATAATTAATTGAGTCTAAACTAATCCATTTTATACTGGAGAAGTTGAAATCTCCTACAATACATAAATTATCAGAATCATTGCATAAGTTATTGATAAGATCAATATTTAAAGCATGTTTTTCATAAATTTGTTGCACACCTTTAGGTGGAACATAACTACAAATTAAAAACAAATTACTTTTTGTAGTAGACAAATAAATTAAGATGCAGATTTGTTCAACATCAGTGAATAACAAAGAAAATTGTTTACAAAAAAAACATGTACGGACAGCAACAATTATACCGCCACCTCGTTCATCCACAGATTTACATCGGTCGATCCTGAATACATTGTACATTCTGGAGTCGAAGATCTCATTTGACGAAATGTCCGGGTATAACCAAGATTCGACGATGACGATGACATCATAAACTGATTGAGAGGAGTTAATGAATAAATCCGATGTTTTGGTCCGAATTCCACTTGCATTGTGGTAATAAATGTTTAGGGGAGGGGACGTTGAGGAAGCACATTTTATGTTTGAATCGGCTGGATATCCCTGTTCCCGTTTTTTGACTTTGGGAAATGGGAGAATGTTTTGATTTGCACACCTAGTGGCCAAATTGAAGCGTTAAGAGCCTTTTCATACGCGTAGGCCGGGATTCCCAGTTTAAAGTTTATGTAATGTAGGGAAAGAGGATCCACATCCTTTTTAATTAGTTTGTTACAACGAAGCATATTTTTTGGAAGTTGCAACTTTTGTGATGCGTAAGAAATGATGTTCTCTTCAGTTTCGTTCGAACTCAACCGAGAGAGATGGAGACATTTTAATTTCGGAACCGATGAGAGCGATGCACCGTCTACTTCGTTATCCGCAGTACCATACAGTTTAGCAGTTGACCTTCGTTGACCTTTTTTCTTTGGTTTTTGCTTGCCTTGCACCCACGGGTCTTTTTTGGATTGATGATCGTCGTCATTTCCACTCTTGATTTGATTACCGGTGTTATCTGGCAATGGTGATGGATGCCGAGGTGTTGTTGCGCGAGTTACGACGGCGGGGGTCAAAGCAACTGATTGATCCACTGTTGACGGGAATTGGGGTGGTACCAGTTTTAATGCGGCTACTTGAATAGGCTGGTTCAAGGTAGAAGAATTAGTATCACTGACACTGGTTGGCGGAATATTAATATAGTTTAGACGAAGTTTGATATCTGCAACGTCGTTTTTTAGCTGAATGATAGCACTAATTAGGGAACTATTAATGTTAGCACAATCATTGCACCGCCACTGAAGATTCCGATCTAATTGTAGTGCTTTAATCGATTGATCGGAGATTGATACGCACTTTTTATGGAATGTTTGGCCACAAAGGCCTCCACAGTTAATAAAATTGTCACGAAGTAGTCTTAAATTACAAATGGAACACTTGTTACACATTGTAAAAAGATAAAAAAGAAAAATGTTTTCAAGGAAAATAATTGAAAAATAAAAGAAAAATGAATGATTAGGATTCCGGAGAGCGAGGGAAAAACACGTCCACACGTACGCCTTGAAGTCGACGACATTAGGTCGCTTAGAGTGCTGGGAAATTTTCCTGTGACGGCAATAGCAATGTCATCTGCATAGGCGGTCACAGCGTACCCTTTCTGTTCTAGCAATAGTAGTAGTTTGTTGACCACCACGTCTCAGAGGAGAGGGGAGAGTACTCCACCCTGTGGTGTACCTCTGCTGACCATTCTAGTTAAGACGGCACCAGTTGGCCTTGACTACTCTTTGCGTTAGCAGTTGTCGTACCAGTTCTTTCACTGATCCCGTAACACCCAGATCAGATAGCGCTTTGGTGACGGCCCATGGTTCAACATTGTTAAAGGCGTCCTCAATATCGAGAAGGGCGACTGGAGTGTATTCCTTACGCTCCAGTGACCTTTCTATTTTACTGACCAATAAGTGGAGTGCTGTGGCGAGGTTAACAACACGCTCTCCCTAGGCGCGCGGGAAACAAGCAAACCTAAGGATTGTGATCAGGTACTCGTTTATGGTCGAATGGTTTTCATTAAAAAATATAATCCAGAGCTTAGGGAATCCTTGTAAAGTATACATTCTCTAATCCACAAAGCGAACAATTTGTCTTTCAGGCCCTCATTGCTCGCCTTCTCACTTGTTTGCTTTTTTTGTTGTTTGTGGTTGACTTCCTTCACTTGGTCATGTTACTTGCAGCTTGCCATGTGGTACCAAGGACACTATTGAAAGAGAAAAACCGAAAAAACAATTTTCGCAAACACTTAATACCTCACATTAATCCATTTGTCCTACTTCCGGTTTGACAATCAACACAACCACTGGAAAGTTCAACAACTCGTTCATTCGTTACTGCCGCAGGATGTAAAAAGGACATCCAGTAGGGTCGGGGATAAAGTGCAACAAAACAAATTCTACTCCATCAATCATGATTATCCTTGACAGCTAAAGTTGGAAACCTATTTTTAGCCGAAGGTTTTCTGCATGTGCTGAGGAATGTTTCGGTATGGCTTTCGTTCCTGTTTGTTGTGCACTCGAGGATAAAGTATTTCGGTGTGTTTTCATGGTCCACTGTTATTTTAAAGTTGTTTTTAAGGTATGTACGTGCTTATTTGTGGTTTTCCATGACAGATGTTGGGTGTTGTTCCAATGGTATCATTTAAGGCGGCTTCCTCCACGGTTGGAAAAGGTGTAAAGCCAATGACCTTAAAATAGGTTCCTGGGAAAAATGGACTAGGTGATTGAACCAAAGTGGAAAGAAAACAAGTGGGAAATGAGATAAATGTGTTTTTATAGTATTGTCCCCTCGAGGATTAGAGTCTTGACCGTCCCTAGTTAAGACACACACTCATGGGGCTTAAAAAGGCAATCTAGGATACTACACTACGTCCTTAAGTCAGATCCATCTCGTCGACATCCATTTTACTCTTCCTCTTTTCCTGTGCAAGTAAAACCTCGAACCCTCATTTCCGTTTAACTGTCATGTAAATACAAACAAAAACAAAAAGCCATCAGACGTAAGGATAATCCACTAGACAGAAGAGAAGAAGAATATAAGGAAAAAGTTAATTTATAACTATTCACTGTCAGGATGGAAATTTTGAAGTTAATTTGCCGTCAGATTATAAGCGATGAGGTAGGAATTGAAAGTGATTAAGACATGAGACAAAGGTTAAGGGGATAACCAGGTGGTTGTAGATGAACCATTTTAAGTACTTGTGGAGGACTTTCTATAATCCTTAGAAGGAAGATGGGAATAATAGATGGTTCCCCCGGCAAAGTTGGTTTATGACAGATGCTAAAAAGAAACTACGATGCCTCACGAATTGAACCTACTACATTGACAAGCGACAAGCTCCTAGAACGGAGGCCTTCGAAAGTCCAGATCAATTAAGCAAGTTTGAGGTGAACTTGAATTATAACTAAAAAGCAACGTTAACTAATTTATAATAAGTACGTTCTGGTCTCTTATCCAGAGTGAGAATCAACCTCCAGGTATTTAGTCATAAGTCGGGAACTGGCAATACTGCGTCATTCGTCAACATCAATCATTCAAGGCTAAAGTCGACAGCATGTTTTGTTCGTGAGTTGTGCAATTTTTTCGTCAAGAAATTCTTTTAGTGGCGTGGTAAATATTACTCACCTTACAAGCAACGTGACGATCAATTTTAAGATCGTCCGAAATTTGAAGGTAGTGTATATAAATGAGGGATGGTAAGAGGCTAACAAAGGCCTCTTAGGAGTAGCATCTGCCGACGGGTGCTGGTCCGCTAAAAAAGCAAGTAAGAGCATCTGCAGCACCTCTGCAACACCTTGCAGCTCTGTTAGTCAGGTCCTGGTCCCATCTGGAAATCTCCTGACTATGGAAATTACTAATATCGAATATCCTGCGCCACAACACAGGATTAATGTCGGTTGGGCTATGGTCTAGCAAACCATAACCGGGAAACTCCACAATGCTCAGTAACAACTACAAGCCTCGGATAAAACGGACGAACTCTTGCAAAAAACGGAAAAAGGACAATGACCTTCGGCTCTGTACGTGGAATGTTAGGTCCCTACGATGGTTGCTATAGGAAGAGGAGAGAGAGGACAATGATTGTTTGGATGCGGATTTGTTGTTCGAGGTGGACTAAGGCAAAAAGTTTTAAGCTAATGTGAGCGAACGTCTTAGAACGACCCGTATCAAGGCTAAATTATCTAATATGAGTCTGATCTGCGTCCACTCCCCTACGGAAGAAAAAAATGACTCCACCAAAGACAAGTTATACGATCTCCTAGACGAAACGTATGGTCAATGTCCCAGCTGTGACATCAAAATTGTATCAGGAGACTTCAAAGCTGCAGGGTAAGGAAAGCATCTTTGGATGAATCATCGGCAAACACAGCCTACACGACACCACATTCCATAACGGACACAGTTTCATTGATCTTGCTACGGACCAAAATCTTCTTCTTGCCAGTATGCGCTTCCCGTACCTCGATATACACAAAGGCACCTGGCGTTAGCCAGATCAATCAGTCACTAACCAGATTGATCATATCGCGATTGACGTCAGACACTCCTCCACTACTTATCGCCTTATCGAAACTCAAGTCGAATAAAGCTGCTGCTTCAGACGGACTGGCTGCTGAGCTATTCAAAGCAGCTGGAAATGAGCTGGTTGGGAGCATGCACCTGCTCATCTCTAAGATATGGGCAGAGGAAAGCATTCCCGACGAATGGAGTCTCAGCATCGTTTGCCCGATCCACAAGAAAGAAGACCCCCTTGACTGCGCCAACTACAGAGATGAAAGTCTCCTTAACATCGCCTACAAAATTTTCTCTGCTGATAGTTCTTTATAAGTGTGCCTTCAGGCCAGGGAAGTCCACCATCGACCACATCTTCACACTACGGCAGATCCTGGAAAAAACCAATGAATTTCAAGTCGACGAGGGACGAGCTATACAAAGCCATGTCGACATTCCTGCTAAACTCGTCAGACTATGCAGGGTAACTTTGGAGAATGTCTGCTGCTCCATCCGAATCGGTGAAGACCTGACCTATAGTTTTGATGTCAAAAAGGGAGTTAGGCAGGGCGATGCGCTGTCGTGTGATTTCTTCAACATCATATTAGAAATGATTGTACAAAAATCATTGTCCAACACAAGAGGCACAATTTATTTCAAATTCTCACCGCGTAGAAGCATGGCCACTATCAAAAGCGGATGAGAAGTCCTTGGCCGTTTCGAGAGAAAGATTCTGCGTGTGATCTACGGTCCAACAAACGCAGACGGAAGATGGAGAAAAAAATTCAACCACGAGCTTTATAGGCTTTAAAGATGGCTAGGCCATGTAGAGTGAATGGACACCACAGCTCCAGCCCGGAGAGTCTTTGAATCCAACCCCGAGGGACGAAAAAACAGAGTACGGCCGCACATGATAATGGCGCACGCAGGTGGGAGGGGATCTCAGCCAACTGGGTGTGCGGCAATGGAAAAAGCTAACAAAAGATCATGCCAGCTGGAGGGACATGATTGTGGGGCCCCAGTTCAATCCAAACTGTAGCGTCTTATATGAAGAAGAAGGAGAGTATGGAAATGAGTGTATGCCGAAAACCCATGTGTTTAAACAGGCAAGGCGGTTCCAGAGGGGCCGTGACTCAGTTTAAAATAATCCACGCGAATTCCCGTCACCTCTCATAACGACGCCAATGTCGGATGTCTGCGCGGGCTAATTACATCTGTTCAGCAGCAAGGCATTTGTGCGTTGCCGACGAGGCTGCAGGCACGTGTTTTCTGTGTGCGAGCCGAACTCGCCAAGAAGGACTGAATCTCGCACCACGACAATGTGAGGGCCCATTCTTTGTTGATTTTCATAGAGTTCTTAGTGAAAAAACCATTCCAACGTTGCCGTACCCTTCCCTACGACTTTTTAAGACCGTCGTGTAGAGGAGGACAAGGAGGCTGTAACCCTTGCTCTGAACGAGTTAAATTCGGATGATTATGATTATCAAGGGTGCTTCGAAACGCAAAGTGCTACGCGCAAGATCTTAAGGGTTCGTTCCATGCACAATAATTCTTTTTCATCATGCCGCCGATGACTCAAGCCCGAACTGGATGTAGCGGTAAGCGAACGCAGGATGTTTTGTATTCTGTCCATTAAGCATATCACCAACTCGCAACCATCATCCATGGCACTTGCATCTTGGAAGTCGGAAAGCTTTCCGTCCTGGTTATGTGTGTGTCACTGACAATCTCAATTGGAATGACCACATATTGGGTAACGCGAAGAATGGTGCGAAATGTTCAGATTCAATAAATTTTTCTCTCCCTCTGATCTGGCTACAAAGAGGGCATGGGCTCGGACATACAGGGTAAAGTTGTTGATCGCTCTCAACCTGGCGAGATGCCAGCAATGATCCCTGTTTAAATGCCCGGATCAAGTTGACATACGGCCTCCTCGCGGCGCCCTCTGGATAGCCTCTTCAACAACCGTTGGGAGGTGAGAAGAAGACACAACCGCGAACTCTACGAGCTGTACCAAGATGAGGATGTAGTCCGGAAGGCAAGGATCCGTCGACTACACTGGTTCGGCCACATCGAGCGAATGGACATCAACGCTCCAGCTAAGAGGGTCTTCGACTCCGAGCCTCCTGGTTCGAGAAGAAGAGGAAGACCGAACCTCCGGTGTAAAGACCAAGTAATCGCGGGTGTAAGACATCTTGGTCTTGACAACTGGAAGCAGCGTGCCCGGGACCGTCAAGGATGGAAGGCAGCTATAGCTCAGGCTCAGATCCTCCATGGATCGCTGGCCTGATAAGTAAGTAAGATCTGGCTACAAACAATTCGTTCATTCGCTTAAATTAGAGTTCACGTTCACGTCTGATCACAGGATTCAAGAAGGCGTAGCAAAGCTGATTAGAGACCCCGGGATCAGCAAATCATTAGATTCGCTGGAACACTGCCGTAATTTGACTTGTCTTTCCCTATTTTACCGATACCTTACATTCTGCCCTTCAACAATTTTCTCGCAACACACGTCTCTCTAGGAATACTCACCAACCTGTATTAACCATCAGGCGTAGTCCAATCGGCCTACATGTCTAATCTAGACCCCATACATCACTTGTGGGATTTGAAATTCGTCCGCGGCCACTGTACCTCTGTGGCACGGCATAATACCTTTTTGATGTTATTACACCTTATTTCCCTAGGTCTGCCCTGTACTCCTAGAAACATTTATCCTCTGCCCTCCCAAAATTTATAACAACATACAGGTCCTTAGCTCACTTGGATGGTTCAATTAATCCAATTAAGTCTGCTTCGGAAACACTTGTCACATTGGCGCAATCCCCCGATGCACTATGGACGGATTCAATAATGCACCGAGCAATGGAACTTAAATCCAACTATTCACATGTAATCCCTTAATAGGCAAATTTGCATATATTCACAAATATCCATTTGCCCTTATCCAACAGCTTTGGCACATCCTTCCTTTTGTAATCAATTTAAAACAATTCATGCATGCAAGCACACAGGCTCCGACGCTGCCCCCGCATGAGAAGAAACACCATAGACCAACCCATTATCTGGCATAATCGATCGGATCACTGCTCCGACTCGAACTAACTTCATTAATTTGTTTGAGTTTGAAGGATTATCCCTGCAATCCTCCACAACCCCACATACTCCACTCTGAGTATACAAACAAAGTGCAGTGCTCATCTGCACTGTGTCCCCGGGCAATCAGGAATTAATAGAAATTTAATTAGGACCTCCTGTGGCCGATTCACCATCTCTAAAGTACACTCTATGGTCTAGCTAGAATTTATGTGTCAAAACGTTCTGGATCCTGCGTGTTCGGACTCTCGTCTCATGTACTGCATCCGTTTTCGAATTTTTAACATTCCCGATGTGTATACAGGACGTGTTAATCGTAAGCCTCCAATCGCACACAGGAAAGTCAATTAATAAACACGAGGCGAGCAGCAAAGCTAAATGGGAACTGAACAAAATCTATTGCCGCCGGTCGGGCATAGTTGGAACTGCGTTTTCCGGCAAGCAAATCAGTTTCCGGTATCGATAGCCCGTCGGCTTCATCAACACCCTCAGTTCGAAATTTGTTTTTCGTACACCCGACCCACCGTCGTCGTCAACTCTTGCCTGTAATGTTGTCACAGGCCTAATTGAGTTCGAAAGCACCTAGAGTGGTTATGATAAACACGGAACTATACGCTCGAGTACGAGTATCTAAGTGCATTTAATGCTCGCTTTTACGGATGCAAATTTAGTAGACTTGAGGTAAATTAAGGATCCCTAGCTGAAGCAGATGCAGAGAATGACTGTCTCGATGCCCAGGAGGGAATGTATGGGTGAAGACATTGTATTTGGTACCGAAAGTTGGCTGAATGCCAGGAGTCTTTTTGTCAGATTTGCTCGTTTCGGGTGAACATACTCGTACCCGTCATCCTTTCAATGCTGCTCCTGAAGCTGACTTTTCCCAGTGGCATACGACACACCACCAGTATGATGACAACGGCGGCGACTTGAAATGGGCGACTGGCAGGATATGTGCTAACAGGAGATGTTCTTGTCTTGTCATCTGTCTGTTGCGTTGTATGTATGTTGTTGCCTTTCGGGCTGGGAGTAGGATACATGAGCATAGGTCTTCAGTTTCTGTGCTTATTGTTCTCTGGTTTGTTGGTTCCTTGTTCAAGCGCTGAAACTTTGAACTGTCTCGACGCGCTTCAAGTCGTACCTACATATGTACATAGGTACGGGGACGACAATGATGGATACATGTATCCACATCAAGTGCTATAAGGGAATTTATCATTTAACATTTCACCCTTGAACACGCCTGTGCATAAACCGAACCCCAACCCAAACAGACACACTGATACGAAGACGATGGCCATTTTAAATTACAATTCGTCCGTACGCGGCGACTGTGATGACACTCGAAGGGCTGCTATAAGGTTGGCACGTCATGCATAGAGATGAAAAGATACGTCGTTGATATTGTTTAGCGTAATGCCACACTGTCGACAGGATAGCTGCACGGATACAGGCTCATGTACCGACTTGTGTCAAAGTTGCTGGTTGCACTTAATGGTCGTTTGGGTATGCAAACCTATGGTAATTTCTCTGCGGGCTATGAGAGCCAATTTACTGCAACTGGAGGATGTTCAACTGGACCGATGTAGAGAGTATATGTATGTGTGTACCCTGAGTATTTGCCTAAATTGAATGACAACATTGTCTTGGAAAGATACATAGATAAAGCGGTCGCTTTATACCGCATTTGGAGCTTACGAGCATTGACAGCTGTAGACTAGTCCTGTAAGTGACTTTAAAATGATATACTTACTACTTACTTAGGTGGCGCTACAGTCCGTGGTGAACCTGGGCCTCGGCCAACAAGCGTCTCCAGCTGGCACGGTCTTTGGCCAGCTGTTTCCAGCGCCGCACGCCCAGTTGGTTAAGGTCCCCTTCCACCTGCGTGCGCCAGCGATGATGCGGCCGTCCTCTGCTGCGCCTTCCTTCCGGAGTGGATTCGCAGACTCTTCGGGTCGGAGCTGTATTTTCCATGCGCTCTACATGGCCTAGCCATCTTAGACGCTGTATCCGTAGACGTCGTACCAGGCCGATATCGCTCTACAACCCATACAGTTCTTCGTTATATCTTCTCCTCCATACACCGTTTGAACAAACGGGACCATAGATAGTATGCAGAATTTTCCTCTCGAAACGACCAAGGGCATCTTCATCCGCTTTTGTTAAGGTCCAAGCCTCTGCGCCGTAAAGGAGGACTGGGATGATTAAGGTCTTATATAGTGGCACCTCAATTGCCTCTTGAGCGCAAAGAAACAGCGGTTGGCAAGAGTGATTCTGCGTTTTATCTCAGCGCTAGTGTTGTTTTCGCTGGTCATCAGTGAGCCAAGGTAGACGAATTCCTTGACCTCGTCTCATTGACCGAGGCCGAGGCCTTATTGACCGGGCAAACGATGCTGAGATTCCATTCGTCGGGCTTGCTTTCCTCCGACCATACCTTGCAAATGAGATGGTGCATGCACCTTACCAGCTCATCTCCAGCCACCTTAAGAAGCTCAGCAGACAGGCCGTCTGCGCCCGCGGCTATATTAGACTTAAGTCTTGATATCGCTATCTTAACTTTGTCTAGGTCGGGTGGACTGAATTCTGTTTCATTGTCATCCATTACGAATGGCTCGTTCGCCTGACAGCGGTATCTGTCTATCATCTGCCGTCTGTAGAAGTGGTCTTTCCAAATCCTCAGCATCGACTGCGACTCTACTACCAGTTCTCCATTTTCATCCCAGCAGGCCGCCGCTCTGGCTTTGTAGCCATGGCATGTTCGTTTTACCATATTGTAAAACATACGGGCGTCATTCCTGCGGAAGCATCTCTCCATCTCCTCGATCTCACGCTTTCCGTGCTCTCTCTTCTTTCTTCTGAAAAGCGTGTGTTCCTCTCTTCTCTTCTGCTCATAGATTTCGCGAGCAGGTCTCGTCCGTCGTTGCAGCATGGCTTTATATGCCTCTTGTTTCGCATTGTTCATCGAACCAGGGGTTTCTAGGTGGTGGCGGTTTGAAACCCAGCACCTCTGAGGCAGCGTGTCTGACGGCGCTCTGGCATTGCGCCCATTCCTGTTCTATTGTTTGTGCTGCTGTGGGCGGATTTTGAGAGAGCTTGGAGCAGGCACGATCGGCAAAGATTCTGGCAGTCTCTTGCGATTGTAGCTTTCCGACGTCAAACTTACGTTGTCCTACTCGACTCCTAAGCATTCTTGATATACTCATTCGTACCTTGGCTACAACAAGGTAGTGGTCCGAGTCGATGTTGGCCCCTCGGAAGGTTCGTACGTCGAGAATAAAGGAGGAGTGTCTGGCGTCGATGGCAATGTGATCAATCTGGTCGGTGGTCGATTGATCAAAAGACCGCCAGGTACCCTTGTGGATGTTGAGATGAGGGAATCGCGTGCTTGCTACAAGGAGGTTACGCCCCGCTAGGAAACCGATTAGCCTTAGTCGGATGTGGTGTTATGGAGGCTATGCTTTCCTATGATCGACTCAAATATATCCTCTTTGTCCAGTTTTGCATTAAAATCTCCTATTTTTGTGTCGTAGCTGGGGCATTGGGCAGACAGTGATCGCAGAATTCTTCTTTGAGTCGATCGTCCTTTTCTTCCGTTGGGTCGTGAGCGCATATCAAGCTAATGTTTCCAAATTTAGCTTTGATGCGGATTGTTATGAGGCGTTCGCTTACATCCCAGAAGCTTAAGACTTTTTGTCGTAGTCTTCCTCGAATAACGAATCCGCACCCGAATAAGCGCTGTTTGTTCTCCTGATAGCAGTTCCCGTAGTAGATGTCGCAGTTTTTCATCCGTTTTTTGCCTGGTCCATCCCATCGCACTTCTTGGAGTGCGGTTATATCTGCTTTATAGCAGTTGAGGGTTTGCTCCAATTGATCGCCTGCATCCGGTCTGGTAAGGGACCTTACATTCCAGGTGCAGACTCTCAAGTCCGTTAGTCGTTTGCAGGGGTCGTCAGCTTTGTATCCGTCCGTAGCCGAGGCTTGTTGTTGTTTCGGAACGAGTAGGTTCTTACGTGATAGGGATGTTACCCCTAAGCACAACCCCCAACCTGGAAGGCCAGATTCCTCTTTCCCCAGGAACAAGGGGTTGGGTCGCTGCACAGATTGGTTCACTATCTGGCGGGTGCCAGGGTAGCTATCCAGGGGGGGTCACGCGGAGGCTGTGTGACAACTTGGTTTGAGCAGGGACAGAGATCGAAGCTGGCGTTTGCCATGTTAAACGCGATCAACTTCTTTGCTCTGTTTGCTCGCTCCCTCCCTCCCATGTCATGAAAAGCTTCTCGAAATTCGCCGTTCGGAACCGGCAATAAATTGTGGGTCCCTTTCACCTACGGGAAAATGAAATCACACCCAACATGGGTGATTGAGGGAAGCTCGGCTCAGGTCCTTCATGGAATATTACAGGCTTTTTGCATAATATTAGATGTTACGACAGAGGGTTTAATTAATCTGTTTCTCGCGTTGTTCGTATACGTCTTATCAAAAGTACAATAAATGTTGTAAGAAAAATAAGACTTCGCACTCAAGAACGTCTCTGACAGTTTTGTGATGAGTGGCTCCAGTTTTGTTTGAACACGCGTCAGAGATAAAACTTCATATTTCACAGATTTTCTTCAATCAAGGCGAAAGCACAAGCCAGGCGGCTGAAATGTGAATAGCGCTTATAGTCCTCGATACTGTAACAGCCAATCAGCCGCACTTTTGGTTTCTTCGAGTCCGTTCCGGAAACACGAGTATCGATGTCAAAGATGCACTAGATGATAAGGTAGTGATGTGCAAACGGTGACATTAACAGGAAATCACCTACTACTAATACTATGACTAACTCCTCAAAACCTTTAAGTCAGACTGGTACTGCCAACAATTGCACTACATTGGTAGTCACTCGCGAAAAGCTTTAAGAGTTTAGTAAGGAGGTTCTGAAGCAAACTTATAATTTTATTAAGTTCCCCGTGGGAAGTTATTGAAATGGGGGCCAATTTTGCGAATTGCAAATTTTGACATACATATCTCCACGTGGGATGTATGTGCGTGTATGTATGTATGTATGTGCGTATGTGCGTTCGGAATTTTTCGTCTCGATTATCTCGAGAACCTAAAATGATGTTGATATGGAATGGATTTCATTCGGCGCGCAATTACGTACGTAAGAATTGGTTAAATTTCCAGCAAAATCGGTGTAGCCGTTTTTTGTTAGAAATTAAATAACGTAAGTGTTAAAGAAGTCGCCTTTGAAAGGGTTATTGGCAAGCACAGAATACACAACACCACATCCGAAAATGGATTTAGGCTGATAGACTTCGCAACGGGGCGAAATCTTCTAGTTGCTAGCACGCGTTTCCCACATCTCAACATCCACAAAGGGACCTGGCGATCTCCGGATCAATCAACCGTCAACCAGATTGACCACATTGCGATTGATGGCAGACACGCATCCGACATTCTGGATGTGCGAACTTTTAGAGGAGCCAACATCGATCTTTTGGCAGCCAGGTTGCGACTTCGAATATGCCTAGCGCAGAAATATCGACTAAGGCCATCGGCATACAACGTCGCAATGCTACAATCGCAAGAGACCGCCAGAGCCTATGCCAATCGCGTCTCCCTTAAGCTCTCGGAAAACTCTCCAACACCTGCTCAGACCGTACAACACCAATGGACCCGTTGTCAACAAGCCTTAGAAAGTGCTGCTTCTGAGGTACTGGGTTTCAAACCGCCACCAACAAGAAACCCATGGTTTGATGACGATTGTAGGAGGGCACACGCAGCAAATCAGCAAGCTTATCAAGAGGCGCTGCATAGAAGAACGAGAGCTGCTCGTGAGCATTATGAGCAGAAGAGGAGGGAGGAACATAAGCTTCTCCAAACAAAAAAAAAAGGAGCATGAGAAGCTCGCGATCGTAGAGATGGAGAGATGCTATCGCAGGAATGACGTTCGGAGGTTTTATCAACCAATAAAACAAACATGCCAGGGATATAAGACCAGAACGGAAGCCTGCAGGGACGAAAATGGAACCCTAGTAGTGGATTCACAGTCGGTACTAAGAATCTGGAAAGACTACTTCTGCAGACTGTATAACGGCGATGACGAAACAGATCCCGCTGTCAGGCAGAATAATCCTTTCGCAACGGACGATGATAGCAGAGAATTCCGTCCCCCTGACCTGGACGAAGTTAGGAATGCTTTTTCTAAGCTTAAGTCCAACAAAGATGCTGTAGTAGACGGACTACCTGCCGAGCTCTTTAAGGCAGCTGGAGATGACCAGGTTGGGAGTGTGCACCTGCTCGTCTGTAAGATATGGTCAGAGGAATGCATGCCCGATGAATGGAATCTTAGTATCGTTTGCCCGATCCACAAGAAAGGAGACCCCTTTGTCCACGCCAACTACAAGGGAATAAGTCTTCTGAACATCGCTTATAAAATCTTCTCCGTTATTCTGTGTGAACGCTTGAAACCGTTCGTTAAGAAACTGATTGGTCCATATCAGTGTGGTTTCAGGCCCGGGAAGTCCACTATAGATCAATTGTTCACACTGCGGCAAATCCTGGAAAAAACAAACGAGTTCCTGTTTGTTGACTTTAAGGCTGCATACGATAGTATCAATAGAGACGAGCTATACAACGCCATGTCTAGTTTTGTCATCCCTGCCAAACTCGTCAGATTGTGCAGAATGGCCTTGGAGAACTCTCACTGCTCCATCCGGGTCGGAAGCGACCTAACCGATACCTTTTATGTCAAAAAGGGTTTTAGACAGGGCGACAGGCTATCGTGTGACTTTTTCAACATCCTCCTTGAAAGGATAGTGCAAAGCTCACTGGTCAATACGAGGGGCACCATCTTTTTCAAGTCCATACAACTGCTCGCATATGCAGATGACATTGACATAATTGGACGAAGTCATCGAGATGTCATTGAGGCCTTTACGAGCATTGAGATGGAAGCGGCTAAAATGGGACTGGCGGTAAATGAGGGCAAAACGAAATATATGCTGTCGTCGAACAAAAACTCCTTTGCATTGCCAGAAAGCTGACAGCGCTTTGGTGGTTTTCGGCTCAACATTCTTTGACCAGAGAAGCTTGCTATCTAAGATGACTCCTAGATACTTAGCCTCCTTGGATATAGGGATGGAAGTGCTATGATCAGCTGAGTCATATCAGTATTTTTCCTCCTTCTTGTGAAGAGAACGACATCGGTCTTAAGAGTATTGACCGTTAGCCCATTTCTGGTACACCAATCATCGATCACATTAAGCGCCGCCTGTGCTTTGATATCGACAGTCGCTAAGCATGAACCGACAGAAAGAACGGCGGCATCATCCGCATAGGCCTGGGCATAGATTCCAGAGGCATTGAGAGGCATCAAGCAGAGAGTCGACCACCATGCACCATAACAGCGGAGACAGGACGCCACCTTGCGGGCAGCCCCTGTATACGCCGGATTTGATACATTGGTCGAGGCCTGGATCAGCGGTCAATGTCCCGTGCAGAAGCATTGCTTTGATCCACAAGACCAGTGCTTCATCTACACCATTATGTCTGGCAGCGTTACACATGCTGTCGAATGTTGCGTTATCAAAAGCTCCCTCAATGTCGATGAAGATGCCCAGCGCGTACTTTTTCCTTTCGAGCGCGCATTCAATTCTCCTGATTAGGTTTTGAAGCGCAGTCTCGCAGGATTTTCCGCGCTGATAAGCATGTTGCATCTCCGAAAGAGGCAACTTTGCACACTTGCAACTCTACCAGTCTCCCCATGCTTTTCAGCAGGAAGGATGCTAGACTAATTGGTCTAAAACTCTTGGCAAGTGAGCAGTCGTATTTTCCCCTTTTGGGAATAAAGACTAATTTCACCGTGCGCCAAGCAATGGGTATGTGCGCAAGTGCTACATCGATTACTTCTAATCGTTTGGTCCCCACGCATAGCCCTATTGGCACTCATCCATTTTATATGGTTGGGAATGCAGGATAACCTACAAATTATCGTCATTGGCGAATTACAATACAACGGCACTGTAACTTCGGACCTACTGGCATGTTTAACCCACTTAGGCCACGGGGCGTATGTGTAACAATTCTTTTTCTCCAACAAACCTTCCACTCAACCGTGTTAAATTTCGCAAATTATTAATTTATCACGTTGAGTTCTATTTAATTCTAATATAATTGAATATCTACTTGCCTGCATTTATAATGAATTCGCGTTTGCAAACACTATCGCTTCCACACGCACTGCAAGCTCTTTTCAATTCCCCATCAGCCATATATCCTAATATGTACCCACTAGCGCGTCAGCAACTGCAAATATCCTCAACCAACTCCATTACATACAGATCCACGCGCGTCGTGTCTATGTACGCAAACGACAAACACCAGAAAAGGAAAAGCAAGAAAACAAAAAGGACGAAAAGGTAGAGCATCCCTGCCTCCGGTGTTTCATGAAAACCAAACCGAATGAAAACGGATGCGATTTATGTGACGCAGCAGCACACAGCAAATACCACTAGACTAGGTGTGTATCCCCGATTCATACCGTAGGGATGTGTATGTCGAGTTCCTGTTATCAACGTGCAAAAGTAAATCGCATCTATAATGCATCCGCTTCGTGGGCTATGAAAGCAGTAGTTGCTATCTGATACCAATCCGTGGGTATTCTCAATGAATACGCCTGTCAGCTTCGTTTAACGTGCTTCATGTACGAGGTATCTATAGAGGGTGGAGATATAGGTTGTTTGTGTGCTTGTGGGAAGCTAAGTAATAGGTTTCCTTATCTGCTCGAGAAATTTACAATCGTATAAGCGCCGTTGTTGAACACGAGAAGAAAGAGAGATATGGGGAATGAGTGCGGGAGTACACCAGAAGTAAATATGCTGCTAGATAACCAATACTAGCTACTGATTAGAAGAACATTGAAACCTTGGCGGAACCATTCCGCACTTCTTACTGCATCGATACTTAGTACAATTAGAAGTTAATCTAATAATAGTCTGTCAAGCAGTTCTTTAGCCTGGGCTGCTAGTTAAAATAACAAGCCGTAGCCCACCCAATTGACCGGCACTATAATCGATGATGAACGAATGGAACCCACTCGAGATCGTATAATTATAGGTACAACCGAATCCCTCCATAACGAACCCACTATCTAGCCATCTGACAGATCCTCTGTCCCAATCAATAGGCCACACAGGCCTTCATTCTTACCGAAGGCAGACGCAAATCCCAGAAGATTCATAGCCTTCACTAAATCAAAACTGAAATTATCGGTGGCTGGCGAACCCACCGCCGCGCCGGGGGAAACAGCTTTCGAGATTTATTCGTCGCAAAATCCTTTCAGCAAGAGGTATACGCAGGTGGAAAACGGTGACTAGTAGCCGCTGGGAATGGAGACTAGAGAACGGTCGGTTTCCGTTTCCGCGGTAAATTGGTCACACAAAGTTTCCGCTTCAAGTCCAGGGTGCATTTTCCCCGCCACCTTATCCCCCTCGATATGTCCATGCAGAACATTGCAAATTGAGTTGACTTTTCCGGAGATGAAATGGCAGCAATACTCGTTACTCGTTACCCATGATGGTCGTATGGGAAGCTGAAGGCTTTCTAATTGTATTCGGAGCTCGCATGAAAAACATTCATCTACCGGTCCCGCGAGCTTCCGAGTTCTCAAAGTCCAGAGATCCAGAGTTTTCGAGTTTTGCGAATTTTCAAGTTCCCGAGGGCGGATCGGATGAATCCTGTCCCGGCTCATCTGTGGTATACGGACGATACACTTTAATTTCAAGTTAAATTGAGTTTATAGTTTGCCGGAAGCGAGAAGGAGTTGGTAATTAACCACTTTGACCGAAGTAGTCGGTGCATAACCAAGGATTTTCGCTCGGTGTGAATACGGAACGTTTTGATGTTGTCAACTTTTTAATAACCATTTGAAGTTGCATTAGGCGATTTGGTAATTAGAAACTCGCGCAGCATTCGAGGGACACAACGTGGCACGAAAGAGATGAGAGTTAAGTGAAATACGACGTCACAGAGCTGGCATCGGGGTTTTCAACTTTTTCGATTTCCTCTATTAATTCGAGTGTCACTAGCACTTTGTCTCTGTGGGGCACATTCGTCCTTCTGTGTGTCCTTTAGCATTATTGTCATAAGTGAAATTCGATCGGAGGGGTGGCTTTTAGCGGAATGACAGTTTCGGTTGCCATCTGCGTGGTTGCAATAAATCCCTGGTGACAGGACGTGAAATATGACATACGGCGGCGGAATTGTCTTTGGCCAGAACTCAGAAACAACTTCTGAGGGATGATGGGATTTATTATTCTTTATCAATAGCGGTAAGTTATGAGTTATGAAAAGTTTATGTACATTAACCTGTGACCTTTCCATAAGCTTTTGAAAACAGTTGATTAAACCTCTAATCGACACAACCTACTAATGAATCCTTTGCTTGCAATCGCCTTCACTCGAACAGAACTTTATATTATAGAATGACCCCCACCCCCGCCACTTGATTGTCTCTTCTTTCAATACTGATGTATCATTCCCGTACTCCTTTTAAAGCGCAATGAACAAAATCTTCTTCGGAACGACGAACGTGACGCTTCATTGCTTGAATTCCCATTTCACTCAAGACCAGCTACTAATCCAAGCCATCTATTCAGCCACCAACTTTCTCATCATTACATGGCAGTGGCACGATTTAGTTCCAAACCACCACCATCCGGCTTGGATCTGAAAGTCATTTCTCGCCACAAAGTAATCGTAATAATCATAATCAACACTACGAAGCTGATGAGCTACGGGCGATATGTTCATACTCTTGCGCCTCATCGCCGTTGGTCGCAAGGATAACGAGCAGCAAGTTACGATGACGACTAAGCATATGTGAAGTTATTAAAAGACGCTCAATGGATGCCTCATCTTTTGAAATTGGTTTTTGGCTTAGCGCTATTGCTGTATCCTTAAGATGTCCCAACATCCTTTCTCTCGCCGAACACTTGGCACTATTTCCTCATCAGCAGCTATTACCATCGTCATGATGCCGAGAAAGGGAAGGAAAAGGAAAGGAAAGGAAAAAAAATATTCATAGCCCGAGCGGGAAACACGGAAGAAAGCACGACTACGTGTACATAGATACATATCCTTAGCTCCATCTGAGCGGGTGCAAATTAAATGCATTTCAATTGAGCAGTGAAACGGAAGTGGATTCGAAACAAAATCCTGTTAAATGGCGTCGATCCGTTGGCCTCGGGGGATATCTAATTTCGAACACTAGTCAACCCTCCTCGGCGAACGCCAACCACAATGACAATGATATCGAGGTTCTTATCAGGAAATGAGCGTATTGCGTATATATGCAAGAACTGGGTGCTCTCGTGGCCCCAAAACACCACGTGAGAAGAGTTCATTTGGAATCGAGAGCAGCAGCTGTTACAGTAAAAGTCTTCTCACCTTCTGGGCCCGAATTGAAATTGCCTAAGTGGTTTCAATCCGACGTCATTTGGAACGCGCGAATAGAGAGTGGCGAAAATGGTGAATGGAGAACAATCCCCAATGGTGGCCGGGCGAGATTTACACTTGACTTAAGTGAAATTTATTTGAAAAATAATTTTTTTCCACGAATGACTGGCTGTTATCCTGCTGTTGGTAGTTGTGAGTTGTGTTTCCGGGATTTGCTTGGCGAAGTAGCGCAAGGATAACGAGTTGTGTAAGTAAATTTTATTATTCAGAAAGGATACCTTCGGTTGGAGTTAGGTTGGTTTTTGGTATGCCGTACTGCTGATGTCGCTATCGTTACTGGATGTGCTGTGAAGGAGGAGGTGTTATGAGTAGTTAGCTTCTCGGGTAAATTGAATTTATTAGAGGGTATGCACAGGCACCCTCAGCTCAGCACAGCGACAACTGATTGCTTAAGACTGCCTAATGGATTACTTTGATTATGGTTTTGTTGTTTATTTTTTATCCAATGAAACCGGTGTTGGACATTGTATCGTATTTTGTTTTAAGGTCGAGTGGCAATTTGTCAGTGTCCCTATTAAGTCCTTAACTTTGTAATTGATCTCCTGCTAGTAACTATCATTATTAATTGACATGAGTTCTCCCCTTTCTGGTGAATTTGTGACAAACGACTGAAGTATCAGGGCATCTAGCTCTAAATGGTAGGCCCAAAAATTCCACTAAACTCAAAAGACGTTGGATGTTTGGAAAGACGTGTAAGCAAATAAATCAAAATTTAGATGCCACCTAGGAACATTCCTGCTAAAGCTAACAGCCAGATAGCAGTTGAAAATATTGTTGAAATGACCAAGTATTAAGTGGCCGGGATTAAAGAAAACTTTAAACATGCAGGCTATGTAATATTAATCGTAGACTGAACGCACGCTGGTGAACGCCCTCCGCGACTCACTCAGTCAACTGGGCTGGATGATAGGCTATCGCAGCCAACTTCAAGACGACGCCCGATCGCTCAGTTCATTCCATTCTCATTTTTCCTACGAGGAACATCGTTTGATACAACTTCACTGACCGCCATTGTTCAAGTAATGAAATTAACTAGTATTAACACTCAGGTGTGGGGTAGGAAAATACTCGATGTCACGTTTACTTACTTATCAGGCCAGCGATCCATGGAGGATCTGAGCCTGAGCTATAGCTGCCTTCCATCCTCGACGGTCCCGGGCACGCTGCTTCCAGTTATCAAGACCAAGATGTCTTACATCCGCGATTACTTGGTCCTTATACCGGAGGTTCGGTCTTCTCCTCGAACCAGGAGGCTCGGAATCGAAGACCCTCTTAGCTAGAGCATTGATGTCCATGCGCTCGATGTGGCCGGGCCAGTGTAGTCGACGGATCCTTGCCTTTCGGACTACATCCACATCTTGGTACAGCTCGTAGAGTTCGCGGTTGTGTATTCTTCTTCATTCACCATCCTCACAGATAGGACCAAATATCCGGCGCAGAACCGGATTCTTTCTTTCGAAAGAACACAAAATCAGCTCCGTTGTCCTGCTTATCGTCCAGCTTTCGACTCCGTTCAGCAAGACTGGCCGTATGAGCGTTTTGTAAAGCATGACTTTGGTCTTTCGTGTGAGGAGTTTTGACCCGAGTTGTTTGGGCAAGCCGAAGTAGCAGCGGTTGCCAAGAGCGATTCTATGCCGGATCTCTACTGTGGTGTCATTTATGGAATTTACGTTTGCCCCTAGGTAGGTAGGTACCTCGAAATTGTAGCTGTCATTTGTTATATTTTGTCCCAGGTGGTGAGCGACGGATTGGTTTTTGCTTGACAGCATGTATTTCGTTTTGTCTTCATTGATCTTGAGCCCAACTCGTTTCGCCTGTTCTTCAATCGCCGTGAATGCTTCCACAATGCCACGGCGAGAACACGCGATGATGTCGATATCATCCGCGTATCCTAGCAGCTGAATGGACTTGTAGAAGATAGTGTCTTCCCTTTTGACGCCTGCCCGTCGCCCTATCTGCTGCAGCACAATGTTGAAGAAGTCACTTGACAGCGCATCTCCTTGCCGAAATTCGTTGCAGGTTTCGAATGGTTCCGGAGTCTTAGCGTGGCGCGACGCAACTGGATCAATTTTACCATCCCGAATTCGGCCATCGCACCAAACAGTTCTTCACGATGAATGCTGTCGTATGCGGTTTTGAAATCGATGAAAAGATGGTGTATATCGATTCGAAAGTCGTTGGTCTTTTCCAGAATTTGTCGAAGTGTGAAAATTTGGTCTATAGTTGATTTGCTGGGCCGGAAGCCGCACTGGTAGCTGCCGATTAGTGCGGTGCAAAATGGTTTTAGACGTTCACACAATACGCTGGACAGGATCTTGTATGCGACATTGAGCAGGGATATACCTCTATAGTTCTTGCAAGAGGTAGGATCGCCTTTTTTGTGGATGGGGCATATAGTGCTGGTATTCCAGTCGTCGGTCATGCTTTCATCTTCCCAGATTCTGCAGATGATCTGGTGCATGCTCCCTACCAGAACATCACCGCCAGCCTTGAAGAGCTCTGATCGCAAGCCATCTGAGCCTGCAGCCTTGTTGTTCTTCAGCTTCTGAATAGCTGTGCCGACTTCTCCGATGCTGGGTGGGAGGACTACTTCAGCGGCTGAAGTTGGGATTTCCTCGGTCCCTACCACTCTCTCTTGGTCATGCTTGTTAAGCAGCTGCTGGAAGTGCTGCTTAAATACATCCATTATTCCCTGCGGTTCGGTGACAAGATTACTCTTGCAGTTTCGAAGAGCCAGGGTGCCCTTTTTGAAGCCTCTTGCAAGGCCTTTGGCTTTCTTGTAAAAGGCTCGTGTTTTATGTTTATCCCTAGACTCCTCGATATCCTTGAGCCCGACCAGAATGGCGGTTGTGCGGCGGGCTAACAATCCGCCCACGTAAAAAAAACACAAGTTATGAATGAGCAAGATGCCTCGGAGTGTCACGTTTGCCACGTCGTAATCGCAGGGGAACCGACGAGGAATTGCCGGATAACGATGCCGCCAGCATAACTGCCGACAATGCCGTTGGCGACGAAACTGCTGACAATGCCATTAATGTCGATGCGCTATGGGGAGCCGCTTTAGACGAGGAACCAGCCAACCTCCGAAAAAGGATGAAAATTCTCCAGCTTAGAAAGCAAATACGTGAGGTGGAGAGCGATGTGTAGAATCAACCTGCGATGTGTAGCATCAACCTGCCGAATTTCACGGGGGACGACCTAGGCCATTCAGCTAATCACTTTCTACGCGATTTTGAAGAGAGCTGAGCTTGCATCGTTCGCTCGTGGGCACTGCCCTTGTCTTCCTATCGTCAACGGCCCCATTAAACTTACTTACTTACTTAGGGGGCGCTACAGTCCGTGGTGACCCTGGACCAACAAGCGTCTCCAGGGTGGATTCGATGTCTCTTCCGGTCGGACCTGTACATGGCCTAGCCACCTTAGACGCTGTATGCGGAAACGTCGTACTAGGCCGATGTCGCTGTAAAATCCGTACAGTTCTTCGTTAAATCTTCTCCATACACCGTTTTGAACAAACGGGACCGTAAATAGTGCGCAGAATTTTCCTCTCGAAACGACCAAGGGCATCTTCATCCGCTTTTGTTAAGGTCCAAGCCTCTGCGCTCTAATCGAGGACTGGGATGATCAAGGTCGTATATAGTGTCACCTTGGTTTTCCGAGAGAGGGCTCTACTCTTCAATTGCCTTGAGCCTAAAGAAACAGCGATTGGCGAGAGGGATTCTGCGTTTTATCTCAGCGCTGGTGTTGTGAGTGAGCCAAGGTAGACAAATTCCTTGACCACAATTTATATCTGCCCATGGTGACGTTCTGGCCAATATGTCGGTGTTGGCCGTCTTTTTTGGATGAAAGCAGATATTTATTGCTCTCAAGATATTAATCTTGAGACCCATCTTAGCCGCTTCTACCCTAATGCTTACAAAGGCCTCATTGACGTCTCGCTGTGTCCATCCAATCACTTCAATGTCGTCGGCGTACGTAAGCAATTGCGTAGATTTGAAATAAATTGTACCTCTTGTGTTGGCCAGCAACTCTTGCACGATCTATTCAAACACGATATTGAAAGAGTTGCACGGCAGCGCGTCACCTTGCCTAAATCCTTTTTTAAAATCAAAGGTATCGGTTTGCTCATTACCGACCTTAATGGAGCAGCGAGAATTCTCCATTGTCATCCTTCACAGTCGGGCGAGTTTGGCAGGGATGCTAAAACTAGACATGGCTTTGTATAGCTCATCTCTATACACGCTGTCATATGCAACATTGAAATCGACGAAGAGGTGGTGAGTGTCGATTTGGTATTCCTGGGCCTTCTCCAAGATCTGCCGCAGCGTAAATATTTGGTCTATTGTGGATTTACCTGGCCTGAAACCACACTGATAAAAGCCGATCAGGTTATCCACCAACGGTTTCAGGCGTTCACACAATACGGCAGAGAAGATCTTATATGCGATGTTAAGGAGACTTATTCCCCTATAGTGCTGAGATGCTGAGATTCCATTCGTCGGGCATGCTTTCCTCCGACCATACCTTGCAAATGAGGTGGTGCATGCGCCTTACCAGCTCATCTCCAGCCGCCTTAAGAAGCTCAACAGACAACAGACTGCGCCCGCGGCTTTATGCGACTTTAGTCTTGATATCGCTATCTTGACTTCGTCTAGGTCGGGTGGACTGGATTCTGTTTCATTGTCGTCCATTACGAATGGCTCGTTCTGCCTGACAGCGGTATCTGTCTATCATCTGCCGTCTGCAGAAGTGGTCTTTCCAAATCCTCAGCATCGACTGCGACTCTACTACCAGTTCTCCATTTTCATCCCTGCAGGCCGCCGCTCTGGCTTTGTAGCCATGGCATGTTCGTTTTACCTTATTGTAAAACTTACGGGCGTCATTCCTGCGGAAGCATCTCTCCATCTCCTCGATCTCATGCTTTCCGTGTTCTCTCTTCTTTCTTCTGTAAAGCGTGTCTTCCTCTCTTCTCTTTGCTCATAGATTTCGCGAGCAGCTGGTTATTGGTCGATTGATCAAAAGACCGCCAGGTACCCTTGTGGATGTTGAGATGAGGGAATCGCGTGCTTGCTACAAGGAGGTTACGCCCCGCTAGGAAACCGATTAGCCTTAGTCGGATGTGGTGTTATGGAGGCTATGCTTTCCTATGATCGACTCAAATATGTCCTCTTTGCCCAGTTTTGCATTAAAATCTCCTATTTTTGTGTCGTAGCTGGGGCATTGAGCATATGTTCTGTCTAGGAGACCGTAAAATTCTTCTTTGAGTCGATCGTCCTTTTCTTCCGTTGGGGCGTGAGCGCATATTAAGCTAATGTTTCCAAATGTGGCTTTGATGCGGATTGTTGGCGTTCGCTTATATCTCGGAAGCTTAAGAGGTTTTGTCGGAGTCTTCCTCTAATAAGGAATCCGCACCCGAATAGGCGCTGTTTGTTCTCCTCGTAGCAGTTCCCGTAGTAGATGTCACAGTTTTTCATCCGTCTTTTGCCTGGTCCATCCCATCGCACTTCTTGAAGCGCGGTTATACCTGCTTTATAGCAGTTAAGAGTTTGCTTCAATTGATCGCCTGCACCCGGTCTGTTAAGGGACCTCACATTCCAGGTGCAGACTCTCAAGTCCGTTAGTCGTGACTGCTAGCTTACGGGTATGGTATTGACGTGATTGGTCGAGCGAAGCACGCCGTCAAAGATGCGTTTGCTGGCGTTGAGGCGGAGGCGACTAAAATTGGTCTGGCGGTAAATGAGGGTAAAGCGAAGTATATGCCGTCATCAAGAAAGGACGCAAAACATCGACGTCTCGGACAGAGTTTCACAACGGGCAGCAAGAACTTCGAAGTAGTCAAGGACTTCACCTACCTCGGATCCGCAGTAACTACGAACAACGTTATTACCGAGATTAAACGCAGAATAACTCTTGCCAGTCGCTGCTCTTTTGGGCTCAAATGGCAGTTGAGTAATAGAGCCCTCTCACGAGAGACCGAGTCGGTCTTATAATGTAGTTCTTCGTGCGATCTTCAGTTCTGTTTGCGTTTATGGCATCTGGAGGAGAAGTATCCACTACGAACTGTATAGGCTGTATGGCGGCATGTGTCTGGTTAAGCGTCTTTGGATACAACGCTTAAGATGGCTAGGCCATGTAGAGCGTATGGACGACATAGCTCCGGTCTGAAGAGTCTTCGAATTCGAGTCATTGTTGGTTGAGGCCCAAGAAAGCCGAAATCCTTTTTTTCCCATTAGCCTATCTTACGATCGAATATATCACTCTCAGTAGGACAAAAACTTTAATTCTTTTCCCAACTTTGTTTTGTTTCATACTTTAAGCTCGTGTGCAGTTTAGGTTAGGTGTAATGGTTTGGCAAAAACTTTAATTTTCGACTTGCCTACTCGTATACAGATACACGCCTAACCAAAGCCCTAATTGCTTTGACTCGTTCCTCTCCCAAAAAAAAAGACAAAAAACCAACGACAGACCACAACCTAATCCCCTAAACCAGAAATCAATTCAAAACTCTACTCAGTGTTCCATTCCGTGCAAAAGTTCCATCGATTTCTAGGCACATCAGTGCCGAAATTAAGTTATCCCTGAAACGAAACTATATTCTAAATTTGATGGCAAAAAAGTTGCAAACCCAAAAACGATAAATGTCGACTAAAAATTCCCGACACGCCAGCGATAGCCGCACGTCCGAAACAAATTGAAAACAACGCAATGGTCGCGAAGAACAACGCAAAAACAATGAGGAAAGTGTGTGTGTGTGTGTGGGGGGGGGGGTGGGGGGCGGGGGTCGGGAAGAAGAGAAAACAACAAACATCCTTTCTGTCAAAACGAACGGAATCCATTTGACAGCTTAACCAATGATCCAATGTCAATTGCCGAATGTACCCCACGCCATTTCATTTCCTTCCTCGATGGAGAGAAGTGTAGCACCATGCCCAAGGGAAAGTAGAAAACGAAATCTGTTTCCCGGTACTCGTGCCATACAGGCTTATTAGTATTCAGCCCAATCGTTTCACAGTAATCTCCGTCAAGCCTGCCGGCTATCGAACCACCCGAGCTAGTTACAGCCTTTATCCTTCCTAGGATATGGTGAATGCAAAGGAGATGCCAAACCATTTAATGTAACAAATTGATTGTCTTCGGACGCAGATACGAGAGAGAACCCCCCCCCCCCCAAGCATACATGGCCATAGTCAAATAGTCGAGGAGTCGCCTAAGGAAACAAACAAAAGTAAAATGGCAAACACCATCAGCAGTCGAGCAGATAGATATTAAGCAATCAAATAGGAGGAAGGCAGCGACACAAAGCATGTGGGCGACCATTACCCAAAGAGTTCTATTCATAGGCTGGCCAAGTAAGACATTTGCCATTCCTAGGTGTACCGTAGAGTGTGCCTTGTCCTCAGCATTCAAAATGAAACTATTCCCAAACCATTTCGGCTTAGGGCGATACCTGTTGTTGCCGTAGCTTTTCGCAAGTGATTCTTAAGCTCTGAAAAGCAAATTAAAACATAAGTTACTTTGCAAATTGTTTAAGCAAACATCCTTCCATATCCTGGCAGAAAACGCCAGAGAAGGAGAATAGACGGAAGGACAACTATTGTATGAATGCTAGCGTAGGCAAGGATTCAATTTTTATTCGTCTTATCCAACTTTCTGCATGTGCGTTGCAAACAGGACATTTGAAGGCGTACACACTACGTATACGTAGATACCTTTGCATTGAATCTTAATTAAATAGGTTCCACGTCGTCTCGGTGGAGCAGGTAAGAACGCGTGTAGAAAGCCTTCGGTGAACTCTTGGAAATATGTTGACATATGTAGATGGCAAACGGCAAAAGACGATTGTTGTGTACTGTCATGCGAAAAATCCTTTGCAGATGGATTCCTGTACGATAATTAGAGATGTTTGGTTAACCGTAATGGAAAACGTAATTTCGCTCCAGAGGTTTCACCACCGAGTATATCGGGGGGTAAGAACACCTTCCCGCCAACAGTCACCTTTAGGATGATTCTTTAACAGAATTACTGCTCACATCTACTCGTATAAGCGATATATCCTTTTTGTTATCAATTTGATGAGATTCGAAATTGTCTATATGTGTACGTGTGGCAATAACGGTAGCAATCTCTATAGATTAGGGTACACAATTATCCTGTCAGAAACGCATCCTTCTTGAGAAGGATATGATTTATGTATGTGATGTACAAAAGTGTTTGTGAGAAAATCCTTCTTCGTTGCCATCGCTAAGGATACCATCTGCACCCAAGTTGCAGGGGGGCTGTCAATCGGTAGAACATTTTGAATATTTCTCTCATATTGCAGGACGACTGGAAAAGGATTATTAGAATCCCCTTTATATCGAAGTGTAACACAGTACCTACGAGTATCAACCGACTAAGGATGCGATTTATGTTATATCCGCGGTTGAGTCTGCGGGGTTTTTCGTCACTAGATAGTGTGGAAACCGAAATAATGGGCAGCACTGGTCCCATTATGTCAAACAAGCACGCGTTTGAAAGGTGACATTTCGTACTGCATCTCTTCTTCACATGATTTCGTAATTCATCATTTGCGTAAGGACGGCATATGCCGTCAAAGAATTGTAGGTCTGTTTTGACAAGACGGGATACCCCGACAAGAAATACATTATATGTATATCCATACTTCAGCATTATTTGTCCAAGCGGAGTCCAATTTTCACTTCACTGTGACCTGCGAAATAATTTTTATCTTTTTACAATACTTGCACGAACTTGTTTCATTTCGCACGATCAAGCTGGCATATGCCGTCAGTTTTCAGTGCATTTAGTTTAGACGAGCCATACTCAACCTTTTTTCCCCTCGGGCCACATTCATTTGTTTGCTAATTCAGGCGGGCCGCAACATTATAGATTTTGGGTGATGACCTTTTCGAGGAGTCTAGGGATAAGCATGAAACACGAGCCTTTTACAAGAAAGCTAAAGGCCTTGCAGGAGGCTTCAAAAAGGGCACCCAGGCTCTTCGAAACCGCGAGGGTAATCTTGTCACCGACCCGCAGGGAATAGTGGATGTATTTGAGCAGCATTTCCAGCAGCTACTTAACGAGCATGATCAAGAGAGAGCTGTAGGGACCGAGGAAGTCCCAACTCCAGCCGCTGAAGTAGTCCTCCCACCCAGCCTCTAAGAAGTCGGCACAGCCATTCAGAAGCTGAAGAATAACAAGGCCGCAGGCTTAGATGGCTTGCCATCAGAGCTCTTCAAGGCTGGCGGCGATGTTCTGCTAGGGAGCATTCACCTGCAGAATTTGGGAATACGAAAGCATGCCCGACGACTGGAATACCAGCTCTATTTGCCCCATCCACAAAAAAGGCGATCCTACCTCTTGCAAGAACTATAGAGGTATATCCCTGCTCAATGTCGCATACAAGATCCTGTCCAGCGTATTGTGTGAACGACTAAAGCCGTTTTGCACCGCACTAATCTGCAGACTGTATAACGGCGATGTTAGTCAATATACCGCTGTCAGGCAGAATGATCCATTTCTAATCGACAGAGACCGCAAAGAATTCTGTTCCCCTGACCTCGACGAAGTTAAGATTGCCATATCGAAGCTCAAGTCGAATAAAGCTGCTGGCGCAGACGGACTGTCTGCTGAGCTCTTCAAGGCAGCTGGAGATGACCTGGTTGGGAGCATGCACCAGCTCATCCGTGGAGTCTCAGCATCGTATGCCCGATCCACAAGAAAGGAGACCCCTCTGATTGCACCAACTATAGAGGAATAAGTCTCCTTAACATCGCCTACAAAATCTTCTCTGCCGTTTTGTGTGAACGCCTGAAGCCTTTTGTAAATAAGCTGATAGGTCCTTATCAGTGCGGATTCAGACCAGGGAAGTCCACCATCGACCAAATCTTCACACTACGGCAGATACTGGAGAAAACCAATGAATTTCAAGTCGACACTCACCACCTATCTGTCGACTTCAAAGCTGCATACGACAGCGTAATTAGAGACGAGCTGTACAACGCTATTGAGAGCACCGTGGCGCAGTGGGCAGTGTGTTGGCCTCTGACGCCGATGACACGGGATCGAATCCCGACACAGCCATGTCATCGAACGGGTTTTTCACGGTGTTTCTCCACAGCGGGGTTCTGACAAAACCCCCTGTGGTAAAAATTGTCATGAAAAGCTTCTCGAAATTAGCCGTTCGGAACCGGCAATAAACTGTAGGTCCCTTTCACCTATGGCAAAATGAAACCACACACAACATGGGTGATTAAGAGAAACTCGGCTCAGGTCCTTCATGGACTGTAACGCCAATATACATACACATATACAACGCTATGTCTACCTTTGACATACCTGCTAAACTCGTCAGACTATGCAGGATGACTTTGGAGAATGCTCGCTGCTCCATCCGGATCGGTGAAGACCTGACCGATAGTTTTGATGTCAAAAAGGGAGTTAGGCAGGGCGATGCGCTGTCGTGTGATTTCTGTAACATCATATTGGAAATAATTGTGCAAAAATCACTGGCCAATACAAGAGGCCCCATCTATTTCAAATCCTCGCAACTCCTTGCATACGCCGATGATATTGACATAATAGGTAGAACAGAGCGAGATGTCAATGAGGCGTTTACGAGCATTGAGTTCGAGGCGGCGAAAGTTGGTCTGGCGGTAAACGAGGGCAAAACCAAATATATGCTGTCATCAAAAAAGGACGCTCAACACCGACGTCTCGGCCAGAACGTTTGTATAGGCAGATATAAGTTCGAGGTAGTTAAGGACTTCGTTTACCTTGGCTCCGCAGTGACCTGGAACAACGACATCAGTTCCGAAATCAAACGCAGAATCACTCTTGCCAATCGCTGTTTCTTTGGGCTGAGTAGGCAACTGAGTAATAGAGCCCTCTCTCGAACGACCAAGGTGACTCCATATAAGACCCTTATCATCCCGGTCCTGCTGTACGGCGCAGAAGCATGGGAACTATCAAAAGCGGATGAGGAGGCCCTGGCCCTTGAGAAAGATCTTGCGCGTGATTTTGGGGATGATAAACGCAGACGGGTGATGGAGGAAAAGATTCAACCATGAACTTTATGGGCTGTACAGCGACATGTGACTAGTGAGGCGTCAACGGATTCAACGCCTAGGATGGCTAGGTCAAGTAGAGCGAATGGACACCACAGCTCCAGCCCGGAGAGTCTTTGAATCCAATACAGAGGAACGAATAAGCAGAGGACGGCCGCACTTAAGATGGCGCACACAGGTGGAAAGGGACCTCAGCAAAAGATCGTGTTAGTTGGAGGGGCATGTTGGTTGAGGCCCAGGTTCACCCCGAACTGTGGCGCCCGTTAAGAAGGAGTATGCTGTGAGTGTTATGGCTTCATCAGTATTTTTGATCACTTCCCATTCACAACAGCTCTGTTGCACAATTTTTCCTTATAGAAGTTGGATTTCTTTATCCTTGGGCATACTTTGAACTACAGACCTTTCGGTCACCCGCCGGAAGATATCACTAATCTTCTCCAGGGTTTGTCGCAGTGTGAATATTTGGCCGGAAGCCACACTGGTATGTGGCAATTAGAGCGGTGCAAAACTTAAGGCTTTAGACGTTCACACAATATATTGGATAGGATCTTGTAAGCGACATCGGGCAAGGATATACCTCTGTAGTTTTTGCAAGAGCCGGGATCGCCTTTTTTGTGGATGGGGCATATAAAGCTGGTATTCCAATCGTCGGGCATGCATTCGTCCTGCCAAATTCTATCTACAGATGGTCTGGTGCATGCTTCCTACCATAACATCGCCTCCAGCTTCGGCTAGCTCTGTTAGTAATCCATCCGAGCCTGCGGCCTTGTTGTTTTTCAGCTTTTTAATGGCTATGTCTAACAACTTCGTCGACTAGAGACTTCTTCTTCTACTACCACTCTCTATCTCCATACCCGCCATGCAGTTGCTTGAAATGTTGCTTAAGAACATCCACTATTCCCTGCGGGTTGGTAGGAGGATTGCTCTCGCAATTTCGAAGAGCCTGGGTGCCGTTTTTAAGGCCCGCTGCGAGGCTTTTGGCTTTTTTGTAGAAGGTTCCTGTCGTGTACTGGTAGGCACACTTGCGTATGTCGGAGTTGTTCACTCAGTTACTCTCTGTAGTCGCCGGCGTTCTCTGGAGTGTTCAGGGTTCCAATTTTGAACCACTCCTGTTGGTGGGATGAGGTAGCTTTCTAACATTGGAAAGTCGGTCTCTGAGCCTTGCTGCCACTAGGGAACGGTCATAGCCGACGTTTGCCCCTCTGAACGTTCTAACATTCCAGATGTTTGACGCATGTCTTGCGTCTATGAGCACATGGTCGATTTGGCAGTTCGACTATCTGGAGCTCGCCTGGTTGCTGTGTGGGTCTTCTTGTGAGAAAATCTTTTGCTACTTATTACCGCACCGTGGCGCAGTGGGTAGTGTGTTGGCCTCTGACGCCGATGACACGGGATCGAATCCCGACACAGCCATGTCATCGAACGTGTTTTCACGGTGTTTCTCTTCAGCGGGGTTCTGACAAAACCCCTTGTAGTAAGATTGTCATGAAAAGCTTCTCGAAATTCGCCGTTCAGAACCGGCAATAAAACTGTAGGTCCCTTTCACCTATGGGAAAATGAAATCACACACAACATGGGTGATTGAGAGAAGCTCGGCTCTGGTCCTTCATGGGCTGTAACGCCAATATACATACATACTTATTACCGCATGACGAGTTGCCGCAAAGTCCGTAAGTCGGAAGCCGTTGTCTGTTGTCGTATCGTGGAGGCTGTTCTTTCCGACTTCTTCTTCTTCTTTGGTGGCGTTACAGCCCATGAAGGACCAGAGCCAAGCTTCTCTCAATCACCCATGTTGTGTGTGATTTATTTTTTCACACAGGTGAAAGGGACCTACAGTTTAATGCCGATTCCGAACGGCGTGAGTCGAGAAGCTTTTTCATGGCAAGTATACTACGAGGGGTTTTGCCAGTACCCCGCCGAGGAGGGACGCCGCGAAATAAACATTCGATGGCGTTGGTGTTATTGGGATCCGAACTCGCTCATCGTGCATCGGAGTCCAACACACTAACCACTGCGCCCCTTTCCGACTACCCCGTCATAAATGTTCTCCTTATTGATATTAGCGCTGAAGTCCCCGAGGACGATTTTGATGTCCTACTCCGGACAAGCGCCGTAGGCGTCGTCTAAGAGGTCATAGAAATTCTCTTTGATGGGTTCTTCAGCCTCGTGGGTAGAGGCGTGTGCACAGATGAGGCTGATGACTTTCGACCTTAGCCTTTTTCCCACGACATATCCGCATCCCAATAAATGCAGCTTTTCGTGGCAACTATAATAAGTGTCGCATTCCTTCCACTTTATCATTCCTCGTCCTATCCAGTATACTTCCTGGGTCGCAGTAATATCCGCTTTATTCAGCTTAAGAGCCTTTCCTAGATGACTAGGAGCACCAGGAGTGTACAGAGCTCTCACATTCCAGGAGCATACTCGCAAATCGTGGTCCTTTTTCCTTCCAAGTCGTCGTTGAGTATCCGTCCTTGTATCCAAAGCCATATTCTCATTCGCAACAAGTTTTTTTCCTACATGGGCGGGTTGTTAGCCCTCTGTATAACCGCCATCCTGGTTGGGTTGAACCCTCTTGCCTACGGCGGTAGCTAAATACCTCTCAACGGGTGTTGTGGAGGCTATCCAGAGGGTGCCGCTGGGAGGCTGTACTTCATCAATTTGTTAGTTCAAGAATGTACGAAAAAAATAACTCGGAGACTTATTATATCATCTAAAAACACCAAATATCTGAAAGAAACCATCATTTAGCAAGCAATTTTGATTGATGAATTCCCCTGTTCGTTAGCCAAATTCAAATTTTTGATGCGAATGTTGCTAAAAACAGAAAACCCATCAAGGTCTTTCGTCTGCGTCCAATAACTATTTTTCAACACAGCGGTTCACTTGCTTTCTCATCACTCCCTGAACGCACCCAATGGCCTTTGATGGCCGCTGTCAAAACAAGCCAATTCAGTTTTGTCAGACAATTCAGGGTGTTGGGTGGGTTGCGTTCGCCTTCCAATTTGTTCACCGATGATTTTCTAGGCCAAATTGTCTCTAAAATTGGCAGTATCCCCGAAATTTTCCACAATAAAAATGTATTAAACAACAGTTGAAAGAGGATTTGTGTGAAATCGCGACCATAGTCGGACGTGATGGGCCAGACTAAGAGCCAATTTACTGACGAGGAACTTCAAGACTACGAGGTAAACCCGATATACACAATTCTCAATCATAAGTTCATTGTTTGCAATTGGATCTGTCTATTTTGCATATATCTGTGTACCTTCCCCTTTGTTTTGTTGCAGGACTTGACGTTCTTCTCGAAAAAGGAGATTCTCTTGTAAGTACAAAGTTCCAGGCTAGCCACTACCCACTACCCATCACTTAAACTTCACACCTTTCTCTAATGTGTTGCAGAGCGCACAAGAAATTCAAATCACTCGCACCGGAAAAAGTCGGTCACAACAAGAATGCCAAATTGTCGAAAGCAAAAATCCTCGAGTACCCAGAGCTGCGTGTCAATCCGTTCGGCGATCGTATATGCAAGGTGTTCAGCTCGAGCAACGATGGCGATTGCACCTTTGAGGATTTCCTCGACATGATGTCAGTGTTCAGTGATGCATGCCCCAAGTCGCTGAAGGCAGAGTATGCCTTCCGTATATTCGGTGAGTGTTTTTTGTTTCTTTGCTGTTTTAATTGCTTACGGATTGGTCGGCGTAAGCTACACCGCGGCTGTCTAGTGTGTACATTGCATTATCTTCAATTACGAACGTGCAATTTATCCACTTAGCGCGGGGTTTCTAATTATTTGTTTATTCTTTACCGCCATCATTTGAACCACACTGCGTGATTGGTTCTATTTCTGCTTTTGTTGTTTGGTGGAAGTGTTACGGGGCAATCCGAACCTCGAACATTTGTTTCACGCCCACGTGTGCAAAAATTACCTAATCAATTGGCTTCCGTTTATGATGTCGCGGGAATATGGCTTTGGACGTGTTGTAATTGATGTGGAAATTCATCAGCAGACGATCGAGCTTGTGATAATGTGTACAAGTCGACGCGGAACGACGATATTTTGACCTCTGGTGTCTAAGTAAACTGCAGTGGTCCAGATATGATCGTTATCAATAGAACGAGGCGAGTAATTAGTTTCTTTACTGATACTGCGCCCTAACGCTTGTGTTTTTTGTCGCATTTTCAGTGTTCCCTTACCGTTACAATGCTCTATTCTACGGACATGAGGTCCAATAGAATCCACCTGTTTACGGGCACATGACTTGTACGTGATATATTCGTTTAGTCTGTAATTATCACACAATTTAGCGGTTTAGCAAGCACGCGTCGTAGATTTTTTTCTAGTTGACTATGCTGCCAAAAACAACAAGTAATCTGGCCAACAACGTAGAAGTGGCATGTCTCTGCCCAATCACGAACCGCAAATTTCGTCTTTATCATGACTGAAATAGATATCTATTCATTCTGGCTCAATATCTCGATCAGAAACTCACGAATTCCGGGCACATATCAAATTACTCGCTTTGTGTTTGTTTTTCACTTTTTTTTATCGGAATCTGTAGTCGCTCGTTGCCATGAGTCATGCGATAAAGGTACTTGATTGTTGAAATTGAAAAACAGAAAGCAACAATTGTTGCAATGGACTTGCATGGGTGTGAATTCAGAGAGCACCCGTAAGTCTATTCGACGTCCAGTGCTGCTATCCCTACGTCCTTACCTTCCGTTCGTCTTTAAGTTTTTCTACTAAATTCTCCGTTTTCATATTCATCATTCAAAGAAAGGTTGTGCCTATTTCATTAGAAGAAGTGTGAGTTATCAGAGAGCCGAAGCCCCTGCTCTTTCTTTTAAATTGTTGACAGGAAGTTGGTCTATCCTTCTGTCCACCCCCTGTATTTTAATAGCAGTCATCGATGTGGACTTTCAGTTACTCAACAATTACTCCTATAACATCGACAATGTTGCGTGTCTTGGGTCTATTGACAGAGATTAACTCCTTCGACCGTCGATCGTTATTTACTCGGTACGTTGGCTTAAATAATTTGGTAAATTGACTCGAAAGCCTCTTGACTCGCTCCAGTTTTGTATTTGTTCGGTTTATTATTAGCTTTACTGAGTTAGAACACTAAATTGCTTGTCGTGCTTTCGATTCAGGATCGAGAGCGCCAGATGTTGGTCAGCAAACATCTAGTTCTGATTGGTGAAGCCTGAGATAGGTCAATCAGATTTTTGATACAGTAATTTCTTGCAAAGTATGGGAATGCCCCAACCGAAGAGCAATACGTGTTCTTAGTTATTTTGCTAGTGAATGAGCTTACACGATGAACCGGAAATAGACACGGGTTGGTCTCTGTAAACACTCGATGAGTGGATGGTAGTCTGCCGTACTCTCAATCGACCATGATTTCTCGTTTACTTTGGCTTTCTAGTACTTCCAGGTTTCAGTTCTAATTGTGTAATACCTGCATATACCTTTGAAACTCCTACATGTAGTGATAGACTTCAATGACTTCAACTCTTCTCTTCTCATGCTCACGTTGTTCTATTTTTCTACTGGAATTTGCTCCATTCATTTCCTCCTAAGTAGTATGAATCCTTTTAGCCAGAAAATGTCTTTGACTCTCAAGATAAAGCTTAACTCCAATGCAGTTTTTCGATGTCGATCTTCACGGTAGCGAACTCGCTTCTTGGCTATGATCAGGTGATGGTTCAAACCAAGAAGATGTGCTTTATATCGGTCGCCATTTATCAGAATATTGCCAAGTGTCTCTGTGGATAACGAGGGCTTGCAAAAGACCACGTTTCGATCCACAATAAGATCCATCAGCTATTATCAGTAGAGGACTGTACTTTGCGCCAACTCCCTCTTCCCTGCTTGGTGTCCAAGTCACCCAGTAGCCTCACATTCTGTCGGGAAACTCAAGAACAAAGACTGTCCGACCAGATTTAGGCAAAATATGCGACATTTTGTTCGATAATTTGTTGCGATTTTGAGGATAATCCCATTGTGACTTACTCATAGAAGTCCTCGTCCGTATTGGCAACAAATAGGATAGCAGTGGGTTTCTCTCGAGAATTCTAAACAGATGATCCCGGGCTATAGGAATGGCGCATAGAAAACCTTCCAACCACGTTCCCGAAGCTTCTGGCTAGTCACCATCGATATGTGCGGCCTGGCGTTGTCCTGAGGGAACACCTCACCTTTTGGCGAAAGCTGGCCGCTCCAGGGCAATTGCTTCCTTCAGACGGTCCAATTGTTGACAGTACACATCCGAATTAAGAGTGTCGCTAATGGGAATTAACTCATAGTAGATGGCTCCCTGTTAATTCCACCAAATACACTGCAAAACCTTTCATGGTCATCAGTTCTGGCTTAGACACCGTTTGCGCCAGCTCACAGTGATTCGACGACTGTTTTCACTTAAGGATGTCGTAAGTGATCCACTTTTTATCATTAATCAACTTTCGCTTCTGAAAGGCGCCCATTATGTGGCTATTCGCTTACTTTTGCTTTAATCCCTGTGGCACCCATAAATCGAACTTCTCTTCCATCCAGCCTTATTCAAATAGATCCAAATGCTTTTCTGTGCAATGTTTAACTCTCGGGCAAAGGAAACAGTCCTTACTCGAGGGCCAGACTCGACGATTTCTACGGTTTTATCGATATTGTCGACAATCTGCCTTCTAGAGCGTGGTGCACCTTTGACATCGAAATGACTGTCACGGAATCGATCAAACCATAACTGCGCATGGCCGGCTATTGCACTATCAGGACCATAAGCATTATTCACACTTTCGACCGCTTAGCTTGCGTTTTTGCCTTTATTGAAGAATATCTTCCAATTATGGCGAGTTTTCTCTGTGCTCGTGTCTATCTTTGACGCGCGCTCAAACAAAGTCCGGAGCGCCTGATAGGACGTATACAACGCAATATACAGAACACAAGGCCACCTGTTAGAAAATGAATGGATTTCGATTTAGCTTGAATGCAGACGCCAAACATAAAGGTATTTTGCCTTATTTTACAGAGAGCCCGTCCAATCTACGATCATGGTATGTACTAGTCGTCCATAAGCCACCCATCTCCAGCGAATACGGGTCTTTATCGTGAAACTTATTTACCTTCACGCGGCTCTGTAGTATTGATTTTGGATGTTTGGTTCGAGGAACTTTACGGGAATTGGGATTGTCGCCATAAAGTTGTTCGATTACTTGTGGCAATCGATTTTGGATCACAAAAAATCGTTCTTAGATTGAGTGGAAACAGGCTTTGGAATCTACGATTCTGTTTGGACGAAGCTTGTCCAATTCGTCAAACTATCGAAATCTCCGTCGCCGATGGAACCAGAACCACATCGGCAACAGAACTGCTATCTCTGCACTCCTATCGATAAAATTAACCTCGGAATCCGTCATTTAGTGCAGGTAGTAGACACTAGATCTACTGCACATACAAGTGTGTACGCGTGAGAAAAATAAATGCTTGACAAAGGCATAGACCCCGACTCCTAATCACTCGTTAGCTGTAATGCTAGTATTTAATTGTCGCTACTTATTGCCACAGAAATAAGCGACCGAATAGCTTTCTCATAAACATCACAGTGAGTCCCACTATCGTCTACTTTACAGCTTATTACAGTTCCAAATAAAACATTAATGCATCCAGCTTCCTCGCATGCTCGAAACGTGTTCAAATGAAATTCAACCCGCCACCTTACATCAGAGTAGAAGCATCGAATTGTGCCAACTTCGCCTGCTGTGTGTCAATTGTTTTAAGCTTCCTTTGTTCAACCAGCTTAATGTCCCATCAAATTGCATCCGCTTGAATTCTATTAGCCGCGAAACATCTGTTTTCTCCGTTTTGTATCCGATATCAGTAAAACAATAGTCCAACGCCTGCCATCTCAGACGCTGTACCGCGAAACATAGCACAATAATGTGCACGGAATGTGGTAATAATTCATTGTTTAGCTGACATGCGAGTACGAGTATGTGACTGTCCATTACGTTGAATGATTTAATGACTGAGATTCAATTAAGCAGCAATCAAACCTTGCGAGAGTGTCATTAGTCGCTGAAAGAACTTTTTCTCTATTTCTTTTCAGATTTTGATGGGGACGATATGCTGGGCGTATCAGATCTAAAACAGGTGATTGAACGCCTGACAGGACCAAACAATCTCAGTGATAGTGATATAAAGCAACTCATACAAAACGTTCTTGCCGAGGCCGACCTCGACGATGACGGAGCTCTCTCATATCCCGAATTCGAGCACGTGATCGACAAAGCCTCCGACTTTACCAAGTTAGTTTGACAACTCATACCTACATTAAACAGAACCGAATCTAACAATCTCTTTCCAGCTCATTTCGAATAAGACTTTAGGCAGACCACAACCATCGATCGCGAGGAAGAGGCTCAGTAGTTACCGCATCGCACCACAGATCACCGGACAACCTGTCTACTTTTCATTTTTACATTTATCTAACTCATAACCAACCTACTCCTCTGCTAATTTATACACATACACTCATGTATACTTCATAGATATGTAACTAGTGCTGTAGGACTCGCCGCTCTTCTCCCATACCTAGTTTTCTAGTTGCACGACTCAATCTTGTCACAATATTTATAGATATTTATATACTTTTACTACTATCCATACAAATGTTGTATTTTGAGTAGATTTATGTATAGATACTTTGTATTTTAATTTGTACTGATAATTTAATTGAACGAAATAAACGAGAGGACAGAAACGCTACACACCACAGCCATTTTTCTTGACCCGAAGGGCACGAGAGCGCACGGGCGACCGAAATCAGAAAAGGAAATTCTCTTTGTATCTAGATATTTATTGGTAGAAATATAAAGGAAAATGATTAGTTTAAAATGTGTTTTAATGTAAAGTGAGTTTAGGGCTGCAGATAGCCGGGGAGTTTCATGCGCATGAAGAGCCAAGTGGTGAAGAACGAGACGAGAATGAAGACAAAGCCCATTGAGGTGATGAGGATTCGATTGAGATTTGTTTTGCCTGTTGTGTGTGTTTGGTCCATGATTATAAAGCCCAAACCGCCAATGGTGAAGAGGAAACTACTGGCAAGACCTTCCATGATGTATTGGCCGTTGACGCGGTACGGCATGAAGGCCACGGGACGGGAATGACCGTGTTCGTCGACGGTTGCACCGACACTTGGCGGTTCGACAATCACGTCGTAGATTATACCTAAAAACGAATTATTTGGAATAGTTTAGAACATCACTGTCGGTTGATACGCACCTCCGGTGACCAGGAAGTACGAAAGAAGGATGATAGAGAACATGACCATGGGCGAGGGTTTCTTAAGCCATGATGGACGGCGAACTTTAATATTCGGCGGCACAAGGACGTAAAACGGTAGGCTGTACAAGGTTTCGAGCATTTTTTCACTTTATAATCTGGTATTTCGCTGAGAAAGGTTGAAATAGAGACGAAAACAATTATTTCTAACAAAACTGTCAACAAACTCGCCGGCAGACTTGTCATCTGACGTGGGATTCCAGGTGTCAGATTTGACGTAAAGCCAACTGGAGTACGTTCAATCAGAATGAATTAATGCAATTCCTACGGAATTCCAATAGGTGCAACCAAGTGTAATAAGCTTTGTTCAATGAGGCTGTTCTGAGTAGTTCAGAACAGAAAAGTACTGGTTTTTGTGTTCATTGAGGAAATTTTCTGTCCGAAAGTGTTTGGCTTTGTGGTCAGTGAGGCTGTGCCGCGCAGATTGGAGACGGATTTTCTACACCTACTCACGAGGTGGAGCTGATTAGAACCTCGTCGTAACTCTTCGTAACGCAATTTGATAGACTGATCAACTCTACGGCAAAACCTTCCCAAGTGTAACATTTTCATTTGTTGTCCGATTTCGAATTAGCGGGGGTTGCCACGCCTCGATCTTCTTACAGTAGAGACTCTCATAGAATCTGTCTTTCAATTGCAGAAAGCGATTCTTATTTAGATCCGGTGCTATTAAGTCTCTTAATTGATTTTGCCCGGGTATGATAGGGGTAGGAGGACGCCGATAACACCAACGCCATCGAATGTTTATTTCGCGACGTTCCTCCTCGGCGGGGTACTGGCACAACCCCCTGTAGTAAACTTGCAATGAAAAAGCTTCTCGACTCACGCCGATCGGAATCGGCATAAAACAGTAGGTCCCTTCCACCTGTCCTACATCACACACAACATGGGTGATTGAAAGGAGCTTGGCTCTGGTCCTTCATTGGCTGTAGCGCCACGAAAGAAGAAGAAGATGAGAGGGGAGCCCCTTGCACTCACAGAATAATTTTTAGGCACTCTCCCGCCTCCAATCATTCCTCTGTCAATTCTTCGTCTTATATTCGTAGTACGTCGCGTATAGACTCGCTGCGCTGGTTTTTACGTCTAGCCTGAGGACTTCATTTTTCGTTTCCTAGTAAAATAGATCAACATGGGGCTGTTAGCTGTTACTGCACAGACGATTGGAAGCCTGTCCACTGCTTGATGTTGCATTTGCAGTTTTTTAGAAAACCAATTCTCGCGAAAATAATCTGTGAATTGTTGTGATCTCACCTTCGTTCGTCGCATTCGGTTCCGAGTTGATAGTCACATATCGAGAACGTCTTTAATGTGAAGGAGAGGGAGTAACATGAAGAAAGTGAAACTCTCGTCCAGTCCCACCACTTCGATATAAGACCCGTATAACAAAGTACATAGTTCCAAAAGAGCAAAGGAACACCCCGAAGAGATGTGAGAAAAACACAGACCCCCAAATGGATTACAAAACGTTAAGAGAGATGACGAAAATATCTTACGAAAAACCCTCTAAAAAAAGCTAATAACTTCCTGAACCAGATCCCGACAAAACACAAAATAACAATCCACAGAAAAATGGACATTATAGTTTATGCTTTGAACCGACCCCATACCCTGAACCGACTCCATTCCCTGAACCGACCCGTACCCTGAACCGACTCCATACCCTGAACCGACTTCACACCTTGAATCGACTCCATACCCTGAACCGACCCAACCCCATACCCTGAACCGATCGCATACCCTGAACCGACCCCATACCTTAAACCGACTCCATACCCTGAACCGACCCGACCCTATACCCCAAGACGACCCCATACCCTGAACCGACTTCACACCCCCTGAATCGGCTCCATACCCTGAACCGACCCAACCCCATACCCTGAACCGACCTCATTCCCTGAACCGACCCCATACCTTAAACCGACTCCATACCCTGAACCGACCCGACTCTATACCCCAAGACGACCCCATACCCTGAACGGACTTCACACCCCCTGAATCGACTCCATACCCTGAACCGACCCAACCCCATACCCTGAACCGACCTCATTCCCTGAACCGACCCCATACCTTAAGCCGACTCCATACCCTGAACCGACCCGACCCCATACCTGAGCCGACACCAAACCCTGAACCGAATCCATACCCTGAACCGACCCCATTCCCTGAACCGACCCCGTACCCTGAACCGACTCCATACGATGAACAAACGTCACACCCTGAATCGACTCCTTACCCTGAACCGGCTCCATACCCCGAACCGACTCCATACCCTCACACGACTCCATATCCTGAACCGACCCCGCACCCTGAACCGACTTCATACCCTGAAACGACCCATACCCTGAACCGGCTCCATACCCCGAATCGACTCCACACCCTCACCCGACTCGATATTTTGAATCGAACCCTGAACCGACTTCATACCCTGAATAACAAACTGACTTATTTTTAAGCCAGTTCGATAGAAGCAAGGTCACTGCTAATAAGCACGGTCACTGCTAATAAGCACGGTCACTGCTAATAAGCAAGGTCATTCCTTATAAGCAAGGTCACTGGTAATAAGTAGGTCCCTACTAATAAGTAGGGTTACTGCTAATAAGCACGATCACTGCTAATAAGCATGGCCACTGCCAATAAGCACGGTCACTGCTAATAAGCACGGTAACTGCATATAAGTACGGTTACTGCTGATAAGCACGATCACTGCTTATAAGCAAGGTCACCGGTAATAAGCACGGTCATTCCTAATAAGCAAGGTCACTGCTAATAAGTATGGTTACCGCTTATAAACAAGCTCACTGCTAATAAGCACGGTCACTGCCAATAAGCAGGGTCACCGCTAATAAGCACGTTCACTACTAATAAGCAAGGTCACTGCTAATAAGCAAGGTCACTGCTAATAACTACGGTTACTGCTAATAAGCATGGCCACTGCAAATAGGCATAGTCACTGCTAATAAGCACGGTCACTGCCAATAAGCAGGGTCACTGCCAATAAGCAGGGTCACTGCCAATAAGCAGGGCCACTGCTAATAAGCACGGTCATTCCTAACAAGTAAGGTCACTGCTAATAAGTATGGTCACGGCTAATATGCATAGCCACTGCTAATAAGCATGGTCACTGATAGTAAGCATGGTCACTGCCAATAAGCAGGATCAGTGCTATAAGCACGGTCATTCCTAATAAGCCAGGTCACTGCAAATAAGTATGAAGTCAACTCATGGCTTCTGTAACGCTAGCAAAATGAGGATCATATGCCTTTGTACGGTGTCAAACTTGTGAGCCGAGCACTTATGCAAAACAGGTGAGTTCCTCTAAAAAGAGTGGCCGACCTTGCCCCAGATCAGCTCCAGGAACACCAACTAGCATCGGATCCCCAGTGCCAGAAACACCAAAAAGTCGACAGCGCCCTGCAAGGCACTACAATTTTCCTCTAGTTTCTGCAATGCAGGGTGACGTATGGCGTTTTTTAAAGTGAACGGAAAAACGGCAAATGTGTCAAAATGATTGTTCTCTTCACCGGTGATAAGCAGCACAGGATTCCCTCGCAAGCGAATCCACACAGCAACCTGGCGATCTTCGGACGGTCGAACCGCCAATCAAATCGACCATGTGCTCATTGATGCAAGGCACTCGTCAAACATCCTGGATGTGCGAACATTCAGAGGGGCAAATGTCGACTCTGACCACTTCCTCGTAGCAGCAAGATTCAGAGCTCGACTGTCCAATGTCAGAAAGCTGCATCAGCCCATCAGGAGGAGGTTCGACATTGGGCACCTGAGCACACCGGACGTTGCCAGAGTCTACAGGGAGCAGCTGAGCGAAAGACTCTACGGTATGCCTACGTCGAACACAAATGCCAATAATATGTGGCTGCATTGCCGCTCAACCATTCAGGAAGTAGCCGAAACCACCTTAGGATACCTACCACCCCCGACAAGAAACCCGTGGTATGATGGCGAGTGTGAGGAGAAAAAGGCAGCAACCGACGAGGCGTACCAAAAGGCGTTGCAGAGGAAAACCAGGGCAGCGCAAGAAGAGTACCGAGCCGGAAGAAGGGAGGAGAAAAAACTACTGCGACGAGAGAATAGGAGTCTAGGGATAAACATAAAACACGAGCCTTTTACAAGAAAGCCAAAGGCCTTGCAGGAGGCTTCAAAAAGGGCACCCTGGCTCTTCGAAACTGCGAGGGTAATCTTGTCACCGACCCGCAAGGAATAGTGGACGTATTTAAGCAGCACTTCCAGCAGCTGCTTAACGAGCATGACCAAGAGAGAGTGGTAGGGACTGAGGAAATCCCAACTCCAGCCGCTGAAGTAGTCCTCCCACCCAGCATAGAAGAAGTTGGCACAGCTATTCAGAAGCTGAAGAACAACAAGGCCGCAGGCTCAGACGGCTTGCCATCAGATATCTTCAAGGCTGGCGGCGATGTTCTGTTAGGGAGCATGCACCAGATCATTTGCAGAACTTGGGAAGATGAAAGCATGCCCGATGACTGGAATACCAGCTCTATATGCCCCATCCACAAAAAAGGCGATCCTACCTCTTGCAAGAACCATAGAGGTATATCCCTGCTCAATGTCGCATACAGGATCCTGTCCAGCGTATTATGTGAACGTCTAAAACCATTTTGCACCGCAGTAATCGGCTGCTACCAGTGCGGCTTCCGGCCCGGCAAATCAAGTATAGACCAAATTTTCACACTTCGACAAATCCTGGAAAAGACCAACGAGTTTCGAATCGATACACACCATCTTTTCATCGATTTCAAAGCCGCATACGACAGCATTCATCGTGAAGAACTGCTTGGGGCGATGGCCGAATTCGGGATCCCGATAAAACTGATCCAGTTGTGTCGCGCCACGCTAAAAAACACGCGATGCACCGTGCAACTCGGTTCTAGGACCTCGGAACCATTCGAAACCTGCACCGGATTTCGGCAAGGAGATGCGCTGTCATGTGACTTCTTCAACCTGGTGCTGGAGCAGATAGTGCGACGGGCAGGCGTCAACAGGGAAGGCACTATCTTTTACAAGTCCATCCAGCTGCTAGGATACGCGGATGATATCGACATCATCGCGTGTTCTCGCCGTGACTGTCAAGCAAAAACCAATCCGTCGCTCACCACCTGGGACAAAATATAACAATTGACAGCTACAATTTCGAGGTAGTTAAGGAGTTTGTCTACCTCGGGACAAACGTAAATTCCACAAATGACACCACAGTGGAGATCCGGCATAGAATCGCCCTTGGCAACCGCTGCTACTTCGGCTTGTCCAAACAACTAGGGTCAGAACTCCTCACTCGAAAGACCAAAGTCATGCTTTACAAAACGCTCATTCTGCCAGTCTTGCTGTACGGAGCCGAAAGCTGGACGATAAGCAGGACAATGGAGTTGATTTTGTGTTCTTTCGAAAGAAAGAATCCGGTTCTGCGCCGGATATTTGGTCCTGTCTGTGAGGATGTTGAATGGAGAAGAAGACTCAACCGCGAACTCGACGAGCTGTACCAAGATGTGGATGTAGTCCGGAAGGCAAAGATCCGTCGACTACACTGGCTCAGCCACATCGAGCGCATGGACATCAACGCCCCAGTTAAGAGGGTCTTCGACTCCAAGCCTCCTGGTTCGAGAAGAAGTGGAAGACCGAACCCTCGGTATAAAGACCAAGTAATCGCGGATGTAAGACATCTTGGTCTTGACAACTGGAAGCAGGGTGCCCAGGACCGTCAAGGATGGAAGGCAGCTATAGCTCAGGCTCAGATCCTCCATGGATCGCTGGCCTGACAAGTAAGAAGTAAGTAAGACGTTAAGGTACAACAGATTCCTCCCATTTTAGATGGTCAAGTCAGTAACCACTATTTTCTGTTAATTAAATCATAATACGCTTTATTTATACTCCATGGCAACACTGAATGTGTTCCGCATTCCACTTATTAGACTAACTTAACTAGTACGCAACACCGATTGAACGCGTCCGTAGTATGAAATGCCAAATGTCAAACAATCACAGATGTCAAGTGTCTGTCGTTGTTTTACTTTTTTTTTTTGTTTTTTTTGCAATCCCCAACAACACGTCAGACATTTGTATCAGATTTGTATTCTCAGAAGAATTTTCCGAAGGGTTGTTCGTCGTTTGCTTCCATTTCCCGGTGGTTTGCCTTGTTTTAGCAATAATTTACGTTAACAAAATGTTAATTTGATCACGACACGATCTGATTTCATTTAATTTCCGACACAAATCCGCCTCAGTTTACTCGTAAAATGCGTTTCAATTTGCAACTTGGGTATCGGTATTTAATTTCAATAACAATAATCTCAAGGTAAGTCCTGTAAGTAGATTTAGGAATACACAGAAAAAGGAAACTCATTGCGACCAGAGAAGAGCAGATCTCGGCATTCTGCTGGCCATGCAAATGAGAATGTAGATTTGGCCAATGGAGGAATACTAATGAAGACAGCGACGTGTTTTCCTTTCTTTTCTATTTCTATTTCGAATAGTTGCTTTTGGTTTTTGGTTGTTGCAACGGAATCAAGTGGAGCTTCGTCCCATGGTGATGGTGTTTCTGATACAGTTGCTGCTGTTCCGGATGAAGGCCTTGTGACGGACGCGAGCGGTAGTCGTGATGGCGTTAAAGTGAGTTTGAATACGATCGAAGAGAAAAGAATCAGTGCGTCGCGTGGTGATAGTGCTAAGGCGAGATCTATAGACGCGTTGCCAAATGTTCGAGAGCGTGTTAAAGTGCAGTTGTCGCCATCGGATGATGATGATGGTGGTAAAGTGGAAAAGCCCTCGGGGACGACTGAGAATGTGAATGAAGAAGCAAAGCAATTAGTTAGTGATAATGTTGTGTTAAGTGATGATGCGGGTCCGGTACTACTCGATGGGGGCATTGGCATGCAAGTGGAAACATCACAAATGCCCGTGCTGCAGGAAGAAGTGGCCAGCAATGGTAGGAGTGGAAGCACTGATGAGGTGTATCTCGAATCTTCTGTGTTCAACGGAGCATCAGTTGAAGCGTCGGGGTAAGTCTTAATTGTTTTACATAAAAAATACACAAAATGTTGTGCAATAATGCCAACAAGACATTGTCAACTTTCTGGGGTAGTAATTGCGGATTAGAAACAGAAAAATAGGCCAAAGAGCACGACCAACCATTGATTTTCCCTCGTTATCTTCGGAACCGTCTAAAGCATGTCTATTTTGGGACATTGTCAGAGTCCAGTTGCAGCTGTTGCACGCCACCTGCATACTGATGGATGTCTCGTACTTCGATTTGCCTTTGTCCTCTTCTGCCATGGCCTGGTGCCAGTAGAATAAGTATTCCGTTTCACCTTTCCTCTTGCGATTGGATTATCAATGGGAAAACGTGTTGTTTTGTCCAATTCTCTTACAATCAGTAATCAGCGTACACGACGACGTGTTCTAAAAATAGAAAAGTCATGAGAGTCGTTGGGTTAGACTCCGTGTAGATAAAAAACTGAAGGAGTTACACTATTTCGGCTAAATGTGACAACAGTGTGTAAATGTTCCACTGTCCTTGACGGTTAATGGACTGGATTCAACAGTGATGCATCGACTGTTGTTTGAATATTCATCCCTTTCGAGGAAACCAAGTGGGTATTTATGCTAACGACTGTTGTTTTGGGTTGGCAAATACTTTATTTGTTGATGTTGTTTCTGTGTGGCTCACTAAGCGATTTCGCGGTAAATATTTTAAATGTCGAACAAACAATTCTCTACGTAGCGAGGTATTATTTTTTCAGTGGAGCTTGAAGGGCATTTGGTTCAAGGGTTCAAGGGCTTAAAGTGGAAAGTACATTATTGGGCTAACTCACTTTAATATTACATAAGGACGGCCATGAACTCAATTTGCCATTCACTATTGTGATGTTCAAACTTCATATTACGTGCTACGTGACATTCACAAAGCTAAGATGGGATTAAGGCCTTTATGAGCAACCGTGTTGAGCAGAAAAGGATTTACGAGGGTTAGCTGATCGTCTAGAGCTTGAATCTTACCTGCTGTGGAGAAGTGTACTGCGACCCATGAGACATTGCTCTTCACAGAGTAGTCCTCTTCTTCTTCTTAGTGGGCGCTACAGTTCGGGGTGAACCTGGGCCTCAACCAACATGCCCCTCCATCTAGCACGATCTTTCGCTAGCCTTTTCCATTGCCGCACACCCAGTTGGCTGAGGTCCCCTTCCACCTGTGTGCGCCATCTTAAGAGCGGCCGTTCTCTGCTTCTTCGTCCCTCGGGGTTGGATTCAAAGACTCTCCGGGCTGGAGCTGTGGTGTCCATTCGCTCTACATGGCCCAGCCATCTTAGGCGTTGAATCCGTAGACGCCTGACTAGGCTCATGTCGCTGTACAGCCCGTAAAGTTCGTGATTGAATCTTCTTCTCCATCCCCCGTCTGCGTTTATAGGCCCAAAAATCACTCGCAAGGGCCAAGGGCCTCCTCATCCGCTTTTGATAGTGTCCATGCTTCTGCGCTGTACAACAAGACCGGGATGATAAGGGTCTTATATAGAGTCAACTTTGTCGTTCGGGAGAGGGCTCTATTACTCAGATGCCTCCTGAGCCCAAAGAAACAGCGATTGGCAAGAGTGATTCTGCGTTTGATTTCGGAACTGATGTCGTTGTTCCAGGTCACTGCGGAGCCAAGGTAGACGAAGTCCTTAACTACCTTGAACTTATGTCTGCCAATACACACCTTCTGGCTAAGACGTCGGTGGTGAGCGTCCTTTTTTGATGACAGCATATATTTAGTTTTGCCCTCGTTTACCGCCAGACCAACTTTCGCCGCCTCGAACTCAATACTCGCAAACGCCTCATTGACCTATTATGTCAATATCGTCGGCGTATGCAAGGAGTTGCGAGGATTTCAAATAGATTGTGCCTCTTGTATTGGCCAGTGATTTTTGCACAATCATTTTCAATATGATGTTGCAGAGATCACACGACAGCGCATCGCCCTGCCTAACTCCCTTTTTGACCTCAAAACTATCGGTCAGGTCTTCACCGATCCGGATGGAGCAGCGAGCATTCTCCAAAGTCATCCTGCATAGTCTGACGAGTTTAGCAGGTATGTCAAAGGTAGACATAGCGTTTTATAGCTCGTCTCTAATTACGCTGTCGTATGCGGCTTTGAAGTCGACAAATAGGTGGTGAGTGTCGACTTGAAATTTATTGGTTTTTTTCCAGGATCTGCCGTAGTGTGAAGATTTGGTCGATGGTGGACTTGCCTGGCCTGAATCCGCACTGATAAGGACCTATCAGCTTATTTACAAAAGGCTTCAGACGTTCACACAAAACGGCAGAGAAGATTTTGTAGGCGATGTTAACTTATAGATGAGCTGGTGCATGCTCCTAACCAGGTCATCCCCAGCTGCCTCGAAGAGCTCAGCAGATAGTCCGTCTGCGCCAGCAGCTTTATTTGACTTGAGTTTCGATATGACAATCTTAACTTCGTCGAGGTTAGGGGCACGCAATTCTCTGCGGTCTTCGTCGATTAGAAATTGATCATTCTGCCTGACAGCGGTATATTGACTAACATCGCCGTTATACAGTCTGCAGAAGTGGTTTTTCCATATTCTCAGCATCGACTGCGGTTTACTACTAGGTGTCCGTTCTCATCCCTGCAGGCTTCCGTTCTGGGTTTATAACCTTGGCATGTTCGCTTTATCTGTTGATAAAACTTTCGAACGTCACGCCTGCAGTAACACCTCTCCAAATCCTCAATCGCGCGCTTCTCGTGCTCTTTCTTCTTTCTTCTAAGAAGCTTATGCTCCTCCCTTCTTTTTAACTCGTAGAGCTCACGAGCTGCTCTTGTTCTTTTATGCAGCGATGCCTTATATGCATCCTGCTTTGCTGTATGAATCCTCCTGCACTCGTCATCGAACAAGGTGTTTCTTCGTGGTGGAGCCTTGAAACCCAAAACTTCGGATGCAGAGCTTTTCAGGGCTTGGTTGCAAAGGCTCCACCGCTGTTCTATTGATAGCGTGGAGGATTCAGGTGTATTGAAGAGCTTAAGGGAGACGCGATCGGTAAAAGCACGAGCGGTTTCTGGCGATAGTAGCTTTCCGACGTCATAACTTTGTATCTTTACTCTACTCCGTTGCGTTCGTGATATCCGTAAGCGCATCTTGGCTACTACAAGATAGTGGTCCGAGTCGATGTTAGCCCCTCGGAAAGTTCGAACATCAAGAATAGTGGAGGAGTGTCTGACGTCGATCGCGATGTGATCAATCTGGTTGGTAGTCGATTGATCAAAAGACCGCCAGGTGCCTTTGTGTATATCGAGGTGCGGGAAGCGCGTACTGGCTAGAAGGAGATTTCGCCCCGTAGCAAGATCAATCAGCCTGTGTCCGTTATCGGAGGTGGTGTCGTGTAGGCTATGTTTGCCCAGGACTCGTTCAAATATGCTTTCCTTACCCAGCTTAGCATTGAAGTCTCCTAGTACAATTTTGATGTCATAGCTGGGACATTGGGCATACGTTCTGTCTAGGAGATCGTAGAACTCATCTTTGGCTGAGTCATCCTTGTCTTCCGTGGGGGCGTGGACGCAGATCAGGCTGATGTTAAAGAATTTAGCCTTGATACGGATTTTTATGAGGCGTTCGCTCACAGAGTAGTCTATACGATAGAAAATGCACTCAATGTCGAGAAAGTTGCTCTAGGTGCCTTTCTAGACATTGAGGGTGCCGTTAATAACGTCAGTACTGAGGCAATAGTGTCCAGCTTTGAGGTTTGAACAAATGCTGAGTACTAGTATAATAAATTCGGCGATAGCAGGAGTAAGTGGAAGGGTGGTATCCTATCTCGCCTCCCCTATGGCATGACTCCCTATGGTCGACGGAATAGTAAAACTTCTAGAGGCAGATGGTTTTAACGTCCCGTCATTGCTGTTCTGAGAATTTTCCTCATGTCCTCAGCAAACGGCTAAGTTATGCACTGCTACTGGTTAATAATTGGATCAAGGGGCGATGCCGAATAAACCCGACTGAAACCGAGATAATCCTCCTCACAAGGAGATCTACACCAAGATACATACACTTACCCCGCATGAATGGTATCGATCTGATCCCCAGAAAAATCTGCCAAATACTTGGTCTACTGTTAGACTCCAAACTTATCTGTAAGGACAACATTAATGAAAGAACCAAAAAAGACCTATTTTAGTCTATGGCACTGTATTCGGGCGGAGTAGCCTTTGGAAAGACCTGCTTCAGAACAAGAGTGTCATATTGGTTGAACACTGCGGTTGTAAGACCTATTTAAGTCTATGATTCGATTGTCTGGTGGAAGGCACTTGAGAAGAAATGCCATCTTCGAAGTGTTTCAAGGATTCCGAGGGCAGGTTGTCTGGCGACTGGATCTATGAAATCCCAATCAACGGCGGCTCTTGAAACAATGCTGAACCTTGAACACTTAGACATATACTGCCAAAAGCATCGCAGCCAGGACAGCGCTAAGAATACAGGAATCCGATTTCTGGTCAAGGAGTTCTCACGGTCACGCTTCAGTCTTCGGTCGCACTATGTTGTTGGTGGTGGCCATGGTGCAGTGGTAAGCATCACCAACTGTCGAGCGAAGGGTCTGTAGTTCATAGTCTCTCCCTAGTCAAGAAATACAATTCCTATACAAAAAAAATTGTGCAACACAGCTGTTGTGTGCAGTTCCATAATGGCATGAAACATTTGCTGAGAACTGCAACTAACGTGAAAATCCAGTCGAGTTTCTCTCGAATCCTATCTAGGACAACCACCCCTGGAAAGCAGTGAACGAACATTTACGACCCAAATTATTTGCAATCCGTCCAGGTTGTGGGACAAACATAATAAGAGTGTGACTCTTAAACCTGCACGAATTATAAAAAAAAAAAAAAGATTCAAAACCGAAACGGACTACATCATCCGACTTCCTTGCTGCGAGAGGAGATTCCCAATCAGAATTCCTTCCAGGGAGGAGCGAACCAGTGGCATGGTACGTATGGAAAATTAACTGGTAATCTATACCGACGGATCCAAAATGGATACCGGTACAGGAGCCTGGGTCTATTTCGAAACTCGTGAAGCAAATCACTCGTATAGACTTGATGATTGCTGTAGCGTTTTCCAAGCTGAGGTCTTCGTAATTAAACAGGCTGCGGACCTGATTCTTAGAGAAAGCCTCGCCGGTAAAAGGATCAACATCTATGTATGTTTCCAGCCGGGTACCCATTCAAGGCTCTACAGGCAACATGGATAAGATTCAAGCTCGTAAAACTCTGCAAAGAGAGGCAAGAGAAGATATCAGATGCCAAAAAGGTGACCGTCTGCTGGGTACCAGGTCATATGAATATTTCCGGAAATTAGAAGGCGCAGATTTCGCACAAATCACAACTGAGGTAAAACGCCACTCAGGACACACAGAGAAATAGAGACGGAGCTAAAATTAGATCAACATGGATCAAAACAGGTCAACATGGTCCGTCTATGATAAGAAAAAGACAGAAAGTCTGCTATAGTTCAGTCGTGGGAATATTCGATTGGCAGTTGGTGCCATCACTGGGCACTGCATGATATCCTACCATGCAGCCAGACTAGGCCAGCCACACAATGACTTCTGCGGAAGCTGCAGGGACGAAGAGGAAATTGAATCCATTCGTCACCTACTGTGCGAATGCCCTGCACTAGTCCAAAAAAGCAACGTGTTCCTTGAAAGTCACTTACTTTCGGGACTAGAAGAGGCAAGTAACATTGGGCTGAACAGACTACTGGGATCAGCCCAACGGGCAACTTTTAGGTTTCTACGGGTTAAACGTTAACTAGGTACAGTGGACTCCTCGTAGTCTAAGAGAGCCCGGACCTTTCGTCAACAGGGCACCTTTACAAAACCTGGCGAGGGCTCTTCTGCTGCGTATCTAAATCCATTTTTTAGTAGAAGTATCTTCTTCGGCATATCGATAGCGTAAAAGTGAAATGTTCCTCGTGGATGACCTTCTTGTTAATACTAAAGCTCTCTACGGCATTTTTTCTTGAAAATAATCAATTGTCCCCGCATTTGCTGAGTTTGCAGCAGTTTCACCCAGAAAGACGCATTGGTTTATAGTCTCCCACTGCATTGATCCTTTCGCCGCAAACTCGACTCAAATCGGTCCACAACCACCGTATTCACCTGATTTGACACGGTGTGACCTCTGGCTATGCAACAAACTGAGAAGACCGCTCCGTGGAAGCCGCTTTGCAGCGATAGAGGAGATATAAATCGCATCGAAGAGAAAGCTGGAGGCCATCCCGGAAATCGACTTTAACAACTGTTTCGGAGATTGGAACATCACTTAAGTGCATAGTATCAGGTGATGAAATTGATTTGGAAGAATAAATCAAGATTTTACAAAACAAATGCTTTGTCACCTTACTTTTTGGACAGTAGTACGACCTCCTGTCGGCTGATTATTTGTTTTTCCCTTATTTCCCATGGAGACTACGCAATCACATTCTGTGCAAAACACCTATGACCTTCTCCAGCTCGCTCACTTTAGTAAACGAGTACTAACGTGGACATTTTCAACAAAGTCGTCGGTTACCCAACCGGGAAGCCTAGGCTCTGCTTCCCAGAAACCACATTTAAGGTCTTTCATCCGATATTAAACAACCATCAACGTTATCTTGTAGGATCTCCAGGTCCATTCTTGCCTCTGCAAAGTATTTGCAGTGGAATATGGCGTGCCCCGCGTCTTCTTCCTCTGGGCATTCTGGGCAGAAGGGCGATCTAACGTGCCCAAATCTGCAGAGAAATTTTCGATAACCGTCGGGACCTGACAGGAATTGTGTAAAGTGGTAATTGCCATCCCCTGTAACCTCTTTTCCCAAACCTCGATCGTAGCGATCAGCTTGTCCCACCTGGTTTGCCATAATGCTAAGGACGTTGCTCTTTCTTCGGCTTTTATCCACCAGATAATACTGGTCTTTTGACGGTCTATGGTTCGCCTATGGTAAACCCTGTGCATCTCGTTGGCGAGGATGTCGATGGGGACGATAACCGACATGAAGCTCGGCTGCTTTATCCGAGATTATCCGGAAATCGCATATTTAGCTTATTGCGCAGAGCCTTCTTCTCGTTTCCTTCTTGTGAGGGCTCCCGTCCAGGCCCGCGCAACGTATAGGAATATTGAGCTTACCTCTCTGGAAAACAGAATCCTCCTGGCGTATCTACTCACCTATGTTCGGCAGCATTTTGAAAAGCGGTGCCTGCGTTTGTGACGACTTTTTACTGCAGTGTACGACATGCCAACTGTCGAGCATTACCCCCAAGTATTTTAAGGCCTCCTTTGGCTGGTTATTAAGACAGCCTCTGTCTTGTGATCGGCCAGACTTTAGCCAATTTTTGATCCTGACGACCGCTTCATTTCTGGCAGACCTTACCTTATGAATGTGTTTCGCTACGGTAACTACGGCGATGTCGTCAGCAAAACCGATAATCTTAACTTCCTGTGGCAGCGTTAATAGCAAAATCCCGTCATACATTATGTTCCACAGAAGTGGTCCAAATACTGAGCCCTAAGGGACTCCCACAGAAACATTTTAGTACTTAAGGCAATCGTCCGTTTGATACCTCAGCTTCCTGTTAGTGAAGTAGCTAAGGATTATCTTCACACGGTAATGTGGTACATCCATTCTGGTCAGATACTTCGTATTACAAGATCAGTTTGCGGAGTTGAAGGCGTTATTTACGTTGCCATCTTTTCCCCCATATTGCTTCAATTGCTGGGTCTACTGCTTCTTTTATGGCACCGACAGTAGAACGCGATTTCCTGAAACCATATTGGCGGTCGGACAAAGCTCGTCTTTCCTCCGCCACGGCGATTAGTCTGCCATATACTCGTATACTGGATACTGTTGCGGATTCGAATCGACGGTTGTGTTCGAGTTTCGCTGTAAAGTTTGGAATGCTCTGAGGCAGCTAAAGAGGAAATGATGGTAACTTTCAGTGGCATACTGCCGAATGTCAATGCGAGAGCTTGGAGAGACTTCGGACGTAAAGAATGGGAACGTCTGACGGCGAACATTCGAGAGATTGAACCGAGGGCTATATAAGTGAGAGCACTCGCTCTCGGGGGCTTTTAGTATTCATTCAGTGTGTTCAGTATCAGTGACCCAGTGATCAGTCGGTAATCCAGTGGTGAGTTAGTGTACAATTACCTTACAGTTGTAGAGACAAAGTAAGCAATGAAACGTTAAGTTTGTAATAAAGGTGAAGCGCCCAGATAATTGATCTGAGGTGGTCGGACCCTATTCTGGACTATTTATTTTCGTGACAATACGTTCTAGGATCTTCCCTGTTGTATCTACATAGCAGACATATTGGGCGAAGGTTCCTCAGGTGGTTTGTTTCTCTTGGGTAGTAACACAACCTCCGTCGTTATTGGCGGGATTCGGTCCATTCTAATATCTCTCGTGGCGTTAACCAAAGTTTATGGTCTATGGGAAAACATATGCTCCACTATTCCTCCCGGCCTTGTTGGGCAGGATATCTGGGGGGATTAACTTATTTGTTACTATCCTGCATGCCATCCCCCACGGGTCTAGGTCTGCTTTGTGGCCTTTTCAAGGTCACGTCTCGCCAATCTGAAGGTAATCAATCATTCTTGAAACTCTGGTCTATCTCTAGAACAGGGTGTCAAATGTTGTATGAAAAAAAAAAATTTAAAATGACCTATCAAGTTGAAATACTTACTACTTAAGTGGCGCTACAGTCCGTGGTGAACCTGGGCCTCAACCAACAAGCGTCTCCAGCTGGCACGGTCTTTGGCCAGCTGTTTCCAGCGCCGCACGCCCAGTTGGTTAAGGTCCCCTTCCACCTGCGTGCGCCACCGATGATGCGGCCGTCCTCTGCCGCGCCTTCCTTTCGGAGTGGATTCGAAGACTCTTCGGGTCGGAGCTGTATTTTCCATGCGCTCTACATGACCTAACCACCTTAGACGCTGTATCCGTAGACGTCGTACCAGGCCGATGTCGCTGTACAACCCGTACAGTTCTTCATTATATCTTCTGCTCCATACACCGTTTGAACAAACGGGACAAAGTGCGCAGAATTTTCCTCTCTAAAGGACCAAGGGCATTCTCATCCGCTTTTGTTAAGGTCCAAGCTTCTGCGCCGTAAAGGTGGACTGGAATGACCAAGGTCTTATGTAGCGTCACCTTGGCTTTGCCTCTTGAGCCCAAAGAAACAGCGGTTGGCAAGAGTGATTCTGCGTTTTATCTCAGCGCTGGTGTTGTTGTCGCCGGTCATCATTGAGCCAAGGTACGTAGGTGCGTAGACTTGAAATAAATCGTACCTCTGGTGTTGGCCAGTGACTCTTGCACGATATTTTCAAGCACGATGTTGAAAAGGTTGCATGACAGCGCGTCACCTTGCCTAAATCCTTTTTTAACATCAAAGGTCTCGGTTTGCTCATTACCGACCTAAATAGAGCAGCGAGAATTCTCCATTGTCATCCTGCACAGTCGGACGAGTTTGGCAGGGATGTTAAAACTAGACATGGCTTTGTATAGCTCATCTCTATACACGCTGTCATATGCAGCCTTGAAATCGACGAAGAGGTGGTGAGTGTCTTCTCCAAGATCTGCCGTAGCGTAAATATTTGGTTTATTGTGGATTTACCTGGCCTGAAACCACACTGATAAGAGCCGATCAGGTTATCCACAAACGGTTTCAGGCGTTCACACAATACGGCAGAGAAGATCTTATATGCGATGTTAAGGAGACTTATTCCCCTATAGTTGGCGCAGTTATAGGGGTCTCCTTTCTTATGGACCGGGCAAACGATGCTGAGATTCCATTCGTCGGGCATGCTTTTCTCCGACCATACATTGCAAATAAGATGGTGCATGCACCTTACCAGCTCATCTGCAGCCGCCTTAAGAAGCTCAGCAGACAGGCCGTCTGCGCCCACGGCTTTATTAGACTTGTCTTGATATTGCTATTTTGACTTCGTCCAGGTCGGGTGGACTGAATTCTGTTTTATTGTCGTCCATTACGAGTGGTTCGTTCTGCCTGACAGCGGTATCTTGTCTATCATCGCCGTTATACGGTCTTCAGAAGTGGTCTTTCCAAATCCTCAGCATCGACTGCGACTCTACTAGCAGTCCTCCATTTTCATCCCTGCAGGTCGCCGCTCTGGCTTTGTAGCCATGGCATGTTCGTTTTACCTTGTTGTAAAACTTACGGGCGTCATTCCTGCGGAAGCATCTCTCCATGTCCTCGATCTCACGCTTTCCGTGTTCTCTCTTCTTTCTTCTGAAAAGCATGTGTTCCTCTCTTCAAGTTGAAATATTGCACAAATATTGTCTTTAGTAGATAAGCAAGGACATGCTTGATCGATTTTGCTGACAGAACTCTAATTGGATCAACAGGGTGTTCAATTTCGTACATAAAAACTTTACTGATTTAATGGCTTCCGGAATGCTGCCTCTAACTTGATTAACAGAATGTTCAAAATGACAAATGTACATATAACAGGTGCTAACGAGCGTCAAGCATATTAACAAATATCATATGGCACCGTGGCGCAGTGGGTAGTGTGTTGGCCTCTGACGCCGATGACTCGGGATCGAATCCCGACACAGCCATGTCATCGAACGTGTTTTTCACGGCGTTTCTTCTCAGCTGGGTTCTGACAAAACCCCCTGTAGTAAAATTGTCATGAGAAGCTTCTCGAAATTCGCCGTTCGGAACCGGCGATAGACTGTAGGTCCCTTTCACCTATGTGAAAATGAAATCACACACAACATGGGTGATTGAGAGAAGCTCGGCTCAGGTTCTTCATGGACTGTAACGCCAACATACATACATATGGCAAACATTTAGCAATTCACTTTAATCAATTAACTGAAACGATTCAGTCAATAAAGTTCAGAAGAAACCGACATGTTATCTGATTGAAATCTGCAATCCGTCCCGGTCCTTCACTGATCTCTTCTACACCAATAGCACTACGCTGGGAGCAGTTACAAGTATCTTTACATAAATACTCTCATTTGGGTCAATTTATTAATGAGAAGAAAAGTTCCCGAAGTATTTTCGGATTACACAACACTCGAAACGATAATTTAAAAGCCTAAGGGCAACTTGTCCCCGTTGGCCCGTTGGGCCATTACGCCTCCCTTCAAGTCAATTACGATTGATTAATGATAAACGTGAAAATTGTTGTGGATAACAAGGAATCAGTAAGTACGTCGTTTAGGATTTCTTTTTGAAAATTCTGGCAACTGCCAGTAGGTACTTTGGCAGCCTCTTTCGGCGTCTACTTATCACGAATGGTATAACGATTAACCTCTATCTCGATTTGATAAGAACACTAGTTCTACGACATTGAGTTACTTCCCTTACCAAACAATTCGAAGCAAATACACGCTCTGGCTCAAGAGTTCATTGCGATAAGCCGGCAGACATGCTCTCGTCATGACGTGCTTCCTCTTAACCTTATCACTAATTCAGAGTCTCGATGAATATTCAGAATGTCCTCCTTTCTACCATCTCCACACTGTTCGCCTACAATTCAAGTTGCTGATTGCGTGCAGTAAAAAGTAAAAGTAAGAGTTCCTCGCAGTTCGATAGCTCGTACTTTGGCTTCCTCTCGGCATTCTTTGAGCTTATGGTATTCATTGATCGATACGTCCGTCTATCTGTCCCCGACAATACCATTGGCCTAGTGCATTGTGACATATGGTGCATCCATTTGATTCAATTGCATTTCGTTGTTCGATAAGTTCAAGGTTAGACGAGCAAACTACGAAGATGCAATGGGAACGCCACTATCTATCTATCTATTATACTGATGCACTTATGTATGTTTGAAATTAAATTGCACAGTCGTGACAACAACTTGATTTGTTGGTAGTCTTACAGTGCTTGTGGGCGGAAATCGGACTGTTCATGCTGAAGATTAAGTTGGATTTATCGCGTGGGTGTTTAGTATGAACATGAGTTACGAGGGCAATCGTGTGGCTGCCTTGGTGACAATGCTTTTGGCCCGCCTATCCTATACGGCTTTGCGTCCATTTCCAATCGAATTGAACGTATTGTGAAGTGAAAATTAGAATGACTCCCATGCCAATACAGTTTAATTGTAATTAAGTGGTCACGCAGTAAACAATATAATTTTTTGTCGCTCTTTAACCGCTCTCTGGGCAAACTGTGACTGGATACTGACCATACACATGGATAGCACATGGGTTGACCTGGTTTTATTCATCGTTAGATTAATGTAGCTCATCGTGTTCACGCTTATTATGTACAAAATGTTGGGTTTTGTTCAGTTTAAATCACAGCTGCGGGGCTAATTAAGTGCTTGATTGTTGCAGCGACCAACTCGCGCGTAAATCTGGTGGGAGAAATAGTGCCTCCAATAGCAACTATAGACGCAGAGCGAATATGCAGCAGGATATGGGAAATGTAGCAATACTGCATCGTTGTTTAGCCTGTTTACAGACAGAGAGAGATATGAATATTATGAACTGAGGCAGAATTTAAAACCTTAACTCTCACTTCACCTAACTTAATGGGAAGCATGGAAATAAACTGCAGGCAAGCCTGATAGTTCCTTCGTTACCATAATCAGAATGTGCATTTTTTTACCAAGCAAATTGTTGCAAGTTGTAATGCATGCCAGTCGTTGGTTTAGCAGATATTAAGTTAATGTTGCGATACGAGCAAAACTAGTTGTATCTTCCCCGTTGTCAGTGTCAAGAAGATCTAAGTTACGTCTACTATGGGGCTAGAGCTAACACATAGCATGGGGCACTACGACCGACAAATGTAGATCTATTATGCCTGCTAGCCGATCAGATGAGGAGTTAACTTACTTACTTATCAGGCCAGCGATCCATGGAGGATCTGAGCCTGAGCTATAGCTGCCTTCCATCCTTGACGGTCCCGGGCACGCTGCTTCCAGTTGTCAAGACCAAGATGTCTTACATCCGCGATTACTTGGTCTTTATACCGGAGGTTCGGTCTTCCTCTTCTTCTCGAACCAGGAGGCTCGGAGTCGAAGACCCTTTTAGCTGGAGCGTTGATGTCCATGCGCTCGATGTGGCCGAGCCAGTGTAGTCGACGGATCCTTGCCTTCCGGACTACATCCACATCTTGGTACAGCTCGTAGAGTTCGCGGTTGTGTCTTCTTCTCCATTCACCATCCTCACAGACAGGACCAAATATCCGGCGCAGAACCGGATTCTTTCTTTCGAAAGAACACAAAATCAGCTCCGTTGTCCTGCTTATCGTCCAGCTTTCGGCTCCGTACAGCAAGACTGGCAGAATGAGCGTTTTGTAAAGCATGACTTTGGTCTTTCGAGTGAGGAGTTTTGACCCCAGTTGCTTGGGCAAGCCGAAGTAGCAGCGGTTGCCAAGGGCGATTCTATGCCGGTTCTCTACTGTGGGGTCATTTGTGGAATTTACGTTTGCCCCGAGGTAGGTAGGTACCTCGAAATTGTAGCTGTCAATTGTTATATTTTGTCCCAGGTGGTGAGCGACGGATTGGTTTTTGCTTGACAGCATGTACTATGTAACTCGTTTCGCCTGTTCTTCAATCGTCGTGAATGCTTCCACAATGCCACGGCGAGAACACGCGATGATGTCGATATCATCTGCGTATCCTAGCAGCTGGATGGACTTGTAAAAGATAGTGCCTTCCCTGTTGATGCCTGCCCGTCGCACTATTTGCTCCAGCATCAGGTTGAAGAAGTCACATGACAGTGCATCTCCTTGCCGAAATCCGGTGCATGTTCCGAATGGTTCCGAGGTCTTAGAACCGAATTGCATGGTGCATCGCGTGTTTTTTAGCGTGGCGCGATACAACTGGATAAGTTTTACCGGAATCCCGAATTCGGCCATCGCGCCAAACAGTTCTTTACGATGAATGCTGTCGTATGCGGCTTTGAAATCGATGAAAAGATGGTGTGTATCGATTCGAAACTCGTTGGTCTTTTCCAGGATTTGTCGAAGTGTGAAAATTTGGTCTATAGTTGATTTGCCGAGCCGGAAGCCGCACTGGTAGCTGCCGATTAGTGCAGTGCATAATGGTTTTAGATGTTCACACAACACGCTGGACAGGATCTTGTATGCGACATTGAGCAGGGATATACAGCTGTGTGCAAAATAATAGCTGCACCTTCAGTACAATTCAAAATATGTAAATATTTTTTTTTTCATACATTGTACTTAAATGACATCTACATGCCAAGATTCGTAACTTATTTTAGGACTGAATTCACTCATTTAAAATGATCTTTTGCAAGAGAAAAAAAAAAATAAGGATAACGGACTTCTGATAAGTCAGTTTTTATGTGTGCAAAATAATAGCTGCGATTTCATGGTTTTGATTTAAAAATGAAATAACATGGAAACAGTACTATTTTTTTCAGAAAAAATATTTTTTTTATTAATATTTTGTAGAATAGCCCCTACTTGCAATAACTGCGTCACATCGGCGCGGCATAGAGTCAACTAATATTTGACATCTTTCTATCGGGATTGCGTACCAGGCCGCCTTCACCACACGCCAGAGTTCATCTTCGTTGCTCGGTTTTTTTTTAAAAACAGCTTCCTTAATATCTCCCCATAAATTCTCAATGGGATTGAGATCGGGACTTTGGGCTGGCCAGTCCATAACGCTAACATTGTTGGTAGTGAACCAATTCTTAGCGCACTTGCTGGTGTGCTTCGGATCATTATCCTGCATAAAAACCCATCGCAGTGGCATATCCTCGTCAGCGTAAGGCATCATTGCCGTATCCAATATGTGCACATAACCCTTTGCATCCATGTTGCCTTTTATACGATATATTGGGCCAGGACCATAAAATGAAAAACAAGCCCAAACCATAATTTTTCCTCCGCCGTGCTTCACTGTCTTTACAGTGAATTTTGGGTCGTTAGCTGCATTTACAGGCCTTCGCACATATTGTCGGCGACCACTGCTGCCGAATAGCACAATTTTAGATTCGTCCGACCACAAAATATTACGCCATTTGCTGGCCGGCCAATGCAGGTGATCCGAAGCAAATTTGAGACGTCTTTCCACATGTCTCTGGTTCAACAACGGCTTTCTTCTTGGGCTCCTCCCGGGTAATCCAACTTTTTTGAGACACCTGCGAATTGTTGAGGTGGCAACATCCAACTGGAGATCCTGTTTTATTTTTATAGACGTCGTAAAAGGGTTTTGTTCCGTCATACGCCTAATCTTTCGAACAGTTCTGTTGTCCAGTTTGCGTTTACGTCCTCTTGATTCGGGTTTGTTTTGCCACTTTTTTGCGTTTGTGATCATACGATTTGAACAGCCCACTAAACGCTCTATCTGCCGATAGGATTTGCCTTCGGATATTAATTTCAATATCAGATCTCGTTTTTCTTGCGTACAATGCCTTCCTCGGCCCATTTTTCAAATATTCTAATAAATACCGTGGTAATTATGAGGACTTACAAAGACAAATGAACTTATTTTACCTTGACTTAAGACTGAAATTGCTTTGATTGAATTTAAAACTACTTCTTTTAGGAAAGTACACAGCGCAGCTATTATTTTGCACACATAAAAACTGACTTATCAGAAGTCCGTTATCCTTATTTTTTTTTTTCTCTTGCAAAAGATCATTTTAAATGAGTGAATTCAGTCCTAAAATAAGTTACGAATCTTGGCATGTAGATGTCATTTAAGTACAATGTATGAAAAAAAAAATATTTACATATTTTGAATTGTACTGAAGGTGCAGCTATTATTTTGCACACAACTGTACCTCTATAGTTCTTGCAAGAGGTAGGATCGCCTTTTTTGTGGATGCTGGGTGCGAGGACTACTTCAGCGGCTGGAGTTGGGATTTCCTCGGTCCCTACCACTCTCTCTTGGTCATGCTCGTTAAGCAGCTGCTGGAAATGCTGCTTAAATACATCCACTATTCCCTGCGGGTCGGTGACAAGATTACCCTCGCAGTTTCGAAGAGCCTGGGTGTCCTTTTTGAAGCCTCCTGCAAGGCCTTTGGTTTTCTTGTAAAAGGCTCGTGTTTTATGTTTATCCCTAGACTCCTCGATATCCTTAAGCTGGGAGGCTGCGAAGATTCTTTTCTTTTGTCGCAGTAGTTTTTTCTCCTCCCTTCTTCTGGCTCGGTACTCTTCTTGCGCTGCCCTGGTTTTGTTGCTGGTTGCTGTCTTTTTCTGCTCACACTCGCCATCATACCACGGGTTCCTTGTCGGGGGTGGTAGGTATCCTAAGGTGGTTTCGGCTACTTCCTGAATGGCTGAGCGGCAATGCAGCCACATATTATTGGCATTTGTGTTCGACGTAGGCATACCGTAGAGTCTTTCGCTCAGCTGCTACCTGTAGACTCTGGCAGCCTCCGGTGTGCTCAGGCGCCGAATGTGGAACCTCCTCCTGATGGGCTGGTGCAGCTTTCTGACATTGGACAGTCGAGCTCTGAATCTTGCTGCTACGAGGAAGTGGTCAGAGTCGACTTTTGCCCCTCTGAATGTTCGCACATCCAGGATGTTTGACGGTTCGACTGTCCGGAGATCGCCATGTTGCTGTGTGGATTCGCTTGCGAGGGAATCTTGTGCTACTTATCACCGCATTACGAGCTGTTGTTGTATCGTGGAGGCTGTGCTTTCCGATCACTCCGCCAAGGGCGTTGAAGTCCCCGAGCACGATGTTTACATCGTACTCCGGGCAAGCTCCGTAGGCGTTGTCCAGGAGGTCATAGAAGTCCTCCTTGATAGGGTCTTCAGCCTCGTCGGTAGGGGCGTGTGCACATATAAGGCTAATGTTATAAAATCTGCCCCTGATGCGGATCACAGCCAGGCGATCACTTATAGGTTTAAAGTCGATGACCTTCGACCTTAACCGCTTTCCCACGACAAATCCGCATCCCAGTAAGTGCAACCTTTTGTGACAGCTGTAATAAATGGCGCAATTTTTCTTCCTAATCACACCGCTTGTACTGCGTGAGGATTCCTTCTAGTTTATGAGCAGCTCCGGGAGTGTACAGGGTTCTGACATTCCAGGAGCATACTCGCAAATCGTGTTCCTTTTTCGTGCGTTGTCGTCGTCGAGTATCCGTCCGTGTATCCGAGGCATCTTGCTCATTCATAACTTTGGGTTTTTTTACGTGGGCGGATTGTTAGCCCGCCGCACAACCGCCATTCTGGTCGGGGTTTTTTTCGCTGCATACGTTTGTTCACCTCCCAACGGTTGTTGAAGAGGCTATCCAGAGGGCGCTGCGAGGAGGCCGTATGTCAACTTGACCCGGGCATTTAAACAGGGATCGTTGCTGGCATCTCGCCCAGGTTGAGAGCAATCAACAACTTTACCCTGTATGTCCGAGCCCATGCCCCATGATGAGGAGTTAAGCTAAAGTTAAAGTTAAGAATATCTCTCGTAGCAACTGAGTTGACCCCCTCAGGAGTCATCATTTTACTGACAAGACAGAGTCGACACTCAGTTTCAGGCGAGAGTTTTATTTTGTGAAGATGATATCTCAGAGGCCGACTCTGACGCACGATAAGTGAGTTCGAGTTCCGATAACACCAACACTATCGAATGTTTATTTCGCGGCGTCCCTCCTCGATGGGGTATTGGCAAAATCCACCGTAGTATATTCTGTTATCCGCTGGAGCACTCAGACGCAAACACTGGTCCATTGTACTCCAGACAGACACCTTACATTGCTGTATTTTCCACGTTTTCCGGAGAAAAATTTGATGGAGCTTCAGTGATGTAGAGCTAAGGGATTCGGCACACACCACGTCGGCTCCAAGGGTGCGCCGCCACCGTGCGCGAGTAAAGGCGGGACAATCACAGAGGAAATGCTCTGCAGTATCATCCTGATTCTTCGCCACATGCAGCACAGGTAGGCGTCTCACTGATGCCGAGCACGTAGAGATGCTTGGCAAAAGTGTAATGGCCCGTGATAACTCCCACAAGCCTTCTGCAGTCGATTCTCCTTAAAGACAGGAGGAATGCTGCAGATTTTTTGCAGACATCAGGGCGTACGCGCTTAGTCATCCTGCAACCTGGACAGTCCCTCCATCTATGGTTGTGTGTATTAAATACACAATCGTTAATGTAGGAATTTACCGTGGACGCAGGTAGAACTAGAGCGGGTTCAGGTCCTGAGAAGCTCTCTTCTGAACCCATTCTGGCGAGTTCATCAGAGATCTCATTCCCTGGGATCCCAGAGTCGCCTGGAACCCATACAAGCCTTAATGAATTTAGGCTACCGACTTTGTTCAGGAAGGACTTGAGTTCAAGCACTAATTTGGAGCTAGTTAAGGGGTTACACACAGCTTTTAGTACAGCTTGGCTGTCACTACGGACGCATGTGCTTTCCCCCTTCCACCTGTGCTTCACAACGTAGTGCATGGCCATTAGGATTGCGTATATCTCTGATTGGAAGACATACGCATATGTGCAGTCGGATGTTTTCGCGCTCGAAGAAGACCCCAGCACCGGACCCCCGCCCAGACTTGGAGCCATCCGTGAAAATGCGAAGACTATCCTTTCCAGGTTCAGTATACATCCATAGCCAATCCTGACGCCATGGAAACTCGACTGTGAAATTAGGGCGCATTAGAATAACGGGCGTCAGTGCGTCAGAAGGCATGTCCATGAGACAGGGGTCGCAGGACAATTCTTGTGCAAGCACGCCGGTATTCCTATGCGAGCTATACCAAAAGTTATTTCTCTTCAGACGGGACATGGCTTTCAGAGCACACCATCTGATAAATATATCAAGAGGTGGAAGGCTCATCATATCATCTAGAGCAGCGCCCGGCGGCGTGCTGGGGAAGGCCCTTGTGCAGCTGAGACAAACCGTTCTTTGGAGTTTGGTGAAAGAGGCCACGACCTGTTTGCGTTTTAGTCTGTTCCATCAGACAACCGATGCATATGAGATTATAGGTCTTATCATTGCCGTGTAGATCCAGAGGACCTTTGCCGGTGATAAACCCCGTGTTTTGCCAAAAGCTCCTTTGCATTGCCAGAAAGCCGACAACGCTTTGGTGGTTTTTGACTCAACATGCTTTGACCAAAGAAGCTTGCTATCTAAGATGACTCCTAGATACTCATCTTGCTTGGTAATCGGGATGGAAGTGCCTTTTAGTACCAGCTGAGTAATGTCAGTATTTTTCCTCCTTCTCGTAAAGAGAATGACATCGGTCTTAAGAGGATTGACTGACAGCCCATTTCTAGAACAACAATCATCGATCATATTTAGCGCTGCCTGTGCTTTGAGACGGACAGTCGCTAAACATGAGCCGACAGAAAGAATGGCGACATCATCCGCATAGGCCTGGGCATAGATTCCAGAGGCAAGTATACTTTGAAAAATCTTCTCGACTCATGCCGTTCGGAATCGGCATTAAACTGTAGGTATCCTCACCTGTGGAAAAAATAAATCAGACACAGCATGAGTGATTGAGAACATGGGTGGTTGAGAGAAGCTTGGCTCTGGCCCTTCATGGGCTGTAACGGCACCAAGATATTGTTATGAAAATGAATCGTCCCCGAATGGGGTTCGACCACTGTATTGCGATAAACTGCAACTATTTCCTTGTTTACCCAATTCACACTTTAGTACTCCACCTCAGATCAATTATCTGGGCGCTTCACGTTTATTACAAGCTTTTATAACACTTATCACTTTATTGCTTGCATACACCTTCTTTACACACTTTGTCTCTAAAACTCACTAGGTGGCTTGATAACTTTCACACTGAATACCGACTGATCACTGGTTACTGAATCCCGATTACTGAAACACTGAATACTGAACGGATACTGAATACTGAATGCCCCCTAGGGCGAGTGTTCCCGCTTATATAGCCCTCGGTCCACTTTCTCGAATGTTCGCCGTCAGACGTTCCCCTTCGGAAGTCTCTAGAGTGCTCTGGCATTGACATTCAACAGCATGCCGCTGAAAGTTACCTTTTCAGCTGCATCAGAGCCTTCCGAACTTTGACATAATATCTTAAACTACAATTTCCCGTAAGGTAGCTGACTAGTATTTGTTATCGACTCTAGCGAGTTGGTCGGCGATTTTATTGTCCTTAAAGCCCTTGTGCCCTGGCACCCACCAGAGTTTGACCTTATTTCTTTTGGCTAGGTTCTGCAGGGCATCGTGACATTCCTTAACGGAATTTGAGTTCGTGCTATACGAGCTCAACGCTTTGAGCGACACTTGACTGTCTGAGAGTATATTGATGGTTACACCTCTTATGACAGTCTCTAAGTTTAGGGTGACACCACCTGAGGCCTTTGATATTGAGCAAGGAATCGCCTCTTTCCCAAGCTGTGCGGTTTGGGATCAGTATCTCAAATCTCTTGTCAAACGTGAGAATGCGTGGTAATGCGTCCGAGATCATGATAATGGTCATTGGGTCATGACCCAATGGTCTACATGGTAGGCCTATTTCCGAGCGTTAGGATTCTGATAGCACTGCGTTATCAACCTTTTTAATTAAAAGGTGCAGTGGAGTAAGTCCAATCAGTGCTTCTTGGGCTGCCGTGAGGCAGGTTAGCGTAGCGCCCGTAAGGCCGAGACACGGTAGTCTCTGAAGGCGTCCAAGCTTAACGATTATTGATTTTTGGTCAACTTTTGTTCACCATACTGCAGACGCATAACTGATGCCTTACTATCGCTGTATACAGGCAATGGATAACCTTAGGTTTTAATCCACAGGTTTTACTATAACTGCGTTGACACGCCCACAGTGCCTTAATCGCCTTTGTGAGTTTGTTTAAGATGTTGGAGTTCCAGTTGAATTTGCAATCAAGGTCATTACTTGGGTACTTAACTTCTTCTGAAAATACTATGTTTGTACCATTTAGAGAGACGGTGCAAGGCTGTACCTTTCTTCTCTTTATAAACGGGACTAAGATTGTCTTATTTTGGTTTATCGATTGACCCTATCTGCTACACCAGTCGGAGATAGACTGAAGCGCAAGGTGCACTTCGCATCTGCCTGTAACAATAACTACTAGGTCGTCGGCGTATTTAATGATTTCATAACCGAAATTGGTTAACTTTTAGGATAGGTTTTCGATAATTATCGACCAGAGAAGGGTGAAAGGACTCCATTTAGGTGCCGATACTGTCACCGATACTACTCCCGTTGTAGCTGACATAGTACGACTTTCAAGTATCGCTCTAGCCCTAGATTATGGGGGAAGTCTAAACCAAAAATTTGACCGTTATCCTCTTATGACATCACGTGGAATTGACGGTAATGGCGTTTTCGTCCTCGTAGGGATCCAAAACAAATGAGGATCCCTTTTCCTTTTTGACCACAAAGCACACTAAATAGTCATTTTTGGGAAAAGCATAGACTAACTACTCTTGATAATCACGTAGATTCGCGTTGGCCCTAATGCCGTCCTTTTGCTTGATCGCTGCACCTCATGCGCTAAAGACGTTGTTTTTTTTTTTTTTTTTTTTTTTTTTATAAGAATTGATCATCAATTGCACGGTGCTGTAAGGCGAGCAACCGAAGCAATTGATGGTCAGTAGACTTGAGCTCTTGTGTTAATTGAATTTTGTATGCTTGTAAACTCAATTTCTTGTGCATAATTCGTAACGCACTGGTCCTTGAAATGTTCAATTCAAGTGATTGGCGCGTTGTTGGTTATTAACACTTACCAGTTTCACCGACTTTGAAAACCGAGGGTTTTTGGCGCCAAAACATTGGAGTTATTGACTACAAATTTTGTGTACAGAGTTTTTCAATTCGTCGTTTGCATAAAAGGTTGCACTGAAATACGCTGCCCATGCTTCTTTTTACTAAAAAAACGTACCGAAAAATTTGTGAAGTGTATGGTGAGAGTGCTGGATAAGCGCCGGGCCCAGGATTAATTTGTCCGATTCTGTTTCGGAAATTTCGGTGTCAAAGATGCTCGTACTGGAGCTGGTAGAGCAGGAGTGGCATGCAAGCTGTCAGTAGATAGCAGAGGCGTTAGTTATCAATCGCATGACAGTTTGGAATCATTTAAGAAGAGAAGCTACTCAAAGCAAGCGATCATGGTCAAGGTTGATGACAAGGTGATAGTGAGTATTTGGTGAAATTGGAGGGGAGCTGCAACAACTGGTGGAAACCATCAATTCGGTGCTGTACTGTGCACAGCTCTACCATCAGAATGAATCAACAGGAAAAAAGATGTGTCCCATCATGAAAGTTCCAAGCCGCGCACATATTTGATACCTCTGAATAAATTTACAGAACTTGGTTGGAAAGTTTTGATGCATCCTCCATATAGCCCAGACCTTGCCCTGTCTAATTGCCAATTGGTTCGGCAAAACTCTCTCGATAATAAAAATTGGTCGACTGTACAATGGAACAGTCTTCAGAGCAGGAATCTGTGACCGAAATGAGACGAGTGACTTACAATTTACAACTATATTCGGACGGATTCTGAGATGTCCAAGTATTTGAGCACGACTTTCATATTTATCGAATATGGCCATGCTTCACAAGGTCAGAAGTTTTCCGTAAGGGTACGAAATACAGGCTGTAGTAGACAAAATTTGGGCCACTGGAAAGTTGACTTCATAGTGTGTATATCCTTAAGACAGAATCAAAGGATATAATCCCACGCAAAACTAGTATTACCTTGCACACAACCAACGTTGATAAATAGCTAACTCCAATGGGCTGTAAATAGCGTCATTCCATACTAGTCTGCAGGTCCGGATCGAATGAACCCGGTGGAGAATCAACGTGCAACGGGCATTCTTGAACCCTGACTTTTGGTACTGTTCTCTTCCAGCCTAGACCGCGGCTGTATACCACTGTCCTGGAGGGAAGTTAATGTAACATTTATATCAAAATCAGGAAAAACCTCCCATACAACTGCAAAGGTCTACAGACCTATAAGTCTCTCTTCCTTTCTTCTTAAGACAACGGGGAGACTGGTTGACCTGTACATTCGCTACAGGTCCTACTAGGACCCATTAAACTATGGGTCCGGTTGCATATAACAAATTGGGAAATTTCCCTTTTGTGTGGTTTCATGATAACACACTTTAATTTGCATTAAAAATGACTACAATGAAAACACACCTTTTGGTGTGTTGCAGTAACACACTTATCGTTACCATGTATCGCTATGATTGCAGCCCTCAAAACGATGCTTCACCTACTCCCCTTTGATCTTTTTGGCAAGGAAACGGTAAAGAAATCGGTGTTGCGAGTTAAGGAATCAGCTTATTGGAAGCTCTCCAAAATAAGGCTCGCTGATATTCTAGGCCAAGACAGTGATCTAAGTGAAGTCCCGGACTACTAAATTTCGACCCTAGACTTCAAAATTCCCAAACAAAGGCACTGCACTGCAAATATACACAGGCGGGTCCAGGACATAAAAATGGAGACCCCTATAACTGCGCCAACTATAGGGGAATAAGTTTGCTTAACATCGCGTATAAGATCTTTTCTGCCGTGCTATATGAACGCCTAAAACCATTCGTGGACAATTTTAGGGTTCCTATCAATGTGGTTCCAGGTCAGGAAAATCCACGATAGACCAAATATGCACGCTGCGGCAGACCTTGAAGAAGACGCATAAATTTCAGGTCGACACATACCACCTTTTCGTCGATTTTAAGGCCGCATATGACAGTGTCTATAGGGAATAGCTATCTAGAGCCATATTATATTATGACATCCCTGCCAAACTCGTCAGGTTGTGCAGGATGACATTGGAGAATTCTCGCTACTCCATTAAGGCCGGTAAGGAGTTAACCGAGACTTTCAATGTCAAAAAAGGATTCAGACAGGGCGAAGCACTGTCATATGATCTTTTCAACATCATGCTTGAGCATTGAAGCAGAAGCGGCTAAAGTAGGTCTAAAGGTAAACGAGGTTAAAACTAAATATATGCTGGCGTCAAAGAAAGACGTACAACACCGACGTCTTGGCCAAAACGTCACTATTGGCAGCTATAACTTTGATGTAGTCAAGGATTTCGTCTACCTTGGCTCACTGGCAACAAGCGGGAACTACAGCAGCGCAGAGTTTAGACGCAGAACCGCTGTTTCTTCGGGCTCAAGAGGCAATTGAGCAGTAGAGCCCTCTCTCGGAAAACTAAGGTGATCCTCTATAAAACCTTAATCATCCCGGTCCTCCTCTACTGCGCAGAGGCTTGGAACTCATCAAAAATGAATAAAGAGGCCCTTGGTCCTTTCAAGAGAAAAATTCTGCGTACAATTTTCGGTCCCGTTCGTGTTGACGGAGAGTGGAAGAGAAGATTCAACCACGAACTGTACGGGCTGTACAACGTCGTTTGCCTAGTACTGGGTAAACCAGGGCCTCAACCAACAAGCCTCTCCAGCCGGCCCGATCTTCGGCCAGCCGCATCCAGTGCCGAACGCCCAGTTGGTTGAGGTCCCCTTCCACCTGTGCGCGCCACCTTAAATGCGGTCGTCCTCTGCTGCGTCGTCCCTCGGGGTTGGAGTCGAAGACTCTTCGGGCCGGAGCGTTGATGTCCATTTGCTCTACATGGCCTAGCCATCTTAGACGTTGGATCCGAAGACGTCTAACCAGGCCGATGTCGCTGTACAGCCCGTACAGTTCTTGGTTGAATCTCCTCCTCCATTCTCCGTTTACACAAACGGGACCAAAGATTGCACGCAGAATTTTCCTCTCGAAACGTCCAAGAGCCTCTTCATCCGCTTTTGATAACGTCCAAGCCTCAGCGCCGTAGAGGAGGACCGGGATGATTAAGGTTTTATGGAGGGAAACCTTAGTTTTTGGAGAGAGGGCTCTACTACTCAATTGCCTCTTGAGCCCGAAGAAGCAGCGATTGGCAAGAGTTATTCTGCGTTTTATCTCAGCGTTGGTGTCGTTGCTGCTTGTCACTACCGAGCCAAGGTAGACGAAGTCCTTGACTACTTCAAAAATATAGCTGCCGAAGGTGACGTTCTGACCAAGACGTCGGTGTTGTGCGTCTTTCTTGGATGACAGCATATATTTGGTCTTGTCCCCATTTACCCTTAGACACACTTTCGCCGCTTCTGCTTCAATGCTTGTGAACGCCTCATTGACGTCTCGCTTTGTTCGTCCAATAACGTCAATGTCATCTGCGTAGGCAAGCAATTGTGTGGACTTGAAGTAGATCGTACCTCTTGTATTGTATTGTACAGCATGGTAGGGTTGATTCTATCGCTTATGACTTAGTTCCTCAAATAGTCGAGAACCTATTTGGCTGAGAGTGCTAACACTTGTTTTTTATTACAAACTCAAAGAAGAAAGTTAACCAAATCTAAGAGGAAAGAGATACCGAGCGAGAGAGCTACTCCCCTTTTCATAAAGCCCGACTTTCTTTTGCTTTAACATTTAGGTGACCACTTAGTAGTTGCGTGCCAACCCGGAAAGGAGGACATTTTCCATTAACTTTGTCATGAAATTTCCAATCAAGTGCACTATGTGCTTAAATCTATCTTTGAGCTTGCTGCTTGCGGCATCATTATAACAGCAATCTAGATCCCATCATCGTCGTCCGTTGATGAAGAAGGAAAAAGTAACAAAAATCCCACGCAAAAAAACCTGAAAAAAAAAAGAAAGAAAACAAAAAATAAATAAAACGATCTGCGGCCAGGCTAGACCAGATCAGGCAGTCAGTCAGAGCCGGCACGCTCTAATAAGTGTTTATGAATGAAAATCTTTCTTTCGATTTTCATCTAGTACGAGTACGCGGGCAGCATATCCTCCATCAAAAATGCCTGCGTGGGATGGAATGTAACCACTTCTTTGATTAAACCCGTAAACGAGGTTTTCTTTTTCTGTCAGTTAAATGACTTGCGCTGGTGGCGTGAATAGACTACAAATCAACTATCTTCACCCACATGCGGCGGTAAATTAAATCAACAGTTGAATTCCACTCTCCTGTTGGCTGTTGACTGTTAAATGTTGGGTGTCGATGGGTTCCTTCCTTTTCCTTTTTCCATTTTCCATTTTCCATCGAAACGACAAATGGCGCTCCTTTCCCGTCTGCCTGATGATGATGGTGATGCTGATGATGATAATGATTAATTTACCCACAGTGTGCTGCGAGATACAAATTAGAAAATTTCGAAATTCTAACGACAAACTGGCAGTTAACAAACGTATCTAACCTTTTGCATTTTACATTTGGTATTTACCTAGAAGCGCCATGGGTGAAGGCGGCATGGCTAATAGTGTAGTGATGGTGATAGCGGTGTAATGAATTAATGAAGGTGCGATAAATAAACAGATTACAGCGTGTGTGTTTCCTTATTTTGCCATTTTACTATGTCGAATCGAAAGTGAACATTTCATTTTTTCGTGGAGTGAAGGCGAGAGAAAAAGTGAAATCAAACATAATGGCTGGCGATAGAGAACGCTGCAAAAGGACATTCGCTTAATAGGCGAAAGGATTAATTACAGTCCCCGTGGCCTTTGAATTTGATTAACGAACGAAGCAATGCCGGTCGATCGGCCGGTTGGTGGATGGTCGTCTCTAACCGTCCGATACTGAATGTTCGAAATCGAAGTATATAGTATCTACGAGCTGTGCTATTACAGCTGCCCGATTGCAAGAGAACAACATGGGCTTAGGCAAGCCAGCTGCCATTAAGGCAATTAGCTAGCCTGGCATATAAGGAATAACATCTCCCACGCTCCTAGCCTTATACTCGTACTACTACTAGGCGCTACCAAGTGGTCAACTATATGGCCGGCCTCCTGCCGTCACATGTGTGTTGGCGGCGGCGGCGGCGGCGTTGGCATGAGTTTGTTGATTTCGCGCAGAACTGCCTTTGGCACTGAATATACACTTCTTCACACTGATTCACAACTCATAAGTGAACTCTCTTAACTTTCCCAAAACAATGCCACCGCGACGCTTTATTTGCTCCAAACAACCACCACATTCACTTTTTCCCAGGCGAAAGAATTCCTTCGTCGTAGTACATATAGTCTGACTGACTGCAGCATGGCAGTAAGCAATCGAGCACCATCACGCCATGATAAATTGTCTGAACAATGTCTACTATTATCGTGCGGCTTGATCTTTTGCCGAGAAGAGTTTTAGAGTTTTGGTGTGCCGGCAAAGACCAGTTTGCCGAGCGCGCGGTGTCTTCAGTGCGACGAGGCCAAAAGAGATAGGACCTTCGTTCGATTGAGCTTTCGTAGATGGATGATGTCTTAGCGGCTTCGTTGGCGGCGGTCAAACATATCGAAGAGACAAACAAGTGATGTGTGTGCACTGTTGCTCCTGCTTGTTATTCGTACTCTTACTGTTACTATTGCTCCAGACTGAAAATGATTTGTACTTTCACTTATGGAATGAATGGACGCAAATGCGCATTCGTCCATATACATACATAGATGCTCGTATACAAATCCGTCCATCCGTCCGTTCGTTCGTTCGTTGTCATGATTAAATAGTTACAGTAGTTGATGGTACGCGTCCCGGCATTCTAAAAACTCCATCAAGGAGTAAGATAATTCAATTTACCAACTTGTCTTGGTCTCGTGTGCATGCACATATATTTCTATGTGCAATTCACAGCTCATTTGGTAGGGGCACTTAGAAAGGAAACACGTTTCACACGATCAATTAAACAACAGCTTAGCTAAGCTTACTATTACATGAAGACGAAGACTCGACACTAGCGACAGTGCGTCTATCCCGCATCGTTTTCTTCCATCGTGGCTATTGCCACCCTATCATAGTATTCCAGTCAACCATCGTCCGAGTCTATTGAGCCTTTTCATGTTTACGATCGATCGAAGATCAATTAATGTCTTGACCCGCGATCGATCAGGTGATGCGAACTGTTGTTTACCCCATACTCGTACATCATGATGGTGGCGCAAGTACGGGCCATGTATTCGGGCACAAATTTCTTTTTTCGTTGCCCTCGTCATCATACTGCTGCTGTGGGACCAAGAAAACATTTGTTCAGTAGTAGTTGATTGCTGGTCGCTGAAATAAGCGTTGACTATTTGTTGGGAGACCATGCGGTGAGACCAGGAAAGTGCTATGGGGCGGGTGGCATAGTGCAATTATGTTTGTTTATCTCTTACTTTGCAGTTTTTATGCCGACACTGCCAGATGCTTGCGTTAGGTATTTCCTGAATTTTCGGCTGGATACCAAATGCCGACCGTCAATCGGGTTTTACGGGTGTCTGCTTTCAGCCAGCTATCAGGAATGCGGCTTTTCTCAAAGTGGACAGTATTTATTGATCGCTAAGGTAATATCATTATTATGTGCTCGTTGATGGGAAATATTTGATTTTTTTTTTCTTCTCTTGGTTTTCTCTCTCTGTGGGGTGACCTCGGCGTCTGCACTTTGTGCAGTTAACGGTGGGAAGACATGACTTGAATGGGCTTAAGCACTTTAAACATACCCGGTGGTCTTGGCACGAGGAATGGGAAATAACAGAATGGGTGTTGTTCGACGCCAATAGCATATGTCACTCTGTTTGTACTGCATCACCCGGCTGAACTTTGACGTATTGACAGCCGTAGCTCAAGCGTACATGTTGGACAACAAGCATGCATTAGCATCCTACTTGCGAAATCGATTTGACTTGTTGACGAACTGGGTGTGGGTGTGGGCGCGTTGCGCTACTGAATCGCGTAAGGAGTTAGTGATGTTAATAAATTCCATAGAAAGAGAAAATTGGAGCTGTGATAGAACTTAAATCGCCAAGTTGTCAATCAGCTTAATGTTATGCCTCAACCATTAGGAGTGCATAGATATCGCTGAGGCAAACCCAAGATAGGGCAAAAATCTTGTGATTTTTTAAGCGTTTGGTTTTAAATTGTTAAAAGGCCAATGATAAGCCAATGCTTGCCATTCACGTTATTACATAATTTCATGTAAATGTTGACCATATTATATATTTAGGTGCCGCTACAGTCCGTGGTGAACCTGGGCCTCAACCAACAAGCCTCTCCAGCTGGCACGGTCTTTGGCCAGCTGTTTCCAGCGCGGCGCGCCCAGTTGGTTAAGGTCCCCTTCCACCTGCGTGCGCCACCGTAGATGCGGCCGTCCTCTGCCGCGCCTTCCTTCCGTGGTGGATTCGAAGACTCTTCGGGGCGGACCTGTATTTTCCATGCGCTCTACATGGCCTAGCCACCTTAGAAAGAGTGGAAGAAGTGATTCTGCGTTTTATCTCAGCGCTGGTGTTGTTGTCGCTGGTCATCAGTGAGCCAAGGTAGACGAATTCCTTGACCACTTCAAAGTTATATCCGCCCATGGTGACATTCTGGCCAGTACGTCGGTGTTGACCGTCTCTTTTAGATGAAAGCAGATATTTGGTTATACCCTCATTAACCTTGAGACCCATCTTAGCCGCTTCTACCTCAATGCTTACAAAGGCCTCATTGACCAATCACGTCAATGTTGTCGGCATACGCAAGCAATTGCGTAGACTTGAAATAAATCGTACCTCTGGTGTTGGCCAGTGACTCTTGCACGATCTTTTCAAGCACGATGTTGAAAAAGTTGCATGACAGCGCGTCACCTTGCCTAAATCCTTTTTTAACATCAAAGGTCTCGGTTTGCTCATTACCGACCTAAATAGAGCAGCGAGAATTCTCGATTGTCATCCTGCACAGTCGGACGAGTTTGGCAGTGATGTTAAAACTAGACATGGCTTTGTATAGCTCATCTCTATACACGCTGTCATATGCAGCCTTGAAATCGACGAAGAGGTGGTGAGTGTCGATTTGGTATTCCTGGGTCTTCTCCAAGATCTGCCGTAGTGTAAATATTTGGTTTATTGTGGATTTACCTGGCCTGAAACCACACTGATAAGAGCCGATCAGATTATCCACAAACGGTTTCAGGCGTTCACACAATACGGCAGAGAAGATCTTATATGCGATGTTAAGAAGACTTATTCCCCTATAGTTGGCGCAGTTATAGGGGTCTCCTTTCCTATGGACCGGGCAAACGATGCTGAGATACCATTCGTCGGCATGCTTTCCTCCGACCATACCTTGCAAATGAGATGGTGCATGCACCTTACCAGCTCATCTCCAGCCGCCTTAAGAAGCTCAGCAGACAGGCCGTCTGCGCCCGCGGCTTTATTAGACTTAAGTCTCGATAACGCTATTTTGACTTCGTCTAGGTCAGGCGGACGGAATTCTCTTATATCGTCGTACGAACGGATCGTTCTGCCTGACAGCGGTATCTTGTCTGTCATCGCCGTTATACGGTCTGCAGAAGTGGTCTTTCCAAATCCTCAGCATCGACTGCGACTCTACTACCAGTTCTCCATTTTCATCCCTGCAGGCCGCCGCTCTGGCTTTGTAGCCATGGCATGCTCGTTTTACCTTATTGCATAACTTACGGGCGTCATTCCTGCGGAAGCATCTCTCCATCTCCTCGATATCACGCTTTCCGTGCTCTCTCTTCTTTCTTCTGAAAAGCGTTGTTCCTCTCTTCTTTTCTGCTCATAGATTTCGCTAGCAGCTCTCGTCCGTCGTTGCAGCATGGCATTGTTCATCGAACCAGGGGTTTCTAGGTAATGGCGGTTTGAAACCCAGCACCTCTGAGGCAGCGTGTCTGACGACGCTCTGGCAATGCGCCCATTCCTGTTCTAGTGGGCGGATTTTGAGAGAGCTTGGAGGAGACACGACCGGCAAAGATTCGGGCAGTCTCTTGCGATTGTACCTTTCCGACGTCAAACTTACGTTGTCCTACACGACTCCTAAGCATTCCTAAAGCGTGAAATCCTTCAATGTCCCAAGGGTAGCAAAAGTTTCTGGTCGTTTATAAAAAACGTAAAAAACTCAACTACGTCGTCTATACCGACGCTTATCCACAATGACACTCCAGTTGTCACCCCCTTAGACATAGCTAACCTACTTGCTGCCCATTTCGCAACCAGTTCTCAGCTCCCAGCTTGTACTTTGTCTCCGCCTGTACTAGAGTGCGTCAATTCCACCATGGAACTAATCCATTTCCGCACTCGTACAATCGCAAGAATTCTTAAGGACCTCGACATACACAAATCCGCTGGCCCAGATGGTATTGCCCCAATAGTTCTACAGAGGAGTTCTTCTACGCTGACAAAACCACTGCGTAAGCTTTTTCAACTTTCCTTACTCCTCTGGGCTCTTTCCGAGTAGGTGGAAAATAGCATTTGTCCAGCCCATACCCAAAAAAGGCGAATCATCTTCTCCCTCCAACTACCGACCCATTGCACTAACGTCCCTTCTTTCCAAGGTCATGAAAACGCTGATTAACCGTCAGCTTTTGAAATATCTTGAATCACGGAAACTCCTCAATGACCGTCAATACGGTTTCCGCAGCAACAGATCCACTGGTGATTTGATGTTATATCTCGCCGAAAAGTGGAATCACTCGCTTCACCAAGCAGGTGAAAGCAAAATTGTTGCACTGGATATTTCGAAAGCATTTGACAGGGTTTGGCATGAAGCTCTTTTGTCGAAAATGCGTGCTTTTGGGATCGATGAGTCTCTCTTTCAATGGATTAGAAGCTACCTTTCGAATCGTTCAATTCAAGTTGTTTTGGACGAATTCAAGTCTGATACTCACTTTGTAAATGCCGGTGTTCCCCAGGGCTCCGTTTTGTCTCCGACACTCTTTCTTATTTTTATAAATGATCTCTTGTCTGTTACTTCTAATCCAATTCACTCCTTCACTGACGACAGTACCCTCAGCTTCTCATATTCGTTCACTAGTTTACGACCCTGCACTTCGGTTGTAGATAGTGAGCGACAGCGTAGGTTGAGCTCATTAAATTCCGATATCGAAAGCATCATCCAATCGGGTAAAGACAATAGAGTGTAATTTAATGCATCCAAAACACAATGCTGTCTCTTGTCGTTAAAGCGTATAACTAACCCGCAGCCATTATCCATCAATGGCACTTGTATCTCAGAAACCGAAAAGCTTTCCATCCTGGGTATGTGTGTTGCTCACAATCTTAGTTGGAGCGACCACATATTCAGTGTCGCCAAGAATGCTGCGAAATGCCTAGGCTGTTATACAGATGCAAGAAATTTTTCTCACCCTTAGATCTGGCTACAATCTATAAGGCGTTCATTCGCCCCAAATTAGAGTTTAACGCTCATGTCTGGTCCGGTGCTTCCAAGACCTCATTACACCTACTAGACAGAATACAAAAACGAGCTATAAAACTGATAGGTGACTCCAGCATTACCAAAACATTAGACTCGCTGGAACACCGCAGGAATGTTACCTGCCTCTCCCTGTTTTATCGTTACTTCCACCAAAAATGCTCTGATGATATAGCCAGTTGCATTCCGCCCCTTCAACACACGTCTCTCTAGGAATGCTCACCAATATACCCTGAAGCCCGCTTTCGGACGTACCGTCAAATATAGAGAATCTTTCATTAACAGAACCACACGAATCTGGAACTCCCTGCCGGCTTCGGTTTTCCCCCCTCAATGCAACATGCAAGCACTTAAGATCAATTTCCATCGGCATCTCCTCTACCCCTCTTCCTTTCTACCTTCTGCCCGCACTGTGTCGCCGACATAATAAGGTTATTAGACCTTGAGTGCGCGCAAATTATTTAAAAAAAAAAAAAAAATTCTTGATATTCTCACTCGTACCTTGGCTACAACAAGTTAGTGGCCAGAGTCGACGGTGGCCCGTCGGAAGGTTCGTACGTCGAGAATACTGGAGGAGTGCCTGGCGTCGATCGCAATGTGATTAATCTGGTTGGTGGTCGATTGATCAAAAGACCGCCAGGTACCCTTGTGGATGTTGAGATGGGGGAATCGCGTGCTTGCTACAAGGAGGTTACGCCCCGCAAGGAAATCGATTAGCCTAAGTCCGTTGTCGGATGTGGTGTTATGGAGGCTATGCTATAGGTCCTCTTTGCCTAGTTTTGCACTAAAATCTCCTATTTTTGTGTCGTAGCTGAGGCATTGGGCATATATTCTGTCTAGGAGATCGTAGAATTCTTCTTTGAGTCGATCGTCCCTTTCTTCCGTTGGGGCGTGAGCGCATATTAAGCTAATGTTTCCAAATTTAGCTTTGATGCGGATTGTTATGAGGCGTTCGCTTATGTCTCGGAAACTTAAGACTTTTTGTCGGAGTCTTCCTCGAATAACGAATCCGCACCCGAATAGGCGCTGTTTGTTCTCCTTGTAGCAGTTCCCGTAGTAGATGTCACAGTTTTTCATCCGTCTTTTGCCTGGTCCATCCCATCGCACTTCTTGGAGTGCGGTTATATCTGCTTTATAGCAGTTGAGGGTTTGCTCTAATTGATCGCCTGCACCCGGTCTGTTAAGGGATCTAACATTTCGCGGCATTTACACTGATTTTATCATTGCCTAGTGAGGGGTTTATTTTCCTATTGCTAAGCATGTGTTGGATCCAATTGCATGTGGTGTTATTCACCCCTGTGCTGAGGATGCAACGTTTTATTTGTAGTCAGTATTATCGAAAGCACCCTCAATATCGAGGAAGCAACCTATCGCAACTTCTTTGTCGCTCAGGGATTTGTTGATCCGGGTTGTTAGCTCCTGAAAAGCATGCGTGCTCGATTTCCCAGGCTGATAGGCATATTGGTTTTTGTGAAGTGGTGATCTTTTCAGGGCACCGTCCCTAATACGCCTATCCAGAATTTTTTCCATTGTTTTTAGGAACAAAGAGGTAAGGCTTATCGGTCTGGAGGACTTAGGCAGGTCTGTGGGTCTACGGCCTAGGTTGGGAATGAATTTTACCGTTACCTCTGTCCAGTTCGTTGGTATGTATCCCCATGCATAGCTGGTTTTAAAGATGTTAATAAGCATGGGGATAATTTGCGCACTTCCTTTCTGAAGGAGGGCTGAGAGGATGCCATCCTCCCCCAGGGATTTGTACGGGTCAAATTAATTTGTGGCCCATTTCATGCTTCCCTCGTGAGGAGAAGACTAAATAGTGAATTGTACGGGCTGTACAGCGACATGAACAAAGCACGGCGTCTGTGGATCCAGCGCCTAAGATGGCTAGGTCATGTAGAGCGCCCGGAAGGTCTTTCAACCTAACCCTGAGGGGTGACGCGGTCGTGACGGCCAAATTTAAGGAGGCGCATGTAAGAGGAAGAGGACCTCAGCCAACTAGGCGTGCGGCACTGGAGATTGCTGGCGAAAGACTGTGTCAGTTGGAGAGGTTTTTAAAGGAGGCCCAGGTTCGCCATGAACTGTTGCGCCGAAAAGAAAAGAAGAAGACAACATTTTTGGTCCACAAATTCCGGCATAAATATCGAAAAATTCGCTTTTAGCAGCTCACAAAACGAAGCGTATATCAAACAAAAATGGATATTTTGATGTGAAACTTGGCACGGATGTCAAATACAGTCCTACCAACCTAAAAATGTTCCCAAATTCGTTTGACGCGCAGTTTAAACACAAATGTCGCCTTACTTTTGGACAAAGAGATTAAAAACTTTTATTTCTTATTGGATCAATCGTATGTGCATACATACATATGCTGTCGTAGGCGATCCTTCCTTGAATAACAAGTAGCTCCAGATTTCATTAGGCCAAAAACAAAAATACTGTCAACTTGATAGACTACTTCCAAACGAGTATTAGGTACATATCAGCTAAGTGGAATATTTCGCTGACGGTTATTCAACCTCGATCACTACGCCAACGAGTGATAATCACCTTTACCCAAATCTGAGCTTTTGTTTTTGTTAGCCACGAATGTCGGTCATAAAAACCACCATGTTATCATGAGAGCTCAATTAAGGCTATTTCAGTTTGGACACCTGTGCCGATATTTCCTTATTATTCATATTTCTAGCTCTTTCCTTTGATTTTCCCCACTCGATCGTCTGGAAGAATCTAATTAAATTTCTCAACGTTTAACAAAAAATGAAAATGAATACGAGTACTAGCACCGCGACCAAAGCTCTTTAAGCCTACGTCACGTAAACCCGTAAATCATTCATTCAAAGATACATTTTACCATTGCCATTTGGATTGTTTTTCCTTTCATTCGAGTCCAATACACAGCGGACAGTGTCAGTGTTTGCGACGAGTACGTCTGCCCACTTGCACTTTTCTCCAGCTGAACACTGTCTACTCCTCTTCGAAACTCTACCCCCCCACCCAAGTCAGTAACGAATGAGAAAATCAAAAGATATTGTAAATAGTAACGAAAGGGAATAACAATATTAATGAATTGCAGATATTGCAGATTCGTAGACACCTTGCAGGCCAGTTCGCGATCGACCGATGCATACTCGTATACCAACTGTGGAGGTGGTGATGATGGACGGGGTGGTGGTAAGTGGAGGTCTGTACAGTGCTCCAAAACATTCCCATTTCACCGTCTGCTCGATTGTGTTGTGTTGTGTCTATCGTGTATCTATCGCATGTCTAGCGCTTGACTAGAGTTGCCGCTACTTGTTGTTGTTATCGAATGAAAATAAAATAAGTCATCGCATAAGCCCCACTTTTTGCGCCACTCTAAGCCGGTAAACCGGCTTTTGGCATTGTTGTCTCGCACCTTGTACACTCCGAGTGAAGGCAGTGGAGTGTATCTCTGTTACACACCTCGGAAGAATCAATTTTCGGATCGTAGCCCAAGAGCGGTATGCTTTTCTTCCCCTCCCCCTTTTTTTTAACCGTTGTCGCTGAGCATTCGTCAAATATCACAGTTGGCGGCACCAGCGTGACACTATCGTCGTAACATATGGTCTGGCGGTTCTCGTCTCCCCGATCAGCACAAGCTGCCGTACTCTGCTCCATGTTGCCGGTTCGACAATTGCCCGGAATGCAATTGCGTCCTACACTTGAAGAGTGCAGTCGAACGCGCCAATGTGAACGTAAGCTCGTAAAAAGTGGGGTGGGGAGGGGGGGTCGTGTCGCCTATATTTAACTCTTTTTTTTGGTTTTTATTTTTTGCTTTTTATTTTTGTTTCATTTTTATTTGCAAATCATTTAATGCCACTCTCCTCAGTTGACGTTGAGATTTGCTCACGGTCTGACGTCGAAATATGGATACGGAGTTCTGAAGCCCAGTCACTCACTCACTTAGTAATACTAGGAGTGCGAGTACGAGTCCGTGCACTGATGGTAGTTTGGTGGTCGCGTGACAGTAGATACACATAGTACGAAAGCGGATTCAAATCGGGGCATTTGGGCATCTTCTGTTTTTTTTTTTTTTTTTTGTATGAAGATGCGGTGCGTGTACTCTGGTGCGTGCGTGTTTACACCTAAGGATAACATGCGATGATGATTTAGGAACAGCGATCACGCGTCGCTCGTGTGCTAGTGTGGAAAGTCGGCCGTTGAAAGAAAGTGGCCGCAATTGAACTATTACTGAATGTTTCGCGGTCAAGATCAAATTTCGTTTTTTTTTTTTTTTTGTTTTTTTGGTTTTGTGTTTGTTAATTTGTGAGTTCTTATTTCTAAATTTTTATTTTTGCTTCAATTGATTATCACGCGTCCGACACGAAATACTATTATCTGCACTCATGTTCTTATCGACGTCGTCGTCGTCTCGATGGCTAGGAGTAGTTTTCTCTCCCTCAGTCGGACATTGGTACGAGATCGTTTTAGGATTTTTTCATCTGAAAATGGAAAAACTTGCTCGACCTGAGTGATAAGAGGTTGGGTGACTCCATTTAAGGGATCGCAGTGTGTGCGCAAAGGCGTGATTGGTGTGGTGGTGATAATAATAAAACAAAAAATGCGTGCTATGGACTGTTTAGTTGCATGACAACGTTATTTGAGCAAACGTGCCCGCGATCAGCAAATAAAACTGAACAGCCGCGACACCGTGTAAACACATTATGTTTATGTTTTTTTTTTTTTTATTCTCTTTTCCAAACCAGATATCGAGTACTGACTTGAGAGAAGTGCCTTCAAAACAATTCGTTTTATTTCTTCTCCTTGCTGCTCTATCTTGACTTGCTTCGTTTTTACTATGTCCACCGACTTTCGTAATGGATTCCGTGGAATTTTGCTTGAAGCATAAGTAGATGTGCATGAAGTAGTTGAGTTGGGGACGAGATTGCAGATCCGATTCTTACAGTAGATAAACGAGTTAATTGCTGCTGATTAAGCCATCGTCAGATTCTTCTAATTGCAAGAATACATGATTCTACTCCCACTGGCGAAGAAAGGAAATCCTTATTGCCCGGTTCAGCTTTGATATGAGTTTCTGATGTGTGTGGGTCGGTTTTGCCATGTGCCCCTGTATTCCCTTTCAAGGTTTTATGGTGTTCTTCTCCATTTCAATTCTCTCCCTAATTACCGACTAAGAATCGAATACAAGTTATATTCACTGAACTATATCATGCCATTCGTCGTTTGTTTGTCAATCTTTTTATGACACCTAAGCTATGTAGACAGTTAACAGTGAGATGACAATGGAATTTAATGTTTTACATCAATTGCCTCTTTTGTCAATAGTGACATTTTATGGACAAGTGATATAATTAGTATTGAAGGCGTAATAAAACTAAGTAACAGGTTGTCTTATATAGCTCCCTTATGCCCTTCAGTTAAGTGAAGTGTTTGTAAGCAAATGTTCTCTTTTTAAGCAGTCAATTTGACAAATGTTCAAGACTCGACCTTTAGGAAAACAGTTTTTGAAACGCCATGAAAAATTACTACCTAAAGAGCATGTTTTGAGAATACCGGTCAACTGAAGATGAGCAATAGCTGCTTCTAAGATTTTTTTAAAAGAAAAAGGCGATCTTAAACGAGCTCTAGCTGTCTAAGTAATCTTAAAAAATTAAATATGTCTATCTCTATAGAGATGTGGTTACCTATTCGTCACTATTCTTCCTTCCTATACTAGGTGGGTAGGTAGGTAGGTAATACGTAGCCTACCCGGAGGGGGGAGGGGGGCTTGTGACCCACTATTCATGGAACCATTTTGTACTTCTTACGAAATTAAGAAGATCTGTTATCCTTTTCCGCTGAACGTCGGTCAGGTCATTAAAGAAGTAGGATCCTAGGTACTGTTTCCTACTATGAAAGAGGGCCGGGCAGGCGCAGAGCAATTGTTGAATGGACTCAACCTCCTCTTCGTTTTCACAGCTCTTGCAGAAATCATTCGAAACTTGCCTTGAAATTTGTTGGTTCGTTTTAGGGAGATTAGTCCCGTGGTTCGCTGTCGGTCAAGTCGTGACCAGATTTGCCTGATGGTCAGGCAGGCATACCCTTGGGCCATCTCAGCTCCATCTTAGCCATGGCGAGTTTTGTAATTTTAAGTTTAATTGCTGCTAGTAGTGTACCAGCGTATGCCATGTTAGTTTATTGCGTCGTTCCTTGTTTGATGAGCACGTTAGCATTCTCATTTCCTGAAATGTTGCTTTGTCTTAGTTCCCCATAAGAGATGAATGTAAGACTGTTCAGCCATCTCGTTAAGAAATCGGCGGCAGTCAAAGCTTGCCCTTGGCTGTCAGTGAAAATTCGAGTATTTGTGACAGATATCACGTCCCACCTTCCTTTATTGCTAGCAGCTCCGCCTGGAAGACACTGCAGTAGTCGGGTAGCTTTAATGACAGCATCAGTTTTAATTGCTTGAAGAAGACTCCGCTGCCCACCCCGTCTTGGGGGTTGTCGGGGACATTTTTTTCTTTCTGGGTGCGTTATTTTGAACTTTTTGTCGAAGACTGTGGTGGGCTCACTGTAGTCGGAGTTCTCTGCCAAAGTTGTCCTGTCGTTCAGGATAGAATTGTGGGTCAGCAATATATGTAGCTCGTCTATTTTGAGCTAACTTTTAATCTCGTAGCCGTATATGTTGCTAGCTGCTTGCCGTCGATATCGAGTGGGTTTGGGTGGAGTAGCATATTGATAGCCGCCGTTGGAGTAGACCTTAGGGCCCCGGTGATGCACATGCCTGCTAACCTCTGGACCTGCTTCTATACTAACGACCGTGCTGTAAAGGTGTGGTTTGCAACGGCAATATTCGACCAATTTGAAATTTACCCGGAAAGTTAATTTTAGATCAGCTTAACACCTAGTCATGAGACAAACCTAGGTTTTATTAGATAACTTTTGTTTCCGTTGCTTTGAATTTTTATATAAATATAGAGTTAGCCTGTAAGTCTAAACACATCCTGGACAATAGATAGAGTTCCAGGGTAATTTTCTTGTTAGGTAATAGTATTTTCCTAAATGGCCTCGAGTCTGCTTGACATGGACATACACATCTTGAAGAATGTTATATTCCACGTCATCACGTTTAATTACAATGAGGTCTGGGCATTACGGACCTGCAAAATGTTGCCTTTGGACCCCAAACTCTTGTTTATCCTTTATGTTCTGGTGTGAAGTCGTCCCATTTTCAAAATCTTCAAAATCCAGCGCCTCACTAGTTGGGTATAAGTTTCCATCCAAAATTAGACTTGTAGTATTTGAAGCTGGCATCGCATCCAAAACCATGACGAACTGTAAGTAACTACATTTCCCTTGCCCTTATATCCGAAGACATCGATTTAAATTGATTTAAATTGTTTCTTCTGTGGAACTCTTCAAATAGATTTTTCAGATCTTATACATGTAGGGTGACCCGTAGGAACCTTTCAAATTTGTTTTTTTAATTACTCCGAGTGAAATACGTGCACGGAAATTATTTCTTTTTTTTTTTTAATAAGGGGCTAGAGCTAACAAGTACCATGAGGCACTATAACTTCTATAGGTCCATTGTGCTTACTAGCCGATTAGACGAGGAGCTTCTCCATTTCCTTAATGAAGTTGAGAATGTCACTCGTAGGAGCTGCCCTGCAGTTTCTTCGTCCTCAAGACAGAGTCGTCCCTCAGTTTCATACGATAGGTTAATTTTATTAAGATGATATCTTAGACCACAGTGTCCCGTAAGGTAGCTGACTAGTCTTCTGATATCTACTCTATTCAATTTGAGTATATTATTAGAGTGTTTGTTCAGGGGTCGTATAAATCGTTTCTATTGGCGAAGTCCTTGAACGCTGTTTCAAAAGGAAAGGTGTTGCGATTTTTCCCACTTGTCTAAGAAGAAGTTAATCTTAGATTTGGCAATGACGCAGAAAGGTTCAGGACCTATGTACTATTCGCTGGAACCTTTCCTGACGAGTTGATCAGCGATTTCATTGCCCTTAATATGTTTGTGCCCAGGCATCCACCAGAGTTTGACCTTATTTCTTTTAACAAGGTCTTGTACTTGTAGGGCATCATGACATTCCTTAACGGATTTTGAGTTCGAGCTATACGAACTCAGCGTTGCTTGGCTATCGGTTACTCCTCTTATGCCAGTCTCTAAGATTAGATTGACGCATGCAAGGATGACATATAATTTAGCTTGGAAGATACTAGGACTCATTCCTAGGGCCGATTTGGTTCAAAGATGCCGGCCTCAACGCCAGAAACCATCTTGAAGCCATCAGTATACCGCATAGGACCTTTGACGTTGAGCAAGGGATCACTGGTTTCCCAAGCTGTGCGATTTGGGATCAATGTATATCGCGGTATATAGCTAATTGATTACCTTAGGTTTCAATCCCCAGGTTTTACGGTATGTCCGTCGACAGGCACACAAGACCTTAGTCGCCTTTGTAAGTTTGGTTTTAATGTTGGAGTTCCAGTTAAGTCTGCGATCAAGGTCAATACCTATGCTTATACAATTAAGAAAGAGCAGGAGCAGGGCTGCAACCTTCTCCTTTTTGTAAACGGTACTACTCGTAAGATTCTCTCATTTGGGTTAATCGATAAACGCGCTCTGCCACACCAGTCAGAGATGAACTGAAGCGCAAGATGGATACTAGGTCAAGGCGGTCAAGAAATGTCGGTGTTGCGCGAAATTATTCGGTGACGGAAATGTGGCCCATCATGTTAAAACCATGTGGCCGAATATTTTCGTCTACGTTTCAATGGGGGCACAAAAAATTTGTTTAACATCGTGTGATACCGCTCGCAATTCCAAGTTCCGTTGAAAACTACATCGTACTGAGTCACGCTCATCTAGACAGTTAACCTGGCATTATGATTAAGAGGCTTCTTGTGCACGATCATCGGGTTCTCGGTAGACCAGTAGCGCAGATTTTGTTTGTTTACATCGCCGTTAATGTAAAAATGAGCTTGGCCGGTGATCAGTCGCCAGAATCCAATTTTTCGAGCATACCCTCAGCAAAGGATTTCCTGGTCGTTGAATAGGTTGCTTCTAACTTCTATGTAATTGAAATTTTATAGGGATCGGAACTGAGGTAATGGGATAAAATTCGCTACAGAGAAGTCCGTTTAATTCGCAAATTTGATGCTCGTTTTCGCGTTGATCTGCCAGAGCTAATCTGTACTGACTGTTTCACTCGTTCTACCATTACGGATTTTTTTCGGTCACTAGGTTTTTCTCCTTGAAACTGTTTACCCATCATTTTCCCGTTGTACGCGGTGGATCTGCACTTTTCCTGTCAAATTTAAAATGTTTACGAAACGGCTAATTGCACTAGCGTACGAGTCATCATTTTTGTAAAACACGCCTTTACGATATATGCGCGCTGCACTGTCGTGAAAGCTTTTTTGGGCCACCCTGTATCTACAAGTTTCAATGTACCTAAAGTTCAAGACCAACGTTTTAGAGAGACGTATTTGTATGTCTTTCGTCTCGTACATATATCTCCAGAAAAATTATAGTATCGACTCAATGCCAATTCCGTTCGTGGCGTAATAAGATTTGCAATAAATTTTAATTTGCGGGTTATCCTCTCTGTTTTTTTGTCCAGCACCTTAGATAGACTGACCTGTCTTTAAGGACCCTTAATTGGAAGTTAGGAGTGTGAGTAGATCAGTCGTAAACGCATTGTTTTTGAACCTAGATTCAATGTACATTTATTGAAAATATAACACAGATTGAGGTTTGTTTTTTTAGGGTCACCCACCATTCTTGGCGTATTAAAAGCAGAATCTACTGTCTTCTTAGAAGTAATAGTCTTGACACTATGTCCCCTACATTCGCGAGTGCTTGCCTTGTACGCTGAATGTACTGTCTAATTTGGATATGATTGTCCAAACTTAGTGAAAAGTGGTAATCGGTAATCGGGGATGAATCTAGTCAATAAGGCGCTCATGAACGCTGAATATGCTGAATGTTGTCTTTCATTATCATGTAGTAGTATGGGATCGATAGGGATATACAGGGTGCCCCACGAGCAGTGTGCCAAAAAGCTAGAGCGTGTAGGTCTGGTCAAGACAAGAAAAAAATCGTACGGGTGGGGGGTGTCCATTCCCCCCCCCCCCCCCCCCCCCCCAAATATAAAAAAAAATATTAAAATCAGCGGTCACATCCACAATGCCGCGATATACTTTTTTGTAAAGCCAGAAACCTCTTCTTTCATCTTGTTTTTAAACAAAGCAGTTGTAGGGGACAGTTTTTGAGAAATTAATTTTCAAACTCAAAATTTTCAAATTTCAAACTCTAGCTTTTTGGCACACTGCTCGTGGGGCACCCTGTATATAGGCTAAAAGGCCTATAGGTCGGACACCTAACTCTAGTTTGTTTTACGTTTCGGAGAGCTGAAAGGTGACGACTTATGGTTACAGTTGACCCTTTGAATCTTACAGCGGGGTTAACAACAATTGTAGCTGGATTTTCTTCATCAGCTGCTGCAAGTTGTTGATTATCAATAACATCCTCTGGTATACATCTTGGCATATTTTCGGGCGAAAAGTCTTCTTCGCCGAACTTGGTAAACCAGTTGAACTTTTCTTTAACTACATGTACCCGAATTCAATGCACCGTCCATTTCTCGAGCTGCTGCCGCTTCGTTTATATTTTTTTACTTACTTACTTTGGTGGTGCTCCAGTCCGGTGTGAACCTGGGCCTCAACCAACAAGCCTTTTCCCCTAGCACGACCTTTTGCGAGCTGCTTCCAGCGCCGTACGCCCAATGGGTTAAGGTCCCCTTCCACCTGTGTGCGTCACCTTAGATTCGGTCGTCCTCTGCTGCGTTGTTCCTCGGGGTTGGACTCGAAGACTCTTAGGGCCGAGGCTGTATGTTAGACGTTGGATCCGAAGACGTCGTACTATGCTGATGGGGCTGACAGTTCTTCGTTGTGTTTTCTCTTGTACACTCCGTTTGTACAGATGGGACCATAGATTGAACGCAGAATTTTACTCTCGGAACGACTAAGGGTATCCTCATCCGCTTTTGTTAAAGTCCAGGCCTCTGCGCCATAGAGGGGGACCGGGTTGATTAAGGTTTTGTAGAGCGCAACCTTGGTCTTTCAAGAGAGGGCTCTACTTCTTAATTGCCTCTTGAGCCCAAAGAAGCAGCGCCGGTCGCTAGGCGCAGTCCTTAACCACTTCGAATTGCGACGTTCTGGCCAAGACGTCGGTGTTGTGTGTCTTTGTCTTTTTTTGGATAACGGCATATATGTATTTGGGATCGAATCCCGACACAGCCATTGTCATCGAACGTGTTTTTCACGGTGTTTCTCCTCAGCGGGGTTCTGACAAAACCATCTGTAGTAAAATTGTCATGAAAAGCTTCTCGAAATTCGCTGTCCGGAACGGGCAATAAACTGTAGGTCCCTTTCACCTATGGGAAAATGAAATCACTCACAACATGGGTGATTGAGAGAAGCTGGGCTTAGGTCCTACATGGACTGTAACGCCAACATACATACATATATTTGGTTTTACCCTCATTTACGGAAAGACCCATTGTAGCTGCTTCTGCTTCAATGCTTTCAAACGCCTCATTGACGTCTCACTGAGGTTGTCCACCTACGTCAATGTCATTCGCGTACGTAAGCAGTTGCGCAAACTTGAAATAAATCGTACTTCTTGTGCTGGCCAGTGAGTCTCGTATGATCTTTTCAAGCACGATGTTGAAGAAATGACATAACAGTGCGTCACCTTGTCTAAATCCTTTTTTAACATCAAAGATCTCGGTCAATTCGCTACCGACCTGAATGGAGCAGAGAGAGTTCTCCATTGTCATTCTGCACAATCTGACCATTTTGGCAGGTATGTTAAAACTAGACATGACTCCGTATAGCTCGTCTCTATGGACATTCTGATACGCGGTTTTGAAATCAACGAAAGGTTCTGGTCTATCGTGGACTTCCCTGGTCTGAAACCACACTGTTAAGAATCGATCAGATTATCCAGAAAGGGTTTCAGGCATTCACTCAATACTGCAGAGAAGATCTTATATACGAAGGAGACTTATTCCGCTGTAGTTGGCGCAGTTATAAGGGTCGGCTTTCTTGTTGATCGGGCAAACGACGCTGAGATTACTACAGAAGAGCTGGTGCATGCGCCCTTAAAGCTCATCTCGATCCCCTATAACTGCGCCAACTATGGGGGAATAAGTTTTCTTAACATCGCGTATAGGATCTTCTCTACCGTGCTGTGTGAACGCCTGAAACCATTCGTGGAGAATTTGATAAGTTCCTATCAATGTGGCTTCAGGCCAGACGGCATATCTTGAAGAAGACCCATGATTTTCACACCACCTTAAGCCGCATATGACAGTGTCTATAGGGTCGAGCTATATAGAACCATGTTATGTTTCGGCATCCCCTCGTTAAGTTGTGCAGGATGACAATGGAGAATTTCCGCTGCTCCATTAACGTCGGTAAAAAGTTCACCAAGACCTTTGATGTTAAAAAAAGATTTAGAATGCCATGCACTACTTCAAGTCTGCACAATTGTTCGCATACGCAGATGACATTGACGTGATCGGGAGAACGCAGCGAGACGTCAATGAAGCTTTTGTTAGCATTGAAGCAGAAGCTGCTAAAATGGGTCTGAAGGAAAACGAGGGCAAAACCAAATATGTAAATGCTGTCGTCAAAGGAAGACTTACAACACCGACGTCTTGGCCAGAACGTCACTATAGGCAGCTATAACATTGATGTAGTCAAGGATTTCGTCTACCTTGGTTCACTGGTAACAAGCAGCAACGACACCATGGCTGAGATCAGACGCAGAATAACTCTTGCCCACCGCTGTTTCTTCGGGCTAAAGAGGCAATTGAGTAGTAGAGCTCTCTCTCGGAAAACTAAGGTGGCCCTCTATTAATCATCCCGTTCCTCCCCTACGGCGCAGAGGCTTGGCCCTTATAAAAAATGGACGAAGAAGTTCTTGGTCGTTTCGAGAGAAAAATTCTGTGTACAATCTTCGGTCCTGTTTGTCTTGACAGAGAGTGGAGGAGAGGAGAAGATTCAACCAAGAATTGTACGGGCTGTACAGCGACATCGGCCTAGTACGAGGTTTTCCGATCCAACGTCTAAGATGGCTAGGCCATGTAGAACCTATTGATAGTACAACTCCGGCCCGTAGAGTCGTCGGCTCCAACCCTGAGGGACGACACAGCAGAGGACGACCGAATCTGAGGTGGCGCACATAGGTGGAAGAGGACCTCAACCGTGCGACACTGGAAACAGCTAGCAAAAAATCGTGCAAGCTATGACCCAGGTTCACCTCGAACTGTAGCGCCACCTAACAAGTTGATATTTTCAGAACCTTGTAGGAAACAATATTTTTATTAGCCTATTCAAAGTGGTACAAATAAGGCCCATAATAAATTGCTGGCAACAAGCTTATCGCCGCGCGTTTTAATTGTAATCGTGCATCTTTATAATCGTCTGATATTGAACTAAGTCCTTCAAGTTAGCTCATAGTGTCTCCAGGTATACCCACATTTGTCTTCCACCACTTTTCCTGACTCATATTAACTAAATACCGATAACTTTGATGACCAAACTTACTGCCTCCGTATATTGAGTTGTATCGTTAAAGATGCAAGACCAGCTTAGGCGGCCTTTGCACCTCTATAAACAGATTTGTCCAATGTAGCTACATTGCGTACACTTCCTCTTAGGTCTTGAATGTTAAAGCCTTCCTGGATTGATTGATCGTTCGATAGTGAAATCGGATCGATCGCACTGCACTTTGAGTACTACACGACACTATGCTTTCAACTAAACACACTCAATTTAAGCCTTTTCACTTTCCTTGCCCGTTTAATGGCGTATACGTATATAATGATCCTCTTTTGCTATACATCACTGTCTACTTACAAGCCACTATGCTTAAGAATAAATAAATAAATGTCATAAAACCATTTGGGGGTTAGATTTAATGAAAATAATTTTACACCGATGTTGGCCCCGATCAATTTATTGCCTTCAACATAAGCCCAAGCCTGATCGGCAAAGAGACAGCCAACACAGCCTCAAATCGTGTCAGACTATAAATTTAATTTACAATCGTATAGTCGTACCTTCAGCTTAATGGTGATCCGTAGCGCGTTACAAGAACGAGAAAGTTAACATAAAGTGATTGATTGTATGAAAAATCACGTTCTCCTGTTGGTAGTCCTACGCAGTTGAGTAAAAGATTCAATTTCTGCGTCGATAGTTTACATGGATAGTTATAAGTTTTGGAATGACCCAAAGGTGTATTGGAACAACACAAGACCGGCTGATTGGCCGGTCGGCAGTTTCTCTAATTTTCTTTCACACATCTTGGTGCCTTGATGTGACTGTCTCAATAAAGGATACGGAATACAACTTAATGACTTTGAACTAGGATCGATCTTTCGTGGTTGTTCTCATGAAAAGGCGGTAAAATAAATCGGAAGAAAATTGATTGACAACTATTCTTGCAAACTTGCTCGTAATCATTCAAGTCCCACTTTCTCTCGATGAAAAATTGTAAACAATCAAGGCGGTCGGTCGCATGCGGATGGACATCAGACAGACGGAACATTATATCACTTTTTGTATCCAAAGGCGTTTTTTTTTGTTTTTATCATACCAATAGCTCTTGCGATTTGGCTTAGCTTACATAAACGACTGTTAAAATCAGTTAAGCCCGCATCATGGATGCTCGAGGAATTAGTGACTTTTGTTTCTTTGGATGTTTCCTGAAGAGACCAAGACGGACCGTAACTTGCATCCAGACACCATCAATTATGAATGCGACTGAGAGGGAACGGAATATACCTAATGCGACCACTTAAGGCTCGCTGTCATAATTCAGTTCAAAAACTTTTAAAGGTGACAGCTATGCTATTAAGTATACCAGCGGGGTGAATTTCGACTTCAAACATACCGATCGTATGATACAATGTTGGATTGACTACTCGTCGTCGTAAGTGCTATTGCGGAGGTTCAAGTGGACCGACCGACTGTCTTTGTCACTTTTACTTTCATCGCACTTGAGGCAAAGATACCGAGATTCATCTGGTCGTTGGTATGGTCGATGAATGATTTGTCCGACAGGCCAAAGGGTCCCATATCATGGGTTGTTAGGAAAACAATTTGCTTGGTTTTATTGTAGATGAGCACGCGGCGTAGATAAAAGTATTTGATCGATGATCGTCGGTCAATTGCATAACGTTTAGGCCCCAGTTAGTCTAGTTTGCGTGTGGTCGAGAAAATACGATTGATTTCTGGCTCATAGTGCAACTTTCATTCATGATGGGGCCCAGTCTCTTTCATCAGGAAATTTTTCAATTTAGTTTGAATAAATAAGAAGAACCGGTGCGAGTCGAACTCGCGCACGAAGGATTCCGTACCATCTGTATACATAAATATGAAAGAGACTATGTATGTTACCTCATCAAATGACAGATCTTGGTTGCAGGCAGGATTTTTTGGATGAAAATCATGTCTGTTGTATGGGAGCCCCCCTTAAATATTAATTCTATATTCTAATATTCTGTTTTTAGTATTTGACGTGGTAGCGGCAACAGAAATACATCATCTGTGAAAATTTCAACTGTCTAACTATCACGGTTTATGAGATACAGCCTGGTGACAGACGGACGGACGGACAGCAAAGTCTAAGTAATAGGGTTCCGTTTTACCTTTGGGTACGGAACCCTAAAAAAAGAAAAGTGTTTAAAGTAGAACATGGTTAGGTTAGGTATATGGGTGCCCTATTGACGGAAAGTCAAGGCTCACGTAGACTACGTTGAGTCCTGAGTCCATTGTGCCCACTTGTTTTGTTTAACCCGTTGATACCTATACAATTACCGTCGAGCTGAACCAGCCAGACGAGGATAAAAATTCCAGTAATCGGTTTAGCCCAATATTACCTATCTCCTCTAGTCCCGAGAGGAAGTATCTTCCTAGGAATATATTCCTTTTTTGGGCTAGCGCCGGACATTCGCACAGCAGGTGACGAATGGATTCAATTTCCTCTTCGTCCCTGCAGTTTCTGCAGAAGTCATTGTAGGCCTGGCCTAGTTGAGCTGCATAGTAGGATAGCATGCAGTGCCCGGTGAGGGCACCGTATGCCAGTCGAATATTCCCACGATTGAACTTCAGCAGATTTTCCGTTCTTTTCTTATCATAGACGGGCCAAGTCGATCTCGCCGTTGCGCATGTATCTAAGCTTTGGCCTCAGCTGAGATCTGCGCAATGTTAGCCCTTGATCCCACCCTAGCCAGCTCGTCCGCCCTCTCATTTCCGGAGATATTCATATGACCAGATACCCAGCAAAGGGTCACCTCATTTACATTGGATATCTCTTCTAACTTCTCCTTGCAGAGTTTGACGAGTTTGGATCTTATCAATGCTGCATGCAGAGCCTTAATGGCTGCTTGGCTGTCAACATAGATGCTGATCCTTTTTCCTGTGATATTCTCTTTGCTGATCAGGTCTGCCGCCTGCTTGATAGCGAAGACCTCAACTTGGAAGACACTACATCCATCGTCGAGCCTGTAGGAGCGATGCATATCTCGAGACTCAAAGTAGACTCCGGCACCTGTGCCAACATCCATTTTGGATCCGTCGGTGTAGAATGCCAGTTCACTTTCCGTGCGTACCAAATCATCGGCCCATTCCTCCCTGGAGGGAATTTTAATGGAGAATCTCCTCTCCCAGGAAGGAAGTCGGGTGACATAGTCCGTTACGGTTCTGAATCTCGAGACGGCCCTTCGATCCAAGACTGATGCATGTCCGTGAGGACTCCTTTTCCAGAGACCTGATTCCTGTAGTCTTAGCGCAGTTCTGGTTGCGGCGCTCTCGCAGTACATGTCCAGGGGTGGGAGGTTCAGCATGACTTCAAGAGCCGCCGTTGGTGTGGACTTCATAGATCCCGTCACCGCCAGGCAGCATGCCCTTTGAACCTTTGACGCACTCTGAAGATGACACTTTTTCTCAAGCGCCTTCCACCAGACAACCGAGCCATAGACTAGGATAGGTCTTACCACCGCAGTGTACAACCAATGTAACCTCGGTTTGAGGCCCCATGTCTTTCCAAAGGCTACCTTGCACGAATATAGTGCCACGTAAGCCTTTTTGATTCTTTCCTCAATATTTTCTCTCCAACTAAGTCTGGAGTCCAGGATTATGCCAAGATATTTGGCTGATTTTCCAGGGATCAGATCTATACCATTCATACGGGGGTAGGTGTATCTTGGTACAGATCTTTTCCTTTCCTCTGTTTTCGCCGGATTTACTCCCAGACCTCTCCCCTTGACCCAGTTATCCACTAACATCAGTGCATAGCTTAGTCTATCGCTGAGGACCTGCGGAAAAGTGGAACATAGTTATTTGTCCACAAGTGTTTTTGGGACTTCAACTAAATTCAAGAAAAACTCAAAATACTTTATTCAACGAAAAAATGGATGTTTGCTCGTCAGCGGTCGTTTTAGAAGAGAGCTAGACTCTCTTTTTCTTCTAATTTATGTACAAGGGTACTGCAGTTTCTTGCAGTTGTATGTTCTTGCAATTTTATGCCATTATTACATAAGCTTTACATTTCATAGTTCTTTTAAGTTTAACATTTTTCAAAATTATTGTTTACATTTAATCTTTAAACTCTAAGTTAAAAATTATTTTACAATGATTCTATTAAGTAATGTGTTAACATACAGCCCGCCTTGAAGCGTCGTGCTGCTAAGTAAGATGCTTCAATCTTTAGGAAGAGGGGCCAATCGATGAATTGGTCGTCTTATAACACCACCTTTGGTACGAACATCAGCAACTCTGATCTTCGAATCATTTCCGGGAATAACTCGTTCTATCCTTCCTAGGAGCCATTGTTGAGGAGAAAGATTGTCATCTGCTACCAGCACCATAGTCCCAACCTCGACGTTCGTTGAAGCACTTTTCCATTTTGTGCGTCTCTGAAGATCTAGCAGATATTCCTTGGACCACCTGGACCAGAAGTGTTGTTTGATTTGAGTGATCATCCTCCAACGATTAAGTAACGTACTCTTATCTTGAACTGAGGGCTCTGGAATAGAATTCAAAGGCGAACCAATTAAAAAATGACCTGGTGTTAGAACGGCTTCATCATTTGGGTCACAACTCAAAAAGCATAGCGGTCGGGAGTTCATAATACACTCAACTTCAGCTACAACAGTAGAGAATTCTTCATAGGTAAGGTAAGCGTGCTTGACGGTGCGGTACAAATGAGATTTCGCTGATTTAACAGCCGCTTCCCATAGTCCGCCGAAGTGCGGGGATCTTGGTGGTATATGTAGAAAACGAATACGTTGAGCAGCGCACCAAGATGATATTTTCTCCTGCATTTGTTGCTCCATGAATAAATTCCGAAGCTCCTTCAATTCGTTCCGAGCTCCCACAAAGTTGGTGCCATTGTCACAGTGAATTTCCTCACACAAGCCTCTCCGTGCAACAAACCGTTTTAAAGCTGCTAGGAAACCTTGAGCAGACAAATCGGATACGACTTCTAAATGCGACGCCTTTGTCGCAAAGCAAATAAAGACCGCAACATATGCTTTGTGAGCACAATATCCTCGACGCTTCTGCGATATATAAAAAGGTCCACAAAAATCTACACCAACTCTGGCAAAGGGCCTGGATATGGTCACTCTGCTCATCGGAAGATTACCCATTATCTGCTGCAGTAGTTTCGGCTTATATTTAAAGCAGTGAAAACATGCATCGGCTACCTTCTTAGCAAGGATTCGTGCGTTAATGATCCAGAAACGTTGTCGAATTATTGCAACTAAAGCTTGAGGACCTGCATGAAAATTTTTTCTGTGTAAATGGACAACCACATTTTTAACAAAAAGGGAATTCTTGGGAAGGAGCAAGGGACATTTTGAACTATAGGGTATGTCTGCATTCTGCAGCCGCCCACCAACTCTTAAGAGTTTCAAGTTGTGCTCATCAGCGAGGAAAGGATTGAGATTGCCAATGGCACTTTTTGGGCTGATCTTATTTTCTTTTGTTAGATTCTCAATTTCCTCCCGGAAATGGTTTTGTTGAAGGTTCCAGATTATACGTAAAAGAGCGTTCTCAAGTTCGTCTGGACTCAACGTGCTACTATGATGTTTTGAACTGTCAGGGGGTTTAGATTTGTTAAACACTCGGTGTTTAAGATTAGTGAAAAATCGAACTACATAGCCTAAGATTCTATTTGTTTTTTCAAAATCGCTGAACCGTTCAAAATGCGAAGAAAAATCATTTGAAGATTTTGCTTTTACCACCAGTGATGTGCAATTAGGTCTTTCATCTTCAACTATGGGTGGAAATGCTTTTCGTTTTGGCCAGTTTTCGTCTGGCAAATACAAAAATGAGGGTCCAGTAAACCAAATACTATTAATGAGTTCTGAGCTATAAGCGCCCCGAGACACAATGTCAGCGGGATTGGATTTGGTGGGAACATGCCTCCAATTAGCAGAAGGTAACTCCGATTGAATTTTCGAAACGCGATTTGCGACAAATATCTCCCATGAAGATGGATATGCCGAGATCCATCGAAGGACTATTTCCGAGTCAGTCCAAAGATAGATATTATCAATTTGGAAGTTTAAGTTTGGTAAAATTTTTAACAACAGATCAACGAGCAAAGTGGCTGCACAAAGTTCCAGCCGTGGAAGAGATTTAGTTTTTATTGGAGCTACTTTCGACTTTGCGCTAAGTAAACTACAAACAACTTTTCCAATTGAATCCATAGTTCGCAAATACACACAACAACCATATGCACGAATGGAAGCGTCCGCAAATCCATGTATTTCAGTACTACAATCATTTCCGTTTGAAGGAAAAATGTATCGAGGGAGTCTTATCTCATCTATATGTGCTGCCTCTTCACGAAATTTTATCCAGCGGGAGTGAATTTCCACAGGCACTGACTCATCCCATTTAGTCTTAGCTATCCAGAGATCTTGCATGATAATTTTTCCTTTGACAACGACAGGATTGATAAGTCCCAACGGATCGAAAATTTGTGACAACTCGGATAAAATAATTCGTTTTGTAATGACTTTAGCAGAATTTTTAGCTGGCTTAATGTATTGGAAATCATCACTTCCTGGATTCCAAACGATGCCTAAGGTTTTTATAATATCCTTATCATTGATACGTAGTGCTTCCTTTTCTATCTCCTTACAAGCAATTGTTTCTAATACTTTCTTATCATTACTGCACCACTTCCTTAGATCGAATCCTGCGCTTAAGAGGATGTACTTCACTTCGTTATAAATTTGGTTTATTATATCTAATGAATCCCCTCCAGTAATTAAATCATCCATGTAAAAGTCTTCAGCTATTACTCTGGAGCCTAACGGATACTTAGATATACTTTCGTCCGATAAATACTTAAGACATCTTGTTGCCAGGAACGGTGCAGAAGTTGTTCCATAAGTTACTGTGCGTAGACGGTAGAATTTTAATTTTTCTTGTTCAGAAGATCTCCATAAAATACATTGATAGTTTCGATCATTTTCGTGGACCAATATCTGTCGGTACATTTTTGAAATGTCCGCCGTGATTACAAATTTGTAACATCGAAACCGCAAAATGATGTCATAAAGATCATCTTGAATGAGAGGTCCTTTCAATAGAAGGTCATTGAGTGATAAGTTTGTTGTAGTTTTAGCACTACAATCGAAAACTACCCTTAATTTCGTGCTCGATGAATCTGGCCTGAGGACGTAGTGATGAGGAGAGACGTACTTAATTTGAGGAATTTCGTTTTTGGGGACTACTTCCATGTGACCTAAGTATTCGTATTCATTCATGAATTCAACATACTTTTCCCTCACATCCTTGTTTTTTCGCAGCCTCTCTTCTAAGCTATAGAACCTTCTTTCCGCCTGGGCTAGCGAATCTCCCAACTCACCACTGTCCGACTTCAACAATAGATTCACTAGAAATCGTCCATCTGCCTGTCTACGCACTCCTTTTACAAATTTCTCTTCACACTCTCTTTCCTGCCCCGAGAGATGTCTTTGTCCAATGTTCAACTCCTCCATCTCCCAGAATTTGCTAACTATTTCGTTAAGTGAAGATTCTTCAGCATCTGAACAAGAAAGCAATGTGCAGACTGCTTGGGGAATGGCAGCAAGATTGTATCTACCAGAAACTATCCACCCAAACAATGTTTTTTGAAAGACCGGTAGATGTTGGTCTAACCTAAACTGTCCCACACAAAGTAGCTTGAAGAAACTATCCGCTCCTATTAGTAAATCAATGCGACTAGGTCGATAGAAAGTGGGATCAGCCAAAGATATATTTGAGGGTATGTTCCAATTTGATATATCTAGCTCAATTTCAGGATGAATATTAGTTATACTCTTTAAAATTAACATATCCAAGTTAATCTCATATTCTGAGATGCGGGACTTACATCTTCCCTCTGTTTTATAATTAATCGTCTTATTTGACTGCCCTATTCCCGAAACAAATGCATGCGTTTGAATTTTCTTCAACCTTAACCTTTGCGCCATATCCTCTGTTATAAAATTCAACTGCGATGCTGAGTCAAGTAGCGCCCGAACTGGGTGAAATTTCCCAAACTTGTCTTTCATATACACCAGCGCAGTGGCTAAAATGACCTGCGAAGAATTTTGCTCAAACTTAGTAGATATAAGGGATGTGCTATTTCCACATGGAGCTGGGTTGAAATTGTCCGAAGCAGGTGCACTAGCGAGAGAGTGATTTACAGTGAACCTGTGTAGTAAACGATGATGCGGTAATGAACATATATTGCATTTGGGAGCTTGGCATCTTCGGACCGAATGACCTTTAATCAGACAATTGAGACAAAGTACTCGCTTCTTTGCTTCCTGAAATCGACTGATAACAGAAAGGTTATTAAACTCTTGACATTCAACTATATCATGGTTATCGGCAGAGCAATACTCGCAATTTTTCCTCTGAGCAACAAGTGTGGCCTTCGAATTAAAATGTTTGACACCATTTCGAAAACGACTACGGGTTGTTTGATATTGTGAATTTGGCTCCGCCTTAGGAAGTTTTGCTTCTTTTGCCTCGAGTGTTTGGCAACGACGGTCCAACAACTTTGAAAAATTTTCCCACGACGGAAGTTCGGAATGATTAACCAATTCATCCCATTTCTCTTTAGTTTCAGCATCAATCTTTTCTAATGCGAATGCAATTAATAGGGCATCAGTGATCTCCTTATAACCGCCAATAGAAAGCATTGCTGAAATGTGGGTATTAAAGCTTTCTTCAAAGTTGCGAAGTTGCAATGCAGTACATTTAGCAATCTTTTTAGTCTCCATAATTCCATTTAGGTGTTCTTGGAATATCATGGTTTTGCTATCGAAGCGCTTCTTAAGCCGCTCCATAGCTTTAGGATAATTTAACGCAATCAAATCGAATTCCCTAATTGAATTTAATGCGGCCCCTGATAGACAACTTCGCAGGTAATTGAATTTCTGGAGTGCATCTAACGACTCATCTTTATCCACCAAACTAGTAAAAATACCGATAAAATTAGGAAATTCCGAGAATTTACCTGTGAAGGTAGGTAATTTTATGCGTTCCAACTTTGAACGAGATACGGGCTGGTGGGATATAATCGACGTATGAAAACTATCGCTCAATCCAGCACTAGCCCTTTGGCCAGACAACAAAGACATAATTTTAGATTTCGTTATTATATACAGCTCTTCAATCTCAGCTCTATTCGTTACATTTGATTTTGCTTCCTCAACTATATTAAGCTTTTCTAACGACGCTTGCACACTTAGGGCTTGCTTGAAATGTGATTCAAGAATGCCTAAACGGCATTCCAATTCGGTATCCGAAATAGATGCACCTTTATTAAAAATATGCTTTTTAATCCTTGTTATGTTGCCTTTGGTTATAGATCTTAAAACCTTAAGTTCAGCCATCGCTTTCGTAGTGTCGCTATCTAACCCCTTTGCGTTTGAAAACTCCTCCCCTGTTTCATCACCAATTTCTTCGAGCTGATTTTCCTTCTCTGACATACTAACGATACCTCTATGTACAGGTGTGTATTTAGAATTTTTAATTTATTTGCATGCGCCAACTATGTCCAACTAAGCGACCTAATCTCAAGCTCTTTAGTTCCAACAACAGCAACAATTAACACCGTATGTAACCAACAATGTTCGCAACACCTAGTAAGTCCAACTATCCCTGGATTGCAATCGGCAAAGGAAGCACTACTCTTTGCAGTAAAGTAAACGGTTCACGCGATAAGAATCTTTTACAAGGAAAGAATTTTATCTTCATAACATATGAGATGATGTAATATATTTTGAAATACTATAGAACAATTCATGCAATTTTATTCGTCCGCAACAAAAAATGATTATTTTCTACTTTTACCAACTGTCCTTGCGGTATGTGTCCCACGTTGATCTCCAAGTTGATAGCGAAGCGAATTTATTTTGATTTCTTGATAATTTTTAATCGCGAATGGGATTATAACTATATCCCGGGTTTCGGCACCAAATTATGTCCACAAGTGTTTTTGGGACTTCAACTAAATTCAAGAAAAACTCAAAATACTTTATTCAACGAAAAAATGGATGTTTGCTCGTCAGCGGTCGTTTTAGAAGAGAGCTAGACTCTCTTTTTCTTCTAATTTATGTACAAGGGTACTGCAGTTTCTTGCAGTTGTATGTTCTTGCAATTTTATGCCATTATTACATAAGCTTTACATTTCATAGTTCTTTTAAGTTTAACATTTTTCAAAATTATTGTTTACATTTAATCTTTAAACTCTAAGTTAAAAATTATTTTACAATGATTCTATTAAGTAATGTGTTAACATTATTAATAAAAGAAAAAGGAGTTGCATATGACAAGAGGCTTGCTAGACGAAAATTTAAAAATTGCTTAATACTCGTATTTCGTATATGCCCCTCGAGCCTTTATAGCAGCCGCAACTTTGGCAGGCACTGAATTTATCAGCTTCTGACAATATTTTGTTATAAGTCCATGCTCCCAAGCTTATACGGTGCAGTGGGGTAAACATCACCAACCGTCCAGCGGAAGGTCTGTAGCTCAAAGCCATTCCATAGCCAAGAAAAAACAGTCCCTGTACGGAAAAGAAAAATTATGCAACACAGCTGATGTGAATGAGAAGTGATCAAACATACTGATGAAGGCATAACACTCACGGTCTATGGTCACCTTAAACTCATACTCTGTGTGTGCAATTCTAATATAACACCATAAGTGCATGGAAAAGTTGCTGAGAACTACAACCAACGTGAAAATTCGGTTGGTTCCTCTCCATTCCTATCTAGCACATCCACCCCGGGAGAGAATTGAACGAACATCTACGACACAAACCACTGCACTCCGTTCAAGTTGTGTGACAAACATCATAAGAGTATAACTTTTGAACCTGCGCGAACTATAAAAACAAAAAAAAAAAAACGTTCAGTTCGGGGTGAACCTGGGCCTCAACCAACAAGCCTCTCCAGCCGGCCCGATCTTTGGCCAGCCCCACGCCCAGTTGGTTGAGGTCCCTTTCCACCTGTGCGCGCCACCTTAAATGCGGTCGTCCTTCCGGGTTAGAGTCAAAGACTTCGGGCCGAAGCTGTGCTGTCCATCCGCTCTACATGGCCTAGCCATCTAAGACATTGTATCCGTAGACGTCGTACTAGGATGATGTCGCTGTATAGCCCGTACAGTTCGTCGTGAAGAGGGCTCTACTAATCAATTACCTCTTGAAAGCCCGAAGAAACAGCGGTTGGCAAGCGTTATTCTGCGTCTAATCTCATCGCTGGTGTCGTTGCCGCTTGCTACCAGTGAGCCAAGGTAGACAAAATCTTTCATTACATCATAGCTGCCAAAAGTGACGTTCTGGCCAAAACGTCGGTGTTATGCGTCTTTCTTTGACGACAGCATATACATATGTATTTGGTTTTTCCGTTGTTTACTTTCAGACCCACTTTAGCCGCTTCTGCGTCAATGCTCACAAAAGCTTCATTGAAGCTTCATTGAGGACCTACAGTTTATTGCCGGTTCCGAACGACGAACGTCGAGAAGCTTTTCATGACAATTTTACTACAGGGGGTATTGTCAGAACCCCGCTGAGGAGAAGCACCGTGAAGAACACGTTCGATGACATGGCTGTTGCCGGGATTCGATCCCGTGTCATCGGCGTCAGAGGCCAACACACTACCCACTTCGCCTGCGCCACGGTGCTGCCACATTGATAGGAACCTATTAAATTGTCCACGAATGGTTTCAGGCATTTACACAGCACGACAGAAAAGATCTTATACGCGATGTTAAGGAGGCCTATTCCCCTATAGTTGGCGCAGTTATAGAGGTCTCCTTTTTTATGGACCGAGTAAACGATGATGAGCTTCCATTCATCGGGCATGCTTTCTTCCGACCATATTTTACAGATCAGCTGGTGCACGTTCCCAACCAACTCATCTCCAGCCGCTTTAAAAAGCTCAGCAGGCAGGCCGTCTGCGCCAGCAGCTTTATTAGACTTCAGCTTTGATATCGCTATCTTAACCTCGTCTAAGTCGGGTGGACGAAATTCTCTCTCATCTTCGTCCAGTGGGAATGGTGCGTTCTGCCCGACGGCGGTATCTTGACCATCTTCGCCATTATACAGTCCGCAGAAATAGTCTTTCCACATTCTCAGCATCATCCCTGGAGGCTTCCGCTCTGGCTTTATAACCATGGCATGCTCGTTTTACTCTTTGGTATAACTTTCGAACGTCGTTCAACGAACTTACTATTCGTTAACATATCATGAATTATATGAATATAGCCATGGTTTACTTATGCCCAACTGTTTGAGGTTATAGTAGAGTCCTTCTAACAATACGGTGTCGAAGGCTTTTTCCAAGTCAACCAGGCAGGCACCCGTGCATTGCGGCATGTATAGTCTACCCCGCCCTGAAACCGAATTGGTATTCGGAATGATATTTTTGTCCTCAGCCCATTTAGATAGGGCTCTATGGATTACCTTCTCGAAGACCTTTGCTGATACTAGGAAGGAAATTTATCGACCGGAGATTTGCCGGGTTAGAGGAGTCTTTGTCCCTCTTAGGGATTGGTTGGACCACCGCCGTTTTCCAATGCACCGGATGATATGCAGTATTCAGTGCATTGTTGAACGGGATGGTGTACATCTCTTTAGCCGCTGGTGGGAGGTGCCTAAGCACAACATTGGATATACCATCAATACCCGCAGATTTTTGTTTTTCAGTGACATGAAGATCAACTGGAGATCCTCCGTCGAATTGAATAGGGTATTAGCACCTGTCATTGAAACTGGTGAAACCATGGTTCTAAGATCGCCAATGTTCGTTATCATTTTAAAGGTAGAAAAGGTGAAGCAGGGCTCTATTTTCCAGGTCGTGGTGTGGGCGAATGCTTTCATTCACCTTGAACACTTCCTGAAAGACAGCCCCTCAATCACAAAGAAGACGTCATCTAGAACGGCGCTCTCTGGGTCGATGTTGACTGTGCGTAATAAATGTTCGTTGTCTGGCGTTCTCGGTGGCTTTAGATCCGATTTACATATGTATCCCCGGGAACATATCGCGTTGTTGGATTTTACAACGCGAATTTCGTTGCTTCAGTGCAGACTTATGGATATTTTTTTAATTAATTGACTTCAGGGTCCTGACCTCCGGGTTTTGTCTGTCGGTAAACCGCCTGTACAAGAGTTTGAGTCTTGACAGGAGTCTACTTTTCTATGGTCACGTTTCGGTAGGTACACGTCCGTGGTATCGTAATGCCGTTGGCGTGGTATCGCTCTGTTCATCGTTTGTTTACATATTTCGTCCATTTGTTATAGGTGCCTATCAAATTCGTCATTCTAAGGCATTCTAAGTGGGTGCTCTCGGCTAATCTCAGTCGTGAGTCAAGCAACATTAGATCCAGATAGGCGCCGCTTCTAAAGGACTAACAAAGGCCTCGTAGGGGTAGCATCTATCCGACGGATGCTGGCCTGCTAAAAAGCGAGAAGAGCCACCGCGGTCGAATATCTTGCGGCACTGTTAGTAGGTCCTATCCCCACCTCCTCGCGCTGCCATCTGGAGATTTCCTATGGAAATTGCAGACGGGGAAGGGCGAATGGCGAGCCTCCTGCGCCAACAAAACAGGATTAGTCGGTTGGGCTACGGCCGTAAAAAAAAAGCACAAACTCCGAAACAACCACAATGTTGACGACCCTTGCAAAACACGAAAAGGATGAGCTGTACGATCTCCTAGACAGAACGTATGTCCAATGTCCCAGCTATGACATCAAAATTGTACTAGGAGACATGCTAATCTGGGTAAGGAAAGCGTCATCGGCAAACATAGCCTACACGACACCACATCCGATAACGGACAAAGGCTGATTGATCTTGCTACGGGGCGAAATCTCCTTCTAGCCAGTACGACTACCAACCAGATTGATCACATCGCGATCGACGTCAGACGCTCCTCCACTATTCTTGATGTCCGAACCTTCCGAGGGGCTAACATCGACTCGGACCACTATCTTGTAGCAGCCAAGATGCGCCTACAGATATCACGAACGCAGCGGAGTAGAGTAAGAATACAAAGTTATGACGTCGGAAAGCTACTATTCGCGTCTCCCTTAAGCTCTCCAATACACCTCAATTCTCCACGCTATCAATAGAACAGCAGTGGAGCCTTTGCAACCAAGCCCTGAAAAGCTCTGCATCCGAAGTTTTGGGTTTCAAGGCTCCACCGCGAAGAAACACCTGGTTCGATGACGAGTGCAGGAGGATTCACACAGCGAAGCAAGATGCATATATGGCCTCGCTGCATAAAAGAACAAGAGCAGCTCGTGAGCTCTACGAGTTAAAAAGAAAGGACGAGCATAAGCTTCTCAGAAGAAAGAAGAAAGAGCACGAGAAGCGCGCGATTGAGGATTTGGAGAGGTGTTTCTCCAGACGTGACGTTCGAAAGTTTTATCAACAGATTAAGCGAACATGCCAAGGTTATAAAGCCAGAACGGAAGCCTGCAGGGATGAGAACGGACACCTAGTAGTAGAATCGCAGTCGATGCTGTAACGGCGATGTTTGTCAATATACCGCTGTCAGGCAGAATGATCCATTTCTAATCGACGAAGACCGCAGAGAATTCCGTGCCCCTAACCTCGACGAAGTTAAGATTGTCATATCGAAACTCAAGTCAAATAAAGCTGCTGGCGCAGATGGACTATCTGCTGAGCTCTTCAAGGCAGCTGGGGATGACCTGGTTAGGAGCATGCACCAGCTCATCTGTAAGATATGGTCAGAGGAAAGCATGCCCAAGGAATGGAGTCTCAGCATCGTATGCCCGATCCACAAGACAGGAGACCCCTCTGATTGCGCCAACTACAGAGGAATAAGTCTCCTTAACATCGCCTACAAAATCTTCTCTGCCGTTTTGTGTGAACTCCTGAAGACTTTTGTAAATAAGCTGGTAGGTCCTTACCAGTGCGGAAGTCCACCATCGACCAAATCTTCACACTAGGGCAGATCCTGGAAAAAAGCCAATTAATTTCAAGTCGACACTCACCACCTATTTGTCGACTTCAAAGCCGCATACGACAGCGCAATTACTTACTTTGACTTACCTGCTAAACTCGTCAGACTATGCAGGATGTCTTTGAAGAATGCTCGCCGCTCCATCCGAATCGGTGAACACCTTACCGATAGTTTTGATGTCAAAAAGGAATTTAGGTAGGGCGATGCGCTGTCGTGTGATTTCTTCAACATCATATTAGAAATAATTGTGCAAAAATCACTGGCCAATGCAAGAGGCACAATCTATTTCTAATCCTCGCAACTCCTTGCATACGCCGACGATATTGACATAATAGGTAGATCGCAGCGAGATGTCAATGAGGCGTTTGCGAGTATTGAGTTCGAGGCGGCGAAAGTTGGTCTGGCGGTAACCGAGGACAAAACTAAATGTATGCTGTCATCAAAAAAGGACGCTCACCACCGACGTCTTGACCAGGACGTTTGTATTGGCAGATATAAGTTCGAGGTAGTTAAGGACTTCGTCTACCTTGGCTCCGCAGTGACCTGGAACAACGACATCAGTTCCGAAATCAAACGCAGAATCACTCTTGCCAATCGCTGTTTCTTTGGGCTCAGGAGGCAATTGAGTAATAGAGCCCTCTACCGAACGGCAAAGTTTACTCTATATAAGACCTTTATCATCCCGGTCCTGTTGTACGGCACAGAAGCATGGACACTATCAAAAGCGGATGAGGAGGCCCTTAGTCGGTTCGAGAGAAAGATTTTGCGCGTGATTTTCGGGCCTATAAACGCAGACGTGGGATGGAGGAAAAGATTCAACCGCGAACTTTACGGGCTGTACAGCGACATGAGTCTAGTCAGGAGTCTAAGGATTCATCGTCTAATATGGCTGGGCCATGTAGAGCGAATGGACATCAGAGCTCCAGCCCGGAGAGTATTTGAATCCAACCCCGAGGGACGAAGAAGCAGAGGACGGCCGCACTTAAGCCAACTGGGTGTGCGGCAATGGAAAAGGCTAGCAAAAGATCGTGCTAGTTGGAGGGGCATGTTGGTTGAGGCCCAGGTTCACCCCGAACTGTAGCGCCCGTTAAGAAGAAGAAGAAGGCGCCACTCCTAGGAAACGACGTATTATTCGTTGCGATTAACTTGAGTTTAAACTCAATATTGTACAGCGCCCGAAACTGGCTTAGCAGGCTGCCTCTAGTGTCGGTAATAGTCTCCAGACTACCTGATGTACCGTTATGAAGCGTAGTTGTAAAAACACTAGTGAGCAAAAAATGGTCAAAGAAGTACTCAGACTTAGTTTTGTTCAGCTAAATCAAAGAAAATTACTATCTACGAAGCCCTGGTAACATTTATAAGACCGCTACTGTACATACTCGTATATCGTATACTCAACAAATGAGCTCAGATAACCACGGGGCGGGCTGCTTTTGCCATAATAATGAAAGTAATGAAGGCCCACAACCACGACTTGATGGAGCATTGCCACTTTCTATCGTCAAACATGTCCTCGCATACCAGAACTCAAAAATTATGTTACAAGCGACGTTAAAATATCACGGTAATTATTTATAGCTACGGTGTCTAAAGTGGAATCGCTTAAGAATGTGCGCCACACCGCATGTGCCTATTGGTAATAGAGCAGAGTAACTCCAGCAGTCGTCTGACTGTATAGCATGAAACTCGTTCTAATCAGCTTTATCTAAGCGGATTTCCTATCTTACTCAGTGCCACACTGTCCCGCCAGTTTCCTATTAAATTGTGCAATTTTGCTATATTCGTACGAGTACATGCGTTCGGTTTGACATCACTTTGTCACTCCTATTGGCCCATTTTCTAAACATTTTCCGAGTATGAGCTGAAAAATTTATTTCACACCCGTTGCAACTTAAAGTTGCCAAACTGGCTGGTAGCGACCGCAAAATCAAATGATTACAAACAGCTAGATACATACCGCAATTTAGGTATCACCTAATCCATTGAACTAATTAAATTTCAATACATTCCGCATTATTCACGCGCACAATAATTGCATAAGGTAGGTGGCGCGTAACCGCCACTCTGTGCCATATCATTTCCACTTGATTCCAGAGACACATACACCTCAGGCCGGAGATCGGAGGACGGAGGAATCGTTCACGACACACCTCTGCACCTAATCATTGGTTTTCATTCGTTCGTTAGCTAGTACATATAGTCATTCATTCATTGTTTGTGTGGATACCGTTCTCGGATGCATTTAGTTCGGTCGGTATATGTCTCGGGTTACATTACGCAATCTGTGTCAGCTTCTCGAGCGAATTTTTTGTACATATCTCTCCTCTCTGCTCCTCGCGTTTGCGTCACCTGGTTGTATTCTAAGCCAAGGTATAGTATATGGCATGCATGTATGTCTTGTGAGACTATAAGCATATGCTCAGACTAAATGCTCTATGCTCGCTCACATCATGGAGCTCGTGTTAAGAAAATGATATTATTTATAAACTCATGAGGGAGAAAAGATATGCATCTCGTACTGTGACGTCGAATGAGCGCACAGATACCGGCACAAATCGATGGAATGGTTATTCATATATCGGAGTGGCGCTCGATCACGAATGTTATGTCACTCGCATGCCAATATAGCAAGAAGGCCATCGACCCGCAGTCGTAGCCGTCCGTGATCGTCAGCGGCGCTGAAAGTTCATTTTGGAATCCAGAAGAGAAAAGCACACTAGTCGTCTTCGAAATTCATTACTTTCTTCGTTTTCTTGTATCTTTCGAATCTAAACAACGAAATGTTGATGGAAAACTACACGTCGACCTTCAGTGAGAAAAACATTGCGCAAAAGTGCGCGAAAATACGCGCCACACAGATGGGAACAATTGAATCTGACAAATCATTTCAACCGGAATGTATCTAATAATAAGACTGTGTATTGTGCCTACGAGTAGATATCGGCGCGATAGAGTGACCGTGTTTCGCGTGTTTCAACGGTCATAAAAGAAGGCGGGTACCGCGTAATACAAGTGTCGGATTTTTCTTCTTTTTTTATTTCCAATATTTATGCTCTGACACGTTTTAACAATTTAATTTTCACCATTCAACTGAAGGCAAAAATGTGCATTAGTAAAAGCAATTTGTATTTGACGAGATCTTGACAGAGATTTTCTTGGAATGTCTTTATAAATTCAAATGAGTCGTAGTGTTTTATTTTTCAACTTACCAATTGACGATTGCATGTGTGAATGATGAAGGGATAGTTACGAGCTTGAAGCCATCACTTTTACAATAGCCCATCCTTTTGCCTATTCCCGGAAGAATCTTACTTTTTCGCCGTGAATTTCCATTGTCCATTGTAGTTAGAGAGATCTTTTATTTCCAAGTGTAGAATGGGTTATCCTTATCACTGAAGCGACGGCGTAATTACTTTTGTAATTGTCACCGTTGAATTCAGTGGGATCACTATCACTAGTTAGAGACACTTTCGATTGCATTGTTACCTCGCTGTTCCTAGAATTCTTTAGTTCGAAATTCTTTTGGACCATAAGTACTTTTTGTTGCAGTGTATTTTAAAAATATCTTCTTCTTCTTTGGTGGCGTTACAGCCCATGAAGGACTAGAGCCAAGCTTCTCTCGATCACCCATGTCGTGTGTGATTTATTTTTCACACAGGTGAAAGGGACCTACAGTTTAATGCCGATTTCGAACAGCGTGAGTTGAGAAACTTTTTCATGGCAAGTTTACAACGGGGGGTTTTGCCAGTACCCCGCCGAGGAGGAACGCCGCGAAATAAAAATTCTATGGCGTTGGTGCTATCAGGATCAGAACTCGCTCATCGTACGCCAGAGTCCAACACACTAACCACTGCGCCACGGCGACGCCCTCTAAAAATATATAATTGGTGATATTCGTTGATTCGTAAGGACAGTGGGGGTAGGTATGTATATTTTACATGGTATCCATCATCTTCTTATGTGGCGCTACACTCCGTAGTGGACCTGGGTCTCAACCATCAAACCTCTCCAGCCAGCACGATCATTTGCCAGCTGCATCCAATTGCGCACACCAAGTTGATTGAGATCAATCTCCCCTTGTGTGCGCCAATTCAGTCGAGGGTATCCTTTGTTGCGTTGTCGCCATGGCTCAGAGCTGTGTTGTTCATACGCTCTACATGGCCTAGCCATCATAAACGTTGTATCCGTAGACACTTGACTAGGCACATGCCGCTGTACAACCCGTACAGTTCGTTGTGGAATCTTCTTCTCCAAATACCACCAATGCAAACAGGGCCGTGGTGCAGTGGTTAACATCATCGTCCGTCGAGCGGAAGGTCCATAGTTCAAATTCGTTTCATAGCTACGAAAAAGCAATTCCTATACGGAAAAAAGTAAGCAACACAGTTGTGGATGGAAAGTGACCAAACGTACTGCTGCAGGCATAACACTCACAGTATGCGATCAATTGAAGTTCATCCTCTGCGTATGCAATATTAACACCAAAAGTGCACGAACGAATTACTGGGAATAGTGAACAAACATCTACGACCCAAAACCACTGCACTCCGTTCAGGTTGTGTGTCAAAACATCAACCTGCGCGAAACTCTCCCTCTCCCTGTTACCTTCGCTCGCACAACGTTTAATACGTTATAAGGCCTTAGCCTTGAGTGACTATAAAAAAAAAAAAATTAATAAAAATAAAGGGCCAAAAATCGCACGCAGACTTTTCTCTCCAAAGTACCAAGAGCCTCCTCATCCACCTTCAATAGCGTTCATACCTTTGAGCTTCTTACGACAGACATGCCTTACCTCGGGTATATTCTGACCCCTACCCGAAGAGGTTGATTAAAGTGTTATATAAAGCCAACTTGGTCTCTCAAGGGAGGGCTCTATTCCTCAATTGCGTGTTGACCCCAAAGAAACAGCGATTACTTACTTATGTGGCGCCACCACAGTCCGTGGTGAACCTCGACCTCAACCAACAAGCGTCTTCAGCTGGCACGGTCTTTGGCCAGCTGTTTCCAGCGCCGCACGCCCAGTTGGTTAAGGTGCTCTTCCACCACAATGCCACGGCGAGAACACGCGATGATGTCAATATCATCCGCGTATCCTAGCAGCTGGATGGACTTGTAAAAAATAGTGCCTTCCCCGTTGACGCCTGCCCGTCGCACTATCGGCTCCAGCACCAGGTTGAAGAAGTCACATGACAGCGCATCTCCTTGCCGAAATCCGGTGCATGTTTCGAATGGTTCCGAGGTCCTACAACCGAGTTGCACGGTGCATCGCGTGTTTTTTAGCGTGGCGCGACACAACTTGATCAGTTTTACCGGGATCCCCAGTTTTACCGGGATCCCGAATTCGGCCATCGCCCCAAACAGTTCTTCACGATGAATGCTGTCGTATGCGGCTTTGAAATCGATGAAAAGATGGTGTGTATCGATTCGAAACTCGTTGGTCTTTTCCAGGATTTGTCGAAGTGTGAACATTTGGTCTATAGTCAATTTGCCGGGCCGGAAGCCACATTGAGCAGGGATATACCTCTTTAGTTCTCGCAAGAGGTAGGGTCTCTTTTTTGTGGATGGGGCATATAGAACTGGTATTCCAGTCGTCGGGCATGCTTTCATCTTCCCAAATTCTGCAAATGATCTGGTGCATGCTCCCTACCAGAACATCGCCGCCAGCCTTGAAGAGATCTGATGGCAAGCCATCTGAGCCTGCGGCCTTGTTGTTCTTCAGCTTCTGAATAGCTGGGCCGACTTCTTCGATGCTGGGTGGGAGGACTTCTTCAGCGGCTGGAGTTGGGATTTCCTCGGTCCCTACCACTCTCTCTTGGTCATGCTCGTTAAGCAGCTGCTGGAAATGCTGCTTAAATACATCCACTATTCCCTGCGGGTCGAAGACAAGATTACACTCGCAGTTTCGAAGAGCCTGGGTGCCCTTTTTGAAGCCTCCTGCAAGGCCTTTGGCTTTCTTGTAAAAGGCTCGTGTTTTATGTTTATCCCTAGACTCCTCGACTCCTCCCAGCTTAAGGTTAGCTGGCAGGCTGCGAAGATTATTTTCTCTTGTCGCAGTAGTTTTTTCTCCTCCCCTCTTCTGGCTCGGTACTCTTCTTGCGCTGCCCTGGTTTTCCTCTGCAACGCCTTTTGTCACGCCTCGTCGGTTGTTGCCTTTTTCTGCTCACACTCGCCATCATACCACGGGTTTCTTGTCGGGGGTGGTAGGTATCCTAAGGTGGTTTCGGCTACTTCCTGAATGGCTGAGCGGCAATGCAGCCACATATTATTGGCATTTGTGTTCGACGTAGGCATACCGTAGAGTCTTTCGCTCAGCTGCTGACTGTAGACTCTGGCAACCTTCGGTGTGCTCAGGCGCCCAATGTCGAACCTCCTCCTGATGGGCTGGTGCAGCTTTCTGACATTGGACAGTCGAGCTCTGAATCTTGCTGCTACGAGGAAGTGGTCAGAGTCGACATTTGCCCCTCTAAATGTTCGCACATCCAGGATGTTTGACGAGTGCCTTGCGTCAATGAGCACATGGTCGATTTGGTTGGCGGTTCGACCGTCCGGAGATCGCCAGGTTGCTGTGTGGATTCGCTTGCGAGGGAAACCTGTGCTACTTATCACCGCATTACGAGCTGTCGCAAAGTCAGCGAGTCGGAAGCCGTTATCTGTTGTTGTATCGTGGAGGCTGTGCTTTCCGATCACTCCGCCAAGGGTGTTCTCCTTACCGATTTTGGCGTTGAAGTCCCCGAGCACGATTTTTACATCGTACTCCGGACAAGCTCCGTAGGCGTTGTCCAGGAGGTTATAGAAGTCCTCCTTGATAGGGTCTTCAGCCTCGTCGGTAGGGGCGTGTGCACATATAAGGCTGAGGTTATAAAATCTGCCTCTGATGCGGATCACAGCCAGGCGATCACTTATAGGTTTAAAGTCGATGACCTTTGACCTTAACCGCTTTCCCACGACAAATCCGAATCCCAGTAAGTGCAATCTTTTGTGACAGCTGTAATAAATGTCGCAATTTTTCTTCCTAATCATACCGTTTCCTATCCAGCGTATTTCCTGGACCGCAGTAATATCCGCCTTGTACTGCGTGAGGATTCCTTCTAGTTTATGAGCAGCTCCGGGAGTGTATAGGGTTCTGACATTCCAGGAGCATACTCGCAAATCGTGTTCCTTTTTCGTGCGCTGTCGTCGTCGAGTTTCCGTCCGTGTATCGGAGGCATCTTGCTCATTCATGACTTTAGGTTTTTTTTTTACGTGGGCGGATTGTTAGCCCGCCGCACAACCGCCATTCTGGTCGGGGTTTTGTCGCTGCATACGTTTGTTCACCTCCCAACGGTTGTTGAAGAGGCTATCCAGAGGGCGCCGCGAGGAGGCCGTATGTCAACTTGACCCGGGCATTTAAACAGGGATCGTTGCTGGCATCTCGCCAGGTTGAGAGCGATCAACAACTTTACCCTGTATGTCCGAACCCATGCCCTCCCTCAAAATAACCATGATTTAAAAAAAAGACCACTAGATGGCCCACCCTATATGTACGAGTACATACAGCTAAAACTGCTGCTTTATGACAGCTCATCGTTGTCTACTTCTATTTGTTCTGGAATATTCTACAGCCTCGTAAAAACCAGACGGCACACATGAGATTCATTTATCCACTTTTTACTCGCACTGAAGTTGTATTAAAAAACAAAACTCACACCAAGGTTCTGCCATACTAGTCGTATGTGTAACATTTTTTTTTTTTTTTTTTGTTTTTGTTTTCAGACGCAAACGAATGAACTCCAACTGCAATTCGTTTAGTTGGTTTATCGGTTTTGTCGCATCTAGCTGTGTGAATATATTCCATGAAATAGTAACAAGGCCAGCTCTAATGAGTTGCCTTCAAATGACGGTTAATTACCCGCTCCGATTAATGATTTGCCATTCAAATTCGCAGATAGTGATGTAGTGAACATCTAGATATTATACATATGTCGTCACGCCCAATGTTCTTTGAAAAAAGGGGCGATATGCTCTATTTTTTTAATTTCCTAATTACAAGCTCCTCGTCAAAAATAAAATAAATCAAATTTGATCGCGAAATCTAATCTCGATCAGTGGCAGGAGGCATTTTCAATTGACGTAAATAGCAGATCCTATCTTAGAAATAGCGTGTTTTTCTTAATGAACGTCACCTAGCTTTGGGTGCTGCTAAATAATAAATTAGGAGTAAAGCAATTCCATTAAGATCATGGTCCGCTTGCAGCGTGTATCTTCACATCATCTAAAGTGATATTTACTTTTTCTTTCGTTAAAAAAAAAAAAAAAAAAAACAAATTATACAAAAAGCCTTCGTTTACACTCTCTGTGCCTGTCGACTCGAAGGGGGCGGACTCGATACAACTCTGACGACGGCGACGACGACTTGCTGGAATACGTGTGTGTTTTGATAAGGTTTATCAGTCGCTTAGACCCACTGACGTGGTGCTTGGTTAGGTGTTTCGCGTGTCGGACCTTTTCTAATTGGTACAACGAATTATTTGTTTTTTGGTTTTTGCATTTAAATTAGACTCATGGTGGGATTCAAAACGTACAATGAACACATAACAAAAGAACAACATAAAGCTAATCCAATACGGGTTGGAACTGTTCGAGGTATTCGGGGATCTTGACTGTATTTTTGCAATTGATTTCTCGAAAGTGTATAAACAAATTGATTAGTGGCAGTTAAATGTTAATACAAATGATATACATTGTCAAGCAGTTGTGGTGGGAGGTGAAAAAAGGACAGAATTTCACTTTGTTCCTGTTGTTCTTCTGGATACTATGGTTCTCACAGATTCTAACTATATCAACAATGTTTATGGGGTAAGACATCAATCTTTTTTTTATATTTTTTTGCGTTTCGGTAGAGCTAACATAGCGGTGCTGGTAATTTATTTTCTATCCAATGATCCTTCGAGCTTTACAGACAACCTACAGTGGAGGAGAAGCTCTACATCTCTTTCATTGTGGTCTATAGATAAAAAGAATTGAAAGACTTGTCTCCATAGAAGATGTCAATAGGACAGGTTATATACCGATTTTAAAAATATTGGAGAAACCTCAGATTTTTGTGCTACGACATGGAAGACTCCAGTCGTAAAACCTTTAAGGAAGCCCTAGCCTGGAATTCTTAGACTCTTCTTCTTCATCTTTGGTGGCGTTACAGCCCATAAAGGACCAGAGCCAAGCTTCTCTCAATCACCCATGTTGTGTGTGATTTATTTTTTACACAGGTGAAAGGGACCTACAGTTTAATGCCGATTTCGAACGGCTTGAGTCGAGAAGCTTTTTCATGGCAAGTATACTACGGAGGGTTTTGCCAGTACCCCGCCGAGGAGGAACGTCGCGAAATAAACATTCGATGGCGTTGGTGTTATCGGGATGGGAACTCGCTCATCGTGCGCCAGAGTCCAACACACTAACCACTGCGCCACGGCGCCCTCTTAGACTGTATGCGCATTATTTTATTTTACCAATGTCACGGAAATTAATTGTCCAGAATAGGGTTCGATCACTGGATTGCGATAAACTACAACTGTTTGCTTGTTAATTCAATACACACTTCTTTATCCCTACCTTAGATCAACTATCTGGGCGCTTCACCTTTATTACAAGCTTTTAACACACTTAACGCTTCACACACTTTTTTGTACAACTATTAGATAATTGTACACTAGCTTACTAGATGGCTTGATTACTTTCACACTGGATTACCGACTGATCACTGAGTCACTGATACTCAATACACTTAATGAATACTGAATGCCCCCAGGGGCGAGTGTTCCCGGTTATATATGCCTTGGTCCAATCTCTCGAATGTTCGCCGTTAGACGTTCCCCTTCAAAAGTCTCTAGAACGTCCTGGCATCGACATTCAGCAATATGCTGCTGAAAGTTACCGTCATTACCTTTTCAGCTGCATCAGAGCATTCCAAACTTTGACAGCGAATTTTTTTTTTTTTTAATAATTTGCACACTCAAGGTCTAATAACCTTATTATGTCGGCGACACAGTGCGGGCAGAAGGTAGAAAGGAAGAGGGATAGAGGAGATGCCGATGGACATTGATCTTAAATGCTTGCATGTTGCGTTGAGGGTGGGGGAAACCGAATCCGAAATCGGAGTTCCAGATACCGGTGGTTCGGTTAATGAAAGATTCTCTATATTCGGACGGTACGTCCGAAAGCGGGCTTCAGAGTATATTGATGAGCATTCCCAGAGAGACGTGTATTGCGGGAGAAATGTTAAAGGGCGGAATGTAACTGGCTATTTCATCAGAGCATTTTTGGTGGAAGTAACGATAAACAGGGAGAGGCAGGAAACATTCCTGCGATGTTCCAGTGAGTCTAATGTTTTGGTAATGCTGGAGTCACCTATCAGTCTCACCGCACGTTTCTCTCTCTGGCTCCTCTATGTTCATCTTTTCGTGAAGATGGGCATAGATAGCAGAATGTAAATAAATTACTCCCCGCTGATAAGTCGGCGGGAGTGCGAAAAAAATATGTAGCAGTACATAGTATCTACATGACTCCTGGAGGACATGACTATATGGAACCATAATTAGATAAGGGCATTAAATAGTTTGCTATTAGATGGTGAGAAAATAAGTGGAAAACGATACCAACCGATTTGCGGGGGATATTTGTTTTTCTTCGTTACAGACCGGTGTGGATTTGGGCCTCTAGCAACAAGCGACTCCAGCCAGCACGATCTCTTGCCACCCGCCTCCAGTCACGCACACGTAGTTGGTTGAGGTCCTTGTCCACTTGTGTACGCCATTGTAGTCGAGGTCGTCATCTGTTGCGTTGTCCCAATGGCTCGGATTCGAAGATTCTTCGGGCCGGAACTATGCTGTCCATACGCTCTACATGGCCTTGCCATCTTCGCACAGGTTCAAGTGTCATACTCTTATTATGTTTGTCACACAACCTGGACGGAGCGCAAATGGTTTGGGTTGTAAATGTTCGTTCACTACTCTCCAGGGGTAGTTGTCTTCGATAGGAGGAGAGGAACTCGACTGAATTGTCACGTTGGTTGTATGGCTTTGAAGTGACCATATTATGCCTTTATCAGTATTTTTGAGCATTTGCCATTCACAACAGCTGTGTTGCACAATTTTTCCGTATAGGAGTTGCATTTCTTAGGCTATGGACATACTTTTAACTACAGACCTTCCGCTCGAGAGACGGTGATGTTTACCGTAACATCCAGATGGAATCCAGACCAGAGCTTTCAGATGGGCTCCAGAACGTCTAAACTCCCAGATGGACTCTAAAAAGGCTGGGTTTCCAAATGGGGTTCAAACTGTTAACTTTCAGATGGGCACCCTAAAGTCGGAACTTCCCGACGGGCTCCAACGAGCCCAAGCTTTCTGATTTTTCCAGCAAGTCCTAACTTCCAGATGGACTCGCTGAAGTCAGAACTTTCATACGTGCTCCAAAGAGCCTGAGCTTTCTGATGGGCTCCAGAAAATCTTAACTTCCAGATGGACTCCAAAAAGCGTGAGCTTCCACATGGGTTCCGGACCTGAGCTTTCCGGTGAGCTTCAGAAAGTCAGAACTTCCAGATGGACTGGCTGAAGCCAGAACTTCCAGGTGAGCTCCAAACAGCCTGAGCTTTCTGATGGACTCCAGAAAGCCGGAGCTTCCAGATTTACTCCAGAAGGCATTAACTTCCACATGCGCCCCCTAAAGCCGGAACTGCCAAATGGGCCCCAGAGAGCTTGCGCTTCCAGATGAGTTCCTAAAAGCCTGAGCTTCCAGATGGACTCCAATAAGTCTCTACTTTCGGATGGGCTCCGTACAATCAGAACTTCCATATGTGCTCCAAAGGGACTGAGTTTTCTGATGGGCTTCAGAAATTCTTCACTTCCAGATGAACTCCAAAAACCCTGAGCTTCCACATGGGTTTCCGATGAGCTCCAGAAAGTCAGAACTTCCAGATGTGCTGTAAAGAGCCTGAGCTTTCTGATGGGCTCCAGAAAGTCCTAACTATCAGATGAGCTCCAAAATGACTAAGTTTCCAGATGGGTTCCAGGCCTGAGCTCCAGACTCAAAAAAGGTATAGGTTCCAAATGGGTTCCAACAACTTTGAACTTCCAAATGGGCTCCCTAAAATCAGAACTTCCAAATGTGCTCCAAAGAGCCTGAGCTTCCACATGGGTTCCAGACCCGAGCCTTACGTGAGGTCCAAAAAGTCAGAACTTCCAGATGTGCTCCAAAGAGCCTGTGCTTTCTGATGGGCTTTTAACTTCTGTATGGGCTGCAGAAAGCATCAGCTTCCAGATGAGCTGACGGGTTCCAGAAAGTTTTAACTTCCAGATAAGCTACAAAAAGCCTGAGCTTCCAGATTGGTTCCGGACCTGAGCTTTCCGATGGCTCCAGAAAGTCAGAACTTCCAGATGTGCTCCAAAGTGCCTGTGCTTTCTGATGGGCTTTTAACTTCCATATGGGCTACAGAAAGCCTGAGCTTCCAGATGAGCTGACGGGCTCCAGAAAGTCCTAACTTCCAGATGGGCTCCAGAAAGTCTGAGCTTCTAGATTGACTCCAGAAAGTCTTAACTTCCAGGTGGGCTCCAGAAAGCCTGAACTTCCAGGTGGGTTTCAGAACTGAGCTTTCAGATGAGTTCCCAAAAAGTCAGAATTTCCAGATGTGCTCTAAAGAGCCTGAGCTTTCTGATGGGATCCAGAAAGTCAGAACTTCCAGATGTGCTCCAACGAGCCTGTGCTTTCTGATGGGCTTTTAACTTCCATATTGGCTACAGAAAGCGTCAGCTTCCAGATGAACTGACGAGTTCCAGAAAGTCAGAACTTCCAGATGTGCTGCAAAGAGCCTGAGTTTTCTGATGGGCTCCAAAGTCTTAACTTCCATATGGGCTACAGAAAGCCTGAGCTTCCAGATGAGTTGACGGGTCCCAGAAAGTCTTAACTTCCAGATGGGCTCCAAAGTCTTAACTTCCATATGGACTCTAGAAAGCTCGCCCTTCAGACAGGCTTCATAAAGTCGGAACTTGCAGATGGACTCCAGAGAGATTGAGTTTCCATATAGGCTCCAGAAACGCCAAATGAGCTACGCAAAGTTTAACTTCCAAACGGGCTCCAAAAAGCCCCAACGAGACTGAAGGTTGTCCTAAATTGTAGGCAAACAGTTTTCAAATCAAAATTATAATTGTTTGATTCAGAAAGAATGTAGTAAATGCTACTGTACAGTATAGCATACATAAACACTCTTTTATCGAAAATCCCCAATCTCCATCTTCGAGGTGTAGGTGACCGAAGGCCTCGCATCAAATAGTGGCATGTTGTGAGCGCATTTGTGTGTCAGTCAATCAATCAAATTCAAATTTTCTGGACCTTTAAGATGAACATTATCGTTGACGATATGTTGCATAATGTATTCATCAAGCTCCTCACGTTCTGTCTGGTCAGCTCTTGAGCTAATTGAAGCTTATGGTCATGGTTACGGGACACCCTTTAAAAGGCAATATGACTCTGGTCTAAAGAGAAAGTAAGAGAGTTTGTTGAGTCTTCGAAGTCTGTTTTCAATACACGTCAATACCTTTGAGCAGCGTAAAATAAATTTGCTTGTCAACTAGCCGAGCGACTTACGATCTGGGAAGATCAAGAAGCTATCATAGCTAAGGTGAAGGTTTTCAGAAATGGATGGCCAATAACTCTTCTCCAAGTGATGCCGCTGCTGATGTGCGGAAGCCGGTTTTGGGTTGGGCATTTTTTATTCACACGAGATCCCTGTAACGCCTCAATGAACTTGAAGAGGTTAACACAGTCCTTCACCCGTTTCTTGATTGTTAAATGAAAAATTCACTTTCACGAATTATGAGTGAACCAATAAAGAAAGCTATGCTTGCATATCTGTCACAAAGCGACTGCATCAGCATTCATGTTTCGCTTACCATCAACGCTGATTTACATTAGATTTTCACCCATTAACCTGTCATATGGCCATATCTACCCACTGAATGACTGTATGACCATCAAAACAAAGTTTTGCCACAACTTTTCCCAAATTACTATTCACTCTCCGCGAAACTAGTCTTAGAGTACCACCACTCACAACCGAAAGGTCATCAAAAGCCAAAATGTTAATTACCCATATGGACATATGGGCATAAGACATCGCATCATCCAGTCGTACCGGCATATTTATTGTTGAGTATTTGCTCACAATTCCAATTGACACGTGCTTAGGAGGTTCATTAAGCGGAAAACGATTTGGCACTAAAGATTTGTGTACAGGCAAGCCATAAAACGTTCAAGTTGAAACGCAGGATCGATTGGTGATTGCAGTGAAGAGATTAACATTGATGAGGTCATAAAGGCGCCTTTTCGTCAAAAGGTTACGGCGCGAGTTATAAACGTTGATGATCTCTGGTAATCTCCCTGGAGTTTAATGGAACATAAAAGCTGATATTACTCTGTAAGCGTGGGCGAGGAAAAAATGTGTTGTCGGATGTTAGGGGTTTTTTCTACCTATACAGCACGAAACCTATTTCTTTCCTAACCTATTGCCAAAGACTTTCCTTAATTTTATTGAATTTCCTTTTTCTTCAGCAGCTTGTCAGACATTTCGTCGGAAAATCCCGCTGTGATAACACTTAACGAAATAACATCCACAGACCTGCCGCTGGGCGGTAGTGGCAGCGGCCTCGAGCATCACACACTCGATCCGGTGGTGATAGCGAAGGCAGAATCATCTCCCATCAATCAGACAAAAGACATCGATGAAACTAAAACGGCTGAAGACACTCAGAAAGGTAGGTTTTCCCCTCATGTTGCATCTTTATGGTAATCCTCCACTAAGCATATGTCATCTTCTTCCTCCCACAGAAGATCAAATCGAAAAAATCAACGATTCAGGAGGATCGGGTACAACCCAACCGCCAGACAGTGGCGATCAACCTGACAGCAACATTCCATCAAACGTAATGCCCACAAAAGCATCCACCAACGCAACAGCCACTCATGAAGTGAATCTAACTGCCGAAGAGGTTCCCATACCGGTGTTCTCCGAGTGGGCACAAAAGCAAATGGAAGCGGCCGAGAAACAACAACTCGAGCAGGATGTTGTCAACTCATCGGCTCAGAAGAAAAACCTAACAACCGGCCAGAAACAGCAAGCGGGCAAGCTTCGCACCAAGAACTATGCATCACCCGATTGCGGCGCGAAGATAATCGCCTCCAATGCGGATGCACAAAATACCGGCGCCGTTCTAACCTCATCCAAGGATGAGTATATGCTCAGTCCGTGCACCAATCGTATATGGTTCGTTGTAGAACTCTGCGAAGCAATACAGGCCGAGACAATCGACTTGGCCAACTTCGAGCTATTCTCGTCGTCGCCGAAAAACTTCACAGTCGCCGTGAGTAATCGTTTTCCCACACGTGACTGGTCGAATGTGGGTCGTTTCATAGCCGAAGACAAGCGCACGATTCAGAGTTTTGACCTGCACCCGCATCTATTTGGTAAGTTTGTACGCGCCGACATCCATTCGCATTACAATTCCGAGCACTTTTGCCCGATTTCGTTGTTTCGCGTCTATGGTACCTCCGAGTTCGAGGCCTTCGAGACGGAGGATCGTGCTGTCGACGACATCGACGAATACGATGATGATGTAGCCTTCGATCAGACGCATCAGAAGAATGAGAATAATCTCTTCAAATCAGCCAGCGATGCAGTCTTGTCGATTGTGAAAAAAGCCGCTGAAGTCTTGGTCAAAACCAATACGAATCGAACGACCACGGAGGCTAAGAGTGAAACAAATTGCTTCACACCATCGACCGGTGATTTTGTCTGTACACAATGTAAAGACACTTCTCTGGCGGCGAAAGTCAATTACATCCTTTCCTGCAAGTACGTGCAACTGGAGACTCTACTGAAAGTCGAGCGGCTACGGAATGATGTCCTCACGTCGCAAGTATGTGCCAAAAAGTTTAACATTAACCTAAACAGCCATTTAGATTGTAAGAGCACCGGTAGCACCAGTGGGAGTGACGTGCGGCAGAGCTACTTTCTGAGTCTACTGCCAGATGACTATATCGGAGCATTGTGCCAACTTGTAGTTAGCAAGCGAATAAGGTCGGAAAACGATTCAGTTGACGTGAGTTCGGATGGCGAACAGAATGGTGAGGTCTCGCTGAATCTCACCATAGACAAAGCGAATGGTGGAGCTTTCGGGACAATCGAAAAGATCCCTGAGTTTTCGGAAGAAATCAAACGGAAATCGAAGACAGATGTGCCTATGAAGGAGGAGATATTGGCTCAGATACCACCACCGCCTCGGAAGGACGAGGATATCGGTAGTTCGACCGAAAAAGTTGACCTCGCACCAGCTGCGGAAGCACCGGATATAAACATTTTCAATCTGCCAGATGGGGAGCATGTCGATGTGGCTGCCGCAGAAACAGCACGAGTCGATGTTGCCACGGGTGATGAGCAGAAACTCGATGAACAATCGGGAGATGCAGCATCGGCATCGTCAAAAATCGAAATCGATACGGGGTCAAAGCCAACCGCGGCAGTCGGATCAGCTGAAACTGATTCGTCGGCGTGGGATAATCTCGATACGCTGCTATCGGAGAGCATGGTGGCTGGGACTGCAGCAGCATTAGGTGGTGGAAGTCATGGCAATCAGCAAAAGATTCCCAGTGGCCCACATTCGGAAAGCGTTTTCATAAGACTGAACAATCGAATTAAGGTGAGTTCTCCTTCTCTTTACCAAGTCATGCGAATAGTGTATGTGACAGTACGAGTTCATGATCATTATTGCCACCCTCGCCACTTAGTCACGGCATTCCTTTCAATTATCCTCATTTGCAATAGAATTCCGAAGGCCTGCCACAGCCAAACACATCAATTCACGTGAAGCATATGTAAAGCAGCCAATGAATCCTTGCAAGAAATTGCACCTCTTCTCCCTCCATTGCCACCTTCTGACTTTGAATTTTTCCTTCAAGTCAGACTACAAACGAGCAATAGAAAAAATCAATGCCCTCCGACGTCATTGCCAACGTCAGGCGTGCTCATTTGAGGGCTGTGCCTCGTATTTTTATTTGAAATTTGCGTGAGAAACACAAAGTACGAAATCCCGTGCCGAATAGAAATCTGATAACAACAGGCACCACACCAACACCCCAACTTTCTTCAACTAACTATCGACTAAACATTCAATATCTGTCGTCCTTCACCCTATCATTCGAACATATCCAAGCCATTCACCAACCGACCAGTATCTAATCTCAGTATTCATTGTTTATTCGTAGGCACTTGAGCGCAACATGTCGCTGTCCGGTCAGTATCTGGAAGAGCTTAGTCGACGTTACAAGAAACAAGTCGAAGAACTTCAACTATCCCTAACCAAGACCGTGCGTGCATTGGAGGAACAGAATCGACGACATTCCGAACAAGAACACATTCTACTCGAACGTAACATGGTACTCAAAGAGGAACTCGATGATGTATCACTTCAAGTACACGCGTGTATCGTGCTCATCATTTTTGTCGGATCGTTTATGATTCTCCTCACCGTTCTCGGTGTGGTTTTCTATCGTTCATCCATGCGGAATATATCGGCCAGCAATAAGCAAGTGGAAAAACGAAAAACATCGCAAAAGAAACTGAACAGACGAAAGTCGTTCGATGACTTCTCAGACGCATCGACGGGAAAGAAAAAAGTCCGACGTCCCAGCGAGGAAGCTATGCTAATTCTAAAAGACTGTACAGCTGAAAATTCAGCACCGGAGAGCGAAACATCGCCGAGCGCTCATCTAAGACAGCGTAAGGCATCGGTTTTTTACGGGAGAAAAGCCAATCGAAAGGGTGAAAAGCGCTCCTGGCCCGAGGTAAGTCAAACGCCCGGCGCTTTCGATCCCGGCGTCGAAGACCTACCACCGGCTGAACCTGCCGTTGAGCATATCCTCGAAGATGAGGAGTATGATAAATTCAACGCAAGTGAATCGGACTCCATCTGTACGGCAGACCTTCCACCGTCAAATGGCAAATCATCATCGTCGTCATCACGCAAGCTAAGCAATCTCTTTAACGGTCGGGGCAGCAAAAAATCCAAGAAAATCAACGCGAACTATAAACGGCAAGACTCTGCTCCCGCGGATATATGTAGCACCCGTTCATCACACCCAACAACAATAGCAACTGCCTTCGATGACAAAATCATGCTTGATGAGGACGACATCGAGAATTTCATCCCAGGCGCTGATCTCGCTTACAACGAATTCATGCCCAATGGTCCGTCGAGCTTTCAAATCACCGACATCACCAAACACGACGAGCCACGAAAAAATGGCAAAAAATCTCGACGATTATCCTCGCCGGCGTTCTTTAAATCTCCGTTCAGTAAAATGAATAAAAAATCACCGCCGCACGAGCCTACCAGTTGGGAGTGGTATCGTTCCAAGAAGTCATCTTCATCATCGTCAACAACAACAACAACAACAGCAGCAGCATCTAGTCAACATCAAGCGAACGGCGATAGTAAACTCTCAAGCAAAGTAAACGGTTATGGAGGAGGTGGTACAACACTAGGCGGTCAACCATCGCCAGCATCATCGTTGTCCGAAATACTGCCAAACAGTGGCCAGGGAAGTAGTGATAATTCATTTCGAATTTTAGAAGAGGCTATCAATACGGCGACATCGTCCAGTAGTAATGGCAATAGTGGCGGCGGTTGTGGTAGTAATAGTGGCAGTAGTGCGGGTAGCAATCGAAGCTCGAAGAAGAGTCGTAGTTTCAATAAGATATTCAAGAAGGTCTTTTGAGATGCGTGTTGTTGTTGAGTGTTTGTTATTGTTATCACTTATCACAGTGTGAAGGGGGGATGTTGTGATTGAGGTGATGAGGTGAACTCAGTATTAGAGAGTTTGTGCGCGTTTTTGAGTACTTCCTACGGTGGCTAGGTGGCTAGGAGGCTAGAATACACAGATCGAAGTGATTAAAGTCTAAGGAAGTAGCAAAATACTTAAATTGTTGTTGTTTTTAAGATGTACTGTGCAATTTCTTAGCCTAAATTTGGTGTTTAGACGGTGTAGGAAGTGAAAAGTTTTTTATTTCGGATAAGCGCGAGTTTTGAAAATCGACGTTTATGTTAACGTTTCGTCGTAACGGTTATTCAAGTCGTGCCACAGAACATTTTTCAGTTTTAATACATTTTGACTAGTCGCGCAGCGCAGGGTTTTTTGTTTTTTTGTGTTGTTTCTAATGGAATGACTGAAGGTAGGACCTTTTAAAGCTGGTAGGATAGAATAGAAAATAAACTCCGAGTCGAGTCGATCAATCAATCTATTGAATTGAATTCGGATCAAGTTAAGCGTGCCTGTAGCCACAAAAAGCCTTAGCTAGCAATCAGAGAGAGAGAGTAAACAATCAACTTGTACCTTAGTTTCTACCAACTTTCGTAACACCATTCGCCGTATATAGTCATTCCTTTAGCATAGAAGCCACCGTGCCAGGATTCATGTCGTTCTCCCATTTACTTTAGTTTCGAAAACACCGCACATGCGTCTACATATACCGCAATTGCCATTTGTCCATTTGTCATCATCCGCGAAAGGAGATGCTTACCATAGTGTTACTGTTATTTCTTAATTATACCATTACGAGGACGTTTGCCGTTGTAGTACTGCGTTCGTTGCTTGCCTGTTTTGTTGATTATCCTTTTCATATGCTCATTTGTTACTACTATGCACCCAAAACTAAAATCGTTATGAATATGAATATAGTGAAGAAAACAGAACAGCAGTTCTTCTCGGAGAAGAAGTCCAAGTTGTTCCGAAGCTAGGAGGAATAGAAGAGCAAACGCGCCTCCGGATTAATGTGATTGAATTTATGTTTTCCCCGTAATGCAATACAATGTAGATTTAGCGCTCACGTAAACATACAATTTCGAACAAGTGAAATGAAAATAAAACAAAAAAGAGATCGTAGAGTAGTTAGAGTTAAGACTTAGATTAGTTAAAAAACAAAAAACCAATTAGGGACAACACAAGAGCCGTTGACTGTTAGCAAACTAAAAAGAAATCATTTAATTCAAACGAAACATTTGTTATGAAACCGTTAAAGACAGAGAGCAACCAACCCGATAGGCCTAACGAGCCGCCTACACTCGCTCCGTGTTTAGTTTCGACTCTACAAAGACACAACGTTTTATTGCTAAATCAAATCGTTTTCGTTCGTTTTTAATACGATATTTACGATATTCACAGTTTAAGAAGCGCACATGCTCCTGTATGTACCTTCACGCTATACGATCCTTCAGCATGTGTCTACAATCTATTTATTACCTTCATTTAGTCTAGAATTTAGTCTAGTTTTTAATCTGTTTAAGTTCTCTCATTTTTAATATTAAAATATATTTTTCTTCAGTTTGAAAACCATCCAATAGATGCAAACAAATTTGTTTTTATATTTAAAAATCAAACGAAATATTATATTAAAAAAGGTAAAAGACAGAAATCAAGAATGTGACGGTGTTGTTTGGGTTTTATTTGCGATTTGTATTCTCGCTTTAGGTACCAAAGTTTAGAGTTTCAATTCGTTGAGAAAGTCTGTTACGTTCATGATGTCATCGGTGGTGAGTTTACACTCTTTAACGGTCGTGTTGAGACTTTTAGCGGCCACGCTGAAGGCCTTCTTCCAATTGGCCAGGTTTTTGTATTTATCATCATTCGTGCAGTAGATAATTTCGTTGACAATTTCGTCAAGTTTGTAGGAGCAACAGGAGGTGAAGAATTTCTTCATATCGTTGACCACTTCATCGCGGAGATTCTCGTTACGACAGACCAAATTTAAGACGAATATACCTTTTGGGCCGATAACTGATTTGATGCTTTCAAGAACGACTGGCTCGAAGAAGCTTTTCGATGGACAACTCATACCAACCGATGGATCCTTGCTGTCGACGTCGAATAGGACGGCATCGAAAGTGATTCCTGCAAAGGGGTAAGAAGAACGTTATACTGGAAAGACTAATCTTCTAAATTAAGGCTAAAACTGGTTAGATTCTACGTGTTAGGAGAAGATTTTCAGTGACTATATGCTATTGCGTTCAAAAAGTAAGGTGACATTTGAATTTAAACTGTGCGCGCGCAAATGGATTTGACGAAATGCTTCTACTTTTAGGTTGTTTTTAACATTTGTCCAAAAATGATTATTAATGTTTGAGATACGCTTCGTTTTGCGGGTCGAAAAGATGCGTCCATAAGTGCTAAAGAGTTTCCATGAAGGCTGAGAGACCGTCGAAGACGATGTTACCGTTCATGTTAGTGGTTGAATCTATGCCTCCATACCTCGTCTGCGTTTACTTACTTAGGTGGCGCTACAATCCGTGGTGAACCTGGGCCTCAACCAACAAGCGTCTCCAGCAGGGTACGGTCTTTGGTCAGCTGTTTCCAGCGCCGCACGCCCAGTTGGTTAAGGTCCCCTTCCACCTGCGTGCGCCACCGTAGATTCGGCCGTTCTCTGCCGCGCCTTTCTTCCGGAGTGGATTCGAAGACTCTTCGGGTTGGAGCCGGATTTTCCATGCGCTCTACATGGCCTAACCAGCTTAGACGCTGTATCCGTAGACGTCGTACCAGGCCGATGTCGCTGTACAACCCGTACAGTTCATCGTTAAATCTTCTTGTCCATACACCGTTTGAACAACGAAACCATAGATAGTGCGTAGGTGAGGCAAGACCAAAAAACCGCGCCAAAGTCGTGTTTGGGCGTTATGCATCGTTTACGTGAAGCTGTTCGCCTAACGATGAGGGAATTGTGGCGAGACATTTCTTGGTTTTCGCACCGTATCACACAGTATTGATTATTCGTGACCATTTCGCCAAAAATTCGACCGTATTTGCCTGGTTTAACGCGGCGCGACTTTTGGCTATTCAACAACCTCAAAAGACTGCTCCCAGGACACCGTTTTAAGTTTAAGGGACAGAACGCATCTAGCTATTTCGTTAAACTTTAATTTATAACGAATGAACGCCTTATAGACTGTAGCCAGATCTAAGGGTGAGAAATATTTCCTGCATTTGTATAAGAAGCCTAGGCGACACTGAATATATGGTCGTTCCAATTAAGACTGTTAGCAACACATGTACCCAGCATGGAAAGCTTTTCAATTTCTGAGATGCAAATGGGAGTGGCCATGGTGCATTGGTAAACATTACCGACCGTCGAGCGGAAGATCTGTAGTTTAAAGTCGTTCCATAGCCAAGAAAAAGCAATCCCTATACGGGAAAGAAGTATGCAACACAGCTGTTGTGAATGAGAAGTGATCAAACATACTGATGAAGGCTCATACTTCATACTCTGTGTGTGCAATTCTAATATAACACCATAAGTGCATGGAACATTTGTTGAGAACTACAACCAACGTGAAAATTCGGTCGGTTCCTCTCGAATCCTATCTAGGACAACCACCCCTGTAGAGAAGTAAACGAACATCTACGACCAAAACCACTGCACTCCGTTCAGGTTGTATGATCAACATTAGTGATACGCTTTAACGACAGGACACAGCACTGTGTTTTGAATGCATTCGATTCCCCTCTACTGTTTTTACCCGATTGGATGATGCTGCCGATATCGGAACTTAATGAGCGTAACATACGCTGCCGCTCACTATTCACAGCCGAAGTGCAGGGTTTGTAAAGAATTGAACGAATATGAGAAGCTGACGTGTGTGAATTGGATTAGAAGTGGCAGACAAGAGATCATTTATAAAAATGAGAAAGAGTGTTGGAGACAATACGGAGCCCTGAGGAACACCAGCATTAAAGAAATGGATATCAGACGAGTCCATCCATGGAATGGTTCGAAAGGCAAGTGGCTGGACAAGTGCTACTTTCCACCTACTCGGAAAGAGTCCAGAAGAGTAGGAAAGGTGAAAAAGCTTACGCAGTGGTTTTGCCAGCGTTGAAGAACACCTCTTCAGAACTATGCCATCTGGACCAGCGGATTTGTGTATGTCAGGGTCTTTAAGAACCCTTGCGATTGTACGAGTGCGAATGTGGATTAGTGCCATGGTGGAATTGACGCACTCTAGTACAGGCGGAGACAAAGCACAAGCTGGGAACTGGCCGCGAAGTGTGCAGCAAGTAGGTTCGCTCTGTCTAAGGAGGTGACATCTGGAATGTCATTGTAGATAAGCGTTGGTATCGACGACGAAGTTGAGTTGTTTATGTTCTTTACAAACGACCAGAAACTTTTGCTACCTTTGGGACATTGTGGAAAAAGTTGGTAAGCGATGTCACTACGGACGTAAACGGCGAGATCGCGATGGAGTACCAATAATGGCACTAAAGGCTGAAATCCGAGGGGTCGGATTTTCCATCGACCTGTGTTTCACATGGTGCCAAAACAGTCGGTTTGTGGAGGGAAGCATGGACATTTTGTTCGTCGACGTTTATGTTTCCCTGGACATCAGGCTAAATATATCTCGGGATGACTCTCGACGCGAAATTAAAATGGAAGGCTCACGTTAAGAAAAAATGTAGCGAGCTTGAAAGTAGATACAAAGAAATGTCTTGGTTACTAGGAAAGTATTCTAAACAAGCTGCTTCTATACAAGCAGGTGATAAAACCAGTTTGGACTTATGGTATCCAACTTTGGGGTTGTACTAAAGTAATTCTAACGTCTACAGACGTTTCAAAGTAAGGTACTACGAACTGTCGTCAATGCACCGTGGTGTTTTACAAACGAGGATATCCACCGAGATCTGAGTATCGTAACTGTGGAAAATGAAACAAAAAAATTCGCAAGGAAACATACGTCGACTTGAAGACCACGTAAATAGCACTGTATTGCGCCGTCTTCAGAGGACAAGACCTCTTGACTCAGCGCGATAAACTTTAACCGCACGAACATAGCGAAAAGTGCGATAACATTCGTTCGAATGTCGCCTGCTAACAGCGAACACATCGAGAATGGAATATTGCTAGACAAGTGGGATGACTTAGTTGTCCTTGACATAGTGTCTTTAGAAGATTTTCACCTGCTTTTACCAGAATTAAGCAGAGATTGATTCCACTTTTCGGTGACACAACTTAACCTTAACTTCTCGCAAACTCCGATGACACCGGCACAACACACAGAACAGTGGGAGCATAGCCAGCGCGCTGCCGCTGATGTGTCGGGTTTCAAGCCACCGCCAACTAGAAACACCTGGTTTGATGTGCAATGCGGGCAAGACCATGTAGCAAAGCAAAACGCCTTCAAAGCCATGCTACATAAACGGACGAGAGCTGCTCGTGAACATTACGAGCAGAAACGGAGAGAGGAAGACACGCTTTTAAGGAAGAAAAAAGAGCGTGAGATCGAGGAGATGGAGAAATACTACCACAGGAATGATGCTCGCAAGTTTTACGAAAAGGTAAAACGAACATGACAGGGCTATAGAGTAGAGTCACAGTCGATGCAGAGAATATGGAAGGAACACTCCTGTAGACTGTTTAACGACGATGAAAGAGCTAATACCGCTGTCAGGCAGACTGATCCATTCGCACGGACGAAGATGCAAGAGAATTTCGTCCACCGACGAAATTAGCTAATAATCTCAAAGCTCAAGACAAATGAAGCCGCGGGCCTGTCTACTGTGCTATTCAAAGCAGCTGGAGATGAGCTGGTAGGGTGTATGCACCATCTCATTTGCAAGGTATGGTCGGAGGAAAGCATGCCCGACGAATGGAATCTCAGCATCGTTTGCCAAGTCCACAAGAAAGGAGACACCTATAACTGCGCCAACTACAGGGGAATAAGTCTCCTTAACATCGCATACAAGATCTTCTCTGACGTACTATGGGAAAGCCTGAAACCCTTTGTGGATAATCTGATAGGTTCGTATCAGTGTGGTTTCAAGCCAGGTAAATCCACAAGGGACCAAATATACACACTGCGGCAGATCTTGGAGAAGACCCAACAATACCAATTCGACACCCATCACCTTTTCCTCGATTTCAAAGCCGCGTATGTCAGTGTGCCTAGGGACGAGCTATACGGAGTCATGTCTAGTTTTAACATCTCTGCCAAACTCAGGATGATCTCAGATTATGCAGGATGACAATGGAGAATTCCCGCTGCTCCATTAAGGTCGGTAGCGAATTAACCGAGACCTTTGATGTTAAAAAAGGATTTAGACAAGGTGACGCACTGTCATGTAATTTCGTCAACATCGTGCTTGAAGAAATCATACGAGACTCACTGGCCAGCACAAGAGGTACGATTTATTTCAAGTCTGCGCAACTGCTTACGTACGCGGATGACAATGACGGAATTAGACGAAAGCATTGAAGCAGAAGCGGGTAAAATGGGTCTCTCGGTTGACGAGGGTAAAACGAAATAGATGCTGTTAACCATCATTTCATTTTCATTTTAAATTCATTTTATTTCAAAAATCTTATAACTATCTTACATGCTAGACAAAATGAGTAAAACTAGCTTATAACATAACTACATTCTATGCCTTACTGACCCCAAGCGGGCGCTCTAAAACAATCAATATTCTTACACTATGTCTTTCGACAGCTTAATATTAACAATGACTAACTTAGTTTAATTACATTTTTGCCGAGAAAATTTTTAATCAAAAAACTCAGCATATTATCGGGTTTTTGTGGGTTATATGTATAAAACTTAAAACTAACTAAAACTAACTAGCTCTACCTTAACCTATCTTAATTAAAATGTATATACGAGATTAAATACTTTATATATAATATGTATATACATCTTTTTTTGATTTTGATTTTATGATTTTTTTTTTTTTTTTTTTTTTTTTTTTTTTTTGTTTTTTGGTTTTATAGTTTTTTTTGTTTTTATTGTTTTAATTAAAAGGAGCCCAACACTTATACTACCTTATGCCCTACCTTAACCTACCCTAGCCTACCCTACCCTATCGGAGTCCGCCAATGGCGTTCGGCGAACCTGCCTTGAAGAGGCTGTATTAACCGATTCCACGACGGAGCCCGTTAGCCACCAAAAGCGTTGATGCTGTCGGACAACGTCTTCTCTATCTCGGCGAGAAACCGATCTACTGAACCTGAGGCGCTCGGGCTCACAGAGCACGACGTCAGGTTCGTAAAGGAGCCGCCGCTCCACAGAATTACGGGCCACATGGAAGATTAGCGGTACCGCCAATCTATCCTGGATCAGCCCACAATTATCAAAGTAAAGAAATGCTTCCGGAGGCACAAAGCCATTCAGACGCACTTTTTCATAATACATAACATTGGGGTAGTAAGCCCCAGAGATCAGGTTATTGGTCGAAGTCATTGCCCTTGCAACGTGACCTCGAATCAGTTTAATCAGAAAGTTATCTATCCGTAAAATCCTTGCCCTATCGTATAGGACCCCGTTGGGATAGAACTTTCTGTACTCAGACTCTGGTGTTCTGTGTAATCCAAGACAAGTCCTCAGACATTGTCTCTCAAACACCCGAGTCCTTTCCATTAAGCTTGCGCTCACATTAAACCAGACGGGACATCCATAGGCAATCATAGGCCTGATTAAGGCCATGTAGCAGATTACCTTCACCCTAGAATCAAGTTGGCTGCAGTGAAACAGCCATCTTGTCAGGGCGAAAGCGCCCCGGGCTCTTTCCAGAGCAGCATCTACATTTTTGTTAAAATACAGATACTGATCCAGCCAGATCCCGAGGTATCTGACTACACTTTTACTCGCCAGTGGACGCCCGTCCGGTCCGATGATTGCGAATTTTCGCCAATGTTTTCTAGTGTCCCTAGAGGCCCTAGACAGAGGCGTTCTGAATAAAATAGTCTCTGATTTCTGGACGTTGATTTTCAACTTCCAGTCATCACAGAACTGCTGAATTTTATCGAAGTCACGTTGCAATAACATGCCAATGACCTCGATCGTTGGACCTGATCTGTACGCAACCAAGTCATCTGCATACGCTATTGAATGGTGAAGAGAAACTATCAGATCACTGATATAAATGCTGAAAAGGATCGGCGAATTTACCGTACCCTGTTGCAATCCGTTTTTAATTTCAAATGTTTGAGCAGAAGTTACGTTGGCAATTTTCACAACGAACTTTCTACTCGTTAACATATCATGAATTATATATAGCAATGGTTTACTTATGCCCAACCGTTTGAGCTTGTAATAGAGTCCTTCTAACCATACGGTGTCGAAGGCTTTTTCCAAGTCAACCAGGCAGGCACCCGTGCATTGGTTCTTGCATTTATTCCATTGGATATCCGAGACGAGTTTCGACGCGGCATGTATGGTATCATGCCCCGCCCTGAAACCGAATTGGTTATCCGGAATGATATTTTTGTCCTCAGCCCATTTGGACAGGGCTCTATGGATTACCTTCTCGAAGACCTTGCTGATACTCGGAAGGAGACTTATCGACCGGAGATTTGCCGGATTAGAGGAGTCTTTGCCCCTCTTAGGGATTGGCTGGACCACCGCCGTTTTCCAATGCACCGGATAATATGCATTATTCAGTGCATTGTTGAACAGGATGGTGTACCTCTCTATAGCCAATGGTGGAAGATGCCTGAGCACAACATTGGATATACCATCAGTGCCCGCGGATTTTTTATTTTTTAATGACATGAAGATCAACTGGAGATCCTCCGTCGAAATGAACAGTGTTTCAGCACCTTCATTGGCGATGGCATTGTTTGCCGTAGAGTCGTCATTGAACCTGGTGAAACCATGGTTCTCGATTCGCCAATGTTCTATATCATTTCGAAGGTAGAAGTGGTGAAGCAGGGCTCTATTTTCCAGGTCGTGGTTCGGGCGAATGCTTTCATTCACCTTATACACATCCTGGAAGACAGCCCCCACTGTCGCCACTTTCTCCTGAGGATCCTCAATCACAAAAAAGTCGTCATCTAGGACGGCGCTCTCTGGATCGATGTTGACTGTACGTAGTAAACGTTCGTTATCTGACGTTCTCGGAAGCTTTAGATCCCGAATGTCATTCTGATCTTTTCTCCGAAATATTTTATTTATCTGCGGGAACATATTCGCGCTGTTGGATTTTACAGCGCGAATTTTGTTGCTCCAGTGCAGGCTTATGGCTATTTTATAATTTTCTTTAATTAACTGTCGGAGATTTTTAATCAGTGACTTCAAGGTCCTGACCTCCGAGTTTTGTCTGTCGGTAAACCTCCTGTACAAGAGTTTGAGTCTTGACAGGAGTCTACTTTTCTGTCTGTGAAGTGCGTCTATGGTCGTGTTTCGGTACACGTCCGTGGTATCGTAATGCCGTTGGCGTGGTATCGTTCTGTCCATCGTTTGTTTGATAATTTCGTCCATATGTTTTAGGTGCCTATCAATTTCGTCATTTGATAGGTTCCTATTATTCGGTGGGGATGAGGCACTCGAAGTTAGTGCTCTCGTCAGGCAGTTGGCAAAGCGTGGCCAGCGTGCCCTACTATAATCGTAGGGGTACGTGTGGACATACTCTGCCATTTCTGCGAATTCGTCCGGTATTTTAATTACGGCACTAAGTCCGCAGTGGTCACTGTCATACTCAACGGTACGTAAACAGTTAGTAGACCATTCGTTAGTGTCTGCCAGTCTCAGTCGTGAGTCAAGCAACATTAGATCCAGATAGGCGCCGCTTCTAGGAAACGACGGACTATCCGTTGCGAGTAACATGAGTTTATACTCAATATTATGCAGGGCCCACCAATGGCTTAGTAGGCTCCCTCTAGTGTTGGGTACATTATTGCCCCAATCACTATGTTTGGCATTTAAATCTCCGGCCAAAACATAAAAGTTTTCTGCCGAGTCTAGGCGCAGAAATCGAAAAAGTATTTCGAGCTCTGCAATGAAGATATTGGGCTGAGGTGCTTCAGGTGCATAGGCCGATACTATGAATATCCTTCTTCCGTTCCGAAGGGGGATACACACAACACATGCCTCTAGCACCTGAAATCTCCGCACTTCACTGCTATATATAATTTTATATTTTATATTATTTTTAATGAAGATCGCGACACCTCCGCCTTGAATGGCATTGGGTCGGTCTCTTCGTATTATATTGTAGGAATTGTGCCGAATTTTGTGCCTCTGGTTTAGCTTAGTTTCGCTAGCCAGAAGCACATCAGGGCTTTCTTCCTGCAACAGGTTAAAAAGAACGGTGCGTCGCTCGATCCTAATCAGTGAATTTACATTCACAGCCAGGATCTTCAGGAAACTCTCTACTGGCGTATCCATTAGGACTCTAGATGCGTCAAGCGCAGGAACGAGTAGAGCCTGTCTACTCGTTCCGTCTGCTTAAGGATCTGCTGCTGGATCTGGCCGATCTGCCCTTGAATGGCGAGCAGAATCGGTAGCAGTTCCGCCTCGGCCTCCGGTGCCTTAGGAACGGGCACTGGGGCTTTGGCAGCAGCCTTTGGTGTTTGTACCGCTTTTCCCTGACCTGCCGCCATTTGGGCGTAGGTCAAATGGGGTGTGACGGCTGAAGAATGAATACCCCTCGCGGGAGGTATCTTCTCGACATTCTGTCGAGCTTCTTTTATTTGTTTTATGTACTGGAACTTAGGACAGCCCCGATAATTCGCAGGGTGCCCGTTGTTCTCACATAGTGCGCATAAAAGTTGATCTCTTTCGAGACCTGTGCCCCGGTCGCACTCGTCGTACCTGTGGTCCTGTGCGCACTTGACGCATCGATGCTGCATTTCGCAGTTCGACGCGGCGTGCCCGAACCTCTGGCAGCGGATACATTGTATCATGTTTCCGCGCCTATCTAATTTCTCCCATCGCACTCTCTGGGTGTCTAAGACTTTTATTTTCTTTAGACACTCCAGACGGCTGTCGGGTGTCAGCTGGACCAAGAAGAAGTGCAGTTGCCGCTTCTCCCGTTTGGCCGCAACTGTGGTAAACGGCTTAGCCCCCACGAACTTGAGGTCATCGCTCTCGAACTTTTTGAGCTCAGAGAGCAATTCCTCGGGGTCTGTGATCGATTCCAGGCCTTTGAGGAGCATTGTCTGCAACCTCTCGGCTTTCGGAGTAAACGTATAGTACTCCGTCGTGGAATCTTTTAATAAAGAACGCATTTTCTTATATATTTCCAGTGTCTTACACTGGAAAACATAGCGTCCTCCGATACAATCTAAAATGTAATTTTGCTCACCTATCTGGCTTTTGCACAAATCCACTGTCTGTCTGACAGCTAGAGTATGTGCATAGATGGGCGGCACCTTCTCCTTCTTCTTGGAGCGGCGGCTTCGCTTCCTCTTCTGTTTTTGTTGTTGTTGTTGCTGCTGCTGTTCTTGCTGCTGCATTTGTTGTTGTTGCTGCTGGCTCGTTGGCTGCGGCTGTTGCTGGCTCGTTGGCTGTCTTTGCTGCTGGGGCTGCTGTTGTTGCTGCTCTCGCTGCAGTTGTTGTTGTTGCTGCTGCTTCATTGGCTGCGGCTGATTTTGTTGTTGTCTCTGCTGCTGGGGCTGCTGTTGCTGCTCCCGCTGCGGTTGTTGTTGTTGCTGCTGCTTCTTCGGCTGCGGCTTTTTTTGTTGTTGTTTCTGCTGCTGGGGCTGCTCCCGCTGCGAATCTTGCTTTCGCAGCTGCTTTGACTGCGGCTGCTTTTGTTGTTGTTGCAGCTTACGCTGCTTCTCAGCCTCCTTTTGCTGCCGGATTTCGGACAGTTTGTCCCTCACGGCTTGGAGCTTCTCCTGGAGGATTTTCTCCTCGGTCTGGAGCTCGTTTTCTTGCTGCTCTTCCTCCGTCTCTGAGGCAGATAGGAGAGCGAAGGAGTTGTTGTCCCCTGTGTAGCGACCCTCCCTACCTTCGGAGAGGTAGGCAAACTCCGCCTCATCGGGGACATCTGTTATTTGTAGTTGTTGTTGCTGCTGCAGAGCGGCTTTAGAAGTTGATGGCGCCCCTTCCCTCGCTTCGGCCCGCAGCTTCTCTGACGAAGTGGAAAGGGAGGGACGCTTCACCAAGTTAGGAGAGGGGTTTACCCTCCTCCTGCGCTTTACTACTGCGCTTGGTGTAGCAAAGTCGGATGATTTCACCGAATCATCCGACTCTGATGCCGTACGACGTACGGGCTTCTGCCCGTCGCCTGACATATCCTCTGTTACTTCCAATTACTTTGGAAGCAACGGAAGGAAAAAAAAGCGTTAAGATCAAATTTACTATCCCCGACCGGGATTTGAACTGCCGATCGTTGACACACCACGACCGTGCACTTTACCGTCGTGCTACTGACGAATTTAAAAATAATTCGCCAAACCGCGCACTTGTACTATTTGGTCACTATTGTTCACTGCACTAAGTCGAAACACGTCTGACTAGTTCAGCTGTCAGTGATCGACTGAGATGCTGTTAACCAAAAAAGAAGCAGAACACCGCCGTCTCGGCCAGAACGACACAATTGGCAGCTACAAGTTCTACCTTGGCTCACTAGTGACCAGCGATAACAACATCAGCGCATCTTCTTTGGTCTCAAGAGGCAATTGAGAAGTAGAAAGACCAAAGTTGCGCTGTACAAAATCTTGAATCATCCCGGTCCTCCTCTATGACGCGGATGAGGAGGCCTTTGGTCGTTTCGAGAGGAAAAGTCTGCGTTGAATCTCTAATCCCGTTTGTATAAACGGTGAGTAGAGAAGAAGATTCGACGACGAACTGTACGTGCTTTACAGCGACATCGGCCTAGTACGACGTCTACGGATCCAACGTTGGCCAGGCCATGTAGAGCGAACAGTCGAGTCCAACCCCAAGGGACGACGCAACAGAGGACGACCGAATCTCAGGTGGCGCACACAGGTGGGAGGGAACCTTAACCAACTGGGAGTGCGTCGCTGAAAACATCTAACAAAAGACAATGCCAGCTGTAGAAGTTTGTTGGTTTAGGCCGAGGTTCACACCGGACTGTAGCGGAACCTAAGTAAGTAAGTAAGAAAGAAGGGACGTGGAGAGAGGCGCAAAACCTTACTTCAGAACGTCGTGGTTTGCGGGATTTTACTTTGAATAAAATCGGATAATATTTCTGATAACATCAGTGGCGGCTTCCACGTCGTTGTCAATGAAGCACAACGATCAGTAGAAGTTTTTGCTTTGAATTGACCGTAGAGATTCGAGGTGAATCTGCTCCGAAGAAGTACCATAGTACCATGACTGTGGTAAGCTGTTGGTTTAACACTTACAGAAGAAATAAGACCGATCACTAGACAGTACCATGGTGAACTATTGGGGCGATTTGACAAATTATCCCAAACGTCGGTACCGATTGATATATTAAGAAAGAATGGCTCAAACCACTTACCTTCATCCTTGCATCTATGCATGAAGCTTAAGCCATCGTCGATAACTACATGAAGTTGCTTATCCTGCTTCAACTCAAAGTACTGCTCGGCCACTTCCAGCATGATTGGATCAATCTCGACAGCCGTAATGCATACATGTCTAAAAGCAAAATGCATTTAGCTCTATCGACAAGAACATCTGCCCAAAATCTCTTCTTACTTTAAAGCAGCTCGCATAAATGTACACATGTTACCCCCGCCCAATCCGACTACCAGAACGTTTCGCAGCTCATCTCCTTTCAAACTGTACGTAGCCATCTGCGCGCCAATAATCATGTACAAATGGTACTGACACGCCAAGTATCCAACGTCGATTTTCGTCCTTGCCTTTTTGTTTCGTGTCTTTACTGCAAAACAATTAAGGAAACCTTCATTCGAGGCGAGATTTATGACATAAATGTTGGTTTTCGTACTTGTTTTAACTAGAGCTTCCGATTGAACTACGTTCTGATTAGACATGAATACGAGACGCCTGAATACCTTTCCGTCTTCACCTTCGACTTCTTCAATTCGAAAATCGCCAGACATTTGGGAAGACCCACTTACAAGCGTCTCACGCTTACCGACATTCTCACCGAGCGAAAGGTACGGAATCTGAGGAGCAAAAGATTAGCTTGACGCATTCTGTATACGAGGATGAGAGCTAGACCTTGTCCACAAGGCCTTTTGGAGCCAGGTTTTTGATGCTATAGTTTAACTCTGCTTCGACAGCTTCCCACGAATCGTAAACCTGATCGCGATGCATTGTAACGATAGCCAATCGGTTGTAATTCGCATTCTCGAGTAGTTTTTTCCGTCCCTTTGGCGTGGAGAAAAGCCACTCGATTTCTCTGTAACCATTCAGGATAGCGATCTCTAAAGGCGAATATTGTAACGTAAATACATACCGTCCTTGAGGTACAATGAATGCAGCATATTTGCCGTTTGTTCTCACAGGTGCTTGGTCTACAATGTAGATAGTATATCGTGGGGCATCTCCCCCGGGGCGAAACAGGTCCATGGTCACTTCATTCATACCTAAAGCACGAGAAAAGCCTTAAATGTATGCATTTGGTCATGAGTTCCTCTATTACCTGCTATGCTGCCTCTGCTGAGCCCGTTGCATACCATAGCTGCCTTCTGAGTAGCAGCGACGGACTCAATTATCTCATTTTCGCTCGTAACCCGTTGCATTTTCGTACCACCCATACAGATTTCCAGAATCTATATGAGAGAAAAATGACTTCAGTAAGAGAAACTACAAAGAAAGCATATTCCTACTGGTTGCGACAGAGCTCTGAACTTTGTAGCAATCACAGCAAACACCGGCATTGAAAGCCCATCCGGATCATCCTCCAAGGCACACTCTTCTGTGCCGTAGCACCGAACTATCCGCAACAAACACGAATTCTTTGGAAAATAATCCAACAAAGCCTTCAATATATGTTCCTGCAAAAGCGATATACACATATACCGGCCCCCAATCCTGGAAGACATAAACCAAAATAATTTCGAATGAATACAAACGCACAGGTATTCGTTGCCTCACTATGACCTCATGGTTCGTACAATCTCATCGAAATACTTTCGAACTGTTATTTGTACGTTTTCCGAATTGTCTGGCATTAGTGCATCGAGTGTACCCTTGTCCAATACCACCGAGAACTCTTCGTCCTTGAAAGTCATCGCAGTGGCGTCCATTTGTATGAATTTCATTTCGCTTCGCTGTTTCTCGTTCATTTCAATCATCTTCTTTATTACCACCGGCGATATATCTATATTGGTAATATCCCTAACCAGTAAAGAATAGAATGAGGAACGCGTAAATGTGATAGGACCGAGGAGTCTTACTTAAAACCCGAATCGTACATGTCCATACTCAGTCGCGAATTTCCACAGCCTACCATCAATATTTTGTCCTGATACTTGATATATTTGTGTATTTCTACAACTAGTTGAAGGTATTCCCCATACCTAAAGGGAATATCGAATTTTATGAATAAATTCGTTGAAAACGATGCGCAACAACATACCATTCGAAGGCCTTCGTTCCGCGTTTCTTGAAGAAAGAGTTCCAATACTCGGTCTGATTGAACTCATGGTGAGTTTTCGGTAGCAAATCCATTACAATGTTACTTTAGGTAGTTGAGTATATTGATTTTAGTAGAAAAACTTAACAATAAACGTTAAATCACATTAAACTTAAACGCCGAGTGACTTGACCAGGGCTTGACAACAAAAAATGCGGTATACCACCGATGCCAAACGTGACAGGTGACAATTCTAATTGGTGTCAAAACTGACAAGCAGCAAGTCACAAGCGTTGATTTCGTGGCGCATTCACAATGGTAAATTTATACCCGGAGTACGTTCGTTGAGTATAATGAGATATTAAATTTTTTTTTTTTTTTTAAATGCTTTTTCACCTTTTTCACTTAAGAAATTTAATTATTACCGCATTCTCTCATTAACGGTTCGTAGTGTTACGAATTGTTCAATCCCCACACCAAATAGGGTTCGCACCACTGGATTGCGATAAACTACAATTGTCCTTTTTATCCGAATTAAAACACAAACACTTTTCTTGTTTCGACGATCGGCTCAAAGAAGAATTCTACGACCTCCTAGACAGAACATATGCCCAATGTCCCAGCTACGACACAAAAATAGGCGATTTTAATGCAAAACTGGGCAAGGAGGACATATTTGAGCCGATCGTAGGAAAGCATAGCCTCCATAACACCACATCCGACAACGGATTAAGGCTAATCGATTTCCTAGCGGGGCGTAACCTCCTTGTAGCAAGCACGCGATTCCCCCATATCAACATCCACAAGGGTACCTGGCGGTCTTGTGATCAATCGACCACCAACCAGATTGACCATATTGCGATCGATGCCAGACACTCCTCCTGTATTCTCGACGTACGAACCTTCCGAGGGGCCAACATCGACTCGGACCACTACCTTGTTGTAGCCAAGGTACGAGTGAGGATATCAAGAATGCTTAGGAGTCGAGTAGGACTACGTAAGATTGACGTTGGAAAGCTACAATCGCAAGAGACTGCCAGAATCTTTGCCGATCGTGTCTCCTCAAAGCTCTCCCAAAATCCGCCCACAGCAGCACAAACAATAGAGCAGGAATGGGCTCATTGCCAGAGCGCCGTCAGAGATGCTGCCTCAGAGGTGCTGGGTTTCAAACAGCCACCACCTAGAAACCCCTGGTTCGATGAACAATGCGAACAAGTCCATGCAAAACAAGAGGCATATAAAGCCATGCTGCAACGACGGACGAGAGCTGCTCGCGAAATCTATGAGCAGAAGAGAAGAGAGGAACACACGCTTTTCAGAAGAAAGCAGAGAGAGCACGGAAAGCGTGAGACCGAGGCGATGGAGAGATGCTTCCGCAGGAATGACGCCCGTAAGTTTTACAACAAGGTAAAATGAACATGCCATGGCTACAAAGCCAGAGTGGCGGCCTGCACGGATGAAAATGGAGAGCTGGTAGTAGAGTCGCAGTCGATGCTGAGGATGTGGAAAGACCACTTCTGCAGACCGCTTAACGGCGATGATAGACAAGATACCGCTGTCAGGCAGAACGAGCCATTCGCAATGGACCACGAAGTAACAGAATTCGGTCCACCCGACCTAGACGAAGTCAAAATAGCGACATCAAGACTTAAGTCTAATAAAGCCGCTGGCGCAGACGGCCTGTCTGCTGAGCTTTTTAAGGCGGCTGGAGATGAGCTGGTAAGGTGCATGCACCATCTCACTTGCAAGGTATGGTCGGAGGAAAGCATGCCCGACGAATGGAATCTCAGCATCGTTTGCCCGGTCCATAAGAAAGGAGACCCCTATAACTGCGCCAACTATAGGGGAATAAGTCTCCTTAACATCGCATATAAGATCTTCTCTGCCATATTGTGTGAACGCCTGAAACCGTTTGTGGATAACCTGATCGGCTCTTATCAGTGTGGTTTCAGGCCAGATAAATCCACAATAGACCAAATATTTACGCTACGGCAGATCTTGGAGAAGACCCAGGAATACCAAATCGACACTCACCACCTCTTCGTCGATTTCAAGGCCGCGTATGACAGCGTATATAGAGACGAGCTGTACAAAGCCATGTCTAGTTTTAACATCCCTGCCAAACTCGTCCGACTGTGCTGGATGACAATGGAGAATTCTCGCTGCTCCATTAAGGTCGGTAATGAACAAACCGAGATCTTTGATGTTAGAAAAGGATTTAGGCACGGTGACGCACTGTCATGCAACTTTTTCAACATCGTGCTTGAAAAGATCGTGCAAGAGTCACTCGTCAACACAAGAGGTATTTCAAGTCTACGCAATTGCTTGCATACGCCGACGATATTGACGTAATTGGACGAAAACAGCAAGACGTCAATGAAACTTTCGTGAGCATTGAGGTAGATGCGGCTAAGATGGGTCTTCAGGTTAATGAGGGTAAAACCAAATATCTGCTTTCATCTAAAAGAGACGGACAACACCGACGTATTGGCCATAACGTCACCATGGGCGGATATAACTTTGAAGTGGTCAAGGAATTCGTCTACCTTGGCTCACTGATGACCAGCGACAACAACACCAGCGCTGAGATAAAACGCAGAATCACTCTTGCCAGCCGCTGTTGGTTTGGGCTCAAGAGGCAATTGAAAAGTAGAGCCCTCTCTCGGAAAACCAAGGTGACACTATATAAGACCTTAATCACCGCAGTCCTCCTTTACGGCGCAGAGGCTTGGACCTTAACAAAAACGGATGAAGATGCCCTTGGTCGTCTCGAGAGGTAAATTCTGCGCACTATCTCCGGTCCCGTTTGTTGAAACGGTGTATGGAGGAGAAGATTTAACGAAGAACTGTACGGGTTGCACAGCGACATCGGCCTGGTATGACGTCTACGGATACAGCGTCTAAGGTGGCTAGGCCATGTAGAGCGCATGGAAGATACATCTCCGACCCGAAAAGTCTTCGAATCCACTCCGGAAGATGCGCGGCAGAGGACGGCCGCCTCAGCGGTGGCGCACGCAGGTGGAAGGGGACCTCAACCAACTGGGCGTGCGGCACTGGAAACAGCTGGCCAAAGACCGTGCCGGCTGGAGACGCTTGTTGGTTGAGGCCCAGGTTCACCACGGACTGTAGCGCCACCTAAGTAAGTAGGTACTTTTCTTGTTTTACAACAGATCAATTATCTGTGCAGCTTCACCACTTGAATTTATTATCCAAAACCAATCGAACACTTTAAACTTTATTACACAAACAACCCTTTATTTAAAGCTTTTAGTTTCACACTGTTTGATCACACTGACTTGTCACACGCTGTTCAATACCACAAACTGAATGAACTGAATGAACACTCCCGAGGGCGAGTGTTTGCGCTTATATAGCTCTCGGTGCATCTTCTCGAATGTTCGCCGTCGGAAGTTCCCCTTTGGAAATCTCTAAAATGCTCTGACATTCGGCATTACGCCGTTGGAAGTTTCGATCATTCCAATTTCCCCTTCACCAGAGCTTTCGAACTTCAACAGCGAAATTCGAACTTAACCGTCAGTTTGTGTCTCCGCAACAGTAGAATACACATTTTTAACTTAATCGTTGAGTGACATATATTCAGTTGGAATTTGTCTCAGCTTGGCGTCATCAACGACAGTTTTTTATCTACAAACAACGACATTGTCATGAATATCAGAAATGCTTAAAAACCCATTACTATACCAATTAATTGCCTCCAAATCGTCGTTCCCCAGAATATTAATAATTCAGAGAATGCGTTTTAGCCAGAAAAGCCTCTGCATTCGATTTAAAATCCACCGCCGGATTAAAATACCACCGAATTCAAATCAAAAGACAAGCCGCTGTTATCTAAAAAATACCATTTGTCATGTTAGGTATTAAAATAAAAGAAACAACCTGAAGCGTGGGCATTCTTATCCTCGATAAAGCAGTAAAGCAAATTCGGAAAAGAAAAAAATCTAAAAGAACTTCCATTCCATTGCCCCTAATCAGTTAATGACCTGACAACATGCATACGACTATACTAAGGTTTCCTCCATCAAATTAGACTGTTAACGTAACATCCACACAATGCGGGTCGTTAAACTATCTCGAACGTCTGCCACTGCCTTTATTCATAAAGTCTGAAGAGATTCTGTCCACCTGTATGTATCGGCCCACGCGAACCTGAAGCAGATAGCTGAAAATTAACAGAGAGAAACATGGGAGTGTAGGCGACAATGGATGTAGCAGCGTGTGCTCTTACAAAGGGTCAATCATTTTATTTTGTAATGATCTGCGTCACACATTCCAAACACCAAACGGGATAAGTTGTGAAATAGATTTCCGGCTAACAGCTAGTAATATGTCATTCCTTTAACCACTCGTAGAAGTTATCGAGTCCCTTCCCTGGTCATGGCGATCACTTCGTCAATTTCTGACCAATTTCTCCTTGGAGCTTTAAAATTTGCAAGATCAGTAGAGCTTCAATACGCATCTGACGTTTGGCATAGCACATTTGGATAAGAACAGTAAGAAACTTGGTCTTCTGAAGCCGGAAGAAGAGGGTGTCGGTTATTTCCCGGCGTACTTTCAAAGTTTGAAGGCCGATCAAGGTCGTCAAGATATATTGTACTATTCTCTAATCAACTTACTCCACTTGTGGACAAGCCGTCGCATATCCCCGATATCGCTAATCACAACGCCAATACACTGGACTTGTTCCTTACTTCCCAACCTGGCAGATACGACAAGTACAAGTAGGAAGAAAGCTTCGAAAAGAACAGTATGGCTTTATGAGAGCCGACTGGTGCAGCCTTAACAGCTTTTTCGGACCTTTCCTCGATAAGAACGTGAACGCCCGCTGCTAAAATTATCCGAATTCGCATGGGCAATTCTAATCCTAGTAAGAGCCAGGCTAAAGCATAATAAGTGGTTCGACATAAGCTGTAAAGACGCCATTAAGCTGTAAAGACCCCAATAAATCCAGAAAAAGTATATTCGAGTCAGAAATGACTGCAATACCCTCATCCGAAGAGACAGCTTCCAATCCGACCAAAATCTGCGCCGTAAAATCCGCCAATGTCCCAAAGGTAGCAACAGTTTCATTTTTCCTCGTCTTCCATACCAGCACATATCCACGACGACACTCCAGCTGTCACATCAACATCGCAGCCAGCACAACTGGCGCTACAGTCCGTGGCAAATCTGGGCCTCAACCAACAAGCGTCTCCAGCTGGCACGGTCTTTGGCCAGCTGTTTCCAGCGCCGCACGCCCAGTTAGTTAAGGTCCCCTTCCACCTGCGTGCGCCACCGATGATGCGGCCGTCCTCTGCCGCGCCTTCCTTCCGGAGTGGATTCGAAGACTCTTCGGGTCGGAGCTGTATTTTCCATGCGCTCTACATGGCCTAGCCACCTTAGACGCTGTATCCGTAGACGTCATACCAGGCCGATGTCGCTGTGCAACCCGTACAGTTCTTCGTTAAATCTTCTCCTCCATACACCGTTTCAACAAACGGGACCGGAGATAGTGCGCAGAATTTACCTCTCGAGACGACCAAGGGCATCTTCATCCGTTTTTGTTAAGGTCCAAGCCTCTGCGCCGTAAAGGAGGACTGCGGTGATTAAGGTCTTATATAGTGTCACCTTGGTTTTCCGAGAGAGGGCTCTACTTTTCAATTGCCTCTTGAGCCCAAACCAACAGCGGCTGGCAAGAGTGATTCTGCGTTTTATCTCAGCGCTGGTGTTGTTGTCGCTGGTCATCAGTGAGCCAAGGTAGACGAATTCCTTGACCACTTCAAAGTTATATCCGCCCATGGTGACGTTCTGGCCAATACATCAGTGTTGACCGTCTCTTTTAGATGAAAGCAGATATTTGGTTTGTCCCTCATTAACCTTGAGACCCATCTTAGCCGCTTCTACCTAAATGCTTACAAAGGCCTCATTGACGTCTCGCTGTGTCCGTCCAATCACGTCAAGCAATTGCGTAGACTTGAAATAAATCGTACCTCTTGTGTTGGCCAGTGACTCTTGCACGATCTTTTCAAGCACGATGTTGAAAAAGTTGCACGACAGCGCGTCGCCCTGCCTAAATCCTCTTTTAACATCAACGGTCTCGGTTTGCTCATTACCGGCCTTAATGGAGCAGCGAGAATTCTCCATTGTCATCCTGCACAGTCGGACGAGTTTGGCAGGGATGTTAAAACTAGACATGGCTTTGTACAGCTCGTCTCTATATACGCTGTCATACGCGGCCTTGAAATCGACGAAGAGGTGGTGAGTGTCGATTTGGTATTCCTGGGTCTTCTCCAAGATCTGCCGTAGCGTAAATATTTGGTCTATTGTGGATTTATCTGGCCTGAAACCACACTGATAAGAGCCGATCAGGTTATCCACAAACGGTTTCAGGCGTTCACACAATACGGCAGAGAAGATCTTATATGCGATGTTAAGGAGACTTATTCCCCTATAGTTGGCGCAGTTATAGGGGTCTCCTTTCTTATGGACCGGGCAAACGATGCTGAGATTCCATTCGTCGGGCATGCTTTCCTCCGACCATACCTTGCAGATGAGATGGTGCATGCACCTTACCAGCTCATCTCCAGCCGCCTTAAAAAGCTCAGCAGACAGGCCGTCTGCGCCAGCGGCTTTATTAGACTTAAGTCTTGATATCGCTATTTTGACTTCGTCTAGGTCGGGTGGACTGAATTCTGTTACTTCGTGGTCCATTGCGAATGGCTCGTTCTGCCTGACAGCAGTATCTTGTCTATCATCGCCGTTATACAGTCTGCAGAAGTGGTCCTTCCACATCCTCAGCATCGACTGCGACTCTACTACCAGTTCTCCATTTTCATCCCTGCTGGCCGCCACTCTGGCTTTGTAGCCATGTTCGTTTTACCTTGTTGTAAAACTTACGGGCGTCATTCCTGCGGAAGCATCTCTCCATCTCCTCGATCTCACGCTTTCCGTGCTCTCTCTTCTTTCTTCTTAAAAGCGTGTGTTCCTCTCTTCTCTTTTGCTCATAGATTTCACGAGCAGCTCTCGTCCGTCATTGCAGCATGGCTTTATATGCCCTTTGTTTTGCTGCATGGGCTTGTTCGCCAGCTCCCAAGCATGCACTTTATCTCCACCTGAGCTAAAGCGCGTTGATTCCACTGTACGGCAAATATACTTTCGTACTCGTACTACATTTTGGGGCTGCAGATTTGTCGTGGGAGAGCGGTTGAGTTCGAGGGTCATCGACTTCAAGCCTATAAGTGATCGCCTCTCTGTGATCAGCCTCATATATGCACAGCCCTTATCGAAGAGGCTGAAGACCCTATCAAAGAGAACTTCTATCATCTCTTGATAAACGCCTACTGAGCTTGTCCGGAGTACGATGTCAAAATGCCAAAATCGGTAAGGAGAGCACCTTAGGCGGAGTGATCGGAAAGCACAACCTCCATGATACAACAACGGATAACGGTTTCCACGGACTTTGCAACAGCTCGTAATGCGGTGAAAAGTCGCACAAGATTTCCCCGCAAGCGAATCCAGAGCAACCTGGCAATCTCCGGATAGTCGAACCGCCAACCAAATCGACCATGTACTCATTGACGCAAGACACTGGTCGGACATCCTGGATTCAGAGGGGCAAATGTCGACTGTAATCATTCCCCCGTAGAAGCAAAATTCAGAGCTTGACCATCCAATGTGAGAGAGCCGCGCCAGCCAACCATGAGGAGGTTCGACATTGAACGCCTGAGCACACCGGAGATTACCAGAGTCTACAGGGAGCAACTGACCGAAAGACTCCCCGGTATGCCTACGTGGAGCACAAATGTCAACAATATGTGGCTGTATTACCGCTCAGACATTCAGAAAATAGCTGAGACCACCTTAGGCTACCTACCACCCCCACTTAAGAAACCCGTGGTATGATGGCGAGTGTGAGCAGAAAAAGGCAGCAAAGGCGCTGCAGCGAAAAACCAAGGCAGTGCGAGAGGAGTACCGAGCCAGAAGAAGGGAGGAGAGGAGGAGCCTAGGGACAAGCATAAAATACGGGCCTTTTATCAGAGAGCAAAAAGGCTTGCCAGTCACCCAGGCTCTTCGAAACATCGAGGGTAATCTTGCCAACGACCCGCAGGGAATACTGAATATATTTAAGCAACATTTCCAACAGCTGCTTAACAAGCATGACCAAGAGAGAGTGGTCGGGACTGAGGAAATCCCAACTCCAGCAGCTGAAGTAGTCCTCCTACCCAGCATCGAAAAAGTCGGCACAGCTATTCATAAGCTGAAGAGCAACAAGGCCACAGGCTCAGATGGCTTGCCATGAGAGCTCTTCAAGGCTGGTGGCGATGTTCTGGTTAAAAGCACGCACCAGATCATCTGTAGAACTTGGGAAGATGAAAGCATACCCGACGACTGGAATATCAGCTCCATTTGGCTTGGACGTTATCAAAAGCGGATGAAGAGGCTCTTGGGCGTTGAATGGACATCAACGCTCCGGCCCGAAGAGTCTTCGACTCCAACCCCGAGGGACGACGCAGCAGGGGACAACCGCATTTAAGGTGGCGCGCACAGGTGGAAAGGGACCTCAACCAACTGGGCGTGCGGCACTGGAGGCGGCTGGCCAAAGATCGGGCCGGCTGGAGAGGCTTGTTGGTTGAGGCCATGGTTCACCCCGAACTGTAGCGCCATCAAAGTAAGTAAGTAAGTGTTTGCCCCATCCTCAAAAAAGGCGATCCTGCCTCTTGCAAGAATTATATCTACTCAACGTCGCATACAAGATCCTGTCCAGCGTGCTGTGTGAAATTCTAAAGTCGTTTTGCACCGCTCTAATCGGCACATTCCAGTGCGGCTTCCGGCCAGGCAGATCGACTATAGACGAAATATTCAAGCTGCGATACATCCTGGAGACGACCAGCGAGTTTCAGTTCGTTACCCACCAACTCGTTATCGATTTTAAAGCCGCAATGACAGCATTCATCGCAAAGTCTTATTTAACGCGATGGCCGAAAACTGAACCGGATGTGTCAAGACACACTAAAAAACACTCGATGCACCGTGCTGTTCCGCTCCAAAACCTCCGAGCCTTTTGAAATCTTCCACAAATCGGTCCAGATGCTGGTCTACGCAGACGATTTTGATAGTCGCAAGTTCCTACAAGTCATTCATTACCTAGGACAAAACAGCAGTTATAATTTCGAGGCGGTGAAGGACAAATGATATTATAGTGGAGAACCGGCGCAGAATCGCCCTCGGCGACCGCTGCTACTTCGGCTCTACAAGACTCTTATCCTGCCAGTCCTGCTATATGGAGCTGAAAGCTGAACGATAAGCATGACAACAGAGCTGATCCTTGGTGTCTTCGAAAGAAGATTTCTGAGTGGAATCACTACCACAGGGGCAGAAGAATCGATAGTTCCAGCTAGCAATTGGTACACAAAGAGGATGTCAGCTACTTCTCGAAATGCTTCGATCTTCGTAGGGTGGTAATTCAATTCTATCAGATCATGGGCTACCCTTTAAGGCTAAACACAAAAATCTGCGTTGCACAGCTTCAATTAGCTTGGAGACCAGACTTGTTACCTAATCCCTAGAGTTCTAGAGTTCTTAAGAGCGTCGTTTTATGAAGCCAATGGCAGAATTTGTTTTGCGTAAGTTCTGGGAGCTGAGGATAAGCGTTTTCGAGAAAAGGCAACGGACTGACATTTATCGTCGTTGAGTTCCAGGAAGTTACGATCACACCGAGTACCGAAGGAACCAAGGTAATTTTGGAGTGAGAGCGTGTCAGCCGGAGTTCATATTGTCCTGCTAATTTTCATATCGTCTGCGTAGATTGACAAGTTAGAGTCTTTTATGATAAGGTCCACATCATTAACGGTTAAGACAAAAATGAGAGGACCGAGATGACTGCCTTGCGGGACACCGGAAGAGGCTATATGGGATCAGAGATTGAACTTTTGAAAAGTACTTTCGAGATACGACTTAATTTGGGGCGGGAGCCTAAAGTCTCGAGCTTAAAATAGGTTAATGGATGCTTTATCTTGTCGAAAGCTTTGCTGAAGTCGGTAGAAATAACATCTACTTCATTGCATTGCTCCAAGGTCAAAGGCGTTTTGGAGGCAAATTCGATAAGGTTGGTTGTGATTGGTTGGCTTATCTTTTTAGGAAACCATGCTGCCAAGGGAAAAGATGTGTTTACAGTGAAAGGATACTAAGTCAGACACAATTGACTCGATTGTGTGTGGGGAAGATGAAAGACTATTTAAAAATGGTTGACGAAGAAGCTTGATGAAGTGAAAGGCAAAAAAGGGTTGAAAGAGGTTTGCATAGAGAATTGATACATTTCTTGAGGAATATGGTTGGGAGACTGTCGGGACTCGGAGAGTAGTCGTCTTTTAATGTACCATTTCCTCATTTATATCATAACAGAGCGGGATGGCCTATTCTCATTCATGAAAGTTGAAAGGGAAAGGGTTTTCGGAAGTGATGGAAGTTAGGTCCTATTCATAGGAAAACTTAGCAATTAAGGGGGAATGATATTGATCGAGAGTAGGTAGCAGATTGTTGCTCGCAGCAACCACGGATGAAATATGAGGTCCAGTTGCCGACCAAGGTTGTAAGACTTGGTATTCTAATCTGAAACAGGTTAGACTCTACAAGACGATCGTTAAAATAGGGTTTCCTTGTCAAAGGAAGCATTAATACGAACGTGTCCTCTAATGGTGCCCATTGCAGGAATGGGCATTGGAACTCGGCGTCTCGACGTCGATTGTATCTACAACTAGCTGGTAGACCTGGCCAAGTTGTGAAGGTACAATGTAACAGCAAAGCATGTAGATACAGCAAGTTCGAAAGAGGTAGAGTTCGAAATTGCGACATACGATGCATCAAGGCGCTATTGGCAAAAGTGGCAAAACCTTAAAGTCAGAAGAAAAAAGTTTGAAACCAAGAATATTAGGATTGAGGTTGGCTTCGGTTAACACAAAGATGTCATAGCGAAGCATTTGAGAGTTGAAGTTTCGGAACGGAGGCCTCTTTTATTTTGATTATACCGTGCGGGATTCCCTGGTCAATACAAGAGGCACGATCTACTTCAAGTCCGTACAATTGCCCGCATACGCTGATCGTATTGAAGCTTTTTGAGCATTAAAGCAGAAGCGCCTAAAGTGAGTCTGAAGGTAAACGAGGACAAAAGGAGGGCAAGAAAGACGAACAATACCGACGTCTCAGCCAGAACGTCGTTATTGACACAATAGAGGTGACCCTCTATAAAACCTTAATCGTTCCGGTCCCTCTCTACGGCGCAGAGGCTTGGACCTTTTCACAAATGGATGTAGAGGATTTTGGCGGTTGCAAAAGGAAAACCTGCGTACAATCTTCGGGCCCATTTGTGTTGGCGAAGTGTGGTGGAGAAGATCAAACCCCGAACTATACGGGCTATACAGCTAGGTTGGCTTGGTTATGCGTCTACAGATGGCCTCAGATGGCTGGGCCTTATAGGACGAATGGACACCACAGCTACGGCGCAAAAAGTCTTCGATTCCAACAATGAGGGACCGCAGAGGACGGCCGTATCTAAGGCGGCGCACATAGGTGACATGGGACTTCAGACAACTGGGCGTGCGACACTGCAAACAGCTAACAAAAGATCGCGTTAGCTGGAAACGCTTGTTGGTTGTGGCCTAGGTTCACCTCAAATTGTAGCGCCACCCAAGTAAGTGACTAGTAAGGTAAGAATACCTTTAAAGGACGAAAATAATTTTTGGCGTATGGAGAAGTAAGCATCTAGAGCTAATATGAGCGGCAGAACTAGAAGGGTCGCTTGTCGCTGTATTAGCAGAGATGTTGTTAAAAGTCCCATGAAAGTCATTGTAAATGTTTTTAGAGATGTTGGGTCAATAGGTAGACCTTCTTGTTGGATGCAAACAATTTATTTTGCTGCCAATATAGACGGAATCCGGCTTATCATGAGAACAAGCTAAGAGCAGACGGATAGGTTTACTCTGACGCACATTGAGGGAGTTTGGATCCCGATAACGGCGTCCCTCCTCGGCGGGATACTGGCGAAACCCTCGCCTCTCGTCGTTCGGAGTCGGCATTAAACTGTGGGTCCCTTTCAGCTGTGTGAAAAATAAATTATACACAACATGGGGGATTGAGAGAAGCTTGACTCTGGCCCTTAATGGGCTGTAACACCACCAAAGCATGCAAAACGAATGTTTTCAATAGAGGCGTAGTCTAGACATTGCATAGCAACCATCGATATAATTAGGCGGCGGGGTATTCTCTACTAACTTGGAAGTGAGTTTAGCGAAGGGAGGAATGAGGTTTGAACAGAAGTGACGGTTATGCGGAGGGCTAACCCGTTGCTACTTCGGCTCGTCAAAATAGTTAGGGTCCAAACTCCTGTCCCGAAGAACCAAGGTCATGTTCTACAAGACTCTTATACCGCCAGTCCTGCTATATGGAGCCGAAAGTTAGGCAATAAGTAGGACAGCAGACCTGATCCTTGGGTCCTTCGAAAGAAGAATTCTGCAACAGATATTCGGTCCTGTCTGCGAGGAAGGCGAATGGAAAAGAAGATATAGACGCTAACTCTATGAGCTCTACAAAGATCGGGATATAGTCCGGAAGGCAAACACGCTCGGCCACATCGAGCGCATAGACACCAATGCTCCAGCTAAGAGGGTCTTCGAATCCGAGCCTCCTGGTTCGAGAAGAAGGGGAAGACCGAACCTCCGGTATAAAGACCAAGTGATCAGGGACGTAAGACAACTTGGTCTTTCCTACTGGAAGCAGCGCTCAGGACCATCAACGATGGAAGGCTATATTAACTCAGGCCCAGAACCTCCATGGGTTGCTGGCCTGAAAAGTAAGTAAGCTAGTAGGCTAGTAAGCCCGAGGAAGGTTTAATGGAAGTAAGTCGAGGAAGGTTTAATGGAAGTAAGTCGAGGAAGGTTTAATGAGAATTGAGACGAATTTAAAAGGGTTGATCGTGGGAGAATCAATTGAATTAAGATGTTTCAAAGTAGGGGCAGGGTGATTCGTGGGAGTATATGACTGGGGAGAGAGTTTAAAAGAAACTCGATTCTGAGGTTTGTTGTGAAGGATGCCTATCACATCGATACCAGATATAAGCCATAAAGCTTATTCAAAGTGTCATTCGTTATGTCATCCTTGAAGAATCTCTTCCACATTGTAGCCATCGTTCTGGTCTTGTCATCTTTCTATTGAAAACCGGGTGTGGTCTGCAGTGTTCACAAAGAAAAAAGAAATAAATTGACATCCGGCACTTAAAAATTCTCAAAACCGTTTATTAGATCACGTCTCATAGTTTATACTGCTTTTCCATAAACTTTAGATTACTCTCAACCTCTGGCGAACTACAGAGCACCTCCTTGGCAGCCAAGAGATATGACTTAGCCTTTGACACCTCACCGCTATATGCGGACAATACTGCCAAATTATTAAGTGCCGCTCCATTTGTCGCATCAGATGTCAAACAAAGCCTCAAACATCGTCGCGCTAAATTAAAATCCCCGGTCGTCTAGAGTGAACGACAAATTCAAAACGAAAGAAAAACGCAATTAGATGACAATTAAAAACGTGAGTACCTACAAAAAAGGAACGAAAAACGTAGTAATGCAATAATTGACAGTGACAGTGACAGTGACGTTAACGATGATGCTGACGTTATTGTTGCTTAATGTGCCGTAAACGTGAATGACATCCGAGTGAGTGTGTCAAGATTTCAAGTGATTTTGGCGTGTCACAAGTGTTTTATAATATTTTAATGCCACTGACTTTCAGCCAGCTAACTGTATAGAGCCGGGCGTGTCATAAAAAGCTTTTTGAGACTATGACGATGACTTATGTTTGTTTTGTAATTTGACTTAGTAACGTGATATTCAAATAAACAGGGTGACGTGCACGTCACATCCTGCTCTACCTACTATTGCCACAAAGCTGAGATTGTACCAAATATCGGATCGTTGTTCAGGGCTCGTTGCCAGCAGGAGAGCTCGCTGAAAACATGGCAAGACTAGGTCAATCTGTCCGCCGTAAAGGCAGCAGAGTCCTATGTTGCAATATAGCTCGGCATTGTGTGCACCCATGGACAAGATTCGCCTAAAAAAGGAGACCAATATCATTGACAGAAGATGGCTTTAATAGAAATCATACCGATAGAACATGAGGGCCATTTCGGGGTTATTGTCGTAGAAGTAATTGACAGCTATGCTGGCCAAAGCCTCTACATGGATTGGATTCATTTTCGCGATTGTTCTGTAGACCTGTAATGACTCGACTGTCTTTTCCATAATCTCGTAGATCCTCCCTTGTTCAGTCCTTAGAGCGATGTCATATGTGCTCCTATCCAACGCATCACTTATGAGCTGCAGAGCTTTGTCCGGCTGGTCGAGTTTCTGATACATCTTCGACAATAGCATATACGTATCGGGATGTGGAAACGAAGCCAACGAGCGAAATAGGAAACTTTCAGCTTTTCGTGGATAGTTAAGAGCTATTAGGCAGCGTCCACGTTGCTGATCCCACCACCAGTCAACGTTTTGTCGCTGAGCATCGGCTACTGCCTCACACAAACTATAAGCCTTACTAGCATCGCCCTCATGGTAAAACAAAAACTGAAACAGAGCCTTGATGATATTCTGGCGCTCCGCATAAATAGTGGGATTCATGCGCGACGCTTGATATAGTGCTGATGTTCCATCACCGAGACTAAAGATCGCAGCTGATGTAATGCGAATTCGCCTTGCTGTGCCGCACCGTGACGACGGACGACCTCCAAGCGATGATCCAGGACGAGCTGAAGTCGTGCCAGGTCGTGCCTTAAAGACAGAAGAGAGAGATCCGGTTAATACAATACCTTTGTCGTGTACTCATCACATTTAGTACTTACAATTCCCGATGTTGGTCTCGAGCCCAATTGTGTCGATGGTCGCAGACTACTACTTGGTCGCGGGACGAATGCTGTTTTTAGTGACGTACCCGGACGCGCAGCCGTTGCAATCCGCTCGAATTCGACTTCCTCATTCTCTGTTGGTCATGAGGTGACATAAAGTGGCACAATGGAATGCTTGTTCGATTACTCACCCGCACCGATATCATCGTTCGCCTCCAGGTCATCGATGAATATTCGCTGAGTAAGAGCACGCATCTTTAATTGCCAAATTCCTTCCATCATCCAGGTGGGCATTGTTGGTTTTTTGTTATCCGTAACATCTTTGTGACTGCTGCCACTGCTGCGACTGCCGATGCTCTTATTGTCCTCGTCGTCGTTGCCACCGAACACCGGAACATTGTTTTCGTGGCCCATTTGTAGTATGGCATTGCACACCTCGACGCATTTCTCGTATGACCGGCGACGGTAGAGGGATACGGCTTTGAAATATTGAAATTCCATTCCTTTCGATAAAGAGTCTTGAAAAGGATTTAGTGAAAGAAGAAGGGAGATTGAGTCAGGAAAACACTTTGGAGGATTTGGTTTGGCAGTAGCCTATTGATTGGTGACCATAGCAACCATGGTATGTACGTGGCCACAACAAAACTGGACGTCACCTGTTTTCTTCGGATATAATAGCCACGAAAACACATGTTTCTGTTCCGGAAGGGACAAGAGTTTGGGTAATTGATTGGTTATTTTTGGTAGATGAATAGCTCGTCCTTAGGTTGGTCTATTGCATTGCTAATAACAAAGCACTACATTGGGATTCACTCATAATTATGGAAAGACGTCTTCAGGATGATACATGCTCAATGCGCCAACCGTGGTTTTTGTTATTTTTAAGGAGCTAGTGCTAAGAGGGCATGGGCTCGGACATACAGGGCAAAGTTGTTGATTGCTCTCAACCTGGCGAGATGCCAACAACGATCCCTGTTTAAATGCCCGGGTCAAGTTGACATAGGGCCTCCTCGCGGCGCCCTCTGGATAGCCTCTTCAGCAACCGTTGGGAGGTGAACAAACGTATGCAGCGACAAAACCCCGACCAGAATGGCGGTTGTGCGGCGGGCTAACAATCCGCCCACGTAAAAAAAAAACAAAAAGGTTATGAATGAGCAAGATGCCTCGGATACACGGACGGATACTCGACGACGACAACGCACGAAAAAGGAACACGATTTGCGAGTATGCTCCTGGAATGTCAGAACCCTGTACACTCCCGGAGCTGCTCATAAACTAGATGGAATCCTCACGCTGGATAGGAAACGGTATGATTAGGAAGAAAAATTGCGACATTTATTACAGCTGTCACAAAAGGTTGCACTTACTGGGATGCGGATTTGTCGTGGGAAAGCGGTTAAGGTCGAAGGTCATCGACTTTAAACCTATAAGTGATCGCCTGGCTGTGATCCGCATCAGAGGCAGATTTTATAACATCAGCCTTATATGTGCACACGCCCCTACCGACGAGGCTGAAGACCCTATCAAGGAGGACTTCTATGACCTCCTGGACAACGCCTACGGAGCTTGTCCGGAGTACGATGTAAAAATCGTGCTCGGGGACTTCAACGCCAAAATCGGTAAAGAAAACACCATTGGCGGAGTGATCGGAAAGCACAGCCTCCACGAAACAACAACATATAACGGCTTCCGACTCGCCGACTTTGCGACAGCTCGTAATGCGGTGATAAGTAGCATAAGATTCCCTCGCAAGCGAATCCACACAGCAACCTGGCGATCTCCGGACGCAAGGCACTCATCAAACATCCTGGATGTGCGAACATTCAGAGGGGCAAATGTCGACTCTGACCACTTCCTCGTAGCAGCAAGATTCAGAGCTCGATTGTCCAATGTCAGAAAGCTGCACCAGCCCATCAGGAGGAGGTTCGACATTGGGCGCCTGAGCACACCGGAGGTTGCCAGAGTCTACAGGGAGCAGCTGAGCGAAAGACTCTACGGTATGCCTACGTCGAACACAAATGCCAATAATATGTGGCTGCAATGCCGCTCAGCCATTCAGGAAGTAGCCGAAACCACCTTAGGATACCTACCACCCCCGACAAGAAACCCGTGGTATGATCGCGAGTGTGAGCAGAAAAAGGCAGCAACCGACGAGGCGTACCAAAAGGCGCTGCAGAGGAAAACCAGGGCAGCGCAAGAAGAGTACCGAGTCAGAAGAAGGGAGGAGCCTCCCAGCTCAAGGATATCGAGGAGTCTAGGGATAAACATAAAATACGAGCCTTTTACAAGAAAGCCAAAGGCTTTGCAGGAGGCTTCAAAAAGGGCACCCTGGCTCTTCGAAACTGCGTGGGTAATCTTGTCACCGACCCGCAGGGAATAGTGGATGTATTTAAGCAGCACTTCCAGCGCAGCTGCTTAATGAGCATGACCAAGAGAGAGTGGTAGGGACCGAGGAAATCCCAACTCAGAAGCTGAAGAATAACAAGGCTTGCCATCAGAGCTCTTCAAGGCTGGCGGCGATGTTCTGGTAGGGAGCATGCACCAGATCATCTGCAGAATTTGGGAATATGAAAGCATGCCCGACGACTGGAATACCAGCTCTATATGCCCCATCCAAAAAAAAGGCGATCCTACCTCTTGCAAGAACTATAGAGGTATATCCCTGCTCAATGTCGCATACAAGATCTCGTCCAGCGCATTGTGTGAGCGTCTAAAACCATTTTGCACCGCACTAATCGGCAGCTACCAGTGCGGCTTCCGGCCCGGCAAATCAACTATAGACCAAATTTTCACACTTCGACAAATCCTGGAAAAGACCAACGAGTTTCGATTCGATACACACCATCTTTTCATCGATTTCAAAGCCGCATACGACAGCATTCATCGTGAAGCACTGTTTGGGGCGATGGCCGAATTCGGGATCCCGGTAAAACTGATCCAGTTGTGTCGCGCCACGCTAAAAAACACGCGATGCACCGTGCAAATCGGTTCTAGGACCTCGGAACCATTCGAAACATGCACCGGATTTCGGCAAGGAGATGCGCTGTCATGTGACTTCTTCAATCTGGTGCTGGAGCAGACAGCTGCTAGGATACGCGGATGGTATCGACATCATCGCGTGTTCTCGCCGTGGCATTGTGGAAGCATTCACGGCGATTGAAGAACAGGCGAAACGAGTTGGTCTTAAAATCAATGAGGACAAAACGAAATACATGCTGTCAAGCAAAAACCAATCCGTCGCTCACCACCAGGGACAAAATATAACAATTGACAGCTACAATTTCGAGGTAGTTAAGGAGTTTGTCTACCTCGGGGCAAACGTAAATTCCACGAACGACATCACTGTAGAGATCCGGCATAGAATCGCCCTTGGCAACCGCTGCTACTTCGGCTTGTCCAAACAACTGGGGTCAAAACTCCTCACTCGAAGGACCAAAGTCATGCTTTACAAAACGCTCATTCTGCCAGTCTTGCTGTACGGAGCCGAAAGCTGGACGATAACCAGGACACTGGAGCTGATTTTGGGTTCCTTCGAAAGGGAAACTCTGCGCCGGATATTTGGTCCTGTTTGTGAGGAAGGTGAATGGAGAAGAAGACACAACCGCGAACTCTACGAGCTGTACCAAGATGTGGATGTAGAACGGAAGGCAAGGATCCGTCGACTACCCTGGCTCGGCCACATCGAGCGCATGGACATCAACGCTTAAGCTAAGAGGGTCTTCGACTCCGAGCCTCTTGGTTCGAGAAGAAGAGGAAGACCGAACCTCCGGTATAAAGACCAAGTAATCGCGGATGTAAGACATCTTGGTCTTGACAACTGGAAGCAGCGCACCCGGTATCGTCAAGGATGGAAGGCAGATATAGCTCAGGCTCAGATCCTCCATGGATCGCAGGCCTGATAAGTAAGTAAGTAAGTAAGTAACCTGGAACGTTAGGTCCCTCAACAGACCAGGTGCAGCCGAACAACTGGTCAACTCTTTGGACTGCTATAAGGCAAACATTACCGCGTTCCAAGAAGTGCGATGGGATGGGCCAGGCAAAAAGCGGATGAAAAACTGTGATATATACTACGGAAACTGCTACAGAGAAAATAGACAACGCATATTCTGATGCGGATTTGTTGTTCGAGGCAGACTCAGGAAAAAAGTCTTAAGCTTCCAGTATGTAAGCGAAGGCCAATCTCGGCAATATAAGCTTACTATGTGTCCACTCCCCCACAAAGGAGAAAGATGACCGACATAAAGACGACTTCTATGATCTCCAAGGCAGAACGTATGCGCAACGTCCCAGCTATGACACCAAAATCGTTCTAGGAGATTTCAATGCGAAGCTGGGTAAGGAAGATATCTTTGAGCGGGTCATTGGAAAGCACAGCCTACACAACACCACGTCAGAAAACGGACTAAGGCTAGTGGACTTTATGGCGGGACATAACTTGGTAGTAGCAAGTACACGATTCCCACACCTCAACATCCATAAGGGGACCTGGCGGTCTTTCGATCAATCGACAACCAACCAAATTGATCATATTGCGATCGACGGCAGACATTCCTCCAGCATCCTAGATGTCCGAACCTTTCGAGGAGCCAACATTGACTCGGATCATTACCTTGTTGCAGCCAAGGTACGGATGCGAATTTCTCGGAACCAACGGAGTCGATAAAGAACACCAAAATTTAACTTCGGAAAGCTGCAATCGCAGGAGGTCGCCAGGACCTTCGCAGATCAAATCTGCCTCAAGCTTTCTTCAGGTCCCGATGCAATCTGCAGAAACCATAGAACAGCAATGGAGTCGTTGTCGGAAAGCCATTAGAGAGGCCGCCTCAGATATACTCGGTTTCGAGCCACCACCGTCGAGAAACCCCTAGTTTGATGATGAGTGCAGACAGGCCCATGTAGAGAAACAGAATGCATACATGGCCACATTGCATCGACGGACGAGAGCTGCCCGCGAGCTCTATGAACAGAAAAGGAGGGAGGAGCATGCGCTTCTGAGAAGGAAAAAGAAGGAGCACGAGAAGCGCGAGATCGAGGAGATGGAGAGATGTTACTGCAGGAACGACGTTCGAAAATTTTACCAGAAAGTAAAACGAACATGCCAAGGCTATAAAGCCAGAGCAGAAGCCTGAAGGGATGAGCACGGACAACTAGTGGTGGAGTCACAGTCGATGCTGAGATTGTGGAAGGACCACTTCTGCAGACTGTATAACGGCGATGATAGTCAAAATGCCGCCGTCAGGCAGAGCGAACCATTCACAATGGACGAAGACGAAGGAGAATCCCGTCCACCCGACCTAGACGATGTTAAGATAGCGATATCGAAACTCAAGTCTTATAAAGCTGCTGGAGCAAACGGACTGCCCGCGGAGCTGTTTAAAGCAGCTGGCGATGAGCTGGTTAGGTACATGCACCAACTCATCTGCAAGATATGGTCGGAAGAACGCATGCCCGATGAATGGAATCTCAGCATCGTTTGCCCGGTCCATAAGAAAGGAGACCCCTATGACTGCGCCAATTACAGAGGGATAAGCCTCCTGAAAATCGCGTACAAGATCCTCTCTGCCGTACTGTGTAAGTAGCTGAAACCGTTCGTGGACAATCTGATAGGTTCCTACCAGTGTGGTTTCAGGCCAGGAAAATCCACGATAGACCAAATATTTACACTACGGCAGATCTTGGAGAAGACCCATGAGTTCCAGGTCGACACGCACCATCTTTTCGTCGACTTTAAAGCTGCGTATGACAGTGTTTATAGAGACGAGCTATACAGAGCCATGTCATGTTTTAACATTCCTGCCAAACTCGTCAGACTATGCAGGATGACTATGGAGAACTCTCGCTGCTCCATTAAGGTCGGAGGTGAACTAACCGACCCCTTTGATGTTAAAAAAGGTTTTAGACAGGGGGACGCACTGTCATGTGATTTCTTCAACATTATTCTTGAAAATATCGTGCGGGACTCTGCGGCCAATATAAGAGATGCGATCTACTTCAAGTCCACACAATTGCTTGTCTACGCAGATGACATTACGGACAAAGCGAGACGTCTATGAGGCGTTCACAAGCACTGAAGCAGAAGCGGCGAAAGTGGGTCTAAGGGTAAATGGGGACAAGACCAAATATATGCTGTCATCCAAGAAAGACGCACAACACCGACGTCATGGTCAGAACGTCACCTTCGGCAGCTATTTTTGAAGTAGTCAAGGACTTCGTCTACCTTAGCTCGGTAGTGACAAGCAGCAACGACACCAGCGCTGAGATAAAACGCAGAATAACTCTTGCCAATCGCTGCTTCTTCGGGCTCAAGAGGCAACTGAGTAGTAGAGCCCTCTCTCGAAATGCTAAGGTTTCCCTCTACAAAACCTTAATCATCCCGGTCCTCCTCTACGGCGTTGAGGCTTGGACGTTATCAAAAGCGGATAAAGAGGCTCTTGGGCGTTTCGAGAGGAAAATCAATCTTCGGTCCCGTTTGTGTAAACGGAGAATGGAGAAGGAGATTCAACCAAGAACTGTACGGGCTGTACAGCGACATCGGCCTGGTTAGACGTCTTCGGATCCAACATCTAAGATGGCTAGGCCATGTAGAGCGAATGGACATCAACGCTCCGGCCCGAAGAGTCTTCGACTCCAACCCCGAGGGATGACGCAGCAGAGGACGACCGTATTTAAGGTGGCGCGCACAGGTGGAAGGGGACCTCAACCAACTGGGCGTGCGGCACTGGAAGCGGCTGGCCGAAGATCGGGCCGGCTGGAGAGGCTTGTTGGTTGAGGCCCTGGTTCACCCCGAACTGTAGCGCCATCAAAGTAAGTAAGTAATAGGTTAATGAATCCTCACCCAAATAAGACCATACCATTGATATCGATATATCTGAATCTCTATTGTTGAAAAAAAGTTTGCCAAAGGCAATTTCATTCATTTATTAAATCAACAAGAATCTCAGCAGTTTCCATCAGTTTTTTTCTATCTATAATCTTCAGTTTGATTTATTCAATCGTTTGCGATTTCTTCCCATTTACCAAAACAATCCTCAAGTTTCCATATGAGCTCTTTCGCCACTTACGTTCGAATGAATGTACGATATGTGCCCCAAGTGGGCATACAAAATAAAATGAAGAAAAATAAACAAACAAACCAAGACTCAATCACATTCCTTTGCAAATCATTCGCCTGAAAGAATTCGGTCAAAAGCCGAATTCCCCAACTCATTCCAATCGACTTTGCCTCGGAATGTGGTCACATTGAAAACGATTTAGTGAGACGACTCCTCTGGTTTCTCTCTCGTGTGCTCTGAATCTTGTTGATGTGGAAAATTCAACTCGACTAAGGCGATCAACAGTGCATACTATATGTAACCAAGTCCAACGAATTAAAGAAAAAAAAAAAAACAAATCAAATGGAACGAGGAGTCAGATGAGGGTAAGAATATCCCAGCCTCACGCCAGAGATCTTTTTTCTTCGTTGTGTGTTTATTGTTCGAGAAGAAAGGAAGAACGAATAAGGCAATGGCATAAAAGATAAAAAGTATCTACAAACAAAACACTCTTAAAATTCCGATTCATACCCAAGCTGAGATTACGCTTTCATGCTACTTCCACTTCATCATCATCATTTTTGGCCAAAATACCATATACCCACGATAGCGACAGGAGTAGCACGACGAAGGCGACCAAACACCATCATCATCATCATAATCGTCCTCATCATCTCTCATCATTATTCGTGATCTCGCTAGCTGCTCTGCTCCTCTCGCCATTAACTATTGTTATTGTGCTTCATTAAACCATCCGCATGCTAGAGAGCTTCGGATTATTTTAAATGTCCGAACAAAATACAATTACACAAAGAATGGACCACAAAAGACCCCAATAAAGTAGATAATAAACGAGTGAAGCTAAAGCAAAAAGCGAGAAGCACCAGCGAAGAGAATACTCATAGTATCTGCCCAATAGATAGTACCATGTTTCTCTATGATCATGTTGGCTGGCTATGTCGAATGTTCCTTCGTCTGTCTTTTATATCACTACGTTTATGGACTTAGTGTTCAAAGTCAAACCGGTTAATTGATGGTAGAATACGCGATAAGTGGGTATACATTCCTCCCACCAGCGACGAATGAATCTCCATGTGGATGCAATCGTTTCTAGGACGAAAGCGCGGAGGCGTGCGGACACGCGAGCAAGCAATCCAAGGAAGAAGGAAACACTGTGCTTGGTCGAGCTTCAAATGAAAAAAGATACTTTCGTTCGTTCAACGCGCAAGTATCTGGTTTTCTTTTTTTTTTATTTGAATTGCGCGCCATTCAATGCGGTTTGCCGCCGTGCACATTCCTTTCATCCAGAGTCAAGTTAAGTGTCCAATGGTGCTGATGGTGGTGGACAAATGCCGATAATCCGGCAAGCAGCGTATTTTATCTGCAACGCTAGTAGTGAATTTGCAGTTTTCTATGCTTTCTATGTACATATGTATTCCGACTTCGAATTTACACATATGCCAGGTTTAGGCGATGTTTTGATAGAAAAAAAATGGTTTTAGAGCAAGCTTTTAAGCAAGGTATCGACGATGCCTTTTGGTGATTTCTCACATCATACATGTACCTCTGCACTCATTCCATCGGCAGGCATTCCATTATTCTCCTCTGTTCCTACCAATAAACTAATGTTATACAAATCTCTATCTGAAGAGTTTTATTTTATTTCACCCAAAAGGTAATTGCTCCCTTCACTTCCCTTCAATTTTCGTCAATAAATCGTTAGGAATGGAATGCAATCCAATAAAACCTAATTACAAGCCATTTCCACCGAACTATACTTTTTTTCCTACCTTCTTTCTCAATGTAGATATGTAACTACACCTATGGCACAGTGTCTAGGAATCATTAAAAAATTCAAGTCGAAAAGGTTCTGCTAGAAGCCAATCTAATTATATACCGCTAGCACTTAAAAGGCTCTATGCTATGGGATTCGATGGCATCACACTCATTCAGGAGCTTACAACTGATTCATTTCCCTATTTTTTGTTTCTTTACTTGTTTCCATGGGAGAGAGAAGGTTAACTCTGGAATTCGGATGGTAATGATAGATTCTTTTCCTAGGTACTTAACGCAGTTGGATCTCAATTTGGGTAATTGATTCGTTTTTTTTTGTATGTGAGGGATCGGTATTAACGTCCACGTAGTGAAACTATTAAACCAGAAAATTCACTGGTTTCCTTGGAAAGAACGTTCTTTGTTTTTTACTTAGATATTAATGTCTGCCGTCGACCAAGATCTACCTGAGAACAGGAAAACAAACAACGCTTATTCGGATACGGATTCATTATACGAGGAAGACTCAGTCGTCTTAAGCTTTCGGGATGTAAGCGAACGCTTGAAATGCGCTCACGCCCCAACCGAGACTCAAAGACGACTTCTACGATCTCCTAGATAGAACTTATGCCCAATGTCTCAGCTACGACATAGAAATAGTACTAGGAGATATTAATGCGAAACTGGGCAAAGAGTAGATATTTGAATCGATCACGGGGAAATATAGCCCACACGACACCACGTCCGACATCGGCTACTTGACTTGCTGGCGGGGCGTAATCTTCTTCTAGCTAGCACATCACATTCCCGCATCTCAACATCCACAAAGGAACCTGGCGATCACCAGATCAATCGACCATCAATCAGACTGATCACGTTGCGATCTATGCCAGACATTCCTCCAGCATCCTAGATGTGAGAACCTTCCGAAGAGCCAATATCGACTCAGATCACTACCTCGTTGTAGCCAAGGTACGAATGAGGATATCAACCACGAATTCGAGCTGGAAAATGAAAGTTTGACGTCGAAAAGCTACAATTGCAGGATACCGCTAGGATCTTTGCCGATCGAGTTTGCCTCAACCTCTCGCAAGTTCCAATGACACCGGCACAATCCACAGAACAGTGAGAGCATTGCCAGCACGCCATAAGAGACGCAGCCTCTGATGTGTTGGGTTTCAAGCCACCGCCAACTAGAAACCCCTGGTTTGATGGGCAATTCGGGCAAGCTCATGTAGCAAAGCAAAACGAGAGACGCTCGTGAACATTACGAGCAGAAAAGGAGGGAGGCAGCCACGCTGGATCGAGGAGATGGAGAGATACTACCGCAGGAATAACGCTCGCAAGTTTTACAAAAAAGTAAAACGAACATGTCAGGGCTATAAGGACAGAGCGGAAGCCTGAAAGGATGAAGACGGACAACTAGTAGTAGAGTCACAGTCGATGCTGAGAATATGGAATGGAAACTTCTGTAGACTGTCTAACGGCGATGAAAGATCTAATACCGCTGTCTAATACGCACGAAGTTGTAAGAAAATCCATCCACTCGACCTGGTTGAAATTAAGTTAATAATTTCACAGTTTAAGGCTAATTAAGCCACGGGCGCAGACGGCCTGTCTGCTGAGCGATTTAAAGCGGCTGGAGATGAGCTGGTAGGGCGCATGCACCAGCTCATTTGTAAAATATGGTCGGAGGGAAACATGCCTGACGATTGGAATATCAGCATCCTTTGCCCCGTCCATAAGAGAAGAGACCCCTATAACTGCGCCAACTGCAAGAGAATAAGTCTCATTAAGTCTTTGGCGTACTATGTGAACGCCTGAAGCCCTTCGTGGATAATCTGATAGGTTCGTATCAGTGTGGTTTCAGGGCAGGTAAATTCACAAGAGACCAAATATTCACACTAAGGCAAATCTTGGAGAAGATCCAAGAATACCAAATCGACACCCATCACCTTTTGTCGATTTCAAAGCCGCATATGACAGTGTGCATAGGAACAAGCTATAAGGAGCCACGTCCAGTTTTAACATCTCTGCCAAACTCGTCAGATTGTACGAATTAACCGAGTCCTTCGATGTTGAAGAAGGATTTAGACAAGGTGACGCACTGTTATGTAATTTTTTCAACATCGTGCTTAAAAAGGTCATACGAGACTCACTGGCTAGTCTGCAAGTCTGCGCAACTGCTTGTGTACGCGGATGACATTGACGTGATTGAACGAACACAGCGGGACGTCAATGAAGCGTTCGAAAACATTGAAGTAGAAGCGGCTATAATGGGTCTTTCGGTTAACGAGGGTAAAACGAAATATATGCTGTCAACCAAAAAAGACGCGCAACACCGACGCGACGTCTCGGCCAGAATGTTACAATCGGCAGCTTCGTCTACCTTGGCTTACTAGTGACCAGCGATAACAACATCAGCGCTGAGATCAAACTCAGTTGCCAACCTACACGGAAAAATTATGCAACACTGTTGTTGTGAATGGGAAGTGATCAAAATACTGATACAGTTCCATAATGTATATATGTTGGCGTTACAGTCCATGAAGGACCAAAGCCGAGCTTCTCTCAATCACCCATGTTGGGTGAGATTTTATTTTCCCATAGGACCTACAGTTTATTGCCGGTTCCGAACGGCGAGATTCGACAAGCTTTTCTTGACAATTATACTACAGGGGGTTTTGTCAGTACCCCGATGAGGAGAAGCACCGTGAAAAACACGTTCGATGACATGGCCGTTGTTGGGATTCGATCCCGTGTTATCGGCGTCAGAGGCCAACACACTACCTAATGCGCCACGGCGCTCTCATAACGTTTACTGAGAACTACAACCAACGTGAAAATTCAGTTGAGTTCCTCTCGAATCCTATCTAGGACAACCACCCCTGGAGAGTAGTGGACGAACATCTGCGACCCAAAACCATCTGCATTCCGTTCAGGTTGTGTGGTAAACATAATAAGAAAAGTGACCTAGCAAACCAAAAGAGAGCTCAACTCTATCGCTTCCACCTATCACATTAACCTAACCATGACTCTTGAACCTGCGCTTATTATATGGTATGCGGTAATTATATGGTCTTAAGAGACAATTAAGATGTAGAGCCTTCTCTCGAAAAACTATAAAACCTTAGTCATCCCAGTCCTCCTCTATGGCGCAAAGGCCTGGACTTTAACGAAAGCGGATGAGGAGACCCCTGGTCGTTTCGAGAGGAAAACTCTGCGTCTATGGTCCCATTTGTATAAACGGAGTGTGGAGGAGAAGATACAACAAGAACTAACTATTCGGGCTATACAGCGACATCGGCCTAGTACGGCGTATACGGATCAAACTTCTAAGGTGGCTAGGTCCTGTAAAGTAACACAGCTCCGGCCCGAAGAGTCTTCGAGTCCAATCCTGCGAGATGACGCAGCAGGGGACGACCGAATCTGAGGTGGAATGGGACCTTAACCAACTGGGAGTGCCAGACTGTAGCGCCATCTAAGTAATTAAGGAAGTGAAACTACGAGTATTAAACCAGAAAATTCACTGATTTCACTGGAAAGAACGTTTTTTGTTTTTTTATTTTGTTATTAATGTCCGCCGTCTGCCAATAGCTGTCTATGGACATCGATAACAATTGATCCGCATAGGCAGCAATCACATTTTCTCTTATATGATCGCATTTTTTGCCTTTAAAAAAATAAAGCGAATTGCCGAACGATTCTGCTCTTTTTCTATCTTGACTCCTATTACTGTCGTGTAGATAGGCATTTTAGTACCAAAATTTACCTTAAAATTCGTCATTTCTGACCTGTCAATAGACAGATAAAGCTTCCACCTCCGATGTACAGATGATTTTCATCTCAATTGAAGGACACTGAACTAGAGGCAAATGAAATTCCTCCGCACATACCGCCCATAACGAATCTACAAATGCCTTCCACAACAATATCTTTATTCACGTACTCGAATGTGTTCCTATAGATCAACAGTATGGCTTCAAAAAGAGATTATCTGAAATTCCATTGGCCGCTTTTATTTGTTATTTATCTACAACACAGCAGCAACAGCACCCCAGTCCATGTCATATCGCATTCCGTATCGAAGAAAAACACATTCCATGGAAAGGCCAGGTGTTTCTGGCAACCAATACGATCATCCTGCATTGCTTTCCTTCATCAATGCCCCGATCAATGCTCCTGTGGGTCGCCTGTAAACTCTGGCATGTATCGAGGAGTGCGTTAAAGGTCGACAATCTGTCAAAAATAATGAGAAACGCATCTATTGTGACCGCAGGACATAAGAGATTAATGATTTGAAATCCTTCAACCCCGAATTTTGTTGTTATTATTGCTGCATACCATCGAACGCTCTTTGGCCATACTTATTTGTGTACGTTTAGATGAAGAAAACCCACTCAAATTGCACATGGAACCGGCATGGGTATACCAACATACTTATATGTACATGTAGGAGCATATGTTGATGAGGCGAGTGAGGTAGAATTTTTTCTGATGCAATCTTGCGTATGGTATTCCAAGGTACTCAACCTAAATGCCTTTCATGGTTCCTGTTTTCTGTACTATACACGAGCCTTAATATCTATACCACACCTACCAAAGAATGCAGTGAAAGATACAAAGACCATATACACATGTACTAAGTATATGTGTGTGTAGGCAGATAGATAGATTGGTTAAGGTGTCCCAAAGGACGAATATCCGAAGCAAAGACGTAAAACGAAACGAAACGAAACTCTGAATGGTTCTACCCATAGGCCGTACAGATAAGCGGCTCCTCAACTCCTCGGCTCGTCGGCTACTCAGCTCCCCAATTCCCTCGGCCTTAGTCCAGTCCACACCATCGTCATCATCATCATCATTATCATGGTCGTGCTCGTCGCTGTCGTCGTTGTTGCATTCCACATGGAGTCCGGTGCAGAATCTTCTTAACTTTGTTTGTCCATTGTGCCTGTGGAAAATCAAAAGTATAAAATCGTCTTCCGTGTACCATCGCACCACCACCACCCTTCATCCGACCATCGTTCTACCACCAAAACAGAAACAGACAAAAACGAAAAATAGACGCATTCCGGACCGTAGAAACGGAGTAACAAACTTATCCCGCTGCCGCTGCCTTCGCTGTTATTGCTGACTGATATACATTATACCTATATACGAAACCATACATTGCCGCCCTCCAAAAAGACCAGCAGCAGTTAATAACGACCGGCTCCGGCGATACAACCTTTTCCGAGGGAGAGACCCCGAGCCAGAGATCGTGGTAGTGGAGCAGTCTTGGATTATGCGGGAATGCGGTAAGGTGCTTGGAATTCCTTTTTTTTTTTTCTGTTGGTTTTCGTGTCGGGCTTATCGTTAGGTCCAGCTTGAGGAGGGACCCGAAAAGTTATGCTCTTTCTCATCTTTTTTTTTTTTTTTGGTTGCCATTATGCCTTAGGAATTATTTTGTTCATGCGTTTGAGAGATGGAGTTTGATTTTGGATTTTCTTTTTTGATTTTTGTTTTGGATTGTTGAGGAATCGCGTGATTTCTTGACCATCTGGCAGGAGATGTTGTATTTTGCACACGCAGCATACACGTCCATATAGCCGCGGGCGCTGTGGTAGCAGATGCTTATGGAATGATCTTATTTTATGCCGTACTTAGAGTTGATCGGAGACGTTTTTGTTTCTTCTTTTCGAGTTATGAAAATACATTCCATACTATTTTGAATTGGTTGTGTCTTCACTTGATGACTTCTGGTTAAGCAAGTACTCCTAAATAATCTGGGAGTCACGTGAAGTAGAACAGTCAAGTATTTTACTCAGGAAATTAGACTTCATCAGTGTTGTTTAAATCCTATAAATGTTGAAATACGAAAATCTCATATCACTCACGTCATGAAGGTGATAACTACACCCCTAACTTAATTACTTAGGTGTCGCTACAGTCCGTCGTGAGCCTGCTCCTCAAATAGCGAGCGTTTCCAGCTGGCACAGTCTTTGGCCGCACGCCCAGTTGATTAAGGTCCCCTTCCACCTGCGTACGCCACTGTAGATGCGGCCGTCCTCTGCCGCGCCTTCCTTCCGGAGTGGATTCAAAGACTCTTCGAGTCGGAGCTGTATTTTCCATGCGCTCTACATGGCCTAGCCACCTTAGACGCTGTATCCGTAGACGTCGTACCAGGCCGAAATCGCTGTACAACCCGTTCAGTTCTTCGTTAAATCTTCTTCTCCATACACCGTTTGAACAAACGAGACCGTAGATAGTGCGTACATTTTCCTCTCGAAAGACCAAGGGCATCTTCATCCGCTTTTGTTAAGGTCCAAGCCTCTGCGCCGTAAAGGAGGACTGGGATGATTAAGGTCTTATATAGTGACACCTTGGTTTTCCGAGAGGGGGCTCTACTTTTCAATTGCCTCTTGAGCCCAAAGAAACAGCGGTTGGCAAGATCGATTCTGCGTTTTATCTCAGCGCTGGTGTTGTTGTCGGTCGCCGGTCATCAGTGAGCCGGGGTAGACGAATTCCTTGACCACTTCAATGTTATATCCGCCCTTGGTGACATTCTGGCCAATACGTCGGTGTTGACTACTCTTCTTGATTAAAGCAGATATTTGGTCTTACCCTCATTAACGTTGAGACCCATCTTAGCCGCTTCTACCTCAATGCTTACAAGCGCCTCATTGTCATCCTGCACAGTCGAACGAGTTTGGCAGGGATGGTAAAACTAGACATGGGTTTGTATAGTTCATCTCATATGCAGCCTTGAAATCGACGAAAAGGTTTTCTCCAAGATCTGCTGTAGCGTAAATATTTGGTCTATTGTGGATTTACCTGGACTGAAACCACACTGATAAGAGCCGATCAGGTTATCTACAAACGGTTTCAGGCGTTCACACAATACGGCAGAGAAGATCCTCCGATCGCACCTTACTAGCTCATCTCCAGCCGCCTTAAAAAGCTCAGCAGACAGGCCGCCTGCGCCCGCAGCCTTATTAGACTTAAGTCTCGATATCGCTATTTTGACTTCGTCTAGGTCAGGTGGACGGAATTCTCTTACATCGTCGTCCATTACGACCGGGTCGTTCTGCCTGACAGCGGTATCTTGTCTTTCATCGCCGTTATACAGTCTGCAGAAGTGGTCTTTCCAAATCCTCCGCATCGACTGTGATTCTACTACCAGTTCTCCATTTTCATCCCTGCAGGCCGCCGCTCTGGCTTTGTAGCCATGGCATGTTTGTTTTACCTTATTGTAAAACTTCCGGGCGTCATTCCGGCAGAAGCATCTCTCCATCTCCTCGATCTCACGCTTTTCATGCTGTCTGTTTTTTTTTTTTTTCCTTAAAAGCGGGCGTTCCTCTCACCGTTTCTGCTCGTAATGTTCACGAGTGGCTCTCGTCCGTCTATGTAGCATGGCTTTGTAGGCGTTTTGCTTTGCTACATGAGCTTGCACTCATTGTTCATCGAACCAGGGGTTTCTTGGTAGTGGGGTTTCTGAGGCAGTATCTCTGATGGCGCTCTGGCAATGCGTCCATTCCTGCTCTTTTGCTTGTGCTGCTGTGGGCGGATTTAGAGAGAGCTTGGAGGAGACACGATCGGCAAAGATTCTGGCAGTCTCTTGCGATTGTAGCTTTCCGACGTGAATCATTAAGAAAAGAGAAGACACGAAATGGATGAGGACATCATCATGCTTGAAAATTAACTTTAGTCTTCCGTAAACTAGATATACAGAGTAAACCCCGACTCCATCCAAAGAATTGTTTCGTTATAGCGGGCGATTTCATACAAACATACATACATTTTCAGTGGCCGGATGTTCCACTAAAAAGGTGGGGGTAATGCGCGCACGCGGGATCTCCAGGCTACTCGATCCTCCGCCATCGACTCTAACTCATCAGGAGCTATGACTTGGACTTGGTCCAACCACCTCGTCCTGGGTCTGCCAAGCGGTTGCCTGTCTGATGGTATTGCTTTCGTGGCACGCTTCGAAAGTCGTGATAATGGCGACATTTATCTCACATGACCAAACCATTGAAGCATAGCCCTTTCCGTTCGGAGAAGCAGCTGCTCAACATTGAGCCGTGTTTGAAAATCGACCCAGCTTGGCCAATCCTGCAAGAAAGCTCAGTATTACTCCTCCCATCACTCGTGAAGAAGACCCTGAGATACTTAAACTTTTCCACCTGCTTCAATGGGATTCCACTAACATGAAGAGTGCATTGGACAGGTGTTCTGGAAATTACCAAAACCTCGGATTTATCCACGTTAACCCTCATTCCAGCATCAGCACATACGGCCACAAACCTATCTAGCGCGTGCTGAAGTTTCGTCTGGAAGGATGTGAGGACAACTAAGTCAGAAGATGGCTTACCCTCAACTCTCCTCGCCTCGACTGCGATGCAACCATGCAACATCCACTCCATATACATATATAGTGAAAAGGAGAGGTGACAAGACGCACCCTTGGCGAAGTTCAACGCCCACGGTAAAAGGGGTTGATCAACTACCGTTAACCCGAACACAGCTGCTACAGTTTGTGTATAGAGACTGAATGGCCCTCAACAGAGGACCATCAATCCCATACTTCTGCAGAACACTACAGAGTTTACCCCGAGGAACTCGGCCATATGCCTTTTCTAAATCTACAAAGCAGCTGTAGATCGGTTTGGCGTACTCCCAAGCCTTCTCGAGTATCATTCTTAGAGTGAATAACAGGTCGGTTTTACTTCTGCCGTGACGAAACCCGCACTGTTCATCCCCTATCCTGCATTCGATCATAGCTCTAGAACGTCGCTAGGTGTCTCACCGCATTCTCAAGCCACCTTAATGACACAAGAGAGCCATAACACTCCCTTTTTACCCATTGCCTTAAGCATTTCTCCCCGAACTTCATCCACATCGGCGGATTTGCCAACTTCTAGCGATTCAATCGTTAAAATGACTTTCTCCACCGTTGGACTATTCTCCGCCCCACTCAAGACTATATATAGAAAGTGTTCGCTCCATCTGCGTAAGATAGCCATCTCATTGGAAAGCAACACACCATTTTTGAATTTAACTCCTTCGATTATGTTGAATTTCCTTCTTCTGAGAAGGCGAATGCTTCTCGCCAAACTGCTTCTAGGATTGCATAGCCAATTTGCAAGTGTACCGGTTACGGGAAGCAGAGTCTCCCAAGAGAATCCCGTATCCCGGGTGTTGCCAGTCATACCGCCAACACCCTAGACTTGTCTCTAACCTTTTAACCTGATAAATACACTTTGGATGTATTATCTCCTCTAGGCTCGTCCTGTGCCATATCAGCTAAATTCCCATACTCACTCCACTCAGTTAAAGAAAAAAACCCCTACGGATAATAGGGGTATTTAAGAAAGCTAATTGGTGCGGCCTTAACAACTTCCTTCGGAGCATTAACTGGTCGTTGTGCTCCCTCGACAACGACGTGATATGATGTGCTTCCTCGACAAGGCTGATATGATCACAAACATTGTCGCCACTGGCATAACCAATTTTATCCCCAACAAGGTAAATAGTCTTAAGCCGGGACATAATGCGTGGTCTGACTTGAGCTGCAAAGAGGTTATCAGGTTGAGAGAGACAAGTTTTCAGAATTAGAAGGCAAACACCACCAAGGAAGACCGAAAAAGATATATACAAGCCATATAAATGGTTGCAACTCCCACATTCGACAAGCCGAATTTTTATACGACCAGAAACTAAGGCGTAACATCCTACAATGTGCCAAAGGTAGCAGATGTTTTTGGTCTTTCGTCAAAAATTCGTCTCGTCGTCTATACCCACGCTCATTCACAATGACATTCCAGCTGTAAGGCCCTCAGAAGGGTTAATCTGCTTGCTGCCTACTTCGCAGCTCTCAAACTCATCTTTGTCACCGCCACTCACTCACTCACTCACTCATCTTTAAAGCCGCGTATGACATTGTTTATAGAGACGAGCTATACAGAGCCATGTCATGTTTTAGCATTCCTGCCAAACTCGTCAGACTGTGCAGGATGACTATGGAAAACTCTCGCTGCTCCATTAAGGTCGGAGGTGAACTAACCGACCCCTTTGATGTTAAAAAAGGTTTTAGACAGGGTTACGCACTGTCATGTGATTTCTTTAACATTATTCTTGAAAATATCGTGCGGGACTCTGCGGCCAATACAAGAGGTACGATCTACTTCAAGTCCACACAATTGCTTGCCTACTCAGATGACATTGACGTTATTGGACGAACAAAGCGAGACGTCAATGAGGCGTTCGCAAGCATTGAAGCAGAAGCGGCTAAAGTGGGTCTAAGGGTAAATGGGGACAAGACCAAATATATGCTGTCATCCAAGAAAGACGCGCAACACCGACGTCATGGTCAGAACGTCACCTTCGGCAGCTATATTTTTGAAGTAGTCAAGGACTTCGTTTACCTTGGCTCGATAGTGACAAGCAGCAACGACACCAGCGCTGAGATAAAACGCAGAATAACTCTTGCCAATCGCTGCTTCTTCGGGCTCAAGAGGCAATTGAATAGTAGAGCCCTCTCTCGAAAAACAAAGGTTTCCCTCTACAAAACCTTAATCATCCCGGTCCTCCTCTACGGCGTTGAGGCTTGGACGTTATCAAAAGCGGATGAAGAGTCTCTTGGGCGTTTCGAGAGGAAAATCAATCTTTGGTCCCGTTTGTGTAAACGGAGAGTGGAGGAGGAGATTTAACCAGGAACTGTACGGACTGTACAGCGACATCGGCCTAGTTAGACGTCTTCGGATCCAACGTCTAAGATGGCTGGGCCATGTAGAGCGAATGGACATCAACGCTCCGGCCCGAAGAGTCTTCGACTCTTCGAGGACGACCGCATTTAAAGTGGCGCGCACAGGTGGAAAGGGACCTTAACCAACTGGGCGTGCGGCACTGGAAGCGGCTGGCCAAAGATCGTGCCGGCTGGAGAGGCTTGTTAGTTGAGGGCCTGGTTCACCCCGCACTGTAGCGCCATCAAAGTAAGTAAGTAAGTAAGTACTAGCCCCCCAACTAAAAAACAAAAACAACTATCAATCGTAAATTCACCGCTAGTAGCTCTAATCATTTTTGATTAAACACCATCTGCAGCGGAATGCCATCGTATCTTCCTCAGGGCAATTGATCCCGTCTGAAGAATAAACGAATTCCAAACGAAATGTCTACAGCAGCCCCTATCACCCCGCTGTCTTATAATTTTTCTTTGCAAATTTAGAAATCCATTGAAAAGCCTTTGGCATGCATAATCAATCGCTGTCAATCGCTGCGAATTACTTTTCGATTACTTTATCTCACGTTTGATGTCATCGCTCCGCTTATAACTTATCACACTAAACTGAAATACTCCTTTCTACTTGGTAACACCCTTTCAGTAAGAAGGAATAATTGATTTATCGAAATGGTGGCTAGGGGCGATAGCATATCGGGTCGGTCCCACATTGTCTGAATTGAACTATTGACGCACCTTCTATGGGGGTACTACAGTGTATGTACCATCAGTCAATCAATTCTCACTCAAGTGACTTTCTCCAGTTTTCGAAAATCTACTTTTGCAAAAAATACGCAAAACCCAGAACGAGCGTGTGCTTAATCAATATTATACGCGTGACGTAACTCAGCGCACCAAAGCGTCTTTGAATTACTTGATGTGGCCTTGATTCGTTAAACGTTCTATGACGTGCAAACGTACATGCGAATGGCCATGATACATAGAATTATTCTGTCCCAAATTTGAACATGTTAACTATCTCGAACGCTTCTTTACACACACAACAAGCACCATAGACTCTAGTGTTTGGTTAAGGAAATGCCTGAAGGTAGGAATCACCATCAGCATGCGACCAGCCGGCATGATAAAACCGAACCCATTCATTGGCCAAACAGTGGAATATGCGTTGGCAGTGTAGGTTGTGTACATTCGAGATGGGAGCTTTGACTGTAGGTTTTGCGACTTTTTCAAAAAAAAAAAAAAAAAAAAGAATTATTGGAAATAACGATAAATAACAGAAGACTTACTGAAAACCATCAAATGATGATCGTTAGGCGACAACACAGAAACAGGAATATGTGCTGTCGGAGCTCAAGCTTGTTGCTTCTCTCGTCGTCTACGGACCGGTGTCTCGACCATGGGGTCTACGGCGCGGGGGAGTGTGTCGCTTTGGAATGCGATCAGGCCAGCATGTGTCTATAAAATCGAATGAATATTTGAATAATAAATTGGTTATTACGCGGTTTTAGTTATTCTATTTATCATTCATTCCTTCCATTGCCCCCCGTCCATGTGTGCTGTTTGTTCTATGAGGCGGCATACGTGCCGGGAGGAATCCATGTCAACATGTACTGTTAAGCGCTTGAACAGGTAGCATGGCGCTTGAATGACATGCCCTTGGGCGAATCCGAAAATACTTTTTACGACCATTTCAAGGTGCTGCGTTAGCTATTTTCGATCGTCAGGGATTTTACAAAACCATACATTCCAAAATGGTATATGGATGGATAGAAGTATACATGTACGTATGTACGAATTTGAATTGCGATCTATCTGTGACTGATGTGAACTCCAATTTGTCATGCAGGGAATTTCGTATGCATATCTGCCTCAAAACAACATTCTTCGTATCGTGTTTTGAATGCAAATGTATCCAAATGGGATTCTTGGAGGATCCGTCCAAGAGAAGGATTTTTCTCTTTTCATTCGTTTTTTTTTTTTTTTTTTTTTTTTCTTGTTTTATAGATCGACTGAAGGCCACAACGAATGCAGTTGTGCGATAGTAATAACCAACAGAATACACTGCACTCAGCTGAACTCGTCCAAGATTACTTGGCTGCCATGTGAGTTGCAACGAAATTCACGTAGTCCCTTTGGTTCTTCTATGCTACTGCTGTTACGAGCACTCATTCTGTTTGGATGATGTTTGCTGGCATGGTTGAATCCAGTGCCTTCGTGTACTCCTTTGCCTTCTCCAGGTTCTTCCATGAAATAAAAAAGAACAAAAACAAAAGCAAGATCTTTTCATATTTTTTCCTGAACATTGACGGGGAACGATAAGGCGATGGGATGGCATGTATTTTCCCATGTTGGTGAGTGTCGCAGGGAATTCCATAAATTGTGACTTTGGTTGTTTGGAATATATTTGAATTTGAAAAATAGTTTCTAGCAAAAGGCTGATGAACTTTTTGTGCAATACCTTCGAAAGTCCTTATGTATGTAGTTGCCCTAGATGCTAAAAAGGAAATTGGATGGAATGGACAGTTCGGGGTGAATGTGGACCTCAACCAACATGACCCTCCAACTAGCATGATTTTTTGCTAGCTTTTTCCATCGCCGCACACCCAGTAGGCTGAGGTCCCCTTTCACCTGCGTGCGCCATCTACATAAGTGCGGCCGTCCTCTGTTTCTTCGTCTCTCGAGGTTGGATTCAAAGTCTCTCAGGACTGGAGCTGTGGTGTCCATTCGCTCACATGGCCTAACCATCTTACGCGTTGAATCCGTAGACGCCTGACTAGACTCATGTCGCTGTACAGTTCGTGGTTGATAATCACGTGCAAAATCTTTCTCTCGAACCGACGAAGGGCCTCCTCATCCGTTTTTGATAGTGTCCATGCTTGTGCGCCGTACAACAGAACCGGGATGACAAGGCTCTTATATAGAGTCAACTCTGTCGTTCGAGAGAGGGGTCTATTACTCAATTGCCTCCTGAGCCCAAAGAAATAGCGATTGGCAGGAGTGATTCTCGTTTGATTTTGGAACTGATGTCGTTGTTCTAGGTCACTGCGGAGCCAAGGTAGACGAAGTCCTTTACTACCTCAAACTTATATCTGCCTATACAAACGTTCTGGCCGAGACGTCGGTGGTGAGCGTCCTTTTTTGATGACAGCATATATTTAGTTTTGCCCTCGTTTACCGCCAAACCAATTTTCGCCTCCTCCATTGCAATACTCGCAAATGCCTCATTGACATCTCGCTGTGATCTACCTATTACGTCAATGTCGTTGGTATATGCAAGGAGTTGCGAGGATTAGAAATAAATGATGCCTCTTGTATTGGTCAGTGATTTTGCACAATCGTTTCTAATATGATGTTGAGGAAATCACAAAACAGTGCATCGCCTTGCCTAAATCTTTTTTGACATCAAAACTATCGGTAAGGTGTTCCCCTTGGAGCAGCGAGCATTCTCCAATGTCATACTGCATAGTCTGACGAGTATAGCAGTTATAGTGGAATTAATGTACTCCACAACAAGCGATGACAAGGTGAGTTCGGGAACGTGAGTTTACTGCGAAGTGAGCAGCAAGAAGATTGGCTTTGTCTGATAAAGCTGATAAAACGGACATGCCATTGAAGAGCTCAGCAGACAGTCCGTCTGCGCCAGCAGCTTTATTCGACTTGAGCTTCGATATGGCAATTTTAACTTCGTCGAGGTCAGGGGGACAGAATTCTCTGCGGTCTCCGTCGATTAGAAATGGATCATTCTGCCTGACAGCGGTATATTGACTAACATCGCCGTTATACAGTCTGCAGAAGTGGTTTTTCCATATTCTCAGCATCGACTGCGGTTCTACTACTAGGTGTCTGTTCTCATTCCTGCAGGCTTCCGTTCTGGCTTTATAACCTTGGCATGTTCGCTTTATCTGTTGATAAATCTTTCGAACGTCACGCCTGCAGTAACACCTCTACAAATCCTCAATCGCGCGCTTCTCGTGCTCTTTCTTCTTTCTTCTAAGAAGCTTATGCTCCTCCCTTCTTTTTAACTCGTAGAGCTCACGAGCTGCTCTTGTTCTTTTATGCAGCGAGGCCTTATATGCATCCTGCTTCGCTGTATGAATCCTCCTGCACTCGTCATCGAACCAGCCTTGAAACCCAAAACTTCGGATGCAGAGCTTTTCAGGACTTGTTTGCAAAGGCTCCACTGCTGTTCTATTGATAGTGTGGAGGATTCAGGTGTATTGGAGAGCTTAAGGGAGACGCGATCGGTAAAAGCACGAGCGGTTTCTGGCGATAGTAGCTTTTCGACGTCATGACTTTGTATTCTTACTCTACTCCGTTGCGTTCGTGATATCCGTAATCGCATCTTGGCTACTACAAGATAGTGGTCGGAGTCCATGTTAGCCCCTCAGAAAGTTCGAACATCAAGAATAGTGGAGGAGTGTCTGACGTCGATCGCGATGTGATCAATCTCGTTGTTAGTCGATTGATCAAAAGACCGCCAGGTGCCTTTGTGTATATCGAGGTGCGGGAAGCGCATACTGGCTAGAAGGAGATTTCGCCCCGTAGCAAGATCAATCACTCTGTGTCCGTTATCGGAGGTGATGTCGTGTAGGCTATGTTTGCCGATGACTCGTTCAAAGATGCTTTCCTTACCCAGCTTAGCATTGAAGTCTTCTAGTACAATTTTGATGTCATAGCTGGGACATTGGGCATACGTTCTGTCTAGGAGATCGTAGAACTCATCTTTGGTGGAGTCATCCTTGTCTTCCGTGGGGGCGTGGACACAGATCAGGCTGATGTTAAAAAATTTGGCCTTGATACGGATTGTTATGAGGCGTTCGCTCACATGCCGAAAGCTTAGGACTTTTTGCCTTATTCCACCTCGAACAACAAATCCGCATCCAAACAATCGTTGCTCTCTCTCCCTATAGCAGTCGCCGTAGTAAAAATCGCAGTTTTTCATCCGCTTTATACCCGGTCCATTCCATCGCATTTACTGGATGGCGGTGATGTCCGCTTTATAGCGGTCTAGGGCGTCCGCAAATTGTTCGGGTTCACGTGGCCTGTTTAGGGACCAACATTCCACGTACAAAGCCGAAGATCATTGTCCTTTTTTGGTTTTTTGCAAGGGTCGTCAGCATAAATCCGGTCCCTTATATCCGAGGCTTGTGGTTGTTTCGGAATTTGTGTTTTTTTACGGATACGGCTTACTAGGCCGTAGCCCAACCGACTAATCCTGTTTTTTTGCGCAGGAGGGTCGCCAATCGCCCGTCCCCGTCTGCAATTTCCATAGGAAATCACCATGTCGCATACAAGATCCTGTCCAGCGTATTGTGTGAACGTCTAAAACCATTTTGCACCGCACTAATCGGCAGCTACCAGTGCGGCTTCCGGCCCGGCAAATCAACTATAGACCAAATTTTCACACTTCGACAAATCCTGGAAAAGACCAACGAGTTTCGAATCGATACACACCATCTTTTCATCGATTTGAAAGCCGCATACGACAGCATTCATCGTGAAGAACTGTTTGGGGCGATGGCCGAATTCGGGATCCCGATAAAACTGATCCAGTTGTGTCGCGCCACGCTAAAAACACGCTATGCACCGTGCAATTCGGTTCTAGGACCTCGGAACCATTCGAAACATGAACCGGATTTCGGCAAGGAGATGCGCTGTCATGTGACTTCTTCAACCTGGTGCTGGAGCAGATAGTGCGACGGGCAGGCGTCAACAGGGAAGGCACTATCTTTTACAAGTCCATCCAGCTGCTAGGATACGCGGATGATATCGACATCATCGCGTGTTCTCGCCGTGGCATTGTGGAAGCATTCACGGCGATTGAAGAACAGGCGAAACGAATTGGTCTTAAGATCAATGAGGACAAAACGAAATACATGCTGTCAAGCAAAAACCAATCCGTCGCTCACCACCTGGGACAAAACATAACAATTGAGAGCTACAATTTCGAGGTAGTTAAGGAGTTTGTCTACCTCGGTGCAAACGTAAATTCCACAAATGACACCACAGTGGAGATCTGGCGTAGAATCGCCCTTGGCAACCGCTGCTACTTCGGCTTGTCCAAACAACTGGGGTCAAAACTCCTCACCCGAAAGACCAAAGTCATGCTTTACAAAACGCTCATTCTGCCAGTCTTGCTGGAGTCGAAAGCTGGACGATAAGCAGGACAGCGGAGCTGATTTTGGGTTCTTTCGAAAGAAAAATTCTGCGCCGGATGTTTGGTCCTGTCTGTGAGGAAGGTGAATGGAGAAGAAGACACAACCGCGAACTCTACGAGCTGTACCAAGATGTGGATGTAGTCCGGAAGGCAAGGATCCGTCGACTACACTGGCTCGGCCACATCGAGCGCATGGACATCAACGCTCCAGCTAAGAGGGTCTTCGACTCCGAGCCTCCTGGTTCGAGAAGAAGAGGAAGACCTAACCTCCGGTATAAAGACCAAGTAATCGCGGATGTAAGACATCTTGGTCTTGACAACTGGAAGCAGCGTGCCCGGGACCGTCAAGGATGGAAGGCAGCTATAGCTCAGGCTCAGATCCTCCATGGATCGCTGGCTTGATAAGTAAGTAAGTAAGTAAGTAAGTAATCTCCAAATGGCACCACGAGGAGGTGGGGATAGGACTTACTAACAGTGCCGCAAGATGTTCGACTGCGGTGGCTCTTCTCGCTTTTTAGCAGGCCAGCATCCGTCGGATAGATGCTACCCCTACGAGGCCTTTGTCAGTCCTTTGCCATCCGTACCTAGATACTAAAAACGACTAATTACCTCTTCAGTTATTTATGTTTGGCAATCACTTAATACACGCATTCTAACTGACACAGCGTACAAATTCGTGTTAATCTGTAACACGCAGATTATCAATGATCTCGTACGAGGCGATATTGGCGACAATTTCATTAGCGAAGACCAATAAGCATCAACAACTAAACAGACAAATAAAAATGAATAAATACACGAGTGTTTACCCTCGTCTCGAATAGCTTACAAACATATGTATCTGATAGCATGTGAAGACCATTTGACCTACGCCAACCATACATTCCAACCTATCACTTCGGAGCGACATTCCCCAAACTCAGATTCATCAAGATCAACAACACCATTATCATCGCCGTCATCATGAATTCATTAAGTAAACATTTATCTTTCATCTAAGTACTTAGAAAAATATTTAACTCAAATCGCGCACCGGATGAATACAGTGTATGTACGTAGACGTACATGCTTCCCATGAAGTTTCGTGTGTGTTCTTCCCCTTATTCCAACAAGATCAGATCTTGTATCGACGGAGCAGCTGCCTGCGTAAGATGGTAGCCCTTTAACAATCCCAACGGCTAGACTTAACGTCACCGTACATGGCCTTTGGTTTTGTCCTACCACATTCCCGAGTATCTTTATTTGTTTTTCAATTTCAAACATTGACTAGTATCTTATCGGATTCAATGATCCATCCCTGGATCGATGACTTTCACCTTCATCGTTTGTCAATTCCCCTATGTACATACATACCATCAGATCTGGTCCCATCCTCTTTGCTTGCTTAAACTACCAAATCAGCAATGATTCCTTAGAACTGTTCCAGATAATGAAACAAATCCGAATCTTCCCGTTAATTAATTGCCTAATCACAGTTCCCATTTGACGAGGCAAACGTAGCTAAAACGTCCGTTTTAAGAACCTACAAATAGCTTAACAGCGAAATCAGCGAAAAAACAAACTAAAGCGGATCATTGCAAGATCCCCGATGATAAATGGAACCTTTTAAGAATCTAGGGCAAGCAATAGCAAACGGGAATCGTACTACTCGCATCTAGTGAAATGAATCAGTCGCTGAGTAAATAGAAGTTTTGCGATAAATCTGATGGTGTTTACTTAGAAGGTTCTCAGATTGATGATGACACGTTTCCCCGGTGGTGTTAGGTTAGGTTAATTCAACAAGTTTGCCATGTGTGCCAAAGGATTGGGAGTAGAAGATATAGATAAGGTTACTAAATGCTTGAGCAACAAATCGAGCTATTGCGTAGAGTATTATGGGTTGGGAGTAATCTGATGAGTTGTCCTGCCCAGTCGTATGACGTTGTCTTCATACTTGTTTGCGAACATCTGCTTGAGCATAGTTTGGGTTGTGTGACTAATGTGGTTAATCCCGGGCAGATAAGAACTTTGGAACGGATGGCTGTTTGATTGGGATTTCAGGGAATTGTAGCTGACATTTGCAATTTAGAATAGACGTATCTAATCTGTGATTGCGAATAGATAGTGTCAAGTTTTGAAAGAATGCGGATACGAGTATTTGAGGACTACAGATAGTGGTTGCAGTGTCTAACTTAAGGATTTACTGTCCACATTTAAAAAGACAAAGTAGACAGTAAGGAGTGACCTGGAGAAAAGCAAATGGCAAAACAGGAAACGTGGCTGCCGGTTGGTCCTACTTTAGTTTTTTATTAATTGCCACTGACGACAATATTCACAGTAGCAACCAATAGCATCGCCGTCTTAAGTTAGGTTAGGATGTAGAGGTTGGCATACGCCACACGTAGGCCGAAACCGGCCCATTGTGATACCAGATGGATCATATTACCTAGATCCGCCTCCGGAAAACCAATCAGTACTACTGATGAAGCGATGGATTTGAGCAATTTTTTTTTATCTGCGAGCTCACTTAAGTTATCGTAAAAGGGTGCGCTGAGGTACATAGATCCTCGTGCGATTCACAAAAGAGGTGGTGAATTGATTCCTCTTCCTCCTCATCCATGCAGCCGCGGCAGAAGTCATTGGCAGGTAGCCCTAGTTTGTCGGTATGCTTTCTAATGGTACAATGACCTGTAATGACACCCATTAAGGTGCTTAAGGTTTCCATTTTTGCTACCCCAAGGTCCCTGCTCCGTCCTAACTTCAGTTTAGGCCAGATTTGTTTAGTGATAAAACTGATGTTACTTTTGTTCCATTGAAGGTTGGTAGCCTCTATAGTTCGAAATTTTATCATGTGATTTACCGAGCTTATTGGTGTTTTTTAAATTCCCGAGGGTTGAAAGACTGACTGTGCTTGGCCCTAACCTTGCGAGTTCATTGGCTGCGCAGTTTCCTGGAATATTGAACTGTTCAGCCATCTCGTCTAGAGATAGGCGGCAGTTGAGAGATGTCTTTGATTTGTAGATACCGCTGCCAGGGATCTTATCGCAGATTGGCTATTCGTGCAAATGATAATATCCTTAACGGATATTAAGCAAGGACCTCCGTTATCACTGTTGTTTCCGCTTGCCACACAATGCAGTGGTTCGGGAGTCTAAATGATAGGTTGAGATTAAGCTCGTTGGAGAAGACTCCACTACCTACACCCGTCTCCATCTTGGAGCCATCGGTATAGAGGGATATCGAGTCCGTCGGTATGACTTTTCCTTCAAACCATTCCTCCCGGGATGGAAAGATAACTTCGAAGTTCTTAGTGAACACGTTTTGCGGGATTGTGTAATCCGTGTCCAATGCTAGTATGGCCTTTGTGTAATGTGGGCCAATTTCCTATGCCCCTAATCCGTAGGGCTGCGTAGGCAGCAACTTGTTTGCTGAGGAGGTCCATTGGTGGGAGATGTAGTAGAATGTTTAGGGCTTCCGTGGGGGTCAATCTAATCGCACCACTTATGCAAACGTTTGCCTATCCTTGCAATTTCCCCAGGAAGTTTGGATAGACTACCTCGTCCAGAGCGTCCACTACGATGCCGTAAAGAAGGATAGGTCTTATGACCGCTGTATAGAGCGAGTGCATAATGCTGGGTTGGAGACCCCATTTTTTGCCCACCACTTTCTTTCAGCTGTAAAGGGCAGTCGTTTCTTACTTGACACGATCAAGAATGTTGGGTTTCCAATTTAGTTTCCTGTCAAGGATTAGGCCGAGGTATTTGGCCCGATCTTTGAATTAATTGGGTTCCACCCAGCCTCGGTTGAAGGCCGGAATTTTATATTAGTAAATAGTACTAGATCAGCCTTCTTGGGGTTCATCCCAAGTCCACAGTTCTTCGTCCAGTTTACTACTGTTTGTAATGCTCCCTGCATTAAGTCACTTAGAGTGCTGGGAAACTTTCCTGAGGCGGCTATAGCAATATCTTCCGCATAGGCGGTCACAGCGTACCCTTTCTGTTCGAGCAAAAGCATCGCCGTCTTACTAGGAATATGATCATTAACTCACAAAACTGCTGCCTTGAATTAAAACGCTTCACCCTAGAAAAATACTGAAAAAAGAAAATGATTGGCAAACACTGCAGCACTGATGCAAATAGCGAAGCAGCACTTTATTCACTAAATAGAGCGAACATATCCTTGTAGCCATCTTTGACATTAGGAGGCTTTTAATATCATCGAACCGCGGTCGGTCATTTGGGCGTTAACTTATCTAAGAGTGACTGATTCTTACGGAGCCTTGATGGACTAGTTAGGGTTACCTGCTTTCATTTTGGATCAAAAGGTCAGTCAACTGCAATAGAAATACTAGGCCACATATGGGGTGATATGGTTATAACCGGTCCAGACCAATCCATTAGAGCTCTAACTAATATCCATTCAAAGCGTTTTGTTCAGGTTTTTCAAATTGGCTGCAGAGCTGGTACTGATTGATCGGCTTGTACTTGATGGTAATATACTGGTGTTCTTGGTTTAAGCCTTAAACAACAATCTTCGTGTCCTGGAAGTGAATTCTTGTGCAACTCATGAATACTGCAGAAAGGAATATGACGAAAATATGGACTCTAGTCATAGGTAACCTCTTAGAGCAAGCTTGAAGCTCGGTCTCTCTGTACACAGGCCGACCACTTTTTTTTTTTTCATACATATGTGGGGCGATCTATTGTGCCTGAGGCCGATCACTTAGACAATAGGCAACGAATAATCTGCTTCACCCAACCTCATGACCATCTTTCCGTAAAGTCTGAGCGCAGGGTTGAGAAAAAACGGAAGAATGGGAGGACCTAAAATGGATTTAGAAACCTTTTTAAAAGAATTCAACGCCAAAATCTCCTTCAGAATAATAAGTCCCTGCAATAACTGGCGACAAGTGCTAAGTCTCCATTATAAATGTCATTACAGCACAAAGTATGCAGACAATTTTTGAAAATGCTGATAGTAAGGAAAAGAAATAATATAGGTTCGACCTAATAAGAAGCAGAAAAGTGAACGCGAATCAAGTGGGGCCCTTTTTACTTATTGACGCCACTAATGAATAAAAGCGGAGAGGAAGCGAGCTAACAGAGTAAAGCAAACATCGCAAACGGCCAGCCTCGAGCTCTGTTCCTGCTCAATCCAAGTTGACACACTGGAAAGCTGCCTGACACAAGCCTTATTCGATACAGACGGATACAAAGCTGACGATCCCTGCAAACGATTAAATGACTTGCTAGTCTGCATCTGGAATGTGAGGTCCCTTAACAGACCGGGTGCAGGCAATCTATTGGAGCAATCCCTCAACTGCTATAAAGCAGATATGTATAATCGCACTCCAAGAAGTGCGATGGGATGCACCCGGTAAAAGGAGGATGAAATACTGTGACACCTACTACGGGAATTGCTGCAAGGAGAACGGAAGTCTTAAGCTTTTGGGATGTAAGCGAACGCTTGATATGCGCTCACGCCCCAACCGACGATCGACTCAAAGACGACTTCTATGATCCCCTAGACAGAACTTATGCCCAATGTGCCAGCTACAATATAAAAATAGTACTAGGAGATATTAATTCGAAACAGAAAATATAACCCACACGACGTCACTTCGGAAAACGGGCATCGGCTGCTTGACTTCTTGGCGGGGCGTAATCTCCTTCTAGCTAGCACACAGGGGATCACCTGATCAGTCGACCATCAATCAGATTGATCACGTGGCGATCGACGCCAGAAACTCCTACAGCATCCTAGAAGTGAGAACCTACCGAGGAGCCAACATCAACTCAGATCACTACCTCGTTGTAGCCAAGGTATGAATGAAGATATCAAGGATGCCACGAAGTCGAGCTGGAAAATTAAAGTTTAACGTCGAATAGCTACAATTGCAGAAGACCGGTAGGATCTTTGCCGATCGAGTTTCCCTCAACCTCTCGCAGATTCCGATGACACCGGCACAATCCAGAGAACAGTGGGAGCATTGCCAGCACGCCATCAGAGACGCTGCCTCTGATGTGTTGGGTTTGAAGCCACCCCCAAATAGAAACCCCTGGTTTGATCAGCAATGCGGACAAGCCCATGTAGGAAAGCAAAACGCCTACAAATCCATGCTACATAGACGAACAAGAGCCGCTCGTAACCATTACGAGCAGAAAAGAAGAGAGGAAGACACGCTTTTAAGAAAGAAAGAAAGACAGCATGAAAAGCAAGAAATCGTGGAGATAGAGGGATGTTACCGCAGGAATAACGCTTACGAAAAAAAACTAACATGCCAGGGCTATAAAGTCAAAGCAGAAGCCTGTAGGGATGAAGACGGACAACTAGTAGTAGAGTCACAGTCGGTACTGAGAATTAGAAGGAGCACTTCTATAGACGGTTTAACGGCGATGAAAGGTCTAATTCCGTCCACCCTACACCAGCTCATCTGTAAAATATGGTCGGAGGAAATCATGCCCGACAAATGGAATTTCAGCATTGTTCGCCCAGTCTACAAGAAAGGAGACCTCTATAAAAGCGCCAAATACAAAATCTTCTTTGCCGTACTGTGTGAACGCCGAAACACTTTGTGGATAATCTGATAGGTCTTATCAGTGTGGTTTCAGGCCCCCATCACCTTGTCTCGTTTTAATATGGCGGGAGCAATGTCTGGTTTTAATCTCACCGCCAAACTCGTCAGATTATGCAGGAGGACAATGGAGAATTCTCACTGCTCCATTAAGGTCAATAGCGAATTAACCGAGACCGTTGATGTTAAAAAAGGATTTAGAAAACAATCCGTGCTTGAAAAGATCAGACAAGACTCACTGGCTAGTCTGCAAGTCTGCGCAACCGCTTGTGTACGCGGGTGACATTGACGTAGTTGAACGAACACAGTGGGACGTCAACGAAGCGTTCGAAAGTATTGATGCAGAAGAGGCTAAAATTAGATCTACGGATCTAATGTTTTTAGGGTTCCGAACCCAAAGGGTAAAACGGGGCCCTATTACTAGACTTCGCTGTCCGTCCGTCTGTCAGTAGGCTGTATCTCATGAACCGTAATAGCTAGACAGTGGAAATTTTTACAGATGATGTACTTCTGTAGCCACTATGACAACAAATAATAAAAACAGAGTAAAATAACAGAACAAAACAACAGCTCCCATTCAGCAGACATGATTTTCATTATTCCCTTGATCACATACTGACATGAGGTTAGTCGACAATATCCCACAACCAATAGCAAACTTCCGAGCTTTGATCCCTATTGTGTCTTTGTTGTATTAATCTTAGCCGCAACCTCTTTTCTATAATTATTGTTATTCACCTTTTCACCTCCTTGCTGTCAAGTACGACAATTGATTTGAATTCAATGGACACTTTGATGATCAACTAACTCATCATGAAGGTTTTAATGTGATGCGGTAGCATACAACGTCTCATTAATTTTTTATATACAGATGGTACGGAATCCTTCGTGCGCGAGTCCGACTCGCATTTGGGAGGTTTTTTATAGTTCGCATAGGTTCAAGGGTCATACTCTTATGATGTTTGTCACACAACCTGGACGGAGTGCAGATGGTTTGGGTCGTAGATGGTCGTTCCTTACTCTCCAGGGGTGGTTGTATTAGATAGGAGGAGAGGAACTCGACTGGATTTTCACGTTGATTGTAGTTCCCAGCAAATATTTCATGCCATTATAATGTTATATTAGAACTGCACACACAGAGTATGAATTTGAAGCGACCATATGCTGTGAATGTTGTGCCTTCATCAGTATTTTTGATCACTTCGCATTTACAACCATTGCACTGCGGCCACCCCCATATAGAGCGAATGGATAACTTCAAGTCCAACCTCGAGGGACAACGCAACAGAGGACGACCGAATCTAAGGTGGCGCACACAGGTGGAAACAGGCTTGTTGGTTGAGGCGCAGGTTCACACCGGACTGTAGCGTCATCTTTAGTTTAGTTTTTTGTTAACAGATTCTCGGAAGTTAATTGCCACACCTCGTATTCGAAGATCAGTTTTTAATCGACCCATTGACATTCAAGACGTATGTGTACGTATATATGTACATCCAAATTATTCTCACTGTCGTCATCTAGCTCCATAACCTTCTTATGATGAATGGTTGATCCCCAAGAGCGCTGGAGTATTATTCGTTGTTGTGCTACACACTTTATTGCATCTAATGCCCCCATGCGAAATATTTGGGAATTTCGACTTCCTAATTTGGCTGTGAGTTGTCCGTCGTGATTTGTCAATACTCACCTACCCCGAAATGGTAATCAAAAACCGCGACTATGACTGGTGACAAATGACTCGGGCAACTACATACATTTCAGAATAATTCCTCTGCAAGATTTTCAGCTATTTCCTGACTACTGAGTAATATCTGACGGGTATTGCACAATGCCCCAATATTGCTCATCCACTGGATTTCATTTAAAAGTATGAAAGTACTGCAACTGACTTGAGTGACCTTGACGATATCTACCCACCGAAATTCAGATAAAACCACAACATTCCCGATAAGATATCTGAATTCCAAATTAACAAAAGTACACATCGAAAGACTCACTTCTTATTCTTTTATCTTCTTCAGCTCCTTCATAGGTAGTATGTTCATAAGTGTGATATATCGAATCTACATATGTTTGTTCTTCGAATTTTGTCTCCTGAGCTGACATGAGTGATAGACCTGGAAGAGGGTTATCGAAATCATGTGTCTTACTTAAGGGCTTCACGCAACCGCTGCCGGTCAGCAATCACTCGATGTAATTCAAAATTCTGTCCACGTTTAATCGTAGATAAAGAAAAACCAAAAAAGAACTGGAAAACCTAACCCAATAGAGCCTCATGAATGCCTGGCGAATTCTTTATTGCCAATAGGACAGTTATGATCGTGTCGTCCAGGGGATTACTCAGAGTATTAATCGTACGATCGGGCGATTTGACTTGTCATTCAAATGTTTTCTGTTTTCAGACTGTCGATCAAAATCTAACGGAGGAATACATTTCACAAAACACAAAAAGCACTTGAGATAGTAATAGATAACGCCTCGATGAGGCGCGTTCAAGCCCATGCGTGACGTTAACGACGTGTACCCGATAGATAACATGCGATGGAATGTATCTAAATCAACATACAACAATCGGACGATATTCAAATCGTTCAGGGTGGGGGCAGGAATGAGAAATAAAAAAAAAATTAATTTACAACAAAAGCTCGTAACATAATACTTTCATTGAAATTTCAAAAGAACACATTTCACAATTGGCCAATCCCATTTTGTAAATATCTAACCCAAGATAGGCGACCAATTCCAATGACGACAGCGACGACGACGACTTATGGTGCTGAATGCTTGCGATAGATACCGAATAGTCATACGAGTATTTAGATACGTGTAGACACCTCACAGTTTCGTACGTCAACATGTACATATGCGATACAAATGATTGCTGATAATAGCGAAAACGGTTTGTGAAACCGAGCTGAAATACGGCATGAACTATTCATAGGACGATTAGGACGAGTTCCTAATCGTGCCCATTGTGTACACCATTAGTATGTATTCTTTTTTCTTTTATGTCCTCCTCATGTAGTCAAACTTTCCACTCCCACTGTACTGCATCGTCACCGCTAATCGCTGCGCCGGCTCTCTGTATCAACCATAGTAATTCCCACCTCTAATGCTATCGATCGCACTATTTGCGTTTAGGTATTTATCCGCATTGTCTTGTACGTAAGTATGCATACACAGGGGAGAGTTCCAAAATGGCCTGGCATATAAACGACTCGAATTATGCAACCCATCAAAGGCAGAGCGGCTAACGAGCCAACCTAGGCGCATATGTGCTCGTCTATACGCGACATATTTGTGACGAGGGCGCGTGCGTTTAGCATGTTTTATGCTTTTATAGCTTATGGATTGTAGCTTTGTCTTTGGCTGTGTCGGCTTGAATGTCTTCAAGCGACCAAAAACGGACATAAAAAAGATGAAAAGCCGAATTGATGCCATTGAAACCTGACAATATGTGATTGACTTAGCGCAGCGCGTACATGTGGAGTTCCTTATTTTGTGTTACTCTCTTTGTTTACTGGACGTGCCTAACCATTCAAACATTCCAAAGTCGTAGATTTTTTATGATTTGCTTATTTGAAATAAAGTTACGAGGCAATTCGTGACACTTGGTACGATTTAGGACTTTGGTCATATCCAGTCTGTTCATAACAGCTTCTTGATCATTATACCAACCCAGTAGCTATAGAGAGGTAGGCCATCCTGTTCCACAATGCACTGAATAATGCATATTATCCGGAGCATTGGAAAACGGCGGTGGTCCAACCAATCCCTAAGAGGGGCAAAGACTCCTCTAATCCGGCAAATCTCCGGTCGATAAGTCTCCTTCCGAGTATCAGCAAGGTCTTCGAGAAGGTAATCCATAGAGCCCTGTCCAAATGGGCTGAGGACAAAAATATCATTCCGGATAACCAATTCGGTTTCAGGGCGGGGCATGATACTATACATGCCGCGTCGAAACTCGTCTCGGATAGCCAATGGAATAAATGCAAGAACCAATGCACGAGTGCCTGCCTGGTTGACTTGGAAAAAGCCTTCGACACCGTATGGTTAGAAGGACTCTACTACAAGCTCAAGCGGTTGGGCATAAGTAAATCATTGCTATACAGTGGTGTTCTTATAAATAGCACACCCTTATTCAAATGTGTATTTGCTTGCAATGCACACTGTACTTACAAGCTGCACAGGAGTAAAGCCATAATATCCCAAGGTACTCTCGTTATGAAAATGAAAACATACTACAAGGAAGATCCCATTAGGTTTTCCTGGTTTTGCAATCGTTAGAGCTAGTGATCATTGCAAATTGGGTGTTCATTTAAATAGCACATATCATGGTGTGTCGGAAAAAAAAAGTGATTCAGTGATTTAAGTGAGGTTAGTTTGAATCATTTTAAGGATAGCCATAATTACACTCATTTCTTACACAAATAGGAGTATTCAAAAGGGGCAGAGGAAAGCGTTGCACGGAGGAAAGGAGGCAAATAGTCGGTACCATGATACAGGATGGAAAGACTATTTCAGAGATGGCAAGGACATTAAGGTGCTCTAGGAAGCTTGTTCAAAATGAGGCTTGGACCTTAACAAAAGGGGATGAAGATGCCCTTGGTCGTTTCGAGAGGAAAATTCTACGCACCATCTACGGTCCCATTTATTCAAACTGAGTATGGAGGAGAAGATTTAACGAAGAACTGTATGGGTTGTACAGCGACATCGGCCTGGTACGACGTCTACGGATACAGCGTCTAAGGTGGCTAGGCCATGTAGAGTGCATGGAAAATACAGCTCCGACCCGAAGAGAATTCGAATCCACCCCGGAAGGAAGGCGCCGCAGAGGACGGCCGCATCTACGGTGGCGCACGCAGGTGGAAGGGGACCTTAACCAACTGAGCGTGCGACGCTGGTTCACCACGGACTGTAGCGCCACCTAAAATGTAAATAAGTGTCTTGCGAATAGATACTTATTTGATGGCGTTACAGCCCGTGAAAGATCACAGCCAAGCTTCTCTCATTCAGCCATGTTGTGTGTGATTTATTTTTTCACACAGGAACTGAAAGGGACCTAAAGTTTAAAGCCGATTCCGAACGGCGTGAGTGGAGAAGCTTTTTCAAGGCATGTTATACTGTTTTACTACGGTGGCCAGTTTCCCGCCGAGAAGGACACGCCGGAAATAAACATTCGATGTCATTGATGTTATCGAGATCCGAACTTGCTCATCGTGCGCCAGAGTCCAACATAATAACCACTGTAGGATGACGGTTATGCGAAGGGCTAACAACACAAGTCGGAGGGCCCGCAACACAGCTGTTGTGAATGAGAAGTGATCAAACATACTGGTGAAGGCATAACATTCACAGTATATGGTCACTTTAAATTCATACTCTGTGTGTGCAATTCTAATATAGCACCCTAGTGCATGGAAAAATTGCTGAGAACTACAACCAACGTGACAATTCGGTCGGTTCCTCTCGTATCATATCTAGGACAACCACCCCTGGAAAGTAGTGAACGAACATCTACGACCCAAACCACTGTACTCCGTTCAGGTCGTGTAATAGACATTATAAAAGTATAAACTCTTGAACCTATCCGAAATGTAAATAAAAAAACAATGTAAAAAAAAGACTTGTTACGAATGACAATATGGCCTCAGATACAAGGACGGATACCCAACGACGCCATAGAAAGAAAAAGGACGACGACTTGCGAGTATGTTCAGGAATGTGAGAACTTTCTACACTTCTGGCGCTACTCATCAACTAGAAAAGACAGTCAAGCAATATAAGGCGGATATTACTGCGATCCAGGAAATACGCTGGATAGGACAAGGAAGGGTAAGGAAAAATGAGTGCGACATTTAATCAAAAAAAAAAAAAAAGGCTAAGATCGAAGGTCATCGGTTTTAAGCCAATAAGCGATCGCCTAGTTGTGATCCGCTTCGAAGGCAGATTTTACAACATCAGTCTCATCTGTGCACACGCTCCTACCTACGAGATTTAAGAGCCCGTCAAAGAGGATTTCTACGACCTCTTGGAGGACGCCTACCGAGCTTGCCCAGAGTACGACATCAAAATCGTACTCGGGGAATTCAACGCCAAAATCGGGAAAGAGAACTATGGCGGAGTTGTCGGAAAGCACAGGCTCCACGATACGACAATAGAGAACGGCTTCCGACTCATGGACTTTGCGGCAACTCGTAATACGGTAATAAATAGCACAAGATTTTCTCACAAGAAGATCCGCACGGCAACCTGGCGATCTCCAGATGGCCTGGATGTTAGAATGTTTAGAAGGGCAAATGTCGACTCTGACCATTTCCTACTGGCAGCAAGACTCAGAACCCGACTTTCCAATGTTAGAAAGCTACATCAGCCCACCAAGAGGAGGTTCAACATTGAAAGCCTGACCACGTTAGAGACCACAAGTGACTACAGAGAGCAACTGAAAGAATGACTTGCAAGTATGCCTGCACTATAGCTACTATAGCTCTTGATACCTTTATGTCCTGGCACCCACCAAAGTTTAACATTGTTCCTTTTGGCGAGATCTTGTAGGGCGTCATGGCATTCTTTGACGGTTTTTGAGTTTGTGCTGTATGAACCCAGCGCTGCTTGGCTATCAGAGAGCATGTTGATGGTTACTCCTCTAATGTCAGTCTCAAGATTTAGATTTACGCATGTTAGGATGGCATGCAGCTCTGCTTGAAAGGTGCTGGGACTCATTCCCAGGGCCTTCGAGATCTTGCGATTTGGTCCAAAGATGCCGGCGCCAACGCCAGAAGTCATCTTGGAGCCATTCGTGTAACACCTAAGGCCTTTGACATTTAGGAGGGGATCACTGTTTTCCCATGCTGAGCGATTTTGGATCAATATCTCAAATCTCTTGTCAAAGGTGAAGGTGTGTGGCAATGTGTCCGAGACCGTGGTATTCATATCCAGCTCGGAAAGGTGTTGTAATATGGACATGTGACCTTCGGGTCTACATGGCATATTTGTTCCCGAGCGGAGAATTCTGATTGCACTGCGTAATGCCACCTTTTTGATAAAAAGGTGCAGTGAAGTGAGTCGAGTACAAGATCCTCTCTGCCGTACTGTGTAAGTACCTGAAACCGTTCGTGGACAATCTGATAGGTTCCTACCAGTGTGGTTTCAGGCCAGGAAAATCCACCATAGACCAAATATTTACACTACGGCAGATCTTGGAGAAGACCCATGAATTCCAGGTCGACACGCACCATCTTTTCGTCGACTTTAAGGCCGTGTATGACAGTGTTTATAGAGACGAGCTATACAGAGCCATGTCATGTTTTAACATTCCTGCCAAACTCGTCAGACTGTGCAGGATGACTATGGAGAACTCTCGCTGCTCCATTAAGGTCGGAGGTGAACTAACCGACCCATTTGATGTTAAAAAGGGTGACGCACTGTCATGTGATTTCTTCAACATTATTCTTGAAAAGATCGTGCGGGACTCTGCGGCCAATACAAGAGGTATGGTCTACTTCAAGCCCAAACAATTGCCAAACAGATGACATTGACGTTATTGGACGAACAAAGCGAGACGTCAATGAGGCGTTCGCAAGCACTGAAGCAGAAGCGGCGAACGTGGGTCTAAGGGTAAATGGGGACAAGACCAAATATATGCTGTCATCCAAGAAAGACGCACAACACCGACGTCTTGGTCAGAACGTCACCTTCGGCAGCTATATTCCTGAAGTAGTCAAGAACTTCGTCTACCTTGGCTCGATAGTGACAAGCAGCAACGACACCAGCGCTGAGATAAAACGGAGAATAACTCTTGCCAATCGCTGCTTCTTCGGGCTCAAGAGGCAATTGAGTAGTAGAGCCCTCTCTCGAAAAACTAAGGTTTCCCTCTACAAAACCTTAATCATCCCGGTCCTCCTCTACGGCGCTGAGGCTTGGACGTTATCAAAAGCGGATGAAGAGGCTCTTGGACGTTTCGAGAGGAAAATTCTGCGTGCAATCTTTGGTCCCGTTTGTGTAAACGGAGAATGGAGGAGGAGATTCAACCAAGAACTGTACGGGCTGTACAGCGACATCGGCCTGGTTAGACGTCTTCGAATCCAACGTCTAAGATGGCTAGGCCATATAGAGCGAACGGACATCAACGCTCCGGCCCGAAAAGTCTTCGACTCCAACCCCGATGGACGACGCAGCAGAGGACGACCGCATTTAAGGTGGCGCGTACAGGTGGAAGGGGACCTCAACCAACTGGGCGTGCGGCACTGGAAGCGGCTGGCCAAAGATCGGGCCGGCTGGAGAGGCTTGTTGGTTGAGGCCCTGGTTCACCTCGAACTGTAGCGCCATCAAAGAAGAAGAAGAAGTGATTCGAATGAGTGCTTCTTATGCTGCCGTGGGGCAGGTTGGCATAGCGCCTGTAATGCCGAGACACGCTAGTCTCTGGAGGCGTTAAAGCTTAACAATTGTAGTTTTTTGCTCAAAGTTTTTTGGACTACCTTAGGTTTAAGTCCCCAGGTTTTACCGTAGGTGCGGTGACAGGCCCACATGACATAAGTCGCTTTCATGAGTTTAGTTTTCATATTGCAGTTCCACTTGAGTCTGCGGTCTAGGTCAATAGCTAGATAGTTTACTTCCTCTGAAAATCCTATGCTTGTGCCATTTAGAAGGATTGAGCAGGGCTGTAACGTTCTCCTCTTTGTAAATGGGACTAAGATTGTCTTATTTGGGTTAATCGATAAACACTCTCTGCCACACCAGACAGAGATAAGTTGGAGCGCAAGCTACATGCGCTCACAGGCAGTGATTTCGCACTTGCCCGAAACAATGACTACTAGGTCATCAGCATATCCGATGGCCTTGTAGCCCCGTGTGGTTAGCTTGCGTAGTAGATCATCGATGACTATCGACCAATGCGGTGGCGAAAGGACTCCCCCTTGTAGGTCACTGAGACCTCTCCGCATATGGCTGATATGATACGGCTATGTAGCTGGATGGTCCACACCCCTGCAGGATGGTGCAGTGATGATCGAATCATAGCCAGTATTATCGAAGGCTCCTTCTATATCGAGGAAGGCGCAAATTGCTGTTCTCAATATGGGTCTGGTTGGGATGTAGAGGTGTCTGATTCTCCAAGATACCTCTAATATGGAGCTCTATCAGTTTCTCCATTGTTTTTTTTTAGAAAGAAAGGAGTCAAACTGATAGGGCGATAGGATTTAGGTTGCTAACTTGGTTTCCCAATCTTGGGGATGAAGACAAGATTGACCTCTCTCCAGATGTGGGGTATGTATCCCAGGTTGAAGCAAGACCTAAAAAGAACTATCAGTGGTGATAGAATTGTATTCAAGCCTTTCTCTAAGATCGCAGGAAAGACACTGTCTTTGCCTGTAGCCTTGTAGGGTTTGAGTGAACCAATTGCCCATTTAACCCCATCAGATGTGAGAGTCTGCCAGAGAGGCTATTTGTTCTACTCTCGATGTTATTTGTGACATTCGTTTATCCGTTAGAGGACATCGAGTGAGGAGTAGAACCAGCAAAGTGCACCTCGAGCAGAGTCTCCAGGGTTTCCCTGCGATTGACGGCAAAGGTGCGGTCTGATTAAAGACGCTTACAGCTGCGAAAAAAGAATACAACACGGAGTTCCACAGGGCTCCTAACTGAGCCCAACACTATTTGTCGTGTACACAATTGAACAGCTTACGGAGACGATACAGGCTTAGTTGTTCGCCATAGATCTCTAAACGTGGCCACAAAAATCATGCACGAGGAATTTAACGAAGCAGTAAAAGGGCTCACAATTAACGCAGGCAATACAGAGATGATGTACATGTGATGACAGACATGCAGATTAATGCTTGTCCAATTCCACAAACGAATGCGACAATAGAGTGCCATCAGCCACAATCATGATACAAGAAGTCGAAGATATGCTTTTAAACCTACTTTCGCACTAAGCTTATCAAAGAGTTCCTGTTTAGGCCACAGCTAAATCTAAACGACAATAAACTCCCACATCACCAACAATTATAGAGAACCTGACAAAACAAATTTAAATTGAAAGTCCCCGCTAAAGGAGTTGACAAACCAAAGAATTCCAACGTCTTCTAATCTCAAGCCTCAAGCGCATGGCCAAAGGCTCAAGAGCTCGTGCAGGAATTAATAAGACACAAACAAACAACCAAGCAAAAAAGGTAAACGCAAGAAGAGAAACAAAAAAACGAAGTAAGATCCATCGAGCAATCGAGTAACAATCTAACCATACAACATGCCTGCCATACCTACCCTACTTTCACTCGATTCAGCTGTCCGATTTCTTCGATTCCATTTTTCGCCATTTTTGATTCATATATGTATGTTTTGCGCGCTTGCATCTTATAGATATAAGATAGTATGGTGACGAAAAGAAGGAGAACACGCGTATACTATAGTACCTAGGCGTGGACGCATACCGAATGCCCTCTAATCGAATGCACGATTACACTCACTTCAAAATTCAATTAGGTGCAGGCAGATGGTGGATGCCTCGTGGAATCTCTGGAATCATCTATAAAAGAAGAGACGAGTGAAACCTGAAAGGAGCTGGCCGAGGAAAAAGAGAGAGAGAGGTAGAGAGAGGATAAAACATGTACAATTTTATAGCAGGATCAATACAGTAGCCGTCATGCGACATAACCATCTGTACACACACCCCCGCCGCTCGTACTAAACGTAGGTTCAAGGCAGACTTATAGTGGAGACACACTGCTGGTATTGATACCATGGTATAGCAATACTACGTTCTATACCACATGTCTGTCACCCCAATACCACGTTCAAAGCTAGTATACCACGAAACATAGCTGGTATTAAAATTCGTAAATTTTTGCTGGTATACCATCAACTTACTGAGTGCAGCGCCACTTTTTCTCTATTGGCGAATCCCTGAAGCTCCTTTGACAATTCAAACCAAGTAAACAGACCAAACACTGCGAAATATTTTCTTCCTCTACGTCCACATTTGCACGTACACATCGACAATACAAACGTCAAAGGATACTGCATAATGCGTATACTACGAAATGCTGTCTGTCAGGGTATATGGTATTCACTATACCATGGTATTGATACCATGGTATCAATACTAGCAGTGTGTCTCCACTATTAGAAAACACACTAAGCACAAGCGAGAGGCGGGAGATCCTTTTTGCCAACGAGACTGTATACCGTGTACCTAAAAAGTCGTATTTGAGCGGCAACTACCTATCTGTAGCTATCTGCACTGCATCTCGGCAAGGCGAAAAAGAAAGCTCACAAATTCCAGCACCCGCCATCGTCAAGATCGAGATGTACAAGCGACAGAGGCTGGATGATCGTCGTCATCATGATGACGACGCTTGCCACAGCGATCACGATGATGATGATGTTGATGGTTGCCCAATCGGCCACGGTCCGGGCGGCATGGTGATTCGGTGTCGCTGTTGAATGCTTCGCTTGAAAATTCCTCAAGAAGACTAAAGCAAAATCAAAGAAAAAAACAAACTGCTGCTTTTCAGATTGTTATTTTGATGGTGGAGCTCCAGTTTGTTTTTTTTTTTTGCTCCTCCTCTTGGCAGGCATCGCCTCACCACTCGCTGGACTCCGAGAGATGGAATTTCACGTCAATGCTGTTGTAATTTTCTACCTCTGACCATGCCACTATGCAATACAATAACAATAAATTCTTGTGTTCTCTTAACATTTGGTTTTTTGGTCCTTCTTCATTTTGTTTTTGATTTTGATTTTGGTTTCCTCGTACCTACATACACGTATGCACGAGCGAGCAGTTGGATCTGCAATTCGTTTGCTCCTTGTTTGTTTTTTTCATCTTTTCGCGTGTGCACGGCAAACTGGTGGTAACCTGTAATACTTGATAGTGAAGGGGAGGAAGAATTGAGACGAGAACGAGAATCAGAGGATCGAGGGCGAGAAGGAGATCCCGAAATACGATGGCCGCATGGCCTCATGGCGACTGGAGAGTGTGCTAGCCTTAAAATTCCTGGCATCGCGCTGAATTCTTTACCTTAAGCCGTGCTTTGCAATCTTTTTTTCTTTTTTTTTTTTGCCTTGCCTTGCCTTTTTGTTGAGATTCTTCTTTGGTTTTGCAGTGTATTTCAACTATCTTGTATCGCCCGGTCGCGGTCGTCATCAGCGACGGGCGACGCGGGAATTGTCGAGTATGTGCTTTTGATTGTTGAAGCGGGGATTGACGCGAGGCTGCTTCAATGGACTGCAGCTCAACATTGACAGTAGTGCTGGCTGCTGGCAGCACGATGCACGAATGGTGAGTGAATGTTGTACTTGTTTGCACGGCGAGGGAGATCGAATAAGCCAAAGAGAAGCTAAACGTGCGCGCAAAACTCTTTTGCTTAATTTATATATGTATGTATGTACCTATGTGTAGTATCTATGGCTTTGGATGTCAGTCAATTGGTCGAGAAGTTGTGCGGGCGCGAAGCGAGGGAGCGATCGGCAACCGATGGACAGTGGTGGTTAACTGGTAAGCGGTGGAGAAGAATTGGTCTTGCTATCGCTGTCGTAGAGAGTGGTCAGACGGGCCTAGTAAACACTCTGGAATGTGCCCTCCGATGAGCTGGTGTAGGTTAGTTATTATAGATTGTTTGCCGGAGTATGTTTCGGATTTGTTGTTGTTTTTTTATGTTTTTTTCATTTTCTGGTTCTCCTCTTCGGTGAGCCGCATGTTTGTATTGCACATGCTTGCATTGCACATACAATTAACTTTTTATGTAAATATTACAATGATTCGCGAACTGATCGTTGCCAGGTCCATGAAAACGTATTCTCCTTTTCAATAATGAAAGTGGAAGATTTGTTCGGGGTATTGGTTTCTCATATGTATTTATGGGTAAGCTCAAATCGAACATAAACGGGGGTGGCCGTGGTGCAGTGGTAAACATCACCGACTGTCGAGCATAAGGTCTGTAGCTCAAAGTCTGTCCATAGCCAAAACAATTTGTAAACGGACAAATTGTGCAGCACAGCTCTTGTGGATGTGAGGTAATCAAAAATACTGACGTGGGCATAGCACTCACAGTATATGTTTACTTCGAATTCATATTCAATTTGTGGCAGTTCTAGTATAACACCATATGGCAAGGAACATTTTTTGAGAACTATAACCAACGTGAAAATTCACTCGAGTACCTCTCGAACTTATCTAGGACAACCACCCCTGGAGAGTAGTGAACAAACATCTACGACCCAAACCATGTGTGCTCCGCCCAGGTTGTGTGATAAACATAATAAGAGTACAACTTTTGAATCTGTGCGACACAACAGGTTCACGTCAAAAGGTATACCAATTGGCAGTCAAAGCTACCTTCCAATTTTCCAAATGATGTCGTCATGACTAGATTTCGTAGATTTCAAAATCTGCTTATCCGGTGACATTTGAATAAACCGAAATAGAAGTAGTTCCCAAGGGCGACTCTATGTCGGTTCTCCACTGTGGTGACGTTTATTGAGTTATTCTTTGCCCCGAACCAGCAAAGATGGTCAACCGTCAACCGTTATATTTTGTCCCAGGAGATGAGCGACGGGTCGGTTTTTGCTTAACAGCATGTATTTTGTCTTATCCTCGTTAACTTTAAAACCAACTCATTTCGCCTGTTCTTCAATCGCCGTGAAGGCTTCTACAACGCCATACTGAGACCGCACAGTGATATCAATATGGTCTGCGTATCGCAACAGCTGGACGGACTACTAGAAGATAGTGCCTTGCGTGTTGACACCTACCCGTCGCACTATCTGCTTGCAAGCCTGCGGCTTGGTTATTCTTCAGTTTTTGAATAACCGTACCGACTTCTTCGACGCTGGGTGGGAGGATTAGCTTCGAAGTTTCGAAGAGCCTGAGTGCTTGTCACTAGACTCCTCGATGTCTTTGAGCTGGGAGTCCGCAAAGATTATTTTCTTTAATCGCAGCAGTTTTTCTTGCTTTCTTCTTCTAGCTCGGTACTCCTCTCGCGCTGCCCTGGATTTTCGTTGGAGAATTTGTACGCCTCGTTGGTGGCAGCCTATTTCTGCTCACACCCGCCATGTAGCCTAAGGTTGTCTTGGCTCATACAATTATTTTTTTAAAGTCCGCATAGGTTCAAGAGCTTATACTCTTATAATGTTCATCACACAACCTGAACGGAGTGCAGTGGTGTGGGTCGTAGATGCTCACTAATCTCCAGGGGTGGTTGTCATTGATAGGATTGTTGACAAGGATCTGGTTCGACCACATCGAGCCTCCTGGTTCGAGAAGAAGAAGAAAACCAAACCTCCGGTATAAAATATTGACAACTAGAAGCAGTGACCGTCAAATATGGAAGACAGCACCGGCTCAGATCCTCCATGGATACGCTGGCCTGATGAGTAAATAAATAAATAAGTGTCCAATCTAATAAAGGAGGTGCTCGACAAAAGGAAAGGTTGTAAGTTCATTCGTCCGCCTAGTAAAGATTACATTTTGTGGCATATGAAGAGGGCTTTTTAGAGTACTCTTCTTTTGTATATGGAATAGTTTCTGCTGAATTGGATTTGAAGCATCAGTGGTTGCAACAGTTCTCAAAAAAAAAAACAAAAACAAAATATCGGTCAAAAACGTATTCATTATGGAAAGTCCTTGTTTTCAAGTCCCTGAAAATCGATGCATTAGTTTGCAGGTATGGGTGGACTAAACACAAGTTTCTATTTAAAAATGCACTATTATGGCTTTATTAGTAACGTCGTTCAAGTGGCTGCCTCTGCTGGCTTCGCAGTAGCGCAATCTGTCACCCTAATTTCCCTAGACCTTGTTGATGGTTTCGGGCTGTAGTTCACGGATTGCTTGGAGGATATTGGCCTTACTTACTTACTTAGGTGGCGCTACAGTCCGTGGTGAACCTGGGCCTCAACCAACGAGCGTCTCCAGCTGGCACGGTCTTTGGCCAGCTGTTTCCAGCGCCGCACGCCCAGTTGGTTGAGGTCCCCTTCCACCTGCGTGCGCCACCGATGATGCGGCCGTCCTCTGCCGCTCCTTCCTTCCGGAGTGGATTCAAAGACTCTTCGGGTCGGAGCTGTATTTTCCATGCGCTTTACATGGCCTAGCCACCTTAGACGCTGTATCCGTAGACGTCGTACCAGGCCGATGTCGCTGTACAACCTGTACAGTTCTTCGTTATATCTTTTCCTCCATACACCGCTTGAACAAACGGGACCGTAGATAGTGCGCAGAATTTTCCTCTCGAAACGACCAAGGGCATCTTCATCCGCTTTTGTTAAGGTCCAAGCCTCTGCGCCGTAAAGGAGGACTGAGATGATCAAGGTCTTATATAGTGTCACCTTGGTTTTCCGAGAGAGGGCTCTACTTCTCAATTGCCTCTTGAGCCCAACGAAACAACGGTTGGCAAGAGTGATTTTGCGTTTTATCTCAGCGCTGGTGTTGTTGTCGCCAGTCATCAGTGAGCCAAGGTAGACGAATTCCTTGACCACTTCAAGGTTATATCCGTCCATGGTGACGTTCTGGCCAATACGTCAGTGTTGCACGTCTCTTTTAGATGAAAGCAGATATTTGGTTTGCCCCTCATTAACCTTGAAACCCATCTTAGCCGCTTCTACCTCAATGCTTACAAATGCCTCATTGACGTCTCGCTGTGTCCGTCCAATCTCGTCAAGCAATTGCGTAGACTTGAAATAAATCGTACCTCTTGTGTTGACGAGTGACTCTTGCACGATCTTTTCAAGCACGATGTTGAAAAAGTTGCATGACAGCGCGTCACCTTGCCTAAATCCTTTTTTAACATCAAAGGTCTCGGTTTGCTCATTACCGACCTTAATGGAGCAGCGAGAATTTTCCATTGTCATCCTGCACAGTCGGACGAGTTTGGCAGGGATGTTAAAACTAGACATGGCTTTGTATAGCTCATCTCTATACACGCTGTCATATGCAGCCTTGAAATCGACGAAGAGGTGGTGAGTGTCGATTTGGTCTTCTCCAAGATCTGCCGTAGCGTAAATATTTGGTCTATTGTGGATTTACCGGGCCTGAAACCACACTGATAAGAGCCGATCAGGTTATCCACAAACGGTTTCAGGCGTTCACACAATACGGCAGGGAAGATCTTATATGCAATATTAAGGAGACTTATTCCCCTATAGTTGGCGCAGTTATAGGGGTCTCCTTTCTTATGGACCGGGCAAACGATGCTCAGATTCCATTCGTCGGGCATGATTTCCTCAGACCATACCTTGCAAATGAGATGGTGCCTGCACCTTACCAGCTCATCTCCACCCGCCTTAAAAAGCTTAGCAGACATGCCGTCTGCGCCCGCGGCTTTATTGGCCTTAAGTACTAGAATTGTTTCCGGATTGTTGGCATAACATCGCTCCTTCACGGTTTCCCACAAAAAAAAAAATCGCAGCTCGGAGACGGCCAATTGACATCGCCAAGACGGCTGATAACACGATTTGGTAATTTGGTGCGCAAAAGATCGATTGGGACACGGGCTGTTTGGAATGGCGCGCTATCCTGCATGAACCAGAGATCGTCTAAAGTCATGTCTTCAGTTTCAGTAAAGAAGAATAGTCGACCGAAACGTTGTTCCCAGCCTCATTTTCCAAGAAAAATTATCCAATGATGCCACCACTCCCCAATCTGCACTAAACTGTCACTCTCTGTGGATGCATGGCTTCTGCACAATAACGTGCGGATTTTCCGAATTCTCCGGTTAACGTAGCTGCCGAGATGAAAATAAGCCCAAAATCGTCCAATCCAAGCTGATCTAAGGCCCAAACTGCGAAGCAATAACGAAGCTGATGGTCGCGCGACCATCGATATTTCCCAACGTTGTTCAAGCATAGAGCCACTCATTTCGTTCCGCGGTAGTATGATACTGACTTTCTGTCAAGATTTCGAGCGGGAAACAGCTGTCAGTGTCATAATAACCTATGATTTAAAAAACAACCATTAGATGGCCTACTCCTACATATGTACATACAGAAATCATCTTGCTCAAGATAAGCGTATCTTAGATCAAATCCGCGACTAATCTATGTCTAGATTTCGGGCTTTTAAAGGGCACATGCAGGCTCCTCGTTTATGACATCAAAGGAATTTATCTACCAACATCCATTCCGGTATTTCGATAAGAAATTCTTTTCCCCAAAGAAAAGCGTGACCAATACGATTCCTCCACTGTTTAAAAAAGAAAACATCCATTAACAGGTGTAATCGCTGGTTGATTTTCCCCAACTGATAATCACTCTCAAAACCATAGTCCCTTTCAACATCTACACATCCCAAATGCATCCAAAGCCATTTGCATCATCGTAACAACAACAAACAAAAAAAAAAAAAATAACACAAAAGACCGATCGAATGGCATTCCAATCGATCTCACTACGAGATCCCTAACCCCTACCAGAAGCAGTTCAAAATCCACACTTGATTTATTAACAACAATATATCGTATGCATTCCTTCCGCCACGCTGCATTCCAAAACCAAACGATTCCGATGCTGATGCCGATCTCCGATTCGACTCGATCGACGCACGATCAACTAATTGTTTTCCCCCTTTTGTTCGGGCTACGAATATTCATACACCTGGCAATGCTATCCCGCCGCGATCCATCGGCCAGTCAGATTCATATTCTCGGCTCAGATACTCAATAATTTTATTTTTTTTTTTCCCTCGTCTCTTGTTCTCTTGCTTTTTGTTTTTGCCTTCTATGTAAGTGTTGGTGACATTCCAATCTGTTGGACAAGTGTTAGTATGGCAGTGATTTTGTAATCGTATTGGTGGAGGGAAGCAAAGAGCAAAGCAGACTGGAGAAGAAGTAGAAGACGTCGAACGAAAAAAGGAACGTATACGAATACGAAAATGAATATGAGTATCTACGACGGGTGCTCACATTTCGATTACGATTTCTAGTTAGTTTGGTTTTCGGTGCTGAGCATTCCGCAGTGGTTAAGCTCCCGAGGAGCGTGCACGTTTACCTTCACTTCTAATTACAAACTATCTATCCTGCATTAATTCGAAATGCAACGCGCTCCGTACTACATAGATGCATTTAACGAGCACGCGGACTAAGCGAATTTGTTTCAACAAAAAAATAAGGTGGATACTTACATAGATGTATCTTGTTGTCTTTTATAAAACGCGAACGTGGCTTTGAATATCAATTCGAGAGATACGAGATACAGATCCAACAAGTTTGCATAGAAATATTCAAATTTTTCTTCTTTCGTCTCTCCGATACGTTAAAAGAAAAAAAAACAATCTGTGTATCTATCATACTAGATATTCGGATGAAAACGCGTTTTGAAAGTGAAATACTCGTATACGTAGTACCGATGAGAGAGTTTGAGCAAAACATTTTTTACAGTGTACGAAGGAATTTCGTTTGCGTTTGTTTTTGTTTTTAATCTTTAACCATCTATAGATACTGTATCTTCCTCCCCCCCACATCTCTCATCCGTAACAACGAAAACGTACACCTTACAGATTTGTGGAAAAAAAAAAATAAATAAACTCAAGAAACGATCGGTCGAATTGGATTGGATTTACCTGCTGCATGCCGCTCTCTTGCTGGAACTGCCGATCTGCACCTACTCCACTTGGTCGCTCTCTTCCTCTCATTCCGCTCCCTTCTTCTTCGCTTATTCTCGTATCTATGGATTTCGTTCGTTTTTCTGTGGTTGCCGTACATTGCTATGAAATATAATAATAGAAGATACTACTTCAAAATAATATTCAAACAAAAAATACACCAACAAAATCGACGAATTTCATATAAAATAACTGAAAGGAAAGGAAATACTTCGCGTATCTACCACTTGTGATTACGTTTGTATTGCTTTCGATCGCGATTACAACAACAAAACACACTTTTTTGAACTCATTGGAATGCAGCACAGTCAGGTCTAGAGAGGTCAAGTCGTTTTGTTGAATTTCTCGGTGAAAAAAAAAAGCAGTAATAGATACTTTGTACATACTCAACTAGTGTCTAGTGTTTTGAAAACGAATGCGGGCATCGAAAACTAATATCCAATTATTAACTCGTGCTTAAACCATACCATACCGTGCTACACGGTGATCTGCGAAAGAAAGTGTTTATTACATCCAATTGGATGAAATTGAAATATGCAATTCAGTGATCGGTGATCGTTTACGTTTTAATGCGATATTTAGCATGTCATCACACCACCAATACGAGTATCATGACCAGCATTACTATCTCGTGAATTATAATTGTTTTGTTATCGCGTGTAAATGAAGTGTAATACATGCACGACCACGACGAAATTTATATCTCACATCAACGATAAATGTATGTTGGTGATAATCAAGCACATAGGAGCGCTATAGTCGACTATACGAGCTCTATGTCTCAGCGGTGAAGCATAAAAGTGCAGTGTGTGCTGTGTGACCGTCACCCATTGGGAGTTTAATTACCAAAAAAATAAAAAAGAAGAGAAATTCATAAAAAAAAAAAAATAAATGTATCTAATTGTATAGCAATTATCGTTGCTATTTGAGAGAAAAAAAGATATAGTTCGTCTATCAATTGTATGTGTTTTGCTCTTTTTTTTTTTTTTTTTTTTTTTTTTATCAAACATTTACTTGGAGTTCCATTTCTGTACTGCATCTCTGTGGATTAACACTGGGAGTCACACATCTATGGACTAACATATGGACACAATGTGTTAGCACAGTGCGCAGGTAAAAATGCTTACTCTGGACCGATGCTACTTTAATAATGCTCTTTTTCGATTTGCGTACATATGTTTTCCAATTCGAATCTACCTTCCTTGACCTTGTGTTTGCTTTCGAAAAGTTGTTTATATTTGACTTCGAACATTCTTCTTCTTCTTAGTGGGCGCTACAGTTCGGGGTGAACCTGGGCCTCAACCAACATGCCCCTCCATCTAGCACGATCTTTCGCTAGCCTTTTCCATTGCCGCACACCCAGTTGGCTGAGGTCCTCTTCCACCTGTGTGCGCCATCTTAAGTGCGGCCGTCCTCTGATTCTTCGTCCCTCGGGGTTGAATTCAAAGACTCTCCGGGCTGGAGCTGTGGTGTCCATTCGCTCTACATGGCCCAGCCATCTTAGGCGTTGAATCCGTAGACGCCTGACTAGGCTCATGTCGCTGTACAGGCCGTAAAGTTCGTGGTTGAATCTTCTCCTTCATCCCCCGTCTGCGTTTATAGGCCCAAAAATCACGCGCAAAATCTTTCTCTCGAACTGACCAAGGGCCTCCTCATCCGTTTTTGATAGTGTCCATGCTTCTGCGCCGTACAACAGGACCGGGATGATAAGGGCCTTATATAGAGTCAACTTTGTCGTTCGGGAGAGGGCTCTATTACTCAGTTGCCTCCTGAGCCCAAAGAAACAGCGATTGGCATGAGTGATTCTGCGTTTGATTTCGGAACTGATATCGTTGTTCCAGGTCACTGCGGAGCCAAGGTAGACGAAGTCCTTAGCTACATCGAACTTATATCTGCCTATACAAACGTTCTGGCCGAGACGTCGGTGGTGAGCGTCCTTTTTTGATGACATCATATATTTAGTTTTACCCTCGTTTACCGCCAAACCAATTTTCGCCGCCTCCATCTCGCAATACTCGCAAACGCCTCATTGACATCTCGCTGTGATCTACCTATTATGTCAATATCGTCGGCGTATGCAAGGAGTTGCGAGGATTTGAAATAGATTGTGGCTATTGTATTGGCCAGTGATTTTTGCACAATCATGTCTAATATGATGTTGAAGAAATCACACGACAGCGCATCGCCCTGCCTAAATCCTTTTTTGACATCAAAATTATCGGTAAGGTGTTCACCGATTCGGATGGAGCAGCGAGCATTCTCCAAACTCATCCTGCATAGTCTGATGAGTTTAGCAGGTATGTCAATGGTAGACATAGCGTTGTATTTTTACTTGCTTACCTAGGTGGCGCTACAGTCCGTGGTGAACCTGGGCCTCAACCAACAAGCGTCTCCAGCTGGCACGGTCTTTGGCCAGCTAATGCCAGCGCCACACGTCCAGTTGGTTAAGATCCGCTTCCACCTGCGCGCGCCACCGATGATGCGGCCGTCCTCTGCCGCGCCTTCCTTCCGGAGTGGATTCGAAGACTCTTCGGGTCGGAGCTGTATTTTCCATGCGCTCTACATGGCCTAGCCACCTTAGACGCTGTATCCGTAGACGTCGTACCAGGCCGATGTCGCTGTACAACCCGTACAGTTCTTTGTTATATTTTCTCCTCCATTCACCGTTTGAACAAACGGGACCGTAGATAGTGCGTAGAATTTTCCTCTCGAAACGACCAAGGGCATCTTCATCCCCTTTTGTTAAGGTCCAAGCCTCTGCGCCGTAAAGGAGGACTGGAATGATTAAAGTCTTATATAGTGTCACCTTGGTTTTCCGAGAGAGGGCTCTACTTCTCAATTGTCTCTTGAGCCCAAAGAAACAGCGGTTGGCAAGAGTGATTCTGCGTTTTATCTCAGCGCTGGTGTTGTTGTCGCTGGTCATCAGTGAGCCAAGGTAGACGAATTCCTTGACCACTTCAAAGTTATATCCGCCCATGGTAACGTTCTGGCCAATACGTCGGTGTTGTCCATCTCTTTTAGATGAAAGCAGATATTTGGTTTTACCCTCATTAACCTTGAGACCCATCTTAGCCGCTTCTACCTCAATGCTTACAAAGCCCTCATTGACGTCTCGCTGTGTCCGTCCAATCACGTCAATGCCGTCGGCGTACGCAAGCAATTGAGTAGTCTTGAAATAAATCGTACCTTGTGCCAGTGACTCTTGCACGATGTTGAAAAAGTTGCATGAAAGCGCTTCACCTTGCCTAAATCCTTTTTTAACATCAAAGGCCTCGGTTTGCTCATTACCGGCCTTAATGGAGCAGCGAGAATTCTCTATTGTCATCCTGCACAGTCGGACGAGTTTGGCAGGGATGTTAAAACTCGACATGGATTTGTATAGCTCATCTCTATACACGCTGTCATATGCAGCCTTAAAATCGACGAAGAGGTGGTGTGTGTCGATTTGGTATTCCTGGGTCTTCTCCAAGATCTGCCGTAGGGTAAATATTTGGTCTATTGTGGATTTACCTGGCCTGAAACCACACTGATAAGAGCCGATCAGGTTATCCACAAACGGTTTCGGGCGTTCACACAATACGGCAGAGAAGATCTTACGTATGTGCGATGTTAAGGAGACTTATTCCTCTACAGTTGGCGCAGTTATAGGGGTCTCCTTTCTTATGGACCGGGCAAACGATGCTGAGATTCCATTCGTCGGGCATGCTTTCCTCCGACCATACCTTGCAAATGAGATGGTGCATGAACCTTACCAGCTCATCTCCAGCCGCCTTAAGAAGCTCAGCAGACAGACCGTCTGCGCCCGCGGCTTTATTAGATTTAAGTCTTGTATAGCTTGTCTCTAATTACGCTGTCGTATGCGGCTTTGAAGTCGACAAATACATAGGTGGTGAGTGTCGACTTGAAATTCATTAGTTTTTTCCAGGATCTGCCGTAGTGTGAAGATTTGGTCGATGGTGGACTTCCCTGGCCTGAACGCGCACTGATAAGGACCTATCAGCTTATTTACAAAAGGCTTCAGGCGTTCACACAAAACGGCAGAGAAGATTTTGTAGGCGATGTTAAGGAGACTTATTCCTCTATAGTTGGCGCAATCAGAGGGGTCTCCTTTCTTGTGGATCGGGCATACGATGCTGAGACTCCATTCCTCGGGCAAGCTTTCCTCTAACCATATCTTACGGATGAGCTGGAGCATGCTCCCAACCAGGACTTCGAAAATAGACTTGGAAATTGTGAGTAAACCGACAGCTGACAGGGATATGATACAGAAGATATTTTGTAATTTTTATTCATTTTCTCCAATGGGAAAAGTATCTGTCATTTAAATGGAGAGTTTACGGAAACTCCACTCTATGATGGTGGGTCAACGTGTTCCTGAAACGGATGCTGCTGGCACCCTAAACTTGAAGTGAAGACGCACCATTTTCGTAAAAGTGGAAAAGAATGAATTTCGTGTGCTCATTAAACACTGTATTTTGCGCAACAAAACCAGCATATTAACCACACTTAGCTCCAAGCGATTATTTCTTGTTTCCAAACATGTAGGAATGGTTCAGCCGTAAGAGATTTGTATCGAATGGAGAGATCATTGATGAAAGAAGAGCTCATTTTAAGGGCCTGGGGAATCGTATTTGGAGGACATGTTCACAAACGTTGGACGAAGTTGTATCGAGGTGATACTCGATGAGATTTCCAGAAATTTTCATAGACAAAGTGTTTTCGTCCGTACCTCATCAGTTATATGATGGTATCCGCATACGATTTTTGGACGATTCTTTGCGGCTGTTGTTCAAATTTCTCATCATCTTTAGTGGTCTGTCCATGATTTACTTATTATACTCTCTGATTGAGAATTGATCCGAATCTCTACATGTCAATAAAAAAATCGAAATTAGATTGACCGAAAGAGGACTTGAATCAACGTAAGCTATAGATTGCAAGGCCAAAATAGATGTTAGCTCATTGGTAACCACGAAAACATATCTGCTAGTGGGGATGTTGCGGGTGAAGCATTTACAAAACGAAGTTCTTGCTCATTACTAGATATAAGCCAGCCCTTCTATGGACATGCAAAGGTCGAACAATACAAATATGATAGAGCTTCATCTTGACATGAATATAAAGACAAATCCAACCAGGGGATTCACTTCCCCATTCATTTGGATGTAAATGAGCACACCATTGTCACTGCCCTTGTCAAATGATAGCTTCTACTGCTTAACAAAATATCGTACCTCTCCTTGTTGTTACTATTATTGTAGATGGGTAATAAAACCAGTGAAACAGCTGTCCAAAGACATAAACCCAGCCGGAAGCAAATTCACATCACGTGTAAACATTCTCACTTTGTGAGTCATATAAATTGCTCTGAAATAAATCTGTAAAGCTAATAGATTCCGGGGATTCCTATACAATACCTCCGCATTGCTAGGTCGTAAGAGTGAAAAATATGGAACTAAGAGTCGGTCAGATAAGTATTTCAATAGCGTAATGGGAAAGAATAATTGTAACGTACAAAAAATGCTGCTTTTCATTATCATTGAGCTATAGACTCTCCTCCACTTTACCAGCCACTGAACTGCCAGTATTAAGCCATCACCAACAAAATTGACTAACAAACCTTTGAATCAAAGATCAATCAAAGAAAAGGAGGAAGATAGTGTTTACTCTGGAACAATTGAACAGCATGATTGCCACACAAACCTTTCTCTATGCCATGGTATAAGCCCATAAAAGCTTCCATTTATTGGCATTGTGCTATGATTGAAAACAGGCATATGTAAGCTCTTCATGTCAGTAAGTCATAGTTTTGAACCGATGGTATTTGATATATGTATCTTGAGAAAGAGAGCACCGTGGCGCAGTGGATAGTGTGTTGGCCTCTGGTGCCGATGACACGGGATCGAATCCCGACACAGACATGTCATCGAACGTATTGACAAAACCTCCTGTCGTAAAATTGTCATGAAAAGCTTCTTGAAATTCGCCGCTCGGAACCGGCAATACACTGTAGGTCCCTTTCACCTATGGGAAAATGAAATCACACACAACATAGGTGATTGCGAGAAGCTCGGCTTTGATCCTTCATGGACTGTAACGCCAACATACATACATATATATGTACATCTTCAGGAAGTATAGTCCAAATTAGTCTACATTTAGGATTACATCTATTATGATCTGGCGGAACCTATGTATTGTAGCTTTAGCAAATGTCTTCTACTTGATCTTAGGTGATCAGGCATGGGGAGGGTTCAGAATCATCTTCTGTTAAATTACTACTTACTTACTTACTTATGAGGCCAGCGATCCATGGAGGATCTGAGCCTGAGCTATAGCTGCCTTCCATCCTTGACGGTCCCGGGCGCGCTGCTTCCAGTTATCAAGACCAAGATGTCTTACATCCGCGATTACTTGGTCTTTATACCGGAGGTACGGTCTTCCTGTCCTTCTCGAACCAGAAGGCTCGGAGTCGAAGACCCTCTTAGCTGGAGCGTTGATGTCCATGCGCTCGATGTGGCCGAGCCAGTGTAGTCGACGGATCTTTGCCTTCCGGATTACATCCACATCTTCGTACAGCTCGTAGAGTTCGCGGTTGTGTCTTCTTCTCCATTCACCTTCCTCACAGACAGGACCAAATATCCGGCGCAGAATTTTTCTTTCGAAAGAAGCCAAAATCAGCACCGCTGTCCTTATCGTCCAGCTTTCGGCTCCGTACAGCAAGATTGGCAGTATGTGCGTTTTGTAAAGCATGACTTTGGTTTCGAGTGAGGAGTTTTTACCCCAGTTGTTTGGACAAGCCGAAGTAGCAGCGGTTGCCAAGGGCGATTCTATGCCGGATCTCCACTGTGGTGCCATTTGTGGAATTTACGTTTGCCCCGAGGTAGACAATCTCTTAACTACCTCGAAATTGTAGCTCTCAGTTGTTATATTTTGTCCCAGGTGGTGAGCGGCGGATTGGTTTTTGCTGGACAGCATGTACTTCGTTTTTTCGTCATTGACCTCAAGACCAACTCGTTTCGCCTATTCTGCAATCGCCGTGAATACTTCCACGCGATGATGTCGATATCATCCGCGTATCCTAGCAGCTGGACGGACTTGTAGAAGATAGTGCCTTCCCTGGTTGATGCCTGCCCGTCGCACTATCTGCTCCAGCACCAGGTTGAAGAAGTCACATGACAGCGCATATCCTTGCCGAAATCCGGTGCATGTTTCAAACGGTTCCGAAGTCCTAGAACCGAGTTGCACGGTGCATCGCGTGTTCTTTAGCGTGGCGCGACACAACTGGATCAGTTTTACCGGGACCCCGAGTTCGGCCATCGCACCAAACAGTTCTTCACGATTAATGCTGTCGTATGCGGCTTTGAAATCGATGAAAGGGTGGTGTGTATCGATTCGAAACTCGTTGGTCTTTTACAGGATTTGTCGTAGTGTGAACATTTGGTCTATAGTTGATTTGCCGGCCCGGAAGCCGCACTGGTAGCTGCCGATTAGTGCGGTGCAAAATGGTTTTAGACGTTCACACAATACGCTGGACAGGATCTTGTATGCGACATTGAGCAGGGATATACCTCTATAGTTCTTGCAAGAGGTAGGATCGCCTTTTTTGTGGATGGGGCAAATAGAGCTGGTATTCCAGTCGTTGGGCATGCTTTCGTCTTCCCAAATTCTGCAGGTGCATGCTCCCTAGCAGAACATCGCCGCCAGCCTTAAAGAGCTCTGATGGCAAGCCATCTAAGCCCGCGACCTTGTTATTCTTCAGCTTCTGAATAGCTGTGCCGACTTCTTAGATGCTGGTTGAGTATGGCTGACCTATTCTGTAAGATTTTTCCATTCTACTTCACAGAATTCCCTGAAAGATCGTCCGAAGGACCATTCTAATTTAGCTAGTTTAGCAGTTACCAATATGAGGTCTAGTATGTTTAATCGAATGCGATACATACAATGCAAAGCTTTTTAATAACCATAACACAACTGATCAGACCATTTCTAGCCTGATCGTGGAACTGATCATTTAAAGCTTAAATCGATTTTCTTCAATATTTTCCATTGCTGCATTGTGATACAATGCAAAAATGATTGGTATCACATTTCTCTTGAAGAACATGTTTCAAGCTTGCTCCCAACAACTATTATATAACACCGACAGCACTACGATGCAAATTAGCAGTTTTAAGAATAAACAAAAGATATAACACTAGAGCGTGATTCAAGACTATACTAATAAAACAGTTCAACCTTGGATTCCAACGTCTGGCCTAAAACCACATTCTTCCCACTCGGACCTCACACATTGACTATAAAACTGGCTCGGGTCCAGGGTATTTCGGCTTGGCTGCGTAAAACATTTCCGGATCGCCCAAAAGTCAAATGCGTCCGTTTGATAGTTTCTTTTAATTCTGTCTGTGTCGGTCTTGTCGTAATATTTATCATTTGACAATTTAATTGTAGTCTTCATATCGACTGACGCGTCTACATGCCGCCAACATGTTCTTTATCTTTCATCTGTTGCGCCATGGAATTAAATCTAATTAGTTTTTGCCCCTTTCACCGGTTACGAGTATTTTGAATTTTGAATTTTCCGAGAAGGAAAAAATCCAGATAGAGAATGGTACGCACGTAATACATACGTGCACCTGTAATACTATGTATTAACGTCGATCGCGTGCGTTAGAAACTTGTAAGGCGGATAGTAGTTGGTAGTTAGGTAGGAATATAATCACGCCGCCCTTACGATCTTTGATCAGCTGCAACCTGGATATATGTATGTATGTAGTCCCGATCTCTCGTTACACTCGAATTTATGAAAATCTACATACCTGCACTTCACGAAATTCAAGTATCTCTGTACGGTAGATAATGCCCCAAACGCCTACACCAGGTACTTACATCCATACATATTTCGAATCTAAGGTAAATTGTCGTATAGAGGGACGGTTCTCCACCATGGTTTCTCCATCGCTTACCTCGAACTCGCCCCTAACTCCATATGAAAGCAAATGGTAAAACAAAAAAACGCGCGCGCTATGCTCTGTTTGTGCCCATGCCCACTATATGTCGGCATCGCACTCGAATAGCAAGCGTACAGGTAGTACGTAGATATTTTCTCTATAAAATATCTGCGACACGACACACCTTTGTGACCGCATTGTCACATTCGTTTGTTGGTAATCAATTAGAGTCGAGCCAGGAATGCGGTTTGCGCTAGGAGCTAGAGCCGACCGGAGCCGGGTAAACACTCGTTCTTCTACGGCTCTATGTACATGTGCAAATGTTTTTCTTTTTTTTTTTTTTTTGCTTGTTCTCCGTTGTTAGCGTGTTTTGTATGTAAAATCAGGTCTCAAGCGCAAATGATAGCATTCGCTAAAAATAGTCGGACTATAGTCTAACCAGCTATACGGAGAGGGCTATGACCACGATCCGATGGTCATTGCTTGAACTCATTGGTCTCTGTGGACTTTGATAATCTCGCCCGATAGGTGTTTGTATACGATGAAAAAACTGGATAGCTGTAAGCCGGCTTGTAGAAGGATTGGCAAAATCGAGATTTTTTTTTTTTTTCTTGTAATTTGGGAAATTTCATTCAGAGGCTATGTGTCGCATATGCAAGCATTGCCCAACCCAGTACGCGGAGCGGACAGTGTTTGATCATCGTGTTGGAATGTCTCACTGGTTATGGGCTATTCCAATAAAAGTCTGTAAAAATTCTTCTTTCATGAAATCACGGCGGGGGGGAAACTTGTATTTTTATATGATTCAGTAAAACTACTCTTGACGGAAAATCGAACAAACAGTATTCTATCTCACGGCGTATCGCATATGTTTTCTACTTAACTTGAACGATGCCATCAACGATTTAATTCGCAGTTTTTTTTCGAGAAAAGACAACATGTCTCAAGTTTATGGAGAGCAATGTTATACGCCTTTGCCGGTAGAGAAGCCGATGACATTGCGACCTATGTACATAGGTGGACACTTAATCTAAAATTCACTTGATGACCTTCAAAGATACGACTGTCCTACATCCAGTAATTAGGAAGGGAACCAAATTGGTAGAAAGAAAAGAGAAAAATCCCTAAATACGCGCCATATAAATCAAAAACCGTTAATTTCAAAGTTCATAGTGTGGTTTAATCTGTTTTTTTTTTTCTTTTTTATCAATTTTCGATTTATAACCTTACATTTTGGAAGTATGTAGATATGTACATACAGTGGTGTTCTTATAAATAGCACACCCTTATTCAAATGTGTATTTGCTTGCAATTCATACTGTACTTACAAGCTGCACAGGAGTAAAGCCATAATATCCCAAGGTACTCTCGTTATGAATCTCCAGCTAAGAGGGTCTTTGGCTCCTAGCCTCCTGGTTCGAGAAGAAGAGGAAGACCGAACCTCCGGTATAAAGACCAAGTAATCGCGGATGTAAGACATCTTGGTCTTGACAACTGGAAGCAGCGTGCCCGGGACCGTCAAGGATGGAAGGCAAGGAAGGTCCCGTTACCCGTTAGGTTTTCCTGGTTTTGCAATCGTTAGAGCTAGTGATCATTGCAAATTGGGTGTTCATATATGTAAATAGCACATATCATGGTGTGTCAGAAAAAAAAGTGATTCAGTGATTTAAGTGAGGTTAGTTTGAATCATTTTAAGGATAGCCATAATTACACTCATTTCTTACACAAATAGGAGTATTCAAAAGGGGCAGAGGAAAGCGTTGCACCGAGGAAAGGAGGCAAATAGTCGGTACCATGATACAGGATGGAAATACTATTTCAGAGATGGCAAGGACATTAAGGTACTTTAGGAAGCCTGTTCAAAACACAATGAAGGTCATACGGTGCAGCCAATCTTCTGCAAATCCCGTAAGGAAAAACAAAAAAAGAAAAACGTCAGAAGTGACTGACAGAATTATCCACAAAATCAGTGGCAGCGACCTTTGCATTAATTCCCGGGAGATAAAGCAACAACTACCTGATCAACACAATGTCCAAATATCAAATATCAACCGTAACTGTAAGTCGCCAGTTGAATGAATTCCAGCTTCATGGAAGAATCGCCAGAAAAAAACCTCTTGTCTCCAAAAAAAAAAAAAAAAAAAAAACCGAAAGAGAAGACTTATTTTCGCAAACGCTCACAAGAACAAACTCTTGTCTTTTTGGAAAAATATCTTGTGAAGCGACGAAAATAAGTTCAACAGTTTGGGATCAGATGGAATAAAATATGTGCGAAGGCCAACGAACCAAGAGTACCATCCCATATACACCATTAAGACTGTCTAGCATGTACGATGGGGTCCTAAGGCTTCGAATCTGAGATGGAAGAAATCGAGGACATCTGTAATGAATGTATCCAAAAAGTGAGGCGGTGGATGGCAGCAGCTGGACTAGAGCTCGCAGAACAGAAAACAGAAGCAGTACTAATAAGTAGTCGCAAAGAAAGAGAGACATTCACAATCAGGGTAGGTGAGCATAGCATATTATCGAAGCCGGTCATCAGATATCTAGGTGTGATGATCGACATAAAGCTCACCTACAGGGAATACCTTGAAGGAATGTGTGACAAAGCTGCAAAGGTGCGTGCTGCCCTATCCAGGATAATGATCAATATTGGAGGGCTCAGACAACGAATAAGACTAGTTCTGTCAAGGGTAGTGCAATCAATCTTAATGTATGCAGCACCAATATGGGCCAAAGCTGTAAAAGTGAAGTCAAATGCTAAAAAGATTAACTGCGTCAACCGACTTTGTGCACTGAGGGTTTGCTGTGCATATCGGACAATATCCGATGACGCTATATGTGTCATTGCAAGAATGCTACCAGCAGATATATTGGCCAGCGAGCTACAGAGAACCTACGACGCCAAAATTCGGGATCCCAGAGCCTCAGCAAAATAAATAAAACTAGAGGAAAAGCAGCGAAGCATGAGAACATGGCAGGAAAGATGGAACGAGTCCACAAAGGGAAGATGGACCTATCGGCTTATACCCGATATTCGCAAATGGACGGAACGTGACTACGGGGAAGTGGATTTCTAATTATGCCAGCTTCTATCAGGACATGGCTGTTTCCAAGGGTACCTGAACAGGTTTGGTTTAAAGGAATCTGCCCTCTATCTAAACTGCGGAGAGGAAAGAGAAGACGCGGAGCACGTATTTTTTCAGTGCCCACACTTTAGTGCAGAGCGCAGAGAAATAGAGGAAAGATTTGGAGAAGCACCAACCCCCGAGAACATAGTAAACCACATGGTAACATCGAGCGCAGCATGGGATGTGGTGAAACAGGTAACAGCAACAATTATGAAGGAACTACGACGGTTGGAGAGAGTCAGAGAGAGTGAAAACCAAACTCATATGATACATCTCTTACAACAAAAGACAGCAAACCCAGGATCCAATGTCGAACCAGCGAGCAGAGGAAGAAGAGCATAAAATGCTAACCAGCCCCGTGAAGTAATACCTGACGGTAGTCCCGCGGGGAGAATGGTTGAAGTGTGCAGGGTGTGGTTTAGTACGTAGGCGCATTCCTAAAACAACGAACTGTTGGGTTTGCGAATGGTGCATACTGGTAACCCGGGTTACTGGTATCTTTAGAAGATTACACATCCTTTGGCGCAACCATAAAAAAAAACAAAAAAAGACCGTCTAGCATGGCGGTTGGAGCATAATGGTGGGGCGGCGATGTCATGGCATGGCGTTGGACCAATTGTGAAAATAAATAGCATTATGAATCAACATCAATATAAGCTAATCCTGGAGAACCAAATGGAGCCATATACCGACGACTCTATGCCTGTTATCCCGGATTTTTATGCATGACAATTATCCAAAGCATACTTCGTGGATAGTGAAGAATTGGCTTTCGGCGCGACAAATTTTCCTGCCTGCTTGGCCGGCCCAAAATCCCGATCTGAATCCTATCGAGAATTTTTGGACTGATGTTGACTCCCTTGTTAAAGACTCCAGCTCAAAAAAATTTAAAAGAATCTCGGCAAACCATGAAGGCTGCTTGGAAAGCTATACCTGCCCAGAAATGTAACCGCTTAGTAGAGAGTTTGCAAAAACGTTGTCAAGAGTGATAAGGAACATGGAATATCCTACAAAATATTAATTAAATTTTTACTTACTTTTGAGTATTCCGCTGACTGTGCTATTTATCTGATCACCACTGTATATCAAGTACATCATATAGTGGATTCTATTATACATATATGTGACAGCTCTTGCCAACTCTTCAGAATATCCTTACCAGGAAGCCTAGGCTGTATCAATGCTTAGAAAAGAGCAACATTTTCACTTACTTTAGAGTAGACAAGATACTTAATTACTTCTCACCTTCGTTATGATCATTCGGTTGGGATCTCTTAGCATCAACGTCTGTGCCACATCACCTATCATTAAACCCTGCCTCATTCAGATTCCGTTTATTAATCAAACTCTCGTAATTTGTCAACTTTACTTTAACGGAATCCTAAAAGATAACCCAAGACCTCGTGATTGCCATCACGCAAACAGATCACCTGTGGTTCAGATTCATTCTTTTCCTCTACATCCGACAATGTAATTTGTGAAACAAATTTCATGTTCACTTCACGCACGGATGCCCGAAGATAATTAGAACCGCTATTGTACGCCTCTGGAATTTTACCAAAATCTAATGACAGAGATCAACGAAAAAGACAACCATGTAGGTAATTACATAAGACTCATTTCCTCCCAACAAAACCTCCTACCGCTTCAGCACACCACTATTCTATTAAATCATTTCCATAAGTCATTAGGTATACAAAAAACAAAAATAATAAAAAATACCATCTGACCGCAACGAGTGATATTTATCTATCGATTTGCGCATATTTCTAGCATAAAGTCACAGTGGATTATCTAAGCCGACCGGCACTTAAACTGACTAAACTCCATGTTCATAGCTTCGACCTTAGTGTGGTTAAAATTCCATGAAAACTCGCCATGTTCGCTCCGACAGCTCGGCAAACAGTTTTTCAATGAAAATACCATATCTCCATGCGAATAAACACAGATACACAGAAATACCACAGATGTGCGAAGAAAAAAAAGTAATAACAAACGAGCAGCTATTAATCATAACAAGAAAGTCGCACGCATGCCATAGCGCTTAACTCATGCTTCGCCGCAATATACTCTAATTGCAAGTTACCGACTACCGCTCAAGCTGCTCTGTTGCTCTGCTGCTCTTCTATGTTCGACGAAGTTATGAAGTTTTCACTTTATTCGGTATTTTGCGAGTGACATATGTACATAGGTACTCCCAAACTGCGAGTATCATAGTGACGTTTGGACTACATTGCGCGAATCTTTGCGATACGTATTCATATCATCGCTACGTCCAAGTACAAGATACTTCTGTGCAAAACAGCCTTGTCGGTCTTGTGTGAGTCGTTTCATTTTCAACCGTAAGACACTTGTTCTTAGATAGTAGATACTATACATACTGTGTGTTTGCCTAATATAGTCTATGGTGAGTCACGAGCGAGCACCAACAGCAAAAATAAAACCCAAAAAAAGGGAAATAAAAGAATCAACCCAAACAGGTTGTCGGCTGGCTAACATAGGTTCGGTTACGTCTAAGATCCATTAACATTTTTTATTAATTAATTTTGAATTCAGTAGTAATGAAACGATTTTATTCATTTTTTTTCCCGTAGACCCACTATTGCACAGTGGCGCCTCGATAATGTGGAAAATAATTGATTTGAGACGAGAAGTGATAGCTGATAAATGACTGGCTACTTTTACTGACCTTGTTTTACGAGCTTGAAGGTATTTGCTTTCCATCTACGAACGCGCAGGGTGGTGCATTAAGACATCTATTTTTATTCGATCGAAAAACGGAAATTAATCAGAGAAAACTAGGAGAAATGCTAACTAATAGTATGAAGGCTTCTTTTGATTTTTTTATCAAGTGTGAGGAATTTTAACGACTTTGGTAAGACATGTGAGTATTTCCAATGATAAAAGGTCAAAGTCCATGCGAAAATATTTGCTTAATCAAGCTCTTCTGTCTACACTATCGGAATAGTTAATTGGAAAAAAAAAATATATTTTGGTTGTCTGTAAAGTCGGTTTACGGACGAGTATTTTACGTGATAACGTCATTAGAAAATATTGATGAAAAATGAACAATACGCGAAGTTACGAAGCGGTCCACCATCTAAGTACTAACCGCACCCGACGCTGGTGGATTACGGTATTCGGACGTCAGCCGATACATATGAGATTGCTCGGACAGTGTTGTGATTTTGGTATGGAAACGCAAACACTCATGAGCTGCTCGGGAGTGTGCGCTACCCAACGAGCAATCATTAAACGCACGCGTTCATAAGTAATTGGCTGTGAGCATTTTTTTTTTTTTTTCGATTTGAAAATGGGCACATGCATATGTACATATGTATGTTCAACATACAAACTCCAGACTTTTTCATACGAATTTTTTGAATCGTATTTGTCGTCTAAAAACAGAATTAGGGTGTATGCATGTATGTATGTACTGATTACTCCTAAAAGTATGCCTATGTCATCGCAAAATTTCTAATGCCCCCAAGTATGCAAACAAAATTCTATCCCGTGGGCAAAATAGACGCCTCTCTATCGCTTGTTTCGCACTTTCGCTTGCACGCTCAGCTCAGGCGGAACGTGACAATGAGCCATACTTTTCCGTACGCGCGGCCGGTGTCCATCGATTTATAAGACGTTATCAAGTCAAAAAACTCCCTTTCAGAGGAGGTAAAGTATCTAGGTATTGACCTAGACCGCAGGCTCAACTGGAACTCCAACATGAAAAATAAACTCATGAAAGCGACTAAGGCCATGTGGGCCTGCAGACGCACCTACGGTAAAACCTGGGGACTTAAACCTAAGGTAGTCCACTGGTTATACACCGCCATAGTAAGACCTATCGTCACCTACGGGTCCACCGTATGGTGGACAAAAGTTGAGCAAAAAACTACAATTATTAAGCTTCAACGTCTTCAGAGACTAGCGTGTCTCGGCATCACAGGCGCTATGCCATCTTGCCTTACGGCAGCACAAGAAGCACTCATTGGACTCGCTCCTCTGCACCTTTTTATCAAAAAGGTGGCATTACGCAGTGCAATCAGAATCCTCTGCTCGGGAACAAATATGCCATGTAGACCTGCAGGCCACATGTCTATATTACAACACTTTCCCGAGATGGATATGATTACTACAGTCTCGGACGCTTTGCCACACACCTTCACCTTTGACAGAAGATTCAAGAGATTTGAGATACTGGTCCCAAACCGCTCAGCATGGGAAAACAGTGATCCCCTGTTAAATGTCAAAGGCCTCAGGTTGTACACGGATGGCTCCAAGATGGCTTCTGGCGTTGGCGCAAGATCTCGAAGGCCCTGGGAATAAGCCCCAGCATCTTCCAAGCAGAGCTGCATGCCATCCTAACATGCGTCAATCTAAATCTCGAGACTGGCATCAGAGGAGTAACCATCAGCATACTCTCTGATAGACATGCAGCGCTTAAACCACTGGGTTCGTACGGCACGAACTCAAAAACCGTCAAGGAATGCCATGACGCCCTACAAGACCTCGCCAAAAGAAACACTGTTAAACTTTGGTGGGTGCCAGAACATAAAGGTATCAAGGGCAATGAAATTGCCGACCAACTTGCCAGAAAAGGTTCCAGCGACAAATACATAGGTCCGGAACCTATCTGCGGCATTCCCGGATCTAAGATAAATTACTTCTTAGACAAGTGGGAGAAATCGCAACACCTGTCCTTCTGGAACAGTGTTCGGGGACTCCGTCAATCTAAACGACTTATATGACCCCTGAACAAACACCCTATTGACATACTCAAACTCAATAGGGGGGATATCAGAAGACTAGTCAGCTATCTAACGGGACACTGCGGTCTGAGATATCATTTAAAGAAAATTAGTCTCTCGTCTGAAACTGAGTGTCGGCCATGTCTAGAGGACGATGAGACGGCAGAACACATACTATGTGAGTGTGCTGCTCTCTGCCATCTTAGGAAGCGTATCCTTATCAGTGAAGTTATGACTCCTGAGGGGATAACCCTGGCTCCTACGAGAAGTATTCTCAACTTCATTATAGAGGTGGAGAGGCTAATCGACTAGCAGGCACAATAGATCTGCAAAGCTCGCAGTGCCGTATTGCTAATAGTAGCACTAGCCCCATATGTAAAAAAAAATCAAAAAACTGGCGTCATCGCCAACCTCATCACCCTGTCTGTCACAGCGAAACCCAGTTTCAAGCGAGAAAAACTACATGAGAAGCAATACGCAGCACCTACATATGTATGAAACGCAGAGTTTTCTTTCATGTATGCACATCTCAAATATGTATCTAAAAAGATATTATCTACAATCTGAATGTTGATCGATAGCTCTTCGTAAAACAGCCTACCAGGTAAAGGCTATAGCCTATAACCACATACTACATACTTATTTCTCAGATAAATTACAACGAATTCTTTAAATTCCATCGAATAGATCGAGACTAATTTATTCAAGGTTTCCCTCGTTTTTAGGGTTCCGTACCCAAAGGTAAAACGGAACCCTATTACTAAGACTTCGCTGTCCGTCCGTCCGTCCGTCTGTCACCAGGCTGTATCTCATAAATCGTGATAGTTAGACAGTTGAAATTTTCACAGATGATGTATTTCTGTTGCCGCTACCACGACAAATACTAAAAACAGAACAAAATGAATATGTAAGGGGGGTCCCATACAGCAGACATGATTTTCATCCAAAAAATCCTGCCTGCAACCAAGATCTGTCATTTGATGAGGTAACATACATAGTCTCTTTCATATTTATATGTACAGATGGTACGGAACCCTTCGTGCGCGAGTCCGACTCGCACTTGGCCGGTTTTTTATTTTTTTTTATTTACATATATATATTCGGAATTTTACGTAAAGACTTAGTGTAGATCTTACAGATGTGAAGAACAATTAATAAATATGTACATTGTTCCCCCACAAAAAATAATTGGTATACAAATGAAATTAACGATCACCTGGCATATTCATTGTCTCGGCTTATGTACGCCTTTTTGAATACCTTTAATCACTTGCCCATGTTGCCCAACAACGAACATTTTGCTTGCTGAGATTAATTATAACGTTTATGGTCAATTACTTACAACAACGACGTGCTGGAATGAATGATGCGTACGAGGTTGGGTTGATGTATCCATTTATCCATAATTGAATTGAAAATACCTCACATTCCACGGAGTGATTCATGACGGAAACAAAAGTAACATTCAATCTACTTGACACCTTACCGTCAAAATGCATCTTTTTTTTCTCCCTTCATTATTGCTGTTAAAATATGCCTGGCTACCTGTTAGTCGAAGTATCACATGTCCCAGACAAGCTAACAGCTAATTGATATGAGTGTTCTTGGTTGTTCCTTTGGTTTTTTGGATAAAAGATTGACTTGGAGAGTAATTAGGAATTGATTAGATGAATAACTCAGCGAGAGATGTCACGGAATCAAGAAGATGTGACGTGAGTCTGAGTTGTCTCATTACAATTTCAAATCTGTGCTTTTGAAGTTTTGGAGTGACAGTTGTTGGTATTTTGGTCGTAAACATTTTTTATTTTTTTTTTGGTCTGAGTCTTGCTTTTATATTGTTTGTATCTTATTTAAGTGAGAATGTGTTTTGGAATTTATTGAACTGGTCTGCTGAATTGAATGACAGCAGGAGTTTTTTGTTTCCTTTCTCCGAAATCTCACAGTTAAATCTTATGTGTTCCTTTCGTTTAATTTTTATTTTGTTTTGTGTGCTGGGAGCGCGTGGCGTTTCGATTACGTTAGGTGGTTTTTTATTTTTAGTGAAGTTTGAATTCTTGACTGATTAATGATTTGATTCTAATACAACCTGAACCGTAGGATACCAGAGTGAAGTTTATGTATCTGTCGATGGTTCTTTTTTTTTATTGGATATGTATGTGTAGGTCTAGCACTGCAGGTTTCTTTATAATTTAATTTGATTTTAATTTTTGATATTTCCCATATCGTTTTTTAAAAAAAAAACAATTTTTTTTTGTTATTTTAGAAAATATTTCCGACAGCATATCGCAGTTAGTAATGATGCAGCATGCGAGCTTTTTGTACCGTCAGCGCACCGTTAGAAGTATGCGCGTCATCAGCCGAACAACTATCACCGGGCTCCCGATTTTTAGCTCTAAGGTGAGTCTTCCCAACCTACTTTTCTCACACTTATGTACATACATACACCACAAAGATTCATTTTATTTTTTTCTACTCCCATTCGTGGTTCTTATATTTATTTTATTTTTTATTTTTTTATTGTTGCAGATTATTAGGGACGCAACAACCCAGAACGTTATATTTCCTAGTCGATGCAAAGAGTCGAGTGAGAGAAGTATACACACAAACATGCCTTCATTTTGCAACGCAAGGAATGCTAGACACCGAACTCTTCGGTTTAGCAGTACTAATAGGTGAGTTTTTGAGATTTGTCTTACCTTTTTAACGCCCCGGGCATTCCCATTCTCAATTACTCCTCCTTGTCCTATTCGTTAATACATATACATTCAAACTGGCCGTATAATTTAATTAAGGAATAGTGTTAGCATGATATCATGGCATGATCATCTTGTAGTGCGTGCCTCATTCGTTTGTACCACACCATATCTTACTTATATTGATGATCGTATGCACATACATATATCTATCTATGTATCTATGTGTATGCGCATAAAACTAATTAACTGAAGAGGAAATGACCGGAGAAAGTTTCACACACAAATCCGTCCTATAGCAGCAACCGCTACCATCGTCCAATGTCGAATGTCTATGATTGGGACTATTCTGCCAGTTTGCTATTCAACTCTTTCGTTTATGTCTCTTTACAACTTTTGCCTTTTTCTTTTCTTCTACTTCTTCTTTTCGTATTTATCTTTAGTTTTCGTCGTCACTATATCGTTATCGGTCAATTTTATGTTTAAATCACAAACACACACACATATTCATTCATATCTACTGGATGAATGTAAGCGCGAGGTTCGAAGCACAGCTCCGCATGAATGTCTGTAACGAGTTATGAGCGGATGTACTAAGTGGAAATTATATGCATATTTTATTGGGGCTAATGGCTGTGCGAGCGCGTTGCGAGGAATTAGGTGAAGTTTAGTGGAATTTAGTGAAGTTGCTTTTTTTTTCGTTTGCCAATAAGTTTATGGTTCGCCGATACGAAAAGCAAAAAAAAAATAATCGTTCTTGTGGATCTTAAGTGTTTGTATAGTGAAACTTCACAAACATACTTGGAGAGTTAAGTATTACGATGAAGTAATAGAGAAAACAATCAAATGGATTGCTAATGATGCGGCTAATTAACATATCGCTGGCAAAGGAGCTGAGGTATTAGCTTGGATTGATGTCGGGAAAGTCATTTATCCACGAGTATATAGGTACATATATGTGCCTTTTTGATGAATTGAAACTTTCAAATTGTTCAGGTCGAACTAATGTTGGCAAATGGATTCATTGTGATTAAACCTTGAAAACTAATTGAATCTATTTCACGTAAATACTTGATTCTTGGTATTGCTTATGGCCATATTACGGAACATATTGATTTCTCATTAAGGAGTTCATCAAACTGTCTTGATTTCGGCCTCTAATTTGCTTAAAAGTGGAAACATCCCATTCCATACAAGTCTATAAGATTATCATCTCACCAAATTCTTTCAGGCATTAGTACATTCTCGCATTATCGTTTAACATATTTCACATTTAACTGACAGCATCTCTATAATCCACCACTCTAAAGTAGATTTTATAACCACTTACCGGGGAAAAAAAAATTAACAAATGAAAGATGGGAACAAAAGTAAAGCCTCAACCCGGTAAAAGGAAATCACACTTAATCCTACCGTCGAAAGCGATGAAAAATTGAACATAATTCATAGTTTTCAATAGCCATTAAGTCGGTTGAAAGTCCACATATTCAAATTCTCCGACATCTGTATGTTGACATCAAAGTCATTCATATGGCTGACATCGAATCTAATTCAATATAAAAGAAGCACGTAAAGCTGATAAGCAGATTAAGACTACGCACTTTATATAGGAGAACGTACGCTAATTTCTAGAAAAATCTACTTTGAATATGGCTTGTAAGAATCTAACCTGTAACGTTACCATCGAATGAAATGTAGTAACAAAATCGTACATGTGCGGGAGGAAAGAGCAATCAACGGTACAGAATTCCAATTTATATTCCCATTGATCCAACATGCTCGTTTATTTCATTCGAATTCTGTATCCATTCATTAAATTGACCATGTGCTTGGTCTGGTATTGGCGTTGCCGGACGTGTGTCCGATAATATACAAACATATGTACGAGCACTACCATGCCATCTCTCATCGTATCTACAAGAGAGATACAATTTGAGTTTGTTTCCTTTTTCTGAATTTTTTGTATATCTTTTCCGCCTCGCTTCAGGTTTGAGCTCCATCTCGAGGAATACGGAATACGAATAAGAATAAGAATGATCTCAACAGCTCAACAGAATGTGGGCGCGCAAAAGAACACGGAGAAGGAACCAACAAAACGCAAAAAAATAAAAAAACCTCCACAAGACAATAAAAGGAACCAAATAAAATCGCGAACAGAAAAGAATAGAAAAAAACAAGAGGTTGAATAAATGAAGGGTACGAGCAGAAGGGAGGTGAGAGACGGGACGACAACCTTAAGGTAGAATTTTGCTGTACATACCTGGGTGGGAATGTGTGTGTGTGTAGTGAAGAGCCTAATCTGGCTCCAGTGATCCTTGGCAGTGTCTGCAAGGTTTGGCAGCAGCAAGCTAAAAACCAGCCAAGCCAGCGAACTACGACTAGATGAGGAATCACGAGAAGAAGCGAAGCGTTGTTGTTGTTTCATAAAGAAATTGGTTGTTATTGCTCCAATCTTCGCGGCTCGAGCGAATGTGTCTATACTTCTGCATGTACATATTTAAACGGTCATAGAGGAGATGAATCCTCAGGAATGTGGTTAATCTTGACGCTTCTTCCTAAAATATTCTGCTGATAAGGAACGTGTTAACTTTGCCCCTCTATGGAAGGGGACTTATTTCAGTAAGGTCGCTCAATAATCAATATGTATATCTTGATATGAGCCATATCAATTACATGTCAATGACGTTGACTATATCCAGTCTTTGTTTTACGTTTTTGCAAAACCCTCGATATTTAGTGTCACAATTCGGTGACTTAATGGCAAAAGCGAAAAGAAAAAATCGCCGGCATACCGCAGTGGATTGGATTGCAGTGGCAATAATGTGGCCAAACAACTTCAAACAAAAAATCAAAAAAAAAACAAGAAAACACAAGATTCCTAAAGAACACTAACTACAAGAACAGCCACTATGGCAAGAAAAAAAGAAAAACTAAAGAACGTACTGAGGCTTTAAAAAAATATTTATAGATACATGCATGCTGCAAGGAAAAATGGGAAAAAATAAGCCAAAACTTACACACAGAGAAGAGTGAATAGGGGAAAGAGAGAGAGGGTGTAAGAGGAAAAATAATAATAAATAAACCAGTCGTGGAGCCATGGAGAAGATTGGAAGACATAAGACGCGTGTTCAGTAATTCAGGTAGCCGTACCGATATTACTTAAGGAATTCCATCCACTTTACCGCCTCTTCCTTGTACTGGTGCTGGTGGTGTTGTACTACCACCGCAACCTCCACCTCCACCTTCATCTCATACGATGGATAGATGTATCTCTTGCTGCTGTTGCACTGTTGCTGTTACTGCTTCCGCTGCCATGTTTACCGCGTCCACGTCATATTCCTCCTTTTCGTCATTAGCCTCTATACTGCCCATCGACGGGCAAGAATTTCCTGAGGCCTTTATACCCGTCGTGGCATTCTTTTAGAGGTTTTTTCCCTTTTTTTTTTGTTTTTTTTTTTTTTTTGTAGCTCAACTCTAGTGATGCCTCTCGAGAGACCTTCCTGCAGAAGGTCTTTCCTGTTTTTTTTTTCGTTTTTTTTTTTCTTCCTCTTATCTGGCGTTCTTGTAACTAAAGAAACAGGAGCTGAAGATTTCTTATGCTGTCTGTTTACTTAGTATTTCCTTTTTTGGATTTTCGTTGTTTTTTTTTTTCTGTTTTGATGGAGTTTTTTTTCCCAAGGAGAATTTGCGTGCATGAACGCTGAAAGGCATTCTAGGTTGACTTTTAAGCCGAGTACTTGTACTACTGCTGCTAGAAGAAAATAATCATAATTTCAAGACTACGGCTGTAGAATGGAATTATTATGAATCTTTCATTCGGACAACTTGAACGGAGAGAGCACAGGCCACGTAACAGCGAAGATCAATTTAGGCTCAAGATGTTTTCTTTAGATTTTTATTTTTTATTCGTTTATCTTCGCGTCAGATTTTGTTTCATTTGCTTTTTAATGGCCTGAAGCATGGAATTTCCGATGGAATGCGGTCGCTTTTGGATGTGAAGATACCAATTCTCTCTGTTTTTTTTTTTTTTTTTATTTGAAAAAATTGACTTTTATTATGAAGTAAATTAAAAATATCTACAAGAGGAATGCGAGTGATGGCGCGGTGGAGATGGTAAAAAGAAATACGAGTTTGTTGTTTGTTTTGCTTTCAATTTGGTTTTACGTTACAGACGAGAATGACGGATTGTGAGTTGATGATTTTGGATTTTTTTCTAAATAGTATTTTATTTATTTATTTGTTTAGTAGCGCTGATTATATACATTGTATTATTATTTACGTATTTTAAGAGATATAGGATATATTCCTTTATAGCTTTGAATCTCTAGGTTTTTTATACAATAAGTTACATTTCAGGATATAGCATTTTGATATTTTAAGGGAAAAGCTACAAACAAAAACCCTTATTCGAAACTTAATCCTACTATTGCAAACTAACCCTTATGCTGCAAAAAGGTATAAGGCAGCTGCTTCCTACTTTGAAAAGAATATTCACTGCTAGTCTAGCACTTGCTCCCATACCCATTCCTTGGCGCACAGTGAAAGTGATCTTCATTCCCAAAATAGGAAAAGAGGACTACTCGCTTGCCAAGAGCCTCAGACCAATCAGTCTAACTGGTAGAGTTGCACGTGCGCAAGGTTGCCCTTCGAATGCACCCTCTTTCGGAGATGCAACATGCTTACCAGCGCGGAAAATCTTGCGAGACTGCGCTTCAGAACCTAGTTGGGCGAATTGATTGCGCGCTCGAAAGGAAAGAGTACGCGCTGGGCATTTTCATCGACATTGGGGGAGCTTTTGATAACGCAACTTTTGACAGCATGTGCAACGCTGCCAGACATCATGGCGTAGATGAAGCACTGATCCTTTGGATCAAAGCTATGCTCATGCACAGGACATTGACAGCTGATGCAGGCCTCGACCAGTGTGTCAAATCCGGCGTAAACAGGAGCTGCCCTCAAGGTGGCGTCCTGTCTCCGCTGTTATGGTGCATGGTGGTCGATTCTCTGCTTGATGCTCTCAATGCCTCTGGAATCTATGCCCAGGCATATGCGGATGACGTCGCCATTCTTTCTGTCGGCTCATGTTTAGCGACTGTCCGTCTCAAAGCACAGGCGGCGCTAAACGTGATCGATGATTGGTGTACCAGAAATGGGCTGTCGGTCAATCCTCTTAAGACCGATGTCGTTCTCTTCACAAGAAGGAGGAAAAATACTGACATGACTCAGCTGGTACTAAAAGGCACTTCCATCCCGATATCCAAGGAGGCTAAGTATCTGGGAGTCATCTTAGATAGTAAGCTTCTCTGGTCAAAGCATGTTGAATCAAAGACCACCAAAGCGCTGTCAGCTTTCTGGCAATGCCAAGGAGCTTTTGGCAAAACATGGGGCTTATCGCCGGCAAAGGTCCTCTGGATCTACACGGCAATGATAAGACCTATAATCTCATATGCATCGGTTGTCTGGTGGAACAGACTAAAACGCAAACACGTCGTAGCCTCTTTCACCAAACTCCAAAGAACGGTTTGTCTCAGCTGCACGGGGGCTTTCCCCAGCACGCCGGGCGCTGCTCTAGATGCTATGATGAACCTTCCACCTCTTGATATATTTATCAGAGGGTGTGCTCTGAAAGCCATATCTCGTCTGAAGAGAAATGGCTTTTGGTACAACTCGCATAGGAATAGCGGTGTCCTTGCGCAAGAATTGTCCTGCGATCCCTGTCTCATGGACATGCCCTCTGACGCATTGACGCCAGTCATCCTATTGCGTCGTAATTTCACAGTCGAGTTTCCATGGCGTCAGGATTGGCTATGGCTGGATACTGAACCTGGAAAGGATAGTCTTCGCATTTTCACGGATGGCTCCAGGTCTGGGCGGGGGTCCGGTGCTGGAGTCTTCTTTGAACGCGAAAACATCGGACTGCACTTCTCGTTAGGAAAGTATGCGTCTCTTTTCCAATCAGAGATATACGCAATCCTAATGGCCATGCACTATGTTGTGAAGCACAGGTGGAAGGGGGAAAGCATATGCGTCTGTAGTGACAGCCAAGCTGCACTAAAAGCTGTGTGTAACCCCTTAACTAGCTCCAAATTAGTGCTTGAACTCAAGTCCTTCTTGAACAGAGTCCTTCCTACATTAACGATTGTGTATTTAATACACACAACCGTAGATGGAGGGATTGTCCAGGTTGCAGGATGACTAAGCGCGTACGCCCTGATGTCTGCAAAAAATCTGCAGCATTCCTCCTGTCTTTAAGGAGAATCGACTGCAGAAGGCTTGTGGGAGTTATCACGGGCCATTACACTTTTGCCAAGCATCTCTACGTGCTCGGCATCAGTGAGACGCCTACCTGTGCTGCATGTGGCGAAGAGGATTATGACACTGCAGAGCATTTCCTCTGTGATTGTCCCGCCTTTGGTCGCATACGGTGGCGCACCCTTGGAGCCGACGTGGTGTGTGCCGAATCCCTTAGCTCTACATCACTGAAGCTTCTTCAAATTTTTCTCCGGAAAACGGAGAAAATACAGTAATGTAAGGTGTCTGTCTGGAGTACAATGGACCAGTGTTTGCGTCTGAGTTCTCCAGCGGATAGCAGAAGCCTTCAAAAAAAAAAAAAAAAAAAAAAAACCCGAGTGCACACTTAAATGTGCAATAAGTGCATTTTCAGAACAGGAACATATTTCGTAAAACTTATTTTTTTGGTTATACTGATAAGGTTGACGCAAGCCAATTCATGAAGATGTAGGGTTGGGAAATCTCTAGGTAACCCAAATATCAATTTAAGGATTTTGTTTTGACATCTTTGTAGTTTGAGTTGATGGGTTATTGCGCAATCAAACCAGACCTGACACCCATAAAGCAGTTTAGCTTGGAATATAGTTCTGAATAGAATAATTTCATTTTTATTGCTGAGGCTATACTTTTTGTTAATGAAAGGGTCAAGGATTTTTATTGTCAGGTTAACATTATTAATGCGACTGATTATATGCTTTTGAAACGTTAGTTTTTCGTCCAGGATCACTCCGAGATACTTGCACGAGCTAGCCCAGTCTACATTTATCAACTGAATAAAGTTTTAATTTTCTATTTGGAAGAAAGCAATTTTTTCTGCGTTTAGAGAACCAGACAGCTTGGGTTTTATCCGCGTTTATCTTAATTTTCCATTTGGCGAAATATTGCTCAATTTCAATTAAGGAATTCTGCAGTGGGGAGAAGACATCATCAAAATATACCCCCGACGAAAAGACTGCGGTGTCATCGGCATACATCGCAAGATGAGTATTGACATTGCTCACACGCAAATCGGATACGTAAATGTTGAACAAAATGGGTGCAAGAATCGATCCCTGGGGGACTCCAAATTCAGTATTTTGGATTTTTGAGTAGGTATTGCCGACACTAACTCTGAATTTTCTATCACTAAGGAAACTTTGTATGATTTTGATGGTTGGGATGTTGAAATCAAACCGAAAAAGTTTGTGAACAAGTGCATTATGCCAAACAGTATCGAAGGCTTTTTCAATGTCGAGCAATACTAAGCCCGTATATTCTTTCATCCTAAATTTTTCTTGAATGTGCCTTTTGATTCTACAGATCTGATGGACAGTCGAAAAATCTTTTCGAAAACCAAATTGAAAAACAGGGAGATTTCTCTCCGCTTCGATGTGATGATCGAGTCTTTTTTTAATGATTTTTTAAGAACTTTGCTTACACAACTTAGTAGAATTATAGGCCGATAGCTACTAGGATTGTCATCTGTAAGATATAGTCAGAGGAAAGCATGCCCGAGGAATGGAATCTCAGCATTGTTTGCCCGATCCACAAAAAAGGAGACCCCTTTTACTGCGCCAACTACAGAGAAATAAGACTCCTTAATGTCGCATACAAGATCTTCGCTGCCGTTTTTTTGTGAACGGCTGGAGCCATTCGTAAATAAGCTGATAGGTCCGTATCAGTGTAGATTCAGATCCTGGAGAAAACCAATGAATTTCAAGTCGACACCCACCATCTATTCGTCGATTTCAAGGCCGCATACGACAGTGTAATTAGAGACGAACTATATAACGCCATGTTTTCTTTTGACATTCCTGCTAAGCTCGTCAGACTTTGCAGGATGACCCTGGAGAACGCTCGCTGCTCCATCCGAATCGGTGTAGAACTGACCGATAGCTTCGAAGTCAAGAAAGGATTTTGACAAGGCGATGCGCTGTCGTGTGATTTTTTTAACATCATATTAGGAATGACTGTGCAAAAATTACAGGCCAATACAAGAGGCACAATCTGTTTCAAATCCTCGCAACTCCGTGCATACGGCATTGACATAATAGGCAGATCACAGCGAGATGTCAATGAGGCGTTTGAGAGTATTGAGATGGAGGCGGCAAAATTGGTTTGGCAGGGCAACACTAAATACCTGCTGTCATCGAAAAAGGACATTTACCACCGACGTCTTGGACTTACTCTACTTATCAGGCCAGCGATCCATGGAAGATCTGAGCCTGAGCTATAGCTGGCTTCCATCCTTGACGGTCCCGGGCACGCTGCTTCCAGTTGTCAAGACCAATATGTCTTACATCCGAGATTACTTGTTCTTTATACCGGAGGTTCGGTCTTCCTCTTCTTCTCGAACCAGGAGGCTCGGAGTCGAAAACCCTCTTAGCTGGAGCATTGATGTCCATGCGCTCGATGTGGCCGAGCCAGTGTAGTCGACGGATCCTTGCCTTCCGGACTACATCCACATCTTGGTACAGCTCGTAGAGTTCGCGGTTGTGTCTTCTTCTCCATTCACCCTCCTCACAGACAGGACCAAATATCTTGCGCAGAATTTTTCTTTCGAAAAACCTAAAATCAGCTCCGCTGTCCTGCTTATCGTCCAACTTTCGGCTCCGTACAGCAAGACTGGCAGTATGAGCGTTTTGTAAAGCATGACTTTGGTCTTTCGAGTGACGAGTTTTGACCCCAGTTGTTTGGATAAGCCGAAGTAGCAGCGGTTGCCAAGGGCGATTCTATGCCGGATCTCCACTGTGATGTAATTTGTGGAATTTACGTTTGTTCCAAGTTAGACAAACTCCTTAACTACCTCGAAATTGTAGCTGCCAATTGTTATATTTTGTCCCAGTCGGTGAGCGACGGATTGGTTTTTGCTTGACTGCATGTATTTCGTTTTGTCCTCATTGATCTTAAGACCAACTCGTTTCGCCTGTTCTTCAATCGCCGTGAATGCTTCCACAATGCCACGGCGAGAACACGCGATGATGTCGATATCATCCGCGTATCCTAGCAGCTGGATGGACTTGTAAAAGATAGTGCCTTCCCTGTTGACGCCTGCCCGTCGCACCATCTGCTCCAGCACCAGGTTGAAGAAGTCACATGACAGCGCATCTCCTTGCCGAAATCCGCATGTGCATGTGCATGTTTCGAATTGTTCCGAGGTCCTAGAACCAAGTTGCACGATGCATCGCGTTCTTTTTAGCGTGGCGCGACACAACTGGATCAGTTTTCCCGGGATCCCGAATTAGGCCATCGCCCCAAACAGTTCTTCACGATTAATGCTGTCGTATGCGGCTTTGAAATCGATGAAAAGATGGTGCGTATCGATTCGAAACTCGTTGGTCTTTTCCAGGATTCGTCGAAGTGTGCAAAATTTGGTCTATAGTTGATTTGCCGGGCAAAATGGTTTTAGACGTTCACATAATACGCTGGACAGGCTCTTGTATGCGACATTGAGCAGGGATATACCTCTATAGTTCTTGCAAGAGGTAGGATCGCCTTTTTTGTGGATGGGACATATAGAGCTGGTATTCCAGTCGTCGGGCATGATTTCATCTTCCCAAATTCTGCAGATGATCTGGCGCATGCTCCCTACCAGAACATCGCCGCCAGCCTTGAAGAGCTCTGATGGCAAGCCATCTGAGCCTGCGGCCTTGTTGTTCTTCAGCTTCTGAATAGCTGTGCCGACTTCTTCTATGCTAGGTGGGAGGACTACTTCAGCGGCTGGAGTTGGGATTTCCTCGGTCCCTACCACTCTCTCTTGGTCATGCTCGTTAAGCAGCTGCTGCTTAAATACATCCACTATTCCCTGCGGGTCGGTGACAAGATTACCCTCGCAGTTTCGAAGAGCCAGGGTGCCCTTTTTGAAGCCTCCTGCAAGGCCTTTGGCTTTCTTGTAAAAGGCTCGAGTTTTATTTTTATCTCTAGACTCCTCGATATCCTTGAGCTGGGAGGCTGCGAAGATTCTTTTCTTTTGTCGCAGTAGTTTTTTCTCATCCCATCTTCTATCTCGGTACTCTTCTTGCGCTGCCCTTGTTTTCCTCTGCAGCGCCTTCTGGTACGCCTCGTCGGTTGCTGCCTTTTTCTGCTTACACTCGCCATCATACCACGGGTTTCTTGTCGGGGGTGGTAGGTATCCTAAGGTGGTTTCGGCTACTTCCTGAATGGCTGAGCGACAATGCAGCCACATATTATTGGCATTTGTGTTCGACGTAGGCATACCGTAGAGTATTTCGCTCAGCTGCTCCCTGTTGACTCTGGTAACCTCCGGTGTGCTCAGGCGCCCAATGTCGAACCTCCTCTTGGTGGGCTGGTGCAGCTTTCTGACATTGGACAGTCGAGCTCTGAATCTTGCTGCTACGAGGAAGTGGTCAGAGTCGACATTTGCCCCTCTGAATGTTCGCACATCCAGGATGTTTGACGAGTGCCTTGCGTCAATGAGCACATGGTCGATTGGCGGTTGGCGGTTCGACCGTCCGGAGATCGCCAGGTTGCTGTGTGGATTCGCTTGCGAGGGAATCTTGTGCTACTTATCACCGCGTTACGAGCTGTCGCAAAGTCCGTGAGTCGGAAGCCGTTATCTGTTGTTTTATAATGGAGGCTGTGCCTTCCAATCACTCCGCCAAGGGTGTTCTCCTTACCGATTTTGGCGTTGAAGTCCCCACCGACGTCTTGGGCAGAACGTGCATACTGGCAGATATAAGTTTGAGGTAGTTAAGGTCTTCATTTACCTCGGTTGCGCAGTGACCTGGAACAACGACACCAGTTTCGAATTCAAGCTCAGAATTACTCTTGCCAACCGCTGCTTCTTTGCGCTCAAGAGGCAATTGAGCAGTAAAGCCCTCTCTCGTGCGACCAAGTTGACCTTAATTATCTCGGTCCTGGACTTTATCTAAAGCGGATGAGGAAATCCTTGGTCGTTTCGCGAGAAGGATTCTTCGGGGGTTTGGAGGAGAAGATTCAATCACGAACTGTACGGGTTGTACAGCGACATGAGTCTAGTCAGGCGTCTACGGATCCAACGCCTAATATTGCTAGGCCATGTAGAGCGAATGGACACCACAGCTCCAGCCCGTAGAGTCTTTGAATCCGACCCCGAGGGACGAAGAAATAGAGGACGGTCGCATCTAAGGTGGCGCGCACAGGTGGAAAGGGACCTCAACCAGCTGGGCGTGCGGCATTGGAAAAGACAAGCGAAAGATCGTGCTAGATGGAGAGGCATGTTGGTTGAGGCCCAGGTTCTCTGTACATTGAAGCTACCACATGGCAAAAGAGTTACGGAAGGCTTTCGATCGATTTTGATTAGTCATTCGATTCGTTGTCACATGCTACATTAAATAGAAAAGCATTTTACTTTCCTCAATAAATCCCATTCAGCACCAAAGAATTGTTGTGGAACTTTCCCTCTTTCATTCCACTGTGTCAGAAAATAATAAGACATGACAAAGCCATTAACGAATCTTTGTCAATTTTTTTGTTCCCAAACCGTCTAATATCCTACCAAATCCCATTTAACACAGATACATTGTAGGTACATATATGGTTGTATGGAATTCCACCGACCTTTTCCCAATGATACTAACGATCAATTTCAATTCTATTATCTATCAATTGACTGATCGCTACAGCACCATCGCTCAGTCAGACAGACTGACTGATCTGATCCGATTAAGTTCCGTGTGCAATTGGCTAATTGGTCAATAATCGAAAGTTGTCTCCAAGGGAAGGCAGCAACGTACAACAACAAACAATTGAACAATAAACAACTTAAGCCAAATGAACTCTCGGGAATTTCAATTTCGAAGAACGACAAGGAATGTGTTTATGAGGAGAGTTCGTTTCGACAAAAAAGTGTGTCACTTCGATTGGATTGCACGCGGTTTGCTTTTAAAGCATTTGTCATCGTACACTGGAGCAACAGTGTAACAACGTCCGTCGGTTCATCGATTAGTTGATTGAACGGAAGAGGAATTTACTTTCATTGAATTGGAAGTGATAGATGACTGTAATTAGGTGACTTTGAGTCGGATAGTACATAGCTGACTGAGGTGTACCAGTTCCCGGTTGCTTCTCTAAGCCAATTAGCAAAAATTAGTGCAACGTTCCAGGTTTGATGGCTTAATTCTGTGACATTGTATATCATAACCGTATGTAGATTGGCAATTCATTTGGATTTCCATAGTATCGGTCACGACCGACAGTCGTTGTGTGTGACGTAATTTACGTTTTCGCTTAATGCATTAAAAGAGAAAAACAATAAAACGCATGCGAGCAATTAAACAACTAAAAATAGAAATAAAACTTTCTCTCGCAAGTCTTTTTTTGTAATTAGATACTCTCGTTTAATTGTCTTCTCCACCTGCCAGAAGTCAGGTAGGATTGATTTAAACGAGGGAAAAAAAAAACGTAATCAAACGCTTATGAATGCATGTGGTCAGAATACGGAATTAGTTAGACTTCTGATTCTGTAGGTAGATGAGGAAGAAAAATTGCGACATTTATTACAGCTGTGACAAAAGATTGCACTTACTGGGATGCGGATGTGTCGTGGGAAAGCGGCTAAGGTCGAAGGTCATCGAATTTAAACCTATAAGTGATCGTCTGGCTGTGATCCGCATCAGAGGCAGATTTTGTAACATCAGCCTTATATGTGCACACGCCCCTACCGTCGGGGCTGAAGACCCTATCAAGGAGGACTTCTATGACCTCCTGGACAACGCCTACGGAGCTTATCCGGAGTACGATGTAAAAATCGTGCTCGGGGACTTCAACGCCAAAATCGGTAAGGAAAACGCCCTTGGCGGAGTGATCGGAGAGCACAGCCTCCACGATACAACAACAGATAACGGCTTCCGACTCGCTGACTTTGCGACAGCTCGTAATGCGGTGATAAGTAGCACAAGATTCCCTCGCAAGCGAATCCACACAGCAACCTGGCGATCTCCGGACGGTCGAACCGCCAACCAAATCGACCATGTGCTCATTGACGCAAGGCAATCGTCAAACATCCTGGATGTGCGAACATTCAGAGGGGCAAATGTCGACTCTGACCACTTCCTCGCAGCAGCAAGATTTAGAGCTCGACTGTCCAATGTCAGAAACCTGCACCAGCCCATCAGGAGGAGGTTCGAGATTGGGCGCCTGAGCACACCGGAGGTTGCCAGAGTCTACAGGGAGCAGCTGAGCGAAAGACTCTACGGTATGCCTACGCCGAATACAAATGCCAATAATATGTGGCTGCATTGCCGCTCAGCCATTCAGGAAGTAGCCGAAACCACCTTAGGATGCCTACCACCCCCGACAAGAAACCCGTGGTATGATGGCGAGTGTGAGCAGAAAAAGGCAGCAACCGACGAGGCGTACCAAAAGGCGCTGTAGAGGAAAACCAGGGCAGCGCAAGAAGAGTACCGAGCCAGAAGAAGGGAGGGGAAAAAAACTACTGCGACAAAAAAAAAGAATCTTCGCAGCCTCCCAGCTCAAGGATATCGAGGAGTCTAGGGATAGACATAAAATACGAGCCTTTTACAAGAAAGCTAAAGGCTTTGCAGGAGGCTTCAAAAAGGGCACCCTGGCTCTTCGAAACTGCGAGGGTAATCTTGTCACCGACCCACAGGGAATAGTGGATGTATTTAAGCAGCACTTCCAGCAGCTGCTTAACGAGCATGACCAAGAGAGAGTGGTAGGGACCGAGGAAATCCCAACTCCAGCCGCTGAAGTAGTCCTCCCACCCAGCATCGAAGAAGTCGGCACAGCTATTCAGAAGCTGAAGAACAACATGGCCGAAGGCTCAGATGGCTTGCCATCAGAGCTCTTCAAGGCTGGCGGCGATGTTCTGGTAGGGAGCATGCAACTCGGTTCTAGGACCTCGGAACCATTCGAAACATGCACCGGATTTCGACAAGGAGATGCGCTGTCATGTGACTTCTTCAACCTGGTGCTGGAGCAGATAGTGCGACGGGCTGGCGTCAACGGGAAAGGCACTATCTTTTACAAGTCCATCCAGTTGCAAGGCAAAATCCCTCCCAAATGTATACAGAAACAGCCATTGAAGATAGCATTTTTGTGAAACGTTCCTTGTGTTCTAGTTACATACTTTGTATGTCAAAGTTCCATCTAGTTAGTGTATCATAGGTCCACAAATCAGTTTGAATTATTTTTCAATGACTGGAAAGAGTGCGTTCTCAGGCGACAGAGAAGGATCCGATGAAAGATCACACACGACACAGGTATATCAATCACCTAAGATGTTCTACAATAGCATTGTTATAGCCTGAAAGTCTTTTCCAGATAGTCTTCGTAGATATAGGCTGAAAACCGTAGATTTATTACATGCGTCTTATCACACTGTATACCTGCATTCGGAACAGCCTCACAACTAAAAATTGTTTGACCTGAAGCTAATTCAAGTCTTGAGCAGTCTTTCGCAGAATCCCTTTCAGCAAACCTCTCAGAGTTGCAGAACGATCCGAACAAGATGCAATGAAATGTTCGTTTACTACTCTCCAGGGGTGGTTCTCCTAGATAGAGTTCGAAAGGAACTCGACTGAATTTTCACATTGGTTGTAGTTCCCAGCAAATATTTCATGCCATTATGGTGTTTTATTAGAACTGCACACACACACTAACACTGCGTCTCTCTTATGTACCTCTGCTTTGACAAGTAGTGGTTAGCCACCAGAACTTTGTAAATCTTTACTTGTATGTATGTACATATGTTGGCGTTACAGTCCATGAAGGACCAAAGACGAGCTTCTCTCAATCACCCATGTTGTGTGTGATTTCATTTTCACATAGGTGAAAGGGACCTACAGTTTTATTGCCGGTTCCGAACGGCGAATTTCGAGAAGCTTTTCATGATAATTTTACTACAGGGGGTTTTGTCAGAACCCCGCTGAGGAGAAACACCGTGAAAAACACGTTCGATGACATGGCTGTGTCGGGATTCGATCCCGAGTCATCGGCGTCAGAGGCCAACACACTACCCACTGCGCCACGGTGCTCTCCATAGGTGAAAGGTACCTATAGCTTATTGCCGATTCCGAACGGCGAATTTCGAAAAGTATTTCATAACAACTATACTATAGGGGGTTTTGGCAGCACCGGTGAGGAAAAGCACCATGAAAACACGATCGACGACATGGCTGTTGTCGGGATTCGATCCCGTGCTATCGGCGTCAGAGGACAACATACTACCCACTTCTCCACTTATTTAAAAAAATGCCGTCAATTGTGTGGTCTACAAAAATACTAGGTATGGCAATTTTGTTCCGGGAATTTGTAAACAATTAATTTGATCGCAATTTTTTTTTATCGACCTTCAAAATAGTCTCCCTCTAACCCTTGATAATCCTTCGAAATAAATTTGTCTCTTTCATAAGTCCCTTGCCTCTTTAATAAGTCCCTTGAGGTGTGACTTCGTCTTGGGGAATTAAAAAAAATCGCAGAAGGCAATATCGGGTCTATAGATTGGATGCGCCAACGTTGGAAAGCTCTTTTCGGCAAAAACTCTTGTATTTTCGTGGTGCAAAATCCAGCCCTTCTTGGCAAGTCCGGGTCGCACACGGAAAACATATGGTCCGCAGCCTCTTCACGACGCCAACATAGAACTGTCCAGTCACATATTCGGAACGAACGATGTGGAACACGTGGATCGTTTTCTATTTATTCATGGTCCTTCTTGAACCGCTTTGCACATTTAAACTTTTTTTTTTGTTGAGGATCGTAAGCGCGTGCTCATAGTAGTGTACCAGCTTATACTGCAACTAAGTCATTTCACTTCTTCTTCTTTGGTGGCGTTACAGGCCATAAAGGACCAGAGCCAAGCTTCTCTCAATCACCCATGTTGTGTGTGATTTATTTTTCGCACAGGTGAAAGGGACCTACGTTTTAAGGCCGATTCCGAACGGCGTGAGTCGAGAAGCTTTTTCATGGCAAGTTTACTACGGGGGGTTTTGCCAGTACCCCGCCGAGGAGGAACGTCGCGAAATAAACTCCGAACTCGATCATCGTGCGCCGGAATCCAACACACTAACCACTGCGCCACGGCGCCCTCATTTCACTTATCTAGCATTATTCTGTTCTCGATGTGTTCGCAAGAATAGCTGAATCGTCGGCGAACATAGCTAGAATTAAATCTCGCGTTTGCGGTATATAGCGAGTATAAATCAGATACAGGAGTGGGCCGAGTACACTTCCCTGAGGAACGCCAGCCGATCGGTCTTAAGCGATCAAGCAAAATTCGTTCGGAATTTTTTGAAATGATCGGCAACAGTGAAATCGGACAAAACGATTTCTTTTCCGTTAGTGCTTTACCCGTCTGGAGCCATTATAACTTCTGCGACTTTCCACTGACTCGGCACATATTCTAATCCAATTGCGGTATTAACGAGAAACAGGAGTTTTAGTTAAACCCTCCTTGGTAGAGCCTTGAGAACTTCTCCTGTAATTAGATCATGGCCAAGAGCCTTGTTTGCTTTAAGCGATTCAACAATAGCGTTTAGCTCAGCGAACGTGGATAGTGTCATTGTATATTCCGGTGTATCATCCGTCGGATAAACAAACTCTGCAAGCGGTGGACCTGTCGATGGCTTAAAAGTTTCCTTAAGATATTCAGCGAAGACCGCAACCACCTTTTCTTCATTTCCCTTTGCCCATTCAATTAGACTTTTTTCCATTGATGGTGTTTGAATTTGGGGCTTCTGAGACCTTTGACAGCTTTCCATAGAGAGTAATTTGATTCTTTTCCCGCCGTCAAATTCTTTCAAAATGTATTGAGCCTAGAATTTGGTTTTTAAAATGTTTGATCGCCTTGTTCGTGTTTTCGACATAATCCTGACTCCATAGACCACCTACAGGGAGGATTTCCCAGGGTTTTCCACCAGATGTCACTAAAAAGTTAATCACAACACGTTGCTTGTAATGTGAGTCACCCATTTTTGCGACGCCATTATAAGTGTATTTTTTCGAAATATACGCACAACACACAAACAAAACGTGCTTGTCAGCCTTGGATAAAAACTTAAACATAGGATCCCCCCTTTCTAGACAGATGTCGAATGGCGCAGTGTTACTAGTTCCCCAGTTATGACTTAATTCCCGGAACTTGCCACATCTTGTATACTTCAGATCCCTGTTTACAGGTGGAACTATCCGTAAAGTTATTTCCAGAGTATTTTTCTGGCACCACAGATGGCCGGATGATTGCGCCGCCCCAGGTTGAATGGATGTTTTGTGGTAAGATAGCTTGGTCATAAGATAATTCCAATGTTTCCTTGCTCTCATGACTTTTTTCATGATCGTATTGGTAAGTCTAGAGCACCTCTTTTAGTGAAAAGCCCCACGTCCTCCGACATATTTAAAAGACCGGTAATTGTTAGCCCCCGTTTCACTCGACGAGCTTAAAATAGAAAACTTTCTATCAAGAATGTCTTTCAGATGGTACAACCCTGAAGCACCGCCTACCCATTACTCCCATTGCGCCAATCATCGGCCACATTTGGAGCTAAGTACATACATACATACGTATCTGAACTTTAAGACAGAATAACAGTGACTTTATCCACGTAAACTCCAGAATCATTGAGAGCAAATCGACCACAGACTTTCTGTGCGGTGTTTCCTATATAGTCTAGTACTGAGACAAATGATCTGGATGAGGTTCCATAGCTGGGGTCTTCTTTGAGCGCAAATACATCCGACTGCACTTCTCGTTAGGAAAATATGCGTCTGTCTTCCAATTAGAGATACACGCAATCCTAACGGCCATGTTGTGAAGCACATGTGGTCGAGAAAAGCATATTCGTCTGCAGTGATAGCCAAACTGCACTCAATGCCGTGTCCAACACTTTAACTAGTTCCAAATTAGTGCATGAACTCAAAACCTTCTTGAACAGAGTCGGTAGGCTAAATTCACTAAGGCTTGTATCTAAATCACTCTGGGTTCCCAGGAAATGAGATTTCTGATGTGTTCAGAGGAGAGTTTCTCAGGACCTGAACCCGCTCCAAGTCCACCTGCGTCCACCACAAATTCCTATACATATTAAAGATTGGGTGTTTAATACACACAACCGTAGATGAAGGGATTATCCAGGATGCATAATGACAAAGCGCGTATGCCCTGATATCTGGAAGAAATCTGCAGCATTCCTTCTGTCTTTAAGTAGAATAGACTGCAGAAGACATACATATGGAAGCCATTAAATTTTTCTAAGCATTTCTGCGTGTTTGGTATAAGTGAGACGCCTACTTGTGCTGCATGTTGCCAGGAGGATGACACAGCAGAACATTTCCTCTGCGACAGTCCCGCCTTTGCTCGCGCACGGTGGCGCACCCTTGGGGCCAAATCTCTTAGCTCTACATCATTGAAGCTCCTTCTTATTTTTCTCCGGAAAACGGGGAGAATACAGACAGAATCCAGTGTCTGTCTGGAGTACAATGGAGCAGTATTTGCGTCTGAATGCTCCAACAAATAGCGGAGGCCTCCGACAAAAAAAAAAAAAAAAAAGACACAAATGGAAGCATTCTCTGCTCCTAACGTCTGAAAGGGCAACGATGGGAAACCACTAAAGCAAGCTGTTGTTCTATGTAATTTTTTTCTTAGCCCACAAACCAACTGTTTGCTGGTTTATTGGTTGATTTGTTTAAACAAATGCCAACGGCACGCCCGCCGTGAAAATAATTTTAGAACCCGTGTACTAAAGAGTTAAAGATGCAACAGACTCGTTACCTGATCCCCATGACACAAGAGGTCCATAAAAAAAAGAAAAACCTTTTCAACCTCTTAACCCATCTCATAAAGTTAATGTAAAAGGTCTTGTCTACTCCTAGACGCACAACCTATTCATTTAGCCTTCGGCCTCTCATCATCTACATCCATATGTCTTGGAAATCAAAGTCACTAAAACACAAGAAGAATGTAAACCATACTATCGTCTAAGAAGCAATGAAATGACAAATTTCCCTCCCAAGCCAGCTAATTGGACGGAATGGACATACAAAAAAAAAAAACCAAAAAAACAACGAACAAAAAAACAACCAATGATTGATGTTCCAAATTCAACGACGTAAAACTCAATTTCAACTCACTTTATCATTTTAATCATCATCATCCTGAGCAGCAGCAGCACCAGCATCGCCATCAACTTCATCTTCACCATCCGTCGTCGTCGTCGTTATAACCACACAATCATCATCGTAAAAATTTAAAATTAGAAAAGAATTCAACGAAGAAATAACCAACCAAGCCGGGGACGACACGAGAACAAGAAATAAAAATCAAAAACAAAAAACAAAAAACCAACCAGAAACCACTTTGACAACCGGTAAAAGTTTCCTCGAAGTTTACGCGCGCAAAATTCCAACCAGCAACACCAGCATCACCAGCATCACCACGGTGTGTCCAGGTTCTCCTTCTTCGCATCTCCCCCAGTTCCAGGTATCAATAGAAAATCGTTTTTCGATTTCTTCAAAATTCCAGCAACTCCAACAAAACACAGAAAAAAATCTGAACCGAGATACTCGTAAAACGACCAAAAGAGCGCAAGAATGTATCCAAATTGCCAGAGGCCGGCCATTCTCCATTCTGGATGACGGCGAGCACGACGAGTGGCAATGGCAAGACAACGCCAGTGATATCGTATGGTTTACCCGGAGTATGTACATACATACATTCGGGCAAGTGAGCAACATTCTCCTCTCATCTCATCCTATAGTGGTCCATCGCCCATCGTACATACATACATACATACCTACTCCGACGTCGTCGTTGTCGTCAATTGATCAACCGTCGCCGTCACAGTCACCGTCATCGTCGGTTGGTTGGGATTATTGGTCCATCGGCGTCACCTATCATTATCATCTCACTCGTGAAACTCCCCAAATGAAACATCTTACCAAGAGGAATATCCGGTTTTTGGTCAAGAATTTTTGACTTTTTTTTTTGTTGTTGCTCCTCTCTGTTCTTCTTTCGTTTCGTTTGACTCGTTGTTGTTGTTGTTGTAGTTGTTGTTCTTGAAGTTTTGCGCGCCCTTCCCGCTTCACATATATGTACGAGTACATACGAGTATATCCCCGACGGGGATACTTAATCGAAGCAGCTGAAAACGAACGAACAACGCGATCATCATGCTCACGACAATAATCATGATCATGGTGTGGTTGGATAGTGGAGATCAAGCCCATCGCAAATGCATTGGAATGCCAGATGTTACTTGTATCATACCCAATGGCCCGGGGCATACCGAACGGACGAATGGAATTCAAAAGATATTGTACGACAAGGCAGCCAACCCAACCTTGATCAATTGTTTCGAAGCTCCGAAAGCGAAACAATTAACATTGGCAGTGACACCAAGACATTTGATGGATTTTACCTCAGCCGGGTTAAGGCTCAAGCGCTAGCTCATCTCTTTAAACTCTCTAAACGTCCGTATAAATAATGGCAGTTATTAGAAAAAGAAAAAGAAGAACAAGAAGAAGAAAGAAAGAGGAGTCTTCGCAGGGAGGTATGTAGAGGCAGACAGGCACACACGATGATGGCAAAGTTTATTCAAGATATCCTGTCATAAAATACAAAAGATACATGCCGTACAAGGTATGCAGGGATGCCCTCTTCAACTCAATGTTTACTAAAAAAAAAAGGGGAATGGAGGGGGTTGAAGAGGTGAGAATGAAGACTCGAAGATTCCAGGCAAGTAAAACGACGAGCAAAAACGAACGATTTGATGATTGCTATCTTTTGAGGAATCTACCTCTTCTTCTTCTACTACGAGTACTCGCTTGTGTCGTGTCGTCCTCGGTCGTTTTCTTCCTTATCTTATGGCCTGCGGCCTCCCTTTCGGAGGAGGGTGTTCTCTCTCCCGTGCGTCTAGAATGGTGTCTTTGGCTCGTGTACGTGCTGTAGCATACTTTATTCTCTTTGAACAGTTTTTTTTGTTCTTTAGTTTTCAGTCTTGGCTTTGTGAAGATCCATTTGATGATGATGATGATGAGGATGATGGCACGCTGCAAGACACATATACACATGTGTATCTTTTCTCTTTGCCTCCTCCTTGTCCTTGACGATCAAGAAGAAGAAGAAAGGTTTCACGTTATCCTTCTGTTTTATTACCACTAACAAACAAACAAAGTTATTTTGTTCGGCCTCCACCACTGCTGTTACACTCGCTTCTAAAGCACAGGTATAGATGGGCACCTAATGAATACATTCTTTAGATCTCTACATATATACACAGATGGTATTCACATGCATCGAAAGATCCACGGGTATATGACGGTGTTATAAATTGTGCCAATGTTAATGGAGCATTGAATTCCAGAAGCTCGAATGATGACTGGAGAATGGGTGATTCGATGAGCATTTTAGGGTCTTGCCTTTGGTTATTTCTTTTTTCATACCATGTCTTAGGGTTTATGCACATGCATATGGAAGAGGTATGATTATTTCATTTTATTAATGTGTTCACGGGGGGACGGGGGACTTTGGGTTGAACGTGGACGCTGCGTGCATGTCATGACATCATCGTATAAAATGTATATTTAATGGAAATCTCGGAAGAGGATTTTGTTTCTGGAATTCCACAAGTTCAAGTTGTGATGGACCGATTGCTTAGGTGAGGTGGACGCTCGATATTTTAACGGAAATGCCTTTCACAAATATCAAATGGGATAGAGAAGAAGTTCTTTAGATCATTAGACGGGAATAGAGCCACCCATTGTGAGTCCGGACGCCAATTTTGGCGTAAAATTGGTCATTGGTTGTGTACAAATATGACGGTAATTTATTTGTCTTTAGTTTTAAGTTTCCCAGCTCAAGGATATCAAGGAGTCTAGGGATAAACATAAAATACGAGCCTTTAACAAGAAAGCCAAAGGCCTTGCAGGAGGCTTCGAAACTGCGATGGTAATCTTGTCACCGACCCGCAGGGAATAGTGGATGTATTTAAGCAGCACTTCCAGCAGCTGCTTAACGAGCATGGCCAAGAGAGAGTGGTAGGGACCGAGGAAATCCCAACTCCAGCCGCTGAAGTAGTCCTCCCACCCAGCAACGAAGAAGTCGGCACAGCTATTCAGAAGCTGAAGAACAACAAGGCCGCAGGCTCATATGGCTTGCCATCAGAGCTCTTCAAGGCAGGCGGCGATGTTCTGGTAGGGAGCATGCACCAGATCATCTGCAGAATTTGGGAAGATGAAAGCATGCCCGACGACTGGAATACCAGCTCAATATGCCCCATTCACGAAAAAGGCGATCCTACCTCTTGCAAGAACTATAGAGGTAGATATATCCCTGCTCAATGTCGCATACAAGATCCTTTACAGCGTATTGTGTGAACGTCTGAAACCATTTTGCACCGCACTAATCGGCAGCTACCAGTGCGGCTTCCGACCCGGCAAATCAACTATAGACCAAATTTTCACACTTCGACAAATCCTGGAAAAGGCCAACGAGTTTCGAATCGATACACACCATCTTTTCATCGATTTCAAAGTCGCATACGACAGCATTCATCGTGAAGAACTGTTTGGGGCGATGGCCGAATTCGGGATCCTGGTAAAACTGATCCAGTTGTGTCGCGCTACGCTAAAAAACACGCGATGCACCGTGCAACTCGGTTCTAGGACCTCGGAACCATTCGTAACATGCACCGGATTTCGGCAAGGAGATGCGCTGTCATGTGACTTCTTCAACCTGGTGCTGGAGCAGATAGTGCGACGGGCAGGCGTCAACAGGGAAGGCCCTATCTTTTACGAGTCCATCCAGCTGCTAGGATACGCGGATGATATCGACATCATCGCGTGTTCTCGCCGTGGCATTGTGGGAGCATTCACGGCGATTGAAGAACAGGCGAAACGAGTTGGTCTTAAGATCAATGAGGACAAAACGAAATACATGCTGTCAAGCAAAAACCAATCCGTCGCTCAACACCTGGGACAAAATATAACAATTGACAGCTACAATTTCGAGGTAGTTAAGGAGTTTGTCTACCTCGGGACAAACGTAAATTCCAGAAATGACACCACAGTGGAGATCCGGCATAGAATCGCCCTTGGCAACCGCTGCTACTTCGGCCTGTCCAAACAACTGGGGTCAAAACTCCTCACTCGAAAGACCAAAGTCGTGCCTTGAAAAACGCTCAATCTACCAGTCTTGCTGAACGGAGCCGAAAGCTGGACGATAAGCAGGACAGCGGTGCTGATTTTGGGTTCTTTTGAAAGCAACATTCTGCGCCGGATATTTGGTCCTGTCTGTGAGGAGGGTCAATGGAGAAGAAGACACAACCGCGAACTCTACGAGCTGTACCAAGATGTGGATGTAGTCCGGAAGGCAAGGATCCGTCGACTACACTGGCTCGGCCACATCAAGCGCATGGACATCAACGCTCCAGCTAAGGGGGTCTTCGACTCCGAGCCTCCTGGTTCGAGAAGAAGAGGAAGACCGAACCTCCGGTATAAAGACCAAGTAATCGCGGATGTAAGACATCTTGGTCTTGACAACTGGAAGCAGCGTGCCCGGGACCGTCAAGGATGGAAGGCAGCCATAGCTCAGGCTCAGATCCTCCATGGATCGCTGGCCTGATAAGTAAGTAAGTTTGTTTTAAGTAATTTTGCATATTGATTGCCAAATATTCTTATCTTCGACAGTGAAGGGTATGAAAACATTAACTCTCGTGTGGTTTCTTAAGCATTTGGTTTTCATTTGTCAAAAAAAGTACAAAAAATTGTTGGGAGTGCATACAGTTTTTACTTAGATGATTAGAGTTTGTAACTGTGTAAATGTTGACCATGATCAGTTTTGAAATGGTCCATCATGCAGAGATGCTTGGCAAACGAGTAATGGCCCGTAAGACTTCAACAGTCAATTCTCCTTAAGGATAAGAAGAATACTGCGGATTTCTTGCAGACATCAGGGCGTATGCGCTAGGTCATCCTGCAACCTGAATAATCCCTCCATCTACCGTTGTGTGTATTAAATACCCAATCGTTAATGTAGTAATTTACCGTGGACGCAGGTAGACCTGGAGTTGGTTCAGGTCCTGAGAAGCTCCTCTGAACCTATTCTAGCGAGTACATCGGTGATCTCATTACCTGGGATCTCAGGATGACCTGGGACCCAAACAATCCTTATTGATTTTAGTCTATCGACTTTGTTCAGAATGAAATTAAGTTCATACACTAAAGGGTTGGACGCACATTTGAGTGCAACTTGGCTTTCACTTTTTACTCTTCCACATACGCAATTTGCACCTTCCTCGATATAGAGGGAGCCTTCGATAATACTAGCTATGATTCGATCACTACTGCACTATCCTACAGGGGTGCGGACCGTCCCACTAATCACTGGATTAGGGCGATGTTAAATAGCGGTATCATATCACCCACATGCGGAGAGGTCTCTGACGTATCGGCTGCTAGAGGATGCCAACAAGGAGGAGTCCTTTTACAAGTGCTATTTAATCGATGACCTACTACGCAAACTAACCACTCGGGGCTACGAGATCATTGGATATGCTGATGACCTAGTAATCATTGTTACGGGCAAATGCGAAACCACTGCCTGTGAGCGCATGCAGAGTGGGCTCCATTTTGTCTCTGACTGGTGTGACAGAGAGGATTTATCGATTTACCCAAATAAGACAATCTTAGTCCTTTTACAAAGAGGAGAAGGTATAGCCCCGCTCAATCTTTCTAAATGGCACACGCATAGGATTTTCAGAGGAAGTATTTAGGTATTGACCTAGACCGCAGACACAACTGGAACTCCAATATGAAAATTGAACTTATGAAACCTACTAAAGCCATGGGTCTGTCGAAGTACTTGCGATAAAACTTGGGGACTTAAACCTTAATTAGTCCACTAGTTATCCACTGGCGATACTAAGACTTATCGTTAACTACTCGTCCACCGTATGGTGGTCAAAAGTTGAGCAAAAAACGATAATCGTTTAGCTTCAACGCCTTCAGAGACTAGCGTGTCTCGGCATTACAGGCGCTATGCCAACCTGCCCCACTGCACCTTTTTATCAGGAGGTGGCATTACGCAGTGCAATCAGAATTCTTTGTTCGGGAACAAATATGCCATGTAGACCCGTGGGTCACATGTTCACCTTTGACAAGAGATTTGAGATATTGATCCCAGTTCGCTCAGCATGAGAAAACAGTGATCCCCTGCTAAATGTCAAAGGCCTTAGGTGGTATACGGTACGCTGGGTTCGTACAGCACGAACTCAAAAACCGTTAAGGAATGCCATGATGCCCTACAAGACCTCGCCACAAGAGACAATATCAAACATTGGTGGGTGCCAGGGCACAAAAGTATTAAGGGCAATCAAATTGCTGACCAACTCGCCAGGAAAGGTTCCGGCGATAAATATATGAAGATGCATTTTTTCCTAACGAAAAGTGCTGTCGGACGTTTTTGCATTCAAAGAAAACCCCAGTCCAGACTTGGAGTCATCTGTGAAAATGTGAAGACAATCCTTTCCAGGCTCAGTATGTGGCCAGAACCAATCTTGACGCCATGGAAATTCGACTGTGAAGTTATATGACAATAGGATGACAGGTGTCATTGCGTCAGAGAGCATATCCATGAGACACGGTTCGTTGAATATTTCCCTCGCAAGTGCATTGTCATTCTTCCAATGCGAGTTGTACCAAAAACCATTTCTCTTGAGACGAGACATGGCTTTTAGTGCACATGGTCTGATAAATATATCAAGGGGTGAAAGGTTCATCATAGCATCTAGAGTAGCGCCCGGCGTGCTGGGGAAAGCCTCCGCACAGCTGAGACAAATCGTTCTTTGGAGTTTGGTGAAAGAGGCTGCAATATGCTTGGGTGTTACCCTATTCCACCAGACAACCGATGCATATGAGATTATCGGTCTTATCATTGTGTTGGCCTCTGACGCCGGGACAAGGGATGGAATCCCGACAACAGCCATGTCATCGAACGTGTTTTTCACGGTGCTTCTCCTCAGCGGGTTACAGCCAAAACCCCCTGTAGTATAATTGTCAAGAAAAGCTTCTCGGATCTCGCCGTTCGGAACCGGCAATAAACTGTAGGTCCCTATCACCTATGGGAAAATAAAATCTCACACAACATGGGTGATTGAGCGAAGCTCGGCTTTGGTCCCTCCGTATAGATCCCGAGGACCTTTACCGGCGAGAAACCCCATGTTTTGCCAGCACCTTGGCATTGCCAGAACCCTGGCAGCCCTTGTTATTTAATTGATATTGAAAGAATGCAGTCGTCCCTAATTACCGATCATTCCACTCTTAAGTTGCATAATATGTACTTCCCCCGACGACTCTAAAACTATTACAAACCTTTTTGCTTCATTCTTTAGTCAATCATTTAACGACTGCAGCCGTTGTCTGATATCTGCGCTCAGACCTCTCTCTCTGTAGTTGATATAAATGGACATAGCACATTCCACGAATACAAATACCATTTCAAAGACGGCTTCTCTCCGAATCCTGACTGCCTACCAGCCATAGACCTTAAGAAATATACCAATTCTCTATGCAAACCTCTTTTTACCATCTTGCCACTATCACCGTCGTCAAGGTTCCTTCCCAACAATTTGGAAAAATTCTTTCATCCTTCCTTCAGATAAAAAGACTCTAAGATTGATATTTCTAACTTCAGACCGATTTCTATCCTCAAACCCTTCGAGTCTATTGTGTATGACTCAATGTCCTTCCATCTACTACCGACTTCAGCAAAGCATGTGATAAGATAAGCAATCCATTATTCTATTTTAAACTCGAGGTTATGGGCTTCGCACTCCGAGTCATCGCATGGCTTAAATCGTACCTCGAGAAGCGCAATTACAAAAAATTTTCAGTAACTCAATTTTTGAAGCCATTGATGCCTCTTCTGGTGTTCCATGAGGTAGTCATCTTGGTCCTCTAATTTTTTTCCTGACTGTTAATGGCGCCGAATTTTTCATAAAAGAGTCCAATTTACGCAGACCATATGACGATACGAGTATAACTCGGTTGCACTCCAAAACAACCTTATTCCTTCCGTACTTCCTGGAGCTTAATGTCGGTAAATGCCACTCTGTTGCCCGTACGGGACCTCAATTTTCTATCCCATATCAACCATAACATACACAAAGCAAATTCTTCCATGGCTTATAAAATTATAGCCCCGAACCCCTACGTTACTGAAACCCTCTACATCACTTCGACGTAACATGCTAGCTAAGTCTGGCCTCCATCACATGGTCTAATAGAATTGAATTGCAACCTTACGAAGATCGACTGCAGTTCATCGGCTTGCGAACCTATAAAAACCGGCCATGTGCGAGTCGGACTCGCGCACGAAGAGTTCCGTACCATCTGTATACATAAATATGAAAGAGACTATATATGTTACCTCATCAAATGACAGATCTTGGTTGCAGGCTTGGTTTTTGGATGAAAAGCCTTTCATCTTGTCTGAATACTCATTAAGCAGTGTTTCACAGGCGACGATGTGTTCAGTGTTTTCGGTACCAATTGAGATTTGAGGCCCTAAGCATCCTGTAAACTGGTATTGACTTATCCTCTTGGAATACCAGCATTATAAGCAAGATGTCTTATCTTTAATCGACGTTTGCAAGCACAAAATCTTTGATTTTTTGGACGTGAGTTCCGTCGGGTGAGGTTGATGATCGTCCGGGACGTTCTTCGTCTTCGACACGTTCTTAGCCTTATACCACTTGTAAACATGTAGACATATCACTAAAGGTTTTCTGCGCCATCCTGAACCAATCAGCTGTAGAAAATTCATTCCACAAACAAAATTGAATTCAAAGACAGTCCTACCAACCTAAAAATAAAATATAAATCCATTTGTGCGTGCAGTTTAAGCTCAAATGTCACCATACTTTTCAAATACATTAGACTGTTACATAGGCTCTATAGTCCCTGATGCCAAAAGCAATAGATCAGTTGAAAGTTAAGACGAGACAGAAGGCTTAAAACTTCCTTCCATATGCCATATCAAGTCCATAGGAGTGAAAATTCTTTATCTCCAAGGCCATTGGTCCTCCAATCAAATGAACAAAATACAACATCATCGAAGCCATATCCAAAGGAGCATACGCGCAACATCATTCTCAATTATAGTCCAACTCAAACACTCACATACTCGTACCTGTATCAATCCGTTCGTATATCGACTTACTCCAGCCCGGGCATTCCGTTCCTTCGGATCTTCGGATCTATTAAAGCCACAAAATCTCACCTGCTCTTGTGCTATATACGCGTACCTGTTCGTGTAAATAAATCAGGAATTCGATGCGCTGCATTCTTGTCTTCATTTTTTTTTTTTTTTCTACCATGTATTTCATCCTAAAATGAATCGAAACAAAAGAATCAAACTTTGGAAAAAAAACGAAAACATTGAGTGATAGAGGAGGGACAGATGAGGGAAACAAATCTCAAATTTAGAGACCCCATGTCGAAAAAGAGACATCGTCATGCCCTTGAGTTGTTGGCGACAAGACAGGCTACCATTCCTTTTTTTTTTGTCTTCCCTCTTCGGTCTTATTCGGTTTTTTTTTTTCCATCATTCATGGGCAACTGGACCAGGCAACATGTATCGGAGAAATACCATTTGGGATTGACGCGTTGATAGTAGGTTTGTCGAAAAAAACAAAAAAGGAAATTCAAGGAGATGCAGGTGGAGTCAGAGTGGAAACCGAATTAAAGATGATGCTTTGTTTAGGGATAGTTTCGTATGGTGGAGGCACTTTGCCTAAGGAATTTGGAAGCGACGAGTTTGAAATGAAGCACACGAGTGTGTTTGTGTGCACATACATACGTATATGTTGAAGGTTGATTGTCGGAAGATCTTTTCAGTCGATACGACGACAGGTAGATGGAATGAAGAAATGGTAGATGCCTGGCTCAAAATACAAAAGTGTAACTTGCGATATTTCTAAGGCTTACTTACTTATGTACTTAGGTGGCGCTACAGTTCGGGGTGAACCTGGGCCTCAACCAACAAGCCTTTCCAACTAGTATGATTTTTTGCTGGCTGTTTATGGGGTCGCACGCCAAATTAATTTTTTGAGACCCCTTTCCACCTGTGTGAGCGACCTTAGATGCGGCCGTCCTCTGCAACGTCGTCCCTCGGGGTTGGAATCGAGGACTCTTCGGGCCAGAGCTGTGGTGTCCATTCCGTAGACGTCGTACTAGGCCGATGTCGCTATACAGCTCGAACAGTTCGTGGTTGAATCTTCACGGGATCGAAGATTGTACGCAGAATTTTCCTCTCGAAACGACTAAAGGCCTCTTCATCCATTTTTAATAAGGTCCAAGCCTTTGCGCCATAGATAAGAACCGGGATGATTAAAATTTTATAGAGTGTCACCTTAGTTTTCCAAGAGAGGGCTCTATTACTCAATTGCCTGCGTTATTTTGCGTCTAACCTCAGCGCTGGTGTCGTTGCCGCTTGTTACCAGTGAGCCCCTCTCCTCTGGAACGTGGTGGTCAACGAACTACTGCTGTTGCTGGAGCAGGAAGGGTACGCTGTGATCGCCTATGCGGATGACATTGCTATTGCCGTCACAGGAAAATTTCCCAGCACTCTATGCGACCTTATGCAGAGTGCACTACATACAGTAGAAACCTGGACACGGTATTGTGGACTTGGGGTGAACCCAAAGAAAACCGATCTAGTACTGTTCACTAACAAATATAAAATTCCGCCCCTCAACCCACCGAGGCTGGGTGGAACTCAACTAACAATCAAAGAACAGGCTAAATATCTAGGCCTAGTCCTTGACAGGAGGCTGGATTGGAAACCCAACATTCTTGATCGGGTCAAGAAAGCAACTGTTACCCTCTACAGCTGTAAGAAAGTAGTGGACAGGAGGTGGGGTCTCCAACCAAGCATTATGTACTGGCTTTACACAGCAGTCATAAGGCCTATCCTCCTGTATGGCGTCGTAGTCTGGTGGACTGCTCTGGACAAAGCAGTCAATCGAAACCTTCTGGGGAAGGTACAAAGATCGGCCAGCTTATATATAAGCGGAGCGATTAGATCAACCCCCACGGAGGCCTTAAATGTTCCACTACATCTTCCACCATTAAACCTTTTCAGCAAGCAAGTTGCTGCATGCGCGGCCCTAAGGATGAGGAGCATAAGAAAATGGCCCACATCTCAAAAAGGCCACACCTCTATTCTAAAACACTTCACAGTACCCATGGACACTGACTACATCAACCCGCAGAATGTGTTCACCAGGAACTTCGAAGTTATCTTTCCATCCAGGGAGGAATGGGCTGAAGGAAAGTCATACCAAAGAACTCGATCTCCCTCTATACCGATGGCTCTAAGATGGAGTCGGGTGTAGGCAGTGGGGTCTACTCCAAGGAACTTAACCTCAACCTATCATTTAGACTCCCAAATTACTGTAGTGTGTTTCAGGCAGGAATAACTGCGATAACTGCATGGATAGCCAATCTGCGATAAAATCGCTGGCAGCGGTAACCAACAAATCAAAAACATTCATTAACTGTCGCCTATCTCTAGATGAGATGGCTGAACAGGTCAACATTAAAATACTGTGGGTTCCCGGGCATAGGGATATTCCAGGAAATTGCGCGGCCGACGAACTCGCAAAGTTAGGGTCAAGCACACTCAGCCTACCTACCCTCGGGTACCTAGAAACACCAATAAGTACGGTAAGGCACATGATAAAGCTTCAAACCATAGAGGAGACCAATCTCCAATGGAATGAGAGCAATATCGGCTTTATCACCAAACAATTGTGGCCTAAGTTAAACTTAGGAGGAACCAGGGACCTGGTGGCAACCAAAAGGGCAACCTTAAGCACTCTAGTGGGTGTCATTACAGGTCACTGCACCATTGGAAAATACGCCGCCAGACTGGGGCTACCCTACAATGATTTCTGTCGCGGCTGCATGGACGAGGAGGAGGAGGAATCAATACACCACCTTCTCTGCTCATGTCCTTCTTTTGCGAATCGCAGGAGGATTTACCTCGGCGCGCCCTTCTTCGACAATCTGAGTGAGCTAGCAAACCAAAAAATAGCTCAACTCCACCGCTTTATTAGAAGCACCGGTTGGTTCCCAGGTAGCGGATCAGGGTAACCTGATCCAGGTGGTATCACAATGGGCCGGCTTCGGCCTAAGTGTGGCTTACGCCTACCACGTCAAACTAACCTATCCTACCAGTGTGCCAAGGTAGGCGAAATCCTTGACTACATCAAAGTTATATCTGCTGTAGTGACCGGTGCACTCAAATAAAACACAGAAATCAGTCAGAACTCTGATTCACATGGTATCGCCTGCGCTGTTCGCGATCGACTGACTACAAAGCCAAATATACTCGTTGGCTGGAATCGGCAGGTTTCTACAAGACCATGTGTTTGCATGCTCATTTGCTGGAATCGGTAGGTCTCTACAGAGAGCATGTGTTTGCATGCTCATTTGCTGGAATCGGCAGGTTACCACATCTGCCAATAGTGATGTCATACATGCTGACGACAGCCTACATTTGGTTTTCCCTCATTTACCTTCAGACCCACTGCATCCGCTTCTACTTCATTGCTCACAAAAGCTTAATTGACATTTGCTGCGTTCTCACAATCACGTCAATGTCATTAGGTTATGCGAACAATTATGCAGACTCGAAGTAGATCGTGCCTCCTGTATTAGCCAGTAAATTCCGCCCGATATTTTCAGGCATGATGTTCAAGAAATCACATGACAGTGCCTCGCCCCGTCTGAATCCTTTTTTGATATCGAAGGTCTCGGTTAACTCTTTACCGACCTTAATGGAGCAGCGAGAATTGTCCATTGTCATCTCGCACAACCTGACGAGTTTGGCAGGGATATCAAAGCATAACATGGCACTATATAGCTCGTCCCTATAGACACTGTCATACATATGAATGCGGCTTTAAAATCGACGAAAAGGTAGTGTATGTATGTATGTTGGTGTTACAGTCCATGAAGGACCTGAGCCAAGCTTCTCTAAATCACTCATGTGGAAGGAAGTGGAAGCCACATTAATAGGAACCTGTCAAATTGTCCACGAATGGATTCAGGTCTTCACACACTATGGTGATGTTAAGAAGACTTACGAGTATTCCCGTATAGTTGGCGCAGTAATAAGGATCTTCTTTCTTGTGGGCCGAACAATCGATGCTGAGTTTCCATTCGAAACCTAATATATCAGAGGCGCTTCGACAACGTCTCTATTGTTATTCTATGGTTTGTGTAGTTTGCATCAACTCTTAACAGAGCTTGAGGTAAACACGATCGGCTGGTACTACTCGACTTTGCAGTGTTCGTGATATCTGCATTGTCAACAATGGCACACGGAAAGTTCGTACATCCAAGGTGCTGGAGGAATGTCTTGCGTCGAGCGCAATATGATCAATTTGGTTAACAGATAATTGATCAGCAGACCGCCAGGTCCCCTTATGGATATTGAGATGTGGGAATCGTGTGCTAGCTACTATGAGATTATACCCTGTTATAAAGCCAATTAACCTGTATCCGTTTCGGACGTGCTGTCGTGTAGACTGTGCTTTCCTACGACTCGTTCATAGATGTCATCTTTACCCAGTTTCGCGTTGAAATTTTGTAGAATAATCTCGACGTCAAAGCTGGGACATTGAGTTATGTTCTATCTAGGAGGTCATAGAAGTCATATTTGACTCTGTCGTCTTCTTTTCTGTGGGAGCGTGAACGCATATTAGGCTGATGTTTCCTCCGAACACAGCTTTGATGCGAATTGTTATGAGGCGTTCGCTTACATGCCGAAAGCTAAGAACTTTTTAAGGTGTTGTTTGGTCTGCTTGTAACAGCTTCCGTAGTACCCGGTCCATCTCATTGCCCTGCTTGGAGTGCGGTAATGTCTGCTTTATGGCAGCTTATGGCTTTTTCTAACAGTTCGGCCGCACCCGGTCCTTTAAGGGACCCTCAATGTCTACAAAGGCGACTTGTATTACCCCTAACACAACCCCGTCCTGGAGGGCCAGGTTCCTTTTTTCCCAGGAACAAGGGGTCGGGTTGCTGCACATATTGGTTCACTAGATGGCGCGTGCCAGGTCAGTTATCCAGGGGAGGCTCGGGGAGGCTGTGTGTCCACTTGGAATGAGCAGGGGCAGAGATCGAAGTTGGCGTTTGCCATGTTAAACGCGGTCAACTTCTTTGCTCTGTTTGCTCGCTCCCTCCCCCCCCTCTCTGTACAGGAGAGTGTTAGTTAGAATATAAAAAAAATTCAAATTCAAGCACCAATCCATCGCTCTACCATGTGAATTCCATGAACATTAACAAATACCAAGTAAAAACGCAATTGATTCGAAGCAGGGAAATCCATCCGAAATTGATCGAACTCGAACCGCCAGGGGTGATTAATCAAAACCGCATTCCGGGCGCTCCTCTCTCGCAACCAATAAGACAGATAAGAAACCTATTTCAACAGTTTTCCGTCATTCCTCTTCTCCCCGATCATTTTCCTGTTTATCTTTCATATTTGTGCTTAATTCCTCGAAAAGAACGTTAATTACCTTTTCACATTCATTCGTTTGCTATTAAAAGTGGAATGCCAGGAGGAATGCAACGACAGCAATAGCTGGCAAAATGCATTCAAGTGTGACGTCCGACGAGATCTACGGCATGGTTATGACACGTTAAATGTACATACGAGTGCAGATACATCATAAGCATGTACCTATTCCGGTGGAATGGCAGATCAGTTTATGTTCCTCTCAATAAAAGTGAGATCAAAACCTATATTCGCTCTATGTAGGAGCTACGCGGTCGTATTAGCAAGCTAAGAGCATTCTTATTCTTTCGATTGCCCAACGACGCTGTTTGCCTTTCAATTAGAATGCGGTTGTGAAGAATTTTCATAGGAACTGTCCATTAGTGTAGTGTGACGTTGGTATTTCACGGTAAACGACATACTTTCGAAATCGCGTCAGCAATTCGTTTTTCTATTCACACTTGATACACTTAACGACGACGGACGCGGCGACATTCGTAATGAAGACGTGATCAGAGTCGTCTGCTTAAACTCTTTTTGGTTTTATTCACCTTCCCCCTAACATCCTGATTTCATTGTTTGTCTTTTTGTTTTACAGATGGCGAATACATGTTTGCCGACCCAGAGAGCAAACTCTCAAAATACGGACCAAAAAGTTGGCGATCATCGCACACTCACGTAAGTCATTGTACTCCCGTCAAGCTTTTAGTACCTAGACAGTTTGGTTTTTAAATTGAAATAACGATTTATGTACAAATTTTAGGGTCTCGATGCCAACGGTCGACCTCTCCTAGAGCTACACTTCCGTGTGCAGTTCTATATCGAGAGCCCGTTCATGTTGAAAGATGAGACGTCACGTCACAACTATTATCTTCAGTTAAAAGCAAATGCCCTCAATCGATGCGATGTTCCTAAGGAATACTCTGAACAGTCAATGATCCTATTAGCCGGCTTAGCCTTACAAGCCGACTTAGGTGATTGTCCAGAGGATGAAGTAACTGATTCTGCGATATCGTCGTCAACCGGCTGTGGTGGTACCGGAAGTGGGAGTAGTGATAGCAATATAAGCACAGCGGGACCAACTACAACAACTACAACTGTGCCATCGAATAATACTGCAACAACACCATCGATAATTGGTTCTGGTCGTAAGACAAAAGCACTCGCTGACAAATTACAGTTGACATCCGTTGCGACAATTACTTCTTTGTCAGCCGCTTCCTCATCGTCATCGATTAATGTACCCGATTATTTCCGTATCGATGAATATCTCCCGCCCAGTTTACGTACACCGCGAGCAATAAACGCGTTGCGTGCCTGCCATCGCGAGAATCGTGGAATGTCACAAACCAACGCCGAGTTGCATTACATCCAACAGGCGTGCATGCACGAGGGCATTAATGCGCACATGTATCGCATGAAGATGACAAAAAGTGAAAATGGTCCCGGTAACCTGTGGTTCGCCGTCTACGCTAAGGGAATTAAGATTTGCGGCGAGAATACCCAGCCGACAACATTCCTCTGGCCGAATATCACGAAGCTGAGCTTTGAGCGGAAGAAATTCGAAATTCGCTCCGGTGACAGTAAGATCACGTTGTATGCCACAAGCGATGATAAAAATAAAATGCTGTTGACGCTGTGCAAGGAAACCCATCAGTTCAGCATGAAGATCGCCGCTCGCCTGAAGGAAGTGATCAAGCGAGAAGAGGAAGAGAGCAATTGCCTCCATGCGTGCTACACCTATTCGCGGAGCCTGCATTTGCCATATAAGAACAAGAACGATCAGCGAATATCGGTGATATCGAGCACAAGTTCAAATACGACTTCGGGAATTGTAAGCGATCGTGTACATTCCGAGGATGAGCTAGAGATCATGATAAATACGCCGCCAGCGCCGATTGCAGCACCCTCGACGGAGAGTCTTGCATTAGTTCATCTACTCGACCGGCCGAGTGTGAGCCGGCAAACTTCATCTGTCGGTCAGGTGTCACTGAAAGATTTGGAGGATCAACTGGCTGCCTTGTCGGTGCGGCAAAAATCATCGGAGAGGAATTCTCCCACCGAGCAAGTTACTGAGCAAAAGTCAAGTACCGATTCGCCGAGTTCTCAGCACAATATCGGATCGCAGTGCTCGTCTACATGCAGTACGGTGGTTGTGGCCACCGAAACGACCACATTGTCATCTCTCGCAGTACACCCGACCACAACTAATCGCCGATCATCGACGTCCAGTAGTCTGGAATTAGGTTTTAGTCACACTGCTCAAAATTCCCAACTGAGCGAGGGCGAAAGCACTTGCATAGATCATGATTTCATAACATCCACGCGCGACGAAACAGAAAGCATATCGGGCGTTTACACTCTGACACATGGCGCTCCGCCGACTGAAACCTCCGGCGTGTACACAATGCACAGCAGTGAGATGACCGCGCAGTCGTCGGAAATAGCAGAATCCGAAAGTGCCACGAGTTCCCATTACGGAATCTTTCAGCCAAAAAGCGAGATGGATAAGTCTTCGACCATAGACTCTGTGGACGGCGGCTACCGCAACAACAGGATAAAAAACGAAGAAATACGGGATTTCCGCTTGCGATCTGATTCAAATGTCAGTGCCAGCGGATCTTTTCGTGGCGATGGTAGCGACCCAACGGACAACAAACACGCTCTCCTGAGCGCAGAGGAACTTACTGATCTGATAGTTGGTCGGGGCACATATCCGTGCCGAAAGACTGTCTCAAACACGCTCGATTCAGACTGCGACTACGTCACGCTACCACTGACCATGGAAGGCGAGAGCTATATACAAGGTCACGAAGACACGGCTCCTACAGAGGATCAAGACCTCATGGATGACATTTTGCCTACCGATCCACCGGCACCACCTCAGCGAATCGATAGCAACACACAACGGCCGATGGTGAATCTGAGCAACATACGGATGCGATCCCCTCCGCCTTACGGTGCACGACACGAAACAACTGGTCTTTGTGGTCCTCCGATTCGCAATAGTCTTCAAAAACCCGTCCTGCGAGATCCACCGCCGTATCAATCGAAACCACGGCCAACATCGCTCATCTCGACGTCATCCACTTCTTCCAGTAACATCCACTCGACCAACTCGGCTCCCGGTTCTTCGTCCGCCCGCCCCGAAGAGGTTACTGCCCGCTTTATCACCACACGACCACAGATCAACATACTTAAGGCACACACAAGTCTGGTAAGCGAAAGTCCGAAACCGTGTTATGCGGCTCCGACGATCACAAGCCTACCGCCACAGTCCAGTCCAATGGGTGCATCAGCATACGGTCATCCGTCGCAACAGTCACAAATCTCAGCCATACCCAGCACAATTGGTATTCCTATAGTTCCTTACCAGCATTTGCATGCGACGCATAAGAGTATGTCTGCGATACCGCCACCACCTCCACCGTATCCGGAGATTAAGTCACCGCCCGCTCGAGCATGTGTCCTTTTGCCAGTCATCAAGCCGCGTCAATACCTGCCGCCACCGCCACCAAGTCTGCCGCGTCAACCACCGCCACCGCCACCTCCTCAGCTGGCCACAGTCTACAGTGCAACTCAGTTGGCCCGCAAACAAATCGAACTATATCAGCAGCAAATGTACAGCGACGTAGACTATGTCATCTATCCGATCCAAGATCCCTCAGTTAGCCAGCAGGAATACTTGGACGCCAAACAGAGTTCCATACTAGCTGCGATGGCACAGAGTCCACCGCATCATCCATACCTGGCTTACGCTCACGGCAGCCTACATACTGCACATCACGCAAGCCCTTGGGACACGTGTAAGGGTCACGCGATCTATCGAAGCACTCCATACCTGCCGATGGCACTGTCATCTCACTCTCGATACGCGTCAACGCAAAACCTCTCTGACACGTACGTTCAACTACCCGGCGCTTATTCTCCATTGTACAGTCCCTCAGTGGCGAGCTTATGTTCATCCTATGAACCTCCACCACCACCGCCACTACACCCAGCAGCATTGGCCAACAATTCCAATCTGTTCGCTCGTTCTCGTTCCGACGACAACATCCTGAACTCGATTGAAGCCATGCCGAAGATGAAAAGATTGCCACCACCACCACCGCCACCATATGTGGATCGGCGACTCAAAAAACCTCCTATGCCAACGCCCCTCGAAAAACCTCCTCCAAGTAAGTACACGTCACATTACCTCATCTCACGAACGAATTTCAAACCCTCTCTCTGCTTACAGTTCCCTCAAAACCTGCATCGGTCAGTTCAAGTTCACAATCGACACTGCATTCATCGCGAATCGCCACACCGCACAAGCAATCAACACATTCGCACAACACGCTCCAACAGCAGCGAATACAGTTCCTTCGCGGTGATGTCGCAACCTCCTCGCCTTCACACGCAATCACAACCAACACGGGTGCTAATGCCTCTACCACACGAGGCGACAATCAAATCGATATCCAACTACTCCGCGAAAAGAGTCGACACCTCGATCTGCCACTCATCTCGGCCCTCTGCAACGATCGTTCGCTGCTCAAGCAAACCAAGGCATTTGTCATGCCCAAGAGCACGCGCAACTCAACAACGACCACAACCAGTGGTCCAGCACCGGCTCAATTCTATCCGAGTCATAGCTATACGTCCACCAAGTCAACACTACCTCGTTGCATCGGAACGCAAATGTCATCGGGTGTCTCAATGTCAACGATCACAACCTCCACAGCGGGACACCATCAAGTGTCCAAGCCGCGAAAGACCTCGATCAGTCATCGGCATCCGAATGACAAACTACCGCCACTTCCAATTCAAATGGCCGAAGCCAACAATTACGTGATGGATCCAACACCGGCGATTCTCAAACATAAAAGTTATAATTCGCAAACGTGAAGCGTGCAGCACAGTTGGGCAGATCGGACCTTAAAGTACTATGTACAAACTGCGCACGGGGATGCGTGGGGATGGGTATGAAAACAAAATGATCGTAAGTGATCTGTGGTGAAGTTTTCACGCGCGAAGTCAATCACAAATATAGCGGTGTTTGGGGAGGATTTTGAGACATTCCTTTGTTTTCTGTTTTTTTTTTGTTTCTTTATTCGTGCTGCACCCGAAACCACATCCGGGCTTGGATGAGAATGTGTCTCGAATGTTTGGCGGAGCTACCAAAGGCATACGTAGATCAGGAGCACATTTAAGTTAAAAATAACAAGATTTTTCGCACATCTTTGATTAATGCCCGAATCCGGTATGACACGCTGCAGCAGTAGCGTGTAGTTGTAGATGGTCAGTGAAATAGTAATATACTGGCACAGTGATGCACGGGTAGGCTTCTCCGTGCATCTTTTTGACATTTCCTTATCTCCTGATTCATTGTCTTGCGATGTTGCTTCACATGCGTTTCAAACTTCTAAATGTGCTGTTGCAAGTAAGTGGAAAGCTAGGTGGAGTCTCTCGTCAATGTGTCCTTCTTTTTTACGTCGTTTTCAATTAATGACAAAGGCAGGTCAAAAGTTGTTTCGTCCATCTTCAAAAAATTTCAATCAGAGGCTTTGTCATCCACTTTCAATTCTTTTGTTAAAAAGTTGACTGATGCTCGGGCAGATCTTTCTTTTCTCCATGATGCTACCTATTTTCTTTTGTTTGCTTTCCTCTAAAGCATCTTGACATTTTTATAAGAGCTTCTTCGTCTAAACTACTGTCAGAATCCATACACTCCATTAGCATTTCTACATATTCCAGTCATTTATTTACTTCCGCTTCCGTTCTCTATCAACCGTCGACACCGAATAACGCAGATCAAGTAAAAGGGAAATGTCAAAAGGATGCGCGACATTGCGAAATAAAGAGATGCTCCATGTAATACCTGATTACGCACAAACTAAAAGCCGTATCACAATGTGGCATTCGAGCGTTCGGGCTCTTTGACAGGCGTTGAACCGACTTACGGTAAACATATGTCAAACGCGCGACCTAGGAATTTCTATAACGAAATGTGGCTTCAGACGCTTGAACGTTCATCCAACAAAATAAAAAAAAATCTGACATATGTATGTGTGAGTATGTAAATGTATGGCGCGTTTGTTCCTTGATGTTGAAATCGAATAAATTTGTGCATAGCGTGCAAATCGCTTGAAGCAAACATTATTAAATAAATGGGAAGCATTCTCAGCTGTCAAAACGCACGACCGCGTAGCCACCGACTCTGGCGTTGAGCTCTAACTTACGATGTTTATGATATTCCGTGTTACTCCATATGAATTCATTGTTCCTACCCATGCTGTCAAAAGCGCGACCGCTCGAGCGCCACATTCTGATACGGTCATAATAGCGATCAAATTAGCGGGGATCACATTGAACGATCTGTCTTTGAGAATTGCCTGACAAAAATGGTTGAACGACCAATGCGAATGTTCTAGCTACAAGTCAATACTAGCTACTAGCTTCTAGCTACAGTTCAATACTCTTAACAATGATGAGATGAGAGAATTTATTACGTTTTCCGAACCAGGGTTTAGCCCATAATCGGTTTTTTTTTTTTTTTTTTTTTTTTCATTTTTGATTACTGATGAAATAATCACTATAATGCGCTACCATGTGCCGCCACTTCAAAATTGCTATCGCAAATGAAGCCTGTATAGTGTGAACGCTAGGTATTATTTGGTCGTTTAGCAAATCGTAGTGTGAACGTCGCTATTCGGACACTCTTGTCAACTTGTCCCCAAATTCGAAACCAATTTTCGAATATTAAGTTAAATTTCAATAAATAGGAGGAAAATATTTCAATTATGCAAATCGACATACCAACTACTACTGTTCATAACAAAACCAAAAGGAATTACGTTTCCTTATTTAAAAAACAGAAAACAAAGAAAGTATAATTCGAATTTCGAGTTCCCAACGTCAGATTATTAAGAATTCGAAATCAATCTTGATTTCGAATGTTAGTGACATTAAGCGAAATAGCAGTCAAAACGTTTAATTCGCTTTCAAAACAAAAAAACAAAAAACGAAAGTTCGATTCGAATTTCGAGTTCCCAACGTCAGATTATTAAGTCGGATATTATACGATTCAATTCTTTGAGTCAATTCTTGTTTATTCTCCTTTGTGTTTTCTTTTCATTGAATACGAATCATTACACGATTCAATAGGGAGCTCACCACAAAGTGACACTTAGCCCGCATTTTGTCTTTGTGTGTGTGAATTTTACGTTATGCTGAAAAACACCTCACCGACACTCGCAAAATAAGAAAAGAAAAGGAAAACTGTCAAAGTATTGAATCAAATCCTCAGTACAGGCAATACGACCTACCCCGGACGCTTCTCACTTCTCTCACCCTCATGTTTGTGTTCGAGGAGAAAGAATTGAAACGAAATTGAATCGTATAATATCAATCAATCAATCAATCAAATCAATCTTGATTTCGAATGTTAGTGACATTAAGCGAAATAACAGTGCAAATGTTTATTTCGCTTTCAAAACAATGCGTAAACGTGCCTGAAACATTCCATGACACATTCGAATTTAGCCCGTTTTTGTAAATCTTTTCATTTTCAACACACTCCTTCAACACTAACCATGACTTGAGATGCTTTAACAACTTGAATTCAACTTAAAAGAAAATGAGAAAACTCAATTATTTATAAAATGTACAAAGAAAAACTTTTTGTATTTTGTCTATTCTAGTCATTCAAAGAAAGCACAAAAAAAAAAAAAAAACAAAACTAATACTCACCATGGACAATAGCCAAAGCCTCAATACTTAACTAACAATTTAATTTTTTCTTTGATATTAGTTTTTTAATTTATTTAACACACATTTAAATTAAGCAACGGATCAAAAATCCCCAAAACACACATATCTGTGATTGATGAATTTATATCTACGATAGATTAGATGTAGTCTATAGTATATTAAGTGAAATTAATTAATTTCCTTACCGCCACCACCACCATCAGCCTGTAGTTTGTATTAAAAAAAAAAAAATTGTAGTAATCGATTGCCTTAAACTTGCCCACCGATCGCATGGATTTTATTACTTACTTCATTTTTGAGAGATCAAACAATTAGAATGTTAATTAATTCGATAATTAAAATAAACTAATTCGTTGATTTATGTGTAAAGAAATAATTAAAACAGAAAGCTGTGTTTGGGACGAAGAGATAAACACAAAGCAACTATAACAGAATGGATATTTTCTTGGTATTTTTTTCGTCAGTTAAAATTAAAATAAGAAAAATGACTATGCATTAGAAAATGTCGGTTTAAATTTATGCGAAAATAAGCAAAGATTTAAATAAGCAGAATTATACCAATCAAGTAGCCGATGCAGTAGACCAGGGGAGGCGACAATCCGTCAACGACACATTGTATCAACTTAGTCTTCGAATGCCTTGCGTTTATTTATCTCTCACTCTTATAGTTCTATCGTGTTCTAGATGACATAAAACTTGTTTTAAGTCATTTTTAAGATCAAAGCCGATACTAAAACTAATCTTCTTCGTCACACTAAACGCTTTCTAATTGCTTTCGCTTTGATGCCAACACTATTAGGTTATATAGGGTCCGCCAAATAATGCTATAAAATGCTATAAAAAAAAACGCTATAAAAAAGTACAATCCTTCCGGTTAATAATGGAAAATAATTTCATTCAAATGGCTGCCTCGGCTGGCCATGCAATAGCCTACCCGATCGGTCCAATTTTTAAGCACATTATCGATTGTGTGCAGCTGTATTTCACCAATGGCTTCACGAATATTGTCCTTTAAAGCGTCAATTGTCTCTGGCTTGTCGGCGTAACACTTATCTTTGACGGCACCCCACAAATAATAGTCCAACGGTGTCAAATCGCAGCTCCGCGGTGGCCAAACGACATCAGCTCTGCGGCTGATAATGCGATCTTCAAAAACAGGCCGCAAAACATTGAGTGTAGCTTCGGCTGTGTGGCACGTAACGCCGTCCTGTGCCGTCCTGCTGAAACCAAATGTTGCCAATATCCTCCTCTTCAATTTTTGTGAACAAAAATTCGTTCAACATGGCCCGATAACGATCGCCATTGACTGTAACGGCCACTCCTTGCTCATTTTCGAATAAAAATGGCCCAATTATGACTCTGGACCAAAATCCGCACCAAACAGGGGCTCGTTTTGGGTGCACCGGCTTTTCAATGTATGCGTGCGGGTTTTCTGTGCCCCAAATGCGACAATTTTGCTTGTTTACATACCCGCCAAGATCAAAATGAGCTTCATCTGAAAAGATGGATTTTTTTTGGCAAAATCGGCATCTTCTGTAAGTCGATCGCAGGCCCACTTAGCGAAGCGAAAACGCATTGGATGGTCAGTTGGCTTCAACTCCTGAACCAATTGGACTTTGTATGGCGTCATACCGAGGTCTTTATGCAAAATTCGTCTCAATGATGTCTCCGAAATGTTCAATGGTTGAGAACGACGGTGAACACACTTTCTGCCGCAGCAGCAATATTCTCGGGTGTACGCACTGTTTTTGGCTTTTCACGCTTTGGTTTATCGATGAGGATGCCAGTTTCTTTCACTTTTTTCACAAGATAACGAACATACGGGGCTGACGGTGCTTCTCTTCTTCCAAAATCCGCACGCAATTTTCGCACACATTCCGCAACATTACCATGATTATCAAAGTAATGTCGCAATATTTCCCAGCGTTCTTCAAGCGTATACACAACCATATTCGTTCAGCGGAAGGATAAAACTAATTATCTGTCAAATCAGACATGAGCCAAGTGTTGCCATTCATGCCTGTTTCACAATGCTACTACACGGCGACGCGACAGCGCAACTACAAACGCCGTAGCTGTCAAATCCATGTTCATTCAATGGAATTATATGGAGTAAGTCACATAGGCACGTATGTAGTCGTGTCGCGGCGCTGTAATTTCGAAAATTTGAAAAACTGTCGCAACTACACGGCGTTGTGCCATTTCGAATTCGACATTGGAGGAATACGTTTGATAACTTGGTCTAACCCACCACCTTCTTCTGACTTTTGTTTTCGCTTTTAACTTTTAATAGGCTAAAGCAGCCGCACATGTTAGCAATAATGTTTTTTTCAAATTGTTTTTATCCATTTATGAACTAATTTCAGTATCAATCTTCGAATTGTTTACTGATGCCAGCTTCACTCTATAGAATTCACCTCCAACTTCACTCACAGAAGTAACCGCGCTGTCAAAAAAAACGCCGATGAAAGTAGCTCCATTGTGTATTGACTGAACGACTTTACAACCACAGCAAACGGCAGCGTTTGTAGTTGCGCTGTCGCGTCGCCGTGTAGTAGCATTGTGAAACAGGCATCACGAAATAAGCACTACTTGAAAAAAAAACGTTAGATGGCGGACCCTTTATTTAGCTCATATTATCGCTAAAAAAAATCATCGAAACAAAGTGAATAGAACTCTGTTTAGGTGGCATATGCTTCGCTTCAGTATAATTTTACTGGCCCTCGCCACAATGTGTTACTGAGCTGTACTCCCCCTTTATATACTGCATCCTCGCGCGACAGACATACAAAACAAAAACATTCCAAGGATATCATTAAAATAAATTTAGTGTATAAAAAGCAAAATGATCTACCTTAAATCAAATGCAACAAAAAGATACAAAAAGCATTTAACAAAATAAAGAAAAGCACATTTGAGTAGGTTTTCGAAAAATACTTGTAATTTTTTTAAAATTAACCGCTGAATTGATGATCCTTTTGACGTAGCCTTACCTTAATCTTCTAGACACTTAGGTCACCTACTTTTAAGGTTTATTATTATCATTTTTTTTTACCACATTATTTACTTATCATTTTATTATATTTCTTTGTTTTGTCAATATGTGGTGTTATTGGTTAATGTATTTATGTATATTTGAATTTATGCAAACATTGCGTTTATTGTCGGATTGAAAGGATTATCAGGTGTCAGTGTTTGTCATTTTATAAATGTGCTTTCGCTTTAGGTTAGTGATTTTAAAAGGACGGCATTTGAATAAAAAAACAAATTAAACAAAAAAATATGTAGTCTTAGGGAAGAGACCATTTATATGCGTAAATATATATATTTTTTGCTTATTATAGGATCTTATATAAACATGTATGTATATGGAATAAAAGAATATTTTAAAATTACAATTGACTTTTCGTAAATACGTTTTTATCTTCGAAGTCTTACATCTTGCATTACTTACTTACTTACTTATCAGGCCAGCGATCCATGGAGGATCTGAGCCTGAGCTATAGCTGGCTTCCATCCTTGACGGTCCCGGGCACGCTGCTTCCAGATGTCAATACCAAGATGTCTTACATCCGCGATTACTTGATCTTTATACCGGAGGTTCGGTCTTTCTCTTCTTCTCGAACCAGGAGGCTCGGAGTCGAAGACCCTCTTAGCTGGAGCATTGAAGTCCATGCGCTCGATGTGGCCGAGCCAGTGTAGTCGGCGGATCCTTGCCTTCCGGACTACATCCACATCTTGGTACAGCTCGTAGAGTTCGCGGTTTTTTCTTCTTCTCCATTCACCTTCCTCACAGACAGGACCAAATATCCGGCGCAGAATTTTTCTTTCGAAAGAACCCAAATTTGTGGAACTTACGTTTGCCCCGAGTTAGACAAACTCCTTAACTACCTCGAAATTGTAGCTGTCAATTGTTATATTTTGCTCCAGGTGGTGAGCGACGGATTGGTTTTTGCTTGACAGAATGTATTTCGTTTTGTCCTCATTGATGTTAAGACCAACTCGATTCGCCTGTTCTTCAATCGCCGTGAATGCTTCCACAATGCCACGGCGAGAACACGCGATGATGTCGATATCATCCGCGTATCCTAGTAGCAGGATGGACTTGTAGAAGATAGTGCCTTCCCTGTTGACGCCTGCCCGTCGCACTATCTGCTCCAGCACAAGGTTGAGGAAGTCACATGACAGCGCATCTACTTGCCGAAATCTGGTGCATGTTTCGAATGGTTCCGAGGTCCTAGACCCGAGTTGCATGCTCCCTACCAGAACATCGCCGCCAGCCTTGAAGAGCTCTGATGGCAAGCCATCTGAGCCTGCGGCCTTGTTGTTCTTCAGCTTCTCAAGAGCTGTGCCGACTTCTTCGATGCTGTGTGGGTGGACTACTTCAGCGGCTGGAGTTGGGATTTCCTCGGTCCCTACCACTCTCTCTTGGTCATGCTCGTTAAGCAGCTGCTGGAAATGGTGCTTAAATACATCCACTATTCCCTGCGGGTCGGTGACAAGATTACCCTCGCAGTTTCGAAGAGCCTGGGTGCCCTTTTTGAAGCCTCCTGCAAGGCCTTTGGCTTTCTTGTAAAAGGGTCGTATTATATGTTTATCCCTAGACTCCTCGATATCCTTGAGCTGGGAGGCTGCGAAGATTCTTTTCTTTTGTCGAAGTAGTTTCTTCTCCTCCCTTCTTCTGGCTCGGTACTCTTCTTGCGCTGCCCTGGTTTTCCTCTGCAGCGCCTTTTGGTACGCTTCATCGGTTGCTGCCTTTTTCTGCTCACACTCGCCATCATACCACGGGTTTCTTGTCCGGAGTGGTAGGTATCCTAAGGTGGCTTCTGCTACTTCCTGAATGGCTGAGCGGCAATGCAGCCACATATTATTGGAATTTGTGTTCGACGTAGGCATACCGTAGAGTCTTTCGCTCAGCTGCTCCCTGTAGACTCTGGCAACCTCCGGTGTACTCAGGCGCCCAATGTCGAACCTCCTCCTGATGGGCTGGTGCAGCTTTCTGACATTGGACAGTCGAGCTCTGAATCTTGCTGCTACGAGGAAGTGGTCAGAGTCGACGTTTGCCCCTCTGAATGTTCGCACATCCAGGATGTTTGACGAGTGCCTTGCGTCAATGAGCACATGGTCGATTGGCGGTTGGCGGTTCGACCGTCCGGAGATCGCCAGGTTACTGTGTGGATTCGCTTGCGAGGGAATCTTGTGCTACTTATCACCGCATTACGAACTGTCGCAAAGTCCGTGAGTCGGAAGCCGTTATCTGTTGTTGTATCGTGGAGGCTGTGCCTTCCGATCACTCCGCCAAGGGTGTTCTCCTTACCGATTTTGGCGTTGAAGTCCCCGAGCACGATTTTAACATCGTACTCCGGACAAGCTCCGTAGGCGTTGTCCAGGAGGTCATAGAAGTCCTCCTTGATAGGGTCTTCAGCCTCGTCGGTAGGGGCGTGTGCAGATATAAGGCTGATGTTATAAAATCTGCCTCTGATGCGGATCACCGCGATCACTTATAGGTTTAAAGTCGATGACCTTCGACCTTAACCGCTTTCCCACGACAAATCCGCATCCCAGTAAGTGCAATTTTTTTGCGACAGCTGTCATATATGTCGCAATTTTCTTTCCTAATCATACCGTTTCCTATCCAGCGTATTTCCTGCACCGCAGTAATATCCGCCTTGTACTGCGTGAGGATTCCTTCTAGTTTATGAGCAGCTCCGGGAGTGTACAGGGTTCTGACATTCCAGGAGCATACTCGCAAATCGTGTTCCTTTTTCGTGCGTTGTCGTCGTCGAGTATCCGTCCGTGTATCCGAGGCATCTTGCTCATTCACAGCTTTTAGGTTTTTTACTTGGGCGGATTGTTAGCCCGCCGCACAACCGCCATTCTGGTCGGGGTTTTGTCGCTGCATACGTTTGTTCACCTCCCAACGGTTGTTGAAGAGGCTATCCAGAGGGCGCCGCGAGGAGGCCGTAGTTCAACTTGACCCGGGCATTTAAACAGGGATCGTTGCTGGCATCTCGCCAGGTTGAGAGCGATCAACAACTTTACCCTGTATGTCCGAGCCCATGCCCACCTCTTGCATTAGCTGTAAAAAACAAATTTAATAAAGAAATGTGGTCTAGGTGCGACCCACAAGGCCCACACTACTAGCTTCCCAGTGAGAAAAATGGGAACACAATTTAATTCCATATTTTTTCATTTTTAGCCCCCGACGCAAAAAGGTGGTAAGTTTGAGGTGTCTGTGTGTCTGTCTGTGGCATCGTAACTCCTGAACTCCTTTTTTGTTTTTTTTGAAAGCTAACGTGATCGTGATCTAGTAAGCCGTAACCGTAAAAAAAACTATAAACTCCGAAACAACCACAAGCCTCGGATATAACGGACCGGATTTATGTTGACGACCCTTGCGAAAAACGAAAAAAGGCCAATGATCTTCGGCTTTGTACGTGGAATGTAAGGTCCCTAAACAGGCCACGTGCAGCCGAACAACTTGCGGACGTCCTAGACCGCTATAAAGCGAATATAACCGCCATCCAGGAAATGGGATGGAATGGACCGGGTATAAAGCGGATGAAAAACTGCGATATTTACTACGGCGACTGCTATAGGGAGAGAGGGTAACGATTGTTTGGATGCGGATTTGTTGTTCGAGGTGGACTAAGGCAAAAAGTCCTAAGCTTTCGGCATGTGAGCGAACGCCTCATAACAATCCGTATCAAGGCTAAATTTTTTAACATCAGCCTGATCTGTGTCCACGCCCCCACGGAAGACAAGGATGACTCCACCAAAGATGAGTTCTACGATCTCCTGGACAGAACGTATGCCCAATGTCCCAGCTATGACATCAAAATTGTACTAGGAGACTTCAATGCTAAGCTGGGTAAGGAAAGCATCTTTGAACGAGTCATCGGCAAACATAGCCTACACGACACCACCTCCGATAACGGACAAAGGCTGATTGATCTTGCTACGGGGCGAAATCTCCTTCTAGCCAGTACGCGCTTCCCGCACCTCGATATACACAAAGGCACCTGGCGGTCTTTTGATCAATCGACTAACAACCAGATTGATCACATCGCGATCGACTTCAGACACTCCTCCACTATTCTTGATGTTCGAACTTTCTGAGGGGCTAACATCGACTCGGACCACTATCTTGTAGTAGCCAAGATGCGATTACGGATATCACGAACGCAACGGAGTAGAGTAAGAGTACAAAGTTATGATGTCGAAAAGCTACTATCGCCAGAAACCGCTCGTGCTTTTACCGATCGCGTCTCCCTTAAGCTCTCCAATACACCTGAATCCTCCACACTATCAATAGAACAGCAGTGGAGCCTTTGCAAACAAGCCCTGAAAAGCTCTGCATCCGAAGTTTGGGGTTTCAAGGCTCCACCACGAAGAAACCCCTGGTTCGATGACGAGTGCAGGAGGATTCATACAGCGAAGCAGGATGCATATAAGGCCTCGCTGCATTAAAGAACAAGAGCAGCTCGTGAGCTCTACGAGTTAAAAAGAAGGGAGGAGCATAAGCTTCTTAGAAGAAAAAAGAAAGAGAACGAGAAGCGCGCGATTGAGGATTTGTAGAGGTGTTACTGCAGGCGTGACGTTCGAAAGTTTTATCAACAGATAAAGCGAACATGCCAAGGTTATAAAGCCAGAACGGAAGCCTGCAGGGATGAGAACGGACACCTAGTAGTAGAACCGCAGTCGATACTGAGAATATGGAAAAACCACTTCTGCAGACTGTATAACGGCGATGTTAGTCAATATACCGCTGTCAGGCAGAATGATCCATTTCTAATCGACGGAGACTGCAGAGAATTCTGTCCCCCCATGTCAAGTTATGACAAGGATGACTCCGCCAAAGATGAGTTCTACGATCTCCTAGACAGAACGTATGCCCAATGTCCCAGCTATGACATCAAAATTGTACTAGAAGACTTCAATGCTAAACTGGTAAGGAAAGCATCTTTGAACGAGTCATCTGCAAACATAGCCTACACGACATCACCTCCGATAACGGACACAGGGTGATTTATCTTGCCACGGGGCGAAATCCCCTTCTAGCCAGTAGGTACGCGCTTCCCGCACCTCGATATACACAAAAGCACCTGGCGGTCTTTTGATCGATCGACTTCTTCTTTGGTGGCGTTACAGCCCATTAAGGACCAGAGCCAAGTTTCTCTCAATCACCCATGTTGTGTGTGATTACATTTTTCGCACAGGTGAAAGGGACCTACAGTTTAATGCCGATTCCGAACGGCGTGAGTCGAGAAGCTTTTTCATGGCAGGTATACTACGGGGGGGTTTGCCAGTACCCCGCCGAGGAGGGACGCCGCGAAATAAACATTCGATGGCGTTGATGTTATCGGGATCCGAACTCGCTCATCTTACGTCAGGGTCCATCACACTAACCACCCCGCAACGGCGCACTTCAACAAACGTATGCAGCGACAAAACCCCGACCAGTATGGCGGTTGTGCGGCGGGCTAACAATCCGCCCACGTAAAAAACACAAAAGTTATGGATGAGCAAGATTATATATTTATTTCATAACATTAGCAGGTTTTAATGGAATCAATCAGATCATTTAATGAAAGTAAGTAATGGAATGAGTTGATCGAAGCGCAAGTGACATCAGCCGCTGTGCTGATCAAATGTTGGTACTGCTCCTTCAATATCAAAGTGACTAGTTTGCTAGCTCTACGATGCAAGCGACAGGCTCGCGTGTTCATATATCTCTTGAACTCTTCACTTGAAGATCGGGCCTTTGTCGGTTGTTGTCTGACCATCTGATCATGAAATTTGCACACATCGTTAAGTACTTCTTTGGAAACAGAAAATATTCCATGATCGGTTGGGACCAAGTACATGGTCATCAACTCTTCAGTGAATTGGTCGGATGTTTCGGCTTTCTTAGCATCGGGGAGGTCATCGTTGCAGTTGCTGAATGCCGTTGACCGAACGCGTTTATTTGAACTTTTGCCTTCCATTTGCATAGTCACTATGGTACTTTCTGCATTCAAGTATCTCCTTCCCCTTTAGAGCTTCAGACGTTCTCAGATATTTATTTGGCTTTTAATGTTGAATACTTCACTGGCACTGGTACTGGTCTCGCCTGGTTTCAGATTACGTGTGACGTTTGCGGAATGAATCGAAACCCTTCGGAGAACTCAATGTTAACTAAGAGAAACAGTCATAAATCGGCGTAATTGTACTTCATCTGAACACAAAATAAAACCACAGACGAATGACAGAAAGTTGAACACCCGCTGAAGAGCACGCGCACACAACTTGCAACTTTAGGTTAATATCAATGCCTGCGACAAAATTGTCGGGCGCCTTTTATAGAGGTCCTAACAAACATTATTGCGTGTGTGTATACGCACGTCCTGCGTAAATTGATTGCTCAATTGCACACTATGGCAGATAGTGCGAGACATTAATTGCGGCACCATAGTGACAAGTTGTGATACCACAGAACAGGGTCATTTAGGAGCATTAAATGTCCATTACGTGTCCATGTGTTGGAAATATTGGCAGGTACATGGGTTGTTTCGTTCTACTGCAGATATTTTATTACGCTATGGCGCGATGATTTAGAGGCGCCACATGATTTAGAGGCAAAAGGCTTATGAGGCCTATCGACAGAGAGAGAAGAAGAGAGGGAAAGGAGACATGGATGGAAATCTCATTCTCAACTTGCCCGTGTAACTACCTAATGTTCAGGAAGGGACAATTCTCTTATATGACACTTCCTGCCGGATGTTTATGACTTGAACACATGAGCTCGTGAAATAGTGGAATTAAGGATAAGATGTCGAGGTTACTACTACATATCGCCTAAGTTTTAAATCTCGGAGGAAAAAACGGATCAAAAGATCAGCTCTACCTTGAGCGGAAATGGCTGACAAATTTGTAACGCGGTTAGGACCAAATTCCGTCGAATTTTTTAGGATCGAATCATCACAGAAGCTGCGCCTGCGTATATACCTATAGTCGTCTCACATGTGCATCTCTCTTACCTGAAGAGGCGTCACAGAGCAAGAATCAATATCAAGGCCAACTAAAATGCGATGATGATGAAATCATCTCAACAATCAATAGGTCAATCAATCAGAAGCAATTGCCACATTTATTATTTTAAGGTCCTCCTGGCCGTAGGGGAAGACTAGCACAATTCTTGCATGTGCTAAGCAACTATACACGTCGGCACAATTCATTGGTGTTAGGGTTGAACGCTTCAGATGATCGTGGTATCAATACAGTCCGTGGGCAGATCCTGTGCAGTCTCGATGTACGAGATTTCGTTTTGCACCACTATCTCCGGAGCAGGTCCTACTGCGACTGGACAAAATGATTGAGGCGGACGGCCTGACGGTGGCGCAGGATAGAAAAGAGGCGCTGATGACTCTTTCCAAAGGCGATATGCGGAAAGTTCTTAATGTTTTGCAAAATACATCAATGGCATTCGATGTTGTGAATGACGACAACGTCTATACATGTGTCGGTCATCCACTGAAGAAAGATATCGAAAGGATTCTTAATGCGTTGCTGGCATCGCAAGGTTTTGAGGAAATTCAAAGAACTAAATTGGTAAAGGCACTTGCCTAGGGGGGAGGGAGCGAGCAAACAGAGCAAAGAAGTTGATCGCGTTTAACATGGCAAACGCCATGTCCCTGCCCAATCCAAGTTAACACACCGCCTCCGCGTGTGGTGTACTACCCTGGCACCCGCCAGGTAGTGAACCAATGTGTGCAGCGATCCAACCCCTTGTTCCTGGGGAAAGAGGAACCTGGCCCTCCAGGTTGGGGGTTGTGCTTAGGGGTAACATCCTTATCACGTAAAAACCTACTTGTTTCGAAACGACATCAAGCCTCGGATATGGACGGATACAAAGCTGACGACCCCTGCAAACGACTAACGGACTTGAGAGTCTGTACATGGAATGTGAGGTCCCTTAACAGGCCGGGTGCAGGCGATCAATTGGAGCAAACCCTCAACTGCTATAAAGCAGATATAACCGCACTCCAAGAAGTGCGATGGGATGGACCAGGCAAAAGACGGATGAAAAACTGCGACATTTATTACGGGAACTGCTACAAGGAGAACAAACAGCGTCGATTCGGGTGCGGATTCGTTATTCAACGAAGACTCCGACAAAAAGACTAAAGCGAACGCCTCATAACAATCCGCACAAAAGCTAAATTTGGAAATATTAGCTTAATATGCGCTCACGCCCCAGCGGAGGAAAAAGGACGATCAACTCAAAGAAGAATTCTACGATCTCCTAGATAGAACCTATGTCCAATGCCCCAGCTACGACACAAAAATAGTCCTAGGAGATTTTAATGCAAAACTGGGCAAAGAGAACATATTAGAGTCGATCATAGGAAATAGCCTCCGTAACACCACATCCGACAACGGACTTAGGCTAATCGATTTCCTAGCGGGGTTTAACCTCCTTGTAGCAAGCACGCGATTCCCCCATCTCAACATACACAAGGGTACCTGGGGGTCTTTTGATCAATCGACCACCAACCAGATTGATCACATTGCAATCGACGCCAGACACTCCTCCCGTATTCTCGACTTACGAAGCTTCCAAGGGGCCAACATCGACTCGGACCACTACCTTGTTGTAGCCAAGGTACGAATGAGGATATCAAGAATGGTTAGGAGTAGGACTACGTAAGTTTGACGTCGGAAAGCTACAATCGCAAGAGACTGCCAGAATCTTTGCCGATCGTGTCTCCTCCAAGCTCTCTCAAAATCCGGCCACAGCAGCACAAACAATAGAGCAGGAATGGGCGCATTGCCAAAGCGCCGTCAGAGACGCTGCCTCAGAGGTGCTGGGTTTCAAACCGCCACCACATAGAAACCCCTGGTTCGATGAACAATGCGAACAAGCTCATGCAGTGAAACAAGAGGCATATAAAGCCATGCTGCAACGACGGACGAGAGCTGCTCGCGAAATCTATGAGCAGAAGAGAAGAGAGGAACACATGCTTTTCCGAAGAAAGAAGAGAAAGCACGGAAAGCCTGAGATCGAGGAGATGGAGAGATGCTTCCGCAGGAATGACGCCCGTAAGTTTTACAATAACGTAAAACGAACATGCCATGGCTACAAAGCTAGAGCGGTGGCCTACAGGGATGAAAATGGAGAACTGGTAGTAGAGGTGCAGTCGATGCTAAGGATTTGGAAAGACCACTTCTGCAGATTGCATAACGGCAATGATAGACAAGATACCGCTGTCAGGCAGAACGATCCGTTCGTAATGGTCGACGATGTAAGAGAATTCCGCCATCCGACCTAGACGAAGTAAAAATAGCGATATCAAGACGGCCTGTCTGCTGAGCTTTTTAAGGCGGCTGAAGATGAGCTGGTAAGATATGGTCGGAGGGAAGCATACCCGACGAATCTAATCTCGGCATCGTTTGCCCGGTCCATAAGAAAGGAGACCCTATAACTGCGCCAACTAAAGGGGAATAAGTCTCCTTAACATCGCATATAAGATCTTCTCTGCCGTATTGTGTGAACGCCTCAAACCGTTTGTGGATAACCTGATCGGCTCTTACCAGTGTGGTTTCAGGCCAGGTAAATCCACAATAGACCAAATATTTACGCTACGGCAGATCTTGGAGAAGATTTCAAGGCCGCGTATGACAGCGTATATAGAGACGAGCTGACAAAGCCATGTCTAGTTTTAACATCCCTGCCAAACTCGTCCGACTGTTCAGGATGACAATGGGGAATTCCCGCTGCTCCATTAAGGACGGTAATGAGAAAACCGAGACCTTTGACGTTAAAAAAAGATTTAGGCAAGGTGACGCGCTGTCATGGAACTTTTTCCACATCGTGCAAGAGTCACTGGCCAACACAAGAGGTACGCGTACGCTGACGTAATTGGACGGACACAGCGAGACGTCAATGAGGTCTTTGTAAGCATTGAGGTAGAAGCGGCTAAGATGGGTCTAACGGTTAATGAGAGTAAAACCAAATATCTGCTTTCATTAGAGACGGTCAACATCGACGTATTAGCCAGAATGTCCACATAGGCAGATATGACTTTGAAGTGGTCAAGGAATTCGTCTACCTTGGCTCACTGATGCGATAAAACGCAGAATCACTCTTGCCAACCGCTATTTCTTCGGGCTCAAGAGGCAATTAAGAAGTAGAGCCCTCTCTCGGAAAACCAAGGTGACACTATAGAAGACCTTAATCATCCCAGTCCTCCGTTACGGCGCAGAGGCTTGAATCTTAATAAAAGCGGATGAAGATGCCCTTGGTCGTTTCGAGAGAAAAATTATACGCACTATCTACGGTCTCGTTTGTTCAAAGGGTGTACGGAGGAGAAGATTTAACGAAGAACTGTACGGTAGTACAGCGACATCGGCCTGTTACGACGTCTACGGAAACAGCGTTTAAGCTGACTAGGCCATATAGAGCGCGTGGAAAATACAGCTCCAACCCGAAGAGTTTTTGAATCTGCCCCGGAAGGAAGGCGCGGCAGAGGACGGCCGCATCTAAGGTCAAAGACCGTGCCAGCTGAAGACGCTTGTTGGTTGAGGCCCAGGTTCACCACGGACTGTAGCGCCACCTAAGTAAGTAACCGCTGTTCCTTCGTGCTCACGAGGCAATTGAGCCCTCCTCTACGGCACAGAGACTTGGACATTACCGAAAATGGATGAAGAGGCTCTTGGTCGTTTCGAGAGGAAAATTCTGCGCTCGATCTACGGTCCTGTTTGTTCAAACGGAGTATGGAGGAGAAGATTTAATAAAGAACTGTACGGGTAGTACAGTACAGCGACATCGGCTTGGTACGACGTCTACGGTATAGCGTCTAAGCTGGCTAGGCCATGTAGAGCGCATGGAAATTACAGCTCCGATCCGAAGAGTCTTCGAATCTACCCCGGAAGGAAGGCGCGGCAGATGACGGTCGCATCTACGGTGCCGCATGCAGGTGGAAGCAGACCTTTAAAAACTGGGCGTGCGGCGCTGGAAACAGCTGGCCAAAGGTCGTGCCAGCTGGAGACGCTTGTTGGTTGAGGCCCAGGTTCACCACGGCCTGTAGCGCCACCTAAGTAAGTAAGTAAGTAAAGGGACTTTCAGGGCGGAAGACATCATCACCGAACTGCACCTGCTCGTCATGAGAATTGAGCTCCCGATGAGTGTCGTGAATAAGATCGTGATAAGAATGGCTGATATTGAGGACAGATTATCCAAAGGATGCACCGGAGGAATAGAATTAACCTCGCTAGTGTCTACATATTTCCTCTGTCGCGACATGGTCCCATTGGACTCGTGAATAATCTGAAATTTAATCAAAACCTAGCAAGTTACCATACTCATATGGAAAATGATACGTCACTCGTGGTGGAAGGCCTGTTTTGCACTTTAAACTTGCATAACAACCTAAACACTAGTATATGGCACCATTCGCATCTACCTGGGTAGGGAATTCCCAAATTGCTTAACAACCTCTTCAACTTAAGTTTTATGGAACTTCCTTCAGGGATTAGAGGTCCTTCATTTTCCTGCGTTAGAGGAATTTCACCCCTTCATTGCTTTCGGGTTGCAGAACTTACGCAGATGTTTAACTGATTTAGAAGGATCAAACGACAGGTTACATCTTGACTTTACTTACACAGTCACAACTCTGCAGAGATGTGCAATTACTGCAAATTCTAGGCAAATCGATTTAAAAAACGACCTTTCCGAGTCGTCCTTTGCTGATATAAATACGTGGACATTTCCAAAGATCTCTCAGTATTGAGATTGCAGTCGAAGGCGAGACAAGATCTAGTCGAAAGATTTACGAAATGGGAAACTGCATTGGTGGACAAAGTGATCATAATGGACCTTACCAATCAGCCGCGTTGGAAGAAATCTTACCCGTCAGCTTGGACGGTTTCGAGACTCTGCGCCAAGAAGCTGCTACCAACATTAACTACAATGTACAAATATATTTAGAACAAAAGAGAATCCTGGAACGAAGAAAAGCCACCTTCTCTATGTGCGCTGCTAAGCTTCAACTGACTGAAGATATTATTAGCGTCAACCAAGCAAGGATATATCGTTGTATTGCTGAAGGTAAATATCCTAGTGAACAAATCCTTCATGAAATCAAATCTCTTCGAGAATATCAGAGGAGACTTTTACGGTTTTCACAATATGTTACACAACCGCGTAACGCTGAGAGACAGTTCGTACGTATACCGAATGGTCTACAAAAACCGCATAACGCCAAAGGACCGCTCATAAGAATGGGTGACCTACAACAAGCGCATAACGCTGAGAGGACATTCTTACGTATACCCACGGATCTACAGCAACCACACAGCTCTGGGAGACTGTTCATACCGGCGGGTCTACAACAAGCGCTTAGTGCTGAGAGGACATTCCTACGTATACCCACGGGTCCACAACAACCATATAAAGCTGGTAGACAGTTTATATCGAAAGGTCTACAACAACCGTGTAACATTGGCAGACAGTTTGTCCCGGAGTTCGTACCAGAGGGTCAACAACAAAAGCATTACACTGAAAAACCGTGCCTACCTGCTCCGAATGGCCTAAGCCAACAGTATACCACCGAGAGGACGTTCGCACCTCTGCCGAAGGATCCACAACAACCACATAACGCGGGGAGACCGTTCGCACCGAAAGGTCTACAGCAGCCGCGTGCGGCAAAGAAAACGTTCTTACGTGTACCGAAGGCTCCAACACCACAGTATACCGCCGAGAAGACGTTCGTACGTATACCAAGGAGTATACAACAACCGTATACAACTAAGAGCCCGCTCTTACCGAAGGGCTTACAACAACCGCATGACGCTGAGAGAACGTCCATACGTGCACCGAAGCATCAACAACAACCGCATAAGAAACGCATCAAGCAATTGTTTAATCGTATACCACCTACTGAAACAAGGACTGTTTAGGCTGCCATCATCTTAACTGTACTTTAAGTACTTAATTATTTAAAATTGTATAATGACGATTAAGCAAATAAATTAAAAGAAAAAAGAAATTCAAATGAATCATGCCGGTTGTCCAACTCAGCTTCGCTACATCTGTGATGTCCGTAAACGTTTTCTGACAGCGTCCAGCATGAAAATGAAAATCTTGTGCCCGCAACACCTAAGTTCCCTATCAACTCTATCATAACCTTTTCGTCACAAGCCGATTAGCCTAAGTTTGCCAATACATGCTATTGCGTTTGTGTGGTTTGGTTCAGGGAGTAGCCAAGCCTCGGTCTAGTAGACGATAGTCAAGCCGATTTTGTGGCGCAGGCAATTTAATGCGAGAGGGCTCTATTACTCAATTGCTTCCTGAGCCCATAAAAACAGCGATTGGCAAGAGTGGTTCTGTGTTTGATTTCGGAACCAGGTCACTGCGGAGCCAAGGTAGACGAAGTCCTTAACTACCTCAAACTTATATGCGCCAATACAGGACGTCGGTGGTGAGCGTGCTTTTTTTGATGATGGCATGTGTATAACGAGTTTTGCCCTAATCTACGGCCAAACCAATTTCCGCGGCCTCCGCCTCAATACTCGTAAACGCCTCATTGACATCTCGCTGTGCTCTTCCGATTATGTCAATGTCATCCGCGTATGCGAGGAGTTGTGAAATCAGCGCATCGCCTAGCCTAAATCCTTTTTTGACATCAAAACTATCGACCAGGTTTGCACCGATTCGGATGGAGCAGCAAGCCTTATCTACAAAGTCATCCTGCATAGTTTGACGAGCTTAGCACGGCTTAAAGGTAGACATGGCGTTGTAAAGCTCGTCTCTAATTATGCTGACGTCTGCAGTTTTGAAGTCGACAAACAGGTGGTGAGTGTGAACTTGAAATTTATTGTTTGTTTTCCAGGATCTGTCTTAGTGTGAAGATTTGGTCGATGGTGGACTTTCCTGGCCTGAAGCCACACTGATAAGAACATATCAGCTTATATACAAAAGGCTTCAGGCGTTCACACAAAACGGCGGAGAAGATTTTGTAAGCGATGTTAAGGAGACTTATTCCTCTGTAGTTGGCGCTGTTAGAGGTGTCTCCTTTCTTGTGGATCGGACAAACCGTGCACAGATGAGCTGGTGCATGCTCTTAACCAGATCATCTCCAGCTGCTTTGAGGAGCTCAGCAGACAGTCCCTCTGCGCCAGGAGCTTTATTCGACTTGAGGTTTGATATGGCAACGGGGGACGGATTTCACTGCGATCTTCGTCGTTAAGAAATGGATCATTCTGCCTGACAGTGGTATGTTGACCAACATCACCATTATACAATCTGCAGAAGTGGTTTTTCCATATTCTCAGCATCGACTGTGATTCTATTACTAGGTGTCCGTTCATCCCTACAGGCTTCCGTTCTGGCTTTATAACCTTGGCATGTTCACCTTATCTGTTGATAAAACTTTCGAACGTCACGCCTACAGTAACACCTCTCCAAACCCTCAATTGAGCGCTTCTCGTGCTCTCGGTCATAGGCCTTTTTAAATCTGCAAAACAATTGTAGACTGGCTTGGCGTACTCCCAATCCTTCTCGAGAAAAGCTGGTCGGTTGCACCTCTGCCGTGACGAAATCCGCACTGTTCATCCCCCATCCTGGATTCGACCATAGCTCTAGAACGCGCCTCAAGCACCTTAGCGCAGACTTTGACAGAGAAACTTAAAAGAGGTATGCCCAAGTAGTTAGAGCACTCTCTTTTATCATCCTTTTTGAAAAGAGGGACAGTCACACCAGTCTGCCAATCGCTAGGTGTTCCCAGGTCTACTTAATGACACGAGAGAGCCACAAGACTCCCTCTTTACCTATTGGCTTACGCACTTCTGACCGAACTTCATCCACACCGGCGGATTTGCCAACTTTTAGCGATTCAATCGTTAAAATGACTTCCTCCACCGTTTGACTATTCTCCATCTCACTCACGACTATAGCACCATGTTCGGGATGGAGCAGCTCCGAAAAGTGCTCGCTCCATCTGCGTAAGATGCCCATCTTATTGGAAAGCCACACACCATCTTTGGATATGACTCCTTCGATTGTGTTGAATTTCCTTTCTCTGAGCCGGCGAATCGTTTACCAGAACACCTTTTTCGCTGATCTATGGTCGCCTTCCAACTTGTCGTCAAACTCCTGCTGTGATTGCTTTTTAGATCCTCGCACAGCTAATTTGCCAATTCCTCGCACCACATTGTTCTGGTCATGGGAAGCAGAGTCCCCTAAGAGAATCCGGTCCCTATAGTCCCTATAGAACTCTGGGTGTTTTACACCACGCAGTTCTTTTCTCACCACTAGCCGCCACACCAAGCCGCTTCACTTCACAAACATCACGTGCAGAGGCAGTGACAGCTGTTGAAAACAGTCGCCATTCTTCCTCTACATGCGATGGAACAGTTGGAATTTGTTCAAACCTTTCTGATATGTGTGGTGCGAAGTTTTGCCACACCTCACTGCTCTGTAGTTTCACCCATCGTATTGCGTAACCACTCTTGATTTCCGCCTTGGCAGAAGAGGTACTTTACCAGTATGATACAGCTTACACAACACCCGGTGACGATCAGTTGACAGTTGAAAGACAAACGAACGTCGCAAACCGTCCGTTTCACACCACGTTTGGTACCACAAAAAATCTATCAACAATTTCCCTTGAAGACTCAGACGGCACCAGGCAAAAATCTAACAACCTTTCTCCATTCGCGTTTTGATGAGGATCTGCGCTTCTCCCAATCACATTCCCCCGTGTCGTTACATCCATACTCACGTGGGCGTATGCCCGTATCACAATACTGCGTTAGTGCATGCGTTTAACATCCAACACAGGCAATACAATGGGGCACTCTACAATATTGCGTTTGCGTTGGCGAGCTTATGTTCGTTGAAAAATGAGAGAAAAAAAGAGAAAATGAGAAAAAATGAGAGCGGTGAGAGTACGTAACCTCACGTGACAACGCATACAAAAGTCGAACACTCTGAAAATTTTGTGCGTTTTGATGACAGTTCTCGGTATTTGAATGTGATGACGTAAAGACGTTTGTTTATTCTTGCGAATTTTGACATGAAAACAGCTGAGAATTTTGAAATGTCACTTCAACGCATATTTGAAGCATTTCTCTCGTAACGTAAAAACGCAATTCACTAACGAAGTATTGTGATTTAAGGGCCAGTTACAAAGAATGCATTCGTGCGTGCATGCGTTAATTTTCATTGACAGCCAACGTATAGCAGGTGGCAGGCAAGCATCGGCACATAGAATCGAGTGTTAATTTTTGTTTCGTCCGCATCAGAGGCAGATTTTATAACATCAGCCCCTACCAAAGAGGCTGAAGACCCTTTCAAGGAGGACTTCTATGACGATGTTAAAATCGTAATCGGGGACTTCAAAGCCAAAATCGGTAAGGAGAACACCCTTGGCGGAGTGATCGGAAAGCACAGCCTCCACGATATAACAACAGATAACGGCTTCCGACTCATGGACTTTGCGACAGCTCGTAATGCGGTGATAAGTAGCACAACATGGCGATCTGCGGACGGTCGAACCGCCAACCAAATCGACCATGTGCTCATTGCCGCAAGGCACTCGTCAAACATCCTGGATGTGCGAACATTCAGAGGGGCAAATGTCGACTCTGACCACTTCCTCCTAGCAGCAAGACTCAAAGTTCGACTGTCGAATGTCTGAAAGCTGCCCATCAGGAGGAGGTTCGACATTGGGCGCCTGAGCACACCGGAGGTTGCCAGAGTCTACAGGGAGCAGCTGAGCGAAAGACTCTACGGTATGCCTACGTCGAACACAAATGCCAATAATATGTAGCTGCATTGCCGCTCAGCCATGCAGGAAGTAGCCGAAACCACCTTAGGATACCTACCACCCCCAGCAGGGAACCCGTGGTATGATGGCGAGTGTGAGCAGAAAAAAGCAACAACCGACGAGGCGTACCAAAAGGCGCTGCAGAGGAAAACCAGGACAGCGCAAGAAGAGTACCGAGCCAGAAGAAGGGAGGAGAAAAAACTACTGCGACAAGACAAAAGAAATAAAATAAAACACGAGCCTTTTACAAGAAAGCCAAAGGCCTTGCAGGAGGCTTCAAAAAGGGCACCCTGGCTCTTCGAAACTGCGAGGGTAATTTTTTCACCGACCCGCAGGGAATAGTGGATGTATTTAAGCACCATTTCCAGCAGCTGCGTAACGAGCATGACCAAGAGAGAGTGGTAGGGACCGAGGAAATCCCCACTCCAGCCGCTGAAGTAGTCCTCCCACCCAGCATCGAAGAAGTCGGCACAGCTATTCAGAAGCTGAAGAACCACAAGGCCGCAGGCTCAGATGGCTTACCATCAGAGCTCTTCAGGCTGGCGGCGATGTTCTGCTAGGGAGCATGCACCAGATCATCTGCAGAATTTGGGAAGATGAAAGCATGCCCGACGACTGGAATACCAGCTCTATATGCCCCATAAAAAAGGCGATCCTACTTCTTGCAAGAACTATAGAGGTATATCCCTGCTCAATGTCGCATACAAGAGCCTGCTCAGCGTATTGTGTGAACGTCTAAAACCATTTTGCACCGCACTAATCGGCAGCTACCAGTGCGGCTTCCGACCCGGCTATATCTATACCAAATTTTCACACTTCGACAAATCCTGGAAAAGACCAACGAGTTTCGAATCGACACACACCATCTTTTCATCGATTTCAAAGCCGCATACGACAGCATTAATCGTGAAGGACTGTTTAGTGCGATGGCCGAATTCGGGATCCCGGTAAAAGTGATCCAGTTGTGTCGCGCCACGCTAAAAAACACGCGATGCACCGTGCAACTCGGTTCTAGGACCTCGGAACCATTCGAAGCATTCACCGGATTTCGGCAAGGAGATGCGCTGTCATGTGACTTCTTTAACCTGATGCTGGAGCAGATAGTGCGACGGGCAGGCGTCAACAAGGAAGGCACTATCTTCTACAAGTCCATCCAGCTGCTAGGATACGCGGATGATATCGACATCATCGCGTGTTCTCGCCGTGGCATTGTGAAAGCATTCACGGCGATTGAAGAACAGGCGAAACGAGTTGGTCTTAAGATCAATGAGGACAAAACGAAATACATGCTGTCAAGCAAAAACCAATCTGTCGCTCACCACCTGGGACGAAATATAACAATTGACAGCTACAATTTCGAGGTAGTTAAGGAGTTTGTCTACCTCGGAGCAAAGGTAAATTCCACAAATGACACCACACAGTGGAGATCCGGCATAGAATCGCCCTTGGCAACCGCTGCTATTTCGGCTTGTCCAAACAACTGGGGTCAAAACTCCTCGCTCGAAAGACCAAAGTCATGCTTTACAAAACGCTCATTCTGCCAGTCTTGCTGTACGGGGCCGAAAGCTGAACGATAAGCAGGACAGCGGAGCTGATTTTGGGTTCTTTCGAAAGAAAAATTCTGCGCCGGATATTTGGTCCTGTCTGTGAGGAAGGTGAATGGAGAAGACACATCCGCGAACTCTACGAGCTGTACCAAGATGTGGATGTAGTCCGGAAGGCAAGGATCCGTCGACTACACTGGCTCGGCCACATCGAGCGCATGGACATCAACGCTCCAGTTAAGAGGGTCTTCGACTCCGAGCCTCCTGGTTCGAGAAGAAGAGGAAGATCGAACCTCCGGTATAAAGACCAAGTAATCGCGGATGTAAGGCATCTTGGTCTTGACAACTGGAAGCAGCGTGCCCGGGACTGTCAATGATAGAAGGTAGTTATAGCTCAAGCTCAGTTCCTCAATAGATCGCTGGCCTGATAAGTAAGTAAGTAATATGTAAATGAATCAACTGTCAGCGCATCAAAAAGTAGAAATTAGCTCTACTCTGGGCGTCGAAGTGCGTGCGTCCGCCGGCAATCACCGCACTGACGCATTCTATGTGACTGGCCTTTTAGCTCTTAAAGTCACCCAACAGGATATAGAAATCTATCTCAGCTCACGAGACCATCGCCGGGTTGCTCGTAACTTCTTCCGGCTAAGCCCGACCGGCTTCCGAGCGGGACAGACCGGTCACCAGACGTTCGTATATTGCCACCATTTAGGCCTGGCTCCAAATGGGGCCCACCCATATAAGGGTATGCAATTGCCGAGGCCGCTCTTCTTTTTGTCATCATGGGAGTTTGCGTTCTGTTAGGCCAGGCTTGGGCCGTACGAAAATGTATTCGCACACTCCAAGCCTATTGTCCGTCCCCCACCGCGAAGAGGTCAGCTGCCGTGGGAGCCAAGCGTATACACATATAACAAAATAAAAACAAAGAATATTGCACTTTAAAATACTCTCTTTAATATCTCTTGTTTATGTAAAAAACACGAACTAAAAAACAATCGACTAAGTAGGGAAGTATTTCAATAAACCATTCTTAGCTGTCACCAATAAGTTTCGAATGAAGCTCCATCAAGCTCTGAAAAAAAGACAAAGAAAAAGAGAACAACAGTCAAAAATGTGCACTGGAAATACTCAGAAAATGAGAAATTCGAAATTATGCCTAAATTCCAAAATTCAAAAAAATACTACATCGCAGCGCAGAAATGGATTATGCATTGTGAATGCTCTCGTTATACAAACGGTGCACTGTGAACGGGTCAGAAATCAGTGACGTTTGTTGTCATTGTTTCTCGCTGGTGCCGGTGCTAATCAAATACTTTTGCTTTTCGATAAAATAAAATGCGCGAAACCAGTTTAGAGACAACCAAGTATCATAGGACTAGTTGCAGCTACGATGCGTGTTTTAGATTCATTTGGAATTCAGCTCTTCAGGGTCAAAAGCGATGGTATAGTCATAACTTTGCTTTACCAGGGAATCCTTTAGTCAATCATCTTGTCGTAAACTCCGTCGAATAGACCCTGTACAGAAATTGGAAACGTTTGAGTTGTTTCGTATATGAAAGCGGGTTAGTCAGAGTCTAATTTACATGGGATTTAGTGAGTAGGATATTTACACCGTGCGAGTAGTTGGCATGATTCTATTTACATAATGCGCAAGTAGTGTATTGCTCGCCTTCACCAGAAAGACATTTTCCCTTTCTCCTACTAACACAACGTTTGTTTCGAGTGAGAAATATGAGAGCATGCACTTGAACACCGATATCACGGAATTTACGTAGTCGGCGTGCAAGTAGGTCAACTGATATAAGCACTTGATTATCAGTTTTGTTTACGAGTAACGCCCAACTTGAATTTCTTTGTACACGGACGTCTCACGGATAGTCTTAATCAAGCAAACACCTTTTCAAATTGATGGAATCGAATTTGGTTAGAACGACGAAAGGAAAAGGGAAAGTTACGCAACTAAAGCACTCCCCTAGGACCAATTCCATCACCGAATTTAAAGCAAATTACTAATCGTACCTTGAAGTATTTCACCGTTTTCACACGTAGTTCTAGGGTTGCATCTTCGTCGCAGACCATCAACGTGTTCCGATGCTGTTGAAATGCACTTACTGTCCACATATGGTTAACACCCTCCTCGATAGCTTTATACAGTGCAAATGCTTTATGTGCTCCCGTCACCAATATCATTACCTCCTTGGAGTCCAGCACAGTACCAACACCAACTGTGAGCGCTTGTTTAGGAACTTTACTCATATCGTTACCGAAGAATCTAGCATTCGCATCTAGTGTGTCCTGTGCAAGGGTCTTGACTCTTGTCCTAGATATTAGCGATGAACCGGGCTCGTTGAATGCTATATGTCCATCGGGACCGATGCCACCAATGAAGAGCTCAACACCTCCGGCTTTCTTGATTTCCTCTTCGAAAGCATCGCATTCGGCAAAAAGGTCGCTGGCATTTCCATCGAGGATATGCGTATTTGCTGGATCGATATCGATATGCTTGAAGAAATTGAACCACATGAAGTAGTGATAGCTTTCCGGATGATCTCGTGGTATGCCTAAATTGTATACAATCAATTGGGATAATCAATGATAACGTGACGATTGATCGTACCGACATATTCGTCCATGTTGAAGGTCTTTACGTATTTAAATGAGATTTTTCCCTCTTTATGGAACTCAATGAGCTTCTTGTACATACCTAAAGGTGTACTCCCTGTTGGCAGTCCCAACACAAAGTATCTGTAAACCAAAAGTCATGTATGCGTTGATGGTTCTCTCTCCTATTCTACTTACTTATCTGGTCCTGGATTGAAGTCATTTATCCGTTTCATCACATACTTGGCGGCCCATTCGCCAACACATTCGGCAGAGTCCAAAATGATGAGTTTCATAGTTAGTGAGTCGTTGAAACTAGGGATAGATTAAATTAAATCGATTACAATGACTGCAGATAACCCTTTAGTCAAGAATTCATGTCATCGGCTCTGTCGCTGCGTGAAGTAATCAACAAATGACGATAAAAGCAAACAACAGCAACGAATCATTGAAACGACCTTCAAAAGCTATTCAATTACAGACAAAATCTAACAAATTTTCGGATAAAATAGCAAAAGCATCGCTTCAGCTGATTAACCTGACGACTTTCGTTAATTGCCACCTTCGATCGGACCGAGAGATCGAGATAACGATGTGTTGGATGCTGATTAACTGGGACCTGGTTTCATTCATTGCACACTCGAATGCAGGGTCTACAAGTAACAATCTTCAATATGATATAAGCTACCAATTAAGATAGAATATCTGGACACACGCACACATTTTATAAAGATTAAGAGTGAATTCAACTACTTACTAGATTCATGTGCCTACTTGTGGTCGTAACCGCTTAAGGATCCCCTGGTCAGTTACCCACTTTTGAGAAGGACTACGACGTGGGATATCTGACTTTTGTCCTCGCAGTAAATAAGGCACATTGCAGGCGTACTTTAAGTATTGCTACTTTGCTACATTCTATCACTTATCTATACTGCACTCCATGACTGATTTCTGATGCAACACGACACACGAGAAGGAAAAAAAAGAATTAAACTTACCCGTGTCCTTGGCACTTTACTTCTGTTGATTTAATCTGTTTCAACTGAAGGATGATAGTAGCAACTTGTGTTGACGGCCAGTTGATACAAAATCGGCTGGTAATTGAGGTCATCAACCTGTTCTACGGCAACTTTTTCGGCTGACAACCAAGTGACAACAGCTGAGCTTTCTACAATGACATCAGTCGAGCCTTTTCAAGTGACAGTTGACAGAGTTGCCAAGAGTTTCATATTAGATGAATTGCCACAGGTTAAGTTGTTTTTTTTTTTAATATCGAAAGCTTCGGGTAAAAGTGGTGCACTTCTTCCAATAGTTGGGGAAAACTCAAGTAATTCAAAATGGTCTAGTGGCCTTTTCTGATGAAGGCATACCACTAACAGTATACGGTCACTTCAAATTCATACTCTGGATGTGCAGTTCTAACATAACACTATAATGGCATAGAACATTTGTTGAGAACTATAACCAACGTGAAAATTCAGTCGAGTTTCTCTCTAATCATATCTAGGACAGCCACCCCCGGAGAGTAGTGAACGTTTTTTTTTCACTTTTTTTTTCCAAATTCATTGTGGCATCGCGGCACTTCTCCACATCCTTAATGAAGTTGAGAATGCTTCTTGTAGGAGCCGAGATGATCCTCTTAGGAGTCATAATTTCACTGAGAAGGATACGCTTTCTGAGATGGCAGAGAGCAGCACACTCACACAGTATGTGCTCTGCCGTCCCTTTGTCCTCAAGACAGACTCGACACCCAGAGATGATGGGCTTTTGATAACGCAACTTTTCACAGCATGTGTAACGTTGCTAGAAGACATGGCATAGCTGAAGCACTGGTCGTGCACAGAACATTGATTGCTGTTACAGGTCTCGGACATTATGTCAAATTTGGCGTAAACAGGGGTTGCCCGCAAGGTGGCATCCCGCCTCCGCTGTTATATGCTCTCAATGTCTCTGGAATCTATGCCCAGGCCTATGTGGATGATGTCGCCGTTCTCCCTATCGACTCATGTTTAGTGACTGTCCGTCTCAAAGCACAGGCAACGCTAAATGTGATCGATAAGTGGTGCACGAGAAATGGGCTGTCGATAAATCCTCTTAAGACCGATGTCGTTCAGTTCACGAGAAGGAGGACAAGTACTGACATGACTCAGCTGGTACTAAAAGGCACTCTCGTACCGGTATCCAAGGAAGCTAAGTGCCTAGAGTCAGCTTCTTTGGTCAAAGCATTTTGAGTCAAGAACCACCAAAGCGCTGTCAGCCTTCTGGCAATGCAAAGGAGCTTTTGGCAAAACATTGGGCTTATCGCCGGCAAAAGTCCTATGGATCTTCATGGCAATGATAAGACCTATAATCTCATATGCATCGGTTGTATGGGGGCGTTCAAGTATTACGTAACGCAATTTTTTAAGATTTTTGACCCTCCCTCCTCCCCTCGTTACGCGCCGTAACGTTTTTCTGTACCCCCCTCCCCCTCCCTTAACGTTACGTAACACCCAAGTGACCATTTTCACCTAAAAGTCACAATTATTTTGCGCACAGTACCAGAAAGTCGCTAAAATATCGTTGTTACTGTTTTAATCGCGTTTGCGGTAATAATAAATAAAACAAGAGATTTATAACTCGCAACGGACTAGTGCTAACAAATAGCAAGAGGCACTGCGACCTTTATAGATCTATTGTGCCTACTAGCCAGGAGCTTCTCCATTTTTTTAATGAAGTTGAGAATGTCTCTCGTAGGAGCTGAGATGATCCCCTTAGGAGGCAGCGCACTCATATGTTATGTGCCCTGCAGTTTCTTCGTCCTCAAGACAGAGTCGTAACTCAGTTTCAGACGACCGTAAGGTAGCTGACCAGTCTTCTGATATCTACTCTATTAAGCTTAAGATTATACAATTAATATACAATTAATAGAGTGTTTGTTCAGGGGTCGTATAAATCTTTTCGATTGGCAAAGTGAAAAGGGCAGGTGTGGCGATTTTTCTCACTGCCGCAGAAAGATTCAGGACTTACATATGTACCTTTCGCTGGAACTTTTCCTTTCGAGATGATCAGCGATTTTATTGCTTTTAGTACCTTTGTGCCCTGGCACCCACCAGAGTTTGATTTTGTTTTTTTGGGTTGGTCTTTTAGGGCATCATGGCATTCCCTAACGGATTTGGAGCTCGTGCTATACGAAGTCAGCTCTGCTTGGCTATCATCGAGTATACTGATGGTTATTCCTCTTATGCCAGTCTCTAAGTTTAGATTGGCGGATGTTAGGATGGTTATAATTCAGATTAGAAGATACTGGGACTCATTCGAAGGGTCTTGCTAATTCTCCAATTTGGTCCAAAGATGCCGGCGACAACGCCAGAAATAATTTTGGAGCCATCAGTATACCACCTAAGGCCTTTGACGTTGAGCAAGAGATCACTGGTTTTCCAAGCTGTGCGGTTTGGGATCAATATCTTAAATCTCTGGTCAAAAGGGAATGTGTGTGGTAATGCGTCTGAGACCGTGGTATTCATATCCAGCTCAGGAAGCTGTTGCAGGATTGACATGTGACCCATAGGTCTGTTCCCGAGCAAAGAATTCTGATTGCACTACGTAATGCAACCTTTTCAATAAGAAGGTGCAGTGGAGTAAGTCCAATTAGTGCTTCTTGAGCTGCCGAAGGGCAGGTTGGCATTTTTTTTTTTTTTTTGGCACAATTGCGCTGGCAAGTCAGTATGAGAGCCTTTATAGGCTAAGAACAGCTGATAATGCAAATCTCCCTCTTTTGGGGACATTACAGTAAGAACTCACCTTAACAACAACGATTACGGTAATGTGCTTGTGCGTATTTCGTGTTTAAAACACTAACGAATACTGACAACGAAAACAAAATAAAAATGATGTGCAAAAAAGTCGAGGGATTAGCCGTAAAACAAAAACGAAAAGAGTTGCCAACTTCGGAGACTAATTTCCTAGTTTTTTATTTAAATAAAAGGAAATGGCTTTTGGTACAACTCGCATTGGAATGACAGCGCGCTTGGGTGGGAAATATCCTACATCCTATTGCGCTATAACTTCATAGTTGAATTTCAATGGCGTCAGGACTGGCTCTGGCCATATACTGAATCTGGAAAGGATTGTCTTCATGTTTTCACAGATGACTCCAAGTCTGGACTAAGGGTTTTCTGTGAATGCAAAAATGTCCGGCTGCACTTTTCGTTAGAAAAATAAGCATCTGTCTTTCAGTCAGAGATATACGTAACCCTGATGGCCATGCACTATGTTGTGAAGCATAGGTGGAAGGGTAAAAACGTATGCGTTTGCAGTGATAGCAAAGCTGCACTCAAAGCTGTGTCCAACCCTTCAACTAGCTCCAAATTAGTGCATGAACTCAAGCCCTTCTTGAACAAAGCCGATAGACTAAATTCACTAAGGCTTGTATGTATATCTTTGATGAACTCGACAGAATGGGTTCAGAGCAGAGTTTCTCAGGACCTGAACCCGCTCTAGGTTTTAACACACACAACCGTAGATGGAGGGATTATCCAGGTTGCAGGATGACAAAGCGCGTATGCCCTGATGTCTTCAAGAAATCCGCAGCATTCCTCCTGTCTTTAAGGAGAATCGACTGCAGAAGACTTGTGATGCTTTTGCTAAGCATCTCTGCGTTCTTAGCATCAGTGAGATGCCTACTTGTGCTGCATATTGCGAACAGGGATTATGAATGAGTTGACAATCCGATGGCTTTGACAGGCATTTTGACAGACTGTACCTACAAACGCTTTGCGGTTTGACGGCGTCTTGACTATGTCATTCAGCCTTGTTCCGACGTCTTGACTCCACACATCGACGTCTTGAAACTAACACAATAAGTCAAAAGCGTCGTTTTTAAACGAGAATAAAACCTATAGTATCGATGTATTACAAAAGCAACAACCAACCCGATGCGGAGATCACAGGGCAGACGTACGAAAGTTGTCCATCTTGTTAATTTATCTATGGTTGTGTACGTTTACGTCAGTGTTTTGACATGGAACAGCTGATAAAATTGAAGTAAGCATGCGTCGAAGCATTTCTCGTAACACGTAAAGTGCCTCGCACCAACGCAGTATTGTGGATCAGGCATGAAGAGCAGTCACTGCTCAGTAGAGATGCGCAAAATAGTTCCAACCGCGGAACGAACATGGAACCGTTCTTTTCCTGATCGGAACTACACTACATATGTATGTACATATGTATTTAGCTTTTTTGTTATTGAATTCAATGGCAAAATGAAAAGTTACGATAGATTTTTTAAAAACATGTTTTATTATCATTTCAAACCAAAAGCAACCATAAAAAATTAGTTTAGTTTATTTCATTTATTCATTTTATTTATTTGTTTCAGAAACTGAGAAAATAACAAATAAAATATGTACATAAATCATGCATGCATACTCGCACCGATATGGAACTAGCAAACCATGTCCATGTCCGGACCTGAATGCATACTCATTACTCGCATCGATATGGAACTAGCAAAAACATGTCCATGCCCGGAACTAAATGTATACTCGGACCGATATGGAACTAGCAAAAACATGTCCATGTCCGGAACTAAATGTATACTCGGACCGATATGGAACTAGCAAAAACATGTCCAGGTCCGGAACTAAATGTATACTCGGACCTATCGGAACTAGCAAACCATGTCCATGTCCGGACCTGAATGCATACATACATGTATGACATTCGTTCACGAAATGCGGTGCGGGCATTATATTCTTTCATTTCTTTTCTTCATTTCAGTTCCAGTGTGCTGTACAGTGTACACCAATTGTTCGAGCTTTATCGCCACATCTCCATACTTTTGGGTTTCGTGAAAACTACGGGGTATAACTCATACCGTATGAGAAGCATGTTCGTTGCATTTATGTTTTTTTTTTCGTCTTGTACATATGTGATTGATGAATAAGGGTTGAATGGAACTATGGAACTATTTTCGTTCAATTTGCGGAACGAGAGGGCATGTGTCCGAGAGAGGACATAGTTCCGTGAACTATACATGTCCGGAACTACCCAACTCTACTGCTCAGTAGATTGCTCAGAGCAATCACAGTTGCTCCGAGCGAAGAACATAGTTCTGAGTAGCAGTGATTGCGATAGCAGTCTCACCACTAGCCGTATGTCAAGCTCACCTTGAGAGAAGCAGTCCAATATGTACATATGTCGGCCTACGCGTCAATGTACACAAGTATGTATACTCATATACGAGTACGCAAGACACATTTTTAAATACCACTTGAAGGTTGTTAGGGTTGCGTGTAGACCTTAACCACTACTCATGCTTTTCATGTTGTAATCAAATCGGATCGTTGTCATTCGACGAATCCGGTTCCACCAAACACATCCCAATCCCATTCGTAACTCCAACAGTAGCATAATACGCTTCTCTCTCGCAAATATGCGTAATCAGCAACCAAAACATATGCGACCACCTCGTTCATCTCATGGCTGCATCACCCCATACCAAAGCCAAAACAAACAACTTCTCTCTTTATTTTCAAATATACTTTTATTTATTGTATTTGCTAAACACTGAGAAATAAAAAAAAAATATCTATTTATGTAGAAGACAAAAAAAGTTCATCTTTTTGGAAACTAAAATCAAAACAGAATTGCTTTACTCTCTAAATGGATTTCTTCGCTTGTCTGCAATGTTTGAATTTCTTTTAAAGAACATTCTGATATCCATTGATTCATGTGAGAAGAAACAGTATGTAGGAATAGAGTGTACAAAATGAATAAACCTTTCTATGCCTACAAGTTAGTTAGATCAAAGCTCTTAAGTAACCTTTTGCTGTTTACTGTTCAGTTCAACACTTAGTGTTAGCGTTGAGGACGAATTGAATTTGTTCTGTTGCGTTGTATCTTTGTTTAGATTAAAAGCCACGTCCATGTACTATTTGGAATTTGGTTAAATGCAGTGAATGGATATGAATGGCAAGGCAGCTGAATGAAAAACAACCGGCACTGGCACTGTAGAGTTTATAACTCGACAGTGTAGTACTACATGTATGGTCTGTTCAAATGTAACTATTAAATCTTGTTTTATTGTACGAATGATAGATATTGGTTACTGAGGAATGTGGTTTAGATGGATACGAAACGGTGGGGGTCGGGTCTGGAGCGAAAGCATAGTGCAAGTGCAAATCTTCAACCAATTACATAGAAAGTGCGTGCGAAGGTGTACTTTTGCCAACACGAAAAATAGAATTTTACAAAATAATTAATAAAAATAGAAATCTTTCTGAACATTTGATCTTTGTTGTTTTTTCTTCTTCTTTTGTTTGTAAAAATAGAAAAGAACAAAATAATAAATTGAACAAAAACGAGGTAAACGAACGAACTGCGTTCCATTGAACACTTTGTGCGCGAAACACCGTGGTGATGTCACAGATTACATATAACTACAATTGATCGGTCTTTTAGTTTAGTCAAGGACATTGGGTAGAGAGGAGAAGGTAACGATGGGATTACGAGTTGAGAAGAAAGAAACAGAGAGTTAGTGTGGGTCAGTTAGTAGTATACACTTTTGGAGTTTATTACCAAACAATTTGGATTTTTTTCTTCGTTTTTTAGTTTACTGGTTCAACACAAATTATATATATATATATGTACGGTAAATCTAATCATCATTAAAACAAAAAAAAAAAAAGGAAAGAGAATACGTTTTAAGGCCTTCTGGCGTTGTTTTGTTCAATTTTTTTTGCGAAAATATTTTGTTTTTTGTTAAGATAAACCATAATCGATGCCTTACATCAGACGACATTTTTCCTCTCCCTGTGGGTCGCCTTGCTGATGGTAAAGTTGCTCATCGCCCATAATTGGATGTACTGTGGAATAACCTCTAGCCGAAGACCTGTGACGAGTTACATGACTGCTGATGGTCTTCTTGATACGTTCGGACGCGGCGACATCTTCACCCTCGTTATTGAACAATACCGTCTTCATGTTGTCGCCGACAAACCATTTTTGTGTCTTCATAACAATATTAGTTGGTGGCTCATGGGTTACACCGGCATCGGCCGACCAAACGGTTATAGTAGCGCCCGCATCAATTTTGACCGAACGATGGAACTTGAATGAGGTTTCATCGGACCCGCATGAGCGTAACAATTGCCATCCACCGATGCTGATTTCCTTATTCGATTTATTGTACAACCTGACGAATTTACCCTCCAGATCGACTTCGGCGATTTGAATCTCACCCTTGGCGGTGCCAGTGACAAAGTATTCGGATTCACTGCGATCCTCGGACTCTTCGACGGTTGTACGCTTACGCTTGAGGGCACCGCTGGCAGTGGACTGTCCGCGAGTAGGTGTTCGTCGTATTGGAGTAGCACGAGTTGATCGCATCGAATGACTCAAAGAGCTTACGCTGGCTGTATTAGCAGTTGATGGAGTAATGTTGAGACGGGACTCCTCGCCGCAGAGCAATTTGTCGTATGCGGCAATTTCCAGATCGAGTGAAACCTTAATGTCCATCAAATCTTGGTACTCCTGCAATTGCTGGGCCATTTCCTCACGCAACCGATTGAGCTCAGCCTCAAGGCTATGCATGTCAGCGTTGTGACGGGCACGCTCGGAATCGAGTAATTGTTCCAAATCGCGAATTCTGGCATTCAAAGCCGAGTTTTGAGATTCAAGCTCGCCAATACGCGAGTTTAGCGAATCGATACGAGTGCGTGTTGTGCGCAACTCCTCGATGGCATTCGCAGCCGCACTCGAGTTACGATTGGCAGCGTTCTGCAAGTTCTTTATCTTGTTCTCGTAGAGCATTTCGATCTCGTCACGATTGGCGCGCATTTGCCCTTCATATTGATCGCGCAACTCTTGCAAGGATTGCTGCAACTTAGCCTCGTACTGTTCGGAGAGGCGACCGTCGATCTCGCTGATCTCGACCTGACGACGAGTACGAGTTTCCGACATCTCCTGCTGATGGATCTGATCTTTGAATGTCAGCTCCTCACGAAGACTCTGAATGTTGTTCTCCAAATCGACACGAGCCAACGTCTCATCCTCGAGATGTTTGCGTGCTTCATCCAATTGTTTGCGCAATCGCTCCAATTCCTTCTGCAATTCGTGCAGCTCGTCTTGGAACTTCTTACGATCGGCCAGAGCACTGTTGTATTTCGAGCTCAAATCGTTGCAACGCGATTCATACATGCGAGCGCTATTCTCCGCATGAGTGCATTCCTTAATCTTCTTATCTAGCTTGTTTTTCAGATCGTCATTCTCGTCCCACAGGCGCTTAGTGTCAATTTCAAGTTTCGCCTTCTCTCGTGCTGTCTCGTCGAGTAGTTTTCTTGCATCTGACAACTCATGCTCGTACATCGACTTAAGGTTGGTTGCTTCGCGCGTAACGGTTTCCCGCGTGGTCTGGACCTCAATCGATAGACGAGCATTTTCCGTTTCTAAATTGCGCACCCGATCGATATAGCATGCCAAACGGTCGTTAAGGTTTTGTAATTCGGCCTTCTCGACAAGGCGACTGTGACGTGTCGGACTTAAAGGACTCGATGGGCGCCCACTGCCACTCATAAGCGGTGTAGACGTGCCAGGCTGGGGTGTGGCTGTACCCGCTCTTTTCGCTTTAGTTGACATTGTTCGTAGATCTGTCGACAAAATGAACAGATATGAATACATAACACGCACTCCGTATGTATACAACACTTGTTAACAACATACCTGATTAGGTGATTGGCCTTGATTCTTCGTTCTAGTATTTATTTCTATTTTTCTGATTTTCTTCTACGGTCGTCTGTGTACTTTTTCGGAAGACGATATGTAGTGGCGGCGCTAGCTACTTGCTACTTGTATTAATTGTATTCGTCTGGTATCTGATGGAGTAAATCGAACTATTTCTGAACACTTGTTTGTGGTTTGCGCGAATAATGGCAGGTAACTTACGAATGAGATATTTGTGAAATAAATGACGATATTAGTCACACAAACTTCGCACACACAAATTGAACGTTGAATATCCAGCGAGTTCGTAGAGGTTATAACGAAGTGTCAAAATAAGTGGCGTCCAATGCTTTCGTTGAGAATGAATAACTCTACACGAGCGGAGAGTTTCTGCGATTACGCGGTGGGTGGTGGTAAACATTTTTTGAATTTTGAATTTTGAATTTCTGTATTCATCATTTGAAATGAAAGAAGTCCTAAGAGGTAATGAAATGTTGAATTTGCTTTCACTGAATAGTTTTATACCAAAATTACCTATTATGACTGGAGCGTTATATTTAACATTTCGTTTGAGAAATTTTATTTACTGTGAGCGTTGATGTCCAATAAGAAATAAGATTCCAATCTGAGCTGTCACAAGATATTCAACTGAACATCGAACACTTTAACAAGGTCAACGCTACAGGGGGTCTCACCTTGATAGAAAAATAACGCTTTAAGGGGTCATATTCTAGAAACTGTTGACTTTGCGACTTTGAGAGTTCTAATATTTAATTAGATATCAACCTCTGTGCGAATTCTCAACCCAAGGAATCACTAAAAAGGAGAATATGTGTTTCCAAATCGTTTTACTTTCATCGTTATATCTCTTACCCAATCCCATCCCCGACTGTCCAGTGATCATTCTTCTTTTGTTAAGGTCCAAGCTTCTGCGCCGTAAAGGAGGACTGGGATGATCAAGGTCTTATATAGTGTCACCTTGGTTTTCCGAGAGAGGGCTCTACTTCTCAATTGCCTCTTGAGCCCAAAGAAACAGCGGTTGGCAAGAGTGATTCTGCGTTTTATCTCAGCGCTGGTGTTGTTGTTGCTGATCATCAGTGAGCCAAGGTAGACGAATTCCTTGACCACTTCAAAGTTATATCCGCCCATGCTGACGTTCTGGCCAATACGTCGGTGTTGTCCGTCTCTTTTAGATGAAAGCAGATATTTGGTTTACCCTCATTAACCTTGAGACCCATTTTAGCCGCTTCTACCTCAATGCTTACAAAGGCCAATACGGCAGAGAAGATCTTATATGCGATATTAAGGAGACTTATTCCCCTATAGTTGGCGCAATTATAGGGGTCTCCTTTCTTATGGACCGGGCAAACGATGCTGAGATTCCATTCGTCGGGCATGCTTTCCTCCGACCATACCTTGCAAATGAGATGGTGCATGCACCTTACCAGCTAATCTCCAGCCGCCTTAAGGAGCTCAGCATTACGAATGGCTCGTTCTGCCTGACAGTGGTATCTTGTCTATCATCGCCGTTATACAGTATGCAGAAGTGGTCTTTCCAAATCCTCAGCATCGACTGCGACTCTACTACCAGTTCTCCATTTTCATCCCTGCAGGCCGCCGCTCTGGCTTTGTAGCCATGGCATATTCGTTTTACCTTATTCTAAAACTTACGGGCGTCATTCCTGCGGAAGCATCTCCCCATCTCCTCGATCTCACGCTTTCTGTGCACCCTCTTCTTTTTTCTGAAAAGCGTGTGTTCCTCTCTTCTTTTCTGCTCATATATTTCGCGAGTAGCTCTCGTCCGTCGTTGCAGCATGGCTTTATATGACTCTTGTTTTGCTGCATGGGCTTGTTCGCATTGTTCATTTCGTCATTTGTTAATTCTAGTTTCACGTCAGATACTGCAAGAATGGTTCAATAAGCGAGAGGGAAGCTGGAAAAAGCCATCAAAGAAAGCAAAGCAAGGTGCTTCTAAAAACCCTGCAAGGAAGCCGCAGAAGTATAAAAAGCAAAAGCATAAGAAGCAAATAGTGGAACACCTCTTTCCAAAGGGACAACCGCTCACTAGTACCAGCACGTCGGTTCCCCTAATCCCTAGGAGAGCTATGTACACAAAGCTGCCTGTAAGGTAAGGATTAACAAGGCACCCCGACCAGATGGGATTCCAAATAAGGCGGTTAAAGCGGCGATTATGGCTAGGCTAGACGCTTTCCAGCACACGTTTGGAAAATGCCTACAAGAGGGGGAAAGAAACCACATGGAAAACCGTCCTCGTATCGCCCAATTTGTCGTCTATTGGAGACACTAGGGAAGATCCTGAAATGAGTTATCTATGATAGGTTAAGGACGGTGGCGGAAGCTCGGAAGCTAATGGTGCATTATCAACCCACATATACGCCTTCAGAAAAGGACCTTCAACGGTCGAATCCATAGAATCTGTAGTAAACCTGGCCGCGGACGCCATACAAGGAAAGAGATGGAAAGAAGGCGAGAAAAAATATTGTGCAGTGGTTACGTTGGACGTTAAAAATGCGTTCAGCTCGCCAAGCTGGACGCACATACGAAGGTCTCTAGTTGCCATGGGCAGCCCCCCTATTTGCTGAAGATAGTCATAGACTAATTCAACAACATGGGGCTTATGTACTACACCGATAAATGCATCAAGTTCTACAGTATAACGACGGGAGCTTCCTCGGACCTTTACTGTGGAATATTATGTACGATGGCATTTTACTATTAGCGCTTCGGTTTTGCCAACGACATTGCTATTGTCACAGTGGCCAAGCACATAGAGGAAGTGGAGGTAGCTACGAACACAGCTATCTTCAAAGTAAATGATTGGCTTGTTAATGCCGGCCTAAAAAACGGAGGCTGTGCTCATAACCAGCCGTAGAAAACGGAAGCTTCTTAGACGGAGATCAGACGATTAGGTCTAAGGAATCAGTGAAGTACCTAGGGGTTATGCTGAGCAACAGGCTCTCCTTTAGGGAACACATAAGATACGCCAGTGAAAAGGCATCACTTGCATAAGGAGCACTCTCACGAATGCTCCCGAATGTAGATATGCGCGCAGAGTCCTACTATCACTATTGTTCGCTGTTGTTGGAGCACTTGCAGTAAGACGACTGAAACGAATGATGACATCAGTCGCAAATGACGCAATGTTCGCCATAGCAGGAATGCTACCCATCGATGACCGGCAGACGGCTAAGTACATAAGAGTAGAAGAACATCCTTAACACTGTGGCAAGCCGGATGGGATGCCTCCACAAAGGGAAAGTGGACACATGGGCTCATTTCTGTTATCGAGACTTGGACATCAAGAGACTATAATTACCATCTTTTGCTGGACACGGTGGCTATCGAAAGTATCTTCATAGATGTGGACATGATGGGTAGGGAGCATGTACCAGATCATCTGTAGAAGGTATCTGTATTTGCCCTATCCATAAAAAAGGCGATCCTACGATCCTACCTCTTACAAGAACTATAGAGGTATATCCCTGCTCAAAATTGCATACAAGATTCTGTTCAGCGTACTGTGTGAACGTCTACAGTACCGCACTAATCGGTAGCTACAAGTGCGGCTTCCGGCCCGGCAAATCAATTATAGATCCCATATCCCCATTTCGACAAATCCTGGAAAAGACCAGCGAGTTTCAAAGAATTCTTTGATGCGATGGCCGAATTCGGGATCCCAGGAAAACTGATTCGGCTGTGTCGCACCACGCTAATAAATACGCGATGCACCGTGCAGTTCGGTCCTAGAACCTCTGAACCGTTTGAAACATGCACCGGATTTCGGCAAGGAGATGCGCTGTCGTACGACTTCTTCAACCTGGTGCTGGAGCAGATAGTGCGACGGGCAGGCGTCAACAGGGAAGGCACTGTCTTTTACATGTCCATCCAGCTGCTAGGATACGCGGATGATATCGAAATCATCGCGTGTTCTCGCCGTGGCATTGTGGAAGCATTCACAGCGATTGAAGAACAATGAGGACAAAACGAAATACATGCTGTCAAGCAAAAACCAATCCGTCGCTCACCACCTGGGACAAAATTGACAGCTACAATTTCGAGGTAGTTAAGGAGTTTGTCTACCTCGGGGCAAACGTAAATTCCACAAATGACACCACAGTGGAGATCCGGCATAGAATCGCCCTTGGCAACCGCTGCTATTTCGGCTTGTCCAAACAACTGGGGTCAAAACTCTTCACTCGAAAGACCAAAGTCATGCTTTACAAAACGCTCATTCTGCCAGTCTTGCTGTACGGAGCCGAAAGCTGGACGATAAGCAGGACAGCGAAGCTGATTTTGGGTTCTTTCGAAAAAAAAAATCTGCGCCGGATATTTGGTCCTGTCTGTGAGGAAGGTGAATGGAGAAGAAGACACAACCGCGAACTTTACGAGCTGTACCAAGATGTGGATGTAGTCCGGAAGGCAAGGATCCGTCGACTATATTGGCTCGGCCACATGGAGCAACGCTCCAGCTAAGAGGGTCTACGACTCGGAACCTCTTAGTTCGAGAAGAAGAGGAGGACCGAACCTCGCGTATAAAGACCAAGTAATCGCGGATCATTGACCGCCAAGGATGGAAGGCAGCTATAGCTCAGGCTTAGACCCTTCATGGATTGCTGGCCTAATAAGTAAGTCTTCTTAAGTGAAAAGCTAACGTGTGTGGAAATAATGTGTTTGTATGAATCGTCCTTTGTACAAATATAGGCATGAGGAAATTAACTCCTACATGACTTAGGGAACAAACACATATTTTAAAGGCCTGGTTCGAAACTCTCTTTTTTGTTTTATGTGGACAAGTGGGGGTTTTGTTTTTGGACAGATAATAGTACTGTTGGAGCAATTAGATACAACTAGTGGTTCATTGCTCAGTCAGCTGAATATCATAATTTATTATAATCTTGTATTTAATCTACCAGATAAATGTTGCAAAGTTGCAAAAGCATTGTGAACGATGAATATGCTTGTAAGTATCCTGCAATCCGTTTTCTTAAGAGGTAAGGCGAAAGTCGTAGATTTCAGGGCGGAGATGCTTTGTCAACCAACAGCGTGGACCGTCTTTTCAACTGCAGCGGTTGGCAGTCGCTGACAAAGCACTTGAGCATGAATGCACGTAAAGCTAAAGCGGATTCAACTGAGAAGCAATTCCTAGAACCAATTCTAGTGAATTCAGTAAATTTAATCGTTCGCATTTGTTCATAGAGGATTTTAGCAATCGCACTATTTTGGAGGTGGTAAAAGGGTTGAGCGCTGCCACTACAAATGCAAGTGCTCCTTCAATCCACGTATACCTTATAACATAATCCAAAGCTTATGATAGGATTGCGAATATCCTTGCTTGGAAGATAGACCTAAAAGTTTAGTCGACAAAGACCCTAGCTCCAAGCCCTTATCTAGACTTGGAAAGAAAAAAAAAAAAAAAAAATGGAAAATGACATTTTTTTTTTATTTAAAATTAATTTTATTGATATCAGAGTGTCAATTAAACCTGAAATTTGTGATTATATTCGGCAATTTACGCGTTGAAACTCAAATATCGTTTTAACTGATAAATATTTAAAGAAAAGTACATCACGCTCCACTTCTACATGCAAACCCAGCAACAGTGTAGAGTTCGTTTACCCATGAAAACAGTCAAATTCAACGAATCGTCCAGTTACGTCATCTTTAATTTAAAACAAATCCCTCATGCGCTAGGCCACGCATACGTCATTACGTATTTTTAGAAGCTTCCCTTGGATTTTGTAAATATTTATATTAGCACGTCAGACCCAAAGCCAATTTGGTTGGCTTTCGATTACTGGAATTTCTCATTGACTCAATAGAGGAAGTCGAATGTGATTCGTTTGTGCGAGTATATGTGTTTGTGACAAGAAGACGACAGTGGAGTTGCGACTTGGTTTTAATTGGCTCCAGTGTCGTCGTTGTCGTCGTCGTATGGGAATGGAGAGCGGCTCAACCGGTTGACCAACCCAAAAATATTCATGACCAAACGTTTCGGTTTTATGATTGCGCATGATAATGAGATGCCACTGTGTTGCTAGGGACGTTCTATATGAAACTGGAATATTTATAGCCCACAGATGGCCATAAGCAAAAGGGAGATTTAGAGAAGTTGTATTCAAATTCTATTGTTATTCGGCTTCGTGGTACAGTGTGGAAGACTTATTTCAATGTATAAATCTATATTTTGTCTATAAACCTTGAAATATACACACAATATAACGTGCGTGGGTCAGTCATAAATCTACGGCACTTTTAAACTTACGCTACAGATTCAACTTAACAAATAACAAACTCTTCACTTAACTAACAGCTTTCGATTTGGCCAAAGCTTTGCTGAAGATATTCAGCACTAGGAGCGTCACACAGACCGCAGCAGTGGCGATGTATATCGCTACATTCGTGGTCTGGACGGGCATATCGCACTTAGAGACGGCATGTGAGTCAATGGTGAATTTAGCTAGGAGAAAACTCGGATTTATTTTGTTACGCCAACTGTATGAGGCCACACTGTACTCGTCGATGCCAAGTCTATTGCGTACCTTACAATAGTGATGAATGTGGCCACTAAAGGCGAGGCGGGGGTGTAGCGAGCTTCCTGCAAAGAAACACATTCAAAACCAGTTCAAAGGACATAGAGTGTCGTTGATTAACCCAGAAGCCTTGTCGATGCCAACGAGAGAACATCCCAGTTCTCTCTGAAACGCTCGATTTTCGGCGTATCACGTTCACTGCACACGGCATCCGATAAACGATAAGTCGGGAAGTGCTGCATGAGAATTGGCCGGCTGTACAACTGACTTGATACGTTGCAGTCGGGATACAATCTCGGATCCTTCATACATGTTAGCGTTTCTTTAAAGTACACAGGAATACAATACATTTCTCAAGTTTGAGTAATATTGTCACTTACTACTGATTCGTCCGAGTTCTCGCTGAGCTTCCTGGCAAAATGTGCATCTGTCGTTCTCCATTGCCATCGAATTAAGAGTTACAAAGTGAATGCCATTAATTGCGAACAAACGGACGCCAGTACTATTGAAATCCTTCTCGAATCGATCAACGAAAATCGGATGAAGCCTTCAAGACAAGAGAATACGCGTTAGAATAACGCCTTACCATATTGTTCTACTCACTTGTAGTGGAATCCTACGTCATGGTTGCCCGCAATACTAATCACTCGCGTGTGCTCTGGAGATTTGAACAATTTGTGAAATCGTCTAACATACTCAACGTAGATCCCGTCATTGACCAAGTATCCCTCATCAAACAAATCACCTAATCAAGGATCAAGTCAGTAACATACATATGTATGCAGGGATCACCTATGCTATTGTGTTTACCGAGTACAAAGACCACGTCAGGGCGAAATACTGTCATAGAAGTCTGGAATGCGCGATGCATATGCCACTCTCTAACTAGTTTGTCGAACCAGTGCCCTTGCAAAGGTCCAAGTAAATGGGTATCGGCGATGATCATCGCCTTTACCAGAGACTTACTAGGCGATGGTTCATCCAGCTCTGGCCACTTACACTAGAAAAGCAAAACAACATCCAATGTACACATGTATCTCATCCAACTACTCTAAAAGAGAAACTAACTTGTGGCAAGACTACATAATAGACTAAGAACTCGCAGTAAAACACAGAAACAGCTACCAGGACGCTAATTAACTTAAGCAGGTTGTTCCACTTCATCGCAAACAACCGGCTAACAATGCATCCGTGTGGCTATAAACTGAATAAAGACGTGTGAGTAGTGCATTCAGTGGCGCGGACGAGTGATTTCCATGTGCGGATTTATACTATTGACATGGTCAACCAAATGGAACTGCACTTTGCAACTTCCTGTTCCAGGAGTTGTACTTATCACCTGCTGGTATAATCTCCGTAATCTCGTCCGGCACCTGCCTGACGTTCGAATTGTTGGCGTTGCCAACACCTTCCAATTGACATTTGGCATTGTTTTCAATAAAAAAATCCATAGATGTCGCTGGACGGCATGGTCACACTTTGCTGAGTGAATTTAACGATTTATTTTGCCAGAGGTTGGTTTCGATGGCTTTTCATGTACACTAGCACGACATAAAAGATCAAATTGCTCAATATGAGACAGTTGTTCAAGACAATCAAACCATTGCGGCTTACGGGTACTAACCCTTCTTACAGTCGCTGCAATTTAAATGTATTTCTTCCAAAATGTGATAGAATTGGTCACTGACTCGACAGACATAGGGGACACAGATGTTTCAGGAAATTATGGAAGAGTTTGATGATCAAATCGCGTGTCTAGATATAAAGGGGCCACAGTAAAAGTTTCGATTGTAGATGGTCACTTACCTGATGCAGTTACTGCAGTTTATTTACAGTAGCTTAGTGGCCTCAAAACGAGGACCAACCAGAAACGACCAACGACTCAATTTAAGGCTTTCAATAAATCTACATAAAACAGGCGTAGATAAGACTGTTGTACACTCAAGCTTTATCAAGCTTACTCACTTACTTTGGAGGCACTACAGTCAGGCGTGAACCTGGGTCTCAACCAACAAGCGTCTCCAGCTGGCACGGTCTTTGGCCAGTTGTTTCCAGCGCCGCACGCCCAATTGATTGAGGTCCCCTTCCACCTGTGTGCGCCACCGTAGATGTGGCCGTCCTCTGCCTCGTCTACCTTCCGGAGTAGATTCGCAGACTTTTCGGGTCGGAGCTGTATTTTCCATGCGCTCTAAATGGCTTAGCCACCTTAGACGCTGTACCGTAGACGTCGTACCAGGCCGATGTCGCTGTACTACCCGTACAGTTCTTCATTAAATCTTCTCCTCCATACTCCGTTTGAACAAATAGGACCGTAGATCGAGCGCAGAATTTTCCTCTCGAAACGACCAAGGGCCTCTTCATCCATTTTCGGTAATGTCCAAGTCTCTGCGCCGTAGAGGAGGACTCAATTGCCTCGTGAGCACGAAGGAACAGCGGTTACTTACTTAGGTGGCGCTACAGTCCGTGGTGAACCTGGGCCTCAACCAACAAGCGTCCCCAGCTGGTACGGTCTTTGACCCCTTTTCTCACGCTTTTATTAAGATCCAAGCTGCTGCGCCGTAAAGGAGGACTGGGATGATCAAGGTCTTATATACTGTCACTTTGGTTTTCCGAGAGAGGGCTCTACTTCTCAATTGCCTCTTGAGTCTAAAGAAACAGCGGTGGGCAAGAGTGATTCTGTTGTCGCCGTGACGTTCTGGCCAATTAGTCGGTGTTGCCCGTCTCTTTTGATGAAAGCAGATTGATTTGGTTTTACCTTCATTAACCTTAAGATCCAACTTAGCCGCTTCTACTTCAATGCTTACAAAAGCCTAATTGACGTCTCGCTGTGTCCATCCAATCACGTCAATGTCGTCGGCGTACGCAAGCAATTGCGTAGACTTGAAATAAGTCGTACCTCTTGTGTTGGCCAGTGACTCTTACACGATCTTTTCAAGCACGATGCTGAAAAAGTTGCATGACAACGCGTCACCTTGCCTAAATCCTTTTTGAACATCAAAGGTCTCGGTTTGTTCATTACCGACCTTAATGGAGCAGCGAGAGTTCTCCATTGTCATCCTGCACAGTCGGACGAGTTTGGCAGGGTTGTTAAAACTAGACATGGCTTTGTATAGCTCGTTTCTCTACACGCTGTCATACGCAGCCTTGAAATCGACGAAAGGGTGGTGACCAAATATTCATGCTGCTACAAATCCTGGAGAAGACCAGCGAGTTTTAAATTGACGCCCACCACCTCTTTATCGATTTTAAAGCCGCATACGACAGCATTCATCGCAAAGCCTTATTTAATGCTATGCACAAATTTGGGATCCTGGGAAAACTGATCCAGATGTGTCGAGACACGGTAACAAACACTCGATGCATCGTGCATTTCGGCTCCAGAACCTACGAGTCTTTTGAAACCTGCAACGGATTTCGGCAAGGAGATGCGCTGTCATATGACTTCTTCAATCTCGTGTTGAAACAAGTAGTGCGGCGGGCCAATGTCAACACGGAAGGCACTATCTTCCACAAATTGTTTCAGTTGGTGGGCTACGCACACGATATTGATATTGTCGCAGGTTCAGGCACACCAATGTGGAAGCTTTCATGGCGATTGAAGATCAGACGAAACAAGCTGGTCTTCACATCAATGAGGAGAAGACGAAATAAACATAACAATCGGTAACTATAATTTCAAGGTGGCGAAGGAGTTCACGTACCTCGGGGCAAACACAAACTCCACGAATGACGTCATAGTGGAGATCCGACACAAAATCACCCTCGGCAACCGCTGCTACTTCGACTTGTCAAAACAGCTATGGTCCAAACTCCTGTCGCGAAAAACCAAGGTTATGCTACACAGGACTCTTATCCTGCCAGTCCTGCTAGATGGAGCCGAAAGCTGGACGATAAGCAGGACAGGCGATCTGATCCTTGGCTCCTTCGAAAGAAGAATTCTGCGACGAATAGTCGGTCCTGTCTTCGGGAATGACGCCTCCATTCGCAGAAGACATAACCGAGAACTCTATGGGCTGTACAAAAATGTCGATATAGACCGGAAGGCTAAAATCGGTCTACGACAATGATATGGCCACGTCGAGCTCTTGGACACCAACGCTACAGATAAAAGGGTCTTCGAATCTGAGCCTTCTGGTTCGAGAAAAAGGGGGAGACCGAACCTCCAGTATAAAGACAAAGTGATCGCGGGCGTAAGACAACTTAGTCTTTCCAACCGGAAGCATCGTGCCCGGGACCGCCAAAGATTTCCTTTATAATTCGCGCTGGTTCCAGAGTCATATAACTTGGACGGAGTGCAGATGGTTTGGGTCGTAGATGTTCGTTCACTACTCTCCAGGGGTGATTGTTCTAGATAGATTCAAAAGGAACTCGACTGAATTTTCACGTTGGTTGCAGTTCCCAGCACAGACAGAGTATCAATTTAGAGTTACCATATACTGTGAGTGTTATGTCTTCATCAGTATTTTTGATCACTTCCCGTTCACAACAGCTGCGTTGCATACATTTTCCGTATAGGGTTCGTATTTCTTGACTGTGGACAGACATGGCCACCTCCACCGGAAGGCTGTTGCTGGCCTGAAAAGTAAGGAAGTAAGTAAGTACTCGTAAAATGGACGAAACGCGCAGAACGTTGCCCGAACAGAACATCCGCATTGTTGAACGCTATGTCCGCCCGTGGTAATTTGGCAAAACCGACAGAATAAACGACAGCCAATTTGACAGATAGGGTGGTAAATGACTAACAAAGGCATCGTAGGGGAGCGTGTCCGTTAGTAAGACCTATTTTCACCTACTCAACACGCCAAAAGAAAAAAAAACAAAAGAAGCCTCGGATAAAAAAAAGAAAAAATGATATTCAGCTTTGAACGTGGAACAGACGTGATATTCAACAGACCACGTGCAGCAACAACTTGCGGAGGCAATCCAGGAAGTGCGATGGGACGGACCGGGCAAAAAGAGGATGAGAAACTGTGATATCTACTACGACGACTGCTACAAGGAGAGAAGGCAAAGTTTATTCGGATGCGGATTTGTTATTAGAGGTAGAAGTCTTGAGCTTCAGGCATAATAATTCGCACCAAAGCTAAATTCGCCAACACCAGCCCAATTTGCGCTTACGCCTCTACCGAGGACAGGGATGACGCTACAAAAGACGACTTCTACGATCTCCTAGATAGAACTTATGTCCAATGTCCCAATTACGATATTAAAATCATGCTGGGAGACTTAAACGCGAGGAAGTCGCCTTTGATAGGGTCATTGGCAAGATAGACTTCGGAAAGGGGCGAAATCTTCTAGTTGCTAGCACGCGTTTCCCACATTTCAACATCCACAAAGGGACTTGGCAAACTTCGGATCAATCAGCCGTCAAGCAGATTAACTATAATGCGATTGATGGTAGGCACGCATCCGATATTCTGGATGTACGAACTCTCCGAGCTAACATTGACTCGGACCACTATTCTGTGGCAGCCAGGTTCCGACTACGAATATGCCAGGCCCCAAAACGAGTAAGGCCAGCGGCATACAACGTCGCAATGCTACAATCGCAGGAGACCGCCAGACCCAATGCCAATCGTGTCTCCCTCAAGCTGTCGGAATACCCTCCAACACCTGCTCTGACCGTACAACAAGCCTTAGGGAGTGCTGCTTCTAAGGTACTAGGTTTCAAACCGCCACCAACAAGAAACCCAAGAAACCCATGGTTTGACGACGAGTGTAGGAGGGCACACGCAGCCAAGCAGAAAGCCTATCAAGAGGCGCTGCAAAGAAGGACCAAGGCTGCTCGTGAGTATTAAGAGCAGAAGAGGAGGGATTTTTTTTTGATTTATTAATTTATTTAGCGATTGATTCACTACTTAAGTTGGTATTTATAAAACATTACATTACATTACAAACTTAAATAAATAAGATTGACATTATATACATATCAATTAACACAATTACAAAATTACAAAATTATAAAATTATAGGGACGGCTATGTATTATAAGAATAGTTGCATCTGACATGGTAAATGGCTTTTCTTTTAAATGCGATAATACTTGTTTCATTTTTTATTTCATTCGGCAGAGAGTTATATAGTTGAAATCCTCTATAGATAATACTGTTTTGTAATAAACTCGATCGGTAGTTTGGGAGTCTGAAATCTCCTCCATTTCTTAATTGATAAGGCTGACAGTCAGAAATATATCTAACGTATTTTTTCAGGTATTTTGGAGCTAGGTCATTTTTAATCTTAAATATAAAGTTTAATACATTAAGAATGATCCTTTGTCTAACACTCAACCATTGTAGCATATTCAACATATTAATAATTGGCATGTATCTATTGCACTTGAGGATGATTCTCATCGCCCTGTTTTGGATACGTTGTAGACTGAGTATCATAGTAGAATTACATAAGAATAAAATTGACGAACAATATTCAAAATGGGGTTTTATCATCACATTATAAATGTTAATTGCACTAATTAAGGATACCCTGTTCCTTATTCTGCTTAAAAAGAATACTTTTTTAGACACTTTTTTTATTACATATTCAACATGGTGGTTAAATTTTAGTCTTGAATCAATTATGACACCTAAATATTTTACGCGGTCAACTTGCTCGAGCACTTGGCTATCCACTACAAGATTAACTCTCCAATTGCAGTTAAATGCCATGCATTTTGTTTTGGATACGTTTAGTTTTAATTTGTTTGATTTTAGCCAAATGCTTAGGTTGCTGAGATCATCTTGAATTCGTTGTTCACATTCGACAATATCTTTACCAGAAATGAATAGCAGTGCATCATCTGCGAACATCACAATCTGGGAGAATTGTATTATGTTCTTGATGTCATTAATATAGATGATGAACAGTAAGGCCCCTAGTATTGATCCTTGAGGGACACCTAAGGTTGTTTCTTTGCTGCTTGACAAGATTCCATTTACGGTTGTTCGTTGTGATCTTCCCGTTAGGAACGACTGGAACCATTTTTGCTCTTTATTTCGTACTCCGTATCTGCTTAACTTATTAAGAAGGATGCTCCTATCTATAGTCTCGAAGGCTCTCTTAAAGTCTAGAAATATCGCTAAGACACTGTTTTTTTTGGTAATTTCCTCTTTCCAGCTTATTATCACGCTATTAAGGGCTGATTCACATGAGTGTCTTCTTCTAAATCCTGATTGATTTTCGAGAAATAGGTTATTCGATTCAAAATATGTTTCAAGTTGAATCTGAACCACCTTTTCCAAAATTTTTTCGTATTGGGGAAGTCCATTAATCGGCCGAAAATTTTCACATAAATCTGTATTTTTTACTTTTTCAACAGGTGTTACGACTGATTCTTTCCAAGTTTCTGGAAATTGTCCACTACACATTGATTTATTTATTAATGATACTAGTATGTTTAGTTTAGTTTAGTTTAAAGTCTCTTTTTTGTTTCATTGATTTTATAATTCCTTTAATTTGGTTCAGATTGACATTTTCAAATTTAAATATTGCTTCAGTAAAGTTATACTGTTCCGAGTACGGTATTATTGGAATGGAATTATTTATTTCAGTAACACTGTTTATGAAAAAATCATTAAATTTGTTGGCCAAAGTTTCGCTGTGTTTAACGTACTGACCTTCGAACTTAATGCTTTTTAAGGCATTCATTTTTTTATTAAGAACACATGACTTTATTAACTTCCACATCGTCTTTTGATCACTAGCCCCTGCTATTTTTTGTCTTATGCTTTCGTTTTTGACTTTGACTAGTTCTGCCTTGTACTGATTTCTTATTGCACAATAATTTTTCCAACTTATTTCATTGTTGTAGAATTTAAATGCCTGGTACTTATTAATTTTTTCCTGTTTTAGAGATCGTAGCTCTTCATTGTACCAATTATTTATTTTACTTGTCCACACTCTATTACATATAAAAGTATTTGTCACTCTTATAAGCTCATTCTGAAGTATCCTTCCTATATGACTTGGGCTTTCGGTCATATATGAGTCATGAAACATTATACTATTTCTAAGGCGCTCAAGAAATAATCTTTTATTGTACTTAAGTATTTTACATCTATTCGTACCATTTTCTTTCAATATCTTCTTTTTGAAATCTATTTGTATTATTATTGTTTCGTGATCGCTCATTTTAAGGTCGGCATTTACTTCGGCTGATATGTCATTATTCGATTGAGTTACTATATAGTCAATTAATGATTTTGTATTATATGTTATACGAGTATGTTCGCGGACGATTTGTTGGCACTGATTTTCCCTTTGGATTATGTTCTTAATTTCGTTTCTGTATAAGTTAGTCTCGTCTAACCAGTCTATGTTTATGTCACCAGCAAGTATGAACTGCTTATTGGAGTCAACAACGTCTTCTAAGCATTTTTTAAACTCATTGCAAAATATACGTTTTGATGATATGGGGGCACGATAGACCGCGACAATATATAGAGACTGGCTGTTGTTTGTTATTTTACATTTAAGCCACCAGATTCTGTCAATGAATTTACTTTCAATATTATTAACTTGGAAGTAATTTTTTATATATATACATACACCACCGGTGTGTCTCGAGTCACTATCACATCGTATGGGACCTTGATATCCTTGTATTTGGATTTCATCGTCCTCGATATTTTCTGTTGTATGAGTCTCGGAAAGTATCACAAAGTCAAAGTTGTTATTTGCGCAATTGTGTTGAAGCTCAAATAAATTGCCAGTTAATCCTTGTATATTGCAATAAATCCCGGTTATTTTGTTTAATTGCTAGTGCGTTGTTCTATTTTTCTCCGATTCGAGAAGTTTTTTATAGACCGCGCAGTTTATGTCCCTGCTATCGTGACTGATATCGAGGTTTAGTTTAAACTTGTTGTTATACTGTGTACAATTTACGCATTTTAATATTGTTGAGCTACAATCAGCTGAGTCATGTTCATCGCCACATTTTGCACATTTAACACTGTTTTTACAATTTTTAGCTATGTGTCGGAATCCCCAACATTTATAGCATCGGTTTATGCTAAAATACTCGAATACCCGGCATTTTTCCCATCCGATATTAATTTTTTTCTCGTCGATTATCCGTTCATAATTGCACATCTCTAGTTCGATTATAGCACTATACGCATCTCTATTTTTGTTTTTGAATATTTTTACACATTTTACCGTACCGGCTATGTTGTTTTGTTTCTTTATAGCTATTTCTAGTTCTTTGCCTTGCCATTGTTCGCTCATGTCAGTTACCATAATTTGTGGTGTTTTTTTTGAGAGAATTTTAACGTCATATTTTTCTCCAAGCTTTTGTTTTACTTCACTCTCAATTTTTTGCACTGATTGTTCACCGACACAGTTAATTGCAATTGCTCCTTCGTGACGGTTTATGATTTTTTCGACTTTAAGTGATAACGAAGAAGGATCCAGTTTTTCTTTAATTTCTTTTATTGTTATTGCGTTTTCCTGCTTTGACTTCGGTTTAATATATACAGTTTGCTTTAGCTGTTCAGCGTAATTCATTTTCGTGGCAGTCACCGGTTTCTTTGATACGTTAATTTTTTTGACTTCATTTTGAATTTCCTTGACACCTTTGTTTATTAACTCGCCTTGTGACTTAACATCACTGCATATTTTTTCAGTCTGTTTTTTAAATGATTCACTAAAAATTGTCATTTTTTTTATTTCTAGCACACTTCTTTCACAGGTCTCTTGTGCTGCTTTCATTGCACGTAACCTGTCAGTGTACCTGTTTTCGATCGCTTCAAGCAAACTTTTAATTTCCAATTCATTTTTCTTTAGTGACTCTTCGAATTCGTTTTTGTATTCTTTTAAGTAATCACTATTTTTGTTTACAGCATCCTGCATATCTTTTAGTACAAGGGAGGAGGATCAACTTCTCAAACGAGAGCGTGAGAAGCTCGCGTTCGAAGAGATGGAGAGATGCTATCGCAGGAATGACGTTCGGAGGCTATGTATGTATGTATGTTGGCGTTACAGTCCATGAAGAGAAGCTTCTCTCAATCACCCATGTTGTGTGTGGTTTCATTTTCCCATAGGTGAAAGGGACCTACAGTTTATTGCCGGTTCCGAACGGCGAATTTCGAGAAGCTTTTCGTGACAATTTTACGACAGGGAGTTTTGTCAGAACCCCGCTGAGGAGAAACACCGTGAAAACACGTTCGATGACATGGCTGTGTCGGGATTCGATCCCGTGTCATCGGCGTCAGAGGCCAACACACTACCCACTGCGCCACGGTGCTCTCGGAGGAGGTTATATCAACGAATAAAACAAACATGCAAGGGATATAAAGCCAAAAAGGAAGTCTGCAGGGACGAAAATGGAAACCTAGTAGTGGATTCACAGTCGGTACTAAGAATCTGGAAAGACTACTTCTGCAGACTGTATAACGGCGAGGGCGAAACAGATTCCGCAGAATGACCCATTTACTACGGACGATGAAAGCAGAGGACTCCGTCCCACTGACCTGGACGAAGTTAAGAAAACTTTTCCTAATCTTAAGCCCAACAAAGCTGCTGGAACAGACGGACTACCTGCCGAGCTGCTTAAGGCAGCTGGAGATGACCTAGTTGGAATGCTTGCCTGATGAATGGAGTCTTAGTATCTTTTATTCGTTTCACAAGAAAGACGACCCCGACGACGATAAACTAATTGGTCCATATCAGTCTGATTCAGTCAGGCCTGCGGCAGATCCTGGAAAAAACCAACGAGTATCAGATCGACACCCACCAACTGCTTGTCGACTTTAAGGCCGCATACGATAGCGTACATAGAGATGACCTATACAGCGCCATGTCTATTTCTGACATCCCTGCCAAATTCGTCAAATTGTGCAAGAACTCCCGCTGCCCCATCAGGGTTGGAAGCGACTTGACCGATACCTTTTACGTCAAAAAAGGTCTTAGACACGGCGACAGGCTATCGTATGACTTTTTCAACACCGTCCTTGAAATGATGTTGCAAAACTCACTGGTCAATACGACGATCTTTTCCAAGTCCGCCCAACTGCTCACATATGCTTATGACATTGGCATAATCGGACGAACTCAGCGAGATGTCATTGAGGTCTTTACGAGCATTGAGGCGGAAGCGGCTGAAATGGGACTGGCGGTAAATGAGGGTAAGACAAAGTATATGTTGTCGTCGGAAGAGGACACGAACCACCGGCGTCTTGGCCAGGGCGCACATATTGACAGGTATAATTTCGAGGCACCGTGAGAGCACCGCGGCGTAGTGGGTAGTGTGTTGGCCTCTGACGCCGATGACACGGGATCGAATCCCAACACAGCCATGTCATCGAACATGTCTTTCACGGTGTTTCTCCTCAGCGGGGCTCTGACAAAACCCCCTGTAGTAAAATTGTCATGAAAAGCTTCTCGAAATTCGCCGTTCGGAACCGGCAATAAACTGTAGGTCCCTTTCACCTATGGAAAAATGAAACCACACACAACATGGGTGATTGAGAGAGAAGCTCGGCTCAGGTCCTTCATGGACTGTAACGCCAACATACATACATACATACATAATTTCGAGGCAGTCAAGGACTTCATCTACCTAAGCTCTGCAGTGATATCCAGCAATGAGAACGGTGCTAAAATCAAACGCAGAATAACTTGGAAAACAATTGAGAAGCAGTGCCCTCTCTCGGAGAACCAAGGTGGCCATATACAAGACCCCTATCATCCCGGTCCTGCTTTATGACTTAGAGACGTGGACCTTATCGAAAGCGGATGAGGAGGCCGTTAGACGTACGCAAAATTCTGCGTACGATTTTCGGACCGTCCTGCAGTGGAGGAGGAGACATAATAGTGAATTATACGAGCTGTACAGCGATATGAACGTAGCACGGCGTCTGCGGATCCAACGCCTAAGATGGCTAGGTCATGTAGAGTGCATGGAAAACACAGCTCCGGCCCGGAAAGTCTTTGAATCCAACCCTGAGGGGCGACGCGGTCGAGGACGACCAAATCGAAGGTAGCGCACGTGGAAGAGGACCTCAACCAACTCGGCGACACTGGAGGCTGCTGGCGAAAGACCGTGCCAATTGGTGAGTTTTTTTTTTTTTTTTAAGGAGACCCAAGTTTTCTATGAACTGTAGCGCCGAAGAAGAAGAAGACAGATGTAGCTTCAACAATAGAGGGCGCCGTGGCGCAGTCGTTAGTGTATTGGACTCTGACGCACGATGAGCGAGTTCGGATCCCGATAACACCAACGTCATCGAATGTTCATTTCGCGGTGTCCCTCCTCGGCGGGGTACTGGTCCCATTCACCTATGTGGAAAATAAATCACACACAACATGGGTGATTGAGAGAAGCTTGGCTCTGGTCCTTCATGGGCTGTAACACCACCAAAAGAAGAAGAAGAAAGCTTCAACAAAATGGCCGCTATCAGGACACATTGCGAAAGTTCCCTCATTATCGACGAAAATGCCCGACGAATATTCATTCCTTTCGCGTGCGCATTCAATTCTCCCAATTAGATATTGAAGCGCAGTCTCACCGGGGCTTCCGCGCCGACAGACTAGTTTTTTAGTAACCCAACTATTACATAGAACAACCGATGGCCAAAAAACTGAAAAAAAACAAAAACGTTCCCTGCAAGTTAAATTTCCTTAATAATAATAAAAAGAAACAAACATCTGTTCACCACTGTGCAAAAAATAAAACACTTCCTTGGATTCTCACCTCAACATCACATCCGCGTTCATCCAGCGCAAAAGCTCATCATCTACCACACGTGATGAACGTTCATCGTGTCCAACCCATGACATCGCATTCACCACTCGGCGCTCTTTCGGTGTCGTTCAGCGCTCTGTACAAGTCGTTCACGCCAAATCGACTCACCTGTCATCTGCTCGAACCAGAATCTTCAAAGCCAGATTGGATACGAATTCCAAGGAACAATAAATCCACCTCAATCGAACTAGTGCGGGTCGTACTTTATCAAAACGAGAACGTTTTTTTCCCTTCTATTTATTTCGAATACATTTTTCCCCTGTTCAAATCCATAACAAAAAGAAAAAAAAAAGAAAAATCGGAGTCAAACGATTTCCTTGTGCATCTGTCCTTTTGTTATATGTAGTAATTCTCCGCCTTGATAAGGTCTTACACAACACCTATCAAGTACCTGTTTATCTGGATACGAAACTGTTAGTTAGTTGAAATTTGCAGACATGAAAATCTGGACGTCCGAGCACACATTCAAGTAAGTTTGGTCGCAGAACGGGGAGAGTGGTTTCGATTTTTCTCGAGTTCCATTGCATTGTTTGTTGGGAAATTGGAGTGCAATCGTCGTTGTATCATTGTAGTAACAAGGTGACGCATGGGGGATTGTTAATGTCGTTTGGGCTATCGGGTTTTTCGTATTAAAAGTGTCACGATGTAATGACGTAACGAGCTCTTGCTCAATCAACGAAAGAAATTCGCTACGAATCGGGAGCGGGACAGAAGACAATAAAAGCATTTGGTCGTTGAGTGAAGGTGATAAGCCACAAGACGGTCGCATGGCAACAGACAGAGTGAGGTCTATTGTACGGATTAGGTGCTCGTAACACGTGCTCGGTAGGTGCAGACAGGGAAGAAGTGGCTGCTTGATATGAACTCGACTAGACTTTGTTCTGTGACGCAAGTACAAAGGCACGTGAGAAGTGGGGAAGAATAATTAAATTTCGTACATGAGCGCCTGAGCGGACGCAAGAAGACGGTGCCATGAATAAACCTTTGACTATGTACGTTGTTTACATGGAGATAACCCTGTTCCAGGGATACTTTCCCTGCGTGAATGGAAAATTCGTTGTTTTCGCCTTCGTAGTGGAATTTTTGTTTGCTTCATTGAGTCAGCGTAAATTTGGTTCCCGATTGTCGAACAATCACTTGACTTTGACCCTACATGTCTCTAGGAATGAAGTCTAATCTACGTTCGTATGAGAGAGAGCGACGATTTGATGGGTTATCAAGAAACGACTCTTCGAAACGCGTGCCTGAAACAAGATTTTGCACCACCCATTCGTCGACTACATGTTGACCTTTGATTCTTTTTCGTCTAGCTAGTATCTATTTGTCGGTGGACGCTGGGGCTTATGACAATGCCATCACAAGGTCGCCACTAAATCGTTCATGATCGCATAAATCAATATTAATGCCTCGGCAACGCTACGACGCAACAAATGCACTATACAAAAGCGTGGAGTGAGCTGAATTAGCATCGAGGAAGCTTCTGAGCTTCATTTGTACTTTTACACATCATCTTCCGTAAGAGCGGAACTAGTCATGAGTCACAATACAACGTCAATGTCATCAAGAACTACATACCAGACCACTTAGTGTAGAACACAAAGTTGTTTTGGCGGCGCGATACTACTTCTACTTGTACTGTACACGCGCTGCACTCTAATTGCGATGTGTAATCTCTGCTTTTTGTTGATCAACAATTGAAAAAAAACACGCAGAAAAGTGAGAAACGATTGAAGAAGCTTCCAAGTGCCTGAGATGAGTCTTGGCAAGGAGAATCTGCCACTTAATAGCTCCTGGTATCCGGGTTGAGCCTACACCCAAGAGTAGTCGTACTTCGTTTGCAAATTTTCTTTTTCGTTCCTTTTCTATCGTTCTGCAGTGCAGCGTGTTAGCACTTGTGGAACCCAATCAAATCGATTCATTGGAATTTGTGTTGCGACAGAAGCTATAATTGGCAGTGTCTACGCGTCTGTTAGGCATCAAGTTGTTTACTTGTTGGTTTGATTGCTCAATTACTTTCTAGGAGTTCATTGCTTCATTTTTGCGTTTATACCTAACAAGAAAAGGGGAAAGAAAAGACGCCAGTTGTGATCACCTTCAAGTTTATTTACAATCCTCGTGGATCCAAGCACAATATCCTTAATTCTGTACTCATTTTCCGTACTGACTCGAGGCTAAAGCTGATGCTTGTGCCGAAGACAAACTACCGCCATAGCCCCCTCTACTGTTTGATAAAGCTGACGCAGAAGCTGAACTTGAAGCACCACCTCTACCGCCGCTACCAAATCGTCCTTCGCCACCGTGTCCAAATTGCGGTCCACCGCCAAATCTGCCACCGTATCCCGGTTGCTGGCCACCACCAAAACCGCCAAATCCTCCTCCGCCACCGAAACCACCACGAGCAGGATGCGGCGATGCGACCGCGAACGCAACAATCAAACAAAGAACAACAACGACTTTCATGATACTACTTTGAGCTTGTAACTGATGACTTTAAGTACAACGCAACCTGTTTAAATAGTACTCTCGTTCTAATTGGTCTACGGAGGCAAAAACTAGGTAAAATCCCCGTCGATTCTACCAAAACTCTCTTTACGACTACAAGTCAAGTACGATCTTTAAGATCCCCTTGAACCGACGTTGGTTGATGATTGGAATAAGACTAAAAAAATGTGTCGAGGATGCTTACTGGACTGTCAGTAGTTTCCCTTTATTACTGAAGTGAACTTCGTAGGCTTTGTTTCGAGGCCTAGAAAAGTACACTCACGGGGGAATGTGTTTTGTTGGGTTTTGCCCATCGCACACCTGTTTGTACTCAACCCCTTCACATAGTGTCGCTAAGTGTTTTTGTGTTCATTAGTGTCCTGGCAACAGAAATGTCCAAACAATCCCACGACGTACAGTTGCCATAAATGGTGATGCAGTGGGACATAATAGTTGACTTCACCAGGTACATCGATTGTGGGACGTAGCAACCAGGTTATACAATTCCTTTAAAATATCTCGCTGTGACGTCAGTGAAATTCTATTCCCTCCACGACGACTTCGTATACTATGTGCCAAAGACAGATAGTTGCGTCAATAGCCCGAGTAGATAACAACCCCTCTTGGCATCCAAATCACCTTGGCAAACCATTCTATTCATACATTTTTATCGTTTTCTTTTGTTGTTTTCATTCTTTTCCTTTTTTATTCTTTCATTGTAGCCACCCTTGGGAGACGGTTACACAGGCTGCGTGGCGTAAATACCCGAATCCTATGACTCCATCAATCATTGGTACAGATGTTGTGGATCGTAAAGTGGTTGATGGCGTCTTACACACCCACAGACTCGTACAATCGCAATGGTGTTTCCCGAAATGGACACATGCGGTAAGTTTCAAACAATACACATACGATTGTGCTTCATTTGGTTCCTCTTCCTTAGTTTCGGATATATCTTGCCTTGAACTTGGGAAAGGAATTTGTAGTCGCAAATGATTTTTTTGTTTCTTTCTTCCTGTATCGCATGAATATGTGGTCAGCCTGGTTGGCATGGTTCCAAAGAGTAAATGGAAAGTTTGCTTGAGAAGAATCTCATCAGATTAGCAGGATTGTGTGTATGTGTGAGATGAAAGGCCGAAATATCGCACAAGATAGCGGCCAGTCATCGATGTCGATATGAATTTCATTCGCATTGTTTGACTGATAAGCAACAGTTGGCCTCATTGGGGAATCGAGTTTTTGGAATTTGAACCTTGACGGGTATGACTTTACTGTTGTTTTCCTCCGTCGACATCTTTTATGACATCTTCAGGATAAGATGCGACAGAGAAGGGTCGCAAAGTTTTCCCCAAGACGTAATGGTTCTTCCAATAGGGACTCTCAAACTTTGGCAATTGACAGCGGCTATATGGTTAGGTTAGGTTAGTTGGGTGGTGCCCTATTGACATGAGGTCACGGCTCACTTAGACTACTAAGAGTCCATTGTGGATTTACCTGGCCTGAAACCACACTGATAAGGGCCGATCAGGTTATCCACAAACGGTTTAAGGCGTTCGTACAATACGGCAGAGAAGATCTTATATGCGACGTTAAGGAAACTTATTCCCCTATAGTAGGCGCAGTTATAGGGGTCTCCTTTCTTATGGACCGGGCGAACGATGCTGAGATTCCATTCGTCGGGCATGCTTTCCTCCGACCATACCTTGCAAATGAGATGGTGCATGCACCTTACCACCTCATCTCCAGCCGCTTTACAAAGCTCAGCACACAGGCCGTCTGCGCTCGCGGCTTTATTAGACTTAAGTCTTGATATCGCTATTTTGCCTTCGTCTAGGTCGGGTGGACTGAATTCTGTTACATCGACGTCCATTACGAATGGCTCGTTCTGCCTGACAGCAGTGTCTTGTCTATCATCGCCGTTATACAGTCTGCAGAATTGGTCTCTCCAAATCGTCAGCATCGAGTGCGACTTTACTACCAGTTCTCCATTTTCATCCCTGCAGGCCGCCGCTCTGGCTTTGTAGCCATGGCATGTTCGTTTTACCTTGTTGTAACACTTACGGGCGTCATTCCTGCGGAAGCATCTCTCCATCTCCTCGATCTCGCGCTCTCCGTGCTCTCTCTTCTTTTTTCTGAAATGCGTGTGTTCCTCTCTTCTCTTCTGCTCATAGAATTCGCAAGCAGCTTTCGTCCATCGTTGCAGCATGGCTTTATATGCCTCTTGTTTTGCTGCATGGGCTTGTTCGCATTGTTCATCGAACCAGGTGTTCCTAGGTGGTGGCGGTTTGAAACCCAGCACCTCTGAGGCAGCGTCCCTGACGGTGCTCTGGCAATGCGCCCATTCCTGCCCTATTGTTTGTGCTGCTATGGGCGCATTTTGAGAGTGTTTGGAGGAGACACGATCGGCAAAGATTCTGGCAGTTTCTTGCGATTGTAGCTTTCCGACGTCAAACTTACGTAGTCCTACTCGACTCCTAAGCATTCTTGATATCCTCATTCGTACTTTGGCTACAACAAGGTAGTGGTCCGAGTCGATGTTGGCCCCTCGGAAGGTTCGTACGTCGAGAATACAGGAGGAGTGTCTGGCGTCGATCGCAATGTGATTAATCTGGTTGGTGTATGGTGTATGTTGAGATGGGGGAATCGCGTGCTTGCTACAAGGAGGTTAAACCCCGCTAGGAAATCGATTAGCCTAAGTCCGTTGTCGGATGTGGTGTTATGGAGGCTATGCTTTCCTATGATCGACTCAAATACGTCCTCTTTGCCCAGTTTCGCATTAATATCTCCTAGAACTATTTTTGTGTCGTAGCTGGGGCATTGGGCATAGGTTCTATCTAGGAGATCGTAGAATTCTTCTTTGAGTTGATCGTCCTTTTCTTCCGTTGGGGCGTGAGCGCATATTAAGCTGATGTTTCCAAATTTAGCTTTGATGCGGATTGTCATGAGGCGTTCGCTTATATCTCGGAAGCTTAAGACTTTTTGTCGGAGTCTTCCTCTAATAACGAATCCGCACCCGAATAGGCGCTGTTTGTTCTCTTTGTAGCAGTTCCCGTAGTAGATGTCGCAGTTTTTCATCCGTCTTTTGCCTGGTCCATCCTATCGCACTTCTTGGAGTGCGGTTATATCTGCTTTATAGCAGTTGAGGGTTTGCTCCAATTGATCGCCTGCAACCGGTCTGTTAAGGGACCTCACATTCCAGGTGCAGACTCTCAAGTCCGTTAGTCGCTTGCAGGGGTCGTCAGCTTTGTATCCGTCCGTATCCGAGGCTTGTTGTCGTTTCGGAACAAGTAGGTTTTTACGTGATAGGGATGTTACCTCTAAGCACAACCCCCAACCTGGAGGGCCAGGTTCCTCTTTCCCCAGGAACAAGGGTTGGGTCGCTGCACACATTGGTTCACTACCTGGCGGGTGCCAGGGTAGCTAACCAGGGGGGGTCACGCGGAGGCTGTGTGTCAACTTGGATTGAGCAGGGACAGAGATCGAAGCTGGCGTTTGCCATGTTAAACGCAATCAACTTCGTTACTCTGTTTGCTCGCTCCATCCCCCCTGCAACGGTTAGACTACTAAGTAAATAATCAAAAAGTGTCTCACCTCGTTTGTTGGTGCGCCATTCGTGGTGCGCATTGGTATCGCATTCGATGATCCGCATCACTTGGTGGCACGTTGTAAATGCGAGTGTTTCTCAATTCTCCCTCGTGGATTTCCTGTCCACAAAAGCGACAATTTTGTCGATAAAATCGATTTTGTTCGAACGATTGTCGTCACTCTGCGCTGTGCAAGGTCTGTTTCGTGAAGGGATCCATTTTTAATTACCCTATTTTGGGGCCTAAGCTTTACTGCACGAACGGCATGCCGTTCAAATCTTACGTGGATGTTGGGATACTCTTTAAATCAACGTCACTTGTCGAGTTTATGGTGATAAGCGTGATTGACGTAAGTGGAAAACACTGATATCTACAATTTGAGGAAAAAGAGCGACAGGGGCTTCACACTTATTCTGAATGACTTGAGTTTCGCCAGAAGCCATTCCTCTCTCGATGTACATATGATTCATTCTGAGTTATCGTTCGTCTTCAACCACTTGTATTGGGTTGCTGAAAGGTAATTTTGCAGCGTGCTGAAGTCGTGTCGCTTCTTAGCATACTGCAATTGCAACCCTAAGCAGAGGGAACACACGATCGATAAACACTCCAATCGATGTGCAAATAGTTCGTTCTAATAATATCAAGTTCGACGTTCTACCTATGTATGTACGTAACATTCGGCTTAAAAATAAACACATGCGACCGACCTGTCTCCGTGCCAAATGCGAACCTTTTCGTTTGTTTATCTCATTCGTACACAACCTTTATGCTTTTATTAAAAATTTATATTTTTTTTTAGTTAATCGGAACGGCGAAGGTATGTTTCGCAAGCGAAAAGTCGACAGTTGATCCGACGCGAAAACAAATGACCCTGAAGACAATAAACTTAACCTTCTGTCGGCACATCTCCATCGACGAGGTGATCTACTATGTACCACATCCTAAGGATCCGTCAAAGACGCTGCTCAAGCAAGAGGCTCAAGTGAGTGTACAAGGTGTACCGCTCAGTCATTACATGGAAGATTTATTGACTTCGACGATAAGCTGTAATGCCGGCAAGGGACGTCAAGGACTTGAATGGGTGATAGGACGTATCAATTCCGAGGTAGGCTCGATTCTTCTTTTCTTCTTTCCATCCTCGATTTAATCGTTTTCTATTAGGTTAAGGGAATCGCCGAAACGGCCGTCAAGAGCACTGATGAAATTCTGATGACCACCAAGAAATCCTTGGACGATATGGCCGAGAGTGCGCGCAAGAGTATGGATGAGCTTAGTGCGCAGGCATCTAAATTGCATATCTAATCAAATTAAGCCCAAGCATCCATTCTATAAAAAGATTAAACAAAAAAAAAAAATTAAAAAAAAGAAACCAACGAACGATATTGCTTCCATTTGTCAGAGTAGCAATTTCGTTTTCTTCTTCGTTTAAGAAGAGTGTGACGTGATGACGATATTAATCTTATCTTAAACCAAGCAAAACACGACTTAGGAAAAGTGCAAAGCCAGAATAGCCAGAATAGAAAACAGACAGAAAACACAGGGCAGACTCTCTCAGCATGGAGATGTAAAATCGGCCGTATACTTGCTCCAGCGCTTCGAACAGGATCGCATCTGTAGTCTCTATTCAATCTATACACACGTATATAGTACATATATTTAAAAAAAACAAAAAACAAAACGAAAGGAAGTTCAGAAAGCAAGAAGACAGATCATGAGCATGGATCTCATTTCACTGAACTGAATCTAGATGTAATAGTAACGAATTCTTTTAGCGCGAACCCGAGGTTGCCATACTCAGTTTCTCATCCTTCTGTTTCTTTTCAATTTCTCTGTTACATTTCCTTATGTTTTCCACACGTCAAAACAAACACAACTCTTTTGCGAACAAAGGTCTGAAACGTGAATCTACCAATTAAGCAAAGCTTGAAACTTGAATCCACCAATTGGGCAACTCGTTCGGCAAGGAGAGAAGAAACATACCTACAATGCAACAAGAAACCCCTAAACACCAACTAATAAAAGAATACAATGTAATCACCCGACTGGAGGAATGGCAAATATTGACCTTGAGTGCTTTGTAGCGCAGCCAGGACGCCTCGTGTCCTGGTTTGTTGCCTTCTCGCCCATGTAATTGTTAAACCAGAGTGAAGCAACTTTTAACAAATTCAATCATTGTGATGTTTATATACCTAGAACTTAGAAATTAAAAACGAAAAACATATTTTAAGTGTTCCTAGATTGCAGGTTTTTATTTCTGGCTTCCTGTATGTACGACGTTTCCTCTCATTTCTGTCCCTGCCTCGATGCTGCTGGTACACCAGTACGTACTCCTCCCGTTCGCTTCGAACTCTCTTCTACTAGGTAGTCTAGTTAATTAATTTTATTTTATCTATTTATGTCGTAGCCTTAACGTTATTTATAGAGAGAGAGAGAGAGAAAAATATATGAATGAAGAATAAAAAAATTTTAAAATTGAATGGAAATCGCTCAAAAGTTCGTTTATTTTTTGGGCCAAAGTTAAATATATTTTCGTTAATTAATAAAATTGATATCAACTAGTTCGATGAACAAGTTTGCTTTCATTTATAAGCTAAGCACGTTGCGCAGTAAGTTGATTAGTCACGCAATGGACGAGTACGTTTTTCTGGTATCTTCCCGATTTGCCAATTCCCATTTCGCCGATTCCCACTTCGCCAACGATTTTTTTCCCATTTCGCCAAATCCCATTTCGCCAACAGATACTTACTTATCAGGCCAGCGATCCATGGAGGATCTGAGCCTGAGCTATAGCTACCTTCCATCCTCGACGGTCCCGGGCACGCTGCTTCCAGATGTCAATACCAAGATGTCTTGCATCCGCGATTACTTGGTCTTTATACCGGAGGTTCGATCTTCCTCTTCTTCTCGAACCAGGAGGCTCGGAGTCGAAGACCCTCTTAGCTGGAGCTTTGATGTCCATGCGCTCGATGTGGCCGAGCCAGTGTAGTCGGCGGATCCTTGCCTTCCGGACTACATCCACATCTTGGTACAGCTCGTAGAGTTCGCGGTTGTGTCTTCTTCTCCATTCACCTTCCTCACAGACAGGACCAAATATCCGGCGCAGAATTTTTCTTTCGAAAGAACCCAAAATCAGCTCGGCTGTCCTGCTTATCGTCCAGCTTTCGGCTCCGTACAGCAAGACTGGTAGAATGAGCGTTTTGTAAAGCATGACTTTGGTCTTTCGAGTGAGGAGTTTTGACCCCAGTTGCTTGGACAAGCCGAAGTAGCAGCGGTTGCCAAGGGCGATTCTATGCCGGATCTCCACTGTGGTGTCATTTGTGGAATTTACGTTTGCCCCGAGGTAGACAAACTCCTTAACTACCTCGAAATTGTAGCTGTCAATTGTTATGTTTTGTCCCAGGTGGTGAGCGACGGATTGGTTTTTGCTTGACAGCATGTATTTCGTTTTGTCCTCATTGATCTTAAGACCAACTGGTTTCGCCTGTTCTTCAATGGCCGTGATTGCTTCCACAATGCCACGGCGAGAACACGCGATGATGTCGATATCATCCGCGTATCCTAGCAACTGGATGGACTTGTAAAAGATAGCGCCTTCCCTGTTGACGTCTGCCCGTCGCACTATCTGCTCCAGCACCAGGTTGAAGAAATCACATGACAGCGCATCTCCTTGCCAAAATCCGGTGCATGTTTCGAATGGTTCCGAGGTCCTAGAACCGAGTTGCACGGTGCATCGCGTATTTTTTAGCGTGGCGCGACACAACTGGATCACTTTTACCGGGATCCCGAATTCGGCCATCGCCCAACAGCTGTCGTATGCGGCTTTGAAATCGATGAAAAGATGGTGCGTATCGATTCGAAACTCGTTGGTCTTTTCCAGGATTTGTCGAAGTGTGAACATTTGGTCTATAGTCGATTTGCCGGGCCGGAAGCCGCACTGGTAGCTGCCGATTAGTGCGGTGCAAAATGGCTTTAGACGTTCACACAATACGCTGGACAGGATCTTGTATGCGACATTGAGCAGGGATACACCTCTATAGTTCTTGCAAGAGGTAGGATCGCCTTTTTTGTGGATGGGGCATATAGAGCTGGTATTCCAGTCGTCGGGCATGCTTTCATCTTCCCACATTCTGCAGATGATCTGGTGCATGCTCCCTACCAGAACATCGCCGCCAGCCTTGAAGAGCTCTGATGGCAAGCCATCTGAGCCTGCGGCCTTGTTCTTCAGCTTCTGAATAGCTGTTCCGACTTCTTCGATGCTGGGTGGGAGGACTACTTCAGCGGCTGGAGTTGGGATTTCCTCGGTCCCTACCACTCTCTCTTGGTCATGCTCGTTAAGCAGCTGCTGGAAGTGCTGCTTAAATACATCCACTATTCCCTGCGGGTCGGTGACAAGATTACCCTCGCAGTTTCGAAGAGCCAAGGTGCCCTTTTTGAAGCCTCCTGCAAGGCCTTTGGCTTTCTTGTAAAAGGCTCGTATTTTATGTTTATCCCTAGACTCCTCGATATCCTTGAGCTGGGAGGCTACAAAGATTCTTTTCTTTTGTAGCAGCAGTTTTTTCTCCTCCCTTCTTCTGGCTCGGTACTCTTCTTGCGCTGCCCCGGTTTTCCTCTGCAGCACCTTTGGGTACGCCTCGTCGGTTGCTACCTTTTTCTGCTCACACTCGCCACCATACCACGGGTTTCTTGTCGGGGGTGGTAGGTATCCTAAAGTGGTTTCGGCTACTTCCTGAATGGCTGAGCTGCAATGCAGCCACATATTATTGGCATTTGTGTTCGACGTAGGCCTACCGTAGAGTCTTTCGCTCAGCTGCTCCCTGTAGATTCTGGCAACCTCCGGTGTACTCAGGCACCCAATGTCGAACCTCCTCCTGATGGGCTGGTGCAGCTTTCTGACATTGGACAGTCGAGCTCTGAATCTTGCTGCTACGAGGAAGTGGTCAGAGTCGACACTTGCCCCTCTGAATGTTCGCACATCCAGGATGTTTGACGAGTGCCTTGCGTCAATGAGCACATGGTCGATTTGGTTGGCGGTTCGACCGTCCGGAAATCGCCAGGTTGCTGTGTGGATTCGCTTGCGAAGGAATCTTATGCTACTTATCACCGCATTACGAGCTGTCGCAAAGTCAGCGAGTCGGAAGCCGTTATCTGTTATTGTATCGTGGAGGCCGTGCTTTCCGATCACTCCGTCAAGGGTGTTCTCCTTACCGATTTTGGCGTTGAAGTCCCCGAGCACGATTTTTACATCGTACTCCGGACAAGCTCCGTAGGCGTTGTCCAGGAGGTCATAGAAGTCTTCCTTGATAGGGTCTTCAGCCTCGTCGGTAGAGGCGTGTGCACATATAAGGCTGATGTTATAAAATCTGCCTCTGATGCGGATCACAGCCAGGGGATCACTTATAGGTTTAAAGTCGATGACCTTCGACCTTAACCGCTTTCCCACGACAAATTCGCATCCCAGTAAGTGCAACCTTTTGTGACAGCTGTAATAAATGTCGCGATTTTTCTTCCTAATCATACCGTTTCCTATCCAGCGTATTTCCTGGACCGCAGTAATATCCGCCTTGTACTGCGTGAGGATTCTTTCTAGTTTATGAGCAGCTCCGGGAGTGTACAGGGTTCTGACATTCCAGGAGCATTGTCGCAAATCGTGTTCCTTTTTCGTGCGTTGTCGTCGTCGAGTATCCGTCCGTGTATCCGAGGCATCTTGCTCATCCATAACTTTTGTTTTTTTACGTGGGCGGATTGTAAGCCCGCCGCACAACCGCCATTCTGGTCGGGGTTTTGTCGCTGCATACGTCTGTTCGCCTCCCAAAGGTTATTGAAGAGGCTATCCAGAGGGCGCCGCGAGGAAGCCGTATGTCAACTTGACCCGGGCATTTAAACAGGGATCGTTGCTGGCATCTCGCCAGGTTGAGAGCGATCAACAACTTTACCCTGTATGTCCGAGCCCATGCCCTCCACTGCGCCAACTACAGAGGAATAAGTCTCCTTAACATCGCCTTCAAAATCTTCTCTGCCGTTTTGTGTGAACGCCTGAGGCCTTTTATAAATAAGCTAATAGGTCCTTATCTTTGTGGCTTCAGGCCAGGGAAGTCCACCATCGACCAAATCTTCACGAAACAAAGAAACAGAGGACGGTCGCAGCTAAGCAGGTGGAAGGGGACCTCAGCCAACTGGGTGTGCGGCAATGGAAAAGGTCATGCTAGTTGGAGGAGCATGTTAACTGTGGCCCAGGTTCACTCCGAACTCTAGTGCCCGATAAGAAGATGTGGACTACTTTCTCGAAGGCATTGCTCGGAAGGTAACAAATCGACCGGAAGTTTACCGGGGCGGGCGAGACTTTGCCCCTCTTAAGGGTTGATTGTACCACAGTCAGTCAGCACTCGCGGATTTCTTCGTTTTCAGTGACTCGAAGACTCACAGTTTATGTAAACGTATGGCTGAAATTAAATATACATTTGTGAAAACCTCTTTCTGGTTAGTTCCACTCTCTAGAATGTGTCAAGGATAAGGCCATTTGCGATATACCCAGCCTACACATGGCTGCATGTGACGCTAAACATAGTATAATCTCTCCGTAGTGGGGGAATGCAAAGCTATAGAAACTATGTTGCGACAACTTATGAATAAATTCTTTGTTGGTTCACCCCCGTCATTTCTACAGTCGGCTTCCCTTGCACGATCGAACGACAGTGCAAATACAGTATGAAATGAAAAGTCCATACTTCTACAATTGATATTTCAGTTTATTAAAATGTACAACGCTACAATGCAATACAATCTATTCTTTGTCCAATCGTTCGTGAGAGTAAGAAAGTTTAAGGCAACGCTCCGCTAATGTTTTTAGGTCGTCCTCACTGTGATATCGTTTCTCCTCGACGGCAAGCGGAGTTCGTAATCGCATTCGTTCGATCTGAGTGCTGCTCGCTTCGATAGACGATTTAGCTTTCTGAAAATCCTCTATTCGATTTGTGTTATCTAAAATACTAATTTGGCCATCAACTTCGTCGTCGTCGTCGTCATCCTCGCCCAATTTGATTATGTTACAGAATAATTTCAGGAAATTCTCGATCGTAGCCCGTGGGTCCAGGCGGAGTTCGAAAATGTCATAGTTTAATTGCGCTATATTCTGATTTAACAGATAGATACCGTAGAGGATCTGTTTTGGGGGTATAGTTGGCTTGCACTGGAGCTGAAATCGTAAAGGTCTGTCGAGGATAATCGATGTTATTTGCACCAAATGGGCGACAAAGCCGAGCGTCACACTAAGTGCCGCGGGCGTCATCAGTTTCACATGATCGGTTTGCAGTAGGTTACTGCTAAGATAATCCTTATCCGGGAAAGGAATATTGCTAACAGTAAAACAGCCATTCGGATTCTTACTGATCGGATAGATGTACTTCAATTCGGAGCACAGTAGACCCAAGCGTTTGTTTATCTTCAGCTCGAGATCTTTCTTCGTCTTAACGCCACTAAATATCACTTTGATTCGCTTGAAAAGCATCGATTTATCGTCCGCAAGTCGAGTATGACTATCGTTAAGTGCAACACAGGTATTGTTACGTGCCTGCCTCTTGTTTCGTAATTGATTTGAGAGCTCCTCAGTTCTACGATTGCATTTTTCCCGTTCACCCTCGAGCAGACTGCACTTGAAGCGCAACAGTTCGATTTTCTTTCGTAGCTCCTTGATTTCCAGTCTTGCTTTGGGGGTGGTTTGATCGAAATCTAATAGAAAATAATCGATTGTTCGGCCCTTGGATGCGTTCGGTCTTCGTCGCAGGTCTTGATTCATAATCTCGTCGGTTAGTTGTTGTATGTCCTGTTTGAGGTGCTTACAGCTTCGCTGAATCTTTTGTATTCGCAGTAGTTTCTCTAGGCTGTAGCTTTGGCGTATGGAACTCTTTAGGCGATGAACCGCTATGCGTCGTATTCCATACGCATCGCTTGAAGTATCCATATTGATTGACTTAGATTTTGGTGAAGAATCACTTTGAGTGGTCTCCCGGCTGCCGCTAATCTCGTCCCTTTGCTCGGAGTGATGAATCTTGATTGCATTATGATCATTTTCGTACAAATTGTCGTATAAATAGTCGTTGTTTTCCAGCGAGAACGTTGACAAATACTCCGGGGAGGAGAAGCAATTCGTGTTCATTTGGAAGATGAGTGTATTTCGAGAGAATTTCTTGTCGTCGTTGCTGCCGGTAAGAACTAATCCCGAGAACCATACACGCCAAACGAATAATACGATATCTTGATTTTTGAACTCATCATTAGAGCTACAGTGCTCCCACACACGAACGCATACCGTTCTCGAGGTGGACTTTGTAATTTCAGGACACGAAATCGTGTCCCAGAGGATAGTTTCGCTGTTGCTGCAATGTTGAACGTTCGAACTTTTGTAGAACGGCGGACAATCTAATTTGTGATGTAGGGTGAAATAGAGTTTACATCTATCGCGACAGACTATGTTGAGGCCAATAATTCGGTTGAGGTGTCTCAGGCGTAGTTGCTGTGTAGCCAATGGCATCCATTCATCGTTTCTGTGCGGAGCGTCCATGGGCGCGTTTCAAGAATCCTCTTACAAATGCAATTCAAACACATTTAAAACGAATTAAAGGAAAACAATTGCACTATTTCGATTTATGTTTTTATTTTCGTGTTGTTTTTTATTATGTGAGAAGTGTCAATTTGACGCAAGTGTCAACGAAGTGTGATGACAGTTGTGCGATTAGATGGGATGAGTCGGTGGGAAATTGTCCAGTCAGTAATCATGAGGAGGGGAAATTTTTTTTTTGTTTGAAAACATCAAACGTAAAACGACTTTCGGATTGGATTTACCAATTGTATTGAGTAAGAGGCCTTGTGTGGCAAACGAATGGTAGTCAAATGCTGCAAAGTCCTGGATACACGGTGGATACATCGAAATTTCCCAACCAAGTTCCGTCAATTTGTTTCGAAACTTGGCTCGGCATTGTCATGATGGAACAGAAATCCTTTTGTCTTGGCCAATTCTGGTCAACCGGTTGAGTTGTGCATAGTAGAAGTTGACTGCTTCGGCAGGTTACAGCGGCTCATAATGGACTATTCTCCTCCAATCTCACCAAACACTCAGCATTACAATGACCGCTTGCGTTACGTTTTTCATAGCTCGTAATAATTTGGTTGAAAAATGGTGCGATTCCGATGGGTTCAATTGGTGTTGATAATTCAGTCAATCAAATTTTGTGCCAATTAATATGGCAACCACCAACTATCGAGCTTCTTTGAGTAGCCTGTCCTTTTTATACAAGCGCCTCCTCTATCACTTACGGCTTACGTGCCACGACTGCTCCACTAGCTGCGAAATTTCAACAACGTTTTTAGTGATTGGCCGACCAGAGCGAGGGGCATCTTTGACATCGAACTTTCCGGAACGTAATAGAGCATACCACTGCTGGATCCGGTGTTCTTCTTCTTCTTCGCCACACACACCAAGTTGGTTGAGGTCCTCCTCCGCTTGTGGGCGCCATTTGAGTCGAGGTCGTCCTCTCTTGCGTTGTCCCAATGGTTCGGATTCGAAGATTCTTCGCGCCTGAGCTATGTTGTCCATATGCATTATATGGCCAAACATCTTAAGCGTTGTAGACGCTTAACCAGGCATATGCGGCCGTACATTTCGTACAGTTTGTCATTGAATCTTCTCCTCCAGATGCCTGCAACACAAACAGGACCAAAGATCGCATGCAGAACTTTTCTCACGAGAAGACCAAGAGCTTCCTCATCCACTCTCAATACAGTCCATGCTCCTACGCCATAAAGCAGGACTGGGATAATTAGGATATGATATAAAGCCAGCTTAGTTTCTCGAGAGATGGCTCTGCTACTCAATTGCATTTTGAGCCCAAAATAACAGCGATTGGCAAGAGTTATTCTCGGTACGGATGTTGTTCGTATTATTTACTGCGGATCCGAGGTAGACTAAGTCCTTGACTACCTCGAAGTTCTTGTTGCCCATTATGACGCTCTGTCCGAGGCATCGATGCTGTGCGTCCTTCCTCAATGACAACATATACATACATCGTTTTTCCCTCATTTACCGCCAAACCCATTTCTGGCCACCTCCGCTTCAAAGCCAGCAAACGCCTTATTGACGGCCGACTACGTCTGACCAATCCCCTCAATATCATCCGCGCAAGCTAGAAGTTGAACGGACTTTTGGAAGACCGTGCCCCTAGTGCTGACTTGTGAGTTTCACACGATTTTCTCAAGTATGATATTAAAAAAATCACATGATAACGCGTCGCCTTCTCTAAAACCTTTTTGACATTAAAGGTCTCTGTAAGTTCATTACCGACCTTGATAGAGAAGTCAGAATTTTCCATCGTCATCCTACACAACCTGACGAGTTTGGTAGGGATCCCAAAGCTAGACATGGCTTTGTATAGCTCGTCTCTATGCACGCTCTCAGATGCGGCCTCGAAATCGACAAATGGGTGGTGAGTGTCTTGGGTCTTTTCCAAGATCTGCCGCAGTGTGAAGATTTGGTCTATAGTGGACTTCCCTGGCCTGAAACCACACTGATAGGGACCTGTCAGGGTGTTGATGAACAGTTTCAGGCGTTCACACACAACAGCAGAGAGGATTTTGTATGCGATGTTAAGGAGATTGATCCTTCTGTAATTGGCGCAATCAAAGGGGTCTCCTTTCTTGTGGACCGCGCAAACGACACGGAAATTCCACTCGTCGGGCGTGCTTTCCTCCAACCATATCTTACAGATGAGCTGGTGCATGCACCCTGCAAGATCTTCCCCAGCTGCTTTAAACAGTTACGCGGGCAGCACGTCCGCTCCAGCAGCATTGTTTGATCGCCTTGATATTGCTATCACGTCAAGGTCGTCAAAGTTGAAGGGAACATTCTGTCTGACAGCGGTATTTGGGTCTTTCTCGCCATTTAACAGTCTGCAGAAGTGATTCTTCCGAATTCTCAGTATCGACTGCAACTCTACTACAAGTTGTCCATTTTCGTTCCGGCAGGATTCGGTCCGAAATTTATATCCACTGAATATATGTTACGTTTTTGGGGGCGCCGTGACGCAGTGGTTAGTGTGTTGGACTCTGGCGCACGATGAGCGAGTTCGGATCCCGATATCACCAACGCCATCGAATGTTTATTTCGTGGCGTTCCTCCTCGACGGGGTACTGGCAAAACCCCCCGTAGTATACTTGTCTTGAAAAAGCTTCTCGACTCAAGCCGTTCGGAATCGGCATTAAATCCCACACAACATGGGTGATTGAGAGAAGCTTGGCTCTGGTCCTTCATGGGCTATAACGCCACCAAAAGAAGAAGAATATATGTTTTACTTTCTGGTAAAACTTCCAGAATACATTCCTGCTGTAAAACCTCTCCATGTCCTCGGCCGCGCGCTTCTTATGCTCCTTTTTCTTTCCGAGAAGCCAGTCTCTTCTCTCCTTTTCTGTTCGTAGAGTTCACCAACAGCTCTCGCTTTTTGATGTAGCATTGCCTTGAAGGGTTAGCTGCATGGGACTGCCTGCACTCGTCTTCAAACCACGGGTTTTTCCTGGGCGGTGGTGTCGTAAAGCCAGCACATCAGTGGCAGCTACTTAAATAGGTTTTTAGCAACACTTCCGTTTTTCTTCTACCGTTAGTGCTGGAAGTTTCAAAGTGTGTTTGGGAGACTTACTTACTTACTTTTATGGCGCTACAGTTCGGGGTGAACCAGGGCCTCAACCAACAAGCCTCTCCAGCCGGCCCGATCTTCGGCCAGCCGCTTCCAGTGCCGCACGCCCAGTTGGTTGAGGTCCCCTTCCACCTGTGCGCGCCATCTTAAATGCGGTCGTCCTCTGCTGCGTCGTCCCTCGCGGTTGGAGTCGAAGACTCTTCGGGCCGGAGCGTTGATGTCCATTCGCTCTACATGGCCTAACCATCCTAGACGTTGGATCCGAAGACGTCTAACCAGGCCGATGTCGCTGTACAGCCCGCACAGTTCTTGGTTGAATCTCCTCCTCCATTCTCCGCTTACACAAACGGGACCAAAGATTGCAGGCAGAATTTTCCTCTCGAAATGTCCAAGAGCCTCTTCATCTGCTTTTGATAACGTCCAAGCCTCAGCGCCATAGAGGAGGACCGGGATGATTAAGGTTTTGTAGAGGGAAACCTTAGTTTTTCGAGAGAGGGCTCTACTACACAATTGCCTCTTGAGCCCGAAGAAGCAGCGATTGGCAAGAGTTATTCTGCGTTTTATCTCAGCGCTGGTGTCGTTGCTGCTTGTCACTATCGAGCCAAGTTAGACGAAGTCCTTGACTACTTCAAAAATATAGCTGCCGAAGGTGACGTTCTGACCAAGACGTCGGTGTTGTGCGTCTTCCTTGGATGACAGCATATATTTGGTCTTGTCCCCAGTTACCCTTAGACCCACTTTCGCCACTTCTGCTTCAATGCTTGTGAACGCCTCATTGACGTCTCGCTTTGTTCGTCCAATAACGTCAATGTCATCTGCGTAGGCAAGCAATTGTGTGGACTTGAAGTAGATCGTACCTCTTGTATTGGCCGCAGAGTCCCGCACGATCTTTTCAAGAATGATGTTGAGGAAATCACGTCACCCTGTCTTAAACCTTTTTTAACATCAAAGGGGTCGGTTAGATCACCTCCGATCTTAATGGAGCAGCGAGAGTTCTCCATAGTCATCCTGCACAGTCTGACGAGTTTGGCAGGAATGTTGAAACATGACATGGCTTTGTATAGCTCGTCTCTATAAACACTGTCATACGCGGCTTTAAAGTCGACGAAAAGATGGTGCGTGTCGACCTGGAATTCATGGGTCTTCTCCAAGATCTGCCGTAGTGTAAATATTTGGTCTATCGTGGATTTTCCTGGCCTGAAACCACACTGGTAGGAACCTATCAGATTGTTCACGAACGGTTTCAGGTACTTACACAGTACGGTAGAGAGGATCCTGTACGCGATGTTCAGGAGGCTAATCCCTCTGTAATTGGCGCAGTCATAGGGGTCTCCTTTCTTATGGACCGGGCAAACGATACTGAGATTCCATTCATCGGGCATGCGTTCTTCCGACCATATCTTGCAGATGAGTTGGTGCATGTTCCTAACCAGCTCATCGCCAGCTGCTTTAAACAGCTCCGCGGGGAGTCCGTCTGCTCCAGCAGCTTTATAAGACTTACGTTTCGATATCGCTATCTTAACATCGTCTAGGTCGATTGGACGGGATTCTCCTTCGTCTTCGTCCGTTGTGAATGGTTCGCTCTGCCTCATGGCGGCATTTTGACTATCATCGCCGTTATACAGTCTGCAGAAGTGGTCCTTCCACAATCTCAGCATCGACTGTGATTCCACTACTAGTTGTCCGTGCTCATCCCTGCAGGCTTCTGCTCTGGCTTTATAGCCTTGGCATGTTCGTTTTACTTACTTACTTAGGTGGCGCTACAGTCCGTGGTGTTTCCAGTGCCGCACGCCCAGTTGGTTGAGGTCCCCTTCCACCTGCGTGCGCCACCGCTGAGACGGCCGTCCTCTGCCGCGCCTTCCTTCCGCAGTGGATTCGAAGACTTTTCGGGTCGGAGCTGTATCTTCCATGCGCTCTACATGGCCTAGCCACCTTAGACGCTGTATCCGTAGACGTCGTACCAGGCCGATGTCGCTGTACAACCCGTACAGTTCTTCGTTATATCTTCTCCTCCATACACCGTTTGAACAAACGGGACCGTAGATAGTGCGCAGAATTTTCCTCTCGAAACGACCAAGGGCATCTTCATCCGCTTTTGTTAAGGTCCAAGCCTCTGCGCCGTAAAGGAGGACTGGGATGATCAAGGTCTTATATAGTGTCACCTTGGTTTTCCGAGAGAGGGCTCTACTTCTCATTTGCCTCTTGAACCCAAAGAAACAGTGGTTGGCAAGAGTGATTCTGCGTCTTATCTCAGCGCTGGTGTTGTTGTTGCTGGTCATCAGCGAGCCAAGGTATACGAATTCCTTGACCACTTCAAAGTTATATCCGCCCATGGTGACGTTCTGGCCAATACGTCGTTGTTGTCCGTCTCTTTTAGATGAAAGCAGATATTTGGTTTTACCCTCATTAACCTTGAGACCCATCTTAGCCGCTTCTACCTCAATGCTCACGAAAGCCTCATTGACGTCTTGCTGTTTTCGTCCAATTACGTCAATATCGTCGGCGTGCGCAAGCAATTGCGTAGACTTGAAATAAATCGTACCTCTTGTGTTGGCCAGTGACTCTTGCACGATCTTTTCAAGCACGATGTTGAAAAAGTTGCACGACAGCGCGTCGCCCTGCCTAAATCCTTTTTTAACATCAAAGGTCTCAGTTTGTTCATTACCGACCTTAATGGAGCAGCGAGAATTCTCCATTGTCATCCTGCACAGTCGGACGAGTTTGACAGGGATGTTAAAACTAGACATGGCTTTGTACAGCTCGTCTCTATATACGCTGTCATACGCGGCCTTGAAATCGACGAAGAGGTGGTGAGTGTCGATTTGGTATTCCTGGATCTTCTCCAAGATCTGCCGTAGCGTAAATATTTGGTCTATTGTGGATTTACCTGGCCTGAAACCACACTGATAAGAGCCGATCAGGTTATCCACAAACGGTTTCAGGCGTCCACACAATACGGCAGAGAAGATCTTATATGCGAAGTTAAGGAGACTTATTCCCCTATAGTTGTCGCAGTTATAGGGGTCTCCTTTCTTATGGACCGGGCAAACGATGCTGAGATTCCATTCGTCGGGCATGCTTTCCTCCGACCATACCTTGCAAATGAGATGGTGAATGCACCTTACCAGCTCATCTCAAGCCGCCTTAAAAAGCTCAGCAGACAGGCCGTCTGCGCCAGCGGCTTTATTAGACTTAAGTCTTGATATCGCTATTTTGACTTCGTCTAGGTCGGGTGGACTGAATTCTGTTACTTCGTGGTCCATTGCGAATGGATCGTTCTGCCTGACAGCGGTATCTTGTCTATCTATCATCAGTCTGCAGAAGTGGTCTTTCCGAATCCTCAGCATCGACTGCGACTCTACTACCAGCCGCCACTCTGGCTTTGTAGCCATGGCATGTTCGTTTTACCTTGTTGTAAAACTTACGGGCGTCATTCCTGCGGAAGCATCTCTCCATCTCCTCGATCTCACGCTTTCCGTGCTCTCTCTTCTTTCTTCTGAAAAGCGTGTGTTCCTCTCTTCTCTTCTGCTCATAGAGTTCGCGAGCAGCTCTGGTCCGTCGTTGCAGCATGGCTTTATATGCTTCTTGTTTTGCTGCATGGGCTTGTTCGCATTGTTCATCGAACCAGGGGTTTCTAGGTGGTGGCTGTTTGAAACCCAGTACCTCTGAGGCAGCATCTCTGACGGCGCTCTGGCAATGAGCCCATTCCTGCTCTATTGTTTGTGCTGCTGTGGGCGGATTTTGAGAGAGCTTTGAGGAGACACGATCGGCAAAGATTTTGGCAGTCTCTTGCGATTGTAGCTTTCCAACGTCAAACTTACGTAGTCCTATTCGACTCCTAAGCATTCTTGATATCCTCATTCGTACCTTGGCTACAACAAGGTAGTGGTCCGAGTCGATGTTGGCCCCTCGGAAGGTTCGTACGTCGAGAATACAGGAGGAGCGTCTGGCGTTGATCGCAATGTGATCAATCTGGTTGGTGGTCGATTGATCAAAAGACCGCCAGGTAGCCTTGTGGATGTTGGGATGGGGGAATCGCGTGATTGCTACAAGGTAGTTACGCCCCGCTAGGAAATCGATTAGCCTAAGTCCGTTGACGGATGTGGTGTTATGGAGGCTATGCTTTCCTATGATCGACTCAAATATGTCCTCTTTGCCCAGTTTCGCATTAATATCTCCTAGAACTATTTTTGTGTCGTAGCTGGGGCATTGGGCATAGGTTCTATCTAGGAGATTGTAGAATTCTTCTTTGAGTCGATCGTCCTTTTCTTCCGTTGGGGCGTGAGCGCATATTAAGCTAATGTTTCCAAATTTAGCTTTGATGCGGATTGTTATGAGGCGTTCGCTTACATCTCGGAAGCTTAAGACTTTTTGTCGGAGTCTTCCTCTAATAACGAATCCGCACCCGAATAGGCGCTGTTTGTTCTCCTTGTAGCAGTTCCCGTAGTAGATGTCGCAGTTTTTCATCCGTCTTTTGCCTGGTCCATCCTATCGCACTTCTTGGAGTGCGGTTATATCTGCTTTATAGCAGTTGAGGGTTTGCTCCAATTGATCGCCTGCAACCGGTCTGTTAAGGGACCTCACATTCCAGGTGCAGACTCTCAAGTCCGTTAGTCGCTTGCAGGGGTCGTCAGCTTTGTATCCGTCCGTATCCGAGGCTTGTTGTCGTTTCGGAACAAGTAGGTTTTTACGTGATAGGGATGTTACCTCTAAGCACAACCCCCAACCTGGAGGGCCAGGTTCCTCTTTCCCCAGGAACAAGGGTTGGGTCGCTGCACACATTGGTTCACTACCTGGCGGGTGCCAGGGTAGCTAACCAGGGGGGGTCACGCGGAGGCTGTGTGTCAACTTGGATTGAGCAGGGACAGAGATCGAAGCTGGCGTTTGCCATGTTAAACGCGATCAACCTCTTTGCTCTGTTTTCTCGCTCCCTCCCTCATTTTACTTTCTGGTAAAAAATGTGAGTGAGCTAGCAAACCAAAAAATAGCTCAACTCCACCGCTTTATTAGAAGCACCGGTTGGTTCCCAGGTAGCGGATCAGGGTAACCTAATCCAGGTGGTATCATAATGGGCCGGTTTCGACCTAAGTGTGGCTTACGCCTACCACGTCAACCTAACCGTTACTTAAAAGAAGAAGATTACTGCTAAAGTAAAAATTAAAACAAAAACCAATGTTTTTGGATGTTGAAAAGATTTATTTATTTTTTTACTTCATTTCTTTTGTTTGTTTTTTGTTCCTTGTTTTAAATATACATCATAACTGCTAACCAAGCAATAAAACAATGCACAATTTACATACAATAATTATAAATCGAAAAACAAACATAAAAAAATAAAACGATTTTTGATTTTACTAAAATATACAAAACTATTTTCTTTCTTTTGTTTTTTTTGTTCTCAAATATGTATGGGCATATCCGTGGCAATCGTATGTTATAGTCGGGAATACCACCGTATTCAGAGCGTATAGTATCCTATTAATTACTTATCTATTATAGATACTTTTTCTTTTTTAAACTACATATTTATTTTATGAAAAAATAAATAAGTAAAATAGCCTAATAGCCCTGTAGAAAATTGTTGCCCTTTTTCGATAGATTAAAAACAAAAAACCGAAACAAAGCACTAGAATTAAAAATGTATTTTTTTTTGTTTTGTTTTTTTTTTTTTTTTTTTTTTTGTTAAAGTAGCTAAAAATAAATTTACTGCTAATTTAATAGTAGCATTTTTCAAATTTCTTTTTTAGTTTTTTTTTTTTCTATTTCTTATTTTTCTTTTATCGCATTTCTAAAAGTTTTTGTTTTTTTTTTCTTTTTTTTAATAAAAAACGGACGAAAAATAATTCCATTTAAAAGACTTTATTTTAATTATAACTTTTGCTCTTTTGTTTTCAATTTGAGTTCAAGAAAAAGAGTTGCTTTTGTTCTTAATTATTATATAGTTTTAAAGTCCATATTGTAGGCATTTGTTTTCCTTAAAATTCATTTTTAGTTATTTCTTTATCTTGTAACAGTAACATTTTATTTTAACATAATTATTATGTTCTCTTTGGTTTGATTGAAAAAGAAAGAAAAATACAGATTATGGTTTTCCTTTGGTTATTAGATTTTTTTCTTTTTATAGTACAGTACGTCCTCGGGAAAAGCAACCCTCGATAAACGCAATACCGCGGTTAAAGCGACCCAATTTTTTACCATTAGTGACTCAGTAATTGCAACTTTAAAAAAAAAAAAAACCGTGCAAATGCGAGTCGGACTCGCGCACAAAGGGTTCCGTGCCATTATCTATAACAAGACACTAGCGCACAAATCGGTCTCAAGTAGAGCAACGTGAACGTCTCACAGGCATGACTCACAATGCCGTAGTAAGGGCCTACGCCTTACTATGAATTTTTATTTTTTATGCCACGGGCGGAATTAAATTGAAAAAACCGGCCAAGTGCGAGTCGGACTCGCGCACGAAGGGTTCCGTACCATCTGTATACATATATAAATATGAAAGAGACTATGTACATATGTTACCTCATCAGTCATCACATTAAATCACATTTTTTGTATGATGACAGATCTTGGTTGCAGGCAGGTTATCGGCATATTACTTTGATAATCAAAAATCTTCTGATGAGATATCGTTGATCATCAAAGAGTCCATTGAATTCAAATCAATTATCTTACTTGAAAGCAACATGTGAAAAGGTGAATAACAATAATGGGAAATATCGGAACAAGGTTTGCAGCTAGGATTAGGTCATCAAAGACACAAAAGAGATCAAAACTGGGAAGTTTGCTACTGGCTGTGGGATATTGTCGACTAACCTTAGTTCAGTATGTGACCAAGGGGAGTTTTTGGATGAAAATCATTTCTGTTGTATGAGACCCCCCTTAAATATTAATATTGAGTGATTTGCCCAGCCATCTTAGGCGTTGAATCCGTATACGCCTGACTAGGCTCATGTCGCTGTACAGCCCGTAAAGTTCGTGGTTGAATCTTCTCCTCCATCCCCCGTCTGCGTTTATAGGCCCAAAAATCACGCGCAAAATCTTTCTCTCGAACCGACCCAGGGCCTCCTCATTCGCTTTTGATAGTGTCCATGCTTCTGCGCCGTACAACAGGACCGGGATGATAAGGGTCTTATATAGAGTCAACTTTGTCGTTCGGGAGAGGGCTCTATTACTCAATTGCCTCCTGAGCCCAAAGAAACAGCGATTGGCAAGAGTGATTCTGCGTTTGATTTCGGAACTGATGTCGTTGTTCCAGGTCACTGCGGAGCCAAGGTAGACGAAGTTCCTTACTACCTCGAACTTGTATCTGCCAATACAAACGTTCTGGCCAAGACGTCGGTGGTGAGCGTCCTTTTTTTGATGACAGCATATATTTAGTTTTGCCCTCGTTTACCGCCAGACCAACTTTCGCCGCCTCGATCTCAATACTCGCAAACGCCTCATTGATATCTCGCTGTGATCTACCTTTTATGTCAATATCGTCGGCGTTTGCAAGGAATTGCGAGGATTTGAAATAGATTGTGCCTCTTGTATTGGCCAGTGATTTTTGCACAATCATTTCCAATACGATGTTGAAGAAATCACACGACAGCGCATCGCCCTACCTAAATCCTTTTTTGACATCAAAACTATCGGTAAGGTGTTCACCGATTCGGATGGAGCAGCGAGCATTCTCCAAAGTCATCCTGCATAGGCTGACGAGTTTAGCAGGTATGTCAAAGCTAGACATAGCGCTGTATAGCTCGTCTCTAATTACGCTGTCGTATGCGGCTTTGAAGTCGACTAATGGGTGGTAAGTGTTGAAATTCATTGGTCTTGTCCTGTATCTGCCGTAGTGTGAAGATTTGGTCGATGGTGGACTTCCCTGGCCTGAATCCGCACTGATAAGGACCTATCAGCTTATTTACAAAAGGCTTCAGGCGTGCACACAAAACGGCAGAGAAGATTTTGTAGGCGATGTTAAGGAGACTTATTCCTCTATAGTTGGCGCAATCAGAGGGGTCTCCGTTCTTGTGGATCGGGCATACGATGCTGAGACTTAATTCCTCGGGCATGCTTTCCTATAACCATATCTTACGGATGAGCTGGTGCATGCTCCCAACCAGGTCATCCCCAGCTGCATTGAAGAGCTCAGCACACAGTCCGACTGCGGCAGCAGCTTTATTCGACTTGAGCATCGATATGGCAATCTTAACTTCGTCGAGGTTAGGGGGACAGAATTCTCTTCGGTCTCCGTCGATTAGAAATGGATGGGGGGGATGGTCAATTTTCGTCTATTTTCTTGAATAACTTGGAAACTATTTATTTTAAAATTACCAAAAAAAAAAAAAATACATTTAAGATCGTAACAATAAGACCTTCCATTTGATATATCACACCATGCAGTTTCCAATTTTTTTTTTTTAATTTTCCACCTTCCCCCACGTCACCTTTGGGACACAGAAATTGATATGTGTACCAAATTTCAAGTTAATCGGTCCAGTAGATTCGGAGATAGTTGACCGTCAGCGAAGGACAGACCGACACACGAG